>OY728147.1:1424819888-1429819888 GCA_963277665.1 Viscum album | reverse complement strand
CATTTAAAAGTCTCAAATTTATAAAGTAAGTAATTTAAAAGATATTTTTCAATCAATGTGTCCTATACCACTTCGAAAATTTTGAAAATAATTATCATTTCAAAACATTCATGTCCATATAAATAAATCATTAAAATCATTTTGAAAACATGGACATTAATTAAAAATATTTATAAATATAAATATTTAAAACATTTAAAATTATGATCTTGATAAAGAGTATCTTTCAAAAATCCATAAAATATTCATTTTGAAATCATTTTTAGGAATAATGGACATGGATGATAAAAATTTCCCAGTAAATACTTACACATAAACAATCTCGGATAATAATGAGATTGATGAATTAACTCTTACCTTGCTCTTTCCTTTAGTTGAGGGTACGTTTAACCTCCTGTATAATGACCATTGTATGTTATTAGATTATACCAGAACCATATTAATTTTTATGTTATCATACATGATTAATTTAAGACTTTATACAACCCATTTAATAATAATTTCCATGTTAAATTAACATTTCGTGTAATAATAGATTTCTTTATCGTACGTGTTTTAACTTGTTACTCTTGATTGTATCACATAGAACATGATTTAAATAATTACAAAATATAAAATAATATTTATATGTCATATATATTTAGAATAGAAATATGTATAATAGACATATATATGAAATGGAAAACACTGTTTATGGAAATGGTAGTTCGTATGTACGCATAAACGCAGTTTCCATTTTCATATCGTATTGCACGGAACTAAGTGAATAAGAAATATGTAAGTACATAAATACATATATATTAATATATATATCTCCAATAGAATTATTATGTCGCATATTACATTCTTAATAGTAATATATATTTTTATAATCGTCGATTAATGGTAAACCTGGAAATGAATCTCATCATGTCATGGAGACGATAATCCGTACGTACGCACGAGTGACAATATAATTTCCTTAATGGTGTGGAATTGGATGGTATATTAATTTTACAGATAAATTAGAATATTATTTTCATTATTTAGATACATATTACTCATCATTATATCCATCCAAATAAGATAGTGTTGAATAACAAATTACACCACGGGGTGGAGACGGTAAGCCGTGTGTACGCACGCATGGTGAAATTATCATTCATAGGATGAATAAAATAATGAATATGGTTGTTACATATTTATAATAAGATAAAATTTTATATAAGGTACTGTTTTTATTATTTTGGTATGGTAATAACTAAGAAAGAGTAAATGGAAGAAGAAACGAACTTGAAAGAGTGTGGTGAAATTATTACCTCTTCTTTGGGTTCTTCCTTTTGATTTGATCAAAAGGGCTCCTTAAGCAGGATTTATGACAAAAGGAAGGCCTCTAGGATAAATTTAGGGATGTTTAGGGGATATTTGGATAGGTTTTGGCTGATCCAAAAGGCTTTGAAGGTGTGAATTGGAGAGAAGGTGTACTTCTATTTTATAAGAGGGGTGAGGGGAATCTTATGGAAAACTAAAAATATTATTTTATAATAAAATCATTTTCGGTTTATAAGGGCTCCAAAAAAGATTATTTATAGTATAAGGTGGGTATGGGTCGAAAACAACCCAAAAAATATGTTTTAGATAGGTTTGGATCACTATATTAACCTTAACATTTTTATTTAACTCTTAGTTAAATAATTTGACATTTACCATGTCTCTTTGTATTCTAATATTATATGGTTAATGAACATAAAAAATACTTCTAGACGAACCCCAAGTGGTTATTTAATGATACACCTATCATTATATAATTCCTTTTTCCGAACCTTATATTTTTATGAATAGAATATCTATTAATAATATAATATTTGTTTTAAAAAACTCTTTTATGTAAATTTTGACACTATTTGGTATTTTGATTTTGAAAAATTCATAACAGAATAATTACTTCAAAAAAAATTCATATAACCAACCCTAATATGTCCTATTAACCTATAAAGTTAGTTTAATTCATAAAAAGTCTCTAAATACATTTATTTGGGTATTTAAAATATCAATTATTTTAATATTTTATTAATAAGTTAATTACTGCATAACCATTGTGTCATAAATAAATTAAATTATATAATGTCTAAAAATTATAAATAAAATATAATTATGTAGGAAATATTTTTAGAATTATAATGAAGATTTATAATCTAATTTAACTTATTTGTAAACCTATATTAAAAATGTTTTAGTTATTAAAATTTGATTTTAACTCTTTTAACTCGTCTTTGAATTAAATAATAATAAATGTCTTAATATAATCCAATTTTATAAAGAGATTGATATTTTATTCCTAAGGTTGTTTTTGGTCGAATTATACTTATCCCATTTAATTAGTACATGTGTTAGGGTAATAATCATATAATTTTTACCCATAATTACCCTATTTACTTTTAACTGTGGTAAATAAAAGTAAAAAGTTACCATTCACCAAAAATAATTTTTATCTTATTGAACCACATTTTATTCCTTGATATTATCTGTGTCTCTCAGATTTTTGAAATTCCACTCACAGAAGTGATGAAATTATGTTTTATGTGAATTTGTAAATTCTCCTAGGAGATGGGTAAATGACGGTGAAAAAGTTCAATAAAGTTTTTATATATCTAAAATTATTATAACCTAACTATAATGAATTACATTGAACTTATATAAGTATTATGTATATATTTTGACCTAAAATAATTTTAAATAAATCCAATAATTATTTAAATAAAAATTCGGTTTTAAACTATAACTTAGTGCTTTTCACTATTTAAAAATTGCTCGTTTTTAAAAAAATATCAAAAATTAACCCTAGGCTAATTTCGATATTCTTAATCCAAAAATGATTTCTATTTTACCAAATCCAAAACATAGAATTTTCATTTATTAATTTAAAATTAATTCTCGTTTTGAAAACCAAAAAGTCTATTTTTAAGAAATAATAACTATCAAAAGATTGACACTTGTTTATGTCCAATTTCAAAGTAAAATTACTTACAATGACCAGCATTAAATTAAATGGTAAAAATATAATTTTTTTATACTTCCAAACCATTAAACTGTATAATTTAACACTATATATTTTTTTGATTAAAAAAGTTGTTTTCAGTTAAAATAAAGTATTTTCACTATTCACCCAAATATGAATGTAATCAAGAAAACACCAAAAATTTATTGAAACTAAATTCCTATGTACTAATTTTAAATAATATGTTAATTTTTTCAATTTTAATATATAAAAGTTTCAAATATTTGATTTAAAAAGGCTTCACTATTAAAAGGCGATAAAAATGCATTTTTTTTTGAAAATACTTCTTTTATCTGAAAAAAATTAATTTGTTCTTACATTATGTATAAAAAACTCATAATTTGGATTCTAAAATTATATGGATTATATAAAGTTCAAATTTTAGTTAATACTATTCATAACTGCTTTTGAATGAGAAGTTTGGTAAGTCGTGGTGCGCTTGAACTCGGTGTTGAGTGTAGTGCAAGTTATTGAATTACTTTGAATAAATAACATACTATTAAATCTTGGGGTGTTACATTCTTTTATCCTTCAATAAATGGAATCCTCATAATTTGAAATTGTTCTCTTAAAGTAAAACGTTGAAAATAGAAAATACGTTTGTGGGAAAACCCACATCAATAATTGGGTTAATAAAATTTAGTCTTAATAAGAGGAAAAGGGAATGAAAAAATCACCACCAAATTATGATCTCGATTATGAGAACATTAGGGGAAATTAAAGACACATAATTGGAGGGAAGAAGTAAATATTTATAGGGAGTGATTGGGGTCATCAATTATAAACAATTGGAGAATTGTGGGCCTCAAAGCCACCAATCTATGGTGATTTAATATACCATCAGTTCAAAAAAACGTAAGGTATAATGACAACACATTTTTGGTTTAAAACTCCCTTCCCTAATGTTTAATAATTAATTTATCCATAAAATAAGAGGAAAAAATATATATATGTGTGTGTATATATATATGTTAAAAGTAGAGTTTCATCCTTCAACTAATTCCTACCATAAACTCATCTTTCACTCTAAAATATTTCAAAACAAATCTCTTTATCCTAATCGTATAGGGTTCCAAAAATAATGAATTTATAATTCACATATCAGACCCTTTAAAAAAAGAAACTACATTATACAATCTAGGGACTTCACGCCGTCCAGTGGTAGGCGATAAATCCCAATCACACTATGGTTGTGGGTTCGATTCCTGCAGCTTTGTCCGACGCGACAGGTTGTCACACGGTCTGCATGTAGTACTTTTATAAAAATCCAAAAATAACCTTTTAAACATAATCCATTACAACCTTTAGAGTTATCCAAAATATTTCTATCTAATCTCACAGCCCAAAATTTATATGGAAGTTAAACACAATGAAGATCCTTTTTTTCAATTAATAACATGTGAACACCTTCTTCATGTATTATTTTAAAACATGTTAACACCCTGAATTACCATAAAACCATAGTGATTACATTCATGATCTCTTATTCCTTATAGAATATTGGATATACTCCTTCTATCAAAAAAAATTTTAAACTCTAATAATGATGGAATATACTAATCATTAATCAGTTTCATGGTAGTCAATAATATCCAATATATTTTATACAAATAAACCATATCTTATCCCAAAATCACTAGCTCATTATCGGGACCATATTAAGGATTACCTTTCCTTCAACCATGTATTTTTCAAACAAATTAGCTTACTATTAAGTCACTATTCTTAGAAACATATAATCTCAAATCCTCAATAAAATAGTACTGCAGTACAACCCTTATTTATCTCCAAAATTCATATAACTAGTATATTGTTGATACAACACACAAATGAAATAATTCTATAATAAAAATATAAGAACACTAGTCATTCCTCTTCATTTGAGGTAGTATCCTAATTTTATTATTATCTAATTCAATCATTTACGGTATACTCTGATGACTGGGACATTGATTCGTGTAGTGTCTCAATGCCTTGTAGATGAATCATTTTACATTTGAAACATTTTTCTTTCCATTGAAATCACATACTTGGTGTAATTTTTCTCCACACTTATGACAAACTCTCATTCCCTTCAAGCATTTACCAAGGTGATTATTTCCATAGTTATCACAATTGGGAAAATCCTTATTTTCCCTCTTCCCTTTATCCATCTTTCTCTCTTCCATCCTTTTCTTCTCTTGCTTACCTTCAAAGCCATAGGATTTAGAAAATTCTTTACTTATCATATTAACACATGATACTATTTCTTCATATGTTAAGAATACATGGGAGACTATTTCCATTTTAAATGTTGTCTTAGTACCATGAAAGATATGATCCTTCTTACTCTTTGGATCATATGTATTATTGGAGTCCACGTTTCTTCTACTGGGTGCCATTTATATACAATGGCATAAAGTAGATTATTTTAGGAACCGAAATACATAATTCCAAACATGTAAAACAATTAACATAAATTGAACAGTTTATGGATATAATAAATAATCATAAAAAATGTTTTCATTGAGGAAGTATATACTCATAAACCCTTCATAATGGTTTTTAATGAAAATGAGAATTATCCCTAGCATATCCTTCGGGAGTGTCGTAACATAGAGTGCAGCAAGGCCCATTATCGTGCACCAGTTCCTGTTCGATTCTAGCTCAAAGTGGTGTTTTCGGGCTTTACCCTATGTACATCTATTCCAGAGCCACCTCTACCTATTTGTATCCAGACAGGGATATATTGCTCGAAAAATTCACAAAATCTCTAAAATACCAATATTCTAGGAAGTTCTTATATACTAATCCTCAAAGTCCATCTTAGTTCTATGTGTTATAATCAGAGTTTATCTAAATCTAGCTTCCAAGGTTTGAACTAAACTTCCTATGATACCAACTGTAACATCCCGACCATGATTACCCAGAGTTGGTGCATTATTACATATCATTGGCATGATCACAAAAGATCAAGTCTTGAAATACCGATTAGTTTAGTAGACTTGGAAACACTAGATACATTCATAAGTTTTACATTACATAATTAAGTGAAAAACTAAAACAACATAGTCTCTATAGTTAACACTCATATCCCCTCAGACTATCCCTATAGGTCAGACATAAAATACTTCTTCCCATCCTAGAAAAAATAAAACATAGAAAGGGGTGAGCTCAGATTCTCTATAAGGATAAAAATATAGCGGAAACATTCATAAATAAGCATAAAAATTTAAGGCAATGTATAAATAAAACAAAATCCTTTTAAACTTGAACTTTAGCATAATACGGAAAACAGAAAATGAAATAATGTCATTTACTTATTCACATGGATATTCTACTAGTCGAATAATCACATGCAATATCAAAAACCACTTTCATAATGATGGAATGCATAATACGAGGCTATCATTACCACATAGCCATGACCTTGTGCCAAGAATACATATAATATTTTTAAAGGCCTTGTTCCAGGACACTAGTTTTTCTCGTGAGACCTACCGATGCATTGAGGAGCTATAGCAAGCTCCGCCAGTCAATTACTTAGTCCAATGCATTCCTCATATGAACATGATTAAACATAACCTAAACATTCGTATTAAAACTAGAATAAAAAATGTCAATAATTTATCCATAAACCATGAATGGTATAAAAATAGAACATTCATATTCAAACATATCATAACTCATTCAATACAATATGGAATATTGTATCATAACAAATTAACCTCAGTCAAAAATAATATTCAATATAGGATGCTGACATAGTTGGAAATGATGGGTAAAACTTTTTGAGAGAAATATACATTTTTTAAAATCATTTAAAAGTCACAAATTTATAAAGGAAGTAATTTAAAAGATATTTTCGTATAAAAGTGTCCCATACCACTTTTAAAAATTATAAAATAATTATCATTTCAAAACATTCATGTCCATATAAATAAATCCTTAAAATCATTTTGAAAACGTGGACCTTAATTAAAAATATTTAGAAAGATAAATATTAAACAAATTTAAAATTCTGATCACGATAAAGAGTACCTTTCACAAATCACTAAAATATTCATTTTTAAATCATTTTAATGAAAAATGGACATGGAGGATAAAAATTTCCCAGTAAATACTTACACATAAACAATCTCGCATAATAATGAGATTGAGGAATTAACCCTTAACTTGAACATTCCATTAGTCGAGGGTACATTTAACCTCATGTATAATGACCATTGTATGATATTAGATTATACCAGAACCATATTAATATTTATGATATAATAAAGGATTCATTTATGACTTTATACTACCCATTTAATAATCATTTTCATGTTAAATTAACATTTCAGGTAATAATCGCTTTCTTTATCGTGCGTGTTTTAACTTGTTACTCTTGATTGTATCACTTAGATAAAGATTTAAATACTTCATGAATATAAAAAATGATTTATATATCATATATATTTAGAATATAAATATGTATAATAGATATATATATGAAATGGAAAACACTATTTATAGAGACTGTAGTCTGTACGTACGCATAAACATTGTTTCCGTTTTCATATCGTATTGCACGAAACTAGGTGAATAAGATATATGTAAGTACATAAATATATATATATATATATATATATATATTTTCATTATTATTTTATATATTACATACTTATTAGTAATATATATTTTTATATTCATCAATAAATGGTGAACTTGGAAATGAATCTCATCGCGTCGTAGAGACGGTAATATGTATGTCCGCATGAGTGACAATATCATTTTCATTAAGGTGTAGAATTAGATGGTATATAAATTTTACAGAGTCATTATCATGTTATTTTCATTATTTATATACATATTACTCATCGTTATATCCATCCAAATAAGATAGTGATGAATAACAAATTACACCACGGCGTGGAGATGGTAAGCCGTGTGTACGCACGCAAGGTGACATTATCATTCATAGGATAGATAAAATATTGAATATGGTTGTGCCATATTAATAATAACATAATAGTATATATAAGGTACTGGAGTTATTATTTTGGTATGGTAATAACAATGATAGAGTAAGTGGTAGAATAAAAGAACCCGAAAGAGCGTGGTGAAATTATTACCTATTCTTCAATTTCTTCCTTTTGATTTGATCAAAAGGGCTCCTTAAGTTGGATTTCTGAAAAAAGGAAGGCCAGTAGGATGAAGTGAGGGATTTTGAGAGGATATTTGGGTAGGGGTTGGACAACCCAAAAGGCTTTGAGGGTGTGAATTATAGAGAAGGCAGAGTGCTCTTTTATAAGAGGGTTAGAGGCACCTTAGGAAAAGCCAGAAATATTATTTTATAATAAAATAATTTTCGGTTTCTAATGGCTCCAAAATGAATTATTTAATGTCTATGGTGGGGATGGTTAGAAAACCACCAAACCAATAGGTTTTAGACAGTTTTGGGTCACTATATTTACCTTAACATTTAGATTTAACTCTTAGATAAAGAGTTTGACATTTCACATGTCTCTTTGTATATTTATATTATATAGTTATAAAGTTACTATATACATCCAAGAGAACCCCAAGTGGTTCATTAATTATACACCTATCATTATATAAGTCCTTTGGCCGAACCATATATTTTTTGGAAAAGAATATCAATTAATAATATAATATTTTTTTTAAAAATCTCTTTTAGGTCAATTTTGACATTATTTGGTATTTTGTATTTTCAAAAGTCATAACAGCATTTTTACTTTGAAAAAATTCATCTAATCAACAATAATATATCATAGTAACCTATAAAATTGGTTTAATTCATAAAAAGTCTCAAATAACAATTATTTGGGTATTTAAAATATCAATTATTTTAATATTTCAGTAACAAGTTAATTACTACATCACCATTGTGTCATAAATAAATTAAATTATTTAATGTCTAAAAATTATAAATAAAATTCCATTATGTAGGATATTTTTTTATATTTTTAATTAATATTTGTAATCTAATTTACCTTATGTGTAACACTATATTCTTATTTTTTATTTATTAAACGTTGATTTTAACTCTTTTAACCCTTCTTTGAATTAAATAATAATAAATGTCCTACTCTAATCCAAGTGGACCAAAAAGGTTCATATTTTATTCCTAAGGTTTTTTTGGTCGAATTACACTTATCCAATAGAATTAGTACATGTTTTAGTGTAATAATAATATCATTTTTACCCTTAATTACAATATTTACTTTTAACCGTGGTAAATAAAAGTAAAAAGTTACTATTTAACAAAAAAAATTATCTTTTTGAACCAAAAGTTACTCTTTGATATTAACCGTGTCTCTCAGATTTTCGAAATTCCACTCACAGAAGTTGTAAAATTATGTTTTATGAGAATTTGAAAATTCTCTTAGGAGATGGGTAAAAGACAGTGTAAAGTTCAATAAAATTTTTATATATCTTAAATTATTATAAACCGACTCCAATAAATTACATTGAAATTTTATAGGCATTATGTATTCATTTTTATCTCAAATAATTTTAAATAAAACAAATAATTATTTAAATAAAAATCCGTTTCTAAAATATAACTCACTGTTTTTCACTATTCAAAAATTGAACGTTTTCAGAAAAATTACAAAAAATCACCCTTGGCTAATTTCGATATTCTGAATCCAAAAATGATGTCTATTTTACCAAATTCAAAACATAGAAGTTGTATTTATTAATTTAAAATTAATTCTCGTTCTCAAAACCAAAAGGCATATTTTTAAGAAATAATAATTATCAAAAGATTGATACTTGTTTATGTACAATTTTAAAGGAAAATTACTTAAAGTGACCATCATTTGATTAACTGGTAAAAATATAATCTATTTATAATTCCAAAAAATTAAAATTTATAATTTAACACTATAAATTATTCTGATTAAAAAAGTTGTTTTCAGTTAAAATATAGTATTTTAACTATTCAGCCAAATATGAATGTTAACAAGAAAACACCAAACATTTATTGAAACTAAATTCTTATGTCCTGATTTTAAAGAAAATTATTATTTTGCCAAATTTAATATATAAAAGTTTGAAATATTGGATTTAAAAAGGGTTCACCATTAAAAGGTTGAAAAAGTGCATTTTTTTTTAAAAATACTTTTTTTATCTGAAAAAATTAATTTGTTCTTAAATTATGTATAAAAAACTCATAATATTTATTCTAAAATTATAAGGATTATATAAAGCTCAAAATACAGTTAATACTATTCATAACCTCTTTTGAACGACTAGTTTGATAAGTCGTGGTGCGCTTGAACTCGGTGTTGCGTTTAGTGAAAGTTATTGAATTATTTTGAAGAAATAACGTACTATGAAATCTTGGGTTGTTACAATGTCTCCTTTCATTGGATTGGTTTGAAGTTTCATATATCACGAGATAAATTATATTAGAATGGGGTCAAACCTAGATCAACAAAGAAATTTTTCCACTATTATATTATTGGTAGTTAAGCTTGATTAGAAAGATAGTTTGGTGTGGGAACCCATTTTACTATGATATAAATTTAAATGACCATTGGATAATAATCAAATGATATTTTTACATATGTGTACAACATAATTCCATTTTTTATGAAAATTTAATGCTTCCATGGATCATGTTCTTTATTCGTTTATTATTCATGTATTAGGAACAACCAATATTTATTACGTGAAACAATGAAAAGATATTTTAAATATAGGGATATGTTTTCAAATGTTATGCTCATGTTTTTATACCCCTTTTCACATGGAATGCTTAAATGATCATTTATATCTCCCTCGATTATCCTTACTGAGCATCATATCCCACCATTTATAATGTTTACTTTACTGAGGGTGTGAGGAAATATATTATGTATGGAATTCCTTGGATGGTTTTATGTTATGATTAACTACGTATGAGACAATTTAGAACTCTTATGAACCATTTATTTATAATACCATGTCTACAAAGGCACCAGTCCTCAATTATTCTAGTATGGAACATTATGTTTTGTAATTAATATTCATCTAATAATATGGGATATATATATATATGAAAATTGTGGGTCTCTATATAATTTATCACATGTTTGGTATAATGAATTTTATGTGTTTAGGGGTCTAGAATTTGGAGTTAGGTGAGATACAGGCCTGGTGTATAATATATACATATGTTGTAGTAACTGTACTGAAATATTCCAATATAGATCAATTTTTTCTAGAGTAAATTAATACATTTAGAGAAAATATTTTATAATCATATATATTAATCATAAGAAATATGTGGGTTTCATAAAAATAGAAAATCATATTGATTCCCTTACTAATTTCTATGTCTAATCTCTTCATAATCACTCAGTAGGATGAACTAGCCCCACCCTTACACTCTAGAGGATTCTAACAAGATTCCTTAGAGGATCTAAGTAATTTTTTGGTATCTCATTGGGATATGATTGTATTTCATCATCATTTTTAATATTTACTCTAGATATATCCTTGATCTATCTTTCATTTGATCTCTTGGAACCCACATTGGATATAATGGTCAGATCTAGTGTTGTGGGGAAGAGTTGATGTGGTTTTTCATATATATATGTAAAAATAAAAAATGTTGAATCCCAAATATGGTTGTAAAATTATTATAATATCATAGATAATAGGGATATCACAACTCATGTATGGGCCGTCTTAGTAGTATTTTAAAACTAGATACATTCAAGATTTCAATATTATAGTGTAAATTTTAAATAGATAGAATACCAATAATCATACATGATTGATATTATTAATATCATCCATATTAATATCCTGAAGAAAGGTAAAAATTAAAGGGTGAGATCATATTCCCAGTATTAGTTATGTTGATAAGAATCATTCAGGATTAAAAATGTAAAATCAATATAGAATGGTAAATAATAGATCAAACATGTCATTTAATCAATAATATGAGAAAAAAATGAATATATGGGTAATTTCAATGTAGGAATATCATGGATAATAATAACTGAATACGTGATTAAGGAAATACATAATATTGGATTTAATGATAATAGAATCATGATATCTTCAACTATTATGAGTTTCTCCATGATATTCTAATCTATGGGAAGGAATGTAGTGAAGAATAACTTAATTTGGTCAACTAATTTTTCTCATGTGACCTATTAATGAATTCAGGGGAAATACAATTCTAAGCCTCAAACCTGGCTAATTTTCCAATGTGTTCCTAAAATATTTAAAAATCAATTAAATTCATAAATAATATGCCTTATAAATAAATTAAAATATTTTGTAAGTAATACATAATATGAATATCTCCCTAATTAATAAAATAAAATTCATAACAAAACACTGTAGGTAAAAATGTTATTATATATATTAGAGAAAAATATGTGTATAATACCAAATATTTATCAATAAAGAGTAAATTTTTTGAAATCCTTCACAATGCGTTCGACATTCCTCGTTTGTTCATTTAAAATCCTAAATAATAAAATGAAATTTATTATAACCAAATTCTAGAAAAAACTATGTATATATAATACTAAATATCAACCATTTAAAATATTTTATCTCCTATTTGGGAATAACATTTTTTCATTATCATTATTTTGGGAGATAACAACATTGTTTTTCATATAATTATTAATTAGGTAGTTTTAGTCCTTAAAAATTGATCATGGATCCATCATCTATAGATTTTTATTCAAAATATAAATATCATTTATATTTAATATATATTTATATATTCATTCTTAAAATATATATATTTAAAAATTAATTACACCATTCATGGATACGGTAAACCGTACATACACATCAATGTTGTTTTTAGTTATTAATGGATGCAACTAAAGAAAGTTAAGTAATAATTAAAAATTATAGGATTACCTTTATATCCATTATATCTTATATGACAACCCTGCTTTTTATTACAACTTAAACATGCTTTATTACATAAAACTTCACTTGATACAACAAAGAAGATCGAGAGGTTTAGTGTCTTTGGGGCTTAGGATCATTACATAAAAACTTTAAACTTGAAATACAACATCCTTATTGAAAACTTCCTTTATATGACCACTACATTCCTTCGTACTTAGCATTGCATGGGATAACCTGAGGACATGCATAAGAAAAGGGTGAGCTATAAAGCCCAGTAAGGGAGTACATAATGAATAACATGAGGAGTACAATACATGTTAGGCAATAGGCATATCAATAGAGCATAAGAGAGACATGAACATAAAGGCATGATAAAGCCTGATAATCATAACATGGAAATGTGGCAACAACACTTAACATTGAATTAGCATGAGCCAAGGCTCATTGCACATGGAGCATGAGTAAACCCTCATTGCACTTGAAGCACGAGTAAACCCTCGTTGCACTTGAATTAGCATGAGTCAACACTCATTGCACATGACGTATCATGATACTATACTTTACCCAATGCATTGGAGCGCTATCAGGGCGCACCCTTCTTAAACATTTCATTTCATGCATAAGTGTGCCACATGGATCATAAAATATGGATTCATAAAACATAATCATTTATTCCACGATAAAGGAATGTGGAATTCATACATGAAACTTTACAAACAATATGTAAATGTGCATAAAGGTGAATACCCTTGATGGAGAAATGGGCATGGTATTCACTACACAAAGACATTGGCTTAGAAAATCGGTGCGATTTCGGCAGCGTAACGGCGTGACATAAGAATTCATAAAAAAGGTTGATGAGAGAGAAAGGGGTTCCTCATCATATTTACATATAATGGACAGTAAGGAGATCGAATATATACATGTCCCAACAATAGAAATAGAATTTAGATTCATGATACAAAAGTATTGCTTGAATATAAAAGAAGAGAGAGAAATTCCTTTCGGAATTTCGGCATAGTAACGGGTGTACATGGGAGGCACTTAATGAGAGAGAAAGGGTTCTCCCATCATTCAAACAATAAGAGGGAAGTATGGGGGAGGTGCGAAACCATACCCCAACATTCATAATTGAAATAAAAAGGGAAATACAACTTAAAGAAAATTGACAAAAAAATGAGAAAGGAAGAAAAAACCCTTACTTGGAAGTGTGCTTCCAAAGGCTAGAGAGAGGCTTGTGAGAGGCTTCTTTGGAGCTTGGGGCACCTTGGGAGGATTCTAGGGAGAGTAGGGCAGAGGTTGGACGAACTTCAAGGGCTTTGAGTGAGGAGGAAGTGGGAGCTTGGGTGGGTTTATATAGGAAAGGTGAGAGAATTCTTTATTATTTAGGTTTGGGACCCCTTATATTAAAATAATCCAAACCACAAACCATCCCATGGTATTTGCCCATGGTTTCTGGAAAAGGGAAGAGGAAAACAATATTTTACAAGGCCAAGGTCCGAACTTATTAAAAAAAATTAGGGTTGCTTATGTGGAGGTGAGTCACACTCCCATGGAAATTAATTTAAAAAGGCAAAGTGTTGAATAAGTCTTGAGGGCTCCATTAATGCTTTGAAAAGTGAGTCAAACAAACCCAAAACCTCATTATTTTAATGATAAAACATATATTGGCCGAACATAAGGATTATGGTATTTTATCACATCACCATTGGGTCATTATGATGTCATAAAACACATTATATATTTAAATGGTATTTAATTTTTACCCAAAAATTTGACTGTCTCAGAAAATTATGAAAAATTCACCGTTGGATAATTTCGACGTCCTGATTCCAAAAATAATATTTATTTTATCTAAATAATTTTCTAAATATGTGAATTTTCACTTTTAAAATAAAAACCGACATTTATAAAAATTCACGGGTTTTGACAGAAATGGCTTTCAAACCTTAATAAAAATTTTAATTGCATTCATAAAATTATAAGATCATTTATATTTAATAAAAATTAATTTAATATTAATAATAATATTAAAATATTATTTAATTAAAAAAATCATTTAATTTAATAAAATATAATTCTTAATTAAATAATAACTAAAAACACCGTTTGTACTTTAAAAACTAATTACAAAGTATAAAAAATGACTAGAAATTATATTCATTATTATATACAAAAAAAATAATGTACATGAACGTGGTTCTACTTATTTGTTACATAACCCCTTAAAATAGCCGCATAAGACCTAAGGGTAAGGTGTGCGATGGTGACAGACTCTTGGGGTTGCTCGGATAACATCGCTCGAGTGGTAATCTCTATCAACTTCCATTTTTCCCGTAGACGATCACGTTCGAGCTTGACTTGATGAAGCTCAGCTTGGGCTTGGTCAAGGGCAAAGCCCAAAGACGCCACCTCCTTTCCGAGCTCCGACAAATGGGCTTCGTAAGGGGAAATTCTACTGGATGAGGCCATCGCTTCCTTTGTCTGAGTAGAAAATTGGTTCGTTAAAGCCTTATATTTAAACTACCCAGATGATCACTGTTCAACAGCTATAAAAGTAACGGTCACAAATCTTAACGTAAAACTTAAAGAAGTTGACATCTTATAAAAACATTTTTCATAAAGAAACATTTAACTAGATCAAGAGGGATTTTCCATTAATGAAATTTTGGGTCGTTACAACATTCCCCCCTTAAGAAATTTCGCCCTCGAAATTTTCCTTTTCCCACACTAAAAAAAATGTGGGTAACTTAGCTTCATCATATCCTCCGACTCCCAAGTTTCTTCTTCAAACTTGTGGTTTCTCCACAACACCTTGACGAGGGGCATTGTCTTATTTCGTAGAACTTTTTCTCTACGATCTAAGATCTTCACTGGTTGCTCCTCATAAGAAAGATCGTCTTCTAATTGTACCACCTCGGAAGAGAGTACATGTGAAGGGTCTGGTATGTACTTCCTTAAGAGGGATACATGGAAGACATCATGCACCTTGGCCATAGTAGGTGGAAGTGCTAGTCGATAGGCCACAGCCCCAACACGATCAAGAATCTCGAATGGGCCGATGTACCTTGGACTTAACTTCCCTTTCTTTCCAAACCTCATGACCTTCTTCCACGGAGATATGCGTAAAAACACCATGTCTCCGACTTTAAACTCAAGGTCTCGTCGACGATTATCTGCATAACTCTTCTGTCGACTTTGGGCTGCCTTGATATGCTGCTGAATGGTTTTCACCTTCTCCACCATTTCTTCGACCATTTCTGGTCCAAGCAGCTTACGTTCACCGACCTCATCCCAACATGTCGGTGTTCTACACCTTTTCCCATACAGGGCTTCATATGGTGCCATTTGGATGCTTGAGTGGAAACTATTATTATAAGAGAACTCAACCAGAGGAAGATGCTGATCCCATCCTCCTTTAAAGTCCATTGAGCACGCTCTCAACATATCCTCAAGTGTTTGGATAGTCCGCTCGGATTGGCCATCAGTTTGAGGATGATAGGCCGTACTGAAGTTCAGTTCAGTATTCAGAACATGTTGAAGACTCTTCCAAAACTTAGAGGTAAATCTTGGATCTCGGTCCGACACAATAGATAGTGGTACTCCATGCAACCGTACCACTTCCCTGATATATATCCGTGCCAGTTGATCCAAAGAGAAATCCTCTCGAATAGCAATGAAGTGTGCAGTCTTTGTAAGACGATCCACAATAACCCAGATTGCATTGTTGCTTTTGGATGTCCTTGGAAGTCCAGTGACGAAGTCCATGGTGATGTTCTCCCATTTCCATTCTGGTATGGGCAATGGTTGCATCATCCCCTTAGACTTCTGCCTCTCTGCCTTCACTTGCTGACACACCAGGCACTTTGATGTATATTCGTCGATCTCCTTCTTCATATTATCCCACCAAAGGTTTTCTCGGAGATCTCGATACATCTTTGTGCTCCCTGGGTGAATAGAGAAATTTGAACTATGTGCATCATCCAAAAGTTCCTTATTCAGCTCCGAACTTGATGGGACACATAGTCTTTTCCCAAACCGCACAATTCCTTCTTCATTAACATTAAACTCTGAGGATTTTCCCTTTTTGATAGCTTCCACTTTTTCTTGGATTCTCGCATCATCCTTTTGAGCATCCTTTAACCTTTCCAAAAGAGATGGTTGAGCAATCATTTGTGAAAGGATTGATGATGTTCCCTTCTTTATGATTCCCACGTCCATCTTCATCAAGTCTAAGAAGATTGGATCCTTCTCAATTCTCATCATTGATAGAATTGCTGGATCCTTTCTACTTAGGGCATCCGCCACCTTGTTCGCCTTCCCAGGGTGGTAATGTATTGAACAGTCATAATCCTTGATGAGCTCTATCCATCTTCTCTGGCGCATATTAAGCTCTTTCTGTGTGAATATATATTTAAGACTCTTGTGGTCAGTATATGTCTCACATTTCTCCCCATAGAGATAATGCCGCCAGATTTTCAAGGCGAAGATCACCGCCGCCAACTCCAGATCATGCGTTGGATAGTTTCGCTCATGGATTTTCAACTGCCTTGAGGCATAGGATATCACTTTATCATTCTGCATCAGCACACATCCTAAGCCCTTCTTCGAAGCATCACTGAATACCACAAAAAGCTCCCCACTTGTGGGTAAAGTGAGCACAGGTGCAGTGATAAGCCTCCTTTTCAACTCCTTGAAGCTTTCTTCGCATTCATCACTCCAAGTAAACTTTACTCCCTTTCGAGTTAGCTTGGTAAGAGGGTTGGACAATCGTGAGAAGTTTCTCACAAATCGTCGATAATATCCAGCTAACCCCAAGAAGCTACGGATATCAGTTACCGATGTTGGCCTCGGCCATCCCTCAATTGCATCTGTTTTGGAGGGGTCCACAGATATCCCATTTCTTGTGATGATATGGCCCAAGAATGAGAACTCCTTCAACCAGAACTCACTCTTGCTGTACTTGGCATAGAGCTTCTCCTTGCGCAAAGTCTCCAGTACAGTTCTTAAATGCTCCTCATGGTCCTCCTTGGTTTTGGAGTATATCAGAATATCATCTATAAAGACTACCACAAATTTATCTAGGTAATCTCTAAAGACTCTATTCATCAAATCCATGAATATTGCTGGAGCATTGGTGAGTCCAAAAGGCATTACTATGAATTCATAGTGCCCGTACCTTGTACGAAAAGCAGTCTTGGGGATATCTTCCTTCTTCACCCTTACTTGATAATATCCCGACCGCAAGTCGACCTTGGAGAAGTATTGAGCTCCACGCAGCTGATCAAACAAGTCATCGATTCTTGGGAGAGGATACTTGTTCTTTATCGTGATTTTGTTAAGTTCACGATAATCGATGCAAAGCCGCATTGACCCATCCTTCTTCTTGACGAAGAGGACTGGTGCACCCCATGGTGATGCACTTGGGCGTATAAACCCTTTATCCAGATTCTCCTGTAGTTGTTTCTTCAGTTCTTCAAGCTCAACCACAGCCATTCTATATGGAGTCTTGGATATTGGTAGCGCCCCAGGTATAAGTTCAATTGAGAACTCAACATCTCTTCTTGGAGGAAGACCAGGAAGTTCCTCGGGAAATACTTCAGCGAATTCCCTCACAATAGGCATTTCTCCAAGGGTGGTTTCTTACTTGGACTCAATCATCTGAGCCAGATATGCGTGCTCATAAGGCAGTAATATCCATGCTTGAGATGATGGAGCTAAAGGAGATTCATCTTCCTCCTGACACTTGTAAAGAATCGGGGGTCGATTCTCCATATGGAGTGTGATTTCCCTCTCCCGACAATTTATGTTGGCTCTATATAAGGAAAGCCAATCCATGCCAAGAATTGCATCAAATTCCACCAAAGGGAGTATGACGAGGTTCGCCGGGAAATTCAATCCACAGATTATAACAGGGTAGGACTTATACTCATGGGATGCAATGATTGCCCCATTTGCCGTACTCACCGACATCTTTACTTCCATGACTTGTGGTGGTGCAGGGATTATTCTACTAAACTTTTGAGATATAAAAGAATGCGTAGAACCTGAATCAAAAAGTACGTTCGCTATTCTTGAATGAATAACTAGCGTACCTGTCACCACTTCGTTGTCGGGGTTCACTTCGGCAGAAGTGATGGCAAAAGCTCTTCCTTGCTGTCTTGGAGGTTGTTGATTGCCTCCGATAACCCTTGGATTAGGGCACTGATTCGCAAAATGACCCGGTTCTTTGCATTTGAAGCATTGAACAACGCATTGAGGTTCGAACGGAGTGTTCCTCCCCTCCGTCGCAGCCGCGGGTCCTTCTTGCTGACAGTTAACAGCTAGGTGCCCTTCTCTTCCACACTTGAAGCATTTTCTTGTCCCCCTAAGGCAATTTCCAGGGTGCTTCTTTCCACACTTTTGGCAAGTGGGGTGCTGGAATTTCTTAGCGCCGTTGGATTTATCCATCGGACCACCAGCATTGAAGTCCACCTTCCGCTTCTTGTCCCCATGATACCCCTGTGATTCTCCGATCTCCATTTCAACCTTAAGGGCACATCGGACAATTTCCTCATAGCTATCGAAGTCACGGATCGCTAATGCTTTCCGCAAGCTAGGCTTCAGCCCACCAAAGAAGCGGTCAACCTTGCATTCGGGGGTAACAACAAAGCCAGAAGCGTATCGTGCAAGCCTTGTGAAGTTTGCCTCATACGCTCCCACAGATTCCTCATCTTTCTGCTTGAGGGAAAGGAAGTCCCTTTCCATCTTAAGACGGAGGGTGCGTGGAAAATATTTATCGAAAAACATCTTCCGGAAAACCTTCCATTCCAAAGCCTCGATCTCCTCCTCAGGCTTCGTATTTTTGATCAACGTCCACCATTGATCAGCTTCACCCTCCATACGATAAGCCGCCAGGAGAACCTTCTCTTTTTCAGAGCATTGGAGGATGGAGAATATCTTTTCAATGGAGTTGATCCATTGTTCAGCAATCGTGGGATCGGATGATCCACTAAAAGTAGGAGGCCTTTGTCTCATGAAGCTTTCAATAGCGACTTGTTCTTTCTTAGGGGGGGTTGAACATTCCTCTTGACCAGTGTTTCTATTCAAAACTTGAGTTAACTGAGAGAGAAGCGTGACAAAGTTCGCGATTCCCGCTCCCATTGGATTGGGCATCTCATTGGTACAATCATCACACTGATCTTCACAACGGTTGTTAGCCCGAGTTCTCCTATTACCGGCCATTGGCTGGAATAAAAGGAAAGTTAGGGGTAACACATAAAGGGTAATCTAAAGACAAAAGTTGACAACTTATAAATAAACTTTAATCTCTTTAACTCATGAGTCTATAGGATTCAATCCAGGCTTTTCATGATCTTCCTTCTAACATATATTCTTAGGGGCATTTTTCCCTTAATAAGGGTTCATACTAAGATTGTGAATTTATCAAAACATATCCCCCGGGAGTGTCGTAACCAAGAGTGCAGCAAGGCCCGTTGTCGTGCACCAGTTCCCGTTCGAGTCTAGCTCAAAGCGGTGTTTTCGGGTTTTACCCCTAGGATACATCTGTGCCAGAGCCGCCTCTACCTGCTCGTATCCAGACAGGGATGTATTTGTTTGATAAACCACTTACTTAGTATTTACCAAAACTTAGGGATGTTTTTATTATGCTTAGTCTTGTATCTAAGGCTTTACTAGGGTTTCCTAATCCCAAAAATAACTAAACCTATCCTCTGATACCAACTATGACAACCCTGCTTTTTATTACAACTTAAACATGCTTTATTACATAAAACTTCACTTGATACAACAAAGAAGATCGAGAGGTTTAGTGTCTTTGGGGCTTAGGATCATTACATAAAAACTTTAAACTTTAAATACAACATCCTTATTGAAAACTTCCTTTATATGACCACTACATTCCTTCGTACTTAGCATTGCATGGGATAACCTGAGGACATGCATAAGAAAAGGGTGAGCTATAAAGCCCAGTAAGGGAGTACATAATGAATAACATGAGGAGTACAATACATGTTAGGCAATAGGCATATCAATAGAGCATAAGAGAGACATGAACATAAAGGCATGATAAAGCATGATAATCATAACATGGAAATGTGGCAACAACACTTAACATTGAATTAGCATGAGCCAAGGCTCATTGCACATGGAGCATGAGTAAACCCTCATTGCACTTGAAGCACGAGTAAACCCTCGTTGCACTTGAATTAGCATGAGTCAACACTCATTGCACATGACGTATCATGATACTATACTTTACCCAATGCATTGGAGCGCTATCAGGGCGCACCCTTCTTAAACATTTCATTTCATGCATAAGTGTGCCACATGGATCATAAAACATGGATTCATAAAACATAATCATTTATTCCACGATAAAGGAATGTGGAATTCATACATGAAACTTTACAAACAATATGTAAATGTGCATAAAGGTGAATACCCTTGATGGAGAAATGGGCATGGTATTCACTACACAAAGACATTGGCTTAGAAAATCGGTGCGATTTCGGCAGCGTAACGGCGTGACATAAGAATTCATAAAAAAGGTTGATGAGAGAGAAAGGGGTTCCTCATCATATTTACATATAATGGACAGTAAGGAGATCGAATATATACATGTCCCAACAATAGAAATAGAATTTAGATTCATGATACAAAAGTATTGCTTGAATATAAAAGAAGAGAGAGAAATTCCTTTCGGAATTTCGGCATAGTAACGGGTGTACATGGGAGGCACTTAATGAGAGAGAAAGGGTTCTCCCATCATTCAAACAATAAGAGGGAAGTATGGGGGAGGTGAGAAACCATACCCCAACATTCATAATTGAAATAAAAAGGGAAATACAACTTAAAGAAAATTGACAAAAAAATGAGAAAGGAAGAAAAAACCCTTACTTGGAAGTGTGCTTCCAAAGGCTAGAGAGAGGCTTGTGAGAGGCTTCTTTGGAGCTTGGGGCACCTTGGGAGGATTCTAGGGAGAGTAGGGCAGAGGTTGGACGAACTTCAAGGGCTTTGAGTGAGGAGGAAGTGGGAGCTTGGGTGGGTTTATATAGGAAAGGTGAGAGAATTCTTTATTATTTAGGTTTGGGACCCCTTATATTAAAATAATCCAAACCACAAACCATCCCATGGTATTTGCCCATGGTTTCTGGAAAAGGGAAGAGGAAAACAATATTTTACAAGGCCAAGGTCCGAACTTATTAAAAAAATTAGGGTTGCTTATGTGGAGGTGAGTCACACTCCCATGGAAATTAATTTAAAAAGGCAAAGTGTTGAATAAGTCTTGAGGGCTCCATTAATGCTTTGAAAAGTGAGTCAAACAAACCCAAAACCTCATTATTTTAATGATAAAACATATATTGGCCGAACATAAGGATTATGGTATTTTATCACATCACCATTGGGTCATTATGATGTCATAAAACACATTATATATTTAAATGGTATTTAATTTTTACCCAAAAATTTGACTGTCTCAGAAAATTATGAAAAATTCACCGTTGGATAATTTCGACGTCCTGATTCCAAAAATAATATTTATTTTATCTAAATAATTTTCTAAATATGTGAATTTTCACTTTTAAAATAAAAACCGACATTTATAAAAATTCACGGGTTTTGACAGAAATGGCTTTCAAACCTTAATAAAAATTTTAATTGCATTCATAAAATTATAAGATCATTTATATTTAATAAAAATTAATTTAATATTAATAATAATATTAAAATATTATTTAATTAAAAAAATCATTTAATTTAATAAAATATAATTCTTAATTAAATAATAACTAAAAACACCGTTTGTACTTTAAAAACTAATTACAAAGTATAAAAAATGACTAGAAATTATATTCATTATTATATACAAAAAAAAAATAATGTACATGAACATGGTTCTACTTATTTGTTACATAACCCCTTAAAATAGCCGCATAAGACCTAAGGGTAAGGTGTGCGATGGTGACAGACTCTTGGGGTTGCTCGGATAACATCGCTCGAGTGGTAATCTCTATCAACTTCCATTTTTCCCGTAGACGATCACGTTCGAGCTTGACTTGATGAAGCTCAGCTTGGGCTTGGTCAAGGGCAAAGCCCAAAGACGCCACCTCCTTTCCGAGCTCCGACAAATGGGCTTCGTAAGGGGCAATTCTACTGGATGAGGCCATCGCTTCCTTTGTCTGAGTAGAAAATTGGTTCGTTAAAGCCTTATATTTAAACTACCCAGATGATCACTGTTCAACGGCTATAAAAGTAACGGTCACAAATCTTAACGTAAAACTTAAAGAAGTTGACATCTTATAAAAACATTTTTCATAAAGAAACAATTAACTGGATCAAGAGGGATTTTCCATTAATGAAATTTTGGGTCGTTACATCTTATATATTTATTAAATATATTCCTATTACCATCTATATAACAGGTAACTGAAAAACGGATCTAATCACTTCATGGAGGTGGTAGTCTACAACTACCCACAAACCATGAAATCGTTTTCTAATTAATTGAAATGTAAGAAAGTAGAAATGATATTATAGTATCAAAAGAAAAATTACTTCATAAATATCATGTATATTAGTTATTTATATATTTATAACCATCCATGTAGATTGGTGATGAAAATAAAATTACATCACTATGTGGAGACAGTATTCCATAAAAATCCACTAGATATGTTTCCACTTTTCATATGTTGAAGAAGAGATTGAATATCTCTATAAAAAACACATCATAATAGAAAAATAAACATAATATAGTGGATTTATTATTTTACTATGGGCTAATAGCATTAATAATATGTATCATGATAAATTAACACAAAATAATCATTAAAAAGAATCACCTATTCCTTGGTAGACAAACATTAGATCTCATCTTATTGGACCAAGGGTTGGTCTTTTGGAAACATAAAAACCAATATAACATGTATAATTATTCTAATATTTTAAATTGGTAGGTTTTTTTATCTACGATACCCAATGTCGTGTAAATAAATGATAGAAGGGGATTCTTTTTATAAGTGGGGAGGAGAATTCATTGATATTCATCTTGTATTAAATTAATATAAAATATGTTTCTTGAATAAATGGATAAAATAATTACAATTGGAAGAAAATATATAGATTAGTTGAATTAATATAATTGAATAACATATTTAAAAGTTGTAGTTGTGTTTTGAAACTTATATTTTAGTTATAACCCTCAATGTCCATTTTGACATTAAAAAAAATATTATTATTTCCATGCATTAACGGACAATAATTATATCATTAGAGGAAAAAGGAAACATAAATTAATAATTGATGGTATTTTAAACCATATCCCATATATTGGTCCAATTATTGGATTTTTTTTATTTTAAAAAATTTAATAAATTTTTATTTATTATAAAATATCATTAATGTCATTTTTTACACTAGTCATTTAAATTGATATTAAATTTAGCTAGAAAAATATTGAAATAGAATATAATTATTTCAAACATAATAAGGTCACATGTATCTACAAAATTCAATATTCATTGTAATTCACTCTATTTTTAATAGTAATTTTTTTTTACAATCAATTATTTTATTTTTCTATTAATTAGTTAAATATTTCCTCAATATTGCATAAAACTTTAAGATAATTATTATGTCACAAAAACATGAAATAAATGAAAAATAATTATTATTTCAAATTAGAATTAAAAAATAGACATAAAATATTTTAATAATAATGTAAAAATATTTATGATATTAAATTCAAGATAATGAAATTTTTGGATATATGTTTTATTAAATTAATATAAAAGTCCAAATTAAATAAATATGGATCCATTTGACCATGTTATAGAGACTTTGTTGGTATTTATTATCCCTAGTCAAAATTTGGATAAAGGTGAGTTTTGAATTTATTTTGAGACATTATTATATTAATTTTTACACTAATTAACAAATTTTACCTTTACTATGAATGTAAAATTTTTCTATGGTCACTATTCAAATTGAAAAAAATAATGTATATCTATATAACAAATTCAAACCTATAGATTTGGA
This sequence comes from Viscum album, assembly GCA_963277665.1. NCBI lineage: Eukaryota > Viridiplantae > Streptophyta > Magnoliopsida > Santalales > Viscaceae > Viscum > Viscum album. The sequence goes on along the minus strand of OY728147.1, from coordinate 1,429,794,954 downwards.
ATCTGGTATCCAATTTTCATGATTTACTTTCTATAATTGGCATACATTAATTTCAAAAGACACAAATCATATTGAAAATTAGTTTTTTATAAAAACACATTATTTTATGTACAAATATGTTTTCAAACCTAATTGAACCATAAAAATGAATAAAACAAACATAATGGGATTATTAATAATATAAGTGAACTAATTTTACTTTGAAACCATTTTTAAAAATTGGATAATTTAAAATTCAAGAAATAAAAATAAAAATTTCAATAAAAATTGTTATATTTCAATATTCACTAGAAAGTACATATTTTTTGAAAAATTACAAAAAAACAAACTAACATGATTTTGACGTACTGATTAAACAATTCCTATTTTTTTATCAAATAAATTTTATATAATTTATAATAATTAATTACAATAAATTCTCTAGAAAATAAATTAAAACCGTTTTATGGAAAAAAATGTTTTAATAGAATAAAATGATTTGATAATGTCCTGGATTTTTAGTTTAATTATTTTTTAAAAATTATATTTAATTATTTTGAGATCACGTTCATTGACAGCATGTGATTCTAAGGCCTGGGGTTCCCAGAATGTAATTTTGAGTATATTTTAATTAAGTTTATTAAATGTGCGAGTGGGTTATTCTATCTTTTGAACCAGTGTTCAGATCAGAAATATGAGGGCCTTGTTGAACATGGAACAAGGTGATTTGATTAGAAATGACATATCATTTACCGACATGGGTCATATGGAATAGTTTTTTTTGATATTTTCAGAAAATTATAAAATAACATTAAGATGATAATTTATTTCTTTTCCAAACCATTGAGCGGTGAATGATGGTGCTAGGGTGCGACGACAAAGAAATGAAGAGGAGCATTATAGAACCCCCTTAATGGATCACTAAGATTTAGTGTAACAGAAATACTGTGATGTATTCCCTTTTTAATTAGCTAATGCTTTGGAGAGTGGGAATTAAACCTTGGGAAATTCTTTGAAGACCCTCTGGAGAGTTTCCTCTCCAATGAAGAATGATTAATGTCGGTGGAAGTTTGTCAAAATTGAGATACCTTAAAGATAGAAGCCATGAAGTGAAAAAATTCATTGAAATCTTGAACCCTTAAGGACATAATGCTACAACAATGAACATCAAATGAGGTAGGGGTTTAAAGTTGGTTTTAAGATTTCATTGTTCTTACTCTAAACAACGAATGCAGATTAACCCACAAACAGGTTAATCTATGGATCATGCATTGTTTAGATAGAGTATCTTTCTTGAGTTTTCTATTTGGGATTAATTTTATTATAGGTAGACTTTTAATATCGGCCCTCCCATACATTAATCCTCTAATGTGGATGGCACGGTCCGACACAAACAAAGCTTGACCCCCCTTCTCATTGTCCGTTCTTGATTGAAAAAAAATTTTAACAAAGGATAAAATGATTTTGATGCTGTCATAGTGAAGTTGGGAGCCCTAGAGTGATATAGGTGCAGACTGTTCAAAAAGAAGACCATAAAAGAAACTTCGATGGACTACAGAAGGACGTGCAAGTGCACCGGTGCCAGCGGGGGCAGCCGGGGGCAGAGAGTGGTGGAACACTAGTCGGTGAGGCACAATGGTGAAGGGACCAAGTGGCATGGAGATGTGGGGACAACCGATATCGCATGGAGGTATCAGCCCACATCTGGGCCACTCTATAATGTTGGCGGCATGCGGTCGAAGAACGTGTCACAAAGCCGCAGTCGCTCGACCGCGGCGGAGGAAACCACCAGGTGTCCACCACGGGTGAGATGGGGAGCCAGACACAGCCTCCAACTGCATCTCAACTAGAAAAAAGGATGTTACACCTATATAATACCATGCGGATATTAACATAGGGCCATACACGCTTCCCAACTGGTTCGAGTTTGTTTAGCGGTCCCGGGTCGGGTAAGTCCGGACCCCGATCCAAGAGATCCATTTTTGCAAAAAAAAACACCAATATCATGCAAACTAGGTTTCCGATTGATGTGTAATCTATGGAAAAAGGAACCTTGTGATATGTTATTTCTTCTGAGATACTCTACCTAAATTTTTGTAGATGTTAGCAGATGTTCGTGTTAGATTGGACTCGAATCCAACCCGACCATTTTTAAAAAAAATACCATATCTTACAGACCATGAATCTATTCGACGCGTCGTCTGTTGGGTTGGGACCCTTATAATGAGATGTCCTTTTGGGTTACTCTATGTGGGAAATCATGGTGGTTGAGGTGTAATTAATGGCATGAGGTGGAGTTCTATAGTTTTATCTAATAGTGGAGAGCTTCCAAGTCGAGAAGGCACCGATGGTGAGAGCCACCACCGACGACAGGTGGTAGATTCATCTCCATTAGGCATTAGGTAGACAAAACATAGGCCCAAACAGGCTAGAACATACAAATGATGAACCTTTGATGTAGGTTCAGAGATTCATAGCTCATGAGTAATAGGTGTTTAGCTATGTGATAGAGTTTTTACTTATACGGCTAGTAGAGACACATGGCTCGTGACTATCAGACCCCCTCGCACGGATGACCAGCAGATGGTTGAGGGACCGATGAAGCATTGACATAGGATTAAACGATGAGATCATAATGATGGAGGATTTATTATGGGATTGTTTCAAGTAGTATGAAGTAGAAAACAATTCTAGGTACTACATCCACCACCCCCAGCTGGTCCACCATGGGCTTAGGGAGTTGGCAGACCGGGGCGAGCTCAGCTTTTGGAAGCAGAGGCCTACCACCACGGCACTCCAGGGATGATTAGAGATTTTAGTCGTGTATTATAAACCATATATGACGTTCCTATAGACATATGTTTTAGTCAATATTTCCTTACCATGTACCTCATTGGAGGCTTGGATATTTCGGTGGAGCCATTTTCTCGATCCTTACAATTAATGACTCTTATGGGAGGGAATTCGACAATTACACACTGGAACCTGTAGTGTGTGCATAATATAGGAGATGAGATATTTGGTTGGGATCTCTTAGTAGAAACATTGATGCCTTACGATTTCATCTGGGGTATGGACTGGTTATCTATAGTCCATAATCAGATTGAGTATTTTAGGCTTAATGTGTTGTGTGTCCGTGGGTAAGGGTCCAAGTTTTTTCTTCAACTTCGAGAAGGGAACCTTTGCAGAACATAATTCACATTCTCGGAGGAGGGTTTATTCAATAACTCACTAGTTTTCTAGCATTGAACACGGTGCGGTGGACGAGAGGAGTTCAATTATTTCTATAGTGGTGGGTGAGTATGAGGAAGTCATTCCAAAAATGTCCCTTGACTACCTCCACTCATATAGGTAGAAACTTTCATTAACATATACCCAAGAACAACACATATATCTACACATCAATATCGGATGTCTCATAAATAGCTATAGGAGATTATTGTACAGTTGGTGGACACGCAGAGGAAGGGGTTCGTAAGACCTAGTGTTTCTCCATGGGTAGCCCCAGTGTTGTTTTCCAAGAAGGAAGATGGGTTCTTGAAAATATGTGTGAACTTCTAGTGCCTAAACTGGGTGACCATGAAGAACCAATATCAACATTCAAGGAATGGTGATATATTAGATCAGCTATTGGTAGAAATGGGTTTCTTGAAGGTAGACCTCAAATCAGGCTATCATCATCTTCGAGTACGGGATGAGGATGTACTGAAGCACAACCTTTAGATGCTGGTATATCCACTATGTGTTCATGGTGATGGCCTTCAGTATGACCAATTATTCATTAGTGTCCATGGGACTCATGAACAGAATATTCTAGCCTTACTTAAATTGTTTCATGTTGATATTCATTGATGAAATCTTGGGGTACTCGACATTGGAGGAGGAGCATGCTACACACCAGAGGATAGTCCTGGATACATGCCAAGAGCACTGGCAATACAGTATGCTCTGTATGTTCTCATTCAATATTCAGGAGGTCCACTTTTTGGGACACGTCATCTCTGATGCTAGAGTTGCATTCGATCCTACGAAGATAGTGGCAACACTTGCTTTGTTAACCGCCCAGAAGAGTGACTGAGGTTCGGAGTTTCTTTTTGTTTTCTGAACACTATTGATGGTTCGTTCCCAAATTCTCCAAAGTAGAATCACCTAAGAAAGCATAGAAAAATATGGGAAAACCCATGCTGTGGCTAGAGAAATGTCATCACAATTTCCATCTTCTGAGGTAGATCTTGACCAGCACTCTCATCTTATGGTTTCCAGAGAATGGAACCAACTACATGGTATACTGTGATGCATCAGAGACCAGACTGGGATGTTTCATGATGTTTGAGGGAGAATTGATTTCCTTAGGATCAGGATAGTTGTGGCCGCTTAAGAAGAACTATGTCACCCATATTATTGAGTTATCAGTAGTGGCATTTTCCTTAAAGATGTGGTGACACTACTAGATGGGTGAATGACTTACCGTCTACTCCAAACAAAAGAGTCTCAGGAATATCTTCTCATAGAAGAACCTAAACATGAGACAATGGTGATGGATGGGGTTCATCCAGACTATGACTTTGAGATAGTCTATACTCCTCGGAAGGGGAACATGGTGGAAAATGCACTCAGTAAGAGGTGCGGTTTATTGTTTCTGAGTGAGGTGGTGGAGCATCTTTCCTTGATGTAGATATCATTTTTGGATAGTGATAGGGAAGATTACATTTAGGTTATGTGTCATTTTCACGATTGTTCGTTGTTCATCAGAATGATTTCATTATCTTTTTTCATGAGAGGCTCTAGAGATGATTCTAATGAGTATTCTATTGTGCTCATTCTACATATAGATATATTTTTTTCATATCATCCTGAGCATGTTGGAGATCAGGATGGATATTACTTTCTTGGGTTTAACGGGAGATGTTTGGGATTATGGTCATTGTCATCTTTAACTTTTTAGTACTTACAGTTTTCATTTATGTAGTTTACTACTATATGAAATTTCATGTATTCTATTGGGATTAATTTTATATACATGTATAGGGAAGTTGTGGTTGTTATAATCTTATTATCTACAACATCCATGTGTTTCTATTAGATTTTAATTCCACTAATTTGAATATTTACTATCTCTATGGTTCTATTCACCAACCAAGGGCCTACATGAGTAAGGACTCAGATAGTCCCTATCTCACTTCCCTCATTTAGGTAACTTTGTGGGGAGGTGGTCGTGATAGTTTTTCAGGTATGTTTTTCTTGGATAGTTTCAGTCATTTATTTCTAATCATTGTTCCATGATCTAAATTTTTTATTCAGGATATAATTATCATATATATACAAAAAATATTAATATAAATCAACCATATATAAATTTATTTATAAATTAATGATACCTTTAATAGAGATGGTGCGTCGTACGTATGTGTGAATGTTTATTTCACTATTTAATGGATGGAACAAAGTATAGGTAATTAATAATTTAAGATTACTATAACATTTTAATCTCATATATTTAAAATATATTCATTAAATCTATACTTACTACCATACATGAAATTCATAAATGAAAAAATGATCACTTCACTTTAGTGAGATGGCTGTCCACACATACACACGAGCAACATTATCATTTCCCAATAAATTAGAAGGTTAAAAGGATGATATGATATTATAGTTTTATAAGAATAATAATTTTATGAATATAATATATTTTAATTAGTTCCAAATTTATAACAATCCATGAAAAGTGGTTATGAAAAATGAATTAAAATGATACATGTAGATGGTAATTCCTACGTACACCTGAGAAATGTTTTCACTTTTCATTGGTTTGATAAGAGATGGAAAATTATTCTCTCATAATAATAATAAAATATAAATACGTTTATGATAATATATTTATTATTTTAGGATGTTTTTACAAAATTAATATAAATTATTAGAAGAAATAAACATGAAAGTGTCTGTAAATATAATTATTTCTTCTTTAATAGTGTACTTTGGAAATAATTTTAAGGGACCTTGGGATGGCCTTTTGGAAATAACAGAACATATATATCTTGTAAAATTGTATTGATATATTAAAATGGTTAGGGTTATAACTATCTAGGATTCTTAATGTAGTGTGATGAAATGATAGAAGTGGGTTCCTTTTATAAGTTAATGGATGGGGAATCATGCAATTTCGTAATGTATTAAATTAAAATAAATTATTCGTTATCTCTAACTGGACCAAATTTCTACATTTAAAATATAAGATGAGGTTGAGTTTATATAATCCCATATAATAAATTTTTTCCATGTTTTATTTGTGTAATCCAATTTTTAGTATAGTTATAAACCCCATTAACCCTTTTTAAAATTACCAAAATATTAGAGTTTTACAAAATTTAAGGTCATGAATGTTACCATAATAGAAAAAAGATGCATAAATGAATTAATTTTGGTATTTTGTACCATATCACATTCAATTGGAAGAATATATTAATTTTATTAATTTTAAATTATTTGATAAAAAATATCATTTTGTATAAAAGATCATTAATTTCATATTTGAATCAATTCATTTAATTTAATTACAAATACATAACAAAAATAATTGAATTAATATTTAATCCTTACCTAAATCAAAATCATGTTATATTTACCTATAAAATTCATGGTACACTATAATACATCCAATTTTATATTACTTTTAATAATTTTAATATCAGTTGTTATATTTTTTTTATAATTGAATAAATATTATGTCGGTGTTACGTATGAATTTACGAATACTATTGTGTTTAAAAAAACTGAAAATAAATTAACATGATAAAAAATTATCCTTAAAATAAATATTTAAATATGAAAATAACTTCTTTTTATCATTATATAAAAATATTATAGATAATAATGTCAAGAGAGAGTCATTTCAAACTATACTGCTTATTAAATTAATATACAGGTCTTTATCATGTTAATATGGAACAAAGTGACCACATTTTTTATTATAGGTTGTTTAATTTGGAAAAAGACTCATCCATAAGGTTAAAGAATGCTTTTTTGTTTATTTTTAAACTTTATCATATTAGTTCTAACCCTAATTATCTCATTTTTACCTTTATCATCCTCATAAAAGTTTACTACGGTTATTATTCATATTGACAACTAAAATATACATATTTAAAAAATTTGAATTTCCTAATTAAAAATTTGGTATCCAATGTCAAGATTCAATCTCTAAAACTGGATGAAGTTGATTTAAGATGTAGAAACAAAATAGAATAAAAAATGTTTTTCAGAAAAAAAAAATTGTATAAAAATGTATTTATTCCAAATTCAACCATAATATAGACTCCAATGAACCTAATTAGATTATTAATAATATAATATATCTAATATTAATTTTATATAATTTTAAAAAAATGAAATTATTTAAATTCTTAAAATCAAAATACAATTTTCTAAAAAATTGATATTTTCACTGTTTACTAGAAAATAAATATTTTCAGAAAATTCTAAAACAATAATTCTATGATAATTACAACATAATAAATTATAAATATTATATAATTGTAATAAAATTAAATTTCAATAATTTCTAAAAATTTATTATAAAATTTTCCCTCAAACATATATAAAAACCATTTTGAAGAAAACATATTTTTGAAGAAACATATTTTTGAAGAATAAAATGACACTACTAAGAAACCAAGTTTTTATTTACTAAAAAATAATCATTAATTTTTATTGGGTATGTCCATTATAAATATTTCATAACATGATTAATCTAATTAATACCATCCAATTCAATGGCTTTGTTATAATGGTCAAATTTAAATAATAACATTTTGTTGTTATTTTAAGCTTGGTGTTGCGTGTTGAATATGATATCGAACAAAGTGTTATATTAATATTTCATGTGGTAATATTAACCCCTAAATAAATGTAACCATCTCAATTTTATCTCTATAGACATTTTTTTTTAAAATTCACCTCAGAAATAGCGACAGTAAAACTTTTTGTGAAATTGGGAAGTGGGAAATATAAGGGTTACATAAAAACCACAGATTCAGTTTCCCAAATTAGAGTAAAATTGGTGATAAGTTAATACATAGACACAAAATTAAATATTAACATCCATATACTAATAAAGTGTGATATATAACATGATAATGGGAATGTAAATATCCACAAAACTATAAATTATTGGGTGGTAAAATGACTATTGTGTTATAAAAAATGAAGGTAAAATGATAACATTTTAATTTTAAAATCATCTTCCTAAAGTTGGTGGGTTATTTTAATATCCATATTTTGAACACAATAAAATTTACTTTATTTCATTCCATTTAATAAATACAATTTCACTCTTTGGTTGTGGTTGAATAAATTTCAATCCATCTCTAATTCAATGAAATGATTATTCCAGATGAATTTTGCATTCCTAAAGCATTACATTTAAATTTTAAAAGGTCATAGGATCTCATAAAGTAATATATATTCATTCATTCTAAATATTTAATAAATATTAAAACCATTAGATTAATTAATACAATACTCACGAATAAAATACATTAATCTGTAAAAGATCAATAAATAACATAAAAATTAATCATATTCCACTCTATACATAGTAATCCTTATGATTCCTCAAAAATATTTTTAACAAAATTCAAAACATAAATAACTGAAATATTTTTTTAAACAATGTTTCCTCAATAATATAACATAGATCACAATGTCACATACCACACTTGTAAATAACTTGATCCCATATTCTATTAAAATAAACTATTAACATTAATTAGTATAAATCTGCTGTAGAAACATAACTAATTCCAATAATTACTCTATCCTTATTCATTATATCCAATAGATATAAAATATCCAGTAAAATCAATCATTTATTACATTTTCATAAAATCATTATCCATTTTTATGGTCACTATTACTAACTATTTTACTTCATCAATTTTGATCATATCATTATCCTAAATAAACATTATTACATCAGCATTAGAAAAATATGAAGTTCTATAGTGCTTTAATTTTCATGGTATGAGTATTTTTAAATTTTTATTCAAGATTTTGTGTTTTTAATGTAATTAATGGCTTAAATTAATTAACAGCCTCAAAATATTACACCCCTTGTAATAGCCTTTCACCACATGTCGACATATCCTGAAATTAGATTACACCACATGTAATTATATTACACCACGTGTAATATTACATAACCTATAATTATATTTCACCACCTTTAATCTCCAATTAATTTTTCTAAATGTTTTGATGGTATTTCCTAAGGAAAAGGGGAAAATAAGATACAAATCATTACTCAACATGAAATGAGTATTTACTTCTTGTATTTATCACCCCATTTTAAAAAAATACATTTAGAGAGTCAAGTAAACCATTCGAATCCACTTTTCTTCACTACAGAAAATTCGTGAATGACCATCTTTGATCTAATACGTCCCACACACCTCTAAATTAGAATGAAACTCCTCTATTCATTTCAATCATGGATAGAAGACCCTTTGCGAACCTCCCTCCATGATGTTGGGTTTTTGCCATTTATTTTACAAGAGTCAGTATCGATATATAAGTGATCTTTCATTAGATTATGGATATCTAAACCCAGATTTTTAAGGGATTCCTTTCAATTATTAATCAGCTTCTAGATCCATTTTTAATATATTATCTTGTTCTTCTTGAGAGGAATCCGGTATCAAATTTCTATTGCAGACATAAGGACTTTTCCCTAATTCCTTTTCTTTTTAAGAGTCAAATCTAAATCATTTTGGTCGATGCATTCTTGATTGATTATCCTCAATTTTAGGATATTATATGGAGAGTGTTTTCATTGCCAATATTGAGGTTGGTTGTCTATTCTTCGAATCCCATAGTCGTGATTTATATATATATATATATATATATATGTAATTGTAGATTTTTTTGGGTTTTTTATCAATTGGAATTCTTATGTTGAATAAATTAATGTGGTCTGCTGATTAATTAAGAAATGGGAGGATTTTATTGAGTAACAAATTCTAGAATATGTGATAATTAATCTGGAAATTTATTATGATATTTGATATTTTGAATGAGATAATTAATTGTAGAAATTAATTATGAAATATCTAATTCTATATTGAGAAAATTAAATCAAGAAATAATTTTAAGATTTTGAGTATAGTAATTGAGATAATTAATTGATTACCTAATTATGAGTAAGTGATTAATTAATAGTTGTGTTAATTAATTAAATTTATGTTATTAATTAACTTGGGAATTAGTTAAGGTGTTTATGAGGAAAATAATCATTGAATTAGAAATGAGTGTGAGCTAATTAATTAATTTATAAATTAATGTGATATTGGGTTAAAATGATTAATTTTGATTAATCCTTGTTTATGTCTATTCTGTTATATGTGATAATGTTGTTAATGTTGATTATCCTTGATAAATAAGATACATGTGATATGTGTTAAATGGAGAGTGGTAACATGCACATTCAGCCAACTATTATGAATGGTAACATGATCATTCAATTATATATTATTAAATGGTGAATGGTAACATGCTCATTTAATCAACTATTAAGAATGGTAATATGGTCATGCAAATTGTTTGTTTATATGAATGGTAACATGTTCATACATTTGTGAAATAATAATTATAACATAGTCATTAATTGTGTTTCATTTAAATTAACATTAACATGGTCATTCATTTTTGAAATAAGAATAGTAACATAGACATTCAACACATTGTAATCCTTGGGGAATGATCAAATTCATGTGTGGTCTGAGGTAGGTATTGAAGTATGGGTATCTAAAGGAACTCATAGTTTTTATGTGATTGAATAGAGAATAGTTAATAATGTGATACACTATTTAGATATATATTACACTTATTCCTATTACAATTGAACCAACTGTTGCTGTCTAGATTTGTTTTAGACACCATTGGTGGTGGCCTATTGAGTGGTATTCACGACTTATTCAGGATTCCTGATCTATACCAAGAATATACAATCTTTTTGCAGGACAAGTTAGGGGAAAATTCCTTGAATAAAATTGATGATTGGGTGTGGAGATTGGTTGAGGGAACCATATGTGATTCAGGACCCTCTTGGGTGTTGTTATTAGCATAACATAAAGATTCATTTTAAAAAAATTGGTACTTACTTTGGTATGGAATATTGTCCTTTCATTTGAGTACCATAATTATTTTTTTGGTTGTCTTGTGACATTGTAATTGATTATGATTATATATGCTTCCACATATGTTTATATATTTTTTCCTTGTGTTTTAATCTGATAAAAGAGGGTATAGTCTCCCCTTGATCAAAATTCCAAACCCTTTCTTCTAGTCAGAATCCATTAGCTTACGGGGATGCGCACTTGGGGTCATGCGACTAACCAGTTCGGGGAACTGTTTTGTGGTACCCATGTCGGGATGTTAAAAAGTGGTATCAGAGCTCTAGTTTTCATTATTATTCATTTTTATTGATATTTTGGAATGGTAGATATAGGACTTTATCATATGGACTAGGGGAGTAAAATTGCATATGGTGAAGCCTACACTTATGGATAGTGAGGCTAGGCCATCAATAGTGATAGTGTTTATTTTAGTAGATTCAACATTACATAGTTTCTTATTTGAATCTGGTACCTCTCATTCAATTATACAGAAAAAATTGTTAATGGTTTGAGCCTGGCAGGGGAGTTTTTGAGTGGGGTTATGATGATAGATACACAATTTGGACTAAGGTCTAGAGACATCTGTATGTGCATGGGTTGTTCTCTTGATATCAGGGAGTAATTTTTTCAGTGGGATCTCTATATTTTTTATATGATATGCTTTGATGGAATTATTGGTATGGGATGGATTGTCTCATACTGATACCACATAGACTATTATTATAGGATAGTTACATTTACATATCCTATGTGTGAACATTACATTCATTGAGGATAGTGGGATATCCAGGCCGACCGAGTTGGTCCAATTACTCAAAAACTGGGAGATCTTGTAGCCAATGTTTCAAGTCTATTGTAGGATGATGAGGGTGTTAGTAATGATTTCCTTCCATCACAAGTGGATCTATTTTACTATTTATTTCTTAATTACTTCTCTCGGATACCACCTAAAAGATATGTGGAATTAACTATTAATATCATGTCGGGTACAGAGCCAATATATATTCAACCATACATAATGGCACTGACAGAGCTTCCAATGCTCAAGAATCTTCTAGAGGAACTGTAGATAAAGTATTTATCCATCCAAAGTACATCACCTTGTGGATCACATGTATAGTTCACAAATAAGGCTAATGGGAGTTTATGTTTGTGTGTCGACTACCAAAATTTTAATAAGATGGCTATATATAACCTATATCCTCTTACATGTATCGACAATATATTTGAAAAGTTGAAAGAAGCTTGAATGTTCTCAAAGATATAGTTGTGATCAGTGTATCAACAGTTTAGAGTTCTGACATCTGATAAACTGAGGACTGCATTAAGAAGTAGTAATGGCCTTTGTATGTTTTTCAAAATTCCATTGAGGCTAAAGAATTCACTATTTGTTTTTATTCCCTTGATGAAAAGAATATTTCATCCATACCTAAATCATTTTTTGGTGGTGTAAATGGATGAAATCATAGTGTACTCGAAGAATTGTGATGATCTTGCCCAATATATTAACATCATCCGGAGTATACTTAGAGTGAATTGACTATATACCAAGCTATCTACATTCTTCTTTTTTATTGACGGAGTGAACTTATTTGGGCACATCATCTTAGAGGATGGTGTATTAGTAGACCCAGAAAAGGTTATGAAAGTAGTTTCTTGGAAGTATCCCAGTAATATTTTTGATATCTGATGCTTTCTATGAATTTCTGGATATTAGAGGATGTTTATCTTGGGATTTTCACGATTGGATGTGCCGCTTTTAGACATCACCAAAAAGGGGATAACGTTTTAATTTTAATAAGAATGTGATAATTCCCTTTATGAAGTGAAGAAGAGTTTTACATAAACACCAATTTTGATCCTACCCAAGTCATTTGAAGAGTAAAGGGTGTATTTTGATGCTTCTAGGATATGACACGAAGATGTGTTGATGTAAGGGGATAGATTAATGGTGTATGGGTATCTGAAGTTTTGGACACATGATTACAACTACCTATGAATGAACTCATGTTAGCAGTAGTGATTTACATTCTTAAGTACTGGAGACACTACCATTTGGGAGGAAATTTTATAGTTTATACAGATCAAAAGATCGTGACTTACATGTTTTCCCCTAGATATTTGAATATTAAGCAATTGAAATGGGTTTAGTATGTGAAGTATTTTGATTTTGAGCTAGTTAAAAACCTTTGTAGGGAAATATTGTGGTTGACCAATTGGGTTTGAAAACACGAACGTAGGTAGTTCATTAATATTTATCTGAGAGTAAGAAGATGATGTTGCTAACAGATATGTACTTTGTAGTTTGGAAGAGTATGGGGATGATGATGGTCATATTCGTTTCAGTGGAGTTGACACTTCTAAGATGGATCAGGGATCGAAAGTAGGAGGATCCAGAGTGCATGGACCTGGGGGAAAGCATTGAAGGTGGGGAGACACTTTCAGGCTGGTTGATAGGTAAGGATAAGATCATCTATGTAACAAATCTATTTATTATGCCTATAAGAATACGAGAGGAGATTGTGTCGAAATTTTAATCATGAAGTGGGCAGTACATTAATGCATGACCAAAATTTTCTAAGACCTACAATGATAGTTTTAGTGGCTGGGACTGAAAACGTAGATAGTTGGGTTAATGACATGATGTTAAACTTGTCAGTAGTTGATGGATGAGCATCAATGGATTAGAGGTTTTCTATAGCTATTTCCCATTCCAGAATGGAAGTAGGATGATATGACCGTGAGTATTTTTTTGTTCTTCTGAAGACAATGAGGATGAATGACACTATCTGGGTTATTGTGGATCTACAGAAAAAGATAGCTCATTTCATGAAAATATGAAAAACCTACACAATAAATAAAAATGGACGAACTATATGTTTGTAATATAGTTTATTTTAATGGGGTTCCACAGAATATAGTTTTAGATCGTGACTCATGATTTACTTCCCACATATGGCATGGCTTACAGAACACACATGTAACACATGTATTATTTAGCATAGATTTCCACCCATAGATTGAAGGGTTGTTTGATCATACTACACAAGTTCTTCATCATATGTTGTGGGAGGATATCTTTGACTTTGGTGGATCTTGGGAGAACCATGTGGATCTAGTGGAGTTCTCCTATAACAACAGTTATTAGGAAACACTAGAGATGGAACCATATGAGGCTGTTTATAGTAGATTGTGTAGATAACCACAATGCTAGATGGAGAATTTTGGGTTGGTGTTGTTGGGACTGATTCCCATACAGGATATGGCGGAGCATGCTCAGCAGATTCGAAAACATATAGCTACAGCTCAGAGTAAGAAAAATGTGTATGTTGATAGATGGAGACAACCGTTAGAGTTATCATATATTTATCATGGTTTCCTTCATTTATCACCTAGGATGGATTACCATGGGATTTGGAGGTTTGGAAATTTGACACCCAAGTTTTTTGGCCTTTTTGATATTGTGGAGAGAATCAGGTCGGGGGTATACCGATTGGTTATTCCATAGAAATATTGTGTTATGCATGATTTTTTCCATGTATCATGACATTGGAAGTATCAATCCTACTATTATCATGTGATATTTGTGGAATATGTCGAGTTTGAGATAGATGATTCCTTTGAGGAACATCTTATTTTCATGTTGGATAATCATGAGAATCTTTTTTTGGGAATAAATATACTTATAGTTCTTGTATTATGGAAACATGGACATGTGAAATAAGAGACATGGGAAAGCAGGTAGATATTCAGGATTAATGGCCCAATATTTGTTAATCAGAATCTTAGAGAGTCTTGTGATTTTTTATTGATGCCAATTTGTTATAAGGTGGGGATATTGTACGATACTATATTTTCAAGGTATGATTCTTTTTAAAAAAAATCAATAAGTGTTTTTTAATTTTATTCAAGGATTACATTAATTCACACCAGGAAAAATTTAGACCCTTATCAGTTTCTTTCACCTCATTTCGACATGTAACAAAATTGGATTACACCACATGTAATTACATTAAACTACATGTAAAATTATAGTACATTTAATTAGATAACACAACAAGAAATACGATTTCAATATTTGTAATATTAAATTAATTATTTTAAAAGTTTTAATGATATTTCCATAGAAAAAAGTGGAAATCAATTAAAAATAATTACACAACATGAAATTTATATTCACATCATGTAATTATCATGCCCAAATTTTAAGGAAAAAATGTTTTGAGCATCAGGTAAACCCTCTTCACCCACTTTTATATTCTATAAACACTCCACGTGCTACAATATTTGATCAACGATGTCCATCACACCTTTTCCTAGGATCAAAAATCCTCTGTGCATTATAATCTTCGACCGAAGACCATACACACGCATTCCTCCATGATGTGGGTTTTCTGTCATTGATTTACAGGAGTCTGCTTCGATTTTGAAGTGATCATGCATAAGATTTAGGATTTACAAATTTAGATTGTTATGGTATTCCTTTTAGATGTAAATATTCTTCAAGATCCATTGAAAACAGATTATCTAGTTCTTGTTGAGATGTAACTGGTTTCGAGTTTCTATCTCAAATGTAGGGCTTTTGTCGCTAATTTCTCCAAATTCTAAGATACATATCTAAATCTCTTTCATTGATCCATTCGTGATTGATTTTTGTAAATATCAAGATATTCGTTGGCGAGCATTCGTTATCACCGATCAGGATGTATTTATTCTATGACTAAAATATGATAGTCATGATGATTCATTACATATATGAAATTGTTGATTTTCTAGGGTTGCGTAGCAATTGGATATCCCAAGATGAATAAACTAATGTGATCAGTTTATTAATTGGGAAATTAGAGTATTTGATTGAATAATGAATTCTAGGACTTGGGACAAGTAATCATGAAATTTATTATGATATTACAGATTTTTACATGGGTAATTAATTATGGAAATTAATTATGGAATATTAAAATTTAGATTGAGATAGTTAATTGATAAATTAATTATGAGATGTCTAGATTGGTAATTGAGATAATTAATTGATTAATTAATTATTATTAGTGAATAATTAACGGTTGGGTTAATAAAAAGACTTATGTGATTAATTAATTGGGGATTAGTTAAGAGGATTTATGTGAAGAGTAGTTTTTAAATTAACTTTGAGGGTGGAAAGATTAATTAGTTAATAAATTAATGTGATATTATGGTATGAGGTATAATGTTAATTAATACTTCTTGATATGATGATGTGGTATATGTTATAATGTCGTTAATGTTTATTAATCTTGATAAATTGGATATATGTGATATGAGTAAAATGGTAAATGATAACATGTTTATTTTGATAAATATTTGAATGGTAACATGCTCATTCCATTATGCATTATTAAATGGGGAATCATAACATGCTCATTCAAGAAACTATTATTAATGGTTATATGTTAATTCAGTTATGTATTATTAAATGGTGAATAGTAACATGATCAATCAGCCAACAATTATGAATGGTAACATGATCATTCAATTATGTATTATTAATGGGTGAATGGTAATGCATATTTATTCAAATATTAAGAATGGTTACATGGTCATTCAAATTATGTGCTTAAATTTATGGTAACACAATCATTTATTAGTAAAATAAAAATGGTAACATGGTTATTCAATGTGTATGATTTAAATGAACATTAATATGGTCAATCATTTTTGATGTATGAATGGTAACATGGACATTAAATCCCATGATAAACCATGGGGAAAGATCGGATTCTTGCAATCTCTGTAATGCCCCGACCCGAGTTACCTAGAGTTGATGCATTATTACATAACATTGGCATGATACAAGGAAATCAGGTCCTAAAAGACCGATCAGTTTAGTAGCCTTGGAAATACTAGATACATTCATAAGTTTTACATTATATTATAAAATTAAAAACTACAACAACGTTGTTTCCATATACCAAACTCATATACCCTCATACTATCCATATAGGTCAGTCATAAAATACTTCTTCGCATCTGGGGAAAAATAAAACATTGAATGGGGTGAGCTCAGATGCTCATCAAAGATAAAAATATAGCAGAAACTTTCATACATAATCATAAATATTTATGGCAATGTTTAAGACTAAAAGAAAATCATTTTATTCATTAAATTCAATATAATATATCAAAGATAAAATCAAATATTTCCATTTACTTATTCACATGGATATTCTACTCGTCAAATAATCACATGCAATAACAATAGCTACTTTCATAATGATGGAATGCTTAATGCCATATTTCATAACCACATAGTCAAGGCCTTGTGCCAAGACTACAAATAAGATTTTGTCAAGGCCTTGTGACAATACACTAGTTTGTATCATGAGACCTACCAATGCATCGAGGAGCTATAGTGTGCTCCACCCGTCACATACTAAGTCCAATGCATTTCTCATATGAAACTGGTTAAACATAACATAAACATTCATATTGAAAACTAGCATACGAAATGTCAATACATTATCCATAAACCATGAATGGTGTAAAAATAACACATCCATAGTCAAACATATCACAACACCTTCAATAAAATATGGATGTTTTGTATCATAATAAATAAACTACAAATAAGCTTAAAATCCATCAAAGGATGCTGACATAGATGAAATAAAAACCTTTTTTTATTAAAATATCTCTTTCTATTTCAAAATCATTTAAAATTCATATAATTATAAAATAAAACTTTTATTTTGTAAATATTCTTATAAGCCTATGAGGGAAGCTTTAATGATGTTATAACGGTGGAAAATAGGTGTACCCGCCGTATAAGTTAAAAACATCCTTACCTTTATTTAGTCAAAAAGTTCAAAAAGTAACTTGATTGGAAAAAGACGGAATTATTCATTTCAGAACATATGAGGTCAAATAATGGATTTAATTACATTAACCTATTTTCAATTAAATAGTAAAAATGGTTTGAAATACATTTTTAAGAAGCATTCATGTGGATGATAAAGAAATCCCAGTAGATAATTACGTATAAACTACTTCAGATAATGAAGAGATTGTGAAATTAACCGTTACCTTGTTATTTTCCTTGTTAGAGGGTAGGATAACCACTTGTATAATTGTTAAATCATTGTTATTAAATTATAAAATAACTATATACATTAATATGAAATCATATATGATCATCTAATATTTATTTGTTATTTATATTTCAGTAGTATCTTCATTTCAGGTGTTAACTGATTCAATTTTCTCTATATTATTTGTTATGTAAGTAATTTTTGTTGTGTATATGATGTATCTTATTAATATTAAGATTAATATTTAGTATTTAAACATTATTTATAATCATCAAATGAATTTTCATCATGAATCGATACGATGGGGAATGAATCTCATCACGTTCGTGGAGACGATAATTCATACGTACGAACGAGCGACAATATCATTCTTTTGATATTAAAATAATATATTATTAGAGGTTATATCATTTATACAGAACTTATATCATGTTAAATTTATTATTTACATAAATTATACATAATTATTATTCCCATACAAATAATAATGTATTGGATAACAACTACACCACGACGTGGAGACGGTAAGCCGTATGTATGCATGTATGGTGACATGTCATTCAAAGGGTGTATAGAATAATTAATATGGTTGTTACATATTTATAATAACATCACATTATAAATAATATACTAGAGTTATTATTTTAGAATGGAAACAAAAATAAAGAGGAAGTGGAAGAAGAAAGAAACTTGAAAGAGGTGATGAAATATTTACCTCTTCTTTGGGTTCTTCCTTTTGATTGATCAAAAGGGATCCTTAGGTTGGAATTTTGACTAAAGGAAGGCCTCTAAGATTAAGGTCGGACAGTTGAGAGTATATTTGTTTATGGGTTAGCTGAGTCAAATTTCTTTGAAGGTGTGAATTTGAGAGAAGAGGAAGTGCCCTATTAAAAGATGGGTGAAGGGCACCTTAAGAAATGATTGAAATATTATTTTATAATTAAATCATTTTCTATTTCTAATGGCACAAAAATGATATATTTAGAGGATAAGGTTGGTATGGGTCAAAAACCACTCAACCAATAGGGTTTTATATAGGTTTTGGTGACTATATTAACCTTCTGTTTTAGATTTAACTCTTAGTTAATTAGTTTCACAATTACCATGTCTCAATGTATTTTTATAATATATGGTTAGTAAACATACTATAAACATCTAAGAGAACCAAAAGTGGTTCATTAATGACATATATAATATTATTTAATACATTTGGGAGAACCTTTGATTTTTTAGAATAGAATATCAATTAATAATATAATATTTGTTTTAAAAACACATTAATGTCAATTTTGACACTATTTGCTATTTTGTTTTTGTTAAATTCATAAAAACATTATTACCATAAAAAAAATTCATTTAATCAATCCTAACATGTCAAATAAATCTAGAAAATTAGTGGATGTCATCAAAACATTCAAAGTATATTTATGTTAACATCTATAATACCATTTATTTGATTCATTCATTAATAAGGAAAATACTACATCATCATTGTGTCATAAATAAATCTAATTATTCAATGTCTAATAATTATAAATAAATACCATTATGTATGGAATCGTTTTATATTTATAATTAATATTTATAGTCAAAGAGATAACATATATAAACCTATGTAAAAATTGTTTTACTAAAAGATACATGTTTAGGTCATTTTTTGTATTTACTTTTACTTAATTAATATAAAGTGTCATTATCACTTCCATGTTTCTCCATGGGGTGTCAAAATTGACACACTGATGGCCATGGTCAGAAATGTATCAAACAATAGGTTTATAACTTGTGTTAGGGTAATTTAATATTATTATAATATTATTATTTTAACCCTTATTTATCAGATTTTCCCTTTAACCTTGATAAATAAAGTATTTACTGAAGTAATTACTCAAAATGGCTAAAAATAAAAGATACCAATTTACACAATTTGTACATCTTGATTATAAAAATGGAATCTATTTTTCTAAAATCAAAACATAGAAGTGGCATAAATTAATTTAAAATTAATTCCTGCTGTCAAACCAAAAAAGAGTGTCTTTAAGAAATAATAACAATCAAAATATGGACACTAGTTTATGTCTAGTTTAAATGTGAAAATATGTCCAATGACCAACATTGGATTAAATAGTAAAAATATATTCCAATTATACTAAAAAACCACTCAATAGTATAATTTAGCACTATAAATTATTTTGATTAAAAAAGTATTTTTTAATAAAAATTTAGTATCTGCACTATTCATCAAAAATTGAATGTTTTCAGAAAAATTCAAAAAATTCACTGAAAGATAATTTCTATATTCATAACCCAAAAATGAATTCAATTTTTAAAGATAAAATTGATAAAATTTCATAAAGTGTGTATTACTATTCATAACGGTTAGTTTGATTGGTCGCGAGGATTTAGAATCTTGAAGTTGCGTACAACGCAACCTTTTACATTATTCAAAGGGAAATTTATCGTGGAAGCCTGGGGAGTTACATTCTCTCCTCCTTCAAATAATTTTGTACTAAACATTTCTAGAATATTACAGTATAAAAAGATTCAGGCGGTTCTTCATCATATGTTCCTTGGGTTCCCACGTTGCCTCTTCCATCTTATGGTTTCTATATAAAACGTTTACCAGGATAGTCGTCCAGTTTCTCAACACATGTTCCCTTGTATCAAGAACCTTGATAGGCTCTTCACGATAAGATGGATTG
This sequence comes from Viscum album, assembly GCA_963277665.1. Classification (NCBI taxonomy): domain Eukaryota; kingdom Viridiplantae; phylum Streptophyta; class Magnoliopsida; order Santalales; family Viscaceae; genus Viscum; species Viscum album. The sequence goes on along the minus strand of OY728147.1, from coordinate 1,429,774,032 downwards.
GGTTCCAGTTCTAATTCCTCATAGGAAAATACATGTGTCGGGTCAGGCATGTATTTTCTCAATAGTGAAACATGGAACACATCATGTGTCATGAACCGAATGTGTTTACCACCATTAACAGCACGAAACCTAGCCCATGGAAAGGTCCGAAGGGAATTCTCTATCCCCATGGGCTGGAACAAGTACCCTGGTATCATTTCACTTGGTTTGGGAATGATTTACCTGAATATGTATACATAAAACATCAAAAATATATGATAAAATGAATCTGAAAAATTCATACCTGCAAGGTTTATACAAATTTCCAGAACTGAATACATAAGTTCAAATAAAATAAAAAAGGTCCAAAAACACAATGAAAAGAAACATAACATCCCCATGGACTCCACATGACTAGGGGTCATCACCCCCAATCCGTCTCCACAACTCCGTCCCAAGGATGGGAACTGACACCCTGAACCGCAATCACCCTTGGCCTTTCCTCTACCTAAGTCAAACATAACCAAGTCTACATACACCCAAGGGGTGCAAGTAGGGTGTGAGCCTAAGACAAATAGGATACCACCTAAGGATTCCAAATATAATGTAGAGACCCAAAGCTTGACGTACATGGGAATTACCTTACTTTTGCAGAATACTTAATACATAACAAAAACAGACACACAAGGATCATAATAGTATAGTGTCTTTGGAAACTCGGAATATAATCTTCTAATCGTGGTGAAAGATCTTCAACATCTCCCATAAGATCTTCCCCTTTTTGTTTTCTTACCTAAAACCTTTCTTTAAATCCTGTGGAAAAGAAAACATATAAAGGGTGAGCTCAAATGCTCAGTAAGGGTAATCATGGATAAAATAAAACAAATCATATACATTTGAACTTCAAAACATGAACATAATATTTAAACATCATAATCTTGAGCAATGACATAAATCATGGTAGTACGTAAGGCATAGATCATAAAGAAACATTAATCATGATAAAATAGAATGGGAATTAAACATGTAATTGTGGAAAACCATTAAGAACATGATATGATTTCCATAGTATCCAAGGTATTACTACCATGACCATCTTAGTGGACAAATTCCCTTTCTGAACCTATTTCACTCCTCGTTTCATTCCTGTAACATTGAACTGGATTTACTTACCGTTCCAGCCATGTCTATCTCATGAGATATAAATCATTACCCAATGAATTTGATGGATATATATGTCCCACCCATCTCATATTGAAATCATTCTTTCTTGTGCCACAATATAAACAATAATAATTCATCATAACCTAAGAATAAAATGTGTTTTATAAACATCATTCCATCATAAATTAATCCATACAAAAAATTTGGATATAATTTCATCATTAGAAAAGTGAAACCATGTAAATCATAGAGGCATGATACTTGAAACATACACAAGTGAAATAATGTCATCTTAGATGAAAATGGTTTTGATAAAACACTTGAAATGAATTCTTGAGTAAAATATCATTTTTTCTTCAGAATCATTTTCTTTTCACAAAATGTCAAGCAATTTTAAAAGAGAAGGATTTTTTTGGAAAATAGTCCTGAAATATTTTGGAGGAATCTTCATGAAAATAAGGCTTTATAATACCATAAAAATCTGTTCACTTCGTATAAGTTAAAAATAACATTCTCCTCATACTTTTGTCGGAAAAGTCAAAAAAGTACATGATATGCTAACCAAAGGAAAGATTCCATCCATAGAATGTGGTAAAAGGTCAATAAAGGGTATAAATGACTTTAAAAATTCATGGAAGAATAGTAAAAAAAAATTGAAATTTTTTTTAGAAAACATGGTCATTGATGATAAACATAACCCTAGTAAATACTTACGTATAAGTAATCTCGGATAAAGAAATGAGATTGAAAATTTATACCTTACCTTATGTCTGATTTACTTCATATGTATCCGAAACTCTTGTATAATGATTTAAATAATGTCACTGACTTATTAAAGAATCATATTCATTGTTTTATATAATATATGGTTCACTTAGGTATTTAAATTACTCGTTCATTTGCCAATTCCATGTTAAAGTAGTGTTTTGGGTAAAATTGTTTCTTTTATCGTACGTGTTTGGACTTGTTCTTCTCGATATTATTATTACTTATATCATGATTTACTTACATCCAGAATTTAAAACATGATTTATATATCATATATATTCAGTATATATATATATAATATATATATTAAATGAAACACACCGTTCATGGAGACGGTAGGCCATACGTATGCATGAACGCTATTTTCCTTTCTTTTTTGACTTGAATGGAAGTAAGTAGATGAAATATATATATATATATATATGTATATATATATTTATGTATACATAAATCTAGTAGCTTTATTATTTTATATATTTCATTATTATTCATTATATATACTTTATAATCATTCTTGAATGGTTAATCATGGAAAATGAATCTCATTGCTTTCGTGGAGACGGTAGTCCGTACGTACGCACGAGCGATGATATCATTCCCATGATCATGGAATTGTATTGAATTGTATGTATAATATTACAGAATCAATATCACTTTACAATAATCATATATAGTCATTCTTTACACCATTATACCCATCCAAGTAAGGTGGTGGTGGAAAATAGATTACACTATGGCGTGGAGACGGTATTCGGTACGTACGCACGTGCGGTGATTTTGTTTTCCGTAGGACGGATAGATGGTGAAATAGGGTTGTTTCATACTTATTATAACATATCAGTATATTAGTTATACATATTTTATTATTTCATAATGAAAAAACTAAAGATGAAGAAGTGGAAGAAGAAATAAAGTTGAAAGAATCGGTAACGGACATTACCACTTCTTTGATGTGCCTCTTCTTAACCACCCCTTAGGGCACTAAAATTGGTCTTTAAAGAAGACCAGGACCTCTAGGATGTTTCTAGGGAAGCTTAGAAGATAATGTTTCAGGGTTTTTCCATGCTTGAAGGCTCAAAGTGGTGTGATGAAGAGAGGTAGGAGGTTCCCTTTTATAAGGGAGGAGAGCGGCACCTTTGGAATAACTAAAAATATTATTTTATTATAAAGTCATATTTGTTTCTTAATAGCTCCAAATTGATTTTTCTGAATCTACGGTGGGTATGGGTCGAAATCCTCTCATCTAATAGAATTTATACAAGTTTAGGTTTCTATTTTAACCTTATTATTTATATTTAACTTTAAGTTAAATAATTTACTTTTACCGTGTCTTCTTGTTTTCTTACACTATAAGGTTAATAAACATATTATAACAAGACAAACGAACCCTAAGTGGTTCATTATTAATATATATATATCATTATCTAAGTCATTTGGCCGAACCTTATATTTTTAGGAATAAAATAACAATTAATAATATAATATTTGTTTAAAAAACTATTTTATGTCAATTTTGACACTATTTGGTACTTGATTTTTGTGAAAATCATAACAGAATGATTAGTTCAAAAAAGTTAAATATATAAATATAAACATTTAATAATAACCTAGAAATTATTTTAATTCATAAAAAGTCTCAAATTACATTTAATTGGGTATTTATAACATCAATTATGTCAATATTTCATTAATAAGATAATTACTACATCATCATTGTGTCTTAAATAAATTAAATTATTTAATGTCTAAAAATTATAAATAAAATACCATTATGTAGGAAATATTTTTATATTTATAATGAATATTTATAGTCTAATTGTTCTTATGTATAACACTATATTAAAAATTATTTCGTTATTAAACTTTGATTTTAAATATTTTAACCCTTCTTTAAATAAATTATTAATAAATGTCCTAATCTAATCCATGTGGGACTAAATGGTCATATTTTATTCCTAAGGTTGTTTATGGTCGAATTACACTTATCAAATAGAATTAGGACATGTATTAGGGTAATAATAATATCATTTTTACCCTTAATTACCCTATTTACTTTTAACCGTGGTAAAACAAGTAGAAAGTTATTATTCACCAAAAATTATTTTCATCTCATTGAACCAAATTTTAGTCCTTGATATTAACCATTTCTCTCAGATTTTCTAAATTCAATTCAAAGATGTGGTAAAATTTCATTTAAATGAAAAATTCTGTTCTTTTAACTACCACTAAGTGGTTTCACTATTCATCAAAAATTGCAGTTTTTTCAGAAAAATACCAAAAATTCAGCCTAATCATTATTTGATATTCCAAATTCAAAATTGATGTCTATTTTCCCAAATTTAAAACATAGAAGTGGCAATAATTAATTTTAAAATTAATTCTCGTCGTCAAAACAAATAGCGTGTTTTTTAAGAAACAATAACTATTAAAATATTGATACTTGTTTATATCCAATTTCAAAGTGAAATTAATTCCAATGACCAACAATGGATTGAATTGTAAAAATATATTCTAATTACACTTTAAACCAAATTAAAAAGATAATATAACTATATAAATTATTGCGATGAAAAATGTTTTTTTTTAATTAAAATATACCGGTTTTTACTATTCATTAAAATATGAAAGTTATCTGAATAATATGAAAATTTTATCCAAAGTAAATTTTTATATCCTGATTCTAAATAAGAATTTTATTTTGTCAAATAGAACTTATAGACATGTAAAAAACAAGATTTAAAATGGGTGCACTATGAAAAGGCGGCAAAACTACATTTTTGAAAATTACTTATTTTACTCGAAAAATTGATTTTGTTCTCCTACCATGTTCTAGAAAATGTGTAAGATGAATAATAATGTTATAAAATTCAAAATTTAGTTGATACTATTCATAACGGGTAGTTCATATAACATATCGTTGTTTAGCGAAACATAGTATTGCGTACAACACACGCTATCGTGGAAGGTCGTGATTGCGTGTAATGCAAGACAAGTCAGGGATGCATGTTGTGAAAGCTCCTTTTGGTGTAGAGTACAACACAAGACATTAATGAAATTAAAAAGAATATTTTTCATAAAATCTCGGGGTGTTACATTCTACCCCCATTAAAATGAATTTCCCCCTCAAAATTCGTCGGGGTTATAAATGGTTTACTACTCGAAAGTTTCTTTAATAGAAACCCACATCGTAAAAAGGAATACCAAAACATGGCTTTAAAAAATAAAGTATGAAATGTAATGGTTACCCAAATTAACTCATCACTGGGTTTCCACGTAATAGAACATAGGTGAAAATATCGATATGGAAGAAAAATCTAACCATCAAGTTCTGATGGAGAGTGGTAGAGAACATGGCTATGAAAAATACAACAATCATAAAGACATAAATTTGTAATGATCTAGGGTACCATCTGATTCATTGGATATAAGGGCAATAGGACAACATTTTTTGTTTTCAAGATCTTTTCCCTAAAGTTGAAGAATTTGAATTAGAATAAATAATTAATTTATTTTGGTACAATCTCACTGTTGTTCGTGCCTTGAACAATTTCCACTTCATCTCTTAATGAATTGAAGATGAATTTGTTATTCGTGAAGTGTTAGAAGATCATGTGATAGAATGATGGGTCATTCCATCTGTCTCAAACAAAAGGTTAGCAAAAGTTATTAAATATACATAAGTCGGTCTATAGTGAGATTAATTATATATGGTTCCTAAAATGAACTTATACTTCATATATCATACTTCTTAATATAATAAAACTAGTTTTTACTAAACAGGGACTTCCTCTAGGACAGTGGTAGGCGATAAAGGCCTATCGCACTTTAGTTGTGGGTTCGATTCCCACATCCTTGTCCGACGTGATGGGATGTCGCCCGTCTTGCAGGTTGTCCTTTTTCTAAAACTACATTAGTATAACATCCCATCAATAATATTGAAAAAAGTTATATCCTTAATCAATATTAACATATGTCCAACATAATCCATTCCAATCTTTAGACTTATCAAAAATACTTCGGTCCACGCTCCTAGTATAAAGAAAACTATTACTTGAAATGTCATCAACCAAGCATGTGAATACCATCATTTATCCCCCATATATCTTGTTGGTCAAATTCCAATCATGTGAATACCTTAATCATGTATTCTCTTGAAAAATGAATTCCCATTAAACCTTAGTGAAAACATGAATGTTGTTGAAAGTTAACTCTTTCCACATACCAAAATCCAAAAATTCTATATACTCAAACCATGATATAACTTTCTCCTTATATCAGTCATGAGCTCATGAATACTATCAAACAATTAATTTTCTCCTTATCCCTTCATTATGTGCATATCGTCTACTTTCTAAAAATATCCGAATAACCTTTCATGGTTACAGGTACCATTCATCATACACTTTCAAAACATAAGGAAAGACAACAGTGTAACAATCCTTAGATGTCTCTTTATTCCACAGTACCATGAGATTACTTATACAAAATTACACTTGATAAACATGTAATCATTCCACTACCTTCTTAAACCATTGACCGTGCTTCAAAAATTCTTTCATCTCACATATCATTTGCAGTCTCTTCATCGTCATTAACATAAATACTACCCATATGACCGTACTGATTCTCTTCATGAGACTTTCCCTTAGAGAATTTGTTTGCATAATGCCCATACATTCCACATTTAAAACATTTAACCATTATTGATGTCGTAGCAATACCATTATCCTTATCCATGGTGTTAACTGATCTTTTTCCTTTGCACTTACTGGCTTTGTGTCCTTATTTCCCGCACCCAAATCATCTTCCAGTTCCTTTGAAAAATTCTCCTTGATGCCTCTTCCCACATGATTTACATAGGGGAAATTTAACTTTCTTTCCTCTATGATCATCATGAAACACCATCTTTCTCTTATTAGCTGAGTCAGGAAACTTACAAAATTTCAGTTTATTGATCATATTATGAGATTGCTGATTTATCATAATAATGATGTTTGGACTTCCAAATCCCATTTCATTTAGTTTCTCATGAAGAATAACATTCCACTATCCATCATATCTTCCATTATCATGAATCATCTTGTTTCCAGCCATTTTCTAAAACCCAAAAACAATAGTGTGAGAGGCAAAAATCATAATAAATGGGGAGTAACTTCTATATCTAACATCTTATATTTAATCTAATATCGTTACCATAATTCTAGGACTATAACCTATACTTATACTTAACCTTAGGGACATCCCTAGACATACCATAGAAATATCTCTAGGGATCTCACTAGAGTTTTCGCATCCTAGTTTCCAAAGGTTGACTAAACCATTCCTCTGATACCAACTGTAGAGACCCAAATCTTGACGTACATGGACATTACATTACTTTAGAGGAATACTTAATACATAACAAAAACTGACACACAAGGATCGTAATAGTTTAGTGTCTTTGGAAACTTGAAATATAATCTTCTAATCGTGGTGAATGATCTTCAACATCTCCCATAAGATCATCCCCTTTTTGTTTTCTTACCTAAAACCTTTCTTTAAATCCTGGGGAAAATAAAACATATAAAGGGTGAGCTCAAATTCTCAGTAAGGGTAATCATGGATAAAATAAAACAAATCATATACATTAGATCTTCAAAACATGAACATAATATTTAAACATCAGAATCTTGAGCAATGGCAAAAATCATGGCAGTACGTAAGGCATAGATCATAAAGAAACATTAATCATGATAAAATAGAATGGTAATTAAACATGTAATTGTGAAAAACCATTAATCACATGATATGATTTCCATAGTGGCCAAGGCACTACTACCATGACCATCTTAGTGGACAAAGTCCCTTTCAGAATCGAGTTCACTCCTCGTTTCAGTCCTGTAACTCTGAACCGGATTAATTTACCATTCCAGCCATGTCTATCTCATGAGATATAAATCTTTACCCAATGAATTGGAGGGAGATATTGGTCCCACACATCTCGTATTGAAATCATTCTTTCGTGTGCCACAATATAAACATAAATCATTCATCATAACCCAAGAATAAAATGGGTTTTATAAACATCATTCCATCATAATGTAATCCATACAAACAATTTGGATATCTTTTCATCATTAGAAAAGTGAAACCATTTAAATCATAGATACATGATTCTTGAAACATACACATGTGAAATAATGTCATCTTAGATGAAAATGGTTTTGATAAAACAGTTGAAATGAATTCTTGAGGAAAATATCATTTTTTCTTCAAAATCATTTTCTTTTCACAAAATGTCATGAAATTTTAAAAGAAAACGAATTTGCTGATAATAGTCATGAAATATTTTGTAGGAAGATTCATGAAAGTAAGGTTTTATAAAACCATAAAAATCCGCTCACGCCGTATAAGTTAAAAATAACATTCTCCTTGTACTTTTGTCGGAAAAGTCAAAAAGTACCTTATATGGTATCCAAAGGAAACATTCCATCCATACAATGTGTTAAAAAGTAAATAAAGGGTAAAAATGACATTAAAAATTCATGTAAGAATAGTAAACATTTTATGAAAACATTTTTAGAAAACATGGTCATGGATGATAAACGTAACCCCAGTAAATACTTACGTATAAGCAATCTCGGATAAAAAATTGAGATTGAAAATTTATCCCTTACCTTATGTCTGATATGCTTCGTATGTATCCCATCCTCCTGTATAATGATTTAAATAATATCATTGACTTATTACAGAATCATATTCATTGTTTTATATCATATATGGTTCACTTAGGTATTTATATTACCCGTTCATTTGTCAATTCCATGTTAAAGTAGTGTTTTGGGTAAAATTGTTTCTTTTATCATACGTGTTTGGACTTAATGTTCTTGATATTATTATTACTTATATCATGATTTAATTTCTTCCAGAATGTAAAAAATAATTTATATATCATATATATTCAGTATATATATATAATAGATAGATAAATGAAATGAAACACAACGTTCATGGAGACTGTATGTCGTACGTACGCATGAATGCTGTTTTCATTTCTTTTTTGACATGAATGGAAGTAAGTAGATGAAATATATATATATATATATATATATGTATGTATGTATACATAAATCCAGTAGCTTCATTATGTCATATATTTCATTATTATTCATTATATATACTTTATAATCATTCTTGAATGGTTAATCATGGAAAATGATTATCATCGCGTTCGTGGAGACGGTAGTCCGTACGAACACACGAGCGATGATATCATTCCCATGATCGTGGAATTGTATTTAATTTTATGTATAATATTACATAATAAATATAAATTTATAATAATCATATATAGTTATTCTTTACACCATTATACCCATCCATGTAAGGTGGTGGTGGAAAATAGATTACACCACAGCGTGGAGACGGTATTCTATACGTACGCACTTGCGGTGATTTCAATTTCCGTAGGATGGATATATGGTGAAATATGGTTGTTTCATACTGATAATGACATATCAGTATATTATTGATACTGATTTTATTACTTTATAATGAAACAACTAAAGAAGAAGAAGTGGAAGAAGAAATAAAGTTGAAAGAATCGGTAACAGACATTACCTCTTCTTTGAAGCGCCTCTTCTTAACCTCCACATAGGGCACTAAAATTGGTATTTGAATAATACCAGGTCCTATATAATGTTCCTAGGTAAGTGTAGAAGAGAATTTGGTAGGAGTTGGCTGATATTGAAGGCTCAATGTGGTGTGAGGAAGAGAGGGGGGAGGTTCCCTTTTATAAGGGAGGAGAGGGGAACCTATGGAATAACAAAACATATTATTTTATTATACAGTCATATTCAATTTTTAATAGCTCCAAATTGATTTATTTCTAAGATATGGTGGGTATTGGTCTAAATCCTCTCATACAATAGAATTTAGTCTAGTTTAGGTGTCTATTTTAACCTTATCATTTATATTTAACTTTAAGTTAAATGATTTTACTTTTACTGTGTCTTCTTTTTTTCTTACACTATAAGGTTAATAAACGTACTATAACAATAAAAACGAACCCCAAGTGAATAAATATTAATATATATATCTTTATCTAAGTCATATGTCCTATGAATAGATTTTTAGGAGTAAAATAATAATTAATAATATAATATTTGTTTTAAAAACTATTCTTTGTCAATTTTGACACTATTTGGTACATGATTTTTTTCAAAATCATAAGAGAATTATTAGTTCGAAAAAAGTTAAATAAATAAATAATAACATGTCATATTAACCTATAAAATTATTTTAATTCATAAAAAGTCTCAAATTACATTTATTTGGATATTGATAACATCAATTATGTCAATATTTCATTAATAAGATAATTACTGCATCATCATTGTGTCATAACTAAATTAAATTATTTAATGTCTAAAAATTATAAATAAAATGAAATATTTTATTAAATTGTTTTTCCTTTCTAATTAATATTTATAGTTGAATTTATCCTATGTATAACCCTATATTAAAAATTATTTGGTTATTAAACTTTGATTTTAACTATTTTAACCCTTCTTTAAATAAATTAATAATAAATGTCCTAATCTAATCCAAGTGGGCCTAAATGGTCATATTTTATTCCTAAGGATTTTTTTGATCGAATTACACTTATCCAATAGAATTATGACATGTGTTAGGGTAATAATAATATCATATTTACCCTTAATTTCCCTATTTACTTTTAACCGTGGTAAAAAAAGTAAAAAGCGACTATTCACCAAAAATTATTTTCATCTCATTGAACCACATTTTAGTCCTTTATATTAACCGTGTCTCTCGGATTTTCGAAATTCAATTCACAGAAGTGGTAAATTATCATTTAAATGAAAAATTCAGTTTTTTAACTACCACTAAGTGGTTTCACTATTCATCAAAAATTGCAGTTTTTCAGAAAAATACCAAAAATTCAGCCTAAGAATTATTTGATATTCCAAATTCAAAATTGATGTCTATTTTTTCAAATTCAAAACATAGAATTTCCATTAATTAATTTTAAAATTAATTCCTGTTATTAAAACAAATAGCGTGTTTTTTAAGAAACAATAACTATCAAAAGATTGATACTTGTTTATATCCAATTTCAAAGTGAGATTAATTCCAATGACCAACATTGGATTGAATGGTAAAAATATATTCTAATTATAAATTATAACCAATTAAAAATATAATATAACCAAATAAATTATTGCGATGAAAAAATTTGTATTTAAATAAAATAAAGCGTGTTTTTACTATTCATTAAAATATGAAAGTTATCAGAATAATATGAAAATTTTATCCAAAGTAAATTTTTATATCCTGATTCCAAATAAGATTTTTATTTTGTCAAATTGAACTTGTAGAACTGTCAAAAACAAGATTCAAAGTGGGTGCGCCATCAAAAGGCGACAAAACTACATTTTTTTAAAATTACTTATTTTACTCGAAAAATTGATTTTGTTCTCATACCATGTTCTTGAAAATGTGTAAGATGAATAATAATGTTTTAAAATTCAAAATGTAGTTTATACTTTTCATAATGGTTAGTTCATATAACATATCATTGTTTAGAGGAACTCAGTATTGCGTACAACACACGCTATCATGGAAGGTCACGATTGCGTGTAATGCAAGCCAAGTCAGGGATGCATGTTGTGCAAGATCCTTTTGGTGTAGCATACAAAACAAGAAATTAATGAAATTAAAAAGAATATTTTTCGTAAAATCTCGAGGTGTTACATAGAATGCAATATAATGCTAAAAATAACGCACTTATAATACGCAAAGAAAAGCAGTGATAAAATCCAAGAAATGAAACTTTCAATTGATAACAGTTTTCAAGCTCAAAATTTTAGAATGTTCAAACATTTAAATAGAAATGTGATATACTATAAATTACATCCAAAACACCCCAATACCAGGGTATATACCACAAATACAATGAGCACCATAACCGGGAACACCCCTAGGCAACTAGATAGTCTCGGGCCCTATGTACCTCGTACCTCGGTGTAAAGTATCCAAGTCACTATATTTTCCCATGCACGAGCCACTAATAGGGAACATAACCATAACCTAGTGGTCCCCATATATCATCCACATAGTTTAGTTAGAGTTGTCGTTATCCATTTTCTCCGTGAAATAGGGACACAACCCATCTGGTTCACTAGTTGTACTAGTACATATATGCCCACCTAAGTACCCGGGATTCCCCATTTTGTGCTCAAACAATTTCAGAAAAAAAAACACATCCTTTTGTATATAGAAAACTACTACTGTTCACAAACAAACAATACAGTATCTATACACACTTTCTACAATTTAAAACACACAACAAAACATTTTGATTTTCAATAAAACAACCTCACAAAATATCCCATTGTTTTGCACCCACAGCTCTTTGAAATATCCACTTTTCCCATTATGTGAACACTTTTAAGTAAAAAACAAAATTTCAGTTCAATAACCTTTAATGAAACCAAAATTTCAGTTTTGGGGTAGCCCCATGTGAACCAAGAAGTTATATCTTTTAAAAACCCCCATTTTCACACAAACATGGCACTTAACGCCCATTTGCTTCCCAAACACCATTTAAACAAACTTTCACAGAAAATAACAAAAAAAATTAAACATTAAATACATTATTTTAATTCCTTATAAAGTTCAATGAAATCCAATAAGTAATTATTGGTCAGCCTCAAATGAACCAATAAAAGATTTGTATGAAAACTGCCCAATTTCACCAAAAATTGGAACTTAAAAATTCATTTTATTTGTAAATGCAACTAAAACCCATTTTTTCATAAAAATTAAAATGAAATAAACATAAAAATCTCATAAAGACAGCAAGATAAGTCACAAAAATTTCATGCACAATGGAATCACCTATCAAAATAAGGAAAACCCCTGAATCAACGTGTGAAATTTAATTCGCACCACCCCCGCAACAATAGTAACCTAGAATTAACCTAAGACCACAATAATTTGAAAATAAAACCCAAGGATAAACCTTAGGCTCCAAACCCTACCCCCTGGTCATTTGGGACTTCAAGGAAGAGAGAATAAACCCTAATAAAAACAAATGAAACCCTAAGAAATTTGAATGAGGAATGAAATAGACTCACTTACTTGAAGTATCTTGAAGTAATCACTCCAAAACAATAGTATCTAAAATTTAAAACATCCACAATTCAGGAATAGTTCTAAAAAGAATCATTAGGACATTTAGGAACTAGAATGGTGAAAAACTATTACAAATTGAGAGAGTTATGAAAGAAATCATTTACACATTCAAATCTGGACGATTTGAGGAACCCTATGTATTTCTGCACCAATTCTAAATGAACTAGAGCTCCAAAGAAGTAGGAGAGAGACTAGGAGCGTTTATGGATTAAATGGTCTTGGGTGAAACATTGAATCACCTAAAAATCCCAAAAATTGAATATGTTATAAAACAAACAGATTTCATTTTTAAAACTGGAATTGGGCTTTCGGGCAGGCGCCACCCCTTAAATGAAAACCAAAATAAACCTTGGTTATGGATTTCTAAAGAGTCCAAATTTAATTGGTGGTGTTAATAGGTCAGGGGAGGCCATGTAGGAATTTTAATGGATGAAAAGAATGGAAAATAAATGAGGTATAAATGAAACAAAAGTTATTTTTAAAATTGGAATTGGGCTCACGGTTTGGCCCAATTCATGAAAACTCACTCATTCCTATATAAAAACATAATAAATCCCCAAAAAAAAGAATTAATTGAAATTAAATGAAATTTACCTTTAAAATAATTCATTTATGTGACAATTCTCCCCACCATGAAAGACTTTTCACCCCAGAAAGTCAACCAGAATCTTGATTGGAAAACAAGAACGATACTCTTACTTGACCCATGAATTTCTCTTTCATGTCTCATGTGTATCATTCCCATGCTACCATAGAACCCGAAATAATGGAATAGACTTAACTCAAAGTATATTTTATTGTGAGTCCACTATTTTCATCGGCCTCTCAACAACAGACAATTCAACCTCCATCTTCAGTTCTTCCCAACTCAACACATGGGACAGATCCGGGTTGTATTTCTTCTACTGAGAGACGTGGAAGACATCATGGATAGACGTCAACTAAGATGATAAGTCCAACTTGTATTCCACCATTCCAATATGCTCGTTGATCTCAAAGGTCCCGACATACCGTGGCATCAACTTACCTTGCTTCCCCAATCGACAATGGCCCAGGCGAGGGACCGCATTAAATAATACCATGTCACCCACAAGAAAACTCTAGGTCTCGACGCCTCTGGTAAGAATAAGATTTATGAAGACTCTGATTTGTCAATAAGTGCTACCTAATCAACTTGACCTTCTCAGAAGTCTCCTGCACAAGGCTCGGCCCCAACAGTGAAGTCTCTCCTACCTCAGCCCAAAATAGGGGGGACTGACATGGCCGACCGTAGAGCACCTCAAAAGGGGTCATTCGAATCGAGGATTGGTAACTGTTATTATAAGAAAACTCAACTAATCTCAAATGACTATCCCAAGAACCTGCAAAGTCCAGAACACATGCACGAAGCATGTCCTCAAAAATCTGATTCGCCCGCTCTGTCTGACCATCCGTATGAGGGTGGTATGTAGTTCTCTTCGTAATCTGAGACCCCAAGGCCTTCTGAAGGACATCCCAAAATCAAGAAGGGAAGCGGTGGACTCTATCCGAGACAACTACTGATGGTACGCCTTGTATTCTCATCACTTCCTAAAGATACAGATGGCCCAACTCATCCACTTTAGTTGTATATTTTATCGGAATGAAGTGGGCAGATTTGGTAAGACAATCAATCACCACCAAAATGGCATTCACACCCTGAGGTATATGAGGTAAGCCAACAATAAAGTCCATGGGGACCTCTTCCCAGTTCCAGGTAGGAATGGTTAGTGGATGGTGCAAACCTGAAGGCCTTTGGTGCTCTGCTTTCACCTGCTAGCATGTGTAGCATCTTGAAACAATGTCTGATATTTCCCGTCTCATACCAGGCCACCAAAACCGGGGACATACATCAAAATACATCTTTGTGGCACCCAGATGGACAACCCACTAAGACTGGTGGATATCCTAAATCACCAACTTCTTTAGAGACAACGACACTACTTAATGGCCCTTCAAGCACAAGATGCCCTTGAAAGACGATAACCCATCAGAGGATGTCTCCCCACCATGAATAAACTGCTTCGACCACTTACAAAGCTCATTATTGAGTTGTTCCCACTGAATCAACTCTAATAGAGAATGATTCCACTGGAAGCTCTCCAAGAATGCCCCTCCACTGTGTTCCCAGGTCTCCACATGCATTTGAGAAAAGAGCCCCATCAATGTCCACTCATCACTAGACTTCCTTAAAGCATGCACTAGAAGACTTATGCTCAAAGAGTTAGCCACCACATTACCCTTGCCTGGGTTATAGACAATGTCAAAGTTAAACCCCTGCATGTACTCGATCCAGCGACCCTACCTCAAGTTGATGTCCTTCTGTGAGAAGATATAGGCTAAGCTTTTGTTATCAGAGTATACCACAAACTTCTCCCCTAAGAGGTAGTGACACCAAGTCATCAAAGCATGAATCACCACTTCCAACTCCAATTCATGGGTAGGGTAGTTCTTTTCTTGTGGTCGGAGTTAGCGAGAGCCATAATCCACCACGTGATCATCCTGCATAAGCACGCACCCAAGACCCATACCTGAAGCATCACAATAGACCACATATCCCTTTCAAGCTTCTGGAAAAATCAGCACGGGGGTGGTAGTCAACCGCATCGTCCGCTCATCGAATGATGCCTGACATTCTGGACACCATAAAAATTTCACCCCTTTCTGGGTGAGCGTGGTCATTGGTGAAGCAAGCCGAGAGAAATCCTGAACAAATCCCCTGTAATAACCAACCATGGCAAGGGAACTCTTGATCTCAAACACAATCTTCGGTTGCTCCCACGAAATGATCGCACTAATTTTCTTGGGGTCCACTAAAACTCCATGATCCTAGATCACATGCCCCAGAAATATCACCTCCCTGATCCAGAAAGTGCACTTTGACAAAATTGCATAGAGGCGGTGATCCTGTAATGTTCCCAAAATGATCATCAAGTGATGTTCATGTTCCTCCTCAGAGCTAGAGTATACCAGAATTTCATCCACGAACACCACAACAAATGAATCGAGATACTGATGAAACACCCTGTTCATTAGTGCCATAAATACTGCTGGAGCATTGGTCAATACGAAGGGCATGACCAAATACATAAAGTGGTCATGCCTGGTTCGAAAGGCTGTCTTTGGTATATCTGACTCTTTCACCCGAAGTTGATGATACCCCGAACGCAGGTCTATCTTTGAGAACCACTTTTCCCCAATTAACTGATCAAAAAATCATCTATTCTGGGCAAAGGGTATTTATTCTTAATCTTTACCATATTCAGCTTCCGGTAGTCAATGCACTACCGAAGGGATCCATCAACCATTTTCGCGAACAACACAGGTGTGGCCCATGGAGAGATTCTCGGGTGAATGAATCCTTTGGATTCTAAGTCACCCAGCTATATCTTTAATTCGATCAGCTTAGTGGGGGAAATGTGATAAGAGGGAAGAGATATAGGATGTGTTCCCGGTGCTAGATCAGTCGAAAACTCCACATCCCACTCCGTGGGAAAACCTGAAAAATAATTCGGGAATACCTCCGGAAACTCATTCACAACATCAGGTTGAGAAAATTCAGTGGACCATTCTCTAGCACGATCAAAGATAACTAGAAGATAAAACTTCCCAACATTGGGGGTGGAGGTCATGTACGACCTGACCGAGGATCCCATTATCCACGAAAAACCTGACAATTCCCATCAGGTGTCGTGAAACTCACACGCTGTCTGTAGCAATTGATGTGTTCCTGGAAGTGTACTAGCCAATCCATGCCAAGTATTATTTTAAACAGTTCCATATCTAGAACCAAAATTTCCCACTCCATCTCAACCCTTGACACAGAAAGCGCACACAAGGGTCACCTGAGGCCCTTCTCTTTCTTCATTCCCAGCGGTGTCACCAACTCCATCGCGAAAGACATCAACTCAGTTGGAAAATTTAGCATGTCCACAAAATGGGAAGAAATAATTGAAACAGTGGTGATAGTATCAAAAAGAACTATAGCTATAGAAGATGTGATCAGAACTGTACCTCGAACTATCGACGGTCCCGCCTATGGTTCTGCTGGTGCCCGATCCACTACATGGAGAAGTCCAGTATCTGGCTGAGGGTGACCTCTAGTCTGTGGTTGTGTCCTGAACTAGCTCTTCCCATAATATGATCCATCCCTAACCCTAAAACCTCCAAATCAAGATCCCCCAGTCCTCAATGGCTCGGACTATGTTGGCACTCCTCTTAAAGCCATTGACTCTGCCCCACTCAGGAGTGGACGTTCCACACCACAGAACTGTTAAAAATTCCCCATACCCCTACACTGTGAACAAGGCTTTAGAGGAAGTGTAAATTCTAGTCGGATATGCCCGGGATTACCCTATTGGTGGCACATGACTGATCTCGCATCAGAAGCCGCAGATGAAAAATTCCTGGAAGAGTGGCCTAAGCTGCAACCTCATTTCTTCACATGATCCTTCTGCTTCCTTTTCTTCTATGAGGAGCTACCACAGCCCACTGCTGATTCTAAACAATAGAAACTAGCCCTGACTTTCCAATAAATTTCCACCATGCACGCCCGATCAACGACCTCAACATAGGTCCTCAGCTTAAACAAGAACACCTGGGAGTATATCTATGGTCACAAGAATTTCTCAAACCTCTGGGCCTTTGACTTCTCATTAGAGTCAAATCCTGGAGCCTACCGAACCAAATCAGAAAAACAGTTGGCATAATCCATCATAGATAGATTCCCCTGAACATGTTCCATGAACTCTCTAGACCTAGCATAAGCCAACACCTCAGGGCAGTACTGATCATTTAAGACAGCCTTGAAATCTCTCCAGCACATCTGCTCATTCTTCCTAGCTTGAAGCACTGACTCCCACCAATTACGACTAGGACCCACCAACAGAAAGGAGACACGATTCACCCTGATCTCATAGGGTGTTTCTAGGAACTCAAACGTACGCTCGATCTTCTCGAGCCATTATTCAGCTTCCATGGGTTCTGAGCTATCTTCGAAGGTAGGAGGATCATTTTTCAGAAACTCTTGTGATTTATCTTTTCAATGACATGTCTCTTCTGCCCTAATAGGAATAGGATCAAGAGCTGGTACCTATCCCAAACATTGGATAGCCCAAACCATAGCCTCCATGAGCCTCTGATCAAACGTTGTGGGAGAACGCTCTCCAGCTTCCTCCTGTGGGCGTGTGGGAGCTTTTCGGGGAGGCATGTTCCTAAAAAATGCTACAGTCACAAAACAATAGTCAATACCAACATTATGAAAATTGTAATCAAATAAATCATATATAAATAAACTAAACACCTTTCAGTAAGAAAAGAATCAACTACTAGACATCCTCCTGATGTCCACATGTGGTCTGAAGCCCACACGTCTCACCTGGAAGTGAAGTCAATCCGTAAATTCCAACATCCCCTGGTGACCCAAGGTCTACGATGAGAGGTGTGGGCCAAGAACCCTACTCACAACCAAAACCCTAATCCCTGACAGTCCTAGATTTTTTCTGTCCCAACTCATCCCAAAATATCAATATAACCCCAAAACTATAACCTCCTCTAATACCATTTTTTCACGAACTGAATTTGGTCTCCACCATTAATGGCACCAAACCCAGCCCATGGAATGTCCTAAAGGGTGTTTCCTGTCCCCACGGGCTAGCACAAGTGACCGGGTATCATTTATCTTGTTTTGGGAATGATTTACCCAAATATGTATTCATAAAACATCAAAAAAAAATTGATAAAATGAATCTGAAAAATTCATAACAGCAAGGATTATACAAAAAATCCAGAACTGAATACATAAGTTCAAATGAAATACAAAATATCCAAAGACATAATGAAAAAACATCAAAACATCCCCTTGTACTCCACATAACAAGGGGTTATCACCCCCCAAGCTGTCTTCACAACTCCGTCCCAAGGATGGGGACTAACACCTAGAACCCCCATAACCCTTGGCCTTTCCATTACCCGAGTCAAACCTAACCAAGTCTACTTACACCCAAGGTATGTAAGTAGGGTGTGATCCTAATCCCAAAAGGATACCACCCAATTATTCCAAATAGAATGCAATACAATGTGAAAAAGAAAGCAGTTTTAATACGCAATGAAAAGTAGTGATAAAATCCAAGAAATGCAACTTTCAATTGATAACAGTTTTCAATCTAAAAATTTCAGAATGTTCACACATTTAAATTTACATTTGAGATATTGTAAATTAATTCCAAAAACACCCCAATACAAGGCTAAAAACTACAAATCTAATGATCACAATAACTGGGAACACCCCTAGGCAACTAGACTGTCTCGGGCCCTATGTACCTCGTACCTCTGTGTTAAGTATCCAATTCACAATCCTTTCCCGTGCAGAATCCACTAGTAGATAACATACCCATAACCTAGTATTCCACAAATATTATCCACATATTTTATTAAGAGTTGTCGTTATCCATTTGCTCAGTGAAACATGGACACAACCCATCTGGTTCACTAGCTGTACTCGTACATATCCGCTCACCTAAGTACCTAGGATTCCCCTTTTATTCTAAAACAATTTCAGAAAACTAAACACATCAATTTGCATATAAATCACCACTACTAGTCACATAAACACAATACAGTAGCTATAATCACTTTATACCATTTAAAACACACAACAAAACATTTTGATTTTCAATAAAACAACCTATCAATATATCACATTGTTTTTCACCCAATGCTCTTTGAAATATCCACTTTTCACACTATGAGCCCACATTTAAGTCACCAAAACAAATTGGTTGTTTAGTAACCTTTAATGAAACCAAAATTTCAGTTTTGGGATAGCTCCATGTGAACCAAGAAGATATATCTTTTAAACCCCCCCCCCCCCCATTTTCACACACACATGGCACTTAATGCCCTTTTACTTCACAAACACCATTTAAACAAACTTTCTCAGAAACAAAAAAAAATAGAATAAACATTCAAAACATGATTTACAGTCCTTATATAGTTCAATAAAATCCACTAAGTAATTATTGGTCAGCCCCAAATTATCCAATTAAATATTTTTATGAAAACTGCCCAATTTCACCAAAAATTGGAACTTAAAATTCATTTTCTTTATAAATGAAACTAAACCCAATTTTTGAAAAACACTAAAATGCAATAAACATGAAAATAACATGACCAAAACATGCTAAGTAAAAAAAATTCATGCACAATGGAATCACCTACCTAATTAAGGAAAACCCTTGAATCACCGTGCGAAAATTAATTCGCACCACCACCGCAGCAATAAGGACCTACAACAGACCTAAAACCACAAGAACTGGAAAATAAAACCCAAGGTTAAAAATTAGGTTTGAAACCCTACCCACTGGTCATTTGGGACTTCATGGAAGAAGGAATAAACCCTAGTAAAAACAAATGAAACCCTAAGCAATTTAAAAGAGGAACGAAATGGACTCACTTACTTGAAGTATCTTGAAATAATCAGTCCAAAACAACAGTACCTGAAATTTAAAACAACCACAATTCAGGTTTCGTTCAAAAAAAATTCATTTTTCCATTCAGGAACCAGAATGGAGGAAAAATATTAATAATTGACAGAGTTATGAAAGCAAGTAGTTACCTCTTCAAAGCTAGATGATTTGAAGAACTCTGTGGATTTCTGCAACAATTCTCAATGAACCAGAGCTCCGAAGAGGAGGGACAGAGTTTAGACGCGTTTCTAGGTTCAATGGGCTTGGGTGAGACTTAGAATCACAGAAAAATCCCAAAAAATTGAAAATGTTATAAAACAAACAACATTTATTTTTAAAACTAGAATTGGGATTTCGGGAATTCCCAACCCCTTAAATAAAAACCCAAATAATCCTTGGTTATAGATTTCTAAAGGATCCAAATTTACTAGGTGGTGTTAATAGGTTAGGGGAGGACAAGTATGAATTTTAATGGATGAAAAATCTTGACAAATGAATGAGTTATGAAAGAAACAAATGTTATTTTTAAAACTGGAATTGGGCCCATTGTTTGGCCCAATTCATGAAAACTCACTCATTCCTCTAAAAAAACATAGGAAAACCCCAAACAAATAATGAATAGAAATTTAATAAATTTAACATTAAAATAAGTCATGTATGTGGCATCATGAACTTTGGAGAGACATGGTGGCATTTCCAAACGGTATGCTACAACCCCAATTTGTTCTAGAATTTTGAATGTTTTGATGTACCAGTGACTCAATTTACCCTTCTTACTGAAATGTATAATACCATTCCATATAGATACCTTCAAGAAAACATAATCTCCTACCTGAAATTCCAAATCATTCTTTCAGTTATCGACATAGATCTTCTGTAAACATTGAGCTGCTTTGATGTGGATTTAGATTACCTTCACCTTTTCCATCATTTCCTCAACAAGTTCTGGGCCTACAATTTTTCTTTCACCGACATTATCCCAACAGCTTCTTGTGCGACATCTTTTTCTATATAACGCTTCATATGGTGCCATCTAAATACTTTAATGGAAGATATTATTATTAGAAAATTCTACCATAGGTAAATATGGATCCCACATACCTTGAATGTCATGTGAGAAAGATCTCAACATGTCTACTATGGTTTCAATATTCTGTTCTGATTGTCCATCAGTTTGAGGGTGGTAAGAAGTGCTCAAATGAAATTCAGTATCCAGGGCTTTCTGAAGAATTTTCTAGAATCTTGATGTAAAATGGGGGTCATGATTAGAAACAATCGATAGGGGTACACCATGAAGTCTTACAGCTTCATTAATATGCAGTCTTGCTAAACGTTCAAGTGGTAAATCTTCTCTTATTGCAAGAAAATGTGCTGACTTGGTAAGATAATCTACAATGAACCATATTGCATCATTCCTTATAAGATTTTTGGGTAGTCCCATTAAAAAGTCCATCGTAATATTATCTCATTTCCACTTAGGTATGGGAAGAGGATGCATGACTCATCCAGGTTGTTTCCTCCCAGGTTTCACATGTTGAAAACCATACATCTTGACACAAAATCAGCAATCTACTTCTTCATGTTGTCCCAAAAAAACTTTTCCTTCAAAAATCTATACATTTTGGTGCTCCCAGATTGTATAGAAAAATTGGATCTATGATAATCATCCCAAAATTCTATTTTTAGATCAGGTACATCGGGAACACAAAGTCTCTGCCCAAATTTCAAAATTCCATCTTCATATATGAAGTCACTCAATCTCCCGTTATACACAGCTTTAATCTTATTTTGAAACTCCTATTCACTAGCCCAAGAAAGTTTTATCCTTTCTTGTAAATATGTTTTGGGGAACATTTGAAAGGAATTGATGTTTCACCTTCTATGGTTATTCCCATATCCATCATTACTAGATCCATGTATATAATATCCTTTTCAAATCTCACCTTGTTCAAAACTCCATGATCCTTTCTACTAAAAGCATCTGCCACCTTATTTTCCTTCCCCAGGTGGTAGTGTACAGTGTAATCATAATCCTTGATTAGTTCATGCCATCTCCTTTGCCTCATGTTGAGTTCTTTTTGTGAAAAAAATACTTCAAACTCTTGTGATCAGTGTAAATCTATCATTTTAACCATATAAATAGTTTCTACATATATTCAAAGAAAATATCACACCTGCTAACATAAGATCATTATTATGATTGTTTTTTTCATTAATTGTTTGTTATCGTGATGCATAGGAAATAACCATATCATTCTGCATAAGGACACAACCAAGTCCTTTCTTTGAAGAGTCACTATAAATAACAAACCCATCATTACCCGATGGTAGAGTCAATATAGGAGCATTGACTAATCTTCTCTTCAGTTCTTCACAACATTCTTAACACTATTTTGTCAAAATGAAATTAACCTCTTTATGTCCGAGCTTGGTTAATGGGATATCCAATCAGTTAAAATTCTGGAATAAATGCCGACAATAACCTGCTAAACCAATAAAATTACATACCTCGGTTATAATTTTCTGTGCTAGACATTATTTGATTACCATGGTCATTGGAGGATAAACAGATATTCCATCCTTAGAGATAGTATTTCCAAGAAAAGAAATTTCATGAAGCCAGAATTTACACTTACTACTTCCCATATAATTCATTTATTCGAAGAGTCTTCAGGATAATGCACATGTGATTTTCATGATCTTCATAGCATTTGGAGTATATCAAGATATCATAAATAAATACCACAAGAAATTCATCATGATATTCCTTTAAAACCCTATTCATTATATCCATGAAGTTAGAGGGTGCATTAGTCAATCTAAAAGGAATTACTGAAAACTCATAATGCTCGTACCTGGTTCAAAATGCTGTCTTCGGAATGTATTCCTTCTTCAACACAACTAATGGTATCTAGATATAAAGTCAATCTTTGAAAAATATTGATCTATATGAAGTTGGTTAAATAAATAATCAATGTGAGGTAGGGTATACTTGTTCTTTATTATTATATCATTGATCTCCCTATAATCAATGCACAACCTCATAGATCCATATTTCTTCTTAAAAAAAGGATAGGGCATCCCCATGGAGAAACACTAGGGTAAATAAATTATTTGTTACTCAATTCTTTTAGTTTTTTATTTAGTTCCACTAATTCCACAGTGGTCATTCTATAAGGAGTCTTCAGTATGGTCCTTGAACCAAGAATTAAATCAATGGAAAACTCAATTTCTTGTTCTGCATGATGTCTTGGTAAATCTTATGCAAACACATCAACATATTCTTGCACAATATGTACATCTTCTATTTGAACATTGTTTTACTCACCCATAGTTATTTCATTCTCTTCCTCCCCAATAATTGAATTTAGTTGAGCTACTGCAGGTGGATCTAGAAAAGAATTAGTTGGTGAGAATTTTGCTCTATGGATTAGGTATTCTTTATCATCGTCATAAAAAATAGTAACCTCCTTCTTCTTACAATAAATTTTTGCATCATGGTCTGAAATCTAATCCATATATAGGGTTATATCAAATTCAATCATGGTTATGATGGTGAAATCATCATATAAAGAACATTTATATGCCCTAATGGGGACTGATTCACAAACCGTTGTTGCAATAATACTTCCCTTAGGAGTTTTGACTGACAACACCCATGTTAAATCAAATTGGAAATATCTAATTTTAGTAGAAAACTATGAAGATAAGAAACAATTTAATGATCCAGAATCAAAAAAGAATTTTCTAAACTTGATGATACAATTAAATTACCTTCCACCACATCTTTCGGAGCTTCAACCTCAGCAATAGGGATATCATAATCTTGGCCTTGATCCCTTTTCCTTTTATGAGGTAAGTTTCCTTGGCACTTAGGAAATCCATTTAAATAATTACCCTTTTCTCTACAATTGTAGAATTAAACATTGACAGCCTCTTTCGTCCCCTTGCAATCATGATATCAGTGGCCTTTTCCAACACACTTGTAACAGACTCCCATTTCCATCAGGAAAGTACTGGGGTGTTTCTTCCCACATTTAATGCAAGATGTATATTAAAATTTTCCCTTCTTCCCCTTATTTCCATTTCTAGAGTGTTCAACAGATCTCTTCTTCTCTTTCTTTGCTTTAAAGTCATAAGACTTATAGAACAATTTTTCTGTCTTAATAGCACATGAGACAATATATTCATATGATGAGGAGGATAGTGAGACTACTGCTCGATGGAGAAATGGTTTTAACCCATCAAAGAAAAGATCAATCTTACTTATTTTGTTACATATATAATCTACAACATGACTCGTAAACCTTTTATTGTTAGCTTCATACGTTGCAACATTCTCATCCTCATTTTGCCTCAGACTCTGAAATTGTATTACCATATATGCTCGATGGTCACAAGGAAAGTATTTTTCTAAGGAAATCTCTTTAAAATCCCTCCATTCCATATTTTATACTTCATCATCATCCTTTGTGTTTTTAAGCAATGACCATCATTGGTCAACATCTCCATTGAGGCGGTAAATTCCATGACAACTTTCTTCCTTCCGCTACTCCCACTGGCGTCGAATATTTTCTGTATGGAATTTATTCATTGCACAATTACTAATGGGGATTTTTACTCACATTGAATGTTTGTGACATCCCGGACCCAGCTACCCCTCAACCCAATCCCCAAGACCAGTTGGCCAAATGACCCCTGGCTAGCCTCCCCATATGCCAGGGGCTGTCGACTAGAAGTGGGGGTTTATTTTTAAGTCGGTGGGGAGACTTTACCCCCTTTTCAGAGTACACATCGGGAAGCAGTAAAGTGTTAGAATATTGGAAGAAAAAACAATGGATAAGTAGGATAACAAGAAAACATACAACCGGACTAAAAAGTAATGTAAACCCTGCATAACATACAAAATCCACATAAGCTATGTCTAATACAAAATCAATTCATGGTATGCTGATAGAAAAGTAAACAAAAGACTAGAATGCTACAAGAAGTACAAAAGGAACAAAAGAACAAAAAGTAAGTCCAAGATAATATCTAGACAAGCTCGGTCCTTAGCTCTGGAAACCCATCTAGAAAATATATATAGACATCAGCAACCTAAAACAGGGCCCTTGCCCCTACTAGTACCTGTAGCAGAAAATTCTACACGGGTGCCCAGGGGGCTGCCCGAGTAGGGTGTGAGACAAGTCTCAGTAGGCCACCACCAAACGTGCCTACGTGTAATCCAAAAAGGGTGTTCACAAGTAAACAGTGGTTAGTAGACTGTATGAAACTAATGTAATGTAAATAGCAACCTTCCCACTCAGGTTCCGGAAGGACACCTGGCGGGTCTACCTGATTCATCTCATAGATGGTATATCTGAATGAGTCACCTACTTATTTAGAGATAGATATATATAAACATATATATAATACGTTGGGTAGGACTGGGACAGAACTCACAAAATTCCTTATCCCAGGGGCAGCGATCTTGATCCTACCCCTGGCCCACCCTTGGGGAAGTTCTCACGGTCTATCCCTGGCCTGAAGACTTAATAATTATTCAAGGGAGCTCTCACAGTCTACCCTTAGGCCGAATCCGTAACATAGGGGAGATCTTACGGTCTACCCTTGGCCTGAAGATATATCATTTAATTAGGATAGGTTATAAGGAATACACTTCTTATAACATTTATATCAATAAAACATGGCATTTCCATATCACAATATCACATAATCACATTTCAAGAAAACATGCATTTAAAATAATAAAAGGGGTTTAGGATCACTCATCCAGGCCAAGCCCTAACCAAACCATCCCATTTGCCTCACATGGAAAATGTATTTCATGACATATCCATAAGGTCCTAATGTAAAAAAGGGCTAAAACTCAAGGTATAACACCTATGGGTGTCCATACCGGGGTCATAATGTACCCAAACACCCAAATGAGGGTATTTCCCATAACCTCCTATCACAAGGGTCATTTAGACAGTA
The DNA here is from genome assembly GCA_963277665.1 of Viscum album. Lineage (NCBI taxonomy): Eukaryota > Viridiplantae > Streptophyta > Magnoliopsida > Santalales > Viscaceae > Viscum > Viscum album. The sequence goes on along the minus strand of OY728147.1, from coordinate 1,429,747,465 downwards.
AGCATTCAATAATAATAAGAGTTTTGGTGAATGGAAAACCCCGGCACGATGGTATAAACCTGAAAAGAAGAGAACCCAAAAAGAAGACCACGTGACTACCTACCATAGAGATGTAGACGTAGGCTCGATTGATATCAACCACAGATTCAAAGTAGATTAGAAGAGAACCGAGTTTTAGTCCAATGCCCTGAAAATAGGGCATATGATCCTACATCAAAATAACAAGACGGGAGGAATGATTTTCCGATGAAGGAAGGGTGTGTGAGGTAAGCCTTACCTTGGCCTTTCCAACACTTCCATCAGATCAAGAAACGGACACTGGGGGAAGAAACGGCAAGAGATTGAGAGAGGAGAGGGTTTGGAGCTCAAAAAGAGGCCCTCCCCTGAGTTCTGTCTGCTAGAATGAAAAGGGAATGGAGTTAAGGATTAATGATATTTAAGGGAAAAACTGTAAATTTACCAAGGTCTGGGTCGCACGGTATAGGTGCACAGTTTACCAAACCCTGCGCAAACCGTGTGCACTTCCCTGCCTCCAGAAAAAGGGTCGTACGGGTTAGGCGCATGGTTTACCCAAACCATGCACAAACCGTGCGCACCTCCCTACTTTCAGACCAAAGGCCGTACGGTTTACCCAAACCGTGTGCAAGCCGTGCGTAGACAGTGCACCCATGTCTGTATGTCCATTTCTCAACCTCCCGGGCTCCGAAAAAACCTCAGACACTCCCCGGACCTTCCTTAGAACATCACACACATTAAACAGGATTAAATGAAAGGTTCAACAGAAAAAACTAATGATCTGTACCTTCACCAAAGAGTCGGGTCATTACAACCTCCCCTCCTTAAAGAAACTCGTCCCTGAGTTGGCCTTCCGAGGGTACTGAGGTTTCATCGATGAAAAGATCTGGTCATTGAAAATTTATATCAGCCTCTCGCTCCCATGTCTCGTCCTGTACCCGGTCGTGCTTCCATAGCACCCTTACAAGAGGTACGGACCTGCCTAGGAGTGTCTTCACGCTCCGGTAAACAATTCGCATTGGATACTCCTGGAAGGAAGCATCCATATCTAGTTCAACCTAATCTGGCTGAATCACGTGAGTCAGATCTGAAAAGTACCAGCGAAGCTGAGATACATGAAAAACATTGTGCATGGCCTGATATATCTACAGAAGTGCAAGCTGGTAATATACTAGTCTGATCCACTTCACCACCTCAAAGGGTCCTACGAACCTTGGCGAAATCATACCCTACTTCTGAATACATCTCATCCCTAATGTGGGCGATACCTTTATGAAAACTTGGTTCCTGACCTCAAAATCAAGATTTCATCGGTGCTTGTTAGTATAAGACTATTTTCTAGACTGAGTTGTCTGCATACTCTTTATGATAATTTGTATCTACCCAGTATTCTCCTGCACAAGATGTGGTCCTAGAACAGCTACCTCCCCTTCTTCAAGCCAACACAAAGGCGAGTGATAAGGCCTACCATATAAGGCTTCATAGGGATCCATCTCAATGTTATCCTGGAAGCTATTGTTATAATTGAACTCGACAAAAGGAATATATTCCACTCATGAACCTCCAAAATCGAGAACACATGCACGTAACATATCCTCTAGTACCTGTATAGTCCGCTCGGTCTGTCCGTCAGTCTGTGGGTGATAAGCCATACTCAAAAGTACATGCGTACCTAAATCCTTCTATAAACCATGTCAGAAGTGAGAAGTAAAATGAGGATCTCTGTCTGAAAAAACCGAATGAGGTGCTCCATGAAGGCATATTATTTCCTTAACATACTGCCTTCCCAATTCATCAAACGTGAAGGTCTCCCGCACTAGTATGAAATGTGCGACCTTCGTCAGATGGTCTATTATAACTCATAATGCATTGTTTCCGTGAGGTGACCTGGGTAATGCAGTTACAAAGTCCATAGAAACATCATCCCATTTCCACTCTAGAATGGACAATGGCTAAAAAAACCCCATCCAGACACTGATGTTCCGCCTTCACCTACTGATAGGTGGAACAACGCGTGATGAAACCGGCTATCTCCCGCTTCATGATCAACCACCAATATTTTCATCGCAAATCACGATACATTTTTGTGATTCCAGGGTGAACTACCCAAGCTAAGGTGTGGAAATCCCTTATCATCTCCTCTGTGATGTCTTCTGGGATCCATACATGCCCACGGAACAACAAAGTATCACCCTCATCCACAGTCCAATAAGTAGAGGCATCATCAGCGACACTTTCCTGTAGGACAAGGCCTTCCGGATCTGATAAATGCCTTCCCCTGACCCATTCTAGAAGAGTAGATGTTACCGCTAAGGATGAGAGAACGGTCTGACCCTGACCCTCCTGAACCTCAACGTGCATCTCTGAAAATAGGGCCATCAGTATCCACTCCTCATTAGATTCCAGAACCACTTGTGACAGAGTTTTCCGACTAAGAGCGTCGGCTACTGAATTTCCTTTCCCAGGAGTGTAGGACAATTCGAAATAAAAAGATTGCAGGTACTCGACCCACCGACGCTGCCTAAGATTCAGATCCTGCTGAGTGAAGATATACATGAGGATTTTGTGATCAGTGAATACCACAAAACGCCCTCCCAACAAATAGTGTCTCCAACAGTGTTAGGCATGAACAACTGTTTTGAGCTCAAGGTCGTGCATCAGATAATTCTGTTCATGATGCTTTAACTGACGAGAACCATATGCAATGACTTCCTCGTCCTGCATCAAGACAGCTCCAAGCCCAATACCTGACATGTCACAATAGACCATATAAGCCCTACCTGGCTCTGGAAAGATCAGTATCGGTGCCAAAGTCAGTCTGCCCTTCAGTTCCTGAAAATCTATTTCACAAGGTTCTGACCACTCTAATCTCACCCCTATTTTGGTCAAAGCTGTAAGCGGTGCTGCTAGGCATGAAAAGTCCTGAATGAACCGCCTATAATATCCAGCAAGCCCCAAGAATCTCTTGATATCGAAGACATTCTTGGGTTGCTCCCATGATAATACAGCACTCACCTTCTCAGGGTCAACTGAAACTCCAGACTCAGAAATAATGTGACCCATGAAGTGAACCTTATTTATCCAAAAATGGAATTTACTGAGCTTAGCATAAATATGATGCTCTCTTAGTGTATTCAGCACGATCTCAAGATGGTTTACATGGTCGTGTCTCGAGCATGAATAGACTAAGATATCATCCACAAATACCACCACAAAATAATCAAGGTAAGGGTAAAAAATCTGATTCATAAGAACCATAAACACTGCAGGTGAATTCGTAATCCCAAACGGCATGACTAGGTACTCATAGAGACCAAACCTGCTCTTGAATGTCGTAATAGGTATATATGAAGTCCAGACACGCACCTGGTGATAGCCCGAACTCAAATCTATCTAGGAAAACACCTTCGCTCCTCGGATATGATAAAATAGGTCATCAATTCTAGGAAAAGGACATCGATTCTTAATCGTCAGACGATTTAATTTACGGTAATCCACGCAATGACGAAGGGAACCATCTTCCTTCTTAGCAAAGAGAACTAGTGATCCCCAAGGAGAAGTGTTGGGACGTATAAAGCCTTTTACTTCCAGGTCCTCCAACTGACTCTTGAGCTCTAGAAGCTCCTTAGGAGCAATCTTATAAGGAGGAATGGTCACTGGTGCTGCTCCTGCTACAAGATCAATGGTAAACTCCACCTCTCGCACTGTATGTAGACCAGAGAAGTCATCAGGAAAGACATCTCTAAAGATATCCACTACAAGAGGATAAGTAGTGGGTTGTAAACCTTGGTCACCGATATAAAGACTAGCAACATGTGTCGTGAAACCACCCAACTTCTGATGTTCAGGTCTTGCTCGTGTCGCACTATGATCTCATTCTCCCTTATGCACATGTGTGTCGCCCTCGGGTGATGTAAACGTCACCCTCCGATGATAGCAGTCAATACGTGCTCTATAGGGAACTAACAAGTCCATCCCAACTGTTACATCAAAATATGTCATCTCCAGAACATGCAGGTTCCAAATGAAAAGTTAACCGCCCACCTCGAGGGGACAATTCTGACAACGTCAAACACCCTCTAAACGGACACCTAACGGGGTATCAAGCTTAATCACACCGTGATACGACTCAACTTCGAGGCACAAACTCTCCATTATAACCTTTGATATGAAAGAATGAGAAGCATCGGTATCAAAAAAAGCAGATACCAATGTAGACGCAACTAAAATTGTACCTCGTATAGTAGATGGCCCGGCATACTACTCCTGTAGTGTAGGCTAGACTGCATATAACTGGCTGGTACCACGATCCTGAGTCATATCCTGAGTACCCTGAGCAGACCCACCCTGCTGGTGCTAAGAGACATACGCCTAGTTACCTCTGCCTCGACTGCCACCATGGCTTGATCGACCAGCGGTATTCCAGCCGCTTGACTGAGGTGATCCTGCCGATCCAGCACCAGATCATGGAGTAGGTGCATATCCCTGCTCACTAGGCACTAGAGAAAAAGTCATGCAGAAACATTGAAGTTGACCCATCCTACCACAACCTCTACATTCCACTGGGTTCCACAGACACTGCGCCCTGAAGTGTCCCTTCCTCCCAAACTGATGGAAAATATAAGAACGATCTGTATTGGGAGCCTGACCACTAACTCCACCATGGGAAAACTCAAAACGTCTCTTCCTCCCTGAAGAAGACCCACTGGAAGCTTTTGGTGCTGAATAGCCCTGGTTTGCACTATCTGCTTCCCTCATATTCCGCTCAGTAATCAGAGCTTGGTTAACAATCTCAGGAATAGATGTAAAGCTGAACACGTTTACCTGAAACCGAATGGTGTAACTCAGCCCATCCTCAAAACTACTACCGGACATCAAATCATCGGCAGCTAGCGATGGGTCTAAATGCTGTAGCTCGGTGAATCGGGACAAGTACTCCGTGACTGTCATGGTCCCCTACTGTAGGTTTATAAACATTCTAGACCTGTCAGCTCTCAAGGTCTGTGGAAAGAAAAAGTCATAAAATACTGCCTGGAAATCTACGCAGACCATGTCTCCCTGCTTTCTTGACTGGGTGATGATGTCCCACCACCTTCTAGCTTAATTGTGTAGCATATAAACGGATAATTTGACTCTCCGCTCGAGAGGCATCTCGAGATGTTCAAAGATGGTCCGGATCGCCTCCAGCCAAGACTCCCCTGCACAAGGTCCGCCATCTCCCAAAAAGGTTACAAGATGTTGTAACAGAAAATCACAGGTCAACTATGCCATACATGGGGCATATCACATGCTGTCTTGAATATTCTGCATCATCCTCAAGAAACCCTCATGAAACTGGGCATCGACGCACATATCAGGAATAGCAAAAAGAGCCACCGGTGGCTCGACTGGAAGATCAATTGGCAGATCAATGCATGCCTCCTCAGGAATGTGGTAGTTGTCACCTTCAATGCGCATGACTCAAGTACGTATCAAAGGTATAGTGCTACAATGCCATACAAACGTTTCAAAATAAGAAACCAACAAATTAAAGGTTGAACTCCAGAAGTTCGGACAGGTACTAAGGCTTCCTACCCCTCAGATCACCTACCCACACCTACAAGGGTTCTTAGAAAAACAAGCAAACATTCAAAATTTTACAATCCAGTGATATGGAATTTCCCATCCCATAAGTGCCCATACTCCTCATGAACTGAAATATGACACACACTTGGATGTCATTTCTCATTTACGTGTGATAGTTAATCATAAAGTTTTTTCCCTTACAACGAAGGAATCGTTTAGTTATAATGCCATTTTATGATCCATAATGGCCCATACACCTTATGAACCAAAGAGTGGCACCCACCAAAACCACATCCTTTCCATAATCCACAACCTGCAAGAAATGTCAGCACAGTTGCATACATATCAACAAGGCATGGAAATAAACAACAAATAATGCTTGCTGAAAATTAAACGTGACATGAAAATATGCATGACCTAATCATGTTGTGCCTATCGTGATGCATTTTTCGATGCATAACTCTCATTTCATCATTTCGAACAATGAAATACAAATTTCAACCCTGCAAGATTCAATAACATCGCAAAACATGTGATGCAACCAACGGTGAAACGGTATCAACAGTAAATAGAAAAATCAATAACAACATACTTTAGGAAACTTAGTCTTTACCCCTTACATGGGTTCACGATGCCCAAGCATAGATTATAACTATGTCCCTAAGCATTCCCATTTTTTCAATCGATTTTCGCCAAATAGTAAAGCAAGAATGAAAGAAAATCCTTTGATACCACTTTGTGACATCCCAGACCCAGCTGCCCCTCAACCCAAGCCCTGAGCCCGGTTGGACACATGACCCCTAGCTCGCCTCCCCATATGCCAGGGGATTCATACTAGCAGTGGGGGTTTAATGATAAGTCGGTGGGGAGACATTACCCCCTTTTCAGAGTACACAACGGGAAGCAGTAAAGTGATAGAATAGCGGAAGCACAAATAATGGATAAGCCGGAGAACAAGAAAGAATACAACCAGACTATAAATGTAAAGTAAACCCTGTATGACATACAAAATCCCCATAGGCATTGTATAATACAAAATTAATGCATGGCATGCTGATACAAAAGTAAACAAAATACTAGCATGCTACAAGAAGTACAAAAGGAACAAAAGAACAAAAAGGAAGTCAATGAGCATCTCTATCCATGCTCGGTCCTCTGCTCTAGAACCCCCAGCTAGATCATATATATAGACATCAGAAACCTGAAACAGGGCCCTTTTCCCTACTAGTACCTGCAGCAGAAAAGTCTACACGGGTGCCAAGGGGGCCGCCCGGGTAGGGTGTGAGACAAGTATCAGTAGGCCACCACCAATGGTGTCTACGTGCAATCAAAAAAGGGCGTTCACAAGTAAACAGTGTGTAGTAGACTACAAGCCAGTAAAGCAAAGTAAATAGAAACCTTCTCGCTCAGGTTTTGGAAGGACACCTAGCAGGTCTACCAGCTTCAGCTCATTGATGGTATGTCTGAATGAGTCACCTACTTATTTAGAGATAGAGATATATATACATATATATAATACGTTGGGTAGGGCTAGGACCTAACACACGGACGTCCATAGCCCAGGGGAAGTGCTCTCGATCCTATCCCTCGAACAACCTTGGGGAAGCTCTCATGGTCTATCCCCGGCCCGAAGACTTAGTAATTATTCAAGGGATCTTTCATAGTCTACCCTGAGCCCGAAGCTGTAACATAGGAGAGCTCTCACGGTCTACCCCTGGCCTGAAGATGTACCATTTAATTAGGATAGGTTAAAATGAATACACTTCTTATAACATTCATATCAATAAAACATGGGATTTCCATCTCATAATATCACATAATCACATTTCAAGAAAACATGCATTTAAAATAATAATAGGGGTCTAGGATAACTCATCCTAGCCAATCCCTAAACAAACCATCCCATTTTTCTCACATGGAAATGGATTTGAAGACATATCCATAAGGTCCAAAGGTGAAAAGGGGCTAAAACTCAAGGTATAACACCTATGGGTGTCCATAACGTGGCCAAACAGTACCCAATCACCCAAATGAGGGTAGTTCCCATAACCTCCTATCACAAGGGTCATTTAGACAGTAAGTAGTCAATAATAATAAGAGTTTTGGCCAAAGGGAAACCTCAACACTATGGTATAAACCCAAAAAGACGAAAACCCAAAATGAAAACCACGTGACTAACTACCTTAGAGATGTAGATGTAGGCTCTCTTGATATCAACCATTGATTCATAGTAGATTATAAAAGATCTTAGTTCTAGACTAATGCCCTGAAAATAGGGCATATGAGCCTGCATCAAAATAACAAGATGGAAGGCAAGATTTGCCAATGATGGAAGGGTGCGTGAGGTAAGCCTTACCTTGGCCTTTCCAAAGCTTCCTTCAGATCAAGATACGGACACCAGCGGAAGAAACATCAAGAGATTGAGAGAGGAGAGGGTTTGTAGCTCAAAAAGTGGTCCTCTCTTGAGTTTTCACCACTGGAATGAAAAAGGAAGGGAGTTTAGGCTTTAATTATATTAGACGGCAAAACTGTAAAATTACCCAGATCTGGGTCGCATGGTTTCGGCGCACGGTTTACCAAACCGTGCGCAAACCGTGTGCACTTCCCTTCCTCCAGAAAAAGGGTCGCATGAGTTAGGGGCACGATTTACCCATACCCTACGCAAACCGTGCGCACCTCCCTGCTTCTAGAACAATGGTGGGACAGTTTACCCAAACCGTGCGCAAGCCGTGCGCAGGCCATGCGCCCATGTCTGCAAGTCCATTTCTCAACTTCCCGAGATCCGAACAATCCCTGGACAGTCCCCAGACCTTCCTTAGAACATCACACACATTAAAAAAACTTATAGTAAAGGTTCGAAAGAATAACTAACTATTTGTACCTTTTCCAAAGAGTCGGGTCATTACAATGTTGGTGTTTGTTGCCTCATTAAGAGATCTACCATTGATCTTCCACATTGTGGATCAGGGTGCTCCATACGTGTAAGGCTATTATTCATAACCTAAGTGAGTTTTCCTAGTATGGTGAAAAAATGATCAGCACCAGTTTCTTCACCAGCACCTCTATAATTATATTGAGTAAGAGGGAAATCCCTACATGGAATATGTGTGTTGATATGGTCTCCATTCCTTCAACTAGGTTCCATTTCAAAACAATGGAATAAACTAGATTATTTTATGAATCGAAATACATAATTCCAAACTTGTAAAACACATAACATAAACTGAATAGTCTATAGATAAAATCCATAATCATAAAAATGTTTTCTTTGGATAAGTATATACTCATAAACCCTTCGTAATGGTTTGTAAAGAAAATGAGAATTATCCTAAGCATATACACCGGGAGTGTTGAAACCAAGAGTGCAGCAAGGCCCGTTGTCATGCACCAGTTCCCGTTTGAGTCTAGCTCAAAGCAGTGTTTTATGGTTTTACCCCTAGATATATATGTGCCAGATCTACCTCTACCATCTCATATCCATACAGGGATGTATTTCTTGGAAAAATCACAAAATATCTACAATACCAAAATTCTAGGATGTTCTTCTATATTAATCCTCATAGTCTATCTTTGGGTAATGTGCTCTAATTAGATATTATCAAAATCTAGATTCCAGGGTTTGTACTAAACTTCCTCTGATACGAACTGTAACGCCCCAACCCCTGTTACCTAGAGTCGGTGCATTATTACATAACATATGCATGATATAAAGGAATCATGTCCCGAAAGACCAATCAGTTTAGTAGCTTTGAAAATACTAGATACATTCATAATTTTTACATTACATTATAAAATGAAAAACTACAACAACATTGTTTCCATAAACCACACTCATATCCTCTCAGACTATACCTACAGGTTAGTCATAAAATACTTATTCGCATCTTGGGCGAAACAAAACATAGAACGGGGCAAGCTAAGATACTTAGTAAGTATAACAATATTGAGGAAACTTTTATAAATAAGAATTAACATTTAAGGAAATGTATAAGACTAAAACAAAATCCTTTTAAACATGAACATCAGCATAATATGGAAATGATAAAATCAATAATTCCATATACTTACTCACATGGATATTCGACTAGTATAATAATCACATGCAATATCAATAGCCCCATTAATAATGATGGAATGCATAATGCGAGACTTCATAACCACATTGTCAAGGCCTTGTGCCAGGACTACAAATAAGATTTTTTCAAGGCCTTGTGCCAAGAAACTAGTTTGTCTCATGAGACCTGCCGATGCATCAAGGAGCTATAGCAGGATCCACCCATCACATACTAATTCTGATGCATTACTCATATGAAAAGGTTTATACATTATATAAACATTCATATTAAAACTAGCATACGGAATTCCAACACATTTTCCATAAACAATGAATGGTGTAAAAATAACACATCCACAGTCATACATAAAACAAAACCTTCAATACAATATGGATGTTTTGTATCATAATAAATCAACTTCAAATAAGCATAAAATTAATCAAAGGATGTTGACATAGATGAAATCTAAACCTTTTTAAGAGAAATATCTCTTTCTATTTTGAAATCATTTAAAATTAATATAATTATAAAAGAAAATATTTATTAATGAAATATTCTTATAATCATGTAAGTGAAACTTGGATGATGTTATAACAGCAGAAAATAGCCGCACCCGCTGTATAAGTTAATAAAACATTCTTACCTTAATTTGTTTCGAAAAGTTTATAATGTACCTTGTTTGGAAAATGACTAAAAGATACATTTCAGAACATATATGGTCAAATAAGGGTATAAATGACTTCAAACAATTGTCTATTAAATAGTAAAAATGTTTTGAAATGAATTTTTAAGAAGCATGGATTTGGATTATAAAGAGATCCCAATAGATAATTACGTATAAACAACCTTGGATAATGAAGAGAATGTGAAAGTAACCCTTACCTTGTTCTTTTACTTGGTCGAGGGTAGGTTAACCTATTGTATAATGGTGAAATAATTGTTATTAAATTATACATGAACCATTTAAATTAATATGATATCATATATGATCTTCTAAATTTGATTTGTTATTGATATTTCAGTAGTATCATCGTTTCAGGCGTTAACTGATTCGTTTTACTTTTTATGCAGTGTTACATAAGTAATGTTTGTTTTGGATATGATGTATCTTATTCATATTCATAATTATATTATTTCTTTAAACATTATTTTTAATCATCATAATAAAACTATTCTTGATTGGGAATGATGGGGAATTAATCTCATTACGTTCGTGGATACAGTAATCCATACGTACACACGAGCAACAATATCATTCTTTTGATATTAAAATAATATATAATTGGATGGTATATCGTATATAAAGATTCATTATCATGTTATATTTATTATTTACCGAAATTATTGTAACACCCCATGCTTCTATGTTACGATTCACTTTGAATAATACAGTTGTGTGTGTTGTACGCAACTTCGAGATTCTAAAACACTGCGACCAATCAAAGTAGCCCTTATTAATAGTAATAACCACTTTTTGAAATTTTATTAATTTTATCTCTAAAAATGGACTTCATTTTTGGATTCTAAATATCGAAATTAGCCTAGGGTAAAATTTTGTTACTATTCGGATAACTTATATATTTTGGTGAATAGTGAAAATTACTAGATTTTAATTAAAAACAACTTTTTTAATCAAAATAATTAATAGTGATAAATTAATAATTTGAGTGGTTTTAAAGTATATTTAGAATATTTTTTTACCATTTAATACAATTGTGGTCATTGGACATAATTTTACATTTAAACCAGACATAAACTAATGTCAATCTTTTGATAGTTATTATCTCTTAAAAACACGCGTTTTGTTTTAAAAACAGAAATTTATTTTAAATTAATTTCTTCCACTTCTGTGTTTTGAATATAGAAAAATGGATTACATATTTAGAATCAAGAGGACCATGTTTTGTAAATATGTAACATTTATTTTTTTTACATTTTGAATAATTACTTCGGTAAATATTTTATTTACAATGTTTAAATGGTAAATCCGGTAAATAAGGGTAAAAAATTATATTATAGTAACAATAAATTACCCTAAAACGTGTCTTAAACCTATTGGTTGATACATGTCCGACCAGGGGAATATTTGGGTCTATTTTTGGGAACCCATGGATCCACTTGTAAGTGATAATAACACTTTATATTAATTAAGTTGAAGTAAATTCAAAAATGACATAAGCATATATCTTTTAGCAAAACATTTTTTACATAGGGTTTTATATGTTATATTTTCAACTATAAATATTCATTAGAAATATAAAATTATTTCCTACATAATGGTATTTTATTTATAATTTTTAGACATTGAATAATTAATTTAATTTATGACACAATAATGATGCGGTATTTTACTTATTAATTAAAGAATCAAATAATTAGTATTATAAATGTTAAAATAAATATAATTTGAAGGTTTTGATGCCATAAAATAATTTTATTAGTTAATATTACATGTTATTATGGCTTAAATGAATTGTTTTATAATTAATAAGGTTTTTAGGACTTTAACAAAAATCAATTATTAAATATTGTCAAAATTGACATAAATGAGTTTTTAAAACAAATATTATATTATTAATTGATATTCTATTCATAAAAATTAAGGTTTGGCCCAAAGACTTATATCATGATATTTTTATCATTAATGGAACACTTGTGGGTATCTTTGATGTATATAGTAAGTTTATTAACTATATAATATAAAAATACAAAGTTACATGGTAAATGTCAAACTAATTAACTAAAAGTTAAAACTAAAATATAAGGTTAATATAATGACCCAAACCTGTCTAAAATATATTAGTTCAATTTATTTCGACCCATACCCACCATATACTTTGAATAGTCCACTTTAGAGCCATTATAAACCGAATATGAATTTATTATAAATTAATAGTTTCAGTTTTTCCTAAAGAGCCCCTCCTCCCCCTTATAAAAGGAAACCACTTCTAACCAATTATTCACACCTTCAAAGCCATTTGGTTCGGCCAAACCCTAAACAAATATTCTCTAAACTTTCCTCACTTAAACCTAGAGGCCTTAGTTTGATCAAAAATCTAACATAATGATCCATTTTGATCAAATCAAAAGGAAGAACCCGAAGAATAAGTAATGTTTTCACCCCCCCCCTCTTTCAAGTTATTTTCTTCTTCAACTTATTCTTTCTTGGTTATTTCCATTATAAAATAATAACTCCAATATATTCTATATAAAATTATGTTATTATAAATATGGTACAACCCTATTCAATATTTTATCCATCCCTTGAATGACATGTCACCATATGTGTGTACGTACGGTTTACCGTCTCTACGTCGTGGTGTAATTGTTATTCAATAAATTATTATTTGGATTGGTATAATAATGATGTTTAATTAATTTAAAAAATAAATATAACATGATAATTATTCTTTATATATGATACACTGTCCAATTATATATTATTTTAATATCAAAATAATGACATTGTCGCTCGTGCGTACGTATGGACTAACGTCTCCACGAACGTGATGAGATTCATTCCCCATTATATCTATTCAAGAATAATTTTCATTTTATGGTGAAAAATATTGTTTAAAGACTTAATATCAATCTGTGTATGAATAAGATACAAAATATCTATAACAAACACTTCTTACGTAACAAAGCATATAAAGGAAAATGAATTTGTTAACACCCAAAATTACGATAATACTAAGATATTATTAAAGTAACAACGCTAAAAAATCATATATGATATCATATTAATAATATATGAATCATGTATAATTTAATAACAATTATTTCACCCTTATATAGGAGGTTAACCAACCCACAACCAAGGTAAATTACAAGGTAAGGGTTTATTTCACAATCTCGTCATTATCAGAGGTTGTTTATATGTAATTATATACTGGGACCACTTTATCATCCACATCCATGTTTCTTAAAAATGTATTTCAAAACATTTTTAATATTTTATAGAATATGGGTTAAAGTAATTTATACCCTTGTTGAAGTTTTATAAGATGTCTATAAAGGAATACTTCCGTCATTTTCCAAACAAGGTCCTTTTAACCTTTTCGACAAAATTAAGGTAAAAATGTATTTTTTTAACTTATACGGCGGGTGCGTCTTTTTTCTACCGTTATAAACTAGTCGAAGCTTCCCTTACAAGATTATTAGAATATTTTCAATGTAAATGTTTGATTTTATAATTATGTGACTCTTAAATTATTTCAAAATTGAAAGAGATATTTCTCTAAAAAGGGTTTTGATTTCATCTATATCAACATCCTTGATGGATTTTATGTATATTTTAAGTTGATTTGTTATTATACAAAACTTACATATTGTATTTAAGGTTATGTGATATGTTTGACTATGGATGTGCTATTTTTATACCATCCATGGTTTATGGTTAAAGTATTGACATTTCGTTTGCTAGTTTTAATAGGAATGTTTATGACATGTTTAAACCTTTTCATATGTGGAATTTATTGTACTTAGTAAGTGATGGGTGGAGCCTGCTATAGCTCCTTGATGCATCGGTAGGTCTCATGCAACATCTAGACGTGGAATTGGCCAAGGCCCTTTACTAATTTGATTTATGGTTTTGACCATGGGCTTAATCATTTTTAGACGTCTTGGCCGGGGCTATGACAAAATCTTTTAGAATGTACAGCATTATACATTCCCTCAATATGAAAAAAATATTGATGGTTCATGGGGTCATTCGACTAGTAGAATACCAAATATTATGTTTTATTATGGCATTATTTACTCAGCTCATATTACTTCCATAAAATTATTCATGTTTTTTATTGGTAAAGGAATGTGTTTTCAATTATTCACCATGTTTAATATTTATATTATCTTCCATTGTATTGCTTACCCTTACTGAGAATTTGAGCTCATCCCTTTCTTATGTTTCATTTTCCAAGGATATTATGAAGTTAGTTATGAGTGACTTGCAGGCATTATTTTTTAGGCTAGGATGTTTCCAATGGAATAAATTCGTGTTGTATTTCTTTTCATGTTGTAATGTTGAACTTATATATGAATCTTGTTTCCAATAATACTAAACTGACCGGTCTTTCGAGACTTGATTTCCTTGTGATCATGAAAATGTTAAGTAATAATGAACCGACTCTGTGTAACTGGGGTCAGGGCTTTACAGATAGTATAAGTGGAAGTTTATTAAAAACCTTGGAAACTAGATTTAGATAAACTCTGTTTAGAGCACATAGCCCTAAGATAAACTTTGTGGATTAGTATAGAAGAAATTCCTAGAATTTTTGTCTTGTAGAGATTTTGTGAGTTTTCTGAGAAATACATCCCTGCATAGATACGAGCAAGCAGAGGTGGCTCTGGAATAGATGTACCTAGGGGTACAACTTGAAAACACCGCTTTGAGCTAGACTCGAACGGGAACTGGTGCACAACAACGGGCCTTGCTGCACTCATGGTTACGACACTCCCTGGGGATATTCTTAGGATAATTATTATATTCATTACAAACCATTATGAAGGTTTTAGGATTATATACCTTCTCAAAGAAAACATTTTTTATGATTATCGATTATATCTATAAATAGTTCAATTTATGTTAAGTGTTTTACAAGTATGGAATTGTGTATTTTGATTCATAAACTGCTCTAGTTTATGACATTGTTTAGAAATGGTTCATAGTGGAAGGAATGGAAACTATTTCAATGCACGCACTCCATGTAGGGATTTCCATCCTACTCAAGATAATTATAATAGATCTGGTGATGCAATTGGTGCTGATCTGATAATCATCATACTAGGACAACTCACTCAGGTTATGAATAACATCCTAACCCATATGGAGCACCCAGATCCACATTGTGGAGGATCAATATTAGATCGCTTCATGAGGAAACAACCACCGACATTCAATGGGAGTAAAAATCCATTAGTGGCTGAGAAATGGATAAATTCCTTAGAAAAAATATTACATGCCTTGGGGAGTAGTGAAATGGAAAAAGTTATCATGGGAGTTTAACGCCTCACTGGAGAGGCTGATCAATGGTGGTCATTGATTAAGAACACAAAACAAGATGATGAAGTATCAAATATGGAAATGGAGGGAGTTTAATGTGATTTTCATATAAAAATACTTTCCTTGTGACCATCGAGTAGATATGGAAAGGAAATTTCTGAGTATGAGACAAAAGGAGGATGGCAATGTCGCAAAGTATGAGGCTAACATTACAAGGTTAGCACGGTATGCTGCAGATTATATACATAAGACAAAAAATAATATTGATCATTTCTTTGATGGGCTAAAACCATTTCTCTAACGATCATTAGTATCACAATCCTTCTCATCATATGAAGATATTGTCTCTTGTGATACCAAGATAGAAAAGGAATTCTCTAAGTCTTATGACTTTAAATCAAAGCAAGAGAAGAAGAGATCTACTGAACACTCCGGGAAAGGAAATAAGTAATTAGGGAAGAATGGAAGAATTGAATTTATGCCCTGTGATAATTGCGGAAGGAATCACCCTAGTGCATGTCTAAAAGGAAAAGGAGCATGATACAAATGTGGACAAGAAGTTCATCTAGCTGGTGATTGTAATGGAAAGAAAGACGCTACCAATGTTCAATGAAACAATTGCAGAGAGATAGTACATTATGCAAATGAATGTCCTAAGCATCAGAGAAACTTACCTCAGAAAAGGACAAGGGATCAAGGTCGGGCTTATGCTATCACTACTACTGAGGTAGAAGCTCCAAAAGATGTGGTGGTAGGTAATTTAATGGTTTCCTCAAGTTTATCAAATGAATTATTTGATTCTGGATCATCGCTTTATTTCATATCATTCCAGTTCTCTATGAAAATTAGATAATTTCAATTTGATTTAACAAGGGAGTTGTTAGTCAAAACTCCTAAAGGAAGTATCCTTACTAAAAAGTTATCTGAATCAGTTCCCATTCGAGCATATAAATTTTCTTTATCTTCTGATCTCATCATCATACGTATGACTGATTTTGATATAATCCTCAGTATGGATTTTCTTTCGGACTATGATGAAAAGATTTATTGTAAGAAGAAGGAGGTTATGATTTTTTATGATGATGATAAGAAACACCTTATCTTTGGAGTAGAATTGTCACCACTTGATTCTTATCCTGATCCACCCCAAGTAGTTCAACTAAATTCAATTATCAGGGAGGATGAGAATGAAATAACTGTGGGTGAGAAAAGGAATGTTCAAATCAAGGATGTACCTATTGTGAAAGAATATGTAGATGTGTTTCTGGAAAATTTACCTAGATATCCTCCAGAATGATAAATTGAGTTTTCCATTGATTTAATTCCTGGTTCAAGGCCCATATTGAAGACCCCTTATAGAATAGAAACAGTGGAGTTAGTTGAACTAACGAAACAACTAGAGGAATTGAGTAATAAGAGATTTATTCACCCTAGTTTTTCTCCATGGGGATCCCCTATCCTTTTTGTTAAGAAGAAAGATGGATCAATGAGGTTGTGTATTGACTATATGTATATCAATGCTATAAAAATAAATAACAAGTATCCCCTACCTCACATTGATGATTTATTTGACCAACTGCATGGAGCTCAATAATTTTCAAAGATTGACCTTCGATCTGGATACCATCAGTTGTGTGTGAAGAAGGAAGTCATTCCAAAGATAGCAATTCGAACCAAGTACGAGCATTACGAGATTATAGTAATGCCTTTTGGGGTGACTAATGCACCCTTTGTTTTCATGGATCTAATGAAAAGAGTTTTAAAGGAATATATTGATGACTTTATAGTGGTTTTTATTGATGATATCATGGTATACTCCAAAAACTACAAAGATCATGAAAATCACTTGGGAATTATTTTGAAGACTCTGAGAAGACATGAATTATATGGTAATTTTAGCAAATGTAAATTTTGGCTTCATGAGATATCTTTTCTTGGACATATTGTCTCTAAGGATGGAATCTCTGTTGATCCTTCTATGACAAGAGCAATCCAAGAATCGCCAGCACCGACGAGTATAACCATGGTACATAGTTTTATTGGTTTACCAAGTTATTATCGAATTTTCTTCTATAATTTTGCATGATTTCCTAACCCATTAACGAAGATCAAACGTAAAGGGGTTAAATTTGTTTGGGAAAAATAGTGTGAAGAATGTTTTGAAGAACTGAAGAAGAAATTTTTCAACGCCCTTATATTGACTCTACCATCGGGGAATGACGGGTTTGTTATTTATTGTGATGAATCAAAGAAAGGACTTGGTTGGGTCCTTATGCAGAATGACAGATTTATTGACTATGCATCACGGCAGCTGAAAATTAATGAGAAAAATTATCCTACTAATGATCTTATGTTAGCAGATATGATATTTTCTTGAAGATATGGAGACACTATCTCTATGGTGAGAAATGTGAGATTTATACTAATCACAAGATTTTGAAGTATATTTTATCACATAAAGAACTCAACATGAGGCAAAGGAGATGGCTTGAACTAATCGAGGATTATGATTTCACCATACACTACCACCCGGGGAAGGCAAATAAGGTGGCATATGCTTTGAGTAGAAAGGATCATGGAGTTTTGAAAAAGATGAGAGTTTAAAATGACCTATTTTCATGGATCTAGTAAATATGGATATGGGAATCACCATGGAAGGTGAAACATCAATAATTTTTCAAAGGGTTGCCAAACCATCTTTACTAAAAAGGAAAAATAGTTCTTAGACCAATGATGAAGAGTTTCAAAAGAAGATTAAAGCTGTGAATGATGAGAGATTGAGCGACTTTGTGTGTGAAGATGGAATTCTGTAATTTGGGAAGAGACTTTGTGTTCCTGATATACCAGATCTAAAAAGGGAATTATTGGATGATCCTCATAGTTCCAATTTCTCTATACATCCTGGGAGCACAAAAATGTATAGAGATTTGAAGGAAGAGTTTTGGTGGGACAACATGAAGACGGAGATTGATGATTTTGTGTCAAGATGTATTGTTTATTAACAAGTGAAATATGGAAGGAAACAGCCTTGATGAGTCATGCAACCTCTTCCCATACTTGAGTGGAAATGGGAAAATATCATGATGGACTTTTTCATGGGACTACCAAAGTCTCCTAGAGGAAACGATGGAATATCGGTCATTGTTGATCATCTTACCAAGTCAGCACATTTTCATGCTAGAAGGGAAGATTTACCACTTGAAAGTCTAGCAATACTATATATTAATGATGTTGTGAGACTTCATGGAGTACCCCTATCAATTGTTTCGGATTGTGATCCCTGTTTTACATCATGATTCTGGAAAAGTCTTTAGAAAGCCCTAGATACTGAACTCTATTTGAGCACTGTGTACCACCGTCAATTAGATGGACAATCAGAATGGACTATTCAAACCTTAAAAGACATGTTGAGATCATGCTCACTTGACTTTCAGGATATGAGGGATCAATATTTACCTCTGGTGGAATTTTCCTATAACAATAGATTTCATTCAAGTATTCATATGACACCATATGAAGTGTTATACGGAAAGAGATGTCGCACACCAACCTGTTGGGATGACGTTGGTGAATGAGAATTTATAGGCCTAGAACTGGTGGAGTAAACAATGGAAAAGGTGATGGTAATCCAAAACCACATCAATACAGCTCAAAGTAGGCAGAAGAGCTATGCCGATAACCGAAGTAATGACTTGGAATTTTAGGTAGGAGATCATGTTTTCTTGGAGGTGTCTCCATGGAAAGGAGTTATACGTTTCGGAAAGAAGGGAAAATGGAGTCCCAGGTACATCAGACCATTTGAAATTCTAGAATGAATTGGTGTTGTAGCTTACCATTTGGCAATCCCGCCAAATCTTTCCAAAGTTCATGATGTGTTCCATATATCACTGATTAGAAAATACATGACTGACCCAACGCATGTACTCACTTACGAAGAATTAGAACTGGAAACAGATCTATCTTATTGCGAAGATCCTGTCAAGATTCTTGATACGAGAGAACATGTGCTGAGAAACCGGACGACTCGTCTGGTAAAAGTTCTATGGAAGAACCATAAGATGGAAGAGACAACGTGGGAACCCGGGAACTTATGATGAAGAACCACCCAAGTCTTTTTATAAAATAATTTTCTAGAAATTTCAAGGACGAAATTATTTGGAGGGAAGAATGTAACACCCCAAGCTTTCACGATACTATTCACTTTGAACAATACAGTAGCGTGTGTTGTACGCAACTTCGAGATTCTAACACACTATGACCAATCAAAGTAGCCTTTATGAATAGAAATAAATAGTTTTTGAAATTTTACAAATTTTATCTCTCAAAATGGACTTCATTTTCGGATTCGGTATATCGAAATTAGCCTAGTGTAATATTTTGGCTCTTTTCTGATAACTTTTATATTTTTGTGAATAGTGAAAATTAATAAATTTTAATTAAAAACATCATTTTAATCAAGATAATTAATAGTGATAAATTATGAATTTTAGTGTTTTTAAAGTATATTTAGAATATATTGTTACCATTTAATACAATTTTGGTAATTGGGCATAATTTCACATTTATACTAGACATAAACTAGTGTCAATCTTTTGATAGTTATTATCTCTTAAAAACACGCTTTTTGTTTTAACAACTGGAATTAATTTTAAATAAATTTCTGACACTTCTATGTTTTGAATTTAGAAAAATGGATTCCATATTTAGAATCAGGAGGTACAAATTGTGTAAATAGGTAACTTTTATTTTTAGATATTTTGAATAATTACTTCGGTAAATATTTTATTTACCATGGTTAAATGGTAAATCAGGTAAATAAGGGTAGAAAATAATATTATAATAATAATAAATTACCCTAAAACATGTCCTAAATCTATTGGTTGATACATTTCAGACCATGGTCATATTTGAGTCGATTTTGGGACCCCATGGATCCACCTGTAAGTGATAATGACACTTTATATTAATTAAGATAAAATAAATACAAAAATGACATAAGCATATATCTTTTAGCAAAACAATTTCTACAACATGGTTATATATGTTATATTTTAAACTATAAATATTCATTAGAAATATAAAATTATTTCCTACATAATGGTATTTTATTTATAATTTTTAGACCTTGAATATTTAAATATATTTATAACACAATAATGATGTAGTATTTTCCTTATTAATGAAAGAATCAAATTAGTAGTATTACAAATGTTAAAATAAAATATAATTTGAAATTTTTGATGCCATAAACGACTTTTATTGATTAATATGACATCTTATGATTGCTTAAATGAATTAGGTTCGAATTAATAAAGTTTTTAAGACTTTAACAAAAATCAATTATTAAATATTGTCAAAATTGACATAAATGAGTTTTTAAAACAAATATTATATTATTAATTGATACTCTATTCCTAAAAATCTAAGGCTCGGCCAAAGGACTTATATCATGATAGGTGTATCATTAATGTACCACTTGGTGGTTTCATGGATGTATATAGTAAGTTTATTAACTATATAATATAAAAATACAAAGTGACATGGTAAATGTCAAACTAATGAACTAAGAGTTAAAAATAAAAGATAAGGTTAATATAATGACACAAACCTATCTAAAATCTATTGGTTGAAAGGATTTATACCCATCCCCACTTTAGACATTTAATAGTCCAATTTTGAGCCATTAAAAAACAAATATGAATTTATTATAAATTAATACTTTAAGTTTTTTCTAAAGAGCCCATCCTCCCCTTATAAAAAGAAAACAATTCAAAAAAAATCATCACACCTTAAAAGATTTATGGTAAGTCCAAACCATGCCCACATACTCTCTCAAATTTACTCACGTCATCCTAGAGGCCTTAGTTTGATAATAGATGCAACCTAAGGATCCATTTTGATCAAATCAAAAGGAAGAACCCGAAGAAGAAATAATGTTTTCACCCCCCCCCCCCTCTTTCAAGTTCTTTTCTTCTTCAACATCTTCTTTCTTTTTCATTTCTATTATAAAATAATAACTCCAGAATCTTCTATATAATGTGATGTTATTATAAATATGGTACAACCGTATTCAGTATTCTATCCATCCCTTGAATGACATTTCACCATACGTGCGTACGTACGGTTTACCGTCTCCACGTCGTGGTGTAATTGTTATTCAATAAATTATTATTTGGATGGGTATAATAATGATTTGTAATTCATGTAAATAATAAATATAACATGATAATGATTATTTATATATGATAAACCATCCAATTATATTTTATTTTAATATCAAAAAAATGATATTGTCGCTCGTGCGTACGTACGGACTACCGTCTCCACGAACGTGATGAGATTCATTCCCCATCGTATCCATTCAAGAATAATTTTCATTTTATGGTTAAAAATAATGTTTAAAGACTTAGTATCATTATGGATATGAATAAGATACAACCTATCCATAACAAACATGGCTTATGTAACAAAGCATATAAAGGAAAATGAACTCGTTAACACCCAAAATGATGATAATACTAAGATATTAATAACATAACATTGTTAAAAGATCATATATGATATCATATTAATGTATATGATTCTTGTATAATTCAATAAAAATTATTTCACCATTATACAGGAGGTTAACTTACCCTCAACCAAGGAAAATTACAAGGTAATGGTTTATTTCAAAATCTATTCATTATCCGAGGTTGTTTATACGTAATTATCTACTGGTACCTCTTTATCATCCACATCCATGTTTCATAAAAGTGTATTTCAAAACATTCTTACTATTTTACAGAATATGGGTTAAATTCATTTATACCCTTGTGAACTTCTTATAAGATGTTTGTAAAGGAATATTTCAGTCGTTTTCCAAACAAGGTCCTTTTAATATTTTCTACAAAATTTAGCTAAGAAAGTATTTTTTTAATTACTATTTAAAATAATTTCATATTTAATTAAATTAATATTACCTAAGATCATATATCTATATTTTTTAAAGGATAATGTTTTATCAATATTCCCTCAGTTAATCAAAAACTTTCAAAGTAAAAAACTATATGTAATAATGGTATATAATTTAGGAAATAATAAGATCCATCTAATAAAAATATTGATATTTAATATAAATGTAATTAAAAAATAAAATTATTATCATAATAGATTCATTTATTCAAGATAAAGTTAAAAATATCAGAAGAAAGTGATGTTTCACACTAACATTTACCACAAGGTAATTTTATATTCAAATCACATTGGATCAAATAATTAAAATTAAAACATAAAATACTCTGAATATGGAATGAATCATGATATTACATGTCAAAGGGGTTGTATATTCACTTTATAAAACTAAATTGGATCATACCATCACACAAGTCACCATGGGATGTAAAATGAAATGAAATATATTATGTTATATTTTTTTTAGGTTGAATTATCATTAACATTCTATATAATAGTATAAATAATTTTATTAAACTATTTCAAAACCATATTAATATTTCATATATGATCCTTTATAACATCTTATTCTATATATGTTAATAATATTTCATTGTTTCACTATTTTGATTGTTAATTGCCTTATTTTGGAGTATGTTTGACTTTTTATTTATTGTTCCTCTAACTTAGACTAAGAAGTCATAACAAAAATAATTTAAAACACAATTTAAATATCATATATATACTC
This sequence comes from Viscum album, assembly GCA_963277665.1. Classification (NCBI taxonomy): domain Eukaryota; kingdom Viridiplantae; phylum Streptophyta; class Magnoliopsida; order Santalales; family Viscaceae; genus Viscum; species Viscum album. Next base: position 1,429,724,145 of record OY728147.1, on the reverse strand, counting down.
AATATATATATATATAGTAATGCATAAAATTTGGTTATAGGAAAAAAATACACTATTCGTGGTGTTCAATGATTGTCTTTACGCTTGAACATTGTTTCCAATTTCTTATTGTATTGAAAAAGGAAAATTAAATGATATATATTTATATATTCCCATTATATAATTATTTTTATTTAATATATATCAAATGTGGTTATTAAACCCATCCATAATTTTAATGCATGAACGAATCACATTACTTCGCAAGGCAGTAGTCCATCGAACACATGAGCGACGACATCTAATTCCAAAAAAATGGATATCATGATGGTATTGTCATATACTAATTCTATAATCATAATAAAATCATAAATTTCAAATATATTATATATATACTATAAATACATGTCAATTACCAACCACTAAAGGTGGTAATTTAAAAATTAAGGAGATCAGTTCGTGAGACAATAGTCCATTATACACACAAATGATGATTTTGTAACTCATTTGATGTAATGAGTGAATTTTTATGTCATCCCCTTAACAAAAAAATCTCAGTATATAGAAGATACTTATTTAATTATATATTTATGGTATAATAGTTATTTGAGTATATGAAGAAATAAATAAAATAAAAACTCTTTTAGAAGAATATTACCGATATATTAGTTATCCGCCCTATGTTTTCAAAAATACATTCAATGTTTAGATTTTGTTCATAAAATAAGTCATCTAGGATTATATTCTGTATGTTTGATAAAAATTTTGGAAGATCTATGTCATGAAGAATAACATGAGAGGTGTGAATAAGTTTGGGGAGTGAGTTCCCTCTTCTTATTGAGGAGGAGGGTAATTCTTGTAAATACTCAAAGGTATTCACTATTAGGAGGTATCCCTTAACTGATGTGTCTCCAATATTGATAATTAATGGGTAATATAGACTATATAGTCTTTACACACATCCAAAAAAATATCACATGTTTTAAAAAAAATACCTAAACCATATGTTCATTTATTTTACCTTTTTTGTTTTTTCATTGTGTCACCTAGTTTTCTAACCAATGTAATTAATATATTAAGGCTACATTATAGATAGAATTATTATAAATCTTTTACCCTATGAATTTAATTATAGTATCCAATTTATAAAATATATATTCTATGTCTTTTTTAAATTAATTGCAACATAAGTTCATGTAACATGAACAAATACCGTTTTAATAGTAAAAGTTATAACATATTTTTATATATTTAATAGTCAATGTAAAACATATAATAGAAAATTTATCCACTAATGAACCATATATGAGATATATTAACATTTACATATAACTTGACATAATATGTAATTTTTGGTAATCTTAAATCTATTTATAAAATATGGTTTATTATTAAATTACATAAATTTCAATTTGGAAATTATTTGTTTAATTTGAAATTACAAAACATCTAAAAATTATATCGCTCAAATATACTATGACAAAAAATATATAATTCTATATCCATTAAAAAATTTAATTTAATAAGATTATTTTTTCAATTTACATCACTGTTAAGGTTTTTATTGTCATTTATTATATTTAATTATTAACTACAAATTTAGTATGTTGTAATTTATATAATGGTAATTGTATCATATCAAAAAAATTAAATTATATTATTCTGATAGTAATAAATCATATATATTTAAAATAAATATATATAAATGAACAATTATTGTTTTTTCCCTATCCCAAAAATATTTTATATATTAAAAGTAATCAGAGTTCCTTTTTTTCTTTTTCATTACTTAACTTATTATATAGGTCATGTTCATGGGAAAGTGTCCCGAAAAATCATAAAATAATATCATAAGGTTATAAGGGTATAATTATGGTCATAAATTAGCTGATTTACAAATTAATCTGTCATTTTAACCCTTCTATTAAATGTCTAAACACTATGTAAACTTGGTTTTACCTTAATAACTATAATTCATTTTAACTATTTTCACAAACCATTATGGTATAAAATTTATTTCAACTCAATAGATAATATAATTTTTTCTTATTACAAATAAGTAATTAATTTTTGGAAAATATAATTCACATAAGTGTAAATTTTAATTTAAAATTAATCTTATAGTTGTGACATTAAATAACATTTTTAAAATGTAAATGCTCAAAATTCTACTAGGTTTTTATATGAAAATTAAATATAAAAATAATTCCAATTACCTAAATTGGATTAATTGATATAAAATTGAACTATTATTACTTTAAATCCAATTGTAAATATAATTTATCATTATAAATAAATTAAATGAAAAGTCATTTTTCAATTAAAATTAAATATTTGATATTATTCATCAAAAAATGAAAGTTATTTTAAAAATCCAAAAAAAATTAACCTTAATATAATATTGATTTTAATATTTAGAAGATTGATTTTATTTTCTCACATAAATTGTCAAAAAATTGTGAAAATTAATTTTAAATTATGCATGTCAAGCCTGATTAAACTATCTTTTAAAAAAATACAATGTTTTCCTAAAACATTTATTTTTCATTTAAATGATTCTTATCTTATTTAAAATAAATATTTAACTAATAAAAGTGTGTAAAATATATTTTTAAATAATTTATTTAATCAGAATTACTCCATCAATTCTAGTATCTATTCAATAACTGTCATATTAAATAATAAATTTAATATTATTTTTTGGTAAAACTATGTCTTGTGTGTAACGCAAGATATCGAAGAAACACATCTTTGCATATTACACAAGAAAATTTAGTGTTGCATGCATTGAAATCTATCAAATAGATATAATTTATTTAAAAAAGGAAATATATTATAATTTCTCTGGATGCTATATTCCTTTCTATGCTCGGTGTTGTTTATCACATACATAATTGAATAAGACGTTATTCTTTTAGGATTTCTGGGAGTTATGTTTACTGTAATTATTCTTTCCTAGGGATATGTTGTCACGACATCAACCTTATTGTTTCTTCACATGGTTTATTAATAGTTTAAATGGGTATATATATATTTTATACCATTTATATTACTCTATATGGTTTGGGATTTTTTGTATATATTTGTGTAATTTATAACATTACATATTCATCGTTTTTCAAGGTGTCTATTTATATTAATTATGTTTCACCAATTTCATATGATTAATACATTTTACTTAATATGAAATGGGATAGTCCAACTAAAACCCCTAGATGCAACTAAATTTCTTATGATAAAAAACAATTGGACAAATTTGATAAATTTTCCCACTATTTCAAAATTACTTGTGAAAGGCCTTGACAATATGTTTTATATGTCCAAAAATATTAATTCCCTCAATATGACAATAGTAGCTGATTTACCTGTGAATAATATATTATTTATAATAATAGTGGATATTTTTACAGGTCATTTGTTTATTAATATTGGTTTATTTGATCATCATATATTCCATTGTAATTATGTTCATGTTATTTTTTAAATGGAATTTGTTTCATTTATTCTTCATGCCATATTGATTATTATTATTTAATAATGATAGCTTCCAATGTATACATAACTTTTTTGAGAATATGATCTCACACCTTTCTTATGTTTTATTTTACATAGGATATCAGTAAGTATATTGTGATTGATATGTAGGGAAATTTTAATGGGAATAGTGGAGTTCTCAATGAAAACACATGGTGAATAATATGACTTAGTATTTATGTGAAATTAAAGAATGTATCTATTTTACCAATACTGTTAAATTATTCCATCCTTCGGGATTTAATTCCTTTTATATTTTACCAATGTAATAAACAATCCTCTTGTAGCGAACTATTTGGGTTGGAGTCTTTACTTATGGTATTAGAGGATGTTTAGAAAAACCCATGGGAATAAGATTTAGGGAAAATATATATTAGGGAATATAACCCTATGAACTAAATTAAGTATAACTCTATTTGTTGGATAATATCCTAGATATTTTTTATGATAGATATAATGTGGTTTTCCAAACAATATATCCCTATTTGTAAAATACAAGAGGGCATGGTTCAATAATGGATTTACATAGGGGTAATAACTCTAAAATTGTGTGTGAGGCTTGACATGAGCGTTACCTAGCACACAAAAATAGGCCTTAGAGTGCATCTGGTTTCACACTCCCATGAGATATTCTTAATATAATTCAAATTTTCTTTTAATAACATTATTAAGATTTAAAAATATTTTTATTATTTGAAAACATTCTCCATAGAAACCATATTTATGATTACAAGATTAGAAACACATATATTTTAATTTATATTAAATATTTCACTTGTATTGGGATTATATATAATGTTTTATAATGGTATGATCTTAACTAGTCTATGAAAATATTTAGAAATGGAGACTAGTATAATTAATGGGAACTTTATAAATATACATACACAATGCAAGGATTTCCATTTGGGGAAAGATAGTGAAGTTGAACCTAGATGTCCAGTTGGTACTAAATAAATGATAACCATGTTGGGGAAGCTGACTCAAGTTATGATCAATAACATTTTTCTATATGGAGTACCCTATTGAACCAAAATGTGTTGAGAAAATATTATACATCTTTATGAATCAGAAACATCCATCATTTTATTGGACTACAAATCTATTTCTAGCTAATAAATGGATAAGTTATATTGAGAACATATTCCGTGCTCTTGGTAGTAATGAAAGGGTGATCGTTTTTATTTCCATTTATCATATCTGAGAAAATGAGAATAAATGGTTTTGATTAATTTAAAACATTAAGGATGGAAAAATTGGCATTCATGGAATTGAGTTATTTCAAGGATCATTTCATATATTGGTTGTTTTCCCATGAGCAATGAGAATATATTGAAAGAAAATTCCTATGTAATATAAGAAATTGGAAAAAATTATATATATGAAACGAACATTAAAAATTTATCAATTCATTATATGGAATAAATAGGTAAACTAAAGTTAAATATTCATTATTTCGTTGATTGGTTAAATCCAATTATTTAAATATACTATGCCTCTCAAATATTACCATCAAATTAGAACATAGTATCATGTCCTATCAAGACAGAGAATGAATTTTCATTGTTTTATAGATTCAGATTGAGTCATAATATCAATAGGAAACTAAAGAAAAAATGGATAATGTGAAAATGGGAATAAAGGTTTTTTCCACATTTGGAAATTGTGGAATGAAATACGATCATACATATTTAATGGAAATGGAGGTTCCTACAAGTGTGAAGAAAAAGGGAACAATTTTAATGATTTCAAGTGTAAGAAAGAAGTTTCCAATTTTCAAAACCTCGACATTAATGATATTTGGAACTACGAAAATAAATATCCCTAGAGTCAATATAATATACCTTAAAATAAGCTAAGGGAACAAGTTAAATCTTATTCTATTACAACAAATTAAGTGGAATGATTATTTTGACTATGTTTGGATTGAGAATTATGTTATAAATGTATTTTATCAGTGACATATTAAGTATATGAATTGTGAAATGTATAAGGATTGTACTGCATTACATTTTCCTTATGGATTTTTGAGAATGTATTTAATGGTACAGATGACTCAGAAAAGTGATTTAGTGGAATGTTGATATTCCTTGAAAACACATGGTTGAGAGAAGATGGCCTTTAATATGTGCTCTATATTGAGATAATTGTGTTATAGGTTTTTTTATGTGATAGTATTTGTAACCCTGAAATTGGTTAGTCATTATATGGTTTATGTCATTGTTGATGGAGTTTAATGCATGTTTGAATTTGTTGAATATATTATAAAACATGAGATTCTATTTTTTAAAGCATGTGTGTTTTCATTAGGTTTTTATGGTGATCAAGGTATTCACATATTTTAAATGTTACATTAAGAGTCACTTTTTTATTTTCTGGGGAATATACTATTGATTTTTTCCCTTCCTACTAATTTTTTTTTAATTTGAAATTGGTAAGAAATATTTTCCAGGAGTCATATAGTAAGATATATATAGAATTGATTGATTTGAACATTTCATGTTATTGGATGACATTTTCTAACGAATTTAATTTTTTAAAACCTCAAGATATAGAGGGAATGACTTTTCATTATATTGATCTGTGAAATGTGCTTCAAGAATAAAACTTTATTTTTGGATATTAATTTGATATATTAACAAATTATATAGAAATTGATCAAATCATAACCTAGGTATGGAATAGTTCCAAATTAAATAGAATGATATCATGTAATATTTCTCATGTTCTTTGTTAGTATAGTAAATCATTTACTTAAAATCTGATAAAGGATCATGAACAAAACAATTATCCCATTAAATCTATATTTCCTGAATTTAATGGCCTTTTAACACATCAAATATTTACAATTTTTAGGTCCTTAAAATTATATTAATAATTCAATTTTATATGATCAATGGCCTATATCACACTCTACTAATCTATGGGAGTTGTATTTTAATCCACATCCATGTTTTCATTTCCCACAAATGTTCTCCTATATAGAAACCAAATAATGTGTTATTCTAGATGAAACTCATAATTTAATTTATCTCTTATCAATATAATGTTTCAATAAAACTTTTTATAATGTGGCTTCCAAAAGGTTTATTTTCAAATGTCAAACCCTATTATTATTGATATGCTGTTAAGATTTCATGGATTCTATTTATTTATTGGGGTAGAATGTTACAAGATGGGATTTTAAAAGTGGAACATCGTGTTTGATTGCATATATGACTTGAAACAACAAACTAAGAAGAGAATGTAACACCTTTATACTTTATGATATATTTCTTTTTAATTAAATTAAATCTCTTTGATAGCTTCCAATGTATAAAAAATTGAGTTTGGATGAAGTACGATACTCAATTAAAATATTCTTATTTATACCTCACCATTATAACCTAGTTGTTATGCTTGGGGGTATGAATAGAAATAACAAGATTAGGAAGCATATATTTTTTACACATGTATAAAATAAATTTAACAAATATCTATTTATTATAAATAAAATAATAATCATTTTAAAAACATATGGTTTTCTAAAAAAACAATATTTTTTTCAATGGTGGTTTAGTCGCACATTTTTCACATAATTATAAATTTATTTTAACCATTAATAAAAAATTTACATTTCTAAATAAGCATAATTTTTTAAATCTACATAAAAATTTATCTGTTGGTAATTGTTTTAAAATTTTCAAAAAAGATTAATTTCTTGATGTATAGTGAAAAATATTAAATTTTAATTAAAATTGCATTATTATTTTATTTATTTACGAATATAAACATTATTTTCAAATGGTTTTAAAATAAAATTATTTGAATTATATTATAATTGCACTAATTTAGGTCATTGGAATCAATTTAAAATTGAATTATGAAAAAATATATTTTTTTAATGTTTTTCTTCAGAAAACATGTTTTTTACATGATTCTAATTTTAATTTTAAAACGAATTATATGAATTATAAAAATTGATTTTATAAAAATAGAGAAAATATTATTAATTGGGATAAATTTTCTTTTTATAATGTTCAAAAATAATTTTTTAACATAATTAATAGTGAAAACAATAAAAAATCATCATCACAGTTAAGGTAAAAATGGGTTTAAAGGGTGTGAAACTAGGTTGATTTGGCTTTAAAATGAACTAAAACACATAAAAACCATATTTTATGCACATATATCTAAAGTATTACCTCTTATTGGTGATAATTATCTATTTTTGAGTCCTTTTTAATTATAAAAACATGAGTATCACTTTATAATTTCAAAACATCTGTGTGCGTCCTTTCCTACCCTTATAACAAGTCACCACCTATCCTCCCCACTTCACTCTTTGAAAACCATTCGTATCGGAAAATAAATTTAAAATTATCTTACTTACTTCCCTTCACACGTCATAAAGTAATTATTATTGTTATTAATCCCTCTTGTGAATTCATGAAGTATAAACATATGGACGATCTCTGAAGAAGTGGTAAAATTCTTAAATGTACATATTTGATTTATTTCAAATTCCTCCACCTTAAAATAATATTAATATATGACAATATAAAAAAATTATATCATATATAATTAAATTTTATTATGTTAATTTCATGACCTATATCACCTCCTCTTCCATCAAAGGGTAAACAAACCCACTAAACATGTGTACGACGAACTACCGCCTCCGGAACTAATGCCCTTTTTTATCCATCACCACATTCAATGTATAGATATAATAATATATTTAACATATTTATATCATAATTATGATTTTATTAGACTTATGTAATTATCATCTACTTATTCTTTTTAACACTCAACTCTATGTGGGATATGATAACGTCCCTTGTGTGTACGGTAGACTACCGCCTCGTAAAGTAATGTGATTATTTTTTCACTTTTTATTTACCTAGAATTTAATTTGGTTGAATATATATATATCTGTGTGTGTGTGTGTGATATTTATTACCAGTCCAACCTTTTACAAAATTAATTCTGCATAAAACTTCTAACCATGTAATCCACTGGATAATAATAACATCCCTCATATGGAAATTTGGACTACCGCCTCCACTTAACAATGTGATATTCTTTTCATTTTATTTTAAAATGTATTGTAGTAAACATGTATTGGATTAATATAAATGATATATATAAAATAATAAAGAATATATAATGGTAAAATAAAATTTATTTTCCTTTCATTCCATCCATTATGAAAAATAGAAACGACATTCATGCGTACTTATGACTTACCTTCTCCTTGAACGATGCAATACATTTTTTATCAATAAGTTTTATTGATTACTCTAGTTATTTATATATTTAATAAATATGATATTTAAATCATGGTTCAAATTTTTGATTTATTCAACTATGATCAAAGTAAAATGTTTGATGTTATAAAACCAAAAAATACATGATGATACAAATAATTATCTTGTGAAATTGTTATTTTTACAATGAAATGTAAATAAATGGGTGATAAATTTATATAAGAAAATAATATATACTATGAAATATTTTATTATTGTTATAAAATCGATTTATAGAAAACTTTATTATTTATATAAGTTTTTTCGATGCATATGAAGGAAGTTGAACCAGGCGTAAGGGTTTTCTCCTCTCACTTTTACTTCTGGGAGACACATGCCAGATTCACCACTTATTTATTTTAGGTGGTGTGTATAACTCATATTTTATATGTTATATAATTAGTATATTTATATTTTGGGTATTTTATGTTTAATTTGGTTTTATTTATTTTATGAGGCTTACAATTCAGAATTAACCAATTTGGTAAGGGTTTATTTTACAATATCATCATTATTCATGGGTTTTTATGTTTAATTTTTAATTTAGGTAATTATATGATTATTTATTATAATCATTATATTTTGTTTTTATTATTTTATTCATTAATGTTTTGATGTAACTTTACCATTTTCCTCTCTTTGGTACAAAAATGTTTTACAATTATTTCTTATGAAAATATGAATTTAATTCGCTCTTCGATTGTAAATCCTTTTTTCCATTGAAAACCTTATTTTCTAAATAAAATAAAAAATCATTTAAACATTTAGGAAATGGTTTATTGATGTAATCATTACCAATTTTCACTATTTTCATAAACTTTTGAATGGATTCTTAATATGTTTTTGCAAAGAAAAACATTTTCATTTTACTGGAAATATTAGAGGAATATTTCTTTTAACATGTATAATATTTAAAAAAATTCAACCATCATGACAGATAAATATTTTAAAGATTAAATTTTTTATAAATATATGACTTGGAATAAAATTATCTTCCTTATATTTTTTTACCTTTTAGTTTTATAAATATTTTATATGTATAATTTTTTTCTGAAGAATTTTTTTTATGACATTGTTATAGTATTTTGATTTATCAAAAATATCAAAAATTACTTTTACATATTCTAAACTCTTGATATGTTGTTATAATATAATACTTATTATTTATTTATATGGTTTATTAATAGTTTCATTGGTTATAAACCAGTTTGATACCATTCATATTACTCTGGATAATTTACAATTATGTTTATTGATTTGGGTATTTGATAAAATTTATACAGATTTTTTTAATATGACTGTTTATATTGATAGGTTTCACCCCTTTAATATGAGAAATGAATTGTACTTATTAATTTATGGTGGGGACCTCTATAGACCCTGAATGGATTTAAAGGTCCCGTGAAAAATATCATTTAGTCCAATTAGATGAGTTTTTGCCCCTAGTTTTATATTATCATCTAAAAGTTCTTTTGAAAATATGTTTCAACAATTTTTGACATTACCCATTCCATAATTAAGAGTTTTTTATTTATTTATATGTGATTATTTTATTTTTTATATTGTCCATGGATATGTTTCAAGCTCATGCGATTATTTATGTGGATTAATATTATCATCATTTATTCCTAGAATATAATTTTCATGTAATTTTATAAATGGAATGAGTTTAAGTTATTTACATTTCTATATTAATTTTTCAAATTTATACATGATATCTTCTATTGTATTATTACCCTTACAGAGCATCTGATATCACCCATTTCTTATGTTTTATTTTCCCCTATATCCCAGGATGTGTTTTTGATTTATATGTACGTATATTCTATGGGGATAATAGAATTCTCAAAGAAAACCCTTTTATTTTATTTTATTGTTACATATTTATGTGAAATTAATGTATATATCTAGTTTATCATGACTATTATACTATTATGTTCTTCGGTATATGATTCCTTGTATCAATTTCTAATGTATTAAAGTGACCATCTGCTCTAGGGTACTGCGGATGGGCTATTTACATAAATAATCTCCATAATTTTATTAATGGAATAAATGTAATATCTATAATATATATATATATATAATGATACATAAAATATAGATATATAAAAAATATTTAAACAATTCATTGATATGGTTGGTTTTGTGTAAACATGAATGTTGTTATCAATTTTTGAAATATGGAAGGAATGAATGGTAAATATTAATTCACCTTTATAGGATTATTTTATTATTTTATATATATACATACATATATATTTATATATATTATTAATTATATCTATCCTAAATACCATGTATACAATGATTAAATGAGAAACTAATCAAATCGCTTCATAGAGGTGGTTGTCCACAAGTACACATGAGCGACATTATCACTTCAGAATATATTGGAAGGTAAGAATTTTTATTTCATATTATAGATTTATAAGAATAATTATATCATATATATCATATATATCCATTATTTCCATTTTTATAACAATCCATGTATCATGGTGGTGAAAAATGAATTACTTTTCTACATAGAGACCATAATCCATACAAACACATTAGAAATGTTTTATATTTTCTAAGTTTTGAGAAGGGATGGAATATTATTTTTATATAATAATAAAAAAAATATAAATAAAATTATGATACATGAGTTATTATTTAAGGTTTAGTATGGAACATTTATAGGAATTGTAATAAGATTCAAACATGAATGAATTGGCTAAGAAAGCTATCTCTTCCTCAGAAAACATTTTGATCACCGCGTAAGTGTCACAGGGTTCATCTTTTGGGAAAAAAAGAACCTATATAACTCATATATGGATATTTAAAAGAGAAATTTTAAGTGGATGGTGAAGCTTGGATTATCAATGTAGAGTAAATAAAAGTCAAAATAGGTGACCATTTATAAGTGATGGGATGGAAATTCATGGAATTTCATAGAGTATTAAACCTATAGAAATTATTTTCATTTTCCAAATAGATCTGAATTGATAAATTTGAAAAATAAGATGAGTATGAGTTTAAATACACTCATCCAAGAAAATATTCACATGATTTAATTACGTTTTCACGTTTATATTTTATTTTTAAAACCCTTAACCCCATTAACAATTATTGAAATATTAAATTTTTTCACACTATAAGGATCATAAATGTTTTCATAAGAGTAAAAAATAACCATTAATGGACTTTTTTGTGTTTAAACTATATCCCATCCACTTGGATTAAGAGAATATTTTTATTAACTTTAAATCGTTTAATAATGTAATATTATATTATAATTTATTACAAAATTCATATTTGAAACTATTAATTTATTATGATGTTAAATAAAATATATAAAATTTGAAATTTTCAATATAATAGTTTAACACATCAGTAAAATTACATATTAATCTATAAATTTTTTAGGAAACTATAATCCATCCAAATTTTATTACATTTAATATTTTAAAATTCATTTATTTTATTTATCTGTTAACTAAATAATACTATATCGGTGTTATGTAAGCATTAAATCTAATTATTCAATCAATAATGATAATGAATAATATAAAACAATAGTAAAATTAATTTACATTTTAAATTAACATTTTAATAAAACATAAATTATTTTTATACTTATTGAAATTTAATAGAGATGTTGAAATCAAGAGAGTGACATTTTTTACATTATTGTTCTATAAATTAATATAAAGGTCATAATAAATGAAATGTGGTACTAAGTGGCCATATATTCTGATTTTTTATTGTAATGGAAGAACTCCACTAATAAAATAGGATAATTCTATGTTTTTGGTTGACCTTAAGACCATATCCAACTTTTTTAACCCTAATCAACCCATATTACCTTTACCCTAGTAGGAAAATTTTCTATGCTTACTATTCATACTGGACCAAAATAAAATGGAACTATTTAAAAATTTTGAAACAATTTATTCGTAATATTTTATTGATTGTTCATGATTTAATCTGTAAAAGTGGAAAAAATCAATATAAGAGAAAACAAAAAGTGCAACAAATTAAAATGTTTCATAAAAATACATTTTTATGTATAAAAAACTATTTATACTAAATTCCACCATTAAATTGATTATAATTATCGTTATTGAATTATTAATAACAAATGAGAATTAAATTTACATTTAAATACTTTTAAAAAAAATTAATCCATTTGAATTATTCATGAAAAAAATAAAATTTCCAATAAAATTTTTTTATTTTATTGTATTCACTGGAAAATCAACCTTTTGAGGAAATTTTTAAAAAACTTCAAGAAAATTATTAAATTATTTTTAAAATCATAATATAATTTTTACAAAATAAAGTTTCTAATTGATCAATAAATTATTAAAAATATTTTCCTAATAAAATAATAAAACTCATTTTTAATGGAATTTGTTTTTTGAAAAAATAAATGAAATTACAGAAAATTTAGTTCTTATTTATTAAGAAGTATTTAATATGTTTTTTTATTAAGTATATATATTTAATATTTTATTTAATCCTTTTCATAACCTTTAATTCAATAGATATGTAATTGTTATTTCATTTAAATAATAGTATTTTCTGGTTCGTAAAAGTTAGATGTTTTGTGTTGTGCACACTATCCAATAAAGTGTAATTTTAAAATATTGAGGTGTCACATTATCCATGCATAAATAAATTGAACCTAAAAATTTAATCTTGTTCAAAAAAGGTTAAACCCTTTTTTAACCAACATCACACATTGGGATAATAAAACATGTTTTAAAAATGGAAAATAGGAAACACAATGGTTAACTAATAAAAAAAATCATGTTCCAATATTAGGAGAAAATTCTAGGTAAGTTAAAATATATAAATTTAATAGAATAATGAAATACATGAACTAATTAAATTTTATTGAGAACATGATCATGAGAAAGATAATGACTAGAAAACAATAAATCCTTGATGTGTGAAAAGATCATCAATTTATCTGAAACAAATTTTAAAATATATAATTTTTACTTCAAGATCCTATTAACAATAGTGAAGGATTATTTTTATATTAATATATATAACATGATAAAATGTACTTATTTATTCATTTTCCTTTTCTTAGTCTTAATTTCATCTTTTTTTGTACAGACAATCAATTTCACTTCATCTCATATTCTGTGAAATGAATACTCAATATTCAATTTTCATGATTGAACCAATAAAAAGTAATATTAACCATTGATAGTATATTATTTAAAATGATTAATCCTTCCTTATAACTATTTAACAACACAAAAATATCATTACAAGTTATCTAATATGGATAAATAAAGTAAATTATTCTTCAAAACCTAAAAAATAACCCTCAATGGTCAACTTTATCAATTGCACATATAGTTAATCATTAGAAACATTGAAAATATGTTTGACCAAATTATAAAGACCAAAAAATAAAATATTTGATCAAACACTTATCCCTGTAAATATAAAGTCTCTCATAATATCACATACTAAACAGGTGAATATATTGATCATTTATTCACTTAAAACACACTAATTACCTAAATCACTATAAGAAATCAATAAGAACCTGAATTGTTCCCAAAGAAATTACTCTATCCTTATTCCTCATATCCCAAAGATCCAAAAAAACATTTAAAATAAACCATAAATTACTTTTTCATCAGATCAGTAACACTTTTCAAGATCACAAATACTATATGATTTACATCATGAATTTTGATCATCTCTTTATCCTAACTTAGCATTGTTACAACAATAAAAAAAATAAAGGGTCATATTTTCCCCAATCATTTTTTTTCCATATAATATCACATTTCATTTAAATCACTTTTATAGTTCATTAGTGACACTCAATGTATTCATTCAAATCGATAAAAAAACTACTATGAAACAATCCTTAGATGTTCATGTTTCTTATATCTAATATATCAATAATATAACATTTATATGAAAAAATTCCAAATTAAAATAAATAAAAACTTCAATAATTTGAATTTTTCTATATTAATAATTTATTCATAACCTTCTCCCCATTGACTCTTCTATGGTAAGTTCCCATGATACTGGAGATATTATTATGAATAATTCCCCATCTATGTATAGCTGATGCATTAGAATGTAGCTTCTTAATTATTTGACTTGTATTCAAGAGCCTTATGACCTCTTTCTACCCACATTAAACAAACTCATGCTCCCATTAATAAGTTACCTGACTAGTGCATTTCATAATTATCACATGTGGAAACTTCTTTATTTCCCTTCTTATCTTTCATATATTTTTTTTCTTTATTCTCACTCAACCTATTGTTCTATTCATTTAAATTGAAAATATATTAAGAAGAGAATTATTTTTCTATCTTGATGGAACATGATAACATACCATGATATGATTCAAACCTTGGAGATAATAATTCCCTTAATAGGCTTGAATTAATCCCATAATAGAAATGATAAATATTACTTTCTGGACTACATACATAGTCTAAATAATACCTTGATTATCTTGTAATATATTCCTTATAATATAAATAATTTTCAATTATTTCTATCATAGACTAGGAATTTTATTTTCATATTGGTAAATAGCTAATGAAAAATGTATTTGTTAAATAATAACACATGAAATGTTTTTTGTTCTATGATTTCTATATCATCATCCTTTTTATTTTTTTGGATTAATGATAAAACATCGATCAACAGATCTAGTTATATAATAACAATATAAATTTTCTCAGTCATCACATACAAAATATTGGTATCTTTTATTGTACATATTATATTTCTCATCTAAATATATATTATTTCATCTACTACAATATGGAGCCTTCATCACATGATGTCATCCAACATAGGTCAATCGCACTATGAAAGAATTGGTTGTTCCGTATAGATAATGTTATTTTCTATAACCAGATTCAGGTACACTAATATGGCCAAGATATGCTCAACTCCAAAACTTATTGTATTGGTGCTCCCAGCATGAAAATACCCAAAAATTGGTTTCTTCTACTATGAACCATCACTGAATAATATCACACACTTAGTTAGCTCATTATCATCCGGAATATTGAGTCATAACATAAAATCCCTATAATGGTAAATTTTCACAAATGTTATAAGGTTTTATCATATATCTCATGTTATCTATAAATATTTAAAAAATAGTTCCTAAGGTTTCTACTGGATTTCCTTTGATAACAACTAACCAAAACCAACTCAAATAGATTAGAGATGGGGGTTACTTTTTTCATTTTCATATATATAAGGACTCTCAATATGTATGATCATTGACTTTAGATGTCCTAGAAAATTGGGAACATATATAATTCACATATTACATTGGATATATAATTTACATAAAAGTATTATAATATGTAATCCTTGAAATTATTCATAATATCCTTATTCATATCTCTAGGAAATAAAAATAAGTAATTGGTGAGAATAAATTCTTATTATGATTTACATAAATCAAATCATAGCATGAGTAATATGCTTATTTAATGTGAAGAGATAAATAAATAAAAAAGATACCATTTAATCAATAACTCAAACAGAAAATAAATCTATAGATAAAATCAACGAATCAACCTCATAGAAAATAATTAATTAATTGAAAATTAAAAGAACTGCATAATTTTTAATTTTATGATCTCATAGATCGTTATAAAAACTATATCAAAAACCTTATTCCATGATAGTTTAAAATTTTAGTAATCATACACCAAGAACCCAGTTAATTTGGTAATCAAATTTGTCTCATGATATATCTTGATGAATCTAGGGGCCATATAATTATGGGCCGAACCCATCACTTTATTCCTAATGAATTACTTATAAATTTAATGATAACTATAATTCATAATGAATATTCGTTATCAATGAATAATTATATTGAATAAATAATGTATAACATCCAAATTTCCATAGAAATGTAAATAAATTTCATAAAATAAATCTATATGTAAGAAATTGTATACGTTAGAGGTAATAGTCAAATCCTTTAAACAAATAATGTATATATTTAATAAAAACGTAATTTCAAATGAAAAATGGTCAAAATAAATTTAATATTAAAAGATAAATTTAGAAAAAATATATAAAAATTTGGTATGACCATCAATTAATCATAAATTCTTGTTTTCCTAAAATCAGGTCTTTTGGGAAAAGATATAGGAATATTAATATAATATTTCATTAAAGGTTTTTATTTATATAATAATTTAAAACATGATGAAGAATCCAAATAGAATATAATAGTTCTGACATTTGGAATGTTTGTGGATGCCTTATACGTTAGAAAACAATATTCTTAACCATTTAAAATGAAATTCAAAAAAAATATTGGGAAACATTATAAATATTACATTAAAAACTATAAAAAAATTGTGGAAACATAAATTATCATTAATATAAAATTTCACTAAATAAAAATTGCTTTTTTAAAACAATTTGAAAATATATATAGATAGAAGATTAATATACCTAATCAAAATGTGAAAATAAGATGGAATTTTCTTCTTAACATTCCTCTTAAATGAGAAACATGAATTTAGTCATTAATAATCATGAATAAATTTATATTCATGTTAAAATATTATAATGTGAAATGTATAAACCACAAAAATATGAATATGTTTACAATACCAAATATTTCTCAATGTAGTGTAAATTGAGGCAAATTCACATAACATGCCTTTAATTAGAACCATATGTTTTTCTAAACTCTTTTATAATAATTTTAAATTTATTAAAATTACATAGTATAATCTCATACATATCTATAATATCATATATAATCAATTTATAACCTTTTATCACCCATTTTTTGACACTCCATTATTATTATCGTTGTTTTGGGAGTTATTTACATAGTATTTCATGTATATTTTGATTTGGTTGATTCATTGTTTTCAACATGATCAAGGTTATGTCATCTCCACAATGTTATTAAATATAATAATATCATATATATTTAATATATAAATATTCTGGATCAGCCATAATATATTGAGATATAAAAAGTAATAACACTTTTCATGGAGATTGTTGGGAATATGTAAACATGAACGTTGTATTCACTTTTTAAGAAATGTAAAAAAATAAATTTAAATAAAATTTGAAATTTAAAAAATCATTATATATCATATATATTTTATATATTCATAAAATATATCAATTTCACCTTCTGTGTAAATCATAAATGAAAAATAGATTACATCGCTTTTGGGGGTTGTATTCCATACGTTCACACGAGCGACATTATCACTTTCTAGTTGATTGGAAGTCATGAAAGTATATTCGATATAAAGTATCAGAATAAAATAATTATAAATATTATATATATTCATTAGATCGATCATTATAATAATCCCCATAATGGGGTGGCTAAAAATTAATTTACACTACGATGTTGTGATGGTCAGTCAACCGTACGCATGAACGATGTTTTTTATTTTTATATGATGGATAAGAGATGGAATATGTATTTACCATAAAAATAATAAAATCTAAATATATTTATTATATTTTACTTATTATTTTAGTATGGATACACCACATTAATAATAATTTCCAGAATAAATAATCTTGAAAGAGTTATTAACGATAATTACCTTTTTATCGTGTGCATAATTTAAATATCCCCTTAGGGGAACAAGGGGTGGTCTTTCAGAAAGACTAGTACATATAAAACATCAATAAGGATTTTTAAAAGATAATTTGTCTTGTTTTGGTCAATATAAGATACTTAATGTAGTGAGAATAAAATAGATAATGACTATCATTTTATCAGGGAGGGAGGGGCGTCGTTGGAATTTCTTAATGTATTAAATTAATATAAATTAATTCTCATGTATAAATATATCCACATTTCTATAATCATAATTTTTGTGGATTATGATTCAAAATAATATATTAAAAATAAATTTGTACATATTTTAATTTTTTCCACATTTATATTTTATTTTTAACCACTACTCAATCCTTTTTACAATTATCAAAATATTAATTTTTTGTGCATTTTAAGGGTCAAGAAAGTTATAATAAAAGGTCTTATACTATATAAATGGAACATTATTTTTTATTCAAATATAATCAATTACACAAGGTGGAATATAAGTTTTTTATGAATTTCGAATCATTGACTATAATATTAATTATAATAAAACATAATTAATTTCATTTTTTATATATTATTCAAATAATTTGACATTAAATACATCAATTAATAGATTGAATTCGAATATAATCCTTCAAAAAGTCACTAAAATGTCATATGTATCTATAAAATTCACTGGATATTGGATATATATTTTTCTAAAAAGTAAATCCAATGGAATTTTTTATGAAAATAGTCTATTAAATGTACAGATTTATAAATCTAGTTCCCTTTTAAATATAAAATTAATGATCCAATGGTAAAAGAATTTTTTTACATTAATGGTGGTATCATACTGGGAATTTAACCAAACCTTACATATGCCTTTGGTCTAATGTAGAATTTCGCTTTCCAGAACATATATAAATGTTAGGGAATAATGTATCTTTGTGTCTCCTCAATTGTTTTTATTCTTCATGAGGGTTTTGATGGTGGTGAAGGATGTTTGTAAAGGGATAAACTATTGGATCATGGTTTGTAATGTGTTTGGGACCATTTGGACTTTTACATGTTATGTATCAATGTTGTTTTTGGAATATCCCATTATACTATGATTTGTCTATATATTCATATATATTTTATTTGGTACATTATACATGTCTTGGGGATGTTTCAAGCTAAATAATTCTCACTATGTACTATATTGATAGACATGTTCTTATCACTATCATATGGTGATTGTAAACAAGATTCAGTCCATGTGGTTATCTATCTAAGGTGATGTGTCATGTCAACCAAGGTTGGTCTCTTGCAAATTTGTATCATAGTTCATAACTTTATAGAAGTGTGATAACAACACTTATGTCTGATTTGGGTTATATTTTAGATAGTTTTTATGACCATTAAAACTCTAGGGGAATATGTGGATGGGTGGTTGGCTAGAACACTTTCATATAAGATAGCGAGTTACCATGCCTGGTCAAGAAGTTGTGTCATGTTCATGAGCTTGATCCTATTATTTATTTGTAAATTATGACATTTTTATAGGTTGTTTCTGTATCCCAGGGTCTAATATTGTTTTTCCTTGGGGTAACTGTAGGTTATTATTTAGAAATTGTGACTCTGTTTCGGGATCAAATTGAGAATGAAACAAATTCACATAGATTAAGAACATGGTTTACCAAACCGTACATCTATTCCAAGGTAAAAGTGTGAGGGGATATTTTACATACTAGCATAACTTTCAAGGTATGTGTATTGTATGACAAATTTTGTTGCCAATCCATGCACAATGGTAATGACATGAAATTTTCTATGTTTGTAATCCTTTTTTTATTAAATAATCATGTCTTGGAAATTATTGTTGTTTGAGATCATTTACGCAGAAAAATAATGTTTTAATCTATAAATTTTCATGTTTATATATATTATAATTTGTTTTTATATCTAGTTATTAATAAATAATTCCTCATAGATTAATAAATTTGAAATCACTGGAAGAGGTTTTATGGCATGTTTTTCTAGAAAATTATATCATTTACCCTGCTTGGGTAGAAATAACAATCTATATTATCTAATTTATTTGTAGGGAAAGTGGTGAAAACTAAGGAAAAAGAGTGTATTGTGCACTGGATAATTCGAATCATAACCCATATAACATATATAGTGATAAAGTTACCTTAGATTCCAAGTAAAGGATCATAATTATTCCAAGAATCACCAAACTTTTGAAGCCTTTGGAGGACTCTAATGTGATATTTTCGACATAAAATGTTAAAGGAATAAAAAAAGTAGTGAGAATCTATCATTCATAATAATATATATGTGTACCTCACTTGGAACACCTTCAAGAGGGTCATCAATCATCATCTGTCCCATGAATCTTTCATTGTGGATAAAGATTGGGAGTTTGTGACAATAGAACTTGGTGAACAATTTATAATTGAGTACATGTGGAATTTTAATGAGTTTTTCCATTTATATTAAATTATTATTAATAATAAATGCCTTTATGATAGGATTATTGATATGAGAATAAAAATCAAGAACTTATTTTTGATTATTCTCATGTAATTGTCGACCTATACAGAGGCAGTTGATAAAAGAACCATTATTGAAGCATACATTGATGAGAATTTGTGTCACGAACCGAATCTGGTCGCCATCAAAACCTTCACCTGAACTAGTATGTGGAATGAATATAAGGGCATTACTTATCCACATGGGCTAGCACAAGTTCCCGAGTATCTTAAATATTGGGTTGGGAACAATTTACCCAAGTTTAGAATTATTTAACAACAATAGACAATAAATAAACTAAACTGAAAATTCATGCCAAAATAGACATAATTAAAAATTAAGAACTGAATAAAATGTTTTTATCATGACCTATGGGGTCCAAAAATAAAAAATTAGCATTAAATATAACCCAATAACCACCACAAGACAAGGGGTCAGCACCCATGAGCCTCTATCATTACATCACAGAATAGAAGCAACTAGAAACCCAGACAACCATCTCTAAAATCCATGGACTTACAAGTGTAAAACATAACCAAGTATACTTACACCCAAAGGTGTAAGTAAGGTATGAGAATTATTCCAATATTATTCCACCGAAATAATCCATGTGACTAGCATCATAAGATAAAATGCATTAAAGTGTTATAAACAAAGAATGATAGCAATAATTTCTAAATGTGCATTGTTTAAATGAAAATATTTTTCAAAGAGGGTAACTTTAATGAAAAGGTTCATTTAGATTATGTATTCTACAAAATTTTTCATCCAAACACACCATAATAAAAATATAAATCCAAAATATTCAATGATCACTCAATATGGGAACACCACTTGGAACTATTTAGTTGTGAGCCTCAGGTACCTCGCATCTTGGTGTGAAATTAACCATAATAAAATATACTATCATGCATGTTCCACTAGAATAGGAATCACCCATAACCTACATGTCCCAGAAATCTATCATCATTATAGTTTTCTAGTGTTTTCCAGATCAAACTTTCTAAGTGAAACAATGAAAAAACCACTCACGATCACTAGCATGACAGTACACGTCCGCCCACCTAGATAAATGGGTTTCCCTATTTGTTCTCAAACAATTTACACATGCTAACAAATTCCATTTACATATAAAAATACAATTTATGATCATAAACACTTAAAATAGTATCTAAACATGCTTTTCACCATTGGTATAACTCAAACAGGCGCTTAGAGTTCCCATAAAACAATTACACAAGTTATAAAAAAACATTTCACATAAAATCCATATAAAATCCCCCTTTTAACACAAAATGAATACCAATATTACCCCAAACAATTATGTTTATCACAATTTTTTTATGAATCCATTCCTAGAATTATAAAACAACAAAAATTTGTACAACATGAAATTAACAAGTAAAAAACACTTATTTTCACCCAAAATTGGCACATAGAAATCAACTGCTTAAAAAATGATGCCAAAAAAAATTTCACAGAAAAAAAAATATTTAGGAACATAATATAAATATAAATCCAGAAATATAACTATTTCTACAATTATTACACACAGAATAACCTATAATTTGTTTCAAAACCCTCAAATCCTTGTGTGGAACTTCAACTAGACAATAGTCACACCCCAAGAAAGTAAAAATAAAACTAAGGACACAAAATTGGACCAAGAAACTCATAATCCTACCCTATGTTCTAATACCTACATTATGGACATTAGTAACTTCAGGAACAATTGATGAAACCCTAATAAAATGAAAGAAACCCAATGAAAGTGGGAGGAGGAAAGAATGGAATCCACTAACTTGAGAGACCATGATGAAATCTCCCCAAAACCAAAAAAGGATGATTCTAAAAGCCTCAAAAACTGATAGGGACACTAGAATGAGGCTGAGGAAGTTAATTTGGGACTAAAATGGGGGTAACGTGTGAAAATAGAATGTATTATGGATGAAAAAGATTACCCTCTCAAATCTATATGATTTGGGAAACTCTGATAAATTTATCCCAAACAATGATGAAAATGAGCTCCAATGAGGGAGACACAAAAATGGGAACACTCATAGTTCAGTTGGATTTGAGTGAGAGGTGGAATAATGGAATAGAATTACAAAATTAATGAGATATTAATGAATTAATTTTTTTATATAGAAAATTGTTTCAGGGGTTGGTCGAATTCCAAAATAAATAACTCAAATCCAAAATGATATTGATTTATTAAGGGGTGAAATTGATATGGTAGTTTTAATAGTTTAGGGGAGGCTATGTATAAATTTTAATTGATGAAAAATATCAAAAAAATAATGAGTTATAAAATAAAAAAAATTGTTTTTGAATATTGAAATAGATTCAGATTTGGGACCAAATCATTAAATTCCACAATTTAGTCCAAATATAAATGGGAAACCCCAACAAAAAATAATGAATATAAATTAAACAAAAATAACAATTATAATATGTCATATTTGTGATAGTTTTCCCAACTATAAAAACATTCCTCCCTCAGAATGTTAGCGTGAAGCCTGATCAAATAAGAGTAACAAAAACTGCTCTTCTACACAAGAGTTCTGCACCCATGTCTCATGCTCATAAGTCCCATGTTTCTAGAGGAAACTAACCATATGAATAGTATTATCATGAATATTATGTTCTCAGGAGTCCAAAATATGTGTTGTTCGCTCAACCATAGATAGATTTGGATCTATATCCCAATCCTCCCAATTCGGCACATGGGACAGATCTGGGTTGTACTTCTTCAGTTGTGAGACATTGAAGATGACATGGATAGATTTCAACTGATAAGTAAAACATAACATTTATTCCACCATTCCAATCATCTCAATAACCTCAAAATATCCAACATACCTTTGTGTTAGCTTTCCATTCTTTCCAAAATAGAGATAATGCAGTAGGGGGCCTCTTTCAAAAAAGCCTAATCACCCACTGAAAATTCTTGGTCTCAATGCCTCTGATCCGCATATTATTTTTTGATGACTCTGAGAATTCAATAAAAGATTCATTATCAAATTGATATTCTCAAAAGTCTCATGGAATAGACTTGGCCCTAACATTGAGGTCTCACCTACCACAACCCAACACTGTGGGGGCTGACAAGGCTAACCATAGAGAGCCTCAAAGGGAGTCATTCAGATTGAGGATTGGGGTCTGTTATTATAAGTGAACTCAACCAATTCATGGTGGATATCTCAAGAACCTCCAAAGTCAAAAACAAATGTAAAGAGCATGTCCTCTAAATTCTGATTCACCCACTCTGTCTTACCATCTGTTTGAGGATGGTATCCCATGCTCAATTTAATCTAAGACCCTAAGGACTTATGAAAGACTTCCCAAAACTGAGAACATAAATGGGGGTCTCTATTCAAGACAACTATATATGTAACACCATGAATTGTTTCCACTCCTTGAAGATACAGTCATCCCAACTCATCCACTTTAGTTGTATCCTTGATCAGAATGAAGTGGTAAGATTTTTTCAGATGATCAATCACCACACAAACGGCATTCTTACCTCGAGGTGTATGATTTACCCCAACAATGGAGACCATGGAGACCTCGCCCCACTTTTAGGTAGGAATATATATTTGATGGATCAAACTGGAGGGCCTTTGGTGTTATGTTATCAACAGGTGTCATGTGTTTCATCTCGACACAATGTCAGTTATGCCTAATCTAATTCCTGGCCTTCAGAACTATTGTATCACATCATAATACATCTTAGTGGGACATGAATGTATAGACCATTGAGACTGGTGGAAATCAAACATCACCACCTTCAGTAGAGATGAAAACACTACTGAAAGGACCTTGGATCACAAGATGCCCATAAAAGATGATGACAAATCAGAAGACATCTCCCCACCATAAAGAAACATCCTCAACCACTGACAATGCTCACCAATGGGTTGTTCTCACTGAATGAACTCCAAGAGAGAAGCATTCAATTGGATTCTCATCAATAACATGCATCCACTATGCTTTTTGGTATCCACATGCATCTGAGTAAAGATCCCCATTATATTTTACTCATTACTGAACTACCTCATGGATTGTACTAGTTATTTTCGACTTAATTCATCCACCATGATATTTCTTTTTTCTTAGGGTATATACAATGTCAAATTCTAACCCCTTCATGTACTTGATCCAGTAGCACTACCTCAGAATGCGATCCTTCTGAGAGAAGTTGTAGGTGAATATTTTTTTATTAGAATAGACCAAAATATTCTTCCCAAGGAGGTAGTGACGCCCTGTTTTCAAAGCATGCATCATAGGTGATAGATCCAAGTCAATGTTGGGTAATTATTTTTATGTGGTTGGAGTTGGTGGGAGACATACGCCACCACCTGATTATTCTGAATAAGAATGCACATGAGACCTATACATGAAGAATTACAATACACCATATA
This sequence comes from Viscum album, assembly GCA_963277665.1. Lineage (NCBI taxonomy): Eukaryota > Viridiplantae > Streptophyta > Magnoliopsida > Santalales > Viscaceae > Viscum > Viscum album. Next base: position 1,429,698,811 of record OY728147.1, on the reverse strand, counting down.
ACTGTTTACGGATTCTATAAATGATCAACATGAAGATTATAGTCAACCACCGCTTAATATCCTTGAAGGATTCTAGAAATTATAGGACCCAAACAAAATTTATCCCTTTCCAGGTGATCATGGTGTTGGGAGAAGAAATATGAGAGAAATCTCAAACAATCATACTATAGTAACCAGCTAGGCTAAGAAACTCTAGATTTCAAACATGTTCTTTGGATGCCCCCATGACATAACCACACTAATCATATCTTGGGACACTGAAACTTCATGATATGAGATAACAGGACCCAAAAAACATCACCTCCCCAATCTAGAAGATGCACTTGGATAGCTTTGCATAAATTTCGTGATCTCGTAAATTTCCCAACATAAATCACAAATGATGCTCAGGGTATTCCTTTGATCCAAAGTAAACGAGGATGTGATCCATTAATACCAAAATAAAGAAGTTGAGATATTGGTGGAACACCCTATTCATGAGTTCTATAACAACCTGTGTATCATTGGTCAACCTGAAAGGGAATGACCAAGTACTCAATGTGGTCGTATGAGTTTCGGAAGGCAACCTTCAAGATATCTAACTCTTCCACCTAGAGTTGATGGTTTCCCAAATGAAATTTTATTTTAGAAAACAAATTTCCCCCTGAAACTAATTAAACAATTAATATATTTGTGGAAAATAATATTTTATCTTCATTGTTACCATATTATACTTTTCTTAATCAATACACAGTAGGAGGGACCCATCGTCCTTCTTTGCAATCAGAACAAGAGCGGCCCAAGGAGAGATGCCCAGATGAATGGATCCTTTGGATTCTAAATCATCCAAATGAGACTTTAATTCCGTTTATTATGTGGGGGACATACGACATGAGTTAAGATATATCAATTATATTCCTAGTGCAAAATTGATCAAGAACTCCACATCCTTCTCCAGGGGGAAGCCTCAAAAATCATCGAGGAATACCTCTGAGAACACATCCATACATGAGGTTACCCACCCTAAGGAGAACAACTACCATCCTATTGCAAGAGAGATGATAAGTAGAAGATAATATTCCCCAACTCTAGGATTGGTGGTCTTGCATGAACCGATAGAGGATCCAATTCCCCATGAAAAACCTGCAGACTTCCATCATGTTTCGTGAAACTTGCCCTCCACCTATAGAAATTGATGTGCCCCTAAAACTATACCATCTAATACATTAAAAGTATCACATAAAATAGAGCCATATCTAATACCAGGAGGTCCAACTCCATCTAAACCCCTGACACAGAAACAACACAAAAATAGGCACTTAAGACCCTTCCCCTTCTTCTTTCCCAGGGACATCACCAACTCCGTCGCAAAAGAAAACATATTGGTTGGAAAATTCAGCATGTTCACAGTATTGGAAGAGATGAATGAAATAGAGGCACCATTATCAAAAAGAGAACAATCTAGAAAAGAGTCGATCAGAATGGTACCTCAAATAGTTGATGATCCCACATCTGATCCCCCTTGTGCCTGATCCACCACATGAAGATGCCTAGTCTATGCCCAAGAATGTTTGACCGCATGTGGTTCTGCCCTGAATTGGCTCTTCCCAGATGATTATCTGGACCTACCACCATATCCACCAAACTGATATCTCGTGTCCTAGATGGCTCTGACCGAGCTGGCACTTCCCTCGAAGCCACTGATCATGTCCCATTTTGGAGTGGAAGTACCATCCTCAAGAAGAGAAACAAGTGTCACATACAACAACACTAATAAAAAATCTTCAAAAGAAAAGAGAATGTTGGTCAGATTTTCCCTGGCCTCCCACACTAGTGGCACATGACGAAACTCACTTAAGAATCCATTGACGAAAACTAACTGGAAGGTTGGCATATGATACCACCCCCTTTCTTTCTCTACTTCTCATGATTCATTTTTTTCTCAGAATATATTTCACTTCCCAAGCCGGATATCGTCCCAGAAAAAACCATCCCTCCCTTTGTGGTTAATCTCCACAATACATGCCAGGTCAACCACCTCTGCATAGGTTTTCTGCTCGAATAGGATGAACTGGGAATAAATCTCTTACCGCAGACCACTCTTCAACATCAAGACCTTCATCTTTATATTAGAAAACAATTCTGGAGCCTAATAGTCCATCTTAGCAAAACAGTTAGCATACTCTATCACAAAAATATCCCCTTGAACAATCTCTATTAACTCTCACGATCGAGCATATTCCAAAACTACAGGGTCGTGCTGGTCATTGAAGATAAACATGAAAACCTTCCAGCTCATCTGCTCATGATTCCCAGCTTGAAGCACTGAATCCCACCACCTGTGGCTAGGACCCTCTATTAGGAATGAGGAACTGTTTTCCCTGATATCCTTAGGTGTGTCCAGGAACTCAATCATGCCCCTAATATTTTAGATCAACTCCTCTACTTCCTGGGGTTCTGTGCTACCTCTGAAGGTAGAAGGCTTGTTTTTTTAGAAATCCTAATTGTTTCCATCCTAGGACCAACATAATATTACCTAACTGAATCTTGATCAGAATCATGACCTTATCCTAGAACACGGTAATTCCAAATCATAGCTTCTACTAGCCTGTGCTCAAGCAGTGGTAGAGACCTCTCTATGGCTTCCTCTTGCGAGTGCATGAAATCTTTACGGGGAGGTATGTTGCAAAAAAATAGTAATAGTCACAAGAGAAAAAATAAGTACAATAGTTCTGAAAATTTTCATCAATAAAATAAAATATAAATATGAAAAACACATTACAATAATATAATAAACAACTACTTCAACCCATCTGATGTCCACGTCTAGTTTTCATCCCACACGACTTACTTGTAAGTGAAGTAAAAAAAACAATTCCAATGTGTGAGGGTGACTCGAGGTCTTTCCCAAGATGTGTGGGCTCAAAACCATACTCGCAACCAAAACCCTGATCCCCAATAGTCCTATCTCATGTCAAGCCAGACTCATCCCAAAATAATAATATAATAAAAGACATTAACCTCATATGAAACCATTTTTTCATGAACCGAATCTGGTCGCCATCAAAACTAGCACATGACCCAGTCCTTTGAAAATCCCGAAGGTATTTACCATATCCCAAAGGGATAGAACATGTTCTCGGGTACCATAAATATTGTTATAGGAATGATTTACCTGAGTTTGGAATCATTTAATACAAAATAAAATCAATAAACTAAATCTAAAAATTCATGCCCAAAAAGCCTCAATTAAAAATTCAGAATTGAATTCATGGTTTTTAACATGAAACAAGGGGTCCCAAACAATAAAAGTAGCAGAAAAGGAAACACAAAGGCCACCACACAACAACTGTTCATCACCCATGAGTCGTCTCCACAACACCGCCCAACAGAAGTAACTGGAAACCCAAATCACTATCTCCAAAAGACATTCCCAAACCTATGTCAAACAAACCCAAGTCTACTTATACCCAATAGTTTAAGTAAGGTGTTATCCTAATCCCAATACCATAAAACCCAAAAATTACATGTTGCATGCATCATAAGATAAAAATCTAACATGTGTTGCAAAAATGAATGATAATAATAATTATTAATGGTGCATCTTTTAAATGAAAATACTTTTCAAATAGGGTAAATTTAAAGAATATGTAAATTTAAATAAAACATGAATTCTAATAAATTTTCCATCCAAGAACAAAATATGAAAAAAAAAAATAAAAACTACAAATTGTCAATGATCACTCAACATGGGATCACCCCTCAGCACTAGTTAGTTGTGAGCCCTAGGTACCTCACATCTCAGTGTGAATGTAACTGTAACAATATTTGTTCTCATGAATGAGCCACTTGTAGGGAAATCAACTATAACCTAATGGTCCCCAATATCATCATAATCATAGTTTTGTTAGTGCTGTCAAATTCAATATTTCTATGTGAAACAGGGACCATACCACTCTTGATCCGTAGAATTCTAATACACATCCACCCACCTTGATGCCTGAGTTTCCCTCTTTATGCCCAAACAAGTTCCAAATGCTACAGAATTCCATTTACACATAAAAATACCAGTTATAATCATACACACTCAAAAAAATAGGTAAACATGATTTTCACCATTTGTATCACTCAAAAAAACGTAGAGAATTTCCATAAAACAATTACACAAGCTACAAAAAACATTGCACATAAGTTCCATTTAAAATCCCTCTTTTAACACAATATTCATTCCAATATTATCCGAAAATAGAATTTTTCGCACTATGACATTTTTTTAAATCCATTCTATGAATTATAATATAACCCCAATTGGTAAAATATGGAATGCACAACTAAAAACACCATTTTTCACTAAAAATTGGCACATAAAAATGAATCGCTTAACGAATGATACAAAAAATAGTTTTCGCACTAAAAATATTGAGAGCGGAACATGAAAACAGATAAATCTGGAACTTTAACTCAATATACAATGATTACATTGAATCACCTACCATATATTTAAAACCCCTCATTTAATTGTATATAACCTCAACTGCACCATTGTCACGCCACAAGAAAGTGAAAATGAACTTAATACCACATGATTAGACCAATAAAATCAAAATCAAACACTAGGTTTGAATACCTACATGTCTTAAAATAGTAACATCATGAATAATGTAAGAAACCCTATGAATATGGAATAAAAATTATGCTAAGGGGAGTAGGATGGAAGGAAACCCACATACTTGAGAGATCTTGAGAAAATTTCCCCAAATCCAGCAATAGATGAATCTCTAAGAAACCAAAACTGATAGGAAGTATTGTCACGAACCAACCCAGGTCGACCCCGAACCGGACACCCAGGTCACCTGAGCCGGCCCGCGACATGGCCTCAAGCGCGTCTCCCCTTACGCCAGAGGTTGCCAACTAGCGGTGAGGGTGTAAGGTAAGTCAGGGGGGAGACTATACCCTCTTATCAAAGTGGAACAAAGGGACCAAAAATACAGCAACGGAAGTAGTGTAAATAATAATAAGAAAACAGCGGAAAACATTTTTTTTCATTTATAAGGTTTGAATAAATTTGGCGAACGGCAGTTTATATAAGAGATGCATGCATGACATGATAATGATACAATGAAAGCATTAAATCACACGACATACTTACACATCAATGCAGAAGTAAATGAACAAAAGTCTCAAGCCCCGAGGGCGATCTCCATGAGCATCCCGAGCCCCAACTCGGTCCCTTGCTCCTAACTCCAAGTACAAGAAACAGCAATAACAAGGTCCTGCAACCAAATGGAATCTACTCGGGTACCCCAGTGCAATGGCGGCCCGAGTAGGGTGTGAGATATATATCTCAGTAGGCTGGAACCACCGGGGTCCAGCCCACTCTAGACCATGAAAATATAATTAAACAAAGTGTTGGTATTTTCGAAAAATAATGACACAATGCAAACAATAAACGCCCGTCCAGGTTCCAGAAAGGACACCTGGAGGCACTACCTGCATCGGCCCATAGCCGGGATGAGAACCTGTTCAAAACAACATAAGTAAATTTGGTTCAAGAATAAAAACACTTTTCATCATTTTTTTCACCTACTCTATTTATTCACTTATCATTTCAACTCAGACTGGGAACTCACTCATTCTTACCTTTCTTTATTTGATCACAATTCACTCGGGTTTTACCCACATCTCTCATTCTTTTCATAAATCATCATTATCATTCATTCGGTGTAGATCGTCAGGTCTAACACCCCGTATCACATTTGGTGTAGATCGCCATGTCTAACACCTCAATAATCGCTCGGTGTAGATCGTCATGTCTAACACCCCGTATCGCATTTGGTGTAGATCGCCATGTCTAACACCTTATATCACAAGCTTGGATAAGTATTGGGAAGGAACGCCATGTCCAAACCCAGATTTTAAGTCGATCTAGAACGCCATGTCTAGGACCCAAAATCTTATTCAGTGTAGATCGTCATGTCTAACACCCTATATCACAAGCTTGGATAACCATTGTGGAGGAACGCCATGTCCAAACCCAGATTTTAAGTCGATCTAGAACGCCATGTCTAGGACCCAAAATCTCATTCATTTATCACGTAATTAATCAATCGACACCATTCTCATTTCATGATTAAACCTTCACGTTCAGTTATCCAAATCAAATATCAACTTTTTATAATCAATTCTCATAATTAACTATCCTTGTTCAACATTCTGGAACTTGCACGAGCAATAGAAGGTAAACAAAAGCACATGGCACCAACATGCCTCTATGTTAGGTGATTAACGACATTAAATGGTACAAGTACAAGCATGTCATTTATCAAGTATAATGTCAAGCATAAAGAGTCATAAGACTTTTAAGCAAGCAATCACAAAAAAAGGAAATCTACTACTACACGTTTATTTTGAAGGCAGCTCACCTCTATTGGAGGAGTTTTATTAGAAACCATGTCATTACTTTATCAAACAATTCATTTAGTGATATTTAGCATTTACCTTAAAACTCATTCAACACTTAGCATAGTTAAGAAGCCACAGAATAAGGAAGGAAATCATGAAATTCTATTGCTACATTTTTAGATTGAAGGCAGTGCACCTCGAAAGAGGAGTTTTATTATTAAATCGTTAGTTTAGTGACCAAACAACCTCTTTTATCTTATTCCTGCAATTCACAAGATTCGCACAGAAGCATTTAATCGGAACTAAACTTGCATAATTAAAATGCTAAGTGCAATATTAAACTCACTATTACTTTACTTAAATTTAAAAGGGAAAGGAGAGGGACCCTACCTCAAGGTGGATCCATCCGTCCACTCCGGCTCTTGGCGCTTTCTAACTAAAGATGTCGCAGCTGCTCCCCCACGAGACTTATGTGATTTCACATACGTATAAGGACACCTAACCTCTATGCACACGCTCCGCATGGCCATGAGTGTGCACAAGAGGATACTTACACATACGCTTATACACACAAGTCTGTCTCCACTCACCTGCACAGGCACTTTTTATATATGTAATGGGGACAACTAGCCCCGTACATGTGTATATTCGCTGCCATGGACAAATATACGCACGCCGAGGGAACCCACGTACATATAAATACGTACCTATGCCTGCGCAGGTGAGTCGCCTAAACTCCGGCAACCCGAAATCATACCAAAACCTCCAACGCACTCGGGTGTTGGCGACAAACCAAAATGAAGGCGAACCCACACCACGAGCTCAACGCACTCGGAAACCAACCGACGGACCGAAAACACCGCAAACCGCCTCGCCTTCAGCGGCGGTTGCCGGAACGCGCATCAAGGAGTCCCAAGGAATCATTCGCACGCCCTAAAACCAAAGGAAGGCCAAAAATTCGAGTTACCAAAAACCATAAATTCGGCCAAACCAAACGGGCACCGAAAAAAAAATGACGAATCGTCAAAGCGAGGATGAAGGACGCACCTAAAGACTTTACCGTGGCGAATCGAATCTGGAAGGTGATGAAAACCGGACGAAATCATCCGCGGAAAGAGGAGGTCACGTGCCGGGCCGTTGCGCGCTGCAGCGGTTCGGTCCGAGCCGCTTTGCACGGCTGCCTCGGGGTCAGCCGAGGGAGGAGGAGAGGGAGAGGGGGCCATCGCGCTGGTGGTCCGGCTTCTACGCGGTCGAACGAGGGAGGAGGAGAGGGAGAGGGGGCCATCGCGCGGTTCACGGGAGAGGAAGGGGGGGTGCGCCGAGGAGGTTCTGCCGAGAGGGGGGGGAGTTAGATAGGTTTTAATTTTTTATTTTTTTTTATTTTCTTTGATTTTAATTTTAAACAAAAATTAAAACATACCTAACCCGCACGGTTTTATCCGCACCGTCAGAAACACCGTGTGTAACCCGCGCGCCTGCAACCGGATACCTGGGGTACCCCGCACGGCTGACCCGCACGGTTAAACCAACCGCACGGGGTCCGATATCGCCGCTTAAAACAGCTCCAGACCTCAGGACCTCGTTCCAAAGCTCGGTTTTAAAACCGACCCGCTGATAAAAGAAAAAAGTTCAAGAACCTTCGCATTTTATCCGCTCTAAAAAAAACGGTTTGTTACAAACTACCCACCAAATAAAACTTCTCGTCCCATAGAAGCCTTCAGAAAACAACGAAAACATCACCCGACTCACAAGGGTCGTGAAGTTTCATTCAACCGTTTGTATTGTGTCTCCAACGCCCAAAGCACCTTTAAGCATTTTCTAAGAAAACTGCACTTAAGACTTTACAACTCGAGCCAACGCTCACATTACAACTGAAACATCAAAGCAGAGCTTACATCCGAGGCCATTATAGGGACCTCAACCCATGAAAATGATTGAATCACGATCGACCAACTAAAATTGGTCACACAAGATTTCCTCGAAAGACATCGCCGACCCGAGATTCACACTCGCCCTTAACCCGACGGCATACTTTTAAAACTGTTCTGTTATCAACTACGTGTACACCGAAGTCCTTACACGACCTTTGGTGACATTCACAAGTCAAACCATCACAAGACTATTATAAAACTATCGTGCCTCAGCACGAAGAGTAACTCCAAGAAACCGTGCATCCCACACACCACCAGAGAGAGATTATGAAACAAACCAACAACTTTTAAACTTTAGCGCGGCGTATAACCGACACTATCTTAGTGTATCCAAGACGACGTCGAGATGGGGGACATGCTTGTCTCATCCAGCATAGTACACTAAGATTAAACCAAGGTCGCTAAGATGATCAATCGGACCAAACTCTGATGCCCATACCACCCGAGGCATTCATATTCGTCCAAGCTTAACCACTGAAACTTATCCCGCACTAACGGAGTTTCTAAAGTGTTGTGCATACATCCAACCTTATCAAATTCGTGCTGACAAACAAGCACTGACATGTAAATCAAAACAGATGCGACACTACCCACCTTAGGAGTGTCCATGTCGTCGCAAGGACTAGCTGCTTACCAGCGCGCTATTTTTTGAAACACTTTAATGCACGAGTGGCGTTCCTGGAACTACGATCACCACATCATAAGCTCACACCGAAAACAAGGCAACTCAATCTCTAAGGGTACTACCTAGCATGGGCTAGTCCCTTATGAAGCACACACGTCGACCCTAACTCTTATTCACGCAAAACAAGGATTACTAGGCTCAAAAACCCCTTTCCATTTTATCCACTTCATTACTTATTTTCAACCTTTAAAACATTTAAAGAATTTTAATCACCCACAATTACTATTTCAAAACTAATTACTTGGTTTTCAGACAACGCCCCATGGAAAAACAGACAAGCTATAACCAACTTCCTCTAAAAAAAAATTAACACATAATGTTATCCAAGCATAAACAGGTAATTTAGCATCTAAATTCCTTTTTAACAAAGAGGCGACCCCGAGGGTCCCATTAATTCAATTCGGGTTCTTCAAAAGCAACCACATATCAGTTCATTCCATAAGGATGTGCCCCAACTGACCTCCTTGGGTCTAGTTCAGCATGTTTAAAAGCACACCAAACTATCTCAATCAAAACGCAATAGTTTTACATTAATAATCATTTTCAAACACACTATGGTCTAACAAGATTCAGTCCCATGGGTGGCCACCTACCAATCAATAAGGCGCCCATACACCTTACCGTTGGCATTTGGATCCCATTTATCAATTCAATTTTTGTTTTTCATTTAACATTTTAACTTATAAGCCCTCTTTTAAATGTTTGAAACCACATTTTACCCTTTTTCCCAATTATGAAGCGCCCATACACCTTACAATGGAAAACTGGCTCCATCGTAATCGCAACCAACAAATTCAGCCAAGGCAACCAAGCTTTTCCTAGCAAGCTAACAAGCCACTACAAACAGCTAACACAAGGCAACATGCTAACAAGCTGAAATCACTAAAACATGCTAAAACACAGAGCATAACACACAAGCAAGATAGAAAACATGACATGTTATCACCCAAACATGTTAATTATCACCGAAATATGCTTTCTAAAGAGACGTGCTAAATAAATCCAGACATGACATATTTCCAAGGCACACAATCAAAGTCAGCAGGCATCCTACTAATTCAACTACATGGCATGGAACATATGCATGACATGTGAATCTATAAGTGTCTAATATGATGCATGCAAATGCAATTTTCTGGCCATATCGGGCCAAGAAAAAAAATTCAAAACCTCTTCATAAAAAAATAAGTAGTGGAAAGTACAACATTCACCCAAGGTGAAATCACATCAACTGTAACAGCAAATAACATGAACATCAATTCCCAGCCCTGGCCACTTGGTCATTTCCCGTACATGGGGTGATCAGTCCCAAGCACGGCTATTAACCCAAGCGCCAACACATTCCTAGTCTCCTATCTACCAATCCCAAAATAGTAAGACAATGAAAAGAAAGAAACCTCCTATGATACCATTTTGTCACGAACCAACCCAGGTCGACCCTGAACCGGACACCCAGGTCACCTGAGCCGGCCCGCGACATGGCCTCAAGCGCGACTCCCCTTACGCCAGAGGTTGCCGACTAGCGGCGAGGGTGTAAGGTAAGTCAGGGGGGAGACTATACCCTCTTATCAAAGTGGAACAAAGGTACCAAAAATACAGCAACGGAAGTAGTGTAAATAATAATAAGAAAACAGCGGAAAACATTTTTTTTTCATTTATAAGGTTTGAATAAATTTGGCGAACGGCAGTTTATATAAGAGATGCATGCATGACATGATAATGATACAATGAAAGCATTAAATCATGTGACATACTTACACATCAATGCAGAAGTAAATGAACAAAAGTCTCAAGTCCCGAGGGCGATCTCCATGACCATCCCGAGCCCCAACTCGGTCCTTTGCTCCTAACTCCAAGTACAAGAAACAGCAACAACAAGGTCCTGCAACCAAATGGAATCTACTCGGGTACCCCAGTGCAATGGCGGCCCGAGTAGGGTGTGAGATATATATCTCAGTAGGATGGAACCACCGGGGTCTAGCCCACTCTAGACCATGAAAATATAATTCAACAAAGTGTTGGTATTTTCGAAAAATAATGACACAATGCAAACAATAAACGCCCGTCCAGGTTCCAGAAAGGACACCTTGCGGCACTACCTGCATCGGCCCATAGCCGGGATGAGAACCTGTTTAAAACAACATAAGTAAATTTGGTTCAAGCATAAAAAAACTTTTCATCATTTTGTTCACCTACTCTATTTATTCACTTATCATTTCAACTCAGACTGGGAACTCACTCATTCTTACCTTTCTTTATTTTATCACAATTCACTCGGGTTTTACCCACATATCTCATTCTTTTCATAAATCATCATTATCATTCGTTTGGTGTAGATCGTCAGGTCTAACACCACGTATCACATTTGGTGTAGATCGCCATGTCTAACACCTCAATAATCGCTCGGTGTAGATCGTCATGTCTAACACCCCGTATCGCATTTGGTGTAGATCGCCATGTCTAACAGCTTATATCACAAGCTTGGATAAGTATTGGGAAGGAACGCCATGTCCAAACCCAGATTTTAAGTCGATCTAGAACGCCATGTCTAGGACCCAAAATCTTATTCAGTGTAGATCGTCATGTCTAACACCCTATATCACAAGCTTGGATAACCATTGGGAAGGAACGCCATGTCCAAACCCAGATTTTAAGTCGATCTAGAACGCCATGTCTAGGACCCAAAATCTCATTCATTTATCACTTAATTAATCAATCGACACCATTCTCATTTCATGATTAAACCTTCACGTTCAGTTATCCAAATCAAATATCAACTTTTTATAATCAATTCTCATAATTAACTATCCTTTTTCAACATTCTGGAACTTGCACGAGCAATAGAAGGTAAACAAAAGCACATGGCACCAACATGCCTCTATGTTAGGTGATTAACGACATTAAATGGTACAAGTACAAGCATGTCATTTATCAAGTATAATGTCAAGCATAAAGAGTCATAAGACTTTTAAGAAAGAAATCACAAAAAAAGGAAATCTACTACTACACATTTATTTTGAAGGCAGCTCACCTCTATTGGAGGAGTTTTATTAGAAAACATGTCATTACTTTATCAAACAATTCATTTAGTGATATTTAGCATTTACCTTAAAACTCATTCAACACTTAGCACAGTTAAGAAGCCACACAATAAGGAAGGCAATCAGGAAATTCTATTGCTACATTTTTAGATTGAAGGCTGCGCACCTCGAAAGAGGGGTTTTATTATTAAATCGTTAGTTTAGTGACCAAACAACCTCTTTTATCTTATTCCTGCAATTCACACGATTCGCACAGAAGAATTTAATCGGAACTAAACTTGCATAATTAAAATGCTAAGTGCAATATTAAACTCACTATTACTTTACTTAAATTTAAAAGGGCAAGGAGAGGGACCCTACCTCAAGGTGGATCCATCCGTCCACTCCGGCTCTTGGCGCTTTCTAACTAAAGATGTCGCAGCTACTCCCCCACGAGACTTATCTGATTTCACATACGTATAAGGACACCTAACCTCTATGAACACGCTCTGCATGGCCTTGAGCGTGCACAAGAGGATCCTTACACATACGCTTATACACACAAGTGTGTCTCCACTCACCTGCACAGGCACTTTTTATATATGTAATGGGGACAACTAGCCCCGTACGTGTGTATATTCGCTGCCATGGAAAAATATACGCACGTCGAGGGAACCCACGTACATATAAATACGTACCTATGCCTGCGCAGGTGATTCGCCTAAACTCCGGAAACCCGAAATCATACCGAAACCTCCAACGCACTCGGGTGTTGGCGACAAACCAAAACGAAGGCGAACCCACACCACGAGCTCAACGCACTCGGAAACCAACCGACGGACCGAAAACACCGCAAACCGCCTCGCCTTCGGCAGCGGTTGCCGGAACGCGCATCAAGGAGTCCCAAGGAATCATTCGCATGCCCTAAAACCAAAGGAAGGCCAAAAATTCGAGTTAAAAAAACCCTAAATTCGGCCAAACCAAACGGGCACCGAAAAAAAATGACGAATCGTCAAAGCGAGGATGAAGGACGCACCTAAAGACTTTACCGTGGCAAATCGAATCCGGAAGGTGATGAAAACCGGACGAAATCATCCGCGGAAAGAGGAGGTCGCGTGCCGGGCCGTTGCGCGCTGCAGCGGTTCGGTCCGAGCCGCTTTGCACGGCTGCCTCGGGGTCAGCTGAGGGAGGAGGAGAGGGAGAGGGGGTCGTCGCGCTGGTGGTCCGGCTGCTACGCGGTCGAACGAGGGAGGAGGAGAGGGAGAGGGGGTCGTCGCGCGGTTCACGGGAGAGGAAGGGGGGGTGCGCCGAGGGGGTTCTGCCGAGAGGGGGGGGAGAGTTAGATAGGTTTTAATTTATTTATTTTTTATTTTCTTTGATTTTAATTTTAAACAATAATTAAAACATACCTAACCCGCACGGTTTTATCCGCACCGTCAAAAACACCATGTGTAACCCGTGCGCCTGCAACCGGATACCCGGGGTACCCCGCACGGCTGACCCGCACGGTTAAACCAACCGCATGGGGTCCGATATCGCCGCTTAAAATAGCTCAAGACCTCGAGACCTCGTTCCGAAGCTCGGTTTTAAAACCGACCCGCTGATAAAAGAAAAAAGTTCAAGAACCTTCGCATTTTATCCACTCTAAAAAAACGGTTCGTTACAAGTATCTAATGAGGTATAGGAGGTAATTTAGGTTCCAAAATGGTGGAAAATATTGAAAAATGAATAATTTATGGATGAGACAAATTACCTTCTGAATTATGGATGATTGGAGAAACCCTAAGAAATTTATCCCAAATCTGTGATGCAAATGAGCTTCAAAGAGGGAAACACAAACATGTGGGAATTCTTAAGAATGTTTTCATTGAGGTTGAGGAGGAATCATGAAAAAAAATTATACAATGAATGATATATTAAATAATTAATTTTTTTAAATACTGGAAATGGGCTCAGGGGTTGGCCCAATGCCTAACTAAATCTCCCAAATCCAAAATGATAATGGGTTCCTAAGGGGTCCATATGGATATGGTGGTTTTCATAGGCCAGGGGATACCATGTATTTATTGAAATGAATGAAATTGTTTTAAAAATTATGGAGTTATAAAAGAAACAAAAAAAATTTAATTATGGAAATTGGCTCATAATTGGGTCCAAATCATGAAAACCCACAATTTCCTCGAAAAATGCATTGGAAACTCCCACAAAAAGTAATGAATAAAAATTACGTGAAAATTAACTTTAAAAAAGTCATTTATGTGACAATTTTGGACTTGGTTATGTTTTAGAAACCATATGGACAATTAGAACATGTCATCTAACTAGTAGAATAATGAATAAGATATATTCAAGGGTAGTGGAAGTGTTGTGAAGACAAAATAAGGAGAGAGTAATGTGTTTGACAACCATATTTTGAGATATGGAAACCCCAATCAAGATTATAGTAAAACGCCTAGAGAGTACCATATATGAGGATTGTTTGTTCAAATGTTTTACCTCGGTGGAATGGTACCTCAAGGAAGAAAGGTTTGAACTAAATTTTTTAAAGGCTCTCATTTCCAATTTTATATAGTGAAAGGAGGTAGATATAAATCTTTCTCTAAAAGGGTTCTCAAAAAAATAAGAAGGAAAAAGGGGATGTCATGTCTTCAATCCTTACATAGCAGAGTATGCACCATAGAAATCTAAAGGAGGTATATGCACTTTTAGAAGTATGATGTTTCTTTTCTCCTCTATATTTATAGTTTTATTTCACATGGTTGAATCTCATGACATTATATCACATAATATTAGAGATACACTATATTTGTGTTTGGAGTTTATTCTATTAATTTTGGATCTTTATACACTCTTGTGAAATTTGAAGGAGAATGGTTTTAAATGATCGAAGTGATGGGTGATGATTTCTGACATCGATTTCATATTGGATTTCTTGGTTCTTGTGATTTATATATTTTAACATTTTATATAAATAGATTGTACAATTCATTTTATGTCCTAAATTGTATATTATTAACATTGATTTAAGTTTCCTTATACTTAATGGATTCTTTCATCTATTTTAGTGTGAGTGGGATCCTATATCAGGGATAGTGGGGCCTAGGTTTCCTTATTCTATAATGATATCATTAAAATTATTGAATGATTTTCATGAGCATATTGACAAGTAGGTGATAGGTTAACTTCAAAAATTAATAACTGAGCTCCATGATGTATTTACTCAACATTATTCTAGGTTACCACCCTAGAGGGAAGTCATGATCAGTATTTACCTACTACAAGGGATGAGGACAATTTCATTATAATATCAAAAAAATTAATCTTATAAGATAAAGGATTATAATTTTTATATAGAGGATCTTGTAGCAAAGGGATTTATTAATTCAATTGGATCACCTTGGGCATCACTAGTTCTCCTTACAATTATAGAAGATGGAAGACTCTGACTTTATTTATTACTAAATTCTTAAACTATGTGATTATTAAGAAAAAACACCTCTGGCCTATGATTGGTTATATAATTGATGATCTTAGAGTCTCCAGATGGTTTTTTATGATAGAAAAGTGTTCGAGGGTACTATTAGTAAATAGTCTGATATGAGGATATACCTAAAAACCTTTTAGGATATATTATGGTAATTATGAGTTCATATGTATTGCAATTGGTCTTACTAACCCTCTTATATTATTTAAAGACTTTATGAGACATATTCTTCATCATTTCATGGAATCATTAATAGTTTTCTTTGTGGATGATATTTTTATTACTCCATGGAATGGGAGGAATACATGGATCATTTAGATATAATCCTTAGAATATTTAATGAAAATAATATGTATGGGAAGCTATCTAAGTGTTAGTAGTTGATCTAAGAAGTCATGTTTCTGTGGTATGTGAAATCATAGAGGGTTATCATATTGGATATCAAGAACATTCAAGAAGATATGTCTTAATAAAAACGTAGATATGTGTTTCATATACAATTATTCAAGGGTTTGGTTGGAAATTATAGATGTTTTGTTCAGGATTCCTCTAATCTTGAATTTCTGATGATGGGGTTAACCTTTATGGGTGTTATGATAAAATTAAATGATATATTTCAAAGAAAATTTGTGGAACCGAATGTGAGATTTAATTCAACTCTGGTTTTGATTATTTATACTGTATTTTGGATATATAATGTTTATCTCCATGGTTCAGGTAAAGGATTATGATGTTTTTAGATATAATGGAAGGATGATGTGGCTACTTGTAAAGACCACAACCCTAACAGACCAAAGTAAGTTGTTATATTAAAACATTCGCATAATATACAAGTAATCACATCCCAAAGGACTGAGTTGTTTTGTAGTATTGGAAAACTAGATACATGTCTGAATGTCACATTAATTTTGAAAACATAAATTATGACCTAGTGAATATAAAAAAAATTAATCCATATACCCATTTAGCAATTCAATCTATATATCATGTGTAATGGAAACAAATAAGGCTGATCTCATATTTTGAGTAAGGGTTTAGAATTGTAGAATATCTCATGAATCAATAAATCATAATCAATATGGAATGGTACACATATGAAAAAAAATTCCATATAATAAATAACATTATCATGAAAAATAATATGGCAGGAATAAATGATGAAAAAAATTCCATATAAATAATAAAATGATCTTGAAGCTAATTAATGGATAAAATCAATGCAGTAATCTCATGATTACAAATAATTGAATTCTAAATGAAGGTAATTCGTAATATTTAATATCATGGTATCAAATATCATGATATTTATTCCATCAATACCTTACACCATGATATTTTAATTAATGGGAATGTATACACCATAAACCCATTTAATTTTATCTTACTGATTTGTCTCATGTTAACTATTGATTAATAAATGATTTATGTATTACCCGATCCCACCAATTACTGAATGTATAATGCATTCTACATTTTTAGAATGATAAATTTAATTCCACAAAAATATCCCCAATCAATAAAATATTTTACATATTAATGAATACAAATTATAAATAATTCATAATTCAGTCAAATAAATTTCAAATTAAAACACTATATGAAAAAATTGAATATGGATTAGGTAATAAACACATTCATTGTATAAATAATTTTCATATTTAAGATAAATGTATTATTCAATGATCATATTAAAGTTAATATTTCAATATAAAGTTTTGAAATGAAAAATTAATTAAGGGATTATTTCTCAATACTTTCAATTCTTAAACTAATCCTAAATCATAGAAAAAATAATTAGGATAGTATAATTACAATATATCCCCAATAGAATATAAGCAAAATATAGTGTTTTTTAATTGATGAATAGAAAAAAAATAACAAGGTCATTAAAAACATTCCATATAAAATACCCTTTTAACATTGAAAATCGCATTTAATAAATTCCAAAATATTAGGAAAAACTAGTTTCATATAAAATATCCTTCTAAACATGTAAAATAATATTCAAATCAATGAGTAGTCATGATAGAAGAATACTAAATTCATACCAATTGTGTTAAAACAAATGTTCCTTCCACATTTTCTGTATAACATCAAAAATTACCAAGCTCTAAAATTAAAAAAAGATTCATTTTCAATCATTTATTGAATAGTATAACGTGCATAAAAATTACATTAAAATTTTATGGAATAAGAGTATAAATATCCTTCAAAATATTTTTATAAAATATGGATATGGAATAAATGCATTTTCTACCAAAAAGATAAATTACGGTGGATCTTCTTCAAAACAGTTTCTCATTCATTTTAAGTACCTAAGAGATGAAAATGGTTCCATTACTTGAAAATATCAATAATAAACATGGGAGAAGAAAATATATTGGGATTAAGATAGAATTATAATATAATTACCCTAATGGATACTTAATTATAAACAATCCTGTATAATTTAGAGATTGGGAAATAAAACCATACCACATTGGTAACCTTTTAATCATAACCCTAATGAATTAAAAAGCATAAAATGAAAATTGAAATAGATATTATTTAATAATATTAATGATATAAAATATCAAATGGTTAGTATATACACACCATAATTGATATTACTTGTATAACAGTAAAATATTCCTTAGTGGTGGAAAATTGAGATGAAATCCCTTACCTCAAGTCCAACTCACCTCACACATTATTTTGCATCATGAATAATAAACTTATGTAATTATTTTATTTGATTTGTATACATTTTAATGTTTATTATTTCTTTTATATTAAATATTACTATTTTATATTAAGTTACATAATTAATTATGTTCAGATCGAATTGTTTTGAATAAATTTGATCAAAAATCCCAAAATGAAAATGGTGGATTTACTATAGTCAATGATTTCATTATTTTATAATCTCAAAAATATATATAATTGTATAATTATTATTTTTAAACATAAATTATACTTCTAAAAAAACCTAAAATCTGGTTTGGATAATTGAATTACTTAACATTCATGGAGATGGTAGGTCATACGTATGCATGAGTAATGTTTCCAATTTGAAAAATTCATTATGATAAAAGGGTAAGTATTATTTTTCCATTCAATAATTAAAATGATATAATAAATAAAATATTACTTATTTAAATATTGTTATATATATAAAATATATGCAATGTCATGATAAAAACAAATCAAATCACATTATGGGGGAGGTACTCCAATCTTATGCAGGAACACAATTATAATTTTCGGTTAATGGAACTATAAAAATTAAATGATATAATATATTTTTTAAATTATAAATATTTAATAAATATCACACACACACACTCACACACACCACACACACATAGATATATATATATATATATATATATATTATACCCATCATTAAACTTATTTTTTGAGTAGTAGTGATTGAAAAATTAATAACATCGTTTTTCGAGGTTGTAGTCCACTATAATAATGAAAGATGATTCCATTTCCCATTTTATGGATGAGTTTTTGGATATTTTTACACAATAATAATTTAATAAATAATTTTTTCAAATAATTTTTATTTCTTTGATAGACTGTGTTATATACAACATTGAGTATTAACGAGCCACAATATACTGTTAATATTATTATTTAAACACGAACTTTATAACCTAGTCATTAAACTTGGATGTATGAATAGGAATGATGAAATTTTTAAAATTTAGTATAATGGTTTTAGATAAATAATATTTATTCATAAATATTTAATTTATTTTTGAGTAACGTCTTTATATTCATCAAAAATATAACTCTTCTACAAATATTTTTTTCATTGCTTTTTGTGAAAAAATTAAAAAAAATGATTTCTTAAAATTTAAGATAATTTAAATAAAAAATGAAATTATATTTTATAATTAATATGAAAATATTATTTTAGGATGAGTTTTTTATACTTTTCTAAAAAAATAATTTTTTTATGAATAGTGAAAAAATACTCATTTATATTTAAAGTTTTCTTTTCATTTAAATCATTTATAATGTTAATATTAAATGTTTTAAAAGTATAATTACATAAAATATGTTATAATTAATCAGATATAATTCATTATTATCAATTTCTGGTTTTTTATATAATAACTTCTCATACTTTTGGAAATGTTTTCTTTAGAAAAATGCTTCTTTGTCACGTCTATGTGTATAATTTGTACATAAATCAGGTAAATTATATGAATATAATTTTTTAAAATATAATCTATATTTATTTTTAGGATAATTAATAATATATAATAATTTATACATAATTTTTATCATAATGGATATGAAAAATGGAAAACATTATTAACCTCTATTAATGTGAAAACTAGTTTACGAGGGGGTTAAAAAAAATGATAAGTATTAAAATGATCTATAGCAAGAACAATTCATATTTTACAGCCATATTTTGACATCATATTTTCAATATTTTTATAATGAGTAATTTTGGAGATTTTAATCATCTTTACAACATGGGTATAAATTTTCCTTCTATAAAATTTCATTTGTGTCCTCTCCTACACTATTAAAAGGGAATCATATCTTCTCTCCTCTTCAGACATCCAATTTTTTGTTTTATAACATACCTTACCAAATAACTTATTTAACTACCTCTCCAAGTACTAGAGGCCTTAATAATATTATTAATCCCACATTGGAATTATGTTGGTGAAAACCTAAAGAGGTTTTCTGAAGAAGTGTTATCCTTTTTAACTGAGAGGCTTTGCATTATTTCTTCTTTCACCACCTTCTATTCTCATTAAAACATTCTTATATAGTAACATAAATGTATATCATATAATTATTTTTTATTATATTCATGTATTAACTTGTATTCAACTCCTCTTCCATCAGATGGGAATCAAAACCATCAATCTTGTCTACATAGGACTACCGCCTCACGAATTGATGTAATTGGTTTTCCTTTATATCCATTAATGGTTGATATAACTGATGTATTTATATTATATATATATAAAGATATATATATATATATATATATTATGAAAAAATTAAAATTTCATAATTATAATATCACATCTAAATTCTTAACTTCTAATCATTTGAAGAATAGTAATGTTGCTTGTGCATACTATGGAGTACCTCCGCCACTGAGTGATGTGATATGTTTCCCATAATATTTTGAAATGGATTTTAATATGGGTATATTTAATGAATATATATTATATTTATGATATAAATTTTTTTATTTAAGCTGAATAAAAATTATCATTTCTATATTTCTATCTGTCGATAAAATGGAAATGACTTTCATGAATACATACAATCATCCTTCTTTATAAACAACATAATTCATTTTATATCTATAAAATTTATGATTATTTTATATATATATATATAATTAATATATATGTTCATTATATAATTATTGATGTAATTTAAATCATGGAACTAAGTTTTTTGTAAAATGAAAAAAATTAAATAAACAAAATATACATGAAAAACATATCAGTAATTACAATAAATCTGGATTTAAAAAAAGATTTGTAAATAAACATGTGATAAATAATTTTCATTAATCGTAGATGGATTGATAAATATAAAAATATTTTTTCTATAATATATTTATATTAAACCTATATTTGTTATAATAAAGGTTTAAATGTGTAAGAATAAATTTTAAACTTGATGTAAGGGATTTTCGTCTCACAAATATTATTATGTGACACATATCATATTAACCACATGGTTCAATTTAGTTGTGCATATACTACACGTTAATCTTTTTTATGATTCATATAATAATAATTGTGTTACATAAATATCCATACAAGTTCATTTCTTCTACTGTGCTTATGATTAAAATGTTTCCAAAGTGGTAATGGGGTTCGATTACCATCTCATTGTTTATTGGGATTGTAAATTATTAATATCCATATGATGAAATAATATGATATATCTATCATGAAAATAATAAAATTTATTTTACCCGTGTTATTTATAAAGAATAGATGTTTCCCTTTAAATTTTCACTCCTTATATACTCAAGATACAAAAATAATGATTTAAAGGAAAATTAGCTGTATTTTCTCTTTAGTGAGAAATGATTTTTTAAATTTCAATGTTTTTTAAAAATATATGAATGAAATTTTTTACTATTACCTGTTTTTTTTGAAAGAAAAATTCCATGGTTAAGTTGTTACAAAATATTTTAGTGGAATCATCCTTTCATATAATCAACACGGATATTTTGACTTTTTACCAAAATTTTGAATGGAATCAAGGTTTAAATGTGAATGGAATGAATAGAATTTTCTGTCATTATGGTCACTCATTAACATAATTATTATCTTAAATGTTTCAAAGGTTATTTTATAATAAAAAATATTTTCTAATATTTTGGAATTTTTTAGATTTTAAATAAATGATTTTAATGTGAAATGGATATGTACCTCATCAAATATTCCATGTGAAATTTATAAATCATTTTCCTTGTAATATGAAATCCTTTTGTGTAACATTATCATTAAATTGTGTATGATAAAAATAAAAATTAATTATTATTTCTATGTTTGGTTTATGATTATTATGATAATAGGATTATGAAGCCTGTTCCACTTCCTGAGGTTATGATATGATGAAATGATGAAATTTTTATGAAACTTATTTCTTCCCCAAAGGTTTTGGAATGACGAAATGTTAATGAAACCCATTTATTTTCATGAGATTTAATATGATAAATTTTTTTTTATCATTTTAAACACATATTTATGATTTTTATTACATGATAGGTGGGACCTATATCTCTCCAATTCATTAGGTATTTAATAATATCTCATGAGATAAATAAGTTTAGAATGGCGAGTTATCCGAGTTTAGTAAGGGACATTGTCCACTATGATAGTCTTAGGAGTGAACCTTTACTACAATTATGGAATTAGGGTTGAAATCATTCGAATATAATTGTATTTTAAATGATACATATGTAATAATGAAATGATATTCTATGATTATGTGTATGCACAAATCTATAACTTATGAAAACCTTAATTTTTATAGACCATGTTCTTTGATTCTTTTATGAATCATGTCTTAAAAACTAGTTAGAACTATTCCATGACACGTGCTTATTGAAGAAGGAAATAATATAATAAATTCCCCCAAAGTACTAATGTCTAATCTTCAGAATAAGCTACAAATGTAGTTCTGCGTGGCTCTCCCAACAGATTCTTAATCTATGAAAATGTTCAGGTAGATAAGATGCCTCATACTGATCATAATCAAGGATTGAAGTAAAATCCCCAAGATGGACTCCACTTATATCGTACTGAAGGATTCTAACCCTCCCACATTTCTATTGAATGATAGACCTAATGTCACTTGAGCATATTTAGCCGAAGATGGTGACTCGCCTGAAGTGGGACATTCTTTTAAAGATGCACTGATTAGAGGAACATATCATAATCAAAATGAGACCAAATCTATGGAAAATAAAATAGATATTGATCTTATAGAATAGGTAGAGGCTAATGAAAGAATTGTGCTGAGAAAATCATAGATTATTCAAAAATCAGAAAAGGGAAAATTGTGTTAGAGACTGCGATCTCAACCACGTCAAGAATAAAATTACATTCAAGGATTTAAAGGAATTTAATACAAACAATGGAAATGTAAGTATGACATGACCATTCAAGTCCAAAGAATCCGTGACAAAGTATGATGATGTTTTCAATTCAACAAACTTCTAGAAAAGACAAGGTATGACTTCAATGGACTCTTTTTTCCCAATACCTACTCCTACAGTGGGAGGTGGAGTTAAAACATTTCATCGAAATGATAAGTAACTATAGGAACATCTTGTTCAATAGGTTTCCAACACCATGGAACTACATATTCTTAAATCTATACAAGTTTCAAGTTTGATGGACACTCCCTAACCTATTAAAAATGATCACTCTATTAGAAAATCTAGAACCAAAGTGGCGTCCAACACCCCTCTCTATGAAAGTACTCTCAATGGAAGTTCTATAAGAGTTCATGGAAGAATTTTTCATCCCACTTGTGTGGAATATAATCATCCCATAGGTGAGTAGTTATTGGAGAAGGCTGAGATACCCAAGACAAGGGAAGGGATTATTACTACCCAATGTAATCCATCTCAGAGTGAAATGATATCAAGGCTGAGAATCCAACATGAATCTTCTGTGATGATAGATTTTTATCCTGTTTAAGAGGAGGGTAATTCTTGTATTATTATAATTATTTCCCTGTTGGAATCCATTCTTATTTTGGGTGTTTCCATTTTAATTAGAAACACACACAATGGGACTATGTCATCTACAATTCCTCATCCAATAAAAGAGTTACATACTCCTATGAAGGATGTTGAACTTGTGAACCCAAAGGCTTCTACCTCTCTAACAACAAGCTCCTCTCCTCAAGCATTGAATAACCGGAAATAAATAAATGTTATTACTCATAAAATATTAAAAATTATTTATTCTCTTAGTAGTGATGATGATGGGATGAAAAGTGATGGAGCGGCTAAAGATGAAACCATAAAGACTGTTCTTTTTTAGCACTCTGATGATGACGATGGTGATGGTCCATCGATGCAAGACAAGACCTGGATGGGGGGTATAATTCCCCCATAAAGGGGTGTAATACTCCCTTTTTATAGTATTAATATCCTCTCTAAAATGGTTGATGTATTATTAGGTGTTTTTCTCTGGTATGTCCTATGATGTTGCTCACATTTCTTTGTAATTTAAATGAATAGTCCTTCGAGCCTCAACATTCATATTTATAATTTAATTATTATGTGTTTTCCAATATTATTATTGTTTCTCATTCAATTTTTTCTAGTCTAATTAAATGGATAGAATAAAGAAGAAGAATTTTGGTACCTAATGTGATGAAAATTTGATGAAAATGAGAAACCGATTTGGATGATTACTGGAGAGAAATATATTGTAAAAATGAATAATTAGCTATTATGATATATGTTAAACAATGTGAACTTCCGTGATATACCTAACTTGTAAAATAAGATTATACAAATTTATGAATGTTCATGTGGTAATGAACATAGAGGAAAGAATATATGGTTTTCTACTTGTCCAGAAGTTGGGATGCATCCCCTAGAAGAATATGTCAAATAGAGGGGAGGATATTTTTTATTTGGAAATGATTTAATTAAAGAAAAAAATTCCATGGAACTCGATGTATTATATGTTGGGAGATTATGAGTTATCCAAGTAAATTCCCTAAACAATAGATTAATCCCTATACCAAGGATGATCAATGTTAAGACAAATTGTTCATGTAAAAGATTTGAAGTATTTATGTATTTGGATTCAATAATTTTTTTGTATAATTATTCTTACAAATAGTATATTGTTTATAATAATAATGAAGGATCTAATTATTGTGTAAATTTTGGAAGTATATATGTATTCATGAAATATTAACATAAGAATTATAGATACAATCATTTGTTTATGAGTTTTTGGATGTTCAAATTCATAGTAACCATTTTTATATTATATATGATTTGATTTTAATGTGACTATTGTTATTTTGGGATAATTTTTTTAAATAAGGTATATATAACTATTAGGTTCAGAATAAAGTATTTTTTAAGGAAGAATTATATTTTCATAAGTTGAAAGGTATTGATAACCTTCAGTGATTGTATAACCACTAAAGATTAATGATATTGTTAAGGATATTCAATATATTTTTGGGGACGTTATAAGAATTATATTAATATAGTTTTAGTAAAAAAACATGTCACATTCAGAAAGGACGTGGTTCTTGAACCCACAAGTGAAGCAAGATAATTTTGAGACACTTACAAATGACCTACACTATGTCATTGTTTTTATATCTTTTTGGACCTGATAGATAAATATTATGTTGATTTTGGGAAAAAATATTTTATAAAAGAGGTAACTATGGGATTTAAAAATGATATGATGTTTTCTTATACCTCTTGAAAATTGAACATTCATGAGAATAATTACCCAACCCATGATTTAGAGATAAATGCTCTAATATATTCATTGGATATATGGATTAATTATACGAACATAAAATGGTGTGAGTTATATATTAATCATAAACTTCTAAAATATATATTCACTTCATAAGTGTTTAGTATTCTCCATAAGAGATGGTTTGATATTATTAAATATAATGACTTCTCAATGCATTACAACCTGAAGAAAATGAATGAGATGACTAATGATTTGAGTCAATAGGATCATGCTAACTTTCCTAGGTTGGGGATAACAAAAGATACAATATTTATAGATTTTTAAAATATGTTCATGTAAATATTGTTGGATGGGGGACAATATTATCTTTCTCAAGGTATTTTTAAACCATATATCCATGTGATGATTAAATCGGAACATATGGAATATTTATATCCAACTAAGAATTTAATAAATGATCTTGTGTGTTGCCTTGATTATAATTGAATTATAAGGTTCATGAACCATGTATGTGTCTCATCAATACCTGATTTGAAGAAGGATCTATTAGATAAAGTTCATAGCAAGTAATTAACTATTTATCATAGAAGTACATGGAATTATAGTGATTTCAAATATTATTTATGATTGGAAGGAATAAAGATGGTTATTGCAGGTTTGTATCTCAAGGATTTGTTTGTATAAAATATAATTCTTATAGATGAAATTATAAGGGGATGTTATAACTATTACCCATATCTAAATGTAAATGGTAAAACATAAACGTTTATTTTATCATCATACCCACAAAACATCTAAATGGTACTACTATATATGATTTTTAGTCGATCGCATTATGAAGTCGGCACCCTTCTTTTCTAGTAGTGAATATTTATCTCTAAATCATATTTAATGATTTTATAATAAGTAAATGGTTTTGTTGCATGGAGTGCATTAATCTATTGTTTTTCAATGGGATATGAGGTTTACCTAGATTTTTTCGGGAAGTATCCTGTAATATTATTATTTAGAATTTCATTTCAATATAATCTATTATACTTATATAAATGTTCAATATAAGAAAAAAATTAAAACCTTAGATTATATTATGAGATCTTGTTCAACGGATATCAAATTTGGTTTATATGAACACCTTTATCTAAATTATTTTCCTTTCAAAAATAACATTTTCTTATGTATTCATATGGATCCTTATAAATCCATCTAAGAAAATAAATGTAGACTCCAATTATCTAGAATTAAGTTAAAGAAATAATGATATTGGGACCTAATAAAGATATTGAAATATAAAATAAAGTTAGAGAGACAGAATCACGTCAATGCAACTTAAATTAAATAGAAACTTATTGATAATTATAATCAGAGTGTTTATGAGATTTATATTGGTGACAAGGTGTTCTTATGAATTTACACATGGAATAATTTTATTATATTTGTGTAGTATAGAAATATGATCCCTATGTCTATTCGAACTTTTGATATTCTCGGTCAAATAGGCATGGATTCTTATCAAATTGTACTTCTATCAAACCTCTGTCAAGTCCATGATATGTTTCTTGTATCACTTATATTGATGTACATACCTCATCCTTCATATGTACAAAACTCAGAGATCATTACACTAAAAATGATATTTATTATGAATAAAAACTATGGGGATTTTAGATCAAATATAGAAATTTTTATTAAAATATACTAATCACATGGTCGATGTTTTATAGTAAAATAAACCACTTGATGATGTAACATAGGAACATAAGGATATGTTGAGATTGAAGAATCATTTGTGAATTGTATTAGATTAATGAAATTTTTTGGGGTTAAATTATTTTACAGGTTTTTGAATATAACACCTTGAGATTTGATGAATTTTTTCAGATAAATTTAATTTCTTCGATGTCATACATTACACGCAACAC
The DNA here is from genome assembly GCA_963277665.1 of Viscum album. NCBI lineage: Eukaryota > Viridiplantae > Streptophyta > Magnoliopsida > Santalales > Viscaceae > Viscum > Viscum album. Next base: position 1,429,671,426 of record OY728147.1, on the reverse strand, counting down.
AGAGTTTTAACAACCAACAATATACTATTAGTATTATCATTTAAAAAATAATTTAGTAACATAGAAATTAAATGTGCGAGTATGAATGTAAAGAGACATGTTTTGATGAAGAATAATAATGGGTTTATATAATGAAATTATATTGATAAATAAGTGCTCATATTTTATTGATGTCTTTATAAACATTCAAAATACACATCATTCAAAAAATATATTTTCATTTATTTTTATAAAATAAATTAAAATATGTTTTTTAGATAATTTATTTAAAAAAATGAAATTATTTCAAGAATCAATGTGTAAAAATTATCTTAGAATGAATTTCTTTGAATTTTATAAAAATATTAATTTATTGATTAATAGTGATAAAAGAACCAATTTTAATTTATAAATTACTTTTTCATAAAATCATGTAAAAAAAATCATTTTTAATTAAAATGATATAATAGTTAAATAATTTTAACAATGTTATGATTAATAAAATTTAGGTTTTTTGATATAGTTTCATGTTTATTTTTCACATAAAATATTTTTCAATGGAAAACACATTCTTATGTCATTTCAACAGGTTTATTTTTAAATTAAGTTCTAATATTTCAATTAAATTAATTTTTTAAAATAGATTCCATATTTGGAATCATAATAATTAAAATTATATAAATTCATCAATCCAATATTTGGTAATAATAAATAGTAAAAAGAGTAAAAATTAATTATCATGGTTGATGTTAAAAATGTTTAATAGGGAAAAAATTAAAAAGTTAAGGGATACAATTATATAAAAACATGTGAAATTATTATTTTTATATCCTTAAATCAATATTATATCATTCATCGATACATAATTATCCATTTTGTATCGTTTATTGATTTTTTAACATTGGTATAACTTTTTCTTTTCAAAAACTCCAAGTGTGTCTTCTCTACCACTTATAATGGCCACCCCCTCTCCTCTCTTATATAAACTTAAAAAGAATTTATTTGGACATTAAATACCTAATTATCTACCTTAAATCAATAAAAACGTTTATGATATCATATTTTTATTATTAAACCCTTGCTTAAATGGTTTTAGTGAAAACCTAATGATATTGTCCGAAGAAGATGCATCGATATTAAAAGAATTTTTTTTTTGTTTTATTTATTATTCCACCCACTTGAAATATTCTTAAACTATGATGAAATAATAACATAATTATCTCCCAAATACTGTAATATTATTATCTTAATGGTATAACCTATATCCATCTCCTCTTCCCTTAGATGAGAAATTAAAATGTTGATCATGTGTGAGTATAACTTTGTCCTTGTAATCTAATGAAATTTATTTTCCATCACCACTTATCATGATTGAATGTAATAAAATTTATAATTAATATACATATATTATATTTATGATATAGTTATAATTATATAATTTTAATATCATGTATTCCTTTTAACAATAAAACCCATTGAAAAAACGAAAACACTCCTTGTGTGTATGTGTGGACGACCATCTCTACTAAGCGATGTGATACATTTTTAATTTTATTATGAAATCGATGAAAATGTGGGTAAATATAATGATTATAAATTATTTTTAATAAATTAAAATTCTTATTTTAATGGTGAATTAATATTTAACATTCCTTCTATCCATATGGTGACAAAATGGAAATTGCGTTCCAGAATGCATGCAACATACAATCTCCATGAACCATGTAATTCATTTTCGATATCTCAAATTTATGTATTTTTATGAAAATATATTATATATATATTAAACATAAATAAATTTTTATATATGATAAATTATAGAACTATGATCAAGGTTCAAATAAAAAAATTACATAACAGAAATATACACGAAAAACAAAGCATTTATTACCTAAAACAATGATTTTATCAAACTATTGTTAATAAATGGGTAATAATGGGTAATAATTTATAATATAGGTTATGATATATATGATAATTATTAGTAAATTTATTTATAATATGACTATATTTATTATATATGGGTTTAAATGATTATGAAGAAATTCCATAATTAATGTAAGAGATTTGCATCTCAATTTAATTTCTGTTGGAAACATGCTATATTCATCAAAATTTTCCCATTTGTGGTATATATAAATCCCATAAATAAAATTTATGATATTATAATTAACATTATGGGATATAAATATCAATATAAGTTTATTTATTTATTATGGAATGTTATTAAAATATTTACAAAGTGTAAATATATTTATGTTACAATCTCAACCTTTATTGGGATTGTTTATGATTAATTTTCTAATAAAGATAACATGTAATATATATCCAAAAACTCATTAAATTTATTTTCCTTTATATACTTATCAGTAATAAATATTTTCTATTCATATTCAACTCTTTAAACACTCAATAGATAGAATGGCTTTTTTTATAAAAATATACATTGTTTTTCTCTTTGGTGTAAAATATTTTCCCCATATATGGTATTTATAATGATGTTTTCATGAATGTTTTTACAATTATATTATTATTGACTAAATAAATTTTCACTCATGTTTTAGTTTTTACAAATAATTTAAAATGAAACAACATTTCTATTTCAACTCCTCGTGTGGGTCTGGAATGGTGGTTCATCGGTACATTGGGTAGTTTTGTTCCGGTGCCAAATAGATTTCCAAGATGATGTTATATGGGGTTGTATCATTGGGATACTATGGAGTTATGATGTGTTTGAGGTTAATAAAGGTATATTGATGACATTTTCTACTGGTTTATAGTTTTCGTATCTTCAGGAAGGTTTTGGATTGGCGTTAATCGGCTCCAGTGGACGGCGGCTCTGGCACACTTCTGTGATGATGAACGGTGTTGATGTTTGAGTTGAGGTTAGTGTCGTCATATAGTGTGACTCACGAAGGAGGTGGTGGCTGATAGTGATGGTACATGCTTTGGTGGGTGCAGGTTGTGGGTTTGTTTGTGGCCAGATATCTGTTATGATGTTTTTTTGTGTTTTAAAGTTTTAATTTTGAAAATCTTGGTATGTTGCGCAGTTTTCCCTCTATTTTAATTTTGAAGTGGGTGAGTTGGGATGTTTTATTTCATTGATGGTTTTTGTTTTCGTGGAATTTTTTTAGGGTTCACACATAGAATTTAAAAGTTTCATTGAAAAATATAAAAATTTGGATTTTGAAAGGAATATTTTTTAACCTGGATTCCATGAAAGGTATTTTCCACTACCAGGTCCAATAAATGGTTTGAAACAATATTTAGAAGTGTAAAATGATATTTTTAATGAATTTTTTTTTTAATATTTTATAAATTATTATATTTTTAATAATTCATTCCAAATTTAGGAATATATTTTTCTCAAGAAATTTTCCATTTGATAAATTAAAATCATTTTCCATCTATGATTACATATTTTAATGCAAAATGAGAATTACTAGGGGTATTTTACAATGATAAAACAAATTATTATTTATATGGATGTTTTTTATTTGTTATGAAATTATGATTACGAAACTCATTCTATTTTCATGGGTTATGCAATGTTGAAATGATGAAAAGTTTATGAAACCATTTTTTTGATAGGTTATCCTATGCTTAAGAGTTTATGAAATAGAATTCATTTCATTGGTTCAGATGTGATGAATTATTTGTGATCATGTTGTAACACCCAATGATTTTTAAAATAATTTGAAATTAATGAAACATGGTTTTAATTAGATATTTATACCTAGCCTTTGAATATAATTTCCCAACTTCTATTATTTGAATTTAAAAAAATGATCATCTACAATTGTGATCAGTAAGTTATTTAGATTCTCATGTAACAAACTTGTTATTTGTTAAATAGTAACATTCCCTCATGAATACTAATATGAATAGTAATATAAACCTTATTAATAGTAAATTTTATTTTTATTTTATTTTATTATCACTTTAAGTTAATGACATTTTGATTAATTTATCAAGGTGATATGAAATAAGTAATAGTTTTAAAATTTATAATGATTGAATAAATTATGATTTTATATAAAATATAAATTAATAATATATTGAAAGATATTTTCATAAAATTGTGTTCAATTTTGTATTCTACACCTCAAAAAATAATTATGGTGAATTTTTGGGATTTTTCTAAAATTCATGATTTTTTATGAATAGTGAAATACGGAAAAATACCATATATTAAAATTATCAGTTAAATACACTATTTATGAAATTATAAATGATTTAATCTCACATGTTTATAACTACCATGAAATTATTTCTTGTTTGGGTCCCATGAATCAAGACTATTGATAATCATGGGAAAAAATATTAAACTAATGATTCTAATAGTCTAAAATTTTTCCTCTCGTCCACTATAAATACCACATGCATTCACCTCTTACTCCCACACTTATTGAGAATTTATAATTGTATATTATCTACCACATTACCTCCCAAAGTATCATTCCCATTTTCTAGAGCTTCTGGTCTCACCAAAAATCCAAAACTAATTTCCTTAAAGATGATCTCAAGGAGAAGAGATCATGAGGTGAGAATCATCTTCTTTTTTCATGTGTTTTCTTTACAATTCCATTCTTTTATTATACACTCTTTACCTCCACTTATCCATAAGGTATGAAATCTCTAAAATCTTATATATTTTTTAGGTTACCATATTCTTTTAAAATATTCATTATCTTCCTTTTTCTCCTCTTCCACTTGTTCTAGAAATAAAAACCTCACCCATGATGTGTCGGTTTACCAAAATCATGGACGATGTGTTTACAATATCTATTACATCATTCAAATAAAATCCTAAAACCCATTTTTTTGGATAAAATAGAATTTATAGTGTAATTTGTTAACCTATCTTATGTTCTATAATTAACTTCTCTTCATGAAATTATTTTACATATTTAAAAAACTTCGTGAGTATTGAGGAACCACCAAAAATGATCTAAACAAACATCATTAGTATTATATCTAATGATAAATAATAAAATATTATAACAAAATGATTTACTGTATCTTTATATATTCTAGAAAAATATTAATACCATTTCATTTCACTTATGGAATTTAATTTACAAAATACCAGAAAATAAAATACCAACTGGCCATGGAAATCATATAAAGAACACAACCAAAACAAAGGAAGATACAAAATACTAATAATTAATGTGTGAAATGATGTTATTAAATGATCTTATAATGTGTTATAAACATAAATATGTATCTATAAAATATTAATTAAACACTTTTAACAATTATGGAAGTGTTTTAAAAATGTTGTCAGAAAGAAACATTTGCGGTAAGGGAATTCATAACCTGATTTCCATTCTTTGGGTTAACCTTATACTTCATTATTTATGTGGTATATTAATTGTTTCTTTGAAGAATTTTTTTATATTATGTTTAATTATGTTTATTTGTAGTGTTTATACATATTATATCTTGTCTATTAAGTCTCACATCAATTTTACAACATTTATAAGATATTTTCTTTTAAAACCGTGTTTTAAAATGTTGTTTTAAACAATTCAAGAGCAGTATTTTATGGAATTATTCATGTTATATGATTGTGTTATGGTTCTTGGGAGTTTTTTGTGATAAAGGGTGGGACCTATATATCCTTAAAATTTATTGGTTATGTTTGAGTTTGAGGTTGACTGTATGGTTACTCTATGTGTAACCATGTTGGATTCAAAAATTGTAAGGTAGTCGTGAGGGTAAAATTTATAAGTTAGCAGAGACAGTTACAAGATTATATATGTAATCCCCAAGTTACCATTATGGTTCTATTTAGGATAAATATGTTTCTGTGAAATATCATGGATATCTCAAGTTTCAAAAATTATGTTTACATGTGTGACAAGTATGTCTTTTTGAAAATGATTACAAGTATTCATTGATTAATGTTTTATTTCCATCTTTTTTTGTCCCATGCTAAGATTTTTCTGGTAATACTATGTTTTTAAATTATTTTCACCTATTATAAGGATGTTTATGGAAAATAAGGAAGTCATGTTTAATGTTACTACTATTTTTTAAATAATTCATGTTTTATTTGAAATGTTTTATATTTTTGAAGAAATGAATACATTTTTATGGAATCCACTCTGTATTAATGTTGAATATTATGAATGTATTATGTCCTGATTCTAAAAATATATAAACATGAAAAGATCCTGAATGCTAAAGGAGGTGAGTTATTAACTAAATTCATGATTATGAAATGTAATAAAGCCAAGTCCTTATAGTTGGTATCGGAGGATGGTTTAGATAACAGTAGGGTTTAGGGTGATGTTAATATAATAGTATAAAATATTTTTTTACCTTATGGTTAATTTAACTGATATATAATTTAAATATTACCACGTTGGTTCGACTAAGACATGTTTATTCAGAATGGGTTTCCACAGCAGAAATAGGGAAGCTGACGAGGAGAGGCACTGACTGGAAGATATCCTTCTGAATCTGCAGCCTGGAATGGTAGGGAATGAAACTAATCAGTTTGTGATAGTAATGGATTAGCTGACGCAGGCAATTAATGATGGTGGAATCCATGAAAGATAACCATCAGAGGAACCAAAAAGGAACATGGAGATAATGGAATATTTTATAAGACAACACCCTCATTCTTTTAATGGATCTTCTGACCAAATAGTAACAAATGGATGGATTTTATCCCTTTAAAAGATAATCTATTTTATGTGATGTTTAGATAATCAATAATTAAATTTTTCCATTTATTATCTTAAAGGTGAATTTGATCAGTGGAGGTCAATAACATCAGGAATAGAGATGATATTGATTCTTTATTGTGGGAATAATTTATACGTCTTTACCTTGAAACAATATTTTCCTTTGGTGGTCTAACTTAGGACGGAGATGAAATTCCTAGAATGGATGCATAGAGAGGAATATTCAGTAATCTTGTATGAAGACAACTTCGCCTGATGGGAGTTGTATGGTCCAAATCTTATTCTAGATCTTGGTAGAAAAATAAATCACTTTCACTATGTATTTAATCCAAGGTATCAATGATCATTGGCCTTCTCTGAATTCAAAATTTATGAGAAACTGTTTTGATGTGAAGAAAGGGTAGGGATGGAGTTTTTTAATGATCACATGGACTTTGAAAACAATAAGAATAAGAGGACTATATATGTTGGATCTGAATCTACGGATTACACACAAGAGGGGGGTGATTTGTGTCTTTTCAAAATTATTACAATCTCTTTAATTTAGACAAATTCTGTCCACTATGCCTTAGCACGATTAAATATGCAGCGGAAAAAGTAAAAGCATGAACACACGGATGTATAGTGGTTCGGGGAACAGAAGGCCCCTAGTCCACTCCACCAACGCTCAAATCCACGAGTTTGGCGATTTTCACTATCTGGTCCTCGTTTCCACAGACCTGTTCACAACTGAGTACAGGCAGTTGACACCTTTACAAGTTTCAGGCAAACACAGCCTTCCTAGTTCAAACACGAACCCACACAGCTTAGAACGAGAAGCTGATCACTCAAAAATAAAAAGGGTTTCGATAAAGAAAACACTTCTCCAGTTGTTCTTCACAATTGCAATAGAATGCAATTGACAGTAGATAGATCGTCGTCTTCAGAAAATAAAGATCTGTAATCAAAACAGTTCTGAGTCGATCCAGTTGTAATAGATATTACAAGAAACTTCACAACTTCAGCAGCAGTAGATTTACAACAGATAGTCGATGAAGAACACGCGAATCTGCTATCAAGATCTTCCTTCGATAATAAAGGTTTTACACTTCTTCTCGATCACCAGAAAAGAACGCCTTCACACAGTCTCTGTTTCTTGCTCGTTAAAAGATCAATCTGTATATTTCATACACTTTCCTGTGTATATATATATCTGAAGTTTCCAAGATAGAACATATATATTCAAATATGAGAAAATCTTCCGCATAAATAGATCCATAAAAATCTCCTTTAGATTCGCGATATTAAATAACAGAGCTGTTGTAACTTCCCTGAAGAATCGGCATAAAAAGCTCCGTTTTAAATCAATCATTAATCCGTTGAAAATCGTCTTTGATTCCGTCAAAGTCGTACTTAAGAATCGGCTCGAAATCCGCTTAATAATCCGCCTGTTTGACCAATGCAAAAGGAAATATCGTCTGTCAAAAATATCCCGACGCCAAACGTAGGGTTGATGACGTGGCTCCAAACGTAGGGTTCACAAACGTAAGGTTTACAAACGTAAGGTTCACAAACGTAAGGTTGAACATACATATTTTCTCTTCAGCATTCAAATGTAGGGTTGATCATCCATACTTTTGAGAAACAAACTCCACACTGAAAACTAACGTACGGTTTCTCTTCCATACTTGTCTAACAACAAAAACGTAAGGTTCCTTCCAAACGTAATGTTCTTCTTCCATACTTTTCAACAACGTAAGGTTCATTAACCATACGTTTCAAAATAACGTAAGGTTCCTTAACCATACGTTTCTTTTAACATAAAAAGTAAACTTTTCATCCATACGTTGCGTTCATCAACGTAGGGTATGAACAGTGATTCCAGTACGCGCTAAAATTGATCTCGCGCTACAGTGATTCCAGAACGCGCTAAAACTGATCTCGCGCTACAGTGATTCCAGAACGCGCTAAAATTGATCTCGGAATAAATGAAGTATAAAATCTCGTTATATGAAATAAATAAATAAAATAAATTCCTGCAAAATACTCAACGAAATAATTAGTAAATAATTAAGGGTATTTGTGAGCATCAAAACCATCATAAAGAGACAGAGTATTATTTAAAATAATCTCCCCCTTTAAAAAACATTATTTTGAATTGTTTGAAAACAATACATTGCTCAACAATCTCCCCCTTTTTGATGATTACAAAACCCATAAAAATAATAGAACTAATTTAATTGCAATCTTTATTGAAAAATTAGTTTTATAAAATTTTAGAATTTTGAAAGGATTAAAACAATATTTAACTATAAAAAAAATTTCTCCCCCATAAAAAAAATTTTCAGCTAAAAATAGATAAAAGATAAATATCGTATATATCCAAATTCTCCATATATCCAAATTTCTTCATAGGAAACAAATGAATTTAAATGTTGTGTTTATCCAAATTCTCCCCCTTTTTGTGATATCAAAAATAATGAAAAAATTACGGATTTGAACACATTCAATATTGCACTGAACTATAAGTAAATGCTATAGTTAACTGTGTATGAATAAGTGAATTGGTTATACTGGCTAACTTAATCATAAATCAATAAACAAAACAAAATAAATAAGAAAAGAATTTTCATTCACAAGCTGTTATATATAAACGATTGTGATATACAGAGGAATCAAGGTTCATAGATAAGACAGGGAAAAAAGGTGTCTATTTCCTTTGAAACGTGGTCTTTATCTCTGTAAACTGTTCTCTGAGTCTCTTCATCATCCCATATCCTAATTTGATGATAAGATCTCTGTTCTCTTGAGTCATATGAATATCTTCAATCAAATTAACTCTGAAAAACTCATGCATTCTTTCTTCTTTTTCAACAAAAAGAGCCAATTTTTCTGATAACTGATTCAAAAGAATCCTAATCGGTTGCTCTCCAGATGTCAACTGATCCACTAAAAATCTCTGATTATCTAGCAAAACTGACAAAGGGGCACTATTACACTGAAGATCGTGTAATCTGTCACTCATATTGCTCATTGCTCCAGTAATTGCTTGAAATCTACGAATCAAATCATGTGAAGAGCCTGATCCACTCACAGCACTGTTTGCAATAAACTCAAATTTATTCTCCATGTAAATCTTCAACTCAGACAAATCATCTTTCTTTACCATCTCTGATTTTAACTGATCAACAGCATGCAGCATATCAGTCTTAAACAAATCTACTTCCTGTCTTGAAACAGTACATTCTTTCAGCTTCTGAAACTTCAACTGCTCTAAGTCCAGAGAATTTCTGAGACTAACATTCTCAGATTCTAACTGAGAGATACGCTTGTACAACTCAACAAATTCTTCTTTTCTTGAATCAGGGGCACCCTGTGCTCGATTCTCATGTTGAGAAGTAGGTTGATGAAGCAGGGCAAGAGGTAAGGAATCTGCATCAGACTGTTCTTTGTCCTTGTCCTGACAAGTTTGATCCACTGAACTATCTTTTGAAGCCTGTAACTCTTCCACTGAAAAATCTTCTTGAAGTACCTCTGTATGAGCTTCAGAAGTATGTTCATCATGAACAGTAGTCTCTCTGACTTCTACGGATTCTTGAGGTCCGGCCACTTCTTCACCAGGCACTGCCTCCATAAGTTGTTCTTGTTAAATTACTTTTTCAACAGCCACAGCAGCAGATTGAGGTTCTTCTTGAGTTTCTGTTTGAGCTGCTGGTTCCTCTATCGTTGCAGTCTGCTCCACAACAGCTTCTCTCACAAATGAATAAGAAATTACCAATTCAGAGGATTTCAAGGCAGGAGAGATAACTTCTTCATCAATTGACCTCTTCCTTCTAGATTGAAGTCCTTCTTGACTTCTCTCTTCCTCAACTTCCTCCATCTCAAAACGAAATCTCCTTGCCACTGTACTAACTCTTGATTCTGCTTGTCCTTCCTTGGACTTAGCCGGTTGATCCTGAGCACTCTCCGAGTTTTCTTCAGCTCCAACAGGTAAGAGTTTTCCTTTAATTGTGCTCCAGAAGTATCCTACTTTCCTTAAAGTTCCAGCTTTGAAAACATTACTGTGGTGACATTTCACCCCAGCATCTACCAATCTGATCATTCCTCTTTTAAACAAAAACAAAGAAATGAACCTTCCATAAGGGAAAAAGGTCATTCTTGCTTCACTCTGACAGCAGTAACTCAGATATCTTATCATAAACCGAGGAAAATTAAACTTAATATCACACATCAGAAGATACATTATGTACATGTCCGGGTATAGGATTTTCTCCATCTCATCCATTCTTGGTGCTAAACCAGTCTGAACAAATTTTACCAAAATTTTCTGATCGGGCTCCAAATCCTTAATAAACATCTTCTTTATCACTCTGGTTCCAAACAGAAAAGACATAATGTCTTCAGACTTATGTACAGAATCTCCAATATTCCGTAAATCGAAATGAAAAACTCCTTCATGAGGGCAGTTAAGAATTTGACTTATCTCTACAGATGATATTGAAAAGTCCTTATCCTCTATTTGAGCCAATAAACTATCCTCCGTATCTCCAAGGCTAAACTGAACAGTTCTAAAGAAATGTCTCATTTCTGCCTCATATAGAAACTCGGAATTTGCACTATTAAAAGCTTGCTCAAGGCTTTGAAACGACAACGCTTGCTTCAATAGTAAATTAGTTTCAAACAGCCACTCTAAATCTATGACTTTACCTTGCAGTATTTTCCGACCTACTACCTTAGGTTTCTTTGCAGCACTGCTCTCGGTTTCATCTGGATGCTTAGTCTTTGCCATTCCAACAACGATTTCTGAAGGTTCGTAAGTTTAGGGTTTGAAGATTCAGAAAAGGGTTTTGGAGCAGATGTGCGGTTTTAGGTTTTCGAAAGGGTTTCCGAAAAAGGTGAAGCAGTTTAGAAGGTGAAACAGTTCTGACAGCCTTGATTCCCGTGTAATCACTAATCATTACTTTTATTTAAAACAAAATAAAATTACTTATAGCGGAAAACAGAAATTAAGCAGAATTCGAAAACAGAATAAGATTAAAAAAAAGATTATTTAAAATTAAATAAACCTAACTCCCCCTTAATAAATTCAAACCTTGCCGTGGGAAGTGGTTTAGTAAAAATATCTGCTAATTGATTTTCTGTATTTACAAATTCTAAAAATATATTCTTTTTAAATACATGATCTCTTAAAAAGTGATGTCTTATATCAATGTGCTTAGTTATAGAATGACTAATAGGATTTTTTGAAATATTAATTGCACTAGTATTATCACATAAAATAGGTGTATTATTGAAATTTAATCCAAAGTCCATAAGAGTGTTTTTCATCCACAACACATGTGCACAGCAACTACCTGCAGACACATATTCTGCCTCGGCTGTTGACAGGGCAACTGAGTGTTGTTTCTTACTAGACCATGATACTAAAGACTTTCCTAAAAAGTGACATGTTCCTGAAGTACTCTTCCTATCTAATCTACAGCTTCCAAAGTCAGCATCTGAATATGAAATTAAATTAAAGTCAGAGGTTTTTGGATAAAGCAGAGATTGATAAATAGTACCCTTTAAATATCTAAAAATTCTTTTAACAGCAGTTAAATGGGATTCTTTGGGATTTGATTGAAATCGAGCACAAAGACATACTGAATACATTATATCTGGTCTACTAGTAGTAAGATATAACAAACTACCAATCATACCTCTATATAACTTGTTGTCCACTGATTTTCCAGTTTCATCCAAATCAAGTTTTATATTAGTACACATAGGAGTTGTAAATGGCTTGCTGTTTTCAAGTCCAAATTTCTTAAGTAAATCAGTAATGTATTTGCATTGATTTAAAACATTTCCAAAATCTTTTTGAAATATTTGAAGACCCAAAAAGAAATTTAATTCTCCCATCATACTCATTTCAAATTCTTTTTCATTAATTCTGAAAATTCATGACAAAGAATTTTATTGGTTGATCCAAAAATTACATCATCAACATAAATTTGTACCAACAAAACATTATTTTTCACAGTTTTCTTAAAGAGTGTTGGATCTGCCAGTCCAACAGTAAAATCATTTTTCAAAAGAAAATAACTTAGTCTTTCATACCAAGCTCTAGGTGCTTGTTTAAGGCCATAAAGAGCTTTAGTAAGTTTGAAAACAGAATCTGGTTTTTGAGAATTTTCAAAACCAGGAGGTTTCTCAACATAAACTTCCTCCATTAAATAACCATTTAAAAAGGCAGATTTAACATCCATCTGAAATAATTTAAAATTCATATAAGATGCATAGGCTAACAGGATTCTAATGGCTTCTAACCTAGCTACAGGTGCAAAGGTCTCATCATAATCTATTCCTTCTTCTTGATTATATCCTTTAGCTACTAATCTTGCTTTATTTCTAGTTATTATCCCTTGATCATCCTGTTTATTCCTAAAGACCCATTTAGTTCCTATTACTGGATAATCATGTGGTCTTTCAACTAATTCCCAAACCTTATTTCTCTTGAACTGGTTCAATTCATCCTGCATTGCTATTACCCAGCTCTCATCATCTAAGGCTTCTTCTATGGTCTTAGGTTCTTGTTGGGATAGGAAAGCAGAGAATTCAACTATGTTTCCAAGGTTTCTTCTAGTTTGAATACCAGTCTCTAAGTCACCTATCACAGATTCTAAAGGGTGATTCTTTAAGGTTCTAGACTGTCTAGGCATTACATTCAAGGGTTCTTCAGTGTCATTTTCTTCTGAACTGGACTGAATTTCTTTTATATCATTTTCAAAATCATTCTTTAAATTCTCAAGTCTCATGTTTTCATTAGAATCAGGTTCATCTATTTGTTCTATCCTTTTCTCAAAAGGATCAGATTCATCAAATTTCACATGAACTAATTCTTCAACAATCCTTGACTTTTTATTATAGACTCTATAAGCTTTGGAGGTTGCAGAATATCCTAAGAAAATACCTTTATCAGATTTTGGATCAAATTTACCAAGATTATCTTTGGTATTCAAGATGTAAACCTTGCATCCAAAAACTTTAAAGTAATTTACTTTAGGTTTTCTGTTATTCCATAGTTCATAGGGTGTCTTTTTCAAAATAGGTCTTATTAAAATTCTATTCATTATATAACAAGCTGTATTAACAGCTTCTGCCAAGAAATATATAGGTAGGCTATATTCATTTAACATAGTTCTAGCCATTTCTTGAATAGTTCTATTTCTTCTTTCTACAATCCCATTCTGTTGAGGTGTTCTTGGAGCAGAGAAGGTGTGTTTAATACCCATGTTTGAGCAAAAGGAATTAAATTCCTGGTTCTCAAATTCTCCACCATGACCACTTCTCAATGAGATTATATTAAAACCTTTTTCATTTTGAATAGATTTACAAAAACCTTCAAATAAACTAAAAGCTTCACTTTTAAATTTCAAAAAGAAAATCCAAGTAAATCTAGAATAATCATCAACTAATACATAAACATATAATTTACCAGCTAAACTTGCTACTCTTGAAGGTCCAAACAAATCCATATGGATAAGTTCTAGAGGTTTAGTTGTAGCAACTTTATTAACAGATTTGAATGATGATTTGTGTTGCTTGCCAAGCTGACATGCATCACAGAATCTGTCATTTTCAAATTTGAGACTAGGCAAATCAGAAACTAGATGTTTCTTAGATAATTTATGTAAAGCATATATATTGCAATGACCAAGTCTTCTATGCCAGATCCAGGATTCACTTATATTAGCAGTTAAGCAGTTTACTTGTTGTTTACACAAGGAATACAAATCCAAAGTATAAACATTATCAGTTCTGGGTGCTCTAAACTTAAAAAGTTTATCTTTAGAAACAGTACAACTATTGTTAGTAAAATCAACAGTGTATCCATCATCACAGAGTTGAGAGATACTTATCAGATTGTGTTTTAACCCTTGTACATAAAGTACTTTGTTGATTGAGACTGTCTCTGGATCTCCAACTGTTCCAATACCAATAATCTTTCCTTTGGCATTGTCACCAAAGGTGACAAGTCCTCCTTCCTTTCGAGTAAGAGAAGACAAATTAGCTGAAGTTCCACTCATGTGTCTTGAGCAGCCACTGTCCATATACCATATTTCTTTCTTTCTTTGATGACCTGTTACCTGCAAAGTCATTCAAACAAATTGCTTTGGTACCCATATTTTGTTGGGTCCAGGAGTGTTAGCAAGCAGTGATCTGGGTATCCAGATTTGCTTTGTTTTCTTAAAATTGATTGAATCATATATATCATTGGAAATATAAGCTTTCTTAATTCCACATATTTGAGGTTGTCTTAGAAAACAGTTTTTAGCTATATGACCTTTTGTTCCACAGAAGTTACAAATAACCTGTTTAGTGCTAGGAACAAAATAATTTTTGTATAACTTTGGGTTTTCTCCTTTACTTACAATTCCAAACCTTTCCTTTTTAATTACAGTTTTTCCAAGTATCTCATTTAAGGCGTTTTCTCCTTTTGTAAAAACTAATGCAGCCTTTTTATAAGATTCTACTTCATCCTGTAGAGTTTTTATTTTTGATTCAAAATTAATTTTATTTGAGTCAGCAGAGTTGTATTTGTCAATTAATTCCTTATGTTGTTTTAGCAAAGTATTTCTCTCATCTGAAATAGCTTTATGCAAGTTCTTTATAGATTTATATTTTTTAAATAATGAGTCATACCTTTATTCAAGCATATTGCAGTAAGCTGCAAGTTTTTTATTTGAGAAACCTGTTTCAGAGTTTGATTCATTATTTGAGTCAGAGGAGTAGTATGAGTGCACCTCATCAGTTTCAGCCATGAAACACATATTTGCTTTTAAATTGGCTTCCTCCTTCTCTGAGCTTGATTCAGAAGAATTACTTGAGTCTTCAGAAACACTCCAAGTAGCTTTCATAGCTTTCTTGTCTTTCTGCTCATAATCATCTCTTTTGAAGAATTTCTTCTTCTTTGCATCTTTCAATTTTGGACAATCCGGTCTGATATGTCCCATCTTTTTGCATTCATAACATCTCACTTCCTTGCTATCCTTCTTGAAGGATTTCTTGAAGTCTTTCTTCTTACTGTAGAACTTTCTGAATTTTCTGGCTAGCTGAGCCAGTTCTTCATCCGAATTTGAAGAATCAGAGCTTTCTGATTTAGCACTTACTTCTCTGTTCTTCATCTTTCTATCCTTTTGTTGAGAAGTCACTTTCAAAGCAGTATTTTCCCTTTTTATGTAGACTTTATGCTCATTTACCTCATCTTGCATTTCAGCCTCGTACATCATCAATGTACCAATCAGCTCTCTCATAGTTATATCTTTAACAGAAGTTGATTGTCTGATTGCTGCAGAGATTCCATTCCATCGAGTAGGAAGTACTCTCAGTACCTTTAACGCTTGATCAGCCTGCTTGATTGGTTCTCCTAGAGCTGTTATATTATTGAAAATTTCTGTCAATCTTCCATTCATCTGAGTGATGCTCTCTCCTTCAATCATTCTGAAAGTATCGAATTTTAATTTAGTAGTTGCATATCTCATCTGTCTTACATTATCTGTTCCTTCATAAGCAACAGCTATTGTTTGCCACATTTCATATGCAGTCGGGCATTGAGATACTCTGTTAAATTCATCCGGTCCTAAACCACAGATGATTGCATTCATAGCTTTTGAATTCATGTCATACTCAGCCTCTGTAGCAGCACTCCATGTATCGGGATTTTCAGGAATTTCATAGGGAGTCAGAATATTTGAATAGACTCTGTAACCAAGATTTTTCAGATAAATAATCATACGTGATTTCCAGCAGCCATAATTATCTCCATTAAAGTAAGGTGCTCTGACCATTGACATTCCCTCCCTCGTATCAGCCATGATACACTATGTATAATCTTTAAATACTTCTAGCTTGATAATACTTTAAAAATAAGAAGCTCCTCCTCTGATACCAATTGTTGGATCTGAATCTACGGATTACACACAAGAGGGGGGTGATTTGTTTTTTTTCAAAATTATTACAATCTCTTCAATTTAGACAAATTCTGTCCACTATGCCTTAGCACGATTAAATATGCAGCGGAAAAAGTAAAAGCATGAACACACGGATGTATAGTGGTTCGGGGAACAGAAGGCCCCTAGTCCACTCCACCAACGCTCAAATCCACGAGCTTGGCGATTTTCACTATCTGGTCCTCGTTTCCACAGACCTGTTCACAACTGAGTACAGGCAGTTGACACCTTTACAAGTTTCAGGAGAACACAGCCTTCCTGGTTCAAACACGAACCCACACAGCTTAGAAAGAGAAGCTGATCACTCAAAAATAAAAAGGGTTTCGATAAAGAAAACACTTCTCCAGTTGTTCTTCACAATTGCAACAGAATGCAATTGACAGTAGATAGATCGTCGTCTTCAGAAAATAAAGATCTGTAATCAAAACAGTTCTGAGTCGATCCAGTTGCAATAGATATTACATGAAACTTCACAACTTCAGCAGCAGTAGATTTACAACAGATAGTCGATGAAGAACACGTGAATCTGCTATCAAGATCTTCCTTCGATAATAAAGGTTTTACACTTCTTCTCGATCACCAGAAAAGAACGCCTTCACACAGTCTCTGTTTCTTGCTCGTTAAAAGATCAATCTGTATATTTCATACACTTTCCTGTGTATATATATATCCGAAGTTTCCAAGATAGAACATATATATTCAAATCTGAGAAAATCTTCCGCATAAATAGATCCATAAAAATCCCCTTTAGATTCGCGATATTAAATAACAGAGCCGTTGTAACTTCCCTGAAGAATCGGCATAAAAAGCTCCGTTTTAAATCAATCATTAATCCGTTGAAAATCGTCTTTGATTCCGTCAAAGTCGTACTTAAGAATCGGCTCGAAATCCTCTTAATAATCCGCCTGTTTGACCAATGCAAAAGGAAATATCGTCTGTCAAAAATATCCCGACGCCAAACGTAGGGTTGATGACGTGGCTCCAAACGTAGGGTTCACAAACGTAAGGTTTACAAACGTAAGGTTCACAAATGTAAGGTTGAACATACATATTTTCTCTTCAGCATTCAAATGTAGGGTTGATCATCCATACTTTTGAGAAACAAACTCCACACTGAAAACTAACGTACGGTTTCTCTTCCATACTTGTCTAACAACAAAAACGTAAGGTTCCTTCCAAACGTAATGTTCTTCTTCCATACTTTTCAACAACGTAAGGTTCATTAACCATACGTTTCAAAATAACGTAAGGTTCCTTAACCATACGTTTCTTTTAACATAAAAAGTAAACTTTTCATCCATACGTTACGTTCATCAACGTAGGGTATGAACAGTGATTCCAGAACGCGCTAAAATTGATCTCGGAATAAATGAAGTATAAAATCTCGTTATATGAAATAAATAAATAAAATAAATTCCTGCAAAATACTCAACGAAATAATTAGTAAATAATTAAGGGTATTTGTGAGCATCAAAACCATCATAAAGAGGCAGAGTATTATTTAAAATAATCTCCCCCTTTAAAAAACATTATTTTGAATTGTTTGAAAACAATTCATTGCTCAACAATATAGACTATGATGCGTAAGAATCTACCAATGATATTTGAAGGAAAGAAATTATAGTTTCTTGTTTTTAAAATGTGTCGAAAAATACACCATGGGGAATGCCTTACCAATACTGGTAAATTTTTTCGATGTGGTAAGTTTGGACATATGTCCTGATATTTTAATGTAAATGTTCCAAAGATTAATCTTTATAAGAAAATTATTACATGTTATAAATTTGGATATATGGTTTATTATGAAAATTTATTCCCAAAGAGAGATCCAAATGATGAAAAGAAGCCATAATATAAGTAGAAATGTGTAGTGAGATCCTTTGAAACTACGTCAGTAGATTTCAGGCCATCCAATGAAGTTGTATCAAGTAACTAGTTTGTTTACTCATATTTTTATAATGTTTTTTTGATACAGGGCCTAAAATTCCATCATTTTTGAGTATGTTTCAGGTAAATTGGAAATATCACCTCAAAAAATGAGGCATGAACTTATTGTTAAAACCCTAGGGGGAATATTATAGTAAAGAGAAATTATAAGAATCATTCTATTGGGATCTGGGGAAATTCATTACCTACAAACCATGTTTTCTTCCTTATAAGGATATTATGTCATTATAGGAATGGATTGGCTTTCTATTTATCATGATAAGATTGATTATAGAGATAAATAAGTTGTTTTCATGAAAAAAATTCATTTTTTATAGAAGAATAAACCAATAAAATTGATAGCATATCAAGAATCAGAGAAATTTTTAAAAGATGGAAATGAAATTTATCTTTCTCAAATTGTCGAAAACTAGGGAATTTTTCTGATTAATGATGTTCCATTGGTAAATGAATACCTTGATGTTTTTCCTAATGAGATACCTAGTGTCACACCAGATCATGAAGTTGAATTCAAAATTGACATAGTTCTTAATGTAATGCCAGTTTCAAAACCTCCATATCTAATGGCTCAAATGTAACATCAGGAATTGAAAAATTAGTTATAGGATTTACTTGATAAATATATAATTCGTCCAAGAACATCACCATGGGGTGCTCTTATTTTTTCATAATAATTAAATATGGTTTCATTAGAGTTTTCATTGATTATAGAGCTTTTTAATGACATCACTATTAAAATATTATCATTTTACTCATATAGATGAGTTATTTTATTATCTCCATGGAGATCCGTATTTTTCTAGGATTGACTTCAGATCTGGATACCATCAGCTAAAGATGACAGATTATGATATCCCAAAAATAACATTTCTTACAAGATATGGGCATTATGAATTTACTGTTATGCCGCTAGGATTAACTAATGCACCATTTTTATTGATGGATCTTCTTAAAAGAATATTTCATGTGTTCTGGGATAAGTTTTTAGTATTTTTATTTATGGTATTCTGGTATTTTATAAGGGTAAAGTGAAGAAAGAAATATATATATATATATATGTGTTGTTTTATAAACTGTAATGGAAAAGAAAATT
Organism: Viscum album; assembly: GCA_963277665.1. Taxonomy (NCBI): domain Eukaryota; kingdom Viridiplantae; phylum Streptophyta; class Magnoliopsida; order Santalales; family Viscaceae; genus Viscum; species Viscum album. Next base: position 1,429,651,738 of record OY728147.1, on the reverse strand, counting down.
TTTGTAAAATTTAACAACTGTGATTTTTTGGTTGAAAAAAAATTTCTTTATTTGTAACATTTTTAATAAGGATGGAATAATAGTCATTCATATAGAAATAGAAGAGGTTGATGAATATAGAAGACTTAAAAATATTATATATATTTGTAGTTTTATGTGATTAGTAGTTTATTACCAATGGTTTGTTAAAAACATTGCATGGTTATCAAGCCCACTATGTAAGTTAATGTAAAAAGGGGTTAAATTTATTTGGAAAGAATAATGTGATCATTATTTTTATGAACATAATAATATATTAGTGAATGGCGCACTTTTGACATTACCTTCCCGAAATGGTAAGTTTTTCATCTACATTGATTCTTCATTGAAGGAACATGGTTGTGTTCTGATGTAGAATGATCAGGTAATTTCTTATGCTTCAAGACAACTAAAACCTCATGAGTTAAATTATACCACACATGATTTGGAATTGGAATCATTGTTTTAGGTATTCAAAATTTGGAGTTAGCATTTATACATGTCAAAATGTCAAATATATAATGAGCATAAAAGTCAAAAGTATATATTCACTCAGAAGGAATTAATCATGATGAAGAGAAAATGGATTGAATTTATAGAAGATTATGATTTGAAAATCAATTACCATCAAGGAAAAGTAAACTATGTGGAATATTACTTGAGTCAAAAATAGCATGCATCGTTAACCATGTTACATTTGGAACATGATACCTTGTTTAATGATTTTATGAATTTTTGATTAGATGATTTTGGAATAGGAAAAAAATATATTTTTTTCTAGGTATCAGTGTAGTCATCACTATTAGACAGAATTAATCATGTGCAGAAGGAGGACTGTGAGCTACAAAAAAGGTATAACAGGTTAAAATGTGTAAGTTCTCTGAATTTAACCATGATAAAGATTTTGTTTTAAGATTCCGAAAAAGGTTGTTTATGCCTTGTGATTCCCATTAGAAGAATTATTTTTTGTGTGAAGCTCATAGTTATCCATTTTCAGTTCATCCTGGAAGAACTAAGATCTATAAAGACCTTTGGGAGTATTATTGTTGAGATGGAATGAAATATGATATTGCAGAATATACTATGAAATGTTTGACATGTCAAGAGGTTAAAGCAGAGCAGAATTTACTGAATGGAATTTTTCGTCCTTTTTCAATGCCATAATAGAAATGGTAGAATGTATCCATGAACTTTGTAGTGGGACTACCCAAGACATCTCAAGGTAACAATGTGATTTGGGTTATTGTTTATTAGATGATAAAATATGAACATTTTCATTCTATTCTAGATACAATGTCTTTAGATCAGATTTCATGACTATACCACAATTATATTGTCAGGCTACATGGTGTTCCACATTCCATTTTATCTAACTGGGATCCCAGGTTCACTTTTATCTTTTGGAATGTCCATCAAGAGTGTCTTTGGGAATATAATTAACTTTTATTACAACTTTTCATCCGCAATCAGATGGGTAGTAAGAATGAATGATTCATACTTTGGAGGATATGCTTGTTTCTTGATCAATGGAGTAACATGGAAGATGGTATCTGCATATTTATTTAGTTGATTTTTCCTACAATAACAGTTTTCATTCCAGTATATATATGGAACCTTTTGAGGCATTGTATTGGAAGTAGTGTAGAACTCCAGCTTTTGTGGATGAAATCGGGGAATGGAAGTTGATGGGACTAGAATTAGTAAAGGAAGTAGCTGAGAAAGTGAAGAAGATCTAGAAACACATGATGATATCTTAGAGACGGCAGAAAAGTTATGTAGACAATATGAGGAAACATATTTCTTTCGAGGTAGGTGGTCTTTTTTTTATAATATCACAATAGAAGAGTGTTATGCCATTTGGTAAGAAAGGAAAAATAATTCCATGGTTTATAATACCTTATGAAATACTAGTGAAATTTGGACCAATATCCTACAGAGAATATTTTACTCTGAGTTTATCACAAGTATACAATGTTTTTCATATTTCTATGTTGAGAAAGTAAGTTCCATATTCCTCTCATGTTTAGAGCCCAGAAGCAATTCAGCTAGAAAAGAACCTTTCTTATGAAGAGAAACCACTTTATATTCTTGATAAAAGGGAAAAAGTATTGCATTATAATTTAATCCACCAGGTAAAAGTTTTTTGAAAAACCCATGTGGTTTAATAAGAATCATGGGAGTCTCAAAGTGCTATGAGGGAAGGGCACCCTCAAATGTTTAATAAATAATAAAATTATGAGGATATAATTTCTAGATGGTGGGGATAATGTAAAACCCCTAGTTTTTTAAAATAAATTAAAATACATGAATCATTATTTTAATTTTATATTATTAACAAGCCTTTAAATGTAATTTTGACACTTCTATGTTTTGATTTTTGAAAAACGGTGATCTACAATTGTGACATTATGTTATATGGAATTTGATGGAACCAACTTGATTTTTGGTAAATATTAACATACCCATATGAATAGTAATATGAATAGTTATATGAACATAATGAATATTAAACTTTATTATTATTTTATTTTCGGAAGGTTTTAAGATAATTCCATCTTGACTAATTTTACAAGGTGATATAAAATGAGTTATAGTTTTAAAATTGTTAATTTTTGAATAATGTATGTCTTTATTTAAAAATTAAATTAATAATATTTAGAAAATAATTTTCATAAAATTGAGTTCATATTGAAATTTTAAGTGTCTAATAATGGTTAGCGTGAATATTTTGGATTTTTCTTAAATTCTTGAGTTTTGTATGAATAATGTAATACGGTAAAATACCGTATATTCAAATAATCAGTTAAACACCCTATTTATGACATCATAACTGATGTAGATCCACAAGTTTCTAAATCACATGATATTATTACTATTTAGGGTCATATGAAACAAGCCTATTTATAGGCTTGAGAAAAAATATTTAACTTATGATTAAAATAATGTAAATTCTTTCCTCCACTCCACTATAAATGTCGCCCACATTCCCCTCTTCCAATTGCACCTCTCAAGCCTTAATATTTGCCTAAGTTATTCCAAATTACCTCTCCATGGTTATTCCAATCATCCTAGATTTGTGGGCCTCACCAAAAGGCCAAATCCAAATCCCTTAACGAGGATCTCAAGGAGAAGAGATCAAGAGGTAAAAATCCTTTTCATTTTTCATGTGTTATCCTTTTTAAAAATGTTGTAGACTAAGCCTCATTTTATTTATAAATCAAAGAAGTAACTAGAATATGTATAGGGATACTCATTACATAGCTAAAAATCCCAAGGAAAAGGGGCCTAAATACAGGGCTTGAATGCCCATTTTTTGACCCAAAGGGCCCCTTGGTGAACAATATTGTTATAGTACTCAGGTTACTACAGTCCCTTCTATAGTACCATTGCCACTAGATTTCCTAATACAGTGGATCCACTGCTACAGTGTCACCTCTACTACTATACTACTATAGTACCTGGAATTTTTCCTTTCCCAGATTTGATCCTAGGTCTTTTATATGCCAAGTAAGAGCATGTACCACTTGGTTAGAGGCTCAATGGTGTTTTTCATGTTTTTTCATTCCATTTCCGTTATTTTATTATAATCTATTTACATCCACTTATCCAGAAGGTATGAAATCTAGTAAATAATATATATTATTTTGGTTACCATGTTTGTTTAAATGATTACTCATCTTCTTTCATAGCCTCTCCCTCTTTTTTGTAAATAAAAACACCATCCAAGATGTGTCGATTTACCAAAATTGTGGACTATGTGTTTGAAATAACCATTAAATCCTTCAAAGTTGAACATAAAACTATTTTAATGGTTGAAATAGAATGTAATGTTTATTTTTAACCTATTTTATGTTATATAATTATATTTTATACATGAAATTTAGTTATATAATTAAACAACTTCATGATTATCAAGGAACCTCAAAAAATTATCTAAACAAACATCATTAATGTTTTATCAGATGATCCATCATCATATATGCTAAAAACATGATTTTTTAGTATCATAATATATTCCGAAAAGATTCCAATACAATTTCCTTCCACTTCATTAATTTAATTTCTGTACAACAAGAAAATCAATAGAAAACTGGCCATGTAAATCATATAAAGAACACACCCTAAACAATGGAAGAAACAAAATAAAAATTATTAAAGGGTGAAATTATATAATGAAATGATCATATAAGATTTTATAAACATAAATATGTTTCATTAAGATATAAATAACACTGTTTTATCCATTATACAGGAGTTTTAATCACGTTTTATGTAAGAAAAACTGATGTAAGGGAATTCTTATTCCGATTTCCATTCTTTGGGTTAACCTTCTACTTCATTATTTATGTGGTATTTATAATGTTTGGGTGATGAATTTTGTTAATATTATGTTTAATTATTTTTTATTTATTGTTTATATATATATTAAATATATTTTAATATGGATAATTTTAATTATATGATATTTATAAGGGAATTTTCTTTTTAAACCCTCTTTTAAAATTCTGTTTTACAAAATTCAATTGCAATGATTTTATGACATTATTCATATTGTATGATTCTATTATGGTTCTTAGGAATAATTTATGATGAGGTTTGGGACATATATCTCCCTCTAATACATTTTTTATTTGAATGTTTGAGGTCGGTCGTATCGTTACTGCTAGTATACCCATGATGGTTACAAAAATTGTAAGTTAGTTGTGAGGGTAAAAAACTATAAAGATGTCGATATGGTGACAAGATTATGTATGTAATTCCCAAAGATACCTTTAAGTATCAATTTATGATCTATATGTTTTTTAAAATATCATGGATATCTCATGTTTCATAAATTATGTTTATATGGGTGAAAAGTATGTCTTCTTGAAAATGATTACAAGTATTCATGGATTAATGTTTTCATTCCTTCTTTCTTATCCCATACTATGGTTTTTGTGCTCATCCCAATATATTAAATGATTTTCAAAGGTTATAAGGATGTGTAAGAAAAATAAGTACGCCATGTTAAATTTTATGATAATTTTTCAAAGAAATCATTTTTAATTTTAAAAGTTTTAAATTATGGGTGAAATGAATAATTTTTTTATGGAATCCACTGAGTATTAATGTGGAATGTTATGAATGAAATATTTCCCAATACTCTAATTATACAAACTTTAAAATATCTTAAAAGTGAGTTCCTGAATAAATTCAAGATTATAAAATGTAATAAGTTATGGTCCTTGTACTTATGGAAAAAATATTTATTATTTTTATTATATTATTTGTGGAACCAATATCTCCCTCCATTGAATTGGGTAAAGATTACTATCTCATGAGATTAATATAATTTAAATGGGGTGTGAAACTTGTTTAGTAAGGGATTTAAAATACTATGATATACTTTTGAGTGAAACTTGTATAATATTATAGTTTTATAGAGAACCCATTTCACTATGATAGTCTAATAAATTATCCTTTACAACTAAGGAAATTATTTTATGTTCTTATCTGTATGCAACAACTAATTATCTTACAACAATATTATGTTCTCATGGCTCATGTTCATTGATTAAATTATGATTCATGTCCTATAAAAATATGTTATCAAAACCATGAATAAAATTTATGATCATTGACATTATACTTATTTTTTCAAATATTATGAACTTGTTATCCTACAAATATGTTATTTTTATTCATTTTTGATCATTGATATCTCCCTTGTTTACGATAACTGAGTATCTGAGCTCTACCTTTCTTATGATTCCTTTTAATAGGTTATGAAGAAAGGTAGTAAGTATTATATATCAATGAATAGTTATAATTACTAAGAATATAGTGGGAGATTATGTGTTTTACTCTTGTGCATGTTGATCAGCTATCCATGGTTCTTAATGTCACTAGACCTAAATGATTCTTTCATTGATAGTTTTGAAATGTAATATATCTTCATCTATTTATATTTTATGTCTATGTAAAAAAAGTTATGTTCTCTATAAATATAGTTAACTATATAACATAATAATAAATTGGTAAATGGGATAAAATTATTTTACTATATTTTAGTGGTAGAATAAGATTTCAAGGAAGTGGAAGAATAAATAAATAAAGATCACTTAATAATAAAAAATTTTCTAAGTTAAATATCTATAGGTTTTCACTAATAGTATTATTAGGTAGAATTTGAAATAAAAAAAAATATTTTAGTATATATAAAGGGATGAAAATAATTTGTTTGGATAATAATTGGATGAACAAAAATGGTTCACATAGATTGTAGAGAAGAAGAGATGTGGTTCCCTTTTTGAGTGATGAGACATACACTTCTAGAATTCCATAAAGTATTATATTATAATAAGGTCATGTTTAATTAAAATGATTATTAATGGAAAAATAAAATAATTATTAATAGGATAATGTTAATATATGACCATACAATAGGATTTATATTACTTTAATTAGCAAACTAACCCTTATTTATTAGTTAATCCAGTAAACTGATTTTATCCATAACCTCAATAACAAAATTTTCAAACTGAAAGGTTTATAATTTTACTTATAATATAATAATATGATCATAATTGTAAAAGGGATGAAATTGAAGACTATTGGTAGTACAAATCTTACAATTTCACAATATTTGTTTTAGTTTTATGAAATATAAAAAATATTTTTTAACATAAATTTTCATTATTATCGATTTTGACATTATTAATTTTATTTTAAATTAATGATAAAATTTGATAGTTAATTTAAAATATAAATAAATTACTAATCAATAATAAGATTTTTAATCTATAAGTTTCTTTTCAAATAAGAACTCCTCCTAAAGAAAATACATTAATGTTTTTAAAATTATTTCATTAAGATTTCCACTATTTGTACACATCTTCTGTCAATGCGGTATAAAAATTTATGGTAGCTATATAATCACTACAAAAATTAAATATATACACATCATAAAATTAATGTCATTATACTCAATATGAAATTAATTATTAATTCATCTCTTATTTGTATCCATATATGAACAAGTAGGTGACGTCTAAAAGAAAAAGAGTGGAATTTTTTAATTTTCATTTCATAAATTATTAATTAGGTCATTTCTAAGGACAAATAGCCCATACATAATTTAATATAAATAATAAGGTGATAAAGATCAAAATAAATTCATATAATATGAATTAATATAATAACATGTGGCCTTATCAATTAGTTTTGTCCTGTGTTAACCCAATTTACGTGTTTATAGTTGTCAAGATGTTTTTTTGATTATACTATTCCTTATTACCAAAACATAAGTTAGTCTTAAAAAATAATATTAATAATTAAATTAATTATATGGAACCAATTTTAAAAAATTAAATCCCTATAAGTGGAAGGAATTAATTTTATAATAATACAGAAAAGAGTGAGGAAAATTGGAAAATATTAAAACCACTATTGGAGGAAAAGATTATATTATATTAAATATATGTCTGTTAATATCATTAATTTGAATTTAAAGTAATAAATGAAGTTATATTATATAAAAAATTCATTTAAATTATTCATAATTATGTGATATTTTAATTAATTAAAAATAATAAACATAAAACAATTAAAAAACATTTTTTGAGAATTTTTTATGCCTAAAAATAAACATATAAAAAATTACAATGTAAAAATTATTAAAATCATATTAATTATATTATATAAAACTATAAGATAAATGTGTTAATTTGAAATCGAATTCAAATAATAATGGTACATTTGAATCGATACATTTATTGATAGGAAATGAGAGTTTTACAAAAAAATGTTATTTTTTACTACTCACTAAAAAACCAATTATTTTAGAAAAATCCCAAAGATTTACTCTACATAAATTTTTACATGATAATTTATAAAAATAAGTTAATTTTTATAGTAACATTTCAAAATTTGGAAGAAATTAATAAATTTATTTTCTCAAAAAATAAATTAAAGCGTTTTGGACGAAGAATATATTTTTAAAGAATTTAAGGAATTTAAAAAAATGGAGAACTTATATACCATTTTATTTTTATTCTATAAAAACATTAAAAACAATTTTTTTTGAAAAATCATATTCATACCACCAATTCAACATCAAATTTATAATAGTCATATTTAGATAACATATTTCATGAGTTATTTATGTGTGGTGTGGCAATTTATAGAGTCCATCGAACATAATTTTTTTTATTTTAAAATATGGGGTTGTTAAATTATCCCCAAATTCAATAGATATTCTCCTCTAAATTTTATCTTGATCTCAAAAATGAAGGGTTTTAAAATTTAAATTTCCTTTTTCAGAATACCCACTTCGTAATAGGGTTAGTAAAACTTCCTCTTAATAAGAGTGAAAGGGAAATACGATGTTAATCTATAATAAAAAACTATATTTCCAAATATAATATCATAAGTGGGAATTGAAAATATATAAATATATGAGAAAAATAATGACCAAGTGGTAATATATATTGCTATAGATAATGCTCGGTAGAAATATAATATCCACAAACACATACATCTGTGATGGGTGAAATCATTATTGATTCATTATAAATTTAGGTAAATGTGTAACATTTTTATTTCAAGATACTTTTCCTAATTTTGTGGTATTATTTTTTCATCATGATAGAGAACACCATAGAGTATATTTACATGGTATATTTCTATTTCATAAGAAAAATTTCATCCTTTAGATGTGGTTCAATCAATTTTCACTTCCTTTTACACTTAAGGAAATTAATATATGAGATTAATTTTTTATGTGTAATGAACTAAAATTATATTTTAATGGATCATAAGATCAAAAAATGAGTAAAAATTCATTAAATATATCTCTAATTGTTTACTAAAACAAAAATGGATAGCACATGTTATCCAATATAACAAAACAATCTTTATACAAGAACAATAACACCAAAAGTTTACCATAAAATTTATCTACCAAAAAATTTATGTAAATGAAATGTAAAATTAACTAGGGCATCACATAGACAATTGGTAGAAATTGAATCATTTTTTCTCTTATATTGGGTGTTCTAGCCTCGCGTCCTTTCATGATATGACAGGTTGTCTCTCAGGATGTATCTTTTCCATTTTTTAAAAGTACATTTATATAATGCGTATTACATTCCAAAACAATATGAGGAACGTCCTAAAAATTAAAGAGATCATTAACTAAATGTTTTTCCACAATGTGTTTCTATAAAACCCATTTGTTTCCACAATATTAGATAATAATAGCTTAATTTTACTACCTTAACATTAATAATCAAATAAACCCAAAATGTTTTTAATAACATTAAATTGAGGTACAAAAAATGTATATGTATTCTTCCTAAAATATTTTTTTTTACAAAACCCATATCAAACCCATGGGTTATATTAGTGTAAATGTATCCAAAAATAATCCTAATCATCTTATACATCTATAGAATAAACTATAAATGGGGAACTACTATTTTAAACATGTGATTAAGAATACACTTATCAAAATATTGAATATCAAATGTTTCTTATAGGTTATATTATCTAAGTCAAACTAAATGTTTATAATGAAAATATGATTTAGCCTGATCATATCCCACATGATTTTAAAACCATGTGTGTTTTGAGGTTAAACTCACTAATCACTATAATGAAGGATGAGATATAATAGACCAGAGAGAGATTTTTTCTATAAAAAACACATAATAGTTATCTTAATAAAATATTTTGTTATATTTTACATAGAATTGTCTTAATAGTCATTTGTTGGATTATTTTCTGTAATCAGTTTTTTCATTAATCTTGTAATCATGGTTTCTAATAAACTACCTATAATACTAATTATATTGATTCTGACCCTAGAAGCCCAAATACCATGGTTATATTACGGATTTGGAATAAGAAATAAGGAATCACAACCTAAATGACTGAATAGTTTTGTTCTGTAATAAACTAGATACGTAAATTAATCACAAATTATATTTGTAAAATTTAAATATAGCATTGTGAGAGTAAGAAATTATGAATTCTTGAACACATTCTAAAATTAAATATTAATATCATTAGAAAAGGGAAAAAATATGGATGATCTCAGATTATTATTTGGGGTACATAAAATAGAATATTTCTTGAATTAATAATATATAATGAATATGGGAAGGAATATGACTAAATACTCATTTCATTTTATCAATATCATGGTTATGGTGAATATTATTGAAGGAATAAATAGTAATCAAATAACTAAATATAAAAAATCAGGTGATCTCGAAGATAATACATGGATAATATCAATATATTATTCTCATGTCAAATAATTACTAAATTATCTTGGAAAGAAATGCATAATATTGAACAACATGATCTCAGCCATCATGATATCCATACTGTCAAGACCTTTCACCATGCCATTCTAATATAGGGGTAGGTATACACCAGAAAACCATTCTAGAATACTAATCTGATTCATTATACCTATTGATTCCTCATGGGATTTTCAATTACCATCCAACTCCCATCACTAAATTTTAAAATCATTCCACTTATATCGAATGATCAATTTATTCATTGAACAATATTCCTTATCCACAATCATCTATTTTGAGATATGAATACAAATTATCAATAAATACCTATTTAATAACTAATATTCCATGTAAAACATTTTATTCTGAAATTTTATTTAGTTTTCACCAAAAAACATATCCATTATATAATGAATATGTATATTTAATGGAAATTTAATGTTAAATAACATCAAAATAGAGAATGTTCCAAGAGAATGTTAAGGATTTCAAAATTAAACATGAAATTGAATTCCAATTATTTACCAGGTCATATTGATCATAAGACATATATGGAAAGGATAAGGATATTAAAATTTCAAAATATCCCCAGTTGATTATATGTAATATATGCTCTTGTTATTGTTGGTGACCAAAAATACTATAAAAGAATATTAGAATCATTCTTGAGGAAAATACACTTTTTACATTGAAAATTACTTTTAAAAATAATACATAATATTAAAAGGAAAAATTATTCAAAAATAACAATTAAATTTACAATAAATTCCTCAAATAATTGAGCGGTCATGATGGTGGAAAATTCTATTCATGAAAACAATGTTAACAAAATATTACTTTCCCAATTTCGAGAAAAATTAAAAAACATACGTATTCATAATGGTACAAGAATTTACCATTTAAACCATTTTTTTAAAATTAAAACATCAAAAAAAAAATTAATTGATAAGATTAAAAAATTCCGGAATTTAGTTTTAGAAAACAAAAATATAGAATGAAATCATTTTCCACCAAAAAGAGAAATAAAGTTATCTTTTTAAAAAAAAATCTCATTCATTTTAATTTAAAAAGATATAAAATGGTTCTATTACATTATAATTTCCCAAATTTCTAGATAAAAATAAATCATTTTATGTTTGAGATATAAATATCAACAAATTATATTCGTGGATACATAAACATAAACTATACATAATAATTATAAGACTGTAAAATAAACCCTTACCACTTTGGTATCTATTGAATTATAAACACAAATGAATGAAATAAATTAAAATGAAACATTATATATAATTAATTTAAATTTATTCATGATATATCATATCAAATTTGTAGTAGATAAAACTTATAAAATAAATATGGGGAAAAATAAAAAAATATGCCTCAATGAATAAAATTTAAACGAAATATCTTTCCTCAGGTCCGACTAGCCAAATATATTCTTTATGTTAGTGAATAATAAGAAAATGTCGTTTTTATATTAATAAGAACATTCTTAAGATTATAATTTAATTTTTTATAACCATTTTATATTTAATTACTTAATTAGATAATTTCACATCAAATATTTTGATGGTATTTGGTTCATATGTCCGAAATTTCATCGGTGGGTAGAGTTTTGTCAATGTAGTCGTTGTTCTATAAGCTTCATAATATTAATATTGAAAAAATTAAAAAAAATTAAATATATATATTATAATTTTAAAACCAATCATGATATATGATTATGAAAAATGATCTACATTACAATCATGGAGACATTGGGATGTGTGTACGCATGAGTGATATATTCCTTTTTCAATGATCGTTATCGAATGAGGATCAGTATTATTTAATATTCCCATATATATAATCATATCATAAATAACATATTATTTATTCAATTATACTTATATATATATATATATTATCCATGTGGTATGATGATAAAAATGAATAACATTGCTTTATGGTGGCAATAGTCCACTTATACACACAAACAACCCATTCATTTTTCAGTGAATGGAAAGGTAAGAAAGTAATAGATATTTTATAGTTCTAAAAATTATAAATAAATAATAAATGTAATACATATATTTTATATCCATAATTAAAAATATTCATGATCATTGGTGATGGAAAATAAATTACATCGATTCACGAGGCGGTAAACCACCACACTCACTAATGATTGGTTCACTTTCCATTTGAGGGTAGAGGAAACAGATATAAGTTAATAAATTTTCATTTATAAAAAAAATTTACATGGGAGATAATTATTTTATTATATTTTAAATTATTTATTTGATTTTAATATGGTGTGAGAATAGATAAAAACATGCTCAGTTAGAAACGATACAATTTCTTCAGACATACTCTTTTGTTTTACACAAAAATCATTACTAGGATGTTTTATTATCATTAAAATGACTATAAAAGATTTTATGGGAAGTCCGGAAAGGTATTTAGTAGGTATTGGGTGAAAAAATTGGTTATTGTTATGTGGTGAGAAAAGGATATGGGTTTCCATTTTACATGTGAGGGGAGGGACGCTTTTATAATTTCTTAATTTAAAAAACAATAATATAGTCATATTAAATTTAAATGCTCCAAAATGTCCATTTATTATAATTTTATATAGGATATGGTGGAATTATGTCAATCCAATTGTATTTAGAGAAGTTCAATTAACAAACAGACCCTTATCTCTTGGTTTAACACACATGTAATCCCTTTTCATCCGTAACCGCAGTAACAACTTCTCCAAATAGAAAGGGTTGTAATTATTAATTATAAGAAAACAATTAGATCTTAAATGGAGTAGTTATGAAATTAAAAATCATTAGTATTCTTAATTTTCCTATTTCAATATTTTAGGTTTTAAAATAATTTAATAAAATATTATCTGACATAACGTATCATTTATTTCATTTTTGACATTTATTTTTAATTCGACTATAAATACATGAATATAAATTTTTTTTGGGAATATAATTCATTTATCCCACAAGAATAGATTATTATTAACTATATAATTATTTTGTAACCAAAACCTATCTAAAATTAATTACATTTACTATTTTTAAAATAATTTACCTAGTGCTCTCCTCTATTTATACATGTGTTATATCATAACTGTATAAGCATTTAAAGTAAATATATAATCACTGAATACTCAAAATAAATAATCATAATGAATAAATTTTAATTATAATATAAATAAACATTAATATTCATTCACTAATTATATTAATATCTATGTAAACATAAAATTAATATTTAATTAAATAAGAGTAGTAGTTTTTGTTTTTCATTACATAATTTATTATATAGGTTACTATAACAGAAAGGTATCCCATAGACAATTGATTCTATATAATAATGTTATAATAATTGAAATATATTCATCCAATCATAATTAATATGAAAAATTGTGCCATTATCACTTTGATTCAACCTAGGTTAACACGATTTACCGTTTTATCATTTTCATGAAGTTTTTACTATATTAATAATTAATAATGAAAAAAATAATAATTTATACATATTAAATAGTATAAAATATGATTATTTAAAATATTTAATCCATTTAATTTGTTAAATACCTATAATTTGATAAAATTAATTTTGTAATAATGCAGGAAAACATGATAAAAACAGAAATCTGGAAAATGGATTTTCAAGTAAGAGATGATTTTAAATGAACATTATTACAAGTAATCATCATTATATGAATTTAAATTAATATATATATATATATAATTTATATATTATATTTAAATAATCATATTTTGGGATTATTTTAATTATTTAAAATATGGAAACATTATCCACTAAAAATAATTTTCAGAAAAATGATTATTTATTCTTAAAAATAGACTTCTACAAACATATTATATAAAAATGATTCAAATATAATTAATTAGACTAAATATTACTAAATAATAATTATTTTTTTATTTCTCCTAATCCCATTATCCCAGAGTCAGTTCCAACATTATTAAATTTTCATAATATACACGAAATTGTATCTTGAAGGACCAAACATTTTTGTATTATTAAGAAACATTATATATACATGATTCCAAAAATACAATTGATAACAAAAATTACAACATAATTTTTTTGGGGATATATTTATTCCATTTATTATATTAGTTCAAATCAATCTTAATAAAGATCATGGATTATTGGGGAAAGGAAAAAAACTGAGGGTGAACTCAATTCCTTAGTGACGGTTAAGTAAAATAGAAGCTATCCTGAATCAATTAGAATAATCAATATGTAAAGGTATATAACTGATCACACATGTCATTTAAATAAATAGATAATTCATAACAAATATTTCATAATAAATAACATAAAAGATATTCCATTTAATATATAAAATGAAAATTAAATTCATTTAGAGATAATACCATAGTGAAAATATTTTGGAAAATAATAACTAAAATCTAAATTAAGGCAATGATAAATTATAGTATGTCTTGTATAATCAAAATGATACCTCCAATGTTAAGACCTTTCACAAGATGTTTAAAACTATAGGAAACCCCATGCATAATGTTAGTTAAACTAGATTCTCTTAAGAGAACTACAGACGCATCAAGGGGCTATATAATGTTGGGACCCTCCCATCATTTTGGGTCCAAATAATTCCTCATATATCCATAATATATATAATTCATGAATCCATATTCCTTAAAAAATATCATTTTTGATAAAACAATATGGATTTATCAATCCTTCCTCAGTTAATCAAATAACATTAAATATATACAACACATGTAAAAATGATGAATGGTTTAATAAATAAAAAAATGTAGGAAAAAAATGTGGATATTTAGAGGAAATTTAATGTCCAATGGAAATTGAAAAATTTGAGGGAATTTTATCGACTAAATGAATAAATCATTGATGGGAATGTCAATACTTTCCTTTGTCAAAATGAATAAAAACCATCCAAATGAAGAGAAATGATGGTATCAATACAACATATACCCATCAGAGAAATAATAATGGATTTTTATCATTGATTACTAGTAATGACATAAGAATATAATTAATAAAATACTTAAGGAAAACATCTATTTCATTTAAAAAAATGAAAATCCTTTTCATTGTAAAACACCGTCAAAAACGGTTTCTCTAAAAAGATCCTCATTATCATGAAATGGAAGTTTCAATGAATTGATAGTAATTATAGAGTATAATTCCTAACATTACATAATTGTTAATTGGAATATTCCTTATTCATAGTAAAAAAATTGGAAAATTTCCTTGTTTAGAATTTGAAATAATGATTCCTTTCATATTTTCAGTAAAATCCAAACAAGAATTATTTGAAAAAAATGAAGATTACATTAAAAAAATTTAAAGGGAGATAATGAATGCAAATTTCATTGATATAACATTTTAAAAAGTTAAAAATATTTTTAAAATATTTTTTTAAAGAACTTTTTTTAAGAAAACCATATTACTCACTGATGAGAGAAATGAAGTATTATTTTAAAAAAACATTTTCTCAATTAATTAAAGAAAAAAATCTTTGAAAATTTGTACTATTACATGAAACTATCATTAATAAATAGGGTATGGGAAAATAAAATGGGTTTATTTGTAAATGATCAAATAATTTCCTTCAAATAATATTCACGAATAAACAATATCAATTAGAATGAGATTGTGATATAAACCCTTAAAATCGTTATAACATTTAACTAAGAATTGTTCAATGATTTGATTAATTATTTAAACATTAAATCCATATAAAAAGTTTAAATACCACATAAGACAATAAAAATTCATTATACACATAAGAATAGAATGACATAATCAATGAAGTAGAGGTATAACCTAATAAATGAAAATAGAATTAACAAATTCCTTACAACTTGTTAACTCTTAAGTCAAATAACCTAGGATAAAATAAGTCAAATAAAAAATTTAAATACCATGAATTTATAATTAATCAGGATATTAAAATTAAAAGGGTAATTTTATACACCATAGAAAATATATTACTTATAAAACATTACAATGTGCCTCAATAATGATAAATTAAGATGAAGTCTCTTACCTTATGGTTCCATTTCGTTGAATGTGATATAACCTAGTGTATAATTTTTCAATATTTTTATTAACTTATATAATAAAAATATTAATATATATAATATCATATATGACCCTTTTATTATATCTTATATCCCATCCTTTAATAATATTTCCTTATTTTTGTTGTTTCTGGTGTTAATTTCCTTATTTTCTTATTCCTTCTTTGTGATGAGTGTTTTGATTCATTATCATATAATATTTTCATATTCTATATATATTAATAATAATAATGAAATAATTTTCATAATTTTATATAATTTTTAATTATAAAAACATCCAAGAGATAGTATTATGAAAAATTACGTACGTTATGACTATGGAGGGGGTAGGTCATACGTACTCATGAGTAACACATCCATATTTCAATGATCATTATAGAAAAAAGTTAAGTGATATATTTTATTTCCAGAATTATAATAATATCAGATATACCATATTATCTACATATATATATTTTCCATTGGTGTCATCAGAAAAAAATATTCGCATCACTTTGTGAAGGTGGTAGTCTGTACGTACGTGACTGATGCTATTACCTTTATAGAAAAGGAAATAAATAACATTATATATGATATATTTTTGGGAATAATAAATATTAAATGATTGTAATAATTATTTAACATATATCACATAAAATCAATAACATTAAACTTATTACATTACTGGTAATGCTTTAGTGAATGACGAACCACATGGCTTCCGGAGGTAGTATTTTGTCGTACACATGAGCGATGTTTCTATATACCTATAAAATATAATGTAAAAAATATATATATATATATTATATAATCACCTAAAAGGTATAAATATTTTATAAATATAATTTATATACTTTATATACATCATCATACTGAACTGTGAAAGTTTATAATGGAAGAAAGAATGACATCAGTTCATGAGACAGTAGTCTATCGTAAACAAAAATAATGATTTTGAAAACCAATTTAATGAAATTTTAAATGGTTTTAGGTCAATAATTTTGTGTAAAACATATAAATATAGTGAATATACTGATATTATTATATCATAATGGTTTTTTATTAATTCAAGGAGGTGTAAGAAGAAATAAATTAAAGACGATCATTGAATAACACTGCCTATTCTTTTGGTCTCTTCATTAGGTTTTCACCAATGATTTCCAAGGATAGATTTATTACCAAAATAAAACATATAAGATTATTTGGGGAATTTATAGAGGTTATTTTGGTATATCATTTCTGAAAAATAATGGTTTGAATGTGTGAAGATGAGGGAATAGTGGGTGCCCATTTATAAGGGGGGAGAGGACATACTTAGTATATGGGAAAATAAATGAGTTATACCACATTTTACATATTTAAAAATGGTTAAAAATAGTCTATCATAGAACCTGATAGTTTTTATGGTCCAAATATGTCTAGAAAATAGTTTTTATACAGGATTATAGTTCATTGTTTCCCACATAATTTTATTCAAAAACCTTAGTAACCCCATTTTTACCATAACCATTGTAATTAATTTTTACTACATTCACTCTTAATCTTAGAAAATAATTATGTTCTACTTGTAAAAAAATATGAATTATTATGATTCTATATTTTTTATCCATTTTTCCAAATTCAATTCATTAAATTTGAAAATTTAATTTGAAAATTAATCCCACAGACGTGATCACGAAGAAGATTTTTTATAATAAAATGTCCAAAATATTACAATTTTTTCATATAAAATTTATAGAGACCGTTCTTATTATTACATTACAATTATAAGATTTTATTGAAAAAAATATAATAATGTTACAAACCTTTTATACAATGGTTTAGTGTCTTCAGAAAATTTGAACCAAAGATAACATTAACATAATAAAACATAAAAATTATTTAATTTTTCCTTCTCAAGATTCATAGATTCCCTCATGTACTCTATAGTATAATTAGTCACCTAAGGATATACTTCCAACAAAATTGTGAGCTAAATGCCGAGAAAGGCGATACGTAATAACAAGAATCAATATAAAATTGTGAGACCATAATTATCAGCATCATAACATAAGTATGATATCATCATCATAATCATGAGTGTAATCATTATATAATGGAATGGAATGAGGAAATTAATAAAAATTAAACATCATATATTAGTGGTCAAATTTTATACACATTGGTGAAAAAATCTAACATCATGTTCACTCATAACATATGTGCATAATCATAACACTGAAATTTTGAACCAAGCTGGCATAATTTTCATCCATATTCCACATTATCTCATGAGATAAATCCCATTACCCAATGAATTTGATCTATATATAATTTCTAGCATACCTTTCACATCCTAAAATTTACATAATCATGCTTGCAACATAGACTATATATCAATATAAAAACATAAAATAAAACAATAATATGAAATGGGTTTTATGAAAATTTCATAAAGAATAAATTCATAAATAAACATTGTGTTATCTAAAATAAAAATGGAATAAAATACTTGGTATAATAATCCTCAGTATTTAGTGAAGAAGAAACAATCTCAAGTGATGTAAACCATGTTTTTTTATATGGAAGAGTTCTTTTGAAAAAAAAAATTATTTTTCATAAAATTTGATTGGAATTAAATATAAATAAGGATGAAATTATATTTGAGGATTGTTAAAATACCATTCATATTAATATTTGGAACTAAATTGGAATAAACCAAAGAAAGGAAATTAGGTTTGAGAATCCTATTACCTTATCTTAGAATTATTTATTCAATTTAATATATGATAAAATAAAATTTGATTCATAAATTAATAAAATCATAACATCTTATACATGTATTTTAATCATTAAAAATTTGTAAAGTTCATTATTTTTTCTTTTTTGTGAGTGATATTTCTCAATTTCATCGTTTAAGAATTTTTTTCTTTGATTTCCTGAGCGATTCACTTGTACGCATGTTTCTAAGATCATGTAAAATGGGCATAATTACCCTAAATTTAAATTATATGGTATTAATGAACATATAAATGTTTATGTGATCTCATATATTATTTTTTTTCTATATTTTAGGATTATTTATTATATAAAATGTTAATGATAATCGTTTAGATTAGTTTTTTCTCTTTTAAATCATAGTGAACTCGTTTTGTTTTATTATTTAATATTATGTGTATATTTCAGTTCCAAAAAATAAAAAATGTTACAATTTACATTTTCAAATCGGTTTCAACCCTTCTAATGCTTATATTACCATCCTTGAAGGAAATAATGAAATATTTAAAATTATCGTCCTCAAAGGTGATAAATCAACACCTCACAAATGACATTTTCAATTTTATAATAAATGGGAGTGGATAAGAGGTCTGATCATGGATTATTCCATTAACATAATAACATTACAATGTATATAATATAATACAATTATCATTCCACTTGTATAACTGGGGGTTAGTATATAATAAGAAAATAAATGGATTTGAAAAGAAATTAATATAAAACGAAAGAGGATATTACCTCTTAAACTTCATTTCCTTGAAAACCTCCTTTGAAAAATTATATCTAGTAGTTGTATGAGACTAATGTTTTATGGATGTGTGGGAGGGGATTTAAAATATTATTTTTAGTAAATTGTAAAAATTTTAGGGCATGGAAGGTTTGGGGATAATAGGAGGTGACGAGTGAAAATTATAGGGAAGGATATGGGTATTTTATTATTTTTTTCATTAGTTTATTATTTTGGATCAATAAAATTAATAGTCTTAATTCCCATAACTAAATATATTAAAGGGAGAAATATTTTTTGATATTATGGGTCATAGATCACACATACATCATACATGACTCAAAAATTTATATATTGTCAAATACCATAGATTACCAGATTTCACTATTCACTAAAAATTCAACTGTTTTAGAAAAAAAATTATCCCTTGCCATTTTTCACATGTAGAATTAAAAAATGAACCCCATTAGATGAAAATAATTTTCAAAATATGTAAAATTTAGTTTTTAATTGGAATTATAATTTACGTGGATAATACAAATTTTTTTATTATAATTGATTTTATAACATTTGGGAGAATTATTTAAGGACTCATAAAATTACCTTATAATCATAAAAAATGATAAATTATGAATTTATTTTATGAAAATATGTTATCATTTATATATTTATATTAATTATGAAATTAAAAAAACATTTATGTTTTATAAAAATACAAACACTTAATAAATAATTTTTAAAACATTTATTTACTTATACTATGATATAATTATATCAAATTATTATTTATAATATGCATAAGTTTAGTTTATATTTTCAAAGATAAGTTTACTATTAAATTCTCCAAAATAATATTCACAATGGTCAGGTTACTACTGTAAGGATCATGTTATTATTCTATTGGTATATGTTCATTAATTTCATTAAATATTACATATTTCATTATTTATTCATATGAATGATGTATTTATTATGATTTCTAGTATATATATGTGTTTTATAACATATTACATAATTATAATAATAGAAACAATTTCATTGATAAAAGTTTAGGTAATTACATTCTTCCCTACTTTTGAACATTTCCCATCTGAATTTCATTTTACATAAATAGATGATTGTATTTATCCTTAATCACTTCCTCCAAATCCCATTTTTCCTCCACATACATATGGTTCTACCATAGTAATTTAACAGTGTGAATATTCTTGTTGTGTATAACTTTTCTCTATTCTCTATGATATTTACAGGATTCTCATTCTAAGAGTGGTCATTTCCCAACTGTACCATCTCTAGATTCAATACATGTGATGGATATTGTATTTAAATCCTCAAGAGGGATACATGGAATATATAATGATAATGATACATGGTTGGTGTATGTTCTTGTAGATAGTACAAATCTCTAAAATAATCAAGAATATTGAAGAGGTTGATTCACTAGAGACTTATATTTCCCATTTTTGAATATCTCATTACACTCTTCTAGGGAGATATTGATAGGAACAACATGTCTCTATCCCCAAACTGTATCTTCCATTGATGATTGTACGCATAACTCTTCACTAAAATTTGGGGTGTCTTTGTGTTTTGTTGAATGTTTTTCACCATTTCATAGACCATTTTATGTCCTATTAGCTTATGTTCATGACTTCATCCTATAATTATGGTGTTCTATATCTTTTACCATAAATGGATTTATATGAAGCCATTTGTATTCACGATTAGAAATTTTTGTTATAATAGAACATGGCCAGAGAAAGATGTTTCTCTAATTCTACATTGAAGTCAATAAAACATACTTTTAACTTGTATTCTAGTTTCTGAATATTTAGCTCTGATTGGCCATCAGTTTGAAAATGATAACCCACACTACTATTCATATTAGTGTTTAGGTCATGGTGGAGTCTTTTCAAGAACAAGGATGTGAATCTTGGATCACGATCGGATACAATTGATAGTGGTATTACAGTCATCCTTACCACTTATCTTATGTATATATGTGCATATTTATCTAATGATAAATCCCCTAGGTAACAATCCATATAGCATTGTTTCCTCACGATGTCCTTGGAAGTATGGTGAAAAAGTCACGGTGATGTTTTCCAATTTAAACATTTGTATGGGTAATGGTTTCATTATCCCATTTGATAGATTTATTTTATAAATCACTTTCTGAAATACTGGGCACATTCATGTTTACTCAGCAATCTCCTTCATTATATTTCACCACAAATAGTTCTCTCGGAGTTCTTAATACATCATTTTGTTACTTTGGTGAATAAGGAATGTTGAGATATGTGTTTGAATTTGAATATCTATATTAGTCTCTGGATTATATGGTACATATAATCATAAAACAATTGATAAATCTCCATCCTCATAAATTTTGAACTCTAAGGATTTCTCTTTTCTAAAATCTTCCACCTTCTTCAGAATTCCCACATCATCTCTTTGAGAATCTTTTTTCCATATAAGGGATTGTTAAGAAATAATTTTATAAAGGACAAATTATTTTCTTTCCTTGATTATTTTAATGTATATACATTTCAAATATAATTACATTTTATCCTTCGCAATTATCATCATTTATAATGTTGTAGGATCCTTTCTGCAAAGAGCATCTTCCAATTTATTCTCTTTTCCTAGATAGTAGTGGATTGTGCAGTCTTAATCTTTGAGAAGATCTAACCATATTTTTTTGTGTATATTAAGTTCCTTCCCCATGAATATATATTTTACTCTCTTATAATTCTTATATATTTCAAAATTCTCCCCATAGAGATTACACCAAAATATTTTCAACATGGTGATCTCAACTACCTACTCTAGATCATGCATTGGATATTTTTCTGATGAAACTTTACCTTACTTTTGGAATAGTATATCAATTTCTCATTTTTTCATCCGTACTATGCCTAAACCCTTCTTTTATGAATCATTTTATACTATAATTAGTTCCCCACATTTTTTTATGTGTGAGTACTGGCGCAATGATAAGAATCTTTTTGAACTCTTTGATGTAGTCTTCACATTCATCGCTCCAGACAAACTTTTCTCCCTTCTGAGTAATCTTGGTTAGTTTGTTTTAATATCATGATAATTTCTTCAAAAATTTCATGTAATACCCAGCTAGACTGGGGATATTATGGATCTACATTATATATGTTTTGATGGGAGACTCTTAGATTTCCTTTTTCATTTAATGGATAAATAATTATTCTGTTGTTGGTGATAACATTCCCCAACAATGATACTTCCTCCACCGAGAACTTGCATATATATACATTGAAAAAAACTACCTTTAAAAATTCAATAGTATAGTATTCAAATACCCCTCATGTTCCTCTATTATCCAAGAGTATATCATATTATCAATAATAATGACAACCAAAATTTTTTAGGAAATATCAAAATACTTTATTCATTATGTCGATGAATATTGACGAAGAATTAGTGATTCCAAAAAGAATCATTGTGAACAAAAAGTTTCCATACCTCATTTGAATGAAACTATTTATAATATATTCCTTCTTTTCCTTTAATTAGTGATATCCCGACCAAATTTCTCATTATATAAATACTTTTCCCTAAGTTGTTGATCGAATAAGTCATCTATACACAAAAGAGGATACTTTTTTATTACGGTTCTTTTTTTGAGATCACAATAACAATTCATTGGTGTATCAATCCATCCTCCATCATAATGTAGTGAACTAGTGCACACCCTGGTGGAGCACTCAGATGTATAAAACCCTTTTTTAGATTCTCTTGTAACTGCTTCTTTAATTCCTCCAACTCAAGGGTGTCTATTCAATAAGGTTCTTCTAATATATAAAAATATCCCCAAATAATCTCAATTGATAACTCAACCTATAAATCATGAGGAATACCATGAAATTATTTATGGAACAAATAATTTTAGTCCCTCATAATGGGAATGTCTTTGGCCGTGATTTTATCCTTTATCTCAATCATTTTCTCCAGATATTCCTGCCTATAAGGAAATAGTCTCCACAATTGAAATAATAAATATGATGGTTATTCATCATCCACCTTACACTTGTACAAAATTTGGGGATGCCACAGGATGTGAAGAGTAATCTCCCTTTCCCAATAGTTAATGTTGGATTTGTAAAAAGATATCTAATCCATGTCCTATATAGAATAAAACTCCACAAAACTAAGTGAGATAATGTTATTTGGGAGGTTTGGTCCACAAACATTAACTGGGGAATTGTTATATACATTGAATGCAATAACTTCCCCATTTTTATATTATCAAAGACAAATAAACCTCTATATTTTGAGGTGTTTTTTGAATAAATCAAATAATATTTAGTAATATTAATGAATGTGTAAAAGAATAATCAAATAGTATGTTTTATATTCATTAATTAGTAACTGGTGTACCTGTAACCACATCATTATTGGGCTCCAACTCAGCAGTAGTGATGAAATATTCTTTTGATGTCTCTTTTTTAATTGGTGGCTATAGATTCTTATTGTCTTCAATGAGTTGAGGTTTCGTTCACTAGCTTTCATAGTGCCCTTGATCCCTATAGTTGAAACATTCAACCGTGAGTGGTTCTATCCTTTTCCTATACCAATTTTCTATACATCCTCATATATCTTCTACATTCATGATCATGAATTCCTTCTCTCTTGCACTTGAATCATTTCCCCTTCCCTTTTAAGAAATTCCCATGATTCTTCCTCCTACACTTTTAACATGTGAGTGGTTGAGTCTTCTTTCAATATTTTCCAATATATATTCAATAATGAAACTACATCCTTAATTTCTTATCTCTGTAGCCATGGGACTATTCTCCAAACTCCATATCCACATTGAGAGTGCATCGAACAACTTCTTCATAAATCTTAAAGTCTCATATTTAAGGAGCCTTTCGACGGTTTCATTTTAAAACACTAAGTAATATATCTATTTTTACATCATTATTGATAAAAAAACCAAGGATTACATTGAAACCCTTGTGAAAATTTCATCATATATCTTGATAGATTCACCATCCTTTTCTATCATCTATATTAATTCTCTCTCAATATTCATATAAAGAGTTCAAAGGAAATAATTATTAAGAAATGTTTTCATAATGTCTTCCCACATAATATGTTAAATTTCATCATTTAGCATGGTTTTATTAATCAACTCCCAGTATTGATCATCCTGTTCAACTAAATGATATATGGATAGAGTCGCATTTTATTTCTTCAAATAGTGAATCACAGAAAAGATATTATCCATTTAGTAAACCCAATGTTCCTTGACTAGTGGACGGTAAGATCCTCTAAATTTTGGTGTTAGTTTTCACATAAAAGACTTGATAGATAGTCTCTCCCTCTTAGGGGATGAAATATGTTACACATTATTTATGTTATTGTTCATAGCCAACGTTAATTGGGTGAGTACCACCATGAAAGTTTGGACTGCACCTCCAAAGGAATGGGGGATGTCATTCTAGAAATTACTATATTGACCCTGATAAGAATTTTGGCCTAGTTTCTCTTGGTTCCCAACATTTCCTAAAATATAAAATGTTGAAAAACTATAAGTAAATAACTTATTAATAAATAAATTATTCCATAATGAAATTAACCAAAAAGGAATATCTTGTGGGATCCCTATATTTATCATTTTTTCTAAAAAATATTCTTGGTTTCCTAGATGTGAGTAGCCTCACAGATAATGTGTTTCACTAAGGTTCTATAATCCTAATTTAAAAATTAACTTAAATATTATATAATACCAACTATAGAGACCTTGATTTTTCTAATATTACTACTACATCATTTTTAAAATAAACAATATAATAGTGTTACAAAATGAGTATCTAGAGGTTCAGTGTCTTGGTAAAATTAGGAGCAATCATAAAATTTACATAATAAAACATAAAAATTATTTAATTCTACTTTATTAAGATTATTAGTGTCCCTAATATACTCCTTAGTTTATATAGTCACATAAGGATATGCATCCATGAAAGTGGTGAGCTAAAATCCCAGTAAGAGTATAGATAAGTACATATATAATTATAACATGGCGTGGTCATAGTTATTATCATCATAATGTAATAATATTATCATGAACATAGTCATTGGAGTAAGCATTATATAAAGGCATGGAATGTGAAAATTCATGAAAATTAAATAGCATGTCATAGTGGTCAAATACCACACATATTTGTTAAAAAATATTACATCATGTCTACCCATACCATATGTGCATAATCATAAAATCATAATGGTAAAAACATTATAGAAGCATTTTCATGACAATATCATATTATCTCATGATATATATCACTTTATCCAATGGATTGGATTGCTATATAATTCTCAGTGCACTAGTCAGATCATTATAGATACATAATCAGGCTTCAATCATAGAACATATAGCAATCTTAAACATAAAATAACCCATGGAATGAAAATTTGTTTTAGGATAATTTCATATAGAACACATTAATGCATGAAAATTTTGGTTCCCAAAATAATAATGGAATAAAATACTTGGTATAAGAATCATCAATCTTGAGTAATGTGGAAACAATCTCAAGAGAAATAAGACATATGTTTTTAGAAGGAAGAATTATTTTGAAAAAATATTCACCACATTCATAAAATCAGATTAAAAGAATAAATATACTAGAAATGAAATTGGAAGTACACTAAAATTATAATTTCTTAATTTTAAAATAACATCCGTAATGAAATTTCGAACTATAGAGGAATTACCCAAATAATTGAAATTAGGTTTGATAATCCCCTTACCTTATGCCAGAATTAATTCATAACATTAGTATCCTGGATAATAAAATTAGATTCATTAATTAACAAATAAAAAACATTTCTACATTTATTTTATTCATTATAATTTTATTAAGTTCATTTATGGCTATTTTAATGAGTTATATTATTTAATTTTATTGTTTGATAGTGTGAATTTCCTTGGTTTTCATGATTTCTTCACTTATATGCATGTATGGAAGATCGTTTAAAATGGGGATAATTATCCAGAAGTGAATTTATATGTTATCAATAAATTCAAAAGGATTAATTTGTCTTATACATTATTTTTGGATATTTTTATGATTTATTAGATAAAATGTTAATGATAATCAATTCAATTAATTTTTGCTGCTTTCAATATCAATGAACTCGTTTTGTTTTATTATTTCATATTTTGTATATATTTTAGTCCCAAAACATTAAAAAGTTTACAAAAAAATTTAAATTCCATTTCAACCATTATAATTTCTTTATTACCATCCTTGAAGGAGGTAAATTAAAATGAATATTTTTATCCTCAAAGCTAATAAATCAACACATTACAGACAATGTTTTCATTTTTAGAATAAAAGGGATAGGAGAAGAGGTTTGATTATTGAATATTCCATTAACATAATAAATTTATAGTATATATAAGATTCTAGAGTTATAATCTCTCTTAGATGTGGTTAGGTTATGATAGAATAAGAAATAAAAAAGAAATGAAAAGAAATTAAAATAAAATGAAATCGGAATTTACCAATTGAACTTCTTCTCCTTGAGATACTCTTTATGTAACATGGATTTGTCTTTTTTTAGATAAACTGATCGTGGACATTGATGTGAGGATTTGTAAGGGTATTGGGAATAAATTTTAATATCATAATTTCTTGTAAGATCTGAGGATAAGAGGTGGTGAGTGGTGGTATTCATAAGGGTGGAGATGGTTGTTTTTATGTATTTCAATCATTAGCTTATTATTTAGTCTCAATAATATGAATAGATTTTATTTCCATATCTAAAAATATTAAATGGAGAAGTCGTTTTTGTGATTATGGTGCTTACATAATCCATAAATGATACATGACTCAAAAAATTTTGTAATTGTTAAATACTGTAAAATATAATATTTCACTATTCACCCAGAATTCATCTATTTCAGAAAAAAAAACAAGAAATTCAAAATATATAATTTTTGACATGTAGAATAGAAAAATTAAAACAATTTTATAAAAAAATTAATATGATAAATTTAATTTCTAATTAAAATCATCATTTATTTGGAAAGATCCAATTTTAAAATGATAACTGCTTTTATAACACTTTGAAAATATATTTAAGTTCTCATAAAATTATCTTATAATCATAAGAAAAAAATTAATTTATGAATCTATTTTATGAAAATAATGTTTCTTTTAAATAATTGTATTAATTATAAAATTTTAATTAAATATTATGTTTTTTTAAAACTACCAAAACATAATTTATAATTTTTAAAACAATTATTTATTTATATTGTCATATATTAATATAATATTATCATTTATAATTTTTATAATTTTTTTATAACGTTATAGATGAGGTTACAATTCTATTGGTTTAAATACTATACCTAATGGTCATGTTACTATTCAAATGGTCATGTTATTATTCCATTTGGATAAGTTCTTTAATTTCTAAAAATATTACTTATTTCATTCTTAATTTATGAGAATGAAATTTTTATTGGGATATCCTAGCTACTTATGTGTTTTATACTATATAAAATAATTTTAATACAGGATAAAATTCCATTAATAAATTTTTAGGTCACCAAAAAAGTTAAATATGAAAATTATTCCAATGAACTAAATTGTATTATTTGATATAAAATTAAACCAATTATATATTAAAAAATTAAAAATATGATTTAAAATTACAAATTATTTAAACTAAAAAGAATTTAATTAAAATTTAATACGTTTCAAAATTCATTACAAAATAAGTTTTTTAATCCAAAAAAACACTATCTGATAATTTTGGAACTGTGATTTAAAAAAAGAAGCTTATCTTATTAGATAAATTTTCAAAATGTGGTAAAAATGATTTTACATTAAGTAAGAAAATTGTGACAAATCAATTGTTTTGAAAAAAATATTGTTTTCATAGAAAACATTAATTTTTATTCTAAATGGTTATTATTTTATTACTAATCAATAGATAATTATATTTTTTATCATTTTTTAGTACTATTCATACCCACCAAGTTAAATGTTAGGTTATATCTATTATATTAAAAATTAATATATTAATAGTATTTTACATTGCATTTAATCATGGTGTTTCATGTAATGCAAGATAAACTCAATGTTTCATATAACGCAAGATAAAACCAGTGTTTTATGAAATTCAAGATAAAATAAATGTTTCATATCAAATATACTATCAAATAAAATATTCTTATTTTAAAATTTTAGGGTGTTACATTCTTTGCACATTAAATAGCGTTTTTCCATCTCAATTTAAACTTCGTCTTGGTAATCAATGGCTTGGAATAAGAAAATTCATTTTTGGAAAACCCACATCATAAAAGGGTTAATAAAAAATTCTATTAATAAGGGAGAAAAGGATTTGTAATGTGTATCCATAATTACACGTAACTAGGCTTCCAATTAGGATAACATAGTTGGGAAATGAAAAGTATGACATAAAAGAAAACAATAAATATATTTAGATAGTTATTGAGGTAATTTATCATAATAAATTTAATAATAAAAGGAATGTTAATGGCCTCAAAATCCTAATATTTTGATTGTTTAAAATGCCATTTTATTTATTAGATATGTAGGTAATAAAATAATTTTTTGTTCTAGGATCCTTTTTCTAAAGTTGAGGAATTGTTTTACTCCCTAAAAATTCATGGAAATATACTTTCTTGATTTGTTCCTATTTTATAAGAACTATTTAATCCTTTAGTTATAATTTGATCAATTTCAATTTCATCACTTTCTCCTATAAATGAATATCCAAAAATTAATTTTTTGTGGTTTATGCTCTAAAAGTAACCAATATAGGATCGTAGAATACACAAAAGGGTGACAATTCATTCCATGTATCTCTAAATATTTTCCAAAACCAATAAGGTTTGAACAAGCTATCCAATACTCATAAATTGTTATATAGTTAAGTGGTAAATTAATCCTTAAAACCTCATAAAATGTTAAAATTAGACAGTTCCATACATAGTAAATCTTATGGACCTTCCAAATTATTATAATTAAAAAAATTGGAATGAGGGTTATTTAATTTCCAAAATGGATTTATCCTTAATCCTATAAAAAATATGAAGTATCTACTAACCATCACATACAAAACATGTTAATAAATTCATTATTTATTTTATTTTAACATGGAAATAACATTAATATCCATAAAAACATATTATAAGCATGCATTATTCCTTATTCTTTAAGTAAAACAGAGATTATTGGATATATATTTATTTAATCCAAGGATTTTATAAACTACAATAACAATAATATAAATTACTTTTCAACAAATAAATAATTAGTACCAAGTTAGTTAGTCTTATCCAATTTAATTTAGGCATAACAATCATCTATTTATTAAAACATCATTATCCCAACATTTGGAAATTATTAAGCATTTTCTTTACCTCAGTCATGTGATCCCCAAGAAATTTAACTTTTTGGTGAATCATATTTCTTATTCATCAATATTTTTCAACACATGCATTAAAATCCGAACTAAAAAATTATTTTAGTACAATCCTTATATATTTCATATTTATTATGACGAAGACAACATTAATATAATACTCAAATTAAATAACTCTTGAATCCAAACAAAATCACATTAATCAATCATCTTCAAGTGTGGTAATAGTACAAACTTAACCATGGTCAATTATCTTCTTCAGAGGTATATTCCATTAACATTTCGAAAGTTTATTTGAATAGTCACCAATATCATTATAGAAGAATTATTTAACATTTTAAACCACTTTCATTAACTTCCAATCACAATAAGGTTGTCTTTTCTCTCTACACATTTATAAATCCCTCATTCCCTTTCTTAAAGTTATATAGTGTTTTTTTCACAAGTATCACATGTGTGAAAACCTTTCTTTAGCTTCTTCTCTTTATCTAAAATTTTAATTATCATCCAATTAGTCAATTTATTCCCTTAAAATCAATAATACATAAATAATTATTTCTTTATCTTATTATAACATGATACTACGTCTAAAAATTATGAGAATTATTGGGAGACTAGTTATCTTTAAAATAATGGTTTAATCCCATTAATTAAATGACCATTATTACCCATAGGATTATGTTCCTTGATTTTTCTCCCATTTATTCTATTAGGTTCAATTTATAAAGAAATAAATACAATAGATTAAATCATATCATTTTGAAACATAATTTATAATTCCAATTATTTATAAATACTTAACAATAATTTAAAAATTTATTCCTAGATAGTATCATAATTAAAAACATGGTTTCATTGTGGACATCTCTTTTTAATATACATTATATTTTTTAGTAGTGAAAATGTGAATTTTCATAAAAATATCCCTCATGAGTGTCAAACTAGGTATGTAGTAAGGCTCATTATTCTGAACCTAGCGATGGTCTAGTCTATACCAATGCACCCTTCTCTATATTATTAACCATATGTACCTCTATTATAGAACCATGTCCACTTGTATAATATATATAGGTATGTATTTATATTATAAACAAAAATATCTATACCAAAAAATTAGGGCGTTGTTCTATAATTGTCTTTAAATTCTATTATATGGTAATCCTTAATCAATGTTATCCAAAATCTAGTTCCGAACGTTTCTACTAAACATCCTCTGATACCAACATTAGTGACTTTGATACTTGTATCCTAGAGGTATCATCTACTTTAATAAATTATAAAAAGTTACATGGAATCATATCCTGAAGGACCGAGTAGTTTTAGACTCATGGTAAACTAGATACATACATGACTACTATAATATATTTGAGAACAAAAATTTCAAATATAATTTTCTTTTAAATTTTATATTTACTCCAAATAACACATCCCTACATATCAATCATAGTAAACATCATGGATTCCTATGGAAATGAAACAAAATAATAGTGAGACCAAATGTTCTATAATGTTTAAGTACAATTGATGCTATCATTAATCAATAAGAATAATAAATATATAAAGGTATATAATTGATCACACATTCCATTTAAATATTAGATGAGAAATAATCAATATGGAAATACAAATAATTGATAACACATTCTTGTTAATCAATAAAATGAAAATTAAATTCATTCATAGATAATATCAAAGTGAAATGCTCCTAGAAAATAATAATTATACTCATAAGGAAGCCAATGCTTAATTATTGGACATCATGTATTAGGCACATGATACCCTTACCTTTAAGACCATCCACAAGAATATTTAAACTACATGTAAAAAATTAAAACCCATGCTTAACATACATTGATATTTAAAAATATATGATAAATATATATCACATTATAAAAGTAAATGCATGAGAATCATAATAGTTTTATTCTTTGGGTTCATGGAAGAAAAAAAATTACTTGGTGAAATATCTTCAATGTTACCCAAAAAGATCTCCTAATTTAGTACTCCTTTGTAACGACCCGAGTCCGGAGCCCCTCCACCGGTGCCCCGTACCTGGTTCTCCACATGACCTCAAGCACGTGTCCTCGAACACCAGAGGCTGCCGACTACCAGCGGGGGCCTTGGTAAGTCGGTGGGGAATCTATGCCCTCATTCGGTAAGGTATACAGCGGAAAAAGCAATAGTCAATAGCAGAAGCAGTCACAACATGCATAAC
The DNA here is from genome assembly GCA_963277665.1 of Viscum album. Classification (NCBI taxonomy): domain Eukaryota; kingdom Viridiplantae; phylum Streptophyta; class Magnoliopsida; order Santalales; family Viscaceae; genus Viscum; species Viscum album. The sequence goes on along the minus strand of OY728147.1, from coordinate 1,429,619,212 downwards.
AATAGAAACCAAACAGCGGAAGCAATGTAGATATATAACAATGATGACAATAATGAAGTAGGTACTAGTATCAATGGAAAACAGAAAACACAACAACGTGATGGAATAAAACTGAAACAAAGTGCAAAAGAAAACAAAGTAGACTCCTCAGCATCATGAGCCATGGCTCGGTCCCATGCTCCCCATCCCCTGGTGCAATCAATATCCTGAAGTAGAAGGGTGCTTCCCTTATCTATACCTGCAGCAACATAGTCTGGTAGGTCTCAAAATCATGTCCCAAACAGGGTGTGAGATACAATCCCAGTAGGAAATCACCCAAATATTTCTTCCTTACATTCAATGAATACATGGAAGTAAATAAACAAGAAGCAGTAAATAAGAAATCACAAGCAGCTACAATCCACAGTTCTAACAAGTAAAGTACACAAGTAAGCATCCAGCAACAAGAAGAAAACAGGTAACCCTCTGGGTAGCTCTCACAGCCTAACCCCTATGGTTCAACCTATAGTACTAGAAACCCTCTGGGAGGCACACACAGTCTCACCCCTCTGGTTCATCTACGTAATTAAGAAGACTCTCTTGGGAATCACTCACCGTCAATTCCCCTGATAGTCTCGTATCGTGCTAAAGGCTCTCTGGGGAAGCACTCAACATCAATTCCCCCTAAGGCCCGCGTCATAATTAAATGACACTCTAGAGAAGCCCTTCTCTAAATTCTCCCCTTGGTCTCACATCGTGATTACACAAAACTCTGGAGAAGCCCTTCCGTCAATTCTCCCTTTGGTCTTCTACTCTAGGTTCGCACAAACCTATGTGAAACTAAACATTCTAAACGTGCATGTACATCGTCCAAGTAAACCTCAAGAACTACATGGCTATCAACTAAGGCTCTGTAGCATAACAAGGTAGCAGTTCCACTGTCCTACGACTAAGCATGAAAACAGGAAAAACACCAAACAGGAAGAACAAGCATAGAAAACATACAAGGTATAGTAAATCTACCATAATCACAGGAAAAACATCTACTCTATCAATCAAGCAAAGCAGGAAATACAGCAAGGGAAAAATAGGAACACGCAATACCCCGTTCAATGGTATTGGTGGAATTTGTACAAAATATTCATCAAATTCTTATGGAAAGTCACAAACCACCTACCTCGATCCTAGGAGATTGATATACGTGAACCTCGATGAAATATTCCCCTTAGAATGATGAAGATCTGAAAAAATTCACAAAACGTTCATCCCATTATAACTTGGGATCGAGAAGCAAACAAGAAACAAGACTCAAGCAGAAGGAAGAACTCACTGCTGCGATTCGAATGAAACTGATCGTGCTCGAATCGGAGAACGGACGGCTAGGTAGGAGTTCGTCGAAGATCTGGCTGTATGGTCGCTCTCGTATGGACGAAAACTGGAGAAGAAGATGAAAATAGGGGTTCGGTGTGACCCCGGTCTTTTTAATGAAAAAAAAAATACAAGGTGTTTACTTCTTGAGTAAACAACGTGTACTTCAGTTTTCCATACTCCGAATTAACCGGACTCCACCTCACCCTTACACATCGTGTGTGTGGCCCAGACACAGCTAGCACACGTCTTCGAGCTGGAACAGAGTACATGACGTGTACTCAGAAAGTGCACGACATGTACTTTGAAAATTTCCAGAAACATCATTTTTCTCAAAAACTCCAGAAAAGGAAAAACATACCTCAAAAGAAGATCTAGGTTCTTACAATCTTCCCCCCTTAATGAAATTCATCCCCGAATTTCCTTAACGAGGTGGAGAAGGAGAAACCCTGAACAGCTCCAGCCACTGTAATCATACATCGGTCTCCCTCTCCTAGGTCTCGTCCTGTACTCGTCCATGCTACCATATCACTCATACCATAGGAACAGACCGCCCGCGGAGAACCTTTATACTACGATCGATAATACGAATAGGATGCTCCTTGAACGACGCATCTGCTTCAAGCTCAACTTCCTTAGGTTGAAATACATGAGATGGGTCTGAAAAGTAACGTCAGAGCTGAGAGACGTGGAAGACTTCATGCATGGCCCGATACCTCTGAGGTAGCTGCAACATATAGGTGACCTGCCCCAATCTCTCCAATACCTCAATCGGCCCGACGTACCATGGTGAAATCATACCCTGCCTCTGAATCCTTTTGTTTCCCAACCTCGGTGCGACAGGTAGGAAAACCTGATCTCTAACCTCGAACTCCAGAGGTTATCTCTGATGATCAACATAAGACTTCTGTCGAGACTGTGCTGTAGTCATCCTCTTTCAAATCAGATCTATCTGCTTTGAAGTCTCCTGAACAAGATGAGGCCCCAGCAAAGCTGCCTCTCCTACCTCCAGCAAGCATAAGGGTGATCGGCATGGCCTACCGTACAAAGCCTTGTATGGTTCCATTTTAATGGTCGCCCAAAAACTGTTGTTGTAGGAGAACTCCACCAGAGGTATTTGCTTTTTCCAATAACCTACAATGTCTAGGATGCAAGCTCGGAGCATATCCTCAAGCACCTGGATCTTGCGCTCGGACTGGCCATCAGTCTGGGGATGGTAAGCTGTACTCAAAAGTACCTGTGTACCCAAGGCCTTCTGAAGTCCCTATTAGAACTGATAGGTAAAGCGCGCATCTTTGTCTGAAACAATTTAGTGAGGAACTCCATGTAGACGAATGATCTCCCAGATTTAAAGTCGTCCCAGATCATAAACACTGAAAGTCTCCTTGATCGGCAAGAAGTGAGCAACCTTCGTAAGATTGTTGACGAAAACCCAAACGGCATCATTTCCCTGAGGTGATCTCGGCTACCCGGTCATGAAGTCCATCAGAACATCGTTCCTTTTCCACTCCAGAATGGGTAACTGCTGTAAAAGGCCCGCTGGTCACTAATTCTCTTCTTTCAACTACAGAAAAGTAGAACATCTCATGACAAAACCAGCAACATCCTACTTCATACCTGGCCACCATTATTAGTGATGAAGGTCACGATACATCTTGGTGATGCCAGAATGAACTTCCCAAATAGAGGAATGAAAATCCTGCATTAGCTCCTCGCGTATGTCTGCTGGCACCCATACGCATCCCTGGAAATGCAAGATCTCATCCTCACCCACTATCCATCCAGGAAGAGGGTCCTCTCCTGTTATGCTCTCCCGTAGGACTAACCCTTCTGAGTCTGATAGCTGCCTCATCCGTACCTGATCATGAATTGTAGAGGCAACAGCTATAGAAGATAGGAAGGTATGTCCCAATCTGTCGTGCACCTCTAGATGCATCTCAGAGAACAGAGCCATCAGGTGCCACTCACTACTGGCCTCCTGAACTGCCTGAATCTGAGTTCTCCTGCTCAACGCATCAGCACAGCGTTTCCCTTACCCGGCGTATAGGCAAGCTCGAAGTCAAAAGACTGTAGATACTCAACCCTCCTATGCTGCCTCATATTTTGATCACGCTGAGTGAAGATATACTTGAGACTCTTGTGGTCAGTGAAGAACAAAAAGTTCTCTCCTAGAAGATAATGTCTCCAACAGTGCACAGCATGAACAACAGCTGCCAACTCCGGATCGTGCGTTGGGTAGTTCCTCTAACGTGGCCTCAACTGCCGAGGCTCGTACGCAACGACTCCATCCCCCTGCATAAGCACAGATCCCAGCCTGATACCTAGAACATCACAGTAAACAGTGTATCTCTTTCCTGGCTCTAGCAAGACTAGTGTCGGTGCTAATGTGAACCTTCCATTCAACTCCTAAAAGGCTGACTCACAAGAATCTGACCATAAGAACTTCCCCCTTCTTGGTCAGACCTTTCAAAGGTGCTGATAGGCATGAAAAGTCCCAAATTAAGCATCTGTAGTATCCAACAAGCCCTATGAAACTCTGTACCTCAAAGACATTCTTCGGATGCTCCCAAGAAACTAAAGCTTTCACTTTCTCTGGGTCCACAGATACTCCTGCCTCTGAGATGACGTGACCCAAGAAGTGAATCTGATCCATCCAGAAGTGTCACTTCAAGAGTTTAGCATAAAGGCAATGCTCTCTCAGTGTACTCAGAACGATCTCAAGATGGGTGGAATGGTCGTGTCGATTTTGAGAGTACACCAAGATATCGTCCATGAAGACCACAACGAAGGAGTCTAAATAATGATGGAACACTCGGTTCATCATTTCCATAAAAACTGCAGGCGCGTTCGTGAGACTGAATGGAATGATTGTATACTCGTATAAACCATACCTTCTCTTGAAGGCTGTCAGAGGTATATCTGATGGTTTAACGCGCAACTTATGATAACCGGACCTTAAGTCAATCTTTGAAAACACCCGGGCTCCTTGAAGCTGATCGAAAAGGTCGCCAATTCTCGTCAAAGGATATCAGTTCTTGACCGTAAACTTGTTGAGTTTCCGATAATCCACAAAAATCCGAAGGGTACCGTCTACCTTCTTTTCAAACAAGATAGGCGAACCCCAAGGAGAAGTACTGGGTCGGATGAAACCCTTATCATGTATCTCCTCCAACTGCTTCTTGAGCTCCTGCAACTTAGGTGTGGCCATCCTATAGGGAGGAATGGACACTGGCACCACTCCTGGAACGAGCTCAAAAGATAAGTCTACCTCACACTCCAGAGGCAAACCTTAAAAGTCTTCTGCAAAGATGTCCCTGAAGCAATCCACCACTGGAGGAAAATCCAACTGTGGAGTCCCCTGATCATCCAGATAAAGACTAGAAATCTGGGCTATCACCCCTCCTATCCCAAGATGCTCGCGTCCTTCCCGACTCACCCAAACGTCCCATTCGCCTCTATGTAGAAAAGATTCACCCTCTGGTGAGATGAAACTCACTCTACGACGATTGTTGTCAACGACTTCCTGGAAGGGAATTAACCAGTCCATACCAAGGATGACATCATAGCATGTTATCTCTAGGACATAGAGATCTCATAAGAATTGATACCCTGCAACCTCGAGAGGGAACTCACTACACTGGAGTACACTAGATTTCCTCGTCCCCAATGGTGTATCGAGTGTCAACGAGTCGGAAAAAGAAAATATTCAGAGCTCATGGATCTCCACGATAGCAATAGAGATAATGATATGAGTCGCACCAGTATAGAAAAGGGATGAAGATAAAACTGAGGCTACTAAAATCGTACCTTGAATTGTAGAAGGGTCAGGATCCTACTCCTGATAAGTCTGCTCCACAGCGAATGATTGGCCTGCAACGCGGCCCTATGCCCTAGACTGACCACTCTGTGCTGAACTTCCCTACTGGTGCTGAGGAACTGGTGGCTATCTGGCACGGCCTTGACCTCCACCTCGGCCTGAATGGCCAGAAGAACTCCAGTTCCCTGACTGGTGAGAGACTGGTGGGGCTACTCCTAAATGAGGAGTAATGGAAGAACCCCGGTCCCCAGCTTCTAGTGAGAAAAACTGACAGAAACACTGAAGGTGACCCATCTTTCCGCAAGATCGGCATTCCATGGGGTCCCTCTGGCACTGCGACCTCGTGTGCCCTGACCGGCCACACTGGTAGCATGACACCTGGCTGCCTGACGAGGTGTCTCACTTCCTCGAATCACCGCGTGTAGGCTCTCTACGGTGCTTCTTGTTGTCATCTGGAGGAAAACTACCTTTGGAAGAAGAAAATACCTAGATCGCAGCTCCAGAGTCCCTCAGATTGTGTTCCGTAATCAGTGCTTGGTTGACGATAGAAATAATGGATGTCAGCTGGAAGATATTTACCTGCGAGAGAATCTCCCGCCTGAGTCCATCCTTAAACTTCCTTTCCAAGAACATCCCACTCCCATCCCGAAGGGGTGTAAAATGCTGCAGCTCAGTGAAACGAGATGAATACTCCATGACAGATAGAGTACCCTTCTCTATGCTCATGAACTCCCAGGATCGGTCGGCCCTTAGGGTCTCCGGGTATAAGTAGTCGTAGAACATGCACTGGAACTCCACCCAAGTCGTAGCCTGATACTGACCCATCTGTGAGATCACGTCTCACCACCTCTTAGAAGATTCTCAGAGCATGTAGGTGGAGATCTTGACCCGCCTCTCTGGAGGCATCTATAGATGCTCGAAGATAGTCAGCATGGCTTCCAGCCATGACTTTGCAGCCTGAGGTCCTCCTTCCCCCAAGAACGCAGGAGGATGTTGCTGCTAGAAAACCCGCGTCAAGTCTTCCATAGACATGGCAGGAGGCGGCTCTCCAGAGAAGTCATGTATCATCCTCATAAAACCTTCCCTATATTGTGCGTCAATGCCTGCAACTGGTATGAAAGTCGGTGCCATGGATGGCTCGACTGGGTGATCGGCAGGAAGTCTCTGATCAGCCATATCGGGCGTCTGATCACTTCCTGATGACAGAAGTATGACCGAACGATGTCTTGGAGGCATAGATATGAAAGATAAAAAAACAAACCTTATATTAGGAAAATATGGAAAAGAAACACAAGAGTACAAAACGGGAACAGGGGAAGGAAAACACACAAGTTTACAAAACTAGACTACACGGTGTGTATAAAAACTACACGATGTGTCTTATTAAACCACAGACATGGGTGTGTACTATGACCCTACAAGTCATGTAACACTTCAACCACACAGCGTGTTGACCCCAACACATGTCATGTACAATAAAACTAGTCCCCTTCCCGAGTCTCTTTACACAGCTTACCCACACGGTCTAACTCAACCTGAGACTACACGGCATGTTCGAAACAAACACGGCGTGTACGAGACAAGGCTTTGGAAGGCTATGTAGTTAAGCACACGGTCGTCTAAAGAGCTAAAATTTACACGGTGTGCTCCGAACCAACACGACATGCATTGTCGAGGTGACCCCGTCCCGTGTTGTTCGTGACAAAGCCGGGTACCTGGACAAGACTGCACGACATGTTTCGAACAAACACGGTGTGTGGAAAAGAAGGTAACGTCGGCCCGTGTTGTTCGTGACATGGCCAGGTACCTAAACAGGACTACACGGAGTGTTCCCTATGAACACGACATGTTCTACCCGAGCTTCCTCGGCCCGTGTTGTTAGTGACACGGCCGGGTACACGACTCTGAACTCACACGACGTGTACCTGTCATACACAGCGTGTTCCCGAAGTTACTTACAGGACACCATGTTTTTCTCACACGATCAGTGACAGGTCCTGAAAACCACACGGCGTGTATCCAAAAATTACACACCGTGTATTCTAGTTTTTTCTGGGCAGTAGCTCAGAAACTGCATAGAATTCCAGAAATAGTAAAAACAAGGTGAAAAAGTGCCAAATTCCGATCAGTGTGGGCCCATAACACCTCAAGAACCAAAATTTGGAGTTTATTTTAAGAAAGGAACAAAACAACAGTTTCCTAACATGAAAGTAGAGAATATATCAAGAATCTATCACAACAACATGCATAATATACACAGAGTCTATCACAATAGCATGCAATCGCTAATGCACCCTAGATGGCATGGCAAGAATTCATGGCATGTGATTTATAAAAGTGCCTATATGATGCATGAGATGGCATACCCTCAACTCATCAGGTTGCGACAGAAATAGAACTGAAATATCAAAACAATAACCGCACAAGTCATTTGAATCACTCTAGGTGAAAACATATCAACCATAAAACTCAAAACCAGCAAAAACTACAATTAACGAGGTAGTATGGATTTTCCCTGTACATGGGTTAGCTACTTTAGAGTATATCTTAATGCGAAGTACCAAATCCGTCCTATCCCTGGATAAATTCTCCAAACAGTAAGGTAAGAGAATGGAACTCCATTGATACCACTTTCTAACAACCTGAGTCCGGAGCCCCTCCACTGGTGCCCCGTACCAAGTTCGCCACATGACCTCAATCATGTGTCCCCGAATGCCAGAGGCTGCCGACTAGCAGTGAGGGCCATGGTGAGTCGCTGGGAAAACTATGCCTTCATTAGGTATGGTATACAGCGGAAAAATCAACAGTCAATAGCGGAAGAAGTCACAACATGCATAACAATAGAAACCAAACAGCAGAAGCAATGTAGATATATAACAATGATGACAATAATGTTGTAGGTACAAGTATGTATGGAAAATAGAAAACACAACAACGTGCTGGAATACAACTGAAACCATGTGAAAATGAAAACAAATTAGACTCCTTAGCATCGTGATCCACGGCTTGGTCCCATGCTCCCCAACCCCTGGTGCAATCAAGATTTTGAAGTAGAAGGGCGCTTGCCCTTATCTATACCTGCAACAACATAGTCTGCTTGGGCCCAAAATCATGGCCCAAACTAGGTGTCAGATACAATCCCAGTAGGCAATCACCCAAAGATGTGTGCCATACAGTCAATGAATACATGGCAGTAAATAAACAAGAAGCAGTAAATAGGAAAGCACAAGAAGCTACAATCCACAGTTCTAACTAGTAAAGTACACAACTAAGCATCCATCAACAAGAATAAAACAGGTAACCCTCTGGGTAGCTCTCATAGCCTAACCCCTATGGTTCAACCTATAGTAGTAGCAACCCTCTGGGAGGCACACACAGTCTCACCCCTCTGGTTCAGCTACGTAATTAAGCCGAATCATTGGGGAAGCACTCACCGTAAATTCCCCCTATAGTCTCGTATCGTTCTAAAGGCTCTCTCAGGAAGCACTCAATGTCAATTCCCCCTGTGGCCCACATCATAATGAAAAGAAACTCTAGAAAATCCCTTCCGTCAATTCTTCCCTTGATCTCGCATCATGATTAAGAGACCCTCTGGAGAAGCCCTTCCGTCAATTCTCCCTTTCTTCTACTCCTGTAGGTTATCACAGTCCTGAGTGAAACTAAACATGCTCAGCGCGTGTGTACATCATCCAAGTAAACCTCAAGAACTACATGGATATCAACTAAGGCTCCGCAGCATAACAAGGTAGTAGTTCCACTGTCCTACGACTAAGAATGGAAACTGGAAAAACGCCAAACAGGCTGAACAAGAATAGCAAACATACAAGGTATAGTAAAACTACCATAATCACAGGAAAAAAATCTACTCTAGAAATCAAGTAAAGCAGGCAATACAATAAGGGCAAAACAGGAACACACAATACCCCATTCAAGGGTATTGGTGGAATTTGCACAAAATTTTTATCAACATCCTACGAAAAGGCACAAACCACCTACCTTGATCTTAGGAGATCGATATATGTGAACCTCGACAACAGATTCCCCTTAGAACGATGAAGATCTGATAAAACACACAAAACGTTTATCCCACGATAACTTGGGATCGAGAAGGAAACAAGAAATAAGACTCAAGAAAAATAAAGAACTCACCTCTACGATTCCTTCTCAACTAACCATGTTCGAATCGGAGAATGAACGGCTATGAGGTATTTCGTCGTAGATCCGGCCATACGGTTGCTCTCGGACTGACAAAAACTAGAGAAGAAGAAGAAAATAGGGGTTAGGCATGACCTCGGTCCATTTCATGATAAAAAAGAAAATATACGGAGTTTATTTCTTGAGTACATGGCGTGTACTTCAGTTTTCCATACTCTGAATTAACTGGCCTCCACCTCACCCTTACACACCATGTGTGTGGCCCCGACACGGCCAGCACACGGCTTCGAGCCGGAACAGAGTACACGGAATGTACTCAGAAAGTATGCGGCGTGTAATTTGAAAATTTCCAGAAACATCATTTTTCTCAAAAACTCCAGAAAAAGGAAAAACATACGTGAAAAGAAGATCTGGGTTCTTACATCCTCATAGAATATCCTTCCAAAAAAATCATCCAAACCTTGGGAAGGGAACATAAGGAATTCTAATTTAAAAATCTCAGTAAGGGTAAAAATAATATATATAAATGTATAAACATATTAAATAATTATATAATTATAATGGAATGCAATAATTAATGAAACCTTTTTAATTTCATACCCAAACATTCCTGGATTATAATCATGAGTTGAGGTGTAAAAATTAATCATTTTAGAAAACATTATCCATAAGGGTTAGAAACCATAAAAAATAAATCTTTTACCATTAGATCATAGCATAAAATATTACACCATCATCAATATAGAAAAACATTTCATGTGTCAAGGTTAACTTTCAAGACCATCAACCTAGTGGATCGGGACCCCTCAATTTATCATAGTGGATCAGGAAACACTGGTTTCCCATTATGGATCATGGAATACCTATTTTCCATTTTTGATTAGGTCTCACCTAGGCCATATTTTGGATCAATCTCTTTGACTTGTTTCCCATTTTATCTCATGAGATATAAATATTTACTCAATTCATTAGAGGGATACATATGTCCCACCAGTCATATAAGGGAAACCATATTTATGTGTGTCATAAGATAATAACAATTCATCATATCATAACCCATTATATGAAGTTGGTATTATAAAATTTTTATAATATAATAATGAAGTAAAAATAGAGATGTTTCATAGTAATTTTATCCTAGAATAACCCACTAAAAGAAGCGGGATTCCTCATTGTATAAACTATGCAAGAAAAATGGGTTTCATAATAGATTTTTCATCATAAATATATTCCATTGAAATAAATAATACTTATATAATCCTTTGATCATATCCCCAATAAATGATAAACTATATCAAAGGATTTATTCTTAGATAAAGGATGATTTTGAAAGATTACTTGTTTCATTTCATTAGTGAAATATACATTATTTGAAAATCAATTTTTAAAATATAAAACTTTTCAAAATATTTTACTTTGATAAAAACTTTTAAATCATATAAATTACTTTTCAAAACTAATTTAAAACATTTCTTGAGAAAAATATCCTTTTGGATTTGAAAATTCGTTTTCAAACAGAAAACCTTTTGAAAACCTTTTTTCTTTTAAAACAACCCAGAAATATTATAAATTAAGTATTGAACACAATTTTTAAAAAATTAATAAATAAATCATTTTTAAAATAAATTTATTTTAAAATGTGATTAAAATATAATTTAAAAAATATTTTAAAAAATTTAAGAAACAAGGTTTTTGAATAAAACATCTTTCCGGCCGAAGAAAGCGATAAAGTCAAATTTTCATAAAAAAAACATATTTATATTAACAATGAGTAGAAAAAAAGGAACCATAACATAAATATATCATTAATAAAAATATTAGAGGAAACTTCAAGGGAAATATAAAAATATAGATCATAAGATTTCATTATTGGAAGCATACTCGTAAAAAATATGGATGAATGATGACACTATACTAATTAACACTTAGCAATTTTGTAACATAGAATCATAATCTGTATTAAATAATAACACTAAATAGAGCATAAAATATGATTAAAAGTCATATATTTATGATATAACATTTCAAATAGGAATTATATTCACCTTGTGAAATAAAATAGGTACATAACCTAACTTTTTCTTTAAAGAAGGATAATTGATGCAATATTTCCTTACGTAAATGGTATATTTTAAAACATAAACCCAATGAAATAGAAATCCTAAAATTGAAATATAGGTAAAAAATAAATTTAATTATAATAATTATATAAGAAAATCATGGGAATTATATACACCATATAAAAGAAATAGGTTGTAAATATTACGTTTGTCTCATAAAAAGTGAGATAAAAATCCCTTACTAATTGAGTAACCTTTTAATTTGAGATCTATGAAATAATACCTTAAATTAAAAAAATTAATATCATTAAATAAATTAAAATAATGATATAACATATCATAGGGAATTATATACACACACAAAAATTATATTTGTGGTGAATATGACATAAGTCTCATAGAAATAAAGTTGACACTAGAAATTCACTTTCCTTAAGTCATTACATCCTTTGTTAATGATCAAAAATAATTTATAATAATTATTAATTTATTATAAATTATAAACCATATATAAATTTATAATTCCATATTTTATTTGTTGTGACTTTTTAATATTTTTTATTTATAATTCCATGCTAAAGTAGCACTTTAGGTAATAACAACTATGTTTTTCAGATATGTTTTGACTTGTTATTTTTGGTCCTATAAATTTCATTATTGTTTTATAATTTCAAGAACCTAAAAAATTATATAAATTTAATATAAATTCATTATGTGTCTAAAAATAATCTTATATAAAATATATAAATAGAGAATTAAATTAAACGTTCGTGGAGGAAATATGACAAACATATGCATGAATATTGTTTCCATTTTCTTATCATATTAAATGAAAGAAAATTAAATCACATATATATATTATCATTATATTAGATTTATTATTTCACATATATAAAATATTTATATTAAAATCATATTTAAAACATTATATGAATTTCATGAATGAATCGCATCACCTTGCAATGTGGTAGTCCTCCATACACATGAAAAATGTTATCATATTGTCTGAAAATCTAAGTAATAAAGTTAAGTTTTATATAATAAGGAAAGAACTATAAATAATAATAAATATCATATATAAAATATAATTACATCATTAGTCTCTACCATTAAAGGTGGTAATGGAAGAATGGATGACATTAGTTTGTGAGGTGAATTTTTGCCGTACACATGAATGATGATTTTTTATCTGATTTTATAAAAGTGTTTAAATTAATAGTTAATTACCATAACAGAAAAATATTTAATTATATTTGGGATAATTATGATATTATATGACTATGTAATAAAATAATTTAAACAGTGGATAAGGAAAAAACCCAAATTGCATGTTGGTGAATGTTACCTCTTCTTCAGGTAACTCCTTTTGGTCATCACAAAGGGACGTCCTTGTTTGGAATTGTACCCAACATTAGGAATGTAAGATTATAGGAGGGATATTTTGGATGGATTTTTTTGGGTTATTGGTCGATCCAAATGTATTTGGAGTTGTGAAGATGTGGGGAAATTGAATTCTCTTTTATAGTGGAACAGTGGAATCCTTGTAAATTTCAAAAACTAAACACTATTGGGTGGTATTCTTTAAAATATATTACACTGATAATGAAAATAATTAGATAAAATAGGTTATATAGTTGTAATATATCTTCAAAAAAGGGTTTTTTAAACGTTTATATGTCATTTTCCCTTATTTTTATCATTTAGTCCTTTACTAAACAAGTTTTTCTCTTAATCAACGTAATTAATTTACACTGTTTTCACAAATAATTATGGTAAACATTTAACATGTAATTATTAGAAATTAGAAATTATTATTATTAAAAATATGGAATCCATTTTCCCAAATTCCAATTACCTAAATGGTAATAAATAATTTAAAATGAATCCTACAAATGGGAGAAGACGGCGAGTTTGAAATATACAAAACATCAGAAGATTGATATTTTTTAAAATATTATTTCAATGTAAAATTTATTAAAATAAAATAAATTGGATTAATATATTTAAAAGGGAACCAATTTTATGTTAAATCAAATTTAAAAAATAATATTATATGATAAATTATTTAAAATAAATGTCATTTTTAAATTAAAATTCAGTATTTTTCTTGATTCATCAAAAAATGAAACTTCTAAAGAAATATTTCAAAAGTTCACTCTATGATAATTTTAATGTTATTAATACATAAATTTTTTTTATTATTTAAATTATTATTATATAATATTCAAAAATTATTTTTCAAATCATTACCCCTTTAAAATGTGGAAAAACTACATTTTGGAAAAAACATTTTTCTATGCATAAAATTATATTTATTTTTATATATTGTAAAGAGAATACATAATATGAATGTTAAATAGTTCATAATATATATATATATATATCATTAAAATAATTCATATAAAGTGGATTTTTAATTTATTGAGATAAAACATGTTTTCACATATAAGAAAAGTTCATCATATAAGGAATTTTTTTATGTTCAATGAGTTTTTACTATAATTTACAAATAATTAGTAAAAAATAATTACATTTATATAAATGTTTAAAAAAATATTTTCATAATTTAATTATTCCTATCTATAATAGGCATTCCAATGGTTAGGTGAAGATTAAAAAATTAGATAACAACATTTTAATAATATTACATGTCTCATTTAATCTCATTGTTGAGTATAACTCATGATGAACATAATTTTTTTGTGTAATTTAGGCTAAGATAGTATTTCATTTAGCATAAGTATAACATGGATTCTCCAGTTTCAAAAGGAAAATATAGTTCTTTTTGTATCAAAATATATAATCAGTGTAACCTAAAATGGTAAATATAGAAAAGATTAAATTATTTTGAAAAAAAATCACCAAATCCTAGGGTGTTACATTCTACCAACCTTAAAATGAATTTCACCCTCTAAATTCATCACTTTGGAACCAATTAATACAGATATTTCTACCTAATTTCATCCATAGGATCCCACAAATCATCCTTAAGATGGTTTTTCCCCCATTAAACATTGACAAGTTTCTTATTCTCATTTCATTGTACTTTCCCTTTTTGATATAGGATATATATCAGTTGTTACTCATAATAAATATCATTTTCCCTTGGTATAACCTCTTAGTTTAGCACATGTGATGGATCGGGTATGTTCATTCCCATTAGTGATATAAAGAAAACATTGTGAACCTAGAATTGGTTTGTGTGAAACACCAAATAATAATCTATAATACCAATACTATCATGAATATCAATGGTACTAATATGCCTAGGGCATAGCTTTTCCTTTTTTCTCCTGTAGAGAAATTCATAGAAAGGAATATTTACCAACTTCAAATTAAATATCATGCTGATATATATCATTATTGAATTTTTTTCAACATTTTTTGGTTCTCACTAGTTAGTGTATGAATATAACCATCTCTATTATCTAATCATCCTACATAGGTCTTAAAAATATTATTTTTTTAACTTCATTCCAATAAATTGGAGTTCTACAATTATATTCATAAATGGATTCACCTAAATGCTCTAGTGAGGGATATTGTTCTAGGAAAACTCAACTAGAGTAATGTGTGATACAAACCACCATTTATATTCATTTAACAAGATCTTTGTATATACTCTATGGATTGAATTTTTCTCTCAAACTAACCATCTGTCTGGGGAAGAAATGATGTGTTGGAACATAAATCAATATCAAGAGTTTGATGAATAATTTTCTAAACCATTGATATAAAATTCATAACCCAATCAGATAAAAATGATTTTTTTCCTATGAAATGGTACCACATACATAATTTATATTATGGAAATCAGATCCAAAGATAAATCTTCTCGAATAACGATAAAGGGTGATAGCTTTGTAAGGTGACATAATCTTACCCATAGTTTACTCAATATAAAAGTTTCAGTAAATGTCAATTTATACAAGTACCTTATATATTATGTCCTCATAGTGTAAGGCCATTCTTCCTAAACTAACATAGGTAAGAAAAACATATACAAAAAAATGGTTTATTTCCATAATATATAATTAATCTTGATAAAATCCCATCACGTAAAACCTTATTTGTGTTGTCTAATAATTTAAACACATGATCAACCTCAATCCTTTAAACTCATGATAGAATCTGTAACTCTTATTAAATCTTATATGGATACATATATTCTTTAAAAAAATATCATAATCCATATATGTTTCAAAATACCATTGGAAAAATACTTCTTACTCATAATAATTGAATCCCAATACATAAATACTTTAATCCTTATATTTCAATAATTGTCATGCAATATGTCCTTCCTTGGTTTATAAGTTATTTCTTATTTTAAGGATTTAAGTTGGATAATTCTAAGGTTTCTCATACATAAGATATTGAACTGCTTGGAAATTTTTCAATCTATAACCATATTTTCAACACAGATAACATCTTCCCCTCCATTTGTGATATTCCTATAGGTACTTATTCCCACTATATAGACATGAAGGAAGATGAATCATTTTTACCTTATATTCATTACCACCTGAAATTTCATAAGATCTCAAATTTCTCAAATATGATGTGTAACAAATCTCACCAATGTTCACATTATAAATCATATAATGTTATAGATGATTAATAATAATCTCAATATCTTTCTCTCTTGTCATTATCTAATTTGGATTTTCTTATTCACTGAATTTTCCAAAATATTTCATGTTAACGTGATTCCATCTAGTTCTATCTTTTTACTAAAACAAAAAGTATAAGGTGAGAAACTCTAATCATAGCGGGGAACCACGAAATCCTGAAATGACACTTATAGTATTTCTATAATGTAAAACCTTGCATAATATATGACAACTTGAGTGTATACTTGGACATTCATTGTCATTAAATATTTAAAATCATCAAGATGGTTCATAAAGAGTTTGTGAATTTCAAAATTATATCATAGGATTTTCAAACTAGGTGTTCAGAAAGTTAAATTATCATGCACCATTTTTAGATCAAGTCTAGTTCAATATAGTGTTTTCTAGGTTGTTAAACCTATGTACATATTTTCAAGATCCACATTCACTCATAGTATCTAGTCTGGGATGTAATCTCTTGGAAACAACTCTCTTTATCCCTTATCAAAATTTTCGGTCATTTTCCAAAACATGAACTCATACTTAGACGTATCCTTAGAGATATCCAAAGATATATCCTTATAAAAATTCCTACACATGTCAATAAATATATCTTATCCTAGTTTCTAGATGTTTACTAAACCATTCCTTTGATACCATCTATAGTAACCCATGTGTAACAAACATAAAAATTACATCATTTTAAATTAATATTCATTACATTACAAAATAATGTGCCAGAAGAATTAATAGTTTAGTGTCATCAGAATCATGGAACACAGTCTTATAACTTGGTAAAATGTCTTAAATTATTCATAAAAAGATCTTCTCATTTATTACTCCTCATAGGCATATCCTTCATAAAAAGATCATCATTACCTTTGGAAGGAACCTAGGAAAAGGTGACATCAGGGGCTCATTAAGGGAAAACATAAGTGGAATTAATCTAAAAACATGTGAAAGCATAAGATAAGAATATAGTTATGTGATAATGAATAAAAATATTCAATTTTCCTACCCACAATATCATATATCATAAAGATAATTCATCGAATTAAACGTTATAATTTTTGAAAACATGATCTATAATGGTGAGAAACCGTCACAAATAAATCATCATCCATAAAATTGTGTCCTTAATGTATTTCACTATAATAATTATAGAAAAATATTTCATTTTTCAAGGTTAACTACAAAGACCATAAACATAGTGGATATGGAAACAAATATTTCCTATATAAGATCAGGATGTACCTTTTCCCATCATGGATCAAGACACCATTTTTTCCCTTTCTAGATCAGGACACACTAATTTTCCATTGTGGATCAATCCTGATATCGTTTTTCTCATTTTATCTCAAGAGATATAAATCTTCACCCAATGTATTAGAGGGTGATATAGGTCCCACAAATCACATAACAAAAATAATATTTATGTATTGCACAAGATCATATAAAATTCATCATATCATATCCCATTTAATACAAAGGGAATTATAACTATTTCATAATATCATGACATGTAAAAATGATACATTTTTCATAATCATTTTATCAAAGCATAACCATTAAATTGAAGTGGGTTACATCATGGTACAACCCATTAGAGAGAAAAAGTTTTCATAAAAAACATTTCATCTTAAACATATATCATTCAAATATAGAATAAAAATGTTTTCCATGGATCTTATCCCCAGTAAATCCTAAATTATATCAAAAGATGTAATATTATAGGGAGGAGGATTTTGAATGATAACTTAGATAATTTTTTAATGGAAATAACCTTTCTTTGAAAATAAAATTTTAAAACATAAATCATTTTAAAAAATTATTTCATTCAAAAAAACATTGAAAACTTATAAATTAATCCTTAAAAACTGTTTAAAAAATATCTTGATGAAAATTCCATTTCCACATTTAAAAAACCTTTTAAAACATTAAACATTATGAAAACAACCATAAAAACATATAAAGGAAGCATTTAAACCCATTTTAATCAAATTTTAAAACATAAATTACTTTAAAAATAACTTTCATTGAAAGTTATCTTAAAATATTATTTTCAAAAAATGGAAATAATTTTTGAAAAAATGATTTTTGAATAAAACAAATTTCTAACCGAAGAGATAAATAATGTGGTATTTTTATAAAACTATTTTCTTAATTATATTACATAATATATATTGGAAAAGGAGGTATCATTACATGAATATAGAATTTATAACTATATGTTAAGAAACATCATTATTATTCTCTTAAGATATATCATAAGATTTCTCTAATGGAAGCATAATCATACACAATCCTAATAAATGATGAGTTTTTTTGGAATAAAAATATACTACATTGGTAACATTGAATAATAATCCCCATGAAAGAGTAAAATTACCTGAAGATTAAAATATAATTAGAATAATTATATACATGATATATAATTTCAAAGGTTCATTATATTCACCAAATAAAATAATATATATGCATAACATAAAATGTTTCTCAAAGAAGGAAAATTGAGACAAAATTCCCTTACCAATTTGGTAATATTTGAACCATAAACTTCATGAAATAGAGATCCCAAAGTATTTATGTAAAAAAAATTATAATTATAATCATTATAAAATAAATTCAATGGAATTATATACACCACATAAAATAAATAGGTGTCAAATATTACATGTGTCTCAAGGAAGTAAAAACTGATATTGAAATCCATTACTACTTGAGAAACCTTTGAATAATGAGATACTGTAAATAATAACATAATTATTAACATTTAATATCATGAAATAAATTTAATTCATGATATATCATGTCATATAGATGTATATACAAAATGAAAAGGAAACTAGTGGGGAATATGGCATAATTCTCACAAAAATAAAAGTGAGACTATAAATATCATTACATTAAGTCTTGACTTCCATCATACACATTCATACAACCTATATAATAAATATAAGTTAATAATAAATATACCATATAACCATATTCATATATATAACACCATGTGTTATTTTATTATGAATTTATATTACCCCTTTATTTACAATTCAATAATAAAGTTACACTTTGGGTAATGACCGCATTGTTTTTTGTATATCTTTTAACTTGTTATTTTTAATAATCCATTTTTGGTCATCATTTCTACATTTCTAGAATGTAAAAAATCTTATAGATTTCATATATATTAAGTATATATCTATTTCTAATAATATATATAAGATTGAAATAGGAAATGAAATAAATTCTTCATTGAGACGGTAGGTCGTGCGTACAATGAAGGATGTTTCCATTTTCTTATCATATTGGAAGACAAACGAGTAAATGATATATATATATATAAATTTATTATAATTACAGTATAATTACTATTTCATATATATCAAATATTTCTATTAATATCATATTCACAACCCGTCCAAGTGGGTCCCGCGCCGCGACTCCCCAAGCCCGCCTCCAATAGTCCAGGGGATCGTGACTAGCACTGAGTAAGCATATCACTAACATGGGAAGAACTACCTCTATACCTTTACACACACATACATCTCTAAGACCACAAATTCTTAAATGTAAAAAACCCCCACTAAGGAATAAAATGCATGCATACAATTAAACCAAACCAACATAGTACTACAGAAAGTAAAGTGCAGAATGTAAACTGGGCCAGAATACAAGAGCACCAAAAACAAGACCCTACATACTAAAAGATCCAACCTATAAGCACAAAGAGGTATTGAGACTATTAATCATAGTCATAGGAACACCTCGGTCTGGAGGGAACTCAGAATGCCCAGTCTGGTGTTGGTCCGCCCTGAACTCCTTCAAAAGTCCGCTCATCCGCACAAGACATGACATGTGCATGCAAATCCCATGCAGGGGTGAGTATATCAATATTCAGTAGATGACCCTGAAAACCAAAAATAAATACACAGTGTAAATGTATAATCAACACTACACATTACATGTATACTGAACATATAACAAGAGAAACACATCCAGATACACTTGATACCCATACCCATAGTCTAGAGACAAGTCACATGACCGCATAACCACGCAAGGGGTTTATTTCAAAGATTATGTGAAGCACACATCCAGGATAACTCAGTCGACGAGTCTAACAGCTCTGATGACGTCTGTCTGAGAGTCACTATTCATCTTGAAAATCCTTGAGATATAGATACACTCATTCCAGGAGACCACACTCCTGAGTTGGGAATGATCACGATACACAGATGAGGATCACTGTTATGGCCTTGAAAGATACCTCGTCTCATTCTGATTCACCTAATACATAGACGATTGGCATCTAGTAGGATTAGTCACATCGATAAATGACTCTACCTAGGTCTAAGAATGGATTGGGAATCTCTCTCTGGGCCTCTTAGAGGGATACCTGAGTCTATCTCAGAAGGTCCTTCTGAAAGGATTATACTCCAATAGATAGAAACAATACCTGACCATAAGGGAAATGTGAAAAAAGTGTAACTAACCCAATTTAAACATTTCCTTGGAATTGTGGAAAATAGGATCAAGACATGTTCCATGATATGCATGGTGTGTATAAGGGTCACACCCTGTATCTCTCGACTTCAGGTACTACCCGTGTAAAATGAACCAAGTCAGAAGAACATGTCGTGTTGATTGGGGTATGTACACATCAGGTGGGAATGACCATATGCCGTGTTTGAGTAATCAGGGTCCATTCTGTGTACACTGGCCATGTACACATACATGTATTTCACCCGTGTGTGTCATCCCATGTAACCGGTGCATGGGGTGTCCCGTGTAACTGGCCTAGTATGGACATGTGGTGGAGTACATACCATGTACTCCACCCTGTGTCCATGTATCACCTGAGATACATGCTGATCTTTGGGTAAGGGCCCACACAATGAGTGACAGGGGTCACAGGTTGTGTGACACCAGTGTGGCACATGAAACTATAACCGCCAATAAGTTTGTCCCACATGGTGTGTTCTTCAGGATACACGTCGTGTTATTCTGAAACATCAAGAATTATTTCTCTTCCCTAGAGCGCCTCCGTTGATTCTCTTTTCTTCAATCTGACCATTTTATCACAATTAAACTCAAGGTTTTAGGTCACACCGACATCACAAAGCTGACTCAGTCAGTTTTGGGCCTATGATCGGCCCCAAAAACATGATCTTATCACCCTCATGAAGAACGCTGGAGGAACAAGAACTTCTATACCCTATTGATTTGTCTACTTCTATCATCGTGGCACCTCTGTTGTGTCATCATGATGTCAGATATCCGTTTTGGGATCATTTCCCCAAGAAACAGGTGTTCATTGATTCCTTTTTTGTATCCCTATAAAGAATCTGAAGAACGTGAAGAACGTGAAGAATGAGGGGAAGAGGGAAGAAGAAATAATTCAACAAAGGAGGAACAAACCACCATCGTCATTCATCACAGAGTTAATACTATCGCATTAAAAGTTTTAAATGTGGAAAATAAAAAGTATAAAACATGGAATAATAAATTCCCCATGAACGAACCTGATAAGTCCCTCCTACTAGAATGAAGATGCACATATCAACCAGTTGGTCAGTTGATCCACGTTCGTCATTGAATTAATGAACTGGGAAGAAAAAAACTTATAAAAGAACCCCTACCTTGAGCAGGTATCGATCACTAACAAAGGGATCATGCTACTGTTATCTTTGAGGCCCTTCAACAGTGTTGGCAGAGTGATTCACACTATTGATTCGTCGTCGTTCGTTGTTAAGAGTTATCTCCCATGATCCATGAATTTTCTAGAGTTCCTCTCAATCTTTTTCCAATGACATACATTCGATTAACCCATTAAAAATAGGTAACTATTATCAGTATTCTATTATGATGAGTCATTTTCGTTACGCTGTGACATTAATTAGTCAGCATTGTTGTTTTAGAGTGATTATGGCATTTAAATAATTTTCGAAACAGTATCCATGTAATTGTGAATCATCGAACGTTTCCAAATATAATAAATAAACATTTAAATTTATTTTATAATTTTTATTTTGCAGAAGTGTCCAAAAATTAACTATTTCCCTCGACATGCACCAATCATAGTGAGTCAAATTCATAGGTAAAGTCGTCACCTCAGACGCAGGGGTGCCCTCGTATTTTTAATCTAGACATTTGTTTTTGAACTTCCATAACTTCGCACACACACTGACTCACTTATCATAAAACGTTTAAACAACTATTACTGTCCACCAGGAATCGTAATGTCGAGTCTTCTCCACTCTTGGTATCAAAATAATTCCTTACAATATTTTAAAAAATAATAATAATACATAGAAAATCCTAGACACTATATTCTCCTCACCTTGGGGCATTGCATCCCCAAAAAAAAAAATTGGGCTACTCAAAATGATGTGGGTACAAGGCACAGATCTGAGCCTCCCACTCCCATGTGGTCTATTTAAAGTTATCGTTCTTCCACTATACGTGATCCAAGGGAATCGATCACCCACAATGGATCCTCATTGGATGATCCTCGATATCCAATGAATAATCAGCAATGGTTTCTCCATCCTCGATGTCCTTATTGCCCTAGTTGATGACATGTGATGGGTCATGCACGTACCTCCTCAGCTGTCACACATGGAAGGCATCATGTACCCAGTGAAACTGCATCAGTAGAGGTAAGTGGTATGCCACCTCGCCAACTCTGCATAGTTTCAGAAATGGTTCGATTAACCTTGGGACATTTTTTCACCCTTGCCTAATATTTGTAACCCTCGTCAAGTTGAGACCCGAAGGAAAACATGGTCTTCCTCTTTGAACTCTAGAGGTATTCATTTCCTGTCATCTTAAGACTTCTGTTGGATTTGTATAACCTTCATCTGGTTCTAGATGATCTGCACCTTATCGGTGGTATCTTGCACAATTTCTAGACCTATGAGTACTGACTATCCAGGCGGTCTATAATAGAGGTGATTGGTAGTGTCACTCTTATAATGCCTCGAAAGGAGACATGGATATGGTAGAGTGGTAGCTATTATTTTATGCAAACTCCACCAGTGGAAATTGGTCATCCATACTATGACCCATGTCCTAGATACAGGGCTGCAACATCTCCTCTAGAACCTGGATGATCCTCTCCTCTTGATCGTCGATCTAGGGATGGAATTCTATTCTCAATCATAGATGAGTCCCAAACACCTCCTGTAGTGCCTTCCAAAACCAATATGTTAAACGAGCATCGTGTTCTAAGACTATATTTTAAGGGATTCCTGGAAGCCGAAATATATCCATAATGTAGAGGCGTCCCAAGCCTTCAATGAAACTATGATCCCTGATAGCTAAGATGTGGGCCGATGTGGTGAGTCGTTCAACGATCACCATGATAGAATCATGTCCCATGGCAGTTCGTGGTAGGCCTATCATGAAGCCTATTGATATCCCCTCCCACTTCCACTCCGGAACATCCAGGGGTTGAGAAAACCATTCTAGAAAATGGTGTGCAACATTCTCCTGCTAGCATGTAAGGAAAAGAGATATGAACTCTACTACTAACATCTTCATACATGTCTAATAGAACTGATGTTAGAGGTCATGGAACATTTTCTCCACTCTTGGATGTACCTCCCAGGGGGTTGTGTCCCTTAGAACCTCCTCCCATATGCCCCTAGCATGACCGTTCATCCCTTGAAAAGAACAACGTGATCCCCACTATGCAATTATCCATCAGAATCATGTCATGTTGATAACAGAGCATATAAAGCCTCACAGTTCACATCCCCAAGTTGTGCCCCCCAAACTCACTGTATGAGTAGAGGGGTGACATCCATCGACTAAAGGTATATTGCATCTTCTCTATCAATGAATTATAACTGTAACGAGGCCAACTACTATGTCACCTCACACCATAGTTGTGAGATTGATCGCCTTCTAAGAGAATATTCTAACTTCCCCTTCCAAGGAGTATAAATGATCTTCAAATCGTAGTTATAGATGATCTCTAGCCACCGCCTCTTCCTTAGATTAAGATCCTTATGTGAGAAGATGAATTTTATTCTTTTTTGGTCAGAGTAGAAAATAAAGATCTCATCCATATGGTAGTGTCACCACATATTCAATTTGAATACTACAACATCAAACTCATGATCATGGGTCACATAGTTCTTCTCATGTGGCCTAATCTAGTGAGAACGATAAAAAATCAATGCTGGTCTCTTCATTAGGACACAGATGAGCCAAGTACCTAATGAATCACAGAAAACTACATACTCGACACACACTTCTAGAAATCTCAAGATTGGGGCGCTCGTCAATCTCTACCCCAGCAGCTAGAAATCCTGTTGGCACTTCTCTGTCTAGATGAAAGGATACCCCTTCTGGGTCTAGGATTTCAATGGTGTCGATATCTAGGAGAAATCAAGGATATATTTCCTGTAGTATCATGTCATCCCAAGGAAGCATCACACCTCTGTCACACACCGAGGGGGCTCCCATGATAACACCACCTCGACCATGGTTGGGTCCACTACTACACCATCTTCTGAGATAACATGTCCACGAAATTAGACTTCATATATCTAGAACTAGTTCATCTAGAGCATCCCATAAATATGGTTCTCTATTAGTACATCTAGAACTATCTGAAGGTGTCTCGTGTGCTTCTCCTATGACACCGAGTATAAAAGGATTTCATTGATGAAGTCCACTAAAAACTATTATTAATATGGATGGAAAATCAGGTTTATAAGTCACATGAACACTGTGGAGGAATTCATCATTCCAAAAGTCATCACCATGTACTTCTAGTGACCATAGCAGCATCTAAAAGACATCTTCCGTATATCCTTGTCCTGAACCCAAAGCTAGTGATAACTCGACCAGATTTCAACCTTCAAGAACCAATGTTATCCTGTCATCTGACTGAAGAGGTCATTGATCCTCAACAATGGATACATTTTCCTTATCATCACCTAGTTCTTGTTTCACACTCGAGACCCAGACTGCCCAAATGTCGGTACGGTTTTGTTGAAAACATGGTGTGTAATTTTTTTTGTAATTAATGAAGCTGAAAACACACACACATGTTCTAATAGAGATAATCATTTTGGTTTAGGTCCTAGTGAATCAAATATAATTACTACAATTCTTTTTAAAATAAACAAAAAGTCTTCATTTAGCTGCCACCAAAATGAGGGACTCAAATCTACTGAACCTGTCAAAGAAAACAGATTGAAAAGATAGTGTGAGCATATGAATGCCCTGTAAGGGGTTTTAAAACAACATAATATAAAAATTAAGACCTTTTGAAAACATTAATTTAATATTATTCATAAAACATTTTCTTTAGCAATGCTATAACACTTATATCATAACATAACATTTTTTTATGAATTAAATGAGGAAAACTCAAGGAATACTAATAGTGTTACATGGAAACAATATTCTATTACAAGAATGCTCATTCAAAATAATAAGTAAGAGACATTCTAACTTTAATAGGTATGACATGTGAATATGAAAACACAAAATTAACAACTAAGTGTAATTCATGTTCAGAGTTGCGCATAAAATAATAACTTCAATTTCATCATTGAATACTCAATAACATACAGTGGCTGATAAATCTCAGAGTGCTGAATAATTAATAATCCATAAGCTTTTACTTTCTATGATACTCATAGGTACATCTATTTAACCAAGCATATTCTCCAATTAAATACCCATATGGTTAATTAAATTATATAAATCTCATAATGAAGCATATTCTCTAGTTTAATACACACATGATTAATAAAATTCAATAGAAAAATGAGGGAATGTATGATTCCAGACCATGTCAAGACCTCGTGTCAAGACCAAATATGTTAATATCCTCATTCCATGACATGATTGTATCATGTGAACTATTGATGCTTCGAGGGGCTTTCATTAATCAGTCCCCAACCTGTTATACCAAGTCTAATACATTCCTCATATGAAAAATAGGGTCGTATATTTAAAATGTCTCATAACACTATGAATATTTAAATTCTCATTTAATATTATTCAAAGTGTCCCATACCACTTAGAATAATTTAATTCCTTAATTCCAGAAAGTCCATTTTGTTAGAATTTACATAAAAAAGTAATTCATGATAATAAGAGTTAATAACAATTCTATCAATGCATGACAATGAATGAAAAGTATTGTACGAAACACATGTGTCAATAACTAAAGCACATTAAACAGAAGTTTATCACATAAAATGACAATCCCTAAAATATTTATAATAAATGTAAACATTTTATATTCAGAATGCACAATTCTAAAATTAGGATAATTTCCATTAATATTTAAAACACATACAAATAAATAGCATATTTAGGAAAATATAATTTAATGATTGAAACATTTTTTATTGAAGATACAAGTTCTTAATAAAAAAATAGGTTATTTCATTATTGTACAAAATATTAGGAGGGCATAAACTAGGGCAATTATTATTCTTGTTTAAAATTATTTTAACTATATCCCATGGTGTTTAAAATCATTGAACATCTCACATACCTTTTTAAACCACCAAAAATTGGTTATTATGAAGTCATAATCACTTTAAGATTTAAACCCAATGAAGCATACACATATAGTCGTACATATATATATAAGAGTTCTGTACAGAAATATAATTCTTTCTATTTTACAAAACTACTTAAACGTTGAAACTCTGTATTTTACGATTCAAAAAAAACAATCATATTTGAGGTTCATCTAAACCTATATATATATTTATATATAAATGATTATATAAATTTTACATATAAGATATTAAATTAAATTCTTGATAACACTTTCATGTTTTATACCAATTAGAATCATTTTTTAATCAAGGATGTACAAGTTGCAAAACATTCTATAAAATATAAAAATGGTTTTAAAATATATTTATATATAATCGAATATACAATATATGTATCAGGTTTTAACACCAAGATTAAATGACAATTTCATGATTCAATAATTAAAACAAGCGTTTATTAATTTTATTTTCTCCATATGATATATAAAGGTTTTGGTTTGAAGACATATACATATATGGTTATATATATATAAACATCAACATATATATCTGTATTTATATTTATTAATCACATATGAACTCAAACTTCTTTCTCGATATACGGTTATGAACATGTTTAATATTAAAATTCCACCTTCTTAATATGGGAATATTAGTCATATTCTTAACCACATATATATTGAAATATTTCAATATTTCTATATGTATAGATATATATATATATAAACACAAACCAAAACATGGAAAGACAATAACAGGACCCTTACCTGGTTTGAGGTGGAGGAGAGGCTCGTAAACTTGATGGAGGCTTAAGAATATGAACACGTGATGTAACACCCCGACCCCAGTTACCCAGAGTTGGTGCATTATTGCGTAACATTGGCATGATCACAAAAGATCAAGTCTCGATAAACCGATTAGTTTAGTATCCTTGGAAACACTAGATACATTCATAAGTCTTACATACATCATAAAGTAAAACAAAACTACAACCACATCTTGTCTTCATATCCCCTCATACTATCCATGCAGGTCATTCATAATATACTTCTTCACATCCTGGAAAAATTAAAACATTGGAAGGGGTGAGCTCAGATGCTCAGTAAGGATAACAAGATAGCGGAAGCTTTCATAAATAAACATTAACATTTATGGCAATTTATAACTAAAACAAAAGCCTTTTAAACTTGAACTTTAGCATATTATGGCAAAATAAAATGAAATAATGCCATTTACATATTCACATGGATATTCTACTAGTAGAATAATTACATGCAATATCAATAACCACTTTTATAATGATGGAATGAATAATTCCAGACTATCATAACCACGTATCCAAGGCCTCGTTCCAAGACTAAAAATAAGATTATGTCAAGGACCCCTACCAAGACACTAGTTTGTTTCATGAGACCTACCGATGCATCGAAGAGCTATAGCAGGCTCCACCGGTCACTTATTAAGTCCAATGCATTTCTCATATTAACAGGTTTAAACATATTATAAACCATAACATAATCGTATCACATAAAACATGCATAAAGGAAACATAAAATTTACACATTTCTATCACGAGATATCAATACAACACATTGATATAATAAAAACACTTTCAAAACCATTTTCAATACCAAAATAAAATAAAATTAAAACTTGGTATTTATTTTTCTTCTAAAAAAGTTATAGCTTGTAGAGGAAGCCGAAACTCAAATAATTGTCATGGTGGCGGAGAATTCATTGTCGCCGCATATGTACGACAAACAAAACATTCCCTTTTGTCGTTTAGTAAAACACTTCGTATAAAAAAGATTCATTTTGAATAAACATAAAAGTCAAAGGGGTTTATACACCGTATAAAAGAAAGTTTTGTATAAAACAAAATATGACTCAATGAAAGGAAATTGAGGCGAAGTCCCTCACAAAGATCATTTTTTAAATAAATTAGATCTATTATGTTTATTCACTATAATTACACATAAATAAAGTACAAATACATGATTGGACATAATAATATCATGACATAATTTGAATGTAGGTGATTAACACAATGAATAGAAATTGGGATAAGAAGTTCTATTACCACGTGTCCGAATTGACTTGACCGTTCTTTAACCTCCTAAATAATAAAATAGAGTTAATTTTAACTTTCTTAAGAACCATTTTCAAGTTAATTATTCCTTTTATATCACTTATTACCATGTTATGAATATTATTTAATTATTTAAGTTAATAACGGTCGTTTTGTCGATCATTGGTACTTGAGTCAAAGATAAACTTCTTATAATTACATGTTGTTCATGTGGTAAAATATCCATTATATCCAGAATTATATTCATGATGTAGATATATAATATATCATACATATCTAGTATATACATTCATTTATAATATTACATAACATTTAGAGGTAAGAAATTAAATGAACCCTTCATGAAGATGGTAAGTCGTACGTACGCATAAACACTACTTTCATTCATATTTCATATTTAATGGCTTGAAATCATAATGATATAAAGGTATATTATAATTAATGTATAATATAATATATAATATCATTTACTCCATCCTTTACACGTCCCACATATGGCATTAACAATTCAAATCATTTTGAGGGGGCAGTAGTCCGCACATCCTAAAATGAAATTATCGCCTTTACCCATAATGGAAATCATAAAGGTGTGCCATAAATGAAAAATAAAGAGGAATAAGGAAAACAAAAACATAATATCTATCATATAAAAATAATAGTGTCATCATAATGTCCACCATGATAGGTGTTAAAAGAAGATTGAACAATCATCGTTTCGTGAGACAGTAATTCGCCACCCACAGAAACAATATGTTCTTTAACCATTATAAGAAGGTGTGTGTAAGTGTAAATAAAATCCTTATCATAAAAACATCCTAGTAAATCGAATATACTGGTGTTGTTACAAAAAAAAGATTAAAAAGAGTTTAGGGGGTTGGAGAAGCAAAATAAAACAAAACAACATTAGAGAAGACATTACCTTTAAATCGGGCAACTCCTCTCGGTTTGAACAAAAATGGTATCTTGAAGAGCTTTCTTCCTAAGGTAAGGCTTCTTTGATGATGTTAGGAATGTTGATAGAGTATTTTGGTAGAGGTCGGACGATCCAAAACTCTTTGAAGGTGTGAATAAGTTGGTAGAGGTGGGGGCCATTTATAAGCGGAGAGGAGGGGCACTCTTGGAAACTCATGAAATGTTCCATTATTATTAAATTCTTTTCGGATTTTGAAGGTCCCAAAATGATATATTTCGAGGATAAGGTGATAATGGTTCGAAATATACACATCAAATAGGTTTTTGACAAGTTTAAGTATTGTATTTTACATTATCATTCTAGTTTATTAAAATCGTTAATTAATGAGGTAATCGCTGCATCATCATGGTGTCATAAAAACATTAATTTATTTAATGTATAAAAATTATAAAGAAATTACCATGATGTAGGAAATATTTTTATTTTTTCAATGAATATTTATTGACAAAAAATTTAACCTATATAACCCCATGTAATAATTGTTTTAGTAAAACAACACATGTTTGTGACAATTTTATTTTTACTTTAAATAAAAAGTTCTTAATGTCATTTTCTTACCCAATTGTCTCCATGGGGTCCCCAAGTTGACCCATGGATTTTCATGGTCGTCCATGACTCATCCAATAAGTGTAGGAAAAGTGTCAAGATATTTTTATAATTTTATAATATCATTTTTACCTTAAATTTCACTAATTACCTTTAATCCAGATTAATAAAACTTAAAAGTTACTATTCACCAAAAAAATATATTTTAATCCCATTGAACCACATTTTTCTTCCTAATGATAACCATGTGTGTAAGAGTTTTGAAAATAAAATCACAGAAGTGGTAATGATTCATTTAAATGAAAAATCAGTTTTTAATTATCACTTAGTGGTTTCACTATTCATCCAAAATTGAAGTTTTTCAGAATAATGCAAAACATTCACCCTAAGCTATAATCGATATTCATAATTCAAAAATGTTGTCTATTTTAAAAAATTCAAAACATATATGTTTCATTAATTAATTTTATAATTAATTCTCATTGTCAAAACAAAGAGCATGTTTTTAAGAAACAATATCAATCAAAAGATTGACAATTGTTTATATCCAATTTCAAAGTAATGTTAATTATAACGACCACCATTGGATAAAATGGTAAAATTATATTCTAATTATACTTTAAAACCACTAAATATAATACTTTATCACTATTAATTATTTTTATTAAAAAAGTATTTTTAATTAAAATTTAGTAATTTTCACTATTCATCAAAATATAAAAGTTATCCGAAAAGTTCCAAAATTTAACCCTAGGCTAAATTCGATATTCCGAATCCAAAAATGAAGTCCATTTTGAAATATAAAATTTATGTAATTTCAAAAAGTGGGTATTACTATTCATAACGGCTACTTTGATTGGTCACGGTGTGTAAGAATCTCGAAGTTGCGTACAATGCAAGCTATTGCATTATTGAAGGAGTAGTGTATCATGGAAGCTTGGGGTGTTACATTCTCCCCTCCTTCAATAAATTGGGTCCTCACAATTTGAATATGTTCATCGAAAATAAAACATTTAAAATAGAAAATTCCTTTGTGGAAAACCCACATCGGAAATAGGGTTAATAAAAATATAGCTTTAAAAGAAAGAAAGAGAAGTACAAAGGTCACCCGAGATAGCCCATACTAGGATTCTATGAAAATATGGATATGGAGGAGAAACAAACCATCAAGGTCTGATGGAGAGTAGTAGAAAACAGGATTAGGAGAAAGTTTAACGACAAAAAAATCACAAACTTGTGATTGGTTAAACGATCATTGATTCCCCTGTAGGAAAAGTTAACCGACAACTTTTTTGTTTTAAGTTACCTTTCATAAAGTTGAAGAATTTATTCAGGAGATTTACTAAGAATGTAAGGAGATATACATACTTTTCATGTAGACTTTTCATTCTTTAATAAATTTTTACCATAAACCCATTTTTCACTCAAAAAGATAATAGAACTCAAAAATATTATATTTATCCTAATCATACAGGGTTCCAAATTTTAACACATACCATTTATATTAGGAAAACTATTTTGTAATAACCAAGGACTTTTTGTAGGTTAGTGGTAGGTAATAAAGGCCTGTCGCACTATGGTTGTGGGTTTGATTCCTGCAGCTTTGTCCGACACGACGGGATATCCCTAGACCTACAGGTTGTCCTTTTCCTAAAAAAATAGTATTATAATATTCCAAAAAAAATCTTCAGAAATGTTTTAAACATAAACAATACTATCCAAAGTTAAACTTAATCCATTCGAACCTTTATAGTTATCTAAAATATCTCTGTCTAGACTTTCTATAAAAGGTCTCTAAATTTCAAAATTAATTGTACCATCAGATTCCCCAAAAAAAGTAAAGTATCTATTATTGTCACATACTAAAAATATGATTACTTTCAATTATATTAAAACCTTAATGAAAACAACAAGTACTGCAGTACAATCCTTATATATATCACATTATTCTTGTAACCATAATATAGTTTTTGAGTCCTAAAACACAAATAAAATAATTATTCCACTTCAACTGTAGTAACAGCATAATATTGGCCTTGATACCTTGGCCTTTTCTGAGGTAAGTATCCTTGTCTCTTAGTGAATTCATTTGCATAATGCCCCATTTCCCTACAATTGTAGCATTCAACATTGGCAGCCTCTTTCTTTCCCTTGCAATCATGATCCTGGTTCCCTTTTTCTCCACATTTATAACATACTCCCATTCTTTTAGGCAAGTACCGGTATGATTCTTCCAACAATTATCGCATTAAATAAAATCCTTCTTTCCCTTTTTCTCTTTATCTGTTTCTTGTTCCACCGTTCTCTTATTCTATTTCTTTACTTTAAAGTCATAAGACATAGAGAATTCCTTTTCCGTCTTGATAGCATATGAGACAATATCTTCGTACGACGAGAAGGTTTGTGAGACTAATGCTCGATGGAGAAATATTTTTAACCCATCAAAGAAATGATCAATCTTACTTCTTTGGTTACTTATATAATCTGAAGCATGCCTTGATAACCTTGTAAAGATAGCCTCATTCTTTGAGACATTCTCATCCTACTTCTGCCTCAGACTCAGAAATTGCCTGTCCATATCTGCTCGATGGTCATGTGGAAAGTATTTTTCTAAGAAAATTTCCTTAAAATCCCTCCATACCATACTTGATACTTCTTCATCTTCTTTTGGGTTTTGAATCAGCGACCACCATTGATTGGCATCTCCAGTGAGGGGGTAGACTGCCATGACAACCTTCTCCCTTTCACTACTCTACAATGCGTGGAATATTTTCTCTAAGGATTTTATCCATTGCTCAGCTACTAATGGATTTTTACCCCCATTAAATGTTGGTGGTTGTTAACTCATGAAGTGGTCTAACATTGATCGTCCACGTTGCGGATCAGGGTGCTCCATACGAGTAAGGTTATTATTCATAACCTGTGTGAGTTGTCCCAGTATGGTGATATGTTGATCAACACAAGTTGTATCACCCGCTCCACTATAATTATCTTGAGTAGGAGGGAAATCCCTAAATGGAGTGCGTGCATTGATACGGTTTCCATTCCTTCCACTAGGCTCCATTTCTAAACAATGGCACAAACTAGATCAGTTTATGAATCAAAATACATAATTCCCTACTTGTAAAACACTTAACATAAATTGAACAGTTTATGGATATAATCCATAATCATAAAATAATTTTCTTTGAGGAAGTATATACTCATAAACCCTTCATAATGGTTTGTAAAGAAAATGAGAATTATCCTAAGCATATCCCCCGGGAGTGTCATAACCAAGAGTGCAGCAAGCCCCGTTGTTGTGCACCAGTTCCCGTTCGAGTCTAGCTCAAAGCGATGTTTTCGGGTTTTACCCCTATGTACATATGTGCCAGAGCCGCCTCTACCTGCTCGTATCCAGACAGGGATGTATTGCTCAAAAAACTCACAAAACCTCTATAATACCAAAATTCTAAGAAGTTATTCTATAATAATCCTCAAAGTCTATCTTTGGGATATGTTCTCTAATCAGAGTTTATCTAAATCTAGCTTCCAAGGTTAGTACTAAACTGCCTCTGATACCAACTGTAACACCCCGATCCTAGTAACCCAGAGTCATTGCATTATTGTGTAACATTGGCATGATCACAAAAGATCAAGTTTCGAATGACCGATTAGTTTAGTAGCCTTGGAAACACTAGATACATTCATAAGTCTTACATTACATCATAAAGTAAAACAAAACTACAACAACATATTGTCTTCATATCCCCTCATACTATCCCTATAGGTCATTCATAATATACTTCTTCACATCTGAAAAAATTAAAACATTGGAAGGGGTGAGCTCAGATGCTCAGTAAGGATAATGATGTAGCGGACGCTTTCATAAATAAACATTAACATTTAAGGAAATGTATAACTAAAACAAAATCCTTTTAAACTTTAACTTCAGCATAATATGGAAAAATAAAATGAAATAATTCCATTTACTTATTCACATGAATATTCTACTAGTCGAATAATCACATGAAATATCAATAACCAATTTCATAATGATGGAATGCATAATGCCAGACTATCATAACCACGTAGCCAAGGCCTCGTGCCAAGACTAAAAATCATATTTTTTCAAGGACTCGTGCCAAGACACTAGTTTTTCTCATGATACCTACCGATGCATCGAGGAGCTATATCAGGATCCACCTGTCACGTATTAAGTTCGATGCATTCCTCATATGAACAGGTTTAAACATATCATAAACCATAACATAATCGTATCACATAAAACATGCATAAAAGAAACATATCATTTCCACATTTCTATCACAATATATAAATACAACACATTGATATAATAAAAACACTTTCAAAACCATTTTCAATACCAAAATAAAATAAAATTAAAACTTGGTCTTTATTTTTCATCTAAAAAAGTTATAGCTTGTAGAGGAAGATGAAACTCAAATAATGCTCACGGCGGCGGGGAAGTCATTGTCGCCGCATATGTACGAAAAAAAAACATTCCCTTTTGTCGTTTAGTAAAATGCTTTGTATAAAAAAGATTCCTTTTGAATAAATGTAAAAGTCATAGGGGTTTATACACCGTATAAAAGAATGTTTTGTATATAACAAAATATGCCTCAATGAAAGGAGATTGAGATGAAGTCCCTCACAAAGATCATTTTTTAAATAAATTAGATATATTATGTGTATTCACTATAAGTACACATAAATAATGTAAAAATACATGATTGGACATAATAATATCATGACATAATTTGAGTGTAGGAGGTTAACCAAAAGAATAGAAATTAGGTTAAGAAGTTCCCTTACCTCGTGTCTGACTTGACTCGACTATTATTTAACCTCCTGAATATTAAACTAGAGTTAATTTCAACTTGATTAATAACATTTTTCATGTTCATTATTCCTTTTATATCACTTATTACCATGTTATGAAAATTATGTAATTATTTAAGTTAATAACGGTCGTTTTGTCGATCTTTGGTACTTGAGTCAAAAATAAACTTCTTATAATTACAAGTTGTTCATGTGGTAAAATATCCATTATATCCAGAATCATATTCCTGATTTAGATATCATATATATCATACATATCCATTATATACATTCATTTATAATATTACTTTACATTTAGAGGTAAGAAATAAAATGCACCGTTCATGGAGACGGTAAGTCGTACGTACGCATAAACGCTACTTTCATTTATATTTCATATTTAATGGAATGAAATCACAATGATATAAAGGTATATTATAATTAATGTATAATCTCATATATAATATCATTTTCTCCAAACTTTACACGTCCCACATATGGCTTTAAAGATTCAAATCACTTTGAGGGGGCGGTAGTCCGCACTTCCTAAAATGAAATTATCACGTTTACCCATAATGGAAATCATAAAGGTGTGCCATAAATAAAAAACACAGAGGAATAAGGAAAAAAAACATTATATATATCATATATAAAAAATAGTGTCATCATAATGGCCACCGTGAGAGGTGTTAAAAGAAGATTGAACAATCATCGTTTCATGAGGCAGTAATTCGCCACCCACAGAAACCGTATGTTCTTTAACCATTAGAAGAAGGTGTGATTAAGTGTAAATAAAATCCTTATCATAACAACAACCTAGTATATTTAATATACTGGTGTTTTTACAAAATAAAATATTAAAAAGAGTTTAGGGGGTTGGAGAAGCAAAATAAAACAAAACAACATTAGAGAAGACATTACCTTTAAATCGTGTAACTCCCCTCGGTTTGAACCAAAATGGTTTTTTGAAGAGCTTTCTGCCTAAGGTAAGGATTCTAGGATGAATTTAGTAATTTTTAGAGAGTATTTGGGAAGAGGTTGGCCGAGCCAAAAGGCTTTTAAGGAGTGAATAAGGTGGTAGAGGTGGGGTCCTTTTATAAAAGGAGAGGAGGGGCACTCTTGGAAACTTATAAAATGTTACATTATTATGAAATGATTTTCGGATTTCAAAGGTCCCACAATGATATATTTCTAGGATAATGTGATAAGGGTTCTAAATATACTCATCCAATAGGTTTTTGACAAGTTTAAGTATTGGATTTTACATTATCTTTCCATTTTATTAAAATCGTTAATTAATGGGGTAATTGCTGCATCATCAAGGTGTCATAAAAACATTAATTTATTTAACGACTAAAAATTATTAAAAAAATTCCATGATGTAGGAAATATTTTTATGTTTCCAATGAATATTTATAGTCAAAATGTTAACTTATATAACCCCATTTAATAATCTTTTTAGTCAAACAACACATGTTTGTGAAAATTTTATTTTTACTTTAAATAAAACGTTCTTAATGTCATTTTCTTACCCAATTGGCTCCATGGGGTCCCCAAGTTGACCCATGGATTGTCTTGGTCGGCCATGACTCATCCAATAAGGGTAAGACAAGTTTCAAGATATTTTTATATTTTTATAATATCATTTTTACCATAAATTTCACTAATTTCCTTTAATCGCGATTAATAAAACTTAAAAGTTACTATTCACCAAAAAATTATTTTAATCCCATTGAACCAAATTTTTCTTCCTAATTACAACCATGTATGTCGGATTTTTGAAAATCAAATCACAAAAGTGGTAATGTTTCATTTAAACAAAAAAGTAGTTTTTAATTATCACTTAGTGGTTTCACTATTCATCAAAAATTGAAGTTTTTCAGAACAATGCCAAAAATTCACCCTAAGCTATAATTGATATTCCTAATTAAAAAATGTTGTCTATTTTACAAAATTCCAAACATATAAGTTTCATTAATTAATTTTATAATTAATTCTCGTTGTCAAAACAAATAGCGTGTTTTTAAGAAAGAATATCAATCAAAAGATTGACAACTGTTTATGTCCAATTTCAAAGTGAAGTTAATTAAAATGACCACCATTGGATAAAATGGTAAAATTATATTCTAATTATACATTAAAACTACTCAATATAATAATATATCACTATTAAATATTTTTATTAAAAAAGTTGTTTTTAAATAAAATTTAGTAATTTTCACTATTCACCAAAATATAAAAGTTATCCGAAAAGTTCACAAATTTCACCCTAGGATAAATTCGATATTCCGAATCCAAAAATGAAGTCCATTTTGAAATATAAAATTTATATAATTTCAAAAGGTGGGTATTACTATTCACAACGGCTACATTGATTGGTCACGGTGTGTAAGAATCTCAAAGTTGCGTACAATGCAAGCTATTGCTTTATTGAAGGAGAAGCGTATCGTGGAAGCTTGGGGTGTTACACCAGAGAGGGTGGAAGTGTAATGAGTCATATATATAAACTATACTATACATAAAAGATATATATATATTTTAATGACACTTGAAGAATCTTGATTCCCACTCGGTATATAAAAGGACTGACGTTGAGTCTTTGTGGAATATAAGGGAATGGGAGGGTCCAGTGGAGTCGTGGGGGTGGAAGAAATGGAATGGAGAATGTGAAATAAAAACCTTGTTCAGTGCACACGGAGGAAGAAGAAGACATCGAGGGGACGAAAATCTGGAAAAATAATGGAGGGTTGTGATCTAATGTGGGGTAGATCAAACAGCTATGGTGCAATGTGGATATTTAAAAAGGATGGACAGCTCAGATTGGATCGTGACTCGATCTGTCGGTTGAAGTAAGACGAGGTGATTTAAAAATAAGGAACAACTGCTATTAGAACCGTGAGGGATCGGACAGCACACAAAAATGCGGAAATATACCAAGTCTTCTAGGAATCGAGGATCAAACCAAAATGGATGTCTCTAATCATGTGCGACGCAATCTAACAGCCTTGATGCGGTCTTGGGGAATTTTAATCATCCCACATCAAAATGTAGAAGCTTCATTTCCACCTTGAAAAGCCTGGATCTCTGAGAAAACCATCTGATTACTCCTTCCCCCCTACCGGTACTGCCCTGCAGTGGGTTCTTCTGTGGTTGCGTTCCTGCGCCCACCCACAACTCTATGTCGCCGTGCACGGTGGCGTGCTGGTTCCTTCCACAAGCACCTATGTGCTCCCTTAGGGGTAATTATACCCCCTTGTGCGTGCAAAACCTATCATGAACCTTGCGTGCACACTGCCCCTCGACCAATTCCAGAGTGTCCTAGGTGAGATACACATCAAGGTTTAGAGGGCTTCCCAAGTGGGGGCCCTCAGCCAGGTGGGGTACTCACATAAATTTTAAAATAGTAAAATTTATTTTTTTAGATATAAAACTAGGTTTTCATATACATTTATATAGGTTTTTTCAAAAAAATATTATTTTTTTAATAACTAAACCAGGTCCTAAAACCAATATTTTTCTTTAGTTTTATAAATTATAAAGTTATAAAACATAATGTGATAAATCATCATTTAATACATCATTAAAAAAGTCTAATATTATTATAACAAAAACCAAAGAACTAGTTTTAGTTAACACCTTGTTTAAACATTAATAATGAAAACATTTACAAAAGTTTTTCATCATATTTGAAATATTTGAAATGTATTTGAAATACATACCACATTTTGAAATCATACTATATTAAATCATTATCCATTTTAATGTTTATAAATAGAGTTTATGGGTTTAAAATTGTAAATTCAATGCATATTTAAATTATTTTGGAAAACTAAATATAAATAAAAATTTTAAATTTAACCATAATAATGACCAACACCTATACTTAGAAATGTTAGAACTCAACGGTCTCCTAAGGGTAATTGTCAAATCAAGACCCTATATAAACATGTATTAGTGTTTTCTATATTCAATAAAACATGGTGAAAAATGGTTCTCATCATACCACCGATGCTCCGTAAAACTGTTGTGGTTCTGGCCATGATGTTTTTTATTTGGACTGACCCAAAGGATCTTTTGTATTTACCGGGTCACGTTGTTGCGTTAGGTGGCCTCCTAGTGGCTCAGATATGGATTTTAGTATGTATTTTTGGTTGGTTTAATTATCTTTATTTTGAAGTAATGACATAAAATCATTGTTTATAAGAATGTATTGTGTTTAAGTCATATGTTTTGTTCATATAGGATGAAAATTTAATAGAATAAAACCATAATATGATTATTTCAGGACAAATAATTTTTGGGGAGTCACATTATTCCCCCTACAAATAATTGCATCCTCAAAATTCTAAAATTATTTTACACAACCAA
This sequence comes from Viscum album, assembly GCA_963277665.1. Lineage (NCBI taxonomy): Eukaryota > Viridiplantae > Streptophyta > Magnoliopsida > Santalales > Viscaceae > Viscum > Viscum album. Next base: position 1,429,579,888 of record OY728147.1, on the reverse strand, counting down.
AACAACACCAGACACATGTCACTCCCGAGGTCCCTTTACTAGGAACACCACTGATGGTCAGGTGTTGATGACCTTAGGTGTATTCCTAAGTTATTATTAATCTCCTCAATTTCCTTTTCCCAAAGACACAATGAATAACTAGGTTTGAACCTATTCCTAATGCACTCACCCTTCCACAGAGAGGCATGGGAGGTGTGGAGGTCGGAGATTTCAGAGTAGACTAAATCCCTATAAATTACATTACCATATTCATGCCTGAATTTATTGATGTTGTAGTGTTCCCCATATATACTATAACTCATGACCTAGAATATGTTGGATGCCTGATGGTCAACATCCAAAGTAGCTTATAGAAATTTACCTACAGCTCGGTAGTTATCAGCAAAAGTGAATCATAGAAAAAGAAATTCATGATATTATCCTCTATCCCTATATTCTGAAAATTTGGAATTTTTAATAGGGTAATAGACAATATTTTTTCCTTGTAAATTATTGAGGATGTTTGGGAGGTTCGACAACCGATGGATTTGTGTAAATGTGAGGAATAAGATTACATAGGCAAGGTAATTGTAACATCCCAAGTAAGTAATGAATAATATATATTTTTTTCTATGTCTATTAATGATTAATATAGTGTTTTAGAGGCTTAAAATGAAAATAAATCCAATCTTAAACATGGAATACACTAATATTCTTAAAAGATTGTTTTACTGCCTTATGATGGAAAACCCTTTTTAAATCTATCTTTTCACAATTTTATAAACAATTTTTTTCAAAATAAACTTATTCTTTATGATTGGGACATCAAAATTTACTTTGTGTGAATTTTTGGTATTTTTCTGACAATGTTCATTTTTTAATGAATAGTGAAAAATAATGCATTTTACATCAAAACTGATTTTTAATATAATTTATTTATATGATTCGATTATCTTTTGAATTGGTATTAATGTGTAATATGAATATATTTTTACCATTTAATCCAATGGTGGTCATTGGAATCAATTTCACTTTGAAATTGGACTCAAACTAGTGTCAATCTTTTGATACTTATTGTTTCATAAAAACACGTTATTTGCTCTGACAGTGGGAATTAATTATTAAATTAATTAATGTGACTTATATGTTTTGAATTTTGTAAAATAGACTTCATTTTTGAATTCTTAATATCAAATATATCTTAGGGTGAATTTTTGGCAATTTTCTGAAAAACATCAATTTTTGAGGAATAGTGAAACCACTAAGTGGTACTTATAAAAACTGATTTTTCCGTTTAAATGAAATTTTTCCATCATTGTGTTTTTAATTTCAAAAATCCGACATACATGGTTGTCATTAAGAAGTAAAATGTGGTTCAATGAGATTAAAATACTTTTTTGGTGAATAGTAACTTATTAAGTTTTAATCGTGATTAGTGGTAATTAGTGTAGTTTAAGGTAAAAATAATGCTTTAATAAAATAAGATGAGCTTGACACATGTCCTACCCTCATTGGTTGTGTCATGGCCGACCAAGAAAATCCATGGGTCAACTTGGGGACCCCATGGATCCACTTTGGTTGGGAAATGACATAAATTACTTTTTATTTAATGTAAAAGTAAAAATGACACAAACATAATATGTTTTACGAAAACAATTTTTACATGGGGTTATAAAGATCATATTTTTTATTATAAATAGTAATTGGAAAGCTAAAAAGATTTACTACATCATAGTAGTTTTTTTATAATTTTTAGATATTAAATAAATTAAATTATTTATGACATAATAATGATGTAGCGATGACATCATTATTTGACGATTTAAATAAAATGGAAAGATAATGTAAAATCTATGAACTACACATGTCCAAAACCAATTGTATGAGTGTATTTTGAACCCTTATCACCTTATCCACGTATTATATCAATGTGGGACCTTTTAAAACCAAAACACATTTTCAAATAAAGTAATATTTCTTTACTTTCCAAAAGTGCCCCTCCTCTCCTCTTATAAAAGGCCCCCAGCTCTACCTCATTTCACACACTCCTCAAGCCTTTGGCTCGTCCAACCCCTGCCCATTTACTCTCTAAATATCCCTCTCCTCATCCTAGAGGATTCCCTTTGGGGATAATCCTTTCAAAGGAAGCCTTTAGGCTCAAATCAAAAGGAGTTACACTTTTAAAGGTAATTCATTCTCTCATGTTCATTTGTTTTATCCAACCCCCTAAACTCTTTTTATTTACTTCTTTTGTAACAACACCAGTATCTTCAATATACTAGGATGTTTTTATAAGATTTATTTGAGCTACACTCTCACACAACTACATCAAATGATTAAAGAACATACGGTTTCCGTGGATGGCGAAATTCTGCCTCTGGAAACGATGATTGTTCAATACTCATTTAACACCTTCAAAGGTAGCCATTATGATGTCACTATTTTTATATATGATATATAATATGTTTATGTTTTCCTTAAGCTTCTGTTTTTTTTTCATTTTGGGTATACCTTTATGGTTTCCATTATGGGTAAACACGATATCTTCATTTTAGGAAGTGCGGACTACCGCCCCCTGAAAGTGATTTGATTCGTTAACACCATATGTGGGATGTGTAAAGGATAAAGTTAATGATATTATATATGTTATTATACTGGAATTATAATATACTCTTATATAAGTATGATTCCATTCCAGAAAAAACGAAATAGAAATGGAAGTAGCGTTCATGCGTACGTACGGCTTACCGTCTCCATGAACGGTGCATTTCATTTCTTACCTCTGAATGTGATGTAATATTATAAATACAAGTATATGATGAATATATATGATATATATGTTATCCAAATAATTAATATCATTCTGGATATAACGAACCTTTGACCAAATTAACAACATGTATGTGTAAGAAGTCTATTTTTGACTTAAGAACCAAATACCGACAAAATGAACATTATTAACTTAAATGATTACATGATGTACATAACATGGTATAAAAGGAATAATGAACTTGAAAAAGGTTCATAAGAAAGTAGATATTAACTCAAGTTTATTATTCAGGAGATTAAAGAACAGTCGGGTCAAGTCGGATACAAGGTATGGGGCTTCATCTCAATCTCCTTTCATTGAGGCATATTTTATTTTATACACAACTTTCTTTTATATGGTGTATAAACCCCTTTGACTTTTACGTTTATTCAAAAGTAATCTTTTTTATATGAAGCGTTTACTAAACGACAAAAGGGAATGTTTTTGTCGTACGTATGCGGTGACAACGACTTCTCCGCCGTCGTGACCGTTATATGAGTTTCGGCTTCCTCTACAAGCCATACCTTTTTTTTAAAAGAAAAATAAATACCATGTTTTACTTTTCTTTTACTTTGGTATTGAAAATGGTTTTCAGAATGTTTTTATTATATCAATGTGTTGTATTGATATCTCGTGATTGAAATGTGGAAATGTTATGTTTCCTATATGCATGTTTTATGTGATATGATTATGTTATGGTTCTTGGGAATTATTATGAAGACGGGTGGTTCTGTGATAAACTAAGGGCGGGTGAGCCTGATATAGCTCTCCAATGCATTGGGTAACGCGAAGAAGTTAAACGTTAAGGTTTCTTCGAAGAGATTTGGGGAATATACTGTGATGGGTATTCCAAACGTAACCAAGTGGGTTACTCCCTATGTAAGAATGTTATGAATGCCTCATGTTACCTTTAGGTCTTAGGATTTCTATGATTTATTCATGATTTTATGAGGTATGTTAAAGTGCCTATGTTTTATGGGTAAAGTATGATTTCATTCTTATATATATATGAACTCATGTTTCCTTTCCATGTTTTTATAACCCATACTGAGATTTTTATGCTCATCCCAAGTATTTTGAAATGTTTTTCACAGGTCAAGGGAAAGGTACATGATATGATGATAGTGTCAAGGAAGTGTCAAGAGATAATCCATGTTTTATTTTAAATGTGTTACCATTGATGGGAATGAAGAATACTATTTTTATGTAACCACTTTGTTTATATGTGGAATGTAATGCAAGTTTTATGATATAATTCTCTAAAACTCTAAACCCGAAAAGATCCTCAATGTGTAATCTTGTAATAACTCAAGATTAAGTAAGGTTTAAGGCTAGGGACTTATAATTGGTATCAAAGGTCGGTTTAGACAACTTTAGGAGTTAGAATTCTATTAAATGATTATCCAAAAAAATTGAAATGATATAGCATTTGAAGATTACCATGTTGCTTCATCTAAGACATGTTTGTTCAGAATGGTTTTCCGCAGAGGAAACAGGGAAGCAGTGCTAGGAAGTCATACAGAAGGAAATAACCTTCCTAATCAGTATCCTGAGATGGTCAGAATTGGAACTAAACAGTTTGTTGCAGTAATGGCGCAGTTGACTCAGGCTATAAATGGTGGTGGTATCCATTCACGAGATCAGCCAGATCAACCGCAGAGGAACATGTCAGTGGTGGAACATTTCATGAGGCAACATCCACCATCATTCAGAGGATCATCTGACCATGTGCTTTCTGAAGGGTGTATTAAAGCACTGGAGAAGATTTTTGATGTCATGGGGTGTTCAGACAATCAAAAGGTTAGTCTTGCTATTTATCGTTTGGAGGGTGAAGCAGATCAGTGGTGGTCTATGGTTAAAAATATCAGGGACGCCGATGAGATTGATTCTCTTGACTGGGATGAATTCAAAGGTATGTTTCTTGAGAAGTATTTTCCTAAGGCTATTCGACTTAGGATGGAAAATCAATTCTTGTAATTGAGGCAAGAGGAAGACTCAGTGGCTTCCTATGAAGAAAGGTTCACTCGATTGGCAAGGTAAGTTCCAAATTTTATCCGAGACCTTGATAGTAAAATCAATCGTTTTTACTCAGGATTAAAGCCAAAATATCGAAGGGAATTAGCTTCTCGTGAGTTTAAAAGATATGAAAAGCTTTTTCGATGTGCTGAGAAGGTGGAAATGGAGTTTGCCGATGACCAAGTGTTCTATAACAACCAGCAGAAGAAGAGACCGAGGTGGCAGGAGAAAGGTAAGAATTCTTCAAAAAAGTCTGATGGTAAGAAAACTAAGTTTCCAGTTTGTGATAAATGTGGCAAAAGGCATGCTGGGGAATGTCTTCTGAATTCTGGAAAGTGCTACTGATGTGGTAAGATGGGACATAAGTCTCGTGATTGCACTTAAAAGGATCAAGGTGAAGGTAAGACCAAATTCGATTTACAGTTAGTGAAATGTTATAAGTGCAATGATATGGGTCACTATGAAAACGAGTGTCCGACAAAGAGCTTGAGTGATGGGAAGTAGTTAGACTACAAGCAGAAAGGGGTGGTGAAATCCTTTGCAACTACTTCAGCAGATGTCGGGCCATCAAATGAAGTTGTATCAGGTACTTTTTTTGTTTTTTCAGATTATGCCAGTGTGTTGTATGATTCGGGGTCTACACATTCTTTCATCTCTGAAACCTTTTCTAGTAAAATGGGAATACCATCTCAAGAAATGACTCCTGAACTTTTGGTAAAAACACCTGGGGGAAATGTTGAGGCAAAAAGAATTTATAAGAATCTTCCTATCCTTATATGTGGAAAGAACCTACTTCCAAACCTTATTGTTCTACCTCTAGTAGAGTTTGATGTTATCCTGGGTATGGATTGGCTCTCTATTTACCATGCTAAGATTGAATTTAGAGCTAAAGAAGTTTCTTTTCAGAAAGACTTTCAGTTTGTTTACAAGAATGAACCCTTACTTTTGATAACATATCAAGAGGCCGAGAAACATGTAAAAGATGGAAATGAATGTTACCTTGCACACGTCGTTGAAAATAAAGGAACTGTTCAGATTAATGATGTGCCAGTGGTAAATGAGTATCTTGATGTTTTTCCTGATGAGTTGCCTGGAATAATACCAGATCAGGAAGTTGAGTTTACTGTTGACTTAGTTCCTGATGCTAATCCAATTTCAAAACCACCTTATCGAATGGCACAATTTTAACTTTTAGAGTTGAAGGAGCAATTGCAAGATTTATTAGAGAAAGGTTTCATTAGACCCAGCACATCACCATGGGGTGCTCCTGTTTTATTTGTTAAAAAGAAAGATGGTTCTATGAGACTTTTCATTGATTATAGAGCCTTGAATAATATCACTATTAAGAACAAATATCCTTTGACTCATATCGATGATTTGTTTGATCAGCTCCAGGGAGCTCAGTTTTTTTCAAAGATTGACCTGAGATCAGGGTACCATCAGCTGAAGGTAAAGGAGGCAAATATTCCGAAGACCGCATTCCGTACGAGATATGGCCATTATGAATTTGTAGTAATGCCTTTTGGGCTAACCAATGCACCTGTTGTATTCATGGACTTAATGAATAGAATTTTCCATGAGTTCTTGGATAAGTTTGTGGTGGTTTTCATTGATGATATTTTGGTGTTTTCTAAAAGTAAAGAGGAGCATGAAAGACATTTAAGGGTTATCTTGCAAACCTTAAAAGAAAAGAAACTGTATGGGAAATTCAGCAAGTGTGAGTTTTGGTTGCAATAAATTTCTTTCCTTGGTCACATTGTTTCTAAATATGGAATAACTGTTGATCCTGCAAAAACAAAAGTTTTGGAAGAATGGCCAAGACCCACAAATGTAACCGAGATTCGTAGCTTCCATGGTTTGGCGGGCTATTACCGAAGGTTTATTAGAAATTTTTCATGGTTATCTAGTCCAATGACTAAGCTAACTCGGAAGGGTGTTAAGTTTATCTGGACAAAATAATGTTATGATTGTTTTCAGGAATTGAAAAGAAGATTGGTGAATGCTCCAGTTTTGCCACTACCTTCCAGGAATGGTGAGTTTGTTATATACAGTGATGCTTCATTGAAAGGACTTGGTTGCGTCCTAATGCAGAATGATCAGGTAATTTCTTATGCTCACGACATTTGAAAACTCATGAGGTAAATTACCCTACACATGATTTGGAATTAGCTGTTGTTGTTTTTGCTTTAAAAATTTGGAGGCATAATTTGTATGGAGTAAAGTGTGAAATATATACTGATCACAAAAGTTTAATGTATATATTCACTCAGAAAGAGTTAAACATGAGACAGAGGAGATGGCTAGAATTAATCAAGGATTATGATTGTACAATTCATTACCATCCGGGAAAAGCAAATAAAGTGGCTGATGCTTTGAGTCGAAAAAGTAATGCTTCATTAACAATGTTGAGTTTGGAACGTGATCCTTTGGTTAAGGATTTGATGAACTTTGTCATAGAAGTTGTTGGTGCAGGAAGTCCTTCTGTTTTGTTTCAGGTATCAGTGGATCATCTCTATCAGATAGAATCAAGCAAGCACAGAAGCAAGACAGTGAGTTGCAGAAAAAGGTAGAGCTGGTTCAGAAAGGTAAGTTGCCTGAATTCAACATTGATAATGATTGTGTTTTGAGATTTGGGAAGAGATTGTGTGTGCCTTGTGATTCACAGTTGAAGAGAGAGTTGTTATGTAAAGCTCATAGTTCTCCGTTTTCAGTTCATCCATGCAGTACTAAGATGTATAGAGATCTGCGGGAGTATTACTGGTGGGATGGAATGAAAAGAGACATTGCTGATTTTACTGTGAAGTGTTTGACATGTCAACAGGTTAAAGCAGAGCGGCAGTTACCGAAAGGGATGCTTCAGCCTTTACCAGTGCTAGAGTGGAAATGGGAGAATATATCCATGGACTTTGTTGTTGGATTACCGAAGACATCTCGAGGTAATAATGCAATCTGGGTTATTGTTGATCGCTTGACCAAATCTACTCATTTCCTTGCTATACGAGATACTTTTTCCCAAGATCAACTTTCCCGTTTGTATCTTAAAGAGATATTCAGGTTACATGGAGTTCCTATCTCCATTGTATCGGATCATGATCCCAGGTTTACTTCTAACTTTTGGAAAGGCCTTCAGAAGTCGTTGGGTACTGAATTAAATTTTAGTAGATCTTTTCATCCTCAATCAGATGGGCAGTTAGAACGAACAATCCAGACATTGGAGGATATGCTACGAGCTTGTTCTATGGATTATCAGGGAAGTTGGGACCAACATCTTTCTTTAGTTGAATTTTCATATAATAACAGTTTTCATTCCAGTATACAGATGGCACTATTTCAGGCATTATATGGGAAGCGGTGTCGAACTCCAGCTTTCTGAGATGAAGTGGGTGAAAGGAAGTTGATGGGACCAGAATTGGTAGAAGAGATGGCAGAAAAATTTCAGCTGATTCAAAAACACATGATAACAGCTCAGAGTAGGCAGAAGAGTTATGCGGATAACCGGAGGAAGGAACTATCTTTCGAGGTAGGTGATCATGTTTTTCTCAAGGTTTCTCCTTGGAAAAGTGTGATGAGATTTGGTAAGAAAGGAAAGTTGAGTCCAAGGTTCGTTGGACCATATGAAATTCTGGAGAGAGTTGGATCAGTTTCATACCGAGTGGCTTTAACTCCAATTTTATCTCAGGTACACAATGTTTTTCACGTTTCGATGTTGAGAAAGTATATGCCAGATCCATATCATGTTTTGAGTCCAGAGGTAGTTCAGCTGGAAAAGAACCTATCTTATGAGGAACAACTGGTCCAGATTCTTGACCACAGGGAGCAAGTGTTACGGAATAAAGTGATTAACTAGGTAAAGGTTTTGTGGAAAAACCATATGATTGAAGAGGCAACATGGGAATCTGAAAATGCAATAAGGGATAAGTACACCCATTTATTCGATAAGTAAATAAATTGTGGGGATGCAATTTTCTAAAGGGGGGAAGGATGTAACATCCCAAGTAAGTAATGAATAATATATATTTTTATCTATGTCTATTAATGATTAAGATAGTGTTTTAGAGGCTTAAAATGAAAATAAATCCAATCTTAAGCATGGAATACACTAATATTCTTAAAAGATTGTTTTACTTCCTTATGATGGAAAACCCTTTTTAAATCTATCTTTTGACAATTTTATAAACTATGTTTGTCAAAATAAACTTATTCTTTATGATTGGGACATCCAAATTTACTTTGTGTGAATTTTTGGTATTTTTCTGACAATGTTCATTTTTTAATGAATAGTGAAAAATACTGCATTTTACATCAAAACTGCTTTTTAATCTAATTTATTTATATGATTAGATTATCTTTTGAATTGGTCTTAATGTGTAATATGAATATATTTTTACAATTTAATCCAATGGTGGTCATTGGAATCAATTTCACTTTGAAATTGGACTCAAACTAGTGTTAATCTTTTGATACTTATTGTTTCATAAAAACATGCTATTTGCTCTGACAGCGGGAATTAATTATTAAATTAATTAATGTGACTTATATGTTTTGAATTTTTTAAAATAGACTTCATTTTTGAATTCGTAATATCAAATATATCTTAGGGTGAATTTTTGGCAATTTTCTGAAAAACTTCAATTTTTGATGAATAGTGAAACCACTAAGTGGTACTTATAAAAACTGATTTTTCCGTTTAAATGAAATTTTTCCATCATTGTGTTTTTAATTTCAAAAATCCGACATACATGGTTGTCATTAAGAAGTAAAATTTGGTTCAATGAGATTAAAATAATTTTTTGTTGAATAGTAACTTATTAAGTTTTAATCGTGATTAGTGGTAAATAGTGTAGTTTAAGGTAAAAATAATGCTTTAATAAAATAATATGAGCTTGAAACATGTCCTACCCTCATTGGTTGTGTCATGGACGACCAAGAAAAGCCATGGGTCAACTTGGGGACCCCATGGATCCACTTTGGTTGGGAAATGACATAAATTACTTTTTATTTAATGTAAAAGTAAAAATGACACAAACATAATATGTTTTACGAAAACAATTTTTACACGGGGTTATAAAGATCAGATTTTTGATTATAAATAGTAATTGGAAAGCTAAAACGATTTCCTACATCATTGTATTTTTTTATAATTTTTATAAGTTAAATAAATTAAATTATTTATGACATAATAATGATGCAGCGATGACATCATTATTTGACGATTTAAATAAAATGGAAAGATAATGTAAAATCTATGAACTACACATGTCCAAAACCAATTGTATGAGTGGATTTCGAACCCTTATCACCTTATCCACGAATTATATCAATGTGGGACCTTTTAAAACCGAAACACATTTTCAAATAAAGTAATATTTCTTTACTTTCCAAAAGTGCCCCTCCTCTCCTCTTATAAAAGGCCCCCACCTCTACCTCATTTCACACACTCATAAAGCCTTTGGCTTGGCCAACCCCTACCCATTTACTCTCTCCATATCCCTCTCCTCATCCTAGATGATTCTCTTTGGGTAGAATCCTTTCAAAGGAAGCCTTTAGGCTCAAATCAAAAGGAGTTACACTTTTAAAGGTAATTCATTCTCTCATGTTCATTTGTTTTATCCAACCCCCTAAACTCTTTTTATTTACTTCTTTTGTAACAAAACCAGTATATTCAATATACTAGGATGTTTTTATAAGATTTATTTGAGCTACACTCTCACACAACTACATCAAATGGTTAAAGAACATACGGTTTTCGTGGATGGGGAAATTCTGCCTCCCGAAACGATGATTGTTCAATACTCATTTAACACCTTCAAAGGTGGCCATTATGATGTCACTATTTTTATATATGATATATAATATGTTTATGTTTTCCTTAAGCTTCTGTTTTTTTCATTTTGGGCATACCTTTATGGTTTCCATTATGGGTAAACACGATATCTTCATTTTAGGAAGTGCGGACTACCGCCCCCTGAAAGTGATTTGATTCGTTAATACCATATGTGGGATGTGTAAAGGATAAAGTTAATGATATTATATATGTTATTATACTGGAATTATAATATACTCTTATATCATTATGATTCCATTCCAGAAAATATGAAATAGAAATGGAATTAGCGTTCATGCGTACGTACGGCTTACCGTCTCCATGAACGGTGCATTTAATTTCTTACCTCTGAATGTGATGTAATATTATAAATACATGTATATGATGAATATATATGATATATATTTTATCCAAATAATTAATATCATTCTGGATATAACGAACCTTTGACCAAATTAACAACATGTAAGTGTAAGAAGTCTATTTTTGACTTAAGAACCAAATACCGACAAAATGAACATTATTAACTTAAATGATTACATGATGTTCATAACATGGTATAAAAGGAATAATTAACTTGAAAAAGGTTAATAAGCAAGTAGAGATTAACTCAAGTTTATTATTCAAGAGATTAAAGAACGGTCGGGTCAAGTCGGATACGAGGTATGGGACTTCGTCTCAATCTCCTTTCATTGAGGCATATTTTATTTTATACACAACTTTCTTTTATACGGTGTATAAACCCCTTTGACTTTTACGTTTATTCAAAATGAATCTTTTTTATACGAAGCGTTTACTAAACGACAAAAGGTAATGTTTTTGTCGTACGTATGCGGCGACAATGACTTCTCCGCCGTCGTGACCGTTATTTGAGTTTCATCTTCCTCTACAAGCCATTCCTTTTTTTTAAAAGAAAAATAAATACCATGTTTTACTTTTCTTTTACTTTGGTATTAAAAATGGTTTTCATAATGTTTTTATTATATCAATGTGTTGTATTGATATCTCGTGATTGAAATGTGGAAATGTTAGGTTTCCTTTATGCATGTTTTATGTGATATGATTATGTTATGGTTCTTGGGAATTATTATGAAGACTGGTGGTTCCGTGATAAACTAAGGGCGGGTGAGCCCGATATAGCTCTCCAATGCATTGGATAATGCGAAGGAGTGAAACGTTAAGGTTTCTCCGAAGAGATTTAGGGAATATACTATGATGGGTATTCCAAACGTAACCAAGAGGGTTACTCCCTACGTAAGAATGTTATGAATGCCTCAAGTTACCTTTATGTATTATGATTTCTATGATTTATTCATGATTTTATGAGGTATGTTAAAGTGCCTATGTTTTATGGGTAAATTATGATTCCATTCTTATGTATATATGAACTCATGTTTCCTTTCCATGTTTTTATAACCCATACTGAGCTTTTTATGCTCATCCCATGTTTTTTGAAATGTTTTTCACAGGTCAATGGAAAGGTACATGATATGATGACAGTGTCAAGGAAGTGTCAAGAGATAATCCATGTTTTATTTTAAATGTGTTACCATTGATGGGAATGATGAATACTATTTTTATGTAACCACTTTGTTTATATGTGGAATGTAATGCAAGTTTTATGATCTAATTCTCTAAAACTCTAAACCCGAAAAGATCCTCAATGTGTAATCTTGTAATAACTCAAGATTAAGTAAGGTTTAAGGCTGGGGCCTTATAGTAATCATCAGAGCATGTTTTGACAATTATAATCTCTAAAATATCGGTAGGAAGTTATAAAAGTTTGGTGGGTGAAATCATATCATCTATCTGAAAATTTCAAGAGATACGATTTATTCATCCTTGGAATAACCATAAAAAATAATGAATTTACTTGTAAAACCATGTTAAAATATCAAAATACATAAAACTATTCAGTTATATAAATTTCATAATCCCAATGTATTAATAACTACTCTCTCACTCTCACAACACTAGTATGGATTTCCTAACGTCCTCCAAGATGGAACTTCACCAGATTCACTGGTTTTGGGGAATCCCCAAATTTCAAGTCAAACAGATTCCCAAAGCGATTCCAAAATCCTCAATCTCTTGGGTCCAGATATAGCTTGGGCAGTCCAGATATTTGGGATGTTTGAAACTAATGTTCCAACAAAGGAAATCATGTAGGGTATGGAGTTGTGCAACGTATTCTTGAACATGTTGTCTATAATGAAAATGGGTGGATTCGTCCTCGATAAATTTGAAGTCCATGACCTGGCCTCAAATACCATAGGTTACGATTTGAAAGAGGTATACTACCTAGAGGTCACCTTCTTGGGCAGCTTCCTGGATGTTCATTAGGGAAAATATGATGTTGTGTAAGGTTAAGTATCATAGTATACCTGCATAATACCTCCCCTTATGTGCATAATAGAAATATTGGGCATGCATCATCAAAATTTAATCAAATCCAGATCCTCGGTGAAGTTGGAGTATGTAAGAAGAATTGTACATGTGATAGATATGTTGATATGATAAATGAAGGTTACCAAAAGTTTCATATCCTTCTAAACATTCCCTGTCCACTATGGTTTGTAATATTTATGTTGGAAGTGAATGAAGGAGTGATTCTTCATCCATCTGAAATTTTTTAAAGAAAAACTCTTCTTAGTGAGACATGAATTTTTTTATTGTTATTCTAATTTTCTATAGTTTTCTAAACCAATTATTTTATACCTACTTTCACACCCCAGCCCCAGACTACCTCGAAGACGGTGTGGGTTCGTTGAAAACATAGTGTGTATTTTTTTGTAAAAGTATAAGCTAAAAAAACACACACACATGTTCCACTATAGAGGATCGTTTTGGTTTAGGTCTTATAGAACCAGATATAATTATTACAATTCCTTTCAAACTGGACAAAAATCCTTCATTAGTAAGTCAACAAATAGAGGAATAAAAATATACTAATCCTATAAAATAAAATAGATTGAAAACATTACGTGAGAATATGAATGCCCAATAATGTTTTTCAAAATAACATAATATACAAATTAAAACCTATTGAAATAATTACTTTTATATTATTCATAAATCATTTTCTTTACAAATTTTATAATACATATATCATAACATAGCATTTTCTCCAAGAATTATAAGAGAAAAATTCAAGGAATACTACCAGCGTTACAATGAAACATGATTCAATTATATGAATGCTCCTTTATAATAATAGGTAAGATTCATTCTAACATTAATAAGTATGTCATGTAAATATGCAAGTAAAAAATTAACAACTAAGAGTTATACATGTACAAAGTTTCACATAAAATAATAACTTCAAATTCATGAGTGTGGGTAATGAATCCCTAGGGCTCAATGCCAAATGAAGAACTCTAAATGCATCCAAATATCATCTAATAAATGGTAAAAGAAGGTATTTCATTAATTAATGATTTTTTATATATTCTCATCATTGGAATTTTGAAATACATTATAGAAAGATGATATAAGGGAAGGAAAATAAACCTAAAAGTAGATCCCCAACACTGTCAATGTATGAAAAAAGTTCTATATTGGAAGACAACATGATAAGTTGAAAAATGGGTTTAAAATTTCAGGGGAATCACAAGGATCTCAATAAAAGTCATATAAATCACCTCATTTGTTACATTCACAAGAAATCACTTGGAATAAATTTGAAAATACCTATATGAAAAATGGATGTAATGCTACAGTTTTGATTAAAAATAATATAAATTCAGTGGATGAATGAACAATAATAAGAAATGTCTGAATGAATCAAGACACAGATAAATGAAAAATAATTAAATAATTATTTGAAAAATTCACATGTCACTAAACATGGTGATATGTGAATAGAGAATAACTAACCTTCCAATGGATGAAGAAGTAAAAGAATATGTCATGTGATATGATTATTTCTCAAATAAAGAGTCATGAAAAATGGCATATCATCAGATCAACAATGAAACAAATATTTACAAATGGTTGTAAGCACAATATTGTGAAAAATTCTTATCCAAATAAAACTAAATATTATAATTAGACAAAACATGTGGGTATTGAATGTTTAGTCATATGACAAGAAGAGTTAAAGTAGGTTGGGTAGTTGGGACTACAACAAAAATATAGCACATTGAAATAACGTTTCAAAGGATTGATCCATAATGATCAAGAATAATCCAATTCTGGAGGATTCTATAGTTTTCACTATTGCTATGTGTATAGATGATATTAACTGATGTCCATTTGTTTTTGGATAAAGTGTATATAATATCTAGGGTTTGTAGAATTAAAAAAAATCATTGTGGTGATGTGATGTTATCTAGAAGGTCAACTGATAAAAATCAGTTAAGAGATATGAAGAATTAATATAGAAGAATTATTTGAAATGAATTAATGGTCAATGAATACATGATATATATGGAAGTAATTAAGATAAATAGATACTGATGGTGTTTTAATATGTTTTTCTTGTTTCATACATCAATTTATGACTCAATAGGATTAGTGATTTTGTTGATGGATCATTTATAAGTGGTAAATTCACCCAATTAAAATTTCATAGAAGGGAGATACAACTTGAAACTATTTTTGAGTTGGAGAAGTTTCTCAAACCCACAGTCACATGTGATGAAATGATGTCAGAGAAGAAGAAACTTTATCTGTCTAAACTAATTAAACATTTGAGACCAGCAGAAAAATTGATATTAAGTATTTATATATGTTCAATATTGGAGGTTTCTTATGTGATTGTTTTGAGTCCAGTAGATAAGAACGTAATTGGGACTAAATAGATCTTTCAAGATTAGATCAATAAAGATGGCATAGTGATTCAAAATAATGCAATAATAGTGTGTAAAGTGTATTCCAAGATATAGGGAATTGATGTTGATGAGACATTTTCACATGTTTCAAGGATAGAGATAATATTATTGTTCTTAATCATAGTAGTGCAAAAAATAATGGTTTTCTATATAGACCTCAAGTCAGCATTTCTGAATGGGGTTCTAGAAGAATATTTTTATATTGAGATACCATAAGGTTTTTTCATTGATGAATATTATAATATATTTTTTTGGCTAAACAGGTTTTTATATGGTCTGATGAAAGCTCCAAGATCATGGAATACAAGGCCTATTCAATTTATGAAAAATATCAATTTTGAACATGGTGTAGTTGAGTAGGACATATATTTCAACCAAGAGAATAATCAATGTATGATTATTATTGTATAAGTATATGACATAATCTTTGTTGGATCATATATGCTCAATGTGACACAATGAAATAATGCAACATTTATTTATCAGTCAAAATATTCCAAGAAGGTTATGAGAATATTTAAAATGGATAATTCTAAGGGGATGAAAACTATAATGGCTATATGGATGAAAATATCATGTGATGATGAAGGAAATGTTGTCAATATCACTGAATACAAAAAATATCATTTGTAGTCTATTGTACATGATCGGTAAAAGATGTGATATTATCTTTCCCACATCCCAAGAATCAAATATCAAACAAAATCTCAAGGAAACCCACATGATTTCATAGAAATAATACATCAGTATATCAAGAGAATAGTGGATTTTAAATTGATGTATAATTAAAAATCATTGGAAGAGTTATTGTGATATACAGATGTGGATTGGGAAGGTTCCACAGATGATTGAAAATCAAAATCCGGTGGTGCATTCTATCTTGGATGTTTATATATTTTTTACTTAAGTAATAAAAAAATTTATTTTCATTGAGCACTATAGAAGCTAAATATATTACAGATACACAATCATGAATGCATTTATTATGTATGAAGAAGTATCTTGATGATTTGGGAGTAGAATTGATGTCTCTAATAAGAATCTATTAAGATAATTCAAGGGATATAAATCAAAAAAAAATCCAATGAATCACTCAAGGAAAATAACATTGAAATCATATATCATTATATCAAGAAAAAGTTGGATCAATAGATTTTGAAGATGTAGTATGTGACTATAGAATAATAGGTTGAGGACATTCATACAATGGTTTTACCAAAAGAAACATTTTAACATCATCAGCTGGATCATGGAGTTCAGTCAAATCCATGCACATGAAAATATATTAATGTAGGACCCCCTCTCCTTGATTTATGATGTGTTTACTAAAATAAGATTATATGTGTTATTCAACCAGTTGCAGACCACAATGAAGTGGACATTGGGTTCATTGAAAAAGGGGGAGAAAATGTGGTTATTAGAAGGGGGAAAGTGTCTTAATAAAGATAGATGGAGAAGATGACTGGTGCAGTAGAGAGATAGTGTATATATTAAATTTGAAGATGATAGAAGTGATTAATCATATGATATATATCAAAACAACTGAAGTTCATGATGAAAACACTTGAGTGGTTTTTAAGGGAATTTAGTGATTCATGGTTGATATTTTCATCTCACTCTTGATTCTCATGCCGATAATGGAACATGTGGGCTTAGATCATGTGTTGAGTAAATATTTTATCATTATATTAATCATAATAAGTGACTAATGAAAAGTTTTGAAGAAGATTTAATGATGTATCAAAATGAGAAGACTTGTTAACAAACCCAAGGGGAGATTGTGGGGAAAAAATACCTCAAGGTGTCCTATCTGGTGTTTGGGTGTGATTAGGTTTATTGAAAAATACTAATGAATATAAATGATTATGGTTGGTGTTTTTCAATGTAGTTTTTTAAGGAGGCATTGTATCCCAGTGTTTTCCAAATTATCAGGTCTCAAATTCAATAGCTTTTTAAAAAAAATTAAGTATTTCTACAAAGGATTGAAGAGTAGAGGGACTAAAAAGATAAGTTCTGGGACCACATAATAGGTACATGGAATGTTATTGAAAAATGTAAAATGAATTTTTTTTGTATAACAGAACTATGTGGACCATGAAGAAGTGTATGCAGACTGTGTAGGGGAAACAATTTTTAGGATGAAATTGGTTCACAGAAGGATTTCAGTATGCTGGATCACTCGTCATTTGTGGAAATGAGGTATGGATTTGAGGATTTGTGGAGGAATCCAATAAAATCAAAAGAGTCAACCCCTAATAAATTATATAAAAAGTACATCCCAAAAATATGATCAATAGTCAGGATAATTGGTTTGTGGATTAGTCTGAATTCATCATAGCAATTCAAAAACGTGAAATAAAATTAAAATAATTCATCCCACATTGATTCAGATCATTCACAGATGATAATCATTCATCACTCCATTGTCATTGGTTAGATCTGACAAGATTAGTGAGCACCAATTTGATATTTGAGGTTTCATAGTCACCGACTCAAGATAATTATCTAGATCTATCTTTCCAACATCTCTAATGGATTCTTGGGTTCTAAGGCTTACGCTAGATCTCAAACATAGAGATAAATTTAAATAGAAGAAGTATAGTTTATTGCATCATTGCATCAACAACTGAAATAAAATATTTTTTAAATTTATTTTATGCAATTAATCATCTTTGAAGAATTTCCTCAATAATCTGTGCTGACCAATATTAATTCATGCCTATGGTAAAACTGATGTTTGGAACACAATGGTACCCTTGGATTCTTAATCTATGTACGAATTAATAATTTCTCCCAATTATTCAGGAACACCATGTTCTCATTCTATTTAATATTTTAATATTTTTCAAGAATTTATTCTAGGCACATAGAGCCCTGGAATCGCATGTACTCTTATCATATGGTATCGATATTAATTCATATAATATTAAAAAATATATACAACAAAAAATACAAGACATTACAAAACTGATTTGTAAAGTAAATTCCACACTCTATGAAAGAAGTAAAGAGAAAATGTTGATGAGTATAAGGAAAACATTACAATATTAAAAAGGAATTATATGAAATTTGTACATAATATGGAAAATAATATTGGACATTTCATTTAAAGGTTTAATCAAAGACTCTAAAGGGAACTAGTTTCTCAACCATTTTCATTATATGTTGATATGCTATCACATTCCATTACGATGGATAAATAATTCTCCAAATCATATGATTTTAGAAGAAAACAAGGGAAAAAGATGATTGTTGAGAATAAAAGAAAAAAATAAATTATATAAAGGAAATAAAGGTAAATATGGAACATCCAACATATGATAATAGTGGAGAGAAACACCCTAGTAACTCCCTGAAGGGAATGTGAGTTTTATATTGATGATGGATGAAAGGACATCAGGATCATAGATTCATGGGTAACAATGAAACGTCAAATTTTCATTATTTTAACTATAAGAATATGAAGAACTTTAAAAAATAATTCCCCAATAATCAAGGTAATTTACCTTTAAATAATATTATGGGAGATGGACGAGCTTAATCTATTAAAATAGAAGAAGTGGAAGGATTAATGTGATTGTGAAATTGGATTCAATAATTATGTAAAAGTATTTTATCAATGATATTTTTGTTATAAGAATTCTGAAATATATATGGGTTGTTATAAATTATTTTTATTTAAGTATTTAAATAATTTGATGAATGGTCCCAATAAACATCAAATTGATTCAATGGTAAAGTGATTATTTTGAATAATACATGAATTAGGGAAAGATAAACACTAATATATTCTTATCATTGAGTTAATAATGTTTAGTTGGGAGAAAGGGAAAATTTAAACTTATAATGTAAATGGGGTATTATTTAAAAACTTGAAAATGTTTAATTATTTATTAAAAGATTAATTTTTGAAAAAATTATCTGCATTTTATTAGTTTATTGATTATATTTTATAAAGAATTATTTATTTAATGAATAATGATATTTGTAAATTTTTTATGATGTTTAGTTTTCATGAGGGTTTTATAATAAAATATGTTATTAATATGTTTTCGGAGAATATGTGAGCAATGTATTTACATGATTCATATTTGACTTTAAGGGATACTTTATGTTTTTCAGGATAATTTTTTTTCAAATAGTTTGTATTATTGGGTTTCAAATGTGTTCGAGCATATTTCATAGGCATCTTAAGGTTAACAATTTATGAAATGGATTAAGTTGAACTTTAACTTTTTTGATTTGAAGTATTACTAGATAACATGTGCTAATAATTTGTCTATTGTTAAAGACTTGGAAATAATAAATTAATTTTTATTATTTCATGAATCTTATTATCTATCAAAATATAATTTTAGTGCTTCATGATTAAAATGTTCATTAGGAATACTCATCATTTGAAAATAGGATGACATTTTGGTTGAAATTTATTAAAGGATAAAATTATAATTTTGTATAATTATTTTCATAGTATATATGGTAAATGAGATCATCAACTATAAGAAAAGGATATGGAAACAAAAATTTAATCCTATAATAGTCATTTCAGATAAATGGATGGTCTTTTCACCCAATATATATTTTGGATTATTTTTATCATTGAAATTATCTACAACATGTTTTATATCACTCTATATTAGTTCGTGGGTTTTATTTTTCTTTTCCATTTCCATATTCTCACATATCACAAATTTTATCTTAATTATAGACCTCATTTTTTATTGACAGTCATATTTCTCTTTACCCTCTTTTAAAAGAATGTTTTATTAACCCTTTTAATAATGTGGGTTTTCAATAATGGTATTTTCGAATATCAAACCCTTGATTATCGAGAACAAGTTTAAATTGTGAGGACATGATTTATTAATGGGAGAGAATGTAACCCCCTAATATTTTAAATATACAACAGGTTTTATGGAATATTCAACATGAAACATCGAGCATAAATGATCCACAATTTATTACTATTTAAATATGGCAATTTAAACAGTCATTAAATTTGAGGGTATGAATAAGATAAAATTATTAATGAAATATAAAACAATACCTAATGAATATAAATTTATTGATAAATTTTTAATATGTATTCACTCTGTATTAATAATGATTTTATTCTTCAAAATTATATTTTCATAAAAAATAACTGTTATTTATTTTTGTGAGGAAATGGTATAATTAATTTTTCAAACTCTTCAAAACGGTATAGTATGAAATGAACTTAATTAATTAAACAATCATATCATGTTTTTATTTTCTTTAATTGTTTATATTTTCTAAAAAGTTTTATTTTTTGGAAACGCTTAATTTTTCACTGAATAGTGAAAACCCCTCTTTTATTAGGAACTATATGATTTCAAGAATTTAAAAAAATCCCATTTTATTTAAAAATTATTTAAATGGATAATTGGTTATTTAATTTTATGAATAGTATAATTATGTTCATTATAATCAATTTTAGGATTTAATTTATTATAAAAACATTTTTATAATTAAAAAAGTTTTTTTCGTAAATTTATTTTTTTGTAGAATTTATCGTTTTGGTACTAAATTAAATTCATAAAATTGTTGAATAATATTATTTAAATATAGATAAAAAATTTAATTTGGATGTCTAAATTTTTCAAACAATTCCCATTTATTTTTGGCCTACATGAATATTAACCAGGGTAAATTTATCACCTCATTAAAGGGTAAATACAGTTATAATATGTTAATGCTAAGTAATGTATTCATAAATTTTATCCTAATTCTTATTGGATTAAATTAATTTTAATCATATCTATTTAGTATTGAAATTGATTTTTTTAATGTAAAATATTTCACAAAAATAACCTATTTAAAATTTTATCAAATAAACTATAAAATATCACTCTTAGTTTAGTTATATCTTATGTATTCACATAAGGACAAGATAAAGTGTTGAAAGAATTTTATTGTTATTTTGGTGAATAATTAAATAATATTTTTGACTGAGATTTATTTATAATATTTAGTGATTATGTAATTACCTTAAATGTTTACACAAGGCTAATATAATATTTATTCAATTAACATAGAGATAAAATAAATGATTTTAAAATATTAAAAGTGATATAATTTAAATGAGTTAATGATTCACACAAATTTTGTTGATATATATTAAATATTAGATAATTTTTAGAGGATTATATTCAAATTAGCTCCCTGTATTGATTTTTTTGAATTCATATAAAATGAAGAGTTTCTGAAATAAATTTCATAATAATTTATAAAAAAATATTTTATTATATGTTTTAAAGTCAAAAAAATATAATGTTTAGAAAAATATAATTTATATGGTATGAAGCCTCTACCATGGTCTATATGTTGGTCTGTTTTCCACATATGGTAATATTCCTAACCCTAAAGGAGTGGAAAAAATTATAATTGTGATAATTGTCAAAAGTGTAAACAAGGGGATAATAATAATTGTTAAGGGTCAAAACACAACTAAATATTATCCACCATTTATTTCATGATATTATTAATACTCATAATAATATTATTATAACTAATAAAAATATGTGTCCATTTTTAGATGAAATATAATTTAAATTAGTTTCATACTTTATGAAATTCTAAGAATGTACCCCCCCCCCCTCACTTATAAAAGGAGACCCCTTATCTCAATTCATACCATCACATTGATCCCTAATGATTGACCAAAACCTACCCAATTATATTCTAAAAATAAATATATTTGTTTTTGAGTTTTTGTTATTCTTATAAGACCAACCCTAGGTCCTTTAACATAATATCTAAAGGTGAACTTTCATAGAAGAGGTAATCTTCATTATATAATCATTAATGTTTATTTCTTCTTATATTTCCTATTAATGTGTTTTAAACAATATAAATTAATAATTGTAGTGTTATAAATATATTTATATATTATTATTATTATCAAACAAAAATATTCCATCTCTTTTTCATTCTTTGAAAACAAACTATATTACTCAAGTGTACATAGAGATTACCATCTCCATGTAGTGTTGTGTTCTGTTTTTCTTCACAATTAATCTTGGATGGTTATAATGATGAAATTTATTTTTATATATGATATTAATGACATAATTATACTTCAATATCTATAATATCATATATAACTTCATATCTTCCAATCCATTCGAAAAATATAATGTCGCTCAGGTGGATGTGCGGACTAAAATTTTTATAAAGTTATGTAAACCATTTTTCATTTCTATTTTACATAGACAGTACTAAGGTTAGACTTAATAAATATATATGATATATAAAAGATAATAATTATTATTAATCATTTAAATATTATTCTTCTTTTATATATTATATCCATCAAAAAAGGAAGAAATCAATCAAGTGTACATACAGTCTACCATCTCCATTAATATTGTAATTCATTTTTCTATCTATATGTTTTATGGATGATATTAAATATATATATATACATATATATATATATATTAAATATATATGATATTGATATCCTGAATAAAATTCTATATATAACTTAACCGTGATGAATACGAATGAATCGAGACTACCAAATACAAACATACATGAAAAACAATGTCATTAACACCCAAAAATAACAATAATAATAAATGATTGTTAAGAAAAATGTGAAAATGTTAAAAATTTATCATATATGGTATTATAGATATGAATATTGTTCATTTATATAACTATAATGAATTTAAATTTATTATCAAATAAGTTAGGGAACCAATGATGTAATTCTAAATAAGGTATTCATCTAAATTTACTCAACATTGAGAGTAGTTTTCTACTGTAATCCCATTTATATTATGTGGTTTATATAGTTTACTTTTGAAGTATTTATCAAGAATACCAATTTATTCATGATTATTAAATTTTCAGTTCATTTTATCTCTTTTAAGTCATTTCCATATTTTATTCTATTTCCCCCTCTTCGAATCAAGAATCAAGAAAAAAAATAATTGAATGAAAAAAATCTAAAATTACTTCTAATCAGATATTTTGTATTCTATGTACATATATTCATTAAAATAATTTCATGATTTTTTTAATATTATACAGGGATTTATAAAATTTTATTTTTACCCATGTTTTAATTTTTACATAATGGTTAAAATTGAATATTCCTGTCATTTTTTGAATGAGGTATTTTTCATACAAATGGGTGGAAGGATTTTTTTAATTTAAATATAATGAGATTAATTTTTTTCAATCAGGAAGTATCAATGTTTTGAATATTCCTATACATGTTTAAATAGTTATTTTCAATGAAAATTTTTTAATAATACTTTTTCAAATTTTAGGTTTTTAAATAGGTTATTTAAAATTGAGAGTTTATTTTCGTTTAAATTTTTTTAAATATATTTTAGCATATTTCAGTTGATAAAAAAACCATTTATTTTATTTATTCTCAAATAGGGATATATTGAAATGATATGGTCCTTTAAACATTCACTTTTATGTGATCCTTTTTTATTTCTCATTATATTTCTCTTAAATGTTTATATTATTTGGAGCATTGATAGGTGTATTTCCTAAAATATATTCCATTTCAACATATATTACATTACTATTAAACCTATTTAATTGAATATGAGATTTTTATAAATCCATTTTATTTACTTAATATTGATATTTAACAATAATGAATTCTTTTATTAATTAAATTGATCGTTCAATTTATGAGAAATGCATTGGAAATGTAGTTACAGGTATGGCTCATAATTATATAGCTCCCTGATGAATCTGTCTATCTCATGATACTAATCAATTGGATAGATTAAATTGGACTTTAACCATAGTTTTAGACATTAATGGAATAAGTCTTTGATTGTAGAGAGATCATGATGTATGAGATCTTGATGTCCAACATTATGCATTTTCCTCATTTAAAATTCAGTTTTTTTATTATCCATCAGATTACTATACTGATATTATGCATGGATGCATTATTTTCCTTTATTTATTCAATTTCTATATATTTTTAGTTATTTACCTTACCATATTTATTACACCATATTTAATCATGATATCTTCCAATGTACGTAACTCTTATAGGGAATTTCAAATCACCCTTTTATATATAATATTATTATTATTATCATATAGATATGAAGAATCATATTATCAATAATATTAAGTATGCAAGATCATTTTTATTTTATGTACTTTGAATTTACTATGTAATATAGAAATCATGTATGTGTTTTTTTCTTCACGAATGATAAACTGAAATATACTTCCTGATTAGATCCCATGTATCTATGCCAATGTAAAAATGCAGACAAAGACACTTGGATACTAGATTTGGGTTTGTTATATTATGTTTATATGAAACACCAATAAATGATAAAAAAAAAGGTATGGTTATTCATCGATAATATTGTTTAGTACATAATTGTAAAATGATTATTTTTTAGTTTTCGTTATTTTCTAACATTTCATAATAAATATTCACAAATATATATTAGATTTACATAAAGAAAAAAAACATTATTTGTGGCCTTTTAAATATTTTTATCATATCCGGATTTTTGTATTATTGGGTATGTCGAATTCATTATCTAGAATACTAGGTAGAGAAAGGGCCCTATGGTTGACATTTTGGCTTTGATGAATATATTATATTAGAATGTGGGGCTAGAAGGATAAACATTAAATTTTTTTAAAAGTTTTGAATAATTTTGTTTTTTAGGATTATATTTCTTTCTAGAATCAACTCATATAGAAATCCTGGATTTGATATAATATTTGATCTTATCTAATTTGGGTTAATGTTTTTTAACATGTTACATATTGGTATATATTTTTTATCATTTTGAATTATATATAATGTAGTTATTTTATGTATAATGTTTTAAATTTTTTATTCGTTATTTATGATTTCATGATAGTGGGTATGGACTTAGAAGATTATAAATACACTATTTCTACTATTAAAAAGCCTATGTTGAAAGGATAAAATCATTGTCATATGATATTTTATTTTTTAGTATATATGTGTCTTATGTATAGTAATATGATGTAGAAAGAAATACATGATCCATGTAAAATAAGGAAACACTATTTTATTTCATCAACAAAAGAAAAATAAACACCTCGGATAAGAACACTTTATATAATTGGTATGGTACAATGGAACAATAAATAGTAAAAAGCATAATTAAATTTGACAGGAACCTACCAATATATATCTCTCATGGGAGGTATAAGGAATTATGTTCCACATTAACTTTACCTCTAAATGTATAATGACTAGAACCATGAATGAATACACTCTAATGGGAGGTCGTATCCTAATAAACATTAATTAGGAAAAAACTATAAGTATCATACTGAAATATAAACCACATTGGACATTGATAACAATATAATATTGATATTTGGAGGGATAACTATGAATAAAAACACTATAAATATCATAATAATGAATTTTGTCAAGATGAGCCTCACTAAGATCACTAATGACCTGGATTCCATGCTCTACAACTCATTTTCAAAAAAATCACCAACCTATATGGAATTTTTACTAGAAAAAATATTTGTTCATGAAATATTTTAGTGGTGAGTATGAAATTAAAAAATAAGACAACACTAAAAAAATGGAAACAAGGATATAGGCCATCTCATAAAAAATTAAAATCTATAGAACTACCCAACTTTTAAATGGAAGAGACCATAATCAAGGAAGGAACCTCCACTCATTAACCATGGAAGACCAAAATTATTTTCTTCTCAGAAGTATGAAAAATCTAATCTAGCCTTATCAGTACCCCATGGGATGAGGGCCATGTAATCATGTCACTAACCTAGGGGAATATAAATCCTTATCCAATAATATCATGTGGAAATTTTAATCATATAACCGATCATCAAAGGGAAACACCTCTTGACCCAATTCTCTGGGGAAGAAACACCTCTATCCTAATAGAACATAGTTTTTTAAACTCTATTAGTCCATGATAGGAGAACCAACACTCCATAATCCTTGAAATAAATTATAAGGTAGATACCTTGATGATGTAAATTCACTGCACCCTGAACCACCAAAATTTATAGACTGTAACCATTATCCCAACATTTAGCGTGTAATAGAAACTATTGATAATACATAAAGCCCTGATTGTTTCATCTTGATTCTTTAAGTCCACGAAACCATGAGTCCCTCTATTAACAATTCCATAGAACACATCCCAGGAACATCATATTCCCCAAGAAATGGTTAATCCCCACATTAAATCTATATAGAGGGATGAAATATGCATCATCATCTAACAAACAACCAAGACCGACCTCCAACATCCTAGGCACAGTCAAGATAAACAGTGTTTATAATGTATAGAGAATTAGATTCCTAAACTATCTCATATCATAGAAGCACATAGAGGTATAAGTCAACATGGTACTCCCTATACCATGATCCTTTGAATCCATAAACCCTCTATAAAGAACAATCATATCCAACACCAAGATTTTTAGTTGAAATTTCCATTTGTGGCCCTCACTAAGCCATGATTCATAGCCTTTCTGAGGGGAATATCATACTAAAACCCCAATTTTTGTATGATGATGAAAGGACACCCACACTAATCCAACCATGGATCCACATCAAGGATATCATTAAATTCCCAAGGTTGATACTACTCTTTAAACACAGTTAAAGATAATGACCCCACAGATAGAGGATATTACACCTCAAGTAATGGGATGAAGATTGTCACTATTTTATCTATAGGTAAAGGATCCCCACCATTTACCTTGACGGGTATTATAGAACCTACCTATGTATGGTTAGACGAAACCACATTGTAATGTGACCCCACTATCAAAGAATAACATATTCCACAAAGAGTGTTTGAGATCTAGGAATGATCTCTATAAGTCATATATTGTTAATTCATTCCCACTCCAGGACATGCTACATATCTGAAGGGTAAATTTTAATATTATCTTCCACACTTATATAATAATCATTACTTAGGTAAATTCATCCATGGAATAAAGACTATAAATAATTCTTTAAAATCGCTACTCTATCCACCTAGGTCAAAAAAAATTATACGATGGGGAAGATAAAAGTTGTACTATATAGAGAGAAAAAATATCCACAACGTCTGATATGATGATGGGGGAAATGAATTTCTTCCACTCCTTCTATTACAAACCACATTAACCAACATTATTAGGGGATCATGTGAAACATTAGAATCTATATGAGTTCCATAAAAGTCTTACTCTCATTGAAACACTCTTCTACGAAGAAGGTATTTTCCATAGAAATTACATCAGAGTCTAATGACAACTATTGGAAAATCTCACTAAGAAATATTCTATCTTCCCAACCAGCCTAATCTATTATTAGGTATTAAAAATAATAAACCCAATCATATTAATATGTAAAAATACCATTTATTAAATTCATTATGGGCCTCTAAAAATATTTTAAACGATTTCATCACACTTTATGTGGAAAGGATATTATAATAGGATATTTCTATGTCTAAAATGGGTTCTATGTTAACAAAATATTTGAAGCATATTAAATTGTGAAGTACATAATGTGTACTAATAGTAAACAACATACTGTCCCAAACCACAAACTATGGGTGTGTACCCCAGTTCGATGTTTACATCAATAGAAAATGTGGTTTCCTAACCCTATATTACATGTGGTTTACATAAGTAATTGGACATGAACCATGTATTTGTCCCAATCATGTAACATGACATTGAATTCATGGGGACATACCATACCTCTCACACAGAATTTGTTTCCATATACAGTACCAGACCCCATGTGGTACATAAATGGGACCTACACAAAATATACATATGGAATACACATCATGTTCAAATAATCTCTAACCTATAGAAAAGTAAACAAATACAAAACATGTCTTATTGACGATACTCACCATGTAGTCATGAATACCAAACACATCAGACATTTAATAAACTCAATTGGCCTAAAAATCATTCCCATAACAATCAAAAGTCTAACTGGAAGAAAAAAACAACCAATAACAAGAGTCAATAAAATATATATAATTAAAAAAATTATGAATTAAAATAATAATCCCTACCTCATGGATAATCTCCTTTTATTCATAACCATTAACCTTTGTTTTATGATACACATTTTTTGAATATAGATACTTCCTTATATCATCCCAAGATGAATATTTTATCCTCGACCATCTCCTCTTAGAACTATTCCATCAACAAGGAAGTGGGAAAATAACTACCATATTGTTTGAATGAATAGAGAGACAAAGGAAAAGGATACATTAAAAACCCTAATAATTTAATCTGAATAATAATTAATTGGGCCCAACCCATGGCTTGAATCCTACATGGAATCCATACCTCACCTCAGTAAAATCCTTCATAATAGACTGAACCATGGAGTTAAAATTACTATATAAATCTTCCTTTAAGATATAATTATGCATGGACACATAAGAATTAATAATTATATTTTATAAATATCAAATATCATGTGAAATTCACATAATATAGAATCATGAAAAAATGATGTTATATGGTAAACACCACATTCTGAATACTAAAGATCTATAAGAAACTTTTCAAGAGGTTGTTATTTAGGTAATATAATTAATTATCTTTAAAAGTATCTTAGGATTCCAAAACTATAAGAAAAGAAAATTATTATATAATATAAAGCTCGTATTTCTACATCCTTCCCACTATCAAAGATTTCATCCACACAAATGAAAACCCACTATGGATCTTTGAGAAAAACTCATGAAATCCTATTATGGGATGTTAATATATCAATGTATGAGATCCTATAGATTAAGTGTGTCTTTTTTCAATCATTGATCCCAAACACATCCCACTCATGAACACATCCCCTTTTTATCCATCTGATAATGGTGATGCATCTGAGATTGTCCAGCCTTGACATTGTTATACGGCTTTCACCCATCCCATGGGATGATTCCAACAAAAGTAGTTAATCACCTCCCACCAACCTCACTATGTCCTTCAAAACACATTATTCAAAAAATTTGATCCGAGATTATCATATTATAAATAGTTAAATAAGATCCTTATTTTAATAATACATATCCCAACAGTCACACAACCCATGCATCAAGATGTCTAGTTCCCAGATGATTAGCTATATAAATAATTTATTCTACAACACATTTGTACTATAATATATAATTAATATCCTCCAGACCATTTTATAAATCTCAGATAATATATTTATATTCTTAAAATGGGGTATAGAAATAAAATAAAAGGGTGAGATCAGATTATTAATAAGGAAAAAACATAACATGTCATATCATAAACATGAAGGAGAACATGAGAAGGACATAAATATCTGAATAAAAGACCATTCTACCATACATGATAATAAATAAGAATGTTAAAGAAAAATAATATTATAAAATATCATTAGGGAAGCAATAAAAATTTCAAATGACTCAAAATACAACACAATAATCATAAAATATGTGAGCATGATATAAAAGTGAGGAATACATTAAAAATATGTCATAATCCCGATTTCCTGGAATTTCATGGAAATTAAATGCCTCTTAAAATTTTCCCCTAACTTTATAAACAATATTTATATGTGACATGGCTATATGAATAAGAAAACCATTTTGAGAAATAAAACTTTTTCCCACTACTATGTCAACAAACACAAAATGTTCATTCCTATAAATGGGATCAAACACATTATTCTCACACCTTTATGAAAAATAACATTATTCGAACACCTAAATATATAATGAGATATAATCATAAAAAATTTCATTGGAGAGGGTTATACTACCCCACCCATCATCATCAATATAAATATGTGCTCTACTTAAAATCAACTGTAATCATATATTAATAAACACCTAGAAAAAATAATTTGATGCCACATATCATGTACATAAGATATCATATGATATAAAAATCTCATTTTATAAAAGTAATAATAACATAATAACACATAGAGGATGTTAAAATCATCACTTCATTGTAGATAACCCATATAGGATAATACCACTGAAAATACTAATGTTTTTTGAAAAAAAATTAAATACTCTTTAAATTGGAAAAGTGTAAATTAATTTAAAAAACATATATGAAGGTAATGATAATAATATTTTAAAAAAATATCATAAAGATATCATAATAAATTATCTTGTAATAGACCTAATTTAGATCAAAAAAATATGGTATGAAAGATAAAAAAATTATTTTCAAAATGATGTAAACTAATTTTTTTATCTTTTTAAATACCTTTGTTTGAAAACCCATATTATTAAAATAGTAATAAAATTACATATTGAAAAAGGGAAAGGTAAATTATGAGAATCAATGAAAATCATCCTTATTATACTTCTTAAAATGAGAGTATAATTTTTTTGATAATGAAATCATGGAAAAAGAAGTGACAATTATTTTTTAGGAATTAGAGTTATTCCTACCAATATTACACTTTTAATTCAAAATACATTTTATCAAATAATTAATTGTTGATAATGAAAATTAATTTCCCTATAGAACGAATGGAAACACCATATAATATATATTAATATTAGGATCATGGAATAATTTAAAATCTATATTCATGTTAGAAATTTTGTGATAGGATGTATCAAAAATTGAGTCAATGAAATAATTACATTGAATTATAGCTTAGTTAATTTCACTATAAACTCTTGTATTATAAATATAAATATCTTAGAAACTAGTTTCATATAATTTCCATATCCATAACCTTTTATAAACAACATTTATATTGATATCATTGAATGATATTACAGTAGGGTTTTTTCAATATAAATATAGAAAATCAATGAATTATTTTAGCAGTATGATTGGTATACAAAATAGAGTTATGGAATTGGTTTAATGGGTGAGAATGGTAGTCCCTCATTATTATGAACGAATTTTTAATGTAATTGATTGATTATTAATATGTGAAATCATACTAACTTGGATATAAAAAATACCTATAAGAATTTATGTTCTTGAATTGAAAAGATGAAAGAGGGAATCAATGAGTGATTTCACCAGCATGAAGACTATATAAAAGGGATTATTGTATGGTTATAATAAGTTGTAAGGGATATATCTCTTTATTAGTGAATAATTCTGATAGTAAATAATTTATTAAGAACACATGGAAGAATAATCATATAGAAATTAATCAGTATTATTAGGAAAGAAGTAAATGAGTCAATATGAGGAGGAAAAGAACCATTTCCTTTCTATATAGGTTCTCAATTATTGGTATGTATTTTGAGAAACAAATATTCCCTTTGGTATGGATTTATAGAGGGTTAGAAAAGGTAGATTCGATATCATTTCCTTATGGTGGATAGCGATGAGATAATTGGTTTGAGTGATATCTTTTCATAGGTAAAAAAGAGGGGGTGTTCTGGGAAACTAATGCATGGTGATGGGTATGAATGGTATCAAATGGGTGTTATGTGGGTTATCTAAATCAGTTAAATTATGTGATGAAATGGTAGGTGAGACATGTGGGTATGACTTTTATATATAATTAGGATTTCTGGAATTTGTAAGTAGCTTTTAATTATTAAAAATTCATGATATTTTATTTACACTTTGTCTCCCTTAATAATATAAATTAAAATATTTAACCATAGTAATTATTATATTAATAAAATTGTGAGAGAAGACGTTATACCAAATTTAATGTCTTGAATATTATTTTTGGATCCATTTAACCTAATCCAATTTAAAATTCTGGGAAACTTTACTTTTATATTAAAATGTATAATGTATAGAAAAATCACTTTTGTGAAAAAAAAAATAATGATTTAATAATTAAGTGTTTTTAGTATTATTTAAAATATAATACCAATATAATTAGTGATAATTTATTTATATATATTTTTAAATATTAAATATGATAAATAATTTAAAATAGATCTATTAAATTCTAAAAAAACACAATATTCTAAACATAATTATTATTTATAAAATAATCTTTGTACCAGGGTAAATAATATTTACCTTTGAAATGTAATTTTATTCTTAAAATGGAATTATCTACAATGAATAATATTATTATTAGGATTAAAAATGTGAAAATAATGTTATCTGATTCAATTTCCAAAAGTTGTAAAAATAATTATGATTGTTCATGATGGATAAAAAAATTACAAAGCATATATCTTCTATGAAGTAAATGATATTTCTTTTATTATACCATTTTACATAGTTTTTATATAGAAGTTACTTAAAGTGATACCTTGAAATATAATGGATATAATATAATATTAATATTTAATAATTTCATTTAGGAAATATAGTTTTTTGTTATAGATTAGTGCTAGGTGCAAGACATGATACTCACGTGGTTTTTAATTAGTAGAATGTAATTAAAAATCATGCATCATTATTATCATACTATAATCATATAGAACCCAATAATTATGACACAATGTAAACAATTCAACCATAATTATCTATATTATATTGTTCTTATATCATGTCTTTCATCATTGGGGTTTTATTCTTCAAGACATTAGAAATGTACTGGTCTCAAAGACTATCTCTACAGATAATAGGGTCACACCAATCCGCACTCTCAGAATCCCAAAAAGGGTGCCACAACCCATAATGAGATCAAACTACTATACAAATAACCATTATCCATGTGAAAACCCAATATACAACTAGTTAAGATCACCTAAGGAATAAATATCCTCTCATTTGTACCTATGGAATTTGATCATGGATGTCACATCAGCACTACGGACCTCTGTGAGGTCCTTGTTTACCAATTTTAGTCTATTATAAACATTTAAACCCAATTTTCATTAACTTTCCATGTAAATTTTCATACAACAACGTAGGTCAACCCCAAAGTGGTTACCTAGTGGGCCCAAAAAAATGCTCGAGAGGCACTCCTGATCCTCTAGGTGTAACATCCCCAACCTGAAATCCAATAAACTAGTTCCCTAAGCTAAGTTTCCATATGACCACAAGAATGGATCCCCATATTCCGAGGGTTTATGAAGAGTAGTTAAACTCAAATGGATAATGTTGGGAGAATACACCATCATTAGATGAGTAATCCATGGAAGATAGCATTTGAAATAAATTAAAAAAAACAATGTACCAAAAAAAAAATTCCTAACCATTTTCCAAATAAGGAACTAACCAAAAACAAACAATAATATTCCATTTTATTTTAATCATGCCAAAAGTGAAGAAAACCCAAAATAAGAAAAATAAATGAATCCCATAAAATGGATCCTGAATTCAAGTCTAGAACCTCATACATGTACATCCCATGAAAAACAAAACACACTAGAATATGTTATTTACCTTTGTCATAACATGAAACCATGAAGTCTTATCAGGTACCCAATTGAAGACCGGGCATGGTGTGAGTACAACATAGTAGTCCACCACAAACAATGTCTAAAAAATATCCATTCTAAAAATATAGTGCATGAAAGTATTAAATAAATTAAAAGGTAAATAAAAGAGAATCTTGGGTTCCATTTATTTAAAATAGTCACTTTAACCATTTCCATCATCATTTCTATTTTCATTCATCAGGACTTCTTCCTTAATAAATTCTTTTTTATCACATATTACATGGGTTGGGCATTTACAACATTTTCCCAACAGCCTAATCCGATCAATTATCATGAATAAGGGGATAATTCAAGTTACATATCTCACTAGGGATAAAAATTTCACTAAAAAACATAACACATGACTTGGTGCCTTAGTCCATGTAATCTCATCAAATAAAACCATTAGGGGCCTATATCATGAGTCCAGCTCCCAAAACTATGAATTCAATGGTGGGTTTAGAGCCTCATTCCAACTCGACCCATGGGAGGATCCTCAGTCCAATATCTCACACCACTAAGCCATGTTCACATGCTTATTTATCCATTTACCATATATACAACTTCACAAACCATTTACAATAAATATACATAATATTTACAATTCACCTTTCGATTAACATATAAATCATCATCATCCCTTAACCCATCAACACATTTACCATTTAATTAGCTTAACCAATTTAACCATTTTCATTTTTATAGCTTAACGCATTTAAAAAATTCATCAGTTCCCATACATTAACCTATTTCAAACAATTCATCAATTTTCTTTCATTCTCTCATTTACACAATCCAATTAAAACTCATATGTCATTTGACACTTTCATATTTTCCATTTAACCCCTTTTCACATTTTATTTAATAATTATCTTATTAAATTTCCAATAAATGGAATCAACATACATGATTTCCTCATTATAATTTGAACCAACAAGTCAAATTACTTACCAATGTCTTTATTTCAATACATTTGGACTTTAGGCTTAAGATTATAATTTTTCATGTTTGAGAATATTGGAACAACCCATAGCTATCCATAAATATTAAAATCTATATCAATGCATCCCAAGTGGATCATGAGGGTTCTAAAACATCATTTATCTAATCATTAATTCAAAATATTACTAATTTTATCGAATAAATATCAATAGGGAGAAATATCACAACTAAACATACACAAATCAAGAATAAAACTGTGGTATATAACATGTAGACCACATAACTAAAATATTAATATGAACTCACCCTTATCCTTAGATGTAAATCTAGATTCAATCACCCTTTGAAGTCCCAACCTATGATCCACTATAAAAGGGGGTTTTAGGGATTTTAAACAAGAAGAAGAAATCCCCTATACCAAATTTAAAAAAGGAATCATGTAGAGAGTTATACATAATATAATGGTTTACCTAATACCAATGAAACTCAAAACATCCTAGAATCAAAGGTGATTGACAAATGGGAATATTACAGGACTTTGGTGTTCCAATAGGGATATAAGATGATGAAATTGGGATATAATTGGATGAAAAACTAAAAAACCTGACGGGAAATTGGTAATTTTTTACTTTTTAAGGAGAAAAATGGTTTGGTTGCATGGTTTTCCTTACCTTGCACCAAACGTTCACCGAAATCTATCATATAGGGGTCCAAGTCACACTGTTACATGGGAATACCAAATGGTTTGTCAAACCCTACACCCACCATGTGAAATTCCTCTATCCAAGGTCAAATGGTTTAGATTTCCCCCTTGAAAGGTTTACTCCAACTGTGCTCCAATCATGACTTAGAAGCACATAGAGAGATAAGTAACCATGTTACTCCCTATACCATGATCCTTTGAGTCCATAAACCCTCCATAAAGAACAATCATATCCAACACCAAGATTTTTAGTTGAAATTTCCATTGGTGACCCTCACTAAGACATGATTCATATCCTGTCTGAGGGGAATATCTTACTCAAACCCCAATTTTTGTGTGATGATGAAAGGACACCCACACTATTCCCACCATGGATCCACATCAAGGATATCATTAAATTCCCAAGGTTGATACTACTCTTTAAACACAGTTAAGGATAATTACCCCTCAGATAGAGGATCCTACACCCCGAGTAATGGGATGAATATTGTCACTATTTTATCCATAGGTAAAGGATCCCCACCATTTACATTGACGGGTATTATAGACCCTAACTGTGTATGGTGAGAAGAAACCACATTGCAATGTGACCCCACTATCAAATAGGTACATCTTTCAAAAAGAGTGTTTGAGATCATGGAATGATCTCTATAATTCATATATTGTTAATTCATTCCCACTCCAGGACATGCCACATATCTAAAGGATAAATTTGAATATTAGCTTCCACACTTATATAATAATCATTACTTAGGTAATTTCATCCATGGAATAAGGACTATAAAAAATGATTTAAAATCACTACTCTATCCACCTAGGTCATAAATTGTTATACGATGGGGAAGATAAAATTTGTACAATATAGAGACAAAACCTATCCACAACGTCTGATATGATGATGGGGAAAATTAATTTCTTCCACTCCTTCCATTCCAAACCACATTCACTAACCTTATTTGGGGTTCATGTGAAACATTGGAATCTCTATGAGTTCAATAAATGTCTTACTCTCATTGGAACACTCTTCTACGAAGAAGGTATTTTCCATAGAAATACCATCAGAGTCTAAGGACAACTATTGGAAAAGTTCACTAAGAAATATTTAATCCTCCCAACCACCTTAATATATTATTAGTGATTAAAAATAATAAACCCAATCCAATTAATATGTAAAAATACCATTGAATAAATTCATTATGGTACTCTAAAAAAAATTTATACTATTTCGTCACACATTATGTGGAAAGGATATTAGAATAGGATATTTCTATGTATAAAATGGGTTCTATGT
This sequence comes from Viscum album, assembly GCA_963277665.1. Taxonomy (NCBI): domain Eukaryota; kingdom Viridiplantae; phylum Streptophyta; class Magnoliopsida; order Santalales; family Viscaceae; genus Viscum; species Viscum album. Next base: position 1,429,543,124 of record OY728147.1, on the reverse strand, counting down.
TGAGAAAATATTTGAAACCTATTAAAATGTTAAGTACATAATGTGTAATAATAGTAAACAACATACTATCCCCAACCCCAAACTATGGGTGTGTACCCTAGTTCAATGTTTACATCAAAAGAAAATGGGGTTTCCTAACCCTATATTACATGTGGGTTACGTAAGTACTTGGACATGAACCATGTATTTGTCCCTATCATGTAACATGACATTGCAATCATGGGGACACACCATACCACTCAAACATAATTTGAATCCATATACATTTCAGACCCCATGTGGGACATAGATGGGACCTATATGAAATATACATATGGAATACACATCATGTTCAAATCATCTCTAACCTATATAAAATTAATCAAATACAAAACATATCTTGTTGACAATACTCATCATGAAGTCATGAATACCAAACACATCAGACATTTAATATAATCAATTGACCTAAAAAATCATTCCCATAATAATCATAAGACTAAAAAGAAGAAAAAAAACAACCAAGAACAATAGTCAATAAAATATATAGAATTTAAAAAAAAGATGAATTAAAATAATAATCCCTACCTCATGGAAACTCTCCTTTTATTTGTAACCATTAACCTTTGTTCTATGATTCACATTCATTGAATATTGAAACATCTTTATATCATCCCTAGATGAATATTTTATCCTCGGCCATCTCCTCTTGGCACTATACCATCAACAAGGAAGTGGGAAAATTACTACCATATTGTTTTAATGAATAGAGATACAAAGGAAAAGGATACATTAATAACCCTAATAATTTAATATGAATAATAATTAATTGGGCCCAACCCATGGCTTGAAACCTACATGGAATCCATACCTCACCTCCGTAAAATCCTCCATACTAGACTGAACCATGGAGTTAAAATTTCTATCTAAATATTCCTTTAAGATATAATTACGCTTGTACTCATAAGAATTAATAATTATATATTATAAATGTCAAATATCATGTGAAATTCATATAATATTAAATCATGAAAAAATGATGTTATAGGGTAAACACCACATTCTGAATACGACAGGTCTATAAGAAACATTTCAGGAGGTTCTTATTTAGGTAAAATGATTATTTTATCATTAAAAGTAGCTTACGATTCCAAAACTATAAGAAAAGAAAATTATTATATATTATAAAACTCGGATTTCTACATCCTTCCCACAATCAAGGATTTCATCCTCACAAATGGAAACCCACTATGGATCTTGGAGAAAACCTCATGAAATACTCATATGGGATGTTAACATATCAATGTATTAGATACTAAAGATTAAGTATGTTTTTTCAAACATTGATCACAAACACATCCCACTCATGAACACATCCCCTTATTGTCCATCTCATAAGGGTGATGCATCTGAGATTCTCCTGCCTCAACATCATTATACAGCTTTCACCCATCCCATGGGATGATTCCAATAAAAGGAGTTAATCACCTCCCACCAACCTCACTATGTCCTTCAAAACACCTTATTCAAAAAAAATTGATCCAAGATTATCATAATATAAATAGTTAAATAAGACCTTTATTTTAATAATACATATCACAGCAGCCACACAACCCATGCATCAAAATGTATAGTGTCCTGGTGATTAGCTACATAAATAATTTATTTGACAACACATATATACTCTACTATATAATTAATATCATCTAGAACATTTTATAAATCTCAGATAATATGTTTATATTCTTAAATAGGGTATAGAAATAAAATAAAAGGGTGAGATCAGATTATTAATAAGGGGTAAACAAAATATGTCATATCATAAACATGAAGGAGAACATGACAAGGATATAAATATCTGAATAAAAGACCATACTACCATACGTGATAATAAATAATAATGTTAAAGAAACATAAGGTTATAAAATATCATTAGGGAAGCAATAAAAATTTCAAATGACTCAAAATGGAAAAAAATAATCATAAAATTTGTGAGCATGATATAAAAGTGAGGAATACATTAAAAATATGTCATAATTATGATGTCCTGAAATTTCAACGAAATTAAATGCCTCTTAAATTTTTTCCATAACATTCTACACAATATTTATATGTGACATGGCCATACGAATAAGAAAACCATTTTGAAAAAAAAACATTTTCCCACTTCTATGTCAACAGACACAATATGTTCATTCTTATAAATGGGATCAAACACATTATTCCCACACCTTTGTGAACAATAAAATTATTCAAACACCTAAATATACCATGAGATATAATCATAAAACATTTCATTGGAGAGAGTTATACTACCCCTCCCATCATCATCAATATAAATATTTTTTCTACTTAAAATCAACCATAATCATATATTAATTAACACATGGAAAAAATAATTTTATGCCACATAACATGATCATAAGATATCATAGGATATAAAAATATCATTTTATAAAAGTAATAATAACATAATAACACATATAGAATGTTAAAATCATCACTTCATTATAGATAATCCATATAGGATAATACAACTAAAAATACTAATGTTTTTAGAAAAACATTTAAATACTGTTTAAATTGGAAAAGTGTAAATTAATTTAAAAAACATTTAAGAAAGTAATGAAAATACTATTTTCAAAAAATATCATAAAGATATCATAATAAATTATCTTGGAATAGACTTAATTTCCATAAAAAAAATATGGTATGAAAGATAAAAAAATTATTTTCGAAATGATGTAAACTAATTTTTTTATCTTTTTAAATACCTTTGTTTGAAAACCCATATTATTAAAATAGTAATAAAATTACATATTGAAAAGAGGAAAAGAAAATTATGAGAATCAATGAAAATCATCCATATTATACTTCTTAAAATGAGAGTATAATTTTTTTGATAATGAAATCATGGAAAATGAAGTAACAATTCATTGTTAGGAATGAGAGTTATTCCTACCAATATTACACTTTTAATTAAAAATACATTTTATCAAAGAATTAATTGTTTAATATGAAAAGTAATTTCCCTAGAGAACAAATGGAAACACCATATAATATATATTAATATTAGTATCATGGATAAATGTAAAATCTATAATCATGTAGGAAATTTTTTGATAGGATGAATCAAAAACTGAGTCAATGAAACACTTACATTGAATTATAGCTTAGTTGATTTCACTATAAACTCTTGTATTATAAATAGAAATATCATAGAAACTAGTTTCATATAATTTCTATATCCATAACCATTTATAAAAAACATTTCTATTGATATCATTGAATGATATTAGAGTAGGTTTTTTTCAATATAAAGATAGCAAATCAATGAATTATTTTAGCATCATGATTGGTATACAAAAGAGAGTTTTGGAATTGGTTTAATGGGTGAGAATGGTTGTCCCTCATTATTATGAACGAATTTTTAATGTAATGGATTGATTATGAATATGTGAAATCATACTCACTTGGATATAAAAAGTCCTATAAGAATTTATGTACATGAATTGAAAAGATGATGGAGGGAATCAATGAGTGATTTCAATAGCATGATGACTATATAAAAGGGATTATTGTATGGGTTTAATAAGTGGTAAGGGATATATCTCTTTATTAGTGAATCATTGTGATATTTAATAATTTATTATGAACACATGGAAGAATAATCATATAGAAATTAATCGGTATTATTAGGAAAGAAGTAAATGAGTCCATAAGAGGAGGAAAAGAACAATTAACTTTATATATTGGTTCTTAATTATTGGTAGGAATTTGTAGAACCAAATAATCCCATTGGTAAGAATTTAGAGAGGGTTAGAAAAGGTAGATTCGATATCATTTCCTTATGGTGGATAGCGATGAGATAATTGGTTTGAGTGATCTCTTTTCATAGGTAAAAAAGAGAGGGTGTTCTGTGAATCTAATGTTAGGTGATGCGTATGAATGGTATCAAATGGGTGTTATGTGGGTTAGTAGAATTAGGTAAATTATGTGATGAAATGCTTGGTGAGACATGTGGGTATGACTTTTATATATATTTATGATTTCTTGAATTTGAAAGTAGCTTTTTAATTATTAAAAATTCATGATAATTTATTTACACTCTATCTCCATTATTAATATAGATTAAAATATTTAACCATGGTAATTATTATATTACTAAAAATGTGAGAGAAAAAGTTATAATAAATTATAATGTGTTGAATATTATTTTGAAATCCACTTAACCTAGTCCAATTTAAAATTATGTGAAACTATACTTTCATATTAAAATGTATAATTTTAAGAACCCGGATCTTTGTTTCAGGTATGCCTTTCCCTTTCTGGAGTTTTTGAGAATTTTTGGAGTTTCTGGAAAATTTCAAAGTACACTCCATGTACTTTCTGAGTACACGCTGTATACTCTTCTCCAACTAAAAACCGTGTTTTGGTCATGTCCGGGCCACACACACGGTGTGTAGGGGTGACGTGGAGGCCGATTTTGGCGGAGTATGGAAAACCCCACTACATGTCATGTATTTTAAAAATACACACCGTGTACTTTTTTTCTCACTAAACGGACTGGGGTCGTGCCTCATCCCGTTATTTGCCTTCTTCTAGGTCTGGTTCATCCGAGAGTGACCCGTACGACCCAATCTTCTCCAAGATCCTACCTCTCCGTACGATCTCGGATTTGAGCACAGTCGATTGCATTGGAAGCGCAGCGGTGAGTTCTTCCTTCATCTTGAACCTTGTTTTCCAATTCTTCATCCTTCTCAAGTTATCTATGGTTGAACGTTTTGTGCGTTTTCTTAGATCTACAACATTCTAGGGAGAATCAGCTATTTTGGTTCAATTTTATCAATCTCCTAGGATCGAGGTTGGAGGTTTGGGCCTTACTATTCAAATTCTTTGAGTTTATGTACAAATTTCCACTGATACCCGTGAACGGGGTATCGCGTGTTTAGCTTTTTGCCCTTGTTGTTTTCCTTCCTTGCATGTATTCTTGTGTAGAGGTAATTTGACCATGTTAGAGGATAATTTGTTGTTCTTGGATGTTTTTTCCCTTTCTTTGTTCTATTTACGACCTTTTGGTCTCGTTTTCCTTTGGCTGTTACACCTGTTTTCATGCCATCAGAAGATAAGTTGAAGTGAAACTCATGACATGCTTGTTTCCTTGAAGACTGTTTAGCTAAGTAACTCTATAGGTGTACTTTGGTTACCCAAGTAGCTCTATAGGTGTACTTTGGCCTTATAGAATTATTATGCACTGACTAGAACGGGGTTGAGAGGACCTGGTGCTATAGACTATAAGGGATAGACCGAGTGAGATTCCCAAAGAGTCTTAGACATTACAGACTACAGAGGGGATGGACCGAGTGAGCTCCTGGAGAGTCTTGGATTTTATAGACTACATGAGGGTAGACCGAGTGATCTTCCTCAGAGATTTTTACCATGATTGAATCTCTTTAAGAACCTTCCCAGGTTAGAGGGGAATTGACTAAGCAGACTATGTCTTCAGGTGAATCCCTGCAGGGATTTTATCTCACACCCTGTTTGGGCCATGCTTTTGGGCCCAAGCAGACTATGTTGTTGCAGGTATAGACAAGGGAAAGCGCCCTTCGACTTCTGGAAATTGATTTCTTGGATAAGGGGAGCATGGGACCAAGCTTCGGCTTGCGATGCTGAGGAGCTATTTACTTTTCTCTTTTGTACTTGTTTTGGTACTGTAGTGTTTCCCATAATTGTGAGTTGGTTGGATGTTTTATGGTTATGTATCATGCATCATTTTATATACATACATATGTGCTCCAGTTTGTTTGTTTAGTCTTCCGCTGTTTATATTGTTGGTTACTAATGCTTCCTCTATTTCATGTATATTTATTTCCACTGTGTACTCTTCCAATGAGGACATATTTTCCCCACTATCATAGCCAAGGACCTCTCTACTAGTCGGCAGCCTCTGGAATTTAGGAAAAAGCTCTTGAGGCCATGTTACCAACCGGGTACGGGGCGCCTCTTGGTGACTTCCGAAACTGGGATGTTACAAAGTGGTATCAAAGGAATTCTTTTCTCTTACTTTATTGTTTGGAAACATTAGCCAGGGATAGGATGGATTCGGTACTTGGTAATAAGTTGTGCCCAGGAGTAGCTAACCCGTGTACAGGGAAAAGCCATACTACCTCGTTTATTGCAGTTTCTGGTTTTGAGATTTTACGGTTGATATGATTTTACCTAGAGTGATTCACAAGAATTGTACTGTTATTGTTTTGATATTACGGTTCTATTTCTATTGCAACCCGATGATATGAGGGTATGCCATCTCATGCATCATCTAGGCACTTTTAGAAATCACATGCCATGCATTCTTGCCATTCCATCTAGGGTGCATTAGCGATTGCATGCTATTGTGATAGACTTTGTGTAGATTATTCATGTTGTTGTGATAGATGCTTGATAAAATCTCTACTGCTTTGTTAGATAATTGTTTGTATTTCACTTTGCTCAATTGAACGCCATTTTTTTACTCTTGAGGTGTTATGGGCCCTCTTGAATCGGAAGTTGGTGGATCATGATAATGCTTTCTCTTATACATGACTGTTGGAGATTCCAAGCATTGATTTGAGGGGAGTATGGGCCCTCACAGATCAGAATTTGGCACCTCTTTGCTTGTTTTTCTGTGTTTCTGGGTATTCTATGCGGTTTCTGAGCTACTGCCTAGAAAAACCCAGAATACACAGTGTGTACTTTCTAGTTACATGTCGTGTGCTTTTCAAGCCGTGTTACTGACTGTGTGTGCAGGAACACGGTGTTGTAGAAATAACTTCAGGAACACGTCGTGTACGGAAGGTACACGCCGTGTAGTTTAGATCTGTGTACCCGGTTGTGTCACCAACAACACGGGTTGGGGAATCTCAAGTAGACACGTCGTGTTGCGTTTGGAACACGCCGTGTAGTCTTTCCCAGGTACCTGGCCGTGTCATGAACAACACAGGACGGTGTCACCTTCACCTATACATGCCGCCGAGTCAGTGTCTAGTACACGCTGTGTCCCTAGGGAACACGCCATGTAGTCTGAGGTTTGTTTGACCATGTGAGTTAGTCGTGTAAAGAGACTCGGGCAGGGGAATAGTCTTCAAGTACACATCGTGTGTTGGGTAAACACACCGTGTAGTTTGGGGTGTTACACGACCTGTTGGGCAGGGGGTACACACCCATGTTAGTGGCTTAAGTAGACACACCGTGTAGTTTTTACACACGCCGTGTAGTCGGGTTTGGTAAAACTTGATAGTTTTTTCCCCTGTTCCCGTTTCGTACTACTGTGTTTTCAATCTTTGTTAATCCTGGTCTAAGGTGTGCTTTTGATCTTTCAGAGCTATGCCTCTGAGACGTCCCCCAGTTGTACGTCTATCGTTAGGCAGTTATCAGATGCCAGATATGGCTAATCAAGGACATCCTTCCGATCCTCCAGTCGAGACAGCCCTGGCACCAGTTGTCATACCCATCGCAGGTGCCGATACGCAGTTCGGGGAGGAATTCCTGAGGATGATGTAGTCCTTCCCGGGAGCACCGCCTCCTACCCCGTCGATGGCTGAGTTGACGTGGGTTTTACAGTAGCAGTATCCTCCTAATTTGTTAGGGGATGGAGGACCTCAGGCTGTAGAGTCGTGGATAGAGGCCACACCAACCATCTTTGAGCACCTAGAGATCCCTCCAGAGAAAAGGGTAAAGCAGGATACTTATATGCTCTGGGACACCGCCAAGAGGTGGTGGGAGGTGATCTCACGGTCAGGGCGTCTACAGGATATTTCTTGGGACGAGTTCCGCCGAACCTTCTATGACTACTTATATCCAGAGACCCTGAGGGCCGATCGAGCCTGGCAGTTTATGAGTCTGCAGTAGGTTACTCTCTCTGTTATGGATTACTCATCTCGTTTCACTGAGCTGAAACGTTTCAAACTGATCCCAATAGGTGATGAGTTGTTCCTTGATTAGAAGTTCAAGGATGGTCTCTGGCAGGAGATCATTTCCCAGGTGAATATCTTACAGTTGACTTTGATATACTCCATCATCAACCAGGCACTGATCACTGAGCGCAATCTGAGAGATTCTGGAGCAGTGAGCCAGGGTGGTTCGATATCCAGAGTTGGTGTTCCTCCTATGAACAGTAGGAAGCGTCGCAGAGAGTCTTCTCAAGAAGAATGAGGTTCACGGGATGCATCTTCTGGCAGCCTAGTTGTATGCTACCAGTGTGGTAGGAGTGGGCATACTAGTCCTCAGTACCAGAGAGATCTGATGGAGTGCCGATCTTACGGCAAGATGGGCCACCTTCAGCGTTTCTGTAACATCTTCTCACCTTCAGCTGGTGGAAGGGTTTCCTCTATGACCCCATGTTCTGGATATGCTTCACCAGTTTCCCACCAGTCAGGGATCTGGAGTTCCTCTGGCCGTTTAGGCTGAGGTGGAGGTCATGTCCGTGGTGGTCAGTCACAAGGTCATCAGCGACAACAGAGTGGATCATCTTAGAGTGGTATGCCAGGGGCGCAGGGCTGTGGTGCAGGCCAGACTTTTGCCATAGAACAGACCTATCAGGAGCAGGATCCTAGACCTCCTACAGTTCTAGGTACGATCTTAGTAGCCTCAGTTTTATGTTCAACTCTTTTTGATACTGGTTCTTCCCGTAGTTTTATCTCTGTTGCGGTTGTGGAGAGCCTTAGACTTTGTATCATTTCGTCTGCCTATTTGTTGACTCTTGACACACCATTGGGAATGAGGACATCTAGCGTAGGATAGTTCATAGAGTTCTCTCTTGAGGTTTGGGGGTGTCATTTCTTATGGTTCCTCTATGTCCTTGAGATGACGGGCTATGACGTCATTCTCGGGATGTATTGGTTGGTTCCCTTCTAGGAAGTCGTTGATTTCTATCATCATAGGGTGAGTTTCACATCACTAGAGGGCGGATCTTTCCTTCATAGAGACGAGTGGTATGTCCAGGAGAGAATAGATAGACCAGATCATCATGGGATATGGGAAGTTACAGCCCAGATTTCCAATCTTTATCTGGATGACTAGGGGACTTCACCGTTAGACTTTCCTCCAATGGTGGATCGTTTCAGGGATGTCTTTCTAGAAGAATTTTCTGGTTTGCCTCCGGAGCATGAGGTATAATTCTCGATTGAGCTCATGCCAAAAGTGGAACTATTGTCCATTCCAACTTATAGGATAGCTACAACTGAATTGCAAGAACTCAAGAAGCAGTTGGAGGAGTTGCAGGCAAAGGGTTTCATCTGACCCAGTACTTATCCATGGGGTTCGCCTATCCTATTTGCGAAGATGGCAGACGGTACCCTTCGGCTTTGTGTTGAATATCGGAAGCTGAACTAGTTGACGGTAAAGAACCGATATCCCTTGCCGAGGATTTATGAACTCTTTGATCAGCTTCTAGTATCCCGGGTGTTCTCGAAGATCGACTTAAGGTCCGGTTATCATTAGTTGCACGTTATACCATCAGATATACCTCTGACATCTTTCAGGAGCAGGTATAGTCTTTACGAATATACAGTCATTCCGTTAGGTCTTACTAATGCACCTGTAGTCTTCATGGCACTGATGAACCGAGTGGTCCATCCGTACTTGGTCTTCTTTTTTCGTGGTCTTCGTGGACGATATCTTGGTGTACTCTAACACTCGACACGACCATACCACACATCTTGAGATTGTTCTGTGTACACTGAGAGAGAATCGGATGTATGTTAATCTCTTGAAGTGCCACTTTTGGATGGATTAGATTCACTTCTTGGGTCACATCATCTCATAGGATAGAGTGTCTGTGGACCCAGAGAAAGTGAGATCTGTAGTTTCCTGGGAGCAGCCGAAGAAAATCTTTGAGGTACGAAGTTTTCTTGGGTTTCCTGGGTAATATATACACTTCATTCAGGACCTCTCGCACCTAGTAGCACCATTGACAGGTCTGACCATGAAAAGGCGATGTTTTTATGGTCAGATTCTTGTGAGTTATCCTTTCAGGAGCTGAAGGGGAGGATGACGTCAGCACTGACACTAGTCTTGCCAGAGTCGTACAAGAGCTACATTGTTTACTGTGATGCTTTGGGTATTGGGATAGGAGCTGTGCTTATGCAGGGATATGGATTCATTGCGTACGGGTCTCGGTAGTTGAGGCCACACAAGAGGAACTACTCAATGCACGATTTGGAGTTGGCAGCCGTTGTTCATTCCATACGCTATTCGAGACACTATCTTCTGGGAGAGAACTTTGTGGTTTTCACACACTACAAGAGTATCAAGTATATCTTCACTCAGCGTGGTCTGAATCTGAGACAGCATAGTTCGGTCGAGTATCTTCAGTCCTTTAACTTCGAGCTAGCCTATACGCTGGGAAAGGGAAATGCAGTAGCAGATGCGTTGAGCAGAAGAACTCAGATTCAGGTAGTTCAAGATGCCAGCAGTGAGTGGCAGCTTATGGCTCTGTTCTCTGAGATGCATCTGGAGGTACAGGATAGGTAGGGATAGACTGTCCTATCTTCTGTGGTTGTTACCCCTACACTTCTTGATCAGGTACGAATGAGGCAACTATCAGACTCAAAGGCCTTTGTCCTATGGGAGAGTGTGTCAGGAGGGGACCCTATTCCTGGATGGACAGTGGGAAAGGATGATATCTTGCGTTTCCATGGATTCGTATGGGTGCCAGCAGACATACGCGAGGAACTGATGCGGTATTTTCTCTCCTCAGTTTGGGTAGTTCATCTGGGCGTCACCTAGATGTATCGGGATCTTCATCTCCAGTACTGGTGGCTAGGTATGAAGAGAGATGTTGCTGGTTTGGTCATGAGATGTTCTACTTGTCAGCAAGTGAAAGAAGAGCATCAGCGACCAGCATGGAATTTACAGCAGTTACCCATTCCAGAGTGGAAGTGGAACGATTTCGCGATGGACTTCGTGACTGGGTTGCCGAGGTCACCGTGTGGAAGTGATGTTGTTTGGGTTGTCGTCGACAGGCTTAAGAAGGTCGCACACTTCTTGGAGATCAAGGAAACCTTCATTGTTGATGATCTGGGGTGACTGTACATCCGAGAGATTGTACGTCTACATGGAGTTCCACACTCCATTGTTTCAGAGTGGGATGCGCGCTTTATCTCTCGATTCTAGAAAAGACTTTAGAAGGATTTTGGTACACAGGTACATTTCAGTACAACATACCATCCTCAGACTGATGGCCAGTCCGAGAACACGATCCAAGTGCTAGAGGATATGCTCCGAGCATGCATTCTAGACTTTGGCAGTTCTTGGGAGAAGCATATACCTCTTGTGAAGTTCTCCTACAACAACAGTTTTCAGGTTAGAATTTATATGGAACCGTACAAGGCTTTGTACGGTAGGCCATGTTGATCACCCTTACGTTGGATGTAGGGAGGAGAGGTAGCTTTACTGGGACCTCGTCTTGTTCAGGAGACTTCAGAGTAGATAGATTTGATTTGGAAGAGGATGGCTACAGCACAATATCGACAAAAGTCTTATGCTGATCAGCGGAGACGACCTCTGGAGTTCGAGGTCGGAGATCAGGTTTTCCTTCGTGTCGCACCAAGGTTGGGACACAAGAGGATTCAGATATAGTGTAAGCTTTCACCGCAGTACATCGGGTCGTTTGATGTAGTAGAGATAGCTGGGCCGGTTTCCTATCGGTTGCAACTACCTCAGATGTACCAGGCTATGCATGACGTCTTCCACGTCTCGCAGCTTCGACGTTACTTCTAAAACCCATCTCATGTCTTATAACCCAAGGAGGTTGAGCTGGAAGCGGATGCGTCGTTTGACGAGCATCCATTCCAGATTATCGATCGCATCACAAAGTTTCTCTGAGGCCAGTATGTTCCTCTGGAATGAGTGATATAGCAGCACGGGCGAGTACAGGACGAGACTTGGGAGAGGGAGGCTGAGGTTCGATCGCAGTGGTCAGAGCTGTTCGAGGATCCTTCTTCTACGCCTCTCTAGGGAAATTTGCGGATGAATTTCTTTAAGGGGGGAAGTTTTTAAGTGCTAGGATCTTCATTTTAGGTATGCCTTTCCTTTTCTAGTGTTTTTGAGAATTTTTGGAGTTTCTGGAAAATTTCAAAGTACAAGCCGTGTACTTTCTGAGTACACGCCGTGTACTCTTCTCCGGATCGAAGCCATGTGTTGGTCGTTCCTGGGCCATACAAACGATGTCGAGGGTTGATGTGAAGGCTGATTTTGGCGGAGTATGGAAAAACTCACTACACACCGTGTACTTTAAAAATACACTCCGTGTACTTTTCTTTTTTCTCACTAAACGGACCGGGGTTGTGCCTCATCGCATTATTTTCCTTCTTCTAGGTCTGGTTCGTCTGAGAGCAACCCATACGGCCAAATCATCCCCGAGCTCCCACCTCTCTTTTCAATCTCCGATTTGAGCATGATCAATTGCGTTGGAAGCGCAGCGGTGAGTTCTTCCTTCTTCTTGAACCTTGTTTTCCAATTCTTCATCCTTCTCAAGTTATCTAAGGTTGAATGTTTTGTGTGTTTTCTCATATCTACGATGTTCTAGGGAGAATCAATCATCATGGTTAAATTTTATTGATCTCCTAGAATCGAGGTAGGTGGTTTGTGCCTTACCATTCAAAGTATTTGAGTTTATGTGAAAATTTCCACTGATACCCGTGAACGGGGTAACGCGTGTTTACCTTTTTTCCCTTGTTGTTTTTCTGCCTTGAATGTATGCTTGTGTAGAGGTAATTTGACAATGTTAGAGGATAATTTGTTGTTATTGGATGTTTTTTACCTTTATTTGTTCTATTTATGGCCTTTCGGTCTCGTTTTCCTTTGGCTGTTACACCTGTTTTCATGCCTTGCGAAGATAAGTTGAATTGAAACTCATGACATTCTTGTTGCCTTGAATACTGTTTAGCTAAGTGTATCTATAGGTGTACTTTGGTTAGCCAAGTAGCTCTATAGGTTCACTTTTCCCTTATAGCATTATTATGTAATGACTGGCATAGGGCTGAGAGGACCTGGTGCTATAGACTATAAGGGATAGACTGAGTGAGCTTCCCAGAGAGTCTTAGACATTACAGACTACATAGGGGATGGACCGAGTGAGCTCCTGGAGAGTCTTGGATTTTATAGACTATAGGAGGGTAGACCAAGTGAGCTTCTATAGGGAGTCTTACCTTGTTTGAATCTCTTTAAGATCCTTCCCAGGCTAGAGGGGGAATTGACCGAGTGAGCTTCCTAAGAGGGTTTGTGGTATACCTGAGTCTATAAGAGGAATTGACTAAGATAGCTTCCTCATAGAGTCTCTAGACCTTGGGGAAAAGAGGGTTAGATCGTGTGATCTTACTCAAGAGAGAACCTGACTACCCTAGAATATAAGGGGAATCAACCAAGTGAGCTTCCCTAGAGAGTCTCATAAATGTGTATGACCAAGCCAGAGGGGTTAGGCTAAGTGCACTGCCCAGAGGGTTTTGGTATTTTCTTGGATAGGACCAGAGGGTATGGCTGCGAGTACTTCCCATAGGGTTCCTTTTTACTAGCTTTGTGATCACTGCTGTTGTTTTTTGTGGGTTGATTGTTGTTGTATCATCCTGCCTTACTGCTTACTGTTGCTGCCTATTGCTTGTTGTTGATGTTTACTGTTATTGTACTTTTACCTGCCATATACTCACTGACTATTGGGCACAGATCTTTATGTGAATGCCTACTAGGATTTTATCTCACACCATGTTTGGGCCATGCTTTTGGGCCCAAGAAGACTATGTTGCTGCAGGTATAGATAAGGTCAAGCACCCTTCGACTTCTGGAACTTGATTTCTTTGAGCAGGGGAGCATTGGACCAAGCATCGTCTTGCGATGATGAGGAGCTATTTACTTTTCTCTTTTTTACTTGTTTTGGTACATTAGTGTTTTCCTGCATTGTGACTTGTTTGGTTGTTTTCCTGTTATGAATCATGCATCATTTTATATACATACATATATGCTCCATTTTTTTTGTTTAGTCTTCCATTGTTTATATTGTTGGTTACTACTACTTCCGTTATTGCATGTTTGTTTATTTTTGTTGTGTACTCTGCCAATAAGGGCATAGTTTCCCCACCATCACACCCAAGGCCCTTGCTGCTAGTCGACAGCCTCTGGCATTTGGGGAAATGTGCTTGAGGCCATGTGACCAACTGGGTACAAGGCGCCTCTGGGTGGCTTCCAGAACTGGGACGTTACAATAATGTATTGAAAAATCATTTTTGTGAACAAAATAATGTTTTAATTGTTAAGTATTTTTAGTATTTTTTAAAATATAATACAAATTTAATGAGTGATATTTTATTTTTATATATTTTTAAATATTAAATATGATAATTAATTTAAAATAGATCTATTAAATTCTATAAAAACACAATATTCTTGAACATAATTATTATTTAAAAAATAATATTTGTACCACGGTAACTAATATTTAACTTTGAAACGTAATTTTATTCTTAAAATGGAATTATCTACAATGCATAATATTATTATCAGGATTAAAAATGAGAAAATAATTTTATCTGATTCAATTTTGAAAAGTTGTAAAAATAATTATGATTTCTCATGATGCATAAAAAAATTACAAAGCATATATCTTCTATAAAGTAAATGATATTTATTTTATTATACCATTTTACAAAAAATTTATACTGAAGTTACTTAAAGTTATACCTTCCAATATAATTGATATAATATAATATTATTATTTAATAATTTCATTTAAAAAATATTTTTTTTGTTATATTTTAGTGCTAGGTACAAGACATGATACTCACATTGTTTTTAATTAATGAAATGTAATTAAAAAATCATGCATCATTAATATCATACTCTAATCATAGAGAACCCAATAATCATGACACAAAGTAAACAATCCAACCATCAGTATCTATTGTATATTTTATTTATATCATGGCTTTCATCATTGGTGTTTTATTCTTCAAAACATTAGAAATGTACTGGTCTCAAAGACTATCTCTAGAGATAATAGAGTCACACCAATCCTCACTGTCAGAATCCCAAAAATGGTTCCACAACCCATCATGAGATCAAACTACTATCCAAATAATCATTATCCATGTGAAAACCCAAAATCCAACTTGTGAAGATTACCTGAGGAATAAAAATCCACTCATTTGTACCTCAGGAATTTTAACATGGATGTCACATCAGCACTACGGACCTCTGTGAGGTCCTTGTTTACCAATTTTAGACTATTATAAACATTTAAACCCCATTTTCATTAACATTCCATGTAAATTTTCATGAACCAACCTAGGTCAACCCCAAAGTGGTTACATAGTGGGCCCAAAAAAATTCCCGAGAGGCACTCCTGATTCTCTTGGTGTAACATCCCAAACCTGAAATCCAATAAACTATTCCAGAAGCTAAGTTTCCATATGACCTCAAGAATGCCTCCCCATATTCCAGAGGTTTATGAAGAGTAGTGAAACTCTAATGGATCATGTTGGGAGAATACACTATCTTTAGATGAGTAATCCACATGAAGATAACATTTGAAATAAATTAAAAAAACATTGTACCAGAACCAATAATTCCTAACCATTTTCCAAATAAGTAAATAACCAAAAACAAACAATAATATTCCACTTTATTTTAATCATTCCAAAAGTGAAGAAAACCCAAAATAAGAAAAAAAAATTAATCCCATAAAATGGATCCTAAATTCATGTCTATAACCTCATACATGCACATCCCATGAAAAACAAAACACCCTAGAATATGTCATTTACCTTTGTCATAACATGAAACCATGAAGTCTTATCGGGTACCCAAAGGAAGATTGGGCATGGTGTGAGTACAACTTAGTAGTCCACCACCAACAATGTCTAAAAAATATCCATTCTAAAAATATAGTGCTTGAAAGAATTAAATAAATTGAAAGGTAAATAAAAGAGAATCTTGGGTTCCATTTATTTAAAATAGTCACTTTAACCATTTCCATCATCTTTTCAATTTTCATCACTCAAGACATCTTCCTTACTAAATTCATTTTTATCACATATTCCATGGGTTGTGAATTTAAATCATTTTCCCAATAGCCTAACCCGATCAATTATCATGAATAAGGGGATAATTCAAGTTACATATCTCACTAGGGATAAAAATTTCATTAATAATCATAACACACATGATTTGGTGCGTTTGTCCATTTAATGTCATCAAATAAACCCATTTGGGGCCTATATCATGAGTCCAGCTCCCAAAACTATGAATTCAAGGGTGGGATTAGAGCCTCATTCCAACTAGACCCATGGGAGGATTCTCAGTCCAATATCTCACACCACTAAGCCACGTCCACATTCTTATTTATCCATTTACCATATATACCACTTCACAAACCATTTACAATAAATATTAATTAATATTTACAATTCACCTTTCAATCAACATATAAATAATCATCAACCCTTAACCCATCAACACATTTACCATTTAATTATATTAACCAATTTAACCATTACCATTTTCATACCTTAACGCATTTAAAAAAATCATCAGTTCCCATACAATAACCTATTTCAAACAATTCATCAATTTTCTTGAATTCTCTCATTTACGCAATCCAATTACAACTCATATGTCATTTGACACTTATATATTTTACATTTAACCCCTTTTCACATTTTATTTAATCATTATATTATTTAATTTCCAATAAATGGAATCAATATCCATGATTTCCTCATTATAATTTGAACCAACATGTCAACTTACTTACCAATGTATTTATTTCAATACATGTGGACTTTAGGTTTAACATTATAATTTTTCATGTTAGAGAATATTGGAACAACCTATAGTTATCCATAAATAGTAAAATCTATATCAATTCATCCCAAGGGGATAATGAGGGTTCTAAGACATCATTTATCTAATCATTTTTTCAAATATTACTAATTTTATTGAATGAGTATCAATAGGGAGAAATATCACAACTAAACATACACAAATCGATAATAAAATTGTGGTATATAGCATGTAGACCACATACCTGAAATATTAATATGAACCCACCCTTAACCTTCGAAGTAGATCAATATTCAATCACCCTTTGAAGGCCCAAACTATGATCCACTAGAAAAGGGGGTTTTAGGGATTTTGAATAAGAAGAAGAAATCCCCTATCCCATATCTAGAAAAGAAATCATGTGGAGAGTTATACATAATCTAATGGATTATCTAATACCAATGATACTCAAAACATCCTAGAATAAAAGGTGATTGGCACATGGATATATTACAGGACTTTGGTTTTCCAATAGGGATATAGGATAAAGAAATTGGGATATAATTGGATGAAAAAAAATAAAAAACCTCATGGGAAATTGGTAATTTTTTACTTTTTAAGGAGACAAATGGTTTGGATGCACAGTTTTCCTAACCATGCACCAAAATTACACCAAAATCTATCGTAGAGGGGTCCAAGTCACACTGTTACATGGGAGTACAAAATGGTTTTACAAACCCTTCTCCGACCATGTGAAATTCCTCTATCCAAGGTTAAATGGTTTGGCTTTCCCCCTTGAAAGGTTTACTCCAACTGTGCTCCAATCATGACATAATGACTAGATGGATCGAATTCCCTTTCATTCATGGTCTGAATCCTTACTAATTAGTTAAATATTACCTATTATATTTTCTAACAATATCCCTTTTGAACATGAAGAAAAACTTTTTAATCTTTTGAGGGAGAACATTAGGGAAATCATGTGGACCTTGGTAGAAATATCTTGTGTTAGACCCTATATTTTCTTTAATACTATTATTTTAGTGGAGGGGATAAACTAGAAAGTTATCCAAAAAAGCGATAGAATCCAAATATTCTTGTAAAAAAACAAGTCAAAAATTACTTAAGTTATGTATAATTTATCCAAATTTAGATTCACAGTGGGTACATACTATTCAGTTTCTACCTATGAAAAGTGGTGTTACAGTTTTGAAAAATGATAGAGAGGAGTTAGCTTCATGGAGGGTGAAAAATAGTTTGAGTGTGTAGTGATTATAGGAAACTAAATCCTTCCACTCATAAAGGCCATTTCCCTCTCGAATTTATTGATCAAACACTTGAGAGACTAGCTGGGAAGACACAAAATTGTTTCATGGATGGATTTTTTGGATATTTTTTGGTTCCTATAGCTCTAGAGTATTAGGAGAAAACAATGTTCACTTTTATATTTGACACATTCGCCTACCAGACGATGCCATTTGGACATTGAAATTCCCCAGGTACCATCCAGATAGGCATGGAGAGTATTTTTGTCTGATTATATTGAGACCTATGTTGAGGTATTTATGAATGTTTTTATAGTGTCAGGGTTCTCATTTGATTATTGTAGATCCAGTTTGGGAAAGGTTTTAAATCGTTCTATTGAGGATAATATGGTCTTAATATTTGAGAAGTGAAATTTCATGGTAGATCAGCTCATTGTCTTAGAGAATGCATTGTCAAAACATGGGATAATGGTTGATAGATCAAGGGTAGATACTAATTCATCCCTACCCTATCCTTCAGGTGTAAATGATATTAGATATTTCCTTGGGCATGCAATATTTTATCGGCGCTTCATCAAATATTTTAGTAATATTGCTCTTACTATGTCACAATTACATCAGAATGATTATATTTTTGTGTTTGATGATTCTTTTAGGACTTAATTTAGAGATCAAAATAATTATCTAAACACTTCACCTATCATAGAGCCCCACAGTGGGAGCATCCTTTTTTGATTATGTGTGACGCCTTAAACTTCACGGTTAGAGCTATATTATCTCAGAGAGTGGAGGGACACTCACGTGTGATTTTATATTCATTGAGGACATTGGATTCATCCTAATAAAAATACACATCCACGGAAAAGGAGTTTCCTAATTTCAAATTTTATTTGGATAAATTCTGTTCATATTTATTGGGCTCTAGTGTAGTTGTTTTTCTCTAACAACGCACCACTAAGGTAACTTTTGAAGAAGCGAGATGAATAGCCCAGGATTATCATATTTATGCTACTTCTTCAGGAATTTTATATTTAGATAAATGAAAAGAAGGGGTTAGAATACCTGGTGGAAAACCACATGAGTAGGTTTACTCACACACAAGAGGATGAAACCTTGAACTAGCAACCACTTCAAGACACTTTACCCAATGAGTATATTTATTCCATCTCAGGTATGCATCCTTGGTATGATGATTTCTTTAACTACCTTGTTACCTATGAAATTATAGAAAATATAAAGAAAACTCAATTTTAAAAATTAAATAGGGAGTGAGGATTTTGTGCTTGGGCTGATCCATACCTCTGGAGAAAGTGTAGTGATCATGTTATTAGGAGGTGAGTTCCCAATCATGAGTTTGATTCTGTTATTCATTTCTTCAATACACATTCATGTGGAGGACACTTTGGACCTTAAAAAATATCTAGGAATGTCTTAGAATCTGCATTATACTATCCTATCTTATTCCATGATTCTCATGTTTTTTTAAGTTGTTCCCACATTGCCAACACACTGAGAAAATTTCTAGGAGACAAGGCATTCCCCAACAACCCATATTATTATGTGATATTTTATATGTATGGGGAATTGATTTTAGGGGTCCTTTTCCTAGTTCATTTTTTTATGTTTTGGTTTCTGTTGATTGTGTGAGAGTAAATGGGTGGAGGCAAAGGCAACCAGGACTGATGAATCTAGTGTTGTAGTCGATTTTTTCATGGTAAAAATTCTCTGTAGGTTTAGAGTGCCAAAGGCCATAATTAGTGACCAAGGAACACATTTTTTCAATCATAATTTGGCTTCCATCCTTTAGAAGAATGGGGTGACACACCAAACATCAACACCATACCACTCCCAAACAAATGGTTAGTTTGAGGATTCAAATTAGTAGTTCCAAAAGTTTTTAAAATAAACCATACATTCGAATATAATGTTATGGAGAAAACACTTGGATAATGCACTATGGTCATATAGGATAACATACATGACACCCATAAGTATGTCCCCATTTTAGATTTTTTTTGAGAAAACATTTCTTCTCCATGTGGAAGTCAACCATCAGGCTTTTTGGGCTATAATGAAATGCAACATAGATTTATCCCAATCATGAATCCAAAGGATGTTTAAAATTCAAGAGCCTAAGGAGATTCGATTTTTATCATATGAGAAATCATGGTTCTATATGGAAAAAAATAAAAAATCATCTCATGATAGAATGGTCCAACAAAGAGAGTTTTATGTTGGATAAAAAGTCTTTCTCTACAATTCAAGAGTGATATTGATGCCTGGTATATTGCATTCCATATGGATAGGTCTTTATATTGTATCTAAATTTTTTCCATATGGTGTGGTGGAGATCACACAATAAGACACTATAATGATATTTATAAACAATGAGAAATTTTTTAAGCAATACATTGTGGGAATTCCTATTGATGCATTGGATTTCATCACACTGCAAGACCCCATCATTACTTGATAATATTAGTCAATTACAAACCCTTTCACTTTTATATTATTTTTCCTTTTTAAAATTATACATTTCACGTAAATATATCATTTCATTAGTTCACATTGGGACAATGTAGTATTTTAACTGTTTAGGAGGGGGAAACATTTTGGGGTACATATTTAGTATTTTTATTTTTCTATTTAGTGTGTATATTCTATTGTTTTTTTAAATAAAATTTTAAAAATATATTTTAAAAAATTATAAAAAACAAATATATCATTTAACATTATCATGTGGAACATATAGAAAAATGAATGATTTTAAAATTCATTAGGAGAATTATAATAATGAGTAATATTTCATCATCATGGGTTGATTTTTATAAAAATTAATGTCATTGATGATATTATTGATTGTGTCATTTTAAAACCATTTATATTTTGACCTCATTATTTGTGATATTGGTTTATGGTAAATTGTGTCAGTGATTTATCGACAAATCTTTTCACTAAATAATGATTTGTGAAATTTTTCCAACACAATTGAAGGTATAGTAATATTAGGTAAAAAAATAATTTCACTACTAAAATATGGGTCTATTCCAATGAAATTATTCTAGTGGTTTATAAAAACCATTGGAATATATTTTCTATACCCACAGTTTTAATAAAACTATAGGTATATCCTCCATAAAATATGATTTCGGAAGGCTCATCCTGAGTGTCCCTACAAGACATCCTCTCTACCAAAATCCCCTTAACCCAAAAACCTTATCCCCCACCAATCCATCCCCAATTATCCATCATTCTCATCCCTAGCGCCAAACCTCTTATCCCCCACCTCTACCTCCCGGACCCCAGCCTATGACAACCAGGCTTTTATTACACACATAAACATGATTTATTACAAAAACTCTTCACATGATACAACATGGAATATCGAGAGGTCTAGAATCTTTGGGGCTTAGGAAAATTACATAACAACTTAAAACATAAAACAAAACATCTTTATTGAAAACTTCCATTACATGACCACTACATTCCCTCGTACTTAGCATTTCATAGGATAACATGAGGACATGTATAAGAAAAGGGTGATCTATAAAGCCTGGTAAGGGAAAAAAATGGAATACCATGAGGAATACAATACATGATAGAAAATAAGCATATAAATGTATCCCAAAAGAAACATGACCATAAAGGAATGATAAAGCATGGTAATCATAACACGGAAATGTGGAAACAACACTTAATGTGGAATTATCATGAGACAAGGCTCATTCCACATGAAGCATGAGTAAAACTTTATTGCACATTAATCACAATTAAACCCTCATTGAACTTGAATTATCATGATTCAACACCCATTGCACATGACTTATCATGACACTAAAGTTTACCCAATGCATTGGAGCACTATTAGGGTGCACCCTTCTTAAACATTTCATTTCATTCATAAGTGTGCCACATGGATCATAAAACATGGATTCATTAAACATCATCATTTATTCCATGATAAAGTAGTGTGTAATTCATAAATTAATCTCTTTAAACAAAAATTAAATATGCATAATGGTGAATACCCTTGATATAGAAATGTTCATTGTATTCCCTACACAATGACTTTGGCTTTGAAAATCACGGTGCAATTTTGGCAGTGTAACGGCATGACATAAGAATTCATAAAACTAGTTAATGAGGTAAAATGGGGTGTCACATAATATGTACATGAAATTTATAGTAATTGGGTCATATTGATACATTTCCTAACAATTGTAATGGAATTCGACTCATGATACAAAAGAGTTACTAGAATGTAAATGAGGAGAGAGAAATTTCTTATGGAATTTCGACATGGTAACAGGTATACATGAAAGATATTAATGAGAGAGAAGGGGTATATACCATTATTCAAAATTTAAGAGGGATATATGGGGGAGGTTATAAATCATACCCAGACATTTATAATTGAAAATATAAGGGCATAACAATATAAGGAACCATGGACATAAATAAGAAAAGTGAGAATCCCTTACTGGGAAGTGTGATCCCAAAGGCTTGGATGGGGCTTCAGAGAGACTTCTTGGGAGAATTGTCCACCTTGGGAGGATTATATAGAGTGGAGTTATGAGGTTGGACGAACTCAAAATCAATTGAGTGAAGAGGAATTTGGATCTTCGGTGGGTTTATATAGGAAAAGAGAGAGAAATCTTAGCTATTTAGGTATGGGACACCAAACATTAAACTAATCAAAAACACAAAACAACCCAAGGTTTTTTCCAATGTTTATTGCAAAATGGTTGTGAAAAATAATATTTTATAAGTCCAATGGCCTAACTTATTAAAATAATATCGTTTATTATGTGGTGGTGAGTCATTCTCAATGAAATTGATTTAAAAATATAAAATGTTTTTTAAGTCTTGAAGGCGCCACTAAAGCATTGAAAATTAAATCAAACAAAAATAAAATCAATTTATTTTAATTTTAAAACATATATTGGCAGAACATAATGTTTAGAGGATTTTATTACATCACTATTGGGTAATTATGTTGTCATAAAACAGATTATATATTTAAACGGTATTTAATTTTTACCCAAAAATTTGGCTGTCTCAGAAAATTATGAAAAATTCACCATTGGAAAATTTCGACTTCCTAATTCCAAAAGTAGTATTCATTTGATCTAGATAATTTTTTATATATAAGATTTTTTACTTTTAAAATAAAAAATGACATTAATTAAAAATTCACGAGTTTTGACAAAAAAATATTTAATACCATAATAAAAATTACAATTGCATTGATAAAATTATACGATAATTTATATTTAATAAAAAATTAATTTAATAATAATAATAATATTTTTATTAAAATATTATTTAAATCAAAAATCCATTAATTCAACAAAATAGATTTCTTGGGTGAATATTAACTAAAAATACTATTTGTGCTTTAAAAACTATTTACGAAGTAACAATAATAAAAATAATGTATATTCTATCTATAAGAATAATTTACATAATAATTGTGTTAGGGTATTGTTACATAACCTTATGTAAAACCCGCATAAGACCATAGGGTAAGGTGTGTGATGGTGACAGACTCTTGTGGTGGCTCGGATAACATCGTTCGAGTGGTAATCTCTATCAGCTTCCACTTAATTCATAGGAAGTTCTGCTCAAGCCTAACGTATTCATGCTCGGTTTTGTCATGGTCAAGAAAAAATTATGATGTCGCCACCTCCTTTCCGAGCTCTGAAAAATGGGCTTCGTACGGGGAAATTCTACTAGATAAGGCCATCACTTCTTTTCTCTAAGTAAATTAAATTTGGTAAAGCCCTATATTTATATTAATCATGTGATCACTGTTCAATCACTATATTAGAAATAGTCAAAATTATTAATGGTATTTTCAAATCCAAAATCATAAAACCAAATATATGCATACATTTTACATAACCATAAAAAATACATTTAAATAGACCAATAATAATTTTCATTAATGAATTTTTGTGTCGTTACAATCTCCCTCCTTAAGAAATTTTTCTCTAGAAATTTCATTTTCCCACACTAAAATAGATGTGGGTAACTTTTCTTTGTCACTTCCTCTGATTCCCACATCGCTTATTCAAACTTGTGGATTTTCCACAACACCTTGATGAGGGGCATTGTCTTATTTTGTATAAGTTTTTCTCTACAATATCAGATCTTCACAGGATGCTCCACGTAAGAATGTTCATCCTCTAGCTGTACTACCTCTGAAGAGAGTACATGTGAACGGTAGGGTATGCACTTCCTTAAAAAGAATACATGAAATAAATCATGTACTTTGGCCATGGTAGGTGGAAGTGTTGGTGGATAGGCCACGACCCTGACATGATCAAGAATCTTGAAGGAGCCGATGTACCTAGGACTTAACTTCCCTTTCTTTCGAAACCTCATGACCTTATTCCATGGAGATATGTGTAGAAATACAATGTCTCCCACTATAAACTCAAGGTCTTGTGGCTGAATGGTTTTCACCTTCTCTACCATTTCTTCGTCCATTTCTGGTCCTAACATCTTATGCTCATTGAATTCATCACTAAATTCTTGTGTTCTGAACCTCTTCCCATACAAAGCTGCAAAAGGTGCCATTCAGATGCTTGAGTAGAAACTATTATTGTAGGAGAATTCAACTAGTGGAAGAAGTCAGTCCCAACCTCCTTTGTAGTACATAGAATAGGATCATAACATATCCTCCATTTTCTGAATAGTTCGCTCAGATTAGCCATCATTTTGAGAATGATATGTCATACTAGAGTTTATTTTACTATCTCGAGCATGTTGAATACTCTTCCAAATCATAGAGTAGAATCTTGGATCTCGATCAGATAAAATAGATTGTGGTACTCCATGCAGCCATACCACTCCCCTGATGTATATCTGTGCTAATTGATCCAATGAGAAACCCTCCCAAATTGAAATGAAGTGTGAATAATTTGTAAGATGATCCAAAACATCCAAAATTGAATTATTTCCTTTGGATGTATTCAGAATTCCATTTACAAATTCCATGGTGATGTTCTCCCATTTCCATGCTGGTATGGGCAATTGCTGCATCATCCCCTTAGACTTCTGCCTCTCTGCCTTCACTTGCTGACACACCAGGCACATTGATGTATACTCAAGGATCTCCTTCTTCATATTATCCCAACAATAATGCTCTTGGAAGTCTCAATACATCTTTTTGTTTCCTGGGTGAATAGAGAAATTCGAACTATGTGCATCATCCAAAAGTTCCTTCTTCAGCTCTGGAATTGATGGAACACATAGTATTTTTCCAAATCTCACAATTCCTTGTTCATTAACATTAAACTCCGAGGATTTACCTTTCCTAATAGCTCTCACATTATTTTGAATTAACACATCATCATTTTTAGTATCCTTTATCTTTTTCAAAATAGACGGTTGGTCAATCATTTTTGAATGGATTGATGATGTTCTCTTATTTATGATTCCCATGTCCATCTTATTCAAATATGAGATGATTAGATCCTTTTAAATTCTCATCAATGATATAATCTCTTGGCCCTTTCTACATAGAGCATCTTCCACCTTTTTTTCATTCCCATGGTGGTAATGGATTGAGTAGTCATAGTCATCGATCAGCTATAACCATATTCGTTGGTGCATGTTTAACTCTTTTTGTGTGAATATATACTTGAGGGTTTTGTGGTCCGTAAATATTTCACACTTCTCCCCAAAGAGATAATTCCGTCAAATTTTCAAATTGAAGATCCCTACAGCAAACTCTATATTATGTGTTGAATATTTTTTCTCATTAAAATTCAATTACCATGAATCATAGGAAATGACTTTATCACTTTGCATCAACACACATCCTAAGCCCTTCTTCGATGCATCACTGAATAACACAAAAAGTTCTCCAATTTTGGGTAATGTGAGCATGAGTGCAGTGATAAGCCTCATTTTCAACTCCTTGAATCTTTCTTTGCATTCATCACTCCAAGCAAGCTTTACTCCTTTCCGAGTTATTTTGATAAGTGGGTTGGAAAATCCTAATAAATATCTCACAAATCGGCAATAATATCTAGCTAATCCCAAGAATCTAAGGATATCAATTACCGATGTTGGATTCAGTCATCCCTCTATTGCAACTGTCTTGGAGGTATCCACAGATATCCCATTGCTTGTGATGATATGGCCCAGTAATGAGACTCCTTCAACTAGAACTCACAGTTGTTGTAGTTTTCTTAGAGATTCTCCTTTTTCATGGTCTCTAGTACTATTCTTAGATCCTCCTCATGACCCCCCTTGGTTTTGGAGTATATTATAATATAATCTATTATGACTACCACAAATTTGTCATGGTTATCTCGAAAGACTCTATTCATCAATTCCATGAAGTTTATGGAGCATTAGTGAGTCTGAATGGCATTACAATGAATTCATAGTGCCCGTATCATGTACAATAAGTTGTCCTGGGGATATCTTCTATCTTCATCCTTACTTGATAATATCCTGACCACAAATCTACCTTGTATAAGTATTTTTATCCATGCAGTTGATCGAAGATGTCATCAATTCATGGGAGAGGATACTTATTCTTTATCATGATTTTGTTAAGCTCACGATAATCGATGAAAAGGCGCATTGAACTATCCTTCTTCATGATCAAGAGGACTAGTGCACCCCGCGGTGATGCACTTGGCCATATAAACCCTTTATCCAGATTCTCTTGTAGTTGTTTCTTTAGCTCCTCAAGCTCCACAATAGCCATTCTATATGGAGTCTTGGATATTGGAAACTCCCTAGGTATAAGGTTAATTGAGAATTCAATATATCTTCTATGAGGAAGTCCAGTCAATTCCTCAGGAAACACTTCAGTAAATTCTCTCACTATAGTCATATCTTCAAGGATGGTTGCCTCTTTAGACTCAATCATCTGAGCCAGATACGTGTGCTCATAGGGTAATAATATCCACGATTGAGATGATGGAGATAAATAATATTCATTTTCATCATTTTACTTGTATATAATTGGGGGGTCGATTCTCCATATGAAAAGTTATTTCCCTCTCACAGCAATTTATGTTGCTTCATATAGGGAAATCAAATCCATGCCAAGAATTGCATCAAATTACACCATAGGGAGTATGATGAGGTTTTCTAGGAACTTCATTCCACCAATTAAGAGAGGGGAGGATTTATATTCATGGGATTCAATGATTTCCCCATTTTCCATACTCACCGAAATATTTACTTCCATAATTTGTGGTAGTTTTGGGATTTTTCTACTAAACCTTCGGGATATATAAGAATACGTAGAACCTTAATCAAAAAGCAAGTTCGCTATTCGTGAATGAATAACTAGTGTACCTATCACCACTTTGTTTTTGGGGTTCAATTCAGTAGTAGTGAAGGAAAAACCTTTCCCTTGCTACCATGGAGGATGTTGGTAGCCTCCGAAAACCCTTGTCTTGGGGCACTGATTTGCAAGATGCCCTTGTCATTTTCAGTTGAAGTAATGAACTATGCATTGAGAGTCGAACAGAGAATTCCTATCCTATGTCACAACTGTGGGTTTTTCTTGTTGGCAGTGAATGGATAGGTTCCCTTATCTTCCACCCCTAAATCATTTCCTCATCTCCTTCAGGTAATTTTTGAGGTGCTTCTTTCCGCACCTTTGCCAAGTGGGGAGTTGGATTTTCTTATCACCAATTGATTTATCCATCAGACCACCATAATTGATTTCCAAGTTATTCTTCTTATCCCCATGATACCCTTGATGTTTTTCAGTATCAATTTAAACATTGAGAGAACATCAGAAAAATTCCACATAGCTTTCAAATTCACAGATCACCCAGGCTTTCTGCAGGATTTTTTCATCCCACCAAAGAAGTGGTCAACCTTGCATTCGGGGTAACGAAAATGCTAGAAGCATATCGTGCATGTATTGGGAATTTTGACTCATATGATCTGATATATTCGTTGTATTTTTTCGTGAGGGAAAGGAAGTTTCATTCCTTCTTCAGTCGGAGGGTGCGCAGAAAATATTTATCAAAAAACATCTTTCAGAAATCCTTCCATTCAACACCTATATCTCCTCCTTAGGCTTCATTTATTTGATCAATGTCCACCATTGATCGCCTTAACTCTCCATATGATAAAAATCCAGAAGAACCATCTCTTGTTCGAAACATTGAAGGATGGATAAGATCTTTTCAATGGAGTTGATTCATTGTTCGTCGATTGAGGGATCAGATGATCCATTAAAAGTATGAGGAATTTGTCTCATTAAGCTCTCGATAGCAATTTTTTATTTCTTTGGGGGGGGGTTGAACGTTCCTCTTGACCCATGTTTCTATTCAAATATTGAGTTAACTGAAAAAGAATCATAACAATGTTTTTGATTCTCGCTCCCATCAGATTGGGCATCTCATTAGCACAGTAATCACATTGATCATCACATCGGTTGTTAGCCCAAGTCCTCCTATTACCAGCCATTGGTAAGAATAAAACAAAATTTAGGTGTAACACATAAAGGGTAATCCATGGACAAAATAGATGACTTATAAATAGCTTTTATTTCCGTAACTTATTAATCTATAGGCTTTAGTTTATGTTATCCATGATCTACTCTATAACCTATATTCGTAGGGGAATTTTTTTAATTCCCTTAATAATGGATCATAATAAGCTTGTGAATTTACCAATGCATATCCACTGGGTGTTTCATAACCAAGAGTGCAACAAGGCCCATTTTCATGTACCAGGATACCCCAAGTCAAGCCCGAAAACTCATGTCAGGGTTTTCACACCTAGGTACATCTATGCCAAAGCCGCCTCTACCTTCTCGTATCTAGACAGAGATGTATTTTCATGATAAACCACTTATTCAATACCCATCAAAACATATAGATGTTTTTATTATACATATTTTTTTCTATATTTCTTCACTATTATTTTATAATCCTAATCCCAAAACTAACTAAACCTATCATTTGATACCAACTATAACAACCCATCTTTTATTACACACTTAAACATGATTTATTACATAAACTCTTCAAATGATACAAATGTATGATCAAGTGGTCTAGTTTCTTTGGGGATTAGCAATATTACATAATAAATTAAAACATAATGCACAAAATCTTTTTTGAAAACATCTTTTACATGACCACTACATTCCCTCGTACTTAGCTTTTCATTGGATAACCTATGAACATGCATATGAAAAGGGTGAGCTATAAATCCTAGTAAGGGAAAAAAATGGAATAACATGAGGAATAAAATACATGTTAGAAAATTAGAATATCTGTGGATCATCATAGAAACATGAACATAAAGTTATAATAAGGCAAGATAATCATAACATGGAAATGTGGCAACAACAGTTAACATGGAATTTTCATGAGCCAAGGCTCATTCCACATTGAGCATGGATAAACCGTAATTGCACATAAAGAACGAGTAAAACCTCATTGCACTTGAATTATCATGATTCATCACCCATTTAAAATGAGGTATCATGATACTATACTTTACCCAATACATTGGAGGGCTTCTAGGGCGCACCCTTCATAAACATTTCATTTCATGAATAAGTGTGCCACATTGATCATTAAAAATGGATTCATTAAACATCATCATTTAATACACGATAATGGGGTGTGTAATTAATACATGATACCCTTTAAACAATATGTAAATGTACATAAATTTGAATACCCTTGATGGAGAAATAATCAAGGTATTCACTATACAATGACTTTGGCTTAGAAAACCGCAATGTAATTTCGACAACGTAACGGCGTGACATAAGAACTCATAAAAATGGTTGATGAGAGATAAATGGGTGTCTCATCATATGTATATAAAATTTAGAATATGGGGGTAATATATAAACATGTACCAACAATTGTAATGGAATTTAGACTCAGGATACAAATAATTACTTGAATGTAAATGAGGACAGATAAATTCCTTACGGAATTTCAGCATGGTAACAGGTATACATGGTAGGCATTAATGAGAGCGAAATGGTATATACAATTATACAAAACAAATAAGAGGGAAGTTTGGGGTAGGTGATAAATCATACCCCAATATTTATAATTGAAAATAAATGGGCATAACAATATACGAAAACATGGACATAAATAAGGAAAGTGAGAATCCATTACTTAGAAGTGTGGTCCCAAAGGATTGGAAGGGGCTTGAGAGAGAATTCTTGGGAACATAGGGATACATGGGAGGATTATAGAGAGAGGAGGGAAGAGCTTGGATGAACTCCAAAGGCATTGAGTGAAGATTAATTTGGAGATTGGGTGGGTTTATATAAGAAAAGAGAGGGAATTCTTTATTATTTTGGTTTGGGACACCACACATTAAACTAATCAAAACCACAAACCATCCCATGTTTATTAACCATGGTTTTTTCCAAAGGGGAGTGGAAAAAATATTTTATAAGTCCAATGGAAGGAAGTCTTAAAATAATAGGGTTTCTTATGTGGAGGTGAGTCACACTCTCAAGGAAATCGATTTAAAATGCTAAAATGTTTTATGTCTTCAAGGGTCCACTAAAGCATTGTAAAATAAATCAAACAAAAATAAAATAATTTTTTTTTTAATTTTAAAACATAAATTGGACAAAAATAATATTTATATTATTTTATTACATCACTATTGGGTCATTATGATGTCATAAAACACATTATATATTTAAACGGTATTTAATTTTTACCCAAAAATTTCATTGCCTCAAAAATTTTGAAAAATTCACCGTTGGATAATTTCGACGACCTGATTTGAAAAATATTATTCATTTTATCTTAATGATTTTATAAATATGGTAATTTTCACTTTTAAAATAAAAATAGACATTTTTCAAAAATTCATGGGTTTTGAAAAAAAAAGCATTAAAAACATAATAAAAATTACAATTGCATTCATAAAATTATAAGATCATTTATATTTAATAAAAAATAAATTAATAATAATAATAATATTTTATTAAAATATTATTTAATTAAAAATCAAATTAATTCATCAACATAGATTTCTTGGTTGAATGTTAACTGAAAATCATATTTGTACTCTAAAAACTATTTACAAAGTAACAATAATAAAAAGAATGTATAATATCTATACAATATTAATTTATATAATAATAGTGCTTGGGTCTTGTTACATAACCCCTTATAACACCTGCATTATACCTTAGGGTACAGTGTGCGATGGTGACAAACTCTTGGGGTGGCTCAGATAACATCACTCGAGTTGTAATCACTATAAACCTCCACTTCTCCCGTAGGCGGTTCCGCTCAAGCTCGGCTTGGGCTTAGCCAAGAGAAAAGCCCAATGATGCCACCCCCTTTCAAATCTATGGAAAATTGGCCTCATTCAAGGAAAGTCTACTAGATGTGGTCATCACTTTCTTTTTCTGAGTAAATTGGATTTGTTAAATCCATATATTTATATTGATCTTGTGATCACTATTGAACGACTATATTAGCAACAGTCACAATTCCAGACGGTATTTTAAAATCCAAAATCATAAAACAAAATAAGTGTATATGTTTTACATGAAAATAAGAATACATTTAAATAGAAAAATAAGAATTTTCATTAATGAGTTTTTGGTTCATTAAACATCCCCTCTCGGCTCCCTCTCCTCGAGAGACGCCCCCCTGCTCAGTACCTATCCCCGAGAAATGTCTCTCAGACCATCTCTGCTCCCTCTCCTCCAGCTACATCCCCCAGACCCTTATCCTCTCTATTCATGTGAGATGCCCACCACAGCCGAACACCCCGCCCGACATCCCCCTCTCTCGACTCCCTATCCTCCTTCCATTTAATGGGAATTTCTTAAGGGTACATGGTCAGTACTTCAAGGTAAGCATTTATATTCATTAATTCGTCAATTTCACAAAGTATTACTCTCTCCTATTGTCAATCTTCAATATTCCAAACCCTGTGGTTTTTTAGGTTCACCTATTCTAACATCGATCCTTGTTTCTAGGGTATATCATAGTCTTTAGAGTAAACCTAAAATGTGATTTGTCATCTGCTATGGAAGGAAAAGCTGTTTGGTTCATCTTGGTTCATCTACAACCATTTTCCACCATTTGTGGTTGGTTTATTCTGCCCTCTTTGTTGGAACCAATAAAGTTGACTCCTTTGTTTCTCTTCAAATATATTTATTTATTATATGTTAATGTTTTATTGTAAGATCCACTGAAGAATATTTCCTAAAATATTAGTTGAATGTTCTATTTACTAACCAAAGTGAGTGAACCCTCGGATCATCCTAAAACATGTAGTGGATGGAATGAATTTCATATTTATCTAGGATAATATGTTTTACCTGCATCTATGCTAGTTGTACATGATGTTACATAGAGTGATGCCAAAAAATATCATTCATAAGAATACCATCAGTAAAATTAATGATCATTATATGGTGTGAATGATCATGAATAGGTAGTGGAATAGTTGAAAAATATTTTGAAACTTTTTGACTCCATGGAGATTAGATCTTCTTTTAAGGTGAAATGACATGTATTCAAGTTTTATTAGCCTTGTTGGAGATGGTGGGAAGTGATTTTTATCCTATTGATTAATTAGGTCATGAAGTAAGAATGGATTATGATTATTTTTATAGAGAAATACTAACTATTTATAATTTCCTTGGCTATTTCTATGGACGGCCTTCACCATAATCATTGGTAGAGGGAAATAAATCAAAATAAAAATCATTTTTATAAACATTACCATTTATCACCAAATTCAGTTCAGATTGAGAAGCCAATTGCATGGTGGTTTTTGTTGGGTTATTGATCATATATCTGGTCTCATGTAATTATTTTGAAACATTTATTGTATATATATGTTCTCGATATATCTTTGATGGATAAAATTGATCTATCTTATATGTTAGGGTAGAATAAAATTCCTCCTTCTCAAATAGGTAGTTTTAGTGGTTCTGTTAAAGGAATGATGAAGAGGGATGAATCTCATGGTAAAAAAGTAATTATGGTTCTTAATGGAAAACATCCTATACAATGGTTACAATGACTACTGAAGTGTAACTAACTTGTTACTAATGTTTAATGATTTGGAACTAAATGTATCTGTTCCTGAAGATATCTAAGATCTGAATATATTATAATAACTAAGATCAATTTTTGATTTCTTATTTCTATCTTAATACCACTATGCATACTAGTATGGGGTTCTCTATAAAAAGAGTATATGAGGGATTATCAGCTAAAAGTAAAATGAACCAATTAGAACTAAATAAAATTAAAATGATATAATATCAATTAAAAGAAAACTTAATTGAGCTGAACTATAAATAATCATATCTATATATTAACTAAACATTTAAAAAAAATTCTAAACCATATTTTGTTGAATTTAATTACATTAAATGGAATAGATTTAAACCAAACCAAAATGAGTGGAATTTAATTGAAATGAACCAAATTCAATTTAATTGGTCCTTCCAAATAAAATTTGAATTAAACACCACAACACTATAATAAATTAAACAAAACCAAAAAAAAACTAATCAAAATTATCCAAAACTAAATTGGACCAAAGAAAAATAAACCATATTTAACAAAACTAAACTGAACTAGACTATTTTATTCATAGATAAATTAAGAAAGATGAAATGGATCAAAAAGTTCCAGTTTTTTCTAAATAGTTATTACTCATACTAAGCTAGAATAAAAATATTTTAACCAATAAAAAAATGAATAAAAATGAATCAAACTAAAATTAATTGAACCAATACAACCTAATCCAATATAATAATAGTCCAGATTGTATTAGTTCCAAACCCCCTACCTATGGTGATTCCCTAAATAGTTTAAAAGTCATGTATAGTGACCTATATATTTCATCTATCCAAATTAGTAGTTTTTTTGTTAAATAATTTCATAGGCCAAATACCTGGGTTCCCATTCCTTTTAAACAACCTCGCCACCCATTATTCTTTACGTGGGACCACTAGGAAATAACTATAGGGACCCGAAAAAACACAGTTGTTGTTTCTTTCCAAGCTATAGTATCTCATATAGTGACCATGATTCCTCCTTATGGGTTTTTATTTCCACTCTACAATAGTGTCACATGATCTATCATTGGCTTGCTTATTTTTTAGTACACACTCCATGACCCGAAATAGAGATCATGGTATTATGAAGCGCCTACGTATTTCCCAGTACATGCTTCTTATCCACAGATTCTGTCACAACCTTCTATTCAGTATTTAATTATGTGGTTTGGCCTATATATATTAGATTCCATAATTATTTTACACATTTCTCATCCCATGTACATGCATCATAAAGAACATTATTTCGATTGTGTATATCACTCTTCTATAACCAGATACAGGGCAAATTGAAATGAAAATCCCAGAATATTACTCCTATGGAGTCTTTTATTCAGTGATCCTAGATTTATATTCAATAGAGGGGGGGAATGAATTCCCTAGTTGTTCATTTAAAACCACAAATTTTTGGCCAATTATAAATATTCACCATTAGTATTAGGTGTTTAGTCACCACTAAATATCAATAACAAAACACATTCATCATCATTATGGATCACCACCAATTTGAAATTAATAAATATCTAAAACATTATAAAATAATAACACCTAAAAGAACCCATAAGATATCACAATTTTAAAAGAAAAATTCAATAATAGTTAATGTTTATCTTACACAACAGTCCCATTCCACTCTCTCACCCAAGCCAGTAGTGTGATTCCATTAGAATATTTTCTCCCCCACTCTCTCTCCATCTTTCATATACCAGCCTCACCTCATCTTATTACTCATTTGGGAATCCTAAAAATAGGTGTGGGGTCTAGGAAAAAAA
Organism: Viscum album; assembly: GCA_963277665.1. Classification (NCBI taxonomy): domain Eukaryota; kingdom Viridiplantae; phylum Streptophyta; class Magnoliopsida; order Santalales; family Viscaceae; genus Viscum; species Viscum album. The sequence goes on along the minus strand of OY728147.1, from coordinate 1,429,508,244 downwards.
TCCAGATGTGTTTTTATCTTTCTAGACTATTGTTTCTCCTGTAGGGACCCTTATCCCCCTACTGGAGTGTTCTTTTTGGGTTGTAGGGGTGACAAAAACATTATCATTGGATTATTTATTTCCTCGTACACACTATTTGGACTGAATTAGAAATCATGGTAGTATCCTATGATTCTTTATTTCCTAATAAAAACCGTTTGTCCTCTGATTCTATCATAACCTCCTATTATGCTTTAACGTGCTCTGCATGCCCTGTATATGTAACATTCAAAACTTCTAGTACACACTTATTTACCATTGTACATGCATCAAAGTACATACTAATTGACCTTTGTATTTCACTTTTTATAACATAGTGCATGAACAACTAAATTAGAAATAAATGTAGATTAGTTTTGTGGAGTCTCTAGTTCAATGATTTTGGTCATAAATTTAATAGAAGGAGGAATAATGTATCTGTTTATTCATCAAAAACCACTATTTTTCTAGTAATAATAATTAAATATGTGTAATAAGTTTTTATTAATAATTTAATATTAGTAACCAAACACATTAATATTCATTTTAGTAACCAAATACATACATATTAAATAAGGTCTAGGCTTGTTGGACATCCAACACATCCCACCTTGTATTGGTCATGTATTCTCTATTTTCCCATAGTTCCAAGGCCCTGATAACTATAGTTCAGTCTCATATGAATGTTTTAACAATATCATACATTACCTAGATAAATTACATATTATTATAGAGGATATGGATCAAACCATTATTTATTTAACCTCATTGGATTGATTAGGGTTATGTGTTGTCTATAAATTGAAAGTTGCTGGTGTAAGTGTTTATTTTCAAGTGTTCTGTGAAACAGTTTTGTGTTGTATGGGAATTTAAAGTTGTAGTAGGATTGAAGTTTCATGTACGTATTTTTCTACAGTGGAGTTGGTCATTTCATAGTGCTATTGCATTGTTGTATGTTTTTTTCACGTTTTCAGGTGGTGTTCTAGATGGAAGAGGTGCCTATTGTTTTCTTAGGCCAGATGTTATTAGTTTTAGATTGGATTACTAGTAAATTGGATCATTATTCAAATAATCAATAAATTATAGTAGAAGTATTTATCTATTTTTTTCTTTTTATACTCTCCACATCTAGTGCTTTTATTATCAAAAAGGATCCCTATAAATATATTCTACAGATAAACCATTACCACTTTGTTCAATATCAGGAAGTGGTCGATCCTTCTCTAAATTTATATTATTACTTGATGTATTTTCTTAGTTATTTTGTGTATTAATTATTTTTTTGATACTTTCATTTCTAAATCATCCGAGATAGAGACATAATTCTTTATTTGATATTCTTATTCAAAAATCTCAAAAGAAGAGTTTATCTTGATGTATCTTAAGACTTTTTTAAGGAAACCTATAATTTTAATCCCTTCCTCTCTCCAACACTACCTTTTTAATAGCCTCGCCTCCCATTATTCCTCACATGTGACCATTAAAAAATATCTATGGGGACCCTGACAAACCGATTTGTTGTGGTTTATTTCCAGGACTTTATTTCTCTTGTAGTGAGCATGATTCCCCTTTATGGAATGCGATTTCTACTATATAAGTGTGTCACGTGATCCATTATTGGACTTCTTATTTCTAGTATACACTCCTTGTACAAAAATAGATGTCATTTTATTATGTAGGGCCTATGTATTTACTAGAACATGCTTTTTAGCCTATGATTCTGTCACTACCTCCTATTCTGCTAGGTATGTATTTTTCTATAGGGCCTGGTTTCGATATGTATTTTGTAGGGCGTGTTTTGGGATAACATTTTATACCAACAATTATACCAATGGTTTGATGTGAAATATTGTGATAACTATCTATCCCAAATGAATTAAATTTGCCACGAAAATATAAACAAAAATAAGAAAAACTAATTCTAATGAAAAATTCCAAGTCTAACTTTTATCGAATAAAACCAAACTAAGATGATACTAGAGTAAAATTTATTATATACCATTAATAAAAATTTCAAATGTTAATTAATAGGAATTATATATTTTATATTATCAATATGAAACTTGAATTTGTTTCCCCTTGCTTACGAGAACATGATTTGACCCATGGGGAGATGTGGCTCTTATATGTTAAACAGTGACATGTATAGTCATAAGTGACAGGTTTGTTGTAGTTTAGTTTTTATTTTATTTTCTTCATCGCATCATCCACATAAGACTTTTACTACTTTATATAGATGGGGGTAATTTTATTCTGCAAAGGTGGCCAGAAGGGCACTAGAGTTGGCTACATGGTTTTCTTTGTTGTAGATGGAGATCAGGGTAGTGGAGAGATTAATTAGTGTGTTATATTTTTATCCACCTTTATACCATGTTGCTTTTATTTAGTTTCTCTTCCTTCGGTGTGGACATCCAATGTATGGATGGGTCATGCTCAAATTATGGGATCCTTATGGAAAAGTGTTCAGATATGTCTCATGATGACAATGAAGATAGTGATGTTTCTATGAATAAATATTCAAATTACATGATAGGTAAGAGGATCACTAAGAAAAATTAATTTAAGAAAAAGATCCTACTTTTACAAGTGAAAACTAACTTAGAATAAAATTAATGGAATAATGGAGTATTGAAAATACATTAAAGAATATTTTGTCATGGATATTGAGGATAAATAAAATAAAAAGGGATTAAACAATGGTGATGAAGGGTAAGTGGAAGGGATAGTGAATCATAAATAATAGTTAGAATCTCCACATTATGAAATCAACATTTTATGATCTAAAACAAAGAAATACATTGGATTTATTTCATGATTACAAAATCATTAAGAAAAATTATAATGAAGAGACATCTGAGTCAAAGATGTAATTTTAAAATCTAATATATGAAAATAAAAAATATAAAGGATTTTTAATGAGTAAAATATTAATATCTATTATAAAACCTGAATTATTAATGGTTTAACTATCATTGTGAAATATGGAGTCAAATATATTAAAGATATTGAGCATGAAGTGTTTTATTCCTGGAAAAAAGTTAAGGATTAAGAGATATGTTTTACTTTTTGAATGATATTAGAAATCATCTAAAAAATTATATAGATAAGTTATAGTAGAATAATTGAGGGGAATAATAGAATATATAGGATTTTCCATTATAGAAAAGAAAATTAGATTGAAAAGGATGTTATAATTCTTAATCATAAGTTGAAGGTAGTGGTGGTTTATACTAATTTATATTCTCCCACCCCAAAACTAAAGGTTGATTTCTACTTGATTTATAATAAGAATACTCAAAGAATCCAAAATACCACCAATGTTGTATAAAGGACACATAATAGTAAACCATAAATCGTTTTCTATTATTGTGCATGGGATACTCTCTGAAATAATGTTCCATAACTAAGAGGTTTATAAGGGAATATGATCAACATAGTATACTATCAAAAGTTCAACATTACAAGTATTGTTTCAATAGAAACAGTTTTTTAGTGTAAGATAAATATATATGTATATGTAATAATAAATGATGAGAAAAGGAAATATACCTCTAAATACTCATCATGGTTATATGATATAGCTCAATGATTCATCAAGTGGTGTAAAAACAGATAATATATTTTCTTTACTGCAAGATACACTTATTTCATAATATTCAAAGTAAGATTAAATGTTAATTTCATCACTAGGTGTGAATCAAAATACATGGATAAAAAAGAAAATAGATGGAAAAGAAGTGTATATAGATATTCTTCTATGGTCATCAGATCATGTATATTCATGTATTCCTGAATGTGGATACAAAACCTATATAATGTAAAGAAGGAATCAAATTACATTCATTACATATGAAAAATAAGTCATTTCAGAATATGGTAATGATGAGTTCTTGAAAAATATTATATCAAAAAATAAAAATTTGGGGGAAATATCATAATTTGTAAGGTTTTCTTGGTGGTTGAAGGTTCAAGTCATACCTATCTTGGGGTAAGTCACTTATGCAACGCAATAAATGTATAACAGTTAAACTATTTCAATGATGTTGATAAATTTGGTAATTGGGTCCAAGGTATGCATGATGAGTTTGAAAAAATTAAGAATAATCATACATGGAGATTATTTCAAGGCCAATGGATAAGAATTTGTTTGTGACCAACCAATTTGTCTATAAAAAATGAATATATATGACAATGTTATTTAAATAAGAGCATGAATTGTGTGAAAGGGATACTCCTAGATTGAAGGTATAATTTTAAATGAGATATTTCATCCAATGGGTTGACTAGAAAAAATTCTTGTATAATTTGTTATGATGATGTAGAGGGTATTAATTTTATTATATATGGACATAAAATTTTAATTTATTAATTAATTACATAAATAAGAATTATCCATCGAGTAGATAGGTGGATTTTTTATTCATAATGGAAAGGAAAACATTTATTGGATACTATATGAGATAATTCATCAACCAAGATAATGATATTATTGTCTGGACTAGTACTTGAATAAGCTCATTTTCATATGTGATTGATTTTATTATAAACCCTATATCTAGAAGACTTTCAAGTTTACAGGTTTACAGTGGGAGTTTTACAGGTGCTTTTGAAAACTAGAAAATGTGCATTTTATAGTGGGTTGTCCTACATAAGAGATGGAGGTTTACTGTAGGATTAAGAAGTACATATTTACAGTGGTTTGCCTGGCTTCGGAAGACTGAGGTGCATGTTTTAGTTTATTGTAGGTTTAAGAGGTTCATTTTTATAGTGGCGGGTTTCTCGGATTTGGATGACTAAGGTGGATGTTTTTTCCAGCTTATGTTTATTGTGGAGTTGAGGAAATACCAATGGTTTACAGAACTATTGGTATTCTGTATTATAGACAACATATATCCCAACAATTTTATTTATAAAATTGGTGAAATTGTGGGATAGAACATATGCCTCATGTATTACAATGGTTCAAAAACCATTGGTATACATATATTTCAACAATTTCATTGAAATTGTTGGAAAATATTGTATGTTGGATAGTATGTTTACTAATGATTCTTGAACCATTGGTACACAAATATATCAATGGTTTTACTTAAACTGTTGGCAATTATTATATTTAGATAGCCTATACCAATGGTTTATTAGAAACTATTATTATAGGGTAGTTTCAATGTCTATCACAACAACAGTTCTTGAAATAATTGGGATAGGCTATCCTAAAGGTTTTAGAACCTATCCCAATAGTTTCATTCCATTGAGATATGTGAAATTTTCTGTAGTATTGGTTGATCCATATGTTCATTTCTCTTCCTATCAGTTTCATTACTATACTTAATTGACCTATGTGTGTTTACGTGTTATCTGATTATTTTAAACCCTCAAAAACAAAAAACAAAACAAAAACAAAAAACAAAAAACATGGGTAGTATCTTGGGTGGGTCAAAAACCACTCTCCATCGACCATTTATCTTGTTATTACTATTACAATTAGTTTCATGAGGAGATCAAACATGGGTTGAGAGATGAGGGTGAGATTTTTTCCAAGTTCAACTTAAAAAAACCAAAATAATAAATGAGGGGATTGATGAAATTTACAACACATGGGTATACCCAGGTCGACAGCATAATGTTTGACTTTCAAGAATGCTTAAATGATTAGTTCATGAAATCTGATTGCAAATGAATATAGAAATGGTTCAGTGAATTAAACAAGGTACTATGAATTGTTTTACCTGACCTGAATATACTTAATAAGGGGTGGATTTAGGAGCTTGGAATGGTTGGAAGACATAGACATGTATAATTATTTTCAAAGTAGACCAAGGACTTGTATTGCTATGATTAGTGTTAGGAATCTCACTAGATTTTTTTTGACACAATTTATGAAAAATGAACTTTAAATTTAAAGATATTGACAATTTAAGGGTTTATTTCTTTTCCTATATTTTCACTATGGATTGAGAAATATGAACTTGCATATTTTGTCACAATTTTTTTAAATGCATGATGTGTGGTTTTTCCTACGAGTGCAAAATGGTATAAATGGGGGAGTTGATAAAACAAAATTTTGTGGAATATTTTATTAATAATAAATGGAAAAAATTCTTCATGTTGTGTTAAATATGATTATTTATAAAATATTTGTGATTATATCACTCATTTGAAAATTTGATGAAAATTAAAAATTTACACTTTACATATTCATAGTAGTAATTTGAACATAAATAATTTTATTAAAATTATTAAAACCTAATTTTTTAAACTATGTTCCAGATATAATGGGATACAACTTTCGTTCAGGAAATATGATCTAAAACATTCATTTGATTGGACTGAATTTTCCATGAATTCAAAGTTGGGATGTACTCTCTAGATTAGACATAACTTTATTATTTGGCCCATAACTTTTTCCTCCATGTAGGGATTGGGAAACAATTTGGAGATAAGATATAGATACCAATTTCAAACGAATGATCATTCTGTAAGAACATCTAGTTCACATGTTTTTGTGTTAAAATAGTTGGTGAAATTTGTATTGATTTAATTATCCGAATTTCCCCATTGACACTTGAATCCTATTTAAACCTAGCCTCCCCTCCAATCTATAAATTGGTGTTTTTCTCATTTTTTGGGTTTTTAAGTGAATTGGGAGATTTAAGGTAGAGGATAATTTGTGTCATTATATTTCTTTGGGAATTTCAAGAGGGATATCACTTGAAGTCAGGATCCCTTAATCGAATCCTTTCTATTCTTCATCACTTCGTAGTATTGTTGTGATTTCAAAAAACACTTAGTTTCTCTTCCATTTCTTCGATTATTTTCAATTTTCTTCTTCTCCTACGTTTCCTATTTAGGCTGGAATTCAAGAGTTGAATCAAGATTGGGTTATACCCTGTCTAAACCCTTGTGATTGAAAAACTTTTCTACAATGACTACGCTGCCCATGGAAGACTAGTTATTTTTAGTAATCAATCTACATCTTAACTTCTTCATTAATTTATTTTGAATAATTAAGCTAATGTAATTCAAAAAATGTGATCCATGAATTGATTTTTTGAATTATTAGAAAATTTGTTAGCAATTGAACAATTAACACAAAAACATGAGAGGTTGATATTTGTGTAAATTATGAGAGTGTGAACTTAATCGGTTAAACAAGGCCACATGAGATAAATTTTTAGTGAGAAAATATAATCCCTAAACACAATTAATCCTTGTTTTTACAGAATGTATATGTTCCCTAGTTTATTATTGAGTATACAATATACATAGAATATAAATCAAATTATGGTGTTTTGATTTCACGTTCCGAATCTATCCTAGGGTTTAATTCATTTAATCTTTGTGGTAAAGTTAAATCTCATAGGGTTTAGGGGTTAATAAATTAGGGGATCATAATTAACTGGATATTAATTAAAATAATAAAGATTAAAAATTAAGTGAAGGCAGAGAGAGTTTGATAAATTATGGCTATTAATATATTTTCTAGAAAAAAATCTTCTCTTTGTGTTTTATTAATAAAATTTTATTTCAAAATCAAAAACAAAAAAAATTAAACCTTCTTCTAGAATAATTATTCTTCTTATTCTATAAACATTCACCCCACCCATCCTTCTATGTTTTTTATTTTATTTTCCAAATACCTGTAATATGTTGTTTGATATTTATTCCTCCTTTGAGATATGACCTTGGTTACCAACTCTACTACACCTAAATAACCCATAACGGAATATCAATTGAGAGTGCCCATGATAACACATTTCAATAATCAACAAAAAGGTTTTGAACAAGTCAAATATCTGTCTAAAAAATAAATATTCATAGGTCGATGCTAGTATATTGGGGATTTCAGACATAGATATTATTCATACTAGTACAACATGTCTCCACAATGAAATAGTTATGAATCAATGGGGAGTTATAGTGAGAAAATAAAATCAAATGATCCTAAAAATGATGTGCAGATCTGAAAAGGAATCTTAGATGGTGAAGATATGTGAGTTTGTTAATAAATTGTAGAAAAAAATGTTGAGTTGAAAACGAAATTGTGATTAGTCATCTCGACATAACAAGTTGACATTTCAATGAAGTTAGAAGAATCAATAAAAGTAGTTAATGCAAAGGAAAAGGAAAAAAATATTTTTTTGATGTTTATTATAAATTTGATAATAATTTTGAAACAAATGGTGATTCAAAATTTTAGAAAATATTCCAAAAGTTTGAGAAATAATGGAATGTTACTAAAAATTTTTTAAATATCCTACCATAATATGGGGAAGGCATAAAATAGTTGTTAGAAACTCACTACAAAAAAAATTCAAAATGAAAAACTATTTTTAAATCCATAACATAATAATATATAATATAAAAGAAATTTTTTTCAAAATATGGGAAGGATGAATATAATAAAAAAACATACATCCAATGGAAAATACAAGATGAAGAATAAAGGTGAATTAATAAGAGATGGATTTTAGTTCGAAAGATGATTTGAAGAAAAAACGTTGGTACCTCTTTTTTCTGAAAAATATTTATATTTATACTAACATTCAGGGAATTTATGGATTTGAAATAAGGAAGATATTTTAGTTGAGTGTCTTAATATTCTAACAAAATAATGTAATGAGGATACAAAATGTTAGTTTTTGATTGTTGTGCTTATACACCAGAAATTTATAATATTATTTATGAGATGGGTGTGGGTTAATTTTATCATATAAAAACCTTTTCAGTATTTCCCCAAGTAATGATAATGTTAAAATAAACCTTAAAATAGTATTATATAAATTATTTGAATTGGAAGTCATTGACAATATTGGTTATTCGATGTTATTTTGAACACTGAGTTCACAATGTACACTTTGTTTTGTTTATTTAAAATATATTTGTTAAGAAACTCAAGTGAGAATTATATTATCTGGAAGAATAATTTCATGTTTTATAGAGGAAATGTTTCAACACTTATAAATAATATTATTTATAATTATGTGGGGAAATTTTCATGATGGACCCTTTGAATTTTATTTTCAATATGGGGAAAATATAATGAAAATGGAGGGAGATAAGAAATAGGGGTAGTAATAAAAGAATAAGGATATGAAGAAAGAAAAAACAAGTGGTATTATTTTCTTGAAGTGGTTGAAGAGGGTATTGATGAAAACAAAAAGTGGGGTATTTATAGGCCCATGTTAAATTTTGTTTTATTTTTTTAAATAGATCAATAGGTTAATTATGATGAAAAAATAAAATATTTTGAGATGGTAATAAAAATATATACTAATGAAAGTTGTGTGTGATTTTTTCAATCAAATTCATACTATCACTATGAGATCTAATCTATCACATTAGAATTATTCAGTAAGATCCATTTAATTGGGATAATGAAAAAAAATAGATGTTGTTGGAAATCATACTAATTATTTAATGAAAGTGTAAATCATAATGAAGAAGTGTTTAAGAGTATTAATGGATCCAATTTAAACCTATCAAGGATTTTTTGTTTTTCATTTCATATAATCGTAAGTATTCAAATAAACCGGTGAAGCGTGCTTGATAAATGAAAGGGGGAAAAGATGTGTTGCCAATCATATTATGGATTGGATTGGAAATAAATAAAGTTACTAAGGAATTATAAGTTACAATACTTTCTATTATAACTTAAATTATTTTGAATATGATCTCAATCATATTCAATGTTATGATGAATTCATGATACAAGTAGGGTCTTGTAGAAGGATGAGCTGGAGCCAGTGATTTTCTGTCTCGGATCATCAGTGTGACATCATCGGATGAAGAAATGTTTATCTTCAAGGATGGTTGATTACAAAGTGATGTTATGATGATTCTGGGTTTCAGTCACACCAATAAGCTACAAGATAAAAATCATTAACGAATGAAGTTGAGAGATAGAAATTCATTGGTATCATAATTATAGAAGGAAAGATCTTTATAAAGAAAAGAAATAACTATTGAAATTGGCCCATCGAACACGGTATGCTATCAACTCATCATAATGGATTCTAACATAACTTCATATTGAAGGTATAATTTTTATATCATATGTAGAGTTTTTTTAAAGTAATATTCTTTTATAAAGGTTAAATTGTATTTAAATTGGTTCAAGAAAAAACAAGTCATACTTTGATCTCTTACCAATGGGCCGAGTGAAAAATAATAAAATTATTGATTATTATTCGAGAAAAGGTGTAGTATATCAGTACAGATGTGATACTTATCCAACAATGGGAGACATAGACTAATCCATAAATATAAAACCAATATTGTAATCAGATGCATAATTATCAGTATGAGAAATAGAAGAAAATGAGAAATACATTGAACATATTTCAGAATGGTTCTTAATGTAATATATTTAGGAGTTGATATTCATAGTTTTCATGATAATAATTTTAGTGTTTACATATGATCCTCATAATATGTCATCTTTAGTATTTCTTGTGTTTTCATTATAATTTGAAATCATATATTTTTTATATATGATTAGTTTATATAGAATAACATAATTATGGATATATTATATACCTTTATTATAACAAAGAATTAGAATCACTAATCGTAATGATGAATTGAACTAAAGAAGTCAATATACACTTGAATAAAATTAAAGATTGGAGAACCACCCGAAATTATTATGAAGAGTTTAATAAATAAAATATAAAGACTTAAATTAAATATAAATTTAGGATTTATAAATTTCATTAAGAAGGAAGTGAAATTGGTTTTCCCGCTTAATTCATTCTGGGGTTCCTATAATAGGAGAGTTCAATCCATTTGTATAATCTGTGAAAATTGAAATCTTAATGTTAGCTAAGAGATCTAGAATTTTGTTTAGGTATTGAGTTTCCAACACGATATTTTATGTTCAAGAATTTCCATTGGAACAAGTCCATCGGAGTGAGGTTCATTATAATCATTCAAGAAATTTCTAGGAAGAATCTTCATCAAATAATTTCTATCCCATTAGAGAGAAATCCATCGTAACAAGTTTCATCAAACCTATTTCCTTCAGTCTAAGGAATTATGTTATTTCCATTGACTTCATACTCAATTGAATATGGAAGCGCAAAGAAGAATAAAAAATAGTCCAATCATAAAAATCCCAATGGTATGAGGGTATTGATCTAAGGATGATCATAATAAAACTATTTAGGAAGATTTCTGAATTGAGTTTATAGAGAAAGATTCAAGACCAACAAGTTTACTATATAATCATTGATGTTCATGAAGATCGTACATAGTTAAAAGTTTCATTAAAGTTATTTTTTGAGGAAGTGAAGACTTTATAATGTGTATTATAAAATAAGAAGGAAAGTGAAGCTTGTTACTATGGATACCTACTAGTTACTGAAAGGGATTGATTATCTTTATAGGGGATTAACTAGTTGAGGAATGTGAACAGTGAAAATGATAATAGGGGTTATAACAAACTGTAGAGTGAAATTTTTGACTAGTATGGTAGAATTTTTCATTTTTATGCTTTTTTATTCTAGAATGATGATAGTGATAGAACCCATGTGGGTGGAAATATGAAACTTGGAAAGTAGTAGGTCATTGTACCAAACATTGTAAATATTTCATTTTATATTTCCTTTATATTTGCTTCATACAATGTTGAGTTTGGTATGTTTTATTATAGGGGATCGAAACATTAACAGGTTTCAGAGGTTAATAAATTTTTTCTATATAAGCTAAAAAAATTCCTTTGAAAATAAAAAGGAACCTCTTATTCACCCCCCCCCCCACTCTAGGGTATTGATCCTTTATAACACTCGAAAATCCCATGTATTTACCCCATGAGTTAGATTACCATCCCTATATATGGATGGTGAGAGGAATCCAAACCATGATATTTCCCCACTATTTGGGAGGACCTTTATTCACCAAAAACATTTTAAAATCAACCCTAATATCTATAATTATTATGCAATTGATTCATACTTTTTGTACCATATACCACATATCTAAAGTTAGAATCTAAATCTCAGGATCCATACCTCTATATCCATTAAGACCCTTGGAATTTCGATATTGGGAGAATGACTATTGATAATTATATGTAATCACTACTCTCTCCCCCTAATTCACAACATCTTATAAAAATATGGAGAGATAATTTATTCAAAATGGTGAAGAAACATGGAATTGTATGTTTTTACAACGAACTTTAAATGATTAAATTCTTTTCCTTACATTCTAGACCATATGCACTGACCATCTATCATGGGAATGGGAAAAAGGGATATCTCCTCATGTCCCAAAGTCATTTAAGTATAATCGAACCAGTATATTATAAAGTGGTAATTATACTAAATAATAACAAGATAGGTCCAAACCTGGTGTCAAAAATTCTACCAGATAAATATATTTTCATCCCAACCACTCTACTCAATTATCTGAACCCTACTGTCATCATCTCTATGAGTGTAAAATTTGCAACCAAGACCCAATCAACTCTATATGGGCCTCCAAAAATTGTGGTAAAGATATCAGCACACTCTATGATTAATGATTCCTTAAATGAGATATTTATATGTATATATATATTTATAAGGAGAGAAAATAAAAAAACAACTAAATAAAGAACTAAACGATGGTTATTAGGTGTACACAATGATCGCTCCCAATTTCCCATCCATTGGTGTAAACTTGGGTCTGACTTAGTGTGTACTTCCATAGTAAAAGATGTACCTACCCCACACAACATGTGGGGTACATGGGTAATTTGACATGAACTCTAACCAAGGTCATGTTAAGTGTCTCTAAATGCAGTTTAAAGGCACATACCATGTCACTCAATTGGGGATTTCAGTTGGTCACGTGGACAAACCATATGTAATATATTCATTTGGCCTTCATGACTTGTGGACATAATGTAACATCCGAGGTAAATAAATAATAAATAATTTTCATATTTATTAATATTTACGAATTAAATATTAATTTTAATTAAAATGGGTTTCTACGTTCGATAGCGTACTCAGTACGCAATGATGAGTTTCTTTGAAAACTTACGTTGCACACAAGTAATAAAATAATATTATTTTAAATGTTAGTTAATGAGTAGCCGTTGTACTAGAGGGAATGGATCGAAATAACTAAAATATGATTATATATGTTTTTAAATGTTTTTACATTTACCCAATAAAAGATAAAGGCTTAAAATACGGAAAGAGTTCAATTTTACGCATTTATACCCTAATTTTCACGAAAGGTCCACTTATCACCTTTTGACGGAGAACCTTCATTAAATATAGTTTTGATCGATCTTATAAATTCTATTGGACCAAATATAACTCTTATTTATAATTGGGACATCAAATTTTACTTTGTGTAAATTTTTGGTACCTTTCTGATAAAGTTCATTTTTTTAATGAATAGTGTAAAGTGTTGTATTTTAATTCAAAACCACTTTTTAATCTAATTTATTTATATGATTAGATTATATTTTGAATTGTTTTTAAAGTGAAATTAGAAAATATTTTTACCATTAAATCCAATAGTGGTCGTTTGAATTAATTTCACTATGAAATCGGACTTAAACTAGTGTCAATCTTTTGATACTTATTGTTTCACAAAAACACACTATTTGTCATGACAGCGGTAATTAATTATTAAATTAATTAATGTGACTTATATGTATTGAATTTTGTAAAATAGACTTAATTTTTGAATTCGTAATATCAAATATAGCTTAGGGTGAATTTTTGGTAATTTTCTGAAAAACTTCAATTTTTGATGAATAGTGAAACCACTAAGTGGTACTTATAAAGACTGATTTTCCATTTAAATTAAATTTTGCCATCATTGTGTTTTGAATTTCAAAAATCCAATATACATGGTTGTAATTAAGAAGTAAAATGTGGTTCAATGAGATTATAATAATTTTTTGGTGAATAGTAACTTATTAAGTTCTTAATCGCGATTAGTGGTAATTAGTGTAGTTTAAGGTATAAATAATGCATTAATAATATGAAATGACCTAGACACATGTCCCAACCTTATTGGTTGTGTCATGTCCGACCAAGACAAGCCATGGGTCAACTTGGGGACCCCATGGAGACACTTTGGTTGGGAAATGACATAAATAACTTTTTATTTAATGTAAAAGTAAAAATGACACAAACATAATATGTTTTACGAAAACAATTTTTACATGGGGTTATAAAGATCAGATTTTTTATTATAAATAGTAATTGGAAAGATAATAATATTTCCTACATCATAGTATTTATTTTATAATTTTTAGACATTAAATAAATTAAATTATTTATGACATAATAATGATGCAGCGATGACATCATTATTTAACGATTTAAATAAAATGGAAAGATAATGTAAAATCTATGAACTACACATGTCCAAAACTAATTGGATGAGTGGATTTAGAACCCTTATCACCTTATCCACTAATTATATCAATTTGGGACCTTTTAAAACCGATACACATTTTCAAATAAACTAATATTTCTTTACTTTCCAAAATTGCCCCTCCTCTCCTCTTATAAAAGGCCCCCACCTCTACCTCATTTCACACACTTCTAAAGCCTTTGGCTCGGCCAAAACCTTCCCATTTACTCTCTCCACATCCCTCTCCTCATTCTAGAGGATTCCCTTTGGGCAGAATCCATTCAAAGGAAGCCTTTATTCCCAAATCAAAAAGAGTTACACTTTTAAAGGTAATTCATTCTCTCTTGTTCATTTGTTTTATTTTGCTTCTCCAACCCTCTAAACTATTTTTATTTACTTCTTTTATAACAACACCAGTATCTTCAATATACTAGGATGTTGTTATAAGATTTATTCGAGCTACACTCTCACACAACTACATCAAATGGTTAAAGAACATACGGTTTCCGTGGATGGCGAAATTCTGCCTCCCGAAATGATGATTGTTCAATACTCATTTAACACCTTCAAAGGTGGACATTATGATGCCACTATTTTTAAATATGATATATAATATGTTTATTTTTTCTTTAAGATTCTGTATTTTTCATTTTGTTCATACCTTTATGGTTTCCATTATGGGTAAACACGATATCTTCATTTTAGGAAGTGCGGACTACCGCCCCCTCAAAGTGATGTTATTCGTTAATGCCTTATGTGGGATGTGTAAAGGATGGATTTAAAGTTATTATATATGATTTTATACTGGAATTATAATATACCTCTATATCAATATTATTTCTTTCCATTAAAGTATGAGATAGAAATGAAAGTAGCGTTCATGCGTACGTACGGCTTACCGTCTCCATGAACGGTGCATTTCATTTCTTATCCCCAAATGTAATGTACTATTAAAAGTACATGTATATAATGGATATATATAATTAATGATATATCTAAATGATTAATATAATTCTGGAATTAAAATATACATACCTCTCATTTAGTTTTAATTCCATTAATATGACAAAGAAATGAAAGTAGCGTTCATGCGTACGTACGGCTTACCGTCTCCATGAACGGTGCATTTCATTTCTTACCTCTAAATGATTATGTAATATTATAAATACATGTATATGCTGGATATATATGATATATATGATATCCAAATCAGGAATTTGATTCTGTATATAAAGAACTTTTGACCACACGAACAACATGTAATTGTAAGAAGTCAACTCTCGACTTAAGAACCAAATATTGACAAAACAAACATTATTAACTTAAATGGTTACATAATGTTTATAACATGTCAATAAGTGATATAAAAGGAATAATGAACTTTAAAAAGTTTCTTAATCAAGTATAAATTAACTCAAGTTTATTATTCAGGACGTTAAAGAACGATCGAGTCAAGTCGGACCCGAGGTAAGGGAACTTCTTAACCCAACTTCCATTCTTTGGGTTAATCTCCTACTTTCAAATTATGTCATGATATTATTATGTATTATTTTTTATTTTTACTTTCTTTATGTGTACCTATAGTGAATACACATAATATATCTATTTTATTTTAAAAATGATCTTTGTAAGGGACTTCGTCTCAATCTCCTTTCATTGAGGCATATTTCGTTTTATACACAACTTTCTTTTATACGATGTATAAACCCCCTTTGACATTTACTTTTATACAAAAAGAATCTTTTTATACGAAGCGTTTTACAAAATGACAAAAAGGAGTGTTTCTTTTAACATACGCGGCGACAAAAACCTTTTCCGCCACCGCGAGTATTATTTGGTCTTTGGCTTTCTCAACAAGCCATAATGTTTTTAAAATAAAATAAATATCATATACTCTTTTATGTATTTTGGTATTGAAAATGGTTTTGATAAAGGATTATATTATGTCAATATATTTATGATATATTGTGATTGAAATGTGGAAATGTTATCATTCCTTTATATTGGTTTTATGTTTTATGATTTTATACTGGTACTTGGACATTTTAACGGGTGGTTACGTTATAAACCATATGACGGGTGGTGCCGTGAATAACAGGATGGGTGGTTACGTTATAACCTCCAATGCAATGGGTATGGAAGTCGGCCGTATGGTTATTCCATTAAGTATGTATGGAAATTGGCCGTATGGCTATTCCATTAAGTGATATGTGTGGAAGTCGACCGTATGGTTATTCCACTTATGTATGTTTATGTCCCAAGTTACCTTTATATATGTTATGTGTTCTTTTTATGGATTTTATGGTAATCCTTTGGTTACAAAAAGGTAAGTAATGATACTTTATTCTGTGAAGAGTTTTTACAACTTCATGAAGGTGAAGGTATTAGTTTGATAGAGTATACATGGTTTACTTGATTTTGAAAAACTAACAGTTTTCATTCTTTGTGTATCCCTTACTAAGCTTTTTATGCTCACCCCAAGTTTTTTTGAAATGTTTTTCAGAGGACTTAATGTGGAATAAGGTCAAGGATGGGATCAAGGGAATTTCATGCTATATAAAACATGGAACTAGACATGTTTCTTTTAAGAGTTTTTTATTTATTTATGGAAACTTAGTAGAAGTGACTACTTTGTAATCTTTTGAGATGTAATAGTTATGTTCTAATTCTCTAAAACTCTAAACCTGAAAAGATCCTCAACGTGAATTATTCTTTTAATTCAATATTAAGTAAGGTTTAAGGATGGGGCCTTATAGTTGGTATCAGAGGTCGGTTTAGACAACTTTAGGAGTTAGAAAAGTGTTAAATTATAATATGATTAAATGACATAGCATTTACGGATTACCATGTTGCTTCGCCTAAGATATTTCTGTGTTCAGAATGGTTTTCCGCAGAGGAAACAATGTAGTTATGTTGGGACGACATCAGGAGGAAGATAACCTTCCAAATCAGCAACCTGAGATGGTCGGAATCGGAACTGAACAGTTTGCTGCAGTGATGGCACAGTTGACTCAGGCTATAAATGGTGGTGGTATCCATGCACGAGATCAGCCGGATCAACCGCAGAGGAACATGTCAGTGGTGGAACATTTCATGAGCCAACATCCCCCATCATTCAGAGGATCATCTGACCTTGTGCAAGCTGAAGGGTGGATTAAAGCACTGGAGAATATTTTTGATGTCATGGGGTGTTCAGAACATCAAAAGGTTAGTCTTGCTGTTTACCGTTTTGAAGGTGAAGCTGATCAGTGGTGGTCGATGGTGAAAAATATAAGGGATAGTGATGAGATTGAGGATCTTCACTGGGACGAATTAAAAGGTATGTCTCTTGAGAAATATTTTCCTAAGGTGTTTCGTCTTAGGATGGAAAAATAGTTCCTAGAATTGAGGCAGGAGGATGATTCAGTGGTTGCTTATGAAGAAAAGTTCACTCGATTGGCAAGGTATGCTCCAAACTTCATACGAGATCTTGATAGTAAAATAAATCGTTTTTACTCAGGATTAAAGCCAAAATATCGAAGGGCATTAGCTTCTCGTGAGTTTAAAATTTATGAAAAGCTTGTTCGATGTTCTGAAAAGGTGGAAATGGAGTTTGCCGATGATCAGGTGTTCTATGACAAACAACAGAATAAGAGGTCTAGTTGCTAGGCAAAGGGGAAGAATTCATCAAAGAAGCAAGGAGGTAAGAAAACCAAATATCCATCCTGTGAGAAGTGTGGTAAAATGCATCCTGGAGAATGTTTATCAAAGTATGGTAAGTGCTTTCGGTGTGGTAAGTCTGGTCATATTGCTCATAACTGTAAGGAAGATGATCAAGCAGGAAATGAAAAGCCAATGGTAAGATGTTTTAAGTGTAATGAAATGGGTCATTATGCAAACGAGTGTCCAACGAAGAACTCAACTGGGGGAATGCAGCCAGACTACAAGCAGAAAGGGGTGGTGAAATCCTTTGCAACAACTTCAGCAGATGTTGGGCCATCGAATGAAATGGTATCAGCTCCAGGGAGCTCAGTATTTTTTGAAGATTGACTTGAGGTCGGGATACCATCAGTTGAAAGTAAAAGAAGCAGACGTTCCGATGACTGCGTTCCGTACTAGATATGGCCATTATGAATTTGTAGTTATGCCTTTTGGGTTAACCAATGCACCTGCTGTATTCATGGACCTTATGAATAAAACTTTCCATGAGTTCTTGGATAAGTTTGTGTTTGTGTTTTGAGGTTTGGGAAGAGGTTATGTGTGCCTTGTGATTCACAGTTGAAGAATGAGTTGTTATGTGAGGCTCATAGTTCCCCGTTTTCAGTTCATCCGGGCAGTACTAAGATGTATAGAGATCTGCGGGAGTATTACTGGTGGGATGGAATGAAAAGAGACATTGCTGATTTTACTGTGAAGTGTTTGACATGTCAATAGGTTAAAGCAGAGCGGCAGTTACCGAAAGGGATTCTTCAGCCTTTACCAGTGCCAGAGTGGAAATGGGAAAACATATCCATGGACTTTGTTGTGGGATTACCGAGTACATCTCGAGGTAATAATGCAATTTGGGTTATTGTTGATCGCTTGACTAAATCTGCTCATTTCCTTGCTATACGAGATACTTTCTCTCTTGATCAACTTTCCCATTTGTATCTTAAAGAGATAGTCAGGTTACATGGAGTTCCTCTCTCCATTGTATCGGATCGTGATCCCATGTTTACTTCTAACTTTTGGAAAGACCTTCAGAAGTCGTTGGGTAATGAATTAAATTTTAGTACAGCTTTTCATCCTTAATCAGATGGGCAGTCAGAACGAACAATTCAGACCTTGGAGGATATGCTACGAGCTTGTTTGATGGATTATCAGGGAAGTTGGGACCAACATCTTTCTTTGGTTGAGTTTTCTTATAATAACAGTTTTCATTCCAGTATACAGATGGAACCATTTGAGGCATTATATGGGAAGCGGTGTCGAACTCCATCATTTTGGGATGAAGTGGGTGAAAGGAAGCTGATGGGACCAGAATTGGTAGAAGAGATGGCAGAAAAAGTTCAGTTGATTCAGAAACACATGAGAACAGCTCAGAGCAAGCAGAAGAGTTATGCGGATAACCGGAGGAAGGATCTATCTTTTGAGGTAGGTGATCATGTTTTTCTCAAGGTTTCTCCTTGGAAAAGTGTGATGATATTTGGTAAGAAAGGAAAGCTAAGTCCAAGTTTTATTGGACCATATGAAATTCTGGAGAGAGTTGGATCAGTTGCATACCGGGTGGCTTTACCTCCGAGTTTATCTCAGGTACACAATGTTTTTCATGTTTCAATGTTGAGGAAGTATATGCCAGATCCATCTCATGTTTTGAGTCCAGAGGTAGTTCAGCTGGAAGAGAACCTATCTTATGAGGAACAACCGGTCCAGATTCTTGACCACAGGGAGCAAGTGTTACGGAATAAGGTTATTCAGCAGGTAAAGGTTTTGTGAAAAACCCATGTGATTGAAGAGGCAACGTGGGAATCTGAAAATTCTATGAGGGATAAATACCCCCACTTATTTTGATAAGTGAATAAAATTGCGAGGACGCAATTCCCAAAAGGGGGGAAGGATGTAACATCCCAGGTAAATAAAGAATAAAAAATTTTCATATTTATTAATATTTACGAATTAAATATTAATTTTAATTAAAAGGGGTTTCTACGTTCGATAGCGTACTCGGTACGCAACGATGAGTTTCTTTGAAAACTTACGTTGCACACAAGTAATAAAATAATATTATTTTAAATGTTAGTTAATGAGTAGTCGTTGTACTGGAGGGAATGGATCGAAATAACTAAAATATGATTATATATGTTTTTAAATGTTTTTACATTTACCCAATAAAAGATAAAGACTTAAAATACGTAAAGAGTTCAATTTTAGGCATTTATACCCTAATTTTCACGAAAGGTCCACTTATCACCTTTTGACGGAGAACCGTCATTAAATATAGTTTTGATCGATCTTATAAATTCTATTGGACAAAATATAACTCTTCTTTAGAATCGGGACATCAAAATTTACTTTGTGTAAATTTTTGGTACCTTTCTGATAAAGTTCATTTTTTTAATGAACAGTGTAAAGTGTTGTATTTTAATTCAAAACCACTTTTTAATCTAATTTATTTATATGATTAGATTATCTTTTGAATTGGTTTTAAAGTGAAATTAGAAAATATTTTTACCATTAAGTCTAATAGTGGTCGTTTGAATTAATTTCACTTTGAAATCGGACTTAAACTAGTGTCAATCGTTTGATACTTATTGTTTCACAAAAACACGCTATTTGTCATGACAGCGGGAATTAATTATTAAATTAATTAATGTGACTTATATGTATTGAATTTTGTAAAATAGACTTCATTTTTGAATTCGTAATATCAAATATAGCTTAGGGTGAATTTTTGGTAATTTTCTGAAAAACTTCAATTTTTGATGAATAGTGAAACCACTAAGTGGTACTTATAAAGACTGATTTTCCGTTTAAATTAAATTTTTCCATCATTGTGTTTTGAATTTCAAAAATCCGACATACATGGTTGTAATTAAGAAGTAAAATTTGGTTCAATGAGATTATAATAATTTTTTGGTGAATAGTAACTTATTAAGTTCCTAATCGCGATTAGTGGTAATTAGTGTAGTTTAAGGTATAAATAATGCATTAATAATATGAAATGACCTAGACACATGTCCCAAACTTATTTTTTGTGTCATGTCCGACCAAGACAAGCCATGGGTCAACTTGGGGACCCCATGGAGACACTTTGGTTGGGAAATGACATAAATAACTTTTTATTTAATGTAAAAGTAAAAATGACACAGACATAATATGTTTTACGAAAACAATTTTTTCATGGGGTTATAAAGATAGGATTTTTGATTATAAATAGTCATTGGAAAGCTAAAATGATTTCCTAAATCATAGTATTTTTTTTATAATTTTTAGACATTAAATAAATTAAATTATTTATGTCATAATAATGATGAAGCGATGACATCATTATTTAACGATTTAAATAAAATGGAAAGATAATGTAAAATATATGAACTACACATGTCAAAAACTAATTGTATGAGTGGATTTCGAACCCTTATCACCTTATCAACGAATTATATCAATGTGGGACCTTTTAAAACCGAAACACATTTTCAAATAAAGTAATATTTCTTTACATTCCAAAAGTGCCCCTCCTCTCCTCTTATAAAAGGCCCCCACCTCTACCTCATTTCACACACTTCTCAAGCCTTTGGCTCGGCCAACCCCTGCCCATTTACACTATCCACATCCCTCTCCTCATCCTAGAGGATTCCCTTTGGGCAGAATCCTTTCAAAGGAAGCCTTTAGGCTCAAATCAAAAGGAGTTACACTTTTAAGGGTAATTCATTCTCTTTTGTTCATTTGTTTTATTTTGCTTCTCCAACCCTATAAACTCTTTTTATTTACTTCTTTTGTAACAACAACAGTATATTAAATATACTAGGATGTTTTTATAAGATTTATTCGAGCTACACTCTCACACAACTACATCAAATGGTTCAAGAACATACGGTTTCCGTGGATGGCGAAATTCTGCCTCCCGAAACGATGATTGTTCAATACTCATTTAACACCTTAAAAGGTGGCCATTATGATGTCACTATTTTTATATATGATATATAATATGTTTATTTTTTCTTTAAGCTTATGTATTTTTCATTTTGGTCATACCTTTATGGTTTCCATTATGGGTAAACACGATATCTTCATTTTAGGAAGTGCGGACTACCGCCCCCTCAAAGTGATGTGATTCGTTAATGCCATATGTGGGACGTGTAAAGGATGGATTTAAAGTTATTATATATGATGTTATACTGGAATTATAATATACCTCTATATCAATTTTATTTCTTTCCATTAAATTATGAGATAGAAATGAAAGTAGTGTTCATGCGTACGTACGGCTTACCGTCTCCATGAACGGTGCATTTCATTTCTTATCCCCAAATGTAATGTACTATTAAAAGTACATGTATATAATGGATATATATAATTAATGATATATCAAAATGATTAATATAATTCTGGAATTAAAATATACATACCTCTCATTTAGTTTTAATTCCATTAATATGACAAAGAAATGAGAGTAGCGTTCATGCGTACGTACGGCTTACCGTCTCCATGAACGGTGCATTTCATTTCTTACCTCTAAATGATTATGTAATATTATAAATACATGTATATTCTGGATATATATGATATATATGATATCCAAATCATGAATTTGATTCTGGATATAAAGAACTTTTTACCACACGAACAACATGTAATTGTAAGAAGTCAACTCTCGACTTAAGAACCAAATATTGACAAAACAAACATTATTAACTTAAATGGTTACATAATGTTTATAACATGGCAATAAGTGATATAAAAGGAATAATGAACTTTAAAAAGGTTCTTAATCAAGTATAAATTAACTCAAGTTTATTATTCAGGACGTTAAAGAACGATTGAGTCAAGTCGGACCCGAGGTAAGGGAACTTCTTAACCCAAATTCCATTCTTTGGGTTAATCTCCTACTTTCAAATTATGTCATGATATTATTATGTATTATTTTTTATTTTTACTTTCTTTATGTGTACCTATAGTGAATACACATAATATATCTATTTTATTTTAAAAATGATCTTTGTAAGGGACTTCGTCTCAATCTCCTTTCATTGAGGCATATTTCGTTTTATACACAAATTTCTTTTATACGGTATATAAACCCCCTTTGACATTTACTTTTATACAAAAGGAATCTTTTTATACGAAGCGTTTTACAAAACGACAAAAAGGAATGTTTCTTTTAACGTACGCGGCGACAAAAACCTTTTCTTCCACCGCGAGTATTATTTGTTCTTTGGCTTTCTCAACAAGCCGTAATATTTTTAAAATAAAATAAATACCATATACTCTTTTATGTATTTTGGTATTGAAAATGGTTTTGATAAAGGATTCTATTATGTCAATATATTTATGATATATTGTGATTGAAATGTGGAAATGTTATCATTCCTTTATATTGGTTTTATGTTTTATGATTTTATACTGGTACTTGGACATTTTAACGGGTGGTTACGTTATAAACCATATGACGGGTGGTGCCGTGAATACCGGGATGGATGGTTACGTTATAACCTCCAATGCATTGGGTATGGAAGTCAGCCGTATGGCTATTCCATTAAGTATGTATGGAAATTGGCCGTATGGCTATTCCATTAAGTGGTATGTGTGGAAGTAGACCGTATGGTTATTCCACTTATGTATGTTTATATCCCAAGTTACCTTTATATATGTTATGGGTTCTTTTTATGGATTTTATGGTAATCCTTTGGTTAAAAAAAGGTAAGTAATGATACTTTATTCTGTGAAGAGTTTTTACAACTTCATGAAGGTGAAGGTATTACTTTGATAGAGTATACATGGTTTACTTGATTTTGAAAAACTAACAGTTTTCATTCTTTGTGTATCCCTTACTGAGCTTTTTATGCTCACCCCAAGTTTTTTTGAAATGTTTTTTATAGGACTTAATGTGGAATAAGGTCAAGGATGGGATCAAGGGAATGTCATGCTATATAAAACATGGAACTAGACATGTTTCTTTTAAGAGTTTTTTATTTATTTATGGAAACTTAGAAGAAGTGACTACTTTGTAATCTTTTGAGATGTAATAGTTATGTTCTAATTCTCTAAAACTCTAAACCTGAAAAGATCCTCAACGTGAATTATTCTTTTAATTCAATATTATGTAAGGTTTAAGGCTGGGGCCTTATACATAATATCAAACCATAGACACACCAAATACTAACACAATGTGTATTTTGGAGGTTAAACATTATGTAGTCATCAATTACACACATTTCACCCCTGTTATCACCCTAATTCACTCAAAAATACCATAAATTGACTCAACAGTAATAAAAAATCTAATATAAAGAAAAATATATCCCAATGAATGAGGAAATAGTATATTTAAAATTAAAATATAGAAATATCTAAATAGTGAACCCATCCTCATAGGGTTTCCTCATAGCTTCATAATTATAGACCACTGATCCATGATCTGTGGTTATTGAATGAGTATCCACGCCCCAATTATCCCTAGATGATGGTTTCCTACTCAATTGCCACATATAAGCTCCACATCATCGATTACGAAGGGAAAATGAACAAAATTCATACATGAAAGAAGATATTTGGGGAGTAATAGGGTATTTTATTCACCTTAACAATTAAATGGTAATTCCCATTAAATGAGATTTACTAGGGGTCAGATCCCACATAGAACTTATACCTCACATATATAAAATCTTATGTTATAGAATCAACTACAGAGTAATAATTTATTGACAATCAACTACCTATTCATTTAATAGGTATTGACAATCAAAATCATGGGAATATATAATATTTATTCAATAAATATTATATATCACAAAAAAATCACATGGATCAGAATCACTTAAAATTTCAGTCATATGGTTAATGAAACATTACTGATATGATGGAACCACTAGAAAATTTTATGATTCCTTCATCAATATTAAATGAAAATTTACCATTTATAAATTATTGGGCCTCTGAAACTCCAAAATATGAAAATTTTTCATCCCGAGAATACATAGATCACTATAAAATTTTATATTATGGAACATCGTGGTATTTCAAATTATTAAAAGATGCAAACAATAATCTAGAAAAGAAAGAAAAATAGAAATACAATATGTATTTGAAAATGTTGAATATTGAATATTTTGATAAATTTTAGTAAATGATAAATCATTGAACCATTAGGTATTTATAAGAACTATAAAATCAATATAACCATTAAAATGGTAACATAACTATTATAAATAGTAACATGGCTATTAGAAATACTAACATGCCCATTAGAATTGTAATACAGTCATTAAAAGAGTAACATAGACAAAAAATATAGTATAACTACATGGAAATAATATCTATATACAATATTTTGTGGTAATGTTAATATTATAATTCACAAAAATAAAAATTCCAATTAGAATGTCAATCAAAGGATAGGTGATTTCTCTATGTAGTGCACATTAACATATTTTCTAAAAATACATTATTTTTTTTATAAATAATAAATATTAAAATTAATAGAAAAATATTGTTAAAAAATGAAAATTAATTTTTTGATCATTATATCACAATTTAATAATAGATATATTTTTTTAATTTTCAAATAATAATTGAATCATCTGGTGAATTGTAAAAATAGAGTTTTTTTAAATGCTATTTTTTACAATATATATTGGATGTAAAAATGAAATATATAGTCAAAACATTTATAAGATAAAAAATATTTTATAGGAAAAATAATTTAATCAAAAACATTAAAATCAATTTCCCAAACAAAATAGTTATTTCAATGGTTTAAAAATATAATGTGTATCACATGAAAACTATTTTTTAATTTTTTTAATTTTTATATATTAATAATTTCAGTTTTGGAAGGACATAAAATTTATAAGATCATTTAAATTTATTTATATATGATTCATAATATCTAATTTGACCATTATGTAATATTATTCTTTGGAAATAAAATTTTATTCATATTATAACAATAAATTAACCCTCCCCCAAACATTAAACACCACCTTTCATTCTTTATTGAAAATATATTTTAAATTAGATATATTAGAAATTTATTAAACCAAATTCCTTCCAAAAATACTCCTAGTATCCTTAATGACAATTTTGTGATATTAAAATCCATGCCTTCAAGGTACTATGGCCATAAAAAGGATCAAACATCACAAAAGTTGTAATATTTTCCCATTTTTTCCTATAATGTTAATCATCTATTCTTCCATTATACATAAAATTATACTACAATACTCCTAAAACAAATAATTTATTATAGTGACATAAAATTCATTTTATTATTATACAATAAAATAAATATAATATTTTTATAATATATTTTAATATTCCTCCCATCTCTTTTTGACAAGTCTTATTAAAAGTGAATTTTATATCTAAGAGATTGATGTCAATTCTTTATTTATCCCCACAAATATATATGTTTAGTATATATATATATATATATATATGTTTTAGATATTTTAATTATAAAAATTTGTATAATTTATAAGTATTACCTATATTTCCCTCTTTTGGGACATCTTATTAATGATCCTTTAACCGCCAACAAGGACATTTTATAGTGTTTACTTTTTTCCAACATTATGTATGGTTATCATAACACATTTATAATAAATAATTATGTATATTAATGTATTTTAATTCATATAGAGTTTATTTAGATTAATTATAAATAATAATGAATTAAAACTATGAAATAAGAATAAAATGAGTTTAAACAAGTGAACAAGTCATAAAGCTATTCCAACATCATAAAACAGATTAAAAAATAAATAATACTTATTATAATTGATCAAGTTAGATATAAATGAATTTTATTCAATTATCGATTCATTTCTAAAATAAAAATTATTACATCAGTGTCATAAACGTGATGAAATGAAATCTGTCTTATGGTATGGGGATACATGAACCTATCTCTTTCTTTATAAGATTGTCACCTATTTCACTAGATTATAAATATTATTTGTATGAATTCATTCTTAATATCATCTATTTGACATTAAAATTTACATTCTTGTGTTTATTCAAAATCATATTAAATTTGTATTAATTCCTAGACACTTCAAATGATTTGATAAAATGTTAAATTTCCAAAACCTCTAATTATTTATTTTATGTGGGTTCTTCTTCTCTCATTGGATTATAATATTATATGAAATCATTTCATGTATGTGGTATTTTTTTTTAACATATAAGAATCTTAATTATCATATACATTATGATATATTTTATAAGATAATTATTTTATAAATGGATTATTCCCTCTTATATTTTGATATGATCCATTTCTTTTTGGTTTTCATGATTATGAATATTTTTTAATTTTATGAGTGAGACTAAAATAATATTTCACAAAAATTAATTTGATAAGGGGAAATATTTCATGTGGTGAAAATTTTCATGAATAAGATTCTTGTATTGTTTACATTTAATAATGTTCTAATTTTTTCACATTTGTTATGTGTAAAAATTGTGCTAGATTTGTTCATATACAAAGTGTGTAAGTTTTCCACATTTGTATGATTTTTTATTGTTATGTGTCTTGAAATTCATTGTATGAATCAAATGATTTCGATAGTATTATTTTTATTATCAGGTGACTATGATATAATCAAAATGATTATTCTCACCATGTCCACACATTTATTAATGTATCGTATTCATTCCTATTATCCCTCTATATATAGGTATTTTTTTCACCCATTCATTGATGTATGTACCTAGTTGATTACATATATGAGTGATATAGATTTCTTAGGAGGATATGTCATAATGATATATACAATTCATATAATTTCTTAGGTATTATTATTTTATAAACCTAATTTTCCCCTAACAAAAAACCTTTTCAATATATAATGTATTATTTTTATGTTACTTACTTTGTGAAATGGGTAATATTTTTGTATGAAATATGAGAGTATAATAGTTAGAATCAGATAAATTTCTAATTAATTTTCGAATTGGTTTAGTAAATTAAAATCTATGATAATATTTAGGGTCAAATATGTTATGTCATTGTAATTTATTAAAAAATGTGAATTAGTTATCACCCAATGTTTTAGAAATTTTTTATTTTTTATAACCTTATCTTCTTTAAAAAATAATCGAAACTCAAACAAATAAAATATAATTTTGATGGTTATAGTTAAAATTCAATCAATACAAGTAAATATTTTATGTAAGTAGTATTTAACACATTCCTTTTTATCCTACATGTTTTATAGAATAATTGAATCACTAACCTGATACCTACACGTGTTGATATATCTAAATACATCAAGTGGTGTAATAATTTTATCCCAAGTATTGGAATCTTACATTATGAACACATGTTGGATTAATCTACATGAAAATATCATTATCCTCATTTTGGTATAATTTTTCCCTATATTAGGAATATATTTACTATAATGCTTAAGATTAAATTATTGGAAGTGAACATGTTTTTCATCATGAATTATTAAAAGGAACATTATCATATTTCATTATAGAAAAATTATTATTTTATTGAATTAATATATAGTTTCAACGTACTATTTAAAAATAATCCTAATATGATTTTTTGAAATTTTAAATTAGAAAAAAGATTTTATGAGTAAATGAAAATTTATTATCAAACTATTCATAACATTATTTAAAATATTATGATATAATATCAATAATATATCATATATTTATTATCAATTAAAAATAAATAAAGGCTATATCATTTAGAGGTAAAAGATTATATTTTTCTGAAAATAGTTTTTATGTTCATAATGTTTTTCCATTTAAATTATATAAAATAATTATTAATAACGAATTATTTAAATGAAATATAAAAAATTATATATCTAACTATATAAAATTAAATTCATATTTTGATGAATAAAAGTCAAATATTTTATGTATGATCATATAATTCTTGAAAAAGTATTTTAATGAAAAGGAATTTTTAGTCACATTTTGCTGGTTTATTTTTAAAATTATTTTCTTCCACTTATAGAAAGGAAATTTGATAATATGTTTTCAATATTCAAAATCATGATTTTTATTTTTATTAATGTGTTAACTATAATTTTTGGTCATTATGAATAGTAAATATTGTAAAAAATTGGTTACCATGGTTATGGTTAAAACATGTTTTCCATGGGTTAAACTAATGTGATGGGGTTTAAAATAAAACTAAAACTTTTCTAAATTCTATTTGATGAAAAAATTTATAACTATATAATATTTTATTATTAATATTCTAACATTTTAGTAAGTTTTATATGATTATGAATTAACAATATTTTAAAATAGTGAGAAGTTATAGTTGTGACACCCACCTCAATTTTGAATGGTATCATCTTCCCCAAACTTATTCACACCTATGAAGACATTTATCACTACCATAACCTTTAAAAATATCTTCCAAAATAAATATAATTGTATTTTAGGTTATTCTATTCATGAAATTATCTTCCCTAGGGTCCTTAATTTGATTTATAAAGAAGCACTTTTACAGAAGAGGAAATCTTCTTAACGGATCACATTCATTTCTATTCTTCTTTTACAAAATAAAATTATATCCTAAACATTATTATATAAAAAATTAACTATATATTATATAATAAAATATTAATATGTTTATTTATAAATATATAACCTAATAATCCTCCATAAAAAGGTAAAAAAACCATCACCCATATGTATGATGGACTACAACGTCACAAGTAAATATAATTTGGATTCCACCACCGCCTGGTATGGATTTTCATAATGATTGAATTAATTAATATATATTATACTTATGAAATAATTATTATTAT
Organism: Viscum album; assembly: GCA_963277665.1. NCBI lineage: Eukaryota > Viridiplantae > Streptophyta > Magnoliopsida > Santalales > Viscaceae > Viscum > Viscum album. Next base: position 1,429,478,395 of record OY728147.1, on the reverse strand, counting down.
TTAAATATATAATATCATATACTTATTTACCCTTCAACCCATTAAAAAATGGCATCGTCATCGGTGCGTATGTGTTTACTACCACATCCACAAAGGAAAGAAATTTATTTTATATATATGATTTTCATAGATGATGATGAATATTTATGTAATGAATTTGTATGATATTTTTATGATAATTAATATTATTTATATTATAAAACTATAACCTATTAAAAAGAGTCAAAACATCAATGACAAAACATATGTGAGAAAACAAAACAATCCATATTGGAAACGATGATAATAATGAAATATTGTTAATGAATGGGTGATAAGATATTATAAGATCATAATAAATGATATTTTAAATCCTAATATATTTATTTTATTAATAAATCTCATGTTTTAAATTATTATATTCATGGTTAAATAATGATCAACTAAGTGGAATCATGAGGTAAGGGATTTTGTCTCAATTTTCACTCTATTAAGACATATGTGCTATTATTCACCTATTAAAGTTTATGTGGTGTATATAATTATTGTTTTATATATTTATAATGAATATATTTTAATTAATTATAATTTAATACTCAATTCATGTTTACTATTTCAAGGTAATTCAATTAAAACATTACCAAATACGTAAGAATTTATTTTAAAAGATCATGTTTTCATGATACATTATATTTTCATTGATGAAATATTAAAATATATCATACATAAAATTATTTTGGTTTCTTATCCTATAAATATTTAATTATTTTTGATGTTTTATTACAACCTTTCATCTCTTTTGATTCATTAAAATAAATTTTTTAAAGGAAAAATGATATTTTGTTTATTTTTTTAGTAGATTTATTCCCAGTTTCATATTATTCAAAATTATTTTTAAAAAGATAATTTTAATTTGAAAAATAATTAATTATATAAAAAAAATTCAATAACATTTAAAATGTTTGAAAATTGTCTCTATATTGTTTTTTGAAAATGTTATTTTCTAGTTTTTTTAGAACAATAGAGTTTTTTCCTTTTAATGTATATATATTTAATAGATTTTCAGACCACCATAACCATTTCACACTATTAATATGATTTTATAATTTTAAAATTTTTCTAAAAATATAATTCTTTAATGAGAAAATATTTTAAATTTTTTTCATCTGTTTTCATTTATTCTATAAAAGAATTAATTTTATTACAATTCTCATATTTTTTTTAATAAATGATAATATTTTATCTCATATTAATATTGTTGTTATTAAAAATCTATTGAAACATTCAAATCATCATTCATCATAAGTTTCATTAATCTTACATATCAATATTCTCTATATAGTGGGTATGCTTATTTTCTAAATTGTATACCATTTATAATTAAATTGGTTTATTATGAATGATTGATTGAATTGGGAATTATTGATATTCAATGTTTTTTATTAAATAAGTTATTTTTTTATAATGACTTTTATTTATAAACTAAATAGATCATTAAATATACGAGGAGTGCATCAAAAATTCGTTTTTTGGTGTAGCCTGGTTATTGATAGTATGAAAACCCATAGTTTAATAAACATTTTTTGTGATATATTACAGAAATATACACATATTACAATCCCAAATGACTTTTACTTCTATTTAATTGGGTTATTTTGTAGATAAAATCATAAATTAAATCATACGTACAATATAATTTTTTAAAAACAATAAAACATGCCCTTATTTCCTTGGATCTTCTAAAACCATATAAGATAACCTTAAGATGTAAATGAAAAAGGAATAAAAACTAAATCCTTGTAAGGTAATAATAAAATAATATCATTATTTAATGTAGTACATATTATCCAAGAAGCATGTAAAGGTAGCATAATAGGGGTGTGAATCCTAAACATGAACATCAAATCATTGTATATGATGATAACATGATGACACATGTTAATGTGTAAACAACATAAAACAGTAAATTATATGTATAATTCAAGGATGAAAACCAAGAAAAAATAAAATTATTTTCTTATTTATCCTCAAATTCACTATAAATGGAATTCCATTAGATAAAAACATTATCTAATGCATTTCCAGTCTATATAATTCCAGTCCCACCCATCACTTTCATATCATGTACATGCATAAGTGTTCCACATAGATCATACAATATAAGGATTTGTTTCATAAATTTTAACCACATAATTAAGGATTTTGGGTTACATAAATGTAAATCCACGATAATTAAATGATAGGTACATGTATTTGAACTTCCTTGAGTGGAAATAGATATGGGTATTCCCTAGAAAAATATTTTCTGTAAAAAATAAAAGGATAATTTAGGAAACATAATATTTGTACATAAAAGTATATTTAGGTGGTTAATGAGATAAAAAGTGGTATATAATTACATGGGAATTATATGTATATGAATATGAATATGTAACAAACATATCTCAATAGGAACAATTTGAATTCAGATGGCATGACATAAGGAAAGATCTTGAATAACGAGAAGAATGAGAGGATCACTTACCTTGATATGGCACTTCTAAAATATTGGGAGGAGCTTCTTAAGAGCATGGGGGAACCATTGGAGGGATATATAGAGTTAATTGTGGATTTTATTTTGTATATAAGGGTTCTTAATATAGGGTAATGGTATGATGGATGGTTTTATATAGAAAAATAATGGGTATTTCATTATTAATTTTTAAACATATATTTTAGTCGCTATATATTAAATTAATCAAAACCAAAAACCATCCCATGGATTTTCACTATTTATTTATACCAAATATGATTGTATTTAATTATTTTTATAATTAAAATAACTGAAATCATTATAATATTACCCTTGGTGGTGTTGATGTGAGACATGTTTTCAAAGAATTGATTTGAAATCCTTAAAATTTAATATCGGTTTTGGAGGATTTATTGATGGTTTATAAAATAAATATAACAAAATATAAAAAAATATTATTAGGGGAAAAATAATTTTGGTTTTTAATACTCATTAAATTAGTTATAATATCACTTTTTAGCATTAATGATTTAATAATACAAACCATAGATTTACACCTTATTTAATTTTGACCCAAAATTTTAAATGTGTCTACAATCTATGATAAAATTACAATTTGATAATTTTAACATGATGATTTAAAGAATAATAATATTTTTTTAAAAAATAATTATTCATGTTATAAAATTTACACTTCTAAATAAAAATCAATGTTCATTGAAAAAATAAAATGTTTTTTTACAAAAACATTATTCTGACTGTTAAAAAAATTACATTTGACTTCCTTATATTATACAATAATTTATATTTAATAAATATTACATAAAAATAATATTATATAAAATATCATTTATTTCAAAAATAAATCATGATTTCATAAGAAATTTTGTCTTGATTTACGCTATATATTTCCTAAAAATACAATTATTTCTTCATGATAACAAAATCTAATTTTTATAATACTCGTTATCTAATCATATTATAATTCGTAATAAAAAGTAATAAATAGATTTATTATTTTAATAAAATTAAAAAATACCAAATAATAATCATGGGGTTGAGATATAGAAAACCTTACTACACCAGTGTATTCCATTGGAGTTAGGTTTGATGTGTTGATATTTTCATAGGATGGTTCGGTTAAATTTTTTTCTATTATGATATAAATGATCAAGAACTTCTCCCATAAAGAGGCTCACTCATTATTTATTGTTAAATATTGTCTTGTTATTGTACAAGGAAAATCCATGTGATGTTATCCCACTTTGAATCTTCGATAAATGGGCTTCATAGGGTATGATCATAATGGTCGAGGCTATCACTCCTTTTATTTGTGTGAATTAAATGATATTATAACCCTTAATATACTAATCATAATGGAAACTATAAAATAGATACATTAACAATTCTTATTATTCATAATAGTAATTTAAATCCAATATACTATAACTAGTTATGATATCCGATTTAGATCTTGTGTTTTCTATAAAATAATTTCTAAATAATTAATTTACTCAATTAAAATGTGAATTTAATTTATAAAACATAGGCTCGTTACATTATTCCCCCTTTGAAAATTTCTCCATTGGGATTTTTATTTCATAAACTAAAATAGATGAGTGTACATTTTTTTCATCTCCTCTTCTATTTCCCTTGTTTCTTCCTCAAAACTTTTGGTTCCCCCACAATACATTGACCAGATGAGTTGTCTTGTTTCGTAGTACATTGTCCCTATGGCCTAAGATCATCACGGGATGCTCATAGTATTAAATATCGTTATCCAATGGTACAACCTCTAGATTCAATACATGTGAAGGATCTGTTATGTACATTCTTAAGAGAGATAAACGGAACACATTTTAATATTGACATAGGTTGTTTGGGAGTGCTAGTTGATAGGCCACTGACTGATGGGATCAAGGATTTCAAAGGGGTCAATGTATCTATGATTATTATTTTACTTCATTCTATACCATCAGCTTCCACTATCCAAATTCAACCCAGCATGTCAGAATCTTACACATCTTCCCATAAAGATCCATATAACAATTTATTTCAATGATATAATGGAAACTATTATTATACGATAACTCAACTAGGGGAAGGTGTTGATTATAAACATTTTGGAAACTCTAATCCATATCTAATTATTATTAATGAATTCTAAAAAACCTCTATGTAAACTTTGGATCTCAATTAGATAAATAGAGTTTGGAACTCCACATAGTTTTACCACTTTCCTTATATATCTTGGTGATTTGGACAAGAGAGAAATGCTCCTTGATAGAAATAAAATGTGATGACTTGGTAACGCAGTCGACTACCACCCAAATGGTGTTATAACCTTTAGATTTTATAGGGGTATTATTATGAAATAAATTGTTATTTTTTCTAATTTATGTACTGGTATAGGAAATGGTTTTATCATACCCTTAAACTTATTTCATTTATCCTTGACTTGTTGGCATACCATACATCGAGATATAATGTCCATGATCTCTCACTTCATGTTATCCCACAAGATTTTTTTCTTCAAATGTCAATTCATTTTAATGATTACTAGATGAATAGATAAGGATGATAAATTCACATCATCTAGAAGTCCCTTATTTAGATATGGTTTTGATGGGACACATATGTATGTTATAAACCTTATAACTCCGTATTTTGAAAAGTTGAACTCTGGAATATTCATTACTATTTTTTTGTTGTGCCTCATCATCTTTTTGAGCCTCCTTTAGCCTCAAAATAATGTTTCAAGGAGTGGTTATTTGATATAGGTAGGATGAATATCCATTATTATTATTTTCATATCCATCCTTTTCATATCTAATATGATTTGATCTCATTAATTATTTACAATAGATAGGGTTACAAAAAAATTTCTACCCAGAGCTTCTGTAACTTTTTTTTCCTTCCTATAATGTTAATTGATAAAATAATCATAATCCTTGATCATCTCCAACCACCTTCCTTAGTTCATATTCTGATCATTTTTTGTGAATATATAAATTATTAATTTATTATCTATATATATTTCACAAATTTATCCATAGAGAAATTGTCTCTAAATTTTCAATGTGAAGTTCATTGCAGCAATTTTATTATTTCAGTCGGGCAGTTCTACTCAATTATATTTAATTGGGAAGAGGCATATCCTATAATGTTTTCATATTTCTAGATTTTTCAACATAATCATTTCTTTTGATGCAGCACTGCATATCATAAATAATTCCCTAGTATTGGGTAATGTGAGAACATGTGTAGGTTAAATATTTCTTTAACTCTTTAAACCTCTCTTAACATTCATCAGTCAAGAAAAAACATGAATCCCTTACGAGTTATATTAAATTGTTGGATTGAAAATCATTAGAAGATTCTCAAAAATTTGTGATCATACACATCCAATCTAAGGAAACATTAGACTTCCATCAAATATGTTGGTCTTCTCTATACATTAACATCTTATATATTTGAATGATACAAAAAAAATCTATTTTTTAATGATACCATGCCCCATGAAAGTTACTTTATCGATCCAAAACATGTATTTATATACTTAAAAAATAATTTTTTTCTTTCTCAATTTCTTCAACATAGAATTTTGAGGCTCCTCGCGTTTCTCCATACTTTTATAGTGGTTAAGAATATTTTTTTATAAATTCTTCCTAAAATATTTCAAGGTAGTATCTAAACATAGTATTCATCAAGTCGATGAATATTTTTGGAGTATTAGTGATTCTAAATGGAATCACTATAAATTCATAGTGCTTTTATCTTGCACAAAAACTATTCTTAGGGATATCCTCCTTCTTCACCATTAATTGATAATATCTTTAAGGAAGATACACTATAGTGATATATTAGGATCCATATATATATAGACCCATGCTTTAAATATGATGATATTATATCATTTTTTATAAATATTCATTGAATTACATAAAAACACACTTGAGTACCATAATAGTCTAGTGTCCTTGGAAACATGGAACATTCTCTTCAAATCTGGTAAAAGATTTTTGATATTTCCCAAAAAGATATTATCATTTATTACTCATAATTAAAACCATTCTTCATAATCTACGGATAGAAATCATAATAAAGGGTTTGATCAGATTCTAGGTAAGGGTAAATAAAGGAGATATAGAAGCATAACATGAAACTTATGGTATTAGAAAATTAGAGTAACTTTTGAAAAACATACACTATATATCAGATATCATAATAAAGAGTCATGGAAAAATGTTTTGATTTTCATAATCCATGATTCATAATATAATAAAAACCATGATCCATGAGAGAATAAAATTTTATAATAAATAGAAATTGTTTCATACACACAAGAATAAAAAATATTATTTCAAGGCTACCCACCAAGACATTGATATCATGTTAGGCTAGGTTTGACCGCATGTGTAACTACTTTGGGCTTGGGCTGACACCTATGTACCCTCATTTTCGGCATGGGCTGATAACTCATATACCCTCATCTTTGGTCTTGGTTTTACCACCCATGTACCCACATCTTTAGGCTTGGGCTAATCACTCGTGTACCCTCATACATGGGCTTGGGAAAATCACCTATGTACCCTCATCATTGGACTTTGGAAAATAACTTGTGTACCCTCATCTTTCATGTTTTTGTAACATACCTCCCCTTTTTATTGGACTGAGATGAAGAGGAATTGCAATTATGCCTTATTTAAAATCTGCAAGACACCAAAGGATGGAAATAATTTCAAGGTATTGATAATAGTTGGCGAATGATTTTACCTATGAAAATAAAATAGACACGATGAATATTACATAACCAAAAACCACTACATGATGCATGATAACAATTTAATACCACAAAATGTGATACCAAAAGAAAAAAATTCCAAACTACACAATAACCAATAATAGAGTACCAAATTGAAAGACTAAACCACAAAGATCAAACACTCCAACAACATAACACCAAAACTCAAAAAACTATTTGTCCTCCAACTCCACAAACCATTCCAAATTATCATGAATAATTACTAAATAAATTTCACACTTCTCGTTTATGTGGGTCTCAATAAACAATATCATCAAAATCATAAAAGTTACAAAGTAGGGGATGAGTAATAAAACTCCATAGGTTTTACCAAAATACTTATCTAATCATTCCACTAGGATAAAACATGTTATCATATTTATATAAAAATTTTATATCAACCACTTTAATACATTTTAATAGCTCATATTAATTCCAAGAAGTTTCACAGAAAAAAAAATTCTAGCCAAAATATTATTCAAGGAAATAAATAACAAAATTCGTTAAAAATATTTTGAAACATCAATTTTGGAATAATCCATTCCATTCTTCACATTCACACATCCAACCATACATGAAACCATGGAAATTTCTATACTCAAAATTACTAAAACATCCTTTCACAAATACATCGCATGGTGAACCATTTTTATGGGGGGAATTTCATACCCTTATCCATCCCACTAATGATGGGGTAAACCTTATACCTTGATCCACCCCGAATGAACATGAACACACACCAGCCATTATAAGAAAACCCTTTCCAAATCATCCATATAAATCAATTTCAAGAAAAAAACTCATTCACAAAAAATATAACCCTAAAACCATTTCAATGAATCAAAACAAATTCACATATTAAAATCATCATTTTAAAATCCATAAACCAAGAATTTTTCACAAAAAAAAACTTTCCTAAATCCTCAAACCCCTACAAAAGATGATTTCTACCTTTATTTGAAAATAAATTTCCTAATAAATTTCAATAAAATCAAAAAAAAATAACCATAATGTTATAATAATATGTTTCATGAGTGAAACCACCAATATCGGAAATTATGGTGAAAATGAAGAAGGGAGCGAGTTATTCAAAAAATAAGGTTGAATCTTCAAAAACCCCTCATAGATCACATTCCCTAATATCAACACAACCATACCTTGTCATGATTGGCATCAAATAACATATATCTATCCCCAACAGATTATATCTATGAATCCAGGATAGGTAAGATGCATATATCTAATGAAAACAATGAATAACGAAGACTTACCAATGAATCTATTATTAAACCCACCAAGATTTGACAATTAATCACCCTAGAATCGAAGGTAAGAGTATCCATGGAATTTTTGGGGGAGAAAACTGGGTTAGGGTTATAATTGATGAGAAATTACAAGGGTTTAAGGGGCTAAACTGAGTGAGATCCATAATTTCTAGATCTCACATTTTGTTATGCATGGTTTTCACACACAGTTAGGAATAAAATTTGTTACCTATAAACATGCTGCAGAGTTAATAAGAACTTCATGTAATTTTCCCAAAGGGTTTTAAAAACTATGTTCCAACCATGAAAAACTCATATATCCCAAAACCATGGTTTTTCGTAGGTGGCCGCATGGTTTGTCTAAACTGTGATCCTAACCGAACACCTAACAAAATCCCACTTCCTCGCATTTCATGGTTTTATGGATGTTTTTCATAGTTTATACAAACCATTCTTAGATTTTGAACCTCAAAAAGATTCCAAAAAACATTATAAATGTAATCCCCCCCCAACATCACCCAAACAACTTAAATACATAAATAAATAAGGAAGTCTTTACAAACATGAAACTGAGTGAACTATTTTCTCCCCACCATTAGATTTTCATACCTATAAAGTAGAAAACCCATGTTTCCTTGAAAAAGCTTGGGACTTTGCATGACCATTTACTTATCCCTTTACAAATTCTCTTATTGAATCGGAACATGTTACCAAAAAACCTACGCTAGACCGATAGATTTCCAACTCATGAATTTCTCGTGACTATCAAAAATATATACAAGCATATGAACCAATGAATCCTCCAACTCTAGGTCAATGTGATCCAATAAAATCACACGGTCAGGATCAAGTTGATTATTTTTAAACTAAGATACATTAAACGCATTAGGTATTGTAATGAACCGTGGTGGAAAATCCAACTGATATTCCACCCCACCAAGCCATTCACGTATCTCAAAAGGGCATATGTATCGAGTAGATAACATTCAATTATTCTCAAAAAATGATTCCAATGACTTAGATAGATTCTAAACAACACATGATTACTCAACTCGAATGAAAATGTTCATTAATGATGATATGTATATGATTTCTAAAGACACTGAGTCATATCCATTATTTTTTCTAATTATTTGAATATTCTTTGTTGTCTCTTGTACAATGCTCATACCAACCAATAAAGTCTCACTTGTTTCCATGCAATAAAGTGAATAACAACAAGGATGCTCACATAATGCTTTAATAGGATCTATATATATCAAGTATTGATAATTATATTTATATGATAACACTATTAATAGTATGTGCACCACCCATGAGCCACAAAAATACATTACAAAAGAAAAAATAATTTATACCTACATGTTAATCATCCTTACAAATTATACATCTGTCTAAAGATGATACACTATACTCATGGTTAAAAATTTCTCAAGGCATTAATATAATGGTTTCAAAAAAAATGATTTGTAAATGTTTGATCTCAATCTGATGCTGTCAAAATGGCTATGCCATGCCTCTTTAGAAAATCTCGGATATAGATTTAAGAAAAGTTCTACAATGTATGAGATTCACAAATAGTGATGAAATGGGAAAAAAAATTTAGGCGATAAACTATCACACATATGGAATATTGTTTCTGAATAATTATTGTGTTACTTGTTACAATGTTCATTGTTATATACTCATATTTCCAAATCAGAATAGGTAAATACTAAAACATACCTATTGGTCGTTGATTCTCTACCTTAACCCACTAACATGTTATGAATCTTAAAACAAACTCAGCCACCATTCATTTCACGATGACACAATAAATACTATTTTCAACTCCTTATACATCTTCTATATTCTAGGATGAACAACCCATATCAAATGATGGTAATCATGATGAATTAGTTCCACACAAGACATAGGTATGACTATCTGACATCAAAAACAAAAAAAAATAACAAAACTCACATCTAGTTTCCATCACTCAATGGTCTACCAACCGTTGAGTTTTTACCTCCTAGGAACACATTATGAATCATATGTATATACCTATTTAACCATATCCACCATATCTGTAAATAAATAAAATGTAATTAAAAACACTACACTACCTCATTCTTCACAATCCAAGTGCATTTCAGCTATCACCAAAATTATCTACCCCAAATCTAAAGCCTCCTTTTCCAACTGAGCATATGAATTTCTTCTCAATTCATCCACCACCTAAGTTATTTTATACAATGTAGACATCAATTAAAAGTAGAACATTTAGAGATAATACATTTATCTTCTTTGTCTCAGATTAAAATATTATTGTGAGAAAAAAAAATTTAATCTCTTATGGTCTATAAACACCATGAATTTATTTCCAACGAGCTAATGAATCTATCTATTCAAAGCATAAACTAAAGGAATAAACTCCCAATCATGTTTTGGGTAGCTCTTCTCCTGAAACTAAATATTCCACGTGTCATAAGAAACCACATGATCTCCCTGTATGAGAAAATATCCAAACTCATATCCCAAAGCATAATAATACACCATGCACCGTTTTCCAGATTCTGGTAATATCATGGTTAGTGTTGATGTAAGGAGATCATTAATCTCTTTATAAGACTTACTAAATTCTTAGTTCCATTAGAATTGAATATATTTCCTTATAAAATATGTAATAGGGGAATATAATTGTGAGAATTCATGAATAAAAAATCAATAATAACCATCTAGACCAAGGAAACTACAAATCTCAAAGACATTATTCAGAGGTTTCTAAGAGATAACAGCCTCAATCATGTTTGGATCCATAGAAACACCTATTTAAAATATTACATGGCAAAGGAAATGTACCTCTTATATACAAAAAAATCAGTCACTCATAATTTGGAGTATAGATGAGGATCCAACTAAATTCCAAAAATTGTCTCCATGTTTTGCTCAAGCACATCCCTTATCATTGAATAAACCAATATATATCCCAAAACAACCCCAAAAAACACAAATATATTTGAAATATTTGATTCATCAACTCCATAAATACCTGTAGTTAATTATTAGTACCAAAATAAATAACCACATACTCCTAATGGCCAATCTACTCCTGAAATATATCATTAGAATATCTTCGTTCCGGACTAGAAATTGGAGATATCTTGATCGTAAGTCAATTATAGAGACCCACAAGGATCCCAAAAATTGATTGAAAAAATCATCAATGTGTGGAAGTGGATACCAATTATTTATTGTAACTTGGTTTAGATTATGATAATACACAAAATGCAAAAGATTTACATCCACCTTTTGAAAAATTAAATCGATGCTACCCACAATGACTTGGTAGACTGAATGAACTCTTTTGTTTCTAGATCATCCCACTAAACATTATATTTCGAAAACAATGTTGGTGGAATATGAAAATGTAAATTTGAAATTGTACTGGTCTCTTGGAAATAGATCAATCATAATCTCCACTTCTCTAATGGTCGAAATCCCTATGAAATATTCGGGAAACCAACCAAAAACTGATCTTCTATTTACCTCCATACAACTACTGACTCACTGAACTTTTTTCTTTATTACCATTTGGTGATATCCCTTTTTGAGGAATCGCGGTATTCTTGGAATCACCATGGTTATCTTGGATCTATTGAGCAGAGGTATTCTGATGGCCTCATCCCATTGAAGCATAGTAATTCTATGGTAGATGATATGTCTCTTAAAAATCCAGCATTGGATCACTATAAAAATAGTGCTAAAGATGCACCATTTGATAACAATTGTGGCATTATCTATTTGGTTCCATACAATGTCGTTTCATATGATCGAAATATTCATGATAAAAAAATCCATTCCATCTCTTTGGCTTAAGATAAAGATTCATTGATCCTGCTATCATATTTAGAGTCATCCAACTACATTGGATACATGTTTCCCTCTTCCTCTTGCTTCCATCATTAGTGTTTCCACCATTTCCCATAGGTATCAACATACTGCCTCCACCAATATCACTATAGATGTACCTTTATTCCATCATTTCTCTATTGACCATCTCTGTATTGTCTGGTATACAAATCATAGAAATGTTTAAGAAAATATTCCTCCTTAGCCCTTATTAAAAAAAGCATTCCTTCAAGGATACACTATTAGAAAATTCATTTTAAAAACAGACTAAATTAATAAATTTACCAACATAATATATCACTGAGAGATTATCCTACTTCAAGATGAAAAAGTATATTGTTTATGAAAATCTGAATGTGTGAGGATAGAATTGTTTATTGAATAATTCTTGAAAATCATCTCGGACAATTCTTTTGTCCAATTTAGCCTAAAGTGCTAAAACACACCACCAGAATTCAAGATCCTCCAGCATATATAATAAAAACATGACTTTCAACACTGTTGGTGTGCCAAGGATATCGAGGATTAACTTCATCCTATTCATCCACACCTTTACCTTCTTTGGTTCCAAATCACCCCGAAAGAAGGGTGGATTCTACTTCTGGAACTGATCATAAATATCCACTTACCTTGGTTCATCCCTTCATTTCCCTCTATCATTAGCTTGAAAATATTCGACTATAATTTAAGACAAACTATTGGTTGAGTAATGGTTCAGGTGAAACCATTTTCTCATAAACATATTCCATGGGTTTATATGACACCTATCAGGTTCTATTTTCCATAAATACAAAAAAAAGTGCCACAATGATCACACTCTCAAAACTGAATACTTAAAATTTTCAAACGTACCACCTCAAAAATATCACAATAATACATTAAAAAATCAACACTTTCCTTTTTCAATCCAATTTTGAATCTTCCACCATGATTCTGAAAATCAAACCATTTTCAAATTACAATAACCATTCCCTTTTCAAAAAATCACATTTTAAAATAATTTCAACATTTTTTAAAAATCAACATTTTTAACCAAATCATAAATCATTACCCAAAAAGAAATATGCACTCTTAGGGGGAATTATTTTCTATTAATGACTTTTCATTCTTTCTCATTGTTTAAACCCATGAAAATGAGATTAAAACTCCTATAACTGTCTCCAAAACACATATGCACCCAACTCCCTAGTAACTATATGTGATGAATAAATAGATAAGTTATTCCTTTTTATGATCTATGTTTTATATTCCAAACATTCTACTCCTTTCTACCATCACAACACAAAGACTAATCCAGAAATATTTTCATCTCCAAGATTTAAATTATTCATCCTTTGGATCTGAAAAATTGATATAATCAGTCCCAAAAGATTTGGACCGACAATGACTGATACCACTTGTAAAATCCCAACCCTCCTTGTTATCTTGAGAAGAAGCAAAATTTCTACAGGTCCTTAGGTGAAATCCCCAGGACACCAATGATAGGAAATAAATTATATGGGATTCATAACAGTTGGGGGATGATTTTCCCTTTGAAATTAAAACAACCACAACCAAAATATCATAACCAAAAACCTCTATATGATGAATGATAATAATGTAATAAAACACAAAGTGATACTGAAAGAAAAATAATAATAAAATACACTATAACCAATATCAGAGTTCAAAGCTGAAAGACAAATCCCAAAGATGAAAGATTCTAATGACATAACAATATATCTCCCAACATGCTTTATACTCCAACTCCACAATCCATTCCCATGATTCATGAATCATCACTAAATAAATGTGATACTTTTCCTTCACCATTGTATTGATTAATAATATCTATTAAATCATCAATGTTCCAAATTAGGGGATGATTAATGAAACTTAGTAGGTTTTCCCCAAATGAATTCTCAACTTATTAAAATATGATTGAACATTATAGAAAAATTATATAAAAAAATTAATATAAATCACCATAAAACATTTTAATTGTTCATATTAAATCCAATAAATTTCACATAAAAATAGTTTTCCCACAAAAATGGTTTTCAAGGAAAGGTACCAACTAATGCAGTAAAACTATTTTGAAACTTAAAGTTTTGAATATCTCATTCCATTGAAAACATCCCCACATCCAACAATATTTGCAACCATGGAACTACATATACACATGATTTTTTAGTCATATATTCACCAATTTTTCACTTGGTAACTATTTTTATGGAGGAAAGTTTACACCATTATCCATCCCACTATTGATGGGGGAAACGTCAAAACATGATATGTCCCAAATGAACATGAACACACCCCAACCATTATGAAAAAACCAATGCCAAATCAACTATTTCAATCCATTTCAATAAAACATTTATTTTTTTGAAACATCACCATCAAACCATTTCCGTGAATCAAAAAAAACATTCTCATTTTAAAATAATAATTTTAATATCCATAAACCAAGAACATTCCATAACAACTAAATTTAAAAAATCCACAAAATCAGTTAAGAGGGTTTCTACCATGATTTTCACATCAATTTCACAATAAATACCAATAAAATTAACTAATATTTAATATATCTTTAATTTCTAATAAAATGGGTCAAGGGTGAAGCCACCTACCTTGGATTCTACTGTGAAAATGAAGAACATCATGAATTATTCAACATAACTAGGTTGAATATTCAAAAACACTCCATAACTATTATTACCTAACATCAATACAGCCATATCTCATCATGATTGGCATAAAAAACATAAATATATCACCAATGGATTATATCTATGAATCCAATATATTGAAGATGAAGAGATATAAGGAAAACAACAATGAATAGAGACTTACTAAGGAATATGGGCTTCAACACAACAAGATTTACCAAAGGATCACCCCTAGATCAAACAGAAGAGTCTCTACAACCATTTGGAGGAGAGTAAACCGAGTTCGAGTGATAATAGATGAAAAATGATGTGTTAAGTGACTAAACTAAGCGAGATCCACAATTTTTGTATCTCATTATTTTTCGTTCCTGGTTTGATCACTTTTTTATACAAAAAATGCACTAACCATAAAAATTCTTCTACTTCAAGAAGCACCTTTCATGGATTGACAACATGGTTATAAAATGTGTGCATCAACTATGAAAAATCTTGTTGATCTAAAAGAATTGTTTCTCTAAGGTGGTTAAATGGTTTTACAAAACTTTTGCCTAATCGTGCACCTACCCAGAGCCCACTGCCTCACTTTACACATTTTCTGGATGTATTTCACAATTTCTAATTACCTATCACCAATATAAAATCCCCAAAACATTCCAAGAGTCCCCCAAACCCTCAAAAACATCACCCAAACATTTTAAATACCTAACATTAATAGAGAAAGTGTTACTCACTAGAAACCGAAGGTTCTACACTTTGGCTAAAAATCCTTGTACCGTCATCTTTGGGCTTGGGAAAATACCATTTGTACACTCTTATTTGGGATCAAGATAATCAATTGTGTACCCTTTTATCTCATAGAACATTGATCTTTACCCAATTTATTTGGGGGTTATATATGTCCCACCCATCACAAAATGAAAAACATGTTTATATTCACTACAATATAATAAAAATTTATTATATAATAACCCATGAAATGAAATTGGTATCATGAACATTTCATAATATCTTAACTTATATAAAATAGATAGGTTTTATAATAATTTCAAATTTTCATGAATGAATAACCCATGAAAATAATCAGGTTTCAAAGGAATTTTATTATCGTATAACCCTTTGAAGAGAAACAAATTTCATAAACATCATTCCATTAAATCGTAAACCATTAAAAGATTGAATAAAAATGGTATCCATAGATAATATCCCCAGAAAAAAAATATATTAAATTATGACATATTATATAGAGAAATATTTTGAAATATCACTTCGAACATTTCATAAGTAAAATAGGATTTATTTGAAAATAAAATTTATAAAACATTTTCAAATTTTTTTTCTTTCACAATAACATTATAAATATATAAATAATTAATTATAATTCATTTAACACATTTCTTCATTAAAAAATCTTCTTCAATTTAAAAACACTTTTTAAAATATAAAATATTTTGATAACCATTTTCATTGAAAATAACCTTGAAAGAATATAAAGGGTGATTTGAAATAATTTAAATTACTTTATAAAGCATAAATCATTTTTAAAATCCTTTAACTTGAAAATAATCATAAAATATCATTTGGAAACATATTTGATGACATTTTTATAAAAAATGAACTACTCGAACAATGACCTATACCCACAGTTCAATACCGTGGGTATTTCCCCCAAAACCATGGGTATAGCCTATATCAATGGTTTGGGGAACCATGGGAAACTGAGGAGTCGGGATACATCCACAACCTATACCCACAGTTTACGTGGGTATAAGTTTTTTCCACCATGTCAAAGCCGCATACCCATTTCCATGTAGTCAAATCCTTTTACCCAGGGTTTTAAAACCGTGAGGGAAAATGTTTATTAAAATTATAGTGCCTAAAGGTGTTGAACACATGACCACCAATAATTGATCTTTTCACATGACGCCACACACCACTTCAGGTATGTAAATTACATTAACACAAACCTATATTTTTTAATATATTAATATTCATTCGTTTTAGGAAAAAAGATAACAATGGGTTTCAAACCCGCATTTATCCATAGTTCTAACAAGAAACTAACCAACCCAGGTACAATTCTTTCAATTAACTATATCTACATTTATTTGAATATATTTTTCTTTCCCACTGTATTAGGAAAAAACATGACTGATGTGATTTGATCCCAAAACCACCGCCATTATAAACAGTAGCTCATCAACCCATCTACATTTCTTGTTAATATAATTATTTATATCTACTTAAATATGTTAGTTCAAAACATTGGTAAAGGAGGGAAAACCGTGGGTATAGGTATTCTGGACAATTTTCTTTGTGTCCGACAGATTTTTTTTACCTCTATAATGTGGGAAATTTTTACCCATAGTTTTACAAAACCATAGGTATGAGTCTTCGAAAAAACCCGTATACCCACGGTTTTTCCAAAACTGTGGGTATTGGCCTTGAAAAAAACACCTATACCCACAGTTAAATGACAAAACATGTGTATAGGATACTTTTTCCACACGGTTTTGAAAAACCGTGGGTATAGGTCATACAAAAATAGTATACCCATGGTTTTGGGTAAAACCGTGGGTATTGGTGACTTATACCCACGGTTTTGGAAAACCATTAGTATAGGTTTGTATACAATACCTATGCCCAATGTTTTCCAAATCCATGGTTGTAGGTCACACCTATACCCACAATTTTTCTTAAAACCATGGGTATAGGTCTATATTCTAGTAGTGATGTTTCTAAATAAATAGATTTTTGACCGAAGAGAGAAAGAAGTTATGATTTTCTTAAAAACGCTTTATTTATTATTTTAAGTACCAAAGAGTGTGAAAATGGTACACTTACATGATGATATAAGGAATAATGACATTATAATAAAATTAATGATATTTATTGAGATATTTATCATAATATTTTATAATTGGATGAATAATCCTAAACAATCCTTATAATCAATGAAAGTGTATCATAAATTAGTACAACTTTTTTAACCACAAATAATAATCCCCATGAAGTAATAACATATTAATAAACAAAAAATATAATAAGGATGAGTAAATTAATAATATTACATGTCAAAAATATTTATATATACCTCGTGAAAAAATATTGGTGTATAACATAACGTACGTATCAAAGAAGGAAAATTAACACAAAATTACCTTACTCATTAGGTAAATTTTGTGCTATAATCCCTAAGAAAGATAAATACTCAAATAGATATGAAAATTAAAATATATTTTAGTTTATAAATCATATAATACTTTCATTGTATGTAAATAAACTACATAGAATCAATAGGCGGTGAATATAGCTTGTGTCTCGGAAAATTAAAAAGTGAGAGGAAAATCATTAACTACTTGAGTAACATTTGAATCGTGATATCTATGATATAATAACATAAATTTAAACATTTAATATCATAAAATAAATGTTATTAATGATATAAAATTTTATAGGATAGTATATAGACCACACAAAATAAGTTATTAGTGAAAATGGAATAAGTCACTTAGAAATTAAAGTGAGACTATAAATCCCTTTATCGTAAGTCTTGACCCTCGTTGTACACGTTCAAACATCATGTTTAATAAATTTAAGTTTATTATGCATTTATAATAGAAAATTTTTCATATATATCATATCATATATAATTTATTATGACCTTTTATTACCCATTTATTAATAATTTCATGTTAATATTACATTTCATGTAATAACCACTTTGTTTTTCGTAAGTTTTTTTATTTGTTAAAGTTTTATTCCCATTATTTAATCATGATTACATCATATGGAGAATGATAACCATGATATGAATATTATATATATTCATTGTAAATTTATTTAGGGTAATCCATAAAATTTAGTGACAGAAAATGAAATAAATTTTTCATGGAATGGATAGGTTGTACGTACGCATGATTAATATTTTCATTTTCTTTTCAAATTGAACGAAATAAATGAAAATGATATATATATATATATATATATATATATATTAACATTATAGTATAATTTATTTCATATATATCATATATTTATATATAACCCAACCATAATACATTCCATGCAAAGCATGAATGAATCACATCACTTCCAGAGGTAGTAGTCCTCCATACACACGAACGACATTATCGTATTCCCACAAAATGAAAACCATGAAAATATGTGTTATATAATAATTAATGAAAATACATACATAATAATTATTATATATATAGATATATATATCATATGTAAATAGTATTTCTATCACTATGTTCAATATTGAGAGGTGGTAATGATAACCCAAATGACACCAGTTCAGGAGGCGATAGTCGGTCGTAGATGCGAATGATGATTTTATAACCCATTTTATGGAATTGTGAGTAGTTATAGTTCATACCACTAACATTAATATTTTATATACTACATTTATTATTTAATCATGATATAAAAATAGTTTAATTGGTTTTAGGAAAAAATAAAACAAAAAGGTTTATTGATGAACGTTGTCTCTTCTTTGGGTATCTTCATTTGGTTTGCACTAATAGTCTTACTTGGGGAGATTTATGCCAAAATAAAAGCTTATAAGATTATATAATGGAATTTTATAAGTGATTTGGGTTGGTATTATCTGAACCAATTTTTTTATGGTCTGACGAGTGTTGGAGAGTAGGCGGTATTTTATAAGAGAGGTGAGTATCACTCTTGTAATTTATTTAATGAGTGAATTCCAGCAACATTTTTTCATGTAGTGTCTAAAATAATGGAATAATATACATCATAAAAGTTATAAGGTATAAATTATTCATAAATAGGGTGTTGTAAAAGTTTCTATGTAATTTTACCCTTTAATTTTAATGTTTATTCGCTTGAAAAACTCATTTTCCTATTAAACACCATAATTAATTTTAACTTTTTTACTAATTTTTATAATAAAAATTATGTTTACCTTATAATAAATTATAAATTATTATTATTATAAATAAATAATCTATTTTACCAAATTCAATTTACTATAATATAAAATATAATATAAAATAATCCCCGCATACCTATTGAGAATGTCAGTTTTTACTGCGAAAATGTTCAAAAGTATACAATGTTTTTATATCCAAATTCAATAGGAAATTGAATAAAATGACCTAAATTTGGTTTATATATTAATAATTGAACTAATTATACATTAAAAGAATTTAAAATATACATTAACTATACAAATAAATTGAAAAATTAGTTTTTAATTAAGATTCATGATTTTTCACTATTCAACAAAAAATATAACTTTTAAGAATAAACTAAAAAAATTCAATCAAAGATAATTTTAAAATTAATATTTAAAAAATTAATTTAATCTTTTCAAATTAATTTATAAAAGTTATAAATAATAATAATAATATAATTGCACCATTAAAAGGCGACGAAACTGCCTTTTAGAAAAATACATCTTTTTATCTTTAAAATTGGATTTATTCTTATATAATGTATAGAAAAAACATAATATTAATGTTAAATAGTTGATTTAATAGATAATATATAAATTTACTTAAAATCAATAATCAAAATCTTTTTTTTAATTTATTGATATAAAATGTGTTTGTCCATAAAAAAATATTTTTCAGAAATGAAATTTCTTTATTATCCAACAGTTTTTTTATTCATTTAAAATTATTTGGTTACAAAATAAATAATTTTATAAAAATTAATAAACCATTTTCTCATAATTTATTTAATCCTTTTCATACCCACCATTCCAATGGCTAAGTGTGCAACATCCTAGGAATTTATAGAATAATACATTTTTATATTTATTAATATTTATGAATAAGATATTAATTTTACATTACAGGACCACTTTTTTTTATAGCATACTCAACACACAAAAATGGGTTTGATTTAAATCTTATGTTTCACACAAAATTGGGTTATAAAAAAATACAATAATATTATTATTATTTCAAAGGGTAATTAACGCCTCGTTGTTGTATTAGCGAGAATGAATAGAACTAACTAAAATATGATTAAAAATGTTTGGTAAATGTTTTTACATTTATAAAATCAATTTTAGAGGCTTAAAATGATAATGAATCCAATTTTAACAATAAAATACTCTTATATTTTTAAAAGGTCGTTTTACTGCCTTCGATGGAGAACACATTTTAAATATATTTTTGTCACATTTATATGTTCTATTGGTCAAAATATACTTCTTCTTTGGAAGTAGGACCTCAAAATTTACCATCATTAATATTTTGGTATTTTTCTGATGAACATCATATTTTAATAAATAGTGAAAAATACCGCATTTTTTTCAAAACTACATTTTTGTCAAATTTATTATTTTTTTAAAAATTTATAATTTCAATTAGTTTTATAGTATATTACAATTAATATTTTATTATTTAATACAATTTTGGTAATGGGATGTAATTTTACATTTAAATTGGACATAAACACATGTAAATTATTTGATAGCTTTTACTTCATGAAAACCCTCTTTCTAGTTTTGACAATGGGATTTAATATTAAAATAATTAATGAA
Organism: Viscum album; assembly: GCA_963277665.1. NCBI lineage: Eukaryota > Viridiplantae > Streptophyta > Magnoliopsida > Santalales > Viscaceae > Viscum > Viscum album. Next base: position 1,429,456,773 of record OY728147.1, on the reverse strand, counting down.
ACTATTGTGTTTGGAAATTGGATAAATTGATTCAATATTTGGAATCAAAATTTAAAATTTATTTAAATATGTACCTTTTATTTTTGGACATTATGAATAGTAATTTCACTAATTATTTTTATTTACCACGATTAAAGAGTAAATTATGTAAAAAAGGGTAAAATAATTTTATAATAATAATAAAACCCTATCACAAGACCTAATCTAATTGGATGAGTCATGTTCAACAAAAAAAATACTCTGGCTTAAATTTATAACTTGGGAGCCACTTTGGTGCAGTAATGACATGTTATAATAATTAATTTAAAGTAAAGAGAACTATAACATAAACATGTATCTTTTTAAAAAAACAATATTAATATATGGTTATATAAATGATCTCGTTGATTATAAATATTCATTATAAATATAAAAAAATATTCTCGAGTCAAGGATTTTTATTTATAATTTTTATACATTATATAAATATATTTATTTATGACACAATGATGATGCAGTGATTACTTTATTAGTGAAAGTTTCCTATAAATGATATTATAAGTATTAAAATAAATGTAATTTGAAGATTTTTATGACATCCACGAATTTTATGGATGATAATGACATGTTATATTGTATTTGATGTTGTTTTTTTCAAATTAATCAAACTATTTGGACTTAAAAATCAATTACTAAAAAGAGTCAAAATTGACATAAATGAGTTTTTAAAATAAATTCTATTTTATTAAATGATATCATTGTAATAAAAATATAATATTCATCCAAATGAATTATATAATGTTAATAATGTAATTAATTATCCACATGAGGTTTTATTGGCATTTTATTGTAAATATATTAACCATATAGTGTAAAAATATGAGAAGACTTGGTAAATGTTAATTTATTTAACTATGGGGTAAAGACAAAAGATAAGTATAAATTTTTGACATAAACTTTTCTAAAACCTATTGGTTTAGAGGTTTTATACCCATACTAATCTTTTCCTATAAATATATCACTATAGAGCTATTATAATTTGAAAATCAATTTATAATAAAATAATATTTCAAGACATTCCTAAAGTGCCTCTCCTCCCCCCTATAAAAGGCCACCACCTCTACAAACTAACTCACACCTCTAAAGACCATTGGATCATCAAAATTATACTCAAATAATCTCCCAACATCCTTCTCTTTCTCATATAATCCTTAACTTGTGTATAAGTAAATTCAAAAAATCCTTTTGGCTCAAATCAAAAGGAGTCACCGGATTTAGAGGTAATGTCTTCTCCCAACCTCTTTTCATTTATTTTTTCCTTATTCAACCCCTTAACCTATTTTTATTAAATTATTTTATAAAAAACCAGTATAATAAATATACTAGGATTATTTTATGAAATATTTCTTACCTACACTTACTCACACCTTTATATAATAGATATAAAACATATTGTTTCTATGTATGGTGAACTACTACCTCACAAAAAAATGATTGTCTATTTTTCTCCAATCACATCTCATGGTGTATATTATTATGTAAATTTATTTATATATTACATATAATATGTCTATATTTTCTATATTATTTATTATTTATTATAATAATACCCCTTTATGCTTTGTATAACGTGTAAATACGAAAATTTCTTTTGGGGAAGTGTGGACTACCACCACCTCAATGTGATATAACGCGTTCATTACATTCATGGAAAATATAAATTATGAAGTTAATGAACGTATGTAACATATATAACATAGGTAATATATTTTAAAAATAATATACCTATGTATCATTTAGTTTTCATTCCTTTACAATGACAATAAAATAAATGTAGTGTCCATGCGTACGTACAACCTACCCTCTCCATGAACGGTGCAATTCATTTTTTATCTAGAAATATTATGGATTTTTATAAATACATATATACTGGATATATATATTTTAATTAAATCATTAATACTATTATGTAGATATTGGACTTTTAACAACATGGACAAATTATAATCATAACAAGCACATTTTTTACTCGTATACAGAACATCAACAAAACATCTGATATGAACATAAATAATTATGTTATTTATATAAAAGTACAACACTTTATATAAAATTAATAATTAAAATGAAAATTTTTCTCAAGAAATTATAAATTTACCAGATTTTATTATACATGAACAAAACGATTGTACGTGAGGAGTTAGACTCAAGGTACGGGACATTGTCTCAATCTCTTTTTATTAAGGCATATTTTGATTTATAAATGACTTTATTTTACATCTTCTATAATCAAACCCATTGACATTGAATTTAATTCAATGGTATTCAGAAAGATTCTTTTTCTACGAACTATTTTACTAACAAAAAAAGATTGTTTCATTTTAATTTACACGAAAAAAAAACCTTTCTACCACCATGATCGTTATTTGATAATTGTATTCCTCTACAAGCCATAATTTTTTTAAAGAAAAAATATAAATACCATTTTGGTATTGAAAATGGTTTCGATAAAGGATTTATTATGTTAATATCATGAAATGATATATTGTGATTGTAATGTGGAAATGTTATTTTTCCTTTATGCTTTTCTTATGTGATATAATTATGTTATGTTTCATGGGAGGTTTTTATGTATATGGGTGGTTTCATGATAAACCAAGGGTGGTTGATCCCATGATAGCACTCCAATGCATTGGGTATTGTGATAGAGGGAAATTATAAGGTTTCTCCCACGATATTTAGTTAATAAACTGTGATGAGTATTCCAAACGTAACCATAATGGTTAATCCCTATATAGTTGTGAAAGCTAAAATGTAATAATGTTATGAATACCACATGTTTCCATTATGGTTTATGATTTTTATAATCCTATGATTTCATGATGTATGTTAATGATCTTAAGTTTTATGAGTGAAAGTTATGATTTCATTTGTTTTTATGTATCCATGGATTATCATTTTCTTTACATAATTTATATCCCTTACTAAGTTTTTTATGCTCATCCCATGTTTTTGAAAAAAAAAATCACAAGGTATAATAATCGTTAAGAGAAATAAAGAATTCAAGAATATTTTTATCATGAAAATAATTTATGTTTTATTTATAGAGTTTTATTTTTTGAAATAAATTGTTAGTGAGTAGAAGAGTCTACTCTAAACATTATGATATGTAAACATATATTTATGGAATAATTATCTAAAACACTAAACCTGAAGCTATCCTATATGTCAATTAATATAAATTTATTTAATTAACTCAATATTAAGTAATGATTATATTTGGGGTCTTATAAGGTGATAACTATAATAACATTTTAATAATATTTCATGTTTCTTTTAAACACGGTGTTGCGTGTAATTCTAGTTAATCTCGATGTTTCATGTAACATAATCTAACTTTGTAATTTCATGTAGAGCATTATAATGTTAGTACATCAAGTAATAAAAGCTAAAATCATAGTTTTATATGATGAAAAATCTCTAAAATATTAAATTCATTTATAAAACTTCACAAAAATCTCTTGGTGTTACAATATAGTTGATCGAACAAGTCATCAATCCATTAGAGATGATACATGTTCAGTATCATGATTTTTTTGAACTGAAGATAATCAATGAAAATGATCATTGATCCATCCTTCTTCATAACAAATATTTCTTATGGACCCCATGGTGAATTAAATTTTTATATAAACCCTTTATCCAGAATCTCAAGTAGTTTCTTCTTCAACTCCCTAGGATAAATAATGGATATACTATATAGAGTCACGGATATTGAAAAATATCTATAAATAAGCTCGATTGAGAACTCAAACTTTCATAAAGGAGTAATACTATAAAAATATTTGGGAAACACCACGTTTTATTCCCTTATAATGGCCATGTATTCAAGGGTAACCTTTTTCCATGGCCTCAATCATTTGATCAAGATATGCTTTCTCATAAGAAAATAATATCCATGCATAAGATGGTGATACAAAATTAGAAACATTCTCCTCCTTACACATCTATAGAATTGTATGATGGTAATGATATGAAGGTTGATTTCTTTTTCTCATCAATTTATTTAGTCTATATATAAGGAAAAAAATCAATGCCTCGAATTGCATCAAATTCCACTAAAGGGAGTATAAAAACGATTTTAGGGAATTAATCCCTCAAATATGGACTATGGGTGATTTATATGGTTATGATTTAATAATTAAACCATTTTTTGTCTTTATTGATGACTCGAAATCTACGTTTCCAGGTGGTGTATGAATATTTCTACAAAAATTGATTGTTATGAAAAAAGACGTAGGACCAAGGATGATATTCCTTCCATTCACATTTTATTGATGTTTTAAATAATTACATCACCCGAAGTAGACATAGGTAATAATATTTAAACTACTAAACTCATATAAAGGGAACTATATATGTTAAAGGGATGACTCATAAATGACTTGTATTCTTTAACGTATGAATTTATAGGTTTCAATCTATGTTACCATTGGTCAATTTCCTAACTATACATATTATGGTCATTTTTCCCTTAATAATGGTTCATAAATATGTTATGAATTTATCAATTAATATACTTTAGGAGTGTAAAACCACTTTTGTATAAAGACTATTTTCCATGTGTGAAGTGAAAATCAATTCTAGATTAATGCCCACTTTGGGGTTATTGCACCTATGAAAAACTATGTTTGAGACGCATCCACTTGTAGTATCCAGATTAGGATGTATTTTTTTGGAAACCAGATACCCTATACATTACAAAAAAATTGGGAGTTTCCAATTGTTTAGTATTATCCTTAAGGACTTCACTAGAATTTTTTAATCCTAATCCTCAAAAATAACTAGACATTCCTATGATACCAGCTATGTTAGCTCATATTTTATTTCACATTGTTTCATGATTTATTACGTAAGGATACACATAATAAAAACCCAAAATATTGTGATCATTTTTTATTTGGGTAATTATCTATATAACATAATAACATATAACATGGGTAAAATTTTATTACATATAATCATAGAAACATTCCCTTCTTCCCTTGTATATTCTAAAACTACAAGGGATATCCTGAGGTCATACTTAAGAAACAAGTGAGAAATAAATCCTTATAAGAAAATAATTGAAGCATATAATACGGTAATTCTCTACATGAGAGTCAAGATGCATATCAATGTACGAAATAAGGGGTGATAATCTTAAACCTGGACATAAAATCAAGATATATAATGATAATATTATGTAAACATGGGAATGTGGAATCCATATAAAACTTGGAATCATAAGCATAATTCAAGGATAACTACCAAGAAAACATTACATCTTATTAAAAGGAAAACCTCATGTGCATCGTACATGGTATATCGTAAGATAAAAAACATTTCCCATTGCATTGGGTTGATATATAATTCAAATTCCACATGTCACTACCATGTCATGTAAATGAATATGTGTTCCACATTAATCATACAATATAAGAATTCCATTTATAAAATTTAACCCTATCATTAAAGAGTGTGGGTTATATAATTGTATTCACAAAATAAATGAATTATATGTGTATCTAGTTGAATACCCTTGACTGGAAATGAAGATAAGTATTCAGTACACCAATTAATGTCATGGAAAATCATACGATAATTTCAGCAGCATTATAGGGGAACATAAAGGTCAATATAAGGGTTTAATGAGAGTGAAATGTGTCTCTGGTCGCTTGGAAATAATAAGGAAAGTAATATTGATGTGTAAGAAAATATTACAAATTGAATAATTGAAAATAAAAAAGAATAATATAAATAAAGTGGATGAATAAAGTTGAAAAGTATAGGGTCTATTACCTTGAGATGTTGCTTCTAAAGCAAGAGAGGAGCTTATTAAGAGCTTAAGATAACATTTAAGGGATATATAGAGGTAAGGTTTAAGAAAGATCATGATACCAAGGTTTTTAGTGAAAATTAATAGGAATTGTTGGGTGTTTATATAGAAAAATGATTGGGGAATTCTTTATTAATTTCTAAACATAGGATTTGGACACTATATAATAAATCAAAAAAAAACAGAAAACATCCTAGGGTTTTTCCCAAGTTTTAATCTAAATAGGATAGTATTTAATTATTTTTTTATCTCCACGAACATAGTTCATTAATATAATACCCTTAATGATCTTAAAGTTTGTAATGAATTAAAATAACTTATTGTAAAACCTTGAAATATAATATAGGTTTTGTAATGTCATGAACTAGGCTGAGACATAATCTGCCACGACACCTAACCCAGTATGTGGAATTTCCCAAACAATGTTTCTAATCTCCAAGGGATGTAAACTAGTTCCAGGTATCAAATATAATCCAAATGGTAATGATTTTGTCCCAATAAACAAGTATCGAATAAATAAATTGAACAATAAAACAAAAAAAATTACAGAATCTAAAATAAATATAAAAATTATTTAGTTACAACAAATGAACAAAACAGAAAAAAAATACAAAACTAAAACTAAAACACGCTACCAAAATCACCATGTGACCTTTCGGTCACCAAAAATGACAATACCAACCTGCTCTAGCAAAAGGAATATGAACCAGGATACTGAAACTTTAAAACATCTCGGGTCTACTGACACTGAACGCTACAATTATGGTGTTATCTTAACTTCTCATTAGGAAATCACAACAAAATCCATAAATTTCCATTCCCAAATAGGTCCCATTAACACTAATTTTAAAAACAATTATAAAATATGTTTTATAATTTTAAATAAACTTCAAAACTTCAAATTTTTCAAATAAAAACAAACGGAACAATTCCATTAATCAAACGATTTATTATTTTTGAATCCCAAACACAAACTAAAATCCAAACAACAAAATACCAATTCATGCTAAAAATTAGTATATGGTGTAAATAGGATATTTAGTGAAGTGGAAAAAATAAGAAAACAAATACATATAGAAAACCATGGTAATTACCTAAACATTCTTAGATCGAACATGGACATACAAGATTTTATCTCACCTACTGGAATATGGTGAAACTCCATAGTCAATAACCAACTGGCTTCTCTAAGCTAGTCTCACTAATCTCACAACACACCTAGTATATAATACATCCAAGGGGTAAGAACCTGTCTAATCATGGTTGATAATAAATAATCACTCAACCCAAAAAAAAATTATAAGGAATCCCAAGGAAATAATTCACTATGTATGTAGGAGACCCTCACATGTGTGACTCACCTTACATACCTTCACCGCACTATCCTAACCCAAAAACTGACACCATTTATATGATAACCCATATAGAGAAATCCTCAACATAGGTGCCATACACACATCACATCATCAAAATAAGAAATTGGTCCATCACATCATATAAACATTCCAAATAATTCTTAAAACATTCAGAGATTAAAATTGAGAATTTACGCTACCAAATCCCAATATTATTTCTAAAACATTATAAAGTGCCAGTCAGGCCTCATGTTTAATCTGATTCAAATATATTTACAATAATTTCCAAAAAAAATCCAAAATAATATAAAACATTATTTACAAATACATAATTCTAAAATGGTCATTAGATTTCAATCTCAATTCAATTCAAATCCATGAGGGAAACACATAACATATTTAAAGGTTCCAAATGGTATTTCAAACCATTTAAGGACCAACCATTTCTCAAAGTACCAAAACATTCATAACATCCAATGTAGTTGAAACCACATTTCATGTAATTTGAAAACCAAGGGTACATTTGTAATGAATCAAGAGTCTAAGGAGGAGAAAGAAGAATAAGGGATAAGTGTTTTGATATTAGGGTTATAATGTTGAACGAATTTATCAATGACAATTATCCTTTGTGTTCCCATCCATGTGTGCATTATGGGCATACCTAGATGTGACCATATCCAATAGTTTACCTCAATAATCCATCAAATCACCCAAAACCCTTTTTAAAGGAACACCACATGTTTTCCATCCGACACAAAAAAATACACTATAAAAGTCACTCATTCCACATATTAACCCCGAATAAAAATTCAAAAAATGTAATCAAGAATATCTAAGAAAAAATACTAATAAAATCATCCAATTTTATTTTAATGGTTCAATTGAAATTTTATCAAACACATTAGGTGCATACATACATAGTAATATTTGAAGAATCACTTCAAAAACTATTTTTTAAAAATTTATACCAACATGAATGAAACATAATAAATAACACAAATGCATCACAAGCATGCAGAAAAATGTTTATAAATTTATAGAAATCACCCAAGCATCAATGGAATTCATCAGAATGAAGAATTATAGAGACACTAACCTCAAATGAGTGTGGATGCAATGAGAATTCAGGAGAAGAGAGATCCAAGGATGAGACACAAACTGTACACCCTAACCAACCTGAAATCAATCCAAACATCAACCCTAGTAATTAAGGTCCAACCAAGAGAGGAACCCACCAAGAGAGAACTAAGAAATAAATAGAGGATATGTGCAAGAAAATAAAATGTAAAAGACCCTAAAAACCTACCTTAGAAGCTTGGAGAATGATCCATAGAGGGAGGATAACCAAAGGGTGAGGGTTTTGGAGCCATATTGTGCACCAAAAATGACCCAATTGAAGGAATAAAAAATTTGGGGTAAAAAGTGTAGAGAGATAAATATGGAATTTAATATTTAAAATTTTTTGGAAGCTCACACTAATTGACTACATGGTTTACCATGTTGTACACCAGCCATGTGGTAGCTATTGTCCAAGGTGAGATCAATCGCATATCCAAACTGTACTGCTTGAATTAACATTATCAGAATATGTGGTAAATATTTTATAGCTCTAGGACCATCCAAATGGTTTCCTAGTATGGGCCACATGGTTTCCACCAACCGTGAATTGCCCATGTAGAGGCCAAAAATTCACAAAAAATACAAAAAATCAAATATTAAGTCAAAAATTTAATCCGATCCTCCACCAAAGCATCCAAATCCAAGAAAAAAAATAAAATAAGGGGATTTTCATGGTTAGGGCGTAAAAATTCATACCACCTCAGGCACATTCTTCCCCTAGAAAGTTACCCTAAAAAAAGTTGACCGAAACTCGATTTCATGCCCGATCAAAATCTAAATTAAACAAGAACCTCAAGGTGACCATTCACTCCTCAAGTCACACCCAACTAATCAAGAAAAAAATAACAACACAAGAATGAAGGGAGAACATGAGAAGTTTCTCCCTACCATTAGAAATTAATTGACCTTATCACATTTTCAACCCTTTTCACAACGACACATAAACAGAAAACCCACTACAATGAAACCTGAAAAAATATGATTGGGAGACTAGGGAACTCTGAACATGAAATAAACCGCCAACACTAGGGAAAACCCATGGTATAAAAACAAAAAAATAAAAACGAAAACCATCATCCAATAATTACAAAAAACCCCAAGCATGTCCAAACAAGTGAAGCTAAAACCAAAAACAACCCACATAAGGGTTAAGAACATTCTATGAAGGAAAATAATTTAGAGCGACACATTCAAACAAACAAAACTGCTTAGATTACGATAAAAAAAATTCATCATACTTTTTACAATTAAATTAAATACTTGCAATAATAATGAAAACCAAAATAAGGAAAAATTAAATGTATCTATCTCAATATGGAAGACAAGAATTAGGACATGGTTTTCCACATCATCGGTGATCTTGACTGTGCATGAGATTCACGACAAGGCCTATGGATAAAGCCCTGATGGATAGACAATCTATTTCCTAATTGTCAAGAGATAACATTCTCTGATCAAGACTTATTCTTTGAAAAACGCTTAATAAAAAACCTCTCCAAATGAAATAGATAACCACAATGATGGAAAGTCCATTGAGTATTGTGATATGAAATATTTTAATTCCCGAACTGGCCACACTAGTGTCACATAAGAAATTAGTATAATAAACTAGAATGTCGAACCAATGAATGAGACACCACAAATATTGTTTCTTCTAGTATACACTCCTCACTAGGTGGGGAACCATCATGAGAAACAAGAGACACCAAATTGAAAACTGTCTGCACTCCAGAATCAAAATCAACTAAAAAATCTTCATCAACCAACTTATCAAAATGAAGAACATTGGAGGAGAGGACTAACTCATTGATCTATGGATAAATACCCCTAAAAAGGAGAACCCTTCATCAGATCCTATGACACCCCTTCTGGAGAATAGGAATCCATCTCCTTGAAATGCTCAACATAGGCCTTCAATGTTCGTTGGCAATATTGAATAAACATGATTTCTTACCTTTTCTTCTTCTTCACATACATAGGTATAAACAATCAAAAAAATATAGTCTCAAATACTTCCCAATTCATCCCAATATGCATCGATGGTGGGTAAGTCATCTCCAATTGTTTCATGGTTGGACATTCACACAATCCCAAAATAGCTATGACTCTAACATCCTTAGGAGATCCAATGAATATGAAGACACACCCTACATCCATAGGACTTTCCACTACCTTTAAATAAACATGATTACCACAAAATATGTTCAATGACTAAGAAGAACCTAGAATAATTCATGACTCGCTAGAATCACTGGGGACCTTTTGGGGCAGTATATTCTGAACAACATCAATACAAAAATAAAAAAAATTCAAAATCCAACCAAAAAACAACAAAGAGACCATCTATGGTGAAAAATAGCTCAAAAGACAAACAAAAATAAAAATTATCTTTTCAAAACCACCATTTTCATTTCAATTTCTAAAATTATCTTCTTACAAAGCCAACTTTCAATACCAAGATCCATTTTTCACACAAAAACCCACTTTCCAATGAAAACCCAATTACTCGAAGTCATTTTGGAGAAACCAGGATAAGCCTTTGATTTGAAATATTCACCCATGGGATGCAATAAACCATCGTAAATGTTTTCATATATTTATATCCACACATTACATAAAACACCTTCCATTGATTCTTGCACATATGTGAATGTCCGTGAGGAACACCAGGGGTTGATCTTGTGACATGTCCTTCTCAATTCCAAACATTTAAAAAAAATTCAAACCAAAATACATTATATTTTAAAAACCATTTTTCCCATCTAAAAAATTTTAAAAAAAATTACATCTATTTCAAAAATTATTTCATTTTAAAATCCTACTAAAGCCAACCAAAACCAAAATGAAACAAAACAAACCCCAAATTTCTGGAATGAGGGACTAGTGTCTCTATCAAACCTGGAGACATGGTCGTGGTCCAATCACTAAGTAAAAAATAGAAACTATGGTATCCTAGAACTATGAAATTGGACTCCACATGGTTCACTACTCCATGTGAAGTCTCAACATGACATTGGATTGCCTCCATTGTCATCTCTCAATCCAAAATAGACAAAAAACAAAAACAAAGACTCAAAAGTCAGACTACCCCTGGAAACTTAGGTCTCGTCATGAGTAGTGGTGGTTAGGAACCTGCCCATAACCTACGTCAGGATACCCAAAAATCATATTCTCCAATCTAAATAAATACCCAAATAACAATTGGCCTTCTCTGATGCCATTTTATCAGAAACTAGGCTATGATTCCATCCAACCCAACAACAGACCCGGTATTTAGTATGGAATGAGGGGTATTACTGATCCCTATGGGTAGAAACTAGTGACAATCATAAAATATAACCCAAATGGGAACAATTTCAAACCAATAAAACAAGTTCTAATAATTAAACTAAAGAATTGAAATAACTAACAATAACTGAATCTCAAATAAATTTACAATACTGATTCAATTACAATAGTTGAAAAAAACTTGAAACTAAATACTAATCTAAAATTGAACCACAATACAATGATCTTTGTGTGACCTCTCCATCACCACCAACCACTAGTACAACTTGCTCTAACAATGAGAAAACTAACTAATAAACCTGAACCTATAAATTATCATGGGTCTACTGACACTGAATGGTACATGTTGGATGTGAGCTTAACAACTTGGTAGAAAAACACCCTACAATCCGTACATTTACTTTCCCAAATACAATCCATTAACACTAGTGCTAAATACATATATAAAAATATATTTTCCTCATTTTAAATAAACAACCCATCTTTTCCTTTTTCAAAACAACACATGAAACCTTTCCATTAATCAAATAGTTTATCATTTTTGAATCCTAAACCCAATCGTAAATCCAAACAACACAAAACCATGTCATGATGAAAATATATAAGGAGTGTAAATATGAAACCAATTGCAGTAGATAAAATAAGCAACAAAATACAGATACAAAACCACATGAATTTCCAAAACACCCTTTAAGAGATCTTTGAATGTACTCGAACTGGACTCGCCTATCGGCATATTGTGCAGCTCCATAGGAAATAACAAACCGGCTGCTCTAAAATATCCTCACTAGTGGCACAACCCACCTAGACTCTAAGACAACCCAGGGGTACCAACCCATGTAATTAGGTTTGACAATAAATAATTACTCAACCCTATAAATTAAGTCCATGAAATCCATGGAAATAGTACAATGTGTAAGTAGGAGTTTGTCGCATGTGTGACTCGTCTTACCTGTCGTTACTGTACTTTTCTACCCCTAATACTAACACCATCTATATGATATCCCATATAGGTAAATCCTCAATATGGTTTCTCTCTACAGATCACATCATCAAAGGTGTTATCCATGTCATCATAACATATATACATTTAATCATTTTTAAAATATTCAAAGATGGAAATCAAGAATTTTACACGTCCAGACCCCAAATTTATTTCCAAAACATTATAAAGTACCAACAAGGAAACACATTGATTCTATTTTAAATACCATTAAAATTATTTACAAACTGTTTAAAAAATAATATAAAACACCATTTCGTAATATTTAAGGCCATTTAGGCCTTCACCTTTCATGGATATTTCCATTCAAATCCATTTTTAAAACAAACAATATATCAAAAGATACAAAATGGGATTCCATAACATTTACTAGTCATAAATTTATCAAATTACTAAATAGTAAATAACTTTAAATATATTTGAAACCACTTTTCATATCATTTGAATCTCAGGGGGCCATTTGTAAAGAATGAAGAGTTTGAATAGGATAATGAAGAAGGTGGTATATGTGTTTTGAGATCCATATTTTTAAGTTCAATGTATTTTTCTAGGACTGTTATCATTTTTGTTCCCATATATGTGTTCATTTAATGTACGCAAGGATGTGCCAACATCCAATGGTTCACCCCAAGCATCCATAAAATCCTTCCAAACCATTTTTAAAGGAACACCACAAGTTTTCACACCAAAAAAGTAAACCACACTATAAAAGACACTTGTTCCACAGTATAATCCCAAATATTAGTCAAACCAATTTAATAAATCATATATTAGAAAAAACACTACTAAAATAATATAATTTTACTTCAAAGGTTCAATTTACATTTTATCAAACACATTAGGTACATACATATATTGTAATATTAGAAGAATCACTTCAAAAAAATATTTTTTTTAAATTTCATCCAACGTGAAAGAAACATAACAAATTAAAAAAACAAATCACAAGCATGCACAACATGTTTATAAATTTATTGAAAACACCCAAACCATTAATGGAATGAATCGAAAGGAAATGTATTGAGACACCTGCCTAAAAGGATTGTAGATACAACGAGAATTTGGGAAAAGATATATCCAAGCCCAAGAAACAAACAGCACACCCTAACCATAATGATATCGAACCAAACATCAACCCTAGACATTAGGGTTTGGCCAAGAGAGTAACTCACCATGAGATAACCATGAAATCAAGAGGATAAGTAGAAGAAGAGAAAAATGGATAAAACCCATAATAACTTACCTCGGATTCTTGGAGATTGATCAATGGAGGTAGGATAGAAAATGGGATAGGGGTTTGGGAACCGACATGTCCATCCAAATAGACCTTAGGGGAGGAATCCAGAATTTGGGATAAAAAGAAGAGAGAGAAATAGGGATTTTAATATTTATAATTTCTAGCCAACTCACATGGTTTGACCGAATGGTTTTCCATATCGTGTGCCAACCATTTGGTAGCTATTGACCAAGGGTAGATTGACCGCACGACCAACCCGCATGATTTGACATATTGAGCTTAAATCTTGTGGTAACTACTATCTAAATTCATGACCTACTTCACCGTTACCTGGCCTGGGCTGAATGGTTTACACTAACAATGCGTTGTCTGTGCACAAGACACAATATCACTCAAAACTCAAACACTCCAACAATTAGGCCGAGAACTCAATACGAACCTCCACCAAAACATCAAAATCCATGAAAAGAATAAGATAATATGATTTTCATGGTCAGGGTTTGATATGTAAGACTTATTAATGTTTTTCAAAATTAATCAATTAAAATCAAGAACACATTATTTTAAAATGAAAACAGAATTTCTTTCATAGATACTTTTTATAGTATTTATTAAATAGATTTTGGGGTTTTATGAGGGAATAAAACATACTGTATATTTATACTATATTTAAATATAACTAAAAAATTAAAATATCTAGATAAATTATGAAAAAATAACCATAGGATTATTTGGGAAATCTAATTTCAAAAATAATATTTATTTTATCCAATTAATTCTCTACATTTTTTATTTTACACTTCTAAATGAAACTCCTCACATATTAAAAAAATAATTGTTTGTTTACAATAAAAATTATCTCTACCTTATAAAAATTAAATTTTGCTTCGTAAAATTTTATTATATTTTATAATTAATATATGTTATTTAATAAAAAATATTATTAAAAAATGTATCTAAAAAATTATTGAATTCGTCAAAAACGGTGTGTTGATTGAAACTATATATTTCCTAAAAAAACAGTTTCGATTTCATCATATCAAAATTTAATTTTTATCACTCATTATATACTAATTTTCAAATAAAAAATGAATAAATGTAACCCTTGTTTTTTTAATTATAAATATTAATATTTTTACTTTAATTTCAAGATTAATAACCCATTATTACACTAGTTTATGACCTTAATGTATGGTGTGCGGTGGTTAGATTTTCTTGGGGTGGTTTGGTGACCATGGTTTGGTCCATGATTTCGATGAGCTCCAGCTTCTCATATAAATAATTCCTCTCAAGATTTAGTTGTTGAATATAATATTACCATTGTTCAAGGTAAATATTTGTGGTGTTATCTCTCTAAGTATCTCTGATAAATGGGTGTCATATGGTATAATCCTACTGGTTGATGTTATTACTTCTTCTATCTATATCAATTGTATATTATCATAACCCTTGACATTATAATCATAATGGTCACATTATAATGGCTATATTACCAATAGTTATGATGATTAATAGCCATTTAAATCCAAAAAACTATAACTATCCAAAATATCCAATTTAGGTGATGTTTTATCAACAACTTTCTTTCTTAATAAATTATTTACTCATTTAAAAATGGAATTTTATTTATAAAATATTAGGTCATTATAGATTTACCCTTGATGCATTGATAGGTCACATGATAAGAACTAGTTGACTATCCTTACTAAATGGGTTTTTGTGTATTTCTACACATATTGGAAAATTTCATTGAACAAGACAATGATCAAGACATATATCATTATTCATTTCTATAGTTGATAAATCAAATATTATTTTAATTGAAATTATTACATTGATATTATCCATGTATGAATTTCATGTTTAATTTATTGATTACATTGTATATTTTTTATTTTATTAACTATTCCATTTAGATAATGACTTATTTAATCATTTTATCATCCATTGTTCACAACATTAATTGATCATTTGAGCTCATCCTTATATTTTTAATCTTTACTAGGATGTGATGAATGAATCTTTGAATGAGTTTCAAGCATGTAGAATATTTTTTATTTTATGTATTATAAGTTATTTTCAATGTAAAATGTGAATCATGCATGTATATTGTTATTCTAGACTACTTAATGGATCGGTCCTCGGAGATGTGATTCTTTATATCTTATGATAATGTAATTAAATTTACACTGACTCGAGGTTATTGATGTTCAGGTTGTTACATTTGGTATCAGAGTATGTTTATTTGAAACCACACAACTATATTTTGGAAAAAAAATATTAAAGATAATAATCATATAAAACCTCTACGTATAATTATATGTATAGGATAATATTAAAAAAAAATTGGTATAGTAGATATTATGATGTTTTCCCTATAAAATACAACTCTATATGGATAATAGAAAGTGTATGCAGCTATAGAAAAGATAAAACAAGGGGTAACATTTCTGAATCAGGATTATTGGTTAATAACATGATAATAAAAGGTCTAAACTGAGAGTTCATAAGACTACACACTATTATAGACACTCAGTGTGGATATGCTTTGGTTGAATCTATAACAGCTACAAACCTACACCTCCAGATCCGATGCTAAAAACATAATATTTTTATTTCTAGATTTGATAATGATAAACATGACCCAATTTCATCCATCCAAAACTTACAATATCAAACTGATATATTTTATAACTTACATTAACGAGCACCATTTATGTTTATAGATTTAGATAATTATGAAAAACTATTATATAAACCAAACCCATTACTTTAATGGGTTTTTCCCCACGATACCAAACATTTCATAATCCATATTAAGTATTTAACATATTCCATTAATTTAATCAAAAATAAAACATTTCTAGTTAGAAATAAATTTACACCAATCTTCATAATATGGGGAAAATGACACATAAGAAGGGTGATCTCAAACACTCCATACGGGTAAACAAAAGCATTCATAATTGAATGTCATCAATGAGTATAATATAATCATTATATTAGGGTGAAATAATCAATTTCCATGATAACAACATAAGATAACTCATACCCATCAATACTTAATTCATAAATCATGAACAATGGTATAATTAAATTAAAATAATACAAGAATCATAATAATAAATAACTATGAGTGTAACGCCCCGACCCTAGTTACCCAGAGTGGGTGCATTATTACATAACATTGGCATGATCACAAAAGATCAAGTCTTGAAAGACTGATTAGTTTAGTATCCTTAGAAACACTAGATACATTCATAATTCTTACATTACATTATAAAGTTAAAAATAACAACAAAATAGTCTCTCAAGTGTACACTCATATCCCCTCAGACTATCCCTGCAGGTCTGTCTTAAAATACTTCTTCACATCCATGGAAAAATAAAACATAGAAAGGGGTGAGTTCAGATGCTCAGTAAGGATAACAATATAGCAGAAACTTTCATAAATAAGCATAAACATTTTCGGCATTGTATAACTAAAACAAAAGTCTTTTAAACTTAAACGTCATCATAATGTGGAAAAAATAAAATGAAATAATTTCATTTACTTATTCACATGGATATTCTACTAGTCAAATAATCACATTCAATATCAATAACCACTTTCATAATGATTTAATGCATAATGCCAGACTATCATAACCACATAGTCAAGTCCATGTGCCAAGACTACGAATAAGATTTTGTCAAGGTCTTGTGCCAAGACACTAGTTTGTCTCATGAGACCTACCGATAAATCGAGGAGCTATAGCGGGCTACACCCTTCTCTTACTAAGTCTAATGAATTCCTCATATGAATAGTTTGAAACATAACATAAACATTCGTATTAATACTAGTATACAAAATGTCAATACTTTATCCACAAACTATGAATGGTATAAAAATAGTACATCCACAGTAAAAAATAACTGATTCAATACAATATGGAAGATTGTATTGTAAAATATTAACCTCAAATGAGAATAATAAAGGATATTGACTTAGATGAAAATAATCATCAAGACTATTTGAGAGAAATATTCCCCTTTTCATGAAAACATTTAAAAGTCACACTATTTGTCAAAAAGCCGCTTAAAAATAGATTTTTGAATCAAAGTGTCCCATAACACTTTGAAAACTTTAAAAGGAATTTTAATTTTAAAACGTTAATGTCCATAAAAATAAATCCTTAAAACCATTGTTAAAACAAGGACATTAATGAGAAATATTTAGAATAATAAATATTTAAAACATTTAAAATGATATTTTAGTTAGAGTTCCTAAACAAAAGAGAGACACTTGAATACAAATAATTGAGGTTTTAAAAGCATTATAAAATCATGAGAATAAAGGGATTCATGATATACTATGTAAAAGTACATTATATACACCTTATAAAAGTGATTTGGTGTATAACATCAAATAAGTCTCAATGGAATGTAAATTGAAATGATATCACTTATAATGACCGTATCCTTAGGTTAAGGATAAATCAACGACATAATTATGGGTGAAAAATATAAATACACTCAATATGATTGGATATTTAGTGTAAATAAATCAGATGATATTCACGCATATTCTTGTAAAAAACAACACTAATGAATTGGATGTTTAACTTAATGAATGTAGATTGAATTAAAATTGCACTTATCAAGTTCATATTGATGACTTGAGAATTTATCAATGGAGTGATTATGTGTATTAATATTATATCCACAGAAAGGGGAGTGTAAATTATGAAATAATCAAATTAATTGTGATTCTACACATAATCTTGGATTTAAATAATCAATGAAGTATGCGCAATGCCGAATGAGTGGAAATTAAAATTTTAAATTCCTTTATCAATTTGGTAACATACAAAACGTACACCCATGAAAGAAGGATCATATAATGATGATTTAAATATCCATAAATTAAACTATATTACACATTGAATAATATCATGGGCAGTACACACAACACATGCAACAAATAATTGGTGAACAATGGAAATCTCACAGAATTAAAATTGAGATAAGAAACCCCTTACTTTGTACTTTTTCCTTGGTCGAGTGTTGGTTAACCTCCTGTATAACGGTTAAATAATTTCTATTAAATTATACGAGAATAATATACATTAATATGATATCATATATGATCTTTTAACATATCTTCGTTAATACACTACTAGAAATTGGGCTTATACCCACGTTTTTGTGAAAAACGATGGGTATAGGTCCCCCCTATACCAATGGTTTTCGAGAACCGTGGGTATAGGGATAGTATGGGAACCTATACCCACAGTTTTGGCAAAACCGTTGCTATGGGGGGTATTTTTTTCAAAGACATATACCCACGGTATTTCAAAACCGTGCGTATAGGTTTCCCGCGTTATGGAGGGGGGAAAATTGCGCAGGACGAAATAAATTTTACGTGGGAACAATGTCTTAAATAATATAATTATACAGATACCAATATTTATTAATATAAATTCAGTAGCTTCGTTGGTTTAGATCTCCATTCTATTTTGTGAAGTGTGGTGTTCGAATATCGGCACGGTAAATTTTCAAATATACCAACAATAATAATATAAGTATAAAACTGTATGATTATATAAATATAATCCTCGTAGCATGGTTGGTTCGCCGCTCTACTTCGTCCCTCCAGGTCGTGTGTTAGAAACCCGATGGTCCCATTTTTTAGATAACAGTATTGGTATTAATATATTATAATAAAATTATTTGTATATACATATAAATACGTCAACTCGATTGGTATTCTGTTGTGTTGTGGCACTGAGTCTCTGCGTGTGCCACGGGATCAAAACCATGTGCCCACGATTTTTGAAACTTAAATTTCCCATGGTTTGAAAACCGTGGTATAAGTGCCCTACCACGCTGTACAGCAGGGTGTTGGTGTGTGACACACCTATACCCACGGTTCTACCAAACCATGGATATAGGTCAATACCCCTATCTCGACGTCGTTCCATCCCACGGTTCCCAAAACCGTGGGTATAGCCTATAAACACGGTTTTGGGGGCTATACCCACAGTTTTGGACCATGGGTATAGGTCGTTTTTTCAGTAGTGATAATATCTTAGTATTATCATCGTTTTGGGTGTTAATGAATTCATTTTTCTTTATATTATTTGTTATGTGAGTCATATTTGTTATGGATGGGATATATCTTATTTATATCCAGAATGATATCATGTCTATAAACATTTTTTTGAATCATAAAACGAAATTTTCATCTTGAATGGATATGATGGTGACTGAATCTCATCGCATTTGTGGAGACGGTAATCCGTACATATGAACGAGCGACAATATCAATCTTTTGATATTAAAAGAATATATAATTGGATGGTATATCATACATACAGAATCATTATCATGTTATATTTATTATTTACATCAATTACACATCATTATTATACCCATCCAAATAATAGTGTATTGATCAACAATTACACCACGACGTGGAGACGGTAATCCGTACGTACGCACGTATGGTGACATGTCATTCAACGGATGGATAAAATAATGAAAATAGATGTACCATATTTATAATAACATCATTGTATATATTAGATACTGGATTTATTATTTTTGAATGGAAATAACAAAGAAAGAAGAAGTGGAAGAAGAAAAGAACTTGAAAGAGGTGGTGAGATATTTACCTCTTCTTCGGGTTCTTCCTTTCGATTTGATCAAAAGGGCTCCTTAGGATGGATTTCTGACTAAAGGAAGGCCTCTAGGATAAATTTAGGGAAGTTTAGAGGATATTTGGGTAGGTTTTGGCCGAGTCAAAATGCTTTGAAGGTGTAAATTAGAGAGAAAGGGGAGTTCCCTTTTATAAGAGGGGTGAGGGTCACCTTAGGAAAAGCTTGAAATATTATTTTATAATAAAATACTTTTCGGTTTCTAATGGCTCCAAAATGGATTATTTAAAGGATAAGGTGAGGATGGGTCAAAAACCACTCAACCAATAGGTTTTAGATAGGTTTGGGTAACAATATTAACTTTATCTTTTAGATTTAACTCTTAGTTAAATAGCTTGACATTTACCATGTCTCTTTGTATTTTTATATTATATGGTTAATAAACTTACTATATACTTCCAAACGAACCCCAAGTGGTTAATTAATTATATACCTATCATTATATATTCCTTTATATTTTTAGGTATAGAATATCAATTAATAATATAATATTTGTTTTAAAAACTCTTTAATGACAATTTTGACACTATTTGGTATTTTGTTTTTGCTAAATTCAAATAACCATTATTACTTAGAAAAAAAATCATCTATCCAACCCTAATATGTCATATTAACCTATAAAATTATTGAAATTCATAAAAAGTATCAAATTGCATTTATTCGGATATTTATAATATCAATTATTTTAATATTTCATTAATTAGGTAATTACTGCTTCACCATTGTGTTATAAATAAATTAAATTATTTAATGTCTAAAATTAATAAATAAAATTTCATTATGTAGTTAATATTTTTAGCTTTATAATTAATATTTATAATCTAATTTATATTATTTATAAACCTATATTAAAAATGTTTTAATTATTAATCATTGATTTTAACTCTTTTAACTCTTCTTTGAATTAAATAATAATAAATGTCCTAATCTAATCCAAGTGGACCAAATAAGATTATATTTTATTTATAAGGTTATTTTTTGTCTAAATATACATATCCAATAGAATTAGGACATGTTTTAGGGTATTAATAATATCATTTTTACCCTTAATTACCCTATTTACTTTTAACCGTGGTAAATAAAAGAAAAAAGTTACTATTCACCAAAAAAATATTTTTTTCTTATTGGACCACATTTTACTCCATGATATTAACCGTGTCTCTCGGATTTTCAAAATTCCACTCACAGAAGCGGTAAAATTAAGTTTTATGTGAATTTGAAAATTCCCCTAGGAGATGAGTAAAAGACGGTGAAAAGTTCAATAAAAGTTTTATATATCTAAAATTATTATAAACTGACTCTAATGAATTACAGTGAACTTATATAGGTATTAAGTATCTATTTTGACATAAAATAAATTTAAATAGAATAAATAATTATTTAAATAAAAATTTGGTTTTAAACTATAACTGAGTGTTTTTCACTATTAATCAAAAATTGAATGTTTTCCAAAAAATAACAAAAATTCACCCTAAGATAATTTAGATATTCCGAATCCAAAAATGAAGTCCATTTTGAAATTAAAAAAAATTTAAATTTTAAAAAACTATGTATTTCTATTCATAATGGCTAGTTTGATTGGTTGTGGTGTGTTAGAACTCGAAATTGCGTACAACACATGTTGTTGTATTATTAAAAGAGAAGCATATCGTGGAATATTGGGGTGTTACATTCTTCCCCCCTTTTGGAAATTGCATCCTCGCAAATTTTAAAATTGGGATTGGGAACATAATTGAAAGTCTCACATCGGAAAAAGAGTCAATAAAACTATTACTTTAAAGGAAAGAAAGAGAAGTACAAAGGTCACCCGCGATAACCCGTACTAGGATTCCATGTAGGAAAACATGGATATGGAAGTTAAAATAAGTGTCATGTTCTGATGGAGAAAGATAGAAAACATGATCAGGATAAATTTAACAATAAGAAAACCACAAACTTGATACGGGACAACCCACCATTAGTTTCCTAGTAGGAACAGTAAACGGACAACGCTTTTGTTTTGTTTTAAGTTTCATTTCATAAAGATGAGGAATTTTTTTATGATATTGAATAAGAACATTAAGAGATATACTTAGTTTTTAAGTAGAGTATCATTCTTTAATAAAAAAACTACCACTAACTCATTTTTTTCAAAAAATGAGTATTCTAGATGACTTGGTCACACTAGAAGAGCTAGAATCTACTTCTAGAAAATCACATGATCCACAAAGGATAAAATATATATTTACCTTGTCTTTAGAGATTAATAAAAACCAAAACGGTTAGAACAAGATCAGATGATCCCTCAAAAGGATATTCCTTTAGATAAAGAAACGATAATCTTAATTTATAAAATTAAACTAAAAATACCCCAAAGTCAAATTAATACAATTCAATAAACAATTGTCTTTATAATCCTTCAATATAATCCAGACTAGTATTGAAACTCCAAACATAGAATAATTTGGTTATGTAGTCTTCCACGTTAAATTGTATCTCCAAATGACATCGACTACTCTTATAGTCACATACTTAAAAGTAATTAACCTAATCATATATTCTTTATTATAGGCTAATCATTTCAATAAATAACCCAAATCACTAAAAATCGACCATAAAATCATAGATAAAAATCAACCATTACCCTTCAAATAAAATCCTATAGTATTCTATTTTCCCTAGTCATATAGTGTTCCAAACAGAGCGAACGTCTTTCAAAATAACATTTATCACTTAATCACCAAATCATTTTCCTATACTAAGGGTATTCATTTGATATGACATAAGATCCAAAATCAACTTATTATTGATCAATAAAATTATTTATCCAAAAATAATTAGTCATACTAACCAGGGACATCACGTAGTCCAGTGGTAGGCGATAAATCCTAATCGCACTCTAGTTGTGGGTTTGATTCCCATAACTTTTTTTGACGCGACGGGTTGTCACACGATCTGCGTGTAGTTATTTTTCAAAAAAAAATATTTTATAACATTACCAAAATGAGATAAATTCCTCAAAATAACCATAACATAATTTAACCACAAAATTTATCTCATACATTACATTTTCATTCCATATTATAATAACTCCTAATTTCCTCAAACTCGATGATCATATAAAACCAAATTGTTATTTATAATGATATCCACAAGAGAAAAGATAATTATTTTTCAAATATCTCTTTCACATGAAAAATAGTAGGGTTACAAATACAAGAGAAAATTATTCCAAAGTAATCCCATCTACGAAGATCACTAATACTTTTAAACATTTCTCCAACCATTTATTTTCACATAGATTCTTCTTTGACCAAGAAAATATCCTATAGAATAGTGTATTCACTCAGGTAATGTCTAGGTCCCCTACATTTACAAAAAATGACTGTAAATGGATTCTTGGGACCATTTTTATTTTCTTCCATATTACTCTTCATTTTTCCTCGGCAACTCTTTACTTTATGTCCTTCTTTCCCACACGTAAAGCATTTCTTTGTTCCATTGAGACACTTTCCTGGGTACTTCCTTCCACATTTCCTGCTTGATGGAAATTGAGGATTCTTTTCTCCATGGTCTCCACTATTGGAGATCTTATCATCCATCACCTTTCTCTTCTTTGTTGAGTCTGGGAGTTGGTAATATATATGTTGTTGATCATATTTTTGGAAAACTTATTTGGCATGAACACCGTATCTTTTACACCTATCAACATTCCATTTTGTTGCTCATTTCCACCAACAATCCCACCTCGTAAATCATGCTCAATGTTACTATGACTTCCTTGGAATCCAGCCATTGACTAAAACCAGAAAGCATTGTTTGAGTAACAATAGTCATAAAATCATTTAGAGAATATTATGACAACATATTTTCAATTTGAAACACCTTAGGATTAACCAAGGTCATCTATTCTCATCTTATATTAAAACCCTTCAAATAGGTTTGTAAAGAAAATGTAAATTATCCTAAGCATATCCCCCAAGAGCGTTATAACCAAGAGTGCAGCATGGCCCGTTTTCGTGCACCAGATCTCGTTCAAGTCTAGATCAAAACAGTGTTTTCGGGTTTCACCCCTAGGTTCATTTGTGCTAGAGCCGCCTCTATCTGCTCGTATCCAGATAGGGATGTATTTCTTGTAAAACTCAGAAAATCTCTACAATACAAAAATTTTAAGAAGTTTTTTATACTAATCATCAAAGTCTATCTTAAGGATATGTGCTCTAATCAGAGTTTATCTAAATCTAGGTTCCAAGGTTTGTACTAAACTTCCTATGATACCACCTGTAATTCCTCGACCCCAGTTACCCAGATTCGGTTCATTATTACATAAAATTGTCATGATCACAAAAGATCAAGTCTCGAAAGACCGATTAGTTTAGTAGCCGGGGAAACACTAGATACATTCATAAGTCTTACATTACATGATAAAGTGAAAAACAACAACAATATAGTATCCAATGTCCACACTCATATCCCCTCAGACTATCCCTATAGGTCAGTTATAAAATACTTTTCACATCCTGGGAAAAATAAAACATAAAAAGGGGTGAGTTCAGATGCTCGGTAAGGATAACAATATAGCCGAAACTTTCATAAATATGAATAAACATTTATGTCAATGTATAAATAAAACAAAACCCTTTTAAAATTTAACATCAACATAATATGGCTAAAACAAAATGAAATAATACCATTTACTTATTCACATGGATATTATACTAGTCGAATAATCACATGAAATATCAATAACGACTTTTATAATGATGCAATGCATAATGCCAGACTATCATAAGCACATCGTCAAGGTCTTGTTCCAAGACAAAAAATAAGATTTTGTCAAGGCCTTGTTCCAAGACACTAGTTTGTCTCATGAGACCTACCGATGCATCGAGGAGCTATAGCGGGCTACACCCGTCACTTACTAAGTCCAATGAATTCCTCATATGAAAAGTTTGAAACATAACATAAACATTCGTATTAATAATAGAATATGAAATGTCAATACTTTATCCACAAACCATGAATGGTATAAAAATAGCACATCCATGGTCAAACATAACTCATTAAATACAATATAGAAGATTGTATTGAAACAGATTAACCTGAAATGAGAATAATTAAGGATATTGACATAGATGAAAATAATCATCAAGACTATTTGAGAGAAATATCCCCCTTTTTCTTGAAAACATTTAAAAGTCGCACTATTTTTCAAGAAGCCATTTAAAAATATATTTTTGAATCAAAGTGATCCATACCACTTTGAAACTTTTAAAAATAATTTTAATTTTAAAACTTTAATTTCCCTAAAAATAAATCCTTAAAACTATTTTTAAAAAATGGACCTTAATGAGAAATATTTAGAATAATAAATCTTTAAAACATTAAAATGATATTTTAGATAGAGTTCCTATCAAAAAGAGAGACACTTGAATAAAAATAATTGTAGTTATAAAAACTTTATAATATCATGAGAATAAAGGTATTCATGATATACTATATCAAAGTACATTATATACACTATATAAAAGTGATTTGGTGTATAACAGCAAATAAGTCTCAATGGAATGTAAATTGAGATAAAATCTCTTATAAAGACTATATTATTAGGTTAAGGATAAATCAACGACATAATTATGTGTGAAAAATATAAATACACTCAATATGAATGGATATTCAGTGTAAATTAATCAGAGGATATTCACACATATTCTTGTAAAAAAACAATACCAATGAATTGGATGTTTAACTCAATAAATAGAGATTCAATTAAAATTACAATTATCAAGTTCAAATTGATGAATTGAGAATTTATCAATGGAGTGATTATGTGTATAAAAAGTATATCCATAGAATGGGGAGTTTAAATTATGACATAAGAAAATGAATAGCGATTCCACACATAATCTTGGAGAAAAATAATCAATGAAGTATGTGTAAAGCCGAATGAGTGAAAATTGAAATTTCAAATTCCTTTACCAATTTGAAAACATACGAAACATACACCCATGAAATAAAGATCATAAAATGATGATTTAAATATCCATAAATTAAATTATATTACACAATGAATACAATCATGGGAAGTATACACACCACATGTAATAAATAAGTGGTAAACAATGGAAATCTCACATAATTAAAAGTGAGATAAGAAACCCCTTACTTTATACTTTTTTCCTTGGTCGAGGGTTGGTTAAAAACCTTTATAATGGTGAAATAATTGTAATTAAATTATACAAGAATCATATACATTAATATGATATCATATATGATCTTTTAACATTTCTTTGTTAATAATATCTTAGTATTATCATCGTTTCGGGTGTTAACAGATTCATTTTTCTTTATATTCATTGTTTTGTGAGTCATATTTGTTATCGATGGGATGTATCTTATTCATATAAATAATTATATCATGTCTTTAAACATTATTTTGAATCATCAAATGAAATTTATTCTTGAATATATATGATGGGAAATGAATCTCATCGCGTTCGTGGAGATGGTAATCCGTACGTATGCACGAGCGACAATATCATTCTTTTGATATTAAAATAATATATAATTGGATGGTATATCATATATACAGAATATTTATCATGTTATATTTATTATTTACATCAATTACACATCATTATTATACCCATACAAATAATAATCTATTTAATAACAATTACACCACGACTTGGAGATGGTAATCTGTACGTACGCACGTATGGTGACATGTCATTTAAAGGATCGATGGAATAATGAATATGGATGTACCATATTTATAATAACATCATAGTATATATAAGATACAGGATTTATTATTTTACAATGGAAATAAGAAAGAAAGAAGAAGTGGAAGAAGAAAATAACTTGAAAGAGTTGGTGAGATATTTACCTCTTCTTCGGGTTCTTCCATTTGATTTAATCAAAAGGGCTCCTTAGGTTGGATTTCTGACTAAAGGAAGGACTCTAGTATTAAGTGAGAGAAGTTGAAAGGATATTTTGTCATGTTTTGGCCGATACTAAAGGCTTTAATGGTGTGAATTATAGAGAAGGGGGAGTCCCCTTTTATAAGTGGGGTGAGGGGCACCTTAGGAAAAGCTAGAAATATTATTTTATAATAAAATCATTTTCGGTTTATAATGGCTATAAAATGGATTATTTAAAGTATAAGGTGGGGATGGGTCGAAAAACCACTCAACCAATAGGTGTTAGATATGTTTGGGTCACTATATTAACTTTATCTTTTGGATTTAACTCTTAGTTAAATAGTTTGACATTTACCATGTCTCTTTGTATTTTTATATTATATGGTTAATAAACATACTATATACTTCCAAACGAACCCCAAGTGGTTCATTAATGATACACCTATCATTATATAATCCCTTATATTTTTAGGTATATAATAGCAATTAATAATATAATATTTGTTTTAAAAACTCTTTTATGTCAATTTTGACACTATTTGGTATTTTGTTTTTGGTAAATTCATATTAGCATTATTACATAGAAACAAATTCATATATACAAACATAATATGTCATATTAACCTAGAAAATTATTGGAATTAATAAAAATTCTCAAATTACCGTTATTTGGATATTTATAATATCAATTATTTTAATATTTCATTAATTAGGTAATTACTGCATCACCATTCTGTCATAAATAAATTAAATTATTTAATGTCTAAATTTTATAAATAAAATACCATTATTTAGTTAATCTTTTTACATTTCAAATTAATATTTATAATCAAATTTATCTTATATATAAATAAATATTAATATTTCTTTAGTTATTAAATGTTGATTTAAACTCTTTTAACTTTTCTTTGAATTAAATAATAATAAATGTCCTAATCTAATCCAAGTGGACCAAAGTGGTTCATATTTTATTTATAAGGTTATTTTTGGTCTAACTATACTTATCAAATAGAATTAGGATATGCGTTAGTGTAATAATAATATCATTTTAACCCTTAATTACCCTATTTACTTTTAACCGTGGTAAATAAAAGTAAAAAGTTACTATTCACCAATAATTATTTTTATCTTATTGGAACAAATTTTACTCATTTAAATTATCCATGTATCTTGTATTTTAGAAATTCCACTCACAAAAGAGGTAAAATTAAGTTTTATGTGAATTTGAAAATTCACATAGGAGAGGGTTAAAAGACAGTGAAAAGTTCAATAAAATTTTTATATATCTAAAATTATTATAAACTAACTCCAATGAATTAAATTGAACTTATATAGGTACTATGTATCTATTTTTACTGAAAATAAATTAAAATAAAATAAAAAATTATTTAAATAAAAATTTGTTTTTAATCTATAACTTAGTGATTTTCACTATTAATCAAAAATTGAAAGTTTTCAGAAACATTCCAAAAATTCACCCTAAGCTAATTTCGATATTCCGAATCCAAAAATGAAGTCCATTTTGAATGATAAAATTTATAAAATTTCAAAAAGTGGGTATTACTATTCATAACGACTAGTTTGATGGGTTGTGGTGTGTTAGAACTTGAAGTTGCGTAAAACACACGCTATTGTAATATTCATAGAAAAGCGTGCTGTGGAAGATTGGGGTGTTAAAATGATCCATTTTTTATGTAAATATTGATATAAAGAATAATTTAAAACGCTCTAAAAATCATATATAAAATGAGTTTGTATCAAAGAAATTAAATCCGCATAACCCATGTTCACTCATGTAACATATTACTAGATCCGAATTAAATACATAAGAAAAAACAAACCCAATAAACACCCTCCATATTTTCTCTAAATACAAGTAACATTACTCAATACATTAGAGAGATAAATCGGCCTCACCCATTCATATAAGCTATATTGAGCTTACCCATTCATATAAGTTGTATCAGGATCTTCCATTCATATAATCTGTACCAAGATCACAAATTTATATATATTGTATCAGTCTCACATATCAATATAAATAATTTAAATATATTATTCGTGAATAAATATTTTTGGATCATTCACTTTTCATCATAAATCAGTTTAAAAAATCCACCATTCAATTATATATTTTTTAAACCGTAGAAAGTAAATGGGTTTCTTGAAAACCTATTTTAACCCATCATCAAAATCCATATAGAGAAATAATATGGATGGTATCATAATTTCATAATTCCAGGTAAGAATAGGATTCATTATAGTATTATTACATAGATGAAAATACCTTTAAAAGAACATTTAATAAATTTCTTTGAAAATATGTGAAAATAGCCAATTCTTTGTGTAATATTTTATAAAAATTTACAAAATATTTGGGAACATCATTTCATTAATATTAAAAATGGGAACATATAAAAGAATATTTATGGAAAATGTAGGTCCTTATGAAGTATAAATACAATAATGTTTTATATGATAATAGAAAACATTCCTTTTACAATTTTCTAAAAAGAAAAAAAATGAATTTTCCAAAAAAAAAGAATGATTCACATCTAAATAATTGTAAATAAAGCCAAAGATACATTAAAATTACTGTAATTAATCTTTCAAATATAAATAAGAAAAATCATATAAATATTTTTACAAAATATAGATATATAAGAAAAATAATCTTGATCTAAAATAAGATATATGATCAGTATCACTTACAAATGACATTCTTGATGTTTAATTACTCTATATGGGAGTAAATGGAAACTAAACTTATAAAACACATTAATAACCATAGAATTAGAAAAGATATGTCGTTTTTGAAAATATGACCAAATTATTTCCCCTAAAGTAACCTTGAAGATAAGCAATCCTAAAAAGAATTCTTATTGTTACATAACATATTTACTACTTTGGTATCATTGGAAATAGAAATTCATTGAAAGAACGAATATGATATGTATCTAAAAATACCATGAATTTCAGGAATTAATATTTAAAAATTAATTATTAAAGGAATAATTATACCATTCAAGGAAATTAGGGTGGATGATATCAAACATATCTCATGAAAATGATATTGAGATAAAGGAAACCCTTACAAACATCATAAATATTGGAGTGATCGTTAATCGATGAAGTGATTTTTTAAACATATTTAAATCTACATAAAAAAATTTTAAATACATAATAAAAAAAATTATACCTTAATTCACACATAATCATGGAATACAAATGTCAATTAAGTAAAATTATAACCCATTGAAAGAAAATTGAGGTAAGAGAAATCATACCACTTTGGTAACTTCCAATCAAAATATGTGGGGTAAAATAATTTGAATGTTAACATAAAATACAATTAATTATGAATTATTCATGATATAACATGTAAAAATGGGAAACATATACCCTATATAGAAGAAATATTTTGTGTAAAATTTAAAATATTCCACAATAAATAGAAATTGGGATGAAAACCCTAACTTCAAGTACATACATGATATGAATGTCTCTTAATACAAGAGTAATGACAATATATCAATTATTTTATTCCTTAAGAAAAATTTATCAGTTAAATAACTTATCATTAAACCATTTATTTCATTTTTTTAATTATATATTTAATTACAAGATCTCTTATGTCTATATTCTGTGTTTTAGTGATGTTCAGTTCAAAAAATGAAAATATCTTAAGAATGTTGACTATGGTCAAATTTATATTTTTTTCATAAAATAAAAAATATTAATAATGAAAAAATAATAATTTTTATATATAAATTATACTTTTAAAACCATCCATGAATAATTTTAATGATAAATGAATTATGTTACAGTCATGGAGATGATATGTCATACGTACGCATGATTAAAATTTCTATTTTTAATGATCATGATTGAAATAAAGAATGTATTATTTTATCTTTGAATAATTATAATAATATAA
The DNA here is from genome assembly GCA_963277665.1 of Viscum album. Lineage (NCBI taxonomy): Eukaryota > Viridiplantae > Streptophyta > Magnoliopsida > Santalales > Viscaceae > Viscum > Viscum album. Next base: position 1,429,425,377 of record OY728147.1, on the reverse strand, counting down.
TAATTATCTCATTATAGATTTATATACTTTATATATATCATCCTTTTTATGTTATTATGGAAAATGAATCACATCGTTCTGTGGATGTGGTAATCCACATATGTGCATGAACGACGTTTTCAATTTTAAATATACGGAAGGGTAATAAAATATAAGAAATATTATCTTTATATAATGGTAGTTAAGTTATTAATATCATATATATATATTAAATAATCATAATCATACTTGAGATTTGTTTATGGAAAATAATTTACAATGGTTCGTGAGGCGGTTGTCTGTCGTACACACAAATGATGGTTTTCTCCATTTGTTTGAAGATAAGGTAGATACAGGTTATCAAATTAACACAATAACATCTAAATATATTTTCCACACCAATGATATTTTATCATATTGGCTCGAGAATATTTTATTGATGTCGAATTGTGAACAAATGTAAAGTATTCAGATAAAATTTATACTTATTATTCAAACTACCTCTTATACATTACTACTTAAGCCCCACTAATTTCTAATTATTCCCAATATATATATTTTAGATCATGGGGAGGGTTTTTAGGATGTAATTTTTTTAGTTATTGTAAATAATAAATGTTTCTTGATGCATGGAGAGTATAAGAGAGGGGGTTTCCTTTTATAAATGTGGGAGGGGATTCTTGGAATATCTTAAAGTATTAAATTATCTGGAAATATTTTTCAAAGGGAAATAGACATAAAGTGATATAATTTTAATATAAGATGGTTATGAGTCCAAATACTCACTTAAAATAATGAAACCATTTTTTGGTTATATTTTTAACTGTATCCCTTGGATTTAACCCTTCTTAACCCTTTTGAAGATTACTGTGATATTAACGTTATTTAATCATAGGGGTCAATAAAATTAAAATAAAAAAGGAAATTAACACATAAATGGGAAATTAATGATATTCTAGAACATTTACAATTAAATTTTATGTTTATAAGATTTTAATTATTATTAAATAACTAAATAAATTGTTGGTTTTTATAAAATATCATAAATTTCATTTATGGAAATAAATGAAATTTTATAATATAATACATGTATAACTCATTTAAAAAGGTTCCCAAATGAGATGTATTATAATATAAGGATTATATGGTTTTAATGTTACATATAATCTATTTTTTATTGGATTAGATATAATTATATAACTTATCATTTGGATTAACCCCTTGGTTAACCTATTTTTTTCTTAACAATGGTAATTAGATTTTAAATATTAATGGGTAATAATTTTACTTATACTATGAAAATTGGATAATAAATACAAAAGGGATGAAATTTTAAACTATTTATCATACAAATTTTTCTTTTTCATTTTTTTTTAAATAATTTAAGAAAAAATATATAGCATAAAATACTACTAATGTAAATTTACAAACTATATGCATAATTTTACTTTCAAAACTATAGGATTGCAATGGAATTAAAATATAGTCACATTAAACATCAATAATAAATTATTACTGACTATAATTATTTTCTACCACTAAAATTCTTACAAAAAATAATAATACTTTTGGTGTATTGAAAGGAATTTAATTTAGTTTAATACTACATACACTTGAACTCTGTCGATGTTGTGTAAGAATTTGGGGCAATTATTTCATCAAAAAAATTAAAATAAATACCATAAAAAATAATAATTTTTATTTAAAATAATAATTTATATATGAGAACATGTTATTTTGATCCATATTAAAAACTATTATTGATATTAACTATTAGGGCGTGAAATTTTTGACTCTGACTAAAAATTATATTTCTATTTGATTTTTGAAATCCTAATTTTGGGTGAGCGGGAATTAGAACATTCAAGAGATTACTGAAAAACCTAATTCAAATAACCGCTTAGATGAAATCCACTTTTGATTAAAAAATCAAACAGCAATGTCACGACCCATCATGACATGGATCCTTGATCAACGAGCCTCCTCGAGCCATGCCCTTAGCATCAAACAACTTCATTGTCACCTTCATCACATTTGTATTACATCGCCAATGAGAACAAACCGGTCATCGCAATCATTGCTTCAAACTCCATTATAGAAATATCCTTCACCCTTGCCATCGTCCATAAACCATGGCATCATCTTCTCCATCTAATGACTATCTCCAACATCACCACACCATCATCACACAAATATTTATTATGAGGAAGAATCACCAAACTGCCAAGCGAACTAGTAACAGAAACAACACCATAACTTGAACCACTACCATCGAACAAGCAACATATGTCACCAGAATAAATCCCACTACTCCATCAAACCACCATCATAGAAGAACCAACCTCAACAAAACATCGCCACCATTATCGCGCAATATTAGATAACATAAAAAACTGACACCAATACCAAAAATGAATGTAACCCAACACCAGAAAAAAAAATCAGCATCTCACTAAACAAAATCAAAGAAACCATAATAAACATCACTGATGTCATGAGGAATAATCACTGAGAAAAATGAAAAAAACTGGAATCTTTTCCACAACATTTCCTTTTCATCTAGAAAAAACACTATCATTGAAGGGACATACCAGGTACGCCAATGGACGCTAATACACACATCCAAAAATATTATTATCGACACCACTCCCAATCCAACATGGAGGGGCATAGAAGAACATGAGACTAGAGTGTGAAAAGAGTGTTTGAGGGATTTGAGCACTGGAATCGTTAATGAGGCGGAAGACCAGGATCTAACCAATAGACTCAAGTCATTATTAAAATCCTTCAACCTCTAAAAAATAGAATTGAAAACCACTAGGATTTAACTACTTTGGCTCTAGTATGAAGATACACTAAGGTATGAGAGTTCATATAAGGGTAAGAGTGTCAATGGAATTTGATAGCAACAACCTTTTTCAAGCCATACAAGAAGATGATGATGCTAAAATCATAAAACCATCACACGAATTAGAGTAGATGCCCATGATAAAGTTTAAATAAGAAAAAATATAAGAAAAAGGGATAGAGGGAGGGGTATATGATAGATTAGGGTCGCATAATGGCCTCCCCCACTCTGAGCCACTACCGAGGATGAACCCTAGGGAGAGAGAGAATGTAGGGAGACTCTGTATATATTCATTTTTGAATTTTGGATGATTATAGAGTAAAATGTCTCTTATTAAAAAATTAATTCATTTTTTAATAAATTTTATGCCTTATTAACTTAGTTTTAACCATAATTATCCCATTTTACCTTTAACACGGTAACATAAATTTACAATTGTTTATTTTAATAATGACAAAAAAAAAGAAAACTATTTAAAAAATTTCAAATTTCTAATTCAATAAATGGATAACATTTTTCATGAATTAATTTCTATAAGTTCAGGAAATTAATTTAATTATAAAATAGAAAATGTAACAAAAAATGTTTCTGTAAAGAAATGTGTTTTTAAGCCACCAAATGAACTTATTACAAAATAAGGGAAATGAATGATTAAAATGAAAATAATCAAATTAAATATAAAAAATTAGGCCTTATTTTTAATTTTATTCAAATTAAAATAATTATTTTACTTTTGAAAAGAAAATACAATTTTACAAAAACCCATATTTTTTACTAGTCACTAAAAAAGCAGTACTTTAAAAAAAATTAAAACTGAATGAAAGGTAATTTTTATATATTTATTTTAAATATTATAACCTGTTTATAAAATAAAATTGTAAAATTTTTAATAAATTAACTATAATATTCTCTCCCAAAATGTAGTAATGTCCTTTTTGAATAATAAAACGACTTTATCAAAAAATAATTATCCTATTTGTTTTGAATTTACCAATAAAAATGTATTTAGTATGAAATATATTTCATAATTATGTGAATCTTATTCATAACCATAAATTTAATTACATGGTTATATTTTTAACATTTAAATATTATTATTTTTTGTTTTGTTTATACCCAGTGTTGTGTGTTTTTCACACTATCATGGTCCAATTTAAAATCACCTGATATTACATTCTTCGACCATTTAATAAATTATGGCATAAAAATTTAAACATGATCTTGGTAATATAGTTTTTGACATTTTAAAATTCCATTTTTTGAAATACCACATCATAAAAAGTGTTATTGAAACATTATCATGAAAATTGGGAAAGGGAAATACCAAGGTCAAATATAATAACACAAAACCTGGATTTGAAATAGGAGGACATTAGTCTGAATTCAAAAAATGGACATGGGGGAAAATTGACATCCAAATAATGATAGAGTGTAAAATATATCCTTTATAACAATAAAGTGAATAGTCATGAGAAACATAGTGACTACAAAACAGTAAACCAAAGACATGTGAAAATGACTATCAATTCATCATAAATGATAGTAATAAGATGAAATTGTTGTTCCAAGAACCTTTTCTCTAGAGTTTAGGAATTAAATTACCATATAAACTAATAATAAAATTTATTATAGCTATCTAAAAAGTAAAATTTAATCCACTAATAAATTTCAACCAAAATCTCATCTTTTTCTCCAAAATAAGAATATTAAAGATGAATTTTACATGACTGAGGCACTAACATTATCTTCAAAAGGATCACACAATTCTAAAAAATGATAACATATTATTTCAAAAATAATTAGATATTAAAAAATCAACAATTTTATCACATTTTAATATAATACCCAAAATAAATAAACCTTCATTAGAAAAAATAACCCATTAATGACCAAAATTCAACAATAACACCAATGTTTCATCATATATAATTTTGTTAATAAATAACCATATATAGTAAATAACCTCTCATCGTTATAGAATGGTTTATACTTAAATATTTTCTTGAACCTTTTATCTTATATCCTAAAATTTTAATAGTATAATTATGAAATAATCCTTCATGTGAGACCTAAGGATTACATTTTACTCAAAAAAAATAAAAATTCTCCCAATATATAATTAATTGTCTCAAAATAAAATCACTTAGAACCCCAAACGAGATGTCAATGAATTTTATCTTACGATCAGACATAAACTTATAAATCCATGATTGTATCTATAACCAATTTCTTAACCTTAAATGAAAACATCCATATCTCAAAATTTATTTAAATCATTCCTCTAATAACAACTGTAAATGCACTAAACATTCACTTATGGAATCCGTGAATAAACTATAATCTTTACATTTATAGAAATAATACATATAAACCTGACCTAATTTCATATGTAAAATGTTAATAACACAAAACTATAATATTATATCACCTACATACCCATAGATATTTTAGATTTAGAGATTTATATAATTAGGAAAAACTCAAACATAAACAATACACATGAATTCAAGTGAGTATTTTTTTTCACTATACTAAATTTTTCATAATCTATACTAATTATTTAGAAAATCCAATAATATTCTATACACATGAAATCTTTCATGAAAAAAATCAGTTAACATAAATCTTCATTTCCTGGGGGAAGAGAAACATAAGACGCGTGAGCACAAATGCTCAATAAGGGTAAACATAAAAATTAATAATTTAATCATATAAATGAGCATAAGATGGTGAAAATTGTATGATGACATAGTTAAAGTTCACAAGAATAACATACGAGAACCATTACACATCAAAAACTACATCATCAATCAATACAAATGGCATAGTTCATTATCATAATAATAAATAATCATAATCCATGTGATGTCAATCATTATCCAAGAAATTATTAAAACAACTTATGGTATATATAAGGAATCCCTATTGGAATCAAGGAATATTATCTTTGTCACACCCAGTTATTCATGTTTTGGTTTATGTTCTGGTCTAATGGGAATCCCGGTCTTTTTATCAGGTTCTCGGTATGATAGGTGTTGAGTTTGGAAGTGTTCCCTTGTCTAGTTTTTGTTCCGTGTTTGAACCTTGGTTCATGTTGGGAGAAAGTTCCAAGTTGGATAGTTTGTGACACCCATGGTGTCACTATATTGTGTTTAAATCATTCATGAATAATTAGGTGGGATTCCCTAGTTGTTGGGGTGTAATTTTAATGATTGTGGACAATTTTTTGGGTCACATGGTTTGAGTATGGTTTTCCCAAATGACAACATTTAAACCCAAAATGTTGAATTTTTTTAGTATCATTCCCATGGTTTGTGAATGGTTTACAAAACTACGCATAAAAATCCTATTGACAATTATGGGTAAATAACATTGAATTTAAAAATCCAATTTGACTGATTCCACCTCCCATTTTAATCCCAACCTGTTGGGTATCCCCCAAATCCCCACCACCACCCTCCTTTGTTATCCCCCATTTTGGCCCAATTTTTTGGGTGATTTATAACCAAAGGTTAGTGATTCTTCATGTTTTCTTTATCAAATCATTTTCTTTCCTATTCTTCTCTCTTCCAATATCCTTCTCCTCTCATTATTTCATGTTTCTCTCTTCTTACATCGTCATGTAGACCTAGGGTTTGGTTTTCCCCTTGTTTATGTTGGGGGTTTTGTTATTTTAGGTTTCATCTTGGTAGATCTAGGGTTTTGGAAACCTCGTGGAGTGTTTCCAGTGGTGTGTTGTCATCGTGTAATGGATCTGAGGTAGGTTTTCCAATGCACATTCCACTATAATTTAATAATCATTAGTTTCTTTATTTTCACATCATATTGGTTATATAAATATGAAAATATGATGCTTGGTTTAAATTGTTGGTGTTAAAATTGTTTTTTTTTAATCCTTTTTTGTGATAATTAATCTTGTATTATTAAGTAACGTGCACCAAGTGTTTGATGAAATGCTTGGTTGGCCTTTATGAGTAATTTGTGAAATGAATGGGCTGATTTAGCTTTGTTAATAAATATGTAGCATGTGACATTGTGTATTTGTGTTTCATAAAAGAGTTGAAAATGGTTTTAATTTAAAAAAACTGTGTATTTGGATTTCGAAATCAGTTTGTTATGAGATGATGAATTCAGGCCTAGTAGGCATTTTCATAGAAAATTGTTTTGGTTTGAAATTGAGATAATGTAGAATCTTGACCCTTATCACCCATGAACTAGTGGTCGGACTGGTCGCCACATGACCTCAAGCACATCTCCCTGTATACCAGAGGCTACTGACTAGCAGCGAGGGTCTAAGGATACATATTGGGGAGACTATTCCCTCTTATTAGAGTTCCAAAATAGTATATCAGAGTAAATAACAAACAATAGCAGAAGCATTAATATATAATTGACAAAACAGCAGAAGACATATAGTACTCATTTTATAAAAGTGTAAAACACCAATTATACAGTAGATGAATGCATGAAATGTTATGGATACATAATTGAAAGAAATAAGTATTAAAACATGCTTTACATATCATGTACAATACAAATAAAAGACAATAAAGCCCTATAGGATTTCAACTTGAGCATCCCGAGCTCCTGCCCGGTCCTCTACTCCAATCTCCGAAGAATTTTCTAACAAAAAAAATCATGAAACCAAATAGAATCTACTCAGGTACCCCCAGTGAAATGGTGGCCTGAGTAGGGTGTGATATATAAATCTCAGTAGGCCAGGACCACTAGTGTCTGGCCCAAATCCAAACATTCAATAAATAATTTAATCTGTGTGAAAGAATTCATAATTAACGTATGCAATATAACATAACTATCCACCCAAGTAACTGTTTCAGCTATAAGTTGGTGTCCTAACATGCATTATACATTTTTCATGTATACCCAATAGTCATCACAATTTCATTTTATTTTATAATTTATTAAAACCTTGATATATTACAAAATTATTGTGACCCGTCGTAAGTCTTACATCCCCATATTAGTCACTCACCAAATATGTCTCTAAAGACCATCTATGTAAACAAAGAAAAGACTAAATCTAGAATTTCGGTTTGGCATGGATAATGCGTCATGAGACATTATATTTAATCTTTCTTATTCCAAGACCAACTAGTCCACTAGAAATATTGACTCGCTCGTAGGTTTATCCACTAATTGTGATTCACTCAATTTATTGATAAGTCAGAACCCTTTCTCAAATTCAATTCCCAAATCATTATGTCACAACCATTTTCATTAACCAAATAATTCATTTCATGTAAGAAGAATTGGAACGATAGTCCAATGTCAATTAATTGGTGTAAAAAATCATCTCTATCACCCTCGTGAGTATTTGGAGAATTGGTCCTTATCTCACAACCCATGGGTATTTGGTTCATCAGTCTATGTCCCATAAAATAATGTTTCCATGAAATTTGGGTGTATAACGCCATGTCTAGTACCCCGTGAGTATTTTGATCATTAGTCCCTATCTCAAAACCCATTAATCAATCATACATATCTATTAATCATTGGTGTATAACTCTAAGACTAACACCTTGAAACCATCCATTAATTAATTCATAAATTAAATAATGCAATCCGTTAATTAATTGATCAACTAATTAACAATATAAATAACCCGTCAAATAAATCAACAATTATTTAACAATTAAACATATCAATAGTTAAAAATTAATTATTCTTATAAATCCAAAAAAATAATTTACTCAACATTTAATTATCCAAATTCTTTAACAAGTTTGAACTCGTCCACTCAAATAGTGATCCGTCTAGGACTTCAACAATTTACATGCATGTCAAAAACATATGAGGTCAAACATAATGAACAAGGCCAAGATATTTAGCGACCATCTCACATAACATATCATATTTTTTAACAACTCAATCTAAAACAACTTAAGGTGTGGAACGAAAACACGCATCAAAAGGTGCCCTTGGCCAACAGTCGTAATAAAATATCTATTAAAAACCTTAAATTAATGAATGGAAATTAATTAATTCAAAAAATAATTAATTAAATAATATCCCTTTAACCAGTTCATCAATTAATTATCCATTTACCATTTATTAAGTAATAATTAATCCATACATATATTATTTCCAATTACCAATTTATATTATGAAAATGTCAAAATATTCAATATTCTCAATTTTGAGAAAATGCGAAAAAATTTCCAACATGTGACTTGATAATTAATTCCTTAATTAATTATCCTCTTACACATCCTTCCCCATTCAAATTATTTATCTATTTAATTATATTAAAATAACCAAATAAGAAATACATGCATAAATCCAACACACGGTCATGTCCATATTTATCTCACATGGGTGGGATCATTTAATAACATCAAAAGTTTCATGCATCGAAATATCAAATATCAGCACCCGCAAGAAGACATATGAAACGTCAAACCACAGAAAGCATGATATGACATTACCACTAACCAGTAGTATATCTTTAATCTCCATTTCAATAAAACATAGAAGTTATATAATCAAAGAAACTCACACTCTCAATTTATTTAAAGAATTTATAGTTATTTAATAATGTGATAGAGATTTGGGACCCTACCTCGGGGGCACCATTTTTATTCAGCAACACTTTAATGTACTTGGTGGGAACTAGTCCAGAACTGGTCCTTAGTCAGACACACACACACCTTCATATATATATATATATATATATATATATATATATATATCTGTGTGTGTGTGTGTGTGAGCACATTGTCTACATTGATCAAAAAAATCAATATATTAAACTAGTACACAGAATAAAAGTAGTAATGAACAACGCACCACTAACATAGTACGAGGGACTCATAGAAAATTAGTAAACCTAAATTTAAGCTGTAAAAAACCAAAAAAATGTGTTAAAAGCCTACCCAAACCAATAGTTCCATGAAAAATAAATCCCATTTACCTCACCCTTGGTGGTGGATGCTGGAACGTGGACCTACGGGTCCCTAAAAAACATTCACATATCCTAAAAATTAGAAGAATGCAACAACCAGATAAAACCAATCCATTGGGTTTCGGCCAAGAAAACATGGTGAGAGTGTGGAGTCAGATGGAAAATACAAATCAAAAGCTAAACACAAACAGGCTCTACATGATGAGGTATAAAATAATCATGAAGTGTCCAAGAGGAATCGTCGCGCGCAATGTGGAGTCTAAGAGAGGGGGTGGCGCGCTACGGGTTCTTCATGAGAGTGTCGTGAGCAACTGCAAGGGGGTTTGGCCGAGGTATGCACACTAAGGATAAGGGTCCATGCACTTCTAGAGTTTCTGATAAAAGGATGGAGCTAGAGCAACTAGAGCGTTGGGGCATTGCACACCTGGTGTGTTTCCTAAGGAGGAAGGAAACAGGGGGGTCGTGCACCTCAACTGCATTTCACGCCTCCCCTTTTTATTTTAATTTTTTCACTAAATTTAATCTAATTAATTGGATTTAATAATTAAAATAATAATACTCATTTTATTATTATTATTATACACATAAAATGAGTATCTAATAAGTGGAAAAATCCCCATTTAATTGAAAATGCTTCTCAATTTACTATTATCTTAACAAACATTTCATAAATAATTAGGAAACTCCATATTGATCATTTAAATAAAAAAAATTTAAAATTTATTTAACAAAATGACCACATCATTGTTATTATTATTCCAACTTTCATTTATTCTAAAACCAAACAGCCAATTTATTATAATATCATTAATATGATTAGAACTCCAACCCATAACTCATAATTTAATTTCCATAATAATAATATTTCTAACATTCATAAAAGTAAAATAATAATAGTCTCATTATTATTATTTTTCAAACCATTGATAATCCCAACACCTATATTTAATAAAAATACTTCATTAAATCCGAAACACCTCATTTAATTAAAATTATAATAATTATTATTATCTTCATAAAACTAAAATTATAATAGTCTCGATATTAATATTTTTCAAACCTGTGATAAACCCATCTTCTCTATTTAATAACAATACCACATTAAATCTGAAGCCCCTCTTTTAATTAAACATTTATTTGAGAATCTCAAAAGCCAAATTAAATTATTTTAACATTTTTTAAATTAAATAAAAAATATAATAATAATAATAATAACATAATCATTATTATTATTCCAACTTTCATTTAATTAAAACGAAAAACAATCAATTTATTACAATGTCATTAATATGATATTAATGGTAAAAACTCAAACCCATAACCTCAATTTACTAATAAATGGTCATTTAAAAATTATGAAACCTTTCATTTAATTAAAATGGTTCTTCAATAAACCAAAAATCCACATTATTTTATTCAACTATCATTTAATTAATTCTTTATCATTCATTTAATTAAATAACCACAATAATTATTATAATAACTTAATTATTATTGTTATTAAAAAATTATTTTAATTAACAAAAATCTCTCATATAATCATATTTAAATATATTTATTTATTTATTATGTAGTGAAAACTACATGGTTTGGACTGTAACCATGCACTGCTCGTGCAGATCCATTAAAGGAAACTTTATCAGATCTGATGCTCCCGAGATGGATCGAGACACCAACTAAAATTCTCAGATAAATATGAATGTCCAAAAACATCACTATTAGTTTTTCCAACACTCAGAATAAAATTCTAGAGATCATTTTAAAAAAACTACCCACTGATGAACCAAAATAAATTTTAAAACCATTGTATTTTAACCTGGTTCAAAAACATGGTTGTAACGTCCAAACCTATCTTACCCCTAAACTGGTGGCTGGAATGGTTGTCACATAACCTCATGTGTGTCTTCCCATTTACCAGAGGCTACCGAATAGCAGTGACATTCTAATGATGCCTTGTGGGGAGACTCTACCCTCTTATCAGAGTTGCACAGCTGTATATCAGAGTAAATAAAAAACAATAGAAAAAGGTAGTAATAAAAAAATGAAAAAACAAAGGAAGAAAAATAATAATCATTTTATAAATGTTTCCAACGCCAATTATAAAGCAGTTGAATGCATGGCATGTTATGGATACATAATTTAAAGCAATAAACAATACAACATTCTTTACACAACATGTAAAATTAAAATAAATGACAATAGATCCCTATGGGCTTTCAACTCAAGCATCCCATTCTACCCATCAGACCTCTACTCCAATCTCCCATGAATTCCCTAACAGCACAATCCAACAACCAAATTGAATCTACTCGGGTACCCCGGTGCAATGGCGGCCCGAGTAAGGTGTGAGATATAAATATTTTTAGGTCGGTACCACCAATATCTACCCCAAATCCAGACATCCAATAAATAATTTAAACAGTGTGAATGCATGCATAATTAATGTAAGCAGTACAATGTAACTATATACCCAATTACCTAATTCAGCTCTCAGCTGTTGTCTAAACCTACATTGTACATTTGTCATGTTTATCCAATAGTCATAACACATTCATTTTCCTTTATCATTTATCCAAACCTCGATAGATTATATATTTCTTATGATCTGGCCTAAGTCCGACATCCCTAGTATAAGTCACTTACCATATATGTCTCTAAATACCATCTACATAAACAAATAAATGACTGAATCCAAGCTTGTGTTTTGGCTTGGATAACACGTCATAAGACATTCTATTTAATCTTTCATATACAAAGTTTGATCCCATACACTAGAAACAGTTATAATCTCATGGGTCCATCCACTAGTAGTGATTCACCCAAGTCATTTCTACGTCAAAACCCTTTCTCATATTCCATTCATAGATCAATATGTCAAAATGAGTTTTATAAAACAATTAATTTATCTCATGTATGACCAATTAGAACCATAGTCTAATATGAAATAATGGGTGTAGAACATCATGTCTAACACCCTTGTGAGAATTTGGAGCATCAGTCCTTGTCTCACAACCCATGGGTATTTGGTGCATCAGTCCCTATCCCATAATAGAATGTTTTCATGCAAGCTGACTGGAGAACGCCTTGTCTAGTACCTCATGTGGATTTGGACCATTAGTCATTGTCTCACAACCAGTTCATCAATCATACATATATATTAATAATTGATGTAGAACGATATGTCTAACACCCTGAAACCATCAACTAATTATTTCATAAAATAATTAATCCAATCTATTAATTTATTTAACAAATAATTAACAATATTAAACACTCGTCAAATAAGTCTACAATTAAATAACCATTCAACATCACAATAGTTAATAATTAATTAAAAATAATTTATTATAAATCCAAAATAATAATTTACTCAACATTTAATTATACAAATTCATTAATAAGTTTGAACTCGTCCACTAAAACAATGATTCATCCAGGACATTAACAATTTACATGCATGTCAGAAACATTTCATGTCAAACATGCTAAACAAGGCATAGATATTTAGTGACCATCACAAGCATCATATCATATTTTTCAGAAAATCAATCAAAAAAAACTTAATGCATGTAAAGAAAATAGGCATCCAACGGTACCCATGGCCAACAGTAGTAACAAACAATAAATTCACAATCTTAAAATAATGCATGAAAATTAATTAATTCAACAAATAATTTGTTAAATCAAATCGATTTAACCATTTCATCAATTAATTATTCATTTACCATATATCGTGTAATAATTAATCCACCCATTAATTATTACCAGTTTCTAATTTATATACCAAACATCTCAAAATATACAATATTCTCAATATTCAGAAAATGCCACAATTTTCCAACACGTTACTTGATAATTAATTCCTCAATTAATTTCCCTGTTACTCATCCTACCCCATTCAAATCATTTAACTGTTTAATCATATCAATTTTACCAAATTAGCAATACATGCTTAAAACCAACACATGATCAAGTCCTCATTTATCTCGTGTGGGATTTATAATTTAATAAAATAAATGTGTCATGCATCGACAAATCATATATCCACATCGAAAAATCATATATCATTACAAATAAGAAGACATATAAAAATATAAATTATAGCAAGCATGATATGACATTAGCACATAACAACATTTTATCTTTAATGTGAATTTCAATAAAAATTAGTAGTTCCAAAATCAAGGAAACACACATTCTCAATATATATAAAGATTTTATAATTCTTAAATAAAGTGATAGAGATTTGTGACCCTACCTCAGGGTGGCACCATTTTTAATCCATAACAATTTAATGTACTTGGTGGCAACCCGTCCATAACTGTTTTGCAGTCCCATGTGTACACACCATCATATATATATATATCTGTGTGTGTGTGTGTGTGTGTGTGTGTGTGCGTGTGCGTGTTGTCTACATTGATCGAAAAAAATTCAATATATTAAACTGCTACATAGAATCAAAGCAGTAATGAACAACGCGCCTCTAACATGGTAACAGGGACTCATACAAAATTAACAGACAATAATTTAACTAGTTAAAATCCAAAAAGTGGGGTTAAAAACCTAAACGGACCAATGGTTCAAAGAAAAATCAAGCCCATTCACCTCTCCCTTAGATGTGAATGCCGAAACGTGGACCTACGGGTCCCTAAACAACATTCGCATATCATAAAAATTAGAAGAACCCAACAATTGAATAAAATGAAACCTTAGGGTTTCGATCGAGTAGACAAGGTGAGAGAGAGGAGTCAAATGGCCTATATGAAGCAAAATTTAAATTCAGACATACTCACCTTGATGAGGTAGACAAGATTTGTGAAGAGTCTAAGCGGAATCATCACGCGCAAAGTGGAGTCCAGAAGAAGGGGTGGTGAGCTACAGTTTCTTCCCAGAAGTGCCATGCGTTGCTGCGAGAGGGTCCATATGAGGGATACTCGCTAAGTAGAAGGGGACATGTAATGATGGAGGTTAGGCCACAAGGAAGGAGTTGTAGCATCTGGAGCACGAGGGCGCTGCACATCGGGTGAGTCGCCTAAGGAGGAAGAAAACAGGGGGGTCGTGCACCTCCCCAAGAGGCCGCACATCCCCTTTTTATTTTCTTTTTCCCCTAAAATTTATCTAATTAATTAGATTTAATAATTAGAATAATAATAATCATTTTATTATTATTATTATACACATTAAAAACTTATCTAATAAGTGAAAACTACCCATTTAATTAAAATGCTTCTACATTACCTATTCCCTTAATAAATGTTTCATAATTTATTATGAAACTCCCTATTGATCATTTAATTAAATTCTTTTAACATTTATTTAACTAAATAACCACATCATTATTATTATTTTTCCATCATTCATTTATTTAAAACCCAAACCCCCAATATATTACAATATCATTAATATGATAAAAACTCCAACACATAACCCCAAAATTAATTTCCATAATTATAATTAATATTAAATTCATAAAACTAAAATAAAAATATTCTCAGTACTATTATTTTTAAATCCTTTGATAAACCCAACACCTCTATTTAATAACAATACTTCATTAAATCTAAAACCCCTCAGTTAATTAATATAGTAATTATAATTATTACCTTCATATAACGAAAATAATAATAGTGTCATTGTTATTATTAATCCAACCTTGGATAAACCCAATACCACTATTTAATAAGAGTACTTCATTAATTCTGAAACCCCTCATTTAATTAATTGATTCATTAAGAAGATCAAAATCCTAATTAAATTCTTTTAACATTTATTTAATTAAATAAAAACAATAATAATAATAACAACATTATTATTATTATTCCAACATTCGTTTAATTAAATCCAAAAACCCAAAATTTATTACAATGTCATTAATATGATATTAATGATAAAAACTCCAACCCATAACCTCTATTTAAAAATAAATTGTCCTTTAATAATTCTGAAACTCTTCATTTATTTAAAACGATTCTTTGAGAAACCCAAAAGCCACATTAATTTCTTCAACCATCATTTAATTAATTCTTTATCATTCATTTAATCATACAACCACAATAATAATAATAATAATAAGTTCATTATTATTTCAATTAAAACATTATTTTAATTAATCACACTCTCTCATAAAATATTAGTGAATTGAATTAAATAATTTATTAAGCAGTGTAAATTGCACGATTTGGTCCACAAATGTCCGTTGCCCGTGCAGATCCATTAAAGTGATCTTTTCATGTTCTAGTGCTCCCAAGAATCATCGGGAAACCCGCTAAAATTATTGGATAAATATAAAACTCAAAAAACGACACCATTAGGTGTTCTAACACTCAAAATAAAATTCTAGAGCTTGGTATAAAATAATGACCCATTGATAAATTGACAAAAAAATGAAAACCTTCTTATTTTAACCCAGTTGAATAACATGGAAATTTATAGTTAAAAATGTTTCGAAGAAGTTTATAAAATTTATTTATATGGTAATGGTGTTTTTGACACCTCTTCTTAAAATTTGGATTGCATATTTTATAAAGGTTGGTATTGTGTTATGATTAATGCCCCATTTGGCCACATTGGGAATGTGATGAAATGTGTTTATTATAAAAATAGCTCATTGGACGTTTCTCATTTCTAGCCTATGTATAATGGATGGTAGGCCCTCACTATGGAGTCCTTTTGATCCATTATTAGGGTTCCTCAGTTGGAACCCTTTATGATCTATTATTTTAAGGCATGACAGTAGTCCTTAGGGAGACTTGGGGTGATGCATGTTGTGGATTATTATTTTATACATTATGATTTGATTCTCTATTGGAATATATTGGATCACCCACTTTACACATGAGACATATGAACTTGGAATATTGTTAGAATATTCTAAAAATGATTGATGCACTGAAAGGTCATGGTACTGACCAGTGGCCCATAGTTGGCTAATATACTGGTTTCATTGCAATGCGATTTTCTCTCAGTCTGTCCTAAGAAAGGTTGTATAACCATATTGCGAATTTGATTTCATCCTATGTGGCGTGCTACTTTATATGGGGTCTTAGGTATTGGTGTCTTATGGATTATTCTTGAACTCATAGGTTCACCTATGTCTATTGGATTTTAGATTCTTGTAGTAATGATTAGCATACTTGTATGTTTATTTACATTTCCATTGATATGTGACTACCAATGTACTCATGTGTAGTGTTTTTATTGGAAAGAGATGTCTTGGTTCCCAAGGATGTTATGAAAAAAAAATCCAATGAGATTTCAAATTCTATTATTCGTGTTGAAAATTAAACCATCAATTTCCCCTTTAAAAAGATATGTAAACCCTAATGGATCAAACTTGGTTTCACAAAAAATAAGGGCACACATTTGTAATTTTTTTAATTAAAAGTTTTATAAAAGAATACTTTTATATATTGTATTTCAAACATAAAAATTAATTTTTCTTTTATTTTAAAGGATGTGAATTGGGAATATATTATTAGGCTAGCCTACCGAGTTTTAATAATCATGCCTATAGTTATTTTATATATTTAGTCCTTATGTAGGTTTCATCTTGAGCTCATTATCCTTGAGTGACGATTGTTCGTGGTGTTGGAGAGTGACCTGTGAGGTCACATGGAGATAGTTTATTATTTGGTTCGTTTAGTTTTTTTGTATCGTTGTTTTATCGTATTGTTCTTTGTATATGATGTTAACTCTAATTTATTTATAAATTGAACTATTTTTTATTTTTAATGAATTTTTGTAATATATGAATAATTACTATGAGAAATTGATCCCTTGTGTACTATATTGATTCCCTTGGTGCTTATCTCTAGCCCTAGAGGATTGGGAACGCTTATCGAGCCATTCCATGGATCTTCTCTGGTGATTAGTTTAGGGTTGTCCTGGGTTGGTTCATCACAAAATTGTATCAGATAAGGCCTTCTCTTAGTCGACCTTTCCTTTTAGATTGACCTTTATTACATTGTGATGTACTGGTAGATAGAGTAGGATTTTATGTACTTGAGGGGTACATGCTTGTAAGAACCCGGACCTTCTTTTCAGGTGTTTTTTCTTTTTTTGGTCATTTTAGAGAAATAGAGGAATTTCTGGAAATTTCCACAGTGCACACCATGTACTATATGAGTACACACTGTGTACTAGGTTACCATAGGTAGTTTTGTGCTGGTCGTGTAGTGTCCACATATACGACCATGTGGGTGTGACTTAGAGGCCACCTAAAGAAGATTACGAAAAAGGAAAGTACATGGTGTTTACTTTTTAAGTACACTCTGTGTATTTTTTTTTATTTCATTAAACCTATCAAGGTCGCGTCTAATCGCCAAAAACCTCTCTCTCTAGATCTTGTTCGATCGATAGTGTCATACTGCCCTGGATCTTTGATGAACCCCTGAGCTAGTGTCCGTCCTCTGAATCAAACATCTTCATTTGTGTTGGAATCGCATCGGTGAGTTATCTTTTCTCCTAGAGCACCATCTTCTGATTTCTCATCTCTCCTGAGATATCATGGGTTGAATGTTTTAGATTTTTTTATAGATATTCATAATTCTTGGGTGATTCAAGCTTCGAGGTTCACGTATATCATTTCTACAACACCGTGGTAGGTGGTTTGAGCCTTTCCATTGAAGGTATTTGAGTATTATGTGGAATTTATACCAATACCCTTGAACGGGGTATTACGTGTTTACCATTTTACCCCTATTGATTTCTTGCCATTCTTGTATGCTTGTGTAGTGGTTAATTGGATATTAATTGTGTTGATTTATTTTCTTTAGATGTGTTTCCCATGCATGTTCTGTTTACAAACATTTTTCTGCTTAGCATGTTTGGATGTGTTGCCTGTTTTCCATGACTTGTGTTGTAGGGTGGAGTGTTTGTATTCTCACATGCTTGATATGATGTATACTTATTATCCAAGTAGCTCTTAAGGTTACCCTTAGCTATTTTTTCCTTTCTATGTTCATTGACCTACACCGGGCCGTGAGACCCTGGTGTAATAGACTACACGGGGAATTGACCGAGTGGGATTCCTCAGAGAGTCATTAAGCACATTAGACTATAAGGGGAATTGACCGAGTGAGCTTCCTCAGAGATTCATTGAACCACTTGTGTTTATAAAGGGAATTGACCGAGTGATCTTCCTTAGAGAGTCCTTGGCCTTAGGGATATAAGGGGAATTGACCGGGTGAGCTTCCTCATAGAGTCCTTGAATTACCTTCGACTATAAGGGGAATTGACTGTGTGAGATTCCTCAGAGAGTCTTGATTTTTCTTTGACTATAAATGTAATTGACTGTGAGTGCTTCCTCAGAGAGTCCTTATATATTTTTATAATTGAACCAGAGGGGATAGGTTATGTGCACATCCTAGAGGTTTATCGTGCTTGATTAGTTTCTTTTGATATGTGGAATTGTATTCTGATGAGTACTTTCCGGTTTACTACTTCTGTAATTTTACCTACCATATATTCACTGATTGTTAGGAAATGATCTTTGGGTAGTTTCCTACTAGGATTTAGTCTCACACCCTTTTTGATCCATGCTTTTGGGAACAAACTGATTAGATTGCTTTAGGTATAGACAAGGGAATGCTCCCTTCTACATCAGGTTCTTGAATTCTTGTAGAGATGGAGAGCATGGGACCAAGCATAGGCTTGCGATGCTGAGGATATATTTATATGTTTTTTTTCATTGGTTTAGTATTTTTTGTATTCATACATTGTAATTTGTTTGGCTGTTTTCTAGAAATATTTACCATGCATCATATATAAATGTGCTTCACTTGCTTGTTATTATAGTATTCCACTGTTACTATTGTTGGTATATTTAATGCTTCTGCTATTGTGTATTTGTTTTCCCTTCCACTGTGTTACTCTGCCAATGAGGTCATAGTTTCCCCACAATCACACCCAAGGCCCTCACTGCTAGTCAGAAGCCTTTGGCTTTTGGGAAAATGTGCTTAAGGCCATGTGACAAACTGGGTACGGGGTGCCTCTGGGTGGCTTTCGGAACCTGGATGTTACAAAGTGGTAACAGATGAATTATTTTCTCTTGAATTACGATTTGAATCCTTTAGCTAGGGATAGGATTAAATAGGTATGTAGTAATAAGATGTGCCGAGGAGAAGCTAACCCGTGTACCAGGAAAATCCAATCTACCTCGTTTAATGAAATTTTTCTAGTTTTTCAACTTTATAGTTGATTTGATTTTCACTATAAGGTGATTCACATGTTTTTTGTTATTACCGTTATTGTTATTGAGGTTCCATTTCTGTCGCAACTTGATGAGATGAGGGTACGAAATCTCATGCATTGTGTAGGCACTTGCAAGAAATCACATGTCTTGCATTCTTTCCATGTCATCTAGGATGCATTAGAAAATGAATGTTGTTGTGATAGATGTTGTGAAGAATATGCATGTTGTTTTGATAGAGGAATTGATTAAAATACATGTTGTTTGATAGGGTATTGTTTGTGTAAGGTTTTGTTTAAATGAATGCCAAAATTTGTTCTTGAGGTGTTATAGGCCCTCATGGACTGGAATTTGTTGGATTATTGCCTTGTTTTCCATGTTATAACATGTATAGGATACCAAACTTTGATTCACGGGGAGTATGGGCCCTCACAAATCAGAATTTGGAACTTTCAATGTTCGTTTCAGTGTTTTTCTGGGTTCTAGAGTAGTTTCAGAGGCTTACTGTCTGGAAAAACCTAGAAGGCATGGCATGTAATTTATTTACACACCATGTGTTCTTTTGATCAGGAAGAAATTTTTTTTCATAAGTATATGTCATGTACTTTATGTACATGTCGTGTAGTCTCTACTTGTGTCATAGGTCATGTGGGTAGAGACATGAAATAGGGAATTTATTAAGGGAACACGTCGTGTACCAGTTGTACACGCCGTGTGGTGTTGACCCTATATTTGCTTGTGTAACTAATAGTACAGAAGGATAAACCATAAGTTATACACGCCGTGTCAAGATCGAACACACTGTGTATTCTGACCCAGGTACCCGGCCGTGTCACTAACTACACGGTTCAATGTTATCCTTTAATGTACATGTGGTGTCCATCTTGAACACACCATGTAGTCTTGTCTTAGGTGAGCTGTGTGGCTTAACTGTGTAAAAGGACTCGGTTAGGGGAAGAGGATTCAAGTACATTCCATGTGTTAATAAAACACGCCATGTGTTTGGGGTGTTACACGACTAGTTTAGGTAGAAGTACATGCCCTTGTGAATAGCAGAAGGGAACACGTCATGTAAGAATTGTACAAGTCGTGTACTCAAGTTTTGTAAAACTTGAATGATTTATTTATCTTATTCCCTTCCTATGCTTTTAGATTTAAGTCCTTGATAATATTGATCTAAGGTGTGCACTTGACCTTAAAGAGTCATGCCAGAGAGACATCCTCTAGTTGTACATCAGTTTCCAGGCAGTGATCAGACACCAGACATGGATGATCAGGGAATTCTAGCTAATTCTCCAGTTGTGCAATCCTTGGAAACAAATGTTGTACCAGACACAGGTTTTGATGCATAGTTCAGAGAGGGTTTCATGAGGATGATGCAGACCTTTCAGAGAGTGCCATCTCATGCCCCGTCGATGGCAGAATTGGAGCAGGATTTTCAACGGTAGTATCCTCCCACTTTCTTCTGGAATAGAGGACCCCAATCTCTATAGTCATGGTTAGAAGCCACATTGACGATCTTCAAGCATCTGGAGATACCTCTAGCGAAGAGGGTGAAGCTCGAGACGTACACACTTTGATAATCTTCCAAGAGGTGGTTGTATGTGGTCTCATAGGTGGGATTCCAGTAGAATATGTATTGGGATGAGTTTTATCACATAATCTACGATTGCTTCTATTCGGAGACCTTGAGGGATGATCGAGCTCGAGAGTTCATGAGTCTAGAGCAGGGTACTTTATCTGTTATGGATTATTCCTCTCGCTTCATCGAGCTACAACACTTCATACCCTTTATAGGGGGAGATGATTTGTTCTATGCACGGATGTTTGAGGATGGTCCCGGGAAGGATGTCTGATCCCAGGTGAACATATTTAGGTTGACTTCGATATCCCCTATCATCAACCAGGAACTGATTACAAAGTGTAACTTAAGGGACTCTGGAGCTGGGAGCCAGGGCGGTTCGACATCTAGAGTTAGTATTCCTTATATTAATAGCAGGATGTGCCACCGGGAGACTACACATGATGATCAGTGTATGTGGGATGCATCTTCCGGTATCCAGGTGGTGGGCTACCAGTGTGGAAAAGGCGGGCATACAAAGCCACATTTCCTGAGAGACCCAGTGGAGTGTCGATATTACGGCAAGATGGGTCACCTTCAGCACTTTTTTCATATCTTCTCACCAGCAACTGGTGACAAGGTTTCTTAGATGACTCCTCGTTCAGGAGTAGCGCTGCCAGTTCCTCACCAGTCTAGGAACTAGAGTTCTTTTGGCCATTCAGGTCGAGGTGGAGGTTGTGTTCGTGGTAGTCGGTAACAGGTATTTTAGTGACTGTAGGGTGGATCAGCTCAGAGTGGTCAGGTAGGGTCACAGGGCCATGGTGCAGGCTATAATTTTGTAGTGGAGCAGAACCAGCAGGAGAAGGATCTCGGACCCTCTATAGTTCGAGGTATGATCTTAGTATCCTCAATTTTTTCTTCTTCTCTTTTCAATATAGGGGCTTCCCATAGCTTTATATTTGTTGTTGTCGTGTAGAGCTTTTATCTCTGAATCTTTTCTTCTGCTGATATCTTGATGCTAGACACTTTGTTGGGGATGAGAACGACTAGTCTACGTTAGTGCATGGAGTGCCCTCTAGAGGTTGGTGGGTGTCACTTTTTATGGGACCTCTAGGTTCTGGAGATGTCAGGTTATGATTTCATTCTCAAAATGGACTTTTTAGTTCCCTACCTAGAATTCTTTGACTATTATCACTGCATGGTGAGTTTTACATCACCAGAGGGTATATAGTTTCTTCATAGGGGTGAGTGGGATGTCTATGCTAGCAGAGCAGGACCCGAGCGTCATGGGATGGGAGGAGTTACATCCTTGATTGCTAGTCTATACCTGGATGACCAGGGGACTTCACAGTTAGACTTTCCTCTAGTAGTGGATCATTTTAGGGACATCTTCCCAAAGTACTTTTTAGGTTTTAATCTGAAGCGAGAGGTGTAATTTTCTATTGAGCTAGTTCTAAGAGCAGCTCCAGTGTCAATTCCTCCTTATAGGATGGCTACACCAGAGTTGCAGGATCTCACATAACAGTTGGAGGAGTTGTAGGAAAAGGGTTTCATCTGACCCAGTACTTCTACTTGGGGTTTTCCTATCCTGTTTGCGATGAAGGAAGATGTTACCCTTAGGCTTTGTGTGGACTATTAGAAGTTGAACAAGTTGATGGTCAAAACCGATATCCCTTGCCTAGGATTGATGATCTCTTTGATCAGCTTCGAGGAGCCCGGGTGTTCTCAAAGATTTACCGGATATATGATTACCATCAGTTGCATGTTTGACCATCTGATATACCTATCACAGCTTTCCAGAGCTGGTATGTTCTATACGAGTATATGGTTATGTCATTCGGTTTTACGAACGCACCTGTAGTTTTCATGGAACTGATGAACCGAGTGCTCCATCCGTACATGGATTCTTTCATGGTGGTCTTTGTGGACGATATATTGGTGTACTCTCACACTCTAAATGACAATGCTACCCATCTTGAGATCATTTTGAGTACACTGAGAGAGCATCAGTTATAGACAAGCTCTCAAAATGCCACTTCTGAATAGATTAGATTCACTTCTTGGGTCATGTTCTCTTAGAGACAAGAGTATCAGTAGACCTAGAGAAAGTGAGAGCAGTAGTTTCCTAGGAGCAGCCGAAAAACATCTTTTTGGTGTGGAGTTTCCAAGGGATGATTGGATACTACAGACACTTCATACAAGAATTTTCACGTATAGAAGCACCACACATAGGTTTGACTAAGAAGGGTGCAAAGTCCTTGTGGGCAGATTCTTGTGAGTCAGCCTTTCAGGAGATGAAAGGGAGAATGACTTCTGCACTGATACTAGTCTTTCCAGAGCCGGGAAAGGGATATAATAATTACTGTGACACATTAAATATTAGTCTAGGAGTTATTATTATGTAGGGACAAGGAGTAATTGCATACGGGTCTCGATAATTGAGGCCACATGAGAGGAATTACGTGACGCATGATCTGGAGTTGGCAGCAGTTGTTCATGCTTTATGTTATTAGAGACATTATCTATTAGGATAGTGTAGACACCAAAAATTTCTGCAGGGCCGAGGAAGGTTTGGGCGTGACAAAGCGAAGCCATATTTGGAAACGGCGATCCATTTTGGGGGGGGCGTAGGGGCGGCGTGAAAAAAATAATTAGGTGCGTGAAAACAATATGCCCCGCATGAAAAACTCCAAGATTTACAAGTTTCCACATGGGCGTGGAACTTTATCGCACCACTGCTCCGTGCGGTTGATCTACAAGCTGCCGACATCGGGCGCACAATATTTCATGCCAGAGTGTTTTTCTCCTGAACACGCGATCCCGAGTACCTATAAATAAAAGGCCACCCTTCGACTTCTGGGATGAAGAATTTGAACCATCTACCCTGCATGAAAGTCTTCTCCCGTGCACACAAAAAGATGGCTCTTAGGTACTGAATTTTTTGCACCTGGTCTCCTAGGGGTCCTCTTTTGTGCGAGACCCCTCATGCTTGATCCTTTTCCAAATCCCTTTGACTCTCATCCCTTGTGCACAATTCCTTCTAATTGTGCGCAATCCTGTCATCTGTGGGCAAACCCTTCCAAATTTTGTTCCCTCAATTTAGCGCCTGGACCGGCCCTTTCACGCCCGAACCCGGTTACGTGCCCATCCCAGCCTTTTTCATGAACACTACTTAATTGCATGCCACCCTGGCCAGTTTCGCGCCAACTCTGTCCTTTTCACTCAAGCACCTCAATTGCACGCCAGACCGCCACATTTTCACGCAGTAGTCCCTTTTGCACAAAAGCCTCCCGCCTTGTGCATCCGTGGCATCCCTCTTCATGGCATCAATTTCGAGTGCCTCCAGCACCAAAATCATCTTCATCATATAATCATTTTCCGTGAACCCTCTTAGGTTCACACGAAGTAACTTCAAAGTCCCCTGGATGATACCACCAGTTGTGTTTCTTCGCCTCATGCTTCTTCAGATAGGCACGCTAACAGCTATTGATTTTTTTCATATCCACGCTAATGTGGGCCCCGCGATGGTTCGCACCATGATACCCCCCATCCACGGCTTTTCATGTCCCCTCTATGCACCAAGGAGTAGAGGGTACCGATTATATAAGTATTATGGGTGCGGAGAAAACCCACCTCGTCCGAGCTGTAGGACGTTAAACTGCCAAGCACCATCATCCTTGGCACATGATATTGAACTGTGGCCTTGCCTCACACCTCGCACATGGGGTTCCCCACCTTGAACTTTCTCCACACCCAATGGTCTCCATGAGGATGAGATATTCCCTCACAATGGATGATATCTTCCTTATCGGAGTGGATTTTGTCCGCTGGGAAAGGGCGACCATCTCGGTGTAAGCCCCAATCTTTTCTTGTTGGAGGCAGCATCCTTGCTCCTCCTTTCTTCTTCAGTCCCAAGGACCAGGGGGAGGGGGAAATGTACATCGGACCCCTCCTTTCTTCTTTTCCAAATCCCTCTCCCGATGGGCTTTGTCATCGTTGGGCCTCCATCCTAGAGTAAATCCCAACCTCTTTGGGCTGCTAACCATGCATAAACCCCTATTCCCTCTTTTGGAAACGATCATGCATAATCCCCACTCCACTTCCCATGGACACACCCTTCGTGACGTGATTGTCGAGTCTCTGTTATCTAATGTTTCTCACATTGAGCATGACTCACGTGGGATTATAGTGAGAACTGACAATGACATCTTCCTTGGGCCGCCTCATAGCGTAAGCCCTAAAAGCCACCACCTGAACTATGAGGACTTTGATCTTTTCCAAGGCAAGGTACGTAGGAAGCCTCGCTGAAGTTCAAGCCCAACACCCAACTGTTCATTCTGACCATCTTCATGTCGGTTCGCCAACCCCACCTAAACTACGGGGTATTTGATCTTTTCTAAGGCAATGTACGTAGGAAGCCTCCCTGAGGTTCAAGCCCACCATCCGCATAGACCCCTGGTCCACCTTCACGTCGGTTCCCAAACCCACCTGAACTACGATATATTTGATCTTTGCTAAGGCAAGGTACATTGGAAGCCTCCCTGAGGTTCAAGCCCACCATCCACCTATACCCCAAGTCCACCTTCATGTCGGTTCCCAACCATCTGAACTACGAGGAATTTTTTCTTTACTAAGGCAAGGTACATAGGAATCTTTCCTGATGTTCAAGCCCACCATCCACCTGGACCCCAGGTCTACATTCACATCGGTTCCCAACCATCTGAACTATGAGGAATTTGATCTTTTCTAAGGAACAGTACGTAGGAAGCCTCCCTGAGGTTCAAGCCCACCATCCCCCTGGACCCCTGGTCCACCATCACATCGGTTCACCGACTCCTCCCCTATACCTGAACAACGTGGACTTTGATCTTTCCAAAGGTAAGGTATGTAGGAAACGTCCATGAGGTTCAAGCCCACGATTCATTGGGTCGCTCCGACCCCTTTATGTATGTTCACCAACACCTTGGGCTACCTCAGAGCATACACCCCAAATGCCCCCATAACCATCCTGAACTATGCAGACTTTGATCCTTGCGAAGGTAAGGTACGTAGGAAGCCTTCATGAGGTTCAAGACCACCACCTGGTAGTTTTGACACCCCTTCACGTTAGTTCACCCCTGTCCTGAACAGTGTTAAATTGTGGACCCCATCCAGCGGTAAGCCGTTGTGACCCTGTTCAGCGATAAGCCATTGTGACCCCATCCAATGGTAAGCCGTTGACATCCCCAATCAGCGGTAAGCCGTTGAAACCCCCATCATCGGTAATCCATTGATACCCTCATCAGTGGTAAGCTATTGAAACCATCATCCACGGTAATCCATTGAAACCCTCATCAGCGGAAAGTCCCCATCAAATGAACTATGCAAAATTTGATTCCCTACCATGGGGATAGGTAGGGAACCTTTTTGAGGCACAATCCCAAAACCATCGTCATCCTCATGATGGTACCATCCCATTCACCACCCCCCCCTCACGAAACCTTTCATCATCCATCCTAATTCTTACCTAGGCCACCACATCCCGGTGGGATCATGCCACCCCATTCCTCGTTCCATCTAACAGAATTTGGGAACCCACCCACACGATGGCCCCAATATCGGTGTTCCCTCTAGGGGGTTCCCCCATATGATCATCTCTAGTCAGTGTTCTTCTAAGCCCGTTCCGTCTCTACTGGACGTTAAACTTATGGAATACCCTATGTTCAACATGGGAAGGTGAGGAAAACCTCAGATACATGCCCATGGAATATGATTCCCCACATTCGATGTGGGATGCATCAGGATTTCACGCCCTCGAGAAGCCCTATAATAAGGAACAGAAGATAGACACACCAATCCCCCAATGTCCAGACACACCAGTGATTCCCAACGTGACTACTCCCCTAACCGAAGGTTGCTGCCCTGACCAGACCCCTTGGAATGTCCTGACAGAAGTAGTGTAATTAACTGGAATCCATGAAGATATGGAACCAAGAAGAGTTTCACGAACAACGTCTTAAGTCTATAAGGGAGCCATGGAAGATATGATGAGTTCTGAGGAGGAATCCATAGAAGTAAGAACCGACATTCCATCATCTCGTTTTGATTAAGGATAAAATGTCCCTGAACAACGAACAGATGCCAACTGCCTTTGGAAAGTGGGAATGTGGGGCAACAGTTGTGTGTCCTCCATAGATGGATGCATGTGCCCCAGTGAAGGATTTGGAAATAGAAATGGTGATCTCAGCCTAAAATTATACTCCTAAATATAGAGATTAGTAGTGCTTGGGAAATTAATGGATTGACTTGTCACCGGATATAGTTATCCGGCGTTGGGTCCCACCAAGAAAATTGTGGGCCTGGTGTGAAACTCACCAGAAGTTGGGGCAGTAGAACATTATACATCTCGTTCTATGACATTGTCAGCGTGGATCCCCCTTACAGGCCACGGAATATGGGATGGCATTGGGGCGTTGGTTGTAAATTCCTTTTTCCTTTCATCACTGATGAGTTAATCTCCCTGCTTCTTAGGAATCACGTTGTTACACCAGGGACGCGATCACCGCCTACCGATCGATGCAGGGGCAGGGGAAATGCCAACACAGCCTTCCCACGTGGTTTCATATCTCCCACAATGAACTCTACTTCTATGACCATGGGGCGCCCATTCCCCCTCTCTCCATCCGAGGTAATTCAACGGAGGGTAATTAACGACCTCATGTGTCATTACAAGGAGAAGGGAATAATCTCTACCCGGGATATGGCCTGCCTGAATCTGGAGGCATCTATGCCTCATCGCCAACGTCACCCCTGAGGGCCCATGCAGGGATCCATTGCTCCCCACCCTGACATACAACCACTTCAGGAGCATGTCCCCGGAGTGCCTTGACGACTCCATTCCTTACGCTGATGAGGTAGGTGATGTCCGGCCCAGCCTAGTCCGATTCCCAATCCAGGGGCTCCCAGCAAGGGCTCTCACCCGTCCGAGTCAACACTGTCGCCTAGTCTTGCTGGAGGAGGAGCAGGTATGATACGTACCTTCACCACCATCCTTGGTTCGTCCGACTTGATGCCAGTGTCAGGATGAAGTTAAGGATGATCCCCGCAGAGGGGCGTCAACGTTGGTAGCTACAATGGTATGATCTACTACTGACACATATCATCAGGTCCCTACATTCACTGAGCAGGGGCACTTATACGCCCAGTCATGATCGATTCCCCTACCACCCCACTGGTAGGCTAGGTTGACTCTCTTGGTCGTTGGCACAAGTAGTGGTCGTTGCAAACCAATAGGCAATTATTCCACCCAGTACAGAGGTCCTCCCTTTACCACCATTGCATAGAACGTGGGCCTCCCCTGCTTTGAGGCTCGACCTGGAGGTATTCCCCATGCCACCCCCGATCCGAATGAAGGTCTTCCCCGCGGCAATGATACTTGGCACGGAAGCCTCTCCCATGACCATTACACTGGGTATGGAGTCGTTCCTCCTGCCCTGACCACTGGTGTAGGGACATTGCCTATTCCGTCTCTCGTCAACGTGGGGATCCTCCTGATGTCCTCTCAGCAGCTGGTGAAGCTCCTCCTTGCCTCAACATCTAGATGTGTGGGGGCCAGTATTGCCCCATCTGCACCCAACATGGAGGTCCTACATGTTTTCAGTTAGACCAGTACAAGGACCCTCCTCGTACTTAAGTTGCCAGTGAAAGTAGGCATGGAGGTCCTCCCCATGCTTCTTCCAGTTCTAACGGAGTTTTGTCCCGCTCCAATTCTATCCATGGATGTCCTCCACATGTCCCCTTCGACATTTTCCCGGTACTCCTCGCACCCCTGCTTCCATGAGTGGAAACCCCCTCCACCCCAACTCTAGTGCAGGCGAAGGATGTCGTGTCCGAAATCTGCCATGTCTCGAGGAGCCACAAAGGAGCAAGAAGGCAGGTCATCGCCACCATAAGAGGAATTATGAGAGATCCAGACAGAGATCAAACCGGTCTGCTTCTTAGACTCTGAAGCGGAGTATGACTTAACTCGGCAACCCTCACCTCGCTCATCTGAGTCAAGGGCCAGGGCAGGATCAAGGTGCATCAGCCTAGTACTTCCGGAATGTGAGATACACATGATTCCTACCTCCCACCATAGGTATCTACAAAAGGATGAAAATCTGGTGACCTAGTAGGTTATGGTCGTGAAATCACCACCATCGTCACTGGAAGGACTCTCTACCTCCACAAGAGACCACGAAGAGCTATTCTGGGGACCAATGGCTGACGAGCAGCAACGCGGCCTATCACCAGTAGCCCTAGCCCTTGAGCTGGGAACTGCGGCCGTCAGCCCATCCTATCTCTATGTAGTGGCTAGGTCGCTACACTCTTCAGAATAAATCCCAAGATATGGTGGCCAGTCAGCCCGTTCACCATACTCTCCACTGGCCTGCCTTTCGTCCCAGCATTCTGCCTCAATACCGCTATCAGTTCCTAAGCCACCCCTAGTTGGTGAGTGGGTAAATCAAGGGATATACCCTAAATCTGAACTAAGTATCTTCTAGAACATCCTCATGGTGGACCACTTCCCTGAGAAGTTCTAGCCCATGGCAGTGCTGAATTTTCGTGTACCGGAATCCGTCACCCCAGAGGAGGTTGAATGTTTCCGCCAAAACCTTTGGGTGACACACTTTCAGCTTCGTTATCAGTGGGTGGTTTATCCTAGGATCCAAGCGCATCTGGAACAGATTGGTGAGCAATGTCATCTAGAAGATCTGGTTGTGCTACCTGTGGCCCAGCGCCCCGAGTCACCAGGTCTTCATACGACCCTCCAACAACAATGCGTTCAGAGTTTCAAAGTACTTCACAGAATCATCAAGGAGGCATCCCCCCATGCACAGATACATGGTTGCGGTCAGTATTCCTCCCTCCTCTTTAGTCTTATCTAGTGGCAGCCTGACGACCTTCTAGGCAATATCGAGGATATGACCCTAGGAAGGGTCACGTTCAACAGGGTAGACATAGTAGTTGTGGAGGATGAGCTAGAGCTTCTCGATGAAGACTTACCCCCAGAGGTAGTTCCACCACTATTGGATCCATCAGGAAGGGTTAGGAGCCAGCAGAGAAGCCTACTTGGTCTCCCTGCACCCACCGAAGTATTTGTACTCAGTAGGAATTCCAGTAAGGGAAAAGAGCACGTCGGAGCGGCCAAACACTCTGACCTGTCCACCTCAATACAGAAGATGGAGGAGGACCCCAAGAAGGCCACATTGCACCAACTACATGTTGAGCAGAAGAATCTAGCCGATGACCTCTTGGATGAATGCACTGTAGAGCAATAGCCCAACTACAACAATCCTAGGCCAGTATAGCAGGGGCAGGAAGAACTTTTCCTCGGTGAGCTGCCCGCAAGCAACCCTGACAATGCAGCTCCCACAGACAGGGCTGAAGCCAGAGCTCACGGTAAGAGGGTGTGGTATGTATTTCCAAACCCTCTTGAATGGCACGGAAATCCAAGGAATCCTGCTTGGGTTCCCCCAGCTACCCAGCAAGCCACTCCACCAACCGCTCCACGAGTCACTGAGCCTATCTACCATGTTGAAGAACCTGCTAATGTGCTCATAGTTAGGGATCCCTATCAAGATAGGGACTCCCACCCAGATTATCCTATGATGGTGCTCATAGCCCACCTTGAGGCATTGGAAACACGACATGTTGAAATCCCACCTGATGGTAACCCATATCTGGTGTGGGTGGATGATATGCTGGCAGCTCCGAGTTTCGGGAATCCAACCTTCTCCACCTTTAACGGGATGGGGGACCCAACGCAGCACCTAGCCCACTTCAACTCAAGCTATGGACCCATGTTAGGGACTCCAGTGAAGCAGGAGGCTGCCATGCTCCACTATTTTTTTCAGACATTAGAGGGGACGACATTTGTCTGGTATAGCCAGCTCCCCGTTAGATCCATAACCATCTGGGATGACCTTCGCAAGAAATTACTCTATCAGTTCAGTTCCACCACCTGGAAAACCAGAATCGCAGACCTCTTCAAGTGCAAGCGAAGTCTTGATGAGATATTCGTGGACTTTACCACCCGGTGGAAGGGGATCACATACTCCCTTGACATGCCACTGACTCTGAAACAATTAATGATAATGTGTGTAGGAAATGTCAAGACGGAACTGGTTCCTTCTCTGATTACCCAGAACTACCATGGAGGATTCCAAGACATCTCTGATAAGGCCCAATGCCTAATGGAAGCCCTACAACAGGCCATCCAGGCATGTCCATTTCCCCTTGTAATTCCAGCAAGGAGGGCTGCTAGAGCTGAGCCCGCTGCGGTGGCCCAAATAGAGGCCCCCAGACAACTGGAGTTACTACTAGTGGCACCGGCCTTATAACCTCACAGAATCCCTCCAACTTAGGTGCAGCCTCCGATTCAGCAGCGTCCGCCTCAGAATCGGAAGATTCCCCCATCTAATGATCTTCCACCGCCAAGGCCGGACAATCAGGGTCCACCTCCTTGACAGGCCCCTCCAACTCCTCATCAGGGTAAGGCTCAAAGGCCCCCCTTCCCAGTCAGAATAAACTAGACCAACTCATTCATCGAGAATCGGGTCCTTGGTTACTTCCATAGTGCCTTACTGTAGGGAATTCTACGCTTTCCTGAGTGTAGATGGCCAGAAGAGGCGAACCTCACTGATCGCCCCAACTACTGACCCTATCATCAGATCCTGGGGCACACCCTCAAGCAGTGTTATGTGTTTACCGACTAGCTTCAAGACCAGGTCACTAACAACATAGTTAGGCTGGGACCAGTCTCAGCACCAGTGGCGGGTGTATTTGTAAGTTCGTAAAATAGTAGCGACAGCGAAGCTGAGTGGAAGCAGGTTTCTAACCACGGTTCCCAGAAGTACGATAATTGGATGGCTCGAAAAATGGTTGCTTGTTCCCATGGTATCATTCGGTCACACCTGAATTGGTTGGATCCTTCAAAAGATATGGCCACCACTTCTGCAACATCATCTCAGTCGGCCTCTTCCTAGGAGAATAAGCATCTGTGGAACAAGGGAAAGCAACGCACCCTGCCGATGCCATTGTCATCCTTCTCTCTCGACGACTTCATGCCCCCTAAGATGGGGATTCCTCCCAGAATCCACCAAGTGATGGATGAATCTTCCAGTGATATTCAAGGGTACACTTTGGCTAATACCGTGGAGTTGGTAAACCCCTACATGATTCCTGATGACGGGAAGTGACCGATGAACCTCCACAATGTCCCCAGCTGATGCCAACTTCGGCGTAGTCGCAGCCATATGGGTCATCAAGGCACATCATTTGGTACCTCCAGCCAGGTCGTGCATGCCACTGAGACCAGACAGTAGGCCCAATGCAGAGCTCAGCACGCGCAACCTTTTCATCTAGTGTTGTTGGGCCTGCCTCCACCATCATTTGTGCTACTGGATTAGGCAGAGCTACCTCGACCATACCGCATTCAGCCTCGTCCTGCCACAGGTTGATCTCAGTCATCTGGTCCTCATTCGGTAGCTACCCTCCGAGCTTCGACTAGTGAGCAGTGGGACATTCTCAGTACCAGCCAACCGCCAGTCCACCCAACGGGGCCCTCCATGCCTCCAATCACACAACGGCCTCCTGTAAGCATAAGTTCGCGCCTGGCGCAAAATTATGATGTCCTCAAGCACATTTCCATCATCTCCGCGAGGCTCTCCATCCTCAAGGCCCTTCTCTTGTCGTCAGATATGTGTGAGGCCCTCGCTGAGGCTTTAAGAAGCCCCTTCCAATTTGAGACGGTGGTAGCAGCTACAGAAGCCTTCCATGCTAAATCGGTTGAAAACGCTGAATTTCATGCGATAATTTTATTCTCTAGGAAATTGAAGGATCTCCCATACATGGGAACATCCGCCCGCTATACATTACTGGCCAGTTTAACGGCATGGAGTTCCATTGATGTCTTGTTGGCACTAGCTCCGGAATTAACCGTATCCCGATACGGATGTTGCAGAAGAAAGGGTTATCTGAATCTGACCTGACTCCCTTCGATTAAAGGATCCATGGATATGACAGGACCGAGAAGACCCCAGTCAGAATGATCCATTTGAAGACCCGGTTCTGTGGCCTAGTTTCCATTACCAAGTTTATGGTTGTCTCCCATGAAACCACGTACAATGCATTGATGGCCAGACCATGGATCCACCTGCAGTGATGGTCCACATGTCGTATCACCAGTGCCTCAAGTACTCCCTCAATGGTCGAGTAGGTGTACTTCAAGGTGATGCATCTCCTTTCACCTCTTGTGAAGCCCATTACTTGGATGCTTACTATTACAAGAACAAGGGTATGCAGATTCAGTCAAGTGAGGTTGAGCCTGCCATGGCTGCAACTAACCCCTAGGTAGGTCTAGATAACTCCTACGTCTTCCCGGTCCATCGATTGGAGGCCATAACCCCCGACATGGGGAAACGTTTTGTTCAATCTGTTATAAGAGGGAATCATATTCCCAAGTCCAAGCGATGGTGAAAAATAACCTTGTACTCCTACACAAACCAGGATCAGGTGATCCCAGAGCCTCCTACCCCCGTACGATATCGGGATGTCCACCCCATGGAAACGACATCACGTCATACATGTCAGCTTCGCTGGGATGGGATTAACTGTCTCTAGACGACGCGCCACTATTGCTTTGATAGCATCAAGTGTGGCCCCTTAGTCCATAGACCAGGTGGGATCGGATCGACTGCCTTCATTGCTATGGTTTCAGCAGCACGTTAATCTCTCGATATGTTGTACACCGCTGTTGAGGATGGTAACAACCTCCCATCAGGATCTACCAACCCAAAGGAAGATTTTCCCATTTGTAATCTGTCCCCCGCAAGAGAATAAGAGGATTTGGAGGATGCTCCCCACACCTTCGAAGAAGGTGTCTCCGCTACGGTTGATGAACTGTTACAGGTGAACCTCAGTAGCGAGGCAGATCTGAGACCCACCTTGATCAATGCCTCCATGTCCCTTGTGGAGCATCAGTGGTACATATATTTCCTTAAGTAGCATCATGATGTATTTTCCTGGAGCTATGACTAAATATAAGGACTGTATCATTAGGTAACCATCCACCACCTCGGTCTCCCTGAAAATCATTGTGGGTTCAAGTAGCCTCCTAGAAAGATGATCCCTTCTCATGGTTCCATGGTCGAGGCCAATTTTGACAAGATCATCAGATCAAAATTCATCAAGGAGGTCCGGTACCCCAAGTGACTAGCCAACAATGGGCCAGTTAGGAAGAAGAACAGACAGATCAGGGTCTGCATCGACTTCTGATACCTCAACCATCATTGTATGAAGGATGCTTTTCCACTTCTAGTGACAGAATTGTTGATCGATGCTACGGCTGGGTTCCAGGCCCTCTCATTCATGGATGGTTACTCCGGATAAAACTAGATCCGAATGGCCCCCGAGGATGAGGGGTTCACAGTTTTAGGGCACCCCAAGTTACTTTCTGTTACAAGGTTATGCCCTTCAGCCTGAAGAATGCAGGTGCCACCTATCAGCAGGCCATGCACCACATATTCAAGCCAATCCTCGAGATATTGGTGGAATGCTATGTGGACGATCTGGTGGTGAAATCTCGCCAGTGCCAGGACCATCTCAAGGACCTTGGGAAAGTGTTCGGATTCCTCTGTTCCCGCCACTTGATGATGAACCCGTTGAAATGTGCCTTCGGGGTCACATCTAGGAAGTTCCTTGGCTTTGTTGTCAGGTACCGGAGCATCGAGATTGACCCATAGAATATCAAGGCCATCATTAAGATGCCTCCCTCGAGTAATAATCGGGAGCTTAGAGGTTTCCTAGGACACTTAGACTACATACGCCGATTCATTGCAAATCTGGACGGAAAGTGTATGCCCTTTTCCTGACTCATGAAGAAAGGATTTGCCTACAAATGGGATGAATAGTTCCAGACCGCATTTGATGAAATCATGCAGTATCTGCTCTAGACTCTGGTCTTGATTCCACCCATCTCCAGAAAACCACTGATCCTGTACGTGAATACCCTGGAATGATCTCTTGGTGCCCTTCTCGCCCAGAAGAACAATGAGGGGATTGAAAACAACCTCTACTATCTCAGTCATATGCTCATTATTATGGAGACCAGATACTCCCTCATCAAAAAGTGCTACCAAGCACTGGTATTCATAGTATAGAAGTTGAGACATTACATGAAGCACCACAAGGTCCAACTGGTGTCTCGGGTAGACCGGCTGAAGTAAATTCTAAACCACCCCATGTTGATTGTTCGTCTAGCACGGTGGGTGGTAATCCTCCAGAAGTTCGACATCAGGTTTGTACCTTAGAAATATATCAAGGGAAAGGCATTGGAAGACATTCTTGCTACCCATCCAACCCCCACAGACCAGTCCTTGGACTTGTATTTTTCTAACGAGGAAATCCTCTCGGTAGATCAATCCATCCCATGCTAGCAGATGCAATTTGATGGTGCCTTCCGAAGCCCCACTGGTAGGAGGCTCAATGATCCTAGACTAAACATGGTAGGCCAGGGTATTGTCTTTATTACCTCGGCACAAGCCATTCTTCCATACTCATTCATGTTGTGAGAAGGATACACCAACAATGAGGTAGAGTATTAGGCTCTTATCACTGGCCTCGAGTTGGCCCTCGAGATCAATGTGCCCCATTTGCATGTGAAAGAAGATTTCGAACTAGTCGTCAAGAAATTCAACGGTGACTATGTTGTCAGAAATCCAGAGCTTTTACTATTGTTGGAGTGCACCCTTCAGCTAATGGCCCAATTTCCATCTCGGTCGGAAGTTACTCATGTCCCTCGATCTCAAAATGGTCGATCAGATGCCCTAGCCATCTTGGATGCATCACTTTCAGAAGTCGAGCAGGATGATCTAATAATACGCGTGGAACATCAGAGATTCATTGCTCCCATCACCCCAGATAATGAAAATGGCAAATGAGTAAGCCATCTTACTACTGGAGCCTCCATGTCAGGACCCCCAGGCTCCTCAGACGTAGTGGTTGAAGTGACCTACGACTGGAGATTCCCCTTTTTCGAGTATCTCCAAAATGGATACCTCCCAGTATATCGGGCCAAGCATGAGCGAATCTGACGTTGCGCGGTGTAGTTTTCCCTCCATATTTGTCCCTGTCTTGAACAGATCCTCTACAAGTGTGGGTTAGATTTTTTTGTCCTTTGTTGCATCTAGGGAGTCAATATTTCTCCGGTCATGCAGGAGGTTCATGTTGGTTCCTGCAGTGCTCACCAGACTGGGTCAAAGTTTTCCCATCAGATCTGGAGACTAGGGTACTTATGGTCTTCCAGGGTCCACGATTGCATCGATATCTCCAAGATATTTCATGCATGACAAATTCATGCTAACTTCTTGCATCATCCTCCAGAACCTCTCCACTCTACCAAGTACTCTTTTCCATTCGCGGTGTGGGGACTCGATGTCGTGGGACCATACCCACCAGTGACAGCTCGCCAGTGCAGGTTCATCCTGACTGCAACGGATTTCTTTTCCAAGTGGGAAGACGCAGTTCCGCTCAAGGAGGTCAAGGCCCATTCTATCGTTTACTTTGTGAGCTCCAATATCATCTACTGATTTGGAGTCCCTCACGTTGTCCTCATTGATAATGGTACCAACTTCTGCACAGCTAAGTTGAATAAGTTGTACGCCAAGTACAACATCCGTTCGAATCATACCTCTCACTACCACGCGCAGGCGAATGGACAGATCAAGGCATTCAACAAAACCCTCTCTAACATTTTGCAAAATATGGTTTGTTAGAATAAGAAGAGTTGGTCAGACAAGATCCCCAACGCCCTTTTGGGCCTATCGGATGATGACTCTTAATTCCACACAGGTGACCGCATAATCCTTGGTATACAGAGCTGAGGTCGTCCTGCCCATCGAGATCCAGCTACCATCGTTACACACAGCGGTCTATGACCAGCAGGTGCCAGATAAGGTGGTCGAAATTCATCTGTCTGAATTGGAATCATTTTATGAGAATAGGCTACGTGCCCTGCACAATCTAGAAATGCATCACAATAATATATCTAGAGTGTTCAATAAGAAGGTTCTCCTACACTCTTTCCTACAAGAAGATTTGGCATTATCCCTCAGGGTTCCAATGATCCATGGTAGGAAACCACGCCAAGTTGGATCCCAAATGGGAAAGACATTACATAATTCATAGGGTTTACCCCAATGGAGTATACTCCCTGGTGATCATGGATGGTGAGCGTATAACTCCTCCCACCAATATCAAGTTCCTCAAGCAATACTTTTCCTAAGCCTACTGGTCCTGCACGTCCTTAAACTAGATGGTCTTGCATGACCCCAAACTGCACGATGGTTCTGCATGACCTTAAATTGTTCGGTCCTACATGACTTTACACTTCACATAGTCCTGCACAATGTTAAACAGTATCTTGAGAACAATGTATGGATTTATTCCCATCCACATGGGATACGTAGGAACGTTCAGACGCCTCGTCTTGATCCCAACCCCAAACTCTTCCCTTTGACAATCCCCCCTAGGTATAGTTATCTTAGAGGATCCTTGCATGATATGGTGTAGGCTTCCTTAGCCCCACTCATGCTAGGGTTATAATGGTTGTATCATGTGCCTGATCCCCATTCTTCTATCCTCCCACGTCCTCACCGCATGATGGTAAACTGCATGGCCTTCAAGAACTACGAAAGGCTTGATTCCCATCCTTATGGGATACGTAGAAACGCCCAGACATTTTGTCTCTTGGCCCATCCCAAATGCCAGAATCTTCCCCTGGGGGTCAAGACTTATGGTGGGGTGTAGACTTTTTCCCCAATTCACGTCAAGATCATCTCGATCCGGCCGTACATCCCACTCCCTGGAGGTGTTCACCTCTTTCATAGATGGGTACAACTATGCTTCACCCACTCCATTGATTGGGACACCATCATCTTTCCCACCTATAAGGTCCCCCGAATGGCATGGATGATAGGCCTAAGGTCTCTCCTACCTCTTTAGGCAAGTGCCCTGGATGAAGTTGAGCAACAAGTCGATACAAGTCCCGCATTGAGAATATGGCCAGTGGTCGATACTCATTTGTTGTTCCATGTCTAGGTCAATGTAGGGACATTGTGTTTCGAACAGGGTCAGCAGCTATCATGTGTCGTTAGAACCACCACAAGATGTCCCAAACATTGAGTGTAGTGGTTCATTCTTCCTCGTTGTATCTCCAAGCGATGAAATCCCTTCTGGCGATGCCAGTTACAGGATTGTACGAGGTGGTATGTGATTATGTCCTCATTCACGTCGGGTTACTCACCATGTCATACATCTTATGTATGTGGGGGTATATTACCCACTTTCATCCTCACTGCAAGATGTTAAACTACAAATTGACTGGGCCTTCCCATTGGAAGCCCGAACTTAGGCCCCTATCTTTTTTGGCCACATGTCCCTTTCTGGCCCCTGGCCCAAGTTCTCATTTAGGTTTGTGTGGTGTGGTGCAGACTTATGTCCTCATTCATGTCATGATATTTCTCCTTGATACACATATACCCTTAAGGCATCCTTCTCTTCATTTGTCATCCATACCATGAGCACAGGCCCTATCGTGCACCATGTGCCCAGTTTCGGGCCCCCGTCCCAGGTTCTCTCTTATGGGATTGTACGGTGTGGTATGGGATTATGTCCTCATTCACGTCAGGTTACTCTCCGCCTTGTACACATCCCTAGAAGAGATAAATTATCCTCTCTTTGTCCTCACTGCAATATGTTAAACTGCAAATTGGTCAGGCCTTTCCGACTGAGGCCCAGCCTCAGGCCCCCAATCTTTTTCAGACTATTGGCCTTTTTGGGCCCCAGACCAAGTTCTTACATGGAATTGTATGGTGTGGTATGGGATTATTTCCTCATTCAAATCGGCTTATTCACCACGTCGTACAACCCCCTTGTTTGGGGTATCTTACCACTCCCTTTATCCTCTCTCAAGAACTACATATGGATTGATTCCCATCCTCATGGGATACGTAGGACTGCCCGAGCATCTCGTCTTTGGGTCTAGCCCCATCTTGGCCCCTTAACCCGCATTCCCCCAGAGAGAGGAATATATGGTGTGGTATGGGATTATGCACTCACTCACATTGGTTTTTGAAATGACCATTCCATTTACCTCATCCTCCTGAGAGTTTTCCACCCCTTGTATTATCCTCATCTTTTCAAATCGGCCGCTCTCAAGATGAGCCCCTAGGCCCTCTTCAGCGATTCACCGATGTTCTTAAGGGTACTCTGGTTTAGTACCTGGAATGTCAGACTCTACTCAGACATGATTTGACCCATTTTTCAGGCTTCGTGTCCTCCCTCATTAGGGCATCCATCACCTTTCACATCTAAAGCGACCTCCAAATGGCATGGATGCTTGGCCCCAAGGCGCTCCTACCATTATGGGCCAACTTCCTCCAGGGTTCTGGACAACAAATTGATACAAGTCCCGTGTTGTGAATTTGGTCAGCGGTCGATGCTCATTTTTTTTTCCCCATTTCAAGCTAACGTAATAATGATGATGTTTTTTGAACATGGTAAACAGTTATCTTCCATCATCACGCCAACCCGATTAAGCCCAAAATGTCGGTTACATGATTCATGTACTTCTCCACCTCATTATGCTTAAGTAGATCATTGAAAATCGTGGTATTATTCCTTATTCTGCATCTGCACGTTAGATGTATCTCACATATTGTAAATACTTTATCCTCCCTTGTTTCTTACACTGGGTTCGACTTATGTAGGCTTAGTGATTAGGTTAAGGTCTTCCTTTACTTAGGATAGTCCCTTATCCATGGTTTGAGTTCTAAGACATTAAACTAAGATATTTTCGTATTACCCATTTGTGAGAACTACGTATAGCTTGATTCCCATCCTCATGGGATACGTATGAAAACCTGGACATCTTGTCTTCTGGTCCATCTCAATTGGGAGCTAGTTTCTCCTTCCGCTTACCCTATTACCTCTATTTTGGCCCCTTGGACTGAGGTTTTTTTCTAGGAATCACGTACGATGTTACATCTGTTCCACGTGATGCTAAAATTAATGGCTGGTCCCATTTCATGACCCAAAACTGTGACATTATCGTCCTGTCCGCACGGAAAAAAACAGAACTACATCATGATTTCCTCACTCAAGGGGACACCATGTTTGGTATCGGTCACATTCCATACCTTTTGTTAATGCCTTCATATGGTCGGACACTTGTGTAAATGCTGGTACTTTCTATCCTAGGCTCATCGCTTCACAAAAATAAAAACCATTCGCCTTAAAAGTCAAAAAATATTTATCAAATACCGCTTCTTTTGGTGTGAGGTCCATACTTGCAAACCCCTTTTATCCCTGGAACTGGTACCATACCATGCCACCTCTTAGAACGATGTGCATCTTGATCCCAATCCTCATGGGGTATGTAGGAACGTCTGTGCACCTTGCCTCGGGCCCAGCATAACTCTCGTTTCTGGTCCCTTGACCTAAAACATTCCCAGGGAACACGTGATGGTCGGAACACAAGGTTCTCATTCACATCGGCTTTTATAATTACCCCACCATGTGTCTCCTATGTTTCCTACCATCCATGGTTCGATCTCTATGACCATAAACTAAGACTACTCTATGTCCGTGCTGCAAGATGTTAAACTACACCACACATCTTAAAGAACTATGTATGGCTTGATTACCATATCATGGGATACATAGATACACCCATGAATTTCACCTCGGGTATAGCCTCATGAATCATAAATCATGTTCCTTCTCATTTCTGGCCCCTGTCATGACCCCTTGTGGGGAACCATGTAACTGCAGCTTTTCCCTGAACAAGTTCGGGATGCCCCACGATGACACTGGGAAGTGACAGTTTCCTCACCAGAGAGGTCCTGTTAAAATTAGGAATGATCCATGGTCATACTGATGCGCCCATCTAATGTTCTTCTACCATGGCGGCGTAATTTCAAGAGTGTTGTATCATGTTCGAACAAACCATCACTCCACATTCCACGCTTTGTGTTCCCCATATTCGGACCCTCGTCCTATTTCATGTCTAAGGGAACCCCCTAACAGTATGGATGCTTGGCCTATGGCCTGCCTATTGTCACAGGCCAATGTTCTAAAAGGCTAATGGATGACATTTTGAGTCAGGCCCTATGTTTCGAACATGTTCAGCGTTCGGCCCTCATTTTCCATCCCCATTCCAGGCTAACACAACAAGGATACTATGTTTCGAATGTGGTCAATAGTTATTCCTTATTGTCACACCACCCCTATAGTATTCCTAATCCTGGGTATTGTGATTCAAATATTCCATTCCAATCTGTTCGGATTGATTCCAGTGCCCTTGGAATTTCCCCGTTTGTTCATAAGAGCGCACTAGGAAAATGGTAATTCGGCTATTTTGAGAGCTTCATCCGCCATTCAGGTCTCTCCCATTTCCTCCTAGAAATCTGGGACAATTGTTCAAACCCCAGATGCCTGATGCTTGGTTGAAACTCCTACATTCAAGCAAAGTAATGGATCGTAGTTTAATGTATTAAACAAAATGAACGATAAAATGATTATCCATACACCTATCCATACATGCAGTTCAGAATAAGAAGCAGTAAGGAGAAATGTGTTTATGATTTTGGCCAAAACAGGGCCCTTAAGAGTCAGCTTCTTGGATGGATCTCTCCAGCACTGTTTCCCTTTGGATGATGGCCTCCATGATTGCTTTCCTCCCCCTGAGGACTCTCTCTTCGTTAGATACCTCAGAGTATACTCCACTGAAAATAGCCCATGATTGCACCTGGTCGGTTTGGATTTTAGTCATCTGGTGATCCGCCTCCACAAGTTAATCTGGGGAATCTTCCAGCTGGGCCCTCCACTGCTCCATGAGCTCGGAATAGTTTGCAATGAATGTCTCATTTTCCTTTACCTGTTCTTCAAGGCGTCAGACCTCTTTTTCTGCCTGGATGAACGCTTGGGTACTCCCTGATCCCTCTCG
Organism: Viscum album; assembly: GCA_963277665.1. Taxonomy (NCBI): domain Eukaryota; kingdom Viridiplantae; phylum Streptophyta; class Magnoliopsida; order Santalales; family Viscaceae; genus Viscum; species Viscum album. The sequence goes on along the minus strand of OY728147.1, from coordinate 1,429,382,853 downwards.
ACACTAGGCAATGTCAGAGCATCGGATGCCCTAGCGCAGTTTCTTGGCCATGTAGTAATGGACCGTTGAATGAAGGCGTTGAGCATCCACCCCTCCAGCATAGATAAAGCGCATCCATATTTGAAGTGATCCCATCCGTCTCAGCCATTCTGTCTGGGGTGGACCTAGAAAGTTATTGATTCACTTCCACCCTTTACGTCGCCTCATCCGGGTCTCCTCAGCCGCCTCAGAGTCTGAATCATCAATTTCCTCGAGGTCTGTGGGCTGATAGTCCGGGAAATCAGCCAACAGACCAGCAGCAGGGTCTTCTTCGGGCGCCCCTCTTGGGGGGTCGGGCTCTTCAATGCCTGGGTGACCATCCCCTCTTACCTCATTCTCGGTAGCTCCCTCACTGACTTCCAGACCTGCCCTGACATGAGTACCACTGCTGTCCATCGCTCTCTACTCATTGTGTGTCGGGGACGACTTAGTTTTTGAAGTGTTCCTTGAATGGGATGGCGCGTTTGCAGTTGAATCAATTGCGGATGACCCAGCTGTAGCCCGACAAGCCAGCAAGGGCGTGATTACTGCACAAAAAAGGAACACCCTAGTCAATTGAGCTCTCCAATGGTGGTTAACCATCCTTGAAGTAATGATCATATAGGAGCCCAATGCATCAGCCTTCGGTGTTCTAACTACAATAGGAGCTGCCATTATGGGGGATCCCTTAGCACTCATCAGCTCAATAATGGACGTCGGATTCCCACCTTGTTCTACGAGCACCTCCTCCCCTTTGAATAGAGACCCTTGGTCAGAACCCATATGCTCCTGAACATGATAAGGATATCTAATTCAGGGCTACAAAATAGGATGAGGGGAAAGTATAGAATAGGTCTTAGACGTACTTAAAGAAGCTCAGTTATATCCACATCAGATCCGACGATCTTACCACTATTCCGAAGACTCCCTTGGTGGGTCTCCCCTTGGGACCCTCCACCTTTAGGATCCACTTCTCCTTCACCCCCTATTTTACCTTCTCCTTCATCCTCCTCTTCCATATCAGTGACTTCTGGCTCATCGTCGCTATCATCTTCCTATGATGGCATCTTTTCTGGATCATTCTCTTGGCTGAGCATAACTTTCACCAAGAAATATGGCTCCTCACGCCGACCTCGTTGGTGTGCATACAAGTCCATGGCTATCAGATACGCATATCGACGATGAAAGTTCACCCTTTCGACAACCCGAATTAGTCCAACCTCTGACAGCTGGATTATGTCTCGCACTATATTTTTCCAAAGAGTTTCAGTACTCATCGACTATCACAGGGTCATCCAGGATGACCACAGAGCCAGGAAGATTGTGTCACTGGAAGGTTGAATCAGATACATTATATTCTTTCTAGGAAGTTCCCTGGCCACTTCACTATCTCTTCTCCCCTTAGGCGATGAGGGAACAACCACGCCATGCGATTTCCCCACCGTTGAAGTCCTGGCCTGTGCGGGCCCAGTAGCCCGATGAGCTTCTGTACATTGTTCCCTAATAGCACCCAGTCTTCTCTCCCCCCACCCAGGCTCTACACTGGCTACCTTGAGTTTCCGAACATGCTTCTGAAAAAGACACTTAGGGTATTCTATGGCCTAGTGCTCAGCATATTTAGTTGAGAGGCCAACATAAACTCTGGTGGGAGGAAAGGTGATAACGTCTCCAGAGCCCTGGGCTGTGAACATCAGTCACATTTTCAAAGAACGTAGGGGTTCCTCTCTTCCCAAACATCTGTGTGCACCTTCTTCGGCATCCGCTAAAGGCATCCGAACTGCTGGGCGAATCTAAACGGCGCATAGGGATTAAAAAAGATCTTCCCATGAATTCGGGCAATGAGCACCCCACCTCTGATGCTCTGGAAGTATTCCCTTTCCTCAAGTGATCCATTCCCATTTTCTATCATATGTCCTATTGAGGTGGAGAATAGGATGAAAGTGATGTTGGCATGATTGCTGATCCTGATCCTTACTCCCTCCTCATTGAGCATCAACGGCATGGCCCCGATGATGTTCTGCAAGGAAGGTCGCTGGACATTACCTGGAGGACGGATGGTGTTCGAAAAAGAATACCTGCCGCGATGAGCCGCGACCTAGCCATAAATGATCTGGAAGGGGCCACCGATCCTCCTCGGTAACCCCACTCCCAAAATGCGTCCCAAAATGGCGTATAGATAGGCCAACATGGGGACCCCCAATATTGAACCTTTGATTAGTGTCCATGATGCTAGACATCACCAGGGTCACTGGGAGAACTCCCATCCTTGCATCCCTCACCGGAAAGAGCCACCCACTCAAAATGTTGAAAGGAATCTGGTGTATCAGATGTTCGGGTCCTGACTCTCATTTATGCTAAATCCCCATGACTGAGAGTCCCTTACCTCCAGGATCATTCAGTATGATCCGTTCTTTCTCCTCTGTGCCGTGGTCAGACACTATCTCCCTCGCCCCAGCATCTTGACGTCCAGATCTCTTTGCAGGAGCAAGTTGAACCATTTCTTGTAAGAAATTTCTTTCAAAAAATACTTGACCCCAGCATCTCCTTAGCCAGCTCCAAAGGTGCCATGTTATCATAGGGGTTCGTGATTCGTCCCCCTAGGTGTTCCTCGTTGGGAGGAATTCATCATATTGGTTCCCATCCAAAGGGATACCCCGTTGCAATGGAGGTCCCATAGGCTGATACTAACTTCCCCATGATGAAGATGGAAGGTATTGGTGTTGGTGGACCATCGGGTAAACAGCTCTAGCCTGAGCTCAGGTTGGGGATAGAAATGAAACTACGACATCCACACCACCTCGAACAAACCAATGTGCCGCAGTTTGGCCCCAAACTGGTCGCATGTCTGGAAAACCCAATATGCCTAGGCCCATTCACTGGTGAAATTGCCTCCATACCATAGATCCCAATCCTGCAGCCAGCCATTGGTATCATCAGTAACACTCTGATGGAAGGTGCTTGTGTAAAGGGTCGGAGAACTCTCCGCGACATGGTCACTCCCCGAGATGGTCCTAGTTCCTCGGATTGAGGATGTAAACATCCAGGTTTCTGGTTTCTCTAGAAGGATGGCCATTGTAGGTGATGATATATCGGGGTAGTTCATCCTCATGGGTCACCCATGATCGTGGTGTGTCGACCTCTAACCTTGGCACAGGTACCTCCTCCAGGATTCCGAATTCCCAGGTTGACATTTTGGAAGACAATGCATACTCCTTCTGTGCTGGGGTCAACATGTAGAATAGTGTATTGTTGTTGGATACGATCCTTCGGGTTCCATAAACCTTAGGGTTGGTGACCATCTCACCCCTTCGAGTAGAGGATGCAGCTTTCCTCTCAACGTCAGACCGATTGGTGGCCATCTCCCACCGGCAAGGTTTTGAGAATTCTATACGATAAAAGTAGTCCCTGGCGCGAAAAAAAAAGAAGCTGGTGTGAAAAAGCAACGGCTGGCACAGAAAATCAACTTTTGGTGTGAAAAATCAGAAGTTGGTGCAGAAAATACCGGGTTGGAACGTAAAACAGACGACTGATCATGGCGAATTACGCTATACCGAAGCATTTCTCACCCAGTCGAAGTAAATTTTTTCGCGCATGAGAGCTCCAGGCTTATTGCATGAGAAAATCCATATGGAATGGTGGACCCATGGGGCCTTTTTGAGGCACGATGAGTATTTTCCTCACACGCGTGACAATCAGATTGCACGCTCCATACTAGTTTTTCATGCAGCATCAGGTTTAATCGTGCTCCATCCCCAGGGAGTCCTGTATCTCAGTGTTTACCTCAGAATCCGACCTTTTTGGCCCCTCGTTGATTTGATTCTGAGGGGGGAATTTATAGATTCCGAAAATCACTCCAAGGCTGAGGAAGGTTTAGGCACGACCAAGAAAAGCCATATTTGGAACCGACGATCCATTCCAGGCGGGCCCCTGAGGGGTGGCGCGAAATAAATACTGAGGTGCACGAAAAAAAATATGCCCTGTGTGAAAAACTCCGGGATTAGCGACAGTTTTCCATGTGGGTGCAGAACTTTTTTGTTCCACCGCTCTGCATGATTGATCTATGCGGTGCCGACATCGGGCGTGCAATATTTCAAACCAGCATGCTTTTCATGAGGACCCATGATCCCGAGTCCCTATAAATAGAAGGAAATCCCTTCGTCTTTCAGGATGAAGAATTTGAACTATCTTCTCTGAACAAAAGTCTGCTCTTGTGCATGCAAAGAGATATCTCTCAGGTATTGAATTTTTCACGCTAGGTCACCTAGGGGTCCTCTTTCGCGTGAGACCCCTGGGCTTGATCCTTTTCCAAATGCCTTCGACTCCTATCCCCCACGTTCAATTCCTTATAATTGTGTGAAATCTTCTCGTCTGCGTGAAAACCCTTCCAAATTGCATGCCCCCTATTACGCGCCTAGACCGGCCCTTTCGTGGCCAAACCCAATTGCGCACCTGGATCGGTCTTTTTCCACACACCGCTTAATTGCATGCCACCCCAGCCAAATTCACGCCGACACGGTCCATTTCATGCAAGCACCTCAATTGTGCACCGGCCCGCCCCTTTTTCGCACAGCAGTCCCTTTTTCAAACAAGCCTCCTGCCTTTTGCGTCTGTGATGTCCCTCTTCTGGGCATCATTTTTCGGTGCCTCCTGCACCCAAAGAATATTAGTCATATACTCATTTCCCATGAAACCTCTTAGGTTCACATGATGTAACTTCAATGACCCCTGGACGATACCACCTGTTTCATTTCTTCACCTCATGATTCTTCACATAGGCACACTAACGTCTATTGCTTCTTCGCATAGCCACACTAACGTGGACCCCCCGATGGTTCTCTCCATGACACCCCCCATCCACGGCATTTCCTATCCCCTCTCTGGACCAAGTAGTAGATGGTACCGGTTATGTAAGTCTTAGGGGTGCAGAGCAAACCCACCTCGTCCGAGCTGCAGGACGTTAAACTACCAAGCACCATTGTCCCCAGCACATGACGTTAAACGGTGGCCTCTCCCCATGCCTCGCATGTGGGGTTCCCCCACCTTGGACTTTCTCCACGCCCACTATTCTTTACTAGGATGAGATCTTCCCTCACCGGGGATGATATCCTCCTTATCAGAGTGGTGTTTTTCCACAGGGAAAGGGTGAACATCTTGATGTAAGCCCCTAGCTTTTCTTGCCGGAGGCAGAATCCCTACTCCTCCTTTCTTCTTCAGTCCCAAGGACCAGGGAGAGGTGGAAATGGACACAAGACCCCTCATTTATTCGGTGCCAAATCCCTCTCCCACTTTTCTTTGTCGCCATCGGGCCTCCATCCTAGAGTAAGTCCAAACCTCTTGGGGCTGCTAACCATGCATAATCCCCTGTTTCCTATTTGAGTCGTGATCATGCGTAATCCCCACACCACTTCCCATGGATTCACCTTTCGTGACGTGATCATCGGGTCTCTGTTATATCTTGTATCTCACACCGAGCATGACTCACGTGGGATTAGAGTGAGCACCAACCATGACATCTTCCTTGGGTTACCTCAGAGCCTAAGCCCAAAATACCACCACCTGAACTATGAGGTCTATGCTCTTTTCCAAGGCAAGGTATGTAGGAAGCCTCCCTGAGGATCAAGCCCGACACCCAATTGGTCATTTTGACCATATTCACACCGGTTCTCCAACCCCACCTGAACTACGAGGTCTTTGATCTTTGCTAAGGCAAGGTAAGTAGGAAGCCTCCCTGAGGTTCAAGCCCACCATCTTCCAGGACCATAGGTCCACCTTCACGTCGGTTCCCAACCACACCTAAACTACGAGGTCTTTGATCATTTCTATGGAAAGGTACATAGGAATCCTTCCTAAGGTTCAACCCCACCATCCACTTGGACCCCAGGTCCACCTTCATGTCGATTCCCAACCATCTGAACTATGAGTTCTTTGATCTTTTCTAAGGAAAGGTACGTCGGAAGCCTCCCTGAGGTTCAAGCCCACCATCCACTTGGACCCCATGTCCACCTTCATGTTAGTTCCCAACCATCCGATCTATGAGGACTTTGATCTTTGCTAAGGCAAGGTACGTAGGAAGCCTCCCTGAGGTTCATGCCCACCATCCACTTGGACCCCAGGCCCACCATCACGTTGGTTCACCGACTCCTCCCCCATACATGAACTACGTATAATTTGATCCTTGCTAAGGTAAGGTACGAAGGAAGCCTCCATGAGGTTCAATCCCACTATTCACCCAGTCATTCTGACCCCTTTATGTCGGTTCACCAACACATTGGGTTGCCTCAGAGCGTAAGCCCCAAATTCCCCCATAACCATCCTGAACTATGTGGACATTGGTCCTTGCTAAGGTAAGGTACGTAGGAAACCTCCATGAGGTTCATGCCCAACACCCTGGAGTTCCGACACACATTCATGTTAGTTCTCCCCTGTCTTTCACGACATTAAACTGTGGACCCCATCCAGTGGTAAGCTATTGTGACCCCTTTCAGCGGTAAGCCATTGTGACCCCATCCAGTGGTAAGCCGTTGACATCCCCAATTTGCAGTATGCCATTGACACCCCCATCTACAGTAAGTCGTTGACACCCACATTAGTGGTAAACCATTGAAACCCTCATCAATGGTAATCTTTTGAAACCCTCATCAGTGACAAGATTCCATCAGATGAACTATGCGGAATTTGATTCCTTTCCATAGGGATATGTAGGAAACCTCTTCGAGGATCAAGCCCAAAACCATCATCATTCTCATGATGGTTCCATCCCATTCACCACCCCCTAACAAAACCTTCCATCATCCATCCTGATTCTTACCAGGGTCTCCACATCCTAGTGGGATCATGACACCCCATTCTCTGTTCCATCTAACAGAATTCGATGCCACCCACACGATGGCCCCAATATCAGTGTTCCCTCCAAGGGTTTCCCCATCTGATCCACTCTAGTTAGTGTTATGATCATCCCGATCCATTTCTTCTGGACGTTAAACTTATGGCATACCCTGTGTTAAACATGGTAAGGTGAGGAAAACCTCTTATACATGCCCATGGAATATGATTCCCCACGTTCGATGTGGGATACCTCAGGCTTCTGCACCCTTGAGAATCCATATAATAAGGGACAGAAGATAGACACACCAATCCCCCAGCGTCCAGACATGCCAGTGATGACCAACGTGACTACTCCCCTAACCAAAGCATTCTGCCCTGACCAGACCCCTTGAAATGTCCTGACAGAAGCAGTTTAATTAACTGGAATCCATTAAGATATGGCACCACGAAGAGTTTCACAAACAACATCTTAAGTCTATAAGGGAGACCCGGACAAGGTGACGAGGTCCAAGGAAGAATCCAGGGAAGGAAGAACTGACATCTCATCATCCTATTTCGACCACGGATCAAACTTCCCTGAATAAAGAATGGATGTCGCTCGCCTTTGGAAAGCGAGAATGTGGGGCAATAGATGCGTGTCTTCCACAGACGGATGCGCACGCCCCGGTGAAAACATCATAAAAAAAGATCATTTTGTGGTTTTCACCGACCAAAAAAGTCTCAAGTATATATTCATTCAGTGTGACATGAATTTGAGATATTGAAGGTGGGTTGAGTACCTTAAGTATTTTGACCTTGAGATTGCATATATGCCGGTAAAGGGAAACGTAGTGGCTGATGCACTGAGCCGGAGGACCTAAGTTCAGGTAATTTAGAATGCCAACAGTGAGTGGTAGCTTATGGATCTATTCTCTGAGATGAATTTGTAGGTGAACTACAGACAGGGGAAAACATTTCTTTCTTCGGTAGCCGTCACCTCTACTCATCTTGATTTAGTTCGAATGAGGAAGCTATCAGATTCTAAAGGCCTATTCATACGGGAGAGCATGTCAGGAGAGGACCCTATTCCTCGATGGACCATAGGCGAGGATGAGATCTTGCCTTTCTAGGGGTGCGTTTGGGTGCCAGCATACATACACGAAGAGCTGATGCGGGACTTTCATTCCTCAGTTTGGAAGTTCATCATGGTTTCACCAAAATGTATCGTGGTCTACACCATCATTATTGGTGGTTCAGTATGAAGAGAGATGTTTTTGGTTTTGTCATGAAGTGTTCCAACTGTTAGTAGGTGAATACGGAGCATCACCAACCGGAAAGGATTTTTTAGTGGTTTCCCATTATTGAGTGGAAGTGGAATGATGTCGCGATGGATTTTGTGACAGGTTTACCGAGGTCAACTCGAGGGAATGATGCAGTTTGGGTTGTCATTGAAAGACTCGTGAAGGTTTCTCACTTCTTGTCGATCATGGAGACCTCCAGTATTGATGAGTTGGGACGGTTGTATATACATGAGATTTTATGTCTTCCTGGGGTTCCACACTCCATTATTTCAGACAGGGATGCTCGTTTTACTTCTCGTGTCTGGAAGGGACTTCAGAAGGGTTTGGGTACACATGTACTTTTGAGTATGGCTTACCACCCCCAGATAGATGACTAGTCTGAGCGTATGATTCAGGTGCTTGAGGACATGCTCCGACCATGAATCCTGGTTTTTGGAGGTTCTTGGGAGAATCACATACCTCTTGTGGAGTTTTCCTACAACAATAATTTTCAAGAAACTATTCAAATGTCAACTTATGAGGCTTTGTACGTTACGCCATGCCGATCACCAATATGTTGGATGGAGGTAGGAGTGGCACCTATGTTGGGACCTCATCTGGTTCAGGAGACCACAAAGTAGATAGAGTTAATTCAGAAGAGGATGGCTACTTCATAGTCTCGATGGATGTCTTATGCTGATTAGTGGAGACAACCTCTAGATTTTGAGGGTGGGGATGTGGTCTTCCTGCGTGTCACACTGAGGTTGGGGCACAGAAGAATTGGGAGATAGTGTAAGCTTTCACTAAGGTACGTCAGTCCATTTGAGGTTGTGGAGAGAGGTGGTCCGATTTCCTATCGGTTGTAGTTACCCCATAGGTATCGGGATATGCATGAAGTTTTTCACGTTTCACAGCTCAAACTTTACTTTTCAGACCCATCTCATGTCTTCCAACCTAAGGATGTTGAGCTCGAATTGGATGGGTCATTTGAGGAGTATCTTATACAAATTTTTTATCTCAGTATGAAGGTTCTTTGTGGCCGGTATGTTCCTATGGTACCGGAGCTATGGCAGCATGGGCGAGTACAAGACGAGACTTGGGAGAGGGAGGTTGATGTACGAGCATATTGGCCGAAGCTATTCGGGGTCTCTTCTTCTACGTAGCTCTAGAGAAATTTGAGGATGAATTTATTTATGTGGGAAAGTTTGTAAGAACCCAGACCTTCTTTTCAGGTATTTTTTCCTTTTCTGGTCATTTATTAGAAAAAGATGAATTTTTGGAAATTTCCAAAGTACACGACGTGTGCTATATGAGTACACGCAGTGTACTAGGTTACCACAGGTAGCCATGTGCTGGCCGTGTAGTGGCCACACACACGGCCATGTGGGGGTGACTTGGTGGTTGACTAAATTAGGGTACAGAAATGGAAATTACACGCCATTCACTTCAAAATTACATGCCATATATTTTATTTTATTTTTCATTAAACGTACTGGGGTCGCGTCTAATCGCCATGAAGCTCTCCATCTTGGTCTCGTTCGATCAAAAGCATCGTACACCCATGGATCTTAGAGGAACCCCCGAGTGAGTGTATTTCCTTAGAATCAAACATCGTCAATTGCGCTGGAATCACATCGGTGAGTTCTCTTTTCTCCTAGATCATCATCTTATGATTTTTACTCTCTCGTGAGATATCGTGGGTTGAATGTTTTAGATGTTTTAGTATATATTCCACGTTTTAGGGTGATTCATGCTTCTAGGTTCACATATATCATTCCTAAAACACCGAGATTGGTGTTTTGTTCCTTTTAATTGAAGGTATTTGAGTATTATTTGCAATATTGACCAATACCCTTGAACGGGTTATTGTGTGTTTACCGTTTTACCCCTGTTGAGTGCTTTCCATGCTTGTATGCTTGTATAAAGGTTAATTGGATATGAATAGGGTTGATTTCAATTATTTGTAAGTGTTTCCCATGCATGTTCTATTTACGATCATTGGTCTCCTTATCCAGTTTGGCTGCCTTGCCTGTTTTCCATGCCTAGTGTTGTAGAGTGGAGTGTTTGTATTCTGACATGCTTGATATGCTATAGACTTATTATCCAAGTAGTTCATGAGGTTTACCTTGGCCTTTTTTTCCTTGATATGCTCATTGACCTACATAGGGCCATGATAACCTAGTGTAGTAGACTATAAGGGGAATTGACTGAGTGAGCTTCCTTAGAGAGTTTTTGAGAACATTATACTATAAGGGGATTTGACCGAGTGAGCTTCCACAGAGAGTATTTGAACAACTTGTGGCTATAAGGGGAATTGACCAAGTGAGATTTATCAGAGAGTCCTTGACCTTGAGGATATAAGGGGAAGTGACCGTCTGAGAATCCTTAGAGATTCCATGAATTACCTTAGACTATAAGGGGAATTGACCGTGTGAGATTCCTCAGAGAGTATTGATTTTCCTTTGACTGTAAGGGGAATTGATTGTGAGTGATTCCTTAGAGAGTCATTATATATTAATATAATAGAATCAGAGGGGATAGGCTGTGCGCACTTCCTAGAGGGTTTCCATTCTTGATTAGTTTCTTTTGATATGTGGAATTTCTTTCTACTGAGTATTTTCTTGTTTACTGCTTTTGTACTTTTACCTGTCATATATTCACCGACTATTAGGAATAGATCTTTGGGTGGTTTCCTACTAAGATTTAGTCTCACACCCTTTTTGATCCATGCTTTTGGGCCCAAAAAGATTATATTGTTGCAGGTATAGACAAGGTAAAATTCCCTTCTACTTCAGGTACTTGAATTGCTATGTATCTAGAGAGCATGGGACCAAGATTATACTTATGATGCTGAGGATATGTGTATCTGTTTCTTTTGTAATTTGTTTTAGTATTTTTTTTATTCCGGTATTGTGATTTGTTTGGATATTTTCCTAGACACATTTACCATGCATCATATATATATATATGTGTGTGTGTGTGTGTGTGCGTTCTTCAGTTGCTTGTTATTTCAGTCTTCCACTATTCCTGTTGTTGGTATACTTACTGATTCCTCTATTGTGTATTTGTTTTACCTTCTGTTGTGTTACTCTTCCAATGAGGGCATAGTTTCCCCACTATCACACCAAAGGCCCTTGCTGCTAGTTGGAAGCCTCTGGAATTTGGGGAAATGAACTTGAGGTCGTGTGACCAACTGGGTACAGGGTGCCTCTGGGTGGCTTCCAGAACCGGGATGTTACAATGTGAGAAGAGATTAAAGAACTCTATCTCGTTCTGATCCTCAGGTTTCTATGGGATGCCCAGTTTTAATAGTTTCTTTGGTCTTTAGGGAATTTTTTTTATTTAGATACAAAAGGTGAGTCGAGCTAGTGGTCCCCATGAGCTTACAGGGTCTAGAAAACCATGTGGAGTCAGAGGTATGGTCCTAGAAGTATCTCTGTGTTGGTGGTGTGTTTAGCATATGGCTTCCAACCATATAGCCAATTCACCCACTGATATTAGTTCCTTTTTTGTAGTTATTTTCAACCATTCTTGAATTATGAATTTTTTTTATAAAATCCTTGTGTGGAGATTGTTAAAATCTTGTTTTAATGGAATTGATGGATTTTTAGAGGTGGGAAATAAATTTTCAAAATTTAATTTATGAAAGGATTTAGAAATTTGGGTTTTGGTAAAACAAATCTTTGGTAAAGTGGAATATGAAAAGGGGCCTTGGAGAATTTTTTAAAATGAGGGTAATTATGTTTGAAAAAGGTTATTTTATTTGAAATTTCATTTGGATGAAAAATCAATGGGATTTGATCAAATGGTATTTAAGAAATGAAATTGGTTGAATTTGTGAAACATGTTATTATTAAGATGAAAAGTATTTTGATTGAAATATTTAGGGTTTCATTTTTTAGAATGGTAAGATAGTTTGTTGTGTGAATTGTAAAAAAGATCTGTTTGAATTAGTGGTTAGTGACCATTGGAATGGTTTATGATTTGGATATGGGTCGAATGGTTTACTTTAGAAAATATAGGTTGTTTTTTTAAGGCTTTGTAATATCATGGATTCTTGCATTCCTGGTTTTATAAGGGAATGTAGATTAATTCCTTGTATGGAATGATAAATCGGTGCAATGTGTGGCATGAACTTGTGCGCGTGAGTGATAATCTATGGGACACCATTGGTGAGCATGAAAATCCACCATGTTTTTTCTTGAAACTGAAACCGTTTTCAAAAGGGGGATATTTGATGTTAATAAAAGATTTCTTTTTCTTATTTTCAATGTTGGTCACTTATACGGTGTTCGTTCATGAATATATTTTTGTTATGTAATCCTTGACATGGTTCTTGGATTTTCCTTGTTCAGTAGTTGTCCCCAGGTAGTTTTCATGGGAGATCTTAATGTGATTATGGGTGATTCTCTATTGGTGGAACTTGAAATTGATAAACCTAAGGATTTTTTGTTTTAATTCCAAAAATTATATCCACCTCTATTATATGGTCAATTGGATCCTTTCTCAATATAAGAGTGGATGCGAATAATCGAAGGGAAATTTTTCCACATTGATTTTTTTGAGTCATTAAAGTTCATGTTTGAAACCATCATGCTTGAAGGTTCACCATGGAAGTGGTGGAAGTTGGTATATTGGAACAATACTTATGAAGATCTTACATGGGAGTTCATCAATGGTTTTTTCATTCTCCAATATTTCTCAGAGAAAGAAATGGTGAAAAGGGGAATGGAGATGGGTTGCTTGTAACATGATAATGGATCAATTTCATAGTATTTCCATCAGTTTTTGGACCCAGTTCACCTTCCTTAGTATGTTGTCGATGACTCAATGAAGGCTCAATGTTTTGAGTTTGGGCTTCAATCCAATCTGTAGTCCAAGGTATCCGAGTTCAACCTAACCTCTATTTCTGATGTGGTGAGGCAAACTTTTTTTTATTGAAGCTGTAGTGGTGGTTGTGTTTGATGTATTCCTCCCTCCATAGATCATAAGGATCAGTAGGGAAGGTTCTATCCAAGAAATTAGGAATCCGTTAGAAATTGATTTAGTGGTCCATCTAATCCAAAGGACTTGGTATCTCTCATCAACCACATCTGAGAATAATATCATTATATGTTATCAGTGTGGAATGGTAGGACACAAGAAGATAGTGTGTCAAAGTTCTCCTAAGCTCCTCCATATGTGTGGATGCTTTAGTCAGTTGAAGTGATTCTATCAAGGTGTTACGAGAAAGCGTTGAGGAGGAAATCCACAGAAATGATGTGTTGTTGAGAGGCTCATTTCAATTTAATTTTTGTAAGTGTCCTTTTGGTGTATGGTTTCTTTTTTTTTTGTCAATTTTATGATGGTGTCATTTTTTTAAATTTTAAAGGATTTTTTTGGGTCTTTTGGTGAACTCTTATTTTAAATGAAGGTGTTGTTTCCATTATATTAATCCTAGTTTTTCTTCCTTCGAAACATGTTATGCATGAATCTTTTTGGGATTATCAAAGACTGACTATGATGCAGGAAGATTCATCAACCATCAGAGCTCCTACTATGTGTCTCAGAGTGAAGTTGGCATGTAGTAATGACTCCTAGGAGTAAGGGAAATTTGGATAATCCAATACCTCTACCATACGGGGAGTTGGTTTTTATTCTTCTGTTGTTGTCTCAGTTTTTTAATCATTGGGCTCCCACCCACTCTTCCATATATGGTGGGGGTTTTATGGTTAGTGGGGAATGTTTTGGTTCACCTATTTTCCCCACCGTTCGGTAATGGGAAATTTAATATTTCATGTTTTTTTCATAATATATTTAGTAGATAGGCTATTGTAAGAGAGTTTTTGTTGGACTATGTCAGGAAAGACCAGTTTCAATTCATATTAAATTCTCATTTGGTCTTGTTTGATGGTTATTAATGGTGGGGAGACCCACTATGGGTCTCCAGAAGGTTTCTTTTTCGATGTAATAAGGTTATAGTTGTTTTATAATGGTTGGGTGTCTGTTCCAGAATCCCTTGAAATCATTGCCTTTTGTGAGTGTTATTTATTTTGGTTAATCATTGCATTCATTGAGAGAAGGCCTGACAATTTGTTTCTCACCCTGGTTGTGGATGTTGTGGTCCAGTGATTCCCATTATTCTCGGGAAGCGGTTTTGGGTTATTACTTTGTTTCAGGGAAGAGGAATAAGTTTATTTTTTTCAGTGAAAATTCATTAGATTAAGAGGTTTAATCATTTTGATATCGAATACTTAGGTTTTGATCAATTAGTAAGAATTTTTAGTGGATTTCTGGGGTAGGGAAGTGTAACTGGTGGGGAGAATTATCCCACCCAGTTTTTCATGTTTTGGTTTATGTTCCAGTATGATGGGAATACTGATATTTTCTCAGGTTTAGGGTGTGATGGGTGTTGAGTTTTGAAGGGATACCATGTCTAGTTTTTGTATCGTGTATTTTCATTGGTTCATGTTTGGATAAATTTTCATGGTGGAGAGTTTTTGACGCCCACAATGTCACCATATTGGGTATAAATCATTCAAGGATCATTGGGTTGCCTTCTATAGTGTTTCGGGTGTCATTTTTTGGGTTTAGGACAATTTTTGATGTCACAAGGTTTGAGCACAGTTTTCCCATTCCTTTCAACTTAATCTTGAAAAGTGTTATATTTTTCTTGTAGTTTTTTACTATTTTCATATGGTTTACAAAATCATGTAGAAAAATTGTGCAGCCCATTACACGCAGAATAACATTTAATTTAAATATCCAATTTGAGTTATTCTACCTCCCATATGAATCCAAACATGTTGGGTATCGACCAAATGGTTCCATCTTTTTATCCCTCATTTTGGACCACTTTTTGGAGATTTATCACCAATTATTTGGTATTCTACATGTTTTCTTCATCTAATCCTTCCCTTTCCTATTATCCTCTCCCCTCTTCCTTCTCCTATCATTATTTCATGGTTTTATCTTCTCCCATAGACATTTAGACCAAGGGTTTGGTTTTATGCTTACTTATGTTGGGGGTTGTGAACATTTAGGGTTTATCGTGGTAGATTTGGGGTTATGGAACCCTTGTGGAGAGTTTTTGGTGGTGCATTGTCATTGCGCTATGGATTCGAGGTAGGTTTTCCCATGCATGTGCCTTTTTAATTTAAGAATCATTAGTTTCATTATTTTTGTATCCTATTTCTTATATAAATATGAATATATGATCCTTGGATTAATTTTTTTTTTTGTGAAAATTATAGTTTTATTCCTCTTTGGAGATAATTAAGCTTTTTTTGTTATGTAACACAAAATAAGTGTTCGATGAAATGCTTAGATGGACTTTATGAGTAATATTAATTATAAAAAGATTGATTTATCATTTCTAATAAATATGTTTCATGTGATGTGGTGGATATGGGATTCATGAAAGAGTTTCCAATAGTTTTAATTTAAATAATGTGTGAATTTGGCTTTTGAAATCGGTTTGTTATGAGATCATGATGTGTGGCCTGGTTGGTAGTTTCCTAGAAAATGTTGTTGTATTGAAAGTGATATTGAAATGTTTTGAAGGAGTTTTAAAAATGTTTTTATATGGTAATAGTGTATTTGAATCCTCTTCATGAATTTTGGATTGCATTTGTGATTATTGTAGGTTTTGTGTAATGTTTAATGGAACATTTTCACACTTTCTGAAAGTGATGAAATGTTTTTATCATAAAAACCCCATTCTGATGTTTCTTGTGCCTGGAAAATGTATAATGGATATGAGGTACTAACTATGGATTCCTTGGGATCTATTATCAGGGTTACTTGGTTGAAAACCTGTGAGATTTATTTATTTTAAGGCATAAGAGTAGTCTCTGGGGAGACTTGGGGTGTGGAATGTTGTGGATTATTATTATATATGTTGTGATTTGATGCTTGTTTGGCATTGTTTGGATCACCACCTTTATACTTGAGACATATGAACCTGTAATATTGAGTGAATATTATAAGAATGATTGCTACACTGGTAGGTCTCGTTACTGACCAGTGGCCTATAGTAGGCAGATATACTAGGTTCATTTCTATTTTATTTTCCCTCTGTCTGTCCTAAGAAAGAGTAGATGAGCATATAGTGTGTTAGATTTCATCATATGTGGAATGCTATTATATATGGGGTCTCAGGTATTGGTTTCATCTGAATTATTATAGATCTCCTCGGTTAAACTATGTCTATTTTATTTTAGCTACTTGTAGTGATGATTGGGATACTTGTATGTTTATTTACATTTCCCATGAGATATGACTTCTTTGGTTATCTTATGTAGTATTTTTATTAGAAATTGATGTCTCTTTTCCCAAAGATGTTATGAAAAATATTTTCAAAATCCAAATTGTTTTAAAAATATATTATTCTAATTGAATATGAACCCATCACTTTCCCCTAGAAAATGATATCGAAACAGTAATGGATCTAATCTAGTTTTGTAAATGAATAAGGGAAATGATTTGTACATTTTTTAAGTAAAAGTTTTAAAAAAGCATACTTTGATATATTGTATTTAAATCTTTAAAATTAATGTTTATTTTATTTTAAAGTATATTCATTGGGAAAAGATTATTAGGCTAGAATACTACATTTTAATATTCATTCCTATAGTTCTTTTTTATTTTTATCCCCTGTCTATGTTTCAGATAGAATTCATTCACCTTTAGTGATGTTTGTTCGTGGTGTTGGAGAGTAACCCGTGAGGTCCCATAGACCTAGTGAATCATCTGGTTCATTTTGTTTTTTTTTCTATCGTTATTGTATCATATTGTTCATTATATAAGATGTCCAGTCTAGTTTATTTATACACTGAACTGTTTGTGTGTCTTTCCACTATTTTTTATTCCTATTTAATTATTGGTGGAAATCATTCCATTGTGTACTTTTTTGATGTCATGGGTAATTTTTTCCAGCCCAAGAGGATCGGGGACGATTCTCAGGCCTTGCCAAGGATCATATCAGATGACCAGTTTAGGGTTGACCCCGGTTGGTTTGTGAAAATATTCATAACATTTTTTCACTTATGAAACAAATAACTATAGCCTAGTAAAATCCATAGGATAAATTACTCTTGTAAAATCCTTCATTATATCCTTTTAAGATAAGAAGAATTACCGTATTAGAGAGAAATATCAGGCTCACCCAATCATATAAGTTATATTTCGATCCCCCATTTGTATAAGGTATATCATTATAACCCATCATATTAAAAAAATAATTACCATTATTGAATAAATAATTTACAATCTTTCAATTTTAAACAGAACAGCCTTTAAAAAACTCAACATTCATTTATAACTTTATTAATCTCTGGAAAATAAATGGGTTTAATGAGAATATCTTTAAAAAAACTATAGTAATCCATGTATATAAATAATATGGATGGTATCCTAATATCATTATCCCAATGAAGTAGTATAATCATAATATGATGATGACATAAAGAAAAATAACTTTAAAAGAACATTTATATAATTTCATTGAGAATGGTGGAGAATACCACGTTATATTGTTAATGTTTTATCAAAAATAAAAAATATTGGAAAAATATTTTCTCTTAAAAACCCAATGAAATCTTTTCATGTCGTATATGTTTAAAGAAAGCATTCCTTTCACACTTTTATAAAAAGGAAAAAATAACTTGTTTGAGAAAAATTAAAATATTCCCTTTTAAACCATTTTAAAAAAATTAAAATATAATTCAAAAAGACTATAAGAAATATTTAAAGGGTAAATAATTATATTAAAAAATATATTTTTTTCAAAATAAGGATATAGATGAAAAATATTCCCAATTTAAAATAAGATAAAATATTAGTATCACTTACCAAAAAAAATCTTTATTATTATTTAATCCATAATGGAGGGACTATAGACTAAATATATAAGCCACATTAATAACTATATAATAATAAAAACATTTTGTTTTAATAAAATAATATCATAGTATTTCCCCCAAAGTAACCATGAACATAAAAAATCCTGAAAAGAAATGAGGTTGTAACATGAAACCTTTACTACATTGGTAATTTTCGAAATCAAAATTCATCGAAATAATGAATATGATATGGATCTATAAATCCAATTGATTTCAATAATTGATATATGAAAATTCCATGAAATGGTATTAATTACAATATACAATGACATCATGGTTTATGACACAAATCATTCCTCTGGAAAATGAGATTGAGAAAAATAAAACCCATAGAAAGAATATAAAATTTAAGTGATAAATAATCAATGAATTGATAATATAAAAACTATTAAATCCCAATAAAAACTTATAAATATAGAATAAAATAATTTAGAGATAAATTCACAAAAAATAAGTTCATAAAAAAGTCAATTAAGTAGAGTTATAACCCAATGAAATTACATTTATTTAAGAAACTTCGTAACACTTTCATAATTTCCAATCAAAACCCCTTGGATAAAAAATTTCAATTATAATTTAAAATGATATTATTTATGAATGATTCATGATATAACACATAAAATGGATATTTAAAATAAAATATGTGTATAAAATTTAAATCATGTCTCAATAAATAGAAATTGAGAAAAAATCTCATACCTCGAGTAAAATATTCTATATATGTCCTTTAACCCTTCAATAACTAACGAATGTCAATTATTTGATTTTAAAATAAACTTTTTTATGTTTATTCCATTATCATTGAATAATTTTTTTCATTTATTTTAATGACATATTTATTTAATTAATCAATTGATTCTATGTCGGGTGTTTTGTCGATGTGTGGTTCATAACCTCAAAATGAATTTTTTATGTTGACCATGTAGAAATAGATATTTCTTCCATCAAATAATGAATAAAAATAAATACATAATTGTGATTTTTATACATTGATTATAATTTTAGAACAAACCGTGATGAATGGTTATGAAAAAATGAATTACAATTCAATTTGGGATATGGTAGGCCGTATATATACATGAATAATGTTTACATTTTTTATCAACTATGATAAAAAAGATATATAATATGTTTTCTTTATAAAATTATTATTATATCATAAATATAATGTTATATATATAAATAATATATATATATATATTCAATGTGAGGTAGTGATGAAGAAAAAATCACATAGCTTCATAAAGGTTATAATCTTCACGTACATGCAAATGATGTTATCATTATTAAATTATTGGGAAGGTATTAAAATATATGATATATTATAATTAAGGAACTCTATTAATGTAAATAATATCATATATGTTACTTAAATACATTATTACAATTATCCATGACATGTGGTTTTTGGAAATGTATTACATAGGTTTATGGGGAGGTAGTTCTATATATACACGAATGACAGTTTCACTTCCTATTTGATGGAATATGAGATGGATATAGGTTATCACATTAAAATAATAACATATTAGTATTCTAGAGATAATTATTCTATTATACTATCATGGTTTAAGATTATTTTAAAGAGGTTGATGAAAAAAAATCTAAAACATTTGGTTAAAAGTTATACCTCATCATCTGACAACCTACATTCCTTTACACTATGAAAAAACTAAGACCTATATACTATGGGTTGTTGATTTATGGAGTTATATGTGTAGGTAATTGTTTATCAAAATGGCTCCTGATGTGTTGAGAGTAGTGGAGAGGGGGTACCCTTTTATAAATGTGGGGAGGGGGATTCATGGAATTTCTTAAAGTATTACATTAATTAATATTATTTTCCATATAAAATTGATAAAAAAAATTGTTTTAATTGTAATATATGATTATAATGAGTTTAAATCATCTCATAAAATAAAATTTTTACATTTTTAGGTGATGTTTTCACCCTATATCTTTATTTTAACCCATATTAACTCTCTTGAGAATTACCGTGATATCAATTTTTTTCAACCTTATTGGTTTATAAAATTACTATAATTTCACAGTTAAACCATAAAACACCATGATTTATTTTATAAAATATTTAAAATTCAAATGGAATAATATCATATTTTTATAAAATATAAATCATTTAATAAAAAAATTGCCTTTTTTAAAATATGATTAAGAACATTTTTCAATATATGTGAAATATTGTAATATAATTCATGTATAGCACATGTAAAATGGACCCAAGATACTATTTATTCTATAATAAAGATGATATTGTGTTAATATAATCAACCAATTTAATATTTTTATATTTTTATATCATTTTAAACCTTAACATTTGGATTAACCCCTTTGTTAACCAATTTTATCATTAACCATAGTAATTACTTTTTCCATGTTAAAATGTTATAATTTTACATATATATTGAAAATTGTTTGGTAAATTTCCAATAGATGATTTTTTTATGAATTTTATTCCTAATTTTAATCCTTAATTTTTTTATTATTTATAAATAATTTTAAAAAATATATTTTAAATAAAATATTAATAATTTCATTTTAAGAAATATTCATTTAATTTTACATTGGAACCCATATAAAAATATTGAAATTTTAATATAATACATGAAATAAGAGATAATAAATTATTATTAACTATAATTTTTTTCACACTATAATCAATTCTTGAAATATTACTTTTAATTTTTTTTAAATCATTTACTATAATTTTTTACTTGTTGAACAAGCATTGTGTCAGTGTCACGTAAGAATTTAAGGTAATTATTTCATCACTAAAAATTAATAATAAATTTACATGAGAAATAATAGTAATTTATATTTTAAAAAGTTGTATATAACCAATAATATGTTGTGTTAATCCCTGTGACAAAATATTATTGATATTAAAATAAAAAGATTAACTTTTCTCACATTTTTTTATAAAATATATTATAATGGTGAAAGTAAATGTTAAATGGAAACAATATCATATTTTTAATATTTGGATAATTTTATATGATATATACTCATACAATTAAATTAAATAAATTTTTTCATGAATTTTAATTCATATAAATTCAATTTTATTTCTAATTAACTCATTTTCTCTATAACGTGGTAACGAAAATTTACTATAGTTACTATTCATAATTACTAAAAACAAAATGTACCTATTTACCAAATTAGGACATACTGATTCAAATTATTAGACAATTTTTTTTTAATATTTATGTGCTATAAGTCGACTAAAATAATTTCATATAAAACACAAAACTTAAGGAACAACATTTTTTAGAAAACGTTTGTTTTTAAGATCAATAATATACTTATACCAAAATAAGAAATATTGATGATTAAAATGTAAATAATTATTTTATATCTAATTCCATAATATTTTATTTTAATTTTAGATCAAATTCAATTATTAATAGTGATATTTAAAGAAATAAATTTTTTACAAAAACCCAATATTTTCACGATTCACTGAAAAATAAATATTTTTAGAAAAATCCCAAATATTCACCCTATGATATTTTAGAAATATTGATATATAAAATGATATCCTTTTTACAAACTAACATTTATAAATTTATATAAATTAATTATAATATTCTTCTAAAAAATAAATACCATTTTTTGAAGAAAATGCATTTTTGATGAATAAAATGAATTTAATGAAAAATTGATTGTTTATTTCAAAATAATTAATCAATAAATTTTAATTGCATAGGAATTTATTTCATAATTTTTTTAATCATAATCATACCAATTAATTTAATATTTAGATTATATGTTTAACATATAAATATTAATATTTCATGGTTCATTTATGCTAATTCATATGTGTCTTGTATTCTATCGATCATAGTATTATTTTCCAAACCAAATGATATAATCGAATCACAAAAATTTATATCTTTGATGTTTTACAATGATATTATATATTTTTCTAGAACTATAATATATGGTTGTCAGTCAATACTCCATGCGGAAATATCACATCAATATGGATGTGTCAGTAAGTTCCTGTTATCTCACATAGAAAACCCTATTTGTAAACATGATTAACTTACCAATTGTTTAATTTGATATAATACGTTCTATTGACTAGATTTAAAATATAATTTAAGAAACTATTTCCAATAAAAGTAAATTGTGATTAATGATGAATATTTGTATTTCCATGCCATTAGATAGATACTTAATCATCTGGGTCATGTCTAAATCCACCTCTAGTAGATCTTCTAAATGAGATTCTTAGGGATGAATAGATTACAAAATCTACATATGGGAAATGTAATATTCAAATAAAGAATTTACCAATTATATAGGAATACAATGATATATTTATAGATTAATTTCAGGGACATCGTCCAAATATTAATGTTTATTTTCCATTTTATTTAATCCCTTGTGAAATATATTTATAAAATCCACTATATAGAATTGCCAATGTATAATTATCTGAGTTTAAGAAACAACTATATAAGTTGTGTAATAATGGATTTATATTCCCTTTTCTTTCACCTTGTGGACCCCTTGTTCTCTTTGTAAAAAATAAGGACAGATCTATGAGGTTTTTCATTTATTATAGGAAAATAAATGTTATTAATTTAATGAACCAGTATTTACTTCCCTGTATTGATGACTTGTTTGATTAACTTCACAGATACCAATATTTTTCAATTACATAACTTAATTCTCAGTATCATAAATTTGTAGTAAAAAATATATGATATTATAAAGATGGTATTTAATATGAGTTGTAGACATTAAAAATTTTCATCAATGCATTTTGGACTGACTAATTCACCCTATGTCATTAAGGATCTAATTAACAGATTATTCAAGGAATATCGTAATAAAAAAGAGTAATATAAAAAATTTATAAAATTTAAATTATGGATTTAAAATGTATCATTTATTGTCCATATTTTCACCAAATATTGAATTTTTGTTGATCATATAATGATAAAGGTGTTGACAGAGTGTTCTACACATACCTATATAACTTAAGTAAATAGTTTCCTTGGTTTTGTAGGTTACAATCAGAGAATTATATAATAGAATTTGTAAAAAAAATTATAAATTTAATAGGATATTAGTTAATTCTCCGATAATGAATCTATAATTCCAAAAATATAGAATTTTTATATATAGTGGTGAATCAAAAAACACTCAGTTTTATATTTATTCATAATGATAAGGTTATTTTCTATACATTAGGGTGGTTAAAGAATCATTAAAAGAACAATCCAACTCATGATCTTGAGTTGTTAGTTGTAATCCATTATTCTTTTATATGGATAAATGATCTATATCATTAAATATTTGAGAAATACAAAGATTAATAGAGTTTGAAATACATAATTTCATAAAAATACCTCAATAAGAAGAAAATGTGATGTCTTGAGCTACTAAATAATTATTATTTATCAATGAACTACAACTTAAAAAGGACAACAAATTAAAAAATTCATTGAGAAGGAAAGATTATGGAGTCTAAAAAATTGAGGATTTTCATGAATCTAATGATCAAGAATTTAGTAAAGCTGGATATGGGAATAATTTTGGAATGGGAAATATTAATCTTTTTGAAAAAATTTCTAAACCATATTTAGTGGAAATTATAAAAATTGATCAGAATGATGATGTGAAATTTTAAAAGAAAATTATTTTCATGAATGATGCGAAATTGGAAGACTTTTTCTATAAGATCGGTGTTCTGAAATTCGTAAAGAGGTCATGCATTCCATATATACCAGAGTTTAAAAATGTAATTATTATATGATTCTCATAAAATAAATTTCAATATGAACCCATGTAGAAATAAAATGTTTAGGTATCTAAGGTAAAATTTTTAGTGGCGTATTATGAGGTAGAAAATTGCTAATTATATATCAAAATTCATGGTTTTTCAATAAGAAAAGGATGACAAGAAATATAATAATGGAGTCATGCCACCTTTTCAAATTATTATGTTTAAATGGGATTAAATTATAATAGACTTTTCACTATTTTTCCAAAGTCTCCTAGAAATAATTATTCTATATGGTTTATAATTGAGCACATTACAAATTCCTCACATTTCCTCTCTATAAGATAAGATTTTACTATTGAGATCCTCATATGTCTCTATATTAATGATGTTATAATACTTCATCATGAACAGATTTAAAATATATCAAATGATGATATATGAATTAAATATTATTTCATGAAATGTACCCAGAATGATCTTGATAATTAGATTTATAATATCACTTCTTGTCACTATAAAACAAATGGAAATTCCAAAAAGACTATTCAAACATTAGAAGACATGTTGAATTAATTTCCACATTAATATCATGGTATGAGGGACAATTATTTACTTTTTGTGGAGTTTTCATATAATAATAGATTCCAATAATGTTTTGAAATGGCTCTGTATTGACCATTATAGGGAATGATATGTTGTACTATAACATTTTGGGTTAATGTTTTTGAAAGGAAGTTTATTGGCACAAACAATTTTGAGGATAAAATGAAGAATGTAAGATTATTTGGCCCATTTAAAATAACCTCAAAGTATTTAATTTAGATATGTTTACATTCTAAGGAATTATTTTGAATTTCTGGTGGGAGATCACTTTTTCTTGAAAGTGTCAATGTGGATGGGTGTTATAAGGTATGGTAAGAAAGGGAAACTAATCCCCTAGTACATCATACATGTTTAAATTCTATAATTAATTGGTTCTCTATATTACCAATTAAAAATTCCACTTATCCTCTTTAAAATACATTATTTTCTATATATCTTATTTTTAAGGATGTATTCTCCTGACCTAATATATGTGGTGTTCTATAATGAAATATAATTTGGACCTGATATATCATTCTATAGAGATCTTATACATATTCATGAAACTAGAAAAAAATTTAAATAATTATGTTAATCAACTGGTAAAGGTACTATTTATAAAGTATAAAATTGATGAATTATCGTGGGAACTTGTAGTTATTATGATGAGGAACCACCCTCATGTCTTTATAATATAATATCCCTGAAAAAAATGAGGAAGAAATTTTTGAACAAGGGAAGAATGTAAAGATAAATCTCAAATTATATTAATTGAACAATTTATTTAGTTATAACTATATTAAAAAAAATCAAATTTTAATATCTCATGTAATATAAATTCAAATTTGATATGATGAATATCTATTTTGAACCTACTACATTAAAAGAATAATATGATGACTTTTTGAAATTTTTTCATAAAAATAATATTTTATGAATAATTGAAAATATCATATCTAAATAATACATATTTATTTTTAATAACTTGTTTTAATATTTATAATGAACCATGTATTCAAAACCAATTCTATAGAAATAATTAAATGACTATCCAAAGGTAAAAAAAGATATTTGTTTGATAACTGTTTTTATGTACATAATGTTTTTCTAATTTAATGAATTAAAATAATCTTTGATATGAATAATTTATATGAATTTTTTAGATTATATATATAAATATATTAATTTAAATTAATATTATTATTATTAATAGTGATACGGTTAATGTACGATCATCTTATAGTTAATAAAACACATTTTCATGAAAAAACATTTATTCATCATTTTTCTAAGTTTATTTTTAAATTAATTTATGACAATTTTAGGTTTGGAATTTTAAAAAATAGTTTAAGTATTTTTAATTATAATATATGAATTTTTCAATGATATAACTTTGTTTTTTGTCACTTTGAATAGTAAAAATTGGAAAAAATTGGTTTCCACGGTTATGGATAAAACAAGTTTTCTAAAGGTTAAGTAAAGGTGGTAATGGTTAAAATAACTATAAACCATTTAAAAATATTATGAGTTGAATTTATTTATAACATATATTATCTCACCAAAGAAATATACTCTATTATGGGATACTTTTCCATGAAAATGATCTAATAATATTTCAATACATTGGAATATAAAAATTGTTCTACCCATCTCAATTATAAAAGATAACCTATTCTATGTACAAATTTACACCTATTATGAAATTTAACTTAACTAAAACCAAATAAATCTCACAAAAACATCCATATCCATGTTCTAGTAGATTCTATATTCAAAAAATACCAACTGTATAATCTTTGAGAGGATATCTAATGTATCTCTTTCAAATAAGATGTAATCCATCTAACATATCACTTTATTTTGTATTTATCTTTTACCACCTTTGATACCATAAATAACATTAAAATATAATAAAAAAGTATTTATCATATTATTATATGCTATTATATTGAATTACTAAAATTTATCTACATCTTTCTCCATAAAATGTGAAACAAAAAAAATATGACATGTTTATGGAAGACTACCGTCTTACGATCAAATGTAATTTTTTTCATCACCCCCTCACATTGATTAGCATAAAAATGGAAAAAATGAGTATATATGATAATATTTAAATAATTTATATTATATAATAATAATATATGTTTAACTTACATATTCTTCCACCCATTAAAAAATTATAACATCGCTTGTGTGTTCGTGTGGACTACCACCTCCATGAAGAGATGTGATTCATTTTTCATATCCAATTTTCACTGATGACTCAATATATTTATATAATGAATATATATGGTGTTTATATCATGATTAATATTTTTTTATATGATTAAATTATAACATATAAAAAATTATCCAAACTTTATTAATGAAATATACATGATAAAACTAAATAGTTAACACCCAAAATGATGATAAGAACGAATGGCTGTTAATGAATGGTTGATAATAAGTTATATGTGGATCACATATGATATTATAAATATGATTATGATTATTTTGTGAATTAATATTTTTTTCAATACCATTATATAGGAATTTAAATCATTTTTAACTATTTCGAAGATTGAGGTAAGTGATTCCGTCTCAATTTAAACATCATTGAGGTAGAAATATTTATCATGAATATATATTTTTTAATGGTATAAAAAGTTTCAGTTATTTTTTTCTATTTCATGGGGTTATAATTTAAATTATACCAAAGAGGTAGAAATATATTTTATAATATCATTTTTTTGGTTTTCTTATAATTTCCCTTTAAGTATTATTATGATATATTCTTCATAAAATCCATACATAATTATTTTTAATGTTTTTTTTATGAATTTTAAAATCTTTTTCACTAAAATTAATAAAATTACTCATTTTTTACACAATCTTTTAAGGGGTATTTTTTTATCCTTTAAAATTTACATGGTTTAGAATTAATCTTTATAAATTTCTTTTAAAATTTTCACTTTCAAATTTCATTACAAAAATTAAAAAAGGAATGTTTATTTTTAACATAATCAATGTTTATAAAGTTTCCCACATGCATAACAATTTTAAACTATTTACTATCTTACATAAGTTTCCAATAAATTTATAAAGAAAATTATATAATGAAAATTGTTTAAAATATTTTTCATGATGTTTCTTCTATTCTCCAAAGTCATTATTTTATTATAAAACCAATATTTTTTATGAATTGTTGAACATCATTTATATTGTATTTATATTATGTTCATTAACCTTAACTTGAAACATTCACTTTCAAGTTAACATATTTCATTATAAATTAAATTTCTCTTCAATATATCTTGATAGAAGGCCTCGATAAAGACACATGAAAATATAAATTGTTTTCATATTAATTTAGTTTTTATAATCCATGAGATTATTACAATGATATAATACCTAGATTCATTTTTTATTATTTTATTTATTATGTGGGATATATTTTCAGTTATTTACCTTTTCATATTGATTATTCCTTATTTACTCATAATATCTTCCACTGTTTGAAAAATTTATTGACAATTTGTGAATAAATATTTTTTTCTTTTCCAAGGATATGAGTAAGGAATCTGTGAATTAGTTTCAAGCATATATGATATTTAATTTCGTTATGTTTTATATTTTATTTACAATGTAAAATGGGAATCAATTATATATTAATTTCTTCATGACTACTAAACTTAGATGTCCTTGGTGATGTTATCGTATGTAACCCAATTAATAACCATGTAATTATAAGATTAATGAGACAACGGATGCTAACATGATAGAGGAAATTCCCATGAAAAGAGAATATATTGGTGTATTCCCTGATGAATTTCCTAGCCATAATCTTGATATAGAGGAAGTGTTTTCAATATATTTCATACATGGTGTAAGACTTATATTGAAGAAAATTAACATGATGAAAACGTTAAATAGTATAGGCTTTAATGAAACATCAATAAGAATATTTTTTTTAAATGGTTTTTAGGACCTAGAGCATCTCATTTGGGAGCACTAGTTCTCTTCATCAAGAATAGGTATAGGTCAATATGGATTTTTATCAACTATTGAAAATAGAATATGATCAATGTAAAGAATATGTATCAACTACCAAGAATAAATTACCTAATTAATCAAAATTATAAAAATCAATACTCCAAAAATGTATTTCTTCATTATGGATGTTATTAGTTGGCGGTGAAGAGAGAGGTTATTCAAAAGATAAGTTTCCCTACAAGATATGGACACTATAAGTTCATAGTAATTAAATTTGGGATAAATAACACCATAATATTTTTTTACATGATTAATATATTTTTTTAGATACTACAACAATAAATTCATCATTATATTTATGGATTATATTCTTATATACTCTAATAGTAATGAAGAATATAAGGATCGTCTAAGGATTGTAAAGATGTCATTAAGGAAGTATAAATTGTACACCTAATTTACTAAGTGGGACTTTTGGATGTATAAAGTCAGACTAGTGAGCCTTTTGATCAAAAATTGTGGAATTTATGTAGATCCTTCAATGGAAAATGTGACTAATGAATACTCAACAAAAATAAGTGGCACATAAATTCATTATGTTATTATATTATATGGGAAATATTGATGTTTTTTGAGAATTTTATCATGATTATATATTCCATTAACTATGTTTATTTTGACATAGTTAAATTATTTCAAGATAGTAGAATTTGGAGAGATGTTTAAGAAGATCAAGAAGAGTCAAATCACTGAACATGTACTCAAAATACCCTGAACCAGGCATGTCCATCCAGAAGCAAAGATTCTGACCATTTATTAAAAGAAAGAAAAAGTACAATAGAGGGGAGGATGGGGTCAAACAACTGAAATTCCCTCAACCACCAGGAACAAGTCTAGAGATCATAAAATGACATATCATTTCCATAATCAGAATCACCAGAAGTCTCCCACTAAGATTGAGACTTGTCTCGATTGAAGATTTTCAAGATATTCATATCCAATTTCCTTGACACCTTAGACGACAATCTGGTAGACACGGTTCGAGGAACATTAAAATAATCCTTACGTGGTCTCCTATTAGAGGGAAGACCCTCACTATCAGTAGTCTTTGGCTTGCCACTTAAGATTGCATCCTTATAAGAGGCATGACCACCACTGCCCGAGACCTTGATTTGGGTACTCACATTCCCCGATTCATCTTTAGAAATGTTTCCCCATTTCTCATGTAATTCAGATACCTGAAAATGCTTCTAGATTTCTTGTTGACAATCAAAATTTAGTTTCACATCACTCTGATTAGAGAAATCAACCCGGCAAGAATCAGGGATCATCAATTCTGGGGTCCGCATATGGATGTCCTCAACTAGAGTAACCTCTTTAACCAAATCAGACAGAGTATTAGAAGGGCCACTATTATCCTCCTTCGGAGATACATCAATGAGCAACCCTTTACCATGATCAGGAGCCGGCTTGATAAGTGAATCACCATCATGAGAAGTAGACTTTGGAAGCATCGAATCCTTCAGGTTGGACTTCCTGCGACAGAGGGCTACTGAATGTCCCCTCGCACCACATTTCTCACAAGAAACATTCTTCCGACATAACTCTAAAGAGTGTCCAACAGCCATACAGACATTGCAGAAAAAAGGATTTGTTTCATACTCGACATCAATTTGAATGTTATCAGAAGGGGTGGAAAGGGTTACCTTGTCAATCAGAGTGGAACTAAGATCATCCTCCCCCAACATCCTAGAAAAATGACCAAATAGAACATCCTCAGTCACCTTATCAAGCCGAATCGAGGTCCCAATTGCCATGCCAATGTCATGCAGAATTTTGGAATGCCAGAAGACCCAATTGAGTCCATGAAGACCAATCCAAAGTTGAGAAATGCATTCCTTGCACGCGAGACATTAATATCCAAAGACCATTCATGCAAATGCAACCAGCCAGGTTTCAGAAACAGGATTTCAATGCTCCATGCCCGAAGCTTCAAATCATCAGATTGAAAAAGACAATGAAAAAATCCTCGACCAAGAGAAACACACTTCCAGTTAGAAAAACCCCACAAATTCGAGGTTCTGCAAATCAAGTCATCAAGTTTTCACAGTTGAGCACCTTTAGGAAGAACAATACACGCAATCAATGAATTTTTACCAATTGATATTCTCTTAGAAAGTGCTATAGGGTTAGCTTCAACGCGAGCTGGAGAACCCTTATGAAGAATTCTGCTAGGACATGAGTCCTTGAACAGGGCCAACGAACCAGTTCCAGCTTGCTTCAAGCCGGAATTTTATTTCCTCACCACACTATCACCTAAATCCTGCATCAACGCAGCAGGGGTCGTAGCCGCCGCATCACCATTCGGATGCCGCGGAGTACCATGATGCGCGTCAATCTTCAAATCTGCTTGCGACACCTCCGCAGGCCTGAATTGAGGATCCGAGGTTGACTGTATACCATCCGAGGAATTCGGTTTCACCGCAACATCATCCAAATTCCGCAGATCCCCACGATGCACACCAATCTTCAAGGCAGCATAGGATCGTTGCGACGCCTCCGCAGATCTGACAAGAGAATCCGAAGCCGATTGTACACCGGCTGAGAAGCTCGATTTCACCGCAACTGTGGGGTTTCCAACATTGACTGGAGATCGAGTGCCACGATTAGAAGCAGAGGAGGGAATCTCTGACGCCACACCACCAGGAGGAGGGAGACGATCGAATCCAAGGAAAAGTGGAAGCGCCATGGCCGATCGAAAACCCTAAAATCCATTGACGCTGAGAAGAGCTCATGTAGCCCACAGCGCCATCTTCAAGGGATTCACTATATAAAACACATCTGTACTCAAAATACCCTTAATTAGAAGAGGTTTTATGATATAAAACAATTCTTCCCAAAAAATAATAGGTTTCATTGTCATGAATAATTATAAAGTGGAATGTTTTTCCACATGATTATTAAATATCCATGAGATGAAATACCAAACATGTTATCAGGAGTTGGTTAATGTGATATTAATAATGAATACTTAAATGCATTATCTATATCAAGAAAAGTGTGAAATATAAATTTATCCCAAGATTATCAAGTATGTATTCACAAAGAAGTAATTGAACATGTGTCAAAGAATATTGTTAGGGTAAACCACATAATATAATTTAAAATTACACTACAGTCCCTCTTAAAAACAAAAAGGTTAGCTGATTCTCTAAGAAAAAAAGAACATACTACCCACTATAAGATATGTATCTAGAAAGTTCCTATATTAATGTATAAGAAAAGACGAAATCTATAAATCATAAATGTAGTAAATACATCCCACCTTTCCAAATTGATTGGATTACTATATATCTAAGATAAAATAAAGGTGAGATAAAGGGAAAAATCAAATATTACAAGGAAATTGAGAGAAAAAAATGGAAATGAAAAATCATGATTTCAAAATCAGTTATGATGGTGTTAAATAATTTTGAACTAGATTCTATAGAGTCATTACCTGAGATAATGAAATACCCATTAGAAGGATATTGCTAGGAAAACCAAAAAGTGATTAGTATATCTGAATATTATGGAATATAATCAAGAATACTAAGTGATTATAAATCCATTAACCATACCAATATGAAAATTGGTGAACTTCACCATGTAATTTGTCATTTATCTTTTTAATAAATCCAAAGTAATTAATTACACATGGATTATAGTGATTTTAATTACCATGATCACTCACTTAATCAATATAAAATAAGATTTATCACTATTCTAATATTCCATGATATATATTAAGGAGGTTGTGATGCTACATGGGGAAAAAATTTCAATCATATATAATCAAGATCCAAGTTAACCTCTTAGTTCTGGGGGATACTTCAACATTACATGAACATGTAGTTGAACTTCAATACAACCTATAGCCACCAGACTGATGGTCAGTTTAAAAGGAAGAATCATAAACTATATGGAATATCGGTAGATTACTATATATACATTAAATAAGTCTAGGATAAAAATATTCTTTTAGTTATGTTCTTATATAATAAAAATGTTCACCCTAGTATTCACATGGCCCCACCTGAAGCTCTATATGGGAAGAGATGAAAAACACAAACATACTAGTATAAAGTTGGATAATAGAAGCTTATTGGACCTCATATTGTAAAAGAAATTATATAAATGCTTCAGTAAATTAAACTACAAATTGAATCCACCAAGATTCAATAGAATAATTGTTCATCCAATAATATAAGTGAATTAGAGTTTGAAGTTAGAGAAAATTTATTCCATTGAATGTCACTAAGGAAGAGTGTCCTGGGGTTTGGAAATAATTAAATGTTCATCCCTAGGTAAAATAACACCTTTTATATCCATGATCATATAGGATATGGGGAATGTTGACTATTACATTCCCCAGACATTTCTGATGCACATGTTGTGTTCTATATATCTCCCATGAGGAAGTAAATACTTGATCCCATAGATTTACTAAATCTAGAAGTAACACAACTCAAACATGAATTCTCGTATGAGGAACAATTTGTAAGGATATTGTACCATAGTACCAATGTTCTATGAATTAATATAACTCACCTAGTTAAATTATTTTTGTGGCCATATAAGTAGAAATATGAAAAATGGGAACCTCCAGATGAAGTGATATAAAAGTTCCCATATCTATTTTCAATTGAGGACATGAGGTGAAATTTCAAGGAATAAATTTTTAAATGTGTGATGTGTTTAAAAAATCGGAGCTTATTATTCTATATTTTCCTTCATAATTTAATTGTGTCCCTTATTTAGGTATAAGACATAGAATAAAACATGTGAATGTATAAAAAACCAAGAATGTTTCCTTTCATCTACTAAACAATACTACATTCTAATGATAAAAATTATCTGTAAAATAGAATGTATTATAGGAAAAAATTAAATAAAAAAACATAACTATAACTTGAATATCATTGATATCATGATTACCTAGAATTAATGTAATGGAAAAGAATAATGTAAACAATAAATAAAACATTAGGAATATAATAAATATTTTAAATATGATGAATGTAGAATGGTGGGATGAATTTATGTAAATTATTAACAATGTAAATGGAAGGGATTTATAAGAAGTATAAGAATTTTATGACTATTGGTATTATAAGTCAACCATTTTGAATGATAACATGATTTTTAGAATAATAATATTACTATT
The DNA here is from genome assembly GCA_963277665.1 of Viscum album. Lineage (NCBI taxonomy): Eukaryota > Viridiplantae > Streptophyta > Magnoliopsida > Santalales > Viscaceae > Viscum > Viscum album. The sequence continues at coordinate 1,429,349,346 of OY728147.1, read as the reverse complement.
AGAATAGTAATATAACTTTTAAAATAGAATAATGCAACATAAATAATAATTAAAATGAGTAAATTAATTTATATAAATATTATAATTCCATAAATTAAATATTAAAATTAAAAATTATAATAAAGTTTATGTGAATTTTTTAATATTGTGTATTTTAATATATTTTAACATAAAATTTTTTTTTACATTGAAAATTACAAATGATAGATAATTATTTAAAAAAATATATGTTTTATAATAATCATGTTGAAATCATATTAGTGGGAATTGTCGGTGATTTTTTTGGAAAAGATGGTTTTTTAAGTGAATAATAAAAAATATAGTATTTGGAAAATGATGAGCCTTCAAATGAAATATTTATGTAATACAATATTAATAAATTATAAATTTTTTACTCTAATAAAAATATATTTAATAAGATAAAAATTTAATTTAAAAGATAATATAATTATTTTTTCAACCAAAAATGTTTTTTCTATAGTAAAAAATATAAGGATTATAGTAAAAAATAATATATCATTTTCTCTATTTCCCCTTTTTATAAACTAAAAACTTTTTTCGTGGGATGGTTTATAAGTAATTAAATTGTGTAATTTTATTCAAATATGATTCTTAGTTTTATGTATGAACATTATTTATATTTTTATTTTGGAAAATAATAATTTAATCAATAGTTTAGAAAACAAATACCCCACTCATCAAGTATAAATACTCCCTTCTATACCCTCAATAATTAACTTCTTTATCAATAATTTTATAACAATAAGTAAAAAAATTTCTTCTCTTAATCCACTTAGTATTCAAAGGTATTTTTTGGTTTCGTCTCACAAAATACATTAAAGTATTAAGGCCTTAGAGAAGGATTAGAACTCAAGAAAGAGGTAATATTTTAGCCTTTTCCATTTGATTTTAATCATATATTCTTATATTATACCTATATATATAATTCAATACTCTTAAAATAACATATAATAATAAAAATAGAAAATAATTTCATTGTAATATAATAAAATCATTATAATCTACTTATAATATATGTATGTATTCATTCTACCATTTCTTTGGACATGTCATATTAATAGTTAGACTTTCATCTGTGGGGATGATGTTAATTATTTATGAATCACCACTTGTATGGTTATATACTGTAGATAATATATCTATAAAAATTTTATGTTCATATATTTTAATTAAAAAACTATATATAATGCTTATGTATTTTCTCACTTTCTTTATTTTGGTATGTCTTGTTAATGGATAGTTAACTTCCTACATGGATGTTGCCTATTCTTTATTTTTCCTCAACTTCATGTTCTTTTTTCATAACATATTCATCATCAATAAATATATTATAATATGTATTTTTAAAATTATATAGTTAATTTGGATAATTTAAAAATAAAAAATTAATCAAAAACATGAAATAAAAAAAAATGAGATAATTCAAAGAAATAGTTAATTGAACCATTTCACCTTAAAAAAAATTCAAAATAAATTTTATTAATTACATGTGATCCCGAGAGACATAAATTAATTTAATTATATTCATGAATAATGTTTTGAAATAAATAATTATATTATATGTGTGGCAGAAATATGATACAACAAAACGGGACCTAAGGTAAGGGTCCTCTCAAACCCAATTCTTTATTTTTTGTTTTTTCACCTATTTATATATGTTATCACCGTTATTATTTAATACCAAATTCTCAAATGTATTCAATATAATTTTCAATTTTATTTTTAATAGGATATTAAATAACATGTTATATTGGGATGACTTATTATGTAAGAACTTGATTTTTTACTCAGGTATGGATCCATTAATTTTTAGTCAAATTCATTATTTTCGATCTATTATTGATTTCTAATGGTCTAGTGAAGTTCCTATGTGTTTATGGGGTTTTTCTGAGCCCAGAACCCAACATTGGGTGAATTTTGTTGTTGTCTCAAGGTTAGAGGAAAATGTGACGGTAGGCCACACTATTAGATCAAACCATGTGGATGGTCTGTATTTTTTAGCAGAACAATCTCACAAGGTTGGTGCACAATTTCTCTAACTGTGTGCCCCAACCAAGCATTACAACACTTCCTCGAGGTACCCATGCATGGTACACAAAGAGTTTGTCAAACCGTGTGGACAAACCGTACACTTGCTGAATTTTTGATAATTTTATATTTTTCCCCTAATGATCTAATTAATCCTTAAATATTCACAAATATGATCTTTAGTGGACATAACCTCCATTTTCACACATTTTGGATCTTTTTGAAGGAATGTCCTAGGGATCAAGTCATATCCTTCATGCAAGATCAATTATATGTTTTGTTCATCATGTTTGATGTGCAATGATAAGTACTCGAGTCTATTTGAGTCATTCTTCATCTCTCTTTATCTAGACCTAGTTATCAAAGTGTGATTTATTTTAACTTTTTCTCATATCTAATCAATTAAAATCAGAATTATAGGATAATACTGGTGTATTTGAGTCATATAAGCCTATGGTGGTTCGTCTATAACTCATCCCTCAAGTTCGTTGATTTTGGAAATTATGTGTGTGGCCTACTAATTTCATTGGGAACCGTTTAATGAATTTATATTCAATTATTATAATCATTAGAACCATATGGTTATTAAAATTTATTATATTTGGCTTGTTATTATTTGTTAAATCCACAACACCATCCATCCCATGTAGAATGTTTTTTCATAATTGTTTCTTCAGTGTTTTGACACGTTTGAGTCGTCGTTTGGGTGTGCCTTGGCTTGACCCTTCTAAAGATATGTTTTTCTATAATAAATGGCTTGATTTGAATTTTTAATTGAATAATGGTAAGTACCATGTATTCTCACCACTTGACCTGCCTAAGGTAAGTTCTTAAATTTGATAATTAAATGTGAAATGGACATTTTAATGTATACTAAGTATATGAGTTGGACTTTTAAAATGTAATAGAATAACAATTTGCATGTATGTAGAACCCCTTACCATGTTAGTGGAAGGTAGCAGAGTGGACCCCATTTTAGTGGAAGGTAGCAGAGTGGACCTTGATTCTTGTAAATTCCATAAATGGATTAAATAAATAAATGCTTGTTACAAGGCCCTGTCACACTAATGAAAGGAAAGGCTTGATCCAAATGGACTTATTGAAAAATTAATACATGATTAAATGGTTGCATGCTCAATTAGACCGACCACACTAATGAATGTTAATTGATTAAACCTTATGAAATATTACATTACATCATTATAAAATAGGATTATCTTGATTCATGCCCACCTTGGATTTTATATGGAATTCCTTGAGCACTTGGGAACACAATTCTGATTCAAGGATGTGGCTTTCATTTGTTGAGACCCTCCTATAACCTGATTCTTGTTTGTTCTTAGAGGCCCAGTATGGCACCATAGGATCCCTTTCATAATATTTCAAGATTCCATGGATACACTCCTTGGATCCAGAATTGAAATGTTTGTTCCATGGTCAAATCACATTGTGCCTATTCATTGCTTAACCCCATTTTACTATTGGATGAACTCCTTTAACTCTGTAAGCATTTTATTAGGGAATTCCTTGGACTATGCTCCTTGTATTACACTCTAACACTTATCCAGACTACAGTCATTACAAAGTTGGTGACCCTTTACATCCATGTTTCCTTGGTTATTACCTTGTAATGTCACTATTAAATATCATTATATGTTTCCTTGTCACATATTCAAACCTTCACTATTATTAACAAGTGACTTATTTATAAACTAGTAATAATCAAATAATGATTTGATTACATGATAAGAAACCAACCAATGAATCATGTAGGTACTTGGGTATTTAGTTACATTGTATTGATTTAAATTATATATCCATGCTTTCACACTATTAATTTTTCAATACATGGGTTGGATGTTATAGAAACCATTAGTGGTGGCCCACTGAGAATTATCTGACACCATCTCTAGGTGTCGTTTGGTACCTGAGGCAGATTAGATGAATGAAGGTGTTGATATAGAGACGAATACAGATTAAAAAACATGAATACTTTCTCTTTAAGATCGATCTTGATAGAAGATATCCAAGCCATAGCTTGGGATGCTTGGGATAGGCTTTTGATTACCTTTATACTTTCATGGAATGTGTTATGTCTGTTGTCATGTATCTGTGCATTCTAGTTTAATGTGATATTACATATCATCCTTAGTTATTCCAGTAAATTCAATTATTGTTATCATTTTCTATATATCAATTTTTTCTTCTTCTTCATTTTACTTATATTTCTTCCACTATTAACCTATATTTATATTTATCCCCTATTATACACTATATAAAGACTATATGTCAGTGATATCATATGACTACATGGGATACCTAGTACAATAGTTTCATATAGGGATTCTCATTTCACGTCATGGTTCTGGCAGGGCTTACAAAATGGTAAAATTACATAGGTACTTTTTTGTATATATTTTCACCCTCATACCAATGGAGAATTAAATTAGATGATATACGTTTTACAAGAAATTCTCCAAGCTTGCATCCTTGATTTCAGTGGTTCTTGGTAGTAGCATATCCCTTAAATCAATTTTGCCTATAATAAAATATTTTAGGAGAAAATTCATATGGCTCCTTTTGAGGCCTTGTATGGTAGGCCATGTCATTTACCCTTGTGTTGGATATTGGTAAGTGAGGCAGCTATACTGGGTCCTTATCTCATACAAGAGACTTCGAAGCACGTTTAGATGATCAGTAGGCATATGGATAATACTGAGTCAAGACTGAAATATTATGTCTATCATCACGGATGACCTCTGGATTTTGAGGTCAAGGATTGTTTTTTCCATCGGGTATCACCCAGGATAGAAAATAGATGATTATAGAAGTAATGGAAGTAGCCACCTAATTATGTAGGGTTGTGAGAGATTATATAGAGAGTTGTGTTGGTAGCCTATCAGTTGTTATTACCTCATAGGTATTGTGTCATGAACGATGTCTTCCAAGCTTCAGAGTTTCACAAATATCATGTTGACCTATCTCTTACCTTTGATCCCAAGGAAGTTGAGTTAGATTTTAGTGATACCATTGAGGTGTATCTAGTAAACATCATTTACCAAAGCATTAAGGTTATTTATGGTTGGTATATCCCTGTAGTATGGGTGTTATGGAAGCAAGGCTGTGTGTAGGATGAGACTTGGGAGCGAGAGGCTGGCGTAAATTCCCAGAGGCCAGACTTGTTCTTAGACAGAGTTTTACCACATTTGAAGATGAACTCGGGGATGAGTTCTTTTATGGGGGAAGTCTATAAGAACCCTAGTCTTCACTCTTTTAGGGATCCTTTAATTTTATATAATTATTTATTTTGGACCTATTATAGATTCATAAAGGGATAGAGATTGTCCAAATGGTTTTATAGACTTTTCAGAGCTCAAAATCCATATTATGGGGAAAAGTGGCCGTGTCGCACAGTTAGAGGAAATTGTGTGGGTAGGACACATAGTTAGATCTAACCATGCATATGGCTTGAATATTTGGGAAGAGCCATCTCCCACGATTGGTGCATAGTTTCTCTAACCGTGTGGGATAACTGTGTGATACAACCCTTTCTCCATGTTCCCATGCATGGTTTTCACACAATTTTTCATAACGTGCGGACAAACCATGTATATATTAAATTTTAGGTAATTTTTCATTTTTACCCTTAATGGTCTAATTATGTCATCCTTCATCCCTAATGTGATTTCCAGTAGATAGAACCTCCATTTTCATCCATTTTTAGATCATTTTGAAGGCCAAACCTAGGGATCAACATATCTTCTTAATCTCGGGTCTGTTCTAGCTTTCGTTCATCATGATGGATGTTAAACGGCAAGTACTCGAGTTTTTTGAGTTATTCCTCATCTCTCTAGCTCTCAACATAGTTATCAAGGTTCAAGAATTTTTATAATTTTCTCAGATATACCCCATTCTAAGGAAAATTAGATCCTACTACTAGATGAGTAGAGTCATACAAGCCTTAGGTGGGTGTTCTATAACTCATCCCTCAAGTTCATTGATTTTTTAAATTACATGTGTGGCCCACTGGTTTCATCAGTTTCCATTTATTGAATTTATATTTCATGCGTATAATCATTATAAAAATATGGTTACACTATTTCCAAATATTTTATTATTTGTTAGTGTTTATTCCCACAACTACATCCATCCCATGTAGTATTTTTTCTATAATTGTCCTTTTATTATTTTGACATGTTAGAGCCATCATTCGGGTGTGTGATGGATTGACCATTATAAGGTTATGCTTTTATATATTAAATAGATTGATTCAAATTGTAAATTTCTTAGTGGAAAGTACCATGTATTCTCACCACTTGACCCACATAAGGTATGTTCTTCAATTTGATAATTAAATATGAAATGGACATTCGAAAGTATACTATGTATATGAGTTATCCTTTTAAATGTAATTGAATAAAAGGTTTCATGTATATATAAACCATTATAATGTTAATGGAAAGTATCATAGTTGACATTGACTCTTGAAAATTACATAAATAGATTAAATGAATGGTTGTATGGTGCTTGGCTTTATCACACTAATGAAAGTAAAGGCTGTAACCGAATAGACTTAATGATTAATTAATACTTGATTAAATTAAGGCATGCTCAATTAGCCATATCACATTGATGAAAGGTAATCACTTGAACCATATGAAATATTACATGATTTCATCATCAAATAAGAGTGTCCTAACTCATCCTATCCTTGGATTCCATAGAGAATTCCTTTGTCACTCGGGAACCCCATTACAATTCAAGGAAGAAGCATGATTTAGTTGAGACCCACTTGGAACACAAATATTGTTTGTTCTTGGATATCGGGTATGACAAAAAAGGATCTATTCAATAATATCACATTACTCCTTGGAAACACTCCTTAGACCCATCGCTGAAATATAGGTTACATGGTTAAATCCCATTGGACCCAGTCATTGCTTAGCCCCATTTTACTTTGGATAAACTCCTTGTACTCGGTAGGTATCTTATTATGGAATTCCTTGGACTATGATCCTTTGATTGCACTCTTTCCATTAGCCAGGAAACAATAATTACTGGTATAAAGACCCTTGAGTTCAATGTTTCCTTGGTTATTACCTACAAACATCACTATCAAATATCATTACTGTTTACCTTGTTACATCTTGGAACTTTTTATTTTATTAACATGTGGCTTATTTGTAAATAGTAATAATAAAATAATGAATTGGTTACCTGATCAGACACCAGTTGAAGGATGATGTAGGGACATGGTTATTTAGTTAAATTGTAATGGTTTTAATATATATACATGATTTCACACTGTTACATTTCCATTTCAGGGGCCATATGTTATATACATCATTGGTAGTGGCCCACTGAGATTTTTTCCACACCCTCTTTGTGTGTTGTTTGGTACTCGGGGTGGATTACATGAATGTTGGTGCTGATAAGGGGAAGCATATATCTTTAAACACTTGAGTTTTTACTATTTAGGATGGATCTTAATAGAATATGTCTGAGTCAAATGTCCAAATTCTTGTGATGGTCTTATGATTTCCTTTACACTTTTACGTAACATTTTATGTATGATGTATCTTTTCCATTTTTTTAAGTTTCCAGTGACATGGCATATCATCATCAGTTATTCTAGTGGCTTCAATTATTGTTATCCTCATATATCAATTACTTTTTTCTGATATTACTATTTACATGATTCCCCTATTTACCTTTATTTATATTTATGTGTTCTGCTACACTCTGGTAATGATGGCATAGTCTCCCCACGCACACACCCTAGCCCCTTGTTACTATTTGGGAACCTCTGTAATTTGGGGATATTTGCTTATGGCCATCTATCCCACCATCCATGAGGCACCTATTTAGAGGCACCTGGGTCTTGGATGTCCCATATTAGACACTTACATTGATTTGATAAATCATTTATTTTAAAAACCTATAATTGTTTATTCTAATGTAGTTGTTCTTCTCCCATAGACTTGTAATAATTTATGAAACTATTAAATGTTAAATTTAATATTTTACCTATTCATGTTTACAACATAAATTAAATTTTCATTATTATATTATTAACACTATCAATTTCAATTCCATTCTTTTCTCATAGGTTTTTTTTATTATTTGTGATTTTATGTGTTTTTTTCTTGGTATAATGCATGATTATGAAAATTTTATGATGATATTAGTGGAATAAAATAATATATCACTCCAATTAATTAGGTAAATTGATATATCTCATGTTGTAACTATTACGAGGGAGAAAGATGTAATATTTTATTAACATTTTAGGAAGTTATTATTGGTAAATAGATGTAATTTTTCATCATGATGATAGATTGGTTCACATTTTTTATGTTGAAATTTTCCATAATGTTATAATTTTTAATTGTTATGAGTGGTTCATATTCCATATCTCTATCATGTGTTTTAAATTTTCATTTAATGATGGTCATATTATAGTGAAATGATAATGATAATGATTACACTCACCCATGTCATCATGTTTATTAATGTCTCGTGTTCTTTATTATTTATTCATAATTTACTAGGATTTTATCTCACCCATTCATTTATGTATATACTCATGTGATCTCATATACTATGTGATTTATGGAATTCATAAATGGACTTTTCATAGTGATTTAAATAATTTTTAATATTTCATTTCAAATGATTGTTATATCAACTTTGTTTTTTGAAGCAACATATCCTTTTGATATAATTAGTGTATTATTGCATTTGTGGTGGTTACTAAGAGGTATACCCTATAATACTGCATACAAAAGACTACGGTTTAAATCCTTGAAATCCCCTTAGATATTTTTACAACATATGGCTTGGCATAGGAATGATGTCGGAAGGTGGTGGCGTAGGCATGATGTAGGTAGGTGATAACATGGGTATTACACTGGTCGGCAAATACATGGAGGATGAAACATACATGATGTTGCACTGGTCCTTCACGCCATTTTCATGGGACACTTGTCCATGGGCCTATGAGCTATGAAAAGGGTGTCCCACTACCTAAATAGAAAGAGGACTTTTTATTCACAATATAATTAGGTTGTGGCCCCAACTTTAAAAAAGTATGTGTACTCCATTATTATTTTTTATCATAATAATGGTATAATATTAATGTATGAAAGATGTGGGTAACTATACCTATAATTCAATGTGGTCCACTTGAGTTCATGTATCATCCCAACACAACTCTACTCACATAAACTGGGATAGGTATATTATTTAAAATACTTACTACAGTCTTCTTTATATATATTTTTCATATTATATTAGATTATCTATGATTTTATATCGTTAAATTTAAAAAAAAACTATTCAATCAAAATTTATATCAATTTGATTTTGGTTTTTAATATTTGGAATAATTTTAAAAATACATTGTTACGTTGAATTTTTTTGGGATCATATCCCTATATTTTTATTTCATAGTATAATTATATTTAGGGGTTTCATTGTTCATAATACTATGTATCTTAAATATGTATTTCTTCTATATAGGTCATGTATCTATTTTAAATTCCTAGTTTAATTGATATATTCCATAAATATTTGACACATTTGATGAATTTATTATTATATCATAACGCGTGTTATAATTATATGATACTATATAACATAGAGAAGATAAAGCAATATTATTTTAAATAATATGGTGATATACTATTACAATTGCCTAAGACTATCATAGTGTATGATTCATAAATATCATCAAGAAGTGTTATTTATAGAATCACATTGAATGATTTTCATAACACCCAATTATTAAAAAATGGTATATCAATGTCAAATATTATGTTTTATATCCCTTCATTTTTAGCTAATAACAATAATAACCCGTATCAAGAAGAAACATGTAGAATAATTAATTTAACTAAATTTCATAAGATTTGTAACTAAATCCATTTACTCTAATATTATATATCATATGATTAAATGAATTCATAATCAAGGAGTGACCTTTAGTTTTACCCCAGAAGTCCAATTTATTTATATGGGTGTGTTTTTAGTATGATACCTTCCCAAGATTATGCTATTTAATTATAAAATAAATACCACTTTCTCCTTATCTAATTGTATCTATTTGGTAATATCATACTGTGGGTTTTTCAGAGAACAGTGCCTAAGAATTGCATGATTCATTCAGCTCTTGGATATACCAAGGAGTTAGGTACCCATTTTTCAGTCCTCTATTATATTTATCAGGACACTATGAATAAAAACATGATAAATAGATATATATAAGAGTGAAAGTTACACATTCTTCATTTTATATTTACATGGATTGTGTTTTTCATATTATGATGATCTTATGAAAGAGGTTTCTACTGTTCTTTTAAACTTTTATCATGTGTTGTTGAATATATAGAAAATCTTTAGTGGTATCATAAATTTACCATGATTCTTGAATCTAAAAATAAATTTTAAAATAAGAAAGAAATATATTTTATATCAGGTTTCAGAAATTAAAAATGATAAAATTTTTACTCAGTGTCAGAATAAATGGTTTTTATTATTGTATGATAAGATATATTCACTTTAATTATTATGAAACACTTCAGATATCTGGTTGAGTAAGGAAGTTTTGATTTTTTTTACATTAGTGTTGTGGTGATCTAGAGGATTGAAGGATGATTTATGATTAATGGGAAGGTTTTTAATGTTTTTTATCATTAAGTGGTGTTTATAAGTATGTTTAGTATTTTTTGAGGAACCTAGAACATGTTATACTGTCAATTATAGTTTCACACAAAAATTTGTGTCACTATAAGAAGGATCATGTAGTAAAATGGAATTTGTTTCCACAAACATGTAGTAAATAAGTGATGCTTGACTACCATGAAGTGGTTGTGGAATTTAATTGAATTAAGGACATTTCCAAGGTGTGATCTATGAAAGTTAATTTTCAATTATAGTGTGACAGGTAATGGTTATAGTGAAATATACCTCTGGTTAATCTTATGTAGGGTCGGTTGTGAAACATATAGTGGTGTTCTGCCATGAGGGTTCAAAATTATGATTTTCAAGGTATTATAGACTAATCAAACTAATGGTGTTAGGAATAGGTTATATGGAATTTATTGAGGGTCTTATCACTTTGTGTTTTAAAAATATAAATTCTAGTTTGGTGATCTGGTAAACAAAACCCTGTAATAGAATTAAATAACATATTTCATCATTTTTTCAATCAGAACTATTTATTAAAATTGATCCCATGTGACTTTTTAGTTTATTTCGTTTTATATGAATCTCCTGGACCCTAGGTGACACAAACAATGTTTTTTAATAATTTTGACTCAATTTTAGATGGTTTTAGGTGTAAATTAATTATTTGATAATTATATTTTGGTAACTTCAAATTTTGAAATTTTATTTACTTCTCTCTATTTTAGTTATCAAATGTTCTATTTAGGTGTCTTATGACCTATTGGGTTTAGCCTTTTAATTGTCTATTTTGAATTCCCTTGCCAGGGAATTGAAATATTTATACCTTGGGTGTCTCCTAATAATCATGTGATCTATGCATTTTTTGGAATGGAGAAACTAGGATGGTGCCTTTGAAACTACCTTTTAATTTAATAATTCCATAAATTGATTGATTATTTGTGAAGATTTAAATTCAAAAATCATCCTTGATATGAAATTGGTTTTTTTTGTAAATTATGATTTTAAAACACTAGGGTTTTTGGTGAAATATATTATTTTTTGCAGTTATTTTAAAATTGGGATTTATAAAGTGTCTATGAATCATGATAGGGATCTTATTGAGTTCTATATGTTCCCTTAGAGTGTTCACAGTAGAAATTATTTGTAAATCAATAAATTGTATACCATGGTTATCAGTTTCTTAGAGTGGGTTTGTGTAACATATTTGTGTGGAACTTTTTTTGAATACTTTATGTTTCATATAATGATTATGGGATTCTTAGAGATTTTGAGTAAAACCACTTAGTTTCACACCATTGTGATAAGTTGAATTGGCATGGTTATGAATAATGAATGTACTGGAAGGAAATACTCACGGGAAAGATATATAACATTCATTGGGCAGCTAGCTAGAATATAATAGAGATATGAAATTGATTCTCATTGTTAAATAAACCATGAGACTATGCTATATATTTTTTGATATTGAAATGACATAACAACATAAGGGTATTTTTTGAAGGGAAACATGGATACTGTTGAATTGGATATTTTGGTTTTTTATTCTTCTATTGTTGGACTTTTCTCTTAGAGATTGTTATTCTACCTTTTTAGTTGTATCACATTCATTGTTCTCTTTCTGTTATGAAATATATATTCGTGTTTTCAACCATTATTTCTATAAGTACATGATTATATATTTCATGTTATCTGATTCATGTTGGGGTAAATCATTCCCTCTATTTTTTTCTTACTAGGTTCTAGACACCAGCCTGTGGGGATTGGGAATTCCCTTCAGAAATGTGAAAATTCGGTTCAACTACTAGTTTGAGTGGGTATCTGGGTCAGGTTCATCATGTGGAAGGAAATAAGAATAATGCTAATGAATAAAGGTTTTTTTAAATGATATAAAAATTATATTAATCAAATATTTATTGTTCTTAAAATATAATATATCATTTTTTTCATACACTGAAATATAATAACATTGTTCATGAATGTGTGGACAACCACCTCAAAGAAATGATGTGATTCTTTTTTTATCACCAAATCAACAATATTATATATTTATATATGAGTATATTTAGAGAAACATGGTATATATGATAATATTATCATATTATAATGATGAAATATTATGTACCTTCTTTCTATAATGATCATCAGAAATTGACATGTCATTTAGGCGTGCATACAACCTACCGTCTCCTTGATCATAACATAGTTCAGTTTTCACTACTATATTTCATTATTGATATTAAAATTAAAATTAATGTATAAAAATAATAATTATTTCATTATTATTATTCAATATATGTTTACATAATGGCCTCATTGACCAATAGTCAACCTAGCAATGTCATTTTTGGCACATAAGCTAAATATCAACGAACCATCCAACGTAAACATAATTGATTAAATAATTATCTATAATATGGTAATAATTAAAATAAAAGGAAATAATAAAAATGAAAATGTTTCTCAAGAATGTAAATATTTAACATAATTTTTTTATTCAGGAAGAAAAATAACATACATGTCAAATCAGACTCAGGGTTAGGGATTTTGCCTCAATTACAATTCATTGAAAATATTTTTTTGTTGTAAACCTAATTTCTTTTATATTTTACACATACTATCCATTTTACGAGTAATATCATTATTCCATCATTATTTATGGTATTTTATGTTTTAATTTTTATTATTTCATCCAAGGGTATTTTACTTGAATGTTACCAACTGGTAAGGCACTTTGTCTTAATTTCATTTCATTATGGAATATTTTGATGTTATACACCTATATTATTTTTTATGGTGTCTATACATTGCCTTTAACTTTTTACATAATTAATTCCTCTTTAATTATAATATTTAATGTTTTTAATGTTATTATGTCATGAGGATTATGATTCCAGTGTTTCCTAAGTGATAAGGGACATTTATTTTAATATATCCTCTACTAAAGTTATCTATCCAACAATTTCCCTTACAAATACATGTTTTTAAAATGATTTCATAAAAGATTTAATATGGACATAGAATATTTATAAAGTAAATTTTATGTCTATTTTTACATTATTTCAAAGGTTTTAAAATGGAATCTTTTTAAATGTTTTATACAAAATGTTTTTCAAACAAAAAATAGAATGCTCTATTTTTAACATATATAAGGAAAATTATTTCTTTGGGGGAATGACCATTATTTTATTTTTAGATTCATTAAAAATATTTCAGTATTTTTTCATTGAAAAAAAATCTTCCCCATTTTATAGGTATTTTGATAATGAAAATGGGGGGTTTTTTAAAGTTTATTTTTATATCTAAAAATGTTGTTTATAAGGGTTCAAAAGTTTTTTTAAAAGGGTTTTATAATGAAAAATATCAAAAAATTATTATTCATGATGAAATACTTGATAATTATATAATAAATTTGTGATCATGATATATCTTATACGGTGGGTTAGGACCATTATATCTTGCGGGTGAGCCTAATATAGCTTATATGAAGGGTTAATCCCCATTATTGCTAATGAAAAATTGGTGAGCCCGATAAATATTATACAAAGGGTTGAGCCCCATTATAGCTCATGGGTGATCCTAATATAGCTTATATAAAGGGAGAGACACATTATATCTCTCCAATGTATTGGGTAATGATTATATTGGAATTTCATTTTATGGTTATTCCAATTAAATGGTTTTTGGAAGGATTTAATGAATACAATACTCTAAGTTGAAAAAGTGTCTTTAATTTCTTATGATAGGGTTTAATGATTTTAATTGAGAAGAAAGTGTTTTTTTAATTTGAAATTAATTAATTTATTTCTCTCAAATAACATTTATATAATGGTAAAACATTTCATGAGTTTTCATGTTATTCACTAGACTAACTATTTTCTTTCGTTTTCTGTCCATTACTGTGTTTTTTGTGCTCGTCATAAAATTTAAAATTTTTTTCATTGAGTTTATGTTTTTTAAGGGGAAATTAATACTTGTAGTTGGAAGTATTGATGATTTTCTTAGAAAAGAAATCATGATTTATTTTTAAAATTTTATATTTTAGGAAAATAGATACTAATTGGAAGTGTCCACTTTTTATTTTATAGTTTTTTAATGTATGATTAATGACCTAATTCAATAAAACTATAAAACTGAAAATATAATTTTTTTTTTAAAAAAGATAATTTTTGATAAAAATCATGATTTTTTTAGGTTTATGTTCAGTTCCATATATAAATACCCACATACTTTTAGGTTTATTGTTTTATAGAGTTGGAAAAAGAACTTTGAGTAACAAAATCCATTTCATTCTTTCCAAATGGGTATTTTTCCCCTACAACATGTATTTTCATATTTCACATTACATTATCACCATCACCCATAAAATTTTCCACAAATGATAACCTTCTATACATATCAAATGTAATAAACCTCTTCATTACATGGGGAAATATAAACATCAGAATGGTGAGCTCAAATGATAATTATGGGAAATCATATCGATGTATCAAAATGAGTTTGATCAAAATAATTGTATTGAAACTTGAAAATAGAGATAAATATATGATTAAAAATGTCATGAAATTAGACATTTTATCCATAAGATAAAATAGAATGGAAAATAGTATCATAAGAAATAAAAAATATGCATTGGTATGAGAAATATATATATATAATAAAATAGTAAAGATCCATAGAAAATAATTTATGAATATATCATTGAAATGTGTGAAATGAAACATAATATGGAATCATAAAATAGTGAACACAGCTAACCAAAATAATGTTCACACGTCAATATGTGATTCTAGCTATCCACAATCATACCCACGAATAATGTTGTGAACAAACATAATCCTGCCCAAAAATTATAATTATTTTTTGACATTTAAAATGCTAACTGTTGAATTTGAGGGATATATATGACCCACCCATTTGATAATGATAAAACATAATTGATAATTCATTTATAACATAAAAGTATTATTCATTAATTGATATCTTAATTAACATGTGTAAAATAATTGTGTTTCCTCAAAATTTCCTTAAACATCAACATAATCTATGACGAGAAAGAATGTGGATGGTTTTATTATATTATACCCCTAGTGAATCAAAACAATCATTTAATGGTGTTTACATAGATCAAAAATAATTTTTAAAATTATTGGAAATATTCTTTAGAAAATAAGAGAAAACATCATTTCATTTTAGTATCATTTAAAAAAAAATAAAAATCCAGAGAATGATGGGAAATTAATTTTATTTGGAAAACAATGAAACATGGAAATTAATCTTGATAAAAAAAATAATGGAGTGGATGATTTAAATTTTCAATCATTTTTTATCATTAAACAACACAATATTTCCACTCCTTTATAATAAAATTCTAAAATTTCCCACATTTGGAATGTTAAAAAGTTTCCTTTTCAAACAGTCATAAAGAAAGTTAAATACAGTTGAAAAATAAATTAAACAATAATTAAAATATACTGAAATAATTCATGAAATAATTGAAATAATATGGAAATTGAGGTAAAATATTTGTGGAAGATACTTCAGAACATTAAAAGGGATGATTCTAAAAAATAACCATTACATAATTTCAAATAAAACCCCCTTGAAAGGAATAAAAAATGGAAAATAAAATACCGTGAGTATAAATGTATTCATGATATTATATGACAAATATTTTGTAAATACAACATGTAAATTAAAATACGTTCATCATATGAAGCATATCTCAATGAAGGGAAATATAAAAGAAAATCTTTTACAGTTTTGGTTACCTTTGAATCAAAGCCCAATTAAAGAAATGAAAAAAAACATTATATATCATGATTAAATAATGAATAATGAAATAATATATCAAATAGATACTATTTAAATCATGTAAATATAAATTGGTTCATAATTAGATACATGTCTCAATAAAGTAAATTTGATAGCAGAAGCCCTTATAGACATCATAATTTATGAAGAATCATTTTAAATATGTTTATAAGATTGAAATGTATATAAAATAAAATAAAATAATATAAAATATTAGGTTTAATGAATCCAAAATTATAAGAAATAATTTGATGAATAAATTTTATGACGTAATGAAATGAAATTAAGTTAACAATAACCCTTATGTTGTATTCCCACTTGGTCAGATATCCTCTCACTTTACACTACAAAAAATTTAGGATTATTAATAAAATGAATAAGAACATTATTCATCATTATTTAATTTTATTCCATCCATTTATCATCCCTTATTACCCATATATTAATTATTTATTGTTAAAATTATTATTGGTAATTTAATCATTCTATATTCATTGTATGATTTGGTTTGGCGGTTTTTGTCCTTTAGAATTTTTTATGTTTTTATCAACTTAGTAATGTTCAAGTTAAGGTATTAAAGATTTCATATATATATATATATGGAGACATATATTAATTTTATTGAAATTATGGCATTGGTTCTCATGAAAATATTTAAAATTAGGTTTTTTAAATATCATGGAATTAAAAATGAAATCGTACTTATTTTTAAATATAATATTGAATATATAAAATCAAAAATTATGAAAAAAATATTTAATTCATCATTAAAAAATATCATTACTAGTATTTTAGTTTTATTAGTCATTTATGATATAATAATTATAAAAATATCAATGTAGGTTATAAAACTAACTAGAATGGGAATATGTTATAATCAATTAATGAGTAAGAAAATTTTATTTTATAAAGATATTATGATGTTTCAATAATATTAATGGCTTCAATATTTTTTATAATGTGATAATTAAAATTTAATTAATGTTATATAATGATGATAAGTAATAAGAGAGGGAATAAATTGTTACTTACAATAAAATAATCCACCCTATTTTTTGGATATATTATTGGGATTTTAAATTATTTGAGAAATATATAAGGAAAATAGAATAAAATATTTGGAAAAGGGTTGTGGGTGAAGGAAATTTGGTATGATATATGGGAGAGTTATAATTTTGTGTGGTTATTTAAAGGTGTGTATGAGTGATACTTTTACAAGTGAGAGGAGTATTATTTTTGTAATATTAATTTATTAATATAAGAAGGAAATTAATTCTAAATGAAAGTGGATAAAAATAGGATAATAATTGGCATGATATAAGGGAGAGACTAATATGTCCCCAATAAACTCATTATGTGTCACGACCCATCCAATGGGGACCGTTCCGTGACTACCCCAAGCCCGCCTTCCATAGGCCAGGGGATGGCAGCTAGCATCGGAAAGGTGTATCCCTAAATCGGGAAGCCATTTCCTTTAATCATTTACAAACACACAGATAATGAACACAACGACATGCAAATAAAAAGTAAAACTATAGTAGTAAAAGTGTGTACTGAAAGTAAAGGGGGCTGGATTACAAGACCAACTGAAAATGTATAACTACAACAGAAAATAGAAAACAGATCATGTGATTTTCAACCAAGGATCCTACCTAAAGGGTTGGTAACACTCGTCTCCACTTCCCTCCACATCAACCAGTCCCTTCCGTGTACTGCCTGGTCTGGGCTCTTATAGTCTCAGCCGAGCCGCTTGTCGTCTGCACAAGAAATAACAAGTTATGGATAAATCCAGTGTAGGGGTGAGTATAACAATACTCAGTAGGGACCCTGACACTCCTGAGGGTCTCTCAGAATTCCAAAGAGTAATAAAACAAGCATGATCTCAATCACAAAACACAATGCAATAGTCACAACTCAAACCAAGTATACCTTAATTATAGAAGTACATATGATTAGTCATAAATCTAGATCATCTAATTCTGTCAAAAGGAACTACTACTGACCCATAAAAGATCGATAGGTACTAACCCCTGCAAGACCCACATAGGATCGATAGGTGCAGATTCACACCGAATTTCTAGGTGATGATTCACACAAAATCGTTGCATGCATATTCACACAGAATAGATGGATGCTGATTCAAACAGAATTGTTGGGTGCTAATTCACATAGAATCATTAGGTGCTGATTCACACAGAATCACAGTGATCTGATTCATATATAATCATTGGGCGCTGATTCACACAAAATCCCTATTCATTATTCACGTCTCATCCAGTCACTGGATTCCCGCACATAGTACAATATTCTATAGGAGAATCTATCCTCAAGACATCATTCATATTTCAACCGGAACTATGTCCCAGGTAGAAGATACCCCATGATCTTCCATGTCATAAGGGTTCCAACACAACAGACGGCGCGTCAACTGGATGCTTGGTCTGTATGTTATTTGCATTTTAGTGTCAAGGGCCCGGTTGGATTTAGGGTCGATCCAACCCATCCATAATCCAACATTCTCCAAAAATATCAAGGAGTATCTCAAAAGGTATGTCTCTCTCCGATGATCCCAGCGCCAGAGAAATTTCATCAAATGGACATCTAGTTAGCATGATACGGCCTCTTAAGAGTTTCTGGGCCCGAGAGGGGTACGAGTATGGTTAGAACTGGTCAGACAGACCCGGTCCGAGTCTTACCCATCCCATCCCAAACTGGCCTGGGATGGCCCAGTTGGGCTGTGCAACGGCGGGCTCAGCCCGCTGGGCCGCAGACCGGCCCGACCTGCCTACTGGCGTGACCCGTCAGGCGGTCCATCCCACTGATTGGCACGATCCACGTGGGGGTCGCATGGTCCACCAACTGAACACCTCAAAGGATCTTCTCAGTTCCTTGATTGGTGGCACCATGTGGTGCCACCTCATCACCCATGGGACCCGCAGAGAGTGGGTCCCTCCTTCACCGCAGCTTTCTCACTACGGCGGGTGACACTGTGCCACGTCGTTTTTGTCGCGGCCGGCCCACACCGACCACCCCTTTGATCCGTTGTAGCACCGAGCGACGCCAATCTCCTCCACAGATGGTGAGCATCAGCTACCAGATTCATCGCCGGTCGCCGATGCCATGCCTAAGAATCTTCTTTGGGCCACTTGTTGAGCTTCAGTGGTTTGTTCATCCTTTCGAATGTGGATACGGTCCTCCTGAGATGTCTCCATCATTGCACGCCTCTCGGTTTCAAGGATTCGTCAATTTGGAACAACACGTATATGAATATCACATTGAAAATAAAGCAGACGAGGGCCTAGTCCTTGTTCGTTTAGACTGCTCCCTCCATGTTTTAATTATATCAAGGGGAGTAATTTATAAAATCACATTATAATAATGATAAACACCATTCAAAACCCCCAAAATGACCACCTTCAAATTCAAGAATAAATAGATGAGTCATGGGAATTTATTAAATTAAAGGACAACCCCAACCTTGAGAATCATTCGAGTTGTCTTAGTAGTGGAAGGAGAATCTGTGCTTTGATATATCCACTAGCGTTTTTTCACAACCTGTTTGTTGTCGCCCGAGCTTCTATCTCTTTTGGTGGAAGGTGTCATTTCAATTCTCCAGAGGTTCCTCGCTTGATGAAGCCGTCTAAAAACTCAACCCTGATCCCCATTTAAATAGAGGGGGAAAGGGTGGGTAACGCACCGTGGAATTAATGAGGTTCATTAAATTATGTAATTAATGTTCAACATTAATAGACCTAATTAATGTGCCGAATTAATTTCATGAGGGGTGGTTTTGCAACAAAAGAGTCACCGGGCATTTAATAGCCCATATTAAAAGTCTGACTACCTCCAAGGTCCCCACCACCACTACTCAACAGAGGGTAGGAAAAAATAGAAATAAAATAACAATCTTTATGTTATTTTATTATATTTTAAAAACATTGGAAAAAATAACTTTTTCACTCGACCAACTGTTGTCGAAGTTATGCCCCCCTTTAGCAAATCTCAACGCTACAGATTCAATCGTGCCCTCATATTTTTAATCTAAGAACTAGTTCAAATGATATAAAATGACACTCCTGCATTTATTGAACATACCATAAAAATGTTAAAAAATTCCATTATGGTCACACCATACCTCGTAATCGAGCACTGTCAATTTTTTGAAGACTCGTAATAATCCCAAATAATTTAAAATAATTTACATTGAATTTTAAGAGCCTTTACATTCTCCCTGCCTTAGGGATTTTATTCCCAGAATGCTACAATAAAACTAAGGGAAAAAATCTGGGTACTAAGAACGTATCTGAGCCTCCCACTCCCATGTGATCTCCTCGAGATTCCCATGCTGACCAAAAGATCGAACCAGAGGAATCGACCACCCATGAAGGACCTGCTCTTGTCGATCCTCTATCTCCTCCGAGAACTACACAAAGGTCACCCCATCATCAATTTCTAGATCTCCCAAGTCGATAACGTGCGATTGATCATGCAATTACCACCTCAGCTGTGACGCGTGGAAAACATTTTGAATCTGGTGAATCTGTGGGGGAAGATCTGCACAATAATCCACCTTGCCAACTCTACTAAGGATCTAAAAGGGTCCCGATGAACCTCAGAGATATTTTTCCACCACAACCAAACCTCCATAATCTTCGTCAGGGTGAGACCTATAGAAAGACATGGTCTCCCTACTCAAACTCTGAGGGTCTCCATCTCTTATCGGCATATGACTTCAACTAGCTCTATGTAGTCTTTATCTGCTCCTGGATGATATGCACCTTCTCTCTGGTAGCCAGTACCAACCCCGGACCCACAAGTGTGGACTCCCCTAGGTCTATCCAGCAAAGAGGTGATATGCATGGTCGCCCATAAAAGGCCTCAAATGGTTCCATACTGATGGTGGGGTGATAACTATTGTTTTATATAGACTCCACCTATTTATGGTGGTCCTCCCAATAGTGAAAAATGTTGAGGACACAAGCACAAATCCTGTCATCGAGTGTCGAAATGGTCTGCTTCATCTGACCATATGTCTAAGGATGGATGGAAGTGCTCAAGCGCAGTAGATTCTCGAACACCTCATGTATTCCCATCCACAAGCGGGATGTAAAATGTGTGTCACGATCTAAGACGATCGTCGAAGGCACTCCGTGAAGTCGTACAATCTCTTGTACATAGAGACGTCGCAAGATCTCTTCTGATCCTTACTCTTGGATGGGTAGGAAGTGTGGCAACTTGGTGAGTTGGTCAATGATCAACCAGATGGAATTGTGGCCCCTGGAAATACGTGTTATCCCTGTCATGAATTCCATGTATATACCATCCCACTTCCACTTTGGTGCATCATGTGGCTAATATAAGCCTAATGGTACCTGATTCTCAACCATCACTTGTTGAAATGTTAGGCATCGAGATACAAACTCTCGCATTTATTTCTTCATCCCTGGCCACCAGAACTAATCTTGTAGGTCCTGCTACATCTTTTCCACTCCATGATATAACAAAAAAGGGGCTGTGTGGAACTCCCTCAACACCTGCTCTTGAAGCATCACGAGTACCATAATGAATCCTCTAAAGAGGATGACATGCTCCCAACATTCAGAAAATTCATCAGGATAATGTCTTGAGAATATGTGATCATGTCGGGTCTCACAGTCAATGTCCCCAAGTTGTGCCTCCCGAACTCGCTGATGAAGTGGTGGAGTGACAGTCCTAAACTGGTGGTAAGATAATCTATCTCTATCCACAAAGGATATATTCAACATAGCCAGATGCTCTGTCGCCTCACTGATCAGCTATTGACCAGACCTCCACCTGAGTGTGTCTGTTACTACAGTCCCCCTACCAGGAGAATAGACTATCTCAAAGTCATAGTCCTAGAGGAACTCTAGCCATCATTGATGGATCAGGTTTAGGTTCTTCTGTGAGAAGATATACTTAAGACTCTTGTTATTAGAGTAAATAGTAAATCATTCACCCATCAAGTAGTGCTGCCACATATTCATCATAAAGACCACTGCTGCTAACTCCATGTCATGGGTAGCATTGTTCTTCTCATGCTGTCTCAACTGTCAGGAGTCATAGGTGATCACTTCTCAATCCTACAATTGGACACAACCTAGTTTGGTCCCGAACACGTCGCAGTAGACTACATACCCCACAAATTGTTCCGGTATCCTCAAGATGGGGGATCTCATCACTCTATGACGCAACTCTGGGAAACTTTTTTGACACTTCTCTATCCACAAGAAATGAAAACCCTTCTTTGTCAAGGCTGAAAAGGGTGCCTCTACCCTAGAGAAGTCAGGTACAAATATTCGGTAGTACCCAACCAATCCCAGAAAACTCTACACCTCGGTCAACCTCCTGAGTGGATCCCAAGTAACCACTGCCTCTATCTTAGGCAGATCAACTACTACTTCGGCCTTTGAGATAACGTGCTCGAGGAAGTGGACTTCCCATATCCAGAACTGGAACTTCGAGATATTTTCATAAGAATGGTTCTCTCTAAGGGTATCTAGAACTACATGTAGGTGTGTGGAATGCTCCTCCTCCGACGCAGAGTATATAAAGATGTCTTCAATGAATACCACCATGAAGCGATCTAGCTATGGCAGGAAGATCATATTCATGAGCCCCATAAAAAATGATGATGTGCTGGTCACACATAAATAAATCACCAGAAACTCGTAATGGCCATAGCGACATCTTAAGGTTATCTTCTGTACGTCCTCATCCCGTACTCTGAGATGATGATAGCCTGATCTGATTCCTATCTTTGAAAACCATTGATCTCCCTTCAGCTGGTTTAAGAGATCATCGATCCTCGACAAAGGATACTTTTTCTTCATGGTCACCTGGTTCAGGCACCAATAATCCACATAAATCCATAGACTCCCATCTTCTTTCTTGGAGAACAAGATCTGGGATGCCCATGGGGAGACATTAGGCCTTACGAACCCCTTTCTCTGCAAGCCCTCCAACTATGCCCTTAGATCACAAAGCTCCACAGGATCCATATGATATGTTTTTGTAGATATTGGTGTCGTCACAGGGTAAATGTTGATGTGAAATTCTACCTCTTTGCGAGAAGGTAGCCCCAGAACATCATCAGGAAAGACGTCAGCATACTAGTCCACCACTACAGGATATCTTTGACTCCTTACATCAAATTATCTAAGGGTGAGGTTGGAAAACTAATGATTAATCAGTTGCACCCTCCTCTTAGATAGTCGATCCTATACTGTAAAGGTTTCCTCCTCATCAGTGAAGGTAAACCTGGTCCCATCCTCGCAGACACACAAAACATTGTGCCTAAACATTTTAATCGGATCATGCACTTTAGATAGCCAGTCCATACCCAAGATGACATACTAAGGCCTCGACGATGCTACTAGGAGATACCATTCAAAGATCTCACATCCTAGGGTGAGCTCACACTGTCTGCACTGGTGTGTAATTGTCGAATCTTCTATCGTAGGAGTCTCTAATCATATGGATCGAGCCAACGGCTCCATTAGAGTCTCCTTGCTCTGAATCAGTGTCATGGAAATGAAAGTGTGATTGGATCATGTGTCTATAAGTACTCCATCTAGGGTGTAATAGACACAAATCGTACCTCTAATCATCTCTGGAGCACCTTGGTCATAGGAATATGCTTCTTGTATCTGTGATTTCCCCTGTCCACCTGCTCCATGTGGTCGGGGTGGACCACATGGTGGTGGTTGTGGTATAACCTCAAACTGTCATCCCCCACTTTCTTTCTGACTTGCTCGTCTTCCACATCTACCGCCCTATAGAACTTCTTGCTGGAACCCCGACCTCTTCCTCGGTGGTTCCTCAAGTGTCTACTGATCATCAGTATGATGGGCCATGTAGTCACGAGCTATGTGGCCCTGCCCGCCGCATGTGAAGCAGAGTCTTCTTCCCTACTTTCCCCTGACTCAAGAGCTCCATACCTTCAACCATACATCATGGGGTCTCCCTATAGAATGTTTGGTCTGATTGGACCTCTACATCATATTCCTACTGCCTGCTGCAGACGACTCGACTTCCTATCGTCTGATGGTGGCTCTAATCGCTGACGACTGCTCGGCTAATAAGCTCTACACCAATAATGATCGCTCAACCACTCCAACCTATGTCGGGATATTGAGTGATATAATTGATGCTATGATCTCTCACCGAAGACCCTACTAAATGGTCCATGCCCGGATGTATGGGTCCTACACCATGTTGATGGAGTAGAGCGAGAGGTCAATTAATCTCGATGAGTACTAGGCCACTGATAAGTTGCCCAGCTTTAAGTGAAGAATCTCCTAAATATGAACAAAGCATAGTGCCACTGGGACGAACTCCGCCCTGAAAAGGCTCTCAATGTACACCTAGGTGAGATTCACCTCGTCGTGTAATTGGAGAGTCAGGCTCCACTATCTTCCTGCCATGCCCAGGAAAAGAATAGCATACAGGATCACCATCTACTCTTCTGGTGTCCCAACTAGGGGGAATAATCATGCCACACCCTCCTTCCAGTCTTCAGTTGCCTGGGGATATGTCTCACCTTGAAACCTCAGAGGCCTCTTCCACTTGAACTCACGCAACGCACTCAGTCAGCATGCACCATCCGCTAGTGGTGCTGGTGGAAACTACTTCCCTCCGAGTGGTGGTGCTACTGTTACACCAATCGAAGGTGCCATCACAATATGAGGGCCCTACACTGATGCCTCGTCGCTCGGTGGGCCGTCACCGTGTACTCTCTCAGGAATCCTGGATGACTATATATGTGGAAGCATCCTGAAAAGAAACAGGTGTGCCACAGACAATAAGTTATATCTAGTGAGCTTACTCAAAAGAGATAAAAGTAAAAACATTTCCAAAACACATGCAATCAGTGTTTTTTTGAACCGTGTCGGAATTCAGAATTCAGGGTCCTGGTGTATGGATATGTCAGCCACTGCATCAACACCAGACTCCCCAATCTGAAAACCAAGCTCAAAACACTTATCACTATTACTCTATTAAAAATATTAGAGTCCTAGATCTTCCATAGAACGGACTCCTCTGATACCACTTTTTCACGACTTGTCGCCCATTGCTCCTGCCGCGACTACCTCATGCCCACCGTCTATAGGGAAGGGGTTGACGACTAGCACCTGAAAGGCATATCCCTAAAACGGAATTCCATTGCCTTTAAACATGTAAAAAAACATAGCCCATGAACACAACAAGATGAAACCATGATGTAAAACTGCAGTAGTGAAAGTGTGTAATGAAAGTAAAGGGGTTGTAATACAAGAACAACAGAAAAGGTACCACTACCACAGAAAATAGAAAACTACTCCTGCGATCATCCACCAAGTATCCTACATGAAGGGTAGGTAAAACTAGTCTTTAATTCTCTCTATGTTGACCAATAACCTCCGTGTACTTATTGGTCCTATATCCTACTGTCTCAGTCAAGCCACTCATCGTCCACACAAGACACAACAATGTGCGGGTGAATCCCTTGCAGAGGTGAGTATAACAATACTCAGTAGGGACCCCGAGACCCCCGAAGGTCTCTCTGAATTCCACAAAAGAATAAAACAAGCATGAATTAAATCAAAAATCACAAAGAAATGGTAAAAAATCAAACCAGGTATAACTTAAGTATAGAATTACAAATTATTATTCATAAAGCCAGATCATCTTATCCTGTCAAGAGGCACTACTACTAACCCACACATGATCGATAGGTACTAACACCCAAAATACCCACACATAATCGATATGTACTAATTCACACATAACCGCTAGGTATTGATTCACATAGAATCGTTGGGTGTTGATTCACACAGAACTGGTGGGTGCTGATTCACACAGAATCGTTGGGAGCGGATTCACACAAAATCACTGGGTGATGATTCACAGAGAATAATTGGGTGTTGATTCACACAGAATCCCTAGGTGCTGAATCACATAGAATCACTGGGTGATGATTCATAGAGAATCATTGGGTGCTGATTCACACAGAATTTATGGGTGCTGATTCACATAGAATCTCTCTTCATTTTTCATGTCTCATCCAGTCACAAGATTCCCAATCATAGTACGCTTGTCTCTATGAGAAACTGATCCTTAAGTCATCGGTCATATTTTAACTAGAAAAAATTCCCACCTAGAAATTACCCCATGATCATTCATGTTATAAGGTTTCTAACGCAATGGACAACCCATCAACAAGATACCCAGTCTATAATTTATTACCATTTTATTACTGAGGGCTCTGTTGGATTCCAGGTTGATCAAATCCAATCATACTCCAACATTATACAAAACACTCATGTAGTATCTCAAAAGGTCTGTATTGCTCTAATGATCCTAGAATTGTAGACAGTTCATCAAACGGATGTCTGGTTTGCATGTTACGACCATTTAAATGTTTTCTAGGCTCGAGAGGGGCTAAGTGAGATCTTACCTGGTCGAATCAACCTGGTCCGACTCGGAATGGGCTGAACCACCTAGATTAGGTCAACCTGATCAGGTCCGAGTCACACCCGTCCCGGCATGAACGAGCTTGGGCCGACCCAGTTGGGCTGGGCTACGGACCGGTACTACCCGTCGGCTAGTGCGCCCCGTGAGGGGGTCATGCTGTCCACCTACCAAATGGCTCAAAGGAGCTGTTCAGCTCCTTGATATGCGGTGCCAGGTGGCACTTCCTCATCACCTTCGGGACCCGTAGGGATCAGGTCACTCCTTCTCCATGGCATCGTAGCCACGGCTTGCTAACCGCGTCACGTGATGGCGCACCGCCTCGCCATCACCACAGTCGGCCCACGCCGACCCCCTTCAATCTGCCACAGCGCCGAGCGGCACTACCCTCCTCCACAGCCTCCGACAATATTTTCGGTTGCCACACCACTGGTACCATGACAAATAATCTTCTAGGAGCCACCAGGTGAGCTCTGGTGGTCTATTATTCCATCCAAACGCACCTATGTTCCTCCCAGGTTATCACTGTGATTGGGTGCCTCTCAGTTTCAAGGTTCTATCAAATTGGAACAACCCGCCTCCAAAGATCGTAATGAAAATCAAGCAGCAGAGTGTCCAGTCCTTATTACATTAGACCGCTCCCTCCACATTAGCATTATAAAAGGGGGATTAATTTATAAATTCTTATTAAAATAATGATAAACCCGTTAAAAACCCCCACAATGACCACCCTCAAATTCAATAACAAGGAGTAGAGTCGGGGGATTTTCATGAATTAAAAGACAACCCCTACCTCGAAAATATTTGGAGTCATCATGGTGGTGGAAAGAGAATCATCCTTTAGATGAAGATGATTTTTTTCATCGCTCCCGGTTTGTTTCCTCCTGAGCTTTCATCTTCGTCAGTGGAAGGCGCCACGTCACTTCGCCAGAAGTTCCTTGCTTGATGAATCCGTCCAAAAACTCTACCCCCAGCCCCATTTAATAGAGGGGGAAAAGGGTGGGTAATGCACTGAGGAATTAATGAGATTCATTAATAGATGTAATTAATGGGACACATTAATTAATGTAATTAATGTGCCACATTAATTACTCAAGGGTTGGTTACACAACAAAAGAGAAACAGGGCATTTAATATCCCATATTAAAAAGATTGACTACCTTCGTGGTCCCACCACCGCTGCTCAACATGCAGTAGGGAATAAATAGTAATATAAGAATCTTTATGTTATTTTATTATTTCTCTAAAAATCTGTAAGAAATAACTTTTTCACCCAACCAACTGCGGAAAATGTTAAGCCTCCCTTAAGTGAATCTCGGTGCTGTAGATTCAACGATGCCCTCAGATTTTTAATCCGATCACCAGTTCGAAAGATAAAAAACGCCGCCCGCACATTTACTGAATGTACCTTTAAAAAAGTTGAAAAAATACATTCTGATCACATCAGGCATTAGAATTGAGTGCCGTTAATTTTAATAGGCTCTTAATAATTCGAAAGAATTTAAAAAAATTACATAGTATTTTATGGTTCTTTACATTATGATATTTGGTGACTGTAACCATTACTGTAGCAACCTTGACCCTAGTATCCCAGAGCTAATGACTTAAATTATTATATTATCGTAGATAAAAGATGAAAATACCAACGGACTAGAAAATTTAGTGTTTTTCGAAAAATTTATTACATACATGATACCCATTATACATTGGGAATATAAAATAAAACATAATACATAATATAATATAATAAATTACATCCTTGAAAACCCATTCAGAGATCCATAATTCATAACCTAGGGAGCATAAATTAAATAAGGGGGAGCTCAATTGGTCATTAATGGTTATTTATAATGTAATATAAATTGAATCAATAGTGGATATTTAATATGTTAGTTAAAATAACTGAACACACTCATGACATTTTATCATTAACTTTTGGACAATTTGAATCCATGGATAATATTATATTGAAAATATTATGGTTAAAAATTACTGAAAATGAATGAATAAATTTTTAATTATTGTATTTCATGTTTTCCACGCACATAATACATTTATCGTTAAGGCCTTTCACAAGACAGATTAATATTTGAGGGTAAAAAGCCGTTTAATTTGACCAATTTAGTCGTCTCAGGAGACTACTGATGCATCGAGAGGATTTTATATATATAATACCCACCCGTTCCTTAATTTAAAAATAATTCATTATATATAGAAGAATCAATTTAATTAATGAATCAATATTAATTACCAACAAATATTAATATTGAGTAAAAGATATATATTTAACATTATTTCCCCAATTAATCAAATCACCTTCTAAGTAAACACTATATATAAAATGGTATATGGATTATGAAATAATCTTATCCATGATATAAGAAATAATTATATATAATATAAATTGAATTTTATATTTATTATTATCATAAATAAATAAAAATGGAATGTATAAATACCAATGAAAATAAACTAGGTTCATAAGGTTAAAATATGACTATATTAATTGAAATTGAGATGTAGTCCCTTATAAAAGACATATTGTTAATAAATGGAATCAATTATAGGTATTTTATATAAATCCATATAAAACATGATGAAATAAAATATTATATAATAAATATTCATTTCAAATATAACCATATCATGAAATAATCAATGAAATATAAGTTTAATCCAATGAATGAAAATTGAGTTTAGAAATCTCTTACCACTTATAATCAGTCAAATATTATCTCACATGAAATTAATAATTATCAAATGAAACATTTAATACCATAAATATAAATATATTAATGATATGATATTTCAAATTCTAGTATACATACCACACAAAATGAATGATTGGTGATTAAGGAATATATCTCACAAAAGTAAAAGTGAGACGAGGAACCCTTACTACTTTATAATCAGTCGAATCATATGCCCTATAATAGTAATAATTATCAAATAAAACATTTAATAATATATATATTAATGATATTATATATAAGTTCAGTAGATACACCATAAAAAAAATAATTGGTGGATAAGGAATAGATCCAACAGAATAAAAATTGACATGAGAACCCCTTACCTCACAATTCTCTTTAGTGGTACATACTTTAACCCTCTATATAATGGTTTGAATAATGTTATTAATTAATTTTATAAAAATAATAATATTAATAATACCTTATATTATATTAAAATCATAAAAACTAATCATTAATAATATTTTATTATTTTCATTGTTTTGGGTTTGTTCGTTACATGGTTTGATGATCAGTACATTTGTGTATAATTATAAATTTTCTTATAAAATGGATATTAAACTCCAGAATTGAACTGAAATGGTATTA
Source organism: Viscum album (assembly GCA_963277665.1). Classification (NCBI taxonomy): domain Eukaryota; kingdom Viridiplantae; phylum Streptophyta; class Magnoliopsida; order Santalales; family Viscaceae; genus Viscum; species Viscum album. The sequence goes on along the minus strand of OY728147.1, from coordinate 1,429,318,987 downwards.
ATGCATTTAAATAACTTTTTGTTTTCAAATATATGATTTTTATTTTTATCATTTGGATGATTCATTTGACAAAACATCAGTGATAAATGGTTTGATTAATTTGGCATTTTTTCTGACCATCACAAACTTGTTTTGTTTTATTTAATATTATGTATATTTATATATATGTTAAATAAAATGAAATATGTTATAAAATACCTACTAAAATTTTATTTAACTATAATAATATTTTGATGACCATCCATTAAGGTAGTAATAAAAAATTAACACAATCATTTTTCCTGGATATGTTTAATAGATATAATTTGTACAATAGTTTTGTTTCTTTGAATAATAGAAGGTAATAAAAGGGATGGATATAATATATTATTATAGAAATATAAAAATTCATTATATACATGATTTTTGATTTATTATTCTATGATGGATGAAGTTAGTGAGGAAAATTTATAAGAATAAAAGAAAATAAGAGAGGTGGTTTGAGAAAATTGCCACTTGAATATCCCCTCCTTGAAGGATCCATTATAGACCTTGGAATTGGTATTTTGGTGAAACAATAGGAACATGGAAAAAGGTACAATGTTAAGGAGATTTTTTTTATTATATTTTTTTATCATAAATTTTTTTAAGATAAATTGGGTGGTTAGGGGTGCTATTTATACTTTCCGAGGGGTGGTTAAAATGATTAAATAATGATTATTTTATCTTTAAATCCATCCACATTTGGGTATAATTAATTTACATTGATTTGGTTGATAATTAATGTTTTAAATTATAATTATGGTCTATAAATACCTCAAAACCCATTAAATGTTATAGTTTTTATGTATTTTCATCCATGGAATTTTAAATTTAACTTGTATTATTATTTTATATATGTCGAAGTAAATCATCCATTTTACAGTGGTAACTTTTTTATGACTAAAAATAATGATGATATTAATAGATAATTTTTAACTTAGGATTATAAATATGGAATCTATTTGAGAAAATTAAATTCATATAATAGATTTAAAATTAACCATGCATACCCAGCAAGATAACAGGTTTTGAAAGTGAAAAATTCCAAATGTTTACAAACTCTTTATACTTAATTTCAGTATGAAATTGATTAAAATGACCCAAATTTTATTAATAGATATATAATTGAAATATTTTCATTTTAAAACATATTTAAAATTTAATTGATCATAATAAATTATTTACATGAAAAAAAATTCAATTAAAATTTAGTATTTTTCAATATTAATCAAAAAATGAAACATCTCATAATAATTCCAAAAATTCACCCTAAGATAATATTGATATTATAATTTAAAAATTGATTTTTTTTGAAATATAATTTATAAAATTTTCAATTTTTAGATTTAAAATTGGTACTTCATTTAAAGGCAGTAAAATATCCTTTTAGAAAAATTTAGATTATTATGCTTAAAATTTGATTTTTGTCATATCTTAATCTTATAAAACTTATTGGATGAATTTAAATAAAATAATTGGATATAAAAACTATAAATTTCATTAATATATTTCACTAGTAGGTATTAATTATTTTTTTAATATAAAATTCATTATAATCATTAAAATAATTTTTTTAATAAAAACAATACCTTTACATTCAATTAGTTTTTATATTATTTTATAAATAATTGGTAAACAAAGAATTAATTTCATAAACATGTCTAAAATATGTTTTCATAATTTATTAATCTTCATTCATTTCAACAATTCCAATGGATATGTTACAATTATCACATTTAAATAATAATATTTAGTCCTTTGTTTAAGTCTGATGTGGTGTATCTTGTATGATATTGAACATAGTGTTTCATTTTAAAAATAACAATGTGTTACATTATTCAATACATTAATAAATTGCATCCTCGTGATTTAAACTCATGATTGGTAATCATGGAGTCAATATATTAATATAACCTTATGGAAATCCCCCATCTTAAAAGTGGTTAATAAAACATCCTCTTAAAAAGTATGAAATGAAAAACGAAAGTCATCGAAAAAACTAGGTTTTTGTATAGGATAAAGTTAGTGGGAAGTGAAAAAATGGACAGGTAAAATAAATATAACTATCAAGATATGATAAAGAGTGATATAAAATATGGTCATTAAAAAATTTACCCTCACAAAATGTAAATATGTTATGGGTTAAAAGGATATTTATTTCTGAGTAAGAAAATTAAACAAATAATGCATTTATTCCAAATCATTTTCCTATACTTAAGGAATAATTTGGATTCATATATTAAAAATATAAGGAAATATTCTTACATAACATTTATATATTCATCCTAAAAAACAATTTATACCACAAACTCATTCTTTTCTTCAAAAGATAATTCTACATTTATTCATCAAATAATATTATGGTTACCTTAATAATATAATGTTCCCAAAATTGTGATAATATTAAAAAATAACATAAATCTAATAACACTAAATAAATTTTGAGTCTCATGTTTATCTATTTTATATATTTTAAATAAATAAAAATTATGTGTAGTTTGGGTTTGGCTTAGTGGTAAGTACCCCTTAAATCTACATGAAAAATGGGGGTTCAAAACCCATTGGGAGCAGGTACTCTAGCAGTACTGTAGTGCACTGTAGCAGCGGCGCACTGAAGCAACATCAGGCACTGTAGCGGAGGTAGAGTACTATAGCAGTGGCGAGTACTATGCAGTACTGTGTAGTACTGTAGTAGTGCGGGTACTGTAGCAGTACTATTCACAGAATGGGCTTTGGGAAAAAAATGGGCCTATGGGCCATGTAATGGGCTAAATTCTCACTGGGCCTTCGGGCAATGTAATGGGTCTCCCTTTACCCAGTTAAAAGAGGTCTTTTATTTTCTTTAATAATAAATGAGGCTTCGGCCCAAACCTAAAAAAAATTGTGTCATAATAACCAAGACATCATGTAGGCCAGTGGAAGGTGATGCAGCCTTGTCATACTTCATTTGTGAGTTAAATTCATGTGACCTTGTCAGACATGACTCTTTGTCACCCAGCCTATGGGTTTTCAATTTTATAAAATTCTATTAATATTACCCTTAAAAAATTCCAAAAAATATCCTTAATATATTCAATATTAAATAAATATTTTAACCTCAAATGTTATCTCATACATTTCATTTTTCATTCCCAAAAATTTAATACCACATAATTATTTTAAAACAAAATATCATTTAAAAATTAATAATTATCCTTACCTTTAAACTTATTTACACAAAAATTATATTAATTATTCCTCGAATAATCTTTTTTCACATGTTAAAAATAAGGGTTACATATACCACAAACATTTATTAAAACTCAATAACTATATTTAAAAATTTATTACATTTTTACTAAAAAACATTTCAATGGTATTGATTCAAACATAAATATGTGTACAATTTTTTAAATCAAACTGTACTATATAATATCATTTAGGTGTTTCATGATTCTTTTGATATTTATGATGTATCAAAATATCAGTGATAAAAAATACTTCTCTCAACTTCTCACTAAAACCTGTAATTCTTCTTTTTTGTTTTATCCCTATATATATATATAATTATTGTTCATTTATGTCAACCAAAAAAAGTTTCATACTTATATGAAAATAGTTTATACCTTAAATCTAGATGTCATTGTCTTTCATAATGCCATTGATATCTTCTTTATCTTACACCATGAAGCCAATATCTCTAAAAAATAAATAGTTAAGTCTATAATGAAATTTTTCTTGTTGAATGAGATGGATAAATTAAGATTTTAAAATTAGATAAAAGGCACTCTATGATACATTATAATTTTGGATAAATGAAATTGTATTGGACAGATCAAATATTTTTTTACAAGTCATTTGAATGTTCAAAAATCATTCCATGTAATTTGAACCAAATTTGGTTATTATAGTGATGATTAGATCATCTGGTAGGGAAAATAATGTTGTGGCAGATCATTTCCCTTTCATCTTTATGAATGAACTTAAATTTATAGAAATAAAAATCATTATGAAATGAATTATTACATTTCAAAATGAAATAGGTTTTTTACCCTTAGAAACTCCAAAACACTTTAACCCTCAAATTATTTATACCTAAATAGATTACACTTAAAAATCCAATATCTAAAACTATCATTAATTATATCATAATCCATTACATAATCCACAATGTTTGTTTAAGAATTTAAACATATGATCAACATTAATCTCATAATCCCATGACAGTGTCCATAATTATTATGTTAATGAACACAATTACTTGGACATTTCATGATTCTTCTAACCATAATACCAATGGTGAAAAATGTATTCAAAAAATTTTCTATCACATTCAATTTTATACTAGTTCATTACGGTTCCCACTATTGACTAAAACCAAAAATTATTGTTTAACCATCAAACTAAAATAATCAGAGTGAACTACCAAATAATCATGGTATAATATTCAAAGTATGGAAAATTCACAACACTTTTTTCTAAAACTGTGATTCATTAGGTTTAACAAAGGATATCCATTATTATTATCAAAATTTGTAGGATGTTATCCTATAATTAGACTTATCATCAAAGTCATTAATTGGGTTATGTTCCCTATTCATCATTTTCATAAATCTAGATCTCAAGATTTGTAGTAAACTTTCACTAATACCAACTGTAATTACCCCAACCCCAGTATATCGAGGTCAACACATTATATTATTATATTTTTATAGGTTCAAGATTAAATCCCAAATGATCAAATATTTTATCAGTTTTCAAAAACTATATTACATACATGATATCCATTTTACATTGGGAATATAAAAAATATATATAATACATAAAAAAATATAATAAACTGCATTCTTGAAACCCCATTAAAATATCACTTCTTCATAACCTGTGTAAAGGAATTAAAATAATGGTGAGATCTAATGATTAACAAGGGTTATGTACAAAAAACCTAAATTGAATCAATAATGCATAATCAATATGGTGAGGTAAAATTACTAAACACACTCATTAAATTTAATAAATAACATTTTCACAATTTAAATCCTTGGTTAATAACAGAGTGAAAATATCATGGATAAAAATAACTAAAAATTGAGTAAATAAATTCTTGATTATTGGATTTCATGTTTCCCAGACACGTAATACATTTACTCTCAATACCTTTCACAAGAAATTTCAATATTTAAGGGTAAAAATCTATTCCATTTTTTCAGTTTATTTGACACATTATACTACCGATGCATCGAGGGGATTTTATATATACAGTATCAACCAATTATTGCCTATCTAAAGCATTAATTGTATATTCGATAATCATTTTAATTTATCAAATAATTTGAATTATCAAAAAATATCCATATTGAATTAATGATTTGGATTTAAAATAATTTCCCTAGTTAATCAAATACGATTCAAAGTAAACACCATATATAAAATGATATACGACATACGAAATAATCTTATCCATGATACATGAAATATTTATATTTAATAAAAAATAAATATATAAGGAATTTTGTTTATAAATAAAACCAAGGGGGGGTGTATAAACTAATGAAAAGAAATTTGGTGCATAATATTAAAATATGACTCAATAAAGTATAAATGGGATGAATTCCATTAAAAATGTCATATCATTAGTCAAATGAATTGATTATGTGTATTCACTATAAAACAATATAAAACAAGTGGAAGTGAAATATGATATAATAAAACTTAATTTCGAACATAACCATATCATGACATAATCAATGATATAGATGTTTAACTCAATGAATGAAAATTGAGTTAAGAAATCCCTTTCCACTTGTTATTAGTCGAATAATATACCTCATTAAAGTAATAATTGTTAAAAGAAAAATTTAATACCATGAAGTAAATGATATTAATGATATTATATATCAATTTTATGTATACATACCACACAAAATAAATAATTAGTGATTAAGGCATATATCTAACAGAAGTAAAATTGAGATGAGAAACCCTTACTACTTTGTAATCATTCAAATAATATGGCCTATAATAGTAATAATTATAAAATTAAACATTTAATAACATTTATATTCAAGTTATTGTATAAAAAAGGGTTGTATATACACCACACACATGAAATAATATGTGAATAAGTCATAAATCCCACATATTTAAAAGTGAGTTGAGAATCCCATACCTCACTCTCCCCTTTAATGGTGTGTACATTAATCACCTATATAATGGGTTAAATAATGTGTTTTTTTCATTAAATATCTATAATAATATTCATAATTCCTTATATGATACTTTTATACCACATTACCACCCATTTAATAATAATATTTCATTATATTCATTGTTTTTTGTTTGTTCTTTTTATGGTATGATGATCCATTAATTTGTGTATAATTATGTATTTTCTTGTAAAAAAGAAATAAAAATCCAGAAGTGGAATTAAATAGTATTCATGAACTTATATATGTTTAAATTTTCCCATTAATCATTTTTATTTCTTACAATAGGATGATTCATTTGATAAAATGTTAATCATAAATGTTTAGTTTAATTTATTTTGTTTTTCAACCATCACAAACTAGTTTTGGTTTATTTAATATTATATTTATATATTATTTCTAGAACATGAAATAATATATAATGTACATATTAATATTAAATTTAATAATGATGTTTCTATTATCATCTATAAAGGTAGTAATTGAAAAAAAAACAAAATCATTATTCATAGAGGTGATTAACCGACATAATTTGGCCAATAGTTTCGTTTCTTTGAATAAGAGAATATAATAAATAGATGGGTATAATATATTACATTAGAAACATAAAACATATTATTTATGTTATTCTAGAATTACTATTCCTTTATGTATTAATTGGGTTGGAAGTAATTATAATAACAAAATAAAATTAGGGTCATGGTTTGAGAAAATTACCTCTTGAATATCCCCTCCATGAAGGATCCCTTAAATACCATAGAAATGGAATTTTTCTCAAACCAGAATAACATGTATGTATGAAGTGTGGGGAGGATATTGTTTCCCGATATTTTACAATATTCATGGATTTTTAGGATAAATGGGGTGGTGAGGGGTGGTATATATACGTGAGTAGGGGTTGTTTTAAATGATTAAATAATGATTATTTTATGTTTAAGGCCAATAGAATTTGATTGGCATTAATTTCCTAAAATTTTGATAATAATTTATGTTTTAATGGATTTTTATGGTCATTAAATTCCTCAAACATCCATTAAATAATGCTTTATTTAGGTATTTTAATCCTTTACCTTTTACCTTTAACTTGTTTCATTGTTTTCCTATACCACAGTAAATATTTCTTTTTACCAAGGTAAATTTTTATACATAAAATTGAAAATGAACATAATACCTATTTTTTAACCTATGATTCAAAATTTTGAATTAATTTTACCAAATTTAATTCATATAATTAAAAAAATTAGATTTCAAATTAATCCCACAGAAGCAATGAGATAACGGGTTTTTAAAGTGAATAATTTGAAATGTTTACAATGTATTTATACCTAATTTGAATATTAAATTGATTCCAATGACAGAAATTATATTAATAGATTAAATATTAAACTATTATGACATTAAAAACTATATAAAATATATTTTACCATTAGAAATTATTTAGACGAAAAGTTAGTTATCAATTAAAATTTAGTATATTTAACTACTCATAAAAAATTGAAACTTTTTAGAAAAATACCCAAAAAATTACCCTAATATAATTTTGATATTATATATTCAGAAATTAAATATATTTAATCAAATAGAATTTATAAATGTTTGATATTTTATTTTTAGAAAAGGTGCTCCATCAAAAGGCATCAAAATTTCCTTTTATAAAAATATAGCTTTTAAAGCCTAAAAGTGGATGTATTTATTATATTAATCCTATCAAAATTATTGTATGAATTAAAAACAAACTAATGGATATAAAAAATATAAATTTCATTAATATATTTCACTAATATAGATTAATTAAATTTATTATCATATAATTTCATTGAGGGTATAAATTTTATTATTAATAAAAAAAATCCTTTATATTCAATTCGTTTTTATTTTAATTTCCAAATAATGGTATACCAATGAATTAATTTCATATATATTATTATATTTATAAAAAAAATATTTTCAATATTTAAGAAAATCATCCATTTTATAATTATTCAAAAAAAATACCAGAAAAAAATTATGACATGTTAAATACAAGAAGAAACTTTATATTGTTCCTTTTAGGGTTTCTAACCCAATTTCCCCATTCTCTGGTTCTTCATAGTAATTTTTTTGGTCTTTTGGTTTGTTTCTCCTTTATATGGTATGTTCTATGTCCCTCTTTGGAGGGTTCTAATAGCGGTTTTCTTTTTTGGTATTGGTCGATGTGTTGTTGGTCCCATTCTTGGTGAAGATTCTGAGCATGGAGAAGGTTTTGTGCTACTTTCCAGATAGCCTTTTGGACCCAATGATGGTTATTTGCTGAAGAAATACTTGGTCGTTCAACATGCTCTAACCCCAAGTTCCTCAACACCTCTCCTATTTGGACCTTGCATAATTGTAACTACATGGTTTTGGGACTTCAATGTTAAAAGGGATTCAAGGTGATACTAGAGTTGTGATTTGTGAATTTGGTTTTATTTTTCTATTACTTTAGAGTTATGTTTTGGTTTCCCTTGTTAGTGGTTATGGTTTTTTTTTCATTTAATTATAACTGGTTTTCTGATGTGGTGGTGTTTTGTTGTCGATGATGATGATGCTTGATGTAATGATGCCTTGGTAGTATTTGATGCAGCTTGTAGTGGTGGAATCTATGGTTAAGAAGACATCAAGGTGATGTGTATAATGGAAAAGGTATACAATCCTCATGGAAGCTGGTTCTCCTTGGTCTAATCACGGGATTTATAGTGATTCATTTTTTGTTTAATTTTGAAACGGTTTCATGCTACAGTCTTGGCGGGGTGAATGGTTTTTTGAAATTTAGATTTGTAATACGTATTTATTGAGGGTGTGACTTGATGTTGAAGGATGTTTCTATTGGTTCCCACTTAACCTTAAACTAGAATTTAAATAAAATAAAAAACGGATTGCAGATGTTTCAAAATGTATTCTCATAATGTATTAATACTCATCTTGCATTGTAATAAAATATATTTTGGTTTTTTGTTTTTTTTGGGTGCGATGCATGAAATTATAAAATGTATTTACTTTATTATAGAATATACTAAAATCACAATGTGATACAAGAAGTCCAATAAGTTAGGTTATAATTATATGTGTTCTTATTACCAGTGTTAGGGTATAATTAAGTTCACTAATGAGAATTTTTATTTGGTTAGAGAAAGATATAATTTTTATTTTGGTTATAAGTGAGGCATAATTTTTTGATTTTGAGTTTTATTACATAACTTTTTTGTTCCAGGATGGATTTTGATTTGTTTTTTTGGTGTAGATTTAGGTTTCATAGGATGGTAAAAATCTCTGGTGGTAAATTTAGTGTATAAATAGAAATAAAATTCAAATAATGTTTAGATTGGAGGGTATTGAATTCCTAGTGGATCCTACGATATGTTCATTGGAGCCACTAATGGGTTTCTTCCCTACTGTAAGAGTTCTGTCAGATCCCACTAGAGTTCTAATGTGTTTGGGTAAACTACTTTTAAAAATTTAAAAAATCGTATTTTATACCTAAATTAAATTAAAACCCCACAAAATGGACCTGAAAAAAATTTCTCCCTCTACACACATTCTCGTAAGAATTCCCTTAGTGACCATGACCATTACCCCCAATTAGCAATGGATCATAAGTATTTTAATAATGTTTTATCATCTAATTGAAGGTAGGATCATTCCTCTCATCTCCATTATCCCTTATAATACTATCTATTTATTTTCATGTTGGTTGGGAATTTTCTGATTTTATTTCCACTTTTTATGGTGAAATCACCCTTTTCATATGTATTCTTCCCCTCTTGAATAAATGGAAAAATTGTGGGATTTATCAACCCATTGATCACAATATTTGTATATGATCATTATGATATGATATATTTTAGCCTGTTCATAGTTTTTGGATTAAATTTAGAGAATATATTACATAAATAAATTATTCTTTTAGGTTATTTTGTTTTCAGATGAAATTTTGGAGTTATTTTCCAAGACATTATTACACCATAATGAATCTTTGATGATAGGGATTTTGATATTAGCTTCACTTTTTATGGGATCTTGTTTTTTTACTTTAAAGGGATATTATGTTTCACTTTTATTATTTGGGTGGATCATAATTTATATGCCAATGGTATGTGATATAACCCTTTGACTGAATCAATTATTATTGATGGGGAATTCCTACATTTTTTTTATAAAATTATAAATATAACTAACCTTATTTTTCATTGTGTGTAAAAAAATGTATTTAAAATAATTATTTTTTTATAACTTCAAATATTTTATAACAATATTTTATATGAATCTAATTAGGTATAATTTATCCATCATGTCATATTATGGATTTTTTTATCACTAACTAGTGATGTTTAAATCTTTTAAAACATGAATTTATTATTGAGGTTTTCATTAAAATGTAAATTTGGTGGTCCATTTTAGGTTATTCCATGTGACCCCATTGATAATAATTGTCATGCACACCCCATTCATATGCAATGACTATGAAATGATGTCGAAATGAAAATTAACAATGTTTATTTTGTAAAAATCAAGTTATGAGAAGAAAATAAATATAGAATAGATTTTTTGATTAAAAAATCATAGTTTTATTTTACAGAGATTTTATGGAGTCTCTTTCATATTTATTTTTTCCAATAAATGGAAAATCACCTCAATAATATTTCTTATGAATGAACTATATGTAAATAATCCACACTTAATATTTGGTAAAGTGAGTTCATTAGTGTTAGTGTGGTAGCTATGTTGATTAGGTTAGAGGATGATATTTTGAATGATAATAAACATGGTTTTTGTTTCAAATATGATTCTTTATAATTTAATAACAAAACAATTTTCATATGGGTGAATTTAAGTGGTGTTTTACATAACAACCATGAATTTTAAATGCTTTCTTAAATATCTTTTATTGTAAAATTCATTTCCCCTTTTAAATATTTTATTAAAACAAGTTTACAATGGTACTCACACTTTTCTATTAACACATCCCTCTACTCAACCCTTTTTCATAAATATGCAGATTCAATATTTAATAAAATTATGGGTGAGGAAAAGGGTTTATAAAAATTCACAACCATGTCCTTTTGTGAGTTAAGAAATTCTTTGTATAGGTTTATTATTTGAATAGAGGGTATAATTTTAAAATATGGGTATAATGTTGATTAAGTGATGGATATTAATATTTAAATGAAACCATATATTTAAAAAGGACCTCAAATTAACATAGTTATGATAACATGTTTTCATAGAACAACATTATTACTATTTGGATCTAGCTTGTTCAATGGTTTAATTGACTATACCATTTATGGAATTTTTATATATTTCATTACTATTTCCTTATGTAACATCTTACTCTGTTTTCATGGGAATTGAGTATTGTATACCACATGATTCATTTGTATTGAGACCTATATTTTGTACAACAACATTAATATATTTTATTTATAATTAACCTATAAATTTTTATAGTTTTACACACCATGTTTGTTTCTATCATGATATTATGATATTTGCATTATGCATATTGACCTTGTGTGATATACTTAGTTTTTGAGAATTTTATTTTACTTTTATAAGAAAATGTCCATTTTTTTAATAAAATATTTGTTGTTGATATTAAGAATGTTTACCATTGATATATAGAATGACTGCCAGTTTATTTGATCATTTTTATTGTTACATTATAAAGCTTGTCTAATTCCATGTGAGGGAAACCAATTTTGTACTATTGTTGTTTGGTATTCAAATGAATACATTGTTTCAAATTTCCTTCTATATACTTTCTTGTGTGTAATTTTATTTTCTCTATTTTTCATATACTGGTGTTGAACCATGTTTGGAAGGCTCTTATTAGAGACATGTTTACTAAACAATGTTTTTAATATATGTGTATATAATATACTTCTTCCCTCCTATGTTAGGGTGATGAGGGTGCTATAATACTCAATAATTTTTTCCATTATTTTTTGGGATGGTTATGGATATATATATATATATATAAGTGTGTGTGTGTGAACTACCTCCTATAGATGACGTATTTATTCCTATATTTTGATTAATAGGGGGCCTCCCAGGTATAGTATATATATATACTATTCCTTTCTTGAAGGAAAAGTGTTTATATATTTATAAATATGTATATTTAATCTTATATAGTCTGTATTTTTTTGAGTATCCCTAATTGAAGAGCCCCTTATAATAGATAGGTACCCTACATAGATTATTAGTATGGCATGAATAAATTTTAGATGAGGCAACTAATAATTATTAATATCATTTCTAGTATGTTTTTGTTTAACTAGTAGATTTAAATGCATATATACTTTCATTTTCCATATCATATAATTTAATTGAATCAGGTGACTTCCAGTAATGTTATTTTTATTTCATTATTTAAATATGTAGATATATTTGAAGATAAACCTATTTATTCATATCATATGTTGAGATAGTGATAGTGGAGAGATAATGTGTATTTGTTATCACCGATCTCATGGACATTATGATGGTCATAGAATCATTTATTTACTACTTTTATAGGGAATATAAGTACATTAGTAAACATTTGATATTTTTAGGATAGTTTTTCATGTCATAGGTGTGGGTTTAATCTCCACTATGGTATTAGATTTTATTTCCAACTTGTTAGAGGCCATTTCTAGATAATCATAGACTCATCACTAGTTTCAATATGCTAATCCCCATTTTTACATGACATTCATTATTGAATAGTTTACTTTTATTATTGTGTGCTTTCAATAAAGGGAATAGTGTATTTATTGAACTTTTATTAATATATATATAATATGTTTTGGGGTGTTTATAATTATATTTACTATTATATGGTTTGTTTGGTTTCATAATACATTTTTTTAGATGTTGGATATAAGGATGAGTTATATATAATTTCTAACAAAATTATGTAATGAATTTCTATAAAAAACTAATGAGTTAAAATCATTCCAAAACTATATATTGATTCACATAACACTATTCACAATCCCTTACATGTTTGGGGGGGGGGGTTCCCGTGAGGTAGAATTCATTAGATTGATGTACTATTATTCCATTCATTTTAGTGTTTCTATAGAAAGGCATGTCAAAGTTAAATGATGACCTAATAATATGATTTTCATTAGACTGCTATAAAAATACACTTGGATTATGAATATTGATTATCAATGGTATCATAAAATTAAAATAATACACATCATAACATCTCTCATTTCACCATCATACATCTTATATAGAGATAACCTCTTCAAAATAAACATCATAATATTTTAAATTATCTAATATTTCATTTATATAAACTATAAGGGGAAAATTTAAAGGGGGTGTAAAAAATAAACATAAATCTTATAAATGTATAACATAAAATCACATTGAAAAAAATATTAAAAACCATGAATTTGACTTTCTAAAATTAATTAAAACCCATTTCCAAATTTATAAAATATTTCATAACAAAGAGTATGATGACTGATTATAAGTAAGATAACCACTCTAATTTAATCCAAACAAAAGATGTAATATTTTAAATATATATAAATATATTACCATTATTTACCATTTATAAATTTAATAATAAAGAAAAATACAAATACATTCTATTTATTTCATATTAAAATCGAATTGGAATTTCGTCAAAAAGACGGATTGCTAAAAATATTGTAAGAGTAGAAATTACATAATTGTTATGTAAAATGATTCCATGGATAAAACATTTAAAATGGAAAAGGAAAATATCATTCATAATTGAGTTATAAATATCATAAATTAGATTTAATTGGAAAATAAATTAGTTTAAAAAATCATTCACTCATGGTTTTTTAAATAACTATAAAAAGTTAAAATTATATAAATTTTTTCATCCAACAATATTATACCAGGTAATAATAGTGTAACAATCCACTTCTAGGCATATATATTGATAATAATAGTGTTATAAAATTTAACATATGAAAATAATAAAATATTATATATCCATATAGTGGGAACCACTTAATATTTACCTTGAGAGTGATAAAACTACTAAAAAAGAGTGTACGGAACCCTTGAACAGATATTGTATAATTAAATATTAAAAAACCCTAGTTTATGGATTTTTCACCATAACATGGATAAATATAAATGGTATAAAATAACTTTAAATATAGATGAATGATTATAAAATAATGGGTAAGAATTGGGAAATATAAATAAGAAAAATAAGTATGGAAGGGGAGAGATAGAGATCATTAACATCAATCATGCATGGAATCTTACATGGGAGAAGAAGAAGAAAAGAAGAGGATGAATCATCTCTTATTCTCATTTCATACCCAAATTTGGAAAAAAGGTTTTTTCCAACCACTCTAATATAACAATATTAGATACAAAAAAATATTTATAATAATAAGAATGACCATAATGACAATAATAATTCAAAACCGTCTGTGGGCCAAGCCCCTTTTGTTTAAAAAAGAGAAAACAAATTTTTTAAATAGGTATAGGGGGAACCTAGTTCATTACTCAAAGGCCCCATGGATATAAATCCTAATATATAGAAAATATTACCACCATTTTATTGGCCCAAATTCCATATCTGGCATCCGTGACACTTCCTATGTCACTATCTTGAATCATTGTCTGCCTACATCACCACCTATCTCACAGTATCCTTACATCAGTGCATATGAAATAAAATTCATTATAAACCCTCATGGTTATTCTAGAATTAAAAATTTATTCACTTGGATGTGGGTGTATATGTTGAGTACCACTAATCAAAATAAAACATCATTTTTAACCTATAAAACCAATAATAAAAATAAGAAAAATATATGAAACAAGAATAATAAAAATAATAATAATAATAAAATCCTAATAAAATGTAAATTATAAATTGAAAAAAATTATATAGATAAAAAAACAATAATTATATATAATATAAATAAAACATCCAATTTAGATAAGATTTATATTGAAAATGTTAGAATAGCATTTATAATCTATAAAACATTATAAAACAAACAATACCACTCTTATATATATCCATTAATTTTTTTTAATGTCTCGAGATTTCTAGATTTTAAATCATTTTTTTCCGTCCCTTATTAATAATGCATGATCACCATGCAGAAATGATGCATAAGATCATTCATTTTCACTACCACAATATTTTACAACACACAATCAGGATATCGTTCACTAAAAAGTGTAGCACCCATAAATTTTAAATATATTTTAAATGATACTATTTTCATCGATAAAATATTATTATAATAAAATATTTTAAAAACCCAATGTTTGGTGTAACATTGTATGACCTTTTTAGGGTGTGAAGATGATATTTTTTGTAAATCTTGGGGGGATTATTTACTATTAGATTATTTTATATATAATAATTGTTATCATTCATCCATTCGATTAAGAGATTAAGTGTATTTGTATGGATGCCAATATTGTTTGGTAAAATGTTTTATTGAGACTAGTTAAGGTGATTGGTGGATAAAAATATTATTTCATATATGATATAAAAATTTTATGTTATATGGAATTGCATTAGGACTAATCAAAGTTAACAAACTTCATTTGATAACCATATTATAAGTCCATTGAATATTCTTCTAGAGAATACTTATCCTTATGAGATCATCCAATTTGTAGAAAATGAAGGTTTGTTAATGGAATAATGTATTCTCCTCTATTTATTAGTCATTTTTTATGCTGAAGTATATGAGAGTGGTATCTTACAGGTTGGGGGTACCTCCATTGATAGATAAGATTCATAATAAGTTATATTTTTGATAGGTTCAAATTTATTATCTTAATCTATTTTACGTGAATGATTTATATGATACAAAAATAATGAAGGATATATATATTTTTAATATATCCAACAGAAATTGAAAAGTACAAGGATAATTTTTTACACAAAAGAGTTGTTCCCTTAGTGCAGGTTATTTGGAAACACAAATTATTAATGGAAGAACATGGAAAATTTAATAAAAAATTTGAGTAAATATACTATGTTATTTTTATTTGTACTTATTATCATATTATGTGAAATATTATTAATGAAAATTATACGAGTATGTATTTTTTTAGTTTACTTCCTCATTATGATTGTAAATTATGGTTTTTGAGGATGAAAATATTTTCATGGTCATTGTAATATGAAGACATGGAAATTTTATACTTGATATTTTGTCAAAAAATTATCTTCTTCAAGAATTTTTATTTTTAGAGGAAAAATTATTAATTTAGAGTTTTCAATGTTATATTTTGAGTGTACCATCGAATTTAAGATTCAATATTTTCTTTTAAGTTAACATTTCTCATATTTTTTAACAACTGTAAATATTATATAATATTAGATTTTTGTGAAACAATTTATGTATATTAAAGTAACTATGATTTAGAATTGTTTAAGGTATTGTATTTATTTTTAAAAATATGAATGAGAATAAATTTTTATAGGACTAGAAGATGAAAATATATATTCCAGTGGTCAAAATATGGATGATGTAATATAAAGCGATATATTTATGGTGTCTAAAAATTATTGTATTACATATTTTTTAAGTGGTTACCAATGGGTGTGGTACAGATAAATCATAATTATTATCAAATTAATAATTAATGATTCATATATGATAAGTTATTTTATTATTTGAAAATTTGTTATATGATAATTATTTATAAATAAAATATTGTTATCATAAAATTAGTCATTCTGATGTGTTTTTGCTGAAAATAAATAATGATATATATCATTTATAATATGTAATATATTATATATTCTAAATTCATTTCCTTATATATTAATTGAAATAATAACTATTAGAGAAACCTCAAATGATGTGTAAGACGTTTTGTTACCACTAAAGTAATTCTTAAGAAATATTATTTCTACTATAAGATTCATCAGTTAAAACATACAAGGAGATAATGAGTATCCAAAAGATAATATATATATTGAGTTCAAAAATTTTCCATTGATCAGTCATTGAATTAAAAATAATGGTGATTTATGGGACTAAATATGAATCATTATCAGTTCAATTAAAAAATCCCAAGGTGTATTTTCTTAAGTAAAATTACGAGGGTCTTATCTTGATATTATTTAGATGATGTTTTTTATACCGAATCAATAGATGTTAAGGGGGATATTGTTATGATAAAATGAAATTATGAGGATTAGATTAGTAGATTTTACATATCATAATATTATTTTGTTGAAAATTTTGTCCATTTGTCAGTAATGGTGGTTAGAAGATGATGATGATAGAATGTTAATTTTTCTAATATTGTGAGGGAAAAATACTTGATCTCAAACATTCAACAACATTTCAGATAAATAGAAAATATATAACTAGAATAATATAATATATTTAAATCTATGTTTGAATAATGATAAGTCTAAATTATCTTGGGTTTTTTAGAAACTCATTATCTAAGACTGAATTGGAGAATAAAGAAACACAATGTTTTTTCATAATTTTCAAAAGTGGATAAATAAGTAGTTTTATAGATTTTATAAATTTCACATAACCTTTATGTAATTAAAAATTCAAATTTATAATTCTATGATACACATAATAGATTAAATATTCAAAATGCTGAAAATGGGATTCAATCCATGATTTGTGGTAGATATGAGGATTTTTTACATAATGTTTTTTGTGATGATTTTTTATTACAATTATTGAGATATTTATTTATATTAATTTTGAATGAATGATATTTGAATTTTATAAAATATATATATCATTAATATATATTTTATTAGAGAAATTTTGGTTATATAAATATGAGGTTTATTCAGTTCTTGTTACTATAAAAAATTTTAAGGGGGTATATAGAGATCCCAACCTATATGTTTAAGTATATCGATGAGGAAATAGAATAAAATTCAATTTGGTATTAAAAAGGTAGCGAAGAAGAGATCTTCATTTCATGAATATTTTTTTTATTTTGAGTCAAGATGTTGAAGTTTATTTAGATAAATGTTATTTTTGACAATGTAACAAATCTTAATTTCAAGGTAATTCCAAATTTTAATATTTATGAAGGCTTTAACGAAGATCAAATATTTATTGTATATATATTCATGGGTAATAGTGATATTTCTAGTTATTTTTATTTCATTAAAAAATATTAGAATCATATATGAAGTTATTTTTAGGAGACTGTAATGCATATTTAGTTGATAACTTATTTATATTAACCTAATTCATAAATTATATATCTATGACTTGGGGTATCAATCAGACACAACATAGAGTGGGTATCCATACTCATGTAGAACCCTATAAAATTTTTAGATTAATTGAATTTACATTTATTACTACTATATATGTGTTATGGTGAGATATAAAGTTGATAATATTGAATTCTATCAAGCTATAAAGGTTAATTTCTTGCTGGTAAAATTCTTAAAAATATAATACTCATTCAACCCGCACATTATGAGTTGTTTGTATATTCATGGAATGTTAAATTGGTATTTGATATAAAAAAATCTCCCTTTGATCCATATTTTAATCAATATGAAAATTATTAATTCAATCTGTAGTATAGGTATACATATTTACAATAGAAAAAAATATCAGGGATGGAAGAAAGTAATGACATTGTATAATCATTCACATGACTAGAAAGTACTTGATGATAATTCTATGTGATTTCCACAATTATAAAATGATACACCCAATACATCTGGGGATAAGAAGAACATGGATTTTGATGTAAAATCAAGGAATTTTATTCTCATGAAATATTCTTATAATGTCTAAAAAGGTAATGGGTCCCAAAATTATCAAGGATACATGAGTTAATCATATAATTATATTTGAAGGAAATTTAAAATTATAGGAAAAAATTATTCAGATATGTTGAATTGAATTTGATGATGCGAGTAATAATGAACAAGTAAATTTTTTTTGACTAATTTACATGAGTGAATGAGTTTTTTATTATCATCATAGTATTTAATGAATATTTAGAATTTTTATGTCATCAAGATGATGATGAGAATAATTTTTGAGAAGAATGATCTAGATGTATATATATTAAGAGATAAATGCGACTTATCTCTTGATGAATTTTATAGAATAAATATTTCATATAAGATATGGAAGGAAATACAATTTATAAATATTATCAAGTTGGATATGGACTTTTAGACATGATATGGAATAAAAACTATGAACTAGAATATGATGATTCTAATGAGTCAAAAAAATTGGGAAGATAATGTTGAAGAGTATAAGAGGATTATATATCTTATCTCACAGAATGTTTGATCATTAATGTTTAGTTAGAAGCTAAAAACCCTCTCATATGTTTTGATACTATGGTAATTTTACACTTTTAATTAATAATTAAAATAAAAATGGAAGATGAGTATGAGGATGATATTCGATAATGGAAACAATAAATAAATAGTTACGGTAAAAAAATCAAAGGATACTAAAACCTCAGTTAAAGGAAAAAATGGTAAATAAAAATGAAATAATGGATTATATTTAGTAATGATAAGGAGGAAAAATAAAATGGAATTATTATATTAGAGAAAATACTTTTTTAAATAGTTTTAGAAAATCCTGGATCATATTGAATGATTAGGAGATACATTGAGGAGTGATGAATATATAGGTGAAGAAAATTACGTAGAACACATGTTGAAATAAGAATGTAAGGATTTTCATAATTAAAACACTAAAATCATGATATATGTAAGTTTTATGAAAACCAAACGTGAACCGATGAATAAAGGAAAATATATGATCATCCTAACAAAAGATACAAACACTTAGGAAATTATGAATCTCAAGGTAAATGTTATGGAACGAGGAGAATTTGTGAAATAACATGATGGAAAACATAACAAAAAAATACGAGTTTACTAAGATAAAATCAATGTCTTCAATATCTAAAAATACTCTAATGTAGATGAATCCATTTTTTTAATAATGCTTCATAAGTTATGACTGAGTCGTCTCATGTTTCTGGGAACATTAGCCTAAATTTTCTGGAAAAATCCAATCCCACTAAACATTAAATTAAAATTGTTTTTACTAACTATATATGTCCTTCATCCAAAACTATGTGATTTTAGGATGAGATGAATTTTGAAAATATTATTATATAAAAAAGGATGTAAAGATTAATTTTTTTAAATGAAAGGTTCCCCATTCTAAAGAAAATATAAATCAACAAGTACTTCTAGAAATTAATAGTATTTTCAATAAATTAATATTAATATAGAGGAATAAGAATTAATATCTATTTTAGGTGCCTATGAAAATTTAGTTGCAGGTCATATAGCTCCTAAAACAACATGTCACTCCCTAGGAGTATGAATATTTTTTAGGGAGTAATTCTAAAATAAATTGAATAATATTATTATAGATAAAGAAATATTTTGGGAAGAAGAAAGTGATTTCAAAAATATATTTATGTTAGTTTCCTCATTAAAATTTTGATATCCTAGAGGATATTTATTTATGATTATTCCATATGTTTCACATTGAAATAGAGAACATTACCACTCTCCCAAGATAGATTACTTATATTAGAAAATAAAATGATATTGGGAAATATGATATGGTGGAAAATCTCATTTAGTTAAATTTTTTCTAAAATATTTAAAAAAATTAAACCATGGATATTTGATAGTTATAATTCCTCACATATGATAGGATATAATTAAATCCTGAAATACATTAATGATAATGATATAGGACTAGTCACTTTTGTGAATGAAAATTCAGTAAACATAAGAAGAATTAGTATGGATAAAATTCAAGGAATAAAGATTATATCAAATAATTTTTTAGTTATTGATGTAATTAAACAAAACTTGATTAGTTTAATACAAAATTTTTATGTTTCTAATTATGTTATCATTTAAAAATATTTCTCTATCATTTTCTTCACAAAATATGGAAGAATTGTAAAACGTGTAGATAAAATCAGTTCTAACTTTTTCTAAATTAGTTACACTAGAAAATATTTCTATTTGATAACTAATGTTGAAAATAATATATTAAACAAGTAAAAAATCCATTATAATATTAATAGATTTAGAATAATCTCAATGGAATATTCCTTGAGTGATTTACCTCATCTAAAGAAGAAATATGATGTAATTTTTGAGACATTAAAGTTGAAAATGATGGTTTGTAGAAGTCACAATGTGATGGAGATTCATTTCACTATACCGCATTATATTATACATTATAATATAGGTTGAATAATGAGACATTATTACATAAATTTTGATATTAAATTTATCACTTTCATTGTTGATTTTATATGGATGACTAATGTGATGTTTGTGAAACATAACTTTTATGATATAGAGATATTAAAAATATTCATACGAGCAGTTGGGAATTAGATGAGAGTATATATATCATGTTTGAGAATATTTAATCTTGGTATATCATAGGAAATTAATTTCAGTTATATATAATGAAACATGGAATTAAACAACTGAATAGTGCTACCATCAATCCTAAAAAATTTGAGTTTTTTAATAGAAAAAATAAAAGATTCTTGTATATAGGATGGACCATTATGGGTAAATATAAACAATGAATCTTATTTTAGTGGGATACTGATTATACCACTATACATATTCATAAAAAATGTATATGATAGATGGAATCAAACATTACTACATATGAGAAGTGGTATAAGTAAAAATTCGTAATGAAATTATTCAAATCCATTGGGATTTAATCCTAAAAAAATAAATAAAACCTAGATTTATGGAAGCTTAATAAATGATAATGAAGGTACATTGAGTGGTTATTTATCGAATGAAAGGATATACATGTTCTATAATTAATTCATTCACAAGTAGGTTGATTATTATATAAAGAAAGTACGTGATAAAAAATATATCTTAAAAGATATTGGTGATGAAAATGATGAATAACTATAGGATGATAACATCATAACTTCTAGAATAGTTAGTAGTAAGGAATTGTTTTTTCCTAAATAGAAAAAGGTAAATTTTATTCAATATAGTGATTAAGAAGGTAATGGTGGAATAAAAATTACACTATCTTGGATGTAATGAAATAGTCGTAATTTTAAAACTTCATTAGAATAGACGAAAATTCCTTGTTGATAAGAATAATAATGGGAATTAAAAAAATGGAACTTATCTATCAAGTTAAACCTTAATTATTTTCTAATGTATTTGATCGCAATGATTGGTAGACTCATTAGATGATGAGTAAGATAAAATTGATAATAAAAACAACATTAATCTTGTCCCTAGAGTGGAAAGACCAAATTTCATCAGAACTAAATGAGTGATCCATAAAAAAATTATGAAACACCTGAGATATCATTGAATATATAATGATTGTTCAAAAAAGGTATTAATATATTGATGGTTTTTTATTTGAAGAAAATGTTTCACTTGTTTCAAAACATGAATCAATCAAAATGTTAGTTGATTTTGAAACAAATATGGATTTTAATGTTTATTATATGGTTGTAAATTATTTTTCTGAAATTTTCATCATGTAATAGAAGTTTTCACTGATCAAAATAAATTTTTAATAAATTGATAATGATGTAACTGTTATGTGTAATTTGAATAAACTCTTTTAAGATTAAAGATAAAACTATTGATCATGATACTCTAATCATGATAGTAAATAGCTATAACTGAATCTTCCTATAAAGTAAAAGTTGAAAAAAACTTATATATAATAAAGATGAGAACATGTACCTTATTTTTCACCATTTATATTTTTGAAATTGTTTTTCAAGATGAATGGTAAAATTCATATATATATTTTTTTGAACAAATGATTAAGAATTTTGAGATTTCATTGCTCAGAGAGAGGAATTCCCCTATAAGATTATAAATTTTACAAAATTAAAGTTACATATTCCTATCCTAGCAGAAATATAAAATGAAATTATTAATAAATATTAGCATAGATGATTCCTGTGATGTTACGAAACCAATTAATGTTTGTGTGAATCAAAAAAAATATGTTGTTAGAAGTAGTGTCAATAAAAAGGACTTCCAAAATTTTATTGTAATATTACTTTATATTATTTATTAAATACTTGATAAAATGTTTTTCATGTTATTATGATCTAGATATAAAATTTAATTTAATTAATTCTACTATTAATTGAAAAAAATAGGAGTTAAATCTATGGAACATCAAATTATGGTTTGATTTATAAAAAAGTGGAAAACTAAACATAATTGGTTTCATGAATGTTGATTTCTATAGAGATTACAAATATAATGAATAAATATATGAAGAAACTCTCATTTTGAGGTGATTTTATATGAAATGGAACAACATAAAATAATGTTTAATGACCTTAGGTACAACTAAATCTGAATATATTACTTACACACATGCATGTAATCAAATGAGATCGATGAAATTTATGCTAGAATATTCAAAGATAAATATTGAGAATCCTTTTATAATTACATGTGATAATTAGATTGTAGTTGATATGCCCAAAATTTTGATGCAATAGTACAAATCCAAATATACAAATTTTAATTATAAATTGATTTAAGTGAAATTTTATAATGGATATGTGATTTTAGATTATATGTCAAAAAAATTGATAATATTTTCACCAAATCTAGGACAAGAATTATTTTTGTGTAATTAAGGTTGAAACATAATATTCAGACTTCCCCACTCACATAAGAAAATTATATGCTTTCCCCATGTTACATTGGATTCTATTTTTAATGGAAGATATATGCACGAAAATTTATAATTTATATAAATGGAATCCAAAATTTTTTTATTGTGAAAAATCTTGTATAAGTGACGTGTTTTGATAGAGGAGGGTAACTCAAAATCGTAGAAAAAAATTAATGTTATAGGGGGATATAATTATATAAAAAAATTTATTTCATCGTTATTATTCTACTGGGATTATTCACTTTGTGAAATGAAATGGTTTTGTTATATATTGAGATTTATTGAAAAATAACATTTGATAGTGTTGAAAATAAATCCAAAGTGTGGTTTTGAAGAACGCAAGGTTCAGAATTGGGGATGGTATTACATTTATTTTAGAATATATGATTTAGAATGTACATGAGTAGCAGAAGAATATGAATTTTCATGTTTCATTGGATAAAATATACAAAATGTAATCTTAGGTGACAAAATTTTTGTGTTTTATTATTATCATGTCTTAAATTTTTAAAGAGTAATATTTTAGGGGCTTAAGGAGAGCTTGAGGAGTTATTTTCCCATTGATACTTTATGATTTGTGGAATCTATAACACCCTAATATTATAAAAAATATTTGTTTGGTTGAATATATAAAATTAACCACCATTCATTGATTATAATGAAAAAACCTGATAATTTAGGATATATTTATTCTTCAAAAAAATCAATCGCATTGATATCCTTTGATGATTGCAATACTGGATTTAAATAGGAAAAGATACTATATTAAAATGTTATTTTTATAACCTAACTTTTAATTTGGAAGGAATTAATAAGAATAAATAAATTATTAAAATTATGGTTATCTATTTATTAGAGATAAAATAATAAGGATTTAAATGAAAAATAATTGCTTTCTGAAAGAACATTAATTTCATAAAAGGCGGTTTAGTCCCAAATTGTGAACATAATTTAAAAATAATTTTTACTAATTCTATAAAATATATTTGATAAAATTAAATTAGTTTTTTAAAATAGTATATGTCACAAACCAGCCCGGGTACCCAGGTAACCAGAAAACTAAGTCGGCCTTGACATGACCCAAAAGGAATTTTCGATCCCCACATTCTAGAGACTTTCACCTGACATCATAAAACATACAAGTGAGAATTATTTTTAACAGAATAACATGGAAGCGAAAGATAAATACAATATGCATATCAAAAAAGAAAACTATACTGGGAGTAAAAGTACCGGAATATAACTAGGAAAAAATCCAAAGTACTAAAACCGAGGTACATAAAATATGAAAATAACCACAAAGCCCCTAAGGACACAACTCACTATTTCCAAATCTCAGTAGCTAGATCCACCTCTAATATATCCTTTCATGTTGCTCCGTTCAAGAAGAAGATAGTCTACAAACACCCTAAGGCCAAAATAGGGTGTGACACTAAGCCTAGTAGGATACCACAAAAGATTCCATAACAGATGCTAAGAATAGATTATCCAAAGAAAATTTGTCAATTTTTCAGAACAAACAGGTTCGGAAATTTAAAGGTATATTGAAACAAAACATTATATACAGTTTCAGAATTGTGGAAAATACATTCAAATCACCGAATTTACTTTACAAGAGATGGATTATTTCTAAAATAATGGTTTAAGTAAAATAGTTACATAAAACAGTTTATATAAATTCAACAACAATGTAAAGTAGTTCAAACAAACATTTCCATACATTTATTTCTCAAATATAAATAAACAAGGTAGTGACATGGTCATCTACCAAAGGAGACTCATCACCAACCCATCGAGGATGCGACCTACTGCGTGTATGTTTTATAACGTTATAATAACATAGGTGTATACCAATAACTCACTAACTACCTATGGATAGAATGTTCTCTTACATGATGGGAGAACCATTTTAAGACGGGTTAAAATAAAATCAATCTCATTCTTCTATTTTCACAAATTCCAATTTCATTCCATTTAAACAAAAATATGTTTATTAAAAAACATTCATTTTCATAAGATAAAACCACAAGGATTCTACGAAATCATTTTAATACATTTTCATGAGTTGAAATACATTCAAAACCAATTATTTTGTTTTCACAATTAATTTTTACAACTATATTCAACAATTCAATTTAAAATATTTCCATCAAAATTCATCATTTAAATTAAACAATTTAAATCGGTTAAATTTCCACTAACCCACCCTAATTCCCTAAAATTGGGGGTTCCCCAAATGTCTATTCCAAAACTATTTCAAATAATCTAATTCACTATAATTTGGTTTTTATCAAAGAAATTTAAATTAATATTAAGAAATTATATTTAAGAAAACAAAGTAAATAAATCAAGAAATACAATGCTAATCAGTTTGGAAAGTCAGGATGGAACCACCCACCTATTTCCAGAAGAACAACACTCTTAACGGCACCCATCAATGAGAAATAAGGTGAAAGATACCATGAAACATAAACTAGAAGCATGATCCAATACCACTGGGAATATATCAATCAATTACTAGATGATCCATTAGAAACCCAAGAGGAGAGAAAGCGAGGAACTTGAAGAACGAGAGAAAACAAGAGAGAACTCTTACCTGAGAATCGTACTGGAAGAGAAGCAACAATCCAATGTTGTTCTGATCAAACCGAAAGGTGTAAAACCTCTGAAAATTAACTAGGGAGAGTTTATATTTGATATCCAAGTGTTATGGAATGAAATGTACTGATTAGAACTGCCGATCATGCATTTAAAAAATGTATGCAGGTCGGGTCACGATGTGTACCCCAGGGTCATGATGTGTACTCCATAATGGATTTCTTACTCTTAAAAACTCATCACCTCAGATTAAAAACGGACATTTAACCCCTAAACGACATGTAACACAGGTACACGATGTCTACCTGCTCCTGACATGATCTCCCATTTCACAACATGATCTCCCAGTCCACGACATGCTACAAGCACTAAGTACGCACCATGTACTTTAGGTATATAGCATGTACCTATTATTTAGTCTATAGTAAACCCAGAAAAAACACATAAAAGGATTATTAACTAAAATTGAACTTAGAAAATGTGGATGACATCCCTGATCAAGGTAACGGGATGTTACAGCCTCCCCACTATAAAAACATTCCACCCCAAGAAAGATTATGAAGAAGCTTCCAAAGCTAAAAAGATGAGGCAACTGCTCTCTCATCAGTTCCTCCTTCTCCCACAACTCCTGAGAATATGAACCATGCTTCTATATCTCAAAAACTAAAGGTATCATCCTCTCATGAAGTACATAGATCTCAGAAACATCTATCATGATTGTTTGCTCAGTCAATGATAAATCACGATCGATCTCAAGACCACACAAGATCAAAATGTGAGAAAGATCAAATATATCATTTCTTATCTATGATACATAGAACACATTATGTATCAACATTAGATGTGGTGGAAGTGACAAAATGGTATGAAACCTTCACCACCCGCTCAACAACCTTGAAAGGCCCCACAAAGCGAGGAGCAAGCTTCGCTTTCTTCCAAAGTGGTCGATGACCCAACTCGGGTGAAACATTAAAGAACACCTAATCACCGAATGAAAACTTTAAATTTATATGGTGTTGATCATTATAAGACTTATATTATATTTTTACAATAGACATCCCCTAATGAATAAAATGGATCATTGTTGTCATCTTTTGCACCATGCTTGGTCCAACCAAAGAACTTTCACCAAACTCCAACAACTAGAATAGATATTTACAAGGCCGACCATAAAAGGAATCAAAATTTTCCATTCTAATTGTGGACTGGTAACTTTTGTTGTTAGAAAACGTAACATACCCTATGTTATCATCCAAAGCTCTGCTGAAGTTGACAAAAAAAAGCATGAAGCATATCCTTAAGAATCTGTATATCTCTTTAGATCTATCCATCCAACTATGGACGGTAGGTTGTGCTCAGTCGAAACTGAGATCCCAGTGACTTCTAATTTATTATTCAAATGGGATAAGTGAAACAGAGTTCCCTATCAGATACTGTAGTATATGGAACTCCGTGTAAATGAACAATATATTTCATATAGAGATTTCCCAACTCCTCACCTTTGGTCATATCATGAATGGGTATAATGTGAGCCGACATGGTTATCTTGTCTATTAATACCCATATTTCATTCTTCATTATCTACGTATTAGGTAACCCAACCAAAAAGTCCATAGATATCTCATCCCTCTTCCATGTAGGGACTAGAAGTGGTTGATGAAAACAAGAAGGTTTCTTGTGCTCAACATTCACCAGTTGGCACGTATATCAAGGAGGGACAAACATGGAAATGTACCATCCATACTTGACCACCAGAACTATCACCCCATGTCATAGAACATTTTTTGGTTCCTAGGAGCATAGATCACTGAGGGCTATGATTATCTCCCCTAAAATCCTTCATTTCCACTAACAGCACCATGAAGCAGTTATGATAGCATAGAACACCATTTTTGATAATGACCACTAAGAAATTGTATCCCCACTATAAAAAAATTATCTAATCCTATAGAACTCATAATCAAGCTCTTGATCTTGAATAATCATCTAGAGAAGAGTAAACGTTAATATCACACTGGAGAAAGAAACATCAGCCCCTTCCTTCTGAACTTCAATATGAAAATGCACAAAACGTGCCATCAAATTCCGCTCTTTTGAAAATTATTTCACTTCCTGGGTGGGAAGTTTCCTACTCAAAGCATCAGCAATGACATTCCCCTTCTCTGGGGTATAGGTGATGTCAATGTCGAATTACTACAGGTACTCCACCCAATGCCTCTGTCGAAGATTCAACTCTTCTAGAGAGAAGATATAACTCATGATTTTTTTGGTCTAAATACCCAATTAACCTTTGAACAAAAAGGTTTCATGCCAATAGTAGAGTGGTAACTGTTGTTATACGCAAACTCTACCAAGGGCAGGTGATCCTCCTAGCTCTGGAAAAAGTCTAACACACACGCCCTAAGAATATCCTCCAACACCTGGATAGTGAACTCGGTATTCCTATCAGCCTGGGGGTGAAAAGTTGTACTCATCCACAACTGAGTCTCGAATGCCTCCTGAAGGACTCACCATAATCGTGACGTAAACCGCGCATCATTTTCAGAGTCGATCATCGAGGGGACACCATGAAGGAGGACGATCTCCCAAACGTACAACTGCCCCAGACTCTCCACCGAGCTCTGTTCCCTGATGGAAAGGAAGTGCTCTGACTTCATTAGTTGGTCCACTATCACCCAAATGGAATTGTGGCCCTTCACTGTGCAAGGGAGCCCTATGACGAAGTCCATAGATATGACATCCCACTTCCACTCCGGGATATCAAGGGGCTGCAACAACCCTGCTAGAACCTAATGCTTTGCCTTCACCTGCTAACAGGTAAGACACCGAGAAACAAACTCATTTACTCTCAGCTTCATGCTAGACCACCAAAACTATTGTTGAAGGTCTATGTACATAATCCCCACACTGGGATGTTCGGCCATGGGATAAGTGTTGAATTCCTGCATCACCTACTCCCGCATCTCCACTGGTACTACAACTCATCCCTAGAAGAGGATCTTGTGATTCCCGCCTTCAGAATACCCATCGGGTGTGTCGCCCGTGAATATCTGATCACATAGTACCTCACTGTCGATATCCCCCAGCTGTGAATCTCTCACCCGCTCAATGAGTGAAGGGGTCAACACCATTGACTGCAGAAAAGTCGTTCCCTACTACTCCACCTACGTCACCGGTAGGGAAGCCAACTTATCCAAAGCTTCCTACACTAACTGAGCCTAGGACTTCCTGCTAAGAGCATATGATACTATGTTTCCCTTCCCTGGAGTGTAGACTATCTCGAAATCATAGTCCTGCAGAAACTCCAGCCAGCGCCTCAGCCTAAGATTCAAATCCCTCTGGGTGAAGATATACTTGAGGCTTTGGTGGTCTAGGAAGACCACAAAATGCTCACCTAGAAGGTAGTGTCTCTATAACCTCAAGGCGAAGACCACTGCTACTAGCTCCAAATCGTGAGTCACATAATTCCGCTCATGGGGCCTCAACTGCCTCGACCCATATGCAATCATAGCGCGTTGCTGCATCATCACGCACCTGAGCCCATCTCCTGAATCATCACAATATACAATGAACTCAACGCCCTCCTCTGGCAGCCTCAACACCATAGCACTAGTCAGCCTCTTCCTCAACTCCTCGAAGGCCTTCAGGCACTAATCAGTCTAGGTAAACTGTCATCCCTTCCGCGTCAATGCATTCAAAGGGGAAGCAATCCTGGAGAATTCCTCCATGGACCTCCTGTAGTACCCTGACAAACCAAGGAAACTTCGCACCTGAGACACATTCTTGGTTGGATCCCAAGAAAGCACTGCTTCTATCTTTGTGGGATCCACAACCAATCCATTTCTGTAATGATGTGCCCCAAAAAGTGAACATTGTGAATCTAGAACTGGCACTTCAAGAGCTTCCCATACAGCTGGTGCTCTCGAACTAAGTCTAGGACCATCCTAAAATGCTCTCCATAATCCTCCTCTTTCACCGAGTAAATGAGTATGTCGTCAATAAAGACAACCATAAACCGGTCCATGTACGACTGGAAAATCTGGTTCATTAAATCCATGAGGATGGAAGGGGAATTCCTCACACCAAAGGGCATCACCAGAAACTCGTAGTGCCCATATCGACAATGAAAGTCTATCTATGGGATATCATCCTCACGAACCCGCAACTGGTGGTAGCCAAATCGAAGATCGATCTTCGAGAACCACTTTGCACCTCGCAACTGGTCAAAGAGGTCGTCGATCCTAGGAAAAGGGTAATTTTTCTTTATCGTGGCCTGATTCAGGCAACGATAATCTACGCAAAGCCACAGACTCCCATCTTCATTTTTCACAAACAATACTGGATCCGCCCAGGGGGACACACTGGACATGATGAATACCTTCTCACGAAGGTTGTCCAGCCGAATTCATAGCTCCCAAAGCTCTGTGGGTGACATCTGATAAGCTTCACATGATATCAAGGAAGTCCCCAGCTTCAAGTCAATGTAGAACTCCATATCTCGCCTTAGAGGTAGTCCCGAAACATCCTTAGGAAATACATCCATGTAGTCCTCTACAATGGTAGGGATCTATGTGGTTGTATCGTCTGCTGCTTCGAGATCCATGCTCACCAACTGGTGCGAAAAAGGTCGGGTTCTCCTGCTCAGAGTACCCATCTCCTCTGCCACAAGGACTCATTCACCAAGGATGGTGAACCTCTTCCCATCAGAAAACATACCTCTGACTTGTCTGTGACGATAGTTGATCTGGGCGTGAACCATAGAAAGCCAATCCAGGACTAGGATGATGTCGTAAGGCTCCATCGTGATGACGAGAAGGTCCAACGTGAAACTCTCTCTTCTGAACGATAGTTCACACTATCTTTAGATAAATTTCACTAACTATACACTTCCCGTAGGAACCTTAAGGCTAAGCGCAGGTGTCATCACCTCTACTAGAAGCTCAAACTCACGTACCAACAGTAGAGATACAAAGGATTGGTTGGCGCATGTGTCTACTAGTACTGAAGAAAGTGTGGAGTAAACACAAAGCGTACCTCGGACTATATCATGCACTGGAGGGTCTCAAACACCCCTGGAATGAAGATGCCCGCGGCCCCTACCACCAGCTCCCTGAGCCTTGTGTGGGATGCTTAGTGGTGGTGGTGGAGGGATCTCAAAACGCCATCCTCCACCTCCTGGTCATGCTGCTCTACCTGTGCCACCTCCATGAGGATCACCCGGTCCCCGCCTAGGTGACCCCTAGTCACGACGCTAACTTTGCTTCTGCGGTGGGCCCACTACCTGTCACGGCTGATCTGTACACCTGGTCGAGAAATCCCATGCTAGATGGCCCCGACTTTCACAAGCGTAACATCGGCTCTCTCCCATCTCCCCTGGTTCCCTATGATGCCACTGAGGTGTATGACCCTGGCCCTGGGTCTTCTCACAAAAGGGCCTCCTCTACTAAGGCCCAGCTCTCTATCGTCTACCTTCTGATGACTCTACTCTAAAGGGGCCACTTCTAGGTCCTTCCATCTAGCGCCCCTCGGCCATGAAGCCCTTAGTAAGAAGCGCCCGCTCCAGCACCCCGGCGTATGTGGGGATGCACAAGGGTACCACGCTAGGACGAATATCCCTGTGAAGACCCTGCTTGAAATTCCGCACCAGAAGTAGCTGTCACGGATCATGTCCTGTGAGTAGCATGTAAGATCAGTGAATCGGGCCGTGTACTGGGACATGGACATCCCCGCCTACTTCAGCTCCAGAAGCTCCTGGATTCGAACGGAGCGTAAACACGAGGGGGAGTACTCTTCCCAGAAAAGCTGCCGGAAGCCATCCCATGTGAGGGATGACTCATCATGGGTCTGCATCACCAAACCCCACCATTGTCCGGTTGTCCCGAGGAAAATAATGACGGCTAGGGCCACCATCTGGTCTGCTGGGGTCTGTACCAGCCTGAAGAGTCATGCCAATGACTCAATCCAGTCCTCCGCCACCAAGGGATCTGGGTCCCCGTGGAACCTCGGCGGCCTCTGACGCTGGAAGTCTCATAGCGCGCTCAGTCTGCGCACAACCTCGGCCTGAGCTGCCGGTACTAACTGCCGCTCCTCAGGTGGAGGGGCTACTACTGAAGCACTGGGCGGAAGGGGATCATGTGAGGGTCTTTGAACTGACGCCTTGTATCTCTCCAAGTCATTGTCACGAACTGGAGAGGGTAACCTGGGTGGCTGCTGTCGTGGGGGCATCCTAAAAATTATCAAGGATTACCACGATCATATGATCATATATATATATATATAACAGTAATAACAAAGGGGAGTTGACTCAAATGAAGACATTCAAAGACTTAGTCCTACAAGATGCATGTTCCAAAGTTCCCTGCAACAAGTGTCTCATCATGTCATGTCGACAAGCAGGTTATCAGGGTCCTGATGAATGGATACGTCGGCCGCCCGTACCATCAATAGACTCCCTGTCCTGAGAGCCACTCTCGAGACACGTCGACATCATTTCCCAAAATCCCAAACAATTATTTTTTTGGGACTTCCAAATAATGTCCCATGGAATGAACCACCTCTGATACCACTTTTTCACGACCTAACCATACCGGTCCCGAGCCGCAACTACATCAATCCTGCCTCCATAGGCTGAGGCTGGCGACCAGCGTTGAAGGCATAACAATATCAGGGAGGCCTTCACCTAAGTACCTATAGACACGCACACACAACCCACTCAATGAAAAAGTACATAGTAAAAATAAAACCACAGGACAAACATCTATAACCCAACCACATTCATGCATCAACCACTAAAAAGAGCAAGTAAAGTGTTGAAAGTAATGACAAGTAAACTGGACAGTAAAAAGGGAAAAACACGCGCCCAACCACAAAGGTTCCACAACCTGGAAATAGGTAACAAAAGGAAACAACTGGATAGGTCCCCAACAGAAAACTCTAGCACAACCATGGCATGTTGTCTGAGCTCCTATGACCTCATCGGTCCTTCGTAGTCACGATCAATATATCCATCATTTGCAAGGGCACACCAGGTGCGAGAAAAGCTCAAGAAGGGTTGAGTATAAAGATAATCAGAAGGATGCCTCGAAAGCTCGAGGGAGAAACAAAGGAGGTACTAAAGAGGTGAGCAGTAGATAGAACCAAAATAGTAAAAGAGTACAGTAAAGAGTGCAGCTCAACCCAACAAGAGGAAGGAAGTAAACTCATCCAAACTCAAGTATCTAGGAACGGTGAGAAGAAGAAATTCTCATCTAGTCTTTGCTACCTATAGTAGGAGAGTGGACTCGTCCAACCAAGAGGATATAAACATAGAAAGCATGTGTAATACCCCGCACGTATTCTCCCCTCATAGAAGAAGAGTAACTGAACCCAAGGAGTGGGAACCGAAGTTAGGTGTATATGTATATATACTCAACAAGGAACCCGTACGAGTGTGTAAGGGGATCTCCATCTCCAAGATCAGCCCAGGAAGAGTCGCCAAATGTTCTAGGGATATCCAACACTGAACTCAAATGTCATGCACGTAAACCTATGAGGTACAAGTTAAAGGGGATCAATCACCGCACCTTGATACTATCTGCTTTGGGAGGAACTGACTCACCTGCACGGATTTTAGGTCGCGTTGCAAGGACACATCTTGGTGGGAAAAGCGCCCCTTATCCTCGTATGTCCTAAGGTAACATCAATGTTGTCACATAGAAGATCCATATAACCAAGGATCCCACTCTGGTAGTCATGGAGAAATGGTCACTAACTAGCCTGGTAAAAAGGTCTGAGTCTAAAAGAAGTCATCGGGTAACCCACTGCCCAGCCCAGCTAGAGGGTAAACCCCTAGAGGTCATCGGGTTACCCACTACATAGCCCCGCTGGAGGGTAAACCCTAAAATTCATCGGGTAAACCACTTCCTAGCCCCACTGGAGGGTAAACCCTAGTAAATGAACAGGCAACCCACTGCTCATCCCAGCTGGAGGGTAAACCCTGACAGTTTGACGGGTAACCCACTGCTCAGCTGCGCTAGAGGGTAAACCTTAAAATCAATGGGTAACCCAGTACCATCCCCACTAGAGGGTAAACCCTAAGTTCAACAGGTAACCCACTGCCCAGCCCCACTGGAGGGTAAACTCGGAACTAATCTGACAAATCCGTGCTGCCCGCGCCATCACTGGGAGTCCCTAACATCGTGATCGTGCGTTGGGTCGGAGCGCATCAAAGTGACCTCTAACCAACTCCCTTTCATATTTACACATTTAATAAGATCTAAAATGAGGCTCCACACGCCACAACAGATCACACCACTGCAATCCTCAAGGAGAACTGTGCGAGATAGACTACTCATTTGTCTGGAATAGACCCCCGACGGAAAAGTTGTTCGCCACTGCATTAGGCCCGCACAGTGTCTCACGGGGCCCACTCTCGGTTCCAAAAGAGGTCGGGAGGACTGCTCCATTGAGATGGCCTCTGAAAAACACGTCAAATCGACTATTCATTCGCCCCGAAAGGATGCCTGATGAAAACATCACAAAATGATGCACGTCGCTTAAAAGACGGCCCGTAGGGCCTATGTCTCAACTCTCACATCCACATCCAAAACCATACTAGAAAACTCTGCCTCGATGCCAGGGTCATAACGCCACTGATGGCACTCAAATCGGACATCGGATGAGTCTGCGCCATCTAAAACAAGCAACCTTGAAAAAAGCCAATCCACTTAAATGGGCGTGTCGCGCCACCAAGACCCTCGTCTCGGTAATTAAAGATCCTCAAGACCGTCCCAAAGCTTTGTCTAAATATATGGATTTCACTTATGTACACTGCATTCAAAACAGACACCCGTAGCAAAAATTACATGTGTCCGAAGTCAGAGGGGACAAACCCCTCGGGCTGGATCGGCCTAGTCCGGTCGGTCTGCCCGGTCTGGGCTGGCCCGCACCCTCCCGCGGCTCAGCCGCGCAGCCCAGCAGTGGTTCTTAGGTCCACGTCTGTTCCGACCGGCCCATGTGTCTGGTCGTGGTCTAGCATGGAGACCCACCTTCGGCGGGTCTCGGTCCCCACACAGGGTCACGCACAACAACACCGCCTCGTCACGCCTGACGCCGTCGGCCTCACCCACTGCCTGGAGCCGCCGCCTGGAGCCTCCTGGAGCCCCCACCGGGAGCCGCCGCTTGGAGACATGTCGTGCCACCTAGTTCCACCATCACTTCGCCATCCCGGAACCGTGCCACCGCTGCCTGAATGCTACCGGACCACTGCGCCGACCGCCGGAAAATGAAGAAACGGCCGGAAAACTTTCCAGGGCCACCCCGGACGCCCCGGACTCGAAAATTCAATCCGAAAGGATCGTTGGGAAACTCAAATCAGTATCTACACAAATATGGGATTCTCTAGAATATTTTACATCAATTATATGCAAGAAAAAGCATTCAATGGGGGGGGGGGGGTTGCGAGAAATAAAACGACAAAAATGCAAGCCTACCTCGATGGGCATAGCCCGATGCTTCACCAACGGTCCGCCAGAGTTGTCTCGCCTCACCGGAGAGGCGGAGGAGAGGGGAGGAGTTCGTTGAGAGGAAACCGTCAAAGGGAGATCAAGGGGTATAAGATGGTGGGGGTGGTGTTTAAATAGAAAAACACTTAAACCCCACCCCAGCCCGTAGACCCCGTATCTAAAATTTCGGCAGGGTAGGGGTTAAGCCGCCCCTAGGGTAAAAACCACGTTATGAGTGCAACGGAAGTCTCAGAATTTTAATCTAAGCCTCCATTCAAATGTTTTAAAGTCCACACCCGAGGCCGCTAAATTACAAAAATGCCCCTGGTGGCCTTTTTCACAGAAGGGTCGCGCCCACGAAAGTTATACCCCTCCTAGGGTAAACGACATGTTCCAGACTCAATAGTGCCCTTAGTTTTCCCATCCAAGAAACAATTTCGGATTAATTTTTTTTATTTGGCATTCCTAGTGTGAATGCACCAAAAATTTAATTCCGGCCACACCGGGGATCGGAATCACACGTCTTCTGAATGCCCTACTCTGGAATAACAGTAAGAAAATTTCAAAGTCATAAAAGCTCAAAACCCAAGGTCTTACACAATATGAAATCTATTAGATACATTTTGTATTATTAAGATTCAATATTGATGAAAACCTAGAAACCTAATTTTAAATTATCATTATGGTCTCCATCACCGGTTATTCATTCCAAAAGAAATTCTGCCAAACCCACTATCCTCCATTAACATGATCCCTTCATCGATCTCAAGCCTCATTGTATGATTTATTCATCTTAACATCCTATATTACCACACTAGTTAAAAACTACTATAATCTAACTCTAATTCACCAATTCTCGCTACTATGTAGATTCCATAAGTGGTCACCCCTCACTATCTCACCTACTACCCAAAATTACACAATTCACTGAACTTTAACAATTACATTTTATATAATGGAGTATGTGATGATATAGGGTTGGGTGAAATCCAAATGTGATGAGAAAATAACATTTATCCAGAGTATCTTGGATTCTTTGTTTAATATGTTATGAAATAAGTAATTCCCCATCATGAACGTTCCTTCAGTGCATCATGTGACTAGGGAGTTATGTTGGGCGGATAAGAGAAGAGTGATGGCAAGAGGGGGGGTGAATTGCCTTTTAAAAAATAATTAACAATTTAAAATCAAAGAAAAGAATGCAGCAGAAATAAAAGAGGCAAAACACAAAACTTGATAACAGAGTTCGGCTTAAACCCAAGCCTACGTCTCCGCTCCCAACTCAACCGTTGAGAGATTTACTACCGCTTGCTTTTTAATGGTTTTAGCAAGAAACCCACTAGACTTTAAGGTTATTCTAGAACCTATTACAGCTTGCTTTTAATGGTTGAGCAAGAACCCACTTGCTTTCAATGGTTGAGCAAGAACCCACTAGCCTTCTTACAGGTGAAGGCTAGCTCACCTTTTTCTCAAGCCTTTTAAAGGAAAGGCTTGACCAACCTCTTCACACCTTGAAGGTGGTGTGAAAACCCAAATGAAAGGATGAGAGAAAGAGTTGGGGGTTTGTAGGCACAAACCCAAAATGATGCTCAAAATAAATAAAACAATGAAAAACCGTAATGGGGAAGTCTTGGGCGCCAATGGATTGATGGAGCTGATGAAGGGAGCTCCCAAGCTTCTTTGGTGGTGCTCCTTGGATGTGGAAATGTGTTGGAGCAAGTGGGGTTCCCTTGGAGGAATGCGCCGGAGGTTCGCCAAATGATCAAAATGTGTCCCGTGGGCTTCCTTGGCTTGGTTATAGTTCCGGTTATAGTTACGGGGCTTCCTAGTCCTTTATTTATAGAGGGGGAACCCTCATATGGCCTTTGGAGGTCTTTGGAGCCGTTGGAAAAGGCTTCGGAGCCGTTGGGAGGCAAGTGAACCAGCCTGGTCAAAGGCCCAACAGCTAGTTTGACTGGGTCCACCGGCTGACCGGTGCAAAGCCACCGGTTGGCCGGTGCTTGCAAACTGGAAGAGAGCTCGGGCTCAGGCACCACCGGATGGCCGGTGAGGAGGCCACTGGTTGGCCGGTGCTGAGGCAGTGGCTCAGCCTTCTGTCTGGGTTCCATCGGCTGGCCGGTGGTGAAGCCACCGGTTGGCCGGTGGACATGAAAAT
Organism: Viscum album; assembly: GCA_963277665.1. Lineage (NCBI taxonomy): Eukaryota > Viridiplantae > Streptophyta > Magnoliopsida > Santalales > Viscaceae > Viscum > Viscum album. Next base: position 1,429,280,850 of record OY728147.1, on the reverse strand, counting down.
AGTCCACTTTTCTTCCTTTGCCACTTCTTGCTCCTGAAATCATGCCTATTAACAAAAACACTTGAAAACAAGATTAGATAAAAAGGAGAGTGATTGTGATCATGAAAATTAAACCACGAGGGGTTCGAGAGGTACAACAATCTCCCCCTATTTTGATGATCACAATCACCAAAACAATCAATGTAAAAGATTGAAATTAGAGGCATGCTTTAAAGGATAAAACAAAGTAAAGAAAATCATGAGAGAAAGATTTCTCCCCCAATCAACCAATAATTTCTCCCCCTTTGTGATTATCAAAATAGCACGGGGCATAAAACTTGATTGAGGGATGTTTGAAAAACAAGATAGAGATTTTAAACCAATTGAAATTTTTGAAATTTGAATTGAAAGTTTTGAATTGAAAGATTTGAATTGAAAGTTTTGAAATTTTTGAAATTGAAATCAAAAAGGCTTAAACGATCCTAACTCCCCCTAAATAAAAACAACAAATCACCGGGGAGAGGTTTTTGGAACCGGGACAAATTTTGGTCTGGTGAGACTCGCTAGAAGGGATTTTTCAATCCATACTTGTCTAGTGGCGGGTCTTCTCCTAAAAAATTCACCATTAAATGAAATAGTTTTGGGCCTTCCATACCGGGCATTTTTGCAATTGCACTCATAGATTAAGTGCCCGGGTTTTTTACAATAGTTGCAAAATTTAAATTGAGATCTCCCCCTTACAAAAATAGTTGGAGCATGGGAAGAGGAAGCTTGCTTGGAATAGCCAAGCCCTTCGGTGGTTCTAGATATGAGTTGGGAACCAAGGAGTTTGGTCAAATTTTGTTCCCCTTGGGTGAACTTAGCTAAGGATTCCCTTAAATCCTTGATGGTTGATTCCATGGAATCAACATTGGGAAGGTTTTGGATTTTGAGGGACGACTCCTCCTTTTCTTTGAGAAGTTGTTCTTTTTCGGAAGAGAGTTTTTTGAAATTCTTTTTTAAAGAAACAAATTTGGAAGAAAGTTCGTGAAAACCTTCCTCTAATTGATCTCTTGCATGTTGGAGATCCTCATATGATAAATGATTAAAAGAATTTGAAGAACTAGAGGATGAGGAGTCGGAAGATGTTACCTCATGAAATGACATTAGGAATTTGTTACCGTTGTCACTTGAGGAGGAGGAGGAGGAGGATGTGGAGCTATCACTCCATGTGGCCTTGAATGCCTTCTTCTTCTCCTTTTTCTTGGCCTTTTTCTTTTTGAGTGGACAATCGGGCTTGTAATGGCCTTTCTTGCCACACCCATAGCATGTTACCTCGGGCTCGGATTTTTCGTCGTGTTTTTCCTTTCGAGCCTTGCGGGATTTCTTCTTCTTGTGCTTCTTCATGAACTTGTGCATTTTTCGGGCAAGATTCTCCATTTCGGAATCGCCGCTTGAAGAGGAAGATGATGAGGAGGAGGAGCTTTCTTCTTTTTGAGCTTTGAAGGTGATGTTCTTTGGAGTTTTGATCGGTTTGCCTTCCTTTTCAGCTTGCCTACTCATGGTGATTTCGTAAGTCATGAGAGATCCGATGAGCTCTTCGACCGGCATGTTCTTGATGTCCTTTGCTTCTTGGATTGCCGTCACCTTTGGAGCCCATGAGCTTGGTAGGATCCATAGGATCTTCTTGACCATAGTTTCTACAGAAACATCATCACCAGGAGATTTTCTACCATTTCAAATGTCAGTAAAGCGAGTAAACATTTCAGAAATTGATTCGGAAGGATGCATGGTAAAAGACTCAAAATCTTGACGATACATGTCCAATCGAGTGTCCTTGACTTTGTTAGTCCCCTCATGGGTAACCTCCAAAAGTTTCCAGATTTCATGTGATGAGGTGCATGTGGAAACTCGATTGAACTCATTACGATCAAGGCCGCAATGAAGAGCGTTCATGGCTTTGCCATCAAACTCGAAATTTTTAATGTCGGCTTGAGTCCATTTGGATTCATCGGGAGAAGAGAGAGAATAACCATGCATGAAAATTTTATAAACAGGATAACCAATGCTTCTAAGAAAAGTGGTCATGCGGGTTTTCCAATAATTATAGTCGGTTCCATAAAAAAATGGAGCACGACCCAAAGAATAGCCTTCGGGGGCGAAAGAGGTTGAAGCCATCACAATGGATCTTGAATTTGAAACCGGTTAGGGTATTACTCAAATTTCCCTTTGATACCAATTGTTGGGCGGAGAAGAGAAGAGTGATGGAAAGAGGGGGGGTGAATTGCCTTTTAAAAAATAATTAACAATTTAAAATCAAAGAAAAGAATGCAGCGGAAATAAAAGAGGCAAAACACAAAACTTGATAACGGAGTTCGGCTTAAACCCAAGCCTACGTCTCCGCTCCCAACTCAACCGTTGAGAGATTTAATACCGCTTGCTTTTTAATGGTTTTAGCAAGAAACCCAATAGACTTTAAGGTTAGTCTAGAACCTATTACAGCTTGCTTTCAATGGTTGAGCAAGAACCCACTTGCTTTTAATGGTTGATCAAGAACCCACTAGCCTTCTTACAGGTGAAGGCTATCTCACCTTTGTCTCAAGCCTTTTAAAGGAAAGTCTTGACCAACCTCTTCACACCTTGAAGGTGGTGTGAAAACTCAAATGAAAGGATGAGAGAAAGAGTTGGGGGTTTGTAGGAACAAACCCAAAATGATGCTCAAAATAAATAAAACAATGAAAAACTGTAATGGGGAAGTCTTGGGCGCCAATGGATTGATGGAGCTGACGAAGGGCGCTCCCAAGCTTCTTTGGTGGTGCTCCTTGGATGTGGAAATGTGTTGGAGCATGTGGGGTTCCCTTGGAGGAATGCGCCGGAGGTTCGCCAAATGATCAAAATGTGTCCCGTGGGCTTCCTTGGATTGGTTATAGTTCCGGTTATAGTTCCGGGGCTTCCTATTCCTTTATTTATAGAGGGGGAACCCTCATATGGCCTTTGGAGGTCTTCGGAGCCGTTGGAAAAGGCTTCGGAGCCGTTGGGAGGCAAGTGAACCAGCCTGGTCAAAGGCCCAACGGCTAACCGGTGCAAAGCCACCGGTTGGCCGGTGCTTGCAAACTGGAAGAGAGCTTGGGCTCAGGCGCCACCGGCTGGCCGGTGAGGAGGCCACCGGTTGGCCGGTGCTAAGGCAGTGGCTGACACTGTTCTGGCTGGGTGCCACCGGCTGGCCGGTGAGGAGGCCACCGGTTGGCCGGTGCTGAGGCAGTGGCTCAGCCTTCTGTCTGGGTTCCATCGGCTGGCCGGTGGTGAAGCCATCGGTTGGCCGGTGGACATGAAAACAGTCCACTTTTCTTCCTTTGCCACTTCTTGCTCCTGAAATCATGCCTATTAACAAAAACACTTGAAAACAAGATTAGATAAAAAGGAGAGTGATTGTGATCATGAAAATTAAACCACGAGGGGTTCGATGTTTAATATGTTATGAAATAAGTAATTCCCCATCATGAACGTTCCTTCAGTGCATCATGTGACTAGGGAGTTATGGGGAAAGGTGGTGTCTATTATAGGTATGGATACCCATTATTTTTCTTATTTAAAATAGTTTATCACAAAATATTTAACTGTATAGGTAATTAAAAATATTAAATATGAAGAAATTTATCACTTAAGGGGGTTGATGAGGTTTTAATCAAGAAAATAATATCAAAAAATCAACATGAATAATGAGAGAAAAAATAATGAATTTTTTTTCCTTCCTCGGTAGAGGTTCATTAATGTTTTATTTATTCATCCTTGCACCATGTGTTTGTTAGCTCCAGGAATAATTAATCACCAATCCCTAATTTCATTTTTATGGAATTTATTTATAATACTTTCAATAGAGTACCGATGAGAAATTTATAGGGTTATTGTTAACGTTTTTGGGTCATATTTATTTATTTCCTAAAGCAATCTGACCAAGGGTCTAAAACTAGAACATAAAAAAATATTTTATGAAAAATACCTATATAATAAATTAAAACGATCATAAAATTTCTATTTGGATCATAGTTTAATAGATATTGATGATCCAATATTTTGTGCATATCCAGGATAATAATACTCTATTTAAAATATTAAATATTAATTTAGGATAAAATGATTTAAAAAATAAAATATTAAAATCAGTTTCTACTTCAATGATAATTCCATGATATTTATGAAGGATTCTATGAAAAAATATAGGCCACTTTAGGCCCATACTTATTACCTTTCAAAATTTATAGAGAGATTTTTCTCAATCATTCCTTTATTTTAGATTTTATATATTTTTTACATCATTTTCAAAATCCTTCTCTTTATATTATAATAAAAATACCATATTTATTTTTTTATCATTTTCTAATGGTTTTCAATATAAGAATTTGGAATTTGAAAAATGTGTTCTTATATTTCACCTTACACTATTTTTTTGGGGTTTTCTCTCTTGATTTTCTTCATTTTAGATTTGTTTCACTCTTCTTATTTAACTTAATTAAATTCCTTCATTATATTTTATAGAAATGTTAATTCATATTACATTTAATTTTTATTATATTTATTCTTTTATATATTTTACCATTTTATCAAATTTAATTTCATATTAATTATAACTCTCTAATCATTGAAATCATATGTTTTTATCCATCTAAATTAAAAATATTTTAATATAATTTCAATTTCATGTATCATTTTATTTTAATGGTATTTATATGTATTTATCTTTTTTCCACCCTGTATTTCTTATTATTTCCAAAAAAATTTAAATTATAAGTGAAATTATTCTCAATTCCCATATTAACCTCCCTATAATTCGAAATATGAGTTATTTTATATATTGATTGCTTCACTCTCTATATCTCTATATCTATCTCTTTTTCTCTCTCATATATAATTCTAATTGAATATTTATCTATCCAAAATTCATCATAATACCATTATTATTACTATCATGTTTACTTACCTTTAATTCCAATGATTAATTATGGATTGATGATATAATATCCTCTTAGGGATTTTTATTAATCTCATTTTCATTTCAAAGTATATTATTTATGTTTTGGTTATTTATTTTTAGATCATTAATTTTATCAAATTATTTCTATTTATAATACAATCTATTAAACATATTATGATGTTGATGGTTGGAATAGAATTATAAATACCTCAAATGCATCGGTAACTACTTGTAAAAGATGTGATGTCATGTATAGTGCATGTGTTTTAAGAAAATCACACTTTGTTTTGTTGTATGAGTATAAATAATGATAATTAATGTTTTGGTATCTAATCATTGATCCTTCACATAATCTCATACAGTCATCACAATCAATGTTCAGTTCATTGTTTAATTTTTTTTGTAAGGTGCCCCGGAAATACACATAAGCTAAATTAATATGTGAATTATTTACTAAGAAATTAATTTTTTTAGTACCCACTTTAATGTTAGAGAAAATGGTCATTGATGATGCAATATTTACATGGATGGATGAAGATCAAAAATCAATGACAAACCCTTAATTGATTAACTTGTTTTAATTATGTCCACTAACAGTAAAATAGTGGAAGTTCACTAATTTTTATATTGAAATATATGAATTTACCTTTATCTCACAATTCAAACAAAGTGAGATGACTTTCACTTCACAAAATAATGACATCAATGGATGTAGGGGAGGTGGTAGTAACACTAGATAATTGGTTAGAAAAAAAATGAACTTCAAGGAGAATTATATAAAATTATAGGTAAATGTATATAAGGAAAAATAAACTCATGGAAGAAACATGATTAATTATTTAAACAACCCCTAGAGAGAAAATAATTACAAAAAAATGAATATAATTAAATTTAAATACATTGATCTTTAAGTTCAATAGAAAACATATACAATTAAGATAAGTTTGCATTAGTATTATAAATAGATATAGAAGGTACTTTTTTCAAAATAGTTGGTTACTAAAATAGGTTAGTTGATAAGAAAAGCCCATGTTTTTTATTTTATGTCTTAATTATACAATGATATAATTAATTTTGTCATTTTTATTTATAATTTCATAAATTCAATTGTGTTATTGTTATAAAAATGTAGGAGAACATAAGTAGGGGCATCATAGAAAAATAGATTTGGGCAGAACCAATATTCTTCATCACAGTGAATGGTACATCAATAGATAACAAAATAAAACACTGATGAAGGAGATATGACACAATGAATAAAAACATATAAATTGACTTATAGTAGGTAGTGAAGTAATAATATTTCACTAAATGATCAGAGAATAAAGAATATAATGTATGTTATAGGGTTTAAAAAATATGTATTGATTGTACATTAAAAATCAGATGGTTATGAAACAATTCTTTATTATTCTAGTGGACTTTCCATGATGTCTTGGAGAATATATTGGATAGAAAATTCCTATCGGCGATAGAGTGATTATTTTGAGAAATCGGGGTTTTAGGACTTATTTAAAAAGGATATGGAACTTATAATAGAAATATTTATTGAACATACCTTCGATAACTAGAGGTATTCACTATATAATGACATAATTAATTTTCCAAATTTAATTTACAATTTGAAAAAAAATTCTATCTATGTACTAAAAATTGTAGGAGAACATATTCAGGGGAATTGTATAGAAATTGGGATTTGAGCAGGACCAATCTTCTTCGTCATAATGAATGGAATATAAAAACATAACAAAATTAAATATTGACGATGGAGATATGAAACAATTAATACAAGTATATAAATTGAATTAAATAGGTTTGGAAATTTGAATACTTTTCCAAATAATTGGATAACAGTGTATAAGATGATTTTTGTAGGGTTAAAGAAATATGTATAGATGGTACCTTGAAAATCCGGTGATTTTTTTATGATGCCTTGGAATTCCAGCGCGTTTTACATGATTCCATAAAGAATAGCATTTATAGACGACGCCTATCAATGATAGAGTGAGTACTTGAAGGAATCAGGTCATTAAGTCTTGTTAAATGAGAAGCTAGAACTGGAATTAGTAATATATGTTGACCATACCTTGTAAAATCAGTGGTCTTTTGATGAAGCCTTGGAAATCCAGCGGTTGGTCGATGATGACTTAGAGACTAGGTCTGATAGATGGTTTTCTATGATTATTGAGAATGTATTTATAGGAAACGGGTATGTAGGATGCATTTGACAAGATGTTAGAATTTTTAAAAGGGGTGGATAATGAAAAGGATGAGTTTTGGATTGTGATACAATAATTATTTGTGGGGAATGAAATAAAGGCAACATATATCGGAGGAAGGATATAATAATGTAGGGGAGGAGATGATATTTTAGGAATAGGTTTCGCAGAGCCATAACCAGTTAGAGGGGAGGATGTTGATTTTGAGGAATCGTGTGTTTCAGGAGAGGTGACTAGTTGGGAATGATTTGTGTGGGTATCAGAAGAAATTTAGAATCAACCATGGTAGGAAAATGAAGTTGGAGGAGTCTTGTGGAAGGGAGGGGAAATGATTTAGTATAGATAATGGATTTATTTTTTACATGGAATGATTTTAATAGAACCAATATTCCTATGGAAGAAATTATTAGAGAATTTTTACTTTAATATTTTTGATTTTGAATGAAGAAATAAGGGAGAAATGGATTTTATTCCTTGATGATATATTATTTTAGGAATATTGGAAGATACAATGATATAAAAACATACCTTTACATTCTCTTTTGTAAGTCATTAAATATATATATATTTATGACTGATAAAAATGGAAAGGAATAACCAATCTTATGAAAAATTTATGATTATTACAAATTTTGTTGAGTGTTAAATAGAATATTATTTCTATAATATAACATTAGAATTACATCTCATCTTGATTATTCATTTTTTATAGGATATATCTATTTTAGGTTTTAGAGGAAAATTTACACTGAAAATGCTACTGCTGCATGCCCCTTATCATTCTACATTAGTTGAAACATCATGTACTCTATTTGGGATTAAGTGGAAGCTACTTTTACATAGTTTTGTATTTTTCTGGTTTCAAATACTTATATTGAGTTATTTAGATCCACTATAAAAGGATTTGGAGGAACTGTTGAAAGCATTTTATCCACGTAATGACTACTTAGGAACAATTTTTTAGTTTCATAGTTTAAAGATCTGAATAAAATCCACACTCACATAAATCATTGGTGTACTAGATGATGTGAGGTTAATGTAACCCCACACCACCATAAAATTATCTATATGTCTAAATCATATATTTTTTCCAATGTGTAAAATAAGTAATGAAAGAGATGAGATATTAAAACTTCATTAAGAAGTAAGTTTTAATTGGAATTGTTTCTTTAAGGGACTCAATCCACGTCCCATCGTGAGTCTTTTTCTACACAAAATTCTAGAAAACAATATGATATATGAGGGCAACCTGATAGAGTGGTTATATCATGCTTTCGAGTGTCTTTAGAGGTGGAAAACATGGATAAATTCATTATGGTAGAGAAAAATTCATGTGATGTGCAGTAAAGTATGTGATATTGACATAGAGATAACTTAATTACTATAGATGTGAAAGCATGGGTAGTTATAATTCCCCAGAACTACAATCCTACATATCGTGCTAAATACACATTCTTAAAAGACTATTTTTTTAATTCAATGTGAGATTAACCTATATTTATTTTAGAAAAATACATAAGTATTAACAATACAAAAAATAAAAATCTCATTACCCCATAGATGGAAGGTTTAGTTATTTTAAGGAGCAGTTATACAAGTAACATATTTAATGATAGTTTTTTAAATTTATCAATATTTAAACCTCTCTCAATCCACTTAAATAAATATATTTGGTTATACTCTTCATTATAAACCAATGAATGAAAACATTAGAAAATGGGGATATCATACTATCAGCGAGGGAAAAATTATTAACATTTCATCAATGGTTATATCATTATCATTTAAGGAAACATTGGTTGCATATAAATTTCATTTTTAAAAGAACATGGAATAAAAAACATTGTCCATAATCATGAAAAAAGGATGTGTAAAATCAATTGATCAAACATATACCAACAAAAATATTTGTAGAATAATGAGTCATTAAACATGAGTCAATGAGCATAATTATGGGTAAAATAATATAACATTTGAGCGTGACATAAACATAGGCATATAAAATCATGTGAATAAAGATTCATATATCCTGTTAAACCAATAACAAGTGAACGAATGTTCCCTCATATAACTCACATAAAAAGACATGTAAAAAATATTCCCCCATATAATTCAATGAACAATATTGAGAGAAAATATTCCCATATCTCATTCACACAACAAACTTGTGAACAATACTTCTCATATCTAATTCAAACAACAAAATTGTGAACAATGGTCCTCAGATACCATTCACACACAAAATTCTTGAACAAAAAATCTTACATATATTTGAAACAAAATTTTATCATCTCATGTGATTTTAAATCCTAACCAATACATTGAATGGATATATTAAACCCTCATATCAAACATCCATGAATATGTGTGCTGCCTGAAATCAAACAATCAACATAAACTAAAGAACCCATGAAAAAAAATAAAATTATCAAAACTATAAAAAAAACTACATAACAAAATATTTATAATCATAGGATATAAAAAAATTAATTTTATAAAATAAATGATACCATAATAACATATAGAGGGAGATAAAAACATCACTTCATGAATGATAAGCCTTGTTGGGAAAATATAAGTTACAATACATAGTTTTCACATAATCTTTTAAAAACATTAATGTACAAAATACTTTAAAAAAATTGTGAATTAAATGAGATTAAATTTGGAAAACATATTTTTTAGAGTTCTAAATAAAATATCCTTTAAATGTAATAATTATTATCAAAATAAATGTTGAGTGGATGAAAAAACAATTTATTTTGGAAATCATGTAAAACATTTTTTAAAATGATTTTTTTGAAAACCCAAATTATAAAAGAGGTAATAAAACATTGTTTTAAAAAGAGATGAAGTGAAATATTGAGGTCAAATGAGTAAACACATATTTGGGTTTCAAATTAAGAATGAAAAAACATTTTTGGGAATAAAAAAACATATAAATGAAAGACAACCCATCTTTAAAAGATATGGTATAATTTTTCTTAAAAACCTCACACATTTAGGTGAAATAAAATCAATGATAACGATTTTTTTTATTAGGAAAAGAATTTACTTATAGATAAAATAGGTAATATCTTATAAAATAGCAAAATAGAATAATTTATTAAACATAAAAGAATAACGATCATGGAATAACATTTTAACTCACTGAAATGAAATATTAGTTAACTAAATACTTTATGTATGTAATAATTCATGAATTAATTGACATTTAGAAATGGGTTATTAAGTAAAAAATTTAAATTCAAAAAAAGATAAATTACCACATTAAACAAAGGGAAGAATGTACTCAACTTATAATAAATAAGATCAAGATGACAAATCAAAGCTTAATGAATGAGAATTGAGTTTCCAAAAACACTTACAGTAATCATTACATAAAAATAAGTGGGTTATAATAAAATTCATATTCATGTGTCTTTAAGTGATAGATATTAATTATAAATTAATTAAATAGGGCTATGAATACACCATATAAAAAATTTTATATTGTGAAATATCAGACATGTCTCACAGATTAGAAAATAATACAGGGAAACCATAATAAAATTAGATACATTAAAATCAAAAACCCTTTAAGGAAATGATTTCAAATGAAAAATTTAATATCATTGAAAATGATAGTATCATAATAAAAAAATCAAGTGATAAGTAGATACACTATTCCAAATAAAACAAGTTGTATAACAAGGAATATGTATCAGGAAATAAAATTTCAATCACAAAACCCTTACATGGTATTCCTATTTACTTGAATATGTTCTAAACTCATGTATAATGAAGTTATAAATATTATTAAATTATCTAATAATATTAATATAAAAATAATACCATTTTAAAATTATTTAATTACAGGATATTAAAAATATATTAAATAGTGTTAATTTATTTTCATAATCAGTTGTTATAACATCTGGTTCTCTATTCCATAAAAATTTCTTAAAGATGAGATCAATTCATTTTAAGTGGTTTCATGTTCTTAATTCCATGATAATTCAAGATAGAATAGTAAATTTTAAAATGATTATATAAATCCTTGTTTTATTAGGTGAAAGACATGAATATATCTTCTAAAAATAGAAAATGCTATGACATAGTTTTTGACATGTCTAATATTAGAAATGTGACACATTAATTATTATTTTAAATATTAAAAAATATATTTAATTTTTAAATCACATAAAATAAATATTTATTATATTTTATTACCATTATATGAAAACCCATAATCATTTATGAAATAATTGTTATAACATCCTTTGCATATGCAATTAAATCAACCCAAATGGTGACATGATATAATGGTTTATTGTATAAGGGGATGTATTTAGATAATGATACTGTCAAATATACATAATTTTAATAATTTTATAAACATATTATATTCTCATTAAATATATTATAGGATCATTAATGATTGGTATTCATGAAAAAATAAATTATCTTTCGGGTAGGTGATAGTCTTCTGTACACGCGCATAATGATCCCATTTCTCAATGAATGGACATAATTATGGTATATAAAAAATTAGAAAATTAGAATTTTATTTACGAAATAAAACACATTTATTCATAAAATCATTCCATTATACAATCCTTGAGTGGTGGTGATGAAAAATGAACCAAATCACATTGTGGATGTAGTAGTACATACATACTCACAATCGATGCTATTTTTTTTCTTAGTGGGTGTAATGGATTGGATAATTGATTTAAAATTAATATATTAAAATTTCAGTATAATAATAAATATTTATTTCATTGTAATAATAAGTTAGATATGATTTATGAAGGATTATATTAAAATAAAATATTAATCTAATATAATTATTAGGTTGGAATCCTGACATTTATCCTAGAAATATCCTTGAAAAAAATGGAATTAAGAAAAATAATAGTGAATAGAATATTTTGGACATAGAATAGGGTTAAAGGAGGATGAAAGTATTTTTTTAGATACATTCTAGGGGTAGGTGTTACTTTTTGTGGTGGAAGTTTTACCTTTTTATACGTAATGAAAATAGTAGTTTTGGAAGTAATTGTTACATTTTTTAAATAATGTGATACTATTATTAAATGGTGAATAAAAATGTAACAAATTTTAAGTGAAGTATGTGTGTAAATATTATTATCATCCACTCATTTTCGATACATCTAATATTTTTAATTGAATTTTCTTTTAAATGTTTTACTGTTACTATAATTTTCTTTTACCTTGGTAATTAAATTTTTACCATAGTTTATAATTTTAAAGAAAAAAAATTAAAATTGGATATTTTATATTATTATAACCTTATGATTTAATATTTTTAATTCATTTTTAAAAAAAATAATTTTACGTGTTTGAAATTTTAATTTAAAAAAAGTATATAACTCATAAGAATGCTATTTTTCGAAAAAATGTGTTTTATGTTTAAAAATTTGTGTAAATGATATGTTTTCCATTGTTAGTAATTATTATAAAATAAAATGGTTAATAATGAAAAAAAATAAAACTTATCTATATTTATAATCAAACAAAAACATAATTTTAACATCCAAATACTTAATTAGAAGAAAATACTAAAAAGGGTTTTTTATCAATGTAACATTTTAATTTATTTCTAAAAATATTTGACAAAGGATTCATACGATCTATGAATATTTTAAAACTAAAAAATTTATTCCTTAAATACATATTTTATTACTTAAAAGGTTTTATACTCTTCTATAATATTCTTGCATAATTATAAAATAATAAAATTATAATTTTTCTTAAAAATTATATTTTTCGACAAAAAATCATCCTTTAAAAGAAAAAACATAAAAATTTGTATTAATTAAATTTTTGTGATAGGAATAAAAAGATAAATTTTATTTTATAAAATTTCAATTCTAGAATTTTTAAACTCTATTTTTAAAATACAATATATAATATAAGGAATATGGATTTTATTGATAAAAACCATTCTCAATAATAATTCATATTAATTATTTATCTTTAAAAGGTAATAATATTTAATGTTTTACAATGTTTTTTTATTAATTATTTATTAATAGTTTCCTTCTAATATTTTTTGGTATTTTTAAATTGGGTTTTTCCTATAACGCAAGTTATCGAACATAACATTAGTTTTACAATGTCTATAATTTCAGGTCGATACATTCTCCCCAACCCAATCAAATAAATTATTTCCTCACAATTTAAATTGATACCCAATGAATAAATTAAGTGATGTTATCTAAACATATTCATCATTATGGGTATCACGTATAATATGTCGTCTACCTTACTCTCTTATAAAATACAAAGTTACTTATCTTTCTTCAAAGAACTATATCCATTCATACAATCCATTACCCAAGTATGTATATACTATTTTCATATATTATACATAAGAAAATATTCCCAAAACTATTTTAATCTCTAATACATTAAACCAGAGATATATCATATATCCTTCATGAAATTAACACTATCTTTAACCGAAAAATGGTAAAAAACACACACCAGTCCATAATACCAGAATCAAAAAATTCGATGAACCTCACAAATATTATCAATAATAAATTATAAATATCAAGGTTTCTAACATATTCTAACATACATTATTAACATGAATAAACCCTTTATTATCTCAACATCATGTGAATATTAATCTAAAGAGCAATCAATACCTCAATAAATTGTTCTACAATATTTATACCCAAAAATATATCAATGTTATAAAATCACTTTTCATGGTTATTGATACCATTCAATATATGTTTATAAAATTTTAATATAAAACCATTGAAGAAAAATCCTTATATTTTTCACATAATCCACATTAATTTTAGAATATTCTAGAATATCATTAACAAATACCACTCACCAATATAAATAAAAAATATTATAAAGAATTAGTTTCAATAATGATATCAACCTCACTACAATATGTAAACTAGGAAACTCTCCTTTTCCATAATAATATGAATATACAAAGATATTCAACCATTTAAGTATGCACCCATATTTTTTTTTTGACATAGTGGTTTTCTTGACACATTACTTTATTATATTCATTTCTTTGATCCTATTCCATCCAAATAATAAAATAATAAAATTTATGATAGTATCTAAAATGTGAATATAAAAAAATAAATCTAAATATTTCATTCCACATAAAACCTTATTATTTAAAATATGTTACTTTTTTTTGAACAAATGACTCGATTTGTTCAATCCATGATTATCCATGGTTATTTTATTTTAGTTTCTCTATCCATTTTAGATAGAATAAAATTCAATTATTGTATAGTGGTTTATTAAAGAGAATGTTATTGACCATGAATATCGCCAAAGAGTATCAAACCATGTGTTTAGTTTTTCCTATTTCTCATTCACCATATGATGATTGAGTTAATACCTAGTATTCCCATTTCAAGGTTATTACCCCTAGGTAAATCTATGCTTGGTACCGTAACCACTTTTAGTATTCAGATAAGTGTTTTTATTTCTAAGAGAACTAAAAAATCATTAATTTAGCAATATTACAAGATATCATCTTATACATTATCACTAATCTATGCTTTTCATTAAGTTCCTTGTCTCACGGCGCATGATGGGGTCATGGGGAAGAAACGTGCGATACCCAATGGTTGATTAGAGAAAGTTTGGTTCTTCTTAATCACTCATATTGGGCGCACCATTTTCTGCCTCGAAACACCCAATGGTTATATATCCAATAATACGTGGACCTGCTTTCCAAAGGTAGGCGTTCACTGGGTGGTTTGACCAGCGATGCTTATGAACTCACATTGGTCGAGAGGATGGGAATTCGGGCTCATCGCACCCTTTTGGGGGGAATTATTGCATGTTCCGAGACTCTCTTATAGATTTAAGATGTGTTCATATATTCACGAATCTTTGGTTTATACCCAAGAATAGTATCCACGGATTACTCCTGGTTGGAAATGGTCAGCTGGATGCAGGGGTTCAGAATCATTTATGCCTGAGGTTTACTATCCCTCGTTGGATTAATGACCCCAAGGAGTCTGGACTCATTGAGGCGGAACTAGGAGTGGTGCGGTGAACCGACGTGAACATAGTCTGATCAACCAGTTGTTGGGATTGAACCTAAGGGAGGCTTCCTATGTACCCTACCTAGGAGACAGGGATCAAAGTCCACGTAGTTCGAATGGGAGTGTCGGAGAGCCGACGTGAATGTAGACCCAGGGGTCCGATGGGGATCGGGCATGAACCTCATGGAGGCTTCCTACGTATCCCTGTGGTAGGGAATCAAAGTCCTCGTAGTTCGCATTAGCTTGGGGATTACGCTCTGAGGAAGCCCGTAAGAGGATTTCATGGTTGATGCTTACTCTAAGCCCAAATGAGTCATGCTCGATGTGAGAAACAAGAGGCAGCAGGGACCAGAAAATCACTTCATGAAAGGTGCGTCCATGGGAAGTGGAGTGGGGCTTATGCATAGAGGCGGCCCATAAAGTCGGGGCTTACTCCAAGGGGTATCCCCATGGTTTCTTCCTCATGTCTGTCCATGAGGGCATCCAAACCCATTGGTAGGTTGAGGAATTTACCTATGCGCTAGTGCACAAGCGGGATAATGCCAAGGGCGTTGGAATCAGTCTGAACAAAGGAAGATAAAAAGTGTGAATTACATGCCTGACATTAGGAATGCAATGAGGGTGGCATGGTGATAGAGGATAACTGCTGAACATGTTCGAAACACATCATCCATACTACGTTAGCCTGAAATGGGGACAAACAAATGAGGGTCGACTAGTGACCATGTTCAAAACACAAGACCTAACTCGAAGTGTTGTCCAAAGTCTTCCGGGGCGTTGGCCTAGGACGGTAGGTGAGCTGATGCGGCATGAGGCCAGGCTATTAGGGGGTCTTTTCAGACATGGAAGAGTATGAAGATCTGGATTAAGGACACGCAAAGCATGAGGTGGAGTGATGGAATGTTTGGACAGATTCCAACACTCTTGAAATTACACCACTATAATCATGGCATGAGGCATCTTATGCTGGAGCATAAGGCATCTCTTGCATGGAGAAAGAGGTATACAATTATTGAATGACTGGGAATGCTACAGTTTGTAGTCATGTAGAGAGGATTGTTTCCATACAGTTTAACATCATGTGGTCAGGACGAGGGCCATACAGTTTAATGTCATGTGGTTAGGACGAGGGCCATACAGTTTAATGTCATGTGGTCAGGATGAGGGCCATACAGTTTAACATCATATGGTCAGGACAAGGGCCATATAGTTTAACGTCATGTGTTCAGGATGAGGGCCATAAAGTTTAACGTCATGTGGTTAGGATGAGGTCCATACAGTTTAACGTCTTGTGGTCAGGACGACTAGGTTGGAGATACAATGAAATGGTTGGTGTGGGACTTATGAAAGGGCGGTCATTTCTAGATGAACCTAGAAAAAAGAGCTATATAATGGGGTTATAGGAGATTCATGAGGAGTAGCTCGACTCATGGAATTAATAGGAAGGATGTTGGGGCAGCGCAAGGGTGCAATGAAAAATACTGTTGACCTGGCCCGAAAAGTTCATGGTGGACTCTCCATTTTTCATGGGGTTCACTGATGGTAGAGAAGGTACCAGCCCAGAGGGCTAGGACCGCAGCCCGACACTGAACCTAAGTGGGGGTGCGGGGGAGCAGCCCCCGCGGTATGGACCAGCGAGTGCATGGGCTTCGTCACATGGGGGTTGGCCGCGGAGGAGGTGGGCTGCATAGAAGCTGGTCGCCTAGGATGTCCGAAAAGGAAATGGCCGCTAAGGGAAGGACACATGTGGTTCGTGGTTTGGTTGTCCGCGAAGGGTGTTCGCGGAGGAGCTGGCCGTGAAGGAGTAGTCCGCGAAGAAGGCTGTCCCCGAAGGAGGCTGTCCACGAAGGAGGTTGTCCGCGAAGAAGGCTGTCCGTGAAGGAGGCTGTCTACGAAGGATGGTCGCGGAGGAGATGGCCGCCCGCGAATGGTGTCTGCAAAGGGGTCGGCGCCCATCCTAATTCCCTCCCACGGAGGGGTTCCCGCCTCCAATTCAAGAATGACACTGGTCTGCGGAGGGGGTGTCTGCGAAGGAGATGGCCGCATGTGGTTCATGGTTTGGTGTCTCCTCTATGCAGAAGAGTGCATCCAGGGACAATATGGTGTCCGCAGAGGGTCACAGAACTTTACCGCTGGGAGCGATTTCTCTAGCATCTCCCCATGGGTTTTCACATGTCCTTTCTCCTTCTCTTTTTCGGTGCCCCTCTGTGACTATTCATAGAGTCGTGATGAGGCCATATTGATAGGAACATGGAACTTTTTGTGGAAGCCCATGAAGGAATACCCACCCGTGAATGACTCAGTCAACCAGGGATTTTTTGAACCGAGAATCGCAGAATTGCTCTACGGCCGTGCACCGCTATGCTTCTGTTCTGCTAATGATAGTGGTCCGCGGAGGGGGTGGCTCACAGCAGTGTACTGGCCTGACATCTAGCGTTCTTCCTGGTTCGCGCCCGCGTAGGTGCTCCGCCCCCATTTTGCGAATGACATCATCCATAGGGGGGTGGTTAACCGAACTGGCAGCGTACTATTGCTGGAAGCTACTACGTGGACCAGTTCGGTCCTTTTCCAAATTTTGGGTAATTGGATTTCCCATTTGTAGAATTTTCAGGACCCTACAAATGCCCCCCATTAGAATGGGGTCTGATCAAAATGAAGAGGGGGCTATTCCGATGTAGTGTGGTCCTGAAAATCGATGAGTGATTAGACAATGCTCTAAATTTTTCCTGATCCAAGGGACACATCGAGCATAGTTTTACTATTTCTAGGGTTTTGTAGAAACCCCCCCCCAAAAACTTTTTTTCTTTTCTTTTAATACCCTAATTTTTCCTGGGCCCATTTAGTGTGGACCCTGCGGGTATGGCCCAACTTTTTCTTAGGTCGTCCTTTTTGGGTTATCAGCCTAATAGGCTTTATGCCTCTTTTTGTGAGCAGTTTAAAGTCCAACCAACAAGACTATTATTACTGATGTTTTAGGTCGAACAGCTTTGCCCAGATATGGTGGGGCAAGGGCCCCAATGAGTTTTGGTTGTTTAAAAGAAGTCTCGATATCTTTTAGACGTATGTGAGGGGAGTGTGTTTAGATTTGAACGACATGCATGGAATGTTTCAAGGAATGGGAGCCATATAGGCATACAGAGGTAGGAATAGAATTTCCTAAGAAAATATTGACTTTGGTAGACTGGACAAGGGTGATCAATATGCAGAGCCGCTGATGGCATGGTATGCATAGTCCTGCAAAGGTGTCCTTAAGTCAATGAATATCCATTTATGATGGCCTGAGGACTTCACGAAATTCCGGATTATGGAAACCACCATGGGTGTCTTGGAGAAATATGAAAACCACCAGGGGTGGCTCAGAAAGGGTGTGTGGAATCTGAAAGGGTCTGAGAACATCTGTATTAATTAGGAGTGTGGACTCAGGGTCTCTGTCCTACACATTTATCTAGCATAAAGGAGGGTTGGATCTTGGCGCAGTTTAAAGTCATCTAGTTGGGACATCATGTGGAACGGAACGACTTCTCCTAGTTCTCGGTAATCTCGTTAGAGACGTCCCGCCATATTCAAGAAGGGTTGTGAAACAGGCTGGTAAACTGTATCTCATAGGGTTTCCGAATCCCGAGTTGTACATGGGGGATCAAAGGCCAAGGGGCGTACGGAGAGAACCATTGCCTAAGGAAATATTGCCTTTGGTAGATTATCCAGGGGTGATGAATATGAAGAGCCGCTGAGGGAATGGTATGCATAGCCCTGCAAAGGTGTCCATAGGTCAACAATTGCATTCTCCCGATAGCCGGGAAACTTCAAGGAAGTTTGAGATTAGAGACCACCAGGGGTGGTTTATGAGAGTTAAGATTTTTTCTAAGTACAGAGTATGGTTTATGAGGAGAGGGTTCCTGGATATGGGAGAATCATCTAGGCTAAATTTCCCAGGAATGGGTGAAGTCATCCCTTCTCATGCTGGTGTGAGACGGTGGTTTGTGCAGGTCTGAACCATGCACTTAGGGATAGAGAAAAGCCTTCATTCCTTACTGAACCCATTACAGGTTTGGCCACGCAGTTTAACGTCATGCATTAAGGACAGATTCCGTGTATTTTAATGTCATGTGGTAAAGACGAGGAGAATTATTCATGAATTCTATACAGTTTAACGTCATGCAGCGAGGACGGGGGTAATTTTTAAATTTCGTGCAGTTTCACATCATGCGACAAGGAAGGGGGGAATTTTTAAACCAGTGAAAACGCTTGTAATTATACACATTTCTCTGAATGTTTAATGCTTGGTATTTGCAGTTTTATGCCAAGAGGCCAAGACGTTCTATGCAGTTTAACGTCATTCGGTAAGGACGTAGTTGCAAAGGCCGCTCTTGATTAGAATGTAATTGGGCTTGAACATCTCGACATTCCCAAGACGTGGAGAGGGGTTGATTGGTGTAAATCGTGGTTCTGAGGCTTCTTGGATTAGGAGAAATGATATGGGGGATCTGAGGCTGGTAAGCGTACGGAGCTAGGAAGAGTACTGTTCGAGGAAATACTTCCTTTGGTAGATGAGCCTGGGGATATCAATATGCAGAGCCGTTGAGGGCAAGGTATGCATAGTCATGCAAAGGTGTCCATGGGTCGATAACTTTCCACTTACGATGGCTGTGAATGGTTATGAGGATCCGCAATTGTCCGGGCCACGAAGTCTGTTATTTAGTAAGAAAATATCTGGACATGTTGGGAATATTCGGCCCTGGTTTCAGTTAAAGCATAGAGAGATCCCTACACTGATTTATCTTGTGCGCGGGGGTGTACCTTCACTCCATGCAGTTTAATGTCGTGAGGTAAGGATGAAGTACTCCTAGTTTAGCAGTCATAGAGCTCAGACCATTGGGTGACTATTGCTGCAGTTACTCGAAGGATAACTGAGTTACCATGCTCTGATATACTCTGAATAGGGTGGGGGATGAAGGTTGTAAACTATAACTCTGAGGTTTCTCGGATCAGGATAAGTGGTGTGGGGGCTCTGAGGCTGGTAACCGTACAGAGCTAGGAAGAGTACTGACTGAGGAAATCGTGCCTTTGGTAGACAATCCATGGGCTATAAATATGCAGAGCCGCTGAGGGTATGGTATGCATAGTCATTCAAAGGTGTCCCTAGGTCGATGACTTTCCACTTCTAATGGCCTTGAATGATTATAAAAACCCGAGATTTCTCACAGTATAGAGTTCGACATGTGGGGATAATGGTGTCCGAGCATACAAGAAACATCTTCACTGCAATTGTTCGTCGAGTCAAAGTACCCTAGCCCTGGATTGATGTTCGTTGACGCAATTCATCATGTGAACCACGGGCGGATAAATATGCTAGCTGGGTAGGGATACCCTGGAAACGTTTGTATTTGAAAAGGGGGACGAACTTGTAAACCAATGCACCATAAATTTCTGGATCAAGAGATATGATATGGGGGCTCTGAGGCTGGTAAGCGTATGGAGCTAGGAAGAGTATCGCCTGAGGAAATCTTTCCTTTGGTAGATGGGAAATGGGCTATCAATATGCAGAGCCGTTGAGGGCATGGTATGCATAGTCATTCAAATGTTTCCATGGGTCGATTAGTTTTCACTTCCGATGGTCGTGAATGGTTATGAAGATCCATAATTATCCTCTTCTTGGAGTCAGATGTATGGAAAGGATGCATACAAATGTGCAAGGATTATTTACATCTCGTTTTTCCATATATCTTAGGTGGGTCATGATGAATTCCATACAACTTTAACGTCGTGCGGTGAGGACGAAGTATACACCCCGTGGAGATCTGGTTTGTACATGGGGGAAGATGGATTTTTTTAAAATATTAATTCGGGAATGGCTGGGCCAGGATGGGAAACCCTGACATCACTAAACATCCCGCGAGGGCAGGAATCAAATCGCGCGTAGTTACCTAAATGCAACGCAGTTTAACATCATGCGGTAAGGACGAAAAATACACCTCGTGCAGGTCTGGTCCGTAAACGGGGGAAAAGGTAATTTTTAACCTCTTATCTGTGCAGTTTAATGTCGTACAATGAGGACGAAGAGTACACCCCGTGAAGGTCTGGTCTATACACGGGGGGAAAATGTCATTTTTAACCTCTTATCCATGTTGTTTAACGTCGTGCGGTGAAGACGAGGAGTAAACCCCGTGTAGGTATGGTCCATACATGGGGGAAAGGGCATTTTTAACTTTCATTTGGGGATGGCTGAGCCAGGGTGGGGGACCCTGGCGTCGCTACGTATCATGTGAGGGAAGGAATCAAGCCACACGTAGTTCTTTCCGGAATACACCCCGTGGAGGTATGGTCCTAACACGAGGGGGGGGGGCATTTTTTTTAAATGGCTCGGCCAAGATACAGAATCCAGGCATCACTATGTATCCCGTGAGGGAAGGAATCAAGCCTCGCATAGTTCTTTTGGGAAACACACCTCGTGTGGGTCTGGTCTGTACGGGGGAAGGGGGTATTTTTGGCTTCATTTGAGGTGGCTAGGCCAGGGTGTGGAATTCTGGTGTCACTACATATCCTTTGAGGGCAGGAATCAAGCCTTACGTAGTTCTATGAAAGAAAATACACCTCATGCAGGTCTGGTCCATGCATGGGGGGAGAGGGAATTATTAACTTTTATTTGGGCATGACTAGGCTAGGATGGGGAACCCTGGCGTCACTATGTATCCTACGAGGGAAGTAATCAAGTCTTACATAGTTCTCTGAAAGGAGTACACCTCGTTCAGGGCTGGTCTATACATGGGGGAAGGAGACATTTTTTTTTAATTTTATTCCATTTAGGAGTGGCTGGGCCAGGGTAGGGGATCCCATCGTCGCTGCGTATCCTGTGAAGGCAGGAATCAAGCCATACGTAGTTCTCTTAAAGGAGTACACCCCATGTAGGTCTGGTCCATTCACAGGGGAAAGGGTCATTTTTAAAACTTCTTGTCTGTGTAGTTTAACATCATTCGGTGAGGAAGAAATACTCTTAGTTTATGGTCATAGAGTTTGGACCTTTGGGTGCTTTGAAGTTTAATGTCTTCTATCTTGGACGATAACTGCTTTTAGTTATACTAGTGAGGATGGAATACTCCTAGTTTAGGGTCATAGAGTTTGGACCGTTGGGTGCTTGGCAGTTTAATGTCCTATATCTCGGATGATAACTGCTTTTAGTTATGCCAATGATGACAGAATACTCTTAGTTTGGGGTCATAGAGTTTGGATCATTGGGTGCTTGGCAGTTTAATGTCCTGCAGCTCGTACGATAACTGCTTTTAGTTATTATACGAAATACTTCTTCAGGAATCTCGCATTCGTAGGAGCGGTGGTGAAATTCCTGTCCATGGAGACCATGGCATATGCTCCATTGGAGTAGAACTTGTGTATAACATATATTCCCTCCCACTTGGGCTCTAGCTTTGGAGGTTTCCTTTTGGGTATCATTGGGGTCCGGAGGACCAACACCAATTCTCCTTCCAAGAAAGATCGAAGATGGACATTTTTATTGAAGGCTCGTGCAATCCGGTTCTAGTATACTTCCAGATGGTGCAAAGTGTCCAGCCGCTCCCCATATAGTTGTTCCAATTAACCTAGTTTCTTTTATGATTGTTCATCATAGGATAATTGATCACAAATGGAAACACTAAGCGAGGTTAATTGGAGTTCAATGGGAAGAACCACTTTTTTTCTATATACTAATGAGTATGGAGTAGACCAAGTAGTGGTGCAGATTTTGGTTCGATAAGCCCACAATGCATGAAAGAGTTTGTCCGTCCATGACTTCTTATCTTTGTCCTCCATTTTTTGTAGAATGTTGGAAAGGGTCTTGTTAGAAGCCTTTATCAGTCCGTTGGTCACTGCGTGGTAGCGGGATGAATGGTTAGCCTTGATACCATATTCTTGGTACAGTTTCTCCAATTCAACAGAGCATAATTTGGTGTCGTTATACATCAGTATGGTGTGAGGGACATCAAATCTGGTGATGATATTGTGTTTCACAAAGTTGACAATGTTTCTTTCCCTTACTTCTTTAAGGGGTATAGGTCTTGCCCATTTGGAAAAGAAGTCAGTTTCCATGAGGATATACTTCAGCTGTTTGGCTGTGGCGGGAGGATATGGTCCCACGACGTCCATTCCCCAGATGAAAAATGGCCAGGAGTACTTGTCTTGATGAAGTAACTCTGGGGGTTTATGAATGATGTTGGCATGAACTTGGGATGAGTGGAATTTTGTGGTAAAGTGCTTGCAATCTTGTGCCACTATGGGCCAATAGTACCCAAGCCTTCAGACCTGATGGGAAAGCTTAGACCCTGACTGATGTGCTCTACATACTCTGGCATGCACTTCGGTCATGATGGCAGTGGTTTCTTCTCCATCAATGCATCTGAGGAGGATTCCTTCGAGGCCTCATTTTTAGAGGACCTCTTGCTGACCTGCGCCGCTATATAAGACAAAGTTGATTTCCCTTCTCCGTATTTTCTCTCATTCAACCCTATCTGATAGAAGTTCTCCCCATTGAAGGTAGTTTTCAATGGGGGTCATCCAACCGGTGGCGGGAGCATATGGATCAGGGAAAGGAATGACTTTGTGGATTTCCTCCGTCTTGGTATGGACAAACAGCAAGACCATTCAGCGGTGAGCAATACTGATGACTGTTTAATCCCAGTCTGGGTCGGCTAGGGTAGTGTCCACATTAGCTAATGCGTCGGCCTGGGCATTCTGAGACCAGGGAATATAGGTCAATGTTGTTTCTATGGATAATTCCTCCATTAACCCTCAGACATGGTCAAATAGGGGAATCAACTCTTCCTTTTTAATAGCATAGTCACCATTGAATTTCTTGATGACCAGTTCTGAGTCACCTTTTACCTTAAGATATTGTACTTGTGCCTGGAGTGTGAGTTCCAGGCCTGCAATGAGGGCTTGATATTCCAATTCATTGTTCGTACATCCCTCTGACTGGAGGAAGGAATACGACAAAACTAATTTTTCCGAGGACATGAGTATTATCCTCAAGCCCACCTTATTAAATTTGGGATCTTCCATCATTTTCCCGATTGGGCTTTGGGATGCTCCGTCAAAGTACATTTCCCATGTTGGGAGATTCTCTTGAACTAAGAAGATTTCTTCATCAGATAGCTCATTGTTCGGTGCGGTAGTCCCTGTAGAAGGGTGCTCAGGCAGAAAATCTGCTAATGTCTGGCCTTTGATGGCCTTATGAGGCACAAACCAGATGTCAAACTATTGCAGGATGACTGCCCATCGGGATAGGCGCCTGGTCAGCATTGGGCGGCTGAGGATGTACTTGAGCGGGTTATTACGTGAGACTAAATGGACATCATGATGCTGCAGATAGTGTCGTAACATTTTAACTATGATGACCAAGGCCAAACAACTCTTCATGATGTATGAGTATCGAGTCTCAACATCAATCATGGTTCGGATGAGGTAATAGATATTGTTTTCACTACCAGTGTCATTTCCCTGTGTGAGAAAGGCTCCTAGTGACGGCTCTAGGTCCATCATGTATAGGATGAGAGGTCTTCCTTCAACCAGGGGCATGAGCACTGGTGGTCTTAAAAGGTACTTCTTGAGGCTGTCGAACACCTCTTGGAATTCATCTGTCCATTGGTAGGTAATCCCCTTCTTCATTAACCTGGTAAAGGGAAAACATTTTCCTGCCAGGTTTTCTATGAAGCGCCTAATATAGGCCAGGTTCCCTTGGAATGCTCTCAAATCAGTGAGATTGTGGGGGGGGGGGGGGGTGGCAGGCTGAGGATAGACTTTTTCTTTTCAGGGTCGACTTCGATGCCACAATGGCGTACAAAGAAGCCAAGGAATTCCCCTCAGGTAACCTCGAAGGCGCACTTCAAGGGGTTCATCTTCAGACTATGTTGTCGAAGTTTGTTGAAGATGGTCTCAAGATCTGACAGGTGATCTGAGAATTGTATGGACTTAACCACCAAGTCATCTACGTAACATTCGACAAATATCCCCATGAATGGTTTATATATATGATGCATGGAGTGTTGATATGTGGTGCCAGCATTCTTGAGCCCAAAGGGCATGACCCTGTAACAGAATATTCCTTGAGGGGCCCTGAAGGCAGTGTATTCTTCATCTTCTCAGGCCATCCTGATTCGATTATACCCAGAATGCCATCCATTAAGGATAGAGCCTCATACTCGACCATTGCATCGATTAATAACTCGGTGACTGGGACTGGGAAATCATCTTTTGGAAAATGCTGATTGAGATATCTGAAATCAAAGCATACATGGATTTGTCCATTCTTTTTCTTAATAGGGACAATGTTGGCCAACCAGATGGGGTACTGAACCTCCCAAATGAATCATACTTTAATGAGATTATCGACTTTAGGCTCTATTTTGGCATCATGCTAGGGGTGTGTCCTTTTGGCGGCTTTTTTATAGCCCCGGTGGTCTTCTGGAAGACCTAAGCGGTGCGTTTCCACTTCAGAGTTGAGTCCCGACATTTCCATGTAATTCCAGGCAAAGACATCCCGATGATGCCTCAAGAAAAATGTATATACCTCATGCTCCTCAAGGGACATAACTGCACTAACAAGAGTGGGCCTCAGGTATTCCTCGGTACCCAGGTTTATTTCCCTGAGCTCTTCCATAGTAGTGGAGATACCTTCCTCAAATTCAGGAGGTGCATCCCTAAGATCTTCTTCATCTTCTTGATCAGACGGGGGGACAGTTCGTAACTCGGGCTCCTGGGAGTCCAGAGGAGAGTCATTGTGCCCGTCCTCGCTCAAGTATTCACCCAAAGATTGAGGGTTGGCGGATGTTCCCACATTTTCACACTCGTCCGTTATGGATGAAGTCATGAGGATGACTAAGTGCGTGTCCGAACATGAACCCATGCTCTGAACATGGTTGATGGGCAGTACGTAGTCTCTGCCAAGCTGTCTGAGGGGGTCGTCAGGAACTATTTCTAGGACATTTGGAGAGGGGATCCAGTCTACACCATCGGCCAAAGGCTTCTTCTTATTTTTCTCATAAAACCCGATGTCAATGTAGTGTGACTCGTAGAGATTGAAAGGGGCCTTGTCACCGTGAAATGTCCCACTTTTCCCATTGAAGCAGTACATAATACACTGGTGGTAGGATTAAAAGACGTCCATGTGCTTATGGAGCCACGACCTTCCCAGCAGGGCATTGAACGCTGTGTTCTGCCGGACCACCAGGAACTCTGAATAGGCCACATGGTCACCAAAATGGGTCTTTAACTTGATTTTTCCCATTGTCTTCTGTTCACTCTTGTCATAACTTAACAGAGTTGTGGACGAGGGAACCAGGTCATCCTCACTATATCCCATCTTACAGAGTGTCCATAGGGGAAGGAGGTTAACTCCAGATCCATTGTCAATAAAGTCTTTACGGATCTCAACATCATTTAGTGTGTCAGACACATATAGTGGTTTGATGTGTCCTTACATGATGGCATCTTATTCTTGATCAGTGAAGGAGATCACCGCATTGCATTCAGCCGAGCTAGTATCCGTCCGGTAAATCTCGGCGGCAGCTACCTCTGCTTGAAACTCCTAGGGGCTGAGAAAGGATTCCATAAGTGCCTCTATGAGGTCTGCTAAAAAACTCAAGGCGTCCACCGACGCCAGCGGCTTAAGGATATTATATTTCTGCTCCAATGGCCGATGCTTCTCTATAAGTGAGAGAGTTTTAGTGGACAACTTAGGATTTGTAATACGTGATGAGGAGGGACCGACTGTGGGGTGAGATGTCGATGATGTCCCCATGTTCTAGGGACTCGGCCCGGCCGATCTGTTTGTGCACGTTACGTGGATATACACTTGTTCCTCCTATGATGGGTACCGCAGAATGATGGGGGCAGAGTGGACACTTGTGGATGTGGAGGGATGTTCTTTCTCCCGATGAGTCCATTTAAGGGATCTCCCACAGGTTTCCGCGATATTAATAGTTCAGGACAAGTTCCAGCCGTATGGTTGGTTTCGGCCACGACTGCGCCTTCCCTAATATCCCCGGCCTCTGCGATCCCTCGTCCCGACTCCTCATGTTTGGAACTTGGGTTCATAACCATACCCTTTGTCAGTGAATGATTCCATAATATGGATGACGTTGATGGAACCAAAGATTGGCTCTTCATCCTCTAACATGTCAACTTGGTCGGTTGTCCCTGATGGTGCCGTTTGGTGGGTCGGTGACTGTGGTCCCAAATTCAAGGGCATGAAATCTGACAGCGTCAGTGCTAACTTTGGCCTTGTCGTAGACTACTCCTCATGCTCTTCTCTCCTCCCTATTTGATTACTCCTGGATGACCGACTCGTGGAGGGTTGTGAGGCTGATATTTTCGGTTGTGCGGCATCAGGGGTTGTTGGAAGCAACACCGGCTGTTGTATATGAGCTCGGAGTATGTCCTGGGCTCGATTGATAGTCTTCCGAGTCATCCAGTTATCAAATTTCTGCCTCTTCTTGCTGGTGACTTCCTGCCACCCCTCCCCTTTATCGGAGTCGGTGGTGGAGATATATGTCACATGTGTTTGAGGTGGTCCCATCTTGACCTGCCCGAAGTCTACCATCCTTTACAGGAGGTCGTTGAAAACAAAGCATTCCCGAATATTGTGCCCCAATATTCGATGGTAGGGATAATAATCTGGCCTATTATCGTGGCTGACTTCTTTGGTTTTCCTCAGTTATGGGAGGCAGATCAAGTCTCAATTAATGGCGGTGATGAAGTAGTCGTGGACATGATCCTCTCAGAATGAGTATACTTTATGTCTTCGTTCCTTAAACTGGTTCGGCTTCTATCCTCTCTGATCGTCCTGCCTAGGCGGAGGCGGACACTCATATATAGGGGGGCCATGACGATTTAGTGGAGGCCTGAGCGGTGGAGCAGGAATAGGGGATGGCTTGAGCATGACAGAGGATGTTTCAGCTCCAACTGTTTGCTTTACCGGAGCCTGTGAGGCTATTCAGGACTTCAAATTGGTCCGCTGTAGGGAGTCCTCGATTATATGGGCAATGGCCGAGAGATGGCGGAAGCCAGTGGTGCACTCCACTGGTATGAGTGGAGTTCACAGCACATCACGAAGATTGTCAATGCATATGGAAAGAAACTCATCTTGATGCATTGGCATGTTCAGAGAGTAGGTCAAACCTTTCCATCTGGCGATGAAATCTGAGACCCTCTCGTTCTCCCTCTGCTTGCAGTTCATGAGGTCACTGACCGTTGTTTTAGGCAATGTTGAGCTGAAGTGGAAGAGAAACTACTACCGAATATCTTCCCAGCTTTTTATTGACTGGGATGGCAGGCGCATATGCCAGACGGTGGTGGATCCTTGCAAGGTCTGTACGAAGCATATGAGATTCACTACTTCTTGTTGTTCTGGAGTTCCCATCATAGGGTCGCAATAAGACACGTAGTGCATCAAGTATTGTTCCGGATCGGCTGATCCATTGATGATAGTGAATATAGGGCTCTTGAAATGGGGTGGAGGAGGTGTTTTTCTCACCCAATTCGGGTAGGGATTCTGCTCTGGCTGTATCATAGTGCACCGACCTTCCATTGCTTCTAATCGAGCCGTTAGTGCCTCGATGGTGTTGGTGAGACCTTGGTTTACATCCTATTGGGCCTGGTGCTGGGCAGGTGTAGCCCGAGGCATTGCTTGAGGATCCAGCTCGGTTGGAACCAGGGGTGCATGTGTCGTTTGTGACACCTTTGGGGGGTTCATAAGTACTTTCTCCAGTTTCTTCCATAGTGGAGGGAAGTATTGGTATTCATCTAGATCCACATTTAGGTAGTTGGATGGGTCGGGCGCCTCGTTGGGCAGGAGCCCTGACCATGCTTCGTTTTCCGAGGAAAACCTTTCTCTTTGAGGTGCACTCACTGGGAGCGCATGATGTAGCTCTTATTGGGACGCGCTTTCAATAAGACGGTTCCTCTGGAGTAGCTCGGCGTTAAGCCTCCTCAATTCTTTCATTTCCTCTTCCTGTCGAGCAAACCTCTCTTCGAGCGTGAGAGGCTCATTTTTATCGAAAGAGAGGGGCAGGTTAAGGGTAATCGTTCCTTTGTTCTTATCCTTTTTGTAAGATCGTAGGGTGAGCAGAGGAAGGTTAGCTAAAGCGGCGGTCATGATTAGAACGGCCCTCTGGTTCCGGGTGTGCACACCTGGTGGTTTGTTGTGAGTCAGAGCCTGACCGGAACCATCGTCTCCTGATTCATCCGGATTTTCACCATCTTTGGTGTTACCCATGGGGTTAAAATATATGGTGTTGATGGATTCATATATCGAGGCAGAGAAGATGTCATCTTCAAAATAGAAAGAGGATCTCCCGTGTCTTTTATTGGTCTTCCCTCTTCTGTCCCTGGATTGCTTTCGAGATCCTTGACGAAGGTTGACGCAGAGAGTTCTTTGATGTGATCATACGGTACACCTTCCATTCGTAGGGGATGATGATTCAAACGATGGGATAGGGTAGGAACCTCCTCTTCTGACTGTCCTCCCTAGATGAGAGAATACTGATTCTCGTGGGGGAGGTTTTTGTTGAGGAGGTAATAATGCCCCCAGGCCTAAGGGCTGGGGTTGGCTCCGTTCCTTGGACGTTGAGTCCCTTACCATTTTTAATGGCCTTACAGAGGAATTTTATAATAAATATTCCCCCAGCCCTGCAGGCTGGGGTTGGCACTACATTGTGGCGGTGGCTGCTACTATCGCGACCTGCCTGATCTCACGTGCCCCCATTCGGGGGTGAACTAGGTTTGGTGCCGAGTTCATCTGTGAATCAATTCCTTCTAGGGAGGCAAGAAATGACTTCTGATTGGCCTATCTTAGGCGAGATGCCTGTTTTATGCTCTCGATGGCTTGATTCAGGAGTTCTTGAATGGCTTGTTCCCATCGGGCCTGGCGCTTCTTGGACTTACTCAAGGCCTGACTCTATTGGTTGTGTTTCCTTTCACGAATAGGGAGACCACTCGATTGCTATCTTGACATGATGACTTTGAAAGACACCATGCCAAATGGGTTTGTCTAGGCGGGGAGCGGATTGAAATACAGAGCTCCATGTTCCCCCCATCCCCTGATATGGACTCCCGTCGGAGCGTCACTAATGAAGTGACGCAACTGGTGCAGTGCACAGAGGAAGGCTATCTCCATGTTTCCTTTACGACTCTCGGGTCGTTGTTGTCACGCCGAAGGAAGATATTCTAGGTCGATGTGGCGTGGGAGGTCTCCTATTATCTTGACATGGTCTACATACCCGTCATAGGGAAGAAATCTTGATTTTAGTTGGTGGAGGGTTGTCTATATATTATGGCGGATGCTGTGCATGCATTCTTCCGTCAACTCTCTGGGTATGTCAAACTGAGAGGTGGTCGTGGGCCAAAACATAACTAGTATATCATCCCTGGATAGTCTTTTCCTCAAGTGTAACATGTCGGCATACTCCTCCTATAGTGATTCCTCTACCTGGTCAGCCCAACTGAGATGCTCGCTGATAGGGAAGTTGGAGGCAATGGGACTAGTAGATGTTGAATTGTCATGTGGGAGATTCCATGGTGGTTCGGAAGATGAACGTGGACCCGGAATGTCTCCCGATTGAAGAAGGGTGTTGTTATCAATGGACTGGGAATCTGACATGCTCAATCCCGTCCTTTTGAGTGCCTCTACATACAAGGGCTTTTCCGTGCTTGATTCGGTAGGGGTAGGACCTTCCTGTCGATATGATATTTCATCGTGGGGAGATCCTTTACAATGATGGTCGTAATGGTGAGGACTACCATTAATTCTTGACACCTCACTACATAGAGTACTTTTGCATTGTACACCCTGGTGAGGACCTCCAAGGCGTGTCGCTACAATGGGAGGACCTTCTGGCTGTGTAGTATTGTTACGGGGAGGGCCTTCACAATAACTTCCATCATGGTGAGGATGACCATCATGGTTTGACATTCGATGTGCATTCTAGGGAGGGACTTCAAGACAAATTGCGACAAGGGGAGGAACTTCTTGTTGCTTGGGGCCACTACAGGGACGACCATTGCAATGGAGACTATGGTGGCGAGGACTACCATCACAGTTACCGCAATAGTGAGGATTTCCATTCCAGCTATTGCATGGAGAATATATGCGAGGTACACCCTGGGGAGGGCCTTCAGAATGTACCACAACGA
Organism: Viscum album; assembly: GCA_963277665.1. Taxonomy (NCBI): domain Eukaryota; kingdom Viridiplantae; phylum Streptophyta; class Magnoliopsida; order Santalales; family Viscaceae; genus Viscum; species Viscum album. The sequence goes on along the minus strand of OY728147.1, from coordinate 1,429,249,480 downwards.
GGGGAGGTCCTTCTTGTTTCTTGACATTTCTATGGGGAGGACCTCTGTTATCAGGGTGGTGAGGACTACCACCATGATCTGATTCCAAACTGTGAGGAGTTTCGTTGCAATATAACCCCTGGGGACGACCTTCAGGGCTGGACATGACAAGGGGAAGGCCTTCTTTTCGTGATGAGATGTCACTACAGGGAGGGACTCTGCAGTTGAAACTATGATAGCGAGGAATACTATCATAATATGTGGTCTCACTGCATGGAGAGTGTTTGTAGCGTATACCCCTGAGAGGACCTTTAGGGTGGACCACAGCAAGTGTAGGACCTTCTTGCTTCTCAATTTTCTGGTCACATGGAGGGTTTACGTGACTCGCATCAAAAGAGGAGCTCTCGTGATCGATCATTATATGCTTGTGGGGGAGGGCCCCACGGGTGCTCTGGGGAGGACCTTGAGAGCTACTGGTAGCAACATTGCAGGGAGGACCTTCGCAACTGCTACTGCCGCTCCCATAATATGGTAATGGGTGGGTAGGGTTCAGAGCCTTCGATATGCGCTTAGAGGCATTGGGAACCCTATATTCTAGCAGAGTGGAGTCATGAACCCTCTCTTTATTTTTCAGCTACCTTTGGTGCGTTCGAGGTACTTTCGTTCAGGCAGCGGGGACCGTCTACTGTTGGCAATGGCCTTCACCTTTGGGTCCCTATCTAATTGGGTCCCGTGATGTTGTTGGGATACGTCGACGAACATCTTGACTTTTAGCAGGAATATATGCCTACTCTGGAGCATCCACCATGATGGACGAGTGTCCCCTAGTTGGAACGAGTGAAGATGCTCGATCTGGTTTCCCTTGCATCGCGGAATATAGTCAGCGACCCTCTTGGGCGGAATCATGGATGCAGATCTGCTCCGAGGTGGCTATCTCGTCTCTTAGATGACTCACCTCAATTAGGGAGACGGGCTCATGGGCCCGAGTCCTTACTGTTTCTGCTGATGCAATCACACTATGGAAAGTCTGCAAGATATGATCTGGGATCGATACCTGCTCCTCCATCATTTCCAGGATATGCAGAAAGACATCTTTAGCTAGAACGGGTATGAATGGCCATTCTAGTATCGAAGTAGGAATATCCCGCTCTGGTCCTCTGGTGGTCAGTGGGTACTGACAATTCTCCTATGTCGGGGCAGATGAATGAATCTACCCCTGGGTCAGGATATGCCAATTTATCTCTCCGTTTTCCACCACATTGGGATGGCAGACTTTACTTGCATCTGTAGGGAGATGGCCCGACATATGTTGGTTTCCCATCGTATCGAGTTGGTGGCCTTTATTGATGGGGAGACGTGACCGCCTATGAGTTTCTGCCACATCTGGGTGGCGGGCTTTGTTGATCGCCACCATATCGGGATGGTAGGCATCAAGATCATCTGCTAGGAGCTGGTCTTGTAGGTTCTGGGTCACCACCACATCAGGTTGGTGGGCTTCACGACCCTGGGCAGGGAGAGGTTCCTGTCGGGTAAGTGTCATCCCGTGTGAGCGACGGGCTTGACGGAGCTCGGCGGGGATGAATTACTGCTCTTATGATGCCGCCATATCTGGATGGCGAGATTTTAAGGAGAAAACAATTGTATGGTCCTGTTCGTGATGCATCTCTGTGACTGGGTAGTGGAGATCCTCCTCGGGGCAAGGGTGATGATCGGTCCCCGGTTGTAAGTTTTCCACCCTCGTCGGGCGGTCCGAGGGGCTGGAGCTCGGGGAGCATGGGTATGGATCCTCGGGGCTACATCCTCAAGAGCATGAGGATGTTGAGTCACGGCGTGACCGCGATGACGTCTTCAGGCGGGGGCCTTAGAGAGGAACCCCCGTTCAGCTGGGATGAAGTCCTCTGCGTCGACCTCATCTGCCTCCCTAAGATAAGGGATGTACACACTGTCCTGTTCTAGGTATAGACTTCTGAAATGGTTGGCGATGGCAATAGGAGCCGTTTGGATCTGCCTTTGCGGCCGCTGCTGGGCATGCGACTGGCGAGTCCTATTGGATTGGAGGGTGTTCATGGCCGCCTCCACCGTCGGGAGAGTACCATTCACGTGGTACTCTCGGATCAGCGCATCTGAGACCAAGTGTTGAAGACATTGGGTAGGTGACAGGGTCCTCCGTTGGTGAGGAAGTCTGGTCATTGCGTATTTGAAAGCACGCACTTGAGAGTTCATTCGTGACACCATTGGATCGAAGGGAGTTCTGTGTGGTACATGTAAAACATTTTAACAAATACAAACAAAAAACCCGTCAAAGCAGCATCTCATGATCCCATGCATAATTAATGAACTTTCTTGGACCTTCTTGTAAGTATAAAGGGGGAACAGGGTGGGATTAGGTTAAATTTGTCATTATTGGTTAAAGATTCATGTCGGGTTCACCATTTTTTGTCTCGCGGCGCACGACGGGGTCTTGGGGAAGAAAAGTGTGCTACCCGATGGTGGATTAGAGAATGTTGGGTTCTTCTTAATAACTCATATAGGGTGCACCATTTTCCACCTCGAAACTCCCAATGGTTCCATATCCAGTAATACGTGGACCTGCTTTCCAAAGGTAGGCGTTCGCTGGGTGGTTTGACCAGCGACGCTTAAGAACTCACATTGGTCGAGAGGATGTGAAGTCGGACTCATCACACCCTTTTGGGCAGAATTATTGCATGTTTCAGGACTCTTTTATAGATTTAGGACGTGTTCATATGTTTGCAAATCTTTGGTTTATAACCAAGGATAGTATGCACGGATTACTCCTGGTTGGAAATGGTCAGCTAGACGCAAGGATTCAGAATCATTTATGCCTAATGTTTACCATACCTCGTTGGATTAATGACCCTGAGGAGTCTGGGCAGATTGAGGCGGCACTAAGAGTGGTGTGGTGAACCGACGTGAACATAGTCAGATCAACTAGTTGTTGGGATTGAACCTCATGGAGGCTTCCTACGTACCCTACCTAGGAGATAGGGATCAAATCCCATGTATTTCTAATGGGAGTGTCAGAGAGTCGACGTGAATCTGGACCCGGGGGTCCGATGGTGATCAGGATTGAACCTCATGGAGGCTTCCTACGTATCCCTGTGGTAGGGAATCAAAGTACTCATAGTTCTCATTAGCTTGAGGCTTACACTCTAAGGCAGACCATAAGAGGATGTCATGGTCGATTCTTACTCGAATCCCACGTGAGTCATACTCAGTGTGAGAAACAAGAGGCAGCAGGGACCAGATGATCACGTCGCGAATGGTGCATCCGTGGGAAGTGGAGTGGGGATTAGGCATAGAGGTGGCCCATAAAATCAGGGCTTACTCCGAGGTGGATTCCCATGGTGTCTTTATCATGTTTTCCCATGAGGGCATCCCAACCCATTGGTAGGTTGAGGAATTTACCTATGCGCTAGTGCACAAGCGGGATAATGCCAAGGGCATTGGAATCAGTCCGAACAAAGGGAGATGAAAAGTTTGAATTACATACCTGACATTCAGAACACAATGAGGGTGGCATGGACATGGAGGATAACTACTGAACATGTTCAAAACACGGCATCAATACCATGTTATCCTGAAATGGGGACAAAAAAATGAGGGTCGACTGTTGACCGTGTTCGAAACACAGGACCTAACTCGAAGTGTTGTCCAAAGTATTCCGGGGCATTGGCCCAGGACGGTAGGTGAGACGATGCGGCATGAGGATAGGTTGTTAGGGGGTCCCTTCAGATATGGAAGAGTATGAAGATCCTAATGAAGGACATGCAATGTGTGAGGTGGAGTGATGGAATGTTTGAACAGATTCTAATGCTCTTGAAATTACGCCACTGTAATCATGGAATGAGGCATCTTATGCTTAGAGCATAAGGCATATCTTGCATGGAGCAAGAGGCATCCAATTATTGAATGATTGGGAATTCTACAGTTTATAGTCATGTAGAGAGGACTGTTTTCATATAGTTTAACATCACATGGATAGGACAAGGGCCATACAGTTTAACGTCATCTGGTCAGGACGAGGGCCATATAGTTTAACGTCATGTGGTCAGGACGAGGGCCAGACAGTTTAACGTCGTGTGGTCATGATGAGGGCCATACAGTTTAACATAATTTGGTTAGGACGAGTGCCATACAGTTTAACGTCATGTGGTCAGGATGAGGCCCATACAGTTTAACGTCATGTGGTCAGGACGAGGGCCATATAGTTTAACATCATGTGGTCAGGACGACTAGGTAGGAGATACCTAGCAATGATTGGTGAGGGACTCATGCAAGGGCGGACCTTTATGGATGAACCTATCAAAAAGAGTTTGGTAATGTGGTTATAGGAGAGTCATGAGGAGTATCTTGACTCATGGAATGTATAGGAAGGATGTTGGGGTGGCGCAAGGGTGAAATGAAAAACACTGTTGACCAAGCTCGAAAATTTCGCAATGCGACTCTCCATTTTTCATCGGGTTCAGTGATGGTAGTGAAGGGACTGGACCAAAGGGCTGGGACTGTAGCCCGACACTGAACCTGATAGGGGGTGCAAGGGCACAACCCCCACGTTATGTACCAGCGATTGCATGGAGTTCGTCACATGGGGGCTGGCAACGGAGGATGTGGGATGCGTAGAAGCTGTCCGCCTAGGATGTTTGCAAAGGAAATGGCCGTTAAGGGCTGGCCTCATGTGGTTCGAGGTTTGGTTGTCCATGAAGAGTTTCCACAGAGGAGCTGGCCATGAAGAAGTAGGCCACAAAGAATTCTATCCGCGAAGGAGGTTTTCCACGAAGGAGGCTCTCCGTGAAGGAGGCTGTCCGTGTAGGAGGTTGTCCGTGAAGGATTTCCACAGAGGAGATGGTTGCCTGTGAAGGGTGTCTGCAAAGTGGTTGTCGCCCATCCTACATCGCTCCCGCGGATGGGTTCCCGCCGCTATTTTGCGAACGTCACTAGTCCGTGGAGGGGGTGGCTGCGAAGGAGATGGCTGCATGTGGTTCGTGGTTTGGTGTCTCCTCTATGTGGAAGAGTGCATCCACGGACGATATGGGGTCCGCGGATGGTTGCAGAACTTTACTACTGGGAGAAATTTCTCCAGCGTCTCCCCATGGGTTTTCACCCGTCCTTTCTCCTTCTCTTTTTTGGTGCCCCTCAGTGACTATTTATAGAGTCCTGAATATACCGTATTGATGGGAACACATCACTTTTTGCGGAAGCCCGTGAAGGAATAACCACCCATGGACGACTCAGTCAACCATGGATTTTTGGAACCAAGATTCCTAGAATTGCTCTACGGACATGCACCACTCCGCTTCTGTTCCGCAAATGACAGCATTCCGCGAAGGGGGCGGTTCATGGTGGAGGTCCGGCCTGACATCCGGCGGTGTTCCTGGTTTGCACCCGCATAGTAACTCCACCCCCATTTCGTGAATGACAGCGTCCGTGGGAGGGTGGTTCACCGAACCGGCCATGTACTGTTACTAGAAGCTACAACACGGACCGGTTCGGTCCTTTCAAAATTTCAGTTAATTGCATTTCCCCATTGTGTAATTTTCAGGACCTTACAGTCCTATAACCCTAAAACCAATGATAACTAACCTATTATCCAAAAATAACTAAACTAATCCTAAAAAAATGAAAAAACCCAACTCTATCACCCACTATAATTCCCCGTACCTACACTCCCAGATTTGGTGATAAAAAATGCATTAATTTTTTTATACTATTTAGATAAACCTATATTTATTTTCCAATATTACCGTAGGATAATCATTCCAACTCATAAAAAATATCAAGATCCCAAGAACAAAATTTTTAATGTCTATGGAGATCAGCTACAAAAAGAAACTATTTTACTCTACTTGTAGACTTGTATCCATATTCATACAACACATGATATTGTTAATATAACTCTTAATATATACTCATCTTTATAACCAAGGGAACGAAAACATAAAAAATGGGGGAGATCAAACACCTAGTAAGGGAAAATTATCAATAGTTCATCAAGGTTTATATCATAAGTATAAGAAAAAACATTGGTAGGGGAGGAATTTATTATTAAATAGAGTATTAAATAATAATAATTTTTTGTTATTAATTATATAAGGAAAGTTAATCTCAAATAAACAAACATTTCTCATAGAAAAAGTGTGATAAATAAAGATACATTAAATTTGAGTCAATTAGTATAATCACAGGCCCAATATTTTAATATAAGTGTGTCACATAAACAAATTCATATAAATTATAATGAAAAAATAATCCAAAATCACATTCACAGAAAAACTTGTGAATAAAGATTAATGCATCACATTCACATAAAATAATTTAAACAAATCATCTCTGATCACATTCACTTAAAAATCATGTGAAAAATATCCTTTCATCTAATTCACACAAAAACACATGTAAAATTTTTTCTCCATCTCATTCACACACAAAAATTATGAATAACTATTCTTGAATCTCATTTACACAAAAAAACAGCTGAATGAATAATCACGTATACCATTAAAAAAAATTCATCATATCATCTAATATAATACCTCAAAAAAATCATTGGATTTTAAAAATAGGACCTCACCCATGAAATATATGTACACATATCCTCTATATGAAAAAAAACATTCATCAAATCAGTGTGAACCCATGGAAAAAAAGAATGAGTTTTTAAACATCCAAAAAAATCACATAACATGAACATAAAAAATAATAAGACATGAAAAATATCATTTTCAAAAAGAATCTAATCATAATAACATATATAGTGTTATCAATACATCATAATATGAAAGATAATCTTTGGAGGGTAAATAGAAGTAAATATAAAAAGTATCAAAAAATGTTTTTAAAACATTTAAGTAAAAATTACATTCAAAAAAAATTTACAAAGAAATTATACAACCATTTAAATACACATTATAAATACTTACAATTAATGGATCCTTGAATAAATATAATGTTTCTCAAAAAAAATATGGAGCGGAAGATAAATCATTTTGAATATTTTGAAATCTATTTTATGAAAACACACATCATAAAATAGGTAATAAAAATAATTTTAAATAAATAGAATGGAAATATTGATTTAAAGTTATTAAACATATATCTAGGTTTCAAAATAATTTTTTTAAATAATGAACATGGGAGTGGACAAAATCCCATATTTAAAAGAGACAATATATTTTCTTAAAAATATCCAACTTTTATGTGAATGAAATTCATTGATAAAATATTTATGAATATATAACAACATTTAACCTATATTGAAAATAGAAAATATCTTACAAAATAATAAATATAATATTTTTTCAAGCATAGAAGAATGATTCTAAAAAAATATCATTTTAACTCAAAAGAAAGTTTATTTAACTAAATTTCTTACAGATGTTATAATATACAAGGAAAGGAAAATTTAAAAAAGAGTTATGTGGTAGAAATATAAATCCATAAAAAATATAAATTTCCACATAATAATATCAATGAGTTCTATTTACCCAAATTATAAGAAATAATCTCCAAATGGACAATTATAACTCAATGAATACAAAATGAGTCTCAGAAAACACTTATGGTAATGATAACATATGAATAAGAGAGAATCAATCAAATTAATTTTAAAGTATAATTAAATGACATATATTCATTATATATAAAGGTAATAGGGATTTTAGTACACAATATAAAATAAATTATGGTGTGAAATAGGAAACATGAACCATGGAATTGAAAATGAGACAAGGAAACTCTTACAAAATTAGAAGCATTCAAATCAAAACCCCTAGAATGATATGATTTCATATCAAACATTAAATATCATGAAAAATGTTATTATATTGATAAAACAATATTAAATGGGTATTATATACAATATTCCAAATAAAACCTATTGTATAATAATAAATATGTATCAAGAAAATAAATATTTGACACAAAACACTTACCCGATATTCATTCTTACACAATCATGCTCTAACCTCTTGTATAATGAACATAGTAATTTTAATATCTTTAATTATAAACAATATATATATATATATATATATAATATCCTATTTATTATTACATTATAACCATATATTTTAAATATATTAAATTATTATAATTTTTTTATTTTTGAGTGTTAGAACATTCAGTTGATTGTTCTATACAAACATCAAAAATATGGGATCAATTATCACTAAGTGGTTTAAAGTCTCTCATTAATAGATAATTAAATATTGAATCATTAATTTTTAAATGATTTATTTATTCCCATTTTAATTAGGTATAATACATGAATATGATTTTTGTGGAAGACATGATAAACTAGTTTTTGACGTGTTTATCATTTGAAAGGTGAAACATTAATTCATATTTTAAATATTTACAAAACCATCCAAAAAAAATAAAAAATCATAATTAAATCATTATTACATGATTTAAGCATTATATTACATCCCATTATCAATTATGACATAATTTTTATAACATCATATACATAGGCTGTTAAATCGACCCAAATCGTAATGTGTTATAATGATTTAATGAATAAGGGGATATATTTAGATAATAATAGAAAATATAAAGATCATTAAACATTTGATAATAATCATATATCTCCATTAAATATATTATATGACCACCAATTATGGGTGGTTATGACAATTGAAATTTTTCATTCTTGGAGGTGGTAGTCTGTCGAATGTATAATCAACAATTTTATTTCTCAATGAATGAACATAATGATGGTATATGAAAAATTGATAATTTCAGAATTTTATTTGTGAAATTAAAAAAATTGTCACAAAATCCATCATTAATACCATACTTGAGAGACGGTGACAAAAAACGAACCACATCACATTGTGGTGGTGGTAGTCCACACATACACACGATCGATGTTATTTTGTTTTCTTAGTAGACAGAAAGGATACGATAATTGTTTTCAAATTAATTTCATGATTTTTTAGTCTTATTATTTCATTATATATACATTTTTAGAAATTATTTATCAATTATTATAGTAAATTAATGATTATTTTAAAGTAATACAGACCTTGGAATCCTGAGTTCTCTCTAAGAAATGTCCGTGAAATTCAAGGCCTTAAACAAGATTAATGTTACTATTAAAAGAAAAATTAAACAAAAATGTATGGAAGTGGAGTGAAAATGTGTGTGGGATGATTCTCTCCCCATACACTCATTTTGGACAAAATATATAGTGTGTTTAGTTGTTTTGTTTTATTTTTTTATATCTTACGCAAATTTACAAATACCTTAATAAATAATTCATATCCTTAGTAATTGATTTTAATGAAAAAAATTAATACTAGACCATTTAACTTGTTTAAAACTTATTATATAAAAATATAAATAATTTAGAAAAATAAAAAATATATGGGTTTAAGAAGTTAAATTTAAATAATCATATATAACCGGTAGAAATAATTTTTTAGGATACTCTTACATAATCATAAAATCATAAAAATTATAATTTTCACAAAAAATATTATTTTCTGACAGAATTTTTTTTTAAGAATAAACTAGAAAATTATACTAAGAATATTTTGATATCAGGAATGAAAAAGTTATTTTTATTTTATCATAGTTAAAATAAAGAATTAGTAAATTTAGTTTTTCAAAGAAAATAAATAATATAAATAATGAAAATTTTATTGAAATTAAGACATTTCAATATATATTCACATTAATTACTTATCTACCAAATGTATAATATTTTAACTCTACCATATTAGTGTTTATTAAACTTTTATTAATAATATTTTTCTAATATTTTGTGGTTCAATTACATTGTGTGTATCTTGTAATGCAAGTCATGAAATATAACATTAAATTTAGAAGGTCAATAATTTTATATCATTATAGTAGTTAAGTATTGTGATAGATTTTAAATGCATGGGATAAATTATAGGCCACTTAAATACAAAAATTGTTCTATAAATGATACAATGAGTATATATTTGATATGTGGTTGGCTGGTGGATTGTATACAATTAGACTAGAGTGAATTGTGATAACAATCGATCAATGGATTTTGAGAGAAATATAGGTTAGGAAATGGAGTTGTGTTGGTTATGTAACAATTTTAAAGGTCAATATTATGGATGGAAATTCATGGTTCTTGAATTCAGTACCTTCCTAACGTCTGTATAGGTCATTTTTGAATGCATATGTTATGTTCATTGAAACCCATACTAGTTATAGGTACCTATATGATTTAATGGGGTCCATGATACCTTAGTTAATTGAATATATAGATCTAACACATGGGATTATGATAGGACTTAATGGATAATCATTAATTGATAGTGATAAAATATTATAAGATAATAAAACTATGTGATACACATTATTTCCATCCAGAAATAGGAAAAGGGTGGTGAACCTTAATATTGTGATGTGTGTTGGATATAGTTGGGGTTGCTCTAGGGAATCTTCATATGTGGTTTGACTAGTGGGAATTAGTTCATTAACGTATGAGTGGTTCCTGAGATGAGGTCTTTATAGGGATATTAGAAAATGAATGGATGGTGTAGTGTATTTTTTTATGTTAAACTGTCAACTCATATAATAGTTGAGTTCTAACCTTTTATGTTAAGTGTAGAATGTGGTTACATGACTATGGATTTTTTTAATCTCTAACAGGAAAATTATATTAGGGTGATTGAAATGGAATTAAGAGAACACCTTATAAATTTTGAGTGTCATTCCCCATCCCAAATCATTGAGTCAAATCCAAAGGTCCATGTAAACTCATGCACACCTCCCTGTATATAGGAAGACAATAATTATAGGTGAGGGAATAAACCATATTGAGGTTACGATATTAGCCAATATTATAAAACCAAAAAAATTTAAAAAGTTAGAGAAATGATAATAATAAAATTTGGAAACAAACATAGTCTATGAAATAGGTAATATTATCCCATGTAATATCAAAACGGAATGTAATAAAAAGTAAATCATAGTCAAAAGGTATCCCCAAAAACATATAATTAATATATTTAATAATAATATATACCTAGAAGAAAATGTTCTAGGAGCATGACACTACATTTCCTCAAATCCCTATCAGGCTCTGCATTTTTAATATCCCATTATGTGGAACATTCACTTGGATGGTTCTTAGACAACCATGTATACATATGAACTAAGATAACCATGTGGGGTGTGAGTCTAATCCCAATAGAACACCAATAAAAAGTTGTTATCATAATTTAAATAGTCATATAATGTTGTATTCGCTAATATAAATATAAATTTAACAAGTATAGAACTTTGATCTGGTCACTGTTTGATATCAAGGAATTAGTGAACCCTGAACATACTTGTTTCGACTCCAATTCAGAAGGATGTTTTAATTGGAACCTTGAATGAAATCCTGAACATTTAAAATTCCTTTCCACTCAAGTAATATACCCCACATCATATTCTTGACCATGAACTTATCAATTAAGGGTGGTCACCATAATAACACATTCTACCTTCTCACCTATTATTTTCCTCACCCCAAATCACTAACCAAACATTCTCACCCTTAGCTAGTCACATATAACATATTAGATCATACATTCTCACTAATGATTCCCCCAGACATCAATTATCTAAACCAAATGTTTCACTCAAGGAACATCAGACACATTATCTCACACTACACCTTATAACTTCACGTTGTTCTAGACATTATTAATTAAAATAAGTCACAAATCACACAATAAAAAATGTAACGTGCATCAAACATTATCCCTCGTTCTACTCCAAGGATAACCTGTCATAGATTATGATATGATCATGTTCTCACACCCAACACCATCCTTTGTGGGGTGACTCATATCGGGTACCCAATAACCACTCTATGGGGTCACCCCTGCCTTAAAAAATCACAACCGGCACTCTCCATGCCAAAATCACTTATATTAAAAGCCTTATCTATATACATCAAAATGATAAGAATTCAAATATTTCAAATCCATTTTCTTGTATCTCCCCATTCAAGGGTTCATTTAAAACCATAAAGAACTACAATATCACTTTAATAATCAACAGAGCCTTATAAATCTACACGCACCCTCATAAAAGTTATTTCAATTAATTTTATACTAATACCATAACTTGTAAATGTATTCATACCATAATATTAATAAAGTATACTCACCATGACACACTATTTTGATTAATTTTCGAACCACCATAACCCTAACATTAGTCCCAAATCAAGATATTTTGGGTTCAAACATGGAAAACTATGTTATAATGGAATTAGAAGACAAATATAGATTAGATGGGAATAGAATTACTGAGAGATGCTATCCTAAATCAATGGTTCTTCAATCAAGAAGAGAGAATTGAAAATGTGATAACATCAAAAGGACACCCATAAAATATTTATTATCATGTAAGGGTTGATGGAGAGGGTGGGGGAAGAGACTATGTTATCCAATATAAATATGACAATCTACCCCTTAAAAAATATATTTTCAACTATATAGTAAATGCATGACTATGATGATCCTACATGGTGTATTTATGCCTTTACTTATCAAGGAATGTCCTGAAAGGTTATGAAGCATCAACCACCAGACAAAGGGATTGACTCTATAAAAACACTTCCATTATAACTCTTATGGGTTGCATAATAAATCATCCATACACATAACCAAAGGGAATAACTTTAACTGGCTCTACACTGTAAGCCTCCCCATATTTTAGAATCACTATGCAGTATTCTTACATTAATCCTCATTCCTAAATAAGAACCAACATCTGAAAAAAAAAATTGAATATATAACTTTGATTTAAATTTAATTTAAATTTTAATATAACACACCCTGATATTATATGGGTGTTTTAAAATCCCCCTCTAAGGATATATCATCCATGTGAACTATATATAGGTTTACATGACAAAATTCTTTGGCAATGAGACCCACCTTTTTGAATCAATCTCCCATATAAACTCTGGGATAAATTTTTATTTCTATAATATTTAGAAGAGAGGCATTATTTTCCCATAAAACACCATCTTTATGCATTCAACTATGGACACTGATCACTCATAAAATGAATAATATACCTTCATCTTAACATCTTCACTATCAATCACATTCATAGAGTATGAAACATACTTCTAATTTGACAACACATGAAATAAATCTGGAAAACATTGATATCTTGGAGGAATATCCAACCATTATGACACTACTACAATCCATTCCACAATAATGAAAGGAAAAAAAATCATTAAGAAAAATTTCCCAGAGTCCTTAGTCATTTATTCCTCGAGAAATATGATTCCCAAAAAATAATATATCAATAATGATGAACTCCATGGGTCACTATTTCGAGTAAAATATATGCGATGGATAATATAATTTGATACCAACCACTTTTGATGTAGTTTAAACCAATCATTGGTATCCTAAAACAATCTCAACTCGATCATCGTCGACTATGGAGAAGTTACATAGAATATCTATTTTGGTCATGTCCATATTTTCTAGTGATTATTAAATTATATTGTTCATTATTTCTGTATTTCTTGGAGGAAAGTGAACCATGAATCATATAATTACATTGATTATGTTTTAAAATTTCTAGGATAGAACAATTTTAACTTCTTAGGTGAGTTTGATTCACATGAATTCATGTAGTTATTAGAAACCATTGAATATATTTTCTAGCTTTAACACATATAAAAGATAAATAAATTAGAAATGGATGTGTATCTATGGGAATGGACTTTATAAGGATTTTGTAATATGTTTTTGAAAGTTATGTTAAATTTGGATCTTTTTTATAAATAATTTTAAAAAATTAAAACAATAATATTCCCCTGAAAACTTTTATATGGTTAAAGAAATAATTTTATATATTTTAAATATGATAACTAATCAATTATATAATATGAATCATTTTTTTATAAAACATTCAATTTCAAATATTTTCACGTCGTAATGAAAACATATGATATTTAATATTTCAATATTGGGATTCAACCTAGAGCTTTTATAATGGGTGGTATTTTTTTTATTTCATTACACGGTGTCTAAAAATGTACCATCGAACATGAATATATTGTGAACTCATGATTGGGATAGTTATTATCTAATAAGTATTTTGAGAATCATGATGATAAAAAAAATTATATAACATCCAATTTGAAAATGATGAATCCAAAAGATGATCCACTTATACTTTTTATTTTTATGATCACTAGGGAAATTAGAGATTATGCTATGAGTGTGGGTTTTCGAAAATTATAATATAAATTTCCTAAAGGAACCATGTTATTTTATTGGTGTAATAGTAATGTTATTCTAGGAAGATATATATTTCTTTCCCAATGGAAGGAAGAATCTGGAAGATCTACCAAGGACCAAACAACTTCTCCATATTTATAAATATTGAGGCCTGATGTGTGTATAATATATGGTAGCATGGGAATAAGTTATCCTATAGAAGTTTATGGTTTATCTTAACCAATTTGTTGATATAAGTTTATATCTCAAATGCAATGGTATCAAAGATTCCTCTCCATAGTAATGAATTATTTTATGGAGGTCCATATGGGTCCATCAATATATTAAGGTTCCATGTAATTTTTCATCAACTATATTATCTCCCATTCTTAATATATGGGTATCAATTTATTTGATATTTCCCTTGGGTTGATTATTTTGGGTTGTATTTCAAATTTATTCCACATTAAATCAAAATTACTATAACCTATAGAGAAAATAAGGGTCCATAGTTTATCTATACACCATGTTTTATAGTTATAGATAATATGGGAGTTTATTATGACATTTTAGTCCTATAGATAGAAATATTCAACAAAATTATTAGGATTTATGAGCTAGATATTTACCAAGATCGTGTCATTTATTATCATCAATGTTTATCTTTCACCACCAAGGATGATATCACTCATTTTCTTAGGTATAATAATACTTGAATGAATTGAGAGTATAAGTTATTATTTAAAATATTATATCATATATTTTAAATTAGTAACACTATGTCTTGGATTTATGGATAAAAATACATAAATTATATTGTTTTTATCAGGGATAATAATTTAAATTTGTTCACTAATTTTTTTAAAGTTTCCTCAATATTGTATATTAGAACAATGGATTTGTCTTTTACACAACACTATTACAATATCATATCCTATATTAATTAATAGAACCATAAAATATAGAATATTTTAGGGTGATGTTATAGGCTCTCATGAGAAAACAGTTCATTATGTTACGTATTTATATATTTGTGACTCTGATTCATTTACTCGATAAACATTGATGATTTATTGTTAATTTCTAGGTATTATAAAAATTTAAACTAGGTTATTATTCAGAAAAAATATCATTTTCCATATATTGGTCATTTTCTATGATATTAAGGGGTATATTTGGTTCTATAAAATAAATATGTGGTCAATATGTGATCAATATATCACTAATGTTTTGTTATGTAGTTAGGCGTACTAGCCACCATGGTCTTGCTCGGTTGGTAGCAGCTCTGCAGGGTCTTGGTGAGGTCTCGGGATCGAGTATCACTGAGTTAAGTCCTATTTTTGTAGAGTATGATTATCATTGTATTTTCCCCTCCGTGGAACTATTATAAGTGGTGAGGTGTACCCAAAAAATAGTGTTTCAAATTTAATATGGGATCTTTGAATATTTTTTAAATTCAATTTTTTGGATCCCTTGCCTTTGAGTTTAAGTTGTTTGATATTTATAAAAAAATATTTATACATATACTTGAACATTACCTATATATTTTATAAATGAAATATATCATAAATTATTTATTAAACAATTATAATTTTAAAATTATATGTTTTGAATCATTATTTATGATTTGATATTGTATTGACTTCCATGTTTTAAAACATCTATATGTTTCATCCATATCTTAAGTTAAAAGTCATGGATGTTCATGATACTTAAGGATTTATAAATATAATTTAATTCCATTAATTTTTATAAATAATACCAAATGTTTAATTGATCATTTGATTATTGAAAATTTTTTGTGAATATACTAATATTTTACTTCTAGATTTTATGGTTTTTATTATTATGTTTTCAGAAATGTTTTGATCACAAATTGATTGATAGGTATTATATTAGAGTTTTAGTAGTTGTTTTAAAAATATTAGATAATTTTAAACCTATAGATTAAATTTTGATAAATTCGAATTTATTATTTTAATTTTTAAAATTTGATCAATATTTATCATGTAAAGTATTTTATTTACATTATGATTTTAATTATAGCGTAAGATATAAGTATATCATAAATATATCATGATATAGTATTTTAAAATTATTTATTATTAATGTCAGTGAAATAATTTACTTTTTTGTTTACACAAGTTTAATTTCGTTGTAATCATGATTTTCACCGTTTATTAATGTTGTTTGTGATTTACTAGTTGTTTACATAAGTTTCTAGATAAAATTACATTTCATATTATAAAGATGAGTACCTTTTTTATTATACACATTAACAAAAAATATTAAAATATTAATGACATGTTATTGTGATATAATACAAATGATATCACCATTCTAAAACTATACAAGCTAATTGACACAAAAAGGAAACTTTTAGTTTATCTATTCAACATAGAAATATAGAAGGTTGCATGAAACATCACTATGTCCATCATATTTTCTTATTTTCCATAATTTAATTTTTATACTTATTTCATGTATTTAAGAAATGAAAAAAAACACTTCATTCCTCATTTAATGATTTTTAATCTATCTGCATATCAAAAGTTTTTTAGAGGATTTTAATACACGTTGTACTGGTTATATCTTTTTGTATGACTTGTAAATGGTTCCCAATCAACCATAATGTGTGTTTATTGAAAAATTACATAATGAAATTTGGATTATGGAAGTATCAAGTATAACCATGCATGCACATAGATTATAGATAATACCAATGGAAAACACTATGTAAAAAAATTGAACATGAGACTATTCAGATGTTTTTTTATTATAGAAACAATTCAAAAAGCATTAAACCTGTAAGAACCCGGGTTTTCAGAACGGGTCAAAATCCCGACCATGTTTAAATTTTGGACTTTTTTATGAGGAAACTGGATAAAATGCAGAGTTTTTGGAAATTTCCAGACTACACGCCGTGTAGTTTAAGTACACGCCATGTATGTGTAGGCGAGTGGTCGACCGTGTGCTCGCTGAGTACATGTCATGTGGTGATCGTGTAGAATTTTCATGCTACACGGCGTGTAGTTTTGAACAAGCCGTGTATACCCCCCGACCGTGTGAGGCCATACATGGCGTGTAGGCTGTTGGCCGGGTAAGAACCAGGGACACTCCGTGTTCTCTTTGGACATGCCGTGTACTCTATCCGTGTATGAGGGATATACATGGTGTGTGGGTATGTCGGCGAGGAAGAGAAGAGGAACCCAATACATGCCGTGTACCTAGAGGTACACGCCGTGTAATCATGTCGGCAGGTTCGGAAAGTAAGTCGGTGGAATCAACCGTCTTTTGAAAAGTTAAATGAAACATACACGACGTGTAGTCCTAAAGTACACACCGTGTAATTTCTTTTTTTCTCTTAAATTGAGAAGTAGCCTCGTATTGAGGCAGAACCTCATGCCTTCTACCCGGATACGTGATCCAAGCTAGCTGGATCTTCATTTTCTTCCTGGTTCTTCGTCCGAAGTCCGAATTGATCGCTAATTAGTGCGTTGGAACCCCCTCGGTAAGGCCTCGATTCCTCTTTGGTTGTTTTGTCTGATTTGCGTTCTAGAACGAGTTATAGCCCTTTGAGTGGTTTTGAATCTTTTGTAGATTTATCTCATTTTAGACCAAATTGGTGGGTGTTACCGGAGGAGTAACATCGTGCGAGTATCGGGTAGTTGGTGCATACCTCATTTTGTGTTTTCGCGGTTGTTTGGGTGATGCGGTTTCCGCAAATTTTCGGGTATTTTTGAGAGGGACCCATTTTATCTGAATTTTCATACTGTATTGCTTATGGGACCTCTGGGATGATTTTGGGTATGCCTGGTTACCAGTTTGCGCGAGTAGGGATGGGTGAGGGGTCGTTGCTCATCGGGAGATTTTGGTCGGGGAACGCCAAAATGGTTTTAATTGATATATGATTGTTATAAACTGTTTAGTATATTTTCTTAAATCATGTTATAAATTTTTAGAGGCATTTAAGACCTCTTTGCTGGTATGGGACAACACATGATTTAGTACAATTCGACTGTTTAGTGGGTTTTACCTGGTTATTTTTTCTGTTTAACTATGTTATATGTGCGATTGTTGAATTGCATCTGCTGGACCCTTTGGGTTGTGTTGGGCTTGGCCTGGTTACTCTTGAGTGATGATGATCATATGTTGGGGCTTTTCCCGTGTTACTTTGGGTGGTTTTGACCACGGGATTGGGCGTTATGGACATCGGCATGAGGCAGTACGACTGTCAAGTTGGGCATGGCCTAGGATACTAGGGTGGCGATGCCATCGGACTTGAGCGACATGGTCGTAGGGACATGAGGTTCCAGTTGTGTTAGTGGATTAGGACTATTTTGGTGATTACCACTCACCTGGGACTTTGAGTAGTGTGCACACAGAGATACTCCGTGATGAGGTGGTTTTTACCACTCGTGTGGGTAGATTCCCACATAGTTGCAGTTTGGTATTTTGGTTGGGGGTGCTTGTCGTAGAAAGCCACGTGGGAGGTGAGGAGCCTTCAGGAGATGGGCGTTCCTTCAGGACGTCGGTACTTGAGACACGAGGTGTCAGGAGGCACACGGTGCCGAGTTACTATTTGTGGGCGTGCCTTCAGGATGTCGGTACTTGAGACACGAGGTGTCAGGAGGCACTTGGTGCCGGGTTACTATTTGGGGCGTGCCTTCGGGACGTCGGTACTTGAGACACGAGGTGTCAGGTGGCACATGGTGCCGGGTTACATGACAGAGATTCCGGCGTTGGCCGAAGCAGGTGACACTCCATGGTGGCTGTTGAGCACCAGTGGAGTTTGTATTTATTTGTGCATTGTATTGTTTACTTCTTTCCTTAGAATTGCATGATTTCCTAAACACATATATTTGGTACGCACCATTGGGTGGTATCCTACTGAGATTTGTCTCACACCTTGCACGGGCCCTTCAAGACGCGTGCAGACATTATGGATTTACGTGCAGGAAAGAGGCCATCTTCAGGAGCTGGGTTATGTTAGTTTTCGTATAAAGATGGTATGGACCTTGAGGTCATGCCTAGCTGGGGTTTACATTGTTCTATTTACTTTTCTGTATCAGCATTCTTACTTGTTGTATCTTCTGTTGGTTAGCCATCGGCGCCCTTTTTATACTCAATTATGTTTGACTTGCTTTGGATGCATGCTTGGTTGTTTAGAGTAGTTTTTCCATTTGATTGCTGGCATGTTGTTCTATTTACTGTCTTCTACAGTTGTTTCCTATATTGCTTCCGCTGTTTGTTGCTATTGGATATGCTTCCACTCTGCATGTCTGGTTCGAGTCTGCTGAGTCTTTCTTCCCGCTGCATCTTTACTGTTATACTTGGACCAGTACCCTTACTATGATTCTCTGAGAGGGTATATCCTCGCCACTATACCTATTCAGACCCTCGTTGCTAGTTGGCAGCCTTTGGAGTTCAGGAGATGTGTGCCTAAGGTATTGACACCTGACCCGTTCGGCACTGTTCGGGTGGCTGGCCGGGTTCAAGACGTTAAAAAGTGGTATCAAAGGAGTTCTTGACAGGGATTTAGTAGTAGCGTTTGACTGGCTACTAATGATTTTGAGACTTCTATTTTTATTTCGGCTGGTTTTACTATTTGGGATGTGGTAGACTAGAGATAAGTTGTTGTTACTGGAACTGGATTTTTAGCTTGTTCTTGGGTGCCTGTAGCCCCAGGTATGAGGGATGGACCAAGTTGCCATGGGTGGGAATTGCTGTTTTCTTTTGCTCAGATTACGGTTTATATGATTTCAACCTCGGTGGCTCACTTGGTGTGTGATGTTCTGCATTGTGATATGTGACCCTTGACCCTGTGTGGTAAGGGAGAATTGGACCTTGGCTCGGTATGGAAAGGATACTTTTCTTGGGTTTGATAGGCACTTTTTTAGGGTATTTCAATTTCATAATTGCACGTATGCTTTGTGAAGTTATAATACCATGTGAATAAAACAAATCAATTACCATGATTTACCTGCTTTAAAATATGAATTGGTAAAATTCCTAATAGAATTTCTAGTTGTGCAAATGTATATGCCATGCTTTATATTTTGTACAATTGCATGTTGTAGGATTTTGGGTCTGACTCTTATGAGGGTAGGCAGATACTGTGACTGAGGCAGTGTAACTATAGGGATTGGGTGACATGGTTGTCGGTTTGAGGCAACGTGAGTTGTCGAGATGGGCATGGCCCGAGGTACTTTCGATACTTGGCTCTGTTGAGTGAGTAAGGAGGCCTTGAGGCTGGGATGCCGTGGGGCATGGGTTGCAGTGAGGGGGAGTAAGGGTAGTTGTTATGCACTGCCTTTTACTGCTTTCTTTATCTGCGTAGAATATATTGTTATATATATGTTTGGGTTGTCTGACCATTTATGGTATTCAGCGGGTTACTCCTTCACGACTCAATGGAGTTTCAGGCAGGAGAGGACACAGTGTCGCAGGATCAGGTTCAGAATTCGGTACAGGTAGAGCACGAGACGCAGGTATAGGCTCAGGGACAGGATTAGGTTCAGGATCCAGTACTGGCAAGACAATAGCCGAGTTTGGCATTGTTCGGGCCGTGTCTTGACGAGCAGCTCTGAGCGAGCCCGGTACGCGTCTTGCAGGGGATTGACAGAGGCGCGCAGGGTATACAGCCTTCTATGGAATATCTGACGTGGGAGTTCCAGTCGCAGCACCCGCCACTTTTTCAGGGATAGGGTGGTCCTCAGGCGGAAGAGAACTGGATAGAGAGTATGCAGATGATCTTCGAGCAGATCGAGACACCTCCAGGGTAGAGGTTCAAGCTGGCGACGTACATTCTGAGAGGACCGGAAAAGTGTTGGTGGGACGTATAGGTTCAAGCTCGTAGGCACGAGGGACTGGCATGGAAGGACTTTGAGAACAAGTTCTTTGAGCACTTCTACCCGAAGACACTGAGGGCAGAGAGAGCTCGGGAGTTCTTGAGTCTCCAGTAGGGGGACATGATTGTCATGGACTACGCTGCTACCTTCACATAGTTGTCTCCTTTTTCACCTGGTATGGTGAGTGATGATGCAGCTATGGTGAGGTGCTTTGAGGATGGCTTACGACATGCCATTCGGGTCTAGGTGAACATCTTCAGGCTGGGATCCTTCTCTGAGGTGGTAAATCAGGCTCTCATAGCCGAGGGAAATGAGAGAGAGAAATCTCGCTTGGGCAGGACGACGGCTTCAGGTGACGGTTCAGACAGTAGGAAGCGAGGACGTGATGAGTTCCAGCAGGGCAGTCAGGTCAGGGATTCAGCTAGATCACCTTGTGGGATCTATTCAGTGATTTGCTTCCAGTGTGGAAACCCGAGACATGTTCGGCCACAGCGCGATAGGCCTCCGAAGGAGTGTCAGGCATGTGGACAGGATGAACATCTGGAGAGGTTTTGCAGGCAGCCTTCTCATATAGCCAGCAGACAGGGACCAGGACAGACTGCAGTGTCTGGAGTTGGTTCAGGTTTGGTACCCAGATAGGGTAGTCGAGGTTCAACTATGCGTGGAGGTCGTGACAGAGATGGTGGGACCCAACTGAGGGGTCAGTGGTCGGTGACTAAAGCAGCATCGGGAGTCCAGGCGTCAGGCAGCCGTGTTTCAGTCCAGGTGCACGTCGTGGAGCTGCGAGAGGTTGAGATGGCCTGTGAGCTGATGACAGTTAGAGGTACACCGCGGTGTGACCGTGATCTCCACATTTCCTTTTTGGCATGACCTGTAGAGGTATGTCTGTTTTGAGTGCACGAGGTGCACCGGATCTTTGTGGACTGACTAGATACCAGTCAGTGGGTTGGCACCATCTCAGGTGCGTGATATATATATATATATATATATATATATATATATATATGTATGAGATGTGTGGCATCGGGGAATCATGGATGCGGGTTACTTGTGGTGTCGTGGGCATCGGGGCATCGTGGATGCGGGTTACCTGAGGTGTCGTGGGCATCGGGGCATCGAGGATGCGGGTTACTTGAGGTGCTCAGCACTGGGACCTCATGGAGGCGGACACCGATGCGCTGTGGATCATGTTGAGTGTCGGAAGAGACAAAGAAGAACCAAGGAGGTGTATGGGTGACGATGCGTCATGGGAGGACTATGCGTCCGAAAAATAGGTTAGTAAACACTGTTTGATTTATGTTTTATTGGGTTAGGACCGGGTAAGGTAGTTCCAAAGGTGGGGAGCCCCTCCCCCCTTGAGGAATTTAGCCAGAACGTTTGAGACCGGGGTAGTCCGGGATGTTTAATTGGGATGGTCATGTTCGGTGCCATCTCCTGGTTTCATTTGGTAGGTCGGGGATGAGCTACGTTAAGGTGGGGAGTTTGTAAGAACCCAGGTTTTCATAACGGGTCAAAATCCCAACCCTGTTTAAATTTTTAACTTGTTTCTGAGGAAACAGGATAAAATGTAGAGTTTCTGGAAATTTCCAGGCTACACATCGTGTATGTGTAGGCGAGTGGTCGACTGTCTGGTCACTGAGTACATGTCGTGTGGTGACTGTGTATAATTTTCTTACTACATAGCGTGTAGTTTTGAACACGCTGTGTATACCCCCCGACCATGTGAGGCCATACATGGCGTGTAGGCCGTTGGCGGGTAAGAACCAGGGACACGTCGTGTTCCCTTTGGACACGCCGTGTAGTCTATCCGTGTATGAGGGATATACAAGGAGTGTGGGTATGTCAGAGAGGAAGAGGAGAGGAACCCAGTACATGCCGTGTACCCAGAGTTACACGCCGTGTACTCATGTTGGCAGGTTCAGAAAGTAAGTCAGTGGAATCAGTCATCTTTTGAATAGTTAAATGAAATATACACGGTGTGTAGTCCTAAAGTACATGCCGTGTACTTTCTTTTTTTCACTTAAATCGGGCAGTAGCCTCGTATTGAGGCAGAACCTCATGCCTTCCACCCGAATACACGAACCAAGCTGGCCGGATCTTCATTTTCTTCCCAGTTCTTCATCTGAAGTCCAACTCGATCCCTGATTAGTGCGTTGGAACCCCCTCGGTAAGGCCTCGCTTCCTCTTCGGACATTTTGTCTGATTTTCGTTCTAGAACGAGCAATATACCTTTGAGTGGTTTTGAAGCTTTTGTAGATTTACCAGGTTTTAGACCGAATTGGCGGGTGTTACCGGAGGAGTAGCATCGTGCTAGTCTCAGGTAGATAGTGCATACCTGATTTTGTGTTTTCGCGGTTGTTTGGGTGACGCGGCTTAGGCGCGTTTTTGGGTATATTTTAGTGGGACCTGTTTTATCTACTTTTTCATACTGTATTGCTTATGGGACCTCTAGGATGCTTTGGGTGTGCCCAGTTACCAGTTTTCGCGAGCAGGGCCAGGTGAGGGGTCATTGCTCATCGGGGCATTTTGTCCGGGGAACGCCAAAATGGTTTTAATTGATATATGATTGTTATAAACTGTTTAGTTTATTTTCTTAAAGCCTGTTATAAATTTTTAGAGGCATTTAAGACCTATGTGCTGGTATGGGATAACACATGGTTTAGTGTAATTCGACTGTTTAGTTGGTTTTTCCTGGTTGTGTTTTCTGTTTAACTATGTTATATATGCGATTGTTGAATTGCATCTGCTGGACCCTTTGGGTTGTGTTGGGCTTGACCCAGTTACTCTTGAGTGATGCTGATCACAGGTTGGGTCTTTGCCCGGGTTACTTTGGGTGGTTTTGACCATGGGATTGGGCGTTATGGACGTCGAAGTGAGGTAGTACGACTGTCAGGTTGAGCATGGCCTGGGATACTAGGGTGTCGATGCCATCAGACATGAGCGACATGGTCATACGGACACGAGGTGTCAGTTGTGTTGGTGGCTTAGGACTATTTTGGTGATTACTGCTCACCCGGGACTTTGAGTAGTGTGCACACAGAGATACTCCGTGATGAGGTGGTTTTGATCACTTGGGTGGGTAAAGGCCCCCGTAGTTGCGGTTAGGTATTTTGGTTGGGGGTTCTTGCCGTAGAAAGCCACATGGGAGTTGAGGAGCCTTCAAGAGATGGGAGTGCCTTCGGGACGTCGGTACTTGAGACACGAGGTGTCAGGAGGCACAAGGTGCCAGGTTACTATTTGTGGGCGTGCCTTCGGGACGTCGGTACATGAGACACGAGGTGTCGGGAGGCACTTGGTTCTGGGTTACTATTTGGGGCATGCCTTCGGTACGTCGGTAATTAAGACACGAGGTGTCACGTGGCCCATGGTGCCGGGTTACACGACATAGTTTCTTGCATTAGCCGAAGCAGGTGACACTCCATGGTGGCTGTTGAGTACTAGTGGAGTTCATATTTATTTGTGCATTGTAATGTTTACTGCTTTCCTTAGAAATTCATGATTTTTTAAACACATATATTTGGTATGCACCATTGGGTGGTATCCTAATGAGATTTGTTTCACACCCTGCACGGGCCCTTCGGGACGCGTGCAAACTTTATGGATTTACGTGCAGGAAAGAGGATAGCTTCAGGTGCTGGGATACGTTAGTTTTTGTTTGGAGATGGTATGGACCTTGAGGTCATTCCTAGGTGGGGTTTACTTTGCTCTGTTTACTTTTTTGTATCAGCATTCTTGATTGTTGTAGCTTCCGTTGGTTAGCCATTGGCGCCCTTTTTATACTCAGTTATGTTTGACCTTCTTTGGATGAATTCTTGGTTGTTTATAGTAGTTGTTGTAGTTGATTGCTGGCATGTTGTTCTGTTTACTGTCCACTGTAGTTGTTTCCTATATTTCTTTCACTGTTTGTTGCTATTGGATATGCTTCCGCTTTGTGGGTCTGGTTCGAGTCTGCTGAGTCTTTCTTCCTGCTGCATCTTTACTGTTATACTCGGACCAATACCCTTACTATGATCCTCCGAGAGGGTATATCCTCCCCAATATACCTACTCAGACCCTCGCTGCTAGTTGGAAGCCTTTGGCTTTCAGGGGAGGTGTGCCTAAGGTAGTGACCCCCGACCCATTCGACACTGTTCGGGTGGCTGGCCGGGTTCGGGACGTTACAAAACCTGTCTATAAAATCAAGAAAAAATGGACAATGATCATATGTGTTTTAAATCATATATTATAACAGGATACAATAATATTGATCTTATTCCATGAGATCCATAATTTTTTCACTTTTTATATGTTATTTATTCTTAATTTTTTATAATTTAATATGTCAAAGAGTAAAAGGTATAATCTTCTTCTATGTTGATCATTATATATATATATAAGATATATATAATGTGATAATGGAGTCATTACATGTGGTTCTTAAAATAGTGTTAACCATTTGAGGTTGAATATTTCTAGATCCCATAGCAATACTATATTACTAATGATCTATATCATTTATACTGAAATTCTTATTCTCATTTTGAAATAATGAAGGATTAGTTTATTTCTATCTGAAGATTCAATTTTCCTCAAGATCATTGATGTGATGAAATGTCTTTGTAAGATTCCAAGAACATTACCAATATACTATCACATGATATATAAGTTATATATTTTATTATGGTTTAGTATTTATGTGTTGTAGATTTAATTTAGTTTTATTCACATACATTCCTTGGTTACACCACCAAATCAAAAGGCATATTTTATTATACAAACAGAAAAAAAAACAAGAACAATGTTAGGCCTCATAGTGATTTAAAGACATTGTGATTTTTAGGAAGGAATCTTTATAAGATTAGGGGGGATGTTAATTATATTTGAAATTTACAAAAAATAGTGTGTGTTTTTCCTTCAGGTCTGAAAAAATGATGTTTTTGTAAAGGGTTGTCACTCACATAAAAAGTTATTCTAATATTTCCTATCGATTCTTCTTTAAGATTTAGATTGTGGAGAGTGGGGTGGGATCATTATCGTCTCATGACACCCCCCCTAAAGGTACCCCTCTTATGTCAGTAATAAATAATGATTAATAGTGACCCCTGAATCCCACCTTCAATTTACCCCATGTTGGAAACTAACACTAAGGGTATAATGAAATCAATCTCATTAAAAAAATTACCCTTAATTGTAAAAGTAGGATTGGTAGATTTGATATCAGACACTGAGAGAATCCATCACATAATCTAAAAGAACTAAACAATCCTACATTACATGAGTATATTCAGACAACTAAAAATGATATCTACTTGTAAATACTAAAATAATAACCCTACATAAGAAACTCAATATCTACTTCATCGATCAAGATAGTAATGTCTAACTCAGCCTCCAAAATACTCCTAGAAACCTAAAAAATAGTTCAAATATATATCAGGTTAGATTAACATGTAAACTGAGTGGGATCATACCAAGATTATCATATCTAAATCTAAATGTATGATACTAATGCACTGGTGAATAAACAAAATAACCAAAAAACACCTAAAAATTTAAACTATCCAATACCTACCTCATAAGACAATTATCACAAAATAATGCATCCAATATTGTGAAATAATATTAGGGAATGTAAAAAAGGTTCCCTGCATTATCTTAACCACTGATTTTCCTATATAATTCCACAATGTCAGACATTATGTCATGAAATATTTTAAAAACCATCACATTAGATAACTATCTATGTCTAATGGGGGTTGTGTTTCAACCCTACCAATCCAAAAATCATGTAGGGTATTTCATCTTGTGCATGAATCAATCAATAACAACATCATAAACTCATCATGTATTAAGGGTAGTATGATATCATGAACATGGAGGTCACCAAATATTGTTCCACCTTTAACCATGTATAACACCCAGCACATGTCACATCCTCATCGTCATTAGGAATCATCAAAACCAATCATTATCTCAATGCATTTCCACAAACTTTAGCCTCATTGGATGTTACTCACCAAAAAATTACTACTCTGGTCTCGTACCACTAATAAAGGAATATTTAGGTAGAGGGGGTAGTCAACCATCCATTTCACCACCAACCTAGATATTGAGTTATACTCTTGGAACCAAAAACCTTTGGTAATTATAATAGTTATCCAATTTGAATAGGGTTTGTACAAAAATCAAATGTAAATAAATGATATATAGTCTCACACAACTCCATCTTAAGGGTTCATATAAAATTGAACTAATATATTTCACAGCACTATTTCATCCACCTTTAATGAATTACATCCTCTTTTCCACCACTAAAAAAATACACCACACAATCTATCCACACACACAACACAATTCATCTCTCGTTTTCAAGAACGAATTTCTAGACATACGATATTTCCAACCATCTTCCATAGAATGGGCCTTGGGCCAAAAAATTGGGCATAGGAGCCCTGTAGTGGGCATCCGAGCCCTATAATGGGCATCCGAGCCCTGTAATAAGATACATGACCACTAGGACTTTGGGCTATGTAATGGGTCTCCCTCTACCCAGTTAAAATATTTCATTACTTTTCATTAATAGTAAAATGAGGCTTCATCCCCACCCTTTAATATCCAATTCACTAACCATATACTGTACATTAATTCTATCCCTCACACATTCAATTACCCACCCCTTACATTTTAATTTCCTAGTTACAACTATATTTTATTGTTACTAGGAAGCTACTAAAAACACATTAGAAAATGGCCCATCCACCACATAATAAAAATCATCACATTCATGCCAAAGAAATCACCATTTCCCACCTATCACACAATAATCACCACAATCCAACCACTTCACAAGCCCACTCTTCAAAATCTATGACACCAATATCATAGTTTCCCTACCTAGAACATTTGACATCAAAACTATTCATCTCCATCACTACACAATCCACACAAGATCCCTTCACCAAAAAATGGGAACGTATTAAAAACATGAACACTTATAATAATGACATAATCTTCCAAAACTAATATAACTTTATATATGGATTATATAAAATTAATTATTTTCTTTAATAGGTATTGTCAAAAAAATACAGATTTATATGATAAATAATCTCATTAGTTATATATTAGTAGTTAAAATTTTAGGAATGGTGATCATATTTGATCAACATAGAAGGGTTTAAAAATCAGAATAACTAAACAACAGAGGGTTCAAAAAGAATATGTTTCTCAGTAAGAATGGAAAGTATGTGTAATCTCATATTTAAAATCACCAAAAACATGTAAACACATGAGAATACTCCCCATCCATATCAATTCCAGCTATATTTGGTTAATTATCTTCATTAGTGAACAAAACTACACTTCTATTTAATGAAACCATATAATTCCCAAAAAACCACATAAAATTTGGATAATAGGGTCCCCTACCTCAATTGAATTTTTAACATTCTCTATGATTTAAAATATAATCAATAATCAAACTCCATTGATGAAAATACCACATTGATTGACAAAATACCCACTATAACCTATCCACAACTATATACCATAATACCTTACATGATTTATTTAAAAAATCAATGGATCTCAACCAAATAAAAACCTTGAAAGGAATAAGAACAAGAGTAATTAATACAAGAGGGGAAGGGAGAGTACCATGATTCACTATACATAGATCCAAAAAACCAAGGTGTTCTAACCTCCAAGATGTGCAATTATAGGGTGATAAGAGGTGAAGTGGTTTATTAGGGATTGAGAGAATATATAAAATAATAAAAATTGAATTGGGACACCCCCTTTTATATATGAGGCTTTTAAATCCTTAACCATGATAAGGGGATCCCAAAATTCCATTAGTGATATCTAGTCAAAGGATAATAGGGAATTAATGACTTTGAACCCAAGATTTTAGAAAACATTTAAACGCAAATCGAACTATTTTTTCATCACCACAACCTAGGACATGGTGTGGTCTTAAGAAATTTTAACCCAAGATCCCCTCCATGACTAGACACTTTAAAATATTAGAAAGTTCATGGTCGTTTCACCTCACCATTCCTTGGACTAAACTATAGTGACCTCCCCAATTCACTGTTTTGTATAGAAAGGCCCAATGAGAATCACACCCTATCTACATTTCAAAAAACGGAATTCCAACCCATTTCCTCTAACTCAATTCTCAGAAGAGAATCATTAAGGAAAATATCCTTATAAAATGGTCCGAAAATCCATTTCACTCTTCAAGGTTCTCTCCAAAAATAAATATCCAACTCAATGGATGACCTTTTAATACCCAAAGAATTAATATCCTTCCCCATAATCAATCCTCAAAAGAATGATCCAAACTCTGAACACCACCCCCACTACTAATGTTTAGTGACCTTAAAATAGGTAAAAACACTACTCTATCCTCAAAATAATTCTAATATCCCTCTTTATTCCACCAAATCATAAATAAATGTAATGGTATGGTTTTTAAAATCATCTTTGTTACATTATATACCTATAAAATAATTCTCATCCTCAAGAATCACTAAAATAATGGGAAGGAAGAGGGAAATCGAAAGGTATTCATAACTAATCTATGTTTTACCTCTTAGGTTTATCATCACATAATAAATGAAAACCCCAATAATTCATGAATATAAATATTTAAAATGAACACATCATATATCATAAATAATACATGTATTCACTACAAATGGTAAAAAAACCAAAACTAAATACAACTCAGGATACTCATCACCCATCAGTCCATTATATTCCATGGTACTCTCATATAATCCATATTACCTCCAAATCATATGAACCAAGGTAAAATATTTCCCATAGAACACCTTCTCTATAAGATAATAAATCTCATCTATTCATTATACACACATCACATCATCTTAGATATTTGAAATTGCTTAGTGAATGATGTGGGGGTTATAGAGGTTATATCATTGAAGCTGGGACACATATAAGACAAAAAATATTCTTTATATCCATGGTGGAAGCACAAAATGATAATACCCAATCCCAACACACTCTAACACCTAAAAATTCATGATTAACTGGGTTTAGAAACATACTTTACTAAAAAAACCTTGACCATCACTAATGAGGGGAAACCCTCATGAACATATGGTCTCCAAACAAAAATCTAGGGGATTCTTCCTATAATAAGAACATGTGTTTTGAAGATAATACTCCACTTTTATCCACTATCAAACCATATGTATCTTTTATTTCATTCTCTATACCAAATCTAGGCCAAGAACTAATGACTCCCCAACCTCAACCCAATATAATAGAGAATGGAAGGGGCGTTTATAGAATGTCTCAAACAGATCAATACCGATGGTTGAATAATATCTATTTTTAAGAAAACATAACCAAAAATAGAAGTTTCACCCATGAACATATAAATTCCAAGATGCAGGCCCATAAAAATCCTCTAGTGTCTTCCTGGTCTATTCCATAAATTAATCTATATAGGGAAAAGGAAGTTATATAGTGTGACTAGGATTCAAAAGAATGTTTTAACCCACTTCTTAATTATGAGTATAAATGAAGAACCATATCAAATATGATAGTACTTTGAATATCATGAATCCTCAAAATATAATCCATATATTAACTATAAATAATATTCAGAACACTCAAATCATGGACCCCTAGAAAATGGGTTGAATTCATCATACCTGTCACGATCACCCAAAAATCACTAAATCCTCCCTAATTATAGGTTATCCTATTTATGAAATCAATTGAGATGTCCTCTTACATGAAATCAAGGATATTCAAATGATACATTAATCTTATAGTTGAATAGTGTTCGGATTTCATCCACTGATTGACTAGATATCGTTTCATGAACACGACTACTGACCACCTCATCCCAATACACAAAATATAACTCCTTAATCTATGGAAGATCATTGAAAATACAAATTCACCACTAAAGGTGAGCTTTGAAACTCATATAGAATTACCTCAAGAATATCCATAAAAAAATATCCTTTCTTAAAATGGAATCTGATTCTAACAATCCTTTGAAAAGCCTTCTTATGATTCCCCATAACCAACAGAATATCTCAACACCTACACCGCTGAGTCTCCCTACTAAGACCGCTTCCACTAACTGTTTCATAAATTATTCCACTATTACATGATAGTTGAAACCCTACTAATGAACTCCTCTATATCAAAATTCACTACGGAAATATCTTATATTCTTCTCCATAAATCAACAAACTACAAAATGGAATATCCTCGTAACATTATTCTCAATGTATCAGCCATATATTTTACTTTAACAATGATGTAGGAGATATAAAAATAATAATCATAGAGAAACTATGAACACCACTAAATTCATATATTCAGATCTCACATAGAGAAAATGCACCTTCTACTTTTTTCATCTATGAAGACCAAAAATAGTTCATCGATGAGCTAATGTCAGAAAAAATTCAAATAAAACACTATTTTTACTAACATGTGATCATAGGTGGGATATTATTCTCTTGGAGATGCTACGGTCTAGAAGCATAATATATCACCACCATTTTCTATTTCAATTCACATCCCAAACCCATAATAAAAGTATAATAAAATACCTTGAAAGTATCCCCTTTCTCTTAAAATCAAAGAAATGGGGAGCTCATAAATCTCCTCATTAGTTAGTTCTAAGATACCTGAAATTGATTAGTCTAGGTGAAAGATTGGTCTTACCTATTCATTTCCATTAGTGGGGATGTTGTCTTAGAGAAATAAAAAAACACTACTAATAAGTTGTAATACCAAGACATTTTTGTACCTATACAATGTTCATTGGATCTTTATAGGAAACAACGTCCAATATCATTTATGAGTCCATTGACACACCATTTTTAGATCCATGATATCAATGAAATAATATATATATATATATATATATATCATAGACAACTTTTTTTAGAGTTTATGGTGTCAAAGAACTTTTATGAAATTGTTAAGTTTATTAACATGATCCTATGAAAACTTTGATTATATAAGGATTTTATAGATGGAAATGACTAAAAACTAATCTAAGAACTAATGGAATTTGGATTTCATGAGACCCAAGAACAATAAAGTTTTGTTCATGACTCTGAATAGATTGATCATAAATTCAATATTTCTATACCTAGATTAGAAGGTGGTATTTGGGATATCATCCTATTTAACTCTTTTATAATGATATCTATAATAAAAATTGGTATTTGAAAACCATATATATCCCTCATCTTGGATAAACAAAAATTCTATTCTTAGAAGGTGGTAATGGTTCTTGAATGCTACCTCGTTCAACCTCCGGTATTCTATGAACAACCTAATAATACTACAATCCTTCTTTGATAATAACAATAGAGAACAATAAGGATATACATTGGGCCATTTGAAACCCTTCTACATAATATCGTCAATCTAGATTCTAAAATTCCATAACATTATGGGTTTCATCTGATAAGGAACCATTTATATCAAATACACACCTAGTTGTAACTCTATCGCAATGTCAATTTCACTAATAGGGGGTATTATGACAATCCCTTCTAGGAATACATCAAGGAACTCCCCTATAATTATTATTACCTTCATATCTTTAGTTTTCACTAAATAACCCACCCACTAAGATAAACGAGGAACCAATAACATGCTTCCCATTTGATAGCTCCACATACTAATTGAAACAAATCAATTTCTTTCAATATATGAAAATGAGACCCTTATAAAGAAGAAGTAAAAAATGAAACAACATAATACACCCAATAAATTCCAAGGATGAAATTTAATAGATATATCTACATCAAGAAGAAGTATCCCAGTGGTTAATGTTTTCTCATCATCAATTAATATCCCCCACACAACTAAAAAAATAGATTAATCTTCAATAAGTGTTGATTAAACAAAGTGAATTGGAAGCCTCTCCCCCTACAGTCTTGATGCACATAAACAAGTGTGAGAAACAATCGATTTTGAAGCTTTATAGTAAAATAACATGGAATATAAGGTAGGTTATAAACTAATCCATCCTTAGACAACCTGTAACTCCTCTAGCACTAGAACATCTGTATCACAAATATTCACATTTCCCAACTCCACATACTCATTACTCACATACTCCTTGATCATTTTCTATTCTAGGTCCCTAATTATGATAACTATAATGGGGATAAATTCTAGTAGATATCTCTCCCATTTGATAAGTATAATCCTAAAAACCAATCTATAGAATAAAATAAGGCACCCCATTTACTGATACTTCCTTGGATGTAACTGATACCACCTCTGAAAAGAGGAATGTACTACTATAAAAAACTCACCTCCCTGAGTTTTGAAGCATTGAACATGAGAATTAACTTAACCCCTATAGAAATAGTAAGAAAATAGAAACCCCATAATAGACACTAAGAATTTTACGGTCCTGTAATCCATGATAAATTTTACTGAGTTCAACTCCTCTTTGGTCAGACCTAAACTACCATGAAATCCATGATTCTCCTTTAAATTCCCCCCCCCCGAGTTCCCTCTCTGGGATATCTTATATATGATTGCATATTCTCAAACAACTCTTATTTCTTCTTCACCTCCATGTATATAAGAATCATAAATAGGTTTATCACATATCAGATCTCTAGTATCATTTTTACCCCACACATCATGATCTCGAATCCTCATCTAGAAATAAATATGTGGAAAATGTAGGAGGTACATGGAGTTATTATTGATCGCTCATATAGTCAGTCATTACTAATGATGTGAGAGTAACACATATCTATTTTCCACCTTCATCATTAATGAATATAACCCCAAAATTAATTCCTTTAGAAACTATTCCAAATAAACATCCACCTTATTCTGATCTACATGATAAAACATCCCACTAAGACACACCTCCAGTTTTATATGAATAAATACTAAAAGAACCCAATAATTAGATCAGGTTTGAATATGACTTAATTTGGTCCCATGTTCTTCTATATAGTTATCCATATCAATATAAAAAACACTCCAATCATAATTTTATAGGCTCTTCTGTAAAAACTCATGCAAACCCATTTAACAATAATCTTCCTCTTCTATAGGATTGATTATTTGATGATCAAATGGATCATCCTAATGAACCTCTATGACCTAAAATTCAGGAATATGATGAGCAGGTTCCATTCCATTAATCCTATGGGAAACCAATGGTTTGTTGAATGAAATTTTATTTGAGGATTAAATTAATTTAAATTCATTTTAATTTACCCAAATATAACATATTCAATCACAAGAACAATGAATCAAGATGCATGTACATATCCTAGGTCACTACCCTATAAATAAATATACTCCACTATGTATTTTGATAAACTCATAGGTTAGGAATTGAATCAGAAGGATCCATAAAATCTTCAACCTTATTTGGTATCCTTGGATTATTCCACACACTTAAGGCCTACTGATAATATTTTCCTACCAACCTATGAAATCCTCACATGTGGATAACCAAAATCTCAATATTATATATCAACTAAATTCATATATATAACTCTCTCATAACCCATTACCATCAATGGTACCCCTTCTAGGCCTACAATTAAGGAGGATAGATAATGAACCCTGAAGACTTCCTTCTATAGGCCCCAGTTTGGAAACAAGAATTGAGAGTATCATAAACATTTACACATTTAAAGCATTACCCTGAGTAATAAAATTAAGATAGAGATATAGGATAAAAATGAACAAGAAAATTCATCACAAAATTAAAATGAGAAAAAAAACCATATCAAAATTCAAGAACAATATAAAAAATATATAAATAATGATATCCAAGAACATTTAAAACAAAAAAAATATAGTAGAAACTTAAGAGTTGTTCCAATTACTAAGCTTGTAATATACATATCTATCACTAAAAACCTCTTGGAAGACTTAGAAACAATTTAAATATACATAAGGTGATATTAACATGTAAACTCAGTACGATAATACCCAATGTCTCTCATGAAAATATGAAAAATCATACTAATTCACCAATAAAGAAACTATATAACCAACAAGAACCTAAAAATATCAACTATCCAATCTCAAAATCACTATAGAATTATAAAAAAATAATGTATAAATTTTAGTAATATAATTTCAAGGAATATAAGTATAGGTATCATGCATCCACTTCCTCAATAACTTCCCATTATCACTCCCCAACATCAAACCTATTGTGCTCCAATCCCTTCCAAACTGTCACATAACATAACCATCCATCTCTTGTGTGCATTTGATTATAACCCTACCTATACCTAACTATCATAGGATATATCATCCTATGATTAAATCAATCAGTATTCACATCACATCCTTATCATGTAACCAAAGTAATATTGTATCATGAATGTGAATGACATCAAACTCATTCCCTCTAACCACACATGACCCCCACAACATATGAAATCCTCATCATGTTCAAGAATATCCATCACTAGTTGTTATATGTAGGAATTATCACCAACTATTCCATAATAGCTATATACTCTCCACAATCTATGTTCAGTTTTACTATACCATTGTTGAAGGAAGATCAGGGTAGAGAGGGTAGCCATCCATCCAATTCACCACCAACCTGGATATTAGAGAAAACACCTCGAACAAAAAACCATTGTATTTGGGAATTTTTATTCAACATGGTTGGGGTATATATGAAAATAACCTGAAATTAAAAGATATATAGTCTCACATAATCCCATCATAATGGTTCACAAAAAATAACACTAACATTTCTCAAAAAACTACCACATCATCCTCCAATGTCCACCACTAACTGATTTCATCACTAAATGAAAGAAACTACACATTTCAACCACACACACATACAATATAATTCAAACTACACATTTCAACCACACACACATACAATATAATTCATCTTTCATTTTCAGGTGACCATTACATGTCCTACCTAGTTTCCATCCTTACACTTACTAAGAAAATATATTTTATTTTTTTTAACAATCAATTAAATAATCAGTAATAACACATTAATTCAACCTAAGACACATTCTATTACTGGACGATGATATTTAAATTTTACTATTACTTATTCATTACATTATTATTAATAAACAACCATAAACACACCAATTAATGGTAAATATTACTCAAAACACCAATCATCACATCTCGTGAAAAAACCATAACTATAGCCCACATATCTCACAATTAACATCATAAACAAACCACTATTATTTAACCCTTATCACAACCCATGCTAAAAAATATCTTATCTAATTAACACATTCCACATCTAAACTAGTCACCCCCATCAATGCATGATCCCTGCAAGATCCCTAAACAAAACACATTGAATAAAACAAGAACATTGGAAATTATAAGAGTGATTTCATTTACCACAATTACTATATTTTTATATAGGTATTCTATAACATTAATTATTTTCTTTCATGGATATTATATTAAAAATATAGATTTACAAAGGAAACCAACTAATTAGAAATATATAAGGAGTTAACATTTTATTAATAGCGAGAATAATTGATGAACATATAAATATTTTCAAATCATAACAACTGAAAATCCCATTATCCTATACAAAAAATTTTATTCTCAACTGGAACAACAAGAATTCATAACCACATAGGAAAAATAAAAAAAACATGTAAACTCTTGTGAACTCTACCCATCCCCATATATTTTAGCTAATATTTATTAATAATATTAATTAAACAAATTGTATTATCACTACAATGGAAAAAAATAATCTAAATACCATATAGGAACATGAAAAAGAGAGAATGTGTATCCCCTAACACAATCAATTTTTCAATGTTCTCTAGGAAATAATGAATGATCAAGAATAAGGAACTATATAAGGAAAAACCTCCAATATCAATGTAACACCCATCAAAACCCATCCACGGAAAGGGATATAAAAACATTCATAATTTCAAACCCAAAATTGAGGATATATAACAAAATGAACCCTTATAATGAAAAAATAGGAGAATAAAAAAGATAGGGGAATTGAGATTACCTCAATTCTCTAGACATCAATATAGAATGATACAATGTATTACGACCTACATGATGTAAATCTTCAGGATGACGAGAGGTTAATGGGATAACTAGGGGTCTAGAGAAGAATAAAAACAACATCATGGGATTGGTATGCTCTATTTATAAGAGATAATCAAAAGTATTCACTTTTTTTAGGGGATCATGAAACACCCATTGTGATGGCTAGTCAAGGAGATAGTAAGAATTCAAGCCTTTTAAAAACAAATTCTCATGAATTTTAAAACCCATGTTGTGCCATTTTAACCAAAACTATATCCTTATACATGGTGTGTTTATAGTGATTTTGTTCTCTATAATTTTTCTAAAACCAGCCACAATGTCATATTTCCGAGCGCTTCATCATTTCACCTCACCACGCCTAGTACTATAGCGTGGTGACCTCCCCACATTCTTTTTTTACAATAGTGAGTTCCACCAAGTGCCATGCTCTGCCTACCTTTCTGAAAACATGTTACCAATCCATTTAATCATCCACATTACTCATAGGAGAAATATTAAGGAAATTTTATTTTAATACGTTCAAGAAATTAATTTTACTTGTGGTAGTTCTCCCCAACTCAAAATGGACAAATTCTGGATAACCTCCAAAAACCAAATGCCAAAACAACCTACCACATGTTCAAGGAACTATGTCGGCTTCAAAAGTGTCTACAACCACACCCACTTGCACATCATTCTGACCTATAAAAGTCTAGAACTGTTATATAACCTCTAGAACACCTATAAACTCCATCTAGAAAACACCACCAACCAGAAAAATGTAATGGTATGGTTGTAAAAATCTTGTACCCCATTTGTATAAACCACTACAAATCTTATACTCTCTTATTTATTTGTAATTTATTTAACTAATATCATTAATAAACCATATTATTTTCATTTGAGGCTGTGTTAAATTATTTAATTAGTATATCCCCAAAATTATGCATACATATCATAAATAAATTTTTTTTTATTGAAAATTTAATCCCATTATTATATTTTACACTATAATGTGTGGGAACTAACACCATTTAGGATTAGTAATAAAACAATTTTAATTAATGAACTAATATAATATATATTTCATATTTATTTGGATTGAATAAATAAGGAATTTTTTTATGTAATCATAATTTATTCATGACAGAGAGAGGATCAGGAAGATCTTCTATATATTTTTTCATTATGCTATATGAACACCGCCTATATTAAAAATTATCAGTGTTCTAATTCGGAATCTTATAAGTAATATTTTTGGAAAATATTGTGTTGTAAAATTTATTTTTCATTGACCAAATAAGATTAATGTGGAGAAGTTTTGGAAAATTCTCAAAAAATTAAAATCAAGAGTTTCTTTGAGATAGCTAACTACTTTTTATATTTTTTTGGTATTTTTAAATGATTTCTTATTTGTTTAGAATGTTTACTTTCAAGGGTAATAAATTTTAGTGGATCAAGAAATTACAAGTATCCTTTTATGAGTTTAAATAAAGACTATCCAAAACCCTAGAATATTCTATGTTGGGAAATAATAATATCATATATTAAATTGTATCTAGAATATACATAAACATTTTGATGATTCAGAGATATAATATTATATATTACGGATCGAGGTAGTTAACACCTCATGAGAAGCATAACACCCAAAGATTTTGTCAAATATATTTTCCAAATAAATTTAATCTTTTTTATTTATCTGTTTCACACAACACAATGTTTATCTTTTGTTACATTCAATAATGTGTTTATATAGTGTTACATGCTACATGGAGTTTGAAAGAAACGTGAATTACTATTAAGAAATTATTATTTAATATTATGTTTATCACCTATCCATTGGAATGGAGGGTATGAACATGGTTAACTAAATTATGAAAATATATGGTTTAAACATGTATATATAACTAACTTCAGGGTGAAAAATAAATTAGAAATGATAATAAAAACCATTTTAAATTAAAGGAAATATTATTATAAAAAAACTATTTTTATGCACAGAAACATATTTTATTTATAAAAATAAAAATAAAAATTTTTGGTGAATTATTTTAATAAAATTAATATAGTATATATTAAATCAAATAATTAACATTAATCCTTTGTGTTTTATTGACAATATACAATAATAAATCTAATTTTACACTTAAAAACAGTATTTTTCAAAATGTTGTTTTGTCTCCTTTTTTATGAACTTATTTTTAAAACCATTTTTTGAAACATAGAAAATTTATTACAAAAAATAAACTTTATATTTGAAAGATTATTGACAAAATTATCTTAGGGTGATTCATTTATGTTTTTTTATAAGATTAATTTTTCGATGAATAATGAAAATATTAAATTTCAATTTAAAAATGTCATGATGTAAAAATTATTTATAAATTTAAATTATATTTTTAATTGGTTTTAAATTAATATAAGTTTAATTATATATATATTAATAAAATTTAGTAAATATTAATCATTTTATTTTTTAATTTTGATATAAAAACTTTGTAATCTTTTGAACAATTTCCCTTTGAAAACTTGGTTTATCATCACGTCAGTGGGATTAATTTTAAATTATTTTTTCCAATTATGTGATTTTTATTTGAAAAAATGAATTAAATATTTGGAATCAGAATAATATATATTATAAAATAAGGAAACATTAAATTTTTACCATAAAGAATATTAAAAATAGTAAAAATTATTTACCATGGTTAAGGTAAAAAAGAATTTATGGGGGGGGGGGGGGTTAAACTAAAAATATAAGTGTTAAAATGACATAAAAACATGTTTAAAATATATTTTATGGGAATATATAAACCATATTATTTCTAATAATAAGTAATACTCTATTTTTACCCTTATTTAATTTTAAAAATGTGGGCTCACCTTTTTATTTTCAAACCTTACAAATATACCACTCACCTCACTTATAAAAGGCCACCCCTCTCTCTCTTCTTCACACCATAAAACAATTTTTAATTGGAAAATCCTTGACCAAATCACTTAAAAAATTACATAATCTCATCATATAATAATTATTTTTTTCATAAATTCAACTATGTGAGGATTTTGGAGAAAACATAAGGAGGTTACCCGATGAAGATGTAATGTTTTTCAACGAGTGTTTTTATTTTATTTCTTCCACCACCTACTTAAATTTTTATTAAACAA
The DNA here is from genome assembly GCA_963277665.1 of Viscum album. Classification (NCBI taxonomy): domain Eukaryota; kingdom Viridiplantae; phylum Streptophyta; class Magnoliopsida; order Santalales; family Viscaceae; genus Viscum; species Viscum album. Next base: position 1,429,209,192 of record OY728147.1, on the reverse strand, counting down.
TTATTATATAATAAAATTATAAAATTAAATATAATGGTATTTTATAATGATAATTTCACTACCTAAAACAATCTCCACTTCCGTCAAATGGGTTACAAAATCATCATTTGTGTGTACGGCAGACTACCGTCTTGCAAACTGATGTCATTATTTTATCTATTACCACCTCTCACAATTGAATATGATGATTTATATAAGGTGTATGTATTATATTTTTTACTTAATTATACCTATTGAGTAATTATATCATATATACCTTTTTTACTTTCCATTCCGTAGTGGATATGAAAATGTCGCTTGGGTGCATAACAGACTACCGCCTGATGAAGCGATGTGATTTGTTTTTCACTAAAACTTTTCATAGAAGATTATATGGATAAATATAATGAATATATCTGATATAAATTATATAATTATTATATTAATTAAATAATTATAATTCTGAAAATATAATATAACATTTTATTTCTGACCTTTTGACACACTGAAATATGATAATATTGTTGGTGTACATGTGTACTACCTCCTTTATAAAGCGATGTAAATCTATGTTTTAATCACCGCACAACATGAATCGTAATTATAAGTATATTTAATGTAATAATATGATATTTATGATATGAATAATTTTTTTTTAATGATAAAATATTACTTACTTCTTTTTCATAATGATCATTGAAAAATGAAAATGTTACTCATGCATACGTATAACCTACCATATTCAAGATCCTAACATACATGATTTCAAAAAAAATCATGAGTGGTATTAAGAGTATAATTTATGTATAAATATTTTAATTATTTTGTGATTATTATTTTGGAGATTATTGATCCTTGATCAATTAAAGAGGACCAAAAATAACATATCAAAACATAAACAAAAAACAAAGTGGTTATTATTATAAATATTATTTTTCAAAGGAATTGGTAATAAAAATGTAATAAATAGTCATAATTAAATCATATATGGTATTATATATATATATATATATATTTATAGTTCTATAATATATGTATAAAAAAATTTATTTATTAAATAAGTTGTTTGAACTTGTATGTTATATGTCGAGACTTAAGGTAATGGATTTCTAGTGTTTCTTTTATTTTTTTGAAGACATATGAAAATTTAAAACTCATTTATTTATGGTTTATATACTTCCCAATTAAAATTTTATATCATTATTACCACTATTTTAATTTTATTTAATTATTAATTTTATTTTATGCTTTATTAGGGCTTAATATTTAATAGATTAATAAATATGTAAGGGATTTCCACCTACTTTTTTACTTCTACAAGGCATATCCCATATTCACCACTTATTTATTTTATGTGGTGTGAATAACTAATAATAATGTATTTTTTGTTTTTATAATGAAATTTATTTTGATTTACAAATCCATTTTATTAATTATTATTCAATATTATTACGATTCAGAAGTTACCAAAGCATTAATGATTATTTGCCTAAATTTTTCTTCTTTGAGGCATATGTTCTGGTAAAAACTAGTCTTCTATTATGAGGTGTATATATAAACCATTTTATATGAAATATAATTAATTTATTTATTCTCATGATGATATGTGTTTCACTTAATGTTACTCTTTCATGTGGATTATAGTTTAATGTTATATAAGTGGTAATGGTTTTATGATACAACCTCATCATTTATCGGGATTAATTATGTCTATGCTCCCAATAATGAAATATTATGATATATCTCTAAATAAAATCATGAATTTTCTTCTCCAATATTTAATTTTTGAAAAAACATGTCTCTATTAATTTTCATCTTTTTATGTACTCAAGAGTTCAAAATAATATTTTTAAGAAAAAATATCTTTATTTATATCTTCGTTCAAAATCCTTTTTCTTTAAAAAATATATTTTCTAAAAATGTTTTCAAAAATGTTTTTAACTTTATTAAAATTATTTATTAAATAATTTTTTACCCATGTTTGAATTTTTAAAAAATGTATTGAAAGTATTCTTTATGTCATTTTCTTAATAATTCTCATTTAGATATTACTGAAAATGTGAAATGAATATTTTTTTAAATTATATGACTAGAATGAAATTTCCCACCATCATGATAATTATTTTATTTTAATATTAATTTATATTTTTTAATTTATGTTTTCAAGTTATTATTTTCAATTTTTTATGAAATTTTTTTAAAGATATTTTCAATGAAAAATTATTTTTTCTCATGAAATGTTTAAAATGATCTCTAAAAATAATACTTTATCTAAAATGATATCCTTTGATGTAACTTCTGATTTTCTAGGCATATTATCCAAGGATAACATTACTATTATTTATATAAATTCCAAATCATGATATGATTTTTAGGAAACCCATTTCTCTTCCACGGGATATACAATGATAAAATTATAATGAAACCTAGTTTTTTCCATAGGTTACGCAATGATGAAATAATGAACTTTATATGATACTTATTTATTTTATATAGGGTATGATATGATTAATTTTTTATAAAACTCATTTTATTTCAAGGGGTTTGTTATGATGAATGGTTTATGATCTCGTGGAACACATATTTATGAATTTCATTATGTGATGGGTGGGTACTATTTCTCCCTCCAATGAAATTCGTAATTATGGATAAATCAAGTGTAAACATGTTATGCATGAACCAGATTACATGTTCACAATGTAATTTTAAAACCATATTAAATGTTAACAATGTTATGTATGAACCTAATTACATGTTAACAATATTATTCATGAACCCAATTTCATGTTTACAGTGTTATTTATGGACCATTCGTTCATGTCCAAAATGTTATGTGTGTTCTTGGTTTCATGTCTATAATTTTATTCGAGGGCCTTATTTTATGTCCTTATCTTAATGGGTGAACCTTTTTCTATTTATAAATGTTAAAAATTTAATAAGATGATTTTTATACCCAACATCTATGTCTTATGCCAATGTTATTATCAAGATCATGTTCTTTGATTCCCTTATAATTCATGTCTTATAAACATAAAATATTTATTCCATGAATCAATATTATGTTATTTGATCTTTAGGGTATGGTGTGTAAATGGATTGAACATATGATCATTTTCTTATGTTGATTTTATGCGTGAATATCTCCCTTGTTTACCCTTAATGAGAATCTGATCTCACCCATTCTAATATTTCAATTCCCTAGGTTATAAAGAGAGGTTTTAACAAAGACATGTTAATAAAGAGTAAAAATGGGGAAAATCATTATGAGATATTTTGGAGATCTTTGAATAAATTATTATATTATGAACATAGTCTCAAAATACAATAAACTATTACACTCCTCAAGCATGTGTTTATAAAATTTATTGAACATTCATCTAAAATGAGGTAATATCTATATATGAGAGGGGTGGGTCTCTATAGATGTTATCAGATGAAAATATTAGTTAACCGTTATAAAATTGGATTATAAAACATTAGTGATATCCCTAGGGTTATTTCTAAGGATATTTATATGGATGTCTCTATGGATAATTCTATGGATGAGTCAAAGTATATTCAGAAATATTGGAATTTTGGTAAAGGATATAGAGAACGTTTTCCAAGAAACTACATCTTTGTATGGATACTAAATGTGGATGTTTCTCTATCACAAAGGTAAATTAAGTAAATAACTCCAAAATTTTGCATTGAGCTAGAATTTATTATCACCTGGTCTATGAAAATTGTCCTTGCATCACACCTAGTTTAACACTCTTGGGAGACATGCTTTAGAAATTCACAAACTCTTTATGAACCATTATGAATGATTTAAATATATGATGACTATGAATGACCTAGGATAAACCTAATGTGTAATAAATTAAATTGAATGTGTCATGATTTAGACATACTATAATTAATTTTTCATGATTATGTGGTTATCCACTATGATTAGTTTTTTTGACCATGTGTTTTTTGGTTTTAGTCAATGGTGAGAACGAAAAAGAAATCATGTTATCATTGAATTTGATGGAAAATGTAGTGTATATGAGAAAAATAATCAGATTATTATTATAGAGAAATATGTGGTGATTATTCCTAATCATATATCACAATTCATGATTAACAACATGAACTTTATTTGGATTCCTAACACATCAAATAAAATAAAGATAGAATTTTATGAAAGTTCATGTGTTAATGAACAACGAGTAAAGAATATTTGAATTTCTATATGTAAATAATATGGGAAGATAAAACTAGTGGAATATCTCAAATGGGGGAGAAGATGTTATCTATGTGGGAAATAATTCCATAGAGTGACAAATTGTAAAGGATTTCAATGCCTTATATATGGGGAACATGGGAATTATCCATCTAAATTCCTTGACCCAAGAATTAACATATAGATCAAGGGAGGACCTATTACATTTTAATAATAATAGTGTAAGGATCCAAGTATTTATATATTTGGATTCAGGAATTATGTTATAAAAGTATTTTACCAATGGTATTTTGGTTATAAGAATCATGAAACATCTAATGATTTCATTATTTTTGAAAACATATATGTATCCAGGTAATATTAACATAAAAGTTATGGTCTCCATCATGGGTTTTTTAATTTAAGGATGATTATATATTCAAAATCATTTATAACTATTGTGAGGTTTTATGTCATATGAGTTTAACAAAATTATTTATGTTTTAACAGAAAATTATGGAAATACAACCCTTTGGTTTTGTATATGTTTTAGTAACAATATTAAATAAGGATGAATTAAATTACTCTTAGTGGATACATGAATAAATGAACTGGTAGCATTTAGGAGTTATCTTATCTTTGATGTTGAATTAATCATGTGTTATAGTTGGTCACCTTAAAAGTCAACAAACCTAATTGCTATCATAAAATATTTCTATCTAAATAATTGTTCAAGAATATAATTTAAGGAAGTGATAAGGTTTCATGGGGTGAGATATTAAATTGAATCGGATTGGGATCCAAAGTTTACCTCAATGTTATTGTGATGTATTCCGTATGATCTTGATTCATAGTTGAGTTTTAGCACTACATATCATCCTCAGACAGATGGTCAATTTGAGATAGGAATTCCAACCCCCGAGGATATTTTAATATATTATTCTATGCTTTTAAAAGGTGGTTGGGATCAACACCTTTCTCAAGTTGAGTTTTCTTTCAAAAATATCTTTCACTCAACCATTCATAAGGCTCGTTATGAATCCCTTTATGGAAATAAGTGTATAAATCTAACATACTGAATTAAGTTGCAGAAGGAAAATAATTTAGACATGAGAAAGCTGATGAGATGGAAGATAATGCTAGATTTATTCAGTAACACACTAGTAAATCACAAAGGAGATAGATATTATTTTATGGTAATCGTTGATACAATATAGAATTTAATGATGGTGATATGGTATTTTAATGAATTTATCCATGTAAGAAAGAAGGGAAAACTAAGAACTTGGTATATCGGTCCCTTTGGAAGACATGATAGAATCAGGACAAAAAAATATTATTTAGAACTTCTACAAAACCACTATTAGGTTCATGATGTGTTCCATATTTCTCTCCTGAGGAATTATATACCTGATTTATCACATGTACTGAACATAGAGGTTGTATTGTTTGATCATGATATTCCTTATGGGGAACAACTAACAAAGATTTTGGATTGAGTAGAGAAGGTTCTAAAAAACAAGACCGATTACCTGGTCAATATTTTTTGTTGAAACCCCTAGCTTTAGGTAGCTATGTGGTAACCTAAGGATACAATGAGGCAGAATTATCCTCAATTGTTGGTACAAAAGTGACAAATTTCCAGGGAGAAATTCAATTTAAGGGGGGTGGAATGTAACACCATAAGATATTGTGAAATATATATATTTAAAAAAATTATCTATTTGATATTTTACTTTACATGGAATACCGATTTTATATTATTTTACATGAAACACTTTGTTTAGCTTGTGTTATATACAAAACTAAGTTTAAATACAACATGACATACTATTAAGAAATTATTAATTAATATGATAGTTATCACATAGCCATTGAAATGAAGGGTATAAATTGGATTAACTAAATTATGAATATATAAAGTCCACACATGTATATATAATGAATTAAATGATAAAAAATTAATTAGAAATGAAAAAAAATCCATTTTAAAATAAATAAAATCGTTTTATAAAAAAATATTTTTATGCACATAGACATGTTTTATCTCAATAAAGTAAATAAATCGCTTTTGTTGAATTATTTTAATGAAATTTATATACTATGTATTCAATCAACCATATAAAATCTATTATATGTGTTTTTTAGACAAGAGATAAGAATAAATCCAATTTTATGCTTAAAAACTCTATTTTTCTAAAACCAATTTTGCCGTATTTTTTTCACAGTTATTTTTAAAACTAATTTTTGAAAAATATTGAAAATTTATATGAAAAAAATATTTAATTTTGGAAATTAATATTTCAAAATTATATTTTGGTGAATTTTTGATAATTTTCTGAAATTATTAATTTTTTAACAAATAGCGAATGAATGAATTTTTATTGGAAACTAACTTTTGGTTTAAATTATATATAAATTTAAATTATATATTAAATTTGTTTTAAATTAAAATTATTAAAATTATATATCTATTGATCCAATTTATAACATTGTAATAATTTTCATTATGATTTTTGATATAAAAAACATGTAATCTTTTGAACATTTTCTCTTTGAAAACCCTCATTCTCATCATGTCTATGAGATTAATTTGAAATTAATATTTTCTAGTTTTGTGAATGTAATTTGATAAAATGGTTTCAATATTTTGATAAATTATAATTTATACTATCTAATATGTTCAAATTATTTTTTTACCATAATGAATAGTAAAAAAGTGAAAATTATTTACTCAGGTTAAGGTAGAAATAGGTTTACCGATGGGGGTCAAACTAAACAAATAAGGGTTAAAATGACCAAAAAATTTGTTTAAATTTTATTTTATCTCTATATTTAGTCTCTATAATGTCTAAGGATCAATACGAATTCATTTTCAACCCTTTTAGAATGACAAAAATGTGGGTACACCTTTTTCTTTTAAAAAATTATCAGTGTTCCACTCACCTGACTTATAAAAGGGAACCCCCTCTCTTCTCTTATTAACACATTCAAAACCTTATGTTTTAGAAAATACCTACACAAATCACTTAAAAAATCACTTATCTCATCTTATAATCCTTTGTTTGTTCAGAAATCACACCTTATCAGTCTTTTGGACCAAACCTGTGTAGGATACACAAAGAAGAGGTAATTTTATTCAATGAGCATTTTTTATTTTATTTTGACCTCCAAAGATTTCAATTATTATTATTCCATGATTATAAAAAAATATTATTATTTCACTATAATGATATGATGTTATGTTATGTTCATTAACTACAACCATCCCCACTTCCATCAAATGGGTTACAAAATCATCATTCTTGTGTATGGTGGACTACCGCCTCACGAATTGATGTTATTCATTTTTCTATTACCACCTCTTATGGTTGGGTATGATGATGGATATAATGTATATATATGATATTTATATCATAATTATTCCTATGGAGTCATTTTATCATATATAAAATTATTTACTTTCCATTCCATATGGTATACGATAATGTCGCTCGTGTGTGCGGCGGACTATCGCCTCATGAAGTGATGTGATTCATTTTTCACAAATGCTTTACATTTAAGGTAATGCAGAAACATTTAATAAATATATGTGATATAAATAACATAATTATTATATTAATTAAATAATTATAATTATTAAAATATAATATATCATTTTATTTCTTACTTTTTCACTCATTGAAAGATGATAACGCCGTTCATGTACGTGAGGAATACCGCCTTGATAAAGTGATGAAACTCTTTATTTTCATCACCAGACAACATGGATGATATGTATAAGTATATTTAAATGAATAATATGTTATTTAATATATTATTATCTTAGTTTAATGGAATAATATTACTAACATCCTTCCTATACTGATCATTAAAAAATGGAAACGTTACACAAGAGAACGTATGACCTACCGTCTCCATGATCGTAACAAAATTCATTTCTATAAAAAATTCATGATTAGTATTAAAAGTATAATTTATGTATAAATATGATAAATATTTCATTTTTATTATTCTTGATATGGTGTAACCATGATCTATGTAAGAGGATGGAAAATAACAAATCAAAATGTATACGAAAAACAAAGCGATTATTACCCGAAACATGATTTTAACAATGAATTAGTAATAAATAATTTATAAATGGTTCTAAGTAAATTATATTTGGTATTATATATATAATTATGGTTCTATATTATATTTATAATAATCAAACATTTATTACATAGGAGTTTGAAATGTGTATGAAGGAAGTCGATACTTATGCTAATGGATTTATAATGTGATTTTTATTTTTAGGAGGCATATGAAAATTTACCACCCATTTATTTTTTTGTGGTTTATATATTTCCCAATTTAAATGTTATATAATGAGTATCATTTTTTAATGATATTTAAATTTAAATTTTTTGTTATTTTTTATTAGGGCTTACAATTGAAAATATTACTGAAGATGTAAGGAATTTATGCCTCACTTTATACTTCCTTGAGACACATTACACATTCCCCACCTATTTATTTTATATGGTGTGTATAATAAACAATAATTTAATATAAGATTATTATTCTGAAAATTATTTTTGATTTAAATATCTATTTTATTAACTTTTTTTCAGGAGGCTTGTGATTCAAAAGTTTCCAAAGATGTAGTGTATTTTTGTCTTAATTTTACTTCACTAAGATATATGTTATGTTATCAACAAATATTATTCTATGAGGTGTATATAAAACTAATTTAAAATGTAATATCATCAATTGTTTATTCTTATTATAATTTTTGTTTCATTTGATTTTATTATTTCTGGGGCTTATGATTCAATGTTAACAAAGTTGTAATGGTTGTATGATAGAGTCTCATCATTTATCAGGGATGTTTATAATTATGATTCAAATGATGAAATATTATAATCTATATCTCAATGAAATAAATATTTTTCATCTAAAAATGTTTATTTCATGAGAATATATGTTTTCAATTCATTTTCCTATTTCAATGTACCTAAGAGTTCAAATAATGTTTTTAGAAAAAATTTCTTCATTTCACTCTTTTGTCGAAACCCTTTTTCTTCCAAAACCATGTATTTTAAAAATGTTTTCAAATTTTTTTATCATTATTAAAATGAATTATTAAATAATTTTTCCCCATTTTTTAAACAAATTTTGTAAAGGATTCTTCATGACATTTTCCAAACAATTATGGTTTGTATTTAACTGAAAATGGGAAATGAATATATGTTTTAGCATATATAAAAAGAACAAAAATTTGTTCCATCATGACTAGTATTTTATTTGAATCTTAATTTATATTTTTTAAAATTTATTTTGAATGAAAAGTTTGTTTTTATTTTTTTTATAAATTTTTAGTTTTAAAAAGTTATTTTCAAAGAGAAGTTATTAACCTCAAGAAGTATTCCATGTGATCTTTCAAATTTATTCTCCATATAAGATGATATCATTTGTTTTGAATTATTATTTACTAAGGATATGAACCAATAATATCATTTCTATTCTTTATCTAAATGGTTTATCATTAAATTTTTTTTTAAACCAGTTTCTTTTCCATGGGTTGTACCATGATAAAATTATTATGAAAACTACTTCTTTTAACATGGGTTATTATATGATGAAATGATGAAATGAATATGAAAACTGTATCTTTCCCATAGGATATGATATGATGAAATTTTTCTTAAACCCATTTCATTTCATGGGTTATGATATGATGAATGTTTTATGATCTTATGGTACATATACATATTATTTTAATTATGTGATTGGTGGGACCTATATATCCATCCAAATGATTGGGTAAATATGGATAATTTATGATTAAATATGTTATGTTTAAACCTAAGTACATTATCACAATGTTATGATTGAACCTGATCACAAGTTCAAAATTTTATGCATGAACCTGGTAACAATTTCCCAATGTTAGGCGTGAAATAGATTACATGTTCATAGTGTGATGTATGGACTTGTATTTCATGCCCATAATGATACAAGTGGTTCTGGTTATATGCCCATAAGTTTATGAGAGAGCCTGATTTAATGTAATTAACATAATTAGTGAACTTGTCTCTATATGTGCATGTTCATAATATTATAAGATGGTAGTTATGCCATAAATATATGTCTTATCCCAATGTTAAACTCTCATGGATCACGATCTTTGATTCTATTATTATTCATGTCATATGAACATTCAAACATTTTTACATGGATCAATATTATGATATTTTATACGAATTATATGGTTTTCAAATTTTATGATCATGTTATTATAACCTTATGTTCATGTTGTTCTTATGTGTCTCCCTTTTTTATGCTTACTGAGAATTTGGCATCACCATTTCTTATGTTTTCTTTACCCTGGTTATGAAGAAAGATTTTAAGTTGGGTGTGTCCAAGAAGAGTATAATATGGGAAGATCTTTATGGGATATGTTGAAGATATTTCACCAAATTAGAAGATTTTGTACCTAGTATTCAATGTTACTAAACTACTACGGTCCTAGGGAATGTGTTTGTGTAATGTGTTGAATATTCATATAAAAAATGTAATATATATGTATGAGAATCCTATGATTCAACATGAATAATTCCAATAACTATTACCTTAATGATTCATTAATATAGTGTGATTGAATTCATGGATGAATTATATATTTTGTAATAATTTGTCAATGTATATGGGTCATAAATTACTAAACCATATTTTCTTTTATGATATTTGATTTTACAATACAAAAGATAGGTATAATTCATAAAAAACATCAACATTAAACATTAAAAAATTATAGAAATAGTAAATTTAGTGATTTTAACCATAGTTAAAAACTTATATTCTCAATTGAGTAAAGATTAATAGTTTCATTGTCATGTTATGAGTATAATGATTGATCTATATCTCATGGTATGTGGGGATTTTTTTGGCTCTTCTTGTCTCAGGTAATTTTAACTTATAACTTTATAGGTTTGTAAAAGGAGGTCCTGTTAGAATATTTTGAGTGTAAAGTGATGTGTGATGTTCATAATAGTGTGTAAATCATAGATGTATTAATTGAGGCAATTGATATAACCATTTACTAATAAGGTCTAATTGCAGTTTCGTATCTTCTAAGAGAGTAACATTTGATATAATTTCATAGATATTTTGGGGATATTCGTACTAGTGAAACCATGTATCATGGATCCATATCTAGCTTCCTAGGATGAAATAGGAACTAGTAAGGATTTTCTACCGATGATTAAATTTATTAAAGGTAAATTTCATACAAAAATTATTTATAGTTATGTTTATAATTTACATTTTTATTTATGTAAATGTGAGGAAAACTCATTGAATTTTAGGATTATTTTATGATGGTCTCCATAAATACATGATTCAATATATGTGATAGTATACTAATATAATATGTCATCTAATTTTCTAACTATTAGATAAAACTACACTATTAAAGTGTTGTGTATGTTTTTTGTAATGGATGATAGTTTATTTCATAGTGTTCTTATGTCCATTATAATGAAACCCATCCCCATTGGGAGTCTACCTAAGCTAGTTCCAAGATTAAGTTGTAATCCTCAAAACACTCCATCAATATGAATTTGGTTGGTGATGAGCACCAAAGTTTTATTATTAAACAATATAAAGTAATTACACATTAAAATCAAATACATAATTTATGATAATTAATATTACTTCGTATCTCAATCATAAATACATAAATAATGTTTAATAATACATATCCCATGACATAAAATGTCATGAAAAAAATGGAAAATTTCTAAAATTCTAATCAACGCTATTATACACACCTTAAGGAAAACTAAAAAATTCCACAACCAACACATCTCCCATGTCAATAAGTATGGTCTCCATACACCCCTCCATCATTATTATGAAGATATACAAATAGTGTACATAAATAATGAGTGATATTATAAATATATTTAATATGTTACTTAAAAATATCACAGCCTTATGTGAATAATACATGTTAATGTATCCATGTATAAGTAAAATAAAATAAATACTATAAAATATACACCACCAATGTTGGCCTATAATGAACACCCATTCCATTCCTTGTAACCAAAACACATTTCATAATAAAATATGATTTACCTTTCAAAAAAATATTTCTACCATTCCTAAAATATAATCAAGACCATATAGTTATCCACCCAGAGGGACCTCACTATAAAATATAATGGTTGAGTAGTTATCCAATTGAAAGAACTCCCACTATTACCATGTGTGCACCCTTGATGATTCTACCAACCAAAAATACCATCCTTAATAATATAATCATTGGTTATATTTCCACCTACTGGGAATCGAGATATTACTATGTTTTCACCTATAATGATTCTCCTATCCTCAACACACCCACTCTTGAAAATAACAGTTTTCCAATAGTATCCCTATTGGGGTTATCAATACTACTAGATATATACATGAAGTTAATATCCTACCTAAAAATGTCTCTGCAATAATATAATAGTTGAGTACTTTTTGACTTATAGGAACTCTAAACATTACTTTATATATACACACTGAGACTCTAACCACCCCATAATTAATCATTAACACCACATGTCACAAATCATTCCCCAAAAGAAGGAAAAACATTATCAATATCTATGAAATGATCCTAGGCACGCACTTCCCAATCTAGTGTAACATGATGAATCAATGATTTTAGTATACATGAAAACGTAATTTTGTAAATTTTATACATTATTTATTAAATAAAACCAATGTTTTAATTTATTTTCAGGATTTTTTGGGATTTTAGAAAATAAATTACATTATCACTTTCTTAAAAATTAATGTGTTCATATTCATTTGAAATATAAATGTTTAATCTAAACATATATGGGTTCATCATATTCATTGATCTTAGTGATAATAACATATCATTTATAATTAAATTATTTTGTTTGAATAATTGTTTGATTTAAATTTGAATATTAATTATAAAATAAACATGATTAAAAAATCATGAAATTCATTTTTTTAGATTTTATTTTTTATTTTGAATTGATATTGGAATTAATGTTGTTTATATAGTTTTTCTAGTAAAATTATTTTTTTCCTAAATGTATTTTTTATTTATTTATAACATGTACTATTAATTGGACAAGACACAATGATCATGCAGGTTGAATATTTTTTAATGGAAGTTACATAAGACAAATAAATAAAGTGATACATCTGATCTATTTATTTTTATATAATATAATCATTATGGGGGTGTCATTAATCATTGATATCAATGTTTTGTTATGAGTCTATTTTGGCGAGGATCCATCGAAATAAAAATATATTTTAGAGGAAAATTTTGAAGGAGGATTCTACCAACCCTAGTGCATTCTATCTTATTGTTCTTATTCTCACTAAAGATCCATCAATACTATAAATCAAAGGATGTTTGAGTTTAGTTGAGATAAAATGCATTAATTAGTTATATTACATTGTGATGTTTGGAATTAGAGTCATAATCTTGGTTCATGTTGAGGATTCACTAGTTAGTTATTTTTCTCACGTGTTTATCACTTTCTACTATTTTTTCACTTTAGGTTTTATTCAATTTATTGATTTCATTATTTTCAATATAATACATAATATAATTTGGTTTAGGATATATGATTATCCTCATGATGGGTTTAAAGGTTACTAAATATTTAGTATACATTAGAGTATTGATATTTGTTACTGATATCATTTTGATTATTCTATAGAAGATATGGGTTGGTTTTTTGTTTAAGATAATATTTTTTGGGTGATAAACTAACATAAAAGACAATTAAATTATTAAAATACGTTGATAATGGTCATGGACAATAGATATTGGACTAATTTTAACTATTAATCAATGATTTATAATCTTGAATTGTTCATGGGATTAGTTTGTGATTAAATTTTGTGAATCTAGGATATTTATGTAATAAGAGTTATGTATGTATAAAATATTATATATTACATTATAGAGGACCCTCACATTCCTAATCCACTTTCTATTTAATTGTAGTATCATTTAAATACTTCTTAAATACATAATAGAGACTTTATTTGTGTCTAAATACCTGCTAAAATAAATATGAGTTAGAACCATGTTTTATAGAATGTTAAATTAGTAATTATGTTATAGATACATGATTATGAGCACAAGAATCAAGACCATTCAAAATTACCTGATTTTATTTGATAAAATCCAAATGAGTTTTTTCATATCATTATAGTAATCAATTTATAATGTTTGAGATATTCACATACTTTGGGACTACTTTATATCTATTGATTTCTTTCTATTATTATCTAAGGATACAAATATCTTATTCTCAAGTTGTTAAAATTTTATTCCTTCATGTTCTATTTTATTTTTTGGGACTCTAGATTCTTCATAATGATGGAGATCTAATTCTTTCTATTATCAGGGAAGGTAAAAATTAGTTGATTTTATTTCAAATTATCTACTTATTATTCTTATATTCTCATTATAATATTCCAATTAAAATTAAATATATTATATTTCATTGTTTCTTTTTTTCATCTTCATTTCAATTCAGCTATTAGTATTCATGATTTTTCATTCCATTCATCATTATATCCATCAAAATAGTGATGTTTGGTTTAGTGATGATATTTTCATAATTAGTTACTAATATCACAATAAGAAGATGTAATTCTAAAAAAATTGCTTTTTTATAGAAATATCATGGTTTTAATATGATACATGATTTATAAACTATGAAGAATGTTTAATTGATAAAAAATAATAATATTATACATATTTTCATTAGAACAATTATTAGTAACTATGGGAATCACCTTGACTATTGTGGAATCGGATTCCAAGGTTGTTTGGAACTCTTAGAAAGGTACCGGCTCTCCCACTGGGATATAACCTATTTGATTTGTAGATACACGAATCTCATTTCTTTTTGCACAGTGGTTTCTCATACAAGGAGGGAAGGTAATCATATGGCAGATTTTTTGGCTTCTAAGGCCTCCGTTGAGGCCCCAACCAAGGTGTTGGATTGTGTTGGTTCTTCCCCCTTGGAGGTGTTGATATTTCCATTGGTTATACTCTTGGACTTCATTTTTTTAGACCACCCTTATGCTTATGAACTATTTAATTTGTATTTCTTACCCTTCTACTAATAAAAAATTCATGATGTTGCCTACCTAGTTGGTATCCTATCAATATATCATTTTTTAAAAATTATAGTGATAGTGAATGTTATTTTTTCCTCCTTTAGATTGATCCAGATGTTTTTTGAACATTATAAAACATAGGTAAATATGAAATTAATTGAATAGGTCATCACAAAAAAACCCATATCTCCAATATACCTATATTCTTTTATTTTATAAAATGAATATTTATTACATCAATCATTCCTAAAATCATATACTTCCTATATTTATGAACTAGGTGTGTAACATATCACAATTCAATTAAAAATAATATTAATATAATAAAATTTTTCATCTTTGGCCTCTTATACATTGGTCAAACCTTTTTAATACATGTAATAACATTGGTAAATATATTAATTAAATAGTGATCTAGAAGGTATAATATGGTATATGAAATAAAAAAAAATAATATAATCAATGAGATATATTAAGTGATCATAAAGTATTAAATGTGATCACATCAAAAGAGAATTACTATTATTAACATTTACATCATTAAATCCATATATATTTGGAACATGATAAAAATCATAAGAACCATAAAAAGAAGTATAGAGATGATTTTTTTGTAGGATATGATGAGATCATCAAGTGAATCATTGGATCATGTGATAGATATTATTCATAATAGAAAATATTGATTAAGAATATGAAATCCATAAAAATGTTACACAAAAATATATTTTGACATGTATTAATGATTACAAAATAATATTTCTGTGTAAAAATGTTATAAATATATTAATTATGACATTAACCATTATTAAAATGAACGGAAATGGAAATACATACAATCCAACGTACTTCAATTGAACATATTGGTATTGCGTAACCCACTACATTATTATAATTAATGTTTTTTAGTTTTCTTATGGTTATACATTGTTTTTTCTAAATATATTAAATGGTAACAGATTACATGTGTACGGGTTTGCATCCAAATCATTTCATTTACTATTATTATATCATTGTATTACTTTTTTAATTGTTTTGAAACATTTATTAGAGTATCCAATGCTTATATCTCTTTTCAGGTTGTTTTTTGTATTTTACTAAAGCCTTTTGAATGTTTTTGGTCCTTTTCATAGTTTACTCGTGGTTAAAATAATGTGTGCATGATGGGTTGCATCGTTTGCACGTGGTTTGTGCCTAGTTAAGCTATGTTTGAAACTTTTTGCATGGTTTTCACATGGTTAAACTATGTGTGGAGCCCGGTCGTGTGGTTTGAGTTTGGTTAAACTATGTTTGCATCCTAAGTGTGCAATGTTGCTTGGTTAAGGCGCATGGTTAGTACTAACTGTGATAATTTTACCTAAAAGTATTGAACGTGATAATTAAAGTTACAAATTTTGAAATTAAAATCCTAACCCCCCTAAATAAATATCCCCAAACTACTCGCACTCAATCATAATCTGATTCCTTAGGGTTTTGGGATCCCTCTTGATCATTTTTTTCTCCAAAAACATCATCTCTTGATGGATCAAATAACCAATCGAAGATGAGATCTTCACATGCGGTGATCTATTTTATTCTTAGGTATATGAACATGTGGATTTCATTTTTGTAATTTAAAGATATTTAATTCGTGTTAAGAACTTTTTTACATGCCTTGTCAATTTATTTAAACAATTTGTACCCATGACATCCATATAATTGATCCTTATACATGACAGTGTTGGTTGTCACCATTTGTATCTAGAGTTTCCTTACTAGATTAATTTATAATTATTATGAACCTTGAATCCATAGTATTGATTCTTATTAATATTTATATATCATGTGAATATTCTCATCTTTTCTTAATTATCTGATTTTATCTTGTGAAATATTTTCCAAATATTTTCAAAAAAAATGTTTATTTTTTAAAAGGGGAAATAATATGCTTTACATTTTAGTTTAATAAGTGATTTTAAAATGTTTAAAACTCAATTTTTAAACAAATCAGTTTAATCTGCCACTTTTACTCCTCTTTTAGCATATTTGAATTTCATTATTAGGTAACTGTATAGAATATTTGGTGGAATCCAACTAGGATCTTTATCTCACACCCTGCTCGTACCTTTTGGTGTCTGTAACCCTTTATTAACTTATAATAGGTGTTCATTATCTCACATTTATTTGTTGGTTTATTATTGGTTGGAAAAGGGTTGGTGACTGGGGACATGGTGGTTGGTTTTGGACAAAAAGGGGAAGGGTTTTAGTGGTTATGTTCCACTTTCTGTTCTCTTAGTAGCACTTTATACTTGATATATATGTATTGATTGGTATATATATATAATGATGTTTCCAAATTGTACTTTTTTATTATAATACATTGATGGAAAAATCAATCCCAACAGTTATTTGTTGAGGCCCAAGTGCTTATTTCCAGTATATAGACTTTGGTAACACTCTTTGGTTTAATGGCGGATTGGTTTGGTTACCAATTTAGATGGTTTTCCAGTTTGATTCATTATAAATGGTATCATGTAAGGACTTTCCTTGAAGGAAAATACTTGACTTTAAAATCCGTATGTTATTTGGGCTGGGTTATGGTATAAAAGAGATTAAGAATGTTTCGAGACATTAGAGGTAGTTCGTGATTGGGTGCTTGATCACTACCCCTTCATAGTGAGACATGAGTTACCAGGGATGTTGGGACTTGAGTATTTATATTGAGTTATTGGTTTTCTAATGATAAATTATTTTTAGATTCTCAATGAGACTATCATTGATTTGGGGAATATATTATATGTTATTGAACTAGAATGGAAGGATGACCACAGTGTTACCATGTTTTCACAGTATGGTAAAGTGTGAGGAATCAGTGTGGTGGATTTGGAAATCCATCTATGAAAATTTGTGAGGTTGGTGTATTGTTTA
The DNA here is from genome assembly GCA_963277665.1 of Viscum album. Taxonomy (NCBI): domain Eukaryota; kingdom Viridiplantae; phylum Streptophyta; class Magnoliopsida; order Santalales; family Viscaceae; genus Viscum; species Viscum album. Next base: position 1,429,190,957 of record OY728147.1, on the reverse strand, counting down.
CCAAACCTTACAACCAAGCCTTTTAAATTTATAACTTTGTTAAAACATGAAATCTTATAAATTTTCTAATAAGTGACTTCACTTATGATTGGTTGGTTATGTGGGATATGAATATGAGTTTTTTCATTAGATTATTTGGTTGTTTCAAATTTAATTCCTTGTTAATAATTTTAAATACATTATGAAAAATAAATTGTGCCTTAAAAAAGTTTTAGTATGCTATTTGGGAAATGTTTTCAATTACCAAATAAATTTCATTATGAAATTTTTGGTTTGGAAAACTTATTATCAAAGACTCTTATGTGATGTGATAGAATAATGATTTAAGTATAAATTTTGGTTTTGAATGTTTTAAATGGAAATGGTTTTGATAATTGGAAAATGGGATTAATTATTCTAAAACCTTGGAGAAATTTACATGTGTTGGTAAAGGGTTTTTGAAATTGTAATTTATTTATAGTATGAATTATCATTATGAATGGAAAGAGTAATGTTTTATAAATGGTGAAATATTTTGTGTTTTGAAATCATTGATGTTTTGATTAAAGTGGACTGTGTCTTTGTTCAAAATCTTCTATGCACTTTTTGAGTGTTATTTGATGCCTGAGATTGTATGCTTGTGTTTTGTGATGTTCAAAAATTTCTCCCAGAAATTTTATTAAGAAAAATAGATTTTTGGTCCAATAGTCTAGCCCATAACGCAGTTCTTCACATTTTATAGAAGTTAAATCTTATTTCAACAACTCTACTTATACTCCATATCGAGTGGTGGAGCTAGAGACATTACAACCATTGATCACCATACATGAATTCCTGGATTATCATCAACCATTTTATAAAGGTGATAAAGGTTCTATTTAGGTAGTGAAGTGGCTTGAAGAAGTTTATACGATCTCTAATACTCTCAATACTCATGAATCTTTGAAGGTATAGTTAATCCACTCCTTATTTGAGGGACCTAGCCAAGAGTAGTGGTAATTTTGGGATTACCTCTTGTATGTTCGAAATACTGTCTTGGGAATTCTTAAAGTCAGTCTTCATTCAATATCAGTATCCTTTGGAATTGAAGGAATTTTTTTTTGAGTTATTGACTTTAAGTCAAGATGATCTATCGATTTCAAAGTATGCTAAGAATTTCTCATGTTTGGTATGTTTTATATCTGTACTTGTTTGTAATGAATTCATAAAGGTTGTATCTTTTAGAAAGGTTCTTCACATGGACCTTATAACTTCCATGAATACAAAACGGACGATCTCTTATCTAGAGATTCCAGAAAGGTCATTTTCAACTGAATTGAATCTAGAAAAATTACAAGAATGTCTAAATTCCACATTCAAAATTGAGGAAGTTCAGTCTCCTTGGAAAAAGAAGTGGACAACCATTTTTTCAGGGTGGATCACCTGATCATTCTAAGAATTTCTATTTTAATGCTATAAGAGTTTACAAAAAGTGTGTCTATTTATGTCACCTTAAATGTTTTGTAAGTTGTTTGGCCGAAAAATGTTGTTTCGGTCCGGTATATAAACTCCCTACTATAGGGAATCAGTTGCTTGTTACCATCCCGTAGAGATCAGTAATAATCTTCAGGTTAGTGGTGAATCATTTTGGGTATCATTTTAAATGGTATTATGGGGTGGTGTATTACAACTGTTCATTTTTGTGGTTTGATTAATGAGTTAAATGATACAGATCACATAATTCTCATAGGGTTTCACTGTGTTGTTCTCTTGGTAAAATCAAACATTGGGAATTTGACACCCCTCCTGAATACGTAAAATCCCGTATTTTTTATGATAAGTAGAAGTATGGAATATACTTTTGGGGTCTTATCCACCAATACAACATAATTTTCCCTTTTATATCTATGGGAGGAACAATATATAATTCAATGAATGCTATAGGTGGTCCTTATATTTATAGGCTCAATTGAAAACACTATAAACGTATTGGAAGTTTATTTCCACCTATTGTTCATGCCCCAAAATTCACCCAACTATATGTTTTTGAAACTTCCAATGAAATTAAAATCATAATTTGGTATATGGAGTACATTAAATACACTTCACTAATGCATTTCCAATATATTGTTTTGTTTTTATCAATTTACAATAATATTTTTTTTCCACAACACCAAAAAAAATGATATGTAATCATCTATAACCCCTATCAATTTAGTAAAACTGTAGTTTATGTTTGATGAATTCAATCAATTGATTCATAAATTTAGAACTGCAAGATATTTATTCACCACAAATTATGACATAGATTTTATGTTAAGGATAATTAGATGAAGGGGAATGGATTCACATACATACAACTTCACAACATAATTGGAAATTGTTATTCTAATAGTTGGTGATATTGAATATGTTAATGAACATTGAGATATCATCATATAAACATGATTAGGTGACTTGCAACTTATAGATGAACATCACCCTCTATATCATCCATTTAAATATCCCATTATTTTTTCACTAGTATTGTTTGGTATTATAATAATGTTTACCACAGTTTGTCTTCCAAAACATCAAGAGATCAAAAATTTATACTGATAGTGTACTTTTCATACCATATTTAATTCAAAAGAAATCATCATACCATATTATTAAAATCAAGATGATTCTAAAAAAAATTTATAGTTTTTGTGTATACAATGGTTGAATATAAATATTTTTCCTTCATTAAATTTAATCAACAAAAATTAAGTGCTAAGTTATACAGTGGTTTATGAGAAGATTACTTAATAAGTGAGTGTGATGGTACCATTTTCAGAAAACATATTATTTTACACTCAACATTCACTAGTGGACCAAGATACATATTTTGAATTTATCAAGATGCAATGGAAATTTGTAACTTGGATATCTATCCTGATATGTACTCACATTCACATGTAACCCATGTTGGCCTGAGATTACATGATTTCTTTAAAGTATGAACCTTCATCCAATAGATTTTCCAAAAATACTATCAAGGGTTTTCAATTTCAGGGTATCTATTTAATGAAATATTTAAAATATGGGCTTCATTTTGGAAAGTATCAAGATTTTATCATTTTTTATCATTGAAATCATTGAAATAAGTAGTATATTTTATTTAAAATATTTTCAATTGATTTTGATATACATTCGTATGCAGTTGCTCTCACCATTTACATTCAAAAACGTAGCCTCCCTCATGTCCATATACTTTTATTCCTTGAACCTCCATATACAATTTAAAAAATTTGTTTCTATAAATCAAATACTTTCATCTTAAATACTATATAAAAGGAAGCATCCACTTTTATATGAATGTGTAAAAAACATCATGATTCATAGACCTTGTGTTGCTGATAACCCATAATCACTTTGCATGAAAAAATTTAGGTGTTCAATGTTTTTCTCAAAAACTATTTTTGGTAGTATCAATTTTAGATGAGGATGGATATGCTACATACAGAAGATGATATAGTACTTGAACAGTATCAAAAATGGTGTTGAACGTGATAATCTCTATGTTGACCCTTATAATCCAACTCTTTTAGTTAAATATCAGGCTCACCTCAACATTTAAATATGTAATAATTCATGATCAATAAATTATTTATGTAAATACATCCATAAAGGTCATGACCAAGTCACTAATGCACTATATGAAAAAAAATAACAATGAAGGTCAAAAACATGTAAATGAGATAAAAATGTATAATAAATGTCGATATATTTCACCATGTGAGGCTACATGGTGAATATATGATTATGAAATACATTTTGAGGTTTCTCCTAGTAGAGAGATTTTATTTCCATTTTCATAGTGAACAAAACATAAATAATTCAGATAGATAAAACCTTGATGACGTTCTATCCAAATCAATGATCTCCCAAAACAATTCTCACCACATGGATTAAAGAAAATGTAACTTACCCTGATGCACTATGTCCCACATATTCTGAAGTTCCTGAAAATTCATTTTATCACACATGAGAAATAATATGTTATCCCAGAAATAGAGAATTTTCTATTGGTATATTGCATTATTATCCTCCCATAATTGGAGAGCTACATTATCATAGAATATTTCTTACTAAAGTTAAAGGTCCAACCTCTTTTAATGATACTGTCAAACAAACCATCCATTTCAGTTTCAGATAAAACACTATTTTTTGAATATTTTATTGATAATAAATGATATAATTTCCTACTATTATTCTAGATATGTTCAATTATGGAATATTTGAGATTTGATCATTCATTTGCAAATTTGATGAAAATTCCAGTTTTACCATTTTAAAATTAACTGTAGTATTTCGAGAATAAATATTTTTCAGTAAATTATTCTGACTTAAAATTTTGTAACTGTGTTCCAAACTTAATGGGACACAAATTCTATTCTGGACTTGGGAGCTTTATCGTGCATATTAGTGGATTAAATCAGCCATTAAGACAAAGCTGTACTAAACTATCTTGATTGGACATAACTTCACCATTTAGGTCGTATCTTCTTAATCTAGGCTTGGATTGGGCCCCAATTTTGAGGAACGATCATGGAGATGTATTTACACAAATCATACTTCTATAACTCCGGCCAATTCATGAGTTTCAAAGGTCAAATATGCGATGAAAGTTGAAATAAAATATTTGGCCGAGTTTTCATATCTCACTTAAAAAGTTATGAAACCATAGCCCTCACAAACTCTATTTAAAAGGGTTTTTCACTTTTTGGGAGGGATGGTCGTGGCTTTGGGAAGGTGTGGACGAAAGGGTGTCTCTTTTGAGTCCCTCAAAACTCTTGTACAAAGTAAGTATTTCTGCAAACCTATCTTTCAAAAAGGCTCTCCTCTCCCACCTCCTCTTTGTATTTTTTTTCTTTCATGTTTGTATTTGAATTTTTCTTCAAATAATCTTCTGTGTTCTTACCTTTTCTTATCCTCTTAATCTTCCTAATTTGGTTGGAATCAATAGTGTATATGATATTGGGTTCTACCCTTTCAATCCTTTGCTCATGCAAAACGTCTCCATGATGACCACACCGCCCATGGAAGAGTAGTTTTTTAGTGATCGATCTATATTCTATGCTCTTCATTTAATTATTTTAAATCATTGAGATACTGTAATTCACTTAATATTATCCATGAATTATGTTTTTAAATTATAATAAACCAAGTAATCAATTGAAAAATTAACACAAAAACACACGAGGTTGAGATTTTGTGTAAATTGTGAGAGTGCGATCTTAATCGGTAATACAAGACCACACAGGATAAATTTTAGAGTTCAAATATAATACCTAAATACAATTCATCCTCATTTACAGAATTTATATGTTATCTAATTAACCACTAACCATAAGCTAACCTTACAACAACAATCAAAGCAGGGTGTTGTGATTGCATGTTCCGAATCTAGCCTAGGGTTTAAGTAATTTCACCTTTGTGGTTATGTAAACTCTCGTAGGGTTTGAGAGTTAACAAATTAGGGGATCATAAATAAGTGGATATTGATTTAAATGATAATTATTAATAAGTAAATGAAGAGGTATAGTTATATTTATTATGCTTTTTAAAATATTTTTTAAAGAAACATCTTCTTGTTGTGTCTTTTTAATCAAACTTCATTTCAATGTTAAAAAAATGCAATCTTCTTCCAGCAAACTTCATCCAGTTTTATAAACGATAAAAAACCACCACCCATACTTTCAAGTATTGTTTTAATTCTATTCTATTTTACTTTTATAATACCTTTAAGAAGTTGTTTTAATTTACTTCCTCCTTTAAGAGACGACCTTGGTCAGCCACTCTGTTGCACCTAAGCACCCAAAAACCACTAATCATTTGAGGGAATCCACAATAGCACTCGTTCAAATTGGCACCGTTTCCGGGGAGGCAAGTAATTTATTCAACCAATTATAGGTATTTAATTTATTTTTCATTTAATTATTTTATTCTCCTCTTTCTTTCTTCTTTCCCATTACTCAAGTTTTTTTCTCTTACTCTCTTCTTTTATTTTTATGGGACCAACTCAAACTTATTTTATTTTTATTATTGTCCACTTTTATTTATTTCCTTTTTATATTTCATTGATTTATGACACAAACTAATCCTGAAGATCTCTTAGATATTGACCCTGGGATTGAATGCAGACTTAGGGCTCGAATCAGACATTCTCAGTCTACGGGAAGTTTCAAAATTCAACTAGTTGTATAATTACTCCAATATCAGAACATTGAAATTGGAAGTAATTCAAATTAAACCATAAAACAAGAAATAATGGCTGAAAATAATGGAAATTAACTTCATAGAACCATTCGAGAATTAGCAGCACCCTATATTAATTATCAACCAAATTGCATTGCATATCCAAATCTCGAACCGGACTTTGAACTGAAATCCGGATTAATTAACCTTCTTCCAAAATTTTACAACCTCTCTGGTGAGGATCCCAATAAACACATTAAAGAATTTAATGTCTTTTTCTCAACCTTAAAACCAAGAAATGTTTCTGAAGATAAAATCAAACTATGAGCATTCCCATTCTCAATTGATGGAGCTACGAAAGACTGGATTTATTATTTACAACCTGAAGATGTAACTTGTTGGAACGATTTGAAACGTTTTTTCTTATAGAGATTTTTTCTAGATTCAAGGACCAAATCCATTCAAAAGGAGATATCGGGGATCAAGCAATCCTAATGTAAGTCAATGTATGAGTACTGGGAACGATTCAAGAAGTTGTGTGAAAGCTGCCCATATAACCAAATTAGTGAGCAACTCCTAATCTAATACTTCTATGAAGGACTCACAACTATGGATAGAAGCATGGTGGATGTCATGGTTGGAGGATCATTGGTGGGAAAGACACTAGTAGATGCACATGCATTAATTGAAAGAATGTCCCAAAACTCCCAACAATGTGGTGATCGAGGTACACCACATGTCAGGGGAGTACATCAGGTAAGTCCATCTTCTCTTGAAAGTCATTTGATTGATACCAAGTTGGAAGAATTGACAACTATGGTAAGGCAGATTGCTTTGCCACAAAAGACATCCCAACCCCCTCCTTCAAGAACTTGTGTCATTTTAACTGAGACAAGCCACCCAAGTGATTGTTTCCCCCAACTATAAGAAACAAGAGATTGTGCAGCAGTGTTTCTTGGGTGACCTTATTAGCAGCAACAACCATATCCCCAAAAGAAGCTTTATTCCATTGAACCAATATACAACCAAGGGTGGAAAGATCAATCAGACATGAGGTATGGCTTTGGACAATAATAAATTACACCCTTTCAAAAAACATCTAGCAACATCTGCCTTACCAGCAGGGTTTCCAACAACCCCAAAGGAGATTTGATGCCCAAGTATCAACAATCCAGCAACAAGGGAATCCTCCACCCAAGGTAGATTCTAACACTGATGAACTTTTGGAGAAATTTTTTCTTAATCAACAGAATGAGATGAAGAGTCAAGGTTAGGAGCAGAGGGAGTTGAAGAATCAAATGAGCCAGATTTCCACCGCCCTCCATGAACTTGTAAGTAATAATTCTAGAAACCTACCTTCCCAACCCACTCCAAATCCAAAGGGGAATGTCAGTACCATCACATTGAGAAGTGGGAAGCAAACAACTGATGATTATCCACCTAACATTCCACTTGTATTCACCTCAACTCAAAAAAATCCCAATTCCACATCTACTGATGAGCAACCCAAGGAAAAAGATAAAGGTAAGAAAAAGATTAATGATGTTCCTCCTAAACCCCTTCCTTTTCCAAACAGGGTTGTTCAAACCAATAAGATGGATGAATAAGCAATGCAAAAGGAGGTTTTGGACACATTCAAGCATGTGGAGATCAAAAATCCAATACTTGAATCCATTAAGCAAATTCCAAGGTATGAAAAATTCTTAAAAGAACAATGTACCAATCAAAAAGGCCTCAAGGTAAATGAAAGGATCAATATTGGAAGGAATGTGTCAACACTCATTACACCAACTCTAGCAATGCCGACAATGTGCAAGGATCGAGGGACATTCACCACACCATGAACCATAGGGGAGTTTCACTTTTCTGATGCACTTTGTGATTTGGGAGCTTCCATAACTGTGATGCCTCACTCTGTATTCTCTTCTTTGCAGGTTGGTGAGATGAAACCGATGAGAGTAGTGGTTCAGTTGGAAAATAGAGTTACAACATATCCAGTGGGATTCCTTGAGGATGTACTTGTCCAGATAAGATACATGATCTTTTCAGTAGATTTCTATATGCTTAACATGGAGGATGATCAGGTAAGATCTCATGATCCCATTATATTAGGTATACCCTTCCTCAAAACTACAAAAAAATATCATAAATGTCAATGAGGGTACACTTTCCATGGAGTTTGGAGATAATGTTGTTTTATTTAATGTTATGGATTCCAAGAATTACCCCTCAGAGGATCGTTCTTCATTTGTTATCTCCCATTTTGAACCACCAAATAAAAACCCCATGGAATTTGATTATTCTATGCTTAGAGAAATTATGAGTATTGGTTATAGGTTGTGTCTAAGAGTACTTCCACACCTATTTCTAATGCACAAGACTCTCTTAGATTTTATTTTGAAATGGAATCATATTCTGATTTTGATCATGTGAACTCTGATTATTACATGGATGTTGAGTATGCTGATGGATTTGATGCTTTATTATCTAATTTTGATGACGTATATTCTGATACTGATTCTATTTGTGCACATATTTCAGTTTCTTATATGTCTCCATCCATACACCACCACCCTACACTGGAACTCAAGAAATTGCCACCAAATCTCAAATACTCATACTTGTTGAGTGGTGAGAAATTACCTGTTATCATTGCAAACAATCTATATTTTGAACATGAAGAAAAACTTTTGAATCTTTTGAGGGAGAACATCAGGGAAATTGGGTGGACCTTGGATGACATATCGGGTATTAGACCCTCCATTTTCATGCATAGGAATCTTTTGGAGGATGGGGCTAAACCGGTTAGGCATCCTCAAAGAAGACTCAATCCAACACTTTTGGAGGTTGTTAAAAAAGAGGTTGAAATTTTTTTCAAGGCACGTATAATCTATCCCATTTCAGATTCCAAGTGGGTGAGTCCTATTCAGGTTGTGCCTAAAAAAAGTGGTGTTACAGTTGTAAAAAATGATAAAGAGGAGTTAGTTCTTATGAGGGTGAAAAATAGTTGGCGTGTGTGTATTTATTATTGGAAACTAAATCAATCTACTCGCAAGGACCATTTCCCCCTCCCATTTATTGATCAGATGCTAGAGAGAATTTCTAGAATAACACATTATTGTTTCTTGGATGGATTTTATGGATATTTTCAGGTTCCTATTACTCTGGAGGATTAGCATAAGACAACATTCACTTGTCCTTTTGGTACGTTTTCCTACCGAAGGATGCCATGTGGACTTTGCAATGCCCCAGGTACTTTCCAGCGATGCATGGTGAATATTTTTTCTGATTTTATTGTGACCTTCATGGAGTTATTCATGGATGATTTTACAGTTAATGGGTCTTAATTTGATGAATTTCTAAGTAGTTTGGAAAAGGTGTTGAATCGTTGTATTGAGAAGAATCTGGTCTTGAACTTTGAAAAGTGTCATATCATGGTAGAGCATAGCATTGTCTTAGGGAATGTAGTGTCAAAACATGGGATATAGGTTGATAGATATAAGGTAGATATTATTTCATCCTTAACATATCCTTCATGTGTGTGTGATGTTATATCTTTCCTAGGGCATGTAGGATTTTATCGGTGCTTCATCAAATATTTTAGTAAGATTGATCTTCCTATGTCACGATTACTTCAAAAGGATTCTAATTTTGTGTTTGATGATTCTTACAGGACTTCCTTTGATGAGATAAAGAAGTGTATGATCACTCCACCTATCATACATCCCCCATGGTGGGATATTTCTTTTGAGCTTATGTGTGACGCCTCCAACTTCACGGTTAGAGCTGTCTTATCTCAGAGGGTGGAGGGATGTTCACATGTGATCGCATATGCATCGAGGACATTGGATTCAACCCAATCAAACTACACAGCCACAAAAAAGGAGTATATTACAATCATATTTGCTTTTGATAAATTCCATTCATATTTATTGGGCTATAAAGTAGTTGTTTTTTCTGACCATGTCGCTCTGAGGTACCTCTTGAAGAATCCAGATGCAAAGCCCAGGCTAATCTGATGGATGCTCCTGCTTCATGAATTTGATATTGAGATAAAGTAAAAAAATGGATCATAAAACATGGCAGAGGACCACATGAGTACGCTTACTCACACACTAGAGGATGACACCTTGGACCAGGTACCACTTTGGGACACTTTCCCTGATGATCATCTTAATTCCATCTCAGGTACGCATCCTTGGTATGCAGATTTAGTTAACTACCTTATTGCCTCTGAAATCCCTTCAAATTTAAAGAAAAATCAAGTCCAAAAATTAAAAGGTGGGTCTCAGTATTATGTTTGGGATGATCCATACCTCTGGAACATGTGTAGTGATCAAGTTATTAGGAGGCGTGTTTCTGATCATGAGTTGGATTCTGTTTTACATTTTTTTCATACACTTTCTTGTGGTGGACACTTTGGACCCCAACAGATAGCTAGTAATGTTTTGTACTTTGAATTATATTTTCCTAGATTATTCCATTATTCTCATGTGTTTTTTAAGTCATGCTATCATTTCCAACACACTGAGAACATTTCTAGGAGACATGAGATGCCCCAAAAACCCATACTATTCTGTGAGATTTTTAATGTATGGTGCATTGATTTTATTTGTCCTTTTCCTAGTTCATTTCGATTTTTATATATTTTGGTTGTCGTTGATTATATGAGTAAATGGGTGGAGGCTAAGGCCATCAGGACTGATGATTATCATGTTGTTGTGGAATTTTTCAAAGCATAGATTTTTTTAGGTTTGGAGTATCGAAGGTCATCATCAGTGACCAAGGGACACACTTCTGCAATCAGAATTTTTCTTCCCTTCTTCTGAAGTATGGGGTGACACACAAAACATCAACACCATACCACCCTCAAACAAATGGCCAGGATGAGGTTTCAAATAGGGAATTGAAACAAATTTTAGAGAAAACTGTGCTGCAAAATAGGGAAGATTGGAGCAAGCGCTTGGATGATGCATTGTGGGCTTATAGGACAACATACAAGAAACCCATTGGTATGTCCCCATTTCGGATTATTTTTGGGAAAGTATTTCATCTCCCTGTAGAGGTTGATCATCGGGCTTATTGGGCTATAAAGAAATGCAACATGGATTTGGCCCAAGATGGAATCCAAAGGAAGCTACAAATTCAAGAGCTTGAGGAGATTAGATTTTCATTATATGATAACTCAAGGCTTTACAAGGAAAGATCAAAAGTAGCTCATGATAGAATTATCCAACAAAATGAGTTTCATGTTGGAGTGAAATTCCTTCTCTACAGTTCACGACTGAAGCTGATGCCTGGTAAGTTGTGTTCCAGGTGGTTAGGTCCTTATGTTGTGACTAATGTTTTCCTTATGGTGCAGTGGAGATCACACAATAAGACACAAGAAGGAGCTTTACAGTCAATGGGAAACGTTTGAAGAGATACATTGAGGGACTTCCTACTGATGCAATAGATTTTATCACACTGCATGACCCCATCATCACTTGAGCACATCAGGTTGTTCCTAACCCTTTAACTTTGTTATTATTTTTCCTTTTTAAAATTATACATTTCATGTGCATATATCATCTCATGGGTTCACATTAAGGACAATGCAATATTTTAAGTGTGGGGGAGGTAACCTTTTATTTTAGTAATTTCAATTGTTTTCCTGTTCTTTTAAAAAAAATTGTGTGTTTTTCAAATTTTGTGTGTTTATTTTTCAATTTTTTATGTGTTTTTGATACTTTTGAGCTGAAATAATTCTCAAAAACTATTTTGAAATCCATATCAATAAGTGAAAAAATTTATCCCTAGAAATTAATCTTAAATGAATGCTGAAATGACTTTGTTTCAAGTTCAAATATTTAGAAATTTCATAAAAAGTATACTTAATTTTGAATCACATGCCACATATCACTATCTTTATATTTGAAATCACATTCCTGTGAGGCTTTTAAACCATTATTTTTATATTCTTCACATTCACCTCACTTCTTGGGAGAACCAAACCATGCTTGATTTAACCATAATTTGATTTATTCTTATAAAAACTTGATGGTTTGAGGTAATTATGTTTAAACGATTGAGGAATTTATTTGGTATTAAATCCCCTATTTCCAAGAATCTTTTTTCATAATGGTCTACCTTGAACATTTGATCCTTTTAGCCCTTAGAATCCCTGAACATCCTATTAGGTTAGCCACATTATAAGCCAATTTTCCCTATCCAACTAACTCTTGAAGTGAAATTGCATAATCTAGTTGAACTTAAGTGTGGGGAAAGCTATCTTTTATTGTGCTACAACATTCTGTGATACTTTGGGTGGAAATTTAAATTCTGAAGAGATGTGTTTGCTGCTGAAGACAATAATTATATTGAAAGTTGTGCCTTTTCTAGAGCTTTCATGATAAGTGAAGATGTGCCTTTTCTGGAGCTTCTAATTGAGGTAGAAAGTTGTGCCTATCTAGAGCTTTCAAGAAAATCATGTTTGAGAAGATTGAAATTTTAGTTGTTGAATGATGAATGGTGTAAATTTACCATGAAATTTCATAATGATGGATATGAATTGATACTATGGGGATTAATGAGGAGATCATATTTAAGTGAAAATTATATTAATGCAATTTTGTTTCAAAAAGTGTCAATCCCTCCTCATTCAGCCTTAGAGTTTTTCACATCTAAATCCTACCAACCAAAAGTCACAGAACAACCTTGAAAAGTACTCATGAACAAAATATATCCTTAACTCACATTGTGTGGTGATGTAGGAATTTATCAATCCTATAGTGACCCTTGTATGAGTTTGGATAAGAAAGACATTGCAAAAAAATTTGACATTTGTGTGATAAGAGAAAATTCAAGTGAGGTAAGTGTTTTGTGCATTGGAGGATAAATAAAGTGGAAATATATTTAATTATATAAATGGAGAAATTGAAATAATGGTTTTTATGAGGCATGATATCTTCTGTTTCTTGGTGTGGAATTGTTGGATCTCAAGGATATGTGTTTTAAAATTGTTTTGATTTAATATTGATCTTTACTTGATATGAGGTTTTTCCTAGGAGTGAAAAAGGGTAAGTGTGGGGGAGTTTCTAAACCACTATTTTGTTGAATATTTTGTTGATAATAAATGATATAATTTCCTCCCATTATGCTAGATATGTTTAGTTATGGAATATTTGGGATTAGATCATTCATTTTCAAATTTGATGAAAATTCTAGTTTTACCCTTTTAAAATTCACTTTAGTATTTCTAGCATAAATATTTTTCAGTAAATTATTTTGACTTAAATTTTTTTAAATGTGTTCCAGACTTAATGGGATACAAATTCTATTCATGACTTGGGAGATATATTATGCATATTAGTGGATTAAATGGGCCATGAAGACAGAGCTGGACTGAACTATCTAGATTGAAAATTACTTCACCATTTTGGCCGTATATTCTTCATCCAGGCTTGGATTGAGCCCCAAATTTGAGGAACGATCAAGGAAATAATTTTAAACAAATAATCCTTATAGAAGGATGGTCAATGAATGCATTTTCGTGTTCAACTATGTGGTGTAACTTGGAATAGAATATTTCGCCGAGTTTTCATTTCACAATTAAAAAGTTATGTCACCATAGCCCTCACAAACTTTATTTAAAGGGGGTTTTCACTCTTTGGGAGGGATTTTTGAGGCTTTGGGATGGTTTTTAGGAAAGGTTGTCTCTTCGAAGCCCCTCAAAACTCTTGTAAGAAGTAAGTCTTTGTGAAAACCTCTCTTCCAAAAAGGATCTCCTATCCTACTTCCTCTTTATATTTCTTTTCATTCATGTTTGTATCATGATTTTTTATTCAAATAATATTCTGTGTTATTCCCTTTTATTATTATATTAATATTCCTAATTGGTTTTGAATCAATAGTGGAGACGAAATTGGGTTCTACCCTTTCAATCCTTTGATCATGCAAAACATCTCCACGATGACCACACCGCCCATGTAAGAGTAGTTTTTTAGTGATCGGTCTATCTTCTACCCTATTCATTTAATTATTTTTGAATCATAGAGATACTATAATTCACATAATATGATCCATGAATTGTGTTTTTTAATTATAAGAAATTAATCAAGTAATTGAAAAATTAACACAAAAACATGTGAGGTCAAGATTTTGTATAAATTGTGAGAGCGTGGTCTTAATCGGTAATACAAGAACACATGGGATTAATTTTTAGAGTTAAAATATAATCCCTAAACAGAATTAATCCTCATTTTCAGAATTGATATGTTCTCTAATTAACCACTGACCATAAGCTAACCATAGAACAAAAATCAAATAAGGGTGTTGTGATTGCGTGTTCCAAAGCTAGCCAAGGGTTTAAGTAATTTCATCTTTGTGGTTAAGTTAACTCTCGCAGGGTTCAAGGGTTAAAAAATTAGGGGATCATAATTAAGTGGATATTGATTTATATAATAATGATTAATAATTAACTAAAGAGGTATAGTTAGTTTGATTATGCCTTTTAAAATATTTTCTAAAAAACATCTTCTTGTTGTGTCTTTTTAATCAAACATTATTTCAAAATTAAAAAATGCAATCTTCTTCCAAAAAACTTCTTCATGTTTTATAAAAGATAAAAAAACCACCCCCTATCCTTTCAAGTAGTGTTTTAATTTTATTATATTTTACTTTTAGAATACCCTTAAGAAGTTGTCTTAATTTACTTCCTCCTTTGAGAGACGACCTTGGTCAGCCACTCTGCTGCACCTAAGTACCCAAAAACCACTAATCATTTGAGGGCACCCACGACAGCTCTCTTTCAGTTTCCAAGATGCATTCTATGCTTTGGGTTTACATAGTGATGAAGCAAAATTCATTGCTGTTATTCAAAAGGCTTCTGTTTTGGAAATAGGGAATTCCTTCCATAGGTTGTTTTCTAACTTCTTATTCTCAAACACAGTTTCATGACTACACCATGTATGGAGTAGCACATGGAAAATACTATTTGAAGATATTGAATATATTCAATAGAAATGTTACAATACCAAGGTATATGAACATTTTATTATGATATTACTTTATCCTATTTATATGTACATCTTCTAACACAAATATAAATGACATAATGAAAATAGTTTAAAATTTCTTTTTCTTCTAATTATTTCATTATTTTAATGAATTCACAATAACACTTTCAATTGTAAATATACTAAATAATATAAAATTTTTAAGGGTATTTGTATAAAATAGTGGGTTATTTTGTGTCAAAATCAATATAACATGATATTTTCATGTTGCACAAATTTTAAGATATAGCATAATTTTATGTCTAACATTATAATCACTATAGAGTTGGTATAGTGAAAAAAGAATATTACTTTATTTTTCCCAAATATCATGCAACTAAATGCATTTCATTTATTGATCAAATAATCCTATACAATTTTAAATTGATTTCCAGTGCTAGAAATATTACTTACAGTAACAGTGTTGTTTTCCCCCTATAAAAGTTGTGTAAATAAGATATTCCAGTCCTTTAAAAATTGACCACTACAGTGCTAGGAATATTACAATGTTTTATTTTCGTTGCTACATCTGTATATATTCAAGTGCTATAAATATTCCAATGTTTAAAAATTTACATTCTACTAGTACATAACATTTTTCCCACTATTAATTTTTCAGTGTTGAAAATAGAATATCTAGTGATGTATTCCCACTGTTACATGCCCACTGCTATATACACAGATTGATACAATCTGTATACACACTACTTCATATAGTATAAGAAGATTTTGTTAACATTTTTCATACATTGGTTGAGTAATGTAATTGAAATAAATTCAGTTGATATTTTATCTTGTTTAAATAAAATTACTAACTCATTCAAATAATTAAAAATTGTATGCTATAACGAAACCATTGTACATTGTTTGAAATATCTAACCCATGCTTCGAAATTTTACTACATTCCACTATAACATAACTTTGTTCCCACTATTAATTTTAAAATTCTAAAAATAGAATATACAGTGTTGTATGCCCACTGCTACATGCCAACTTCTACCTACCAATGATGTTAGAAACTGCATGCCCACTAATACATGGTGTATAACTAGATTTTGTGAACATTTTTCATACTTTATTAGAGAGAAGTAATTTAAATAAATTAAATTGATATTTTATCCAATTTAAATAAAATAAATAACTCATTAAAATAATTAAAAACTATATTCTATAAATAATCTATTGTACATTGAAATAACTAACTCATTCATATAAATTTATCTGTATTACTTTCCCATGTTTATATATCTCAGGTCTCACCCAGAAACTATTTTTTACTTGACTTTTTGATAAAATTTATTTCATATATACATATTTCATTCATATCTAAAATGATCTTATGATAACAGAAATATATCTCACAGATCATCAACTACACCAATATGCATTATTTGATATTGACAACATGATTTCCTCTCATGGAATAACATTGAATAATTATCATCCTATTCTTCTTCCAAATTAGTCTGCTACTTTCATTGGAAATATATTGGTTGAATCATACCTAAATAATAAAAATGAAAACCTTCATGAATATTTTTCTATTATATATAGAAAAATGACCAATGAATAAGAGATGTAGTAACCATAATTATTAATACCACAAACACACCCACTGTATGTGTTTTATTTTTACATGGATATGGAGGCACATGTAAAAATTTATTATGGAAACAATAATGTTACTAGTATGATATGAAGGATGTATTGTACTTGTTGTAGCTTCAAGAGGTATTACATCATTTCTTCTTCGTAGTGGGAAAACTTCACAATCAATTTTTTATTCTAATTTCTGTTAAAAAAAACTAAACTTTCCACATTCAACTAGGATGTGAATTTATTGATCTTTTGAAAATTGAAAAATAAATTATTTTGGATGGGGAACCAATAGAACATAAATATTTCATTGAATATTTGGATCATACATTGAGGGACATCATGACAAAAAATATTCTTTATGCATCTAATATCCCGTTTGGTGGAAAAATAATTTATATTTGTATAGATTTTTCGTATATTTTTTCAATTGTGAATCATGTGAATATAAAAGATGCAATATTTTCATGTCTAAAATCCTCTCATCTATGGAATCATTGTCATGTTATTCCTCTAAAGGTCAACATAAGACTAATTTCGTCCAAGACCTCTATTTACTCTTCTGAACTCCATGATTTTCCTAGTTGGATTCTGCAAATAGGTGATGGTGTGCTTTTTGATTATACTGGAAATGATAAAGAAATAAAATTTTATATGATTCTCTAAATCCTGCATTTCAAAACCCAATTGATGCTAATTTTCAAATAACATACCCATTTTTATCTACAATGTAAAATGATCCAAAATACTTAAAGGAATGGTATATTATAGCATCAATATGATATGTTGTCTAATAATTGAATGATTACAGGTTAACATTTATTCCTAGAGAAGAAAAATTTTATCTCAGTTTTGATTCAGTCTGTCATGCAATTTTATATAGAGACACACCAGAGAACATATATAAACCATATATTATAATTTGAATCAAAATCTATGGTTTATCGTGTTGTAAGTTAATTCTCAATGTGGAGGTAGTGGTAATGTTGTTTAGAGATGTAGACCAATATTATGGACTTTGTAATGTAACATAGTTAATAGTCACAGATTTGGGAGATCATGTAATCAAATATCAGATTCTAACTTGGACTCATTCTAGGATATATACTTTTATTACTAGAGTAAATATGACTCATTAAAATTTGAGGTGGCCATTCAAGATTCATAGGAGATAGTATCCTTAAACTATTACAATTTCAATTAATATCATCAAAATCTGAGTTTAGTCTCTTTCTTCAATTGTAATATACATACAATATCCTGTTTTTTCTCATGGATAGTTATATATAGAAATATCCAAAATAAAAAACATGATAGGTTTGAAATTACTGATATGTGATAAAGAAAACAAAACATTATGGAGTATAAGTAATATTGTTTAGAAATAAATATTCAAAAAATTACATTAGGTATAAAGAAATTTTAAATATTACATTTGATGTAAATTTACATCTTTAGCATTGTATTTTTATTACAGTAATCATTTCACAATGATGTTTTCTTTAATAATTATTTTTATTTTCATTATTAATATAGTTTTTTATAAATGGACCATATGAAAACTCATTTATAACAAATTTTCATTAATGATAATGTAACATTGAAAATTGAAGTATGAATAATTCAGATGAAATAGCAATCATTGATTTTCTCCCTTCTAATGAAAATGTGAGTTATATATTATAGATTTAAATCAAAATTAAAAATTACTATATTTTAATCTAAAATTTACATTATATTAAGAATGTTATCTATATAAGTTTTCAAATTACTTAATCATTGTACTATTCTTAATTTTATTTTTAATAACTGATAACAGATGTATGCTTATTTTTAATTATGTATTTTTTTAGTTTTTAGTATATAATTATGAAGATGACTTTGTTTTCTTTCAATTGATGTCTATTTATAACAGATAGTATGTATATTACACTTTCAAAAAAAGTGTATGTATATAATTATTTGTTTCATGCAATTTTAAGGGATACATATCATATATATCATTTAGTAATAAAATCATTAGTATAGAGTTTAATTTCCATGATCATAAAGTGATACAACAAATCATCAAAATAAAACATATCAGATGTACTATAATTGATATTTATTGTAATTGATATTTGTAATATTAATCTATTATAATCTAGTGATTTTATGTAAACTAACATATTATATTATAATATGTATGTATACTGATATCAATTAAATATAAAATTATCTCTTACATATCATATATTATATGTTAACTTATTTATGTATTTAAATTGATATCATATGTAATTTTTTATATTTTACCAACAGATTACTAGCATTGTTTCTATGTGATATGTAATCCACTATATATGATGATAATCTAATACTACATTTTATACATTTATTATGTAATTTTTTTCCAATCCCATCTATAGTAGTATAGTAATATATACCAATTAAACTCTATTTTTTATATCCCCCTCTCTCTCTTAATTCTATATATGTATTACATGTATTAAAATTAGACGAAAAATTTAAATTAATACTAAATATATTAATATAATAGTATAAAAATGGATAGATCTAATTAACTAATTGTGTAATCATAGAGTAGACATTTTAACTCACTAAAATGTATCTCATTGTATACATTATATCTCACTACATACATTTTTTTTATAGAGACTTATTTTTATCTCACTACATACATTTTCTATAAGTAAAATGTATAGTGTTATATTACTACATACATTTTATCCCACAGAATGTATTGCATCTCATTTTTAGGTATAGAAAAAAATTTATTCAATGAAATTAACATACCATATTATTTATTTCGATGCAATTTATAAAATGAAATTTACTAAAAATTAGGAATTTTTATATGTCCCGTGTAACATTTATTTTCAACATATAATATTCAATTCAATTTTTAGTTTACTTCATTTATATTTCATTCAATTAAATTTATTTAATAAATCTACATTTTTATTAAAAGAACGAGTCAATGTAATTTATTTACCATTATCTACAATATTATTTTAAGCATATGAGTTCAGTTAAATTTTGAAGGAAACAACCATTCAAGAAATAATTTGTGGACAAAATCATATAACAAAGTTGAAAATTATTCTACGAGATGGTTTGTGTTATGTAATAAAAAAATATATTATTAAAAATAAAGGGAATAATTTAGCATAACAGAATAATTTAAAAATATTTTTTAACTAGAGCACTCATATAAAACCTTATGATGTGAAACATAAACTTTTCAAATTGAAATTCATTCCATTTGACTATCTAAAACAAAACAGGGTTCTTGATAATTTTTTCATAGGTGAATTTTATTTTACATTTATCATTCTCCAACAGTAAATAGTTTTATTTATTGAATGTTAGAGTATCGATAATGAAAATTTTATATTAGATGTTATTGGAAAGAAACACCACCATCATCCAATCCAACCATAAGTAAAAAATAACAAGAGAATGTAACTTAATCTGACTGGTGGTAGGTAAATTGAAATTCAATTTCCAAAATACTCTCAACTATAGAATCTTATAATTAAATTTATATTATGTTTCCAATTAAATATCCAAGTGAAATAAGTAGGAATTTTACATTATGGGATAAATTTGTTGTACTACATACAAGACTTCTTGAAAGATGAAACTAAACCTGCTAACATTTTGGTTCGGCAACATGTCCTTGAAAAGTGACTTAGTAGTATATTCTTTCAATATTCCTTAAATATTAAATATAAAATTCCAAAAAAAATCATGGAACTATTAATTAATTATATCTCATTCAATATTGTTTAGACACAGTAACTATTTCCACATGCAGGAATGAAATAATGCTTCTGTTCAATCCATAAATTCTCATATTTTAATATTTTAAAAACAGGTAATCATTTTTTATACTCATCTAGAAATAGAATATTTTTTTATATTATATTTATTTTGTATCATACTATATGATAAATTTTCACTATGCTACTTCTAATTGAACCTTTTCAAATTTTAAATCTGCTTTAACATATGAAGCAAGTGTATATAAGTACATTATTAATTTACATATATTTCACTGTAACTATCTATTTATGCTTAAACTGTATTAAATTAGTCTCGATGTTGCTTTTGAAAATTTAATAACATTATTTACTCATTAGTGTGCTCAAAACACCACAATAACCATTTGAAAACATGATCACAACATCCTTAGTATGTTCTCTATCATCTGGAACATTATTTTAGATGATTGAAAAGAAGAAAACAATTATAGAAATTAGATCATGTACAGAGGATACATAATTGATTTAATTAGTGAGAATTAATTTTTTTATCAACTCATGAAAAATACAGTATATTGTTTATACACATTAATGATTCATTTAAATCATTATAGGTTATTATGTTCACAATGGTGGCTATGGTGAACAAAATTCAATGCAACTATAATTGGTATAATGAATCAGGCATTTCTTGTAGAAAGAAGGTTGATTACATGAATGAAAAAATTTAGTAGAATAATTGTAATTCATAACTTCATTATTCTATTCCAAGGTTATTTTTCTATATTTCCAATCTAATATTTATGTTTTATGACAATTTATGACTACTAAGTTTTATTTTGTAATGATCATTAACTTTTAAATAATGTTAGTGAAAATTACACTCAATAGATTTCATATTGAATTATTAATTTTAAAACATTTGGTTTTTACAATATAAAATATGCCACATCTATATCTTACATAAATTTTTGAGACCATTAAATGGTGAATGTCAAAACTATAAAATTATGGAATCTTTGAGATAAATTTAAATAGGTCTAACTTGAATATATTCCTTTATTATATATCAATTCCAAATTCTAATTAGTGATAATGATGTTTCTATATCAAGCATCCTCATTGAAAAATAGGTTATGCAAATTTATATCAAAAATAGCTTTAGATCTTAGAGATTTAATGATTCAATTAAATGATTAATATTCATATAATGTTTTTTATGTATGTAAAAATTTTAATGAATTGTTTTTATAAATCGTAGGAGAATGATGAGTTTGTATTTCCTATTAACCAACATGTATTAAAAAATAATACTATTATTATCAGTGTTGAAGTCTCAAAATTCAATATATATAAAAAAATGAACATTAGAACAAAATAATTTCAAAGTTATCTACATTACAGATAAGGCAGAACAAATCAGAGATTTTATGGGCTCTTTAAAAGAAGTCAGAGTATGTAAATAAAACCCATTTCACATAACATGTATAGTTATTTTTTGTGGTTCACTATAAATTTCATTATCTTATAGGATGCGCCTTCTAATTAAACCTCCCGAAAATCCGTTTCAAGTACTAAAATAATTTCATCTTCATACCCAATGGTATGAACTATTTAATTTCATGTCTGTTTCAATTTTATATTGACCAATCATTTTATTTATATACATACCTTAATATTTTATATTGTACCCATCTTGTGCATATAATATGATCCATGATCTAATTTTAATATGATAACTCGTGCTTTTATAACTATGTAATATCATATGATTACTAGTATACATGTAATATTATTAATGGTGTTTTTTAAATCATTTGATATTATATAAAGTAATTTCTAAAATAAATAAAACTAATAAAATAAAGAAATAAGTTTTATACTCCATTTCAAGTTGTTAAAAATCCAATTTACTATCATTATCCATTTCTACGGGTATTATTATATCAAGATCACATTATTAAATTCCATAAAATATTTAATTTTAGTACTTTCAAATTTTACCATTGTAATCATGTTATATAACTCATTTTAGGATGAATTTGAGTACATAAATTATTAATTAATTTAAATTAAAGTACTCTAATTACAGTCACTAGACTGGATAATATGACTATAGTCTTTGAAATTTTCCAGGTGTAGAGGAATTAAACTAGATATTATTATTATCTTGAAATAATTCATTCTGGGAATTTGATTATGAGAATAGCCAAAATGACACCAATCATAATTATCACAAAAAACAGCACTACCAACATAGCCTTCCATTCCATGGAATAAATCAAATAGACCTACTTTAATATATTTATGATCTATAAATTAACAGATTATACTATGGATATAACTTGCATATCATATGATATGTTACATATCACTTGTAATCTGATAACATATTGATGTTGTAACATCCTGCAACTATATTTATGTATTACTAAACCTGTTTTTACCAAGATTTGATTGGTTTTTGTTTCAGAATGTTTTGGGTTGAAATTTTAAATGTTATAAAAATTCTGGGCTAGTGCACGGTTGGCGCACAGTTCTCCCAAGCTGTGTTCCCTCTCAAGACAAATCGTGAAAACCCATAATGTGGTTATGTTTTTCAATTGGAAAATAGTTTTTCAGACTATGCATTCTCTTAGGGGAAACTATGTGTCCCATTTAAAGGGGTGAACATCCAAACCGCATGGTTTCGTCTAACCATGTGAAACTACCCCGCAAATCATGCCCGACTTTTAATTAATCCGGAAATCTAATTTTAAAATCCCGAAACCCACACTTTAGGAGTCGTACGGACCCAGAATGACCCCATACGATTTCTTATTCCACATGATCACCCAAGAGAGATTATTGGACCATAAAAACCCTCCTCGATGTGATTTCAATCCTGATGGATGTCATTTTATATCCTCATGGTTAGTTTCCTCTCCTTGTTCTCTATCTCCAACTATCTCTCTTCTCCTCGCTAGGGTTCCATGGATCCCCGTGTTGCTTTTTGGATCTAATACCCTATTTTTTTATCTTAAACCTATGTTTTATCCTTATTTTCGGGATTCCATGATCTTTTTTCTTTATTGATAAACCCCAATTAAGGTTTAGTGAATTCAGATCTGTTGATTCTGTGGTAGGTGGTTCCATCACGATGCCCAAATTTTTTTAAGCCTAAATTTCTTAATTTAATTTAAACTTTTTAAATTAAATTAAATTTCATGATTTCAAGTATAAGTATTTCAATTATTTTGGTGGAAAAAATCCATTCCATTGAATTGGGATTTCAAAATGGGATTCTAGCATGAAATTGGGAAAACCTATGATTCCATTAAATTGGGGTGTGTTTATGGAAATTTGTGAAATTTTAATTGTTTAATTTAAATTTTGGAATGGTTTTGATTGGAAAATTATGAGAAAACCCAATTCCATTGAAATGGGTGTTTGTTGAGAAATTGATGGAAATTGTTGAAGTTAAATTTTTTTATTTAATTGGGAAAGGGAATTGTGAAATTGAATTGTGAATTAATTTCAAAATATTTTTTTGAAAAAATGGATTAAAATGGTTTAAATAGAAACATTTGGATTTTATCTTGGAAAAGACATTTTTTATTAAAAATTAATTTTGGTTTTCAAATTGAAATAGGAATTTTTAAAATGGGGGAATGAAACTTAATTTTATTTTAAAGTTGCATAAAATAAATTGTCCATCATTGAATTTTACAAGAGCATAAGAAAGCCTAGGTATTTAGTGAGTTATTAGGTCAATCAAGCTAGGTTGGAATTTCCCTAGTAATAGATTGACACTTTACAACACTAATAAAATATTGGTCAACGTGTCTTACATTACCATGGGAAATGGATGAGACCGCTCTTTCCATTGATAAGGGGGATGTCTAAACATTGTGGATTATTACATAAGTGTGTGAGGATCACATAAACCGGAACTATCATACCTCATGGTAGATGACCATGTAGTTCATTTATTTATATAATAGATATAAATGTATGTCATTTTTTTAAGCTGTATTACATGCATTCTGATTTATATAAACTGTTTTATATAAAATTTTTCATTTAATCTATTTCTGTAAATCACAATTTTTAAAAGTATTTCCATCAATTGAAATGTGAATCATGAATTACTAAAGTATTTACATATTTTAAGAAGTAAAGAATTATTGATTTAAATATGATTTTGAAATTCCAAAATGGTTTATTTGAAAATTGAAAGCTTTTTACATAGTAAATTTAATGTTGGCATCTTATTATGGAATCCCTGGTGAGACCCTACTATGATTTTAGATCACACTCTACCTGTGCCTTCAAATGTTTGTAGATTATCTCCTTATAAGTTCAAGTAGGGGTAAGGAACCACTTATAGGTGGTTCTATCTGTTGATCTGTGGACTTGGAGAGTTGCATCCTTTGAAACATGGGCTCTTTATCTTCTTATTTTTTTTCTAGTACATTATTTTAGTACTTCGGGTTTTCATACCTATTTGACTTCTAGTACACTTCTCCTAGTGTAGTTTTTTTAATGCATACTGATTTGTTATCTTTCTTATATATTTGATGCACCCAAATTCATCATTAATTCATTAAGGTGTAGATAAAATTATAAATCTATATTATCGCAAACAATACGACCCATGAACCTGTAGTATAGCCGAAGTCTGGGTTCAAACCCACAGAGAACAGGGAACACAACGATGAAAAATCTTAACTAATGGTTACGATACTCCAATTACAGTTTCGTTTAATTAATCTAATAATAAAATTAAAATAAATGACTTAAAATAGAGAAAAAAAGATAGGGTAATTAGTTTATATGGGTGGTTTTCTTAAATAAATTAATTCAATTTCACTTGAAAAATAATTATATAAAATATCTGCACAACTAAACAATTTCAGTGATAGAAGAAATATTCCTTATCTATAAAACAACCTTGTAATCCTAATTCATAATAGTCAAATTATTTAATATACCAGGATGCTTTATGTTCATATTGTTGAAATAAGATTATTAATTACATTCAATGGTTATGAAAAAAATGTCTCAATCATGTTGGGGTTCACTCATTATTGAAAACATATGGTTAATGATTCAGTGATGAATAAAATAGACACACATGAAGAACATGATAATATCGCATAAATTCATCATTATGATTAAAGGTAAATAGAACTATAACGGTTTGAATCCCCTTTAAGTGATTTTGTTATCCCCTATGGGTTTTATTCAACCATCATTGGGTGGTCGCTGACAGTGATTAAACACAAATACATAGGAGATAGATTGAGAAATAAAGAAGAAAAGAATAAAGGAAACACAAATATTAACATTAATCTAAATAGAATTCCACATAACATAGACGAAGAAGAAATAAATAAAACATAAAAACTGAATGAAAAACCTATCTATGGAAAAACAGAATGCTATGACAGCCTCCTGATGCCCACACCTCCAACATTGAATGGAATCCCATTTATCCTAGTTTGATCCTGTATAAATAGGAAAGGGTGTAATCAATGGGGTATGGTTAGATCATGAAATGAGTTTAATGGATGGCTCAGGCAGTCAAAGATATAAAATTCCATCTAATGATACGCTGGGAATCAGTGTTTTTTGTTGTATCGATAAATTTCACGTTGTGTAATGTTTTACACGATGTATAATGTGCTGGTATTTTCACATCTTGTAATAATTACACAACATGTATCTTCAACATCCACCATCAGAACCTCCATTTCATCATGCTTCTTCAGTTTTGTTCCTCCAGAAGTGCTCCATCATCATCCTCAAAATCTTGTGTTGCATTGCTCGGATTCTCTTGTGGCATTAGGTACCTATTTGTTCCAAAATTACATTGTTTTCATTCGTATTTATCTATATTTCAATCCTATATAAGAATAAAAAAATTGATATCAGGAAAAAATATTATATTTAATCAATTAGTATTTATTGAATTCATATATAAAAACCCATCAAATATGTATATAAAACAGTGATATCAGTAATAGTTGTGGAAAATTTGTTTCCACTATTATATTGTATGATGTTAAGTGGTAGTCGCCAACTCATGGGGATTAGGAATTCCCTTTGGTTCAGGATCAGACCCGTTATCAAGTTATGACGGTGTAACACCCTGATATTTTTATAAGATACATTTTTTTAAAATAATTTGATTTATTTGATGTTTTCAGCTGCACGCAACACTTGGTTTCTACGAAACATCATTTTAATATAATATGATAATAATATAACTGTTAAATTAGCAGTTATGAATATTATTAACTAAAATATAAAAATATAGGGTTTATAAGATGAATTTATTGGTAACAAATTACTTATAAAGAAAATATATAACAATTGAATATAAAGGCAATTTTTTTATTTTTATACTCCTAAAATTTATTTGTATTAATAAATTATGTAAAATACAATTAGTAAATGATATTAATAAAATATAGGTGTTATATATTCAAAAAAATATTTTTTTATTCATCCAATATATTTTATAGGAATATGATAACAATAAATCTAATTCTATCAATAAAAAGGTATATTTTTCAAAAGGGTAATTTTATCGTCTTTTAATGGATAATCCATTTTAAATCAAAAAAATTAAACATTCATATATTCTATTTGACAAAATAAACTTATTATTTTAAATAGGAATATAAAAATTTACTTTGGCTTAAGTTTTGATATTTTTATGGTATGTTACATGTTTTGATAAATAGTAAAGGACAAAATTTTATTAAAAACTATATTTTTTATGTTATTTACAATGTCAAATTATGTTATGGATTAGTTTTAAATTTGAATTAGTTCGTTTTAATTTGAAATAATAAAATAATGGGTTTTAAATCGATTTAAAACAAGATTTTATTATAAAAACATTTTTTGTTTTCAAAGGAATATTTTCCAAAATAATTCTATTCATGGAATTTTACCAACATTATATTAAATTAAATTCTGAAACTTATGTGTTTTGAATTTTACAAAATGGATTTAAAATTTGGATTTAGAAGGTTAAAATTTGTTAAGTAGGTCCCTTTTATTTTTTTTCCAATGGGGATAATAACCATGATAATGTTTGTTACCATAGTTAAGGGAAAATTAGAAGATTTAGGTTAAAAATTATATTATATAGACAATAAAATTAGACTAACAAATTTCAAATTTTTAATTGGATTAATAAAAAATTACACTTAAAACTAAAGGATTTAAATTAAGTCATTTATTGGACAGTTGTCCATGAAAATGGCTTAAATAATATTTAAATCAAAGAAGTATACAAAATTTCATTATCTTTTTCTTTAATGTGTCCACATAGGGAAAATTAATTTTATGAATGAATCATAACATAAATTTTTAACTTAAAATATTTTCATTATAGAAAATTATTTTTGATGTTTTGGGTCACTTGAATGATATTATGAGATTTATAATATTTTATTTAATAAGAATTTAAAGATGTCATATTCACTTTTTAAATAATATAACGTTTTTAATATAGGTTAATACAGAAGATAAATTAGACTATAAATATAATTAAAATATAATTTTTTTTATCATCGTAATTTTTTTGTAATTTTTAGGAAATAAATAATTACCTTAAAGGGTAAAACAATGATGATTTAGTAATTATTTTATTAATGAAAATGGAAAATAAATGTTATTAAAATATTTTAAAAAATTAATCTATGGTAAATAACGAGATAAATGAATTTTATAGATCACCATGACCTCCTAGAGATATAATAAAATAATTGGTTATTTGTTAAACATTTATCTCGATGTTTTTAAGAAACCATGAAATGAATAGTATCAAAATTGACACTATTGATATTTTACCAAAATAATGTTTTATTAAATTATTTTAAAATCATAAAACATATTTAAAAATACTAAATAAATATAATATTTTCTAATATGTTCTAAATTTTTCATTTATGGTCTAATTGACATCAAATAAGTAATAGATACAATCTTTTAATATTGAAAATGTATATACCTTAGTTAAAATTAAAATTGCTTAATTAAGGGTTAATTAAAATTGGTTATCTATTTTTTGATGAAATTACAGACTTATATCATATAATAATTGAAAATATAAAATTTTTGTGGTATTTTGAATGAGATTGAATTTATTATAAATTAATATTTTTGAAATTCCTAAAGTGTCTCTCGCTTCAATTATAAAAGATGACCTCCTCCTTAATTTCTTCACAACTCATTTAGCCTCCAAGATCGACCACCCCCTACACATTTCCCTTATCAACATACCTATCTACATTACAATCATGTTGGTCTTCTCAAAAAACCAACTCTAATGTCCCTAAGATGGAATCTAGAGGGGGCTCACCGAAGAAGATGTAATCTCATTTACCATCTCTCTCTATAGTATTTCTTCTTCTACTTCCTATTCATGTGTTTTTTCTATTATAAAGTAATAACTATAGTATCAACTATATGTTGAGATGTTATTATTATTATGGAACAACCATATTTCATCTTTTATATATCCTAGTAAAAATGAAATCATCACGTGTGCATATGTACAGTCTACCGTCTCCATGCCATAGTGTAATATGTTTTTCATCACCATTTATTTGGATGGATATAATGATGGAAATAATAAATATATATGATTATTATAACAATATATTGATTCTGTAAAAAATATATATATTATCCAATTTCATACCATTTCATAATAAAGGGAATCATATCGTTGCTCGTGCGTACGTACGGTCTATCATCTCTAAACGTGATGTGAATCATTTTCCATGATCACCATTAATGAAAAATTATATAGATGTATATAATGAAAAAATATGATATCTATTACCTTATTATCATTATAGAGATTAAAAAACTATATTATATGTTCAAGAACCAGAAATTATACGACAAAACATGCATAATAAAATGAAGCAGTTAACACCCGAAAGAAGTGTCATAATGCAATATTATTAAAATGATGATAATATGATCATATGTGATATCATAAATAAAAATATGGTTACGGAATAAATTAATGACATTATTTAAACCATTATACAGGAGTTTTGGGTACATATAAATGAATTCAAACCTATGGTGAGGGTTAATTTCACAATCTCATTATTATTTGAGATTATTTATACATAAATACTTATTGGTGTATATTTATCTTTCATGTTCTGGTTTCATAAAATTGTTTTCAAAAATATTTTTACAATTATTCAACATTTTTTTTAAATTCATTTTTACCCATGTATGATTTTTTACTAAATGGTATGAAAGGAATTTTTTGTCATTTTCATACGAGGTACTTTTTGACTTTTTCGGAAAAAGTACGAGAAGAATGTTTTTTACCTGATACAGCATGAATTGAATTTTTTGTCGTCATGATGACTTGATGTTTTTAAGCTTCTCTTACAATATTACAGGTTTATTTTCAAATAAAATGTTTTCTTTTAAAAAAATTCTTCTCTTTATGAATGGAAAATATTTCTAAGCAGAAAGGAAATTTTCCTCATGGATTGTTTTCAAGTGATCTCTCAAAATTATGTTTCATCTAAGATAATGTTAATTTATGTTACTTATGTTTTATTGGGGTATGATCCAATGATACTATTCTTAATATTTTTGTAAATATCTTATGTTTATGATGGATTGGGGTTTATGAATTATGTTTTTTTTAATAGTAATATTATGATGAAATGATTATAATACTCATTTTTGCGGTTCTAATATGTTTTATGTTCTTGTAGAACATATATGTATGGTTTTCATTATGTGATGGTTGGGACCTATATTTTCACCCAATTCATTGGGTAATGATGGATAACTTATGAGGTATATATTTTATGCGTGAACCTGATTTCAAGTTAAAAATTATATGTGTGGACCTAGTTTTCATGTTCATAATTTTATGTGTGCACCATGTTTTCATATATATATGTTTATGCAAGGGGATGCATGTCATTAAAAGGCTTAAATATTTTTAAAATATAGATGTTAATTAAATCTCTTTGGAAGATGTTATTAAGATACTGCTTGAAAATAAGCTAGATTTTACTTCACTTCTGAAGTCAGACTCATCTCATCCAAATTTTTTTTTTGAGGAAAATGTCTAATAATTTTATGTCTGTAAAGACCGTAAAATTCAAGGGAAATTTTTTCTTAATTTTCTTTGGATTTTTACAAGAGCGCGGTTTCAGACGGCACCTGATTCCGAGGCCCGGAGTGCCCGGAATTAATTTCCGAAGTTTGGCTCGGGTACGTTCAGTGAACGGACGAGCGGGAATTCCTAACTTTTGATCCGGTGCTCGGAATTAAAATCCGAGGGCACCGATGAACTCGCAGCGCCGATATTCGCTTAATGAGACCTTTTCGGGAGTTGCGTTTGTTGCGGGTTGAAAGATACGTTTTGGGGTTTTTCAATTAAGTTAAATAAAATTGTGTAAAACAAATTTTATTTTTAACTTATTAAAGAAAACCTACCTAAGGGGGTTGGAAGTGGGACCCACACCCACTTAACCTCCCTTGGGAGGATTAAGTGTGGTGGGGCCCACACGAACCCCTAAGACTTTTCTTTTTCTCTCAACGTTCTTAACCCCCAATTAATTGGCCTACGTTACCCTTATTTAATTAAGGAAGTTAAAGCCCTTTTTGAATTTCAAATTTTGAAATTCTTTTGTGTTGTGTTAATAAAATAAGAGGTAGTCTTATTTTATTTAGGGTTCTTTTTTTTGCCTTTGGAGAGCCTTCTCATCTTCAAGCTCTGACGAAGAACGAAGAACGTCTTCATCCTCGACGAAGAACGACAACACTTCGTCAAGGATCATCGACTCAGAGACCTAGTATCTTCGGACCTCTGCTTCCTCTTCGGACCTTCTTCGTCGGCAAACGAAGATCCGCCAACAACGTGTCGCATCGGACGTAAATCTTCGTCAACGGATTTGACGAACGACGACCGCGACGCCTGACTTCCGCGACGCCGTCTTCCGCGGAACGTAGAGGATTTCTTTGAATCTCAAACCCGAGGTAGGGGATGTTTTTATTAATTATTTTATTCCATTCCTGAATCGTGGATTTTAGCATGACTAAACGTGAGACTTTTTAGTTATGTTATTTGTTAACGCGAGGGGAGTCGGACCGCACGAACACGGCCGAAACCCCCTCCTTCGTTCATGTTGATTCATGCGGGTGGAAGCAAGAGGCGTGGTGCCGTCGCACCACGCGGATGAACATGCTTATGATTTCCGCAATACCGTCGCGCTTCGCCGAGGAGAGACTTCAAGACCGCGACGCCGACACGCCGCGTTGGGAGGATTCTTGGCACGGCGAAAGGGGCGCGGTGCCGTCGCACCGCGCCGGACGACGAACACCGCGGCCGGTTCCGGGCCGCGGTGAGACGAGGAGACCGCGGCCGGTTCCGGGCCGCGGCGGAAGGAAAGACCGGCGGCCGGGCCGCCGGCGTCGGAAGTCAAGGGCGGGACCGGAAATTCCGGTCCCGTTGGTAAAAACCGGCCGGCCAGCAGGCCGGCCGGATGTCATAAAAACCGGGGGTTTAAACCCCCGGCCGGTCCATCAAGACCCCCCTCTTAATGAGGGGGCGGTTCTTTTAAGGAGGGGGGGGGCAAAGCCCCCCCGGTTTTACTCAACCGGCCCCCATTTGCGGGGGCCGTTTTGTCTCAAACGGCGCGGCAAAGCCGCGCCGCCTTCGGAAGGGCGGGGGCTTAGCCCCCCGCGTGAGTCGCGGCCACCGCCGCCAGCGCGGTCCGCCGCCGCCAGCGCGGCCCGCCGCCGCCGCCACGCGGCCCGCCGCCGCCACGTGGCCCGCCGCCGCCGCGCCACGCGGCCGCCGCCGCCACGCGGCCCGCCGCCGCCACGCGGCCCGCCGCCGCCACGTGGCCCGCCGCCGCCGTCCGCCGCCGCCGCCGCCGGCCGCCGCGCCACCCAAGGGGGGGGGGTCGGGCCGGGTCGTTCCGGACCCGGACCCCCCCGTTTCGGACCAGATTCGGTTTTTGGCTCATAACTTGAGCCTCGGACCTCCGAATGACGAACCGTCTGCGGCAAAGCGATCCTTGGATCGAGACGGTCGTTTCGGTATATCGCACTCAAGGTTTCGGTTTACTTTGAGTTCGGCCGGGTTGGTTCGTTCACGAAACCAACCGGGCCTTCGGAGCGGAAACGCTCATATCTTGAGCTACGGACGTCTGATTGACGCGCCGTCAGTCGCGTAGTGTTCCTCTTAGTGAGACGGATCTTTTGGCATACTCCGCCCGAGGTTTGGACGCAGGTGGAGTACGGTCGGGTTGGTTTTGCCTTAAAAACCAACCGGGCCCCGGAGACAAAAATGCCAATAACTCTCGGACCAGGCGTCCGATCGACGCGCCGTCTGTTGCGTTGAGTTCCTGTTGACGATACGGAACTTTTGGATACATCAACTTCGGTCTTCGTGACAGTTGATGTATCAGCCTCTCGGCTCGTGGAGCGGACCCTCCGTACGAGCTTGCTGTGTGCGGGAACCCTAGTGCTGGCTGCGACTGTTCTACTGCGACGACGACAGTACAGAGATCCTGTGTGGATTCGACGAAGACAGTACAGAGATCCTGTGTGGATTCGACGACGACGACTACAGCACTCAGCGATCCTACGTGGATCAGTGCTTCAGGTTCTGTGTGAGCCCGATCCTGTGTGGGTCCTTGCGCTCAGCGGTTCTGTGTGAGCCAGCGCCTACAGGTTCTGTGTGAGCCCGATCCTGTGTGGGTCTTCTGCGGGGGTTAGTTACCTATCGATCCTTCGTGGGTCCGACGACTTAGATGGATCAGTGATCATCTTTATCGTCCTTGAAGAAGTATACCTGTGTGAGCTGAATCCTGTTACTTTCCTTTGTGGAATACGTATACTTTCCTGCGTGGACTGAGTTATACTTGATCTCGGAGGTTGGAGCGTATTTGAATTGATGACTTAGGTATATGTATGGGCATATACCTAAGCAGTGTTGGTTGTTACTTCGTGATTGTACTTTGCTTCGTGATTTATCCTTTGTGGATTTTGAGAGACCTTCAGGGGTCTCGGGGTCCCTACTGAGTAGCTTATACTCACCCCTGCACGGGCTTCGCCCGCACTACGTTGTGTTGGTTGCAGACGACGGACAGCGTTGACCTTAGCTGAGGTTCGCGGAGCGGGACGGTACCCGGAGGTGGACCACTGGGCGGGACGAGTACGGAGCGGACGGTGGGACCCGTGGAGCAGAGGAGCTATCTGTACCCACCCTTCAGGTGGGATTTCCGGTGGACAGCTCGGAGTAGCGGCCTTTACTTTACAGTTGCTGTTTTTCCCTTTTCGAGTTGTACTTTACTTTCAGTTTGGGTTTGTATTTTGGCCCATTTACTTTTCCGCACTTTCAGTTGTTCTCTGCTTGCTCAGTGATTACCTTCCGCTTGTTTACTCTGTGGTGTGTGTTTTCTTTTCAAAGGCAATGCCTTCCCTTTTTACCGGGATTTACGCCTTGGTGCTAGTCGCCAGCCCCTGGCCTATGGAAGGCGGGCTTGGGGTAGTCACGGCTCGGACCCCGAGGGCGGGTCGTGACAAATTGGTATCAGAGGAGTTCGGTTCTACCGCGAACTCTGATCTTTTCTATGTGAAGCAATAATGTTTAGCGTATTGAGTGTGGTTATCAGTCCAGGGAGTCCAGTGTTGGTGCGGCGGCCGACGTATCCATACACCAGGACCCTGACGTCTGATTTCCGACTTAATGCACGAAAACATTGATTGCGTGTGTGTTTCAAAGTTTTCTTTGTGATTACTTATATCAGCTCACCAGGTATACTGTTCTAACCGTGGCGCACCTGTTTCCTTTTCAGGATGGCCCCACGACGGCAGCCAGCTAGGGTTCCGATGGTCGAGCGAGACGACAGCCCACCGAGCGACGAGGCTTCGGTGCAGGGCCCTTTTCCAGTAGTGGCACCGGCGGTAGCTTTACCCGCCGAGCCCCCGATGCTTCCAGCAGCAGCCGCTGACGATGCACGTCGCCTCAGCGCACTGCATGAGTTTCAGCGACAGCGACCGCCCAGGTTTCGCGGGGAGACGGATCCCCAGGCAGCAGAGGACTGGCTGGAGGCAGTTGTTCGAGTGTTTAGGCTAGTGAGGACACCAGCAGACCTCATGGTGATCCTCGCTGCGAGCCTACTACACGCAGCAGCAGGACGATGGTGGAGCCTGATGCTCCAGGTGCACGATGAGGCATCTCTTCTCTGGACGGATTTCGAGAGCCTCTTCCGCTCTGAGTTCGTCCCGGCCACCCTTCGAGCGGTGCGTATCCAGGAGCTTCTACAGCTGCGGCAGGGCAGCATGACGGTCGCCCAGTACTCGGCGAGATTTACCGATCTCTCGCGCTACTCGACCGACATGGTACGGGACCCATTCTTCCGGGCCCGGACCTTTGAGCAGGGTTTGAGACACGAGATCAGGGCATCGCTGATCTCCCTCAGCATCCCGACTCAGACAGGAGTACTGGAGCGGGCTCTTCTGATCGAGAGCTTCCTTGCTGAGTCTACACCAGCACAGCGACCCACCGCAGGGCGGCACGTGGCAGAGTCATCTGCAGCAGGCAGTCGACGGATGACTCAGGGGTCCAGACAGACCAGACCTTCAGGCCGACGACCTCAGGGCACTGGCTCAGCAGTGCGGGGCACACAGCGCGGAGCCAGTCTTCCGAGAGGCAGACAGTGCTACTCATGCGGCGGACAGGGCCACATGGCTCGTGACTGCCCGACCCGCCGTACCGAGGAGCAGCAGTCAGTAGATGGACCACCGAGGCAGAGGCAGAGGGTCGACCGTGGCGGTCCGCAGGGAGGAGGCGGACGAGGCAGAGGAGCTGGACGAGCAGCTGGTGGTGGCCGACGCTTTGAGGCTTTACCACCACCATCACCAGGAGGTCCACCCCGACCACAGGGAGATGGCGGGCAGCGACAGGCACAGCTCCAGGCAGCAGAGGCCTACGACCACGGCGCACCTGAGATGATTCGAGGTACTATCTGTGTCTATTCCACCCTTGCTGCAGTTCTTATAGACACAGGAGCGAGTCACTCTTTCATAGCCGCTGCCCTTGTTCGGAGCTCGGAGATTCCGACTGAGCCGTTGGCTCGATCCTTACGGCTAGAGACTCCTACGGGAGCAGACTCGACGATTACGCACTGGTGCCGGCAGTGTGAGCTTACTCTAGGAGGCGAGAGCTTCGGCTGGGATCTTCTTGTAGCAGCGTCGAGGCCTTACGACGTCATCTTGGGCATGGATTGGCTGTCTACGGTCCATGCACAGATTGACTGTTTTAGGCGCAAGGTGCGATGTGTACGCACCGACGGGAGCAGGTTCACCTTCACCGGCGAGAAGGGAGCCTTAGCAGCACAGGATGGATTTCCGCGGAGGAGAGGACAGCCCATCACTCATCAGTTGGCTAGCCTTATCCTTGGGGCAGTTGACGTGCGGAGTCCTGGTTTTCCTGCAGTGGTGGATCAGTATGCGGACGTTTTTCCCGACGATGTTCCAGGGCTACCTCCTCGCAGAGAGGTAGACTTTTATATTGACCTGTACCCCGGGACAGCCCCGATATCCACTCCAGCATATCGGATGGCCCCCGCCGAGCTTAGAGAGCTACGGGTACAGTTGGAGGACTTGCAGGGCAAGGGATTCATCCGACCCAGTGTTTCACCCTGGGCTTCCCCGATATTGTTCGCCAAGAAGGCGGACGGGAGCTTGCGACTTTGTGTTGACTTTCGTCGCCTGAACCAGGTGACAGTGAGGAACAAGTATCCGCTACCGAGGATTGATGACCTCTTTGATCAGCTCAAGGGAGCACGGTGGTTCTCGAAGATAGACCTCCGGTCAGGCTATCATCAGCTCAGAGTCAGAGACGAGGATGTGCAGAAGACGGCCTTCAGATGTCGGTATGGCCACTATGAGTTCTTGGTTATGCCTTTCGGTGTAACCAATGCTCCAGCAGTGTTCATGGCTCTCATGAACAGGATCTTTCAGCCATACCTCGATCGGTTTGTCGTGGTCTTCATCGACGACATTCTGATTTACACTACGACAGAGGAGGAGCACGCCTATCACTTGCGAGTTGTCCTTGACACACTCCGAGAGCACCAGCTTTATGGTAAGCTCTCGAAGTGCCAGTTCTGGATACGTGAGGTCCACTTTTTGGGACACGTTATCTCTGAGGCGGGAGTTGCAGTAGATCCCGCGAAGATTGAGGCTGTGTTAGCATGGGAGCCACCCAGGAGCGTGACTGAGGTTCGGAGTTTCTTGGGACTAGCTGGATACTATCGGAGATTCGTTCCAGACTTCTCCAGAGTTGCGGCATCACTCACGGCTTTGACGAAGAAGGGGAAACCCTTCGTGTGGACTGACAGATGTCAGCAGAGCTTCCAGGAGCTGAGACAGAGATTGACTAGCGCACCTATCTTGAGGTTGCCTGAGGAGGGAGTAGGGTACGTAGTCTACTGCGATGCATCAGGGACCGGACTCGGATGTGTTCTGATGCAGGAGCGGGCCGTGATCGCCTATGGATCACGTCAGTTGAGGCCGCATGAGCAGAACTACGCTACCCATGACCTGGAGTTAGCAGCAGTGGTCTTCGCTCTGAAGACATGGCGACACTATCTGATGGGCGAGCGCTTTACAGTCTTTTCCGATCATCAGAGTCTCAGGTATATCTTCTCGCAGAAGGATCTGAATCTGAGACAACGGCGATGGCTCGAGTTCCTCCAGGACTATGACTTTGAGATAGTCTATACTCCAGGGAAGGGGAACGTAGTAGCCGATGCCCTCAGCAGGAGGACGGGCATTCAGCTACTCGAGGAGGCGACGGAGCAGCTAGCCTCTTTGCAGATATCCTTCGTGGATAGAGATGGAGCAGCCTTTCTTCAGTCTCTCACAGTCACTCCTCCACTACTGCAGCGAGTCAGGGAGGCACAGCGCGGGGACGCTGACTGTGAGACACAGCGTGCACAGATATCCTCGGGACAGGCACCTGATGGTTTCTCCCTTGGAGCAGAGCACGACATCCTTTTCAGAGGACGTGCCTTGGTACCAGTCACATTGCGAGAGGAAGTGCTGAGGGAGTTTCACACTTCTCCTTTAGCGGTACATCCAGGAGTGGCAAAGATGTACCAGGACCTCAGACGACAGCACTGGTGGCCGGGCATGAAGAAAGCTGTAGCAGAGTTCGTTTCTCGATGCCTTACCTGTCAGCAGGTGAAGGCTGAGCATCAGGTACCAGCAGGCTTGGTACAGCCCTTGGAGGTTCCGGAGTGGAAGTGGGATGGCATATCTATGGACTTCGTGACTGGACTTCCACGCACTTCCAGAGGTCACGACTCCATCTGGGTGATTGTTGACCGACTCACCAAGTCGGCACACTTCTTACCCATCAGAGAGCAGGGCTCGGTGGAGAGCTTGGGACGTCTCTACGTTCAGGAGATTGTGCGGCTCCACGGCGTGCCATCATCTATCGTTTCCGATCGAGATGCCCGCTTTACTTCCCGGCTTTGGAAGGGGTTACAGGAGGCGTTCGGGACGCAGCTACGTCTTAGCACAGCCTTTCACCCGCAGACGGATGGTCAGACGGAGAGGACCATTCAGACTCTCGAGGACATGCTCCGCGCATGTGTCCTCGACTTTGGTCGTAGCTGGGAGGACCACCTCCCCTTGGTGGAGTTCGCATACAACAACAGCTACCACTCCACCATCGGGATGGCACCGTACGAGGCGTTGTACGGCCGACCTTGTAGATCTCCTTTGTGCTGGACAGACCCTGGGGAGTCAGCACTGGTGGGACCGGAAATGGTCCAGGCCACGACAGAGAAGGTCCAGGTCATCCAGGAGCGGATGAGGACAGCTCAGAGCCGGCAGAAGTCATACACTGACAGAAGGCGGAGGCCACTGGAGTTCGAGGATGGCGACCACGTCTTCTTGCGGGTCTCACCTCGACGTGGTATTCGGAGATTTGGCCGAGGCGGCAAGTTATCTCCGCGCTTCATCGGACCTTTCCAGATTCTCAGCAGGATTGGCGAGGTGGCTTATCGCCTGGCTCTACCACCTCAGTTGCACCGGGTGCACGACGTCTTCCACGTATCCCAGCTGAGGAGATACGTGCACGACCCGACGCACATCATTGACCATGGGGAGCTTGACGTTGACGATGGGGCGACTTTTGCGGAGGTCCCAGTGGAGATCGAGGATCGACAGGAGCGGGTCCTACGTGGGCGATCGATTCCTCTTGTGCGCATCAGATGGCAGCACGGGAATCTCCAGGAGAGCACTTGGGAGCGGGAGGCTCAGATGCGTGCTCAGTACCCTCTTTTGTTCCCCTAGTTTTTGTTGTATCTTTACGGGGACGTAAAGCCCTGAGGTGGGAGTAATGTAAAGACCGTAAAATTCAAGGGAAATTTTTTCTTAATTTTCTTTGGATTTTTACAAGAGCGCGGTTTCAGACGGCACCTGATTCCGAGGCCCGGAGTGCCCGGAATTAATTTCCGAAGTTTGGCTCGGGTACGTTCAGTGAACGGACGAGCGGGAATTCCTAACTTTTGATCCGGTGCTCGGAATTAAAATCCGAGGGCACCGATGAACTCGCAGCGCCGATATTCGCTTAATGAGACCTTTTCGGGAGTTGCGTTTGTTGCGGGTTGAAAGATACGTTTTGGGGTTTTTCAATTAAGTTAAATAAAATTGTGTAAAACAAATTTTATTTTTAACTTATTAAAGAAAACCTACCTAAGGGGGTTGGAAGTGGGACCCACACCCACTTAACCTCCCTTGGGAGGATTAAGTGTGGTGGGGCCCACACGAACCCCTAAGACTTTTCATTTTCTCTCAACGTTCTTAACCCCCAATTAATTGGCCTACGTTACCCTTATTTAATTAAGGAAGTTAAAGCCCTTTTTGAATTTCAAATTTTGAAATTCTTTTGTGTTGTGTTAATAAAATAAGAGGTAGTCTTATTTTATTTAGGGTTCTTTTTTTTGCCTTTGGAGAGCCTTCTCATCTTCAAGCTCTGACGAAGAACGAAGAACGTCTTCATCCTCGACGAAGAACGACAACACTTCGTCAAGGATCATCGACTCAGAGACCTAGTATCTTCGGACCTCTGCTTCCTCTTCGGACCTTCTTCGTCGGCAAACGAAGATCCGCCAACAACGTGTCGCATCGGACGTAAATCTTCGTCAACGGATTTGACGAACGACGACCGCGACGCCTGACTTCCGCGACGCCGTCTTCCGCGGAACGTAGAGGATTTCTTTGAATCTCAAACCCGAGGTAGGGGATGTTTTTATTAATTATTTTATTCCATTCCTGAATCGTGGATTTTAGCATGACTAAACGTGAGACTTTTTAGTTATGTTATTTGTTAACGCGAGGGGAGTCGGACCGCACGAACACGGCCGAAACCCCCTCCTTCGTTCATGTTGATTCATGCGGGTGGAAGCAAGAGGCGTGGTGCCGTCGCACCACGCGGATGAACATGCTTATGATTTCCGCAATACCGTCGCGCTTCGCCGAGGAGAGACTTCAAGACCGCGACGCCGACACGCCGCGTTGGGAGGATTCTTGGCACGGCGAAAGGGGCGCGGTGCCGTCGCACCGCGCCGGACGACGAACACCGCGGCCGGTTCCGGGCCGCGGTGAGACGAGGAGACCGCGGCCGGTTCCGGGCCGCGGCGGAAGGAAAGACCGGCGGCCGGGCCGCCGGCGTCGGAAGTCA
Organism: Viscum album; assembly: GCA_963277665.1. Taxonomy (NCBI): domain Eukaryota; kingdom Viridiplantae; phylum Streptophyta; class Magnoliopsida; order Santalales; family Viscaceae; genus Viscum; species Viscum album. Next base: position 1,429,150,619 of record OY728147.1, on the reverse strand, counting down.
AGGGCGGGACCGGAAATTCCGGTCCCGTTGGTAAAAACCGGCCGGCCAGCAGGCCGGCCGGATGTCATAAAAACCGGGGGTTTAAACCCCCGGCCGGTCCATCAAGACCCCCCTCTTAATGAGGGGGCGGTTCTTTTAAGGAGGGGGGGGGCAAAGCCCCCCCGGTTTTACTCAACCGGCCCCCATTTGCGGGGGCCGTTTTGTCTCAAACGGCGCGGCAAAGCCGCGCCGCCTTCGGAAGGGCGGGGGCTTAGCCCCCCGCGTGAGTCGCGGCCACCGCCGCCAGCGCGGTCCGCCGCCGCCAGCGCGGCCCGCCGCCGCCGCCACGTGGCCCGCCGCCGCCGCGCCACGCGGCCGCCGCCGCCACGCGGCCGCCGCCGCCACGCGGCCCGCCGCCGCCACGTGGCCCGCCGCCGCCGTCCGCCGCCGCCGCCGCCGGCCGCCGCGCCACCCAAGGGGGGGGGGGTCGGGCCGGGTCGTTCCGGACCCGGACCCCCCCGTTTCGGACCAGATTCGGTTTTTGGCTCATAACTTGAGCCTCGGACCTCCGAATGACGAACCGTCTGCGGCAACGCGATCCTTGGATCGAGACGGTCGTTTCGGTATATCGCACTCAAGGTTTCGGTTTACTTTGAGTTCGGCCGGGTTGGTTCGTTCACGAAACCAACCGGGCCTTCGGAGCGGAAACGCTCATATCTTGAGCTACGGACGTCTGATTGACGCGCCGTCAGTCGCGTAGTGTTCCTCTTAGTGAGACGGATCTTTTGGCATACTCCGCCCGAGGTTTGGACGCAGGTGGAGTACGGTCGGGTTGGTTTTGCCTTAAAAACCAACCGGGCCCCGGAGACAAAAATGCCAATAACTCTCGGACCAGGCGTCCGATCGACGCGCCGTCTGTTGCGTTGAGTTCCTGTTGACGATACGGAACTTTTGGATACATCAACTTCGGTCTTCGTGACAGTTGATGTATCAGCCTCTCGGCTCGTGGAGCGGACCCTCCGTACGAGCTTGCTGTGTGCGGGAACCCTAGTGCTGGCTGCGACTGTTCTACTGCGACGACGACAGTACAGAGATCCTGTGTGGATTCGACGAAGACAGTACAGAGATCCTGTGTGGATTCGACGACGACGACTACAGCACTCAGCGATCCTACGTGGATCAGTGCTTCAGGTTCTGTGTGAGCCCGATCCTGTGTGGGTCCTTGCGCTCAGCGGTTCTGTGTGAGCCAGCGCCTACAGGTTCTGTGTGAGCCCGATCCTGTGTGGGTCTTCTGCGGGGGTTAGTTACCTATCGATCCTTCGTGGGTCCGACGACTTAGATGGATCAGTGATCATCTTTATCGTCCTTGAAGAAGTATACCTGTGTGAGCTGAATCCTGTTACTTTCCTTTGTGGAATACGTATACTTTCCTGCGTGGACTGAGTTATACTTGATCTCGGAGGTTGGAGCGTATTTGAATTGATGACTTAGGTATATGTATGGGCATATACCTAAGCAGTGTTGGTTGTTACTTCGTGATTGTACTTTGCTTCGTGATTTATCCTTTGTGGATTTTGAGAGACCTTCAGGGGTCTCGGGGTCCCTACTGAGTAGCTTATACTCACCCCTGCACGGGCTTCGCCCGCACTACGTTGTGTTGGTTGCAGACGACGGACAGCGTTGACCTTAGCTGAGGTTCGCGGAGCGGGACGGTACCCGGAGGTGGACCACTGGGCGGGACGAGTACGGAGCGGACGGTGGGACCCGTGGAGCAGAGGAGCTATCTGTACCCACCCTTCAGGTGGGATTTCCGGTGGACAGCTCGGAGTAGCGGCCTTTACTTTACAGTTGCTGTTTTTCCCTTTTCGAGTTGTACTTTACTTTCAGTTTGGGTTTGTATTTTGGCCCATTTACTTTTCCGCACTTTCAGTTGTTCTCTGCTTGCTCAGTGATTACCTTCCGCTTGTTTACTCTGTGGTGTGTGTTTTCTTTTCAAAGGCAATGCCTTCCCTTTTTACCGGGATTTACGCCTTGGTGCTAGTCGCCAGCCCCTGGCCTATGGAAGGCGGGCTTGGGGTAGTCACGGCTCGGACCCCGAGGGCGGGTCGTGACAATGTCTATTGTAAATATTTCATATGTTATTTAATGGGGTTTTTATTGTCTATTTAACTTTATTGAATCATAATTTTCCTTTTATCAGGGAAAAATAAACTTATTTGATTTTATCTCTTCTTTTTACGTCGGTTTACAAAACATTTTTTGAAAACTATTGATAATGAGTATTGACCTTATAATCATTATGATATTGAAATTTTAGAACATCTTATAATATCCTAAATATGATAATAATTTTCTATAGTAAAATTTTTAATCTTCCTGAAGTCATTTATGTAGTTTATAAAGAAAATATGAATCATCTAAAGCATATTCATCAGGAGTGTTAAACCGTATTTTCAGCAAGGCCCATTATCGTGCATCCGTTTCTGATCGAGTATAGCTCAATTCAGTGTTTTTGGGTTTTACCCCTAGTTACATCTATTATAGAGCCACATCCACTTACAGTATCCAGACATGGATTTGATTTCTTAGATAATCACATAATCATTATGCTTCTAAATTTTTAGAACATTTTCTTATAAACAAAAAGATGACAATAATGTTTTTTAGTACAATTTTTAACTTTCCTAAATGTTTTTTCAGTGGTTTATAATGAGAAATTAGTTCATAAAAAACATAACCATTGATATTAAAAAAACAGGCATTCAATATTGGATAAGGGAAGAATCCTCAAAATCATGGGAGGACCAAATCATGTGTGCAGTTAAGCCTCTTTGTCATCAATTTTTTCATATTTCATTCTATTTTTATTCTATGTTAATAAAAAGTTAATCATAGGTTTATCATTGGTTTATCATTTTTCAATCATTGGTTAATCATCTGTTAATCATTTTTTAATCAATCATTAGTCATTAGTTAATCATTCTTGAATATTTCCTTAATATTTTCTTAATCATTAGTTAATCATTCCATAAACATTTCTTAGTCATTCATTAATGATTATTTAATCATTATTTAATTATTATTTAATATTTCCTTAATAATTCTTTAATCATTCATTAATTATTCTTTAATATTTCTTTAATCATTACTTTATTATTAGTTATTAAATATTTAATCATTAGTTAATCATTACTCAACCATTAGTTAATAATTATTTAAATATAAATTAATCATAGTTTAATCATTACTGAATCATAAGTTAATAATTTACTAAATCATTAGTTAAACATTATATAATCATTACTTAATCATGATTTAATCATTAGTTAATCATTCATTAATAATTCATTATTCATTATCTGATAATTAGGTAAATATTACTTAATCCTTAATTAATTATACCTTAATAATTAGTCAATAATAGATATTCATTAGTTAATTAGTATTAACTAATCATTATATGTAATCATTCTTTAATCCTAAGTTATTCATTAGTTAATTTATTCGTAATCATTATTAATAATAAATATTATTTATAAACTATATATGGCTAACTAAACTACTAAATAAATAACATATTTAGAAATAACTAAAAACAAATCAATCAATTAAATAAATAAGATTAAATTAAAAAAGAAAAAATACATCAAAGTACTGTTTCTCAAAAAATCAGCACTTCTTTTAAGCCATCGAAACCACCAAGCACAAATAAGACAGCTTTTAGAGAGTGAAAAATTTAGTGAGGAGATAATTTTTAAGTGATTAGAAGTTGGTTGCAATTTTATAGGCACTCGAGGGAAAGGCAGTAGGGGTGCCACCTCTCTCCTTTACATTAGGTGAAAGGTGGCCAATATCGGGCTGCCTTTCGTTTAAATTTAGTTAAAGGCGGCAGGCCCCCAACCGGCTTAGTCATGTCATCAATCTGGGTTGATGAAAGAAAAACACAACACACTTATAGATGCCTTTCAACAAGTCTGTAAGGATGTAGGTCCCCTACCTCCTTTTCAATACAGAAGTAAAAAAATTGACCTAGATGAGTTAAAAAAAATAAAAAAATGCCGAAAAACTCTTTACTCCTATGTTTATTATATAAAATTAATAAAAATTTGAATAACATAATCTGAAAATATTTTCAAAAAAAATTCACATCAAATCATCTAAAAACATAACATAAATATCAATATTCAATACTAAACATATACTATGAAAAAACGGGGATTCTACACTATATATATCATAAAATGGTATTATGATATCTTATGTAACAATTGAATATTTAGATCAAAAATACCGCATGATACTACATTAATTAATTTTAAATCCCACTGTATATATTATATAGATTATTGGATTAAATACCAAAATTTTAAATGGTAGGACATATAGGAACTATCTTTAGTAGATAGATATATTAAAACCACAATAAATAAATAATTTTGATTCTAAATATGTTCCACAAACATTGACATTAGTCTTTACATATAAATTTCATTATCATGACATATAAAGCCTCTAAATCATTAAACAAATACAATATCTTCTTTATGTAATAATTTTTAATTTTTAAGTGAACCCATTATTATATCTTCCAACTTCTCCAAACACATGAAACTAAAATATAGTGTTTTCTGTAAGTGGTAGCCTCATACCGTAATATGATATCATAAGGATCCTGGATTTCATGGCATGATAAAAATCCTGAAACTCAATATGATCTAATGATCCTATATAACATTTTCTCATATTTATATTTCTTAATGATGAATATGTTTCATAATGTGTAATCTAGATATATAGATCAAAATTATAAAAATAACAAAACATCTAAACTAGGATTCTAAAGATTGTAAGAATAAATGTAATGACCAGCCTTCATTTTAAATATGGTTTCAATATAAGGATGAGCTGTCTCCAAGAAATCTGTAAGGATAAACTATTTACTATGTAACAATTATCACTTGCTCAAAATCCAAAAATAATAACAGTAAAAATCTACTTCTAAAATGTTATATCACATTGATACCAGTAGATTAGATCAATTTATAGAGCATATAACATCATATTAAACATCATATCCAACTACATTATATTTATAGATTTTTTTTATAATTTAACAGAATCAATTATTTCTTTAACCACACTTCTTTAGCATAATATATATCCCAACAAAAATATCAAAAATAACATGAAAATTGAATAATTATATAAATACTATAGTCACATAAAAAATTATATATGATGAAACAACTTATTCAATGTTTTTTATAGTTGAATAATTTATAAATAATCCTCTCATCTTACCAGTTAAATAGGATTCATGAAATCTTGAGGCTTGTGGCTCAAATTAAGTTAAAAAATAGTATGACAATAAAAATGAATATTCTTCGAATATAGGCGTGAGTAAAAATTAAAATTCATTATATAGACAAATAATAAATAAATAAAATATAATATGAATGATAAATAAATTAAAAAATAAAAATTAAATATTTTAATGTAATTATCAACAAAATATGAAGTAGCATGGAGTCACTCAACAATCTCCCTATTTTTGATAATTACAAAACCTAATCATATCATAAAAAATTGACCCATTTTTTAATGATCGAATAGTTAAGGATAATTAATGATAAATAAAATTAAATAATAGAATAAATGAATAAAAATAGCACATTATCACACCATTAATAAGAAGTTTCCTATAGAGTTGGGATTATAATCTCACTCTAATAGGCCCCTTATGGGTGAGTAGGGTGGTTGGGAAGGGATGGGTTTTGGGTGTGCGTCATGGGGTTGAGTCCCCGTGCACATGTTGTATGTCCATACAAGCGTTGTAAAGTAATATTTATATAATATCCCTCTAATAGAAAATAATTTTAATCACTAGGGTCATGCATACATATTATCCCCTATTACTAAACATGTAAGTGTATCATCCTGTTACCTATCTGACATGTATTCCCTTAACCATATTGTGTAATTTCTTTTTTTTGCTAGGTGGGTTTGTGAATGAATTAATAGGATACCTATAACGGTAAAGTTAGAGATTTTTTAGACTCTTGACATTAACCAATGTTTTTTGCAGGCTGTTGAAGGGTTACATGACGTGTAATGGTTTCTAAAGGCAAGTCGTGAAAGGATTCCCAACGTGTAATGGATTTGATGGAAATGATTTGAATTAAATTGTTGAGTTTAACTATGGATTTTTTTTGAAATGGATGGAATTGGTTTGGAATGGATTTCAAACTTGTGAAAATGGATTTAAAATATTTGATAAAAAATAAGTGGTTTTATCTTATAAAAGAGGCATGTTTTTTATTAAAACATGTTTTTGTTTTGAAAGGAAATAAATTGCATTGAAATGGAGGAATGTGATTTAATTTTATTTTAAGCACTCTTAAAATAATGTGTCCATCATTTATTGTGTAAGAGAACATGTAATCCTTGAGTAGTTTGTAAGTTATTTGGATACACTCAACACTATTACAACATTCTAAAACATATATGCAACAGGTCACATCCCCGATGGGATGGTGACAAGTCACCTTTGGCCAATGTCAAGGGGATGTGTGTTTAAACATATTTCTATGATCACTTAGAGAGTGTGGAGTCCAATAGCTTAGAACATACATACCTATTTGGCAAAAGAACATGTTTCTCACTTATTTTATATTTTAGATATAAATGTATGTCAATGTTGTTTAAACTTATTTACATGCCTTCAAAATTTATATAAACTATTTTAAATCAATATTTTAGTTAAGCCGTTGTTTTAGAAATATTTCATCACTTATAAAACATTTTCTAGTATTTTCCATCATTTGAACTGTATAGCATGATTGGTATAAATATGATTTGAATATTTCAAAACAATTTATTTTAAAATTTAAAGCATTCCTTTGGTTAATATATTGTTCGTATCTATTATGGAATCTGTGGTGTGACCCTACTATGATTTTTAGGTCACACCCTACTTGTGCCTTCGAGTGTTTGTATATTATATTCTTCAAGGTTCAAGTAAGGCGAAATGATCTCTTGGAGGTAGATGCAGTTGTTGAACCGTAGACATGATGAGTTGTGTCATTAGGGACATGGGTTGTTCTTCATATTTTGGTACTTGGGTTGTAGTACATTAGGTTTTTTTCCCTATTGTATTCTACTACTTTACTCCCAGTGGAGTTTCCTTTGTTCTTCACTCTGACTTGTCTCTTTTTACTTCTGCGATACGTATAGAAAAATCGTTCCCACTTTCAATTGTATGATACCAGGTGCTAGTCACTGATCTGTAGGGATCATGATTTCCGTTTGGGCTATGTCATGGATGGCTCGGTTATTAGGTTACCTAGGTACCCAATCTAGTTCGTGAAAACGTGGTATCAGAGGGAGGATGTTGTGATTTTATCTTAAAGTCATCATGCAGTTGAAATATTGTCAGGAAATAGGAGGTAGTTGTGATTGAGTGTCCAGTCATCTCTCATTGGTTTTCAGTGGCTCCACTGATCCGCAACATGATGAGGAATGGTTAGGAAAGACAGAACGTATGTTTGAGTTCTTAGAGACACTGGATGAGATCATGGTAAAATGTGTCACCTTCATGCTGGAAGGACTGAACAAGAGATGGTGGGACATGATGGAGATGACAAAGAAACGTGATGGATTAGAGTGGAAATACTTCTAGGTTCTTTTCATCAACCAGTTCAATCCAGAGTCAACAATTTTGTCCAAGGATGTGGAGTTTTTGAAGATTGAGCAGACCGAAAGGACCGTGACTGGGTATTCAAATCGCTTTGTTGAGTTGGTGAATTTTGCGCCTGAGATTTGATATATTTATACTATGAGGGCTTTATGGTTCGAGATGGGACTTTGGTCATATATTTTTTCTCAATTTTTCTTGCTCAATCTATCCACTAATAGTGATGTACGGGATAGTATGATGATGGTCAAGATGGACCTGGATAACATGTAAGGGTTATTATGAGTTTCTTTGTCTCATAGGGGTAGTGTGAGTTCTTTTAATGGAAATAGATGTGTGATGAATCTCATGGTAGTTCTGGATGGCAGAGTCATATCATAACTTTTACGGTTCTAGGAGTAAGTTCTTTGATTTGATAATAGTGTGGAAATACAAGACATTCTAAGAGGGTTTGCACTAGGTCACCCAAGAACTCTAGCTCTTGTGGATGTTCAGGAAACTTACATAGATTCTTCCATAACTGTTCTACTCTACATAGTGGAACAATATCATCATATCCTCCTAAAACTATAGAGCAATCAGATGATTCACAAATAAAAGGGTTCTAGCCATAGGCATCCGGGACGAAGCTACTTCACGTAGTGGAAGAGCCTCCAGAGGAAGCAGATACAGGTCTAGCAACTGTGATAGGTACCATTAATATAGCTTCATTATTAATAACTAATCTATTTGATTCTGTTGCATCCCACTCATTTAATTCAAACTGTATTGTTAATATGGTTAATCTTCCTATGGAGATTTTTTCTTGTGAATTGGGTATTACTACACCCCTTGGTATGAAGAGATAGTAAGGTCATTGTAATCCTGCTCGTGTCTTTTCTCAATCTGATGTCGAGGTGGCTTGGAGTTTTCTGGTTCTAGACATGAAATCTCTTGATGTCAAATTCGGAGTGGATTGACTCATTACCAATAAAGTCTGAATTGATTGTTATCTTTGATGGGTCTACCTTAGTAAACCTTTTGGTGTGTATCTTATCATTCAAGGAGAATGGGACCTGTGGAAAAGTAGGGATAGACCTTATTCGGAGTTGGGGAAAGTAATATCAATGTTTTCTTTTGAACTAGAGCGTGAATCATTGAGTGGTGACCTACCTCCAGTTTTCATCATGTTTCCCAACAATTCTCCTTATGACTTCTCTGGTCTTCCACTGGTAAGGGAGGTAATGTTTTCTATTGACATGATATCTGGAACTCAGCCCGTGTCAGTTCTCTATTACCGAATGGATCCAGATGAAAAGAAATGGATGAAGTCCTAAATGAAATATATTCTTGAGAAAGTATTTATACTCCCTAGTGTGTCACTTTGGGCATCATTAGGTATCTTTACTAAGAAAGATGAGGGTTCTCTTCAGTTATCTGTTGACTACTGAATGCTCAATCGAGTTATGGTAAATAAAAAATACTCATTGACACAGATTGATGATATGTTTTTTCAGTTGAAGGGGTGAAGTGGTTTTCAAAGATCGACCTCTGATCTGGTTACCATTATTTGAGGATAAAAGAATTTGACATTCAGAAAACTGTCTTTCGAAGAAGGTACAATCATTATGAGTACCCTGTTATGCCCTTTGGTCTGACAAATGCTCTTGCATTTTTTATTTATCCAATGAACAGGATTTTCCATGTGTATCTGGATACCTTTTTGGTAGTCATTGTGGATGAAATCCTCAATTAATCCATGCCGAAAGAGGATCATGTACATCATATGAGAACGGTTTTGAGTCTACTGAGAAATCATCGACTTTTCACTATGCTTTCAAAGTGTGATTTCTGGATTCGGTAAGTTAAATTAATAGGACATGTGATGTATGAACATGGTATAACTGTTGATCCTGTGAAGGTGAAGGATGCAATGACTTGGGAGAAACTACAAAATGTCTTCGATATTAGAAGCTTCTGGGGATTAGCTGAATATTATGGTCAGTTCGTGATGGACTTATCAAATTTGGCTTCTCTGATGACTGCTCTGACTCAGAAGGGGGTGAAGTTTTCATGGAATGATAAATGAAATATTTTTTTTGTTGACTTGAAATGCCTCTTGACTATTTCATCGGTGTTTACTCTTCTAGAGGCTGGACAGGGCTAAGTGTTCTTTTATGATGCATCGAGTTCAATCTTGGGTTGAGTTCTTATTCATGGTGATTATTTAGTTTCTTAGGGATCTCATCTTCTTAGGCCAGACATGTAGAATTATCCTACCCATGACCTTGAACATGTGGTTGTGATACATGTGCTCAAGTGTTGGTGGCACTAACTTTTCGGATAACGAATCACTGTGTATTCATAACATTAAATCTTGAGTTATATCGTCTCTAAAAAATATTTCAATCTTCATCGGAGATGTTAGTTAGAGTACCTGCAATCATTATACTTTGACATCATTTATACCCTAGGGAAAGGGAATGTTGTTGTAGATGCGTTGATCATGAAACTTCAAACCCAGATAGTGAATGAATCATCAGAAGAGTGGAATTTGATGCCTCTCATTGTACAGTTTCATATTGGAGATCAGGAGAAAGGGGCTAATGTTTCTTTATCCAGCGTTCTGTTGATATACACTCTTCTCGAGTTTATTCTTCAAGATCCAGGCTTTTTTGATGAATTCTGCAGCATTAGAGACTATCTTCATAGTGAATAGATAGTTTCTCAATGTTCATTCTCCAAAGAGTGTGTTCTATGGTAACGAGGTAACTTTATTATTCCATTAACATCAAAGAAGGTTGTGATGGGGGATTTTCATAATTCCTAGTGGGTTGTACACCTAGGAACGACTAAGATGTTCTATGATATGTGGCGGTAGTTCTAGTGGCCAGGTATTAGATGTGGAATTGTTGACATTGTCTCGCATTGCTATAAATGTTAGTATGTGAAGTCTGAGAATCAAGAACCTTCTGGTTTACTTGAGCCACTTCCAATCCCTATAGGGAAGTGGGATGAGATCTCAATGGACTTTGTGATTGGGTTTCCTTGTACCCAGAGAAAGGAGAATGTGACCGGAGTTCTGATCGATAGGTTGACCAAGTCATCTCACTTCATACCCATTCATGATACAACCAAAGTTGAGGAGTTGAGAAATATCTATATGATGGAGGTCATCTATTTTCATAGAGTTCCATATGCTATTTTTTCTGATAGGTATCCTCGGTTCACTTCTCACTTTTATAGAGGCCATCAGGAGGTACTTAGATATCAGGTATGTTTGAGCACGGCCTACCATCCATAGTTGGATGGACAGATAGAGAGCTATATCGATTCTGGATGATATTATTTGCGCTTGGGTTCTTGACATCGGTGGAGATTTGGATGATCACTTGGGGATGGTTGAGTTTTCTTATAACAATAGTTATAAATCCATGAAAAAAATAATACATTTTGAGGCCTTGTATGGTCAGCCTTGTAAATATCCATTGTGTTGGTTGGATATTAGTGAATGTTCCTTGGTTGGATGAAGCCTGGTGAAAGAGAGGACAAAAAAGATTCAGTAAATTCATCAGAAAATGTAGAAATCACAAAGCTGATATAAATCTCTTGTTGATCATCATCATTGACCTTTGTAGTTCTCATTTGGTGACTAGGTGTTCTCAAAAGTTTCACCATGGTTTGGTCATCGAAATCTTGGGAGACAAGGGACATTTTCCCCTAATTTTGTGGGACCTTTCGAGTTTGTTGAACATTTGGGGAAAGTTTCATACTATTTAGCACTTCCACCATAGCTGACGTTGATACTGATGTGGAAACAATGGGAGTCACAATAACAAAATAGGGATTCAGAGATGAGAAGAAGGGGAAAATGAACAAGAACACAAGGATTTACGTGGTTCAAAAATAATACATATGTCCACAAAGAGGCAGAAAATCACTATAATTCAGGAGCTCAATTTACATGTATTTTTTCATAGTTCTCACACACACATAGAAAACCTTGCCCAAAATTTGATAATGTAGAGGATGAAGCATTATTCAACCAACCATTGGAAATTCCATTGTGCAATAGTGAATGTCGGATGTAATATACATCGCTACAGTGAAAGGAGGTCACTCAAGCCAGAAGTGCTATAGTGGATGAAGGCTGGAAGTCCGTACTAATATAGTGCCTTTTCGGTGTCAGTTGTTCAGCTTTTCTATAGTGGTTAGAGTTGCTACAATTCCCCAAAATTTTAGTTGTAGTACATCATCCCCCTTACCCACCCGAATAGGGGTGCGTTTCCACCTGCAACCCCCAATGAGCTCACCGTGAAGATCGACCTGCAAATGTTGCAGGCTGGTGTGCATTATGGCCCACAAGAATTTGGCTCAACCGGATCGTACTACACCGATCCATCAATCTACCACTTGGAGCCTAATCCACTATGTTTCTCTACTTTGATGCCATTGACTACAACAATTTACTTAATCTGGACTCTTCCACTTCTTCACTCACCAGTGTGCGTGCTTTCCATTCACAAATTCAATTCCAACCTGACGATTCTTGAAATACAAGATGTTTTCCTCTTGTACTCCCATTCTATCCTCCCTTGTTCTTCCTCTCATCTTATGTTCATTAGTGGAGACCAATAGAGGCATATATGTTCCTCAACTTCTGTATTACCAACCGCTTCGTCAACATGTATAGTGGATTATTGGTTCCCTATATCTTCGGCAATGTCGGCAACCAATCTGTATAAAACCTCTGATGAAATGATATTTCAATTAAATGTGCTTCATCCAGGCCTAAATCATTGGGTTATTTTCAAGATGTATAACACTCTAACTGTCACAGTGCAATACATTCTCCTATCTCTTTCTTCTTAACTCATCCAAGAAATTCTTCAGTCATACCATCTCCTCCCCAACTTCTGTTATAGCGATGTATTCTACCTCAATGTTTGATAAATACATCACCTTTTACAATTGTGATATCCAGATACCTTTAGTTCATCCACATGTAAAAATATAACATGTGGTACTCCTCCTACTATCGAAATCACCTCCAAGGTCATCACCCACATAGCCATGTAATGAAATTTCATTGTCAAAGAATAGAGATACCTCCTTTCTACCCTTCAAATACCTCAGTTTCAACTTCACACCTTCCCAATTTTTCTTTACAGGGTTAGTCATATACCTTCTCACAACTCCCACTGCCTGAGTGATGTGAGGTTGAGTGCAAACCACGGAATACATCAGGCTTCCAACAGCTGATGCGTATCGAACCTTTTCCATGAACTCAACCTCTTTTGTCATCTTTGGTGATTTCTCATTTGAGAGTTTGAAATGAACCACTATGGGAATAGAGACTACCTTTGCATCCAGTATACCGAATCTTATCAGAACCTTCCCAATGTACTCATCCTTTGAAAACATTAAGGTTCCAATCGCATGATATCTCTTGATCTTAATCCGAAAATCTTTTAAGTTCTCCAAGATCATTCATTTTGAACTTCTCTGCCAACTATCCTATCAACTCATCAATCCTTTGTATACATAATCCCGCAATGAGCATTTCATAGGCCTATAGACCTAATATAATATATTCATCACAAAAGGACATTATGTGGAAACATTGATCCATGCCACATCGTTTATATTCATTTTTAGACATAAATTAATAAAACTGTTTGTTCCAATGTGTGGGTGTCTGTTTCAATCCATATAAGTTCTTATGGAGTTTTGACACCAGGTCTTCCTTCCCAGACTCAACATATCCCTCTGGTTGATTTATGTAGATTTCCTCCTCCATATCTCCATAAAGGAAAGCATTATTGACATCAAGATACTCAAGATACAAGTCTTCTGATGCCACAATGATAAGAACCACCAGTATGGTGGTATGTTTCACTACCAGTGAGAACATTTCAGTGAAATCCACCCCATCCTTTTGTTGGAAGCCTTTCACCACTAGCCTTTTTATGTAACCCCCATTTCCATCATGTTCTTCCTTGACTCGATATGCCCATTTTTTCTAAAATTCTCTCTTTACTTGTGGTATAGGTGTCATCTCCCATGTGTTGTTTTCATACAATGAGGAAATCTCTTCCTTCATACCCATCTCCCACTTGATTGAGTACTTCAGGTGCATTTTCTCATCAAATCATTCTGGTTCTCCACCATCAGCCAAAAACAGATAATTTAAGGATTGGGAATACTTCTAAATAGACCTTCTAACCCTTGTTGATCTCCTTAACTCTACTAGAGTAGTATGTTCTGCCGGTTCTGATGTCTCATGATTTGGTACAACTTTAAGCTCCACTTGATCTTTGTACTCCGATCCAGTGTTCCCATTTTCATCTTCAATTGTATGGTGATCCTTGTATGTTCCACCTTCATTGAATACCACATTATGGCTCTTTATGACCATCTTTTTGAGATCATCCCAAAAGCGGTAACCAAACCCCGTGGCACCTTATCCAATAAGGAAACACAGCTTCGACTTAGCATCAAGTGTGTCTCTTGAATTGTAATGATTACTTACATAATCCATACTACCAGAGACACATAAATATGAGAGTATTTCCTCCTTACCAGAAAAGATCTCCTTGGGTAGACATTCTCCAATTGGAACAGATGGAATCTTATTGATGCGATATGATACCATGTTAACTGCATCAGCCCAAAAGTTCATGGGTCACCCTGAATGTAGCCTCATGCTTCTAGCATGTTCATTTGGTGTTCTATTCATCCTTTCAGCTACACCATTCAACTGTGGTGTTCCTGTGATAGTCTTCTCCCACTGAATTCCCTTATTTGAACAAAATTAACTAAAATCATTATTGACATACTTTCCACCATTATCAGACCTCATGTATTTCATCTTGTATCCTAACTCATTATCCACCATGACCTTTCATTTCTAAAACATTTTGAACACATCAGATTTTATTTTTAGAATGTAAACTCATACCTTCCTTGTGGATTTTTCAATAAATGGAACATAATATAGTGACCCTCCAAGGGAATGTACTGGTACAGGGCCCCCAAACATCAGTGTGCACCAGGTACAGCTTCCCAGCCTTCATTGTTCTGCCATATTTTGAAAATGATACCTTCTTCTACTTTCCAAGGATGCAATCTTCACATAAGACAACTTCCACTGACATCAACTCCAGTAGCATCCCTTTTGTTATCAGCAAATTCATCCCCTTCTCACTCATGTGGCTTATCCAATAGTTCAACAATGGTGGATCTCCTACGGATTTTAGTGATGCATCAGTGTCTATGAATGATTCCTTCATGATGTACATGGTACCATTCTCTACTCCCCTAGCTCCTTTGTTGATCATCCATGAACCAATAGTGATGGTCTTACTCAATCCTAAATCAATATGTTTTCCAAAAGAAATAAGATTTCATCTCAAGACAGGGATATACCTCACGTTTTCCATAACTATGAGACTCCCACTATTGGTCTTGATCCTTTCATCACCATTACCCGCAATCTACAATGGTTCGTCATCAACACGATATACCTTGTCTAAATTTATAGAAACATAATTATTCAAGAAATCCTTCTCCGATGTCGAATGGAAAGATTCCTCAAAGTCTAAAATCCAATACTTCATTGGGCTATCCACACTCAATAGCAGCACATCATCAGTTCCTATAGCCGTCGTGTTTTCACCACTTACTTCAAGTCCCCTCTGCTTTTCTCTACACTCCTTGATATGAAATTTCTTTCCGCATGTCTAGTAGGTAGGACAAGCCCACATTGACATGTCTCAGCTATTCCCTCTTGGCTGTGATCTCCCTCTATGATTGTCTCGATGTGGGTATCTTCATCTTCCTTAAACGTTAAGAGAATAACTAGAGAATCTTCCTGATTCTCTCCTTCTCATATCCTCATCAAGGATCGGGTCTCGTACATATTTTATAGTCAACTTTGAATTATTCAAAGAACTGCTCACAGCTATTATAGTTTCTTCCCATTATTCAAGTAAAGAGGATAGTAAGACTAGTGCACATACCACATCACCAAGACCAATGTACATTGATGGCAGTTGACTTACGATGGTGTTGAATTCATTGATGTGGTCTGCAACAATTCTCCCTTCAAGCATTTTCAAGTTGAACAATCATCGCATAAAATGAACATTGTTTGCCACAGAAGGCTTCTCGTACATATTAACGAGATCTTTCATGAGATAAATCACCATATTCTCCTCTCTCATTTTGAACACCACGTTTTTGGCCAACGTGAGGCGCAAAACACACAGAAACTGTCGGTCAAGGAGCTCATACTCCGACTGCTCTATGTCCGTTGGCTTCAGACCCAGAAGAGGAAAATGCATATTTATTTGATAATGATAATCCTCGATCTGTATCATCCATAAAATGATGTTAGTTCCATCTAAGTGATCTATAGTCATCTTGAATTCCTCCATGTCCATCAATGGAGAATTCTGAACTCAACCTTTGATACCAGTTGATAAAGAATCGTTGGGAGTCGCAATGAAAAAAATAGTTTCAGAGAAGAGAAAAAGGGGGAAAAAGAACAAGAACACCAGGATATACATGGTTCGGGAATAATCCATATATCCATGGAGAGGAAGATAACAACTATAATTCAGGAGAATAATTTACAGGGATTTTTTCAAGGGTCTCACACACATTCAGAATCCCTAGCCCGAAAATGAGCTAATGTATATGACAAAACACTATTACACAAACCTTCGAAAATTCTGTTGTGCTACCGTGAATGGTGGCGTAAATTTCGCGTCACAATAGTGAATGGTGGCCACTCATGTACAATGTGCTACAGTGGCTGCTGGCTAGAAGTCTCTACTATTACAGTGCCTTGTTAGTGCCTGTCTGTCATCTTTTCTATAGTGGATAGGGTTGCTACAGTTATACAAAATTTGAACTGGGGTCCTTCAACCCCCAAAGTAGGGGAACATTTCCTTGAAGATCCCAACAAGCTCATCATGAAGCTCAACCCACAAAAGTTGTGGGCTGGTGAACAGTACAAGCCACATGCATTTGTCTCATGTTTTGAGCTAGAGTGATCTGGATATTGAACCTGATTTATCTTTTGACCGAGCTTCCAGTAAGGATAGTTTATTATGATACCAAGGTACTTTGTGGAAGGACAATATATTTGGTTCGTGTGATATGACAAAACAGTAATGATAATAATGAAACGTGAGAATGTGAGGAATTGATGAGAGAGTGGAGGAATCATCTTTTTTGGCATGTAATATTCTCCATAGGCTATCTTAAGATAGAAACTTTTTTGGTGTGGAGGTTGTAACATCCTGTTAGCGATCAGGCAGGCACAATCAAAACCTTATCGGGGAATTTTCATTTTTTTGACCAGGTAGGGTTGAGAAAAAATTGGGAGGATATCTATAATGGCGAAGTCGGGGAATTTTTGGACTCTCAACTCTAACCGGCATTTTCTGTAGATTGTCGGAGTGTTACATGTCGTCACTACAAAAAAAAAGATTAGCGGCAGGTTTTTAGAGGTGGATATACAAAACCCCCTCTAAATTTATTTTAGAGGTGGTTATGCACAATCCCTTCTAATCTTCAAATTTAGAGGGGGTTCAGAACACCTTTAAAAAAATTTAGCAATATTTTTTTAGTATTCGGTTTGATTTTAGAGGCTGTTATGTCAAAATTGCCGCAAATTTAATAATTATTGGCGCTATATATTCTATTGGATTTTAGATGATATATATAGGTGTGTATATATATAATATTTTTTGGATATATATATATATAATTGATTTTTTAAAGCAAATAGTGGAGGTTCACAACCCCCTCTAATTTTTGATATTAGAGGGGGTTCATGAACCGTTGCTAATCTCTTTGATTAGAGGGGGTTTTGAGCCCCCTCTAATAGATGACATTAGAGGGGGGGGGGGTAATCCCATCTAATTCAAGAAATTTTATGGTGTCATGATACTATGTTAATCCCTTTGATTAGAGATGTTCTTAAATTCCCTATAAATTTTTATATATTTTTTAAAATAAATCTCATGTAAATTCAAATTTTATAATATATATGTGTATGTGCACATGTGTGTATATATATATTACATAAAATAATTATATAAATGTATTTAAATACATTAATATATATATATATATAAATTATATAGACATAAAAAACTAATTAGATGTTGGGTGGTGGGTTGCTCAAAACAAAAAAAATAACTAATTAGAGGTGATTTTCATAACCGCCACAAACCAGTCCTCTATTATTGGGGGTTGGGAAACCCCTTATTAATAAAATTCATAATATATATATATATATATATGTATGTATGTATGTATGTATATATATATTTAAAACACTATATATAAATTTATTTAACTACATTATATGAACATATTATATAAAATAATTATATCATTGTACATAATTGTAGCTATATGTATACATAAATACAATTTTATAAATTTTTTTACATTAATATATATTTATTTGTATAAATTTTATTTCATATAATATTAATTATATATAATATACAATCATTAACATATTATAAAAATTTATACATAAATATAATTTCATTAAAAATATATCATATAAAAATAGAAGCTTGTAGTTTTTATAAATTATATTATATTAATTATAAATATATTTTTAAATAATATGTTACTATTTTTATATAAAATATAATTAATATTATATGATATAAAATATATAAGTATAAATATATCATAATGTACAAAATATTATAAAATTATATTTATTGAAATATATATATTAATGTGCATAATAAAAAATATATTTATTAAAATTCATTATATAAATATTTTTATAAAATGTATTTCACATATATGTATTCCTTGTAATATTAATTATGTATTAATTATAAATAATATTATACAATATATACAAATAAATATATATTAATGTACATAATAATAAACATATTTTAAAATACATTACATAAATATATTAAATAAATACATATATACATATTATATAAATTAACAAGTACATAATATATAAATAAGTAGTTGAGTATATAAATATTTGTGTATATACATACCATTAATAGAATTGTAAATTTTATTTACTCAAATGTATATAAATACACATATAAAATATATAGTTTATATTTATGTATAAATTGAATATAATACAAATGTATGATAATATAAATACATAAATACATAAAATAAAAATGTATTTATTAAATTATATATATATGTGTAATGTATTTATATTTATTTAAACATTTATCAAAATAATATATATTTTAATAAGATGAATATTATATATAAATAGAATAATGTGTAAAAAAAATACAAGAAACGTTTTGGCATAGTGGAATTGCATCGGCAGTATATACGGGGTAGAATGCTTTGAAACACAACAAGGGATGTTTAGATTTTTCAAGTAGAGGATGGTGAGGGACCGGAACAGGAAACGGGGAGATTGGGGCTCACACTAACAGGACAACTAGAGGGGGAGGGACGGGAAATGGAGGGGGAGGGCTCAGAGGGTGGTGAATGAGAAGGGGGCCGAATAGGAAATAAGAGGGAGGGGAGAATGGAAGGTTAAACCGGAGGGAATGGAGAATCAGATGGATCATGGTGGGTGAGTTGAGGCTCAGATGGTGTATATTAAAAAGCATATATAAATAAATAAATAGAGTTGTTTTTTATAACCACCTATAATCCCTCCTGAAATTTTATGGGCTTAAAACCCTCTCCAATTTGTCCCTAAGTTAGAGGTGGTTTCTAAAACAAACTGTCTCTAATATTTGATATATAACTGAAGTAGCGACGTTTTCCAACCGCCACTAATTTGAGTTATATAATAGAGGGGATTAAAACCTCTTCTAAGCTGATATTTCACAGTCAAATTAGAGGGGGGGGGTTAACCCTTTCTAATATAACTTCCACTAATTTTCATATCACATTACCAACGGACGGTTGCTCAAAATCACCTCTAACAATAGTAGGTGGGAACATTAGTGGTGATTCCTCAAAATCGCCGCTAATATGTTTAGAAGGGGTTGTAACTACTTCTAAACTGAAAATAACCCCTTCTTAGCTTGACATTTTTTGGTGGTGTAGGTGACTGGGTTACATGACAAGTAATGGTTTCTGGAGGCAAATCTTGAAAGGTTTCACGCTATGAAGGTTACACGTCGTGAATAGCCTTTACACGTCATGAGTTATTTAATGAGTGGTTTTCATTTTAATGCAACGTGTTTTTTGGTGGATATGAAACTTAATTATTTCATGATGTGAAAGGGTATTACACGTACTGTAATACCCCTATTGTGTTTTTTAAACAGGAAGAACAGTAGAGAGAAATTTTATCCGATGCTCCAGTTTCTTCTCCCTCAACCTAAGGACTTCCGCATGCGATGATGAAGCTCTCCAACCCTTTCAGATGCATTTGTTTGACATTAAATCATCATTGCTCTTGGAGATTTATCCCTATTTCTTCATCTTTCTCACCTTCTCCTCCTTTGGGATTTCAATTGATAATATTAAAATCAATGGATCTATGATTCGTGTTGATGGATCTCATCTCTAGGTTTTGTTTCAACGTCTCCTAAAACTTTTTTTCTAAATGATGGTTGTCGTTGCGATTGTTGAGTTTTGGAAAAAGTTAGGCGGTTCCATCACATTTAGCCAAATTTATTAACCTTGAATTAATTGATATTTTTCTATAGTTGATTTAAATTCAATTTATCAAACATTTTTTCAATTTATTTGATAAAAATCAAATTCTAGTGAATTAGGCTGTGTTAATAAAAATTGGTTAATTTTAATTACTTAATTTAAATTATGGATTTGATGGAAAAATTTTCAATAAAATTGTTGAGTTTAATTGTGAAAATAAATTATGAAATGGATGGAATTTGTTTTAAGTGGATTTAAAACATATGAAAATGGATTAAAAAGATTTGATAGAATCTTCGTGGTTTTATCTTGTGAAAGATGCATATTTTTAATTAAAACCCATTTTGGTTTTAAATGGAAAAAATGGCATTGAAATGGAGGAATGAGATTTAATTGTATTTTAAACAGTATTAAAATAAATTGTTCACCATTGATTGTGTATGAACAAATGCAAGCCATAGGTACTTTGTATGTTATTCAGACACACTCTACGCTATTACAATGTTCTAAACCATACATGCAGTGGGTCACATCTCTGATGGGATGGTGACGAGTCGCCTTTGGCCAGTGTAAGGGTGGCATGTTCATACACATATTACTATGATCACTTAGAGAGTGCATAGTTCTATAGTCGGGAACATACATACACATTTGGTAGATAAAAATGCTACTATCTTGTTTTATATTTGAGATATAAATGTATATCAATGTTTTTTGAACTGATTTACATACATTTAAAATTTATATAAACTGTTAGATATAAATATTTTATTTAAGTCATTGTTTTAGAAATATTTCATCACACGTAAAACATTTACTAAAAGTATTTTCCATAATTTGAGTTGTATACCATGATTTACTTAAATATGATATGAAAATAACAAACTTATTTATTTTAAAATTGAAATTATTCCTTTGGTTAATCTATTATTGGTATCTATTATGGAATTTACAGTGAGAGCCTACTGGGCTTTTTAGATCACACCCAACATGTGCCTTCGGGTGTTTATAGACTCTCTTCTTCTAGGTTTGAGAGAGGAGAAATTATCTCTTGGAGGTTGATCTAGTTTTGAACATTGGATGTTGTGAGTTATGTCCTTAGGGACATTGATTGTTTTTCCCTATTTTGTTACTAAAGTTGGAGTACTTAAGTCTTGTTTATACCCTGTTGTATTCTGTTACTTTACTCTTAGTGGAGTTTCTTTTGTTATGCGCACTGACATGTCTCTTTTTTTACTTCTGTAATGCTTATGAAAAACCGTTCTCACATTCAATTGTATTATGTGAGGTGATAGTCTCCAACCCATAGGGATTGGGAATACTCTTTGGGCTATGTTAGGACCAGCTCAGTTATCGGGTTACCAGGGTACCCAGACTAGTTTGTGACACTATGTACAATATTTTAATAATCATATAAGAATAGAACATAAATGGTATAATAGAACTAAAATCATCCTTTGGGACACAAAAAACAAGGTTCAAACTATCATGGATATACAAAATAATCATCGGTAGAGCTAACATGCTTTCAGTGAATAAATAAAATATTCAACATACATAAATTGTAAGAAAATCTATTTCAAAATAAAGTGCATGCTTTAAAATATATTATAAAATACTGATTCACAACAAAAATATAGTCAATTAAAATCTTAACTAGTTATAATATCATGTACATTAAAAGATATACAAATTTTAAAAGACACAAAGAAATAATCAAATCATAAAAAATCATAATATCATCCTCTTAATGTATGCTTATCCAATTGAAAGGATGAAATATTGAAATGTTCATCTTTTGAAAAGATAGGGTGGTGAGTATTCATCAAGGTAAACTCTTTATAAAACATTTAACTATAAGGATCCATGAAATGTGTTAAAACTATTCAATGAATAATAAAAACTTCAAATTTTTCTAATATTGTAGAATAGTTATGTACATAGTTAAAAATTTATTATAACTACTTCGTAATGAAATAATATTTATGTAATTTTAAATTAAATGATATTCGGTTAATTTTATAATCAGTTTTTGATAAAATAATTCAATGTATATGCACTGAAAAAATAATTTCACTCGGGAAACAAGAATTCAACATAATTACTATAAGTAATCCAAATTTTAACACATTAAGAACATTCTTACGAGAATATACAAGTAGTTTCAAATTATAAATATCAATATGCTAGTAGAAAAAACAAAAAACAATGTGCCTGAAATCTACAAATTAACAAAAAATTCATCATTTTAGCACCAAGAAAAAAATACCAATGAGGGAACAAATAAACTCTTAACTTCATGCCTTGGTCATGCTAGTAATAAAATGCCACATGATTATATTAGGTGCGAAAGCATTAAAATATTATTAACAAATATTGAAGAGTAATAGATAAGATAGTTTGAAAAAATAACACCCCCTACAAAAAATATTTAGTTCACATCATGCACATATTAATATAGAAATGAATGAAATACTTCCTGGAAAGACATAATCATAAATCCAATGAAAAATCTATTAAATGTATCCCCATCGATTTGGGTATGAAACATATTTCAAAAAGTCTAAAAATTGAGAAACTACACGTAATAATTAAAATTTGATATTCTTGTGGATCATAAAAAATTTAAAAATTTGCATATTTGTACCCATGTGATCTTGTGTCCTGTAGGGATAGCAACTAATGACATAGAAAAGAAGAAACATTAAATTTAGAAAAATTAACACATATTTAATGTAATATGATTCACATTAATTGTTGACATGATTAACACAAAAAAAATTGAGGAAATTTAAAACAACACTCCTTGGCATAATGTTTGATGATACCATAGTGAATGAACTTAATAGTGTACATGCTTTTATTATTTTACTGTAGATGAGGAATTCTCCATACCTCAAGGTGAGGTAGATGCCTTCTTTTATAGATTGAGAAAATGGAATACATGATGTGGTATTCCAATGTAGGACTCAGAAATACCCAGAATAATAAAAACATGGTATAACACTCCCCCTCAAGCAGGACATGCCTAGCATGGACCAAAAGTCCCAAAAAAGAATGATGACATTAGACAAGACCATACACACTCTACCTGAAGTTGGGTCATAGATGTTTTGGCTGCCCAACTTGGAACTGAGTGAGGACAGGCAAGACCTTATGAGGCCTTTGGTGAAGATGTCGGCAAGCTGATCCACCGTCAGGATGTGGAAAAAACTAACATGGTTGTGCCCGAGGTGGTGGAGAAGAAAGTTGCAGTCCACCTTGATATGCTTCGTGCTTAATGGAAGACATGATTTGAAGCAATCTTGGTGGTTTTCTAATTTTCACACAAGATATGAGTAGATGTATGTAGAGGAAAGTCATGATCCTGAAGGATATGATGAAGCCGAAGGATCTCCGTAGTGACGGTGTCCATGGCACAGTACTCAGACTCCACACTAGATCATGAGATGATAGTCTATTTATTACTGTGACAAGAGATGAGGTTGTCTTCTAAGAAAACGTCATACCTAGAAGTAGACTTCCAGGTAGCAAGGAAACCATCATAGTCAACATCATAGAAGGCCTCAATATTCAGATGAGCGTGGTGGGGTTATCAAAGACCACATGAAGGGGCTCTCTTGATGTATTTGGTGATGAGTAGGGCAACATCCCAAGAAAAGGTGGTCAGATACTCCATGAATAGGATAACTTTCCCAACAAGAAGGCAATGTCTGGATGTGTCATTGTGAGATAATTGAGTTTTCCCACTAGTCAACAATACTGCTTTGGGTGTGAATATGGTTCTGATGAGTCATAGAGAGATCGTTCCCTAGGGCCAAAAAGAGTGTCAAAGGTGGTGACATGTGTCATCCCAGCATCCTATAGAATATCCAACACATATTTCTATTGGTAGAGGAAGATGGTATCCATAGAATGGGAGACCTCAATGCTAAGGAAGTATGTGTGAGGTCCGAGATCTTTGGTGTGGATATAATGATGACAATGCCCCTTGAGGTGGGTGATTCTAGTGGAGTTAATCCCAATGATGATAAAATCATCCACATATACTGTCAATAGGATGAGGCCTGTAAATGTCATCCTGTAGAACATGGTGTGGTCCTTCACACCGTGAGAGAGCCCAAAGTCCGTGGCGATGGTGCTGAATCAGCCAAACCAAGTACAAGGGGACTACTTGAGAACATATAAAGAGCGGAGAATTTGACATACTTGGGGGTCGGCTCCAGAGGTACAAAATATAGTGTTTTTTGTAGGTAAAACTATTCCTCATGAAATCCATGGAGGAAGAAATTATTAAAATTCCATTGAAGAAGGGGCCAATGGTGACGATCGGCCTAAGATATGGCAATCAAATGAAGACCATATTGGAAACTGAAGAGAATGTAACAAAATAGTCAATACCATATGTCTAAGAAAATCTCCTTGCCATAAGACGAAAATTGAAGTATTGGAGAGTAACATCAGAATTAAGGCAGACTGTATAAATCTATTTGCTGCCAATTGCTTATTTGCCTACCGGAAGGGGTACTAGATCCCAAGTATGGTTGTCGTCCAGAGCCTACAATTCACCTCGCATAGCTTGTAGCCACGTAGGGTTATATTTTGCATCGCCAACTATGCGCAAAATAGATACCGTCTCTAGAGCTAACAAACCCATGTATGAAGATGTAAATAGAGGAGTACTTTGGATAGAGAGAGTACCTTTCCGGAGTGCAATGGGCATGTCGCTTGGTGTCGGGGTAGGAGCATCGAAAGAAGCAATGACGATGGTATCATTGGTCAGGATAGGGGATACGGTCGATGGGTGATGAGAGTAGGCCGTACCTAAATAGGGATCAGTGGGGGGAGACACCAAAGGAGGGTGGATGATGAGAGGAATTCAACCATCAATGGCAATGTCGGGATGGGGAGAGGGAAGTGAGAACAAAGAGCTCTAAACAAACTAGACATCAACAGAGATGAAATAACTTCGTAGGCCTAGTGAGAAGCAGTGATATTCATGTTGATTGCGTGAATAGATGAGGAATATGCAATAGTGGATTTGGAAGAGTGTTTGGAGAGGGCGGGATGAGTGTCATGAACATAACAGAGGCATCCAAACACCCGAAGTGGAAGTGAGTGAGGAGGGAGAGAGAAGAATATAGTCTGAAAAGGAGTCTCCCCTTGAAGGATATAAGAAGCAAGGCCCTTGAAAATGTATGTAGCAGTAAGGATCGCGTCTCCTAAAAAGAGCAGTGGAACCTGTTGGTTGAAGAAGAAGGTATGAGTAGTCTCCAGAATATGTCGGTGTTTCTGCCCAGTCTCTATTTTGTTGGGTTTTATCTGGACATGAGGTCTGATTAATGATGTCTTTATCCTAGATAATCTTCTAAATGGGAGTGGATAGATACTCGCACCCATTGTATGATAAAATGCATTTAACATAGATGGAATACTGGGTATGAATTTCATTGTAAAATGTCTGGAAAGTAGAAAAAACTATACCATTCTCGAATTAGGTACTGAAAAGTCATGCGCAATATATCAACAATGAAGGATATATAATATTAATACCTTAAATGAATCGAGATGGTACAGGGACCCCAAATGTCTGAATTAACCAGATCAAAAGGTTTTGAGGCCCGTGTATCCACTCGAGAAAGGTATGATGTGCGATGATGTTTGGAAAATTTACAGGACTCACAATGAAAAGAAACATGCTAACTGATATATAAAAATAGTAGATGAATGGTGGATGCAGGTGGATGTACCAACTAGGAATGAGGGTTTAATGAACGGGTAGAGACAGACGTGTGGGCGACAGATGTCGGTCCATCAAACAAGTAGCCCCTGTCCCGAAGCTGGCCTCTACCAAGTTCTCGATTCGTCGTCTGCTCCTGAAAGAAAACAACAGATGATGTAAATATTGTAGCACAGTTGAAATATTTTGCAAGCTTACTGATGGATATAAGATTAAAAGGATTGCAAGACACATGTGCCACGAAGGGAAGGTGAATCGATGAATTCAGGGAGCATGCACCAAAGACTGCAATTTGGATAGAGGAACCATCAACTATACTGATGGCTAAGGAACCAACAGAAGGACAGTAGGAGGACAACATACCAGAATCACTGGTGAGGTAGTCATAGGCACCTAAGTCAAGCATTCAGGCAGCGGAGTGACGGCCAATGAAGGCAGCGGAGCCACCAGAGTGGGAAAGAGAAGCTGAAGATGGATCTGGTATAGAGGGGGTTTGAGGATCTGGAATCACCCGGAGGTCCTCTATGGAATGGTTTAGATATGGAGGAAGTGATGTGGTTGACAAGGAAGTATCCTGGAAAGTGATCTGATCCTGTCATGGTTGCTGATATGGTCGTCCATGAAGAACACAACAACGGTCGATCGGGTGGCTAAGCTTGCCACAGTGCTGACAATTGGGATAAGGACGACCCTCCACACGGCCACGTCCATGAGTGCCTAAGGAGCGTCCACTTCCACAACCGAATAGGGCAGAGTGATCGATGATGGGGGTGGGAAGTGGAAGAGCCAGATGGTCCTTGGAAAGGTGATAATACACCTGTGGAATAATGAGCATAGATGGGTTGTCGAGCATCTTGGTAGCCACCGTCGCATACTCAGGAGTGATGTCATTGAGAAGAATAAAGATGAAAAATTGGTCTTGTTGGGACATAGCTGCCTCTGGTGTCTAGGGAATTAGTCACATCTCAAAAATGCATCTCATAGAGCTTTACATTCCATGAAGTAATCCAGAATGAAACAGTCTTGAAATCGGAGAAGCAATAGGTGCTGAAGAACATCAGAGACCCGAGCCAAATTTTTGGTCTCCGAATACATTAGGTTCTAGGAATCCCAGCGATCCTTGACTGTATTTGTAGTCCGGGTGATGTCTTTCATAGAGTGATCCATGGAATTGACTAACAAGTCAAATATCATTATATCAGTAAGCTTCCAAGGATGTTATTTGGGATTAGAAGATGCTGGTAGATGATCCTTAAGGTGAGATTCAAGGTCTATATTCATCAGTGACATCAACACGGACTTCTTCCAGATGAAGAGGTTTTGTGGAGTCAAGCTGCTCATCATCGAGGTGGGTGGAGGCTGTGATCATCAGGGGAAAACAAAAGAGGCTATAATTGGATCATCAGACATCTGCATAAGAGGGAAGGATCAATGATGGGTTGTAGAGAGAGGGATCGGTATGTGGTAGCGATGATCGGGATGCTGTGGTGAGAGGCCGCAATGAGGTGGGTCCGGTTGAAGCCGCAAGGAGTCGGGGTCGAGGGAACATAGAGATACTAGGAAGCGGGTCGGTCGTCGCGAGGGAGGCGGAGCAGGACTATGCTTGGAGAGGCACTGCGTCAGATGGGTAGGGTCGGGTGCCGACGTAAGAACCAGGAGGCACTGGGAGAGGCGATCGGTCAGTAGCTGGAGGGTGCCTGAAGCGAAGGTCCATCAAAGAGATCTGCTTCGGGACGGTGGCGGTAGCCAGGATCCGGGATAGGAGCCACAATCGGGAGACGTGGGTGACACCGATAGAGGATGCTGCGAGTCGAGAGCACTTCTTGGAGGGGTCAGGGCCGTGAAGGGAGGAGAGGGTTGTAGCTTGAGGGACGATCGGCATGAGGGAGGTCCGTCAGAGGAAGGGGAGCCATTGAGGAGGGGCGCCGTAAGAGAGAGCAGGGCCAGATAGAACTAGGAAGTCGTAGGAGAAGGCGTGGAAACGAGCTACAAACAAGAGTGAGAGCATATGGGAGATGAAAAATAACATAACCCTTTGATACAATGTAGATGAGGAATTCTCCTTACCTCCAGGTGAGACAGATTCCTTCTTTTATAGATTGAGAAAAAGGAATACACGATGGAGTATTTCAATATAGGACTTAGAAATACCCATAATAATAAAAGAAGCGTTTAACATTTACCATGCATAAAAAAATTCTATAAAATTTATACATTTAAACATTACATTGAATTAAATATTTTCTTCTATTTATTTTAACTATACCAAAGATTTAATTTAAATAATCCCCTCCTTTTATAAATACCATACAACATATTAAAAAGAATCGACGCAGCCAAGATTTATTCTATTTTATGATGAATTATGGAATATGTAGATTCATCTATATCAAAATTACACATTACATATAAATTCTGATATGAAAAATAATCATTTAAAAAAATAACAGAACTATAGTATATCATTAATGATTTATGTCTTTTCCACAAATCATCATTTTTATCTATAAGCATAATGCAATATTCTTTCATCTAATCAAAATAATGATTTTTAGTATTAGATTTTTTAGAGAGGAACCTCTTCAAATTGAGTCGTGCAACATAAATATACCTTTTGATCTGATTGTTCGTCTTTCATGTTTTAATTAGGTTCACTATTGGGTCCTCTGAAGCACTCAAAGTGTCTTTCATGTATTTATTCTCTTTGCTTTTATAATCTATATTTTTGGAAATTCATTCATTTTTTAGTATGGGAAATTAGGTCTGAGATATTCTTTTTTATTATATACATAACATCAGATCTCATCATAGTGTTTGTACATTATTTCAACTCGAATTATTTTATAAATCGTCTATAAATTTTTGAATGTTTATATTGTTATCCAAAAAACTATAATATTAAATAAATACGTCAGAATATTTCCCTTTATCATTTAATGAATAATTCTTCACATAAATATCTCCAATTTTAAGAAAAACATGATCGCCATCCACACCATGAATCTCATCTTCATACATCAAAAGAGTTCCAAAATGATTTTTCATTTTTATATCATTAATTAGATTAGATTTTCAAATTGTAGTTGATTTTACAATCCATTTAGAGGGGAACATCTATGAATTTTTTATATGTGATCAGATTTTTGAATAGGTAGACCAAAGGGAGGAACATCATTGACAATCTCAATAATTATTCCTTTTGTCTTTGTTATATTTTCTATTTTCTGCTTCATGCATCATGAATGTATCAAATTAATGTCACCCAGGGATATAAATCAACCATCTAACAATATATTTTACCTCAGTAGAAATTGAAATTGTTTCAGTCATAACATAAGGAGTGAGAAACTTATAAACTCTATAAAACTCTGTTGGATCTAAGCTAAATATTATGGCATTCATAGCCTTTGAATTCAAATCATAATTATCATTGTATGTTACATTCCATTTCATAGGTTCTCCCCTAAGAATATGATAAGGTTTCGCCGCTCTCAAATAATCCTTCAATAATATATTTATCACATATATAATAATCATAACATTCCAACAGAGATTATTTTCAATATTAAAATAAGGATCTCTATTTATTAACATCTCTTCTCTTATATCATTCATAGTCATCAATCATTGTATATCTATATATATCTCTCTATCTTGTCAAGGCTGAAAATAAAAAACAATAAAGAGAAGTCTTCAAGATTAAATCCTCTTCAAGAGACTTTCTTTGAAATAAATTATACTACTGAGGGTGATGTAGATATACATAGGGTGGGAGGGGACGAATTGAGTCTTTAAAAATCATCTTGATTTAAATTTCACTATAAATTAGATCAAAACTAGACACTATTACATTTAGAAGTTTATGTATTGAACATAAAAGAAATAATGAGCATGAAACTTAGGTATTTTTATAGTTGTACAGGGTTATACGAACATCTTATAGTCTACTCCACTAATGCCCGATACGAGCTTAGTGATTTTATTCGGATAATTTTACCAGCGATCTAGATTGCTAAGTGGAAGAATTTGTTACTTGGATATGAAGATTTAAACAGGGCCCCTAGGCTATTTTACATGGTAACTTGAAAAATAATTATAGGTATTTGGAAAATAACTATTTAAAAACTATGTAGAAGTATCCTGCACTCAATCCAAACAAAATAACAAGTAGTTTTCACCTATGCGGTATGAGATGAGGTGTAGAGTTGAAATAGTTTTTGCACAAAGTTTCCTCCACAAATGAGTGTTGATCGATCATCTCTAAAAAATCAATCTTTAAGATGAGCAATAGCTCTGAAGTAATCCTTTCTATGAAAATAATCTTAAATTGAACACTGGTTTAAAACAATAATAATATTCATGTTTTTAATAGTCTTTGTTCTTAATTATCCTTTTTCTGAATTATACAATAAGAATTTGATTTGTAATGTAGTGCTAGAGAGAATATACAGTTGCGTTTTTATCTTTTTGCCTCTTCCAATATTCTTAAAATAACATATTAATAAGAATTTATGTATATATATATATATAGTGCACCCTTACTCCTATTTGACTGAAAATTTAGTTTTTCATTTCAGAGCACTTTTATAGGTATAGTGGGAACCCTAAAAATTTCAAGACAAAATAGAACATCAAACCACATAAGATAATAGATGAAAATTCAAGAGAAAATTAAAATTAATTGAATAATGTACCTTACATAAGCATTGTTCAATTGAGGTTACCTTCGTGTTCGGCTCATCCTTGATGATATCCTCAAAATGATAGGCCATCTTTTCTAAAGTATGAATATACTCCTCCAGACATGTTTTCCCTTCATTGAATCCATGTGTCAGAATCCAATCTTGTTTGTTGATCTAATATTCATTCTCTTCATTAAGTTCAACCAAAATAACTCTCCTAAAAATAATGTTGGAATACTGCTATGGATTGTTGATAAGAAAAGCCTCTCACATCATATCTTTCTTAAAGCTCAAAATTAGCTCAGGGAATTTGATTTTTAATCAACCTCCTCCAACATATCAGCGATAGGCTTAAATTCTACGTGAAGATCATTGTTGAAATCAAGTTAATCAAATTTGAAAATGTTGTCATACCCCACAGCCAAGAACACTTCCTTCAACTAATCTGGGTCTTCTTTGTTGGTAGCATGAGATTCCACTTAAAGAAAACCTCATTGAAAGGGGTTTATTTTCTCACCTCAGGATTTTCATGCTCTAGCACTGCTCTGACATTAGGTTACATCGAAGCCATTCATACCTCTAACTCATTCTTCATTTAAACATGCCATTTTATCTTTCCAAAAGATCTAGTTGACATAGGTTTTCATTGTTTTGAATAAGCCTTACGTTGCCTGGTACATCTCCCTTTGTTGACTGGATAAATCCTGGAATCATAATTACCTTTTTCCTATTCCTCATTCCAGATCCACTAGGAACCTCCTCATGTTGATTCTTCTTAGAGACTGATGAAGATTGAGATTCTTTTTCTATAT
The DNA here is from genome assembly GCA_963277665.1 of Viscum album. Lineage (NCBI taxonomy): Eukaryota > Viridiplantae > Streptophyta > Magnoliopsida > Santalales > Viscaceae > Viscum > Viscum album. Next base: position 1,429,119,086 of record OY728147.1, on the reverse strand, counting down.
CACTAGTTTCTTGTTCTTCAGATCCCATGCCATTAGTCTGACACCCAAGGGCCTGCATTCATTTCCAATTTTTTATGACGTTTTTCCACCCATCAGGATCAATATTTCCAATATAAATTTCATTCCATAGTTTGAATCGGTTTTTTATTTGGATTGAGGTAAGGGTGCATGTATCTCTGATACCGAGGTATTTAACATATCATCCCCCAATGCTATAACCATATTCTGAGATTCGACAGAAAAAAACTCCTGAACTTGACAGCAGGCCAATCCTAAAATCTACATTACTCTTTTCTCTTTCAAGCTAGGTATAGAATCCTTCCTAGCATGTTAAACATCCGTAGACCTTACAGGTCTACCCTCAAGTACATGTGAATCTTCTCCGAATCCATTATGTGATTAAGATGCCCGAATCAATAATTCTATATAGGAAGGCCTGGATAACATAGAGTTTGTGACCTCCAAACCCTTACCAACAACTATCAGGTGTTCATTAACCACTGCATCACCAACCATGGTCTCACAGTTACCTGCCTCCTTTGGAAAATTGTCCTCTTTAGCACATTCAATAGCAAGAAGTCCCTCTAAATATTGACAGAAAGCAAATAGGAAATGGCCATGTAAATTGTATGGTGAACATAAATCGATCCATGATTCAAAACAAACCTACTGTTGGAGAAAACATTCTTGTCTGATTTTAAGACACCACTAAATGTTTTGAGATGTCCGCTTCAAAAAAGATTCGGAGAGCTATCAGATGACTGTACACCAAGGTCATGCTATCAGAGCACAGGAAAGGATCAAATAGGGTTCTAATAAATTTGAGGAATGAATGATTTTGTAATGGAAGGGGTAATCTAGGTAAAACAAATCTGGACCTTGGTAGTTGGGGGCTCACATCTCATTTGAAACTCAATTGCAGAATGAATGAGAATTTGATGGAGGTCAAGAAGACAAAAAACCACATGATCATGAAGCCCCCAAGATTCAAACACAATCCAGTCAAATGAATCAACCGATGGTCGATTCCAAACAAAACGATCCCCCACGGACCAATATAGGTGTACTAAGGTCTCTGTGAACTCCAACCCCATGATCAGATGACTGGGGATGCCATTCACTAGAGATGCAGCTTTAGGGAATACATCAATGACTAGAAATGGGGTGATAAGGTTTGTGACCTAAAAAACCTTACCAATAACTATCAGGTGTTCATTAACCACTACATCGCCAACCATGGTCTCACAGTTACCTGCCTCCTTTGGGAAATTGTCCTCTACAGCAGATTAAATAGCAAGAAGTCCCTCTAAATACTGACAGCAAGAAAACATGAAATGGCCATGTAAATTGTATGATGAACAGAAATCGATCCATGATTCAAAACAAACCTACTGTTGGATAAAACATTCTTGTCTGATTTTAAGACACCACTAGATGTTTTGAGACGACCGCTTCAAAAATGATTCGGAGAGCTATCAGATGACTATACACCAACGTCATGCTATCAGAGCATAGGAAAGGATCAAATAGGGTTCTAATAAATTTGAGGAATGAATGATTTTGAAATGGAAGGGGTAATCTAGGTAAAAAAAATCCGGACCTCGGTAGTTGGGGGCTCATGTCTCATTTGAAACCCAATTGCAAAATGAATGAGAATTAGATGGAGGTCAAGCAGACAAAAACCACATGATCATGAAGCCCCCAAGATTGAAACACAAACCTGTCAAATGAATCAACCGATGTTCGATGCCAAACAAAACAATCCCCCAGGGACCAATATAGGTGCACTAAGGTCTCTGTGAACTCCAATGCCATGATCAGATGACTGGGGATGCCATTCACCAGAGATGCAGCGTTATGGAATACGTCGATGAATATAAATGGGGAGATAAGGTTTGGGTTCATGAAGGGGGGATGGAAAGGTTCTTAGGCACCATAAGTGAGGCATTTCTTCCCTCCCCCTCAGGTCAGGGAGGGACTAGAGTAGGGGCTATCACCTTTAGGTCATGGGACTACTTTTCGCTTCAGGGTCCCCAAATTTCTTTATTCGATTGACATAAAAGATACCATAATTTAATAAAAAACCGTAGAGAAAAGACAAAATCCAAATCCAAAGGTGGGACGCCCTTCCAGCGCACATGTCACAAAAAATTCCAAATAAAAAATAGATAAATGACATGTCCGTTTTGATCTGATCTTCCAAGAAAGATATGACACGTGTCTGAATCATCGTCTAAAACTCCTTCATGTCATATAGAGCATCAATCATCTCTCCAACTAAGACTTTTATCTCTGAATCCTTCATTTTTATCAATTATTTTATGGTGCATTGGATTTGATCTTTGAAAATAAATATTTCTACTTTAAGTCTCTTCCATGTCTTGAGTTCTTCAAGAATCGTGCCGGCCTCCACCGCCAATGCTATTATATGTGTCATCTATGCATTTTGCATGTCTCTAGTGTTGATATAGACTAACACATTGTCTCCTGCGAAGAAATAATCAATATTTTCTTGTTGATTTTGATTCAATCAGATAAATGCTCCATGCGATTTGGATACGTTTGTAATGACTATTGTTCAAACTGAACTCTAGCCACTCTTCATCGATAAACTGTGAGTCTCCGAACATTTTTTGGATAGGTCATTTAGTCCCGTGCCCCGGGTACAAATTCCATAGCATGATTGATCTGTCTTCTAATCTAATAGGTTCAATATGTGTCACCCACCATAAAAATATTGATATGCATTGTTCATAACTTTTCTCACCATCATAGGTACCCAATTGGATGTGGAATTTATTTTCTTAAATCTCATGAATTGTACTGCTCCCATGTGGAATGATTTCTGGAATTAAATGAACTCTTCTAGTTCAAATTCCATATCTGGTATGTGGAGTTTTGGATTCCTTGTTCCCAACATTCTCCAAAACCTCTTCAAAACTATATATTCTTTCATACTTGTTTCCTTGATTCTCCAAACATTGTCAAGGAAACTGGAAACTTGGACCTTTAGCATGATCTTTTCAGTGATGATCATTTTGATCAAATCTAGATTAATATTTTTATAATCCTCCATAAGATCTTTGGATTCATCAAACATGTACAGAGCATGTTTCAGACCTCTTTTGAATATCCGATCATCTTTACTTTTCTTGATCAGATTATAAACGGTTGTGGATTTATTTCTTAAAATATTTGGAATCCTTTACAAATATTTTCATATCTCCATTGCTGGATTGGGCTCTTCTTCTAGCTCTTCATCCACACTTTCTTGATCTTGTTCTTCTTGAAAATTCTGTAGTTGAGGTTCTTTAAGAGACCATTGATGCTTTTTGGGTTTATCTTCTACATGATCAGACCAACTCTTGATAGTTTTCTCTTTTCTTTTAGAGCTTCCATTTGTCTCAAACTTCTGGTTCTTCTGAGCCTTTCTATTTCTCATATTATCTGGACATTGAGTGATGTAATGGCCTTTCCGACCACATAAATAGTATTCAATATGACTTTTATCCTTATACTTACTTCCTAGAGGTCTCTTTGAAGCATTTCCAGGTTTTTCAATCTTTTTATCTGAGGAACCTACACTTTATGATCTTTCAACCTTATTGGATGAAGATCCCTTCTTTTGAAGGTGATTATCTACTAGAATACCATTTCATTGTCCAATTCTATCAACCCTTTCATTCATTTCTTTGATAATCTGGCATTCTACTACAGAATGATTATCAGTGAAAACATGGCATCTTCTTGATTTTATAATTTCTTCCATTGCACCTGCAAGAGTCAAAATAACAAGATAGTTCATCTGGAATGACATTATCTTTTCCGTTAATATTTTAAATATTAAAGTTATATTATTGAAATTCGTTCCTCCACTATACAAGCCATGCATGTGTAAACCATTTTAATTTAATTCTCATAAAATTAATTATATAAGAACTACCAGTTCTTATAGTAAAATGTTTTCCCAAGAAAAGATCATTTGTTGTAATTCCTTTAAGGACTGCAAGCAATTCTCTTTCATGGGAAGGATAATTCTTCTCTGCCATGTTAAAACATCCAATCCAGTGTCTGTTGATACTCTCATTATATTTTTTCCTTATCTTCTGGATACATCCTCATGCTGAATCTGATGCATTTGTTTCGAAGATAAGATTACCTTAACTCCCCTTTGGATACTCAAATTATGTGAGATTCTGCGCTTTCTGCGTGAAAATTATGATTACTTCAGAATATTTTTCTATACAGTCCCAAGGTACCTTAACATATTTCTTTTTTTATTGGAATTAAGATTTTTGAAAAATCTATGATGTATGCTCTGGCATAACATAGTATACCAAAAAACACTTGTTTCTGCTTATGATCTTTAATCTCATCAGGGAATGTTTGTAGCTTCTCTGCAATATGTGTTTGAAGCTTCTCTCTACTCCCTTGGATCATCAATCCTAATAATTATATCTTTGGTTGCATCCAAATGTTCATTCATTTTGAAAGTATCATCCCTTCTTCTCTAAAAACTTCAACAACCTGCTGCAAATGTTTTATATGCTCTTCTCTATCTTTACTAAATATGAGCACATCATTAATATAGGATACCAAAAACTTTTCCAATTTATTGAATGCCATATCCATTCTTCTCTAGAATATTCCTAGTGCATTCTTGAGTCCTAATGGAAAAACTAGCCATTATAACAAGCCAAATGGCATAGTAAATACAGTCAATGGTATAGCCACTTCATAGATCTTTATCTACCAATATCCTTAATTGAGACCAAACATAGAATATACAATTGGTCTTTCATTCATAATCCTTCTTCTGAAAGAATCTTGGATAAGAAGATTATATCCATCATCCTTTATATCACAATTAAGATCATGATAATCTACAACCATTCTGGCCTTTCCATGATATTTTTCTACATGATTCATTACCATGAATTCCACACACATGTGAGGACTTTCGCTGTGCCTAATTAATCCAAGATTGATTAATTATGGAATTTGTTTCTCAAATTCTATAATCATCTCATATAGATAGGAAATTCTCTTACTCTTGATCACTGCACTAGGATATTTAAGGGTGATTGTAGCCTCTGGAATTTCCTTCTTTCATTGTTTATTAGGGTTTTCTGACCAATTTTCTGATAAGTAGTCTTTTATCTTATCCAATTCCTCTTTGTCAGTAATCCACAGAACATTCATCCCAACTATCTCTTTCCACTGCTCAACCATTCTATGGTATTCTATATTCATCTGGATTGTTTTCTACATTAACAGTAGATACTTATTTATATGGAACCATTTTGGTTTTTCCAGACACGGTTGGAATCAAATAATTGTCGAGAATTATTCCTTCTGAAAATATTGTTACGGGTTCATATTTTCCAAGGAACCTATATCGTATAAAGAATTTGTCTGGAAATTGAGTAATAAAACAAACCATCTACTACAAAAATATCCTTCCATTGAGTTCAATCAAAACATATTTGGCTACTTCTTGAATCAGAACGGTTGCATTGTTACCAACTGTAAATTGAAACTCTTAAGATACCCAGGTTACTCTTGAAAATTGAATTATTGTAAAAGATAATGTACATACTATATCAACAAGGGCAATACATTCAATTTCATTAATACTTAATTTTACTTATGTAGACCACTCCTCTATCTTTGCACTGAGTAATGAAGATCCCACATTTCCTACATGAGTTTCTTCATCCTCATAGATAGGTATTCGAACAGTCCTTTGTCCAACTATCCTTTAGAAAATTTATGTTCTAGGTGATTCTACTGAAGTACCTTCATCTTTTCCAATTGAGATCCTTGGGTTTTCCAAAGGGTTCTCTAGTATTTCTTATTTTAATCCTTCTATATTTATGTGTGATTTTTCCGATGTTGATCATTCTAATCTATGATCATCCTCTTCTTCTTTGACCTTAGATATTACAAGACTATTTCCAAATTTCTTAATAACATATGGAATAAGTAGCTTCCGCCCTCTTTCTTCCCCTGGTTATGCTGATACCCATTATCTAGGCCATGTTAGCCTCTTGGGGTTTATCACAAGAGGTGACATTGCTCTAATTGATGTTACTTCATCTTGAAAAATATGTGTAAATATTTCCGCACCCTTTCATAGATATGGCCTTCAAGTATTATAGAAAATTACACAGAGGCAAGTAATTACTCTAAATCATCTCTTGTCAGGTGGACATCCTAATGTATTCTTCCAGTTCCATGTGTGGATCATTACATGAAGAGATCTACTAATACTTCTTTCTATAAGATCTACATTCATGTCTGGTATCACGTTTAACCATGTTTCACCTGCATGCAGATTTGCTCGTTCTCCTCTTAATAGTGCATTGGAGAAATTGGATAAGCCACCATCTACAACTACAATGAGGACTGGTAGATCTTGTCTTTTCTAACAAGAGGATCGACTCCTATCTGGATTTTTCTAAAATGCACATACAAAGCATTTTTATGGATTTCCTTGTTATCCGATTCTGGTTTTAGCAAAGGCATTATAAATAAACTTCTATATGTTTTATATACTTCAGAAGTCTCTTCATCGTTAATGATCTTGGTCATTTCTCGATATGGTACCCAAGTCTTCATGTATACCTAAGACTAATAAAATCTGGGAATCTTCTATTCTTGGAAATATCTTCGTTCTAAAGGGATTTTAGTTTCTGAAGAATGAACTAGATCTCCTTCCATCTCCTCTAGTTTCAGTAGTTCTAGAGAATCTTCAGATGCACTAGCCCCTATTCGAATCATTATTATTCGAATCTGGATCAAAATAGGGTTTTTTCTTTCTTCCTCATCTAAGATTGAATCTTCCTCTTTTGAGTAATATGAATATATAGAATATAAAATTTCATTATCTGAGTCTACATCTTCTCCCCATATAATCTCAAACAATATCTCAGATGAATCTTCCATCATTATTTCTTTGAGGCTACCCCTTCTTCTATATGCATCTAGGAAACTATTAACTTTATGAACTTTCTTTCTATAGAACCAACAATAATCACAACTGGATAGACATTTTCCATTAGGGAATATAGTATAATAACCATATTTGGCTATAAAGTTTTCTCTCATATCATTCTGGATTATATTTGGTCTTAGAAATCACATAGATTTTTCTAGCTTTGTGCCTGAAAATCTACATGATTATTTTCTGTTTCCAAATCGTTTCCATAACTTCATTAACGATTTCTTTTGTTCACACATTCCATCCTGGTACTATGTTTTGAATGTTCTTTGTTGGGTTTTCCAAGATCCTTCATGGTCGGACCACACCCATACCTTCTTTTAACACCCTCTACATTTGGGCAGCAAGCAGAACTCATGTATGACATATTTCTTACATCTTGCAAGACATGCCTCTACATTCAATATAGTATTATCATCTGCCTTATTGTTTCTGCTCAAACTCTTAGAGTGTCTTGCATATCTTCACTCTGGTAAAGATGAGTATTCAATATTGGTTGAACAATTTCAGGAAAATGACCTGGAAGCTTCTGGATAAATGCATCTAGAGCATATTCATGATCTCTTAGTCTAAGAAGATAATACCAATGTTGAAACTCACAATGATATTCTTCAAAGTAACACATATCAAAAATTAAGATCTTGGTGAAATTTATTCTCGATTTTTCTACCAATTATATATCTCGATCTACCAGTAAATTTACCACAAACTATTGTTTAATGAAATCAACCACTACTGTAATAAATTCAATTGGGAATGTAACATATTCCCAGATAGCTATTATCACTTCTAAGTGTCTCAACGTCTTATCCAAAAATCTCCCTACATTACCTCTCAAGGTAGATCTAGAAAATTTAAGTGAACTATCTGTGATCCACGACTATAAACCAACTAATAGTATATAGTATCGAAGTTCAAGAGCCCACTCATCTATGGATGCTCCTAGATCCTTTTCACAGTCTATCTTTAGGATCATCCCATGTTGAGGAACACCTTATGGATGTGTTTGATTTTTACTATATTATTATTGAATATAGCTGGGATATGAGGGATTGGCTTACCTTTTGATCTTATGAAACAAATCATTGAATGGTCCTTTATGTCATTCCCAATGAATTGGTTTCTGGGTGACCGCCTTCCATACTGTCTTGGAATCCCAAGGTTTTACATTGATTTTTTCGGTGGGAGATGACTTATTTTCTTTTTTTAATCTTCTATTTGATTTTGGATTGTACATCTTAAACATTATTGATCTTTCAATTTATGTTTTTGGGGACACTTCTTATATCCTCAAGTTCCCATTTCCCCTAATTAATAATATCATGGATCTGTTTGTGGTATTCTTAGATACTTTGAGGAATGCTCGAAACTTCTTCATGATATTCATGAGCTTCTCCTACTAAAGTCCTTATGTAATATTATGCAGTATATCATTTTGATAAACTTTTTCTTTCGGTATCTCTTTGTGGATTCGTATCAGATACTATTTCACCAGGTGATTGGAATCTTCTCCTTAAGCTTTTCCTTATATCCTCTTCCAAATATCTCAGATATTTGGTCTGACTCCAGATCCTCTTCCATCCATATTTTATAGTTCAAATCAAAATACCAATCCTTCTAGATATACTAGTGTTATTTATAGGTTTTTTAATAACCACTTGGCTTGTTGAAGATGAGATTCTATACGTCATATTTCTACCTTCAATTCCTTAAGCATATCATGAGTTTACTGGGCTTTCTACCCTAACTCGATTACATTGGATTGGTTTTCAAAATCCAATCCGGCTTCTAGGATTTGACGATACAATCTAATCCAAATATGTCTGACATTGTTCTCATAATACCATACCCTTCCTACTAAATGTTTCTACTCATAATAAAGTCCTCTAACTATGAGATCAAAAAATTCCATATTGGAAAATCCTTTGAAGCAGCGCTTAGGATGGAATTGTTGTCCCACTAGTGGTATCAGAGCGTGGAAGAGGGGGCGAACAAATCCTGCTATAGCGCTGCTTCAAATGATTTTCTAGTAAGTAATTTCTGGATCCCATGGTTAATGGTCTTTATTATGAGATGAAACGTTTAGAAGAAAGGATACTGTATTATGAGAACAAATCCAGTCATATTTGGCTAAGAAAGTATCGTCAAATCCTAGATGCCAAATTGGCTTTTTAAAACGAACCTGCAGTAATCGAGTTAGGGAAGAAATCCCAGGAAACTCATGATAAGCTTGAGGAATTGTAGGCATAAATCCAGCATATAGAATCTTAGCTTCGACAATCCAAGTGGTTAGTCCAAAACCTAGAAAGAACACTGGAAGATCTAGAAGAAGAATTATTATGCTTTGAAAAGAAATATATAACCAGAAGATGATATGGAGTCGGACCAAATATCTGAGATATTTGGAAGAGGATAGAAGGGAAAGATTCAAGAGAAGCTTCTAATTATATCAATGCCATTATCTCTGATACGAATCCACATAGAGATACCGAAAGATCTAGTTTATCAGGACAATATACTGCATAAAATTACGCATGGCCTTTTGCAGGAGAAGCTCAAGAATACCAGGAAGAAGTTTCTAGTATTCCTCAATGTATCCAGGAATATCAGAAATAGATCCATGATATTATTACTTGAGAGAAATGGGTACTCGGGGATAGAGAGAATGTCTCTAAAACCCTAAATGGAATGCTCAAGAAATATGAATACCTACAAGTCAATCTCAAAGAGAAGAGGAAAAATAAAGAGAATAAGTCATCTCCCGCTAAATGAATAAGGGTAAAACCTTGGGAAGACAAGAGAATATAGCAGCTGATCTCCCAGAAACCAATTACTTGGGAAAGATAGAAAGGATCATTCAAGGATTTGTTTCAGGGGATCAATAGGGATTCCAATCTCTCATATGCCAATTATATTCAGGAAGAATATATGCCAAAGAAAACACATCCATAAGATGTTCCTCAACAAGGGATGATCCTAAATATAGAATGTGTAATAGATTGGGAAGCATACATTAGTGAATGGGCTCTAGACCTTCGATATTATATGTTATCAGTTGTTTTACAGTCGTGGACCATAGATAGTGCACTTATATTTTTTGTAGCTACCTTGAGAGATAATGTAGGGAGATTTTGGGATATGCTGCTAAGACACATAGAAGTGAGAACTTCTATCCAGAATTATGTTACATTCCCTATTGAAGTTATACCAATAGTAGCTGATTTTTTTAAACAAGAGTTTGTGGAAAATTCACTGGTATATTGAGATAGATAATTGGTAGAAAAAGATAGAATAACATTAACCAAGATCCAAATTTTTGATATGTGTTACTTTGAAGAAAATCTTTTTTCATTTTAGCATTGGTATTATCTTTTTGGACAATGAGATCAAGAATATTCTCTAGATTTATTTATCCATAATATTACAGCAAAATGGCTTGAAATTGTTCAACAAGAATTGAAGACTCATCTATCCCAGAGTGAAGATATGCAAGACACTCTAGAAGTTTGAGTAGAACCAAAAAAGTAGGAGATAAGACTATTTTATGAAGAGGGATATCTTACAGGATGTAAGAAATATTCCATACATGTGTTCTGCTTGCTTCCCAAAAGTAGATGGTGTTGCAGGAAGGTATGGGTTTAGTTCCACCATGAAGGATCTTGGAAAAACTCAAAAAAGAAAATTCAAAACATAGTACCAGAATGGCCAGTGTGAACGAAATAAATAATTAAAGATGGTATGGAAATTATTTGGAAAAAGATAATCATCAAGTACATTTTCAAGTAGAAAGACAAAAAAATAAAGCGATTTCCGAGACCAAATAGAATCCATAAGGATATGAGAGAAAAATTTAAGGCCAAATATGGGATGTATCCTAGAGGCCCTAATGAAAAATCTTTATCTAGTTATTATTGTTGATGGTTCTATGAAATGAAAGGTCACAAAGCTGATAGTTTCCTAGATGCAAATAGAAGAAGGGGTAGTCTCAAAGCAATAATGATGGATAATTCATCATAGATATTTTTTGAGCCTATATGGGGAGAAGATATAGACTTGTATGATGAAAGTTTATATTCATTTTATTTAGAGTACTCAGAAGAGGAAGATTCTATCTTAGATGTGGAAGAAAATAATAACCTATTTTTGAGCCATCTTTGAATAGAAATGATTCAAAAAGGGGATAATGTATCCAAAGACTCTCCAGAACTAGTAATACTAGAGGAGATAGAAGGAGATCTGGTTCATTCATCAAAAAATGGAATCCCTTCATAATAAAGAGATAGTCAATAATAGAAGATTCCATGAGTTGATTGGCCCGAGGTATACCATATGCCTTGGGTAACATATCAAGAAATGACCAAGATCTTTGAAGGCGATGATACAAATGAAGTCTATAAAAAAGATAGATGTTTATTTACGATGCCTTTGCTAAAACCATAAAGGTTTTACAAGGAAATCCATAAAAATTCTATGTATGTGCATTCTAAAAAATCTAGATTGGATTAGATCCTCCTGTCAAGAAAATACAGGATCTACCAGTCCTCATAGCAGTTTTGGATGGCTGTTTAGCCAATTTCTTCAATGCACTATTAGGAGGAGCATGAGAAAATATGCATGCGGGAGAATCATGAGTAATGGTGATACTAGACTTGAATGTAGTTCTTATGGAAAAAAGTATTAGTAATAATCTAGAATTAATGATCAACATGAGGAACTTGCAGAAGACATTGGGATGTCCACCTGACATGAGATGTGTGAGAGTAATTACTCGCCTCTATGTAAGGTTCTATAATACTGGAAGACTAGATCTATGGAAGGGTGTGGAAATATTTACACATCTTTTTCAAGATGAAGTAAAATCCATTAGAGCAATGAAACCATAGGTGATGAACCCCAAGAGGCTAACAAGGCCTAGATAATGGATTTCACCAGATGCAGAGGAAGAAATAAGGCAGAAGCTACTTATTCCATATGTTATTAAGCAAGTTATAAATAGACTCTAAATATCGGGGGACATATAAGAAGAGGATGATGTTAGATCAGAAGGATCAAGATCAGACAGATCATACATGAATATAGAGGACTTCGAATCAGAAATATTGGAGAACCCATTAGAAAATACAAGGATCTCAACTGGAAAACATGAAGGTACTTTAGTAGAAGCACCTAGAACATCAATTTCCAGATGGATAGTTATAAAAAGGACTATTTGACTACCTACCTATGAGGATGATGAAACTCATGTAGGATATATGGGATCTTTATTACTCAGTGCAAAGATTTATGAGTGGGATACATTAGTAAGATTAAGTATCAATGAAACTACAGGTATTGACCTAGTTGATACAGGATGTATATTATCTTCTACAAGAATATCATTTTCAGGAGTAACATGGGAATATTTATATTTGCATGTTACAGTTGGTAACAATGCAATAGTTCTGATTCAAGAAGTAGCCATGGATGTTCAGATTGAACTCAATGGAAGGATAATTATAGAGAAGATTCTTTGTTTTATTCCTCAATTTCCTGATGAATTTTTGATTGGAAATAGGTTCCTTAGATGATATCAACCTATAATGATATTTTTTGAAGGAATCATCCTCGATAATTATTTGATTCCAACCACTTTTGGAAAAAACAGAATGGTTCTAGATAAGAAAATATCTACTATTAAAGTGTAAAACTATCAAGATGACGATAGACAGTACCACCAAAATATTGTGTAGTGGAAAGAGCTATATAGGATTAATGTTCTGAGGATTAATGGTGAAGAGGCATTAGCCAAGATAAAATATTACTTAATAGAAAATTGGTTAGAAATCCCTATGAAACTATGGAAGAAGGAAATTCTAAAGGCTGAAATCACCCTTAAAGATCCTAGTGTAGTGATCCCATGTAAGTGAATTTCATATCTATATGAGATGGTTACATAATTTGAGAAACAAATTCCAGAAATAATCAATATTTGATTAACGAGGCACTGTGAAAGTCCTCACAGGAGTAAGGCATTCATGGTAATAAATCATGCCAAAAAACATCCTGGAAAGGCCAGAATTAATGGTTATAGATTATCATGATCATAATTGTGCTATAAAGAATGATGGCTAAAATCTTCCTAACCATGAATCTTTAAGATGAAGGATTAGGAATTAATGATAATGGTATATTCTATGTTTGATCTCAAAGTTAGGATATTGGCAAATAAAGATCAATGAAGAGTCTATACCATTAAAAATATTAACAAAGCCAATTGGCATGTTGTAATGGCTAGTTATGCCATTTGGACTAAAGAATGCACCAGGAATATTCTAGAGAAGAATGGATAAGGCATTTAGTAAATTGGAACAGTTCATGGTAGTCTATATTAATGATGTTCTCATATTTTTTAAATATATAGAAGATAATATAAAACATTTGCAGCTGGTTACTGAAGCTTTCAGAGAAGAAGGGATGATACATTAAAAAAGATCATTTGGATTCCACACAAGATAGAAATCTTAGGATTGCAGATCCAAGGGAGTAGATAAATGATTCAACCACATATTTGAGAGAAGCTACGAAATTTCCCCAGTGATCTTACAGATCGTATCCAGATATAGGTGTTTCTTGGTATACTATGTTATGCTAGTGCATACAACATAGATTTATCAAAAATAAAAGTTCTAATACAGGAAAAGGTATCCAGTACGGTATCGTGGGATTTGATAGAAAACTATTCTGAAGTAATTATAATTTTGAATCCGAAAGCACAAAATCTCCCATAATTGGAGTATCCAGATGGGAGTGAAGATAATCTTGTCTTAGAAACAGATGCATTTGACTCATCATGAGGATGTAACCTAAAGATAATGAAAAACCATAATGAGATTGTCAGCATATACTGGTTTTGATGTTTTAACACTATAGAGAAGAATTATCGTGTCCATGAAAGAGAATTTATTTCTGTCCTTAAAGGAATTAGGGCTTATATTCTTTTCTTGGGAAAAAAATTTACTATAATAACTGATAGTTCTTATACAAAGAATTTTATGATAATTAAATTAAAAAGGATTACCCAAGAATGACTTGTACAGTGGAGGAATGAATTGAAATACTATAACTATAATGTAGAAAATATTAAAGGAAAAGTTTATGTCATTCCAGATACACTAACACGCTATTTTGACACTTGTAGGTTCAATTGAAGAAAGTAGGAAATCAAGAAGATTCCCCATTTTCATTGATAATAATTTGGTGGATGAATGCCCAATTATCAAATAAATAAATGGAATGGTTGATAGGCTTGAATAGACAAAGGGTATTTTAATAGGGAATCACCTTCAGAAGATATGATCTTCATCCAGTAATGTTGAATGATCAGAATGCACATGTTCCGCATCTAAAAAGGCTGAAAAAGATGGAAATGCTTCAAAGATACCTCTAGACCACATGTCGAAGGATAACATTCATATTGAATGCTTTTTATGTGGTCAGAAAGGCCATTATAACACTCAATGAGAAGATAATCTAAGAAACAGAAAGGCTTAGAATAACTATAATGTTGAGACGAATGGAAGCTCTAAAGGAAAAGAAAAAACCATTAAGAGTTGGGATGATCATGTAGAAGAAGAACATGAAAATCACCAATGGTATCTTCAAGAACCTAAAAAAATAATGTTCAAGAAGAAAAACATCATGAAAGTCTGGATGATGATCTAGATGAGGATCCCAATCTAGCAATGGAGATATAAAAATATTTTCAAAAGGATCCGAAATATATCATGAAATAAATCCACAACCATTAAAAATCTGATCGAGAAAAGTAAAGATGATCGGATATTCAAAAGTTGTTTGAACCACATTATAAAAATTCTTGAAGAATCTGAAGATCTTATAGAGGATTATAAAAAGATTAATCGAGACATGATCAACATGATCATCACTGAAGATATCAGGCTGAAGGTCCATGTTTTCAGTCTCCATGGAAAAGATAAGATAATCAAGGAAACATGCATGGAAGAATATCCAGTTTTAAAGTGGTTTTGGAGAATTTCCAGAATAGGGATTCCAAAACTCCAAATACTAGATATAACATTAGAACCATGAGAGTTCATTGAATTCTAGAATGCTTTTAGCATGGGAGAAGTACAATTCATGGGTTTTAAGAAAATAAATTCCACAATCAATAGGGTACCTAGGATGGTGAGAATAGTTCTGAACAATGAATATCCAAGTTTGTTATAGTGGATTGCACATCTTGAACCTATCAGATTAGTAGACAGAGTGATATTGCTATGTAATTTGTACCCTTGGCACTGGACTAAAGGATCTGTCCAAAAAGTGTTCGAAGACTCGCAGTTTAGTGATAAATATTAGATAGAGTTCAGTTTGAACAAAACTCATTAGGAATGTATCCAAATCACATAGAGAACTTATCTTATTGAATCAAAATAAACACGAAAATAATTTATATTCATTGAAAGAGACAATGGGTTGGTCTCTATCAACTCTAGACACACACAACATGTAGATATGGAACATCTGACAGACTTGGTGGTGGAGGCAGACATGATTCTTGAAGAACTCAAGACGTGGAAGGGACATAAAGAAGATATCATTATTGTCAGAGATAAAATCCAACGCTCCATCAAATAATTAATAAAAATTAAGGATTCAGAAAAGGAATTATCAGTTGGAGAGATGACTGATTCTCTATATGACATAGAGGTATTTTAGACACTGATCCAAACACGCATCATATCAAGCATGGAAGAGTGGATCAAATCAGACAAGTCATTTATCTATTTTGTATTTTTCATTTTTTTTACTTCTACGATGGATGTTCATCCCACGTTTTGGTTTTTCTTTTGTCTTTGTGTGTCTTGTATCGAGTCAAATTCTCATGCAAGGTGAGCCCAGAGGCCTATATAAGGGATCTCTGATCCATTTGTTCGGAGAAGAGATTTTGAATAGAAATTAGTACTATTTCAGAAACACTCTATCTACCTTATCTCTAATACTTTGTGTTCTTTGTATAAATCGATTTACAGAACAACCCTATAATGTTGATGATAGTTAGTCCCCTTATCCTCTTTGTGGAAATTTTTTTCCTGTTGTTTACGATATTTGTAGCCTTTCTGGATTCCAAAATCGAGATCTCGTCAGAGACCTCATCGAACAATTCACCCACTAGTGGTATATAATAATAATTATTTTTCAATATATATAAGAATAATTGAAAATATATTTTTACAAATATACATTTTTGAGATTATTTGAATTAAAACTGAAATTATTTCTATAAACTGTGTACTTTAAATATTCAAAAAACATGACTGAAATATTAATACCCAATACTATATTATTAATACACCAAAATTGAGATTCTACATACAAAACCATGAAACACAATCTGATATCACATTACTTTAAAAAAAGTTCTATAGTTTTTCTTTATTAATTATGTGTCAATTTCAAACCCTGTAATCTGAATGTAAGGGTCTCTTTTGTAAGCCTAACTTAACATCATAAGGATGATTCTATACAACATAAGGATGAAAGTATCCATCAAATTGCTTCTTAAGGTTAATTTCATTATAATTACTGATAGAACAAATATTTTAAATTATTTTACTCTGAATTTAAATGTTTTTAATCCCACCAATGTGTTATTTTAAGGGAAATTGTCAAATTTTATAGTTTTAGGAGTATTTTTGAGCTTAATTGAAAAAATGGATTATTTTGGATTTAAACAGTTTTAATTTATTATAATGTTTCGGCCATAATTTTTTCTACATTGATCCAAATTGAAATATTTTTTTTTAGGTTTCTATGATATATGGGAGTCATTTTATCCTTCTGTACCCAAAAATAAATCCATCATTTGGAAGCTCAAATCCATATCATAAGTCCAGATTCAAAAATTATGCACATAATTAGATAATTTTATTGTTGGGGCCATATCTCAAAAATTTTTGGACCATTGGATCTGATATTTTATGTGGATCAAGAATACATCCGGAGGAATAATTTTCATTAATATTGACGGGAATGATTATTTCATTCTCAATGCCATAAATACTTTGTAACTTGATGCATTTGAATACGAAGAGTCTGTTTGGAAGAATTAAATATTCAGAGTAGATAGATCATATCTATCTCCAAACATGGAAAATAAAGATGAAATTTTTTGAGCTGAAAGAGGAGACATAATTGAACAACATTTATGAATAATAATTCCAGATATTAGGCCATTTAATATGCCAACCAGTCTCAAACCTTCGGTGGAGTAATTTTGGAGGGAAATTCTCAACTCCAAAAGACTATAAATAAGAGTGTTCACTTCCATTCAAGGGGGTTCAAAAAGGTCCAAGAGGTTCTGTTCTGGAGGATTGAGTTCTTGAATTTCTTTATATTTTCTATTTTCTTTTTACTTAGTTTCATAATACTCTCTTCTTCCACTTTAAACTCTATTACCCTTCACATAGAGGGGTAAAACCTTTGAGTGATCGGGGAAGGGGGAGTTTCACTTTTGTAATGTCAGAGTTTTGTGCTTAAATATAAATCCCTAATTTTCTTTTGAATAACTTCTATTATCACTGTATCACAATTATCTTAATTCGATCATGTTTTGAGTTTGGTTTACTCATTGTTAATATCTTTGGTTAAAGACTTTTAATCTCCCTCTACCTAGTGCAATTTGTCTCGATCGAGCATATTGTGTTAGGTGGTGAGTGTCCAGTGATCATTGGCACATGTGTGGAACTAGTAAACTTTTTATAGAGTTTTAAGGATAAAAAATTCCCTATTTGTACTTTCCTTACTTTTTTAGGGATTGTTTATGAAATTTCATGCACATAGGAGTGAGTTCCATTTGTTTCTTTAACCAAGGGTGATTGATAACTCGATTCAGGAGTCTTTCATTTGTTATTCAAAAGGAAGAGAGGGAATATGATATTTATTACTATGATGATAGTTCAAAAGTGAATCCTACCCTGACCAAATCACTATCTTCATCCATTAGTGTTCAACCTTTCTTTTTATTGCTTGCTTTATTTTTCAACTCAAACCATTTCAAAAACAACCTTTTCTCCATTCTTAAATTTAAGTTAAAAACATAATTGTTGCACACTCCTCTCTGGAGACAACATAGGTTAACCACTCTACTACATTTTAACTTAGGTATTATTTGTTTTTATCACACCCCAAGATAGTCACGTGTAAAAACTTGGCGCCATTGTCCGAGAGGATGTGCCAACAATCCATTTTTAAATAAATGTTTCTTTTCAAATTAAAAAAAACATAAAAAATATTTTTCCATGATGTTCTCAAATGATGTTTTCTTTAATTCATGGAAAAATTATCCACGAGTGAAAGAACCAATTATTGACTCACCTTGGTCTACAGAGGATAGTGTCTCTCTCTTTGCTAAACAGATTAGGAGAGCTCAAATCCAAATAAAAAAGGAGGATGAATTCAAGGATCACATTCAAGACCTTAATGAAAACCTTGAATACTCAGTATTGGAGGGATTTCCCAGAGAATTAGTTGAACTCCAGTATTATTTTCTAGAATTTTGTCTAGAAATGGTCAAGGTGAAACAATAAGAGGAAACTCAAACAAAATATCAGTTGCAAGGAATTTGGGAAGAAATACATGACCTGGAGAGAAAAATGGAATGACAAATTGAATACCTTCACTTATCCCAAGAGAAAAACAAACCTAAACATGATCCATTAATGGAAGTGGATTCCCTAATCATCCTTTATGTTGAAGAACCTAGGGAGAACATGATGGAATTAAAATAAGATCCATTTTCCCCTTCTCAACCATTGATGAAGAAGATTAATGATGAAGATTATCCTTATGAAGTAAGTACGGGAGATCAAAAAGATCTGGATGGTTTCTGGAAGGAGTGTGAGGAAATAATTGATCCCCCTATTCCCCATAATGTAGAAGATCCATCATCATTAAATGAAGAAACCACCAACAAGGTGTAATTTGAAGATAAAATTGAGTTGTTTGACTACCTACCTCAAGATGGTGAATTTCAACTCCAAAAGGAACTTCCCACTGAAGAAGAAACTGAAGCCAAGAAAAATTAGTGAGATGATATTTTCCTAAATTCATTATCATCTAATTTTATTGAAACCAAATTTTGTATTAGCTCCCCTTGCATGAAATTTTCAGATTCTGCAAACACTTGTATTGCCTTTGTGGATGAGGAAGAAAAAGATGATGCACCTGAAGAAGAATAGTTGGAGCTCCCCTAACATGTTGACCATTTATTAGATGGGGGAATATGAGACGATTCAAGTGGAATTTCCTGAGGAAGAGAGACACAGGATACATAATTTGAAAGGGAAGAGTTCAATATTGATTCTTCATGCTTTAACTCTGTTCAAATATAATTAAAATCTGACATTACCTTTGATTATTCAATTGATGCAACATACCATGAGAAATCCCTAGACAATGAATAATAGGTTGTGCAATTGGAATACAAGAAAGATGAGGACTCATTCTTTGTCCTACACCCACCAAGAAAGTTGTATTTTATTGTCATAGGGGTGGATTTGGTGTACTATACCCATAGTGTCCTAAAAAAGGATGAAGTGCATGATGTAAAGAAAAAGTTTTGTTGGTTCATCAAAAAGAAACTTCATCCACCATCTGATTGAGGATAATCTGCTGCAACTGCCTGACTAGGAGCAGTAAAAACCTAGCATCTGCTTGGGAGTCAAACTAAGAATTATCCCTTTTCTATCCCCTTTATCTTTATTTTTATTTATTTTTCTTATGTGTTGTCATTTATTCGGTTTGTGCTTTCATTTTATTTTTCATGTTGTTTTTTTTTGAAATTTTCTTGTTTTCCTTTTTCATTTTTTGGCGTGTTTTTAGGAATCATGAGCGAAATCGGGTGCTTTGGAAAATTCAAACCATCATGGTATTTTCAGAACATTGTTTGATTTGAGTGTTTGAGGAATTAAATTATTTCTAAATGGATTTTGTTTCTTGATTTCTGATCTTTTTATTTGAAGAAGTTTGGTTGATTGTGAAACTCATGTGCACTAGTGCTATCGAAATTGAAAATCTTGCCCAACCTGAGAGGTTTCTAAACCTGTTTTACATGTTCTTATATTTCTCTTTTTATTGAGAGTCTAGAGACATGTTGTGTGATCTATAACTTGTTATTTTTCTATTTTTCAAAGCTGTTAGAGTTCATAGAATGTGTGAAGTATGATTGAGGCATCACTTTGAAAGCCCCTTTTTGCATTGAACTCTTATTTTGGCTTACCTTTTCATTTGAACTTCATTAAGCCCCTAGTAGCCATTAAATGCCTTGTTAAGCATCCAAATTACAATCCATTTATCCCTTTACAACCTACTCTAGATGTTAAGTACATGATTATTGTTGAACTCAAGTGTTGGGGATGGAGAAGATGGGCTGTATTTTGCTTTCCAGAAGATTATTTTTAAGCTGAATTGAAATATTTTCCATATTTATTGCTACTTTATTGGATGAAATTTCATGATTGTAAGATAGATTGGTGGACCAAAATATCATTACATATATGGGCTAGGTGTTGACCAATATTTGAAGATCAAAAGCTGCCTCTCTTTTCCTCAAAAACATGATTCTGAAGAGAAATCTAGATTTGAATTCAAGTTGAAACAATGATACAAATGGGGAAAAGTGGGATGAAAATCATTTATGCTGAAATTATAAGTGTGAAATTACCAAAAGAATATGTTTTTGGAGGTGATTAATTTTTTAGATGACTGAGGAGCACACCATTCTTGAGCAAAACTATTTTTAATCATTTACTTCACTTTAGAGCTTAACCCTCCTCATTCTGCCTCAGATGTTTTTACATTTTAAACCTGATAGCCCTCAGCCTCAGAACAACCCATGAAAAAGAACTCATGATTGAATTTTTTTGACTCTATTAAGTGGAGATATTAGGAGGATATCAAGCCTATGGATATCACACATGTTCTTGGGAATGAGAAAAACTCCACATTAAAATATCCTTGAGTGAAAAGATAAATATTTTTCCTGGGATGTAGGTATGACATGCATGTGAGGATTAATATTATATTGAATGGAATCATATGATTTTTTAGGATTTATGAAATTATGATCCATGTAGGAGGCATGCTATTTTATCTGATATGATAATTGAGCTGTGTTGTCATTTATGCTTTGAGAAGTTTGTTTTTGCCATGGTATAAGATGATTGCCCAGGAGTGCAATGTTTAAGTGTGGGGGAATTGATATAACATATATTTTAAATTATTTTATTCTTAATTTAAATTTTTTTAATCCCACCAATGAGTTATTTTAAGGGCAATTGTCACATTTTATAGTTTTAGGAGTATTTTTGAGCTTAATTGGAAAAATGGCTTATTTTGGATTTAAACAGTTTTAATTTATTATAATATTTCGGCCATAATTTTTTTCATATTGATCCAAATTGAAATATTCATCTTTTATAGGTTTTTATGTTCGATGGGAGTCATTTTATCCTTCTGGACCCAAAGCTCAATCCATCATTTGGAAGCTCAAATCCAGCTCACAAGTCGAAAATTGAAAACTGTGCACAGAATTGGATAATTTTATTGTTGGGCCCATATCTCATAAATTTCCAAACCATTGGAGCTGATATTTTATTTGGATCGAGAATACATCCGTAGAAATAATTTTCATTAATATTTACAGGCTTGATTATTTCATTCTCAAGGCCATAAATGCTTTGGAACTTGATGCTTTGGAATATGAAAAGTCTGTTTGGTAGAATTAAATATTTGGAGTAGATAGATCACATCTCTCTCCAAAATTGGCCAATAAAGATGAAATTTCATGATCCAACAGAGGATACATAATTAAACAACAGTTATGAATACTAATTCCCAAGATTATTCCATTTAATATGCCAACAAGGATCAAAATTTCGGTGGATTAATTTTGGAGGGAAATTCTCAACTCCAAAAGCCTATAAATAAGAGTGTTCACTTCCATTCAAGCAGGTTAAAAAAGGTCCAAGAGGTGCTGTGTTGGAGGATTGAGTTATTTAATTTCTTTAATTTTTATATTTTCTTTTTTACTTAGTTTCATAATGCTCTCTTCTTCCCCTTTTAAGTATATTACCCTTCACATGGAGGGGTAAAACCTTTGAGTGATCGGGGAAGGGGGAGTTTCACTTTTGTAATGTCAGAGTTTTGTGCTCAAATATAAAACCATCATTTACTTTTGAATGAATTATATTATCACTATTTCCCAATTATCTTAATGCAATCATGTTTTGAGTTTGGTGTATTCATTTTTAATAGCTTTGATTAAAGACTTTTAATCTCCCTCCGCCTAGTTCAATTTGTCTCGATCAAGCATATTGTGTTACGTGGTTAATGTCCAGCGATCATTGACATGTGTGTGGAACTAGTAAACTTTTTATAGAGTTATAAGGATAAAAAATTCTCTATTGGGTCTTGCCTTAGTTTTTTTGGGATTTTTTATGAACTTCCATGCACATAGAAGTGAGTTCCATTTTTTTATTTAACCATGGGTGATTGATAACTCGATCGGGGGGTCTTTAATTTATTATTCAAAAGGAAGAGAGAGAATATGATCTTTATTACTATGATGAAATTTAAAAAGTGAAAACCTACCCTGAACCCATCAATCTCTTCATCCATTAGTGTTCAACCTTTCTTTTTATTGCTTGCTTTATTTTTCAACTCAAACAAATTCAAAAACAACATTTTCTTCTTTCTTAAATTTAAGTGACAATCCTAATTGTTGTGCACTCCTCTCTGGAGACAACTTAAGATAACCACTCTAATACATTTTAACTTAGGTATTATTTGTTTTTGTCGCACCCCATGATAGACACGTGTCAAAACATGGCATCGTTGCCGGGGAGGATGTTCCAACAATACATTTGTAAATAATTGTCTCTATTCAAATTAAAAAAAACATAAAAAAATCTTTTTTCCATGATGGTATCAAATGTTTTTTTCTTTAATTCATGGAACAATTATCCATGAGTGAAAGAACCAATTATTTACTCACCTTGTTCTACATAGGATAATGTTTCTCTCTTTTCTAAACCGATTAGGGGAGCTCGAATCCAAATCAATAAGGAGGATGAATTCAAGTATCTCATTAATGACCTTAAAGAAATACTTGAATACTCAGAATTAGAGGGATTGGCCAGAGAATAAGTTGAACTCTAGGAGTATTTTCCAGAATTTGTTCACGAAATGGTCGAGGTGCAATAAGAAGAGGAAACTCAAACAAAAGACCAGATTCAAGGAATTCGAAAAGAAATACATGACCTGGAGAGAAAAATGGAATGGTTAATTGAATATATTCACGCATCCCAAGAGAAACCTGAATCTAAACATGATCCATTAATGTAAGTGGATTCCCTACTCATCCTTGATGTTGAAGAACCTGGGGAGACCATGATGAAATTAAAAGAAGATCCATTTGTCCCTTCTAAAACAGTTTTGAAGAAGATTAATGAAGATGATTTTCCTTATGAAGTAAGTACGGGAGATCACCATGATCTAGATGGTTTCTGGAAGGAGTTTTAGGAACTACTTGATCCCACTATTCCACATAATGTAGAAGATCCATCATCATTGAAGGAAGAAACCACCAACAAGGTGGAATTTGAAGAGAATATTGAGGTTTTTGACTATCTACCTCAAGCTGGTGAAATTAAAATCCAAGAGGAACTTCCTAATGAAGAAGAAACTGAAGCCGAGAAAACTCAGGGAGATGATATTTTCATAAATTCATTATCTTCTAATTTTATTGAATCCAAATTTTGTATTATCTCCCATTGCTTGAAATTTTCAGATTCAGCAACCACTTTTATTGACTTGGTGGATGAGGAAGAAAAAGATTATGCACCCGAAGAGGAATAATTGGAGCTCCCCAAACATGTTGACCATTTATTAGAGGGGGTAAATGAGACGGTTCAAGTGGAATTTTATGAGGAAAAAGAGACACAAGATGCGTACATTTAAAGGGAAGAATTCGATATTGATTCTTCATGCTTTAACTTTGTTCAAATAGAATTAAACTCTGACATTACCTTTGATTATTCAATTGATGCAGCATACCATGAGAAATCACTAGACAGTGAAGAAGAAGTTGTGCAATTAGAAAACAAGAAAGATAAGGACTCATTCTTTCTCATACCCCCACCAATAATGTTATATTTTATTGTCATAGGAGTGGATTTGGTGTAATATACCCATGGTTTCCTTAACAAAAAGTATAAAGTGCATGATGAAAAGAAGAGGTTTTGTTGGTTCATCACAAAGAATCTTCATCCACCATCTGATTGGGGATAATCTGCTGCAACTGCCTGACTAGGAGCAGTAAAACCTAGCATCTTCTTGGGGGTCAAACCAAGCATTATCCCTTTTCTACACCTTTTTTCTTTTTATTTAATTATTTTTCTTATGTGTTGTCATTTATTTTGTTTGTTCTTTCATTTTATTTTTCATGTTGTTTTTTTTGAAGTTTTGTTGTTTTCCATTTTCATTTTTTGGCGTGTTTTTAGAAATCTTAAGCGAAATCGAATGCTTTGGAAAATTCGAACCATCTTGGTATTTTTGGAACATTCTTTAATTTGAGTGTTTAAGGAATTAAATGATTGATGAATGGATTTTTTTTCTTGATTTATGATCTTTTCATTTGAGGAAGTTTGGTTGATTGTGAAACTCATGTGCACTAGTGCTATCCAAATTGAAAATCTTGCCCAACCCGAGAGGTTTCTAAACCTGTTTGACATCTTCTTATATGTAACTTTTTCTTGAGAGTCTTGAGACATGTTTTGTGATATAGAAATTTCTATATTTTTTTAAAGTTGTTAGAGTTCATAGAATGTGTCAAGTATGATTGAGGCATCACTTTGAAAGCCCGTTTTTGCATTGAACTCTTATTTTGGCCTACCTTTTCATCTAATCTTCTTTAATCCCCCATTGGCCATGAAATACCTTATTAGGAAGCCAAATTAAAATCCACTTATCCATTTCCAACCTAATATAGAATTTAAATGCATGATTATCATTGAACTCAAGTGCGGGGGAGGGAGAAGATGGGCTGTATTTTTCTTTTCAAAATATTATTTTTGAGCTGAATTGAAAGCTTTTCCATATTTATTGCGGCTTTGGTGGATGAAATTTTACGATGGGAAGATGGATTGGTGGACCAAAATATAATTACATATATGGGATAGGTGTTCAACAATATTTGAAGATCAAAATCCACCTATCTTTTCCTCAAAAACAAGATTCTGAAGAGAAATCCAGATCTAAATTCAAGATGAAACAATGCTACAAATGGGGAAAAAAGGGATGAAAATCATTGATGCTGAAATTATAAGAGTGAACATACCAAAATAAGTGGTGTTTGGAGGTGATTATTTTTTGAACTTATTGAGGAGCACACCATTCTGGAGCAAAACTATTTTCATGCATTTACTTCACATTAGAGCTTAACCCTTCTCATTCTGCCTCAGATGTTTTTACATTTTAAACCTGCCTAACCTCAGCCTCAGAACAACCCATGAAAAAGACCTCACGATTGACACAATTTTTATTCTATTAAGTGGAGATATTATGAGGATATCAAGACTATGTAGTTCACACATGGTCTTGGGAATGAGAAAAACTCCACATTAAAATATTCTTGAGTGAAGAGATAAATATTTTTATGGGGAGGTAGGTACGACATGCATGTGAGGATTAACATGAGATTGAATGGATTCATATTATTTTTGAGGAGTTCTGAAATTCTGATCCATGTAGGAGGCATGATATTTTCTCAGATATGATAATTGAGCTTTGTTGTCATTTATGCTTTGAGAAGATTGTTTTTTACCATGGTATAAGATGATTGCCCAGGAGTGCAATGTTTATGTGTGGGGGAATTGATAGAACAAATATTTTCAATTATTTTATTCTGAATTTCAATGTTTTTAATACCACCAATTTGTTATTTTAAGGGAAATTGTCACATTTTATAGTTTTAGGAGTATTTTTGAGCTTAATTGAAAAAATGGCTTATTTTGGATTTAAACAGATTTAATTTATTATAATGTTTCCGCCATAATCTTTTATACACTGATCCAAATTGAAATATTACTATATTATTGGTTTCTATGTTCGATGGGAGTAATATTCTCCTTATGGACCCAAAGCTCAATCCAACATTTGTAAGCTCAAATCCAGCTCACAATTCCATAATCGAAAAATGTGCACAAAATTGGATAATTTTATTGTTGGGCCCTTATATCGTAAATTTCAGGACCATTTGAGCTGATTTTTACTTAGATCAAGAATAAATCTGGAGGAATAATTTTCACTGATTTTGATGGGGCTGATTCTTTCATTATCAAGGCCATAAATGCTTTGGATCTTGATGCATTGGAATACAAAGAGCCTGTTTGGCAGTATTAAATATTTGGAGTAGATAGATCATATCTCTCTCCACACTTGTCCAATAAATCTTAAATTTCGTGAGCCGACATAAGAGACATAATTGAACAAAATTTATTAATAATACTTCCCGAGATTAGTCCATTTAATATTCCAGCTGGACTCAAAATTTCAGTGGAGTCATTTTGGGGGGAAATTTTCAACTCCAAAAGCCTATAAATAAGAGTGTTCACTTCCATTCAAGGGGGATCAAAAAGGTCCAAGAGGTGCTGTGATGGTGGATTGAGTTATTTAATTTCTTTTAATTTCTATTTTATTTTTACTTAGTTTCATCATTCTCTCTTCTTCCCCTTTCAACTCTATTACCCTTCACATATAGGGGTAAAACCTTTGAGTGATCGGGGAAGGGGGAGTTTAACTTTTCTAATGTCAGAGTTTTGTGCTTAAATATAAAACCATCATTTTCTTTTGAATGAATTCTATTATAAAAGTTTTCCTAGTTATTATAATGTGACTGTGTCTTGAGTTTGGTGTATTCATTTTTAATATCTTTGGTTAAAGTCTTTTAATCTCTCTCCACCCAGTGAAATTTGTCTCGATCGAGCATATTGTGTTAGGTGGTGAGTGTCTAGTGATATTTGGCACGTGTGTTGAACTATTAAAATTTTTCTAGAGTTATAAGGATAAAAAATTCCTGATTGGGTCTTGCCTTAGTTGTTTAGGTATTGTTTATGAACTTCCATGCACATAGGAGTGAGTTCAATTTGTTTCTTTAACCAAGGGTGGTCGATAACTCGATCGAGGAGTCTTTCATTTGTTATTCAAAAGGAAAAGAGGGAATATGATATTTATTAATATGATGACATTTCAAAAGTGAATCCTACCTTTACCTCATCACTCTCTTCATCCATTAGTGTTCAAACTTTCTTTTTATTGCTTGCTTTATTTTTCAACTCAAACAATTTAAAAAAACAACCTTTTCTTATTTCTTAAATTTAAGTGAAAACATAATTGTTGTGAACTCCTATCTGGAGAAAACTTAGGTTAACCACTGTACCACATTTTAACTTAGGTATTATTTGTTTTTGTCACACCCCACGACAGGAAGGTTTCAAAACTTGGTGCCGTCGCCGGGGAGGCTATGCCAACAATCCATTTGTAAATAATTGCCTCTTTTCAAATTAAAAAAAACATAAAAAATGTTTTTCCATGATGTTCTCAAATGATTTTTTCTTTATTTCATGGAACAATTATCCACGAGTGAAAGAACCAATTATTGACTCACCTTGGTCTATAGAGGATAATGTTTCTCTCTTTGCTAAACAGATTAGGGGAGCTCAAATCCAAATCATCAGGGAGGATGAATTCAAGGATCTCATTCAAGACCTTAAAGAAAACCTTGAATACTCAGTAATGGAGGGATTAGATAGAGAATTAGTTGAAATCTAGGAGTATTTTCTAGAATTTTGTCACAAAATGTTCGAGGTGAAACAAGAAGAGGAAACTCAAACAAAAGATCACTTTCAAGGAATTCGGGAAGAAATACAAGACCTGGAGAGAAAAATTGAATGGCTAATTGAATATGTTCACGCATCCCAAGAGAAACTCAAACCTAAACTTGATCCATTAATGGAAGGGGATTCCCTAACCATCCTTGATTTTGGAGAACTTGGGGGGACCATGATGGAATTAAAAGAAGATCCATTTGTCCCGTATACACCATTGTTGAAGAAGAGTAATTAAGAATATTTTCCTTATGAAGTAAGTACCGGAGATCAACAAGATCTGGATGGTTTCTGGAAGTAGTGTGAGGAACTAATTGATCCCCCTATTCCCCATAATGTATAATATCCATTATCATTGAAGGAAGAAACCACTAACAAGGTGTAATTTGAAGAGAATATTGAGGTGTTTGACTACCTACCTCAAGCAGGTGAAATTCAAATCCAAGAGGAACTTCCCACTGAAGAAGAAACCAAAGCTGAGAATACTCAGGGAGATGATCTTTTCTTAAATTCATTATCTTATAATTTTATTGAAACCAAATGTTGTATTATCTCCCGTTGCTTGAAATTTTCAGATTCGGAAAACACTTGTATTGCCTTGGTGAATGAGGAAGAAAAAGATGATTCACCCGAAGAGGAATAGTTGGAGCTCCAGAAACATGTTGACCATTTATTAGAGGGGGTACATGAGATGATTCAAGTGGAATTTTCTGAGGATGAAGAGACGCATGATGCTTACTTTTAAAGGGAATAATTTGATATTGATTCTTAAATCTTTAAAATTGTTCAAATAGAATTAAACTCTAACATTACCTTTGATTATTCAATTGATGCCGCATACCATGAGAAATCACTAGACAATGATGTAACACCCCAAGCTTCTACTGTACGTTTCCCTTCGAATAATGTGATAGCGTGTGTTGTACGCAACACCGAGTTCTAACACACCATAACTAATCAAACTAGCTGTTATGAATAGTAATACCTACTTTTTGAAATTATATATATTTTATATTTGAAAATGGACTTCATTTTTGGATTCGGAATATCTAATTTAGCCTAGGGTGAAATTTTGGTACTTTTCGGATAACTTTTATATTTTGATGAATAGTGAAAATTACTAAATTTTAATTAAAAACAACTTTTTTAATCAAAATAATTAATAGTGATAATTTATGAATTTGAGTGGTTTTAAAGTATATTTAGAATATATTTTTACCATTTAATATAATGTTGGTCATTGGACATAATTTTACAATTAAACCGAACATAAACAAGTGTCAATCTTTTGATAGTTATTATCTCTTA
Organism: Viscum album; assembly: GCA_963277665.1. Classification (NCBI taxonomy): domain Eukaryota; kingdom Viridiplantae; phylum Streptophyta; class Magnoliopsida; order Santalales; family Viscaceae; genus Viscum; species Viscum album. The sequence continues at coordinate 1,429,089,830 of OY728147.1, read as the reverse complement.
AAAACACGCTTTTTGTTTTGACAGCGGGAATTAATTTTAAATTAATTTCTGCCACTTCTGTGTTTTGAATTTAGGAAAATGGATTCCATATTTGGAATCAGGATGTTCAAATTGTGTAAATAGGTAACTTTTATTTTTAGACATTTTGAATAATTACTGCGGTAAATATTTTATTTACCATGGTTAAAGGGTAAATCCGGTAAATAAGGGTTAAAAAATAATATTATAATAATACAAAATTACCCTAGAACGTGTCCTAACCTTATTGGTGGACACATACCCGACCATGGGCATCCCTGGGTCAATTTGGGGACCCCTTGAAGCCACTTGTATGTGGTAGGGACACATTATAATAATAAAGTTAAAATAAAAATAAAAATGGCATAAGCTTACATCGTTTAGAAGAACAATTTTTACATAGGGTTATACATGTTGGATTTTCGATTATAAATATTCATTAGAAAGCTAAAAGGATTTCCTACATAATGATATTTTATTTATAATTTTTAGACATTTAATAATTTATTTAATTTATGACACAATGATGATGCAGTAATTACTATAATAGTGAAAAATTAAAATAATTGATATTATAAATACCCAAATAAATATAATATGAAACTTTTAATGAATTAAACTAATTTTCTAGGATAATATGATATATTAGGATTGATCTAATTGACTTTGTTCGAAGTAATCAATCTGTTATGAGTTTCACAAAAATCAACTATTGAATAGTGTCAAAATTGACATAAAAGAGTTCTTAAAACAAATATTATATTATTAATTGATATTAAATTCCTAAAAATCTAAGGTTCGGCCAAGAGACTTATATTATGATAGGTTAATCATTAATGGACCACTTGGGGGTCGCTTGGATGTATATAGTATGTTTATTAACCATATTATATAAAAATACAAAAAGACATTGTAAAAGTGAAACTAATTAACTTAGAGTTAATACTTAAAGATAAGGTTAATATAAGTACCCAAACCTGTCTAAATTCTATTGGTTGAGTGGTTTTCGACCTATCCCCACCTTAACCTTTGAATAGTCAACTTTGGAGCCATTAGAAACCGAATATGAATTTATTATAAATTAATATTTCTAGCTTTTCCAAAGGTGCCCCTCACCCCTCTTATAAAAGGGCACTCCTCCTTCTCATTTCTTCACACCTTCAAAGCCTTTTGGTTCGGCCAAACTCTGCCCAAATACTCTCCCAACATCCCTCAATACAACCTAGAGGCCTTAGTTCGATCAGAAAGCCAACCTAAGGATCCCTTTTGATCAAATCAAAAGGAAGAACCCGAAGAAGAGGTAATGATTTCACCACCCTTTTCTAAGTTCATTTCTTCTTCCACTTCTTCTTCCTTTGTTCTTACCATTCTGAAATAATAACTCCAGTATCTCACATATACTGTGATGTTATTATAAATATGGTACAATCATATTCAGTATTATATCCACCCTTTGAATAACATGTCACCATACGTGCGTACGTACGGCTTACCGTCTCCACGTCGTGGTGTAATTGTTATTCAATATAATATTATTTGGATGGGTATAATAATGATGTGTAACTCATGTAAATAATAAATATAACATGTTAATGATTCTGTATATATGATATACCATCCATTTATATATTATTTTAATATCAAAAGAATGATATTGTCGCTCGTGCGTACGTACGGACTACCGTCTCCACGAACGCGATGAGATTCATTCTCCATCGTATCCATTCAAGTATAATTATCATTTGATGATTTAAAAATGATGTTTAAGGACTGTATATCATTCTGGATATGAATAAGATACAACAACCATGGCTTATTTAACAAAACATATAAAAGAAAATGAGTAAGTTAACTCCCGAAACGACGATAATTCTAAGATATTATTAACAAATCAATGTTAAAAGATCATATATGATATCATATTAATATATATGATTCTTGTATAATTTAATAACAACTATTTCACCATTATACAGGAGGTTAACCTACCCCAACCAAGGAAAAGTACAAGGTAAGGGTTATTTCACAATCTCTTCATTATCCGAGGTTGTATATACGTAATAATCTACTGGGATCTCTTTATCATCCACATCCATGTTTTCTTAAAAATGTATTTCAAAACATTTTTACTATTTACAAGAATATGGGTTAAAGTCATTTATACCCTTGTTTGACTTTTTATAAGAGGTTTATAAAGGAATCTTTCCGTCGTTTTCAAAACAATGTCCTTTTTAACCTTTTCGACAGAATTGAGGTAAGAATGTTTTTTTAACTTATACGGCGGGTGCGGTTATTTTCCGCCGTTATAAAATCGTCGAAGCTTTCCATACAAGCTTATAAGAATATTTTCAAAGAAAATGTTTTATTTTATATGGATCTTAAATGATTTCAAAATAAAAGGAGATACTTCTTTAAAAAGAATTTTGATTTCATCTATGTCAACATCCTTTGATGGATTTTAAGATTATTTGAAGTTGATTTATTATGATACAAAACTTCTATATTGTATTGAAGGTTTTGTGATATGTTTGACTGTGGATGTGCTATTTTTGTACCATTCATAGTTTATGGTGAAATTATTGACATTTCGTATGCTAGTTTTAATACGAATGTTTATGTTATGTTTAAACCTTTTCATATGGGAATGCATTGGACTTAATAAGTGACGGGTGGAGCCCGCTATAGCTCCTCGATGCATCGGTAGGTCTCATGAGACAAACTAGTGTCTTGGCACAAGGCCTTGACAAAATCTTATTTGTAGTCTTGGCACGAGGCCTTGGCTATGTGGTTATGATAGTCTGGCATTATGCATTCCAACATTATGAAAGTGGTTATTGATTTTTGCATGTGATTATTCGATTAGTAGAATATCCATGTGAATAAGTAAATGGAATTATTTCATTTTACTTTTGCCATACCATGTTGAAGTTCAATTTTAAAAGGCTTTTGTTTTAGTAATGCATTGCCTTAAATGTTTATTCTTATTTATGAAAGTTTCCGCTATATTGTTATCCTTACTGGGCATTTGAGCTCACCCCTTTTCTATGTTTTATTTTCCCCCAGGATGTGAAGAAGTAAATTATGAATGACCTGCAGGGATATTATGAGGGGATAATAGTGTGGATTATGGAGACTTTGTTGTTGTAGTAGTTTTTCATTTTATGATGTAATGTAAAACTTTATGATTATATCTAGTGTTTCCAAGGCTACTAAACCAATCGGTCTTTCGGGATTTGATCTTTCTTGTGATCATGCCAATGTTACGAAGTAATGCACCGACTCTGGGTAGCTGGGGTCGGGGCGTTACAGTTGGTATCAGAGGAAGTTTAGTACAAACCTTGGAAGCTAGATTTAGATAAACTCTGATTAGAGCACGTAGACCTAAGATGAACTTTGAGGATTAGTATAGAAGAACTTCCTAGAATTTTGGTATTGTAGAGATTTTGTGAGTTTTCCGAGCAATACATCCCTGTCTGGATACGAGAAGGTAGAGGCGGCTCTGGCACAGATGTACCTAGGGGTAAAACCCGAAAACACCGCTTTGAGCTAGACTCGAACGGGAACTGGTGCACGACAACGGGCCTTGCTGCACTCTTGGTTACGACACTCCCGGGGGATATGCTTAGGATAACTCTCATTATCTTTACAAATCATTATGAAGGGTTTATGAGTATATACTTCCTCAAAGAAAAACATTTTTATGATTATGGATTATATCCATAAATAGTTCAATTTATGTTAAGTGTTTTATAAGTATGGGATTATGTATTTTGATTCATAAACTGATCTAGTTTATGCCATTGTTTAGAAATGGCGCCTAGTGGAAGAAATGGAAACCGTATCAATGCGCGCACTCCATGTAGGGATTGCCCTCCTGCTCAAGATAATTATAGTGGGGCTGGTGATGCAACCGGTGCCGATCAGCTAATCACCATACTGGGACAACTTACTCAGGTTATGAATAATAACCTTACCCGTATGGAGCACCCTGATCCGCAGCGTGGAGGATCAATATTAGATCGATTCATGAGACAACAACCACCAACGTTCAATGGGAGTACAAATCCCTTAGTAGCTGAGCAATGGATATTTTCCCTAGAGAAAATATTTCAGGCTTTGGGGAGTAGTGAAAGGGAAAAAGTTACCATGGCAGTTTACCGCCTCACTGGAGATGCTGATCAATGGTGGTCATTGATTCAAAACATGAAGGAAAATGATGAAGTATCAAACATGGAATGGAGGGAGTTCAAAGATCTGTTTTTAGAAAAATACTTTCCTCGCGACCATCGAGCAGATATGGAAAGGCAATTTCTGAGTCTGAGACAAAAGGAGGATGATAATGTCACAAAGTATGAGGCTAACTTTACAAGGTTAGCGAGGTACGCTGGTGATTATATTCGCAACCCAAGAAGTAAGATTGATCGTTTCTTTGATGGGTTAAAACCATTTCTCCGTCGAGCATTAGTCTCACAATCCTTTTCATCGTACGAAGACATTGTCTCATGTGCTATCAAGACCGAAAAGGAATTCTCTAAGTCTTATGACTTTAAAGCAAATCAAGAGAAGAAGAGACCTGCTGATCAATCTGGGAATGGAAATAAGGGGAAGAAGGGAAAGGTTGAATATCCATCTTGTGGTAAGTGCGGGAAGAAACACCCCGGTGCTTGCCTGAAGGGAATGGGAGTCTGTTACAAGTGTGGTGAAAAAGGCCACCAAGCTCATGATTGAAAGGGGAAGAAGGAAGCTACCAATGTTCAGTGCTACAATTGCAGGGAGATGGGGCATTATGCAAATGCATGTCCTAAGCGTCAGGAGAACTTACCTCAGAAAAGGCCAAGGGATCAAGGCCAGGCTTATGCTATCACTACTGCTGAGGTAGAAACTCCGAAAGACGTGGTGGCAGGTAATTTAATGGTTTCCTCAAGTTTAGCAAATGCATTATTTGATTCTGGATCATCGCATTGTTTCATATCTTCCCAGTTTGCTAAGAAAATTAGATATTTCCAATTTGATTTAATAAGGGAGTTGTCAGTTAAAACTCCTAAGGGAAGTATCGTTGCAACAAAGTTTTGTGAATCAGTCCCCATTAGAGCACATAAATTTTCTTTATCTGCTGATTTCATCGTCATACCTATGATTGAGTTTGATATAATCCTCGGTATGGACTAGCTTTCGGACTATGATGCGAAGATTTATTGTAAGAAGAAAGAGGTTACGATTCTCGATGATAATGATAAGGAACACCTTATTTTTAGAGCAGAATCGTCACCACCTAATTCTTATTTAGACCCACCCCCAGTAACTCAATTTAATTCAATTATTGGGGAGGAAGAGAATGAAGTAACTATCGGTGAGGAAAGGAATGTTCAAATAGAGGGTGTACCTGTTGTGAAAGAATTTGTAGATGTATTTCCGGAAGATTTACCTGGACATCCTCCAGAACGAGAAGTTGAGTTTTCCATTGATTTGATTCCTGGATCAAGGCCTATATCGAAGACCCCTTATAGAATGGCCACTGTAGAGTTAGTCGAACTAAAGAAACAACTAGAGGAATTGAGTAATAAGGGATTTATTCGCCCTAGTGTTTCTCCATGGGGAGCCCCTGTTCTTTTTGTTAAAAAGAAAGATGGATCTATGAGGTTATGTATTGACTACAGGGAGATCAATGCTATAACGATAAAGAACAAGTATCCCCTACCTCGTATTGATGATTTATTTGACCAACTGCATGGAGCTCAATACTTTTCAAAGATTGACCTTCGATCTGGATACCATCAGTTGTGTGTGAAGAAGGAAGACATTCCGAAAACAGCATTTCGAACCAGGTACGGGCATTACGAGTTTACTGTAATGCCGTTTGGATTGACCAATGCACCCTCTGTATTCATGGATCTGATGAATAGAGTTTTCAAGGAGTATCTCGATGAATTTGTGGTAGTATTTATTGATGATATATTGGTATACTCCAAAACCTATGAAGATCATGAAAATCACTTGCGCATTATCTTGAAGACTCTGAGGAGGCATGAATTATATGGAAAGTTTAGCAAGTGTGAATTCTGGCTTCAGGAGATTTCTTTTCTTGGACATATTGTCTCTAAAGATGGAATCTCTGTTGATCCTTCTAAGACCAAGGCAATCCAAGAATGGCCAGCACCTACGAGTATAACTGAGGTACGTAGTTTTATTGGTTTGGCAGGTTATTATCGACGTTTCGTCCAGAATTTTGCCCGATTGGCAAACCCATTAACGAAGCTCACACGTAAAGGGGTTAAATTTGTTTGGACAAAAGAGTGTGAAGAATGTTTCGAAGAACTGAAGAGAAGATTAGTCAATGCTCCTATATTGACTCTACCATCGGGGAATGATGGGTTCATTATTTATAGTGATGCATCAAAGAAAGGACTTGGCTGTGTCCTTATGCAGAATGATAGAGTTATTGCCTATGCATCACGACAGTTGAAAATTCATGAACAAAACTATCCTACTCATGATCTTGAGTTAGCAGCTGTGATCTTTGCTTTGAAGATATGGAGGCACTACCTCTATGGTGAAAAATGTGAGATTTATACTGATCACAAGAGTTTGAAGTATATTTTCTCACAAAAAGAACTCAACATGAGGCAAAGGAGATGGCTTGAATTACTCAAGGATTATGATTGTACGATACACTACCACCCGGGGAAGGCAAACAAGGTGGCCGATGCTTTGAGCAGAAAAGACCATGGAGTTTTGAACATGATGAGAATTGAAAGGGATCCAATTTTCATGGATCTAGTGAAGATGGACATGGGAATAACCAGGGAAGGTGAAACACCAATGCTTTTTCAAATGGTTGCCAAACCATCTTTACTAGAAAGGATTAAGAGTTCTCAGACCGATGATGAAGAATTTCAGAAGAAGATTAAAGCTGTGAATGATGGGAGATTGAGAGACTTTGTGTATGAAGATGGAACTTTGAAATTTGGAAAGAGACTTTGTGTTCCCAATATACCTGATCTAAAAAGGGAATTGCTGGATGATGCTCATAGTTCCAATTTCTCTATACACCCTGGGAGCACCAAAATGTATAGAGATTTGAAGGAACATTTTTGGTGGGACAACATGAAGAGGGAGATTGCTGATTTTGTATCAAGATGTATGGTTTGTCAACAAGTGAAAGCTGGAAGGCAACAGCCTGGAGGAGTCATGCAACCTCTTCCCATACCGGAGTGGAAATGGGACAATGTTACGATGGACTTTGTCATGGGGCTACCGAAGACTCCTAGAAGGAACGATGCAATATGGGTTATTGTTGATCGTCTTACCAAGTCAGCACATTTTCTTGCTATAAGAGAAGATCTACCCCTGGAACGTCTAGCAAGACTATACATTAATGAAGTTGTGAGACTTCATGGTGTACCCCTATCGATTGTTTCTGATCGTGATCCCCGTTTTACTTCAAGATTCTGGAAAAGTCTTTAGAAATCCCTGGATACTGAACTTCATTTGAGCACTGCTTACCACCCTCAGACAGACGGACAATCAGAACGGACTATTCAAACCTTAGAAGACATGTTGAGATCTTGCTCACTTGACTTTCAGGGTATGTGGGATCAATATTTACCACTGGTAGAATTTTCCTATAACAATAGCTTCCATACGAGTATTCAGATGGCACCATATGAAGCGTTATACGGAAAGAGATGTCGTACACCAACCTGTTGGGATGACGTTGGTGAAAGAAAACTTATAGGCCCAGAACTGGTGGAGGAAACGGTGGAAAAGGTGAAGGAAATCCAAAATCACATTAAAGCAGCTCAAAGTAGGCAGAAGAGCTATGCCGATAATCGAAGGAAGGATTTGGAATTTCAAGTCGGTGATCATGTTTTCCTGAAGGTATCTCCGTGGAAGGGAGTCATACGTTGTGGTAAGAAAGGTAAATTGAGTCCCAGGTACATCGGACCTTTCGAAATTCTAGAACGAATTGGGGTTGTAGCTTACCGATTGGCAATGCCGCCAAGTCTCTCCAAAGTTCACGATGTGTTCCACGTATCTCTGTTGAGAAAATACATGCCTGACCCAACGCATGTACTCACCTATGAGGAATTAGAACTGGAACCGGATCTGTCTTATTGTGAAGAGCCCGTCAGGATTCTTGATACAAGAGAACAAGTACTGAGAAACCGGACGACGCGTCTGGTAAAAGTTTTGTGGAGAAATCATAAGATGGAAGAGGCAACGTGGGAACCCGAGGAACTTATGATGAAGAACCACCCGAGTCTTTTTATGCAGTAATACCCTAGAAATTGCGAGGACGCAATTATTTGAAGGAGGGGAGAATGTAACACCCCAAGCTTCTACGGTACGTTTCCCTTCGAATAATGTGATAGCGTGTGTTGTACGCAACACCGAGTTCTAACACACCATAACTAATCAAACTAGCTGTTATGAATAGTAATACCTACTTTTTGAAATTATATATATTTTATATTTGAAAATGGACTTCATTTTTGGATTCGGAATATCGAATTTAGCCTAGGGTGAAATTTTGGTACTTTTCGGATAACTTTTATATTTTGATGAATAGTGAAAATTACTAAATTTTAATTAAAAACAACTTTTTTAATCAAAATAATTAATAGTGATAAATTATGAATTTGAGTGGTTTTAAAGTATATTTAGAATATATTTTTACCATTTAATATAATGTTGGTCATTGGACATAATTTTACAATTAAACCGAACATAAACAAGTGTCAATCTTTTGATAGTTATTATCTCTTAAAAACACGCTTTTTGTTTTGACAGCGGGAATTAATTTTAAATTAATTTCTGCCACTTCTGTGTTTTGAATTTAGGAAAATGGATTCCATATTTGGAATCAGGATGTTCAAATTGTGTAAATAGGTAACTTTTATTTTTAGACATTTTGAATAATTACTGCGGTAAATATTTTATTTACCATGGTTAAAGGGTAAATCCGGTAAATAAGGGTTAAAAAACAATATTATAATAATACAAAATTACCCTAGAACGTGTCCTAACCTTATTGGTGGACACATACCCGACCATGGGCATCCCTGGGTCAATTTGGGGACCCCTTGAAGCCACTTGTATGTGGTAGGGACACATTATAATAATAAAGTTAAAATAAAAATAAAAATGGCATAAGCTTACATCGTTTAGAAGAACAATTTTTACATAGGGTTATACATGTTGGATTTTCGATTATAAATATTCATTAGAAAGCTAAAAAGATTTCCTACATAATGATATTTTATTTATAATTTTTAGACATTTAATAATTTATTTAATTTATGACACAATGATGATGCAGTAATTACTATAATAGTGAAAAATTAAAATAATTGATATTATAAATACCCAAATAAATATAATATGAAACTTTTAATGAATTAAACTAATTTTCTAGGATAATATGATATATTAGGATTGATCTAATTGACTTTGTTTGAAGTAATAAATCTGTTATGAGTTTCACAAAAATCAACTATTGAATAGTGTCAAAATTGACATAAAAGAGTTCTTAAAACAAATATTATATTATTAATTGATATTAAATTCCTAAAAATCTAAGGTTCGGCCAATAGACTTATATTATGATAGGTTAATCATTAATGGACCACTTGGGGGTCGCTTGGATGTATATAGTAAGTTTATTAACCATATTATATAAAAATACAAAAAGACATTGTAAAAGTGAAACTAATTAACTTAGAGTTAATACTTAAAGATAAGGTTAATATAAGTACCCAAACCTGTCTAAATTCTATTGGTTGAGTGGTTTTCGACCTATCCCCACCTTAACCTTTGAATAGTCAACTTTGGAGCCATTAGAAACCGAATATGAATTTATTATAAATTAATATTTCTAGCTTTTCCAAAGGTGCCCCTCACCCCTCTTATAAAAGGGCACTCCTCCTTCTCATTTCTTCACACCTTCAAAGCCTTTTGGTTCGGCCAAACTCTGCCCAAATACTCTCCCAACATCCCTCAATACAACCTAGAGGCCTTAGTTCGATCAGAAAGCCAACCTAAGGAGCCCTTTTGATCAAATCAAAAGGAAGAACCCGAAGAAGAGGTAATGATTTCACCACCCTTTTCTAAGTTCATTTCTTCTTCCACTTCTTCTTCCTTTGTTCTTACCATTCTGAAATAATAACTCCAGTATCTCACATATACTGTGATGTTATTATAAATATGGTACAATCATATTCAGTATTCTATCCACCCTTTGAATAACATGTCACCATACGTGCGTACGTACGGCTTACCGTCTCCACGTCGTGGTGTAATTGTTATTCAATATAATATTATTTGGATGGGTATAATAATGATGTGTAACTCATGTAAATAATAAATATAACATGTTAATGATTCTGTATATATGATATACCATCCATTTATATATTATTTTAATATCAAAAGAATGATATTGTCGTTCGTGCGTACGTACGGACTACCGTCTCCACGAACGCGATGAGATTCATTCTCCATCGTATCCATTCAAGTATAATTATCATTTGATGATTTAAAAATGATGTTTAAGGACTGTATATCATTCTGGATATGAATAAGATACAACAACCATGGCTTATTTAACAAAACATATAAAAGAAAATGAGTAAGTTAACTCCCGAAACGACGATAATTCTAAGATATTATTAACAAATCAATGTTAAAAGATCATATATGATATCATATTAATATATATGATTCTTGTATAATTTAATAACAACTATTTCACCATTATACAGGAGGTTAACCTACCCCAACCAAGGAAAAGTACAAGGTAAGGGTTATTTCACAATCTCTTCATTATCCGAGGTTGTATATACGTAATAATCTACTGGGATCTCTTTATCATCCACATCCATGTTTTCTTAAAAATGTATTTCAAAACATTTTTACTATTTACAAGAATATGGGTTAAAGTCATTTATACCCTTGTGTGACTATTTATAAGAGGTTTATAAAGGAATCTTTCCGTCGTTTTCAAAACAATGTCCTTTTTAACCTTTTCGACAGAATTGAGGTAAGAATGTTTTTTTAACTTATACGGCGGGTGCGGTTATTTTCCGCCGTTATAAAATCGTCGAAGCTTTCCATACAAGCTTATAAGAATATTTTCAAAGAAAATGTTTTATTTTATATGGATCTTAAATGATTTCAAAATAAAAGGAGATACTTCTTTAAAAAGAATTTTGATTTCATCTATGTCAACATCCTTTGATGGATTTTAAGATTATTTGAAGTTGATTTATTATGATACAAAACTTCTATATTGTATTGAAGGTTTTGTGATATGTTTGACTGTGGATGTGCTATTTTTGTACCATTCATAGTTTATGGTGAAATTATTGACATTTCGTATGCTAGTTTTAATACGAATGTTTATGTTATGTTTAAACCTTTTCATATGGGAATGCATTGGACTTAATAAGTGACGGGTGGAGCCCGCTATAGCTCCTCGATGCATCGGTAGGTCTCATGAGACAAACTAGTGTCTTGGCACAAGGCCTTGACAAAATCTTATTTGTAGTCTTGGCACGAGGCCTTGGCTATGTGGTTATGATAGTCTGGCATTATGCATTCCAACATTATGAAAGTGGTTATTGATTTTTGCATGTGATTATTCGATTAGTAGAATATCCATGTGAATAAGTAAATGGCATTATTTCATTTTACTTTTGCCATACCATGTTGAAGTTCAATTTTAAAAGGCTTTTGTTTTAGTAATGCATTGCCTTAAATGTTTATTCTTATTTATGAAAGTTTCCGCTATATTGTTATCCTTACTGGGCATTTGAGATCACCCCTTTTCTATGTTTTATTTTTCCCCAGGATGTGAAGAAGTAAATTATGAATGACCTGCAGGGATATTATGAGGGGATAGTAGTGTGGATTATGGAGACTTTGTTGTTGTAGTAGTTTTTCATTTTATGATGTAATGTAAAACTTTATGATTATATCTAGTGTTTCCAAGGCTACTAAACCAATCGGTCTTTCGGGATTTGATCTTTCTTGTGATCATGCCAATGTTACGAAGTAATGCACCGACTCTGGGTAGCTGGGGTCGGGGCGTTACAAATGAAGAAGAAGTTTTGAAATTTGAAAACAAGAAAGATGAGGACTCATTCTTTGTCCTACCCCCACCAAGAAAGTTATATTTTATTGTCATAGGGGTGGATTTGGTGTACTATACCCATGGTGTCCTCAACAAAAAGGATAAAGTGGATGATGTAAAGAAGAATATTTTTTGGTTCATCACAAAGAAACTTCATCCACCATCTGATTGGTGATAATCTGCTCTAACTACCTGACGAGGAGCAGTAAAAACCTAACATCTTCTTGGGGGTCAAACCAAGAATTATACTTTTTCTATACCTTTTCCCTTTATTTTTATTTATTTTTCTTATGTGTTTTCTTTTCATTTGTTTGTGATTTCATTTTATTTTTCATGTTTTTTTTGAATTTTTCTTGTTTTCCTTTTTCAAATTTTTGGTGTGTTTTTAGGAATCTTGAGCAAAATCGAATGCTTTGAAAACCTCAAACCATCTTGGTATTTTTGGAACATTGTATGATTTGAGTGTTTTAGTAATTAAATTATCATTGAAAGTATTTTGTTTCTTGATTTTTTATCTGTTCATTTGAAGAAGTTTGGTTTATTGTGAAACACATGTGCACTAGTGCTGTCCAAATTGAAAATCTTTCCCAACCCGAGAGGTTTCTAAACATGTTTGACATCTTCTTATATTTCTCTTTTTTCTTGAGAGTCTTGAGACATGTTTTGTGATCTAGAAATTGCTATTTTTTGTTGGGACCACTTTCTGTATAAGGTTGTATTTGTTTTCAATAGTTGTCAATGAAGATAAAAATGAAGGAGATCAAGAAGTACTCTAATGAAATGGAGAAATGGAAATTCATATGATTGTTGTACTGATCATAAGTTCAAAGAACATGTGTCAAAGGTGACACATTTTTTATAAGTGTGAATAATGATGAGGTATAATCCACCTGAGGATGATTAAATAAGAATGGAGATTTGATGAAGACCATGCAATTCTTCATGATTGCATGAGAACCATGTAAGAGACTTCTTGAAGAATAGAATCGCATCATTTGCATGAAGTAGAGAATGCCGGTTGAAGAAGAATACATATGGATTTCATGGTGGAATGTTGATTTCAAGAGATGTGGTTAATGATCAATGTTTGATTCATGAACTTCAACAAAGGAATGGATGATCTGGAGGCGGTACCAAAAGAACAGATACAAGGTGGCACCATTTTACAGTGTTTGCCAAAATTTTGGGCCTGAAAATCGACAAATGAAGAAAAGTGGTTTTTGGTAAAGGGACTTGCGTTCCGTTGACCAGAGAAAGAGTAAACTTGCGTGCCATATGTTTTTAAATATCAGAACATCAAAATATGGAAAAGGGATAAGTGCCGCACATGTTTTGGGTTGGTCACGCAAGTGACCTGCGTGCCGAGAAGGGACTTGTGCACAGGTGCCTAGGATGTTTGGAAACATGCGCGCCTATTGTTCTTCATGATCAGAACTTCAAAATATGGTAAAGGAAAGAGGGTCGTGTACATATTTGTTTGGTTGTGCAAGTGAGTTACACGATAGAGTCTAGGGCGGATGAGCTGCACACAAGAACCTATGTGTCGAGGGAAGACTTGCACGCTGCCGCGCAGGGTATCTGAATGACTATAAATAGAGGATCACCCCTACCTATTCGGTACGTAGTTCAATACTTATAGATTTTTCGAGCTCTCGTCGCACAGGTGGTTGAGCTGCAGAAGTGGTAGTTGGGTCGCGCAAGTAGAGGCTGCACGCCGGTTGTTGGCTGCGCGCCCAAGGCGGTTTGGGAGAGAAAGTAAGTGAGTCACGCAGGTTTGAAGTTGAAGGAGGCGGTGTCATGTAGGTGGTTTGGTGATACATGCGCACCAGTTTGGACTTGCGTGCCGTATTGGGACTTGCGCATTGGGCTTAGAGAAGAGAGACATGTGCTGTTGGAGTACGCCCGTCCTTTTGGAGCTGCATGAAAGCTGAAAGATTGCTCGATACCTTTAGTGAAATAGATGATGTATTCATTTTCAATGATGGAAGAACAATGAACAATTTGGTTTTATGAAGAGAAGTGGTACCACACACACATGACTGGTGTTTAATATCCTCGTTGTGCTTTGTGAAGAGAAGAAGAACGGTTCATGCAACTAAACTCAGATTTTCACAGAAAGAGGGGAATATATCAATACACTCAGGTGTTAGTATTGGGAATAAAAGGAAGAGAAGAAGAAGATTTAGTGCATTCAATTATTGCACTAAAGAAGAAGCTTGAATACAAAAGGGAATCAACTTGGTACTCTGTTGCAAGCATTGTCTCATGCTGAACAAGAGACAAAGACTTCAATGAAAATCTATCGAAGATACCTTCACGTCTATAAACTTAGTGGGACTTCACCAACGGAAGTGAGCCAGGGGGAGTTAATGGGAGCGACCTGAGGGTCGTAGTGAGCTATCCTTGAACCTTTGTTAAGGCAGTGATCCTGGTATAGAGTTACTGTGCCCGAACCTTTGAAATCCAAAGCTAGTGAAGATTAGTGAAATTTGGTATTACTGGAAACCTATCGGTGTATGCTCTTTGAACGTAGCCCATAGTGGTGAACCAAGTAAATTTTTTTGTGTCACCTCTTTTCATGTGAATGTTTCATTACTAATCATATCCATCATTCAGGTTTAACTAGTTCCTACCAACATGGGAACAAGATCCACAACTTTAAAAAACAATTTTGACACCCAGATTCACCCCTCCCCTCTCAAGGTGTCCTAGGGTCCTATATTTCTCTCTTTTTCAAAGCTGTTAGAGTTCATAGAATGTGTCAAGTATGATTGAGGAATCACTTTGAAAGTCCCTTTTTGCATTGAACTGTTATTTTGGACTACATTTTCATCTGAACTTTTTTAAGCCCCTATTAGCCATGAAATTCCTTGTTAGATAGCCAAAGTAAAAGCCATTTATCCCTTTCCAACCTACTATAGAAGTTAAATTCAAGATTATTGTTGAACTCAAGTGTGGGGGAGGGAGAATATGCGTTGTATTTTGCTTTCCAGAAGATTTTTTTTAGCTGAATTGAAATATTTTCCATATTTATTGCTGCTTTGGTGGATGAAATTTCATGATGTGAAGATGGATTTGTAGACCAATATATAATTATATATATGGTCTGGGTGTTCACCCACATTTGATGATAAAAAGTTGCCTCTCTTTTCCTATAAAACAAGATTCTAAAGTGAAATCCAAATCTGAATTAAAACTGAAACAATGCTACAAATGGGGAAAAGAGGGATGAAAATTATTGATGCTGAAATTATAAGTGTGAACTTACCAAAATAAGAGGTGTTTGGAGGTGATTAATTTATGAGCTGATTGAGGAGCACACCATTCTTGATAAAAACTATTTTCAGGCATTTACTTCACTTTAGAGCTTAACCCGCCTCATTCTGCCTTAGATGTTTTTACATTTTAAACCTGCCAGTCCTTAGACTCAGAACAACCCATGAAAAAGTCTTCATGACTGACACATTTTTGACTCTATTAAGTGGAGATATTAGGAGGATATCAAGCCTATTTAGATCACAAATGTTTTTGGGAATGAGAAAAACTCCACATTAAAATATCCTGGAGTGAAGAATAAATATTTTTCCAGGGAGGTAGGTACGACATGCATGTGAGGATTAACATAAGATTGAATGGATTCATATGATTTTTGAGTATTTTTGAAATTATGATCCATGTAGGAGGGATGATATTTTCTCTGATATGATAATTGAGCTTTTTTGTCATTTATGCTTTGAAAAGTTTGTTTCTGGCGATGGTATAAGATGATTGCTCAGGAGTGAAATGTTTAAGTGTGGATGAATTTATAGAACAAATATTTTCAATTATTTTATTCTGAATTTCAATTTTCTTAATCCCTCCAATGTGTTATTTTAAGGGTAATTGTCACATTTTATAGTTTTAGGAGTATTTTTGAGCTTAATTGGAAAAATGGCTAATTTTGGATTTAAACAGTTTTAATTTATTATAATGTTTTTGCCATTATTTTTTCTACACAGATAAAAATTGAAATATTTATATTTTATAGGTTTCTATGTTCGATGGGAGTCACTTTATCTTTATGTACCCAAAGCTCAATCCATCATTTGGACACTCAAATCCAGCTCACAAGTCCAGAATCGAAAACTGTGCATAGAATTGGATAAATTTATTGTTGGGCCCATATCTCATAAATTGATAGACCATTGGAGGTGATATATTACGTGGATGAAGAATAAATCTGGAGGAATAATTTTCATTAACATTTATGTGCCTTATTATTTCATTCTAAAGGCCATAAATTCTTTGGAACTTGATGTATTGGAATACAAAGAGTCTGTTTGGCAGAATTAAATATTCGGAGTAGATAGATCATATCTCTCTCCAAACTTGGCCAATGAATCTGACATTTTGTGAACCAACAGAGGAGACATAATTGACCAAAATTTATGAATACTACTTCCCAATATTAGGCCATTAATATTCCAATAGGACTCAAAATTTCTATGGAGTAATTTTGTAGAGAAATTATCAACTCCAATAGCCTATAAATAAGATTGTTCACTTCCATTCAAGGGGGTTCAAAAAGGTTGAAGAGGTGCTGTTCTGGAGGATTGAGTTATTTAATATCATTATATCTTCTATTTTCTTTTTTTACTTAGTTTTATCATGCTCTCTTCTTCCCCTTTAAACTCTATTACCCTTCACATGGAGGGGTAAAACCTTTGAGTGGTCGGGGAAGGGGGAGTTTCACTTTTGTAATGTCTGAGTTTTGTGCTTAAATATAAAACCCTTTTTTTCTTTTGAATGAATTCTATTATCATTTTTTCACAATTATCTTAATGCGATCGTGTTTTGAGTTTGGTGTATTAATTTTTAATAGCTTTGGTTAAAGAATTTTAATCTCCCTCTGCCTAGTGAAATTTGTCTCGATCGAGCATATTGTGTTAGGTGGTGAGTGTCCAGTGATCATTGGCATGTGTGTGGAACTAGTAAACTTTTTCTAGAGTTCTAAGGATCAAAAATATAACGACCCATACTTTACATACATTGTTAATACTTCAAAATTGAAGCACACTTATTACAACATATGACAAAACCACAAAGGACCGTATAGGTATAGTGTCTTTAGAAACTGGGAAACATAAACAACTTGTTCATAAATCTTCTACAGTGTCTCCCATTTATTTCATCATATCTAGGGTCCCTTTTAGAATATTCTACTTAATATCCATCTTCCTGACCTGGGGAAAAGAAAACATAAAAGGGTGAGCTCAAATGCTCAGCAAGGGCAAATAAAGGAAATAAAAATCATATCATATCTTTTTGAAAATCAAAACCTGCAAAAGAGATCATAATATCTTAACATGGAATAAATCATAGAAGTGAAAATGAGATCCCCATAATCATAACATAAAACTTGAAACTTTGTGGCATGCACACATAATCATGGAAAATCATTTCTTGTTATTCATGACTCATTTCCAAGACTATCTTAGTGGACAAAGTCCCTTTCTGAACCGAGTTCACTCTCGTTTCAGTCCTGTATCACTGAACCGAAATAACCTTCCGTTCTAGCCATGTCTATCTCATGAGATATAAAATCGTTACCCAATGCATTGGAGGGAGATATAGGTCCCACCCATCTTATAATGAATCCTTTCTTATGTGTGCCACATAATCATAAATCATACATCATTGCATAACCCATGTAATACAAATTGGAATCTTAAACATCATGACATCATAAAACAATTCATACAATATAAAGGAATTCATAAGAATAATTCAATCACAACATGATCAAATCAATGTAATAATAGGGATAAAAACAGAACCCTTTATTATCTTAGATGGAAAATAATTTTTATAAAACACTTGAACTCCATTCTTGAGGAAAATATCCTTTCTTCTTCTAAAAAACATTTTTCCTTTCATAACATGTCATACAACTTTAAAATAAAAGAAGTTGATTAAAAATAAAGTTGAAAACTTGTAAAGGAATCTTCTTAGAAATAATGTTTTAAAAATCCATACATGCCGTATAAGTTAAAAAAAAACATTCTTCGTACCTTTGTCGGAAAAGTCAAAAAGTACCTCGTACAAAAAAAACGACAAAAGATTCCTTTCATATTCTTTACTAAAAACTCACCGAAGGGTAAAAATGGATTTAAACTATTGTAAGTGGATGGAAACAATATTACATATTGAGGGAACATGGATGTGGATGATAAAATACACCCGAGTAAATACTTACGAATAAACAATCTCGGATAAAAATGAGATTGTGGTATTTTCCCTTACCTTAGGTCCGATTTGCTTTGTACGTGTCCGAAGCTCCTGTATAATGGTTTAAATAATGTTATAGACTTATTACAAAATCATACATATTGATATGATATCATATATGGTCATATTCTTAGCTTCTTGTTAGTAATATTTCATTGTTACTTGTTACTCGGGTCTTTATTGCCTTTTGTTCTTATGCGTGTTTTGCCGAATACATTCTTATTCTTATTTTAAGGTTATAGATACCTTATATCCAGAATGGTATTAGTGTATCATATATCATATTTATTCATTCAATTCATTTATATAATTACTATGTAATGATGATCATGTAGAACAAGTCGCATCACATCGTGGAGACGGTATTCCGTACGTACGCACGAGTGATGATATCGTTCCTATGATCGTGGAAATGTATTGGAGTATATATATATATTATTTCAGTATAAATATTACTTTATAATAATCATAAATAGTTACTCATTACACCATTATACCCATCCTTGTAAAGTGATGGTGGAAAAATAGATTACACCACGGCGTGGAGACGGTATTCCGTACGTACGCACGCGCGGTGATTTCATTTTTCCGTAGGATTGATAGAAGGTGAATTAGGGTTGTTTAATATTTATAATAACATATCAGTATGTAAGTAATACTTATGTTATTACTTTATCATGAAACAACTAAAGAAGAAGAAGTTGAAGAAGAAAGAAATTGAAAAGATCGGTAATGGATATTACCTCTTCTTTGGAACGCCTCTTTGAATCCTCCACTTAGGGAACTAAGATTGGTCTTTGAAGAAGACCAGGACCACTAGGATTATTCTAGGGAAGTGGAGATGTGAAAAGGGCTGGGGTTGGACGAGATTGAGTGCTCAAATTGGTGTGAGGAGGAGGGGGAGGAGGTGCCCTTTTATAAGGGAGGAGAGGGGCACCTTAGGAATATCTCAAAATATTATTTTATATTAAAGTCAAAATCGGTTTATAATGGTTCCAAAGGGTCTTATTTCGAAGCTAAAGTGGGGATGGGTCGAAATCCTATCAACCAATAGGATTTAGACAAGTTTAGGGTATTATTTTAACCTTATCAATTAGATTTAACTCTAAGTTAAATAATTTAACTTTTACCATGTCTTTTTGTTTTCTTTCACTATATGGTTAATAAACTTACTATAACATGCCAAACGAACCCCAAATTGTTTATTATTAATATATATATCCTTATCTAAGTCATTTGGCCGAACCTTAGATTTTTAGGAATAAAATAAAAATTAATAATATAATATTTGATTTAAAAACTATTTTGTGTCAATTTTGACACTATTTGATATATGTTTTTTGTGAAAGTCATAACAGAATTATATGTTCGAAACAAGTTGATTAAATCAACACTAATATATCATAATAACCTAGAAAATTAGTGGAATTAATAAAAAGTTTTAAATTACATTTATTTTGGTATTTATATTATCAATTATGTCAATATTTCATTAATAAGATAATTACTGCATCATCTTTGTGTCATAAATAAATTAAATTATTTGATGTCTAAAAATTACAAATAAAATACCATCATGTAGGAAATCTTTTTATCTTTCTAATGAATATTTACAATTGAATTTATCTTATGTATAACCCCATATTAAAAATGATTTACTTATTAAACTTTAATTTTAACTATTTTAACCCTTCTTTAAATAAATTAATAATAAATGTCCTAATCTAATCCAAGTGGGCCTAAATGGTCATATTTTATTCCTAAGTTTGTTTTTGGTCGAATTACACTTTTCCAATAGAATTAGGACATGTGTTAGGGTAATATTAATATCATATTTACCCTTAGTTACCCTATTTTACTATTAACCGCGGTAAAAATAGTAAAAAGTTACTATTCACCAAAAAATTATTTTTATCTCATTGAACCACATTTTACTTACTGATATCAACCGTGTCTGTCGGATTTTTGAAATTCCATTCACAGAAGCGGTAAAATTAAGTTTTATGCAAAATTCAGTTTCTAACCTACCACTTAGTGGTTTCACTATTCATCAAAAATTGAAAGTTTTCAGAAAAATACCAAAATTTCACCCTAGGATAATTTCGATATTCTGAGTCCAAAAATGAAGTCCATTTTGAAAAATAAAATTTATAAAATTTCAAAAAGTGGTTATTACTATTCATAACGGCTATTTTTAATAACATATTGTTGTTTAGTGAAACTCGGTATTGCGTACGACGCAAGCTATCGAGGAAGGTCACGATTGCGTGTAAAGCAATCCAAGCAAGTGTTGTGTAGAAAAAGATTCCTTTGATGATTTATATAACATAAAAGTCTCGGGTGTTACATTCTACCCCCCTTAAAAAGAATTTTGCCCTCGAAATTCGTCACTTTGTAACAAACCGATGAGGATACTTCTCCCTCATCATATCCTCAAGATCCCATGTAGCTTCTTAAAGTTGGTGGTTCCTCCATAAAACTTTCACCAATCGAGTGGTCTTGTTTCGTAGGACTTTTTCGCTACGATCCAGAATCTCTATCGGCTGTTCTTCATAAGAAAGATCTTGCTCCAGCGGTACAACTTCTGAGCTGAGTACATGTGAAGGATCTGGTATGTACTTTCTCAGGAGAGATACATGGAACACATCGTGAACTTGAGAGAGATTCGGTGGAAGCGCCAATCGGTAAGCTACCTTCCCAACACGATCCAGTATTTCGAAAGGACCGATATATATAGGGCTCAACTTCCCCTTCTTTCCAAATCTCATAACCCTCTTCTAGGGAGATATTCGTAAGAATACTTTATCACCCACTTCAAACTCTAGGTCTTTTCTTCAGTTGTCGGCATAACTTTTCTGTCGACTCTGAGCTGTGCTTATGTGTTGTTGAATAGATCTGACCTTTTCTGCCATTTCATCAACGAGATCAGGTCCTAATAGCTTTCTTTCCCCAACTTCATCCCAGCAAGTTGGAGTCCTGCATTTCTTTCCATAGAGAGCTTCATAAGGAGCCATCTGAATACTGGAGTGAAAGCTATTATTATAAGAAAATTCCACCAAAGGTAGGTGTTGATCCCAACCTCCTTTGAAATCCATAGAGCAAGCTCTCAACATATCTTCTAGGGTTTGAATTGTTCTCTCAGACTGACCGTCTGTCTGGGGATGATAAGCAGTGCTGAAACTCAACTCTGTATCCATAGTATGCTGAAGACTTCGCCAGAACTTCGAGGTAAATCTCGAATCCCGATCAGATATAATAGAAAGTGGTACTCCATGCAATCTTACCACTTCCTTTACATATATCCTGGCAAGCTGATCTAGAGAGAAATCCTCTCTAATAGGAATGAAGTGTGCAGACTTTGTAAGACGATCAACTATGACCCAGATAGCATTATTGCCTTTGGATGTTTTAGGAAGTCCTGTGACAAAGTCCATAGTGATGTTTTGCAACATCTCTTTTCATGCCATCCCACCAGAAGTACTCTTTCAGGTCCCTATACATCTTCGTGCTTCCAGGATGAATAGAGAATGATGAACTATGAGCCTCATCCAGCAGCTCCTTCTTTAATTCGGGGATGGGAGGAACAAAAACCCGATTCCTGAACTTTATTATCCCATCACAATAAAGGTTGAATTCAGGAACATTTCTCACCTTTTTTTGTAACTCGACATCTTCTTTCTTTGCCTCTTTAATCTTCACATGTATAGATGGTTGAACATTCATTTGAGAAAGATAAGATTTTTCCCCTTCCATTATAATTCCAAGATCCATCCTTTGTAAATCCATAAATATTGGATCTTTTGTGATCCTCATCATGGATAAACTAGCATGGTCTTGTCGACTTAATGCATCTGCCACCTTGTTTGCTTTCCCAGGGTGGTAATGGATTGAGCAGTCATAATCCTTAATCAGCTCCAACCATCTTCTTTGACGCATATTCAACTCCTTTTGTGTGAAAATATACTTTAAACTTTTATGATCAGTATAAATATCACACCTTTCACCATAAAGGTAATGCCTCCAAATATTTAATGCAAAGATTACCGCAACCAACTCCAAATCATGTGTTGGGTAATTTTGCTCATGGATTTTCAACTGTCGTGAGGCATAAGCTATCACCATATCATTTTGCATAAGAACACACCCCAATCCCTTCTTGGATGCATCACTGTAGATCATAAACCTTTCTCCACTACAAGGCAGTGTGAGCACAGGTGCACTGGATAACCTTCTTTTCAACTCCTTGAAATTCTCTTCACATTCCTCTGTCCAGACAAACTTAACTCCTTTCCGAGTCAACTTGGTGATTGGATTAGATAGTCGTGAAAAATATTTTACAAAACGTCGATAATATCCAGCCAAACCAAGAAAACTTCGGATCTTAGTTACTGTTCTTGGTCTCGACCATCTTTCGATAACCTCTGTTTTTGCTGGATCCACAGATATCCCCTCTTTTGAGATTATGTGACCCAAAAATGCAACTTTTTGAAGCCAAAATTCACACTTGGTAAATTTGGAATAAAGCTTCTCCTTTCTCAGGGTCTTCAATATAATTCTCAAGTGATCTTCATGATCTTCCTTGCTCTTTGAATAGACAAGAATATCGTCTATAAAGACTACCACAAATTGATCAAGATAGTCTCTAAAGACTCTATTCATTAGATCCATGAAGATAGCAGGGGCATTAGTAAGACCAAATGGCATCACTATAAATTCATAGTGTCCATACCTTGTACGGAAAGCCGTATTTGGTATATCCTCCCTTTTGAACCTTAATTGATGATACCCTGAACGAAGATCAATCTTGGAAAAGTATTGAGCTCCGTGTAGTTGGTCAAATAAGTCATCAATGCGTGGGAGAGGATATTTGTTCTTGATAGTGATCTTGTTAAGTTCTCGATAATCAATGCAGAGTCTCTTTGATCCATCTTTTTTCTTAACAAATAGAACAGGTGCTCCCCAAGGTGACGCACTAGGGCGTATGAATCCCTTATCAAGATTCTCTTGGAGTTGCTTCTTCAATTACTGCAACTCAATTGGGGCCATCCTATAAGGTGTCTTTGAAATAGGCAAAGCACCCGGTACGAGTTCTATTGAAAACTCAACTTCACGATTTGGTGGAAGACCCGGTAATTCCTCCGGAAAGACATCATCAAACTCCCGTACAATGGGAATATTCTTAATCGTGAGTTTCTCACCAACCATTTGAGATAAATAACCTTCATTTAGTGGAATCAATACCCATAAGATGGAAGAAATTTCCACTGGAAGATTATGTTCATCCTTGCATTGATATACGATCGTAGATTGATCTGGAATATGAAATGTGACTTCCCTTCTTTGGAAATTGATATGAGATCCATGTAGAGAAAGCCAATCCATGCCAATAATCACATCAAATTATACTAAAGGAAGGATCACAAGATTTGCAGGAAGCACTTTCCCACAAACTTCGATCAGAGAAGAATTATAAACTTTTGATGCGACTGTTGTGCCATTAGGTGTTGTCACAGCTAACTCAACATCTAATTGTTGAGGTAATACGGTGATACCCTTAGAAAATTCTTTATAAATAAAAGAATGGGTGGATCTAGAATCAAATAAAACATTTTCTACTTTAGAGTGGATGGTAAGTGTACCTTTCACCACTTCGTTATCGTACTCCACATCGCTGATAGAAATTGCATGTGACTTTCCTTTGTCTTTAGCCTTAAGATTTTGTTGACGTCGACCATCATCATCAACCCTTGGATTTGGGCATTGATTGGCATAATTCCCCATCTCCTTGCACTTGAAACATTGAAGTGTAGTAGGTTCATTCTGTGTATCCCTTCCTTTGTTTGCGTCATTAGACATCTTCTTCCCATTATCACGGCATTCAAATGCCCGATGACCTTCCTTTCCACATTTAAAACATTTACTTGTCCCTTTAAGACAACTCCCTCCATGTTTCTTTCCACACTTTGAGCATAAGGAAAAGCTCATCTTCTTTTCCGTGTGCTCTTTATATTTTTCTTTGAATTCCATCTTCCTCTTCTTATCAAACCCATGTGACTGATGGGTTATTCCAATCTCCATCTCGACTTTGAGAGCACATCGAATGATTTCCTCGTAGCTATTGAAGTCCCTTATGGATAACGCCCTTCGAAGACTTGGTTTTAAGCCACTAAAGAATCGATCGATCTTACTCTCAGGTTGGATAATAATACCAGAAGCGTACCTTGAAAGTCTTGTAAAATTTGCTTCATAGGTACCAACAGATTCATCATCCCTTTGCTTCAGTTCAAGAAACTCTTTCTCCATCTTTGTTCGGAGAATACGAGGGAAGTACTTATTGAAAAATAAGTTCTTGAACTCGTCCCATTCCATAGACTCAATTTCATCCCTTTGCCTCGTATTCTTAATAAGATTCCACCATTGATCAGCATCTCCTTCCAAACGATACACTTCTAGGATGACTTTATCATGTTCAGAACATTGAAGAACTGAAAATATCTTTTCAGTAGTACTAATCCATTGTTCAGCAACTAATGGATCAGTAGACCCGCTGAAAGAAGGTGGACGCTGCCTCATGAAGGATTCAACAGAATGTTGCTCCTTCCTTTGCTCGTTTGGAAGTCCTGCATGATTCATAGCTTGAGAAAGTTGTGTGAGCATGGATACAAGATTTTGCATTCCAGCTCCCATATCGTTTGGTTGCTCAGGGGGACAATCATTGAATTGCCCATCGCATTCCGCATTAACACGGTTCCTTCGGGTTCCAGCCATTGACTAAAACCAAGAAGAATAGTGTGAGCAACAATAATTATAATAGGAAAACCACATAATTCAAGAATAAAATTTTCATGCTTAAGGTCTTATCCTAGGTTATTCAAGGCCATTTCTAAAACACTAAGATTGTGTTCTATGCTTAGACATATCCTTAGGGTTCTTACTAAGGCTTTCACATCCTAGTTTCCAAAGGTTGACTATACCTTTCCTCTGATACCAACTATAACGACCCATACTTTACATACATTGTTAATACTTCAAAATTTAAGCACACTTATTACAACATATGAAAAAACCACAAAGGACCGTATAGGTATAGTGTCTTTAGAAACTGGGAAACATAAACAACTGGTTCATAAATCTTCTACAGTGTCTCCCATTTATTTCATCATATCTACGGTCCCTTTTAGCATATTCTACTTAATATCCATCTTCCTGACCTAGGGAAAAGAAAACATAAAAGGGTGAGCTCAAATGCTCAGCAAGGGAAAATAAAGGAAATAAAAATCATATCATATCTTTTTGAAAATAAAAACCTGCAAAAGAGATCATAATATCTTAACATGGAATAAATCATAGAAGTGAAAATGAGATCCCCATAATCATAACATAAAACTTGAAACTTTGTGGCATGCACACAAAATCATGGAAAATCATTTCTTGTTAGTCATGACTCATTTCCAAGACTATCTTAGTGGACAAAGTCCCTTTCTGAACCGAGTTCACTCCTCGTTTCAGTCCTGTATCACTGAACCGAAATAACCTTACATTCCAGCCATGTCTATCTCATGAGATATAAAATCTTTACCCAATGCATTGGAGGGAGATATAGGTCCCACCCATATTATAATGAATCCTTTCTTATGTGTGCCACATAATCATAAATCATACATCATTGCATAACCCATGTAATACAAATTGGAATCTTAAACATCAGGACATCATAAAACAATTCATACAATATAAAGGAATTCATAAGAATAATTCAATCACAACATGATCAAATCAATGTAATAAAAGGGATAAAAACAGAACCCTTTATTATCTTAGATGGAAAATAATTTTGATAAAACACTTTAACTCCATTCTTGAGGAAAATATCCTTTCTTCTTCTAAAAAAACATTTTTCCTTTCATAACATGTCATACAACTTTAAAATAAAAGAAGTTTATTAAAAATAAACTTGAAAACTTGTAAAGGAATATTCTTGGAAATAATGTTTTAAAAACCCATACATGCCGTATAAGTTAAAAAAACATTCTTCGTACCTTTTTCGGAAAAGTCAAAAAGTACCTCGTACAAAAAAAACGACAAAAGATTCCTTTCATATTCTTTACTAAAAACTCACCGAAGGGTAAAATTGGATTTAAACTATTGTAAGTGGATGGAAACAATATTACATATTGAGGGAACATGGATGTGAATGATAAAATACACCCCAGTAAATACTTACGAATAAACAATCTCGGATAAAAATGAGATTGTGGTATTTTCCCTTACCTTAGGTCCGATTTGCTTTGTACGTGTCCGAAGATCCTGTATAATGGTTTAAATAATGTTATTGACTTATTCAAGAATAATACATATTGATATGATATCATATATGGTCATATTCTTAGCTTCTTGTTAGTAATATTTCATTGTTACTTGTTACTCGGGTCTTTATTTCCTTTTGTTCTTATGCGTGTTTTGCCGAATACATTCTTATTCTTCTTTTAAGGTAATAGATACCTTATATCCAGAATGGTATTAGTGTATCATATATCATATTTATTCATTCAATTCATTTATATAATTACTATGTAATGATGATCATGTAGAACAAGTCGCATCACATCGTGGAGACGGTATTCCGTACGTACGCACGAGTGATGATATCGTTCCTATGATCGTGGAACTGTATTGGAGTATATATATATTATTTCAGTATCAATATTACTTTATAATAATCATAAATAGTTACTCATTACACCATTATACCCATCCTTGTAAAGTGATGGTGGAAAAATAGATTACACCACGGCGTGGAGACGGTATTCCGTACGTACGCACGCGCGGTGATTTCATTTTTCCGTAGGATGGATAGAAGGTGAATTAGGGTTGTTTCATATTTATAATAACATATCAGTATGTAAGTAATACTGATGTTATTACTTTATCATGAAACAACTAAAGAATAAGAAGTTGAAGAAGAAAGAAATTGAAAAGATCGGTAATGGATATTACCTCTTCTTTGAAACGCCTCTTTGAATCCACCACTTAGGGAACTATGATTGGTCTTTGAAGAAGACCAGGACCTCTAGGATTATTCTAGGGAAGTGGAGAGGTGAAAATGGCAGGGTTTGGCCGAGCTTGAGTGCTCAAATTGGTGTGAGGAGGAGGGGGAGGAGGTGCCCTTTTATAAGGGAGGAGAGGGGCACCTTAGGAATATCACAAAATATTATTTTATATTAAAGTAAAAATCGGTTTATAATGGTTCCAAAGGGTATTATTTCGAAGCTAAAGTGGGTATGGGTCGAAATACTATCAACCAATAGGATTTATACAAGTTTAGGGTATTATTTTAACCTTATCAATTAGATTTAACTCTATGTTAAATAATTTAACTTTTACCATGTCTTTTTGTTTTCTTTCACTATATGGTTAATTCACTTACTATAACATGCCAAACGAACCCCAAATTGTTTATTATTAATATATATATCCTTATCTAAGTCATTTGGCCGAACCTTAGATTTTTAGGAATAAAATAACAATTAATAATATAATATTTTATTTACAAACTATTTTGTGTCAATTTTGACACTATTTGATATATGATTTTTGTGAAAGTCATAACAGAATTATATGTTCGAACCAAGTTGATTAAATCAACAATAATATATCATAGTAACCTATAAAATTAGTGTAATTAATAAAAAGTCTTAAATTACATTTATTTTGGTATTTATATTATCAATTATGTCAATATTTCATTAATAAGATAATTACTGCATCATCTTTGTGTCATAAATAAATTAAATTATTTGATGTCTAAAAATTACAAATAAAATACCATAATGTAGGAAATAGTTTTAGATTTCTAATGAATATTTAAAATTGAATTTATCTTATGTATAACCCCATATTAAAAATGATTTACTTATTAAACTTTGATTTTAACTATTTTAACCCTTCTTTAAATAAATTAATAATAAATGTCCTAATCTAATCCAAGTGGGCCTAAATGGTCATATTTTATTCCTAAGTTTGTTTTTGGTCTAATTACACTTGTCCAATAGAATTAGGACATGTGTTAGGGTAATATTAATATCATATTTACCCTTAGTTACCCTATTTACTATTAATCGCGGTAAAAATAGTAAAAAGTTACTATTCACCAAAAAATTATTTTTATCTCATTAAACCACATTTTACTTACTGATATCAACCGTGTCTGTCGGATTTTTGAAATTCCATTCACAGAAGCGGTAAAATTAAGTTTTATGCAAAATTCAGTTTTTAACCTACCACTTAGTGGTTTCACTATTCATCAAAAATTGAAAGTTTTCAGAAAAATACCAAAATTTCACCCTAGGCTAATTTCGATATTCTAAGTCCAAAAATGAAGTCCATTTTAAAAAATAAAATTTATAAAATTTCCAATAGTGATTATTACTATTCATAACGGCTAGTTTTAATAGCATATTGTTGTTTAGTGAAACTCGGTATTACGTACGACGCAAGCTATCGAGGAAGGTCGCGATTGCGTGTAAAGCAAGCCAAGCAAGTGTTGTGTAGAAAAAGATTCCTTTGATGATTTATATAACATAAAAGTCTCGGGTGTTACAAAAAATTCCCTATTGGGACTTGACTTAGTTGTTTATGGATTGTTTATGAACATCCATGCACATAGGAGTGAGTTCCATTTGTTTCGTTAACCAAAGGTGATTGATAACTCGATCAAGGAGTCTTTCATTTGTTATTCAAAAGAAAGAGAGGGAATATGATCTTTATTACTATGATGAAATTTTAAAAGTGAATCCTACCCTGAACCCAAAAAACTCTTCATCCGTTAGTTTTCAACCTTTTTTTTATTGCTTTCTTTATTTTTCAACTCAAACAATTTCAAAAACAACCTTTTCTTATTTCTTAAATTTAAGTGACAAACATAAGTGTTGTGAACTACTCTCTAGATACAACTTAGGTTAACCACTCTACTACATTTTAACTTAGGTATTATTTGTTTTTGTCACGCCCCACGACAAGCACTTGTCAATTACAGTCTATGTTTTTAACTTTTCTTAAGAAAACATATTATTATTTACGCATCTTTCCACTGTCAGAATCCCAAAACTTTTTGAGTAAAAATATTCTTCTAAAATTATTTAACACATTGATATATGAAGAATTGGTTAGTCTTTAGAGCCTCTAAACATCATATTTTCCCACTATTATGACTTAATTACATTTTCATAACACCATATTTTTTCCAAATAATTATAGATCCCATCAATATAACTTATGTATCTCAAGATATCACGAAGAATGTATAGAAAAAATATTCAAAAAATTAATGAATTCAATAAATTTTACAATAACATTAGACAAAAAATAAAAAATCAAAATGACTGATTAATACTTCGTTGCAGAGGAATAAACTATAGATAAACCAATATGATATCCAACATAAAAATAGGTAAATAATTATAAGGTACATGTCTCTTATTAGGATAAAAATGAGTATGTTAATAATGCTAAAAATTCATCAAACATAAATGTGAGTAAAATCGAAAACTCAAAAAATGAATAATAAATAAATAAAAAATTTATATATGAATGAAAATTAAATTAAAACACAAAAATTAAAGATGATGATGTAATTATCATATTAATTATGATGGGGAATTGATAAACTAAATACAAAACTCATCCTTAACTAAATTAGGAATGCATCCTCTAAAAAAATTACAACACCTAACTCATCAATGCCCTGAGTCACATGTATATATTTCTACGCTAGTGTATATATAAAATTAAATAAAATTCACAACTCACGGAGAAAACATCCATGCTATAATTTTTAATTAAACCCTAAAAATCGTAGGCCAATACACCCTCTCAAGGGTTCATATATATTTATATATAAATCATACATCTCTCACTCAAGAAAACTACTCATTATAGGTTACTGATCCACAGTAAAAATCCATATACCATAATACCCCCGATAGGACCTAAATCACACCCATGTGCAATAAAATGACAATTATCATTGATGATTATTATCAAGAAAACTCATAACCATATGGTTAAGTGATTTATAATTCCAAAAATACATTATTTAACAAAACACAATATATGTTATTGTTAAAAATTTAAATAAGTAAAACCAATTTTATTTTCCTAAACAAGTATCACAAACACATTAATGAATAAACATTTCATGAAAACCTATTATAGTGCCCCAACCCCTGTGAGCTCGGAACTGATGCTTACTACCATTATATTGTCACGATTACAAGAAATAAAATTCCAAAGTACTGATCAATTTATATGTCTTGGTAAACCATATACATACATGAGGATTACATTAAAATCTAATATAATAATTACAACATAATTTTTTTTCTTTCAAGGATAAATTTATTCCATTCAACATATAATTGCATATTTTTCTTAGTAAACATTATGGAATCCTGGGGAAGGGAACCAAAATAATGGTTATCTCAAATTCCCAATAAGAGTTAAGTATAGAGAAATAAATAATGAATCAATGAGCGTAATCAATACAGAAAGGTAATAACCGAACACTCATGTAAAATAATCAATAAACTCAGAAGGAAGTGCATAAAAAATATGGAAATGTATACAATTGAACACACATTCCATTTAAATAATTTTACTACATGAATAAACAGGGAAGAGTAAATATGGAAATGTATCCAACTGAAAACACATGCTATTTAATCAATAAAATGATAATGAGATGCTTCCATTGATTTTGTTGTAGTGAAAATCTACTAAAAAATAAATACTAAATCTGAATGAAGGAAATGATTATTTATCAGAAATCATGTACCTAGAACATGAACCACTATGTCATCAATATCTATCCTCAAGACAGTAAGAGTATGTTGGTATATTCTTATCTGATTACACTTGGAAACAAACATTAAGGGTTTGTCGCTAACTGATTTCCTCTCATGAGACTACCGATTCATCGAGGGGCTTATTTACCACAGTCCCAAACCATGCAGTTCATGTAAAAATAATTAATCATATATTATATAATTTATTTAATTAATGAAAAAAGTGCCTTATCAAATATCTGTATTGAGTATAGAATACAGATTTATAAATATTTCCCAAATTAATCAAATGAATTTCAAAGTAAAAACCATATATAAAAATGAAATATGGTATAGTAAATAATTATATCCATCATAATAGAATATGGATATTTAATAGGAATATAATTTCTAATTAAAAAGTATGATAATATTTTCATTGTTTCAAAAGAATGTTAAAAATAAAAAAAACTGAGATTGCAAAGATAACTTTTACCACATGGTAATTTACAATTAAAAACTTGTTGGATCAGATAATTTAAAGTGAGACATAAAATACCATGATTTATGAATGATTCATGATATTAAATGAAAACTTTGATGTATTTACACCATAAAAAAGAAATAAGCGGTGAATATGACATTTATCTCAATGATTATAAAAGTGAGAAGGAAATACCTGACCTTAAACTCCCTTTTGGTTGAATGATCTTCTACATTACGTATAAAGGCTTTATGTATGTAATTTAATTATAATATAACTATTTAAATATTTATGATATCATATATAATCCTTTTATAACATATCATAACTTTTTCATTAATAATCATTCAACATTTTAATCATTCTGGGTGTCAATTTCGTTTTTAGTAAGTTTTGACATGTTATTCTTGTTCCTAATATATAGATCACGATTTCATCATCAATAGAATGTAAAACAGGATGTAAAAAATATATATATCCATTATATATATCTTTTTAGAAATCTTTAATGTTTAGTGATAGGAAATGAAATACATCCTTCATTGATATGGTGGGTCGTACGTATTCATGAATGTTGTTTCCATTTTCTTGTCATATTAAAAGAATGAAACATAAATTATATATAAGTATATAATAATTTAAGTATCATATTTATGTCATATAAATAACATAGTTTTATTTAAACAAAAATTAATATATTTAATGTATTGCGTGAATGCATCACATCGCTTTGAGGAGGTGGTAGTCCACAGGTTCACAAATGACGTTATCATATTCCCACCAAAGGGAACACATGGAGGTATGTGTCATATAATAATTAAAATATCATAAATAAATCATAAATATAAATTATATCATATATATATATATATTATAAATCCATTTTTATTTACAACTTTTAAAGGTGGTAATGGAAGAATGAATGACAACGGTTCGTGAGGTGGTAGTTCACCGTACACACGATCGATGATTGTGTATCCCATTTGATGGAAGTGTGTCATTTTTTGGGTCATAACCTTAAGATAAAAAAATATATTTATATTTATAATATTTAGGTAATTATATAATAATGATAAAATAATAATTTAAGTGGTTGAGAAAGAAAGAAAACAAAAGATCTCGTTCATGAATGTTACCTCTTTTTTGAGTAACTCATTCTGGTCTATAAGAAAAGTATTGTTTGGTTTTCTTTATACCCAATATGATGCTTCTAGTAGGATTTTAATGATTTTGGGAACTTATTTGGGTAGGTTTTGGATTATACAAATGGCTTGATAGGGTGAATAATTTTGAGGGGTGAGTTCCCTTTTATAATGTTGGAAAAGTGGCATTCTTGTAATTATAAAAAGGTAAACACTATTGGGAGGCCCCCTTGCATAATGTCCATCAAATAATGAAAAAAAATTAGATAAAGTTTATTATATGTTCTATATATAGACTTAAAATTGTTTTTTTAAAATTTTATAGGTCATTTGGTCAATTAAGAATAATGTTTAACCACTAAGTAAACTCATTTAAACCATAATCGCTATAATTAATTTTTATTACATTCACTAATATTTTTGGTAAAAAACTAAATTTAACTCAATATAAATTATACATTATTAGGAATCCAAATATTTAATCCATTTTACAAAATTAAAATCATATAATTGGTAGAAATTAATTTAAAATTAACCCCACAGATGGAAAGAGAAAGTAGTTTTTTAAAGTAAAAATGTTCAACTGTTTGAAAAGTTTTTATATCCAAATTCAATATAAAATTGAAAAAAATAACTAAATTGTATCAATATATGTAAAATTTATCTAATTAAACTTTTAAAACAATTCTATATAAAATTTAATCCTACAAATATTTTATATTAAAAAGCAGTTTTCTTTTAAAATTCATTATTTTTCTTTATTCATCAAAAAATGAAACTTCATAGAAAAATACCAAAAATTCACCCTAATATAATATTGATGTTATTATTTAAAAAATTAAGTTTATTTTTTCAAATATAATTTATAAATTTTTCAAAATTTAGATTTAAAATAGGTGCTCTATTAAAACACGATAAACCATTGATTAAAAAAATAGTGTTTTCTATCCATAAAACTTGGGTTGTTCATAACTTATGCCTATAAAATCTATTATATATATGTAAAAAATAATTTATTTAATATATAATATATATATATATATATATATTCCATTAATATCATTCACGAATCACAATAAGTAAAATTTATTGAGTCAAAATTCATTTGGGTGCATAAAATAATTTTCATATAAAATCATTTCCTTTGCATAGAATTGGATTCAATATTAATATCTATCACAAAAGAATTATATAAACATATGTAATAAATATTTTACAAATTCATTTGATCCTTTTCATACATGTCATTAGATTGGATATTTGATAACTATCATATTAAAAAATAATATTAATAGAATATTGTAGTTTGTTAAAACTCAGTCTTGGGTGTAATGAAAGTTATTGAATGAAATCAGTATTGTTTGTAACACAAGCCAAATTTATGTTGAATGTTCCATAATATAATTTTAGTGTTGTGTGTAGATTAATATTATATTTGTGTTGTTTATAAATCAATATAACAATGGAATTAAATTTATTCCAAAAAAAAACTATTGTAAAGTCTTCGGGTGTAACATTCTCCCCATCATATATAAATTGTGTCCTTGCAATTAAAACACGATCTCACATATAGAGGGATTGATATTTTGAAAAACAATCATTAAAAACTGAACATCATAAATACGTCAAATAACACATCTTTTTAATAATAGGGTAAACAAAATGCAATGTTCACCACAAAACTAGACTTTTGAATATGAGAACAGTAGTGAAAACTTGGACATGGAAGAAAAATATAAGTATCATGTTATGATAAAGAGTGATAATGAACATGGTCATGTGAAGGTTTTTGACCATGAATCCATAAACTGGGGGTGTGAAATAGCACATTTATTTCATAAAAAAATGATTATAATAGAACAAAACTTTTGTATCAAAACCCCTTTTTCCTAGAGTTGAAAAATTATTTCAATATCTATGTATATAAGAAAACATATATACATGATAAATTCCAATTTTATAAAAACAATATTATCCTTTGGTTGTGCCTTGAATTATTTATACATAATTTTAAAGCACATGATGCATCATATGTTGAAATAATTTTATTAATCTCTAAAACCATGTACAATGATCAACTTAAATGATTTCATAAATGGTTATCATTACAAATATATTATGATCCATCATTTTAGAATATTTTTTATGGTTGTTATTATCACCAAAATTCAATTATCAATATAAATCATATATTTATCCAAACATCATAACTAAAACATTGCGAACATATTAAGGCTTATCTTTCCCTAAACCATGTATTTTCTCAAAAGTTAAACTCGCTAATGAATCACTTTTCTTGGTTATCGGTACAGATCAACAAACACTTTCAAATACATGATGAAAATGTAATGCAGTAAAATCATTATAAATTACATGATACTTATAAATAGGACTTCATCAATAATATTCTTTAACAAAATTATTCAATGATCCAAATACAAGAGAAAATTAATCATTTGACTTCAGGTATATTAGTAGCATATGACTGACCTTGATCACTTAGCTTTTCTAAGGTATATTCTCTTGATTCTTGGGGGATTTTTTTTGTGTAGTTCCCCACCTCTTTTTAGTTATAACACTGAATAGTGACATTTTTATACTCACAAATAAATTATTTTTCTTGGTGACCCTTATCAATACAATTATAGAAAACTCATAATCCCTTAAATCACTTCCTAGGGTGATTCTTTCCATAATTATCACATTTGAAAAAAAAATCATTCTTTACCTTATTCCCTTTATCCATATTTTTCTAGTTTTTCATCTTCTTACCTTTCTTTTCTTCAAAGGCCCAGGACTTGAAAAATTATTTCTCTATCTTGATTGTACATAAAACTATTTCATCAGATGATGAAACTGTTTATGACACCAGTTTCCATCAATGACTTGGCTTAAGCCTTTTAATGAAATGGTCAACCTTTCATTTCACGTTGCATATGAAATCAATATCATACCTTGATATCCATGTAAATGTAGCTTTACACTCCACAACACTTTCTTTGTAATAACTCGTTATCAATCTGAAAGGTTCACGTTTCTCCTTTTCATGGTTTTTCTTTTTTTGTTTACTGGGTAGGGTTGAAAATGAATTGGGAAGATACCTATAATGGTGAATTCACAAATTTATTTGACTCTCAGCATTAAAAAATTTCTTTTGTAGGATTTAGGAGGGTTGCATGCTTTGTAACTAGGTTACACGCTGTGTAATTGTTGTTGGGTGCACATTGTGAAAGCTTCACACCATGAAAGTTACATGATGTGATGAGTCATTACACATCATGATTTAATTAATGGTAAATTTTTAATTCAATGTGATATATTTTTTGGTGGTTATATAAATGAACTATTTCCCAATGTGTAATGGTATAACACGTCGTGTAATACCATGACTGCGGTTTTTAAATAGGCATCACAACTGATCTCTCTATTTTTATTACTTTCTAGTTTCATTGCTATCGACTTAAGGCCTTACCCATGTGATCATGGAGCCCTCAAACCCTTCTGGGTCTATTAGTTCGGTGTTTAATAGTTGTTGTATTGGGGATGTAAATTCTCAGGTAAGAATATCCCATGTTTTCTTCATCTCTTTCTCTTTTTCCTCCATAGGGTGCAATAGATCATCTTGAAATATGTGGATTTATTCTATGTGATGTTGGATATGGTTTCTAGGTTGAGTTTTGGGGTCTTCTACACCTTCATTCTCAATGATGGGCTTTCTTGAGAGTGTTGAGTTTCAAGAAAATGTTCGGTTGTTCTTCCCTTCTTAGACAAACTGATTAACCTTTAATTGATTTATTTAATCTAGTTGTTGATTTAAATACAAATGTTTGAAATAGATTTCAATTGGTTTTTATTAAAACAAAATTCCAGTTATTTTGAGGGTTTAAAATTGTTTTGGAATGAAACTGGGAAAGAAACCCATTTCATATGAATTTTGGTGTATTTGAAAATTGAGGGAAATGGTTTCATTGGAATTGTTAAATTTTACTTTTGAATGATAATTGATGGTATTTTTCAATTGTGGAAATGAATTATAAAGTTTTTAAATAAACATAGTGGTTTTATCTTGTTGTAAATGCATGTTTTTGATTAAAACCTATTTTGGTTTTAAATGGAAAATTGGAATTTAAATGTGGTAATGAGATTTTATTTTATTTCAAGAAGTCATAAAATAAATTTCCCATCATTGATTATGTAATATCACATGAAATATTTTGGTGGTTTTTGAGTTATTTGGACACACTCTATGATTATACAGTGTTTTAAAACCTAAATATTGTAGGGAACCTCTCTAATGGGATGGCGACGAGTCACCTTTGGCTGGTTTCAGAGAGACAAGTGTATACATATTGTGTGGTGATCACTTAGAGTGTGCATAGTCCTATAGATTGGAACTTTAATACCTATTTGGAAGATAACAATGTTTCTCTATTGTTTTATATTTGAGATATCAATGTATGATGATGTTTTTAAACTTCATTTCATGCCTTATAAATTTATATAAACTGTTTTATATAAAATGTTATATTTAATCCATTATATTAGAAATATTAAATCACTTAAAAATAATTTTCTTAAAGTATTTACATCATTTGAACTGTATAGTATGATTTGTTAAAATGTTTTTTAAAATACCAAACCTATTTTTTAAAAAATTGAAAACATTCCTTTGGTTAATCTATTATTGGCATGTATTATGGAATCCATGGTGAGGCCCTATTAGGAATTTTATCTCACATGCTACCTGTTCCTTCAGGTTTATGTAGATTATCTCCCTATAGGTTCGATTAAGGGGAAAGGATCTCTTGGAGGTGGATCCAGTTGTTGAACCTCATACATGGGGAGTTGTGTCCTTGGAGAATTGAGATGTTTTCCTTTAAAGCCAACGCACCGACATGTGGCCTGGGGTGCATGGTTTGGGAACAACTTGTGTCCTCTAATATACACCGATACATCCACGTATTTTAATCTATCCACATAGAATGGTCTACACAGTTTCTACTAACTAGACAATGGTATTGCTTCCTCAAAAAAGTGGCGTTTGGGGCTGCGAACAAGCCTCACACACCATTGTTTCCTCAATAACCTCACTAAGAATTTATATTTGCTAAAAACCAAGAAATTTAAATTAAAAAGGTTTCATACCTCATATAAAATCTATTATCTTACAATTTTAGAGTCCTTGGTTTGATCATAAATCTAACAAAGGAAGGTTTTCGGTGCAAACCTAAAGAGTTCATCTAAAGAAGAGGTAACGTTCTTAAACGAGTTTTTTAAGTTATTAATTCTTCGAACTCCTTCAAATATTATTCAATCATGATAATATAATAACAAAATATATAAAATATACTTAAATTTAATTACATGAATGGGATAAATTATATCCATATCCTTTTCCATAAAATGGGAAACAAAATCATCGATCTTGTGTATGGGGGATTACCACCTCACGAACTGATATAACTAATTTTCCATAAATACTTCTTACATTTGGATATAATGATAGATTTATTATATATATATATATTATATTTATGATATAATTATACTTATGTATTTATAATATCACATATACCTTCTTACATTATATTTCTTTTAAAATATGATAACATTGCTACAAATGGGGAAAAGAGGGATGAAAGTCATTGATGCTTAAATTCTAAGCCTGAACATACCAAAATAAGATGTGTTTGGTGGTGATTAATTTTTTAGCTAATTGAGTAGCACACCATTCTTGAGCAAAACCATTTTCATGCATTTACTTCACTTTAGAGCTTAACCCTCCTCATTATGCCTCAGATGTTTTTACATTTTAAACCTGCCAACCCTCAACCTCAGAACAACCCCTAAAAAAGACCTCATGATTGACACATTTTTGACTCTATGAAGTGGAGATATTATCAGGATATCAATCCTATGTAGATCACACATGTTCTTGGGAATGAGAAGAACTCCACATTAAAGTATCCTTGAGTGAGGAGATAAATATTTTTCCGGGGAGGTAGGTACGACATGCATGTGAGGATTAACATGAGATTGAATGGATTCATATGATTTTTGAGGATTTCTGAAATTATGATTCATGTAGGAGGCAAGATATTTTCTCTGATATGATAATTGAGCAGTGTTGTCATTTATGCTTTGAGAAGTTTGGTTTTGACCATGGTATAAGATGATTTACTAGGAGTGTAATGTTTAAGTGTGGGTGAATTGATAGAAAAAACATTTTCAATTATTTTATTCTGAATTTCAATGTTTTTAATCCCACCAATGTGTTATTTTAAGGGAAATAGTCACATTTTATAGTTTTAGGAGTATTTTTGAGCTTAATTGGAAAAATTGCTTATTTTGGATTTAAACAAATTTAATTTATTATAATGTTTCAGCCATAATTTTTTCTACACTGATAAAAATCGAAATATTACTCTTTATAGGTTTCTATGTTCGAGGGGAGTCATTTTATCCCACTGGACCCAAAGCGCA
Organism: Viscum album; assembly: GCA_963277665.1. Lineage (NCBI taxonomy): Eukaryota > Viridiplantae > Streptophyta > Magnoliopsida > Santalales > Viscaceae > Viscum > Viscum album. The sequence goes on along the minus strand of OY728147.1, from coordinate 1,429,050,485 downwards.
ATCCATCATTTGGAAGCTCAAATCCAGCTCACAAGTCCAGAATAAAAAACCGTGCACAGAATTGGATTATTTTATTGTTGGGCCAATATATCATAAATTTCCAGACCATTGGAGCTGATATTTTGTGTGGATCAAGAAGAAATGTGGAGGAATAATTTTTATTAATATTGACAGGCCTGATTATTTCATTCTCAAGGCCATAAATTCTTTGGAACATGATGCATTAGAATAGGAAGAGTGTGTTTAGCAGAATTAAATATTCGGAGTAGATAGATCATATCTCTCCCCAAACTTGGCCGATAAAGATTAAAGTTCGCGATCCGAGAGAGGAGACATAATTGAAAAATATATATGAAGAATAATTCCCGATATTATGCCATTTAATATTCCAACCGGACTCAAACTTTCGGTGGAGTAATTTTGGAGGGAAATTCTCAACTCCAAAAGCCTATAAATAAGAGTGTTCACTTCCATTCAAGGGGGTTCAAAAAGGTCCAAGAGGTGCCGTGATGGAGGATTGAGTTATTGAATTTCTTTATATTTTCTATTTTCTTTTTACTTAGTTTCATAATGCTCTATTCTTCCCCTTTCAACTCTATTACCCTTCACATGAATGGGTAAAACCTTTGAGTGATCGGGGAAGGGGGAGTTTCACTTTTGTACTGTCAGAGTTTTGTGATTAAATATTAAACCCTTATTTTCTTTTGAATTAATTCTATTATCATTGTTTCCCAATTATCTTAATTCGATCATGTTTTGAGTTTGGAGTATTCATTGTTAATATATTTGGTTAAATACTTTTAATCTCCCTCCGCCTAGTGCAATTTGTCTCGATTGAGCATATTGTGTTAGGTGGTGAGTGTCCAGTGATCGTTGGCACGTGTGTGGAACTAGTAATCTTTTTATAGAGTTATAAGGATAAAATATTCCCGATTGGGATTTTTCTTAGTTATTTAGGTATTGTTTATGAACTTCCATGCACATAGGAGTGAGTTCCATTTGTTTCTTTAACCAAGGGTGATTGATAACTTGATCGAGGAGTCTTGTAACACCCGAGACTTTTATGTTATATAAATCATCAAAGGAATCTTTTTCTACACAACACTTGCTTGGCTTGCTTTACACGCAATCGCGACCTTCCTCGATAGCTTGCGTCGTACGCAATACCGAGTTTCACTAAACAACAACATGCTATTAAAACTAGCCGTTATGAATAGTAATAACCACTTTTTGAAAATTTATAAATTTTATTTTTCAAAATGGACTTCATTTTTGGACTCAGAATATCGAAATTAGCCTAGGGTGAAATTTTGGTATTTTTCTGAAAACTTTCAATTTTTGATGAATAGTGAAACCACTAAGTGGTAGGTTAAAAACTGAATTTTGCATAAAACTTAACTTTACCGCTTCTGTGAATGGAATTTCAAAAATCCGACAGACACGGTTGATGTCAGTAAGTAAAATGTGTTTCAATGAGATAAAAATAATTTTTTGGTGAATAGTAACTTTTTACTATTTTTACCGCGGTTAATAGTAAATAGGGTAACTAAGGGTAAATATGATATCAATATTACCCTAACACATGTCCTAATTCTATTGGACAAGTGTAATTCGACCAAAAACAAACTTAGGAATAAAATATGACCATTTAGGCCCACTTGGATTAGATTAGGACATTTATTATTAATTTATTTAAAGAAGGGTTAAAATAGTTAAAATCAATGTTTAATAAGAAAATCATTTTTAATATGGGGTTATACATAAGATAAATTCGATTGTAAATAGTCACTAGAAAGCTAAAAATATTTCCTACATGATGGTATTTTATTTGTAATTTTTAGACATCAAATAATTTAATTTATTTTGACACAAAGATGATGCAGTAATTATCTTATTAATGAAATATTGACAAAATTAATAATATAAATACCAAAATAAATGTAATTTGAGACTTTTTATGAATTCCACTAATTTTATAGGTTACTATGATATATTAATGTTGATTTAATCAACTTGGTTCGAACATATAATTCTGTTATGACTTTCACAAAAAAATCATATATCAAATAGTGTCAAAATTGACACAAAATAGTTTTTAAATCAAATATTATATTATTAATTGTTATTTTATTCCTAAAAATCTAAGGTTCAGCCAAATGACTTAGATAAGGATATATATATTAATAATAAACAATTTGGGTTTCGTTTGTCATGTTATAGTAAGTGTATTAACCATATAGTGAAAGAAAACAAAAAGACACGGTAAAAGTTAAATTAATTAACTTAGAGTTAAATCTAATTGATAAGGTTAAAATAATACCCTAAACTTGTCTAAATCTTATTGGTTTATAGGATTTCGACCCTTCCACACTTTAGCTTCGAAATAAGACCCTTTGGAACCATTATAAACCGATTTTGACTTTAATATAAAATAATATTTTGAGATATTCCTAAGGTGCCCCTCTCCTCCCTTATAAAAGGGCACCTCCTCCCCCTCCTCCTCACACCAATTTGAGCACTCAAGCTCAGACAACCCCTGCCCTTTTCTCCTCTCCACTTCCCTAGAATAATCCTATAGGTCCTGGTCTTCTCAAAAGACCAATCGTAGTTCCTTAAGTGGAGGATTCAAAGAGGCGTTCCAAAGAAGAGGTAATATCCATTACCGATCTTTTCAATTTCTTTCTTCTTCAACTTCTTCTTCTTTAGTTGTTTCATGATAAAGTAATAACATCAGTATTACTTACATACTGATATGTTATTATAAATATGAAACAACCCTAATTCACCTTCTATCCATCCTACGGAAAAATGAAATCACCGCGCGTGCGTACGTACGGAATACCGTCTCCACGCCGTGGTGTAACCTATTTTCCACCATCACCTTACAAGGATGGGTATAATGGTGTAATGAGTAACTATATATGATTATTATTAAGTAATATTTATACTGAAATAATATATATATATATACTCCAATACAATTCCACGATCATAGGAACGATATCATCACTCGTGCGTACGTACGGAATACCGTCTCCACGATGTGATGTGATTCGTTCTACATGATCTTCATTTCATAATGATTATATAAATGAATTGAATGAATGAATATGGTATATACTACACTAATAACATTCTGGAAATGAATTATCTATAACCTAAAGATAAGAATAAGAATTTATTCAACAAAACACGCATAAGAACAAAAAGTTATAATGACCCGAGTAACAAGTAACAATGAAATATTACTAACAAGAAGTTAATAATATGACCATATATGATCTCATATCAATATGTATGATTCTGGAATAAGTCAATAACATTATTTAAACCATTATACAGGAGCTTCGGACACGAACAAAGCAAATTGGACCTAAGGTAAGGGAAATATCACAATCTCATTTTTATCCGAGATTGTTTATTCATAAGTATTTACTGGGGTGTATTTTATCATCCACATCCATGTTTCATCAATATGTAATATTATTTACATCCACCTACAATTGTTTAAATCCATTTTTACCCTTCGGTGAGTTTTTAGTAATATCTATGAAAGGAATCTTTTGTCATACGAGGTACTTTTTGACTTTTCCGACAAAAGTACGAAGAATGTTTTTTTTAACTTATACGGCACGAACAGATTTCTACTGTTTTATAAAGCCTTATTTTCATGAAGCTTCCTCTAAAAGATTTCATGACTATTTTCAATAAAATCTCTATCTTTTAAAATTGCATGATGTTTTGTGAAAAGAAATTGATTTTGAAGAAGAAAGGATATTTTCCTCAAGAATTCAATTCAAGTCTTTTATCAAAATTATTTTCCATCTAAGATAATAAAGGGTTCTGTTTCTATCTATATTTTTACATTGATTTGACTATGTTGTGATGGAATTATGTTTATGAATTCCTTTATCTTATATGAATTGATTTATGATGTCATGATGTTTCAAGAATCCCATTTTTGTTACATGTGTTATGCGATGATGTATGTTTTATGATTATGTGGCACACATAAGAAAGGATTCATTATAAGATGGGTGGGACCTATATCTCCCTCCAATGCATTGGGTAATGATTTTATATCTCATGAGATAGACATGGCTGGAACGGAAGGTTATTTCGGTTCAGTGATACAGGACTGAAACGAGGAGTGAACTCGGTTCAGAAAGGGACTTTGTCCACTAAGATAGTCTTGGAAATGAGTCATGACTAACAAGAAATGATTTTCCATGATTATGTGTGCATGCCACAAAGTTTCAAGTTTTATTTTATGATTATGGGGATCTCATTTTCACTTCTATGATTTATTTCATGTTAAGATATTATGATCTCTTTTGCAAGTTTTGATTTTCATAAAGATATGATATGATTTTTATTTCCTTTATTTGCCCTTGCTGAGCATTTGAGCTCACCCTTTTATGCTTTCTTTTCCCCAGGTCAGGAAGATGGATATTAAGTAGAATATGCTAAAAGGGACCCTAGATATGATGAAATAAATGGGAGACACTGTAGAAGATTTATGAACCAGTTGTTTATGTTTCCCAGTTTCTAAAGACACTATACCTATACGGTCCTTTGTGGTTTTGTCATATGTTGTAATAAGTGTGCTTCAATTTTGAAGTATTAACAATGTATGTAAAGTGTGGGTCGTTATAGTTGGTATCAGAGGAAAGGTATAGTCAACCTTTGGAAACTAGGATGTGAAAGCCTTAGTAAGAACCCTAAGGATAAGTCTAAGCATAGAACACAATCTTAGTGTTTTAGAAATGGCCTTGAATAACCTAGGATAAGACCTTAAGCATGAAAATTTTATTCTTGAATTATGTGGTTTCCTATTATAATTAGTGTTGCTCACACTATTCTTCTTGGTTTAGTCAATGGCTGGAACCCGAAGGAACCGTGTTAATGCGGAATGCGATGGGCAATGCAATGATTGTCCCCCTGAGCAACCAAACGATATGGGAGCTGGAATGCAAAATCTTGTAGCCATGCTCACACAACTTTCTCAAGCTATGAATCATGCATGATTTCCAAACGAACAAAGGAGGGAGCAACATTCTGTTGAATCCTTCATGAGGCAGCGTCCACCATCTTTCAGCGGGTCTACTGATCCATTAGTTGCTGAACAATGGATTAGTACTACTGAAAAGATATTTTCAGTTCTTCAATGTTCTGAGCATGATAAAGTCATCCTAGCAGTGTATCGTTTGGAAGGAGATGCGGACCAATGGTGGAATCTTGTTAAGAATACGAGGCAAAGGGATGAAATGGAGTCTATGGAATGGGACGAGTTCAAGAACTTATTTTTCAATAAGTACTTCCCTCGTATTCTCTGAACAAAGATGGAGAAAGAGTTCCTTGAACTGAAGCAAAGGGATGATGAATCTGTTAGTACCTATGAAGCAAATTTTACAAGACTTTCAAGGTACGCTTCTGGTATTATTATCCAACCTGAGAGTAAGATCGATCGATTCTTTAGTGGCTTAAAACCAAGTCTTCGAAGGGCGTTAGCCATAAGGGACTTCAATAGCTACGAAGAAATCGTTCGATGTGCTCTCAAAGTCGAGATGGAGATTGGAGTAACCCATCAGTCACATGGGTTTGATAAGAAGAGGAAGATGGAATTCAAAGAAAAATCTAAAGAGCACACGGAAAAGAAGATGAACTTTCCCTTATGCTCAAAGTGTGGAAAGAAACATGGAGGGAGTTGTCTTAAAGGGACAAGTAAATGTTTTAAACGTGGAAAAGAAGGTCATCGGGCATTTGAATGCCGTGATAATGGGAAGAATATGTCTAATGACGCAAACAAAGGAAGGGATACACAGAATGAACCTACTACACTTCAATGTTTCAAGTGCAAGGAGATGGGGCATTATGCCAATCAATGCCCAAATCCAAGGGTTGATGATGATGGTCGACGTCAACAAACTCTTAAGGCTAAAGACAAAGGAAAGTCACATGCAATTTCTATCAGCGATGTGGAGTACGATAACGATGTGGTGAAAGGTACACTTACCATCCACTCTAAAGTAGCAAATGTTTTATTTGTTTCTGGATCCACCCACTCTTTTATTTCTGAAAAATTTTCTAAGGGTATCACCGTATTACCTCAACAATTAGATGTTGAGTTAGCTGTGACAACACCTAATGGCACATCAATCGCATCAAAAGTTTATAATTCTTCTCCGATCGAAGTTTGTGGGAAAGTGCTTCCTGCAAATCTTGTAATCCTTCCCTTAGTGGAATTTGATGTGATTCTTGGCATGGATTGGCTTTCTCTACATGGAGCTCATATCGATTGCCAAAGAAGGGAAGTCACATTTCATATTCCAGATCAATCTACGATCGTATACCAATGCAAGGATGAACATAACCTTCCAGTGGAAATTTCTTCCATCTTATGGGTATTGATTCCACTAAATGAAGGTTATTTATCTCAAATGGTTGGTGAGAAACTCACGATTAAGAATATGCCCATTGTACGGGAGTTTGATGATGTCTTTCCGGAGGAATTGCCGGGTCTTCCACCAAATCGTGAAGTTGAGTTTTCAATAGAACTCGTACCGGGTGCTTTGCCTATTTCAAAGACACCTTATAGAATGGCCCCAATTGAGTTGCAGGAATTGAAGAAGCAACTCCAAGAGAATCTTGATAAGGGATTCATACGCCCTAGTGCGTCACCTTGGGGAGCACCTGTTCTATTTGTTAAGAAGAAAGATGGATCAATGAGACTCTGCATTGATTATCGAGAACTTAACAAGATCACTATCAAGAACAAATATCCTCTCCCACGCATTGATGACTTATTTGACCAACTACGCAGAGCTCAATACTTTTCCAAGATTGATCTTCGTTCAGGGTATCATCAATTAAGGGTCAAAAGGGAGGATATACCAAAGACGGCTTTCCGTACAAGGTATGGACACTATGAATTTATAGTGATGCCATTTGGTCTTACTAATGCCCCTGCTATCTTCATGGATCTAATGAATAGAGTCTTTAGAGACTATCTTGATCAATTTGTGGTAGTCTTTATAGACGATATTCTTGTCTATTCAAAGAGCAAGGAAGAGCATGAAGATCACTTGAGAATTATATTGAAGACCCTGAGAAAGGAGAATCTTTATGCCAAATTTACCAAGTGTGAATTTTGGCTTCAAAAAGTTGCATTTTTGGGTCATATAATCTCAAAAGAGGGGATATCTGTGGATCCAGCAAAAACAGAGGTTATCGAAAGATGGTCAAGACCAACAACAGTAACTGAGATCCGAAGTTTTCTTGGTTTGGCTGGTTATTATCGACGTTTTGTAAAAGATTTTTCACGATTATCTAATCCACTCACCAAGTTGACTCGGAAAGGAGTTAAGTTTGTCTGGACAGAGGAATGTGAAGAGAATTTCAAGGAGTTGAAAAGAAGGTTATCCAGTGCACCTGTGCTCACACTGCCTTGTAGTGGAGAAAGGTTTGTGATCTACAGTGATGCATCCAAGAAGGGATTGGGGTGTGTTCTTATGCAAAATGATATGGTGATAGCTTATGCCTCACGACAGTTGAAAATCCATGAGCAAAATTACGCAACACATGATTTGGAGTTGGCTGCGGTAATCTTTGCATTAAAGATTTGGAGGCATTACCTTTATGGTGAAAGGTGTGATATTTATACTGATCATAAAAGTTTAAATTATATTTTCACACAAAAGGAGTTGAATATGAGTCAAAGAAGATGGTTGGAGCTGATTAAGGATTATGACTGCTCAATCCATTACCACCCTGGGAAAGCAAACAAGGTGGCAGATGCATTAAGTCGACAAGACCATGCTAGTTTATCCATGATGAGGATCACAAAAGATCCAATATTTATGGATTTACAAAGGATGGATCTTGGAATTATAATGGAAGGGGAAAAATCTTATCTTTCTCAAATGAATGTTCAACCATCTATACATGTGAAGATTAAAGAGGCATAGAAAGAAGATGTCGAGTTACAAAAGAAGGTGAGAAATGTTCCTGAATTCAACCTTGATTGTGATGGGATAATAAAGTTTAGGAATCGGGTTTGCGTTCCTCCCATCCCCGAATTAAAGAAAGAGCTGCTGGATGAGGCTCATAGTTCTTCATTCTCTATTCATCCTGGAAGCACGAAGATGTATAGGGACCTGAAAGAGTACTTCTGGTGGGATGGCATGAAAAGAGATGTTGCTGAATATGTCTCTCGATGCTTGGTTTGTCAACAAGTTAAAGCTGAGAGACAGAAGTCTAAGGGGATGTTACAACCATTACCCATACCCGAATGGAAATGGGAAAACATCACTATGGACTTTGTCACAGGACTTCCTAAAACATCCAAAGGCAATAATGCTATCTGGGTCATAGTTGATCGTCTTACAAAGTCTGCACACTTCATTGCTATTAGAGAGGATTTCTCTCTAGATCAGCTTGCCAGGATATATGTAAAGGAAGTGGTAAGATTGCATGGAGTACCACTTTCTATTATATCTGATCGAGATCCGAGATTTACCTCGAAGTTCTGGCGAAGTCTTCAGCATACTCTGGATACAGAGTTGAGTTTCAGCACTGCTTATCATCCCCAGACAGACGGTCAGTCTGAGAGAACAATTCAAACCCTAGAAGATATGTTGAGAGCTTTCTCTATGGATTTCAAAGGAGGTTGGGATCAACACCTACCTTTGGTGGAATTTTCTTATAATAATAGCTTTCACTCCAGTATTCAGATGGCTCCTTATGAAGCTCTCTATGGAAAGAAATGCAGGACTCCAACTTGCTGGGATGAAGTTGGGGAAAGAAAGCTATTAGGACCTGATCTCATTGATGAAATGGCAGAAAAGGTTAGATCTATTCAACAACACATAAGAGCAGCTCAGAGTCGACAGAAAAGTTATGCTGACAACCGAAGAAAAGACCTAGAGTTTGAAGTGGGCGATAAAGTGTTCTTACGAATATCTCCCTGGAAGAGGGTTATGAGATTTGGAAAGAAGGGGAAGTTGAGCCCTAGATATATCGGTCCTTTTGAAATACTGGATCGTGTTGGGAAGGTAGCTTACAGATTGGCGCTTCCACCGAATCTCTCTCAAGTTCACGATGTGTTCCATGTATCTCTCCTGAGAAAGTACATACCAGATCCTTCACATGTACTCAGCTCAGAAGTTGTACCGCTGGAGCAAGATCTTTCTTATGAAGAACAGCCGATAGAGATTCTAGATTGTAGCGAAAAATTCCTACGAAACAAGACCACTCGCTTGGTGAAAGTTTTATGGAGAAACCACCAACTTGAAGAAGCTACATGGGAGCTTGAGGATATGATGAGGGAGAAGTATCCTCATCTGTTTGTTAAGTGACGAATTTCGAGGGCGAAATTCTTTTTAAGGGGGGTAGAATGTAACACCCGAGACTTTTATGTTATATAAATCATCAAAGGAATCTTTTTCTACACAACACTTGCTTGGCTTGCTTTACACGCAATCGCGACCTTCCTCGATAGCTTGCGTCGTACGCAATACCGAGTTTCACTAAACAACAATATGTTATTAAAACTAGCCGTTATGAATAGTAATAACCACTTTTTGAAAATTTATAAATTTTATTTTTCAAAATGGACTTCATTTTTGGACTCAGAATATCGAAATTAGCCTAGGGTGAAATTTTGGTATTTTTCTGAAAACTTTCAATTTTTGATGAATAGTGAAACCACTAAGTGGTAGGTTAAAAACTGAATTTTGCATAAAACTTAATTTTACCGCTTCTGTGAATGGAATTTCAAAAATCCGACAGACACGGTTGATGTCAGTAAGTAAAATGTGTTTCAATGAGATAAAAATAATTTTTTGGTGAATAGTAACTTTTTACTATTTTTACCGCGGTTAATAGTAAATAGGGTAACTAAGGGTAAATATGATATCAATATTACCCTAACACATGTCCTAATTCTATTGGACAAGTGTAATTCGACCAAAAACAAACATAGGAATAAAATATGACCATTTAGGCCCACTTGGATTAGATTAGGACATTTATTATTAATTTATTTAAAGAAGGGTTAAAATAGTTAAAATCAAAGTTTAATAAGAAAATAATTTTTAATATGGGGTTATACGTAAGATAAATTCGATTGTAAATAGTCATTAGAAAGCTAAAAAGATTTCCTACATGATGGTATTTTATTTGTAATTTTTAGACATCATATAATTTAATTTATTTTGACACAAAGATGATGCAGTAATTATCTTATTAATGAAATATTGACAAAATTAATAATATAAATACCAAAATAAATGTAATTTGAGACTTTTTATGAATTCCACTAATTTTCTAGGTTACTATGATATATTAATGTTGATTTAATCAACTTGGTTCGAACATATAATTCTGTTATGACTTTCACAAAAAAATCATATATCAAATAGTGTCAAAATTGACACAAAATAGTTTTTAAATCAAATATTATATTATTAATTGTTATTTTATTCCTAAAAATCTAAGGTTCAGCCAAATGACTTAGATAAGGATATATATATTAATAATAAACAATTTGGGGTTCGTTTGGCATGTTATAGTAAGTGTATTAACCATATAGTGAAAGAAAACAAAAAGACACGATAAAAGTTAAATTAATTAACTTAGAGTTAAATCTAATTGATAAGGTTAAAATAATACCCTAAACTTGTCTAAATCTTATTGGTTTATAGGATTTCGACCCTTCCCCACTTTAGCTTCGAAATAAGACCCTTTGGAACCATTATAAACCGATTTTGACTTTAATATAAAATAATATTTTGAGATATTCCTAAGGTGCCCCTCTCCTCCCTTATAAAAGGGCACCTCCTCCCCTCCTCCTCACACCAATTTGAGCACTCAAGCTCGGCCAAACCCTGACCTTTTCTCCTCTCCACTTCCCTAGAATAATCCTAGAGGTCCTGGTCTTCTCAAAAGACCAATCTTAGTTCCTTAAGTGGAGGATTCAAAGAGGCGTTCCAAAGAAGAGGTAATATCCATTACCGATCTTTTCAATTTCTTTCTTCTTAAACTTCTTATTCTTTAGTTGTTTCATGATAAAGTAATAACATCAGTATTACTTACATACTGATATGTTATTATAAATATGAAACAACCCTAATTCACCTTCTATCCATCCTACGGAAAAATGAAATCACCGCGCGTGCGTACGTACGGAATACCGTCTCCACGCCGTGGTGTAACCTATTTTCCACCATCACCTTACAAGGATGGGTATAATGGTGTAATGAGTAACTATATATGATTATTATTAAGTAATATTGATACTGAAATAATATATATATATATACTCCAATACAATTCCACGATCATAGGAACGATATCATCACTCGTGCGTACGTACGGAATACCGTCTCCACGATGTGATGTGATTCGTTCTACATGATCTTCATTTCATAATGATTATATAAATGAATTGAATGAATGAATATGGTATATACTACACTAATAACATTCTGGAAATGAATTATCTATAACCTAAAGATAAGAATAAGAATTTATTCAACAAAACACGCATAAGAACAAAAAGTTATAAAGACCCAAGTAACAAGTAACAATGAAATATTACTAACAAGAAGTTAATAATATGACCATATATGATCTCATATCAATATTTATGATTCTGGAATAAGTCAATAACATTATTGAAACCATTATACAGGAGCTTCGGACACGAACAAAGCAAATTGGACCTAAGGTAAGGGAAATATCACAATCTCATTTTTATCCGAGATTGTTTATTCATAAGTATTTACTGGGGTGTATTTTATCATCCACATCCATGTTTCATCAATATGTAATATTATTTACATCCACCTACAATTGTTTAAATCCATTTTTACCCTTCGGTGAGTTTTTAGTAATATCTATGAAAGGAATCTTTTGTCATACGAGGTACTTTTTGACTTTTCCGACAAAAGTACGAAGAATGTTTTTTTTAACTTATACGGCACGAACAGATTTCTACTGTTTTATAAAGCCTTATTTTCATGAAGCTTCCTCTAAAAGATTTCATGACTATTTTCAATAAAATCTCTTTCTTTTAAAATTGCATGATGTTTTGTGAAAAGAAATTGATTTTGAAGAAGAAAGGATATTTTCCTCAAGAATTCAATTCAAGTCTATTATCAAAATTATTTTCCATCTAAGATAATAAAGGGTTCTGTTTCTATCCATATTTTTACATTGATTTGACTATGTTGTGATGGAATTATGTTTATGAATTCCTTTATCTTATATGAATTGATTTATGATGTCATGATGTTTCAAGAATCCCATTTTTGTTACATGTGTTATGCGATGATGTATGTTTTATGATTATGTGGCACACATAAGAAAGGATTCATTATAAGATGGGTGGGACCTATATCTCCCTCCAATGCATTGGGTAATGATTTTATATCTCATGAGATAGACATGGCTGGAACGGAAGGTTATTTCGGTTCAGTGATACAGGACTGAAACGAGGAGTGAACTCGGTTCAGAAAGGGACTTTGTCCACTAAGATAGTCTTGGCAATGAGTCATGACTAACAAGAAATGATTTTCCATGATTATGTGTGCATGCCACAAAGTTTCAAGTTTTATTTTATGATTATGGGGATCTCATTTTCACTTCTATGATTTATTTCATGTTAAGATATTATGATCTCTTTTGCAGGTTTTGATTTTCATAAAGATATGATATGATTTTTATTTCCTTTATTTGCCCTTGCTGAGCATTTGAGCTCACCCTTTTATGCTTTCTTTTCCCCAGGTCAGGAAGATGGATATTAAGTAGAATATGCTAAAAGGGACCCTAGATATGATGAAATAAATGGGAGACACTGTAGAAGATTTATGAACCAGTTTTTTATGTTTCCCAGTTTCTAAAGACACTATACCTATACGGTCCTTTGTGGTTTTGTCATATGTTGTAATAAGTGTGCTTCAATTTTGAAGTATTAACAATGTATGTAAATTGTGGGTCGTTATAAGTCTTTCATTTGTTATTCAAAAGTAAGAGAGGGAATATGTTCTTTATTACTATGATGACATTGCAAAAAGTGAATCCTACCATGACCTCATCACTCTCTTCATACATTAGTGTTCATCCTTTCTTTTTATTACTTGCTTTATTTTTCAACTCAAACAATTTAAAAAACACCCTTTTCTTCTTTCTTTAATTTAAGTGAAAAACATAATTGTTGTGCAGTCCTACCTGGAGACAACATAGGTTAACCACTCTACTACATTTTAACATAGTTATTATTTGTTTTTGTAATAATCTATGATAGGAACTTTTCAATTACGATCTATGTTCTTGACTTTTCTTAAGAAAACTTATTATTATTTACGCATCTTTCCACTATCAGAATCCCAAAATTTTTTGAGTAAAAAGCTTCTTATAAAATTATTTAACATGTTGATATCTAATGAATTGGTTAGTCTTTAGAGCCTCTAAACATCATATTTTTCCCCTGGTCTGACTTAATTACATTTTTATAACACCATATTTTTTCCAAATAATTATAGATCCAATCAATATAACTTATGTATATCAAGATATCACATAGAATTTATAGAAAAAGTATTCAAAAAATTAATGAATTCAATAAATTTTACAGTAACATTAGACAAAAAATAAAAAATAAAAATGACTGATTAATACTTCGTTGCAGATGAATAAAATATAGATTAAACAATATGATATCCAACATAAAAATAGTTAAATAATTGTTAGGTACATGTCTCTTATTAGGATAATAAGGAGTATGTTAATAATTCTAAAAATTCATCAAAAATAAATGTGAGTAAAATCAAAAACTCAAAAAATGAATAATAAATAAATAAAAATTTGAATATTAATGAAAATTAAATTAAAAAATAAAAATTAATGAGGATTTTGTAATTATCATATTAATTATGATGGGGAAATTATAAACTCAATACAAAACTCATACTTAATAAAATAGGAATGAATCCTCTTAAAAAATTACAACAACTGACTCATAAATTCACTGAGTCACATGTATATATTTATATTCTAGAGTATACGTAAAATTAAATAAAATTCACAACTCACAGAGAAAACATACATGCTATAATTTTTAATTAAACCCAAAAAATCATAGGCCAAAACACCCTCTCAAGGGTTCATATATATTTATATATAAATCATACATCTCACACTCAAGACAACTACTCACTATAGGTTACTGATCCTCACTAAAAACCCATATACCATACTACCCCTGATAGGACCTAAATCACACCCATGTGCAATAAAATGACATTTCTCATTTATGATTTTTATCACGAAAACTCAAAACCATATGGTTAAGTGATTTATAATGAAAAAAATACATTATTTAAGAAAACACAATATATGTTATTGTTAAAAATTTAAATAACTAAAATCAATTTTATTTTCCTAAACAAGTATCACAAACACATTAATGAATAAAAATTTCATGAAAACCTATTATAGCGCCCCAACCCTAGTGAGCTCGGAGCTGATGCTTACTACCATTACATTGTCATGATTATAAGAAATAAAATTCCACAGTACTGATCCATTTATATGTCTTGGTAAACCATATACATACATGATAATTACATTAAAATCTAATATAATAATTACAACATCATTTTTTTCTTTAGAGGTTAACTTTTTACATTCAACATATAATTGCATATATTTTGTTAGTAAACATTATGGAATCTTGGGGAAGGGAACCAAAATAATGGTTATCTCAAATTCCCAATAAGGGTTAATTATAACAAAATAAATAATTAATCAATGAGTGTAATCAATACATAAAGTTAATAACTGATCACTCATGTAATATAATCAATAAACTCAGAAGGAAGTGCATAAAAAATACAAAAAAGTATACAACTGAACACACATTCCATTTAAATAAATTTAATACATGAATAAATAGGGAAGAGTAAATATGGAATGGTATCTAACTGAAAACACATGTTAATTAATCAATGAAATGAGAATGAGATGCATCCACTGATTATGTTGTAGTGAAAATCTCATGAAAAATAAATACTGAATCTCAATGAAGGGAATGATTATTTATCAGACATCATGTACCTAGAACATGAACCACTATATCTTCAATATATATCCTCAAGACAGTTAGATTATGATGGTATATTCCTATCTGATTCTACTTGGAAACAAACACTAAGGGTTTGTCGCCAACTGATTTCATCTCATGAGACTACTGATGCATCTAGGGGCTTATTTCCCACAGTCCCAAACCATGTAGTTCATGTAAAAAGAATTAATCATATATTAAATAATTTATTTAATTTATGATCAATTTTCCTTATCAAATATCTATATTGAGTATAGAATACAGATTTATATATATTTACCTAATTAATCAAATTAATTTCAAAGTAAAAACCATATATAAAAATGGAATATGGTATAGGAAATAATTATATCCATCGTAATAGAATATGGATATTTAAGAGGAATGTAATTTCTAATTAAAATGTATTATAATATTTTCATTGTTTCAAAATAATGTTAACAATCAAAAAAAATCTTAGATTGCAAAGATAAATTTTACCACATGGTAATTTACAATTCAAAACCCGTTGGATCAGATAATTTAATGCGAGACTTAAAATAACATGATTTATGATTTATTCATGATATTAAATTAAAAATATGACATATATACACCATAAAAAATAAATAAGCGGTGAATATGACATTTATCTCATAGATTATAAAAGTGAGATGGAAATACTTGACCTTACACTCCCTTTTGGTTGAATGATATTCCACATTATGTATAAGGGTTTTGTGTATGTAATTTAATTATAATAGAACTATTTAAATATTTATGATATCATATATAACCCTTTTATAACATATCATAACTTTTTCATTAATAATCATTCAACATTTTAATCATTTTGGGTGTCAATTGCTTTTTTTTCGAGTATGTTTTGACATGTTATTCTTGTTTTTAATAAATAGATCATGATTTAATCATCTATAGAATGTAAAACAGGATGTAAAAATTATATATATCCATTATATATGTATTTATAGAAATCCTTAATGTTTAGTGACAGGAAATGAAATACATCCTTCATTTATATGGTGGGTCGTACGTATGCATGAATGTTGTTTCCATTTTCTTGTCGTATTAAAAGAATGAAACGTAAATGATATATAAGTATATAATAATTTAAGTATCATATTTATGTCATATAAATTACATATTTTTATTTAAACCATAATTAATATATTTAATGTAATGCGTGAATGCATCACATCACTTCACATCACATCACATCACATCACAAGTTCACAAATGATGTTATCATATTCCCACCAAAGGAAATACATGGAGGTATGTGTTATATAATAATTAAAAAAAATAATAAATAAATTATAAATATCAAATATATCATATATATATATATATATTATAAATTCATCTTTATTTAGAACTTTTAAAGGTCGTAATGCAAGAATGAATGACAATGGTTTGCGAGGCGGTAGTCCACCGTACACACGAACGATGATTGTGTATCCCATTTGATGAAAGTGTGTCAATTTATGGGTCATAACCTTAAGATAAAAAAATATATTTATATTTATAATATTTATGTTATTATATAATAAAGATAAAATAATAATTTAAGTGGTTGATAAAGAAAGAAAACAAAATATATCGGTCAAGAATGTTACCTCTTTTTTGAGTAACTCATTTTGGTCTATATGAAAAGTATTGTTTGGTTTTCTTTATGCCCAATATGATGCTTCGAGTATGAGTTTAATGATTTTGGGAACGTATTTTGGTAGGTTTTGGATGTTCCAAATGGCTTTATAGGGTGAATAATTATAAGGGGTGAGTTCCCTTTTATAGTGTTAGAAAAGTGGAATTCTTGTAATTATAAAAAGGTAAACACTATTGGGAGCCCCCTTACATAATGTCCCTAAAATAATGAAAAAAATTAGATAAATGTTTGTATATATTCTACATATGGACTTAAAATTGTTTTTTTAAAATTTTATAGGTCATTTGTTCACTTAAGATTAAAGTTTAACCACTAAGTAAACTCATTTATTCCATAATCGCAATAATTAATTTTTATTAATTTCACTAATATTTTTGGTAAAAAACTAAATTTCACTCTCTATAAATTATACATTATTCTGAATCCGAATATGTAATCCATTTTCCCAAATTCAAATCATATAAGTGGCAGAATGTAATTTAAAATTAACCCCACAGAAGAATGGAGAATGTAGGGTTTTAAAGTAAAAATGTTCAACAGTATGAAATGTTTTTATATCCAAATTTAATATAAAATTGAAAAAAGTAACTAAAATGTATCAATATAAGTAAAATTTATCTAATTAAACTTATAAATAAATTCTATATAAAATTTAATCCTATAAATCATTTATATTAAAAATCAATTTTCATTTAAAAATCATTATTTTTCACTATTCATAAAAAAATGAAACTTCATAGAAAAATACCAAAAATTCACCCTAATATAATTTTGATGTTATTATTTAAAAAATTAAGTTTATTTTTTCAAATATTATTTATAAATGATTCAAAATTTAGATTTAAAATAGGTTCTCTATTAAAACGCGGTAAAACATTGATTAAAAATAGTGTTTTTTATCCATAAAATTACGTTTGTTCATATCTTATGCCTATAAATCAATTCTATATATGTAAAAAATAATTTATTTAATAATATATATATATATATATATATATTCCATTAATATCATTCACTAATAGCAATAAATTAAATTTATTGAGTCAAAATTCATTTGGGTACATAAAATAGTTTTTATATAAAATCATTTCCTTTGTATATAATTGGATTCGATATTAATATCTAAAACAAAAGAATTATATAAACATATGTAATAAATATTTTAAAAATTTATTTAATCCTTTTCATACATGTCATTATATTGGATATTTGATAACTATCATATTAAAAAATAATATTAATAGAATATTGTAGTTTGTTAAAACTCGGTCTTGTGTATAAAGCAAGCTATTGAATGAAATCAGTATTGAGTGTAACAGAAGCCAAATTTGTGTTGAATGTTCCATAATATAATTTGAGTATTGTGTGTATATAAATATTATATTTTTGTTGTTTATAAATCAATATAACAATGAAATTAGATTTATTCCAAAAGAAAACTATTGTAAAGTCTTGGGGTGTTACATTCTCCCCATATTATATAAATTGTTTCCTTGAAATTAAAACATGATCTTGCTTATCAAGGGATTGATATTTTGAAACACAATCATTAAAAACCGAACATCATAAATATGGAAAATAACAAATCTTTTTAATAAGAGGGAAAATGAAATGAGAAGTTCACCACAAAACTAGACTTTTGAATATGAGAACAGCAGTGAAAACTTGGACATGAAAGAAAAATATAAGTATCATGTTTTGATGGAGACTGATAATGAACATGTTCATGTGAAGGTTTTTGACCATGAATCCATAAAATAGGGGTGTGAAAAAGAACATTGATTTAAAAAAATGATTATAATAGAACAAAATTTTTGTTTCAGAACCCCTTTTTCCGAGAGTTGAAGAATTATTTCAATATCTATGAATATAAGAAAACATATATACATGATAAATTCCTATTTCATAAAAATAATATTATCCTTTGGCTATGCCGTGAATTATTTATACTTAATTTTAAAGATCATGTGGCATCATATGTAGAAATAATTTTATTAATCTCTAAAACCATGTACAATGATCAACTTAAATGATTTCATAAATGGTTATCATTTCAAATAGATTATGATCCATCATTTTAGAATATTTTTTATGGTTGTTAGTATCACCCAAATTACTTTATCAATATCAATAATATCTTTATCCTAACATCATTATTGCAACATTGTGAACATATTAAGGATTATCTTTCCCTAAACCATGTATTTTCCCAAAAGTTTAACTCACTAATAAATAAATTTTCTTGGTTATCGGTACATATCAACAAACACTTTCAAATCCTTGATGAAAATGTAATGCAGTAAAATCATTATAAATTACATAATACTTATAAATAGGACTTAATCAATAATATTCTTTTAAAAAATTATTCAATGATCCAAATATAAGAGAAAATTAATCATTAGACATCAGCTATATTAGTATCATATGACTGACCTTGATCCCTTAGCTTTTCTAAGGTATATTCACTTGATTCTTGCAAGATTTTCTTGTGTAGTTACCCATATCTTTATAGTTATAACAATTAATAGAGAACTTTTTATACTCAGTAATACATTATTTTTCTTGGTGACCCTTATCTATACAATTATAGAAAACTCATAATCCCTTTAATCACTTCCTAGGGTGATTCTTTCCATAATTATCGCATGTGAAAAAATACTTATTTCCCTTATTCCCTTTATCCATATTTTACTAGTTTGTCATATTCTTCCCTTTATTCTCTTCGAAGAAAGAGGACTTGAAATATTATGTCCCTATCTTGATTGCACATAAAACCATTTCATCATATGAAGAAACTATTTATGACACCAGTTACTTTCAAAGACTTGGCTTAAGCCTTTCAAATAAATGGTCAACCTTTCATTTCGCATTGCATATGAAATCAGTATCATACCTTGATAACCATGTAAAGGTAGCTTCACACTCCACAACACTTTCTTTATAATAACTCATTATCAATCTGAAAGGTTCACCTTTGCCCTTTTCATGGTTTTTCCTTTTTTGTTGACTGGGTAGGGTTGATAATGAATAGGGAATATACCTATAATGGTGAAGTTACAAATTTATTTGACTCTCATCATTAACAAATTTATTTTGTAGGATTTAGGAGGGTTACATGCTGTGCAAATAGGTTACACACTGTGTAATGGTTGTTGGGTGCACATCGTGAAAGCTTGACACCATGAAAGTTACATGATGTGATAAGTCATTACACATCATGATTTAATTAAAGATCAATTTTTAATTAAAAGTGATCTATTTTTTGGCGGTTATAGAAATTAACTATTTCCCAATGTGTAATGGAATAACACGTCGTGTAATACCATGACTGCAGTTTTTAAATAGGCAGCACAACTGATCACTCTATTTTTTTACTTTCTAATTTCATTGCTATCAACTTAAGGCCTTACCCATGTGATCTTGGAGCCCTCCAAACCTTCTGGGTCTATTCATTCGGTGTTCAATCATTGTTGTATTGGCGATGCAAATTCTCAGGTTATAATTTCCCATGTTTTCTTCATCTCTTTCTCTTTTTCCTCCAGGGGGTGCAATAGATCATCCTGAAATATATGGATCTATTCTAAGTGATGTTGGATCTGGTTTCTAGGTTGAGTTTTGGGGTCTTCTTCACCTTCATTCTAAATGATGGGTTTCCTTGAGAGTGTTTCGTTTCAAGAAAAAGTTCGGCTGTTCTGCCCTTTATAAACAAACTGATTAACCTTAAATTGGTTGATTTATTCTAGTTATTGATTTAAATTCAATTGTTTGAAATAGCATTAAATTTGTTTTTATTAAAATCACATTCCAGTTATTTTGGGGGGTTGAAATTGTTATGGAATGAAATTAGGAAAAAAACCCATTTCCTATGAATTTGGGTGTATTTGAAAATTGATGGAAATGGTTTCATTGTAATTGTTAAATTTTACTTTTTTAAAGAGAATTGATGGAATATTTTAATTGTGGAAATGGATTAAAAAGTTTTGAAAAAAACATAGTGGTTTTATCTTTTTTTAAATGCATGTTTTTGATTAAAAACTATTTCGGTTTTAAATGGAAAATTGGAATTTAAATGTGCTAATGAGATTTAATTTTATTTTTAGAGGTCATAAAATAAATTTCCCATCATTGATTGTGTAATTTAACATGCAAGATTTTGGTGGTTTGTGAGTTATTTGGACACACTCTATGATTATACAACATTCTAAAACCTGAATTCTCTAGGGAACCTCCCTAATGGGATGGTGACGATTCACCTTTGGCTGGTGTCAGAGAGACATGTGTATACACATTTTGTCGTGATCACTTAGAGTGTGTGTAGTCCTATAGCCTGGAACATTCGTACCTATTTGGAAGATAACAATGTTGCTCTATTGTTTTATATTTAAGATATCAATGTATGCTGATGTTTTTAAACTTCATTACATGCATTCTAAATTTATATAAACTATTTTATATAAACTTCTATATTTAATACATTATATTAGAAATATGCAATCACTTGAAAATCCTTTTCTTAAAGTATTTCCATAATTTGAACTGTATAGTATGATTTGTTTAAATGTTTTTTAAACTACCAAAGCTGTTTTTTTTAAAAATTGAAAACATTCCTTTGGTTAATCTATTATTTCCATGTATTATAGAATCCTTGGTGAGACCCTATTAGGAATTTTATCTCACATGCTACATTTTCCTTCAGGTTTATGTTGATTATCTCCATATAGGTTCGATTAAGGGGAAAGGATCTCTTGGAGGTGGATCCAGTTGTTGAACCTCATACATGGGGAGTTGTGCCCTTGGGGAATTGAGATGTTTTACTCTATTTTTGGTACTTGGGTTTTAGTATTTTGGTCTTTTTTTCCTTGTTTTATTCCGGTACATTACTCTTAATGAAGTTTCTTTTGTTATGCATACTTTATTTTTTCTTATGCTTTTGCATGGTCTGTGGAAAATTGTTCTTACCTTCCATTTATATGATTCCAGGTGGTAGTCTCCGAACTATTGGGATTAAAAATTCCCTTCAAGCTATGTGAGGAAAAAATTAGTTATCAGGTTACAAGGGTACCAAGGAAAGTTCTTGACCATGTGGTATCAAAGGGAGGTTGTTGGGATTTTGTCTTGAAGTCAGTATTCATTTGTGAATTATTGTCAGGACATTGGAGGTATTTGCGATTTAGTTCTTGTCCACCTCTCACTACAATGAACCTTAAGACATCAGAGGTGGTTATGGAAATACATTATGTGGATTAGTTTTAGTATTTTACACACTTTTATTTAGATATAGTGAAATCCAAATATTGTTTGGTCTATAGGTCGGGATTATATTTTCTTCGTTGCACAGTTTGAGCATTATTTAATGTCTTCAATGTTGTGTTCGGATGTTGTGTCGCATCGTGCCTCTGAGAAGTTCTGGGAATCAGATCCATAAGGAATCTTCTACTGAACTGTAGCAAGTGTATCCTTATGTGGACCCGAAACTAGTTAAGGTGATTGTGCGCACTATCCAAGCTATATGAAAAGCACCACCTCCAGTTCATGTTCAGTATCCAATGGTGGAACCTCATAGGGAAACGATATTTTTTATTTTTAATGTGTCAATTTTCTATAATACATCAGTTTTCAAAGTCCCCACTGATCCTCAACATGATGAGAAATGGTTAGAAATGATAGAACATCTATCAAAATTCTTTAAGACACCAGACATGATAAAGGTAAAGCGTGTCACCTTCATGCTAAAGTGACCAAGCAGAAGATGGTGTGACACAATGGTGATGGAAAAGAAACATGAGGGATTTGAGTGGAAAAAATTAAAGATTATTTTCACCATCTAGTTATATCCATAGTCAATGGTTTTGTCTAAGGCAATAGGGTTTTTGAAGATTGCGTAGGCCGATAGAAAACTGATTGAGTATTCAAATAACTTTACCGAAATCATGTAGTTTTCACTTGTGATTTAATCTAATGAGAGGATAAATGCTTTATGGTTTGCGTTAGGACGTTGATTAAATATCCATTCTCAGGTTTTCTTGCTTATGCTACCCACTTATGATGATGTACTTGATATGGAGATGATAGTTAATATGGTTCTAGATAGAAATTCATGGTTTTTAGGAGTTCCTTTTTTCAAATAGTGGTATTGTGATTTCCTTTAAGGTAAAGAGGAAGCGTGATGATTCTAATTCTAGTTCCACATAGTAAGTCTATTCTAGACCTCAGGATGTACCAGGAGGATGTCCTTTGACATGATATCAGTGTGGAATTATAGGAAATTTTAAGAGTGTTTTAATAGAGGCACCCATGAATTGAGACTCATGTGGATGTTTAGGAATCTTACAGAGAATATGCCATATCATTTCTACTTTTTTTAGTGGAACATGACCGTTAGATCCTCATAAAACTGTAGAGAAATCAGATACTTCATGTATTAAAGGGTTCCATCCTTAAGAATCCAGAATGAAGCTAATTCAAAAAGTGTAGGAGTCTCTAGAGGAAGCATACATGGGTCTAATGACTGTGAGAGATACATTTACTATAGATTTTTAATTAGTGAATACTCTATTTGATACTAGTACATCTCATTTGTTTATTTCAACCCGTATTGTTAATCTACTAGATATTCCTATGCATATTTTATCTTTGTTTAATGGATATTACTACACTCCTTGTAATAAAGAGAGTGGGGTATCCATATTCCTGCATGTATCTTCTCTCTATCTGATGTTGAGATATCTTGGAGTTCTCTGGTCCATGACATGAAACCTCTTGACATCATTTTCGTAACGGATTGGAACATTTCCAATAAATCCCAGATTGATTGTTATCTTTGATGAGTCTACCTCACTACACCAATTGGTGTGTCTATTGACTTTCAAGGAGAATGAGACCCATGGTCGAGCAGGAAAATACCTTATTATCCAGAGTTTTGGATGGTAATATCAATTTTTTCTTTTGATTTGGAGTGGGAATCATTAAGAGGTGATCTCCCTCTAGTTTTCATTGACTTTCCCAACGTGTTTCCTTATGATTTCTATGGTTTGAAACCAATAATGGAGGTTGAGTTTTCTATTGAACTAATGCCTGATACTCATCCTATTTCAATTCAATCTAACCATATGGCACTGGCTGAAATGAAATAGTTAATGTCCCAGTTGTATAGTCATCTGGAGAAAAAATTTATACACCCTAGTGTGTCAACATGGGCGGTGCCAGTTCACTTCGCTAAGAAATATGATGGTTCTCTTCACTTATATGTTGATTACCAAAATCACAATAGAGTTACTGTGAAGAACAAGTATCTGTTTCTAAGAATTGATGATCCTTTTTATTATTTGAAATTTGAGAATATTTTTTCAAAGATCATCCTTCGATATGGTTGCCATCAGTTGAGGATAAAAGAATCTAATATTCAGAAAACCACCTTTCAGAGAAGGTATACCCATTATGAGTACCTTTTTATGGCATTTGGTATAATAAATCCCATGTAGTTTTCATGTCTTTGATGAATAGTATTTCCATGAGTATCTGGATACCTTTTTGGTAATCTTTGTGGATGAAATCCTCATTTACTGTAGGTTTGAGGAGGATCATGAATAAGACCTAAGAACAGTTTTGGGTTTTCTAAGAATTCACTGATATTATACCATGATATTGAAATTTGATTTCTGGATTTGGGAAGTGAAATTCTTGGGACACATAGTGTCTGAATAATGAAAATAAGTTAATCCTGGTATGTTGAAGGATGTTATATCTTGGGAGTAACCACAAAATTTCTTCATGATTTATATCTTCTTAGGCTTAGCTAGATATTATCATTGGTTCATGATAAACTTATCAATGTTATCATCTCTAATGATTTCTCTAAATTGGAAGAGAGTGAAGTTTTATTAGAATGAAAAATGTCAGAATTATGTTTTTTTGACTTGAGACATCTTTTGTCTATATTGCCTACGCTGACTTTTCTAGAGGCCGGGTAGGTCTATGTAACACCCTGAGATTTTATGAAAAATATTCTTTTTAATTTCATTAATGTCTTGTGTTGTACGCTACACCAAAAGAAACTTTCACAACACGCATCCTTGACTTTCCTTGCATTACACGCAAGCACGACCTTCCGCGATAGCGTGTGTTGTACGCAATACCGAGTTTTGCTAAACAATGATATGCTATTAAAATATTATTAAAACTAGCCATTATGAATAGTAATAACAACTTTTTTAAATTTTTTAAAGTTTTTTTTTCAAAATGGAATTCATTTTTGGATTCGTAATATTGAAATTAGCCTGGGTTGAAATTTTGGTATTTTTCTGAAAACATTCAATTTTTGATGAATACAGAAACCACTAAGTGGTAGTTAAAAAAACTGAATTTTTCATAAAACTTAATTTTACTGCTTCTGTGAGTGGAATTTCAAAAATCCGAGAGACACGGTTAATATCAAGGAATAAAATGTGGTTCAATGAGATGAAAATAATTTTTAGTGAATAGTAACTTTTTACTTTTTTTACCACGGTTAAAAGTAAACAGGGTAATTAAGGGTAAAAATGATATTATTATTACCCTAACACATTTACTAATTCTATTGGACAAGTTTAATTCGACCAAAAACAACCTTAGGTATAAAATATGACCATTTAGGCCCACTTGGATTAGATTAGGACAATTATTATTAATTTATTTAAAGAAGGGTTAAAATAGTTAAAATCAATGTTTAATAACTAAATGATTTTTAATATAAGGTTATACATAAGATAAATTAGACTATAAATATTCATTAGAAAGATAAAAAGATTTCCTACATAATGATATTTTAATTGTAATTTTTAGACTTTAAATAATTTAATTTTTTTATGACACAATGATGATGCAGTAATTACCATAATAGTGAAAATTAGAATAATTGATATTATAAATACCTAAATAAGTATAATTTGAGACTTTTTATGAATTAAACTAATTTTCTAGGATAATATGACATGTTAGGAGTGATTTAATTAACTTTTGTCGAAGTAATCATTCTGTTATGAGTTTCAAAAAAATCAACTATTGAATAGTGTCAAAATTGACATAAAATAGTTTTTAAAACAAATATTATATTATTAATTGTTATTTTATTCCTAAAAATATAAGGTTCTTCCAAATGACAATGATAAGGTTATATATATTAATAAACAACAACTTGGGGGTCCCTTGGATGTATATGGTAAGTTTATTAACTATATAATATAAAAATACAAAGTGACATGGTAAATGTCAATCTCATTAACTAAGAGTTAAAACTAAAAGATAAGGTTAATATAATGACCTAAACTTGTCTAAATTCTATTGGATAAGAGGATTTAGACCCATACCCACCTTATCTTCGAAATAACTCAATTTGGAGCTATTTAAAACCGAACTTGACTTTATAATAAAATAATATTTTTAGTTATTCCAAAGGTGCCCCTCTCCTCCCTTATAAAAGGGCACCTCCTCCCTCTTTTCCTCGCACCACTTTGAGCCTTCAAGCTCGGCCAACCCCTGCCAATTTCTTCTCTCCACTTCCTTAGAAACATCCTAGAGGTTATGGTTTTCTTCAAAGCCCTATTTTAGTGCCATAAAAGGAGGTCTCAAAGAAGTACTTCAAAGAAGAGGAGGTTCGGACACGTACAAAGCATATCAGACCAAAGGTAAGGGAAATATCACAATCTCATTTTTATCTGAGATTTTTTATACTTTGAAATTTACTGGGGTGTATTTTATCATCCACATCCATGTTTCCTCAATATGTAATATTTATATCCTTCTACAATATTTTATATCCAATTTTACCCTTCGGTGAGTTTTTAGTAAAGGATATGAAAGGAATCTTTTGTCATTTTTCGTACGAGGTACATTTTGACTTTTCTGACAAAAGTACGAAGAATGTTTTTTTAACTTATACGGTATGAATGGATTTTTAAAACATTATTTCCAAGAATCTTCCTTTACAATTTTTCATGTTTATTTTTAATCAACATCTTTTAGTTTAGAATTGTATGACATGTTATGAAAGGAAAAATGTTTTTGAAATAGAAAGGATATTTTCCTCAAGAATGGATTTCAAGTGTTTTATCAAAATTATTTTCCATCTAAGATAATATATGGTTCTATTTCTATCCCTATTATTACATTGATTTGATTATGTTGTGATGGAATTATTTTATGAATACCTTTATCTTATATGAATTGTTTTATGATGTCATGATGTTTAAGAATCCCATTTTTATTACATGGGTTATGTAGTGATGTATGATTTATGATATTGTGGCACACATAAGAATGGTATCATTATGAGATGGGTGGGACCTATATCTCCCTCCAATGCATTGGTTAAAGATTTTATATCTCATGAGATAGACATGGCTGGAACGGTTGGTTATACCGGTTCAGTGAAACAGGACTGAAACGAGGGTGACTCGGTTCAGAAATGGACTTTGTCCACTAAGTTAGTCTTGTCAATGAGTCTTGAATAATAAGATATGATTCTCTATGATTATGTGTTTATGCCACAAAGTTTCATGTTTTATGTTATGATTATTGGGATTTCATTTCACTACTATGATTTATCCAATGTTATGAAATTATGCTCTCTTTTGCAGGTTAAGATTTCCAAAATGTTATGTTCTTATGAAAATGATGTGATTGATATTTATTTTGTTTACCCTTACTGAGCATTTGAGCTCACCCTTTTATGTTTTCTTTTCCCGAGGATATAAAGAAAGGTTTTAGGTAAAAAAAATAATATCTTTATGGGAGATGTTGAAGATCTTTCACCACGATTAGAAGATTATATTCCGAGTTTCCAAAGACACTAAACTATTACGATCCTTGTGTGTGTGTTTTTGTTATGTACTAAGTATTCCACAAATGTAATGTAATGTCCATGTACGTCAAGCTTCGGGTCTCTACAGTTTGTATCCGAGGAAAGGTTTTTTCAACCTTTGGAAAATAGGATGCAAAAACGTTAGTGAGATCATTAGAGATATTTCTAAGGTATGTCTAGGGATGTCCCTAAGGTTAAGTATACGTATAGGTTATAGTACTAGAATTATGCTAACGATCATAGAATTAAACCTAATATGTTAGATATTGAAGGTACTCCCCCTTTTTTATATTGATTTCCCTAGCATGATTTTTGCCTCTCACACTATTTGTTTTGGGTTTTAGACGATGGCTAGAACCCAAAGGAACCATGTTGATCAATGCAATGGACAATGCAATGATTGTCCTCTTGAAAAAACAAATTTTATCGGAGATGGAGTACAAAATCTTATTGCTATACTTACAGAAGCTATGAATCATTCTGGACTTCCAAATGTACAGTGAAGGGAACAATATTCTATTGAGTCCTTCATGAGGAAACGTCCACCTTCTTTCAGTGGGTCTTCTGATCAACTTGTTGCTGAATAATGGATCAGTACTACTGAAAAGATATTTTGAGTTCTTCAATGTTCTGAACATGATAAAGTCATCATAGCAGTATATCATTTGGAAGGTGAAGCTGATCAATGGTGGAATCTTATCAAGAATACGAGGCCAAGAGATGAAATTCAGTCCATAGAATGGGACGAGTTCAAGAACTTATTTTTCAATAAGTACATCCCTCGTATTCTTAAAACAACGATGGAGAAGGAGTTTCTTGAACTAAAGCAAAAGGATGATGAATCTGTTGGTATATACGAAGCGAATTTTTCACGGCTTGCAAGGTATGCATCTGGATTTATCATCCAACCTGAAAGTAATGTTGATCGATTCTACAGTGGCTTAAAACCAAATATTCAAAGGGCATTAGATATAAGAGATTTCAGTAGCTATGAAGAAATTGTGCTTTGTGCTATCAAGGTAGAAATGGAAGTTGGTATTACTTATCCATCTCATATTTTTGACAAGAAACGAAAGATGGAGTTCAAGGAGAAATCTCAGAATAATGGTGAAATGAATCTGAATGTTTCCTTTTGCTCAAAGTGTGGAAAGAAGCATGGTGTAGATTGTATTAAAGGGACTAGAAAATGTTTTAAGTACAGAAAAGAAGGTCATCAAGCAGATGAGTGTCGAAGTAATGGAAAAAGGGTTTCTAATTATGTGAATAAAGAAAAGACTGCAGAGAACGCACCAACAACACTTCAATGCTTCAAGTGCAAGGAAATGGGGCATTATTCTAATAAATGCCCAAATCCAAGGGTTAGTGATGATAGACATGAGCAACCACTTAAGGAAAAGGACAAAGGGATGTCACATGCGATCACCATTGGCGATGTTGAATATGAAAACGATGTGGTGGAATGATTAAGTGTTTATGTAATGGGATTCTAAAAAAATGTTGTATATAGTATCGTGGAATATTGGAATATTTATGTATTGGTCTATTGTGGTTTTCAATAATTTTATGGTACTGGTAACCATGGAAAGTGATTGAGATATTTTTGGAAAAAAGATGATATGCTCATAATGAAAGGAAAACGAGAAAATGAAATATTAGATAGTATTCATGAGCTCATGATTGATATAAGGACTAAGTGATATCATGGTTTGAGGATATAGAATTTTGAGGATTTTGGTAAGTGGAAAGTGTTAACTTTTAACTACATTCATGTTTTAGCTAAGCTTCAATGGATATTCATTCTTCAAGAGAATACATGATTAAGGTATTCACATATTTGTAATTTGATCAACAAGATATATCTTATGAAATATGGGGGATAAATGATGGCATTCACGTGATCATTTTCTTTATACTATGAGCTTGGAACGAAGTATTTTAGATAAGCATAATGATTGGAATGGATTATGTTGGACATAAGTTAGTATTGTTTAAGGATAAAACTTTTTTGATATTGATGATGGGATGTTATAGTAATATAGCATTAGAAAAAGGACAACCTGCAGGACGGACGACAGTCCATCGCGTCGGACAAGGCTGTGGGAATCAAACCCACAACCGAAGTGCGACTAGCCTTTATCGCCTACCACTGGCCTACAAGAAGTCCCTATTTAGTAGAAACAAGTTTTATTATATTAAGCAGTATGATATATGATGTATAAGTCCATTTTAGGAACCATATATGATTAATCTCACTATAGATGGACTTATGCATTTTTTGATAACTTTTCTAACCTTTTGTTTGAGATAGATGGAATGACCCATCATTCTATAACATGATCTGCTAACACATCACGAATGACAAATTCAACTTCATTTCTTTAAGAGATGAAGTGGAAATTGTCCAAAGAACAACAAACGGTGAGACTATACCAAAATCACGAAAGTATTTCTTCTAATTCCAATTTCATCAACTTTAGGGAAATGATCTTGAAAACCAAAAATGTTGTCCTAGTGCTCTTATATCTGGTGAATCAGATGGTACCTTAGATCACCACAAATTTATTGCTTTGTGATTACTGGATTTTCCATAGCCATGTTCTCTACCACTCTCCATCAGAACATGATGGTTAGATTTCTCTTCCATATCCATATTTTCACCTATGTGGAATCCCAGTGATTAGTTTATTTGGGTAACTGTTACGTTTCATACTTTTGTTTTAAAAGATTGGTTTTGGTATTCCTTTTTACAATGTGGGTTTCTATTAAAGAAACTTTCTAATAGTAAACCATTTATAACCCCGACGAATTTTGAGGGAGAAATTCATTTTAAGGGGGGTAGAATGTAACACCCCGAGGTTTTATGAAAAATATTATTTTTAATTTCATTAATGTCTTGTGTTGTACGCTACACCAAAAGATGCATGCACAACATGCATCCTTGACTTGCCTTTCATTACATGCAAGCGCGACCTTCCGCGATAGCGTGTGTTGTACACAATACCGAGTTTCGCTAAACAATGATATGCTATTAAAATATTATTAAAACTAGCCGTTATGAATAATAATAACCAATTTTTGAAATTTTATAAATTTTATTTTTCAAAATACACTTCATTTTTGGATTCTTAATATTGAAATTAGACTAGGGTGAAATTTTGGTATTTTTCTGAAAACTTTCAATTTTTGATGAATAGTGAAACCACTATGTGGTAGTTAAAAATACCGAATTTTTCATAAAACTTAATTTTACCACTTCTGTGAGTGGAATTTAAAAAATCCAAGAGACACGGTTAATATCAAGGACTAAAATGTGGTTCAATGAGATGAAAATAATTTTTGGTCAATAGTAACTTTTTACTTTTTTTTACCACGGTTAAAAGTAAATAGGGTAATTAAGGGTAAAAATGATATTATTATTACCCTAACACATGTCCTAATTCTATTGGACAAGTGTAATTCGACCAAAAACAACCTTAGGAATAAAATATGACCATTTAGGCCCACTTGGATTAGATTAAGATATTTATTATTAATTTATTTAAAGAAGGGTTAAAATAGTTAAAATCAAAGTTTAATAACTAAATCATTTTTAATATAAGGTTATACATAAGATAAATTAGACTATAAATATTCATTAGAAAGATAAAATTATTTCCAACATAATTATATTTTATTTGTAATTTTTATACTTTAAATAATTTAATTTATTTTTGACACAATGATGATGCAATAATTACCATAATAGTGAAAAATTAGAATAATTGATATTATAAATACCTAAATAAGTATAATTTGAGACTTTTTATGAATTAAACTAATTTTATAGGTTAATATGACATGTTAGTATTGATTTAATTAACTTTTGTCGAAGTAATCATTCTGTTATGAGTTTCAAAAAAATCAACTATCGAATAGTGTCAAAATTGACATAAAATAGTTTTTAAAACAAATATTATATTATTAATTGTTATTTTATTCCTAAAAATCTGATGTTCGGAAAAATGACTTAGATAAGGTTATATATATTAATAAAACACAACTTGGGGGGTCTCTTGGATGTATATGGTAAGTTTATTAACTATATAATATAAAAATATAAAGTGACAAGGTAAATGTCAATCTAATTAACTAAGAGTTAAAACTAAAAGATATGGTTAATATAATGACCTAAACATGTCTAAATTCTATTGGATGAGAGGATTTAGACCCATCCCCACCTTAGCTTATAAATAACTCAATTTGGAGCTATTTAAAACCGAACTTGACTTTATAATAAAATAATATTTTTAGTTATTCCAAAGGTGCCCCTCTCCTCCCTTATAAAAGGGCACCTCCTCCCTCTCTTTCTCAAACCACTTTGAGCCTTCAAGATCAGCCAACCCCTGCCAATTTATTCTCTCCACTTCCCTAGAAACATCCTAGAGGTTATGGTCTTATTCAAAGACCTATTTTAGTGCCTAAAAGGAGGTCTCAAAGAAGTACTTCAAATAAGAGGAGGTTCAGACACGTACAAAGCATATTGGACCAAAGGTAAGGGAAATATCACAATCTAATTTTTATCCGAGATTGTGTATACTTTGAAATTTACTGGGGTGTATTTTATCATCCACATCCATGTTTCCTCAATATGTAATATTTATATTCTTCTACAATAGTTTATATCCAATTTTACCTTTCGGTAAGTTTTTAGTAAAGGATATGAAAGGAATCTTTTGTCGTTTTCCATACGAGGTACTTTTTGACATTTCCGACAAAAGTATGAAGAATGTTTTTTAACATATATGGTATGAATGGATTTTGAAAATATTATTTCGAAGAAGCTTCCTTTACAAATTTTCAAGTTTATTTTTAATCAACTTCTTTTAGTTTATAATTGTATGACATGTAATGAAAGGAAAAGTGTTTTTGAAATAGAAAGGATATTTTCCTCAAGAATGGAGTTCAAGTGTTTTATAAAAATTATTTTCCATATAAGATAATATATGGTTCTGTTTATATCCCTATTGTTACATTGAGTTGATTAAGTTGTGATGGTATTATTTTATGAATTCCTTTATCTTATATGAATTGTTTTATGATGTCATGATGTTTAAGAATCCCATTTTTATTACATGGGTTATGCAATGATGTATGATTTATAATTTTGTGGAACACATAAGAATGGTATAATTATGAGATGGGTGGGACCTATATCTCCCTCCAATGCATTGGGTAAAGATTTTATATCTCATGAGATAGACATGGCTGCAACGGTAGGCTATACCGGTTCAGTGAAACAGGACTGAAACGAGGGTGACTCGGTTCAGAAATGGACTTTATCCACTAAGATAGTCTTGGCAATGAGTCTTGAATAATTAGATATGATTCTTTATGATTATGTGTGTATGACACAAAGTTTCATATTTTAATTTATGATTATTGGGATTTCATTTCACTACTATGATTTATCCCATGTTATGAAATTATGCTCTCTTTTGCAGGTTAAGATTTCCAAAATGTTATGTTCTTATGAAAACGATGTGATTGATATTTCTTTTTTTTACCCTTACTAAGCATTTGAGCTCACCCTTTTTTGTTTTCTTTTCCCCAGGATATAAATAAAGGTTTTAGGTAAAAAAAGGAAGATCTTTATGGTAGATGTTGAAGATATTTCACCACGATTAGAAGATTATATTCCGAGTTTCCAAAGACACTAAACTATTACGATCCTTGTGTGTGTGTTTTTGTTATGAACTAAGTATTCTGCAAAAGTAATGTAATGTCCATGTACATCAAGCATCGGGTCTTTATAGTCTGTGTGGTCTTTTGTGATGCATTGGTTTCAAGCATGGGTTCTGTTATTAGGGAAGGTAATCATGTAATTTCTTATGGATCTCATAATCTTTGTCCACATGATAATAATTATCCTACTCATGACCTTGAACATGGATCATTAATACATGCACATAAGAGTTGGTGAAATTATCTATACAAATAAAGGTCTACTTGTATTCTATACCACACGAGATTGAGTTACATATTCTATAAAATATATTTGAATCTTTGCAGGAGGTGTTGGTGGAGTATCTACAATATTTTGACTTTTTACATCACCTATACCCCGAGGAAAGTGAATGTCCTTGAAAATTCTTTGAGGAGGAAACATATTATGCAGGAAGTGAAATAATCTTTGGTTGTATGGAATTTGATGGATCTTTTTTATAGATTCATATTGGAGTTCTTGTGAAAGGGGATAATGATTATTTTTCCAACATTCAGTTGAGATATGCTATTCTCAAAATGATTATCCAAGATCAATAGTTTTATTATGAATTCATTAGAATTAAAAACTCTCTTTATAGTGTTAAGATAGTTTCCCAGTCATCGTTCTCCAAAGTGGGTGTTATATGTTATCAAAATCGCTTCATTATTTTGTTAGTAGCAAGGAAGGATGTGATGCAATACTGTCATAATTCCCAATGGACTATTCACCCTGGTACCACTAAGATGTTCTATGAAATGTGACGATAGTTCTGGTGACCAGGTATGATATGCGGAATTACTGAGTTTGTTTCTTTCTTTAATACATACCAGTAGGTTAAGGAATATCACCATAAATCATCATGTTTATTTCATCCACTTCTAGTCCCTATTTAGAAGTGTGATGAATCTCTATACAATTTTTGGATGGGTTTCCTTGTACCCAGAGAATGAATAATGTGATATGGGTCCAGATTGATAGGATGACCAGGTCAGATCACTTCATACCCATTCATGATACATAAAAATTTGAGGAGTTGAAATATCTATATAAAAGAGATTGATTGTTTTCACAGAGTTCCTTATACTATAGTATCTAATAGAGAACCTCAGTTCACTTCTCACTTTTGGAGAGGCCTTCCAGAGGCACTGGGATTTTAGTTCTGTTTGAGCATGACCTACCATCCATTGTTGGATGGCCACATAGAAATAGCTATATAGATTCTTGAGGCCATGATTCGTGCTTGCGTTATCAACTTTTGTGGAGCATGGGATAATAATTTGGGGATGGTCAAGATTTATTATATCAATAATTACTAGTTCATGATAAGAATGGATCCTTTTGAGGCGTGTATGGTTGCCCTTGTAAATCCCCATTGTGTTTCTTAGAGATTGGTGAAAGATCCCTCGTTGGACCATGTTTGGTGAAAGAGATGACCAAAAATATTTAGTTAATTAATCAGAGAATGTTAACATCCCGGAGCCGATATTAGTCTTATACCAATCCTCGAGATATACCTTTGGTGTTATCTATTGGTGTCTAGCTATTCTTGAATGGTTCACTCTAGTTGGGTTATTGATTACTGGGGAGGAAAGGGAATCTTACCCCTTGTTTTATAGGACTGTTCAAGGTTTTTGAGAACGTGGGAAAAGTTATATACCATTTATCACTTCCACCATATCTAACATCGATATATAATGTCTTCCATGTATCATAGATAAGAATGTATCTCTCTGATCCATCTCATGTTTTGAGCTAGAGTAATCTTGAGATTGAACCTGGTTTATCTATGACTAATGGCCAGTTTGGATAGATGATTCTAAGAACAAGGTACTTCATGGGAGGATGATACCATTGGTTCATGGGCTATAAAAACATGGTTCTGATAATCATACGACAAGGAAAATCTAGGAACTAATGAGAGATCAATGGCCTCATATTTTTTGGCATGGAATCTTCTTCATAGGCATTATAGGGACAATAAAATTTTTTGGTTGGGAGGTTATAACATTTCGTTATCGATTTAATAGGTTCATATTGAACCTTATCATGGTTTTTTCTTTTTATTGATTGGGTATGGTTGAGAATGAATTGGGAGTATACCCATAATATTGATGTCACAGATTTTTTTGAATCTCAACATTAATTGGTAATTTCTACAGGCTTCAGGAGGGTTACACGTTGTTTAACTAGGTTAGAAGACATGTAATGGTTGCTAGGTGCATACCGTGAAAGGTTCAAAACATGAATGTTACACGACGTGATGAGTCATTACACATCATTAATTAATTAAGGATCAAATATTAATTCGAAGTGACATGTTTTTTGGTGGTTATAGAAATAAACTATTTCATGACATGTAATGGGGTTACATGTCGTGTGATACCCCAAATGCAGTTTTCAAATAGGAAGAACATATGATCTCTCTGTTTTTAATCCTTCCTAGTTTCATTTATCTTGAACTAGGGCCTTCCATAGGTGATATTGGATCCCTCAAAAACCTTCTGGGTCCATTAGTTCGGCATTCGATCATCATTGTGTTGGCTCTATGAATTCCCATGTAAGCATTTCCCCATTTTCATTGTCTTTTTCTCTTCCTCCTTCTTGGGGTTTAATAGATCATCTTGATGTGGATATAGGATCTGGATTTTGGATCTCATTTATATGTTGAGTTTGGTGGTCTTCTACCCCTTCATTCTTGTTGACGGGTTTAATTGTGCGTGTTGAGTTTTGAGAAAATGGTAGGTCGTTCTGTCCTACTTGGAAAAATTAATTACACATAAATTGATTGATTTATTTCTGTTGTTGATTTAAATTCATATGTTTGAAATGGATTTCAATTTGTTTTGATAACCTAATTCAAGTGAATTGGGGGTTTTTATTGGTTTTGGAAAGATATTGGGTTAAACCCCCCTAATTGCATCGAATTGGGGTGTGTTTTAAAATGTATGGAAATGGATTCAATGGAATTGTTGAATTTGACTATTGAAATAGAATTGATGGAATTTTTTTATTGTGAAAATGGAATAATAAGTTTT
This sequence comes from Viscum album, assembly GCA_963277665.1. Classification (NCBI taxonomy): domain Eukaryota; kingdom Viridiplantae; phylum Streptophyta; class Magnoliopsida; order Santalales; family Viscaceae; genus Viscum; species Viscum album. The sequence goes on along the minus strand of OY728147.1, from coordinate 1,429,014,077 downwards.
TATAGAAAGGTGGTGGTTTAATTTTACGGGAAAGACATGTTTTTGATTAAAAACAATTTTGGTTTTAAATGGGAAATTTGTATTTGAAATGGGGGAATGAGATTTAATTATATTTTTATAAATCATAAAATAAATTATCCATCATTGATTGTGTAAGATCACATCGAATCCTTAGGTATTTTTTTTATAAATTTTTAGACACACACTATAATTATACAACATTCAAAAACATAAATGCAGCAGGTCACATCTCTAATGGGATGGTGACAAGGCTTCTCTGGAAAGTTTCATAGGGATGTGTATATACACATATTTTCATGACCCCTTAGAGAGTGTGTATTCCTATATCCTGGAATATTCATACCTATTTGGCATATGAGTATGTTGCTTTCTTATTTTATATTTGAGATATAAATTTATACTAATGTTGTTAAACTAATTTACAATCCTTATGAATTTATATAAACTATTTTATATAGAACATTATATTTAATCAATTGTTTAAGAAATATTACAATACTTGTAAAGCCTTTACTTATAGTATTTTCCATCATGTGAACTGTATAACATGATTTGTTTAAATGCACTTTAAAAGGCTAAACATGTTCTTCTTAAAATTGAAGGAATTCCTTTAGTTAATATATTATTGGCATCTATTATAGAATCCTAGGAGATAACCTACTAGGATATTATTTCACCCCCTACCTATGCCATTAGGTGTTTGTAGATTATCTCATTCCTGGTTCAAGTAAGGCAAAATGATCTCATGGAGGTGGATCCATTTGTTGAACCTCAGACTTGGTGAGTTGTGTCATTGGGGATTGGGATGTTTTCTTCTATTTTTGGTACAAAGGTTATAGTAATTTGGGTTGGGTTAATACCATGTTGTTGTTTGGTACATTAATCTTAGTGGAGTTTCTTTTAATATGCATATTGTATTGTTTCTTTTTCTTCTCAATTATTGGTGGAAAAATTATTCCCACTTTCATCTTGTATGATGTTAGGTGCTAGTCACCGACCCGTGGGGATTAGGAATGCCCTTTGGGATATGTCAGGGCTAACTCGGTTATTTGGTTACCAGAGTACCTAGTTTGGTTCATGAAATTATTCATCCATTATCCTTGAGATAAAGAAATTTCTATTTATTTCAGTTTTTTTTTCACGAGGAAAATATTTTCCAAATAATTTATCCCTAAAATATTTTTGTTCAATGAGTTCCATTTCATCTTCCTCCCTAGTATTTTATATTAAAAACCACCATTGATCCACATCACCATTTAGACAATACACTAAAAGTGTAACCATATCATTTTCACCACATCCCAACACCATAAATATCACCTCCAAAGATTTAATCCATTGATCAACAACTATTAGATTAGTAGTCCCACAAAATGATGGGGGCATTTGTCACATAATGTGATCCATCATCAAAGAACCTAATTGTTGATAGGATTCTCTATCTATGAAAGATTATTTATCATAACATGATTAAGCAACCGTAATATATCAATAAATTTCTTAGTTCCAATTCCAGCTATATTAACTTTATTAGTAGGGAAACATATACATTTTACACAAGTGTTGATATCCTTCTTCCTTCAAGGTTCTATTTCTAAACAATGAAATATACTGTATTAGATTATAAAATTATAAACATTTTATGATTCTTAATATGGAATAACATAAATTGAAAAATTTATGCATAACTAATCTCATTATCATAAACACGGTTTCATTGAGATGGTCTTCTATACTTATCATAAAATTCTAGCGTAGGGTTATGTTCCCAAATATATGTTTTCCTAAATCTATTTTCTAAGTTTTCTACTAAACCTCCCTTTGATACCAACTATAGCACCCTGACCCCAGAAAGCCTCGATTCATTATCTAATAATATTATATTAACACGATTACAAGGAATCAAATCCTAAAGGACTGATCGGTATAGTAGTCCTGGTAAACCAGATACATAAATGAGTCTTACATTAAAACTAAATACACTAATTACACCATAATTTTTTTTTCAAGATAAATTTATTACATCTACCACATCCTTGAACATATTTTTTAGAAAACATAATGGAATCCAAGGGAAGGGAAAACAAATAATGGAGTGCTCAAATGCTTAATAAGGTTTTAGTAATATAGATGAAATAATGAATCAATGAGCGTAATCTATTTGACAAGGTAATAACTGAAAAATAGACGATATAATTAATAAACTGAGAAGGAAGTTCATAAAACCATGTAAATGTAAATATCTAAACACATAAGAAAATTAAATAACTTGACTACATTGATAGACAATGAAGAGTAAATATAGAAAGGAAAATAATTTAAAAAACATACCATTTAATCAATAAAATGAGAATGAAATGCATCAAAAAAAAAATTTCATAGTGAAAATCTCATGGATAATAAATATTGTATCTAAATTAAAGAAATTTGTAATTATAAGATCTCATTTATCTGGCATACAAACCACAATGCTATAAAGATCTATCCTCAAGATAGTTTATGTCTGTGGGGAGAAACCAATCTGATTCTATTTGGAAATAAACATGACGGGTTTGTCGCTAACTTATTTAATCTCAACAGACTAACGATGCATCAAGGGGTTTATTTATAATGGTACCCAACACATGTAGTGAATTTTCAAATCATTCCTCATATATTAAATAATATATTTAATTAATGAACACTATTTCTTATCAAATATCCGTAATGAGTAATCAATATATATTTATCAACATTTCCCCAATTAATAAAATAACTTTAATAGTTTTACCATATTTAAAAATGGAATATAATTTAGGAAATAATCATATACATCATAAAATAATATGAATATTTAAGAGTAATTTAATTTCCAATAAAAAATTATTACAATAATTTGATTGTTCTAAGAGAAAGTTAATAATCATAAAAGAATGTGAGATTGCAAAGATATCTTTTTTCGCTTAGAAATTTTGAATTCAAACACCTTTGGATGAGGTAATTGAATGTGAGACTTGAAATAACAATTGGTATGATTTATTAATGATATTAAATGACAAAGGGGTTGTATATACCCCACACAAAAGAAATAATTTATGAATATGACATTTATCTCACAGATATAAAAAGTGAGATGAAAATCTATTACCTTACACTCTATTTTAGTTGAATTATCATTAACATATTGTATAATGGTTTTAATCATATTATTAATGTATAATATAACTTTATTAATATTTATAATATCATATTTAATCCTTCTATAATATATCATAACCCCTTAATTAATAATCATTCATCATGTTCATCGTTTCAGGTGATAATTGCCTAGTTTTTCGAGTACATTTTGATTTGTTATTCATATTACAATTACATATATAATTATTTAATCATATAAAAAATGTAAAAAATTATGTTTAATATATATATATCCATTATATTTTTATTTATTGTAATAAATATTATTTAGATAAAGGAAATGTAATACACCATTCATGGAGATCATTGGCCGTACGTATGCACGAACATCGTTTCCATTTTTTTTCATATTAAAAGAATTAATAATAAATGATATATAAGTATACTATAATACCAGTATCATATTAATGTTATAAAAATCACATATTTTTATTTAAAACATCATTAATACATTCTATGTATAGCATGTATGCGTCACATTTCTTTGAGGAGGCGGTAGTCCGCACGTCCACAAATGATGTTATTGTATTCCCAAAAAATGGAACACATAGAGGTACATGTTATATAGTTATTATATAAATATAAATACATTATTAATATCATATATATAATATATAAAATCTAAATTCATCATAATTTACAACCTTTAAAGGTGGTAATAGAAGAACGAATGACATCAGTTTGCGAGGCGGTAGTCCGCTATACACACGAATGATGATAGCATATTACATTTGATATAATTGTGTGAATGTATAGGTCATAAACATATGATAAAATCATATCAGTATGTTAATTATATATATGTTATATTATTATCAAGACACAAGAATAATTTAATCAGTATAGAATGAAATAAAACAAAATAGATCATTGAAGAATGTTACCTCTTCATTGTGTAACTCATTTTAGTTTATTCCAAATGTACTAATTGGTTCTATTTATTCCCAATGTAAAAATATTAGGATGAGGGAAGGGGGTTTGGGAGAATATTTTCTCAGGTGTTGGATGATCCAATGGACTTGATAGGTTTGAAGAAGTGAGGGGGTGCGTTCTGTTCTGTAGTGGAGGATGAGTGACATTCTTGTAAATATAAAATGGTAAACAATATTTAGAGGTATAACTTACATAACGTGCCTTCTATAATGATATAAATTTTAGAAAATGGAGGATGTAGTTGAAATATGTCCAAAAAAATGTTTTGGACATGTTTATAGTTCATATTCCACTTATGATTAATGTTTAACCACTAAGTAAACTCACCTCCAATCCATATTTATATTTTTTCTAATGAATCATTTAAAGGGTGAGTGTAAACCCTAAAAAAAACCACAAGATATAAACCATCATGAAAATTAATGAATACAAAATTAAATAAATTAAAAATCACTCACCTACCATAAATCCCTATCCAAGTACCACCATTTCCACCTTACAAAAATCGATAACATTCCAATTCCAAAATAATTCACCCATGTCAACAACTGTCTTCCTCCAGACTCATATCCAAAGTAATGAAAAACCTATAGAAAACCATCTCCATACATCAACATCACCGTCATTGTCCATCCCCACACCATCACTATCACCAGTCCATGTCATCATCACCACACATTGTCATTTTTACCACTGATATCGTCACTGTTGTCGTCCAAACAACCAAATCAAAAATCCATCATCGACCACTATAAGATTAAAATTCATATATAACATTGGTGAATAAGTGACTAGACACCACTACAAAGATCACAATCCTGGTGTACATGATAATCAGAATAAAAATAAACAAATCCAACCTTAGATCAAGCCTCCTCGAGCATCACACTTTGATGCGACCACTGCTATTAGACCTGAAGAACAAAAGATGACGTTAACTAAAATGATCTAGACAACTAAGAAAATCCTCCAACACATGTTTGGATGAAACTCCCAAAAACAGGAAGGTCACCAAAAAACCAATGAGCTGGTGAAGAACCTAATCATGAAAGATAAGTTCAGAAGCCATCATGTCATCGCTACACCCCCGCTGCTACCATCCATGACTTTGCACCGACTCCACCCTCTGTTGATGCCACACCACCCATAAAAACACAAAACACTCACCTGATCACAAATAGAGACCCCTGATAGCCCCCTCTATATCATGAAACACACCCAAAACATCACGAGAATCGACGCTTCAGACCGAACTGGAAGAAAGTAGTGATCTTGGAGCCTGAAGAGAGAGTGAGCAGAAGGAACTACCTAGAAAGAAACCAAGAATAGATAAAGACACATCAAAAAGAAACACTATGAACCTAAAAAGTGAAGCTAAATTAATATCAAAATGAAAAATCCTGAAAGAATAATCCCTAGAAAGTGAACAAGGGACTGAAACCCAAAAAACGAGGAAACGTGGATCCACTGATAACCCCACCTCCACCAAACCGCTATCCCCAATCCTCAAAGAGTCCATCACTCCAAATCCGACCTAGAGAAGAGAAAAAAAATGCAGGGTCAGAGCACAGAATATACATTCAGTGAGAAATCCGGGCACCTTCACGGAGCAAGAGAGAGAGAAGAAAGAACAGAAGGGAGTGGAGTAGAGGATCCAATGCCACAAGGAAGAGGAAAACCTAAGAGTGTGAAAACAAGTCAAAATCTCAATAGTTCTCATAGAGAATGAGTTTCCATCATGGTCTAACAAATAAGTAAAATCATTTTAACCTTAATCACTATAATTTATTTTAATTTGTTTTCATGAATATTTTTGGTAAAAAACATACTTGAATATAATATAAATTATATATTGTGGTTATTGAAAACATGGAATCCATTTATCCAAATTAAATTCACATAAGTCACAAATAATATTTTAAAATTAATCCCATAGATGGAACAAGAAAGTAGGTTTTTATGTGAAAATGTTTAAAGGGTTGAAAGATTTGTATATCCAAATTCAATATAAAATTCATCCCAAAGGCCTAAATTGGATTAATAGATGGAACATTTATCTAATTAAACATTAAAACCAATTCAAAATATAATTTAACCCTATAAATTATTTATATGAAAAATAATTTTTCAATTTAAATTCAGTATTTTTAAATATTCATCAAAAAATGAAACATCATAGAAAAATATAAAAAATTCACCCTTAGATAATTTTTTAAGTAACTCTTTCAAAAATTAACTTCATTTTTCAAATATAATTCATAAAATTTTATAAATTTACATTAAAAATAGGCACACCATTAAAAGACATAAAAATACCTTTAAAAAAATATCACTTTTATGCATAAAAATTTGATTGGTTCTTATCTTATGCCGATAAAACATATTGGGTGAATGTAAAAAATAATTTATTGAATATATAATATATATATTTCATTGATATCATTCACTAATAGCAATTAATTTTATTTATTTATACAAAAAACCTTGAGGTTCATAAATAATGTTTTATAAAAACATTTCCTTTATATTCGATTGGATTCATTATTCATTTCTAATAGAAAAGAATTATATAAAAATATGTAAACAATAGTTTACAAATTTAGTTAAAAATTTTCTTACATGTCATTACCAACTACTATTTTTTAACTATACTCTTAAATAATAATATTAATAGTAAATTATAGTTTGTTAAAACTCATCCTTGCATATAAAACAAGTTATCGAAGGAACTCTGTATTGTGTATAACAGAAGCCAACTTAGTGTTGCATCTACCAAAATCTAATATTAGTATTGTGAGTAGCATAATATTAACTTGGTGTTGTGTATAAATCAATGTAACAACAAAATTAAATTTATTTTAAAAGGAAAATATTATAAATTCGCGGGGTGTTACATTTTCCCCACCTCAAATAAATTGCATCCTTGCAATTAAATCATGATCTTGATAATCGAGGGATTGATATTTGAAAATAATATTGTTTTAAAACCCACATAATGAATAGGTTAAATAACACATATTCTTAACAAGTGGTAACAGGAAATGAGAATGTCACCACACAACTGGTATTTTGAATAGGAGAACATTATTGAAATTATGGACATTGATGAAAAATATAACTATCATGTTCTAATGGAGAGTAACAGTTAACATGTTCATGAGAATGTTATTGAAAAAAAATCCATAAACTATAGGTGTAAAAATGAAATTGATATCATTAAAAATGATGATAAAATGAAAACATTTTTTTTTTCAAAACCCCCTTTTCAACTGTTGATGAATTATTTCAATCTATAGGTATATAAAAAACATATATACTCAATATATTAATATTTCATAAACAATATATTTTCCTTTGGTTGTTCCTTGAATCATTTCTTCTTAATTTCTAAGCATAGTTTGCAACATTTGTTTATGTAATACAAAAATATCTAAAACATTGTCCAAAGATCAACTTAAACAATTTCATAAAAGGTTAACCTTTACAAAATATTTTGATTCAACACTTTAGAATCATTTTCAAGGTAGTTAGTAGCAACCAAATTATTCTATCCATATCAATTGTATCTTTATCCAAAAACAATTACCTCAATATTATGAGCATATTAAGTCTTATCATTCCCTCAACCACGTGTCTTTCAAAATGTTTAACATTTTACCAAATCATGTTTTATGGTTATCGGTACTAATAAGAACACAATTTTATATTCTTGATGAAAACATACTACAGAACAATCCTTATAAATTCCACAATATTTATAATCAGGAAATAATAAAATAAATACTTTTACAAAATTAATCAAGGATCCAAATATAGAATAAAAGTAATCATTCCACCTCATCAATATCAATAATATAAGATTGACCTAGATCCCTTAGGTTCTTATGTGATATATTCTATTGATGCTTGAGGTATTAATTTTCCTAGAGCCCCATCTCCTTGTAGTTGTAACACTGAATAATGGAATTTTATCCCTCCCTCTACATTTTTTTTCTGGTGACACTTATATCCAAACTTAAAACAAACTATTAATCCCTTCAAGCACTTCACATGGGGATTCTTTCTAAAATTATCAAATTTGAAAAGAAATCCTTATTTCACTTATTCCTTTTTTTTTCAAATTTTTCTCTATTGGCCTCTTATTCTCTTTCTTCCCATCAATGCTATATGAGTTGGAGAATTATTTCTCTATCTTGATAGCATGTAAAAACTTTTTCGTCATATGATTTTTTTTGTGGCACCAGGACTCTTCAGAGACTTGTCTTAATCCCTTCAATGAAATGGATAACCTTGTATTCTATACTGTATATGAAATCTGTAGAATACCTTGATAACCTTGTAAACGAATCTTCATACTATGTAACACATTCTTCCTCCATTTTCATTAAGATAAGTAATTATATCTTCATCTTAGTTTCTTCTCACAATGGAAATATTTTTCGAAGAATGTATCCCTAAAATCATTCAATTCCCTGAGTTCTATTTCCTCTCCATACCTAGTATTATGTATCAATGACCACTACTGATCCGCATATCTACTGAGACAATGCACCACAAGTGTAACCTTTTCCATTTAACCATATATCAACGCCATAAATATCTTCTCTAAAGAGTTAATCCATCACTTAACTACCATTATATTAGTAGTCCCACTAAATGATAGGGGCCTCTATAACATACAGAGATCTAACCTTAGATAATATCATTTTGGAATAGGTTGCTCAATCTTGGAAAGATTATTTTTCATAATGTGATTAATATAACCTATTATATCAATAACATATTTAGTTCCTATACTAGATATATTGGAATTCAAAGAAGGGAAACTATTACATTGGCCATGAGTATTGAAACCCTTCTTCCTCCCCAGTTTCATTTCTAAAAAAGTCCATATACTTGATTAGGTCATAAAATTTTGAACTTTGTATAATTGTAAATATGGCATAAAATAAATTGAAAATTTTATACATAGAAAATGTGATAATCATAAATATGGTTTATTTGGTATTATATTCTGTACTTATCCTCAAATTATATCATAAGATTTTGTTCCCTAATGATAGTTTCCATGTTTTCTACTAAACATCATTTTGATACCAACTGTATCACCCCAACCACACTAAGCCCAAAGCCAGTGCATACTAGCATTAAATTGACATGATTACAAGGAATTAAATCCTAGAGTACCATTGAGTTTAGAAGTATTAGTAAACAAGATACAAACACGATTCTTACATCAAAACTGAATAAACTAACTACAACATAATTTTTTTTCGAGGATAAATTTATTCCATCTATCATATCCTTTCATATATTTCTTAGTAATATTCATGGAATCATGGGGAATGGAAAAAATAATGGTGAGATAAAATTATTAGCAATGATTAAGTACAACAAAACAAATAATTAATTAATGAGTGTAATAAATATTAAAAGGTAATAACTAAACACACACCCCATATAATCAATAAATTGAGAAAGGCGTTCATAAACAATATGGTATGGTAAATAACTGAATACACATTCCATTTAAATAACTTGAATACATGAAAAATTTAGAAGAGTAAACATGTAAAGGTATCAAACTAAAAAAACATTCTATTTAATCAATTTATTGAGAATCAAATAAATCCATAGATTTTTTCTTAGTGAAAATCTCATAGATCATAAATACTAAATCAGAATGAAGGAAATGTTTAATTATCGAATGTCATGTTTCTGGAAAATGAAATGCTATACCATCAAAATCCATCCTCAAGACAGTTTAAGTCCATGGGTAGATTTCTGTATTGTAACATCCCACCCCTCTTCATTGTCTTGAGTTGAGAGGAAATTATACTTGTCCTTAAGTATCACCCCTAAGGTGAAAAAAGCTGGTAAAAAATTCTAAGGGATACAATGAAATTGGGGGACAATATTTCCTTTGGAAATAAAACAACCACAACAAAAAATACCATAACCAAAACCACTATATGATGCTTGATAACAATGTAAGATAAATCAATCATATACCATTGATATCAAAACCAAACTACAACAGAGTACCATAGTGGAAGACAACTAACATCAAAGTAAAAATCCGAAGGCACTACTACAAAATAGGCCTTTAAAAATTCTAGAAATGGACTTAATCAGCACTAGAAAATCAATGACTACATGATCAAAGTTAAAAGACTTAATCGTTAATCACTACTGAAAAAATACTGATAAAGAGGTCCTTTATCAGTGCTAAAAAAGGGAAGATAAATGGGACCGCTATCAGTGCTTTTTTTATCATGGATAACTGGTATTTTATTAGAACTTATAAAATAACTAATAAATTATTCCTTTATCATTTATTATAGAAGCACTGATAAAGGAAATTTTATCAGTTCTCATAGAAGCACTGATAAAGGGCCATACTATAGTGTGTTGTAACAACACACTACAACACCACTACAATGTGCTATAACAACACACCACAACACCAGAAACACACCAGATATCAATAAAAATAATTCATAATATAGGATTTAAAAGAAATGAAATTTAAAACACAACCACAAGAAGAAATACACTATATTACAAACATTTCAAACATTGGTTTATACAATTACTTATATACAAATTATTTCATACAGTAAAAAACATCAATATTCCATTATCTTTTATTCATGACCCAACACATAGTATTGCCAAAAAAACCACCCCTAATCAAGAAAAAGAATTCACAAATATAAGAAAAAAAATTGTTTTAGTAATAATATAAATAAATAAATTAACAAAAACTGTTAGTTTTACTAATATTGATGTCAATTTTAAATAAAAAGACACACTTGGAGTCATACTGGTCACACCATGCATCATATTGAGATGTGTTTGATTCTTACGCATCCAAAATGACTCATGGATCATTTTGAAAATGTATCAAAACAATATGAATGTGTTTTATCAGTTTTGAGTACATCAGTTGTTTTCTTTTACTAAAATTTCATTTTAAACATGAATAACACACTTTTGACTCATTCCGATCACACAGTGTATTGGTTTGATATGAAATAGATTCCTACATGTCCCAAACTACTTATGAATTTTTTTCCTAAATTATCAAGAAAATATGAGCGTGTTTGATTAGTATTAGTGAGTGACACTTTTTTTTAACTAAAATGTTGATTTTAAACTGATAAAAGAGACTTTGAGTTATTCCAGGAATATAATGTATCATATGGAGGTGCGGATGATTCCTACACATCAAAAATGACTTATAGATCAATTTTGTAATCTATAAAAATAAAAATAACATGTTTGATCAGTTTTGAGTAGGATAGTTTTCCATTTTACTAAAATTGATGACAATTTTAAATAAAAAGACGCACTTTGAGTCATATCGGTCACACCGTGCATCAGATTAGGGTGCAGTTGATCACTAAACATTCCAATTGACAAATGAAAATTTTTACTAATGTGCCAAAAAATATGAATGTGTTTTCTGAGTTTTGAGTACGTCAGTTGTGTTTTTTAGTAAAATGTCATTTTAAACTAGAAACACACACTTTTGACTCATTCTGATAACATAGTTTATCATTTTTATGTGAAGTAGATTCCGACACATCATAAATGAATTATGAATAATTAAAATAAATTATAAATAAAATATAATCATGTTTGATCGGTTTTCAGTGAGTGACACTTTTTAAACTAAAATATAAATTTTGAACTGATAATAGACACATTGTGTCATATCGGCCACATCGTGTATCAGATTGAGGTGCAGCTGATTTTGACACATGAAAAATGAAATATGGATCATTTTCATAAAGTGTAAAGACAATCTAAATGTGTTTTATTGGATTTGAGTAGGAAAATGTTTTATTTTACTAAAATTGATGGCAATTTTAAATAAAAAGGTGCACTTTGAGTCATACCAGTCATGTCGTGCGTTGGATTGATATGAGGATGATTTTTATATATCCCAAATTATTTATGGATCAGTTTACTAAAGTATCAAAAAATATGAAATTTTATTCTTATTTTTGAGTATTTAACATGTATTTGTTTCTAAAATGTCATTTTTAAATAAAAACACACACATTGAACCATACTGATCACATTGTTCATCTGATTGAGATGTGGATAATTCCTAAAAATTAAAAATGAATTATGGATCATTTTATTAATGTATTTAAATAATTTGAATCAATTTTCTTGTTTTTGAGTTGGTCAGTTAACCTTTTTAGTAAAATTATTGCCAATTTAGAATAAAAACACGCACTTGGTGTAATACTGGTCACATCTTGTGTCAGATTAAGGTGAAACTGATTCATACACATCTCAAATCACTTATGGATCATTTTCCCAAAGTATCAAAATAATATTAATCTGTTTGTTCAGTTTTGAGTAGGTGAGTTTGTTTTTTTACTAAAATTAATGCCTATTTAAAATAAAGATGCACTTCAAGTCATATTGATGACACCGTGCATTGTAATGAGGTCTGACCAATTCATACACGTTCAAATCACTTATGGATTTATTTACTAAAGTATCAAAAAAATCTGAATGTTTTTTCTCAATTGTGAGTATGTTGATTTTTTTTACTAAAATGTCATTTTAAACATGAAACATTCACTTTGAATCATATATATCACATCATGTATTGGTTTTACATGAGAAAATTTTCTACATTTCATAAATTATTAATGAATAAATTCCCAAAATTATCAAGAAAATCTGATCATGTTTTCACAATTTTTAGTGAGTGACACTTTTTAAAGTAAAATGTCGATTTTAAACTGATAGCGAACCCATTGACTCATATCGGTAACATCGTGTATCAGATTGAGGTTTGAATAATCCTTATACATTAAAAATGAATTATGGAACATTGTATTGAAGTATCAAAATAGTATAAATATGTATGATTTATTTTGAGTATGCCATTTTTATTTTTTACTAAAATTAATGTCAATTTTAAATAGAAAGAAGTACATGTAGTCATACCAGTCTGTAAAATTTCTATTTTGATATTCCAAAACTACATGAGAAGATTTGAAAAAAAAATCAACTCGAAAATAACAATCCACATCTATGAGAAAAAAAATTATTATGAGTAATACTATAAAGGAATAAATCAAACATAAATATGAAATAATACATTAATTCTATAGACAATGATTTTATTATAAAAATATCAATATTACCTTTGTGATCGAGCAGTAGAGGGAACTTGAAGGATAATGAAAAATGTCAACACTGTAGGGGTGAAACGTTTTGAAGGAGAAGAAGTTTGTGAAAATTTTGGTACAGAAAGTCATGAAAGATTGATAGATTACCCCAACATGAACAAAATATTCCACCTGTATAAGAAAACAATTATTATGTGAGAAATTTTAAAAAGAAATAATTTAAACATATATATGAAATATTACATTAATTATATGGACAATGATTTTAATACAAAAAAATAATGATTACCTCTATAATTGATAAGAGGCAACATTGTTTCTCATCCTGCAAAGAAACTAAAGATAACTAGAAAAAATTGATAAATTCAACACTGTAGGGGTGAATAGGTTTTGAGGGAGAAGAAGTCTGTTGAAGTTTTGGTGCAAAAAGGCAAAAAATATGGACATACCACCCCAACTCGAACAAAATAATCACATATATAAGCAATTAATTATTATGCGAGTAATACTAAAATTAAATAAATTAAAAATAAATATGAAACAATATGTTAATTATATGGAATATTATTTTACTATGAAAAATCATGATTACCTCTATAATTGAAAAGAGGTTGTTTCATTACTATTCTCACAATAATAGTGGAGATAAATTGAAAGAAAGTGATAAATGCAATGCTGTAGGGGTGAAAAGGTTTTGAGGAAGAATAATTCTGTGGATGTTTTGGTGCAGAAAGGAATAAAACATGGATAGACCACTAGAAATCAAACAAAATAATCAACCTATATAAGAAAATAATTATAATGTTAGTAATACTATAATAAAATAAATTAATCATAAATTTGGAATAATACGTTAATTCTATGGAAAATTAGTTTTCTGTGCAAACATCAAGATTACATATGTGATTGAGTAGAGTTAGCATCGTTTTTCTTCTGGAAAAGGCACGACAAATGGGAAGAAATAATATAAAATATATAAACTCTTCAAGGAATAATGAAAATTAAATCATTGTTTCATTATACAATTTTTTGATAAAATAGATAAAATATATTGTAACATTACCATTACATATTTACAAAGGGTTTCCTTCATTACAGTATGTTATTATGAGGGATTGGTAACATAATCCTATGTAAATGAAATTGTCTGCATGAGTAGTAAAACATTTAATTTAGATTATTTTAATGCTGTAGATAATATAATATATTATGAGAAAGAAAATAATATATTAAAAAAACATTTACATTCTCATTGAAATGTCTTTATTTTTTTAAAGTTTTCAATGATTTGATTCCCCTATCGATAATCCAAATCCCCTATTTCTGGTCCCCTCTAATGTACAAGACATAGTTTATATTAGTACTGACATGAACTTATTGTGATGTCCTAATAGAAGGGTCATACTCGATTGAATATAATCTGAATCAACATTTGTTTCAGTCACCAGTAGGACAATCAAAAAATTCTGGTTTTTATACCAGAGAAATAAAATGCATACACTAGTTGTGATGACATTATGAAAGACTTGTATTTTATCTCTTCCATATTGAAATTCACCTTCACAGAGCTCATTTCATCAAATTTCACTCCATTGATATTGTCAACCAATTTGAAATAGGAAATCAATACATGAATTGTTGTATAATCCTACTCATATATCTGTTTGATAATGACAAAATATGACTTATTTGGATAAATTGAATTTCTATCCTTAGAACCAGATATTATCAATCCTTTATCCACAAGCCTAACAGCACAATTTTTCATCATTCTAATGTCATCATGTTCTCATTTATAGAACATATATCCTTTGATTACAAAACCAGGGTAAGATATAATAGTTTCATTTGGTCCTCTAGATATCCATTAATGTCATTCAACAATTGAACACATACATTTAGAGAACTACTTATAAATTTGATCTCTGAACTATCCTATAAACTGTTGATTATGTGTATTTGTTATGCATCCTTCATCCTTTAATGGATTTAAATCTCAAAGAATTAATTTGTTGGATTCAATTTATGGATCAAAATATTTACAATTATGTAATATGTAAAGGTGAACTTGCTTCTGATCTATCAAGGTAATTGCAACAACATCTCTTCTATAAATCCCATCTCCCAAAAGGTGTTTACTATGACAAGACATTGGGAGACTGATGATTTCAACATTCGATATGTAATCTGTAAAAAAATAAATAGCTTCGTTAACAATATATCATTCTAAGATATAAACTTTTAGATGTCTTCGATTCTTGGAATACCCTTTCAAAATCTTCATATACCGTTAAATGGGTGAATCCATCTATAATGGACAAGACCACATTGTTTAAACTCTCTAAACAAATGAACCATTAGGTGGACCGTTATATCAAATAATTATGATGGGAATAACATCTCTAATTCACTTAATATGACTATAATCTCTTTATGCATGATGGGACACTTCACTGGGTCTAGAACTTTACAACATATGGATTTGAAAATGAAGCATAGTCTAGTTAATATATGTCATATATTTTGGAAAAAATGTAACAGAAATCAAAAGTCATTAAATCATGCATCAAAAAATGACTATAGTTTGATTTTAGTCTTTGTAATTTTAAATTAATTATTGACACGAAATTCTTGATATTTGATGAATACCATTGTAGAACCTTTACACTAGTATGGAAAATGAAAAATTTCAATTTTTTATGTATGGATAGAGTGTAAGATGTTGGAGGAAGGAAAGTGTTCCTTTTACACTTCACAAGTTCCAACTCTTACCTCATCCCCATTTAAATCAAGTACAATCATGCCATGATGTCTTCTTTCATTTTTCCAAGAACATTTAGTTACATGACGATAACACTATCAAATGCATTTTTTCTACATTCATGATATTAAGAAAATGTCTAAAATTTGAAAAATTATAATTAAAATAAAATAGATCACTTATTACAACCCAATTTTGTATGTTATTTGAAAATGGTTTACCGAAAATTGTGTCAATATTTTTTTACATTTTTTTATAGTTGATCACCCATTACTGGAGATGGTTATGTACCTTGTTTGATATTCCCAATGAATGTTGTCATCAATAATTGTAATTTACGTTGTCAATGTAATAATTTCTGATGTCATAAAAAAACAGACTTTGAGGAATGTTTCAAATCAACTGAGTATTTGCGTTTTTCAAAAATAGGGAACCCCAACATTCCATTAATTCTATTGCTTGATAAATTTCAATAAGTGGGGAAGTCATTTATCATTTTGTACGATATGGACCTCAAGGTGAATTATTCACTTCTATGATCATTATACCGTGTAACACATGTATCCCACATCAAATTTAGATCATTGATTAATGGATCCAAATAGACACCAATATCATTATCATGTTTCTCTGGTCCAGATATAATGAGATACAATATAATTTATTTGCGCTTCATGCATAACCATGGTTGCATGTTATAATTTACCAACGTTATAGGCCATAAACTGTGGGTACTAATTTTTACACCAAAAGGATTTATTCCATATATGGATAATGTAATATGCTAGTTTCTCATCTCATTTCCAAATTCAGAAAACTCGTAATAATTATACTTCCACTGAGGATAATGTTCTGGATGATTTAGGTTCCCATATTCAATTCTTGTATTTTAATGCCATTTTAATTATCTCACAGTTTCTTAACATCCAGGCTGACTTCTAAACCATGGAATTATAGGAAATTAACATTCAGATTTTGAAGGACTTGATTCATTTTGATTATATCGATCTATACCACACTTAGGGCATTTTATGAGTGATTCATGGTTCTTGAGAAAAAATATGAAATAATTTAGTTAAACATGTTTTTTTAGACATCATGCCCATTGCACATAACAATTGTTTAACATCATTTTTTCAGCATGTTAGTTCATTTCCTTATGGTATCATATCATTCAGGAGACCATCTAGCTCTGTAATGATGATGTAACTCCATCCCTTTCTAGATTTCAAAATATATAACTTCAATATAGCTGACAATGTGGTGTTTTTAGTAAAATCGGTATACAATGGTTTCTTGGAACAACTATTTAATTCCTCAAACAACATTGGACAATTACGAAGGTTATCTTCAATTTCCATTGTCATTTATTTCATGTAATCTCCATCACCATTTTCAAAGGTATTCATATAAAATTACTCATAGACCATAGTATCATCTAAATTCATGTCCACATTCTATTTATCCACTTGTTTAGCCCAAAATTTATGGATTTGATCTATTCTGTGAAAAATAAATTGTTCTTATAACTCTTCTAGAATAATTTGTCTTATATAAAAACAACATAAACAATGACATATGATTTTAGAATGGCCGTATGTATGCTATCTTGTAAAATTGATGAACTATTTAACCCCATATTCATACTCATTTGTACAATTATTAGCGTGCATCAATTTTCGATTCATATCCATCTTATTGGTTTCATAAAAGATTAATTTTGTCAAATATATAAATAAATACATATAAGATATTCATTATCAAATGTGAATGTTATAGACATTTATAATAAGGGAAACTCAAAATTTGTTTATTCTTTTCATTGAATTTCAGTATTTTGAAGAAAATGGGTAATTGGATTTAAGAAAATAATTACTCTACAATGGAAGGTGTTATCCTATGAATTAATTGATTTGTGAAAGTTATAGACAACTCATCTTTATTTCATTTTCCATTATGCATACCCACCATTAATATTTATAGGTAATGAAAAAAACATATATATTATTTCTTCACATTTGATCCACATGAGATGTATATTTTTATTTATAACACATTAAGGAATGGGTATTTGATAAAATGGAACTCTTTCACAATTATATACGAACCCCTCTACCACCCTTTTAGAACAAACAACTGAAATTATGATCCCCCAATATAAGCCACAAATAATATTTATAATTTTCATACATTATATTGGTCAGAGAAGATTACTCAAGAGGGAGGGGGGTGAATTGAGTATCTATAAAAATTTATGATTAAAAAGTTTTTCTAAAAAGTTTTCCCCAAAAGGTTAAATACATCTCTGTTAATCATGGTTATACTGTTATAAGAGTTTTAATGTCTAAATAACATCTTAGAATATTGATTAGATCTTAGTAATTTTAAGATTTATTATTAATATTACTTTTGAAGCTATTATACTAAGAAAATACAATTATAACTTCTTTCCAAGAGTAACTATCAATGTGAATTTAGAGATTTTGGAATTATACAATAAAGTAGTTAAATAGAGAAGACTAAATTATGTAGCACTGCAGATATGAAACAAGTGGTTCAGTCTCAAGTTGAGACCTAATCCACTCCACTTGGTGATCACCTACCACCATGTAGTTTATATAAATAAACATGATCCATACCCTGGATCGGGGTTAACAATAGTACAGAGGACTGTCCAGGTCACACAGGGGCCTCTTCCATAGTTCTTCATTAGTACAAAAAACCAGGCCACAGAGGGACCTCTTCTACACATATCAGTGGGTATACACAAGTATAAAAAGATGTTTGAGTAAGGATATATTGTATCCTTTAGTTAAATGTAGGAGACAAAGTGTGTTGTTGTATAGAAACACACAATGCTCAAATGTTAATAAAATGATACACAATAGAGCAGAAATATTGAGATATGTTTAAAGTGCTCTGAGTGTTAGTGTTTGCAGCTATGGACTTCTGAGATGAAGCAGATGTAGAAATCACATCTTCGTATAGAAAATATAATGTCACAAGTCAGACAGATCCGGCTTGTGGTCTTCGTGAAGTTTGATAGTGTGATGATGTTCTTGATTCTGGGATTCAAGTACGCTTCGTGTGTTCTTCAGCATGGTCTATTTGCATGAGACAATTAATTCTTTAAATATTCCCTAAGTGTATTCTTCATTGTCATGCTCATGCCCACCAGCTTGTTTCACTTTTTAGTGTCTTTTTTTGCACTACTCTTTTATCTTGGAGTGCATGTGTTTGAGCCGATAGGTTGTATGTATTCAGAACCTATTACCTCATACTATCAGATGACATATCTACAAAAAAAACATTAATTATGTCAGTGAATTTAAAATATTCAAATAAGATCGTTAGAGATTAAATTAAAAGATGACAAACGGAATAAGAAATTGTGTCACGGTATGTCATGGAAATATTTTCTCCTTCACACGGTGTCTGGATTTGTCACGGTGTCTTTTGGTCACGGTGTCTCATGGTCATAGTGTGTGGATGTTCACAGTGTCTCATGGTCACGGTGTCTGGATGTTCATGGTGTCTCATGGACACAGTGTCTAGATGTTCACAGTGTCTCATGGTCATGGTGTCTAGATGTTCATGGTGTCTCATGGTCATAGTGTCTGGATGTTCACAGTGTCTGGAAGTCACAGTGTCTTAGACTTAGGCAAATATTTGTATTCAGACTTAAGCAGTGATATTTATGGAATGGATTAAACTTAATCATTTCTTAGAGAAGTCATTATAAATTAGATCAACAGATAGTATATAATAACCAAACTGAGGGGCATTGGATAGATTTTATTAAACAACTGTGAATTTTATCTGAGATAGATTACATAGAGTTAACAAAGATTATAGACTGAATAGGATTTTTGATCAATAAAACATGATTAATACATGAGGAGTAAAAAAACCTCCCCTGTTTTTATGATCAAAAATCATGTAAATTTAGAGTGTATATGTGTTCTAACAACACAGTTCGAATTTTTATATAACATATATAAAGAGAGTTTTCTTATATAGATATTTCTCCACCTTTTGGGATTATCTAAAAGTAGTAAGAAAAAGAAAGACAAAAGATACAAGAAAAGTTCATAATGTATTAGATAAAAAGAGGGGCATTACAAAAAGTAAAACAAATTGAACAAGATTCTTATCAAAATAGAGTAAGCATTGTCCTTCTTCACGGGCTTGTCTTCTCTTTTCCCTTAGCAGCAGCAGAAGAAGAGGAAGCCATAGGAGCAGAGGTGGAGGTAGAAGAAGGGTGTGGGCTGGTTGATAGAGAAGGTAAAGGAAGACCTTCAAAGTTAGAGGGATCCAATGTTGGTGTAGTAGAAGGATGAGACATTTATTGATCAAGGATCACATGCCAAATCTGACTTAGTGCCTGACTGATAGACATAGAAGTGGAGGCTATGGTAGAGGTAAAAGTAGGTAAACCAAGACATAGAGGTGCTACTGCAAGAGAAAAAATGGATGTACTCTGTACATGAATAGAGGGCCTCAGAAGATTGATAAAATCACCAATGATCTCGCCACCATACTGCATAGCTTTCTCAAAGTCATCCTTGTTTTCAATAAACTTACCCAATAGGGAAGTGAAATCTGTGAGCTTTTGGACTTGAGTCTTGAACGCCTGAGTAATAGGAGGAATCCTCAGATTTTCTACAAGATATTTGAAATGATTGGTCATGTTAGTCTTTGATAAGATTAGGTTAAAGTACATTATTTTAAATTTATTACTGAGAATAATTAGAAATTTTTTAATGAATTTGGTCCAGATCAAGAACTCTATCACTATTCATGATAACTACAGATAGAGAATCTTTATTGAAACCACTAAGAATAGTATGAATTTCTTTATTTACCACTGTTCTGAGTAGGTCACTACCTAGGAGAGGTTGAGATGATTGAACAAATTCTTTAGAAGCAGTGATAGATGAGGTAAGAGATTTCAGTTGATTTAGAACTTTTTGAAGGAACCCCGTATACTCATCAGTGAGCTTGTTAAGATTAACATAAAGCTCTTGCATCTATTTCACAATCTGTTTGTTCCTTTTAATGACCTTTTCAGCTAAGGAAGCTAAATGAGGTTGAATTAGAGAGGCAATATGATGTGGGGTTTGAGGAACAACAGGTTCCATAGGATGAGAAGAATGCACTGATCTCGAATTCATCACTTTTTTCATGTCTTCAATCATACCTCTTAGGGTCTTAACTTCATTATTAAGCAGTTTGTTTTCAACTCTGACTTCCTGAATCTCATGAAAAATTTTGGGTGGAATCTGCAAAATAAATTTTTCCAACAATAGCGAGACATATCTCTCACATAGATTTCTTACAAGAGTTGGTTGGGTATTTAGGAGTTTCTCAAATCTAGACAAAAGGATAGCTCCCAAACCTTTCAGATAATTGTTACTCACAAAGGATGGTTGTTCTGGTAAAGGTTTAGAGATAGGGACTGAGAAAAGATCATGTTCTTTTTCAGGGGTAAAATTAGAGACAAAATTCAATTGGATCATTGTGGAATGGTCAAGGACTTTTATTGATACTTTCTAAGAGTCATTAAAAACATAAAAACTAGGTAACTTATTCCATGTGTCTACATGGCTTGGATCAATTGGGTTTGTTACTTCAATAGATTCTAGATTTGTGGGTTGATCCCCCTCAATAGTTGCATCTTTCTTAGGAATGAGAAGCTTAGGGTATTCATCTATTTCCCTGAATTCATCTCTTAGTTCATCACCCATTTCCTGTCTAGCCAACTGAAAGGATAGCTCTGGCCTTTCCTCAGCCGAAGGAATGACTTCAGAAACATATTGTTCCACTGGGAGTTCTTCAAGGTAATCCTATTTCACAGCAGGTAATTCTTATTCTATAGGCTCTTCAAATGAATTCTTTTAGGTTTTTTTGGAAATAGATTTTATTTCAAATTCGGGTTAATCATCCAGATTAACAACATCTTTAGAAGCAGTGACTTCTTTTTCACTTACTACATGAGGGATAAGAGTATTGTCTTCCTTATCAGAAACAGTTTCCCTGGGAGGCACACCAGCCTCTTCTTCTTCTTCAAAATAGTCAACAACTTTATCTAGTTCCAAACCATCATAAAAAATATCTATTGGTCTTGAGGGATATTCCACTGGATTGAACTTTTAATAGATACTATCATTGTCTTCCACCCATTCCTTTTTTCATGGTTTACAATTGATTTTCATACTCTTGATAATGACTTTTGAAAGTCAAAACTCACAATACTTGATAACTTCTTCATTAGGTCCAACCATACCATTGGCATGAAGCATGGATGAGGTAATCCGAGAATAAAATAGGGAGGTTGACTTGGATGTGGTTTTGATCAGCTCACACATATGGTGTATGACATTCTTATAAAGGTTGATCTTGTGCCCATTTTTCATAAGATGAATCAAAAACACATCTTCATATTTATGTATAGTGAAATCACCTTTTCTAGGGATAATAAAGATCTGAATAAACAGAAGTATAGATTCTCTATCCAGTTCAACTGCAATGGCTCTCGTCTTGGTGCCATTTCCAGTAACGATTTTCAAAGCATCTTCCAAAACAAAGAATTTAGTAGAAGGTGGAGGTCCTCTACGATAGTACTCACGAATGACTTCATGAGGTATCATAAGGAATTAAACCAATGAACTCAAATATAATGTGCATTTTTGGCCATTTATCCAGCTTCTCACAGTATAACCATCTTCAGAATCAAAGGAGAACTGAACATACTGATAAAATTGAGCCACAAACACTGGGTAGATAGGCCTATCTTCCATCAAAAACCATTCTAACCAGCCTTGCTCTATTAAAACATTCATAACCAGAGAATTACTAGACAGAATCCACTTGGGGAAAATCTCTTTCTTAGGTACTACTACTCTGTTCACCATATTTGGATTTAGAGGACCTTCGGGTGCAAGCTTCGGTGTAATTTTCTTCTCCTTTGAGATACGTTTCTCAGGAGTCGACGATGAAGGGAATTTCATCCCGGGCATTCACTAAAGGTTCAAGAGAGAGATAGGGGATTAAGGGTTGAATAAGGGTTAAAAACTTAGTGAATAGAAGAATGATCAAGTGAAGAACAAGTGACATTTACTTTATTTTATCATTTAGGAATACCAAACGTCACAAAAATAAAAGTGTGGGAAAGTAAAAAGGTGAAATGAATAATTACCATGATACAATTTTTAATTTTTTTAAAAAACTTATTACGGTGAGACCTTATTAGGTCTTTACAGTGAGATAGTGACTAAACTTTATGGTGAGACAGTGACTGAACATTACGGTGAGACAATAACTGAACTTTATGGTGAGACAGTGAATGTCAAACAGAAATCACGAAATACTAACTGTGATACTGTGAACGTGAAATAATAAGATATAAAATAGAAATATATAAAATAGTAATACATAAAACAATAAGAAATAAAACTGTAAGACATAAAACAGTATGAAATAAAATAGTAAGACATAAAATAGTAAGACATAAAACAGTATGACATAAAATAGTTAGACAAAAAACAGTAAGACATTTACTTAAGATTTATCATACCTAGTTCATATATGATGTGTCTATTCATTCATAATTTAATGGTTTGGTGATTATATCAGTGAGTTGATATTCATTACCAATTAATTCCAAAGAGATATCACCTTTTTTAAAATGATCTCTCAAATAGTGATATCTTACATCAATATGATTTGTCCTGGAATGTGAGGCAAGATTTTTTGAAATGTTAATAGCACTTATGTTGTCACAATTTATAGGCACATTCCTGAATTGATATCCATAATCTAGTAATGTGTGTTTAATTCACAAGATTTTTTCACAACAACTTCCAAAAACTATGTATTCAGCTTCTACAGTATATAATGCAATTGAATTTTGTTTCTTACTACACCATGATACTAGTGACTGGCCTAAAAAGTGACATGTTCCAGAGGTGTTTTTCTATCTAACTTATAACCACTGAAGTCAGTCCTAGATTCAAATGATTGTCCTCTAGGATAGAATAGTCCTAGATTGGGTGTGGGCTTGAGGTATTTAAAAATTCCCTTTACATCATTTAAATGATATTCTTTAGGATTTTCTTAAAAACAATCACACATACACACACTAAACATAATGTCAGGTCGACTAGAATTTAAGTAGAGGAAACTTCCAATCATTCCTCTATAAGTGGTTTGATCAACATATTTTCCATCTTCATCAAGATCCAACTTACAAGTGGTACTCATGGGAGTGTCACTACATTTAGTACTATCCAATCCAAAATTTTTTAGTTGATCTCTAGTATATTTAAATTTATTTAATGTAATACCATCATTATTTTGAAATATTTTAAATCCGATAAGAATTTTAGTTCACCCATTAAACTCATTTCAAATTCATTTTGAATCATTTTAGAAAAATCAACACATTAAGAATTTTTTGAAGATCCAAAGAAAATGTCATCTACATAGATTTGAACAACTAAATCATCATTAGAAATTCATTTTATAAAAAGGATAGGATCAACTATTCCTTTTGTAAATCCTTTGGAATTATGAAAAGTACTCAACCTATCATACCAAGCTCTTGGAGCTTGTTTTAATCCATATAAAGATTTTAATAATTTAAAAATATGATTTGGAAAATGTGGGTTTGTAAAACCAGGGGGTGGTTCAACAAAGACATCCTCGGCTATATACACATTTAATAATGCACTCTTAACATCCATTTGATATAGTTAAAAATTCATATGTGTAGCCTGAGAAAGGAAGATTCCTATGGATTCAAGTCTAGCTATTAGTGACAAGGTCTCTTCATAGTCAATTACTTCTTCATGATTATAGCCTTGTGCAACCAATCTAGAATTATTTCTAACTATGTTACCAACTTCATCTACCTTATTTCTAAACAATCATTTAGTGCCTAGGGTTAATGTGTCCTTAGGTATTTCAACATGATTCCAAAAATTGTTCCTTTCAAACTGATTAAGTTCTTCTTGCATAGCCATCACCCAAAAAACATCATTGATAGCATTATTAATGTTTTCATGTTTAAGTTGTGATAAGAAGACTTGATGTTCAACCTGATTTCTAAGAGAATCACTAGTTTGAGTTCCTTTGTCTAGGTATCCTACAACTGCATATAAAGGATGGTTCTTAAGAGTTCTAAAAACACTATAAAATGAGGGACTACTGATTTCAGGTTCATCAACAGGTTTAGGTTCATTATGACTTGAGTTTAATGAATTTCCAGAACTAGAAGTTTTCATAGATTCTTTCATATAAAGGTTTGAAGATTTTGGATTAATTTTTAGATTTGATACATCATCCTCCAGGTTCTCTAGAATGGTTTTAGGCTCATGTGGATATGTTTCATCAAATTTGAAATGGACAGATTCTTCCACACATTTAGTTCTTTTATTGAACACTCTATAGGCATTACTGGACATGGAATATCCTAAAAATACACCTTCATCACTCTTGGATGAAAATTTGTCAAGATTCTCCTTAATAATAAGGATATAGACTTTTACACTAGAAAAATTTGAAATAATTATCCTAGGGGTTTTGATTATTCCATAACTCATAAGGAGTCCTCTTAATAATAGGTCTGAAAAACACTCTATTGATTATGTAGCATGCAGTATTAACAGCTTTAGCCCAAAAATAAATAGGTAGGTCATATTCACTAAGAATTGTTCTAGCAATCTCTTGCAGGGTTTTGTTTAATTATTCTACAACTCCATTTTTTAGGTGTTCTAGGGGAAAAGAAATTGTAACTATAACCATTTTGTGAACAAAAGGATTCAAAATCTTGATTTTCAAACTCATGACCATGATCACTTCTTAAGGATTTAATTCTAAGTCTATTAAGATTTTCTTCAAACATGGAATATTTAGTAAAATAAGAGCAGGCATCACTTCCGTGTGCTAGAAAGAAGGTCCAAGTATATCGAGAAAATTCATCTACAAGAAAATAAACATAGTGATTCCCATTTAATCTAGAAACTATAAATGGTACAAACAAATCCATGTGAACCAGTTAGAGAGGTTGAGAAGTTGACACTTCTTTCTTTGGTATGAAGGAAATTTTATGTTGTTTTCCCTGTTGACAGGGATTACACACCTTATCAATTGGAAACTCAAGTTTGGGTAAGTCTTTAACTAATATTTTTCTAGTTATCTTTCTAAGGGAGTGAAATTAAAGTGTCCTAGTCTTCTATGCCAGATCCAAGATTCATTATGAAATAAACTAAAGCATGAATCATTTTGATAAGCTAAGGAATATAAGTTAACATAGTTATCATTTTAATTTCGTAATGTAGAAAACAATAATTCATCTTTGGAATTAAATACATTACAAGAATATTTTTCATATTTAATATGAAATCCATCATCACATAATTGTGAGATACTAAGCAGATTATATTTTAATCCATCAAAAAACAGTACTTTGGAAATAAATATTGAGTTATAGTTAATGATTTGGACGAAACTAATAATCTATAATTTAGAATTGTCACCAAATGTGACATGTACTCCATCTATTTTTATGAGATTCTTGAAACATGAGTATTCTCTTATCATGTTCCTTGAACATCCACTATTACAGTACCATAAAAATTTATAGGAAATCTATAAGCATAATTCCAATAAAATGATCGTGAAAAAACAGATTTTGGTACCCATGCTAGTATGGGTCTAGTAATATTAGTACTAAGTACTTTGGGAACCCATATCTGCCTCATAGGTTTCCAATAAGCATTATGTAAATTATTTGAAAAATAAACTCTATTTGGACCAGAAAAAAATGAAACAGTAGAGGGTGTCTCATAAATTGAATTAGATCTTCTGTGTCTAGAACTGGGAGTAAAACTATGTGTCCTATATT
Organism: Viscum album; assembly: GCA_963277665.1. NCBI lineage: Eukaryota > Viridiplantae > Streptophyta > Magnoliopsida > Santalales > Viscaceae > Viscum > Viscum album. Next base: position 1,428,987,118 of record OY728147.1, on the reverse strand, counting down.
TAGAAACAAAATTTATTATACCAAGGATTCTTATGCCAGGTTGATAACTAATGCCATTGTTCTATTTAGGGGAAAATTTTTTACCTAGAATTTGAGTAAGGGTATTTTTCCCATTGGTAAAATTTTCTAGGTCATTATTCAATTGTTAATTAGAAATTTTTAATTCATTGTTCTCTTTGAGCAGTTGAGCATTTTTTTCTTTTTCAGTTTTGAGTTAAGATTTAACAGTCACAATTAGAGCATAATATTTATTCAATGATTTATATTTGTCTTTTTTTTCATTGCTTGTTTCTTCATTCATGTTACAATATTCAAATATTTCTTCATTAGTCATATTTTTAGAGTCACTCTCATCTTCAGAATAGTATGAATTATGTACAGGAGAGTCTAGTGTTACCTTATATGTGTTTTTCATAAAACACATATTGGCCTTGTTTTCCTGTTCATCATGTGATGTTTTTGAGTCACTTGAACTATCCTTAGAAGCACTCTAGGTTTCCTTCATGGCCTTTTTATGCTTCTTTTCCTTGTCTTTGTATCTCTTTTTGTACTCGAGCTTTGGAAATTCAGCCTTGATATGTCCTTTGTGCTTACATTCATAGAAGACAATCACATCAGTCTTGTCACTTCTTTTCCAATCCTTCTTCCAACTTCCTTTTTGGTCATATTTTCCCTTCAAGTAAGGCTTTCAAAAAAAGTTCTTCTTCTTGTAAAATATATTGAATCTTCTTGCTAATTGATCCATATCCTCATCACTATCAGGTGATGATTGTTCACTACTGTAACTCTCTACAGAAGCTTCCAATTTAAATTTGTCTTTCTGTTTAGAGGTGGTGGTGTTGAATGAAATAGATTTATTCTTTGGTTCATCCTCCTATTACTTGTTTAATTTCAGTTCCTATTCATACATCATCATTTTCCCAATGAGTTATTTTACAGGTATATTGATGATGTCGCATGATTCTATAATAGAGACAGAGGTTCCTCTCCATCTGTTAGGTTGGCATCTGAGAATTCTCATGATCTGTTCCTTATTAGAGACTTCTCTTCCAGGAGAAATCATTGTGTTGAAAATATCATTGAACCTAAGATACATGTCAAAGATAGGCTCATAAGGTTTCATTTTAAAGTTATCATATTTAATAGTATAAGTATTATGTCTCATTTCTTTTACACTTGATGTTACTTCATGTGAGACAGATAGGGCATCCCAAATTTCATGGGCAGTTTTACAAGAAGAAATTCTATTGAATTCCTTATCTACTAAGGTGTAGAATAAAGCATTCATAGCTCTACAATTGTTATTGTAGGCAGTTTTGATAGGTTCATCCCATGTGATTCTATCAGTAACAGTAATCTTATATTCATCTATAATTAAAGACAATATTTCAAAACCCATACTCTCTAAATGCATTTACATTTTTATTTTCCATTGAGCATAGTTGGTTCCATTAAATAATGGTGGTATGTTGGTTGAAGCACCTTCTAATATATTATCCATAATACAAAAATATTTTGAAAGAGCAAGAAATTTAGAATTAATAGAAATTTACAGATCTTTAAAGTAAAACTACAATCACAGTTTACTAATGTTAAAAAGATTCTTAATAAACACCCTATGATACCAAATGTTGGTCGGAGTAGATTACTCAAGAGGGGATTAATTGAGTATCTATAAAAATTTCTAGTAAAAAATTATTTCTAAAATGTTTTCCCCAAAAGGTTAAATACAACCCAGTCAATCAAGGTTATACTATTATAAGAGTTTGACTGTATAAATAACTCCTTAGAATATTTATTAGTTCTCAGTAATCTTTTGATCAACTATTAATATTACTTTTGAAGTTATTCTACTATTAAAAGACAATTATAAATTCATTCCAAGAGTAACTATCAAAGTGAATTTAGAGATTTCTAAATTATATAGTAAAACCGTAAAACATATAAGACTAATTTAAGTAGCACAACAGATATGAAACAAGTGGTTCAGTCTCAAGTTGAGACCTCATCCACTCCACTTGTTGATCAGCAGCCACCAAGAAGTTTATATAAATAAACTTGATCCACACCTTGGATCAGGTTTAACAACAGTAAAAATTACTGTCCAGGTCACACAGGGACATCATCCATAGTTCTTCGTGGGTACAAACCACCAAGCCACACATTGACCTATTCCACACATATCTATCGGTATTCACAAGTATAAAAATATGTTTGAGTAAGGATATCTTGTATCCTTTAGTTCAATGCAGGAGATAGAGTGTGTTGTTATATAGACACACACACCACTCAAATGTTAATAAAACGATACAAAATAGTGTATAAATATTCATATAGGTTTAGAAGTGCTCTGAGTGTTAGTCTTTGCCACTCTGGACTTCTGAGATGAAGCAGATGCAGAAATCAAGTCCTCGTATGGAAAACAGAGTGTCACAAGTTTGACAGATCCAGCTTGTGTTATTCATGATGTTTGACAGTGTGAAGATGTTCTTGGTTCTTAGATTCAAGTATGATTCATGTGTTATTTAGAAGCATTGAGTTGCATGAGACAATTCTTTCTTTAAAAACTCTCTAAGTGTATTATTCGTTGTCATGATCACACCCACCAGCTTGTTTCTCTTTTCAGTGACTTTTTATTTCTGGGCCGCACTACTCTTTTATCATGGACTGCATGTGTTTGAGCCAACATGTTATATGTATTTTGCACCTCTTACCTCGTACTATCAGATGAAATGTCTAAAAAGAAACATTAATTATGTCAATGCATTTAAAATATTCAAATATGATCATTAGAGATTATAATTAAAAGACAATAAACAGATTAAGAAACAGTGTCACAGTATGCCATAGAAGTGGTGTCTCCTTCAGATGGTGTCTAGATTGGTCATGGTGCCTTGTGGTCACGATGTCTGCTTTCATAGAGTCTCATGGTCACGGTGTCTAGAAGTTCACTGTGTCTCATGGTCACAGTGTCTGGATGTTCACGGTGTCTCATGGTCACGACGTCTGGATGTTCACGGTGTCTCATGGTCACAGTGTTTGAATGTTCACAGTGTCTCATGGTCACGGTGTCTGGTTGTTCACAGTGTGTCATGGTCACAGTGTCTGGATGTCATGGTGTATCAGACATAGGAAAATATCTTTATTTAGACTTAAGCAGTGATATTTATGTAATTTATTAATCTTAATCTTTTGTTAGAGAAGTCATTATAATGTAGATCAACAGATAATATATATAAGAAAACTGAGGGGCTTTGGATAGCTTTTACTAAACAACTGTGCATTTGATGTGAGATATATTACATAGAGTTAACAAGGTTTATGGACTGAATATGATTTTTGATCATTAAAACATGATTAATACATGAGTATTCCAACAAAATACACTCTTTTGAATTCCTAGTCTCAAAAGGACTTCCTAAATTATTCAATAAGAAGAAATATTTCAATAGAATATATGATTTCATTTTTTTAATTAACAACTTCTTATATTTATTTTGTATTTAGATTCATTTAATACTTATTACTAATACTAATTCACCACTTTAATAAAATCCACATAAAAATATTATAATTATTTACTATATATAATACAATAAAATTAACTTCATATTAATTATCATCCATTGATTATTACATGTTATTTTTTGGGTCAATTCAAACACCAACATGAAGGATGATATAAAATGATATCATGGATTATTATGAAATCATAATTAAATTCCTATTCGGTATTTGTAATAAAAGGATTTTTGTTTATGGTTATATAAAGTTAACATTTAAAAATAACACATTCTTAATGAACCACCTTATGTTTTTAAAAAATTACGAAAACAAGAATGTTATATATTCTATGTTGGGGAACCATACCTAAAACATCAATGGAATGGACATGGAATATATTTACATGCACTGGTACTATAATTATAATACCATTAGTATTAAGAATAAGATGAAATCTTGAACATAGATCAATGACCAAGATTGCAATATAGAAATAGATAATGAATAATTGGAACTATTATCAACCAATGATCAATACAAATTAAAAACCATGAATTAATATTGTGGAGAAAGCTGTGGTGCATATGTAGACAATGAAGAAAATTGACTCAAAACAATAGTTTAGAAAGATCAAAATAGAATATCCAAATCGTTAGTCAATCATATAATGGATCATAAACAAATCATTCTGTTTATAATCTTAAAGAAAAATTGTACACAAGGAAATGACCAAATATAACTCATGACATCGTTGAACAAGAAATCTAAAACAAAATGAAAAATACCCAAAGAAAATAAAAGGCCTACCTTTCTAGGTTGAGGAAAATATGCTTTGGAAACCCTAACTGCATCCAAACACAAGATGTATGATCATTTTTGAGAAACTAGAGGCAATTGAGTTATGTGATTTGGAATTTGATTAAAGGAGGAGGAGCGCTGACAATGGGTGGTTTCCACAAAAATCATCTGATATCACAATGGGTTCGCAAATAGTTAAGATTTTTTAAATCGATAAGACACTTTTATAACTGCTAAAAAACAACCATTGAGAAATATTTCTTTTACCAGTTCTTAAGTAATAGGTGTTGATAAAGCCCCTATTTATCAGTGTTAATGTTTTAGTGTTTATAAACATTCATTTTATTAGCACTTTTAGCTCTGATAATGCATAATCATTATCAGCACGAAAAAAGCACTAATAAAGACCCGTCTTTATCTGTGCTTAAGTAATAAGTTCTAGTAAATGATTTATAATTAAAATTATTAATAAATAATTATAAATATGTATATACTTAATATATATATATATAGTAAATATACTCTTTTTTAAATATATTTATTATAATTTTATAATTATTTATTTTTTGTTATAGAAATATTTTTGAAAAATAATATTTATATTTAATTTTAAGTGAATGCATATTTATATATATGTTAAAAATGAGTGAAATTGAATAAATTAAAAACAAGTACACTTTAACAATATTGAAAAAAATGATAAGTTTTGTGTGTGTGCAATGTATATATAAGTGAATTATTTAGGTATATATGAAATCAATATAACACACATTAGATCTATGTTAAATTAAAAAAAATCAAAAGATACCTTCAATTATATGTTCATTACACTATGAAATTTGTCTCTATTTTTAATTCATATTAAATTTTAGTTATAAACCATTAATCACTAAATATATGAATATTTGATGTAATGTTCATAAATATATTTTAATATATAAATCATATTTATATAAATTAATATATATCTATATTTTTAATATATATAATTTATTAACATTAATTATCAAAATTATCTAATTAATAAAATGTTTAATATTTAATAATGTGTAATCAAATTATTAATTTTTATCTATAATTATTTAATTACTAAAATTTGTAATTTTTTTAAAAAAACTAATTTTTTATTTAATTATTTCATTTTAATTATTTAAACCTTTATCAGCACTAAAAAATCACTGATAATGGGTGTCATTTATCAGCGCTATCAAAAAAGCACTAATAAAGTGTACCATTTATCGTTGCTAAAACTAAAGCACTAATAAATGTTCAATTTATCAGAGCTAGAAAAGAACTGATAAAAGGATAAATTCATCAGCACTATCTTTAGTGCTGCTAAAGATTATCTTTATTGGTGCTTTTTTGTAGCGCTGACAGATACCAGTACTGTTAAATGCTGATTTTGTAGTAACGACAAAAAACAAACAAAACCCAAGGACCTCAAAGATATAAATCAATAGATTAAAACATTATCTATGCTCCAACTCCATAATACATCCAAAATATCATGATGCACTACTTAATAAATGTGATAATTTACCTTTTCTTGTGTCCTGATAAACAATTTTTTCAAAATCACCAATGTGCCAAAGAAGGCGTGAGTAGTGAAACTCTGTAGGCTTTCCCCAAATGACTTCCCTACTCAAAAAACTATGATAGAACATGTTAAAAATATTATATAAGACAATTAAAATTAGTTTATATCAAATACATGCAATTTAACGACAAACAATTTTCCATATAAAAATAGTTTCCCGGAAAAACAACCAAACATTACTTTAAAATCATTTCAAAAATTCTATTTTTTTCATAATCCATTTCATTCCACATATCCATAAATCCAACCATTCATGAAACCATATACCTCCCTATACTCTCAAGTGGTGAGTTATCCACTCACTAAGCTTTCACTTAATAAAACATTTTGACATGGGAAATTTCATACCCTTATCCATCCAACAAATGGTAGAGGAAACTTCATACCCTTATACATCTAGAATGCACATGAACACAAACCAACCCTTTATACCAAAATACAATTCCAAAAATTTCATTTAATCCATTTAAATATTACCATTATTTTATTTTAAACCTTTCTAGAAAACCATTTCAATAAATCCAATAAATCCCAAATTTAAAATCAAGAAAAAAAAATGAACTTGCACAACCGATTTTCCAAAATCCAAAAACCATCACTAAAAAGGGTTCTACCATAATTTTCACATCTATTTCACAATTAAATTAAAATAACTAATATAATTTGAAACTAAGCCTTCATTTTCTAATAAGGGGAGTTTAGAGTGAATCCACCCACCTTAGGAAATATGGAAAAAACAAATAACGACACTTACCAATGAAGCCATGTTTAATCTCCAAAAACCCACCTTAAAACTCTTTCCCTAGCATAAACAAAATCATATATCATCATTATTGGAATTAACAACCATAGATATATACACAACAGATTTGATCTAAGAATATGAGATATAGAAGAGAGTATATCTAATAAAAACAATAAAAAACTACCACAAAATAAGACTTTTAAAGGAAATCAGGATTCAATGCACAATGAAAAGAATTATAATCACTCCCGAATCAATGGGGAAAGTTTTAATATCCTTTGGGAGAAAGAAATATCAAGTCAAGACCAAAATGGAGGAAACAATTAGGATTTAGAGCTAATACTGAGCCAAATACACCTTTAGGATCTAATTTTTAAACCAAGCAATGTCAGTGACATGGTTTGGAAAAATATGCACTAATTGTGTGACACCTATACCTAATGGATAACCTCAAATGGTTGGCTCCCATGGTTAGAAAACCATTATTTAACCATTAAAATTCCCTCTATCCCAAATTTCATGGTTTCTCCTGGGTACTCGAACAGTTTCGACAAACTTTGCACCTAACTATGCACCTTCCCATTAGGCCCTGTCTCACTATGCATAGTTTTCTCTAGAGGATTCATGGTTTTCACTAACCGTGCTAAAACTATGCACCATTATAAAATCCCCAAAAACATTCAAAAAGACTTACAAACATTCCCAAACATCACCCAAACTCTTTACATACATAAAAAGTATAAAATAAGTGTTACCTACATGAAACTAGGGATTCTACATTCTTCTTGCCATTAGACTTTCCATCCCCCTAAAGTAGAAAACCACAACTATCCTAAAAGTGTTTGGGGCATTGCTTGGCCATTTCATTCCCCCATTCCTAAGTATCTTTTTGAATCAGACCATGTTACCACAAAGCCTCACTAGACCAATTCATTTATAATGTAATAATTTCACTTTCCTATCAAAAATCTATACTGGTATATGAATCAATGTTGTATCCAACACTAGGTCAACATAATCCGATCAAATTACATGGTCAGAATGATACTTTTTCAATTGAGATACATGAAATGCATTATAGACCACACTGAAATTTGGGGAAAAGGCAAAAAATATTCCACCATACCAGCCCATTAAAGTATCTATAAAATTCTTATATATTGAGGATATTACTTGATCTTCATCCTGATAAAAATATGTCCAAGCCATTGAGATATCCTAAAAAAATATGATTTCTCACCCAAACGAAAACAGTAATCTATGTTGATCCACATATGATTTCTGATGACTATGAGCCATTTTCATTCATTTCCCAATCAATTATATATTCTCTGTATTATCTTAGAAATGGCTATGCCCAATCAATTAAGTCTCACCTATTTCAACCCAACAATGTGAAGAATAATGGGGATGACCATACAATTCTGGAAAAGGATCCATACGTATCAAGGATAGATAATTGTTATTATTTGAGGACACCACTAATGTTACATTATATTCCCATGAGGCACCAAAACCTTTTACACAAGCCTGTATAATTTCTTCCAACATTTGTATCATCAATTTAGATTGTCCGTCCTTCTTTGTATAATATGTCGTACTCAACGTCAAATGATTTCTAAGGGATTTTTGTAAGGATTTTTAGAAATGATATATAAACCTCAAATCTATATCTGATACTATCAAAACAGGAATTCCATTCCACTTTACCAGATCTTAGATATATATTATTTACAAGTCCACAAACACATAAGATTGATGAATAGGGATGAAATTGGCCAACTTTGTGAGCTGATTCACTATAACCCATATGGAATCGTGTTCCCAAATCATTCATTGGAGACCTATTACAAAATCTAAGACTATGTTATCCCATTTCCAATAAGCAATAGTTAAAAACTACTACATACCTAATGGTCTATGATTCTTTACCTTAACCCTCTAACAAGTTAAGCATCATGAAACATATTCATCCACCTTTATATTCATACTCACCCACCAAAACTGTGATTTCAATACCTTATACATCTTATGTATTCATGGATGAATAGAAAATATTTAATGGTGGAAATAATGAAGTATTTATTCCTAATATGACAATTTTATGACCATCCAATTTCTGAACCACAACACTGAACATCCTGTTTTCGCATTTTCATTCTTTTGTTTAATTACTTTGGGAATTTTTTTTCTATGTGAATGTTTTTTTGATTACATGTGAATGTTGTTTTGAAAAAACTTTCTGATTTTTAATGATTTATTAATCTAAAAAGAATTAATTTCTATGATTATTATCATGTTGTATATATAATATAATTATTTACATTTCAATAGTTTATTAGGATGTATGAAAATGTATTTTTATTACTCTAAAAATTCAACTAAGTTGTTGATAAAGTTTTTAGAAACACAATAACAAACAGTTCTAAAATTTTTTTGTACTTATCTTACCGAAACTTATAAAATTATTGTATTTTAATGAAACATGATTTTGTAGAAATAAAACATGTTTATCTTGATTTTATTAGTTTACATAAAAGTCTAAAAATTTTGATTAGATGGTGAATAAATTGTTTAATATTCTGCTTTGTTTTTTTAGAAAAATTATTTTCCAGAATGTTTTTGGTTCTATTTTTTTATTATATTTGGAATATTAGATGTCATATTTATTTTCTTAATGATTAATTGAAATGATATTATGTTTTTCTTAAAATAAATCTTCTAGACCAAATTTTGAATCATATTTTTAAAGTCCTAAAAAATTCATTGAATTTTCTTAAAGTATGATGTCTAGTTTTTTCATGAATTTGGGAAAGTATGGTTTATAAACCCTACACTACTGTTCATAATTAATATGCTACATACTATTCATGAATAGTGAAAAGTATGTTTCATTAACCCGACGTTATTGTTCATCATCCATACACGATGTTACTGTTCATAAACAATGCAATGTATGATTCATCAACCCAATGTCACATTTAATTCTGCAATGTATGGTTCATATTCTGTATTATTATTCATGAATAGTACAATGTATGGTCCATACCCGACATTAAAGTTCATTCTGAAAAGTATAGTTCATACTCTATGTTACTAGTCATGAATAGTGCAATGTATAGTTCATACCCTACGTTACTATTCATTCTGCAAAGTATGGCTCATACCCTACATTACTATTCATGAATAGTCAATAGTATGGATAATAAACCATATGTTATTATTCATTCCACAGTTACTATTCATTCCATGCATTTTTTTAAAATTGATTTTCTGCATATATATTGATTATTTTTAAAGGATTTCTATAAAAATATTTTCGTCATATATAATGATTATAAGAAAAAAAATTAAACATATTTGGTAGAGTATTTAAAACAAAAAATTAATAATTTTTCAGAATATTTTTTCCAAAAATTTGGAGGTTTCAAAATTGTTCAAATTAAAATTTTGGAATTTACTTGCAGATTGTGCTATTAGTTTTTAGGAACTGTTTGGTATGAATTTAATGATGTTTGAATGGATTTAAACCATTATTTTAAATAATTAAACAATTATATGTTTATGGATATAATCTTGGAAGACTTATTCAAATTATTTTAAATTCCTTTTAAGATTTATTCTCTTGGAATAAATAGGCAATAATGCTACATTTTTCATAGAGATATTTATGAACGCTCTTGACTCAATTTTTTTGAATTTCTGAAGAAGGAAGAGCTGCTGTAGCTATTGAATAATTATTATATCTATATATATCATTATATCTTGTAGGATAAAAAGATACAAGACTATATCATGATAAAAATTTCAAGAAACACATTATCATTTTTGATACTCTATTTTTTCAAAGAGAAAGTGCTGTAAATATTGAACCTGCTATGCAATCTTCAACATCCCAATACACTTTGTTTCATCATCTGCATGATATCTCAGGGGCTAATATAATTCTACTTCGACTAAAATTTCTTTGACGTATCGATTTGATCTAATCCTCATCAACCAGTACCTTGGCATTAATATTATATCTTCGCATTCATCTTGTTGTGAGTCTGTAACAGTATCTTCTAACTATAACATGCACTCTATTTTTCCATTTATTCTTGTGCACATAAAATAATTATTTTATATTTTGTTTTCTTGGGTTGTGACTCCTGAATTATAAAGTTACGATCTTAGGGTTGTGAGTCCTAGTATCTAAAGTCAGGACTGTTTGGTTTGTGACTCCTAATGTCTAATGTCAGGTTATAATTGTTTTGACTCCCAAAACAAAATTCAGTGTTGTGGTTATCCCTCACTTAAAAAAGTATTTTTTAATTTGGTTATGATTACCCCATAAAATTCATTTTTAGTGAACATATATCTCTCAACGAGTAGAGAGGTATAAGATTAGAAATATGCCCAATTTGGAATGAACTACTATAAAATACATCCTTGTGTTATTTACTTTTTCTACTGCTAATTAACTATTATAATTAACATTGATAATTAATTTAATCAATCCATTTATTTGAGGAATTTTTTTTAATATAGTCTATTCACCCCCTGTAGATCATCCATTAGTACCTAATCGATCTAACACTCCCATCTTGCCTCCATCCCACAATGGTCTCCCAACAATTGAGTTTTGACCTTATCGAAACACATTTTGAATTGGATTGCAATGCCTCTTTAAATTTATCCAATAAATCATGACTGAATGAAAATGGAAACAAAACCTAATCTTCACCTCAATCTTCACATTCCATGTTCAATCATTCTATTACTGACATCAACTACCATTGTTCTAATGCCTTTTTTTCCAACTCATGTATATGACTTTATGATTAATTCATCCACCACCGTATTTAATTTATCCAGTGTATACATCAAACCAATTAGAAAATTTAGAGATACTTCATCCATATTCGTTATCATAGGTTCAAATCTCTTTGTGAGAAAATTTGTTCCAAGCTCTTACAGTTCGTAAACACTGCAAAATTCTCACCAAAGAGGTTATGAAACATAGTATTCAAAGCCTAGACAATGAAAACTAACATCAAATCATTTGTTAGTTAGTTATTCTTATGAAATTTTAATTGCCTTCATCCATATGCAACCACATGATTTCCCTTTATAATAACACATCCCAACCCAAATCCTTAATGATCAAAATAAACCATACACCCTTATCCAGATTCCGATAATATCTAGATTAGTAATCATGTGAGGGAAACATTAAGCTCATAAAAAGGCTTCTAAAATTACTCTCTCTTTTGAAATAAAACATTATTCCATTTCAGATCTATTATTGGTGAATCTAGTTGTGTAAATAATAAAAAAAACACCGGTAATGACCAGAAGACCATGGAAATAGTGTATATCCAAAACATTCTTTACGGTTTCCACAAGATAACAACCTCAATCATTTATGGATCCATGGAGAAAATTATTTAAAAGATTAAATGAAATAGGAAACATACTACTTATATCCAATTATCACGCTTTTATATTTTAGTATACAGATGAAGATCCTACAAGATTCCCAACAGTGTCACTAATTGTTTCTCATGCTCACCACATGTCCTTGAATACACAAATATGTCATCCATAAACACCACCAAAAAATAATCCTTATACCTCTTAAATATACAATTAATTAATTTTATAAATACCATTGGATAATTCATAATACATAATGGCATTACCACATAATCATAATGGCCATATCTACTCCTAAAATCTTTCTTTGGAATATCCTTTTTTCGAACCCACAATGGGTTATATCCCGATTTCAAGTCAATTTTAGAGGAACACTAGCCTCCCCTAAATTGATCAAATAGTTAATCAATTCATGGAGGGTGATAATTATTTTTTATCATAACTTGTTAAATCTTATGATAATCCACACACAACCTATGAGTTTATTCTTTTTTTTACAAACAACACTGATGTTGCCCATGGAGACATGCTAGAGAAAATGAAACATTCACATTAATACTCTTATAACTAAAATTTCTTCTCAGTTAATTATATTATTTTAATTCTATAATATGAAAATAAAATAGGACTAGTTACTATAAGTAGATCAATTGTAAAATTCACTTCTATTGTGGGTGGAAAACCCGAGAAATTTTTGGGCAAACAATATGTAAACTGATAAAAATTTGATATAAAAAATATACTACTGATCTCATCCATCAATGCCAAAGTCAAATATTCCAATTGGTATGAGATCTCCCAAAATTCTAGTGTGAAAAATCCAATTTCACCTTCCTTTACATTTTCCTCTCCTTTAATGAGATGTGCGACACCATTATCAGTCATAAAACCGACCCATCAGGTATAATAGTCAATGTGATCCTTGAACGTAGTCATCCAATCCATACCCAATATTATTACATAGATATCCATCTCACACACTGAGAATTCCCATATCATCGAATCTTCATCAACAATTATCAAACAATATTTACACATGAGGGATCAATATTCTCTTTGACCAAGAGGAGTTTGGGATGCACCGATATCAAAAAAAGTTTTCAAAAGATTAAAATTTATAAAATTCATACCATTCACTGTCAATGGTATTGAATGATCATCCACAATAACATGCTCAGCTCTATATAATTGATTACATGTTTCACTTTGTTCCTTATTTTATTGTTTAAATTTTCCCTATTTAAAAGTCATGGTGTTCCTAGAATCACTATGGCTAGTTAGATTCTATTTACGAGAGGTATTCTACTAACCTCACCTTATAGAATCATATGATGTCTATGACACATGAGAGGTGTCCCAAACACCAGAACATGGAGCACTACAAAAATAGTACTGAATATGCCCCATATGATAGAAATTTTGGCATGAACTAGGTGGTTCCTTACAATCTCACATCATGTGGTTGAAGCTACCAAATCGAAAATATCTAGGCTTGATCCTTGGTTTTGGAGGAAGATTCACCAATCCATCCATTTGATTCTTATCCATTACACTACCATGGAAATAAGTGCCCCCCTTTATCATACTCTCAGAATTAAAGTTCCCACCATTCCCCAATAGTATCAATATGATCCCTCCTCCAATTGCTCCTGAGATGTCTCTTTCTCCCAGTTTCTCTCTATTGACCATCTATGTATAATCTGTTATACATAGTTCTGCAGTCTTCAACCGAATCTCCATCCTCATTCCCAATTAAAAAAATAATGGCTTCAAGGACCCACTTCCAGAATATTTGGGTGAAAACAATACCAAATTCATAAATTTAGAAACTTAAACTATCATAAAAGGCTATATAGTTTCAAGCTGAAGAAGTTTATTGTTATTATTATCCAGAACGTAAGTGGATATAATTTTTTGTTGAAATTTTTTTCAAATCCTCCCATTCATGTATTTAGTTTAATTTAGCCCGATTAACAAAATCCCACCATTGGAATGCAAGATCCTCAATCATATACATCTGCAGATGGACATTTAGATATTCTACTGTTCCAAGGAAGTCAAAAATCTGATTCATTCTATTCAGCCACACCTCTACTGTATCATGTTCCGAATCACCCTGAAATATTGCTGGAATTTAATTTTAGAACAAGACGGAATGATCCACCTTCCATGGTTCATCCCTCTTATTCCCTCTATCCATAACCTAGAAATCATGGATTATACTATGAATTATTTGTTGGTTCTCTTATATATTAGGTGCCACCACATTCTCATCAGCATCCTCTAGTTGGTTTCTACATTGCATACCGGGTGCCATTTTTTATAAACACAACAAATTCAATAAGTATCACTCTATATAAACTAAAGTATTAACTCTTTAAAATACTACCACATCATACTTATGACAAAATTTATTTCTAAAATTTAATAATTTCCTTTTTCAACCCATTTTTGAAAAGTCTAGCATGATTTCGAAAATCAAACCATTTTCAGAATACCCTTATCATGCCTTTTTCAAAATATATCATTTGAAGAACAATTTATTCACATTTCAAAAATCAAAATTTTTATATAAAATCATAAATCATTTCAAGAAATTAAATATGTAATCCATGTGGGAATCACTTTATAAAATAAATTTCTTGTTCGTCTAATTGGCTAAACCAATGAAATTGAGATTCCAAATACCATAAATATATCTAAAACACTTATGTACTCAATTACCTGGTAACTTGAAGTTAAACATGAAAATTTTAGCTATGTATTTTTATGTTGTATATTTCATGTTTCGAAAATCCTACTTCTTCCTACCATCCTAAATTATGGATTAAACAAAATTAATTTTCAACTACAAGACTGACACAACTGATCATTAAGGATAAAATAAACTGATAACACTTGTAAAATTATAAACAGATGAGACATGAATGAAACTATTTATTAATCAAGGACATGACCAACTGATACCACTTTTACCAAAATAATTGCACCGACCAAGACTGATATCATTTGTAACATCTCTCCCCTCCTCATTAGCTTCAGTAAGGCTTAAATACTACTTTTCCTTAAGAGACATCCCCAAAGAAAAAATGATGATAATAAATTCTAAGGGATTCAATGCAACTAGAGTCTAATTTTCCCTTTGGAAATAAAATAACCACAACAAAACATACTGAAACCAAAACTACTATATGATGTGTGAAAATAAATTAAGAATAATAGAAGTAATACCATTGATATCAAAACCAAACTACAAGAGAGTGCCATAGTGGAAGTCAACTAACATCAATCTACAAAGCGGATGAAAAAACCAACAAATCCCAAGGAATCCAAATACATAAATCTATAGATCCAAACATGATCCATGATTACAATCCATAATATACAGAATGTATCATGATTAACCATAATAGAAGGGTGACAGGTTACCTTTTCTTATTCCCTGATAAGAAATATCTAATAAATCACCAATATACCAATATAGGGGCGAGTAATGATACTCAATTGGCATTCCACGAATGACTTTCCTAATCATGCCACTAGTATGGAACATGATTGAACATTTATATAAAAAAATTCATATAAAACAATTGAAAACATTTTATATCAATGAAAAATAGTTTAACACTAAGAAGTTTTACATACTAAAATAGTTTCCTAGAAAAACTACCAAACATTACAATAAAACAATATCACAAGTTCCATTTTGGAATAATCCATCTTATTCTACATATCCCAAAATCCAACCATGAATGAAACCATCTACCTACCTATACTCACATGTGGTGAGTCATCCTTTTACCAAGATGTCACTTAATGAACCATTTTGATGGGGAGAGTTCATACCCTTACCCATCCCACAAATGACTTGGGAAACTTCATACCCTTACCCTCCCCAAATGCACATGAACACACACCAACCCTTTATGCCAAAATCCATTTACAAAACAAGAATTTCATCCATTTCAATTAAACCAATCTTTTATTGAAAAAAGATATTTTTTTTCAAAATTCTAAAAAATCTATATTTTAAAATAAAAATACTAAAATCAACAAAAAATAAATTTCACAACCAATATTCACAAATCCACAAAACATCACTAAAGAGGGATTCTACCATGATTTACACATCAATTTCACATTTAAATTCAATAAATTAAAACACTTTGAAACTAAGCCTTAATGTTCAAAAAAGATGAGTCGAGAGTGAATCGACATACCTTAGGAACTATATAAAAAATGAAGAATGACACTAAAACGCCAACAAAACCAGGTTGAATGTCTCAAAACCAACCTTGGATCTCTTTCCCTTTCATAAACAATACCATATATAATCATGAGTGGAATTAAAAACAATATATCTATCCAAAATCTACTATATATAAGAATATGAGAGATTTAAGAATGTATATATAATAAAAACTACAAAAAACTACCACAAATGAAGACTTAGTAAAAAAATTGGGCTTCAACACACCAAGAAAAACATTTATATCGCTCCGGAATCGATGTGGAAAGATTCCACAACATTTAGGAGTAAGAAATATCATTTTATTGACGAAATGGAGGAAAAAAAATAGGGGTTTAGAGCTAATAATGAGCCAAATCCTCTTTTTTAGGATGCAACTTTTAAACCGTTCAGGGTTAGTCACACGATTATGAAAACCGTGTACTAACTGTGTGGAAACCATTGCCTTAAGGAGAACCTCACACTTTTGACCAAAACTATTAGACAAACCATTCTCTAACCATTCAAAATACCTCTATCAAACTTTTTACAGTTTCTCCTAGGTGGCCACATGGTTTTTCCAGACTGTGTGCCTAGCTATGTGCCTTACCATTAGCCTCTATCTCACTATGCATGGTTTCTTATAGGAGTTTCACAATTTCCACTGATTGTGTTCAAACCACATCCCATTAGAAAATCCCCTCAAAACAATCCAAAATTCTTAAAAATTCTCCAAAACGTCACCCATAATCTGCACATACATAAAAATCATAAATAAAATGTTTCCTACTTGAAACTAGGGGTGCTACAAATATGAATCTTCTTGGAGACAAACTTGAAGGGTTTTTCACAAACAGATTTCTTCTCATGAGACTAATGATGGATCTAGGGGCCTATATTGAATGGTTCCCAATAAATGTAGTAAATTTCAAAGCAATTCCTCATATATTGAACAATCAATTTAATTAATGAACATCATTTGTTATCAAATATCCATAATGAGTAAAGAATATGGATTTATGAACATTCCCCCAATTCATCAAATAAAATTCAAAGTAAAATCCATATGTTAAAATGGAATAATTTTTTTGAAATAATCATATAAATCATAAAATAATAATAATACTTAATAATAATTTAATATCCAATGAAACATGATTAAAATAACGTGACAATTTCAATAGAAAGTTAACAATCCCAACAGAAAGTGAGATTGAAAAGATAACTTTTACAACTTGATAATTTTCAATTCAGAACCCTTTGGATGTGATAATTAAAATTGAGACTTAAAATAGAAAAGTTTATGGGTAAATAATTATATTAAATGATAAATTGGAAGTATATTCACCAAACAAAAGAAATAAGTGGTGAATATTACATTTATCTCATATATGTAAAAAGTGATATGAAAATCCCTTACCTTACACTCCCTTTTGGTGGAATGTTATTTAACAACATGTATAATGGTTTTAATCATGTTGTTAACTTATAATAAAACAATATTAATATATATGGTACCATATATAATCATTTTACAACATATCATAACACATTCATCAGTAATCTTTTATCATTTTCCTCATTTTGGGTATTAATTTCCTTGTTTTCGAGTATATTTTGACCTGTTATTCTTATTCATATTACATAGATAACTATTTAATCATCATTATAAAGTAATAAATGATTGAAAAATTATATATATCCACTATATATTTATTTATAGTAATCAATAAAGTAATGATATATGAAATTAAATACACCATTCGTGGAGATGGTAGGTTGTACGTATGCATGGACATTGTTTCCATTTTCATATCATATTAAAAGAATGAAAATTAACTGATGTATATGTATATTATAATTAAATTATAATATTTATTTAATAAACATCACATATTTTTATTTTATCCATCCTTAATATATTCCATGTTAAGCATGAACACATCACATCTCTTTGAGTAGGTGGTAGTCCACACGTCCATAAACAATGTTATCGTATTCCCAAAAAATTGAATGTATGAAGGTATCTGTTATATAATAATTCAAGAATAATAAATTCGTTATAAATATAATATATATCATATATAAAATATAAATCCATCATTATTTCCAACCTTCAATGGTGGTAATGGATGAATGAACAACATCAATTCGTGAGGTGGTAGTCGGCCGTACACACGAATGATGATTGTGTATCCCATTTAATGAAAGTGTTTGAATGTTAGGAAATAAAATTAATATAAAAACATAAGAGAATATTTAGCACAATAATGTTATAATATAATAAATATATAATAATAATTTATGTTGTGGAGAAAGAAATAAATGAAATAGCTAATTGAAGAACGTTACATATTCTTTGTGTAACTCCTTTTAGTTTATAATATAAGTCCTCTTTGGTTTTATTTCTGCAGAAAGTGAGGCTTCTAGTATGAGGGGAGGGATTTTTGGAGATTATTTGTGCAGGTTTTATATTAGAAAAAGGGCTTTAGATGTGTGATGATGTGAGGGGGTGATTTCTCTTTTATAGTGGCAGAGTGACATTCTTGTAAATATAAAAATGTAAACACTATTGGGAGGTCTCCCTTAAATAATTTTCCACCAATAATAAAAAAATTATATAAAAGTGTGTAAATGGTTAAAATACATCCATAAAATATGTTTTAGACAAGTTTATATGCCATTTTTTCTCTTATTATTAGAGTTTAACAACGAAGTAAAAATATTTTTACGTTAATCATTGTAGTTAATTTTAATTTTTTTCCCAAATATTTAGGAAAAAACTATATCAAAAATACTATAAATTATAAATAATTATGATTAAAAATATTCAATCCACTTTTCGAAAATAAAATCCACATAAGTGGAATAAATTAACTTAAAATTAATCATTGAGACAGATAGAGAAAGTGGGTTTTTAATGTGAAAATATTCAAATATTTGAGATGTTTTTATGTCTGAATTAAATATAAAATATATCCAAATAAACAAAATTGTATTAATATATATAAAATTTACATAATTAAACTTAAAAGAAATAAAAATATAATTTAACCATATAAATGATATAGATGAAAAAATAGTTCTGAATTAAAATTCAATATTTTTCACAATTCATCAAAAAATGAAACTTCATAGAGAAATATCAAAAATTTACCCTAAGATAATATTTACATTAATCATTTAAAAATAAAGTTTATTTTTTAAAATATGATTTATAAAACTCTAAAACTTTATATTTAATATAGGCGTTCCATTAAAAGGTGTAAAAACTACCATTAAAAGAATATTTTTATTATGTATAAATTGGATTTGTTTATCTCTTATAACTATAAAATATATTGGATGAATGTAATAAATAATTTATTTAATAAATAATATATATATTTTATTAATATCATTCACTACTATGAATTAATGTTATTTATTAATACAAAACACATTTGGGTGGGAAAAATAATTTTCTTATAAAAAAATATCCATTATATTCAATTGGATTCTATATACATTTAAAACACGAAATATTTAAATAAACATATTTAAATAATATTTTATAAATTTAGTTAATTATTTTCTTACATTTCATTATAATTATTATTTGATAAATTTCATATTAAATAATAATCTTAATAGTATATTGTAGTTTTTTAAAACTCTGTCTTGCGTGTATCACAGGATATCGAAGGAACTCCGTATTGTGTATAACACAAGACAACATAGTGTTTCATGTAAAAAAATATAATAAAAATATTGTGTGTAATGTAAGATTAATTCGGTGTTCTGTATAAATCATAATAGTAACAAAATTAAAATTATTCTAAAAGGAAAATATTGTAATGTCTTGGGGTGTTACATTCTCTCCACCTTAAATAAATCAAATCATCTCCATTAAAACATGATCTCAGTAATCAAGGGTTTGATATTTGAAAATACTATAGTTGAAAACCCAAATTTTTAAATTTGGTAAATCACACATCTTCTTAGTAAGATGGAAAAATAAATGTCAAGGCCACCATAAAAGTACACATTCGAATATAATAACATTAGTGAAAACATGGATATGGAAGAAAAATATATCAATCAAGTAATTATAGAGAGTGATATAGAACATGTTTATGAATCATATTTTGACCACAAAGCTATAAAATAGAGGCATGAAAAAGTTTTTTGATATAATAAAAAATGATGATAATAGCAAACAATTTTTGTTTCAAAACCCCGTTTTCCTAAAGTTGAGACATTATTTCAATATCTAGGTATATAAGAAAACATACACGCTTGATACATTTCTATTTAATAAACAAAACATTATCCTTTTCTTATTTATTGAATTATCTATATTTAAATTGTTAGAATAGGTTTCATCATATGTTTAAGTTATAAATTAATCTCTAAAACAATATCAAAAGATCAACTAAACCATTTCATAAATTGTTATCCTTTCCAAAAGATTGAAATTAAACACATTAGAATCATTTATAAGGTAGTTATTAGAACCCAAATTAATTTATCTATATTAATAATATTTTATCCAAACATCCTTACCTTAACATTAGAAACCTATTAAGTATTATCTTTAACTCAACCATGTGTTTTCCAAGCATTTGAACTTGCTTCTGAATCACTTTTCATGGTTATCAGTACTGATTAACACATGATTTTAAATCCTTAATGAAAAATTACTACAATAAAATCCGTATACATTATATAATACTTATAACTTGTATAACATCAATATCATATTTTTATAATAATATTCACAGATCCCAATACATGGGAAAATTAATCACCCCACTTTAGCTATATCAATATCTTCAAATTTTCCTTGGTCCCTTAACATCATATGAGGTATATTCTCTTGATGCCTAGGGTATTAATTTTCATATTTTATCATCTCCTTATAATTTAAACACCAAATGACATCCTTTTTATCCTTTCCTTTTCATTATTTTTCCTGGTTACCCATATCTACACATTTATAACAAACTCCTAACCTCTTCAAGAATATCTTAGGGTGATTACTTCCACAATTATCACATGTGAGGAAATCCTTCCTTCCCTTATTCCATTTATCTATTTTTTTATATTTTCCTCTTCTTCCCATACTTCCCTTTGAAGCCATAGGAATTGGATAATTATTTAGCTATCTTGATAGTACATAAAACCATTTCATCATATGAAGAAAACTTTTGGGACACCAGCTCCCTTCTAAGACATAGCTTAATCCTTTCAAAGAAATGATCAACCTTGTATTATATGTTGCGTATAAAATTTGTAGCATATGTTGATAACCTTTTTAAGGTATCTTCATACTCCACATCTCATTCTTTCTCTTTTGGATTTATGATAATGAAATTTATTTTTATCTCAGTTTGTTGCTCCTAAGGGAAATATAATATCAAATAATTTTGCCTAAAAAGTTTTCCATTCCATGGGTTCTATTTCCTCTCCCATTATTGTATTCAAGGTTAACTACAACCATTGATCCATATCTCTAATGAGTTAATATACTATAAGTGTAACCTTTTACTTTTCTCTAAATCTAAACTCCATTAATATCTTCTCTAAAGAGTTAACACATTGACCAATAACCATTGGATCAGTATTCCCACTAAATTAATGGGGCCTCTATCACATAAAGTGATAAACATTGGAAAATCTATTTTTTTGAAGAGGTATCTCCATCAAGGTAAGGTTATTTGTGATAATAATATTAATTTACCCTAGGATATCCATAACATGGTTAGTTATACTACCATATATATTAGTTTATCTGGAAAACATCTAAATTGTCAATGAGTATTGATACCCTTATTCATTCCAGGTTCCATTTCTAAACAATGGTGTATATTGGATTAACTCATAAAATTATAAAACTTGTATAGTTATAAATATGTAATAACATAAATTGAAAAATTTATGCATATCAAATCTAATAATACTGAAATGATTTCTTTGGGATTTGTTTCTATACTTATCCTCAAATTCAATCAAAGGGTTATGTTTCCTAATTTATGTTTCCCTAAATCTAGTTTCCATGATTTTTACTGACCCACTGATTGATACAAAATGAAGTTCCCTAAACCTAGTAAGCATGTATCCTATGCAAAATATGATTATAATGACATGATTACAAATAATAAAATCTTGAAGAACCGATCAGTTAACTAGTCTTGGTAAACTAGATACAAACACGAGTCTTACATTAACAATGAATACACTAATTAAAACATACATTTTTCATTAAATGATAACATTATTAAATCTATAATATCCTTTAATATCTTTACTAGTAATCATTATGGATTCCTAATGATGAGAAAAAAATAATTGTGAGCTCAAATGCTCAGTAATGGTTAAGTACAATGGGAGAAATAATAAATTAATGAGTGTAATCAACATGATAGGGAAATAACTAAACACAAATGCCATATAATCAATAAACTGATAAGGAAGTGAATAAATAATATATTAATATAATTAATTGAACATAGATTCCATTTAAATAACTTGACTACATGAATAGATAAGAAAGAGTAAGTATGTCACAGTAACTAATTGAAAACACATTCCTTTTAGTCAATAAACTGAGAGTGAAATGCATCCATAGATTTTGTCATAGTGAAAATATCATGAATATTAAATAATAAATCTGAATGAAGGTAATGATTAATTATCAGAATTCATGTATTTTTAATAGTAACCGCTATATTTCAAATATTGATCCTCAAGAGAGTTTAAGTCAGTCGGTAGAAACTCGTCTGATTATTCTTAGAATCAAACATGAAGAGATTATACCCAACTGATCTAATCTAATGAGAATACGGATGAATTGAGGGAATTATTAAAATAGTACCTAACTCATATAGTGAGTGTCTAAATCATTCCACATATATCAAATATTTTATTTAATTAATGAACAATGTGCCTTATCAAATATCTGTAATGAGTGAAGAATACGAATTTATCAACACTTCCCCAATTAATAAAATAAATTTAAAAATAAGAACCATTTGTAAAAATAGAACAAATTTTATGAAATAATCATACTCATCATAAAAAATATGAATATCTAATTGGAATTTAATTTTAATAAAAAATTATTACAAGAATGTGATTGTTTCGTGAGAAATTTAACAATCACAAAATAAAGTGATATTGAAAAAATAACATTTCCACTTGGTAATTTTTATTTCAAAACCATTTGGATGAGACAATTAAATGTGAGATGTAAAATATTATTATTAATGATTGATTCAAGATATTAAATAAAAAATTATAAGTATATATAACACAAAAAAGTGGTGAATGAGACATTTATCACACATATGTAAAAAGTGATATGAAAAATCCTTACCTTACACTCCCTATTGGTTGAATTATATTTAATGACCTATATAATGGTTTTAATAATTTTATTAACATATAAAAAAACCATATTAATATTTATTATATCACAAATAATTCTTTTATAACATATTATAACCTATTCATTAATAATATTTCATAAATTTTATCATTTCGAGTGTTAACATCCTTGTTTTTTGAGTATGTTTTAACTTGTTATTCTTTTCCGTATTACATAGATCACGAATTCATCATATAAATAATCTAAATCATTGATTTATAAATTTTATATATCCAATATATATGTATTTATATTAATCCATATAGTATGGATATAGGAAATGAAATATACTGTTCATGGAGATGGTAGGACGTACGTATTCATGAATTTTGTTTCCATTTTCTTGTCATATTAAAATAATGAAAATTAAATAATATATATATATATACATATATATGTATATTATAATCCTAGTATCATATTTATTATATATAAATCAATTTTCTTATTTAAATCATCCTTAATACATTCCATGTAAATCACGAACACATGATATCGATTTGAGGAGGCGATAATCCACATGTCCACAAATGATGTTATCGTGTTCCCAAAAAAATTGATTACATGGAGGTATGTGTTATATAATAATTACATAAGAATAAATAAATTTAAAATATCACATATATCATATAAAACTATAAATAAATCATTATTTTAATCCTTTAAAGGTGGTAATGTAAGAACGAACAAAATCGGTTCACAAGGTTGTAGTCTACTATACACACGAACGATAATTGTGTATCCCATTTGATGAAAGTGTGTGAATGTTTAGTTCGTAAAATCAATATAAAAAAATCTATGTTTATTAATGATACCTATTTTATTATATAATCTTGTTATAATAATATTATATGTGACAGGGAAAAAAATAAAATAGCTCATTGAATAATGTGCCCTCTTCTTCGAGTAACTCCTTTTGGTTTATTACAAAAGTCTTCATTGATATTCCTTATTCCCAAATTGAAGCTTCTAGGATTAGGGGAGGGATTTTGTGAGATTGTATTTTATATTTTTTTCCCAAAGAGATTTATAGGTGTGAATAAGTGATGGGGTGAGTGCCCTTTTATAGTGAAGGAGGAGTGACATTATTGTTAATAAAAAAAGGTAAACACCATTGGGAGGTATCCCTTACATCATGTGCATCGATAATAAACCAAATTAGATATAATTGATTATATGGTATATGTATGACCATAAAATAAGTTTTTTAAATTTTTCTAAGTCAGTTGGATATTTAAGATTAATGCTTAACGATTAAGTAAACTCATTTTTACATTAATGGATGCAATTAATTTTAATTGATTTCACTAATATTTTTAGTAGAATAATAATATTAAATTAATATAAATTAAAAATTATTATTATTAATAATATATAACTAATTTTTCCCAATTATAGTCATAGAATCATCATAAATTAATTTAAAATTAATCTCGTAGACGGAATGAGAAAACATATTTTTAAAGTGAAAATGTAAAAAATGATTGAAATGTTTTTATATCCAAATTCAATGTAACATTTATCTAAATGACATAAACTGGATTAAAAGATATATATTTTTTCTAATTTAAAATTAAAATTAATTCTAAATATAATTTAACACTATAAATTAATTAGATGAAATTATTGTTTCCAATTACAATTAATTATTTTTTAGTATTCATCAAAAAATGAAACTTCATAGAAAAATTCCAAAAAAATTACCGTAAGATAATTCTTAAGTAATCCATTTAAAATATTATTGTATATTTTTTGAAATATTATTTATAAAAGTGTAAAAATTTATATTTAAAATATGTGCATCGTTAAAAGTCAGCAAAAACACCATTAAGAAATATTACTTTTTATGCCTAAATTTCAATTTTTTCTTATCTTATACATATAAAACCTATTGGATGAATGTAAAAATTAATTGATTGAATATATAATAAATATATTTAATTAATATCAATCACTAATATTAATTAATATAATTTATTGATACAAAATTTTATTGGGTGCATAAAATAGTTTTTTATAAAAACATTTACTTTATACTCAGTTGGATTCTATATTAATTTAGAAAAAAAATAATTATATAAAAATATGTAAAAAATATTTTCCAATTTTATTTAATCCTTTTAATAAATTCTATTCAATGGATATTTGATGACTATCATATTAAATAATAATTATAACAACCCAAAATTTTATTAATGAGTGTTTATATTAATCTAATTAAATGTCTTATTATGTAAAATGGTTATATAAAACATATGCACTTACTTGGTTTTATGTTTTTGGATTTCATAATATCATTAAGAATTGTTACCATTGCTGATATAATTGTTGAAAATTTAGCACATGATTAGTATAAATATATGGCTTTAACAAATTCAATATACTCAAATAAAGGAAATAATGGCCTCATCCAGAAGAATTGCTCTATACGAAGCCCATTTTTCGGAACTCAGAAATGAGGTAGCGTCCCTGGGCTTCAATCTTGACCAATACCGATATGATCTTTAACACATTACACTTGAACAGAACCGCTTAAGGGAGAAGTGGAAGTTAATAGAGATTACCACCCGAGTGATGTTTTCCGATCCCCCCAAGAGTCTATCACCATAACGCACCTTACACATATGTCTTATGCGGGTGTTTTATGAGGTAATGTAACAAGACCATATCAATATTATTATTTTCATTATTTTTTATAGAGAATATACATTCATTTTGTTATTGTTAATTTGTAAATAGTTTTTAAAGCATAAATAGTATTTTTAGATAATATTCAATTAAAAAATCTATTTTGATTAATTAATTGATTTTTTGAATTAAATTATATTTTAAAATATTATTACTAAAATAAATTTTATTAAATATAAATGATCGTATAATTTTTTGTGAATACAATTGTAATTTTTATTATGGTTTTAAAACTGTTTTTTTCAAAACCCATGAATTTTCAATAAATGTCATTTTTTATTTTAAATGTAAAAATTCAAATATTTACAAAATTATTTAGATAAAATGAATATTATTTTTTGAATAAGTACATCAAAAATATCCAACAGTGAATTTTTCATAATTTTCTGAGACATTCGAATTTTTGGGTAAAAATTATATACCGTATATATATATAATATGTTTTATGAAATCATAATGACCCAATAGTGATGTACTATAATATTATAAAAACAATTTTCAAACAATATATATATTTTTTCTTTTAAAATAATCTGATTTCAGATTTTTTTTGAATAATTTTATGGTGCTTTCTTGGACCCTCCAAGACATATAAAATATTTTAACTTTTAAAATGATTTCCTTGAGAGTGTGACTAACCTCCACATAAGCAGGCCATATATAATTTGAATTTAGGAAATTTACCTTATACAATAATGATTTCAACTCAATTTTTAAAAAAACATGGGAAAAACCCATGGGTTGGTTTGTGGGTTTTATTAGTTTAATGCGTGGTGTCCTAAACCTAAAAAAATAAACAATTTCTTCTATTTTCCTATATAAGCCCACTCAATCTACCATTAATCTTGAATAAAATAATTTTTAGCTTTACCAAAATCGGAAATACACTCTCTAAAATCCTCCCCAGGCACTCCAACCTCCCAATAAGCCTCTCTCAAGCCTCTCCCAAGACTTTGGATCACACTTCCAATTAAGGTATTTCTTCCACTCCCATTTTTGTCCATGAATTTTTATGTTGCTATACCCTTTTATTTTATATTACAAATGTTGTGGTATGATTTAGAGCCAACCCTATTCATATCTAATTATGTTTTAATGATAAGATACACCTTTATCTCTCATTAATTTCTACCATGTACACCTATTACCATGCCAAAAATTTATAAGGGATTTCTCTCTCCTTATTTAAATTAAAGAAATTCTTTGGTTTTATGAATCTAAATTCCATTACATATGTTGGGACATATATCTCTATTACCCCTTACTTTCCATTTAATGTTAATATTATGAGACAACCCTTTCTCTCTCATCAACCATTTTTATGAATTATTATGTCATGTAATTATGCTACCAAAATTGCACTGCGATTTTCCATGCCAAAGTCATTGTGTAGTGAATACCATGCCGATTTCTCTATCAAGGGTATTAACATTTATGAACATTTAATTATTGATTATATAGTTTCATGTATTAATTATAAATTCCTTTATCATGGAATAAATCACGATGTTTAATGAATCCATGTTATGTGATCCACGTGACACACTTATGCATGAAATGAAATGATTAAGAAGGGTGCGCCCGGATAGCTATATAATGAATTGGGTAAAGACTATTATTATGATAAATCAAGTGAGATGATGGTTTAATCATTATAATTCAAGTGCAATGAGGTTTTACTCATTCTCTATGTGCAATGATCCTTGGCTCATGCTAATATCATATTAAATGTTGTTGTCACATTTCCATGTTATAATAATCATTCTATATCATTTTTATGTTCATGTTTCTCTTGTTCTCTATCGATATGCCTATTACCTATCATGTAATATATTCTTCATGTTATTCCTTGTTTAATCCCTTACTGGTCTTTATAGATCACCCTTTTCTTATGTATGTCCTCTCTTTATCCTATGCAAAGCTAAGTACGAAGGAATGTTGTGGTCATGTAAAAGAAGTTTTGAATAAAGATGTTGTGTTTTATGTTCTAAATTGTTATTTAATGTTCCTAATCCCCAAATACACTAGAACTTTAAATCTTCTATGTTGTATAAAGTGAAAATTTAGTTTAATAAATCTTTTTTATGTCTGAAATAAATAGAAGGGTTGTTATAGTTGGTATTAGAGGATAAGACTAGTTATTTTTGGGATTATGATTAGAAAACCCTAGTGAAATCCTTAGTGATAAGACTAAGTATAATAAAAAACATCCATAAATTTTGGTGAGTATTTATTAAGTGTTTTATCAAGAATATACACCCCTTTCTAGATATGAGTAGGTAGAGACGTCTCTAGCATAGATGTATATAAGGGTAAAACCCGAAAACACCGCTTTGAGCTAGACTCGAACAAGAACTGGTGCACGAAAATGAGATTATCTACACTCATGGTAACCACACTCTTATGGGATATGCATTCGTAAATTTATAAGCTTAGTATGAGAAATTATTAATGGAATACAAAAAATTCTCCTAAAAATATATGTTTGGAAGTAGATCATGGATAAAATAGATTGAAGCCTATAAATTCATAAGTTAAGGAAAGACAAGTAATTTATAAGTTATCCCTTGTTTATATGGATTCAACTTTATGTGTTACCGATAAATTTCTTTTTATAACAGCCAATGTCCAGTAATAGGAGGACTCTGGCTTACAAACGATGCAAAGATCAATGTGACAAATGTTCTAATGAGATTCCCAATCTGATGGGAGATGGAATTGAAAATATTTCCATGATACTCTCACAGTAAACTCATGTTTTGTATAGAAACATGGATGAATAGGAACATTCAAACCCCCTATCAAAGAAAAAGTTCAATTGAGTGATTCATAAGACAATGTCCTCCTACTTTTAATGGATTATCTGATCCCTCAATTGTCGAACAATTGATCGACTCCATTTAAAAGATCTTCTCCATCCTTCAATGTTCTGAATAAAATATGGTTATCAAGTATGCTTATCATATGGAGGGTTAAGCTGATCAATGGTGTACATTTATACAAAATATGAAGACTGTGGAAGAGATCGAGGAGTTGGAATGGAAGGATTTCCAAAAAATGTTTTTCGATAAATATTTTCCTCTCACTCTATGACATAAGATGGAAATAGACTTCCTTTCCCTCAATAAAAAAGATGATGAATCCATCAGAGTGTATGGGTAAAACTTTACAAGGATTTCATGATATTCCATCAGAGTGTAAGGGTAAAAAGATGATGAATCCATCCTAGTGATCTGTGACTTTGAGATCTATGATGAAATTGTCTGATGTGACCTCAACGTAAAAATGGAGATATAATAATCTCAGTGGTATCATTGGGATTATAATATTACTGTTGAAATTAATTCTGGTGGTCCAATGGATAAATCGTACTTGTGCTAAGAAATTCTATCACCCCAATTTCCAAAGGTTTAGAAAAAAGCACACTGGGAATTGCCTGAAGGGGACAAGGAAATGATTTAGGTGATGAAGAGAAAGGAACCTGGCTATTAACCATCGACATGAAAAACCTGCTACTGTGACAGAGGGGAGGAACACTCCCTTTGACCCTCAACGAACTGTTCATTGCTTCAACTTTAAAGAACCATGGAACTTTGCAAACTAATTCCCTAATCCAGAGGTTTTTAGAGGCCACCAATAACCTCCAAGGAAGCAAGGGAGAGAATATTCCATCACTACATTCGAAGAGAACCCTAACAACAAAGTGGTGATAGGTATTATAGTTTTTCAATCAAGAATAGAAAACATACATTTTTATTCTTATTCTAAACATTATTTTATATCCTAAAATTTTAGTAAAACAATCCCAACATCACCACAAATCATGGAAGTAGAGATTCTGGTGAGAACAGAAAATTGGGAAATCATTACAACACATGAATATAAGTCCTCCACTATCATAATTTGGGGTTTGAACTTCCTGGTGAACCTTTTCATACTCCCTATGGTAGAATTTGATGCAATTATTGGCATGAATTGTATTTCCCTATACAGAGCCAATTCTAATTACAGTGAGAGGGGAATCACTCTCTATATGGCGAATCGACCCATGATTCTATACAAGTGCAACGAGGAGGATGAATCTTCTTTAGTACCATCATCTAAATTATGGATATTAATTTCCTACAAGCACCCGTATCATTCTCAGATGATTGAGTCTAAGGAAGACACCATCCTGGAAGACATGCCAATTGTGAGGCAATTCGATGAAGTGTTTTATGAGGAATTGTATGGTCTTTCTCCTAGAAGAGATGTTGAATTTATAATTGATCTTATACCTAGGGATATTCCAATATCCAATAATATATATAGTATGGTTGTTGTGGAGCTTGAGGAGCTGAAGAAAAAACTACAAGAGAATCTGGATAAAGGGTTTATATGACCAAGTGCTTCACTATGGGGTGAACTAGTCTTCTTAATCAGAAATAATGATGGATCATTACACCTTTTTATTGATTATCGTGAGCTCAAAAAATCACTATAAAGAACTAGTATCATCTTCCTTGAATTTATGACCTGTTCGATCAGCTATGTGGAGCACAATACTTCTCCAAGGTGGATTTGAGGTTGGGATATTACCAATAATGGTGAAAAAGGAGGATATCCCCAAGACTGCTATTCGTACAAGGTACATGAACTTTCAATTCATAGTAATGCCTTTAGGACTCACTAATGCTCCAACAATAATTATGTACTTGATGAATAGTGTCTTTAGATATTACCTTGAAAAATTTATGGCAGACTTTATAGAAGATATTATAATATAATCCAAAACCAAGGAGGAGAAAGAAGAGAATCTAAGAACTATACTAGAGACCTTGTGAAAGGAGAATCTCTATGAAAAGTAAAGAAAGTGTGAGTTTTGGTTGAAGGAAGTCTCATTCATGGGTCACATCCTCACAAGAAATAAGATATCTATGGATCCCTCTGAGACAAATGCAATTGAGGGATGGTTTTGGCCAACATTGGTAATGGATATCCGTTCCTTCCTAGGGTTAGCTGGAAATTATTTCCGATTTGTGATAAATTTATCACAATTTTCTAACCCTACTACCAAGCTAAATCAGAAGGGAGTCAATTTTTTATGGAGTTATGAATGCGAAGAGAGATTCAAAGAGTTAAAAGGGAGGATTTTCACTATGTCCATTCTCACACAACCCACAAGAGGAGAACATTTTTAAGAATTTATTGATGCTTCGAAGAAGGTCATGGGCTGTGTGTTAATACAAAATAAAAATTTCATTGCCTACAGTTCATGGCAATTGAATGTTCATGAACAAAACTATCGATAACATGATCTAGAGTTGGATGCAGTAATATTTTCTTTAAATATTTGGCAACATTACCTATTTTGATAGAAGTGTGAAATATACTTGGATCAAAAAAGCCTCAAATATATATTCACACAGAAAGAGTTGAATTTTCACAAAATAATAAGGCCAGAGCTCATCAACGACTATGAATGATCAATCCATTACCACTCTGGTAAAGAGAACAAGGTGGTAAATGCTCTATGTAGAAAGGACCTAACGATTATATCATTGATGAGAATTGAAAAGGATCAAATATTCATAGATTTGATAAAGATGGACATGGGAATCATAAATAAGAGAACATCATAAATCCATTCACAAATTATTTCTAAACCATCTATTTTGTAAAGGTTAAAGGATGACCAAAAGGATGATGTGTGAATTCAAGAGAAAGTGGAAACTATCAGGAAAAGGAAATCCTCATAATTCATTGTTAATGAAGAAGGATTTGTGAGATTTGGGTCAATACTATGTGTTCCATCAAATATAGATTTAAAGAAAAAACTTTTGGATGATGCATATAATTCAAATTTCTATATTAACCCAGGAAACAAAATGATGTATCGAGTTATATGAGAGATTTATTGGTGGGATAACATGAACAATGAGATTTTTAAGTTTAGATAAAAGTGCTTGGTATATTAGAAATTGAAGGATGAGAGGCAGAATACTAAGGGGATGATGTTACCATTACCCATACCAGCATGGAAATGGGATCACATCACTATGGACTTTATAATAATACTTCTGAAGACATCCAAAGGAAACAGTTCTATATAGGTTGTTGTGGATATTCTTACATAGATTACACAAATAAATGAAATTCAGAAGGATTTATCATTGGATAGACTATAATATATATATATATATATCAGATATGTGGTAAGGCTGCATATAGTCCCACTGTATATTGTATCCGATTGAGATCAATCATTAACCTATATGTTATGGATGAGCCTTCAACATGCACTGAATACTGAGCTAAACTACAGTATGACTTATCATACTCAAACTGATGGCCAATCTAAGAGGACTATCTAAATACTTGAGGACATTTTGAGATCATTCTCAATAGGCTTCTAAGAAGGATGGGATCAACATCTTCCTCTATTTGAGTTCTTTTATAATAAAGGTTTCCACTCAAGCATCCAAATTGATCCTTATGAAACCCAATATGTGGAGTGGTGTAAAACACATGCATGTTGGGATGAAGTTTGGGAATGAAAAATATTAGGTCCGAAAATGGTTGATGAAATGGTGGGGAAGGTTAATACCACCCAAAAACACATTAAATCTACTCAGAGATGACAAAATATCTTTGCTGATAATCATTGATGAGACTAAGAGTTTGCTGTTGGAGACATGGTATTCTTTCGCATATCATCATGGAAGAGAGTTATGAGATTTTGGAATAAGGGAAATCATATTCAAAGGTACATCATCCCTTTATAAATCCTTGATCACATTGTAATAATGGCTTATCGACTAGCACTCCCACCAAACCTATCTCAAGTACATAATGTATTCCGTGTATCACTTTTGAGGAAGTACATACCTAAATAACAGAAAAAATATTTTCAATTAAATTTACATTTGATTTTATTTTTTTAAACCAACCAAAGTGTTATTTTAACATGAATTGCTTCATTTTTATGATATGGGTGATATTTTGAACAGAATAGTAAAAATGACCATTTTGAATTTTTAACTATTTTAAATTATTTCTATATTTTGTCCATAGATTTTTTTAAACTAATCTAAATTGAAATATTATTTCTTTTCCAGATTCTACACATAAATAGCTTTACTTAATTATTCTTGACCAAAATCTGATTCAACCATATGGAAGCTCAAACGAAGCTCAAAAGTTGGACCATGCAAACTGTTTACAGATTTGTCGATTTTTGGTGTGGGGTCATAATTCATTCATTATGGGTCCAATTGCTGTGAACGTTTGGGGGTGGACTCTCAAGATATATTGGAACATATTTCATGATCTATAAGACATGTTAATTTTCCTTTTTAGGGGTCATTAATGAATCATAATCCATAGGTTTTTGATTTGGAGAGACTGACTGGATAGAATAAATGGTTAGAGTAAAACAAGAATAAATCCCGGAATAAATTTCCAAATCCAATGTGATTTTGAGGGGAACCTCCCAAGATAATTATGCACAACATTAAAGAAGGTTGAAACACATGAAGATTTCATTTAATGGGGAAACAACGTTTAATTTTTAGAGGAATGATTCTGGATTTAAAAGGAGGGAAGATCCTCCCTCTCAAAGTATCTCATTTTATCTCATTCCCTTGAGGAAACCAAGGAGAATAAATTTTCGGCTTTCTATCTTTTATCTATTTTTTACATAGATCTGTAATAACTTATTATTCCACATTCATCTCGATTACCCTTACCATGTTGGGGTAAACATTTTGAGTGATTGGGTAGGGGTTGGTTTTCAATTTTATAATGCTTGAGTTCATAAACATAATTTAATGAAATTTCTTTCTTCCTCAAAGCAGTTTAAAATTATATATAGAGGAATTTATTATCATGTTCAATCATTCATGAATTTAAATTTTGTTATTGATTTTTTCCTTAGTTAAATAATCATTATCTCCCTCTACTGAATTCTGGTTTGTATACGATGGAATAGACCATGGATTATTGGTGAAGTACTCGACGATCGTCAGTATGTGTAAAAGGGGTAGTGAATGTTCTTGATTGTTTGGGATAAACAAGACCCTATCGGGTAGTGCCCATGTCAATTGAGGATATTCAATAAAACTATTTTTCACAAGGAAGGAGAGTTCACCAAGCTGAGATCTTGGTATGGTTTTCTCTCACCATGATAATTTAACCAAGGCAGCGAGAGGAAATGATTGTGGAAACTCTCTTTAATCAAATTAGAAGAAGAGGATTGAATTAAATCGAACAAGGATAGAATTACAATTGGAAAACCTACCCCAACCTAATAACCATTTTTATATCATAGTTTTTCAATCATTTGAATTTTAAATTTCATTTCAATCATTTTATCATTGATTTATTCTAAAAACACACCATTTTACCCTCATTTAAAAGAGGCCAATTGTTTCATGTTCACTCCTATTGAAGATAATTCATAAGTATAATCACTAGACTACACTAGGAAATATATAAAAATTGCTTTTTCAATCCATACAACATGCGTGCCTAAAAATTGGCGCTGTTTCCTAGGAGGTAGTTCCACTATAAGAAAACTGCAATGTAGCAGCGATTTACAGAAACCACTGCTAAATTTTGCGCTGGAAAACTATTAGCGGTGGTTTAAGGGAAGCGTCGTAGCTGCCTCATTTCGTGGCTCTTTTACAAAGTTTAGAGGCGGTTTTTACGAGCTCGGGATTTTATTTTATTTGCTCTGGTTATAACCGCCGCTAAAAAAATAAAATACAGTGGCTGTAAAACCACCGCTAAAGTCATGAGAACCACCGTGGAATGCACACAGGTGATGCGACTTTATAGAGGCGGTTAAAACCGCCACTAAATATAAAAAATACTTATTTTTAGCAGTGTTTTTAACCGCTACTAATGTCTTACCTATATACTTTTCGTGGCAGTTAAAACCGCCATGAAAAGTTGACCAGAAAAAACAAATTCTACTTCCACTGCACCACTACCCTGAAAAACAAATCAAACCAGAAATCTAGTTGAAAAGATCTATTGATGCTACCAACACTTCCCTATGTAAAATCATTCATTGCCTATTTTAATAATTCAATTTACATTAAAAACAACCATTTCTATAGTAAACACCATTTATATTAGGTGTTCATATTATTATCACCTCTACCATTACATCAAGATAAAAAACATACATATAATTATTCAAGAAAAAATACAGCCACCTTCAAATAAATGATCTGAAAAATAATCCCTCTTCATGGTATCAATTATGACTAACTTAGTCATATATTTCATCATCTCAATGAAATAGTTAAAATATTCAATCAATATATGATTCCCATATAAGATAAATATAAATTCCATTTCCTTCACCACATTAATAGTTTAAGGATAATATTTCTGAATAAACAAATTCATGAAACCTTCCTAATATTGGGTCTTTTGTAACTCAATATAAAAAATGGGCTTTAAATATTTACAACTCAGACCCTAGAGGTTTAATGTTGTGAACTTGATCTTATAGGTATTAGGAATTCGTAAAATACTAAATATTCTCTCAATATCATCCAACCATTACCTTACCCATTGAGGACATTTGTAAACATGGAATATGGAAGGATTATAATTATGGAATTCCCATATCAAATCTCAAGCATGAGTTCTGTAAGGATGAATATTTTTTCCAAATTATGGATAGAATAAGAAACCAAGTCAATCATAATTTTACCATTAAGTGGATTTTCTTATCATGAATTATATTTCAATAGCTTATTTAGGTTCACATGTATTTTTTTAAAGTGAAATGAATTTATATTACTTAAAAAATTAAATTCTATCAAATAAATATAGAACCTAACATAATCTCATAAAATAACATCAACTCAATAATATATATCAAATAAACATATATTAATTAATAATCAATATAATTTCTTTTATTATATCATAAATTTATTTAAAACATTCATGAGTCATATAAAAACATTGAAGGATAAATTGAAAATAATGATGACATTCAAGACCATGTAGATAGATTACATGAATATTTAAAATAATCAAAAGCCTTTGTATCCTAACAATGCATCATGAAGTTTCCGTATATTTTCATTTTAAAAATGAATGTTTAATAGAATTATTTATTGAAATTTAGTATATAAAATAGTATAATATTGATATAAATAAACAATATCTCAAATAAATGATAAATATATCTTTAAAACAAAACTAACCATGAATAACATCCTTTGATAACTCATGGATATTTAGGAAAAGTGTTTTTCATGATCATCATAACCTGTAAGATACAAACATTCATTTGAGGTATGTTTAATTTAAATTTTGGTTTAACTGAATTTTTTGTTTAATAAAATGATCCTTGAGAACATGGGGGGTTTGGAGGTACTCCAGGTATTTGGGATTTGAAAAATGAAGAAAAGAGGCTATCCAGTGCGTAGTGCTTGGTTGGTGCATGGTTAGAGATAACACGACACCATGGACCAGGGGATGTATGGCCTAAACCCCTTGGATAGAGGTAGTTGATGGCCACCACATGGGGTTTTAAAACCATGGGGATGGACCAACCAATCCATATGACCTGGAAACCTCTTGGACAGAGGCCAAATTGTGCATCTATTTTAATTTGGAGATATTCCCATTCCCCCCTTGAGCCTTAAAATTTCCTACCAAATTTTTCATGCATTTTATCCTCCAACCCCACGGTTTATGAACTAAGAGTTCTACCCTATTCCAGGGACCATTATCCTTTGAAACTTAGTCATTGAATGTTCCATTAGCTGTGAATCGAAGATCTACATGAGTATGCCACTCCTCATTCTATTTTATAGAAGAACCATATCTTGTTGTTTTCTGCTATTTTGAATCCTTAAACCCTTCTTTTCCAGGGTTGTTTTAGATTGGTAATTTAGGGTTTATTTTGACTTGAATGATGTTTTGTGATTAAGTGAGTAGTTATCTATGATATTGAGGTAAATTTATATGGGTTATATCCTATTGTATTAATGTGTATTCATGTTTATATGGATGTGATTTTGTACATTTATATTGAAAATTTAATTTTGGTGAATAAAATTATAATGTGTGTGTCTAAATGATGTGTTGTACCTTTCAAGGATGTTTGTGGATATATTGATGAAGAGTGGACTGGGATTATGGCTACCCATGGGGTGTTCCAATCCCAGTTTTATACTGTTTAATACCATCTCCCATTAAGAGGAACCTAGGTTTTATATAGGGTATGACCACATTTTATCATCATAAACAGAATATGTTAACCATTAACAATGCATGAAGATTCACTATCTACACATTCTGCCTCAACAAAGTGTCCACAACACTATCCCCATGATCACTATAAAATGACCCAATTTGTTCAACACATCACCAAATGGGTTTAACTCCTAGTCATCCAAAATCTCGACTACTAATTCAAACACAGGCCTAACTGGAATGATGTATACCACACTCGAGAAATCAAGACATAAAAGGAAACATCAGAAATCAATAAAATGCATAAAAGGAAACATTAGAAATCAAGAAAATGATAGGGCATGAAAATGTTTGGTGGTAACTATGTGCCACACATGTTACATATACAAACAGACTGTTCCCATATTTGTTCAACACATCAAAAATACAACTACTCATGGTCCGATGATGCATCGTCACCATCTCCACCTCCATCTCCACATTTTTTTGTCACCTGTAAGAACATTATATTGAAAATTAAATACTGTTTCATATTTATATTAAAACATAAAGCCAATGAAAGTTTTCAAACTAAATGATTTTTATTTTTTTTTGATTTTCCTACTGACCGCCAGTCGACGCACTACCACCCGGGGCATATCTGCTCATCTTTTGATGTATATCTGTCATCGCTTTTTGCAAAGAGGATATCTGAGCCCCCTGATCTTGAACTGTGGTTCATAGAAAAGAAATATCCCTCTGAGAATCTTCAGGTATGGACTGACTATAACCAAGAGTAGATGCATCTAGAATACTAGATGACATGCCAAAGACCTCAGATGGTACAGGTCTGAAACCCATCACGCACACTCTATAAGGATTATCCTTCCCAAGGACTTTAGCAACTGGGTCATCCTGGGAGACTGAGTAGGACTGCCCAGGATTGACATCCCATAGTTCTTTAATTTTTATCTACAAATAAAATATCAATATATATTAACATATTAAAAACTGATAATAAGTTATTATAATAAAAAATTGACTTCATACCCCAACTTTTTTTGTAGGGTCATTAACAAAACTTCAATCTGATTTTTTGTGAACATCCAACCACAGTTCAGTTTGGGATGCTTCATGCCCTAAATTCTATGACTGCATTAAGAAAATATAAATCACCAATTCAATATATTAAAAAAATAATATTGTCTTACAAATATTTAATCTAATTAAAATATTACATTGTCGTTCGACTTCTAGAAAAGAGTTTTGAGCCCGTAGTGTGAGGGATGACTTGGTTAGCTCGGTTTGATGAATTATGTCTTGAGAGATCCAGAAATAAATAAAATTCAATTTAACCGTAATGTATTAAATGTCATCTCATCTTCATATACATGTAGAAATGTAAAATTAAGATAATATAATAATATATATTTCAATACCATTTTCTTCTCATCACGATGTCTGTTAACAAAAACTTTCCACTGTTCTTTCGGTACCCCACTGGATAGCTTCTCATACATTTGTTGCAGGGTCAAAAAAGTATCATTGACATCACACCACAATCTCCATTTGAAATATTTCTATTTCATTCCAAGATTTTTCAACGTCCACTTCCATGTTATCACGTCAGCAACTATAAAGTGGAAGAACATCTATATACAGAAATTCATTTTGAACATATTAGTAACATGAAATTCAATTAAACCATAATTTAATAAAATTACCCTTATTTGAAAATCAAAAACATTATTTTTCTATCTTGGAGGCATATGTCTCCAATCATCATAAGAAATAGGAAGGGAAATGGGATCCGCTTCCAGTTGACCTAGAATCTAGACAAGTAACCCATCATTGTCATCTGTAGGGACCCCATAATAATAAAATGGAATGACTATCTTCTCTTCATTCATATTCCAAACATCTAAACTTTTTAATTTTTTCTCCACAGATGCATTTTTTTTTCATCTTAAATGAGAAAACAATTAGTATAAAAAAATGCAATAAATTTATTTAATTAAAATTTGTACCTTTGACAGTAACACTCCAGTATGTCTGTGATGAATTGGAAGAGGCGTGTCACCACCCCAATACTGAGGCTTCTGAAGGGGGAGTCGAAGACTCAGCCTTAAATGGGACACCCACAGATGGTGTGAGAGATGGTGCAAGGGAAGATGGTGTATGGGTGTAGGTAGCCGGTGCCTCAAATGTCGTGGGGAGGGAGCTAGATGGATCATCATCTATCGTAGAACTAGATGAAATAATGCATCACTTCCTCCTTGGAATTACTGTCATTTAATAAAATAAAATTTAGTTCAGAATATATATTTCAAAATAATTATTCAGAAAAAAATTAAAAATGATAATAGATGCCCAGTACTAACAGACAAAATATTTATAATAATGATAATGAATGACTGTAGAAATGAAACAATTGGTTGCTGAATGAATAAATAATTGTACATACAATAATTTTCCCCTTCAATCATGTCAGTTTCCTGCTCCATTTCTTCATCCACTTCATTCATCTTTGCTAGACTAATATTTTTAATATCATGATGGACAAATAATCCTACTTCCTGTTATTGATGAAATTCAATTTCAGAGGTCAAATATTCCACTTCATCACCCATATCAAAAAAATCACTTTGTATTACGTGAACAACTACACTAAACCATTCATACACAACATCATTCACATAATATACCATTTTTTCATGCGATTATAAGATATATAGATCATGTAATTCATGATCACCGACATCCATCAAGCGAGAGAAGTTCACAGAGGTAAATTGCAAGGAATCTCTTTTAACACCTCTGATAATATCGACCCATTTGCATTTGAATAAAAAAACAGAAAAATGTACATGGTAGTTTAATTCAATAATATCAAGCAGTTTTCTATAGTATCCCACTTCATAAAATGTTAATATAACACTATTTTGTGATTTCAAACCCACTTTTCAATCGACTGTATGAAATCTAAAGCCATTCACATTATAAGCGTCGATATTTATAACTTGTTTTATAGGACCTCTAGCAAGAAACTTAAAATCTTCTGATAAGTCTGCTCGAGTGTCAATATTCATGATCTGAAAAAAGAAATATAATTTAATAGATTTAAAAAATGTATGTGTCAAACTAATATTCGTATTTATTGAAATATTCATGATCTTACACATCGTGCAACCCATTCTACAAGATCTTTATTCACAGCTTTCATTATATCTTTCTCATTTCATGTTTGTACTGTCATTTGTATCTTTTTTTGTATCCTAAAATCTTCAATAAATGGATATGCATGTTCACTATTCAGCAACACGTATCTATGTGCCTGTAATTATTCCAATTATGTTAGTGTCACATTTGAGGTCCTCCAAACTGATCGGCCAATAGTATCAAACATTTTTGATTTTTGATGCATTTGAGATTGAGTTGATGTGTCTTAAACACCTCCAAATCGATTAAATCTTGTCTCAATATCATACAAATATCTGGAACAAAAGGTACGACACTCCTTAGACAAATAGCCTTCAGTAATAGAGCCTTCTGGTTGAGCTTTATTTCTCACGTATGCTTTCAAATTCCCAAGATATCTGTGAAATAAAATAATAATATTATGAATTTTTTTAAATGTCAAAAATTATTTACTTAAATGAAAAACATATAAATAAAATACCTCTCAATTGGATACATCCATCGATAATGAACAGGGCCTCTTAATTTAGCTTCCTTAACCAAATTCATAGTTAAATGCATCATGATAGTAAGAAATGATGGAGGAAAGATCATCTCCATTGCACAAATGGTCAATACAAACCTCTCCCAGAGGTTTTCAATCTAAAATGGATGTAGAGATTTCTCACATAATTTCCTAAAAAATGTGCAGAAGTGGAGTACAACAATAGTAACTTTCTTAGGTAATAATGCACGCAATGTCAATGGTAGTAACTGTTGTTAGAAAATATGTGAATTGTGACTTCTCAATCCATGTAACATGCGATTCTTCAAGTCAACACACCTTGATAAGTTACTCAAATACCCATTAGATACCTTAAAATAATTTAAAATTCGAAGGAATGTATCTTTATCCCTATTTTTCATTGCAAAAATGGCCGGAGCATACTTTTCATTCTCATCTAGCCCGAGATCACGTTTTTTGTTCATTACTTGTAAGTCTTTGCGAGCATTGAGATGATCCTTCAACTTTCCATGCTCATTAAGTAATGTGAAAATAAAATTATCACATACATTCTTCTCAATATGCATCACATTAATATTGTGCCGTAATAAATTAAATTCCCAATACGGGAGTCTAAAGAATATATTTTTTCTTTCATTTATGCGTTCTAATTTCACCTGATGATCCACTTCAGACCCGTTTTCTGCTATCATTCAAATGATGAACCTTCCCAAAACGTGTTTCAAAATTTTCAAGCTGTGTCAATATTTCAGAACCAGTTAAAAACTTTGGAGGTGGTCTATGACCAATGGAACCATTAAATTTTGATCTGTTCAGCCGAAATCTATGAGATGCATCGAGAAATCTTCGAGGGAACAAGAAGCACCATTTTCTACAGTGAGGTAGCCGTTTGGGCTCAAAATCAAAGATACAAATGGGACAAGACAAACTCGTGTAAGTGTTCCAACCAGATAAATTACCAAGCCCAGGAAAGTCACTAATTTCCACATTAAAGCAGCATGCATTTTGAACATTTTTTTGGAAGAATAATCAAATTTATCAACACCGTTGCTCCATAACTCCTACCATTCGTCAATCAAAGGCTAATAGTATACATCAATATCATTTCCAGGCATTT
This sequence comes from Viscum album, assembly GCA_963277665.1. Lineage (NCBI taxonomy): Eukaryota > Viridiplantae > Streptophyta > Magnoliopsida > Santalales > Viscaceae > Viscum > Viscum album. The sequence continues at coordinate 1,428,944,728 of OY728147.1, read as the reverse complement.
GTTTTCCAGGAATAATAATCGAAATGATAAAATATTTTTATTGCATACACATCCAAGGAGGCAGATTATAATGGATCAAAACAACTAGCCAAATGCTATAACTGGTACCCAAAGTCCTAAATGGGTTGAATCCATCGACAACCAATCCCAATAGAAAATTCCTAGTATCAGCAGAGAAATATAGATGTAATGAATCAAATGACTTCCACGATTGGGAATCTCGTGGATGTCTCATTAACCCATTATTGTTTTTATCTACAGAATGTCACTTCATGTGTTCAGCGGTTTTCGATGACATGAATAGACTTTGTAATCGAGGATTCAAGGGAAAGTAATAAAAAAACCGTTGAAGGTGTGTTCCTTTTCTTCTTCTACATGAAATTATGTTCCTTCAGAATTCCAACACCACCCTTTTATAGCCATCTAGATGAAGAACATTTCTTTCAGTTATGTCTACTTGAATCCTCTCCCCAATAAAGCATATAATCATTGGGACACACATGTATTTTTGTATAATTCAGACCAATCTTGTTAACAACTTTTTTTCATATCATAAAAAGATTCTGGGATTTTCGCTTCAGGAAATGCATCATGAATCAATTCCAATATCATTGACATTGCCTTATTTGTAATTCCATATAGACATTTGATATGGTAAAACTTCAGCAGAAATGAAAGATTTGAATATTTCAAACACCCACTATACAACTCTTGATTTCAATCGTGAACTAAATCAGGAAACACATTTTCCTCAGTGAAGTTTTCTCTTACATTTGGCTCCACAGAATCAAGAGGAGGATCCAATGATATGTTAAAATCTTTATCTTCTTGTGTTAGAGTGTCAAAAACATCACTTGTCACGTTGCAATTTGTATCACCCTCTTATGGTTGTTCTTATATGTTTTGATGCTAATAGTGGTGTCTTGCATGCCGAATGCATCATTTATGAGGTTTTTCATTTCATTTTCCATTGTCGACGAAATTGGGACCTCTTTATGTGGATTAAAATCCGTGCTCAATCATTCTGTAACATTTGATTCTCCATACCAAACCCAACAAAAATATTGACCAGGGAATTGCTTCAGTATTAAATGTTCATAAACATCATCTCTCTTCAACCATGTTCAAAACTTACATTTAGGACATAAAAATCTTATTCTCCCGTCAACGGATTGATTAGAAATTGAAAAATCTAAAAACTCATTTAATCCCTTAACATACTGAGGTGTGTTCCTTGGTAATGTGATCCAGCTTTTATCCATGTATACCACAATGTTCCTACACAATAATAAAAAAAATTAAAACACATAGTTACTATTATATTGAGAAAGAGATTTATATATATGATAGTGTAAGATTTCAGAAACATAATATAATTAAGATGAGCCCCTGAGTTAGATATGAACCCACTAGTGTTTGGGATAGGGGAAGTTTCTTTGGTAAAGATAAACAGTGTTCTAACGATGCCATATTACTCAATTATCACATGGTCAATACTGAAAGTTATGCTAAACAGTATTCCTATCATGTTTCTCCTAAATCTCCAAATTCTCAACCCTTGACTTTTGAAATACTTTATAGTATCAAAATAAAATATTAGATAACAAATAGTAACATATGCATTACTTGGTTGGAATCACAGTTCATGAGAAAAAAATAATGTTTCCAATATTGATGAAGAAGTATAGAAATAGCAGGATGTAACCCTTAATTAGTCCTGATTGTGTGACTCTAAATCGAAAAGAAAATGGTATGGGATTCATGACCATAAACTAAATGACCCATGTTCAAAGACCGTATCTGACTCCTTCAACCCAGGTAGTAAAAGTGGGACATCCCTTATGCCACTGCTTCCATTTATGATTAGAGAGTGCATATATTTTCCTCTTGATATCACACAACCACGCACTAACAAAATCTCAAAGAGTGAGAAACCCACTATTATCAACAATAGTGGTCATTAGTTTTATTGAGTTATAGTTAATTATGAGATCATCCATATTCATGATACCATATTTTACCAATTCATATCAGGTTAACTTGAATCATCTCTTCATGTAGGCTACCCCAGTTTATTTTCCGAATTCTCGCTCAAATTTACCCAAGAGATGAAGGTAGAACAGTTCTTGTAGTTTAGCTTGGGTTATCGAATCCCCAGAGACCTATGAAGAAACCTATAGAGACATACATTCTATGGACTATTTTTGGAAATGAAGTGGCCAACTTGGGTTGATTTTATGTTGGTTAAAATTATAACTAACAGATTTAAGTGAATTCAATTTAAAAGAATGTGTTGATCCTAGGTTATCACTCAGGGTGGATTGAACGTATTTCCTTTTTAATTATTTCAATTTCTTATATTTGAGATGGTTTCATTTATGGAGATAAAACAATATCATCACTTACTAGTTTAATTCCTACACCCTTTAATACTAATCACCTATACACTTGAGGATCAATGTTTTGAGCACTTCAAGGTAAAGGTTCGTATTAGCACTTGAAGTGTGTGACCTTAAATTCAACAAGGATGATGGAGTTTAAAAATCATCAAATAAAAATCTCAATTAAGAGAAATGATTATACATTAATGGGGTGATAAATAACATCCAATCCATCCCCTTTATACTCCCTTGGTTCATCCCATAAGTGGTTTAGCCCTCCATTGATCCCATGGTTTCAATGGAAGCGGAAAGTAGACTCATGAGGGAGGAAATGGAGAAGTAAAGAAAACAACAAAAATAAAATGATCACTCCACCGTTGTGTGAATAATTTAACAATATTTGGTGTGAATAAATTCACACCTTGAGGCAACGATATCAAATTGAGATGTAGAACAACAGAATAAGAGGATAAGAAGAACGTTTATTAAGAAACTAATTTGAATTGAACAACTTACAAGTGAAAGACAAACATGAGACAACAAAATCACAGCATAACATTACAATTGAACAAATCATCCAAGATTATTAAATCCTCAAATACAACTGCCTTAAATTGGAATTTTTGAGCCCTTGGGTCGATCCTACAACAGTACAAGTCTCCTAAATTAATTTTGGTAGGCCATAGGTGGGTGGAATGTAAGGAAGAGTTGATTTTTCCACCCTTAACCCGAGGTGGCATCCAGCTTTTCATCACCGAATAGAAGTGCTTATAAGACCTTCTAGATGGACTAATCTGAGTGGGACATAGAATACTAAAATGGAGCATCAGATATATTATAACCTCCTGTAAAATTTTGGCCTATTTGGAGTTGTGGATTCGGAGATTTGATCACATTAGTGGGCTATGTTTCTGGGCCGCAGAATCTGGCCTAGAATTTTATATCTAACTTGGGACACTTAAATAACCATAATGAAAGAATAATTAGCACTGGTTTATGAATAATTATTTGTTAATATATATTTCTTATAGTAGAATAAGAAATTTGGGATTCATTGGGCCTGTATTGTGGGCCACACATTCTCATCAGTGGGTTGGTGTCCAATCTGCCTCCTCCAGAATTGCTTCCTTTGATTGCCAAATATCTCCATCAACCTTTATGAATCTTTCATTGATCCTTTAATGAAAAATGTTCATATTGAAATGAATATCCAGTTAAAAATAATATAAAATTAAAATATGTATAATTATATTCCTTAATATTAGATGAATCATTGGGTACTTCAAATGATGTTAAAAAATGTACCACATAATAGTGCATTTTAAGAAGTTATTACAATCATAATGTGAGATGATGTTTAAAGTGTAAAATTCACTAAAATAGTGTTTATGAATAAAAAAGAACATTAATATTATGTATATTAACAATGAATATAAGCCTCATTTAGTGTCTAATCACACCCCCCCAACTTGAGTTTTGCTAGTCCCGAGAAAAATATATCTCAACAATATGAAATTCGAATTCTCATTTCCAAAAACATTTTAATACACAATGATCACGAGAAACCCATATACCAAACAATCATGAAACCCATCAAAATATTTTAATACAAGATAGTTTCATAATCATATCCCAATCCCAAACCCATTCCTTTTTTCAAATTCATTGTCATATTTTATCCAATATCAATTAAGTATGAGGATGTGTTGTGCATCACAATAGACATGGCGGTTCATCTTTATTCAAGGGGGAAATGACGGAAGCACTAAGTGGAATCAGATTTGAATATTAATATTAGTATTCAATTTTTTTAATAGTATTATTTTTTTTATTTTTTTTACAATTTTTCCATGGTAATTGAAATTGCACCCAAAAGAATCAACCCCTGTAGCGAGACATTGCCGATGACTCCCAGGCTCAAGGACCTTAGGGAACCAAGTGAAGCCCACATACTCGAAAATCATCTCGAGTTAAATCAGTAAAAAAAAATTCAAATTACTAAAAATAGAGATAAAATTACTAACTCTGGGCCAGAAAACTATGGAGTCACGATCCCCAAGTGCCGAAAGCCACACATTTGGTCATTTCATTGCTCTACACACAATTTTTTTTGAATACTAATATTAAACTAAAATGATCACCAAAACTATGCTATTTATTTAGGGGACCCCATGAACTCAAACTAATAACCCACTACCCAAAGGACGTGCATTGTGATCTTTTTTTGGATGAAAATATAAATGATCAAATATCACATTGGACAACCACACTTTCCAAAATATATGCTCATGAAATTATACAAGGATTAAAATCAGAATCAGGGCATGTTAAATTATTTGATATTTAGTTTCAAAGTGTGCAATGTGTATTACCATGTTCAAAGTTAAAGGAATTTTTCCTTCCATTTACACATTTTTTTTTTCAAATCATTCATTTTTTTTGACTCAAAATCAATTTTTTTATTTTATCCCCCCCAAATTTAAACAACACTGTCCCCAATGTTTAAAGAAAAGAAACTTTGGAAGGGGGTAGAGGTAGAGAATGAAAGTTCGAAAAGTAAATTGAAAATGAGGATCATGGAATGAGGTCACCTGGTGGTTGAAGTTGAAATTATTTCTGCTCCCTATTAATCCTTTGATATCCATGTCACTTACAGAGTTCCCTAGTAGAAAAAAAAACAAAAAAACAATATATATATATATATATATATTAATATATTTATATAATAAATAAAGTAAAATATAAGTATATATATAAAAATTATAGAATAAAGAATCACAAAAAGTCGTAGGTTAGTGGTAAGCATGCGCCCCTGTCTCCCTTCAGTCCCGGGTTCGAATCCCTACGGCTTCGTCGGTTGTGACGGGGTTTTCCCCATGACCCACGACGTGTCCCTTATTATTAATATTATAATTATAATTTTTTTATTTTTATTTTAACCTACAAACACATAAAAAAACAAACTGATGATACATTGTCTTCTTCTAAATTTTTGGGTAAGGCATTACTCAAGGATCACACCACGTGACACAGATGAATATGATACTCCCCTTTTATACCCATCCATACTCATAATAGAAGAACATGTCAACAGTCTATTTTTTAAATATAGTAAAAGTTTAATTAATATTATTTAAAATATAAAGTTGATTAAAACAAAAAATTGATAGGAAACTTGAAAACCATGGGTTGCCTCCCACGCAGCACTTTGTTTAAGGTTGTTATCCCGACATAGATCCTAAATCTCTCAATTTTTTCCCGGTTCATAGATTGGCTCAATTAACTCAACCTCTATTTCATGTTTATTGAATGATTCAATGAATGGTTTTAACCTTTGACCAGTGAACTTGAAAATATAACCACTTGTGGGATCTTGAATCTCTACTGCCCCATGGGGGTACACATGATGCACTATGAAAGGTCCTAACCATCTAGACCTTATCTTTCCCGGGTGTAAATGAAGTTTTGAACTATACAAGAGCACAAGTTTTCCCGGTTCAAAATGTTTGTCCTTGATATTCCTAGATTGGTAGGCTTGAACTCTAGCTTTATTGATCCTTGAATTTTCATAAGCCTCCATCCTTAATTCCTCCAGTTCATTGAGATCTAATTTCCTTTTTGTTCCGGCCAATGAGAGGTCATAATCCATTTTCTTAATTGCCCAAAAGGCCTTATGCTCAATTTCAACAGGTAAATGTCATGATTTTCCATAAACCAACCTATATTGTGACATTCCAAGGATGGTTTTGAATGTTGTACGATATGCCCAAAGAGCATCCAAGAGTTTCTCGGACAAATATTTCCTAGAAGGATTGACAGTTTTCTCAAGAATTTGTTTGATTTCATGATTGGCTAACTCAGCTTGAACATTGGTCTGTGGGTGGTAAGCAGTGGACACTTTGTGAGAAATTACATATTTTTCCTTGAGTGATGAGAATGGAAAAATGCAAAAATGAGTTCCACGATCAATAATTATAGCCATAGGAATTCCAAATCTAGAGAAGATGTTTTCCTTGAGAAATCTAATCACAGTTTGATAATCATTCAATGTTTTAGGAATGGACTCAACCCATTTGGAGAAATAATCGATAGCTAAGAGAATGTAAAGATATCCCCTAGAGTTTTGGAAGGGACCCATGAAATCAATTCCCCAACAGTCAAATATTTCAACCACTAAGATGGGAGTGAGTGGCATTTGATTCCTTTTTGTGAAGGACCCTACTTGTTGACACCTAGGACAACTTTGAAAAAATGTGTAGGAGTCCCTTGAGATGGTGGGCCAGAAAAGACCACACTGAAGAATCTTAGTAGATGTTTTCTTAGAGGAAAAGTGACCTCTACATGCCTCACTATGACAGAATTTAAGGATAGAATCTTGTTCAGATTCTATGAAACACCTTCTAATGACTTGGTTAGGGTAAAAATTATATAGGTATGGATCATCAAACACATAGTGTCTAACATCAGAAAGGAATTTCCATCAATATTGAGTCCCTAAGAATTTTGTAATTACTCCTATAACTAAGAAATTGTCTATGTCGACATACCATGGGCAGTCACTCACATAGTATAGGTGTTCATCAGGAAATGAATCAGACATAGAAAGGTGATTTGAGTTTTCTTTGAATTCCATCCTAGAGAGGTGATCATCTATAAAATTTTCAACACCCTTTTTATCTTTGATTGTGAGGTCAAATTCCTGTAAGAGAAGGACCCACCTAATTAGTCTATCCTTAACATCTTGTTTTTGGAAGAGGCATTTTAGTGCAGAATGGTCAGTGAACACAGTTATGGGGGATCCTAAAAGGTAGGACCTAAACTTCTCTAAAGCAAACACAATAGAAAGTAACTCCTTTTTAGTAGTGGTGTAGTTGATTTGGGAATCATTTAAGGATTTTCATGCATAAGCAATGACATAAGGTGTTTTATCACAATGTTTTCCTAACACAGCTCCTACAGCAAAGTCACTGGCATCACACATAAGTTCGAAAGGAAGGTTCAAATTAGGAGATTTCATGACGGTGGGAGAGGTGAGAGACGATTGTAAGGGCGAGAATGAACCCTCACAGATTTCTTTCCAAAAAAAAGGAGGATCCTTTACTAGGAGAGCACAAAGGGTATGAGAGATTGAACTAATGTCCTTGATGAATCTTCTATAGAAACCAACATGTCCTAAGAATGACCTCACTTCCTTGACAGTTTTGGGTGATGGAAGGTGAAGAATGATGTCAACCTTGGATTTATCAACTTCAATCCCCCTACCTAAGACCAGATAGCCTAGAATTAGTCCCTCTATAACCATGAAATGGCATTTTTCCCAGTTTAGGACAAGATTATTTTCTTCACATCTTGAAAATACTCTCTCCACATTCTGCAGACATCCCTCAAATGTATCCCCAAACACAGAGAAGTCATCCATGAAGACCTCTAGAAAATCCCCTACCATGTCTGAGAAGATTCCCATCATGCACCACTAGAATGTTCTAGGAGCATTGAATAAACCAAAGGGCATGTGTTTGAAGGAAAAGGTTCCGAATGGACATGTGAATGTAGTCTTCCCTTGATCCTCTAGGGAGAGCTCAATTTTATTATACCCTGTGTACCCATATAAGAAACAGTAGAAGGCATGACCTGCCACTCTCTCAATGACTTGGTTAATGAATGGTAAGGGGAAATGGTCCTTCTTGAGGAATGAGTTTAGCTTCTTATAGTAAATGGAGACCCTCCATCCACTACTCACCCTTGTTGGAAGAATCTCTCCATCATCATTGGTTATCACTGTGATTCTAGCCTTTTTTGGAACCACTTGGATTGGGATCACCCATTCACTCTCAACTATAGGATATATGATACCATATTTTAACAATTTTAGAAGTTTTTTCCTTACTACCTCCATGAGATTAGGATTGATTCACTGTTGAGGTTGACGACATGGCTTTGAATCAGATTCAAGAACAATCCTATGAGTCCCAATAAGTGGGCTAATCCCAGGAATATCAGATAGGGTCCAACCAATGGCTTTCTTATGTTTCCTAAGGACATCTAGAAGCATCCTGTCATGATTGTTTTCAAGAGAAGAATAAATTACAATAGGATGTGTTTGATTGTCCCCTAGGAAGGCATACATTAGTGCAGTAGGAAGTTCCTTCAATTCAAGATCAGGTTGGTTCAGAATTTCAGTAGAAGATTGGGACATTAGATCAAATTCAATTTCTTTTTTAGAGGTTCAGATAGGATTGATTCCCCGCATGTAGAAGTTTCAGCTACTAGATTGGGTTGATCAGATTTAGGGAAGGAATTTTGAAAGGTTTCACTGATTGTTGGACCTAAGACTTCATCATAAGAGCAATTTGAAAATGATTCAAGCCAAGGAGATAAACATCCTTCATGTGAGCAAAGGAAATCAATCTCATCTTGACTTAAACATTCATCAAATATTCCTTTATGTTCAATGGATTCATTATCAATGCTTCCTATCATGTTTACTTGATGAATGTCCTCATCATACCCTATTTGTGAGCTTGAATTATAGATGTTCAAGTCTAGACTCATGTTTCCAAAGGTGATGTTCATGTTACTATTTTGGACTCGGATAACAGAGTTGATTGTTGCAAGGAAGGGATGACCGAGGATAATTGGGGTTTGTTCCTTATTTCCTAAGTTTGGATGGTTGTCAAGGACAATGAAGTCAGCAGGGTAGATGATGTTTTCAACCATTACCAGAACATCCTTTAAAATTCCCTTTGGAACCCTAATTCTACAATCAGCAAGTTGAAGTGTGACAGATGTGGGTTGGATTTCTCATAAGCCTAACTGGAAGTACACCGCATATGGGATGAGATTGACACTAGAACCTAGACAACACAAGGCCTTGACAACTTTGCTCTCTCCTAGTTTAACATTGATGTAAGGGCAACCCAGGTCTTTCAACTTAGGAGGAATGGTCCCTTAAATGGTGGTACTCACATTAGCAGCAAAAGGACATGGTTTTAATGTGAAAATTTTCTTTTAAAAGTTCACAAGTCCTTAAGGTAATTTGAGTAGGCTGGTATGGTTTGGATTGTATCGAAAAGGGGAGTGTTCAACTTGACTTGTGAGAAGATTTCCCTCAATGTTTCACTCAGTTCAGGATTTGGTTTCCCCCTCATGGGTTGAGGAAATGGTGCAGGTTATGGGGTTGTTTGTTGAAGATTTTTTTCATTGACAATTTTATCATATTTTTCAATTTTATCATTTGGTTCATTTGAATTTTCATCCAAGTTTTCATCTTTATGTGGGTTTTTAATTAGTTGTTCAGGTTTCTCAATTGATTTCCCACTTCATAAAACAGTCACAGACTTTAGTTGTTCATGAGTTGTTTGATTACAAATTGACTCTCCCCTTGAAGTTGAGGATGGCACCACCTGAGTAGGCATGGGTGCCTTTCCAGTTTTGATGGTTTTAGGTTATTATTTAAGGGAAGAGACTTCCGAGTTCATACATTACAGTTGTTTGCATAGTTGTTCTAGTAGGCTTTGTGGAATAGTTTGGGTTGTTGTTTGAGAAGATTGGTTTATTGCGGGGGGATATATTGGAGGTGGGATGGTTTATTGAAAATGGACTGGTGGTTGTTGGTATTGGATTGTTTGGGTTTGGAACTGGTTATGGGTTTGGTAGTTCTGATGGGGGTAATGATTTTTTCCTTGTGGTTGGATAGGTTATTGGATATCTTTTCAGCGGAATCCTCGGTGGTCGTTATACCTTGGGTTGAAGGTGTTTTGGTATTGAGGCTATTTAATGTTCAAAGCATTTACATCCGCTGGGGGTCCTATGAAAAGAACATCCTTGAAGGATGGAATGGTTGGGCTGTTGTCTGTCTTATGGTCATGTTTTTCACAAATTGTGAAAACAATGTCTACAGTTTGGATTTTATGGACTTTCCTAAGGTCTATATCTTCAACCTTCCTAGAGAGTTTTGGAGTTTAACCCTAAGGCTTTACTCTTCTCTAAGTGTATGAATTCCAGTAGTGCTTTGTGTATTTTCAGAAAAAGGTGATGTTCCCCATGTTTGGTTTTTTTCTGAAAGGCTTTCTAGATACAGGTAAGCATCATTTGGGGATTTGTTTTTAAATGTTCCATTACACATCATGTCAAGGAATTGTTTGTTCCCTGGACCCAACCCTTCATAGAAAATTCTCACTTGTTCAGGAATAAAAAAACCATGGTGTGGAACCATGTTTAGAGTGTCTTTGAACCTCTCCCATGTTTCATATAATGACTCTCCCTCTTTTTCAAAAATGTTTTGGATACTCTTTTTAAGTGAAATTGTTTTGTGGTGGGGAAAGTATTTTTTGTAGAATTCTCTTTTTAGTTGGTACCCAGAGTTTATGGAAGATGGTCTCAAATTTTTTAGACAATTCTTAGCTCTACCCTTTAATGAAAAAGGGAATAGTCTCAGCTTAGTTGATTCTAGTTGATGTGGGGGACACAGGGTTTCTACAATGTCATTGAACTCCTTAATGTGAAGGTAGGGCATCTCGGACTCCATTCCATGGAATGTGGGAAGGTGGTTTAGGACATGGGGTTTAAAGATGTATTTGTAATCTACTAGGGAACTCTATCTAATGCATGTGGAGACATTGGTCCAGGATGGTGTGAAGTAGTCATTCGGGGTTTGATCAATTGCATTCCCCATGTTTGGGGCTGCCTGATTTGGGTTTCCATTTTGGTTCTCACCCGGGTTTATGAGTTGGTTTCTTTGAAGACCATACATTGAAATTGGCTCAATTTTTGACTCTGTGGTATTAGGAATATTAGGATCTAATGGAAAGAGTTTCCTTGTTGTACTTGACTCCCCAACCCCAGGACTATCCACCCTAAATAGACAGTTTGATTGATCATGAGTGTAGGCGGACATGCGCCAAAAGAAAAAAACGAGAAAGGGACAAGATAAGATAATTTGGATGAGAAAAGAAGAAATGGGGGAGAATATAATGGGTGTTTAGATGACTTACTTGGGTCCCTGGAAACGGTGCCAAAATTTGATTCTCACTCAAATTTACCCAAGAGATGAAGGTACAATGGTCCTTGTAGTTTAGCTTGGGTTATCGAATCCTCAAAGACCTAAGAAGAAACCTATAGACACGTACATTATATGGACTGTTTTTGTCTATGATGTGGAAAAATTGGGTTTATTTTATGTGGTTTTAAAGTATAACTAATATATTTAAGTGAATTCAATATAAAATAATGAGTTGATCCTAGGTTATCGCTTGAGGTGGATTGGACGTATTTCATTTTTAATGATTTCAATTTCTTATATTTGAGATGGGTTCATTTAAGGAGGTAAAACAACGTCATCACTTACTAGTTTAACGCCTAAACACTTTAATACTAATCACCTATACACTTGAAGGATCAATGTTTTGCGCACTTCAAGGTAAAGGTTCGTATTATCACTTAAAGTGTGTGACCTTAAATTCAACAAGGATGATGGAGTTTAAAAATCATCATATAAAAATCCCAATTAAAGAAGTGATTATACATTAATGGGGTGATAAATAACATCCAATCCACCACCTTTATACTCCCTTGTATCAACCTATAAGTGTGTTATCCCTCCATTTATTCCATGGTTTCAATGGAAGCGGAAAGTAGACTCATGAGGGAGGAAATGGAGAAGTAAAGAAAACAACAAAATAAAATGATCACTCCACCGTTGTGTGACTAATTTCACATGATTTGGTGTGAATAAATTCACACCTTGAGGCAAAGGTATCCAAGTGAGATTTATAAAAACATAATAAGTCGATAGGAAGAACTTTTATTAAGAAACTAATGTGAATTGAACAACTTACAAGTGAAAGACAAACTTGAGACAACAAAATCACAGCATAATATTACAATTGAACAAAGCATCCAAGATTCATAAATCCTCCAACAACACTACCAAAAATAGTAATTTTTGAGCCCTTGGGTCAAGCCTCCAATAGTCCAAGTCTACTTAATTTATTTTGGTAGGCCATAGGTGGGTGGAGAGTAAGGGAGAGTTGATTTTTCCACCCTTGACCCGAGGTGGCAGCCATCTTTCCTTTACCAAACAGAAGCACTTCGAAGACATTCTAAATGGCCGAATCCGAGTGGGACATAGAAGAGGAAAATTGATCCTAAGATGTCTTATAACCTCCTGTAAAATCTAGGCCCATTTAGAGTTTTGGATTCCGAGATATGATCATATTATCAGGATGTTTGTCTGGGCCGCAGAATCTGACCCAGAATTTTATCTATAACTTGGGATTCTTAAATAGCCATAATGCAGGCCGAATTAGCACTGGATCCTGAATACTTATTTGTTCCTCTATATGTCTTCTAGTATCATACAAATGTTGGGATTAATTGGGCCTGTATTGTGGACCCCACATTCTCATCAGTGGGCTGATGTCCAATATGCCTTCTCTAGAATTTCTTCCTTTCATTGCCAAATATCTCCATCATCCTTTATGAATATTTCATTGATCCTTTAATGAAAAATGTTCATATTTAATTGAATATCCTGTTAAAAGGAATATAAAATTAAAATATGTATAATTATATTCCTTAAAGTTATATGAATCATTGGGTACTTCAAATGATGTTAAAAAATGTACCGCATAATAGTACATTTTAAGAAGGTATTACAATCATAATGTGAAATGATGTTAAAAGTGTAAAATGCACTAAAATTGTGTTTATGAATAAATAAGAACATGAATATTATTTATATTAACAATGAATATTAGCCTCATTTAGTGGCTAATCAGGTCCACACATCATAAACTTAAACAATGTGCACCTGGGTCAAATTTTTCTAACCTTAAACATCATCTATATCAGTACAACTTTCATGAACTAAAATAATATAAGTAAATAGACACACAACTAATCATGGTGAACAATTGTAAAGAGAAACCTAGGAAAAAATTGACTCTCCACTAACTGGATATGACGCTAACCTAATCTAAGTTAAGCATTTGGATTTGAAAAATGGAAGAAAACCTGTTAGGTTGAAAATACGTAAAGGGAAACCTAATAAGAAGACAATTCCTTGTGAACTAGGCCTCACCAATATGAGGATAAAGAAAAATTTAAGGTGATAAAATAAATGAATTAATGATTGTGGTGTATATAATATTAATCTAGTAGAAGTCATGCTGTACTCGCTTGGCCCTTTTGACTATGAAATTTTTTAAGCATTCACTTTCTCTCTCAACCCCAGTTTATGATTCCAGAGGTATATTTATGAAATGTGTGAAGAAATAATTTTGGGTTGATCAAACCATTTTAAACATTGGAATCCACACTCTAAATCTACCCCTTTGATATCCTTATCATGTTGAGTGAACTATTTTATCCAAATGGACTAAAAATATTGCTATAGTGATGGTAGTTATGCCTATACCCATCCATGATCCATATAAAGGAGGAACTATTTCATCCATATGAACTAACTATAGTGTTAATTTGATGGTAGTTATGTCTATATCCATCTATGATCCATGATCAAAATGAAATAATTCATCCAAATAGACTAAATCTAGTATTACAATTATTGTACTTATGCATATACCCATACATGATCCATGAACCCGAGGAAATATTTCTGACACTAGCATTTTTGAGAACCATATTTGACTTTATTCATTACCAATTCAATGTTCAATTGGTTTCAGATTATTTTAATGATGTTTCCTCCAAAAATATCATAGGTTATTATGAAGTGTTAATCAAGCTAAAACAAAATCTACTGAATGTATGACAATTAAGAATAACAAAATCTTCATTCATTAATAAAAAAAATGAGAAGAGGATCCATATTCTAGAGTCTCTCTTCGATGTTACAGGTAAAGAAAAATGATAAAAACAACTATAATATACTCAAAACATCCAAATCTAAAAATTAATCAAATTCTTGATGATAATTAATAATGGACTATTGAAGGTTCATTTGTTTAATATATTTAAATTTAGCCAATGGATGTGTCTTCTTAACATGGGAGATTAGTTTTAAACTCATTTATATAATGTGCTCAATCCTTATGTCTACTGATAGTAGCTACACCTACACCCTTTCCACATGAACCTCATGTTCTCGTGGTTTTTATATCTTCATATATATTCAATCATGAGGCCATGCTTCTTCAATAGAAATATTATGCAACTACTTAATGGAATCCTCTATATCTTTGTCTTGATGGTTAGAAATATTGAATATGAGGAGGCTATATTCTTGGACTACCTATTCCTCTTAGGAAGTGAGAAAATGATGGATAAGAGAATATAAGTTCCAATAATTGAACCAAATTGTACCCAAGCCATAAAAGAGTTGGAGAAGAAACTCCACTTTGCCAATATTATCTTCTATCCCCATGATGATAGATAAAAATTGGCACCAAACACATTTTATCACAGCATAGTTTTTTACAGTGATGTTGGGATCCAAATACTATTTACTTGATTCTGTAATTAGTAAGCTAACGATACTGTAGAAGCCAACCTGTTTTATCCCCCCATGGAGCCACTATAACTAAAATGTAAGTATGAAGCTAATGATACTATAGAAGCCTCCCTATTTTATTCCCCACACCCATGGTGCTTCTAGACCATAGCATGTTAAAGTTATCTAGAAAACACCACACCCAGAATTCAATCACTAAAAAAATGGGTAAACTAAAAAAATAGACTTAAAATCATTAGAAAATTAGAAAATTATTTCATGGGGTGTAAAAATCAACCCCATAATGAAACATTATTTCCATATAATGTAATTAGTAGAATTATACAATTCAAAATGATATAACCACATGATACCTCATTTCAAGACCTTGTTTGGTGGGAAAATAACTTGGGGGTATCCGAGAGAATTAAATCCAAACAAAAAACACATCCAAGAGTATTAAACAATTCTATAAAATTTCCTCATCATCTCTAATAATATTAAAACAATATACCTAAAACAAAAAACCAAAAATAGGTAGAGGCATAACACATATCTCTGCACCATTTAGGGATAATCTAGAATGGTGAAATTTAGACAAAACATACACCTTGTGAAAAAACACAACCAAGAAACTAAATTCCACAAAAATCCCACAAACCCTAAAAATATCCATAAAATTAACTTCTATTAAAGAACCCAAATTTGAAAGTTAAAGTGAAAAAAAACCCCTAGAAAATTAAAATTAATAAGAACCTTTATTTTTTACCCAGGTTGCAATGCTCAACATGGTCCAAATAGAACCTCAACTGCATGGTCTTCATGTCATAGAAACATCAAAAAGATCAAAACCCTCATCTTCTCAATAATATAAATTTTTATATTAGTTATGTGATCATGATTTCATATGTATTCTCATTCCAAACCAATATAGAACCAACCTCCACATATCTTAATCATAGGCACACACAACTTTCTTATGGAAAAAACCCAAATCAATGAGGTATTCATAAGACCAAAATTCACCTCAAACTACCTCATGACATCTAAAAAACTAATTAAAACCGAAAATAATCTGGAAAGAGGGAAACCTGGGGAAACCTGGGGTTGCAGGGGACCGGGGTCGCCTGGGTAGCGGGGTCACCGAGGTCATGGGGTCGCCAGGGTCACGGGGGGCCGGAGTTGCTTGGGTCACAGGGTCGCTAGCGTCGCGGGGGGATGAGGTCGTGGGGGAAGGGGGGAAGCGGGGAGAAGCAGGGTCAGGGTGGGGGGGGGGAAGGGTCGGTAGTGTAAAAAAATGTTTCGTGGTGGTCTATTATAAACCATCGCGAAACCATTTTAAAAATGGTTTAGCAGCCGTTCCCAAAACCACCGCTAAAAAACCGCCGCTAAAGCCAATTTCTGTTGTAGTGTTCCACAATCTAATTGTTAATATTTGAATATTTACAAATAAAAAAATATAATTTTTTTGACCTGATGTTTTCAAATGATTATTTCTTTAATTCTTGGTACAATTACCCACAGGTGAGAGAACCAATTATTGAATCACCTTGGTCTATAGAGTATAGAGATTATTTCTGGGCCTAAAAAATTTGGGGATCTAGAATCCAAATCATCAAGGATAATGAATTCAATGATCTCATTCCAAACCATAAAGAGATCCTTGAATACACAGTGTTGGAGGGATTGGCTAGATAATTAATTGAACTGCATGAGTATTTGACAATATTTTTTTTAAGAAATGGTCAAAGTGAAACACCAAGAAGAAGAAGTTCACAAGGATCTGGAAGCCCAATTTGAAATAATTAGTCAAACAGTGAAAAACCTATAGAGTACAATAAAGTGGATAACATAATATTTACATGCCTCCTAAGATCAACATATTAAATCAGAAAAAGAATTAGAAGTAGAAAAATTGGTCGAAGAAGCATCCCCACTTATCCTTCAAGTTGAAGATCCCATAGTGGCCTTGATGGTATTAAATGATGATCCATTATGCCCAGATCAATCAATGTTGGAGTGGATTTATGAAGAATATTTTTCTACTAAAATACTTATAGGAGATAAAAATGATCTAAATAACATCTAGATTGAGTGTTAGGATCTAATTGATCCCCCCATCCCTAATAATGTAGATTATTCAGAAAAATTGAAGGAAGAAACCAACCAAGTGGTGGAATTTGATGAAAATATAGAGGAGGATCACTACCTAACAATATATTGGGAAATTTAACTACAATTGGAACCTCCCATTGAAGAAGAAATTGAATCTGAAAAAACATGGGGAGAAAATCATTTCATAAACTCATTAAATTTTTATTTTGTTGAAACTAAATTAAGTATTACCTCCCCATCTATTAATTTTTCAGATTCATCCAACACGTGTATTTATTTGGAAGAAGATGATAAAAAATAAGAATCATATAAAGAGGAACATATAGAGCTCCCAAAACCAATAGAACATTTATTAGAGGGAGTGCATGAGAAGATAAAAGAGGATTTAATAGAGGAAAATGAGACACAATATGTTTACTTTGAAAGGGAATAATTTGATATTGATTCTTCATGCGTTATTTTTTTTCAAATAGAATTAAACTATGACAATCCCTTTTATTATTCTATTGAGGCAGCATACCTTGAGAACACACTAGTGAATGAACAAGAAAATTCACCCACAAATAACCCAAACCAAAACTAAAAAAATCACTAAAATGAAAATCACTACTAGAAAAACAGGTATTTGCGGCGGGCTATTTGCGACGGGATCCCGTCGCAAATAGCCATTTGCGACGGGGTCCCGTCGCAAATAGCCCGTTGCTGAAAACGCCGTCGCAACTACACTTATTTGCGACGGGCCCGTCGCTAAGGCCTTTTTTTTGCGACGGACATTCTCCCCGTCGCAAATAGTATTCTGTATTTTTTGTAAAAAACTTTTAAAATAGTTTTTGCGACGGGACCCGTCGCAAATACCTTTTGCCACGGGACCCGTCGCAATCGCTTTTGCGACGGTTCCGTCGCAAAAACTATTTTTAAAAAAAATAAAAAAAATTAATAATACTAGTATTTGCGACGGGAGTAGTATCCCACCGCAAATACTATTTTTAAAAAAAATAAAAAACTATTAATAATACTAGTATTTGCGACGGGCATAGTATCCCGTCGCAAATACTATAAAAAAATAAAAAAATAAATTATTAATAAATTATTTTAATTAATATAATAATAGAATTATAATTTAGAAATGAAAATAGTAAATTATTTTAATTACTATAATAATAGTAGAATTATAATTCAAAAATAAAAAATAATAGAATATTAATAAATGATTTAATTAATATAATAATATTACAATTATAATTTATAAATAAAAAAAATATTAATAAGTTATTTTAATTAATATAAAAATAATAGAATTATTTTACATTCAAATATTAAAATAATTCTAGTATTACAAAAAAATAATTAAATTTTAATATTATAAAATTTTAATATATATATAAAATTTTAATATATATATAAAATTTAATATTATAAAATATAAATAATATTATTATTCATATTAATATTGTTATTTAAAAATATAATATTATTTATATTTTATAATGAGACAGAAACTACGAATAGAAAAAAAAATATTTTGATTTCACAAATTTCATAACAGAAATACAAACTCTAATCTGAAGGAGGGGGGGAGGGGGGGGGGGAGGTGGGGGATCTGCAGATGGTGGTGGAGGAAACTCCATCCCTAAAGCATGAGTGAGTCGGCGCATGTACTCCATCTGCTCCTGATGCTGCTGCTGCCACCGACTCGCCGGCTCCTCGTACAGCTGCTGCTGGCGTCGATGCTCCTCCTCATGCTGCTGACGCATCTGCTCCTGCTCCTGTCGGAGACTCTCTATCTGTGCAGTCTGAGATCGCAACTGATCCTCATACTGTGTAGAAGAAGATGCACGAGCTCCTCTCGTAATTATTACTAATTACTGGTAATTATTACTGGTAATTATTACTAATTACTGGTAATTATTACTAATTACTGGTAATTATTACTAATTACTGGTAATTATTACTAATTACTGGTAATTATTACTAATTATTGGTAATTATTACTAATTATTGGTAATTATTACTAATTATTACTAATTATTAGTAATTACTGGTAATTATTACTAATTACTGGTAATTATTCCTAATTATTACTAATTGTTACTATTTATTACTAATTATTACTATTTATTACTATTTACCGGTAATTATTACTAATTATTACTATTTATTACTATTTACCGGTAATTATTACTAATTATTGGTAATTATTACTAATTATTGGTAATTATTACTAATTATTGGTAATTATTACTAATTATTGGTAATTATTACTAATTACTGGTAATTATTACTAATTACTGGTAATTATTACTAATTACTGGTAATTATTACTAATTACTGGTAATTATTACTAATTACTGGTAATTATTACTAATTATTGGTAATTATTACTAATTATTGGTAATTATTACTAATTATTACTAATTATTATTAATTACTGGTAATTATTACTAATTACTGGTAATTATTCCTAATTATTACTAATTGTTACTATTTATTACTAATTATTACTAATTATTACAATTTACCAGTAATTATTACTAATTATTACTATTTACCGGTAATTATTACTAATTATTGGTAATTATTACTAATTATTGGTAATTATTACTAATTATTGGTAATTATTACTAATTATTGGTAATTATTACTAATTATTGGTAATTATTACTAATTATTGGTAATTAATACTAATTATTGGTAATTAATACTAATTATTACTAATTATTGGTAATTACTGGTAATTATTACTAATTACTGGTAATTATTGGTAATTACTGGTAATTATTACTAATTACTGGTAATTATTACTAATTACTGGTAATTATTACTAATTACTGGTAATTATTACTAATTACTGGTAATTATTACTAATTACTGGTAATTATTACTAATTATTGGTAATTATTACTAATTATTGGTAATTATTACTAATTATTACTAATTATTATTAATTACTGGTAATTATTACTAATTACTGGTAATTATTCCTAATTATTACTAATTGTTACTATTTATTACTAATTATTACTATTTATTACTATTTACCGGTAATTATTACTAATTATTACTATTTATTACTATTTACCGGTAATTATTACTAATTATTGGTAATTATTACTAATTATTGGTAATTATTACTAATTATTGGTAATTATTACTAATTATTGGTAATTATTACTAATTATTGGTAATTATTACTAATTATTGGTAATTAATACTAATTATTGGTAATTAATACTAATTATTACTAATTATTGGTAATTATTGGTAATTATTACTAATTATTGGTAATTATTACTATTTATTGGTAATTATTACTATTTATTGGTAATTATTACTAATTATGGGTAATTATTACTAATTATTGGTAATTATTACTAATTATTCCTAATTATTGATAATTATTGGTAATTGTTCCAAATTATTAGTAATTAAATGAATAATTACTAATAATTAGGAAGAATTACCAATAATTACAAATAATAACATTATTAGTATATTTTATTATTAATATTAAAATAATATAATTTTCTAATTTATATACAGTTCTCCTTTCATCTGTGCGTTTTCTATCTCCACATACAAATAATACATGTGAAGACAGCAAACACACAGATGAAAAGAGAACTGTATATATATAAAAAATTATATTATTTTAATATTAATAATAAAATAGACTAATAATGTAATAATGTTATTATCCCTAATTATTGGTATTTATTACTAATTATTAATATTTATTCTTAATTATTAAAAATTATTACTAATTATTCCTAATTACCATTAACTATGAACAATACTAATAATTTAAATTTATTAAGTAATAAAACAATATAAACATAATTAAATTACAACTAATTAAGAATAATTGAAACTAATAAAAAATTAAAAATAAATATTAAATTAAATTGAACATAAATACCTTGAAAATTGATCTGCTCTGATTGTTCTTGAAAATTTTAATATCAGCTCCGAAAAAAAAAATTAAACTGAAGAAAAACTCAACTTTAGAATAACAAGTTTGAGAGCAGGAGAAGATAGAGAATGAGAATGATTTGAAAAAAACGGATGGGGGTATTTATAGGTTAGATTATTTGCGATGGGTCCATTTGCGACGGGATTCCCGTCGCAAATAGTGTTATTTGCGACGGTACCCGTCGCAAATACCTTAGCCAACATTTATTACGGTCAACGGTTAAATAGTTATTTGCGACGGGTCCCGTCGCAAATAACCACCTGCTGACATACTATTTGCGACGGGGGAATATTCTCGTCGCAAATACCTTTTACCGCCGCCGGTTATTTGCGACGGGAAAATATTCCCATCGCAAATAGTTTTCCGACGATTTGGCGCGCATCGCGGGAAAACTATTTGCGACGGGGAAAGCAATCCCGTCGCAAAAGCCTAATTATTTGCGACGGGTAAATACCCTCGTCGCAAATACGCATTTTTCCCGTAGTGAATCACAAATAACCCAAACCAAAACTAGATAAAATATACCACAACCATGTCTTGAAACCTAACTGTGTCCCAACTATTGACTCCATCTAAGCTATCCATCACTACCATCCATCACTGATATTCTAGCCTACCTGTACTTATGACCAAGAGGTTAGGAAGGTAGTTTTAATATATTTTCTTCTATAATTAATTATTTTAATGAAACATTTTTTTTCTTTAAGGGAAATTATAATATTTTTTTATTTTAGGAATAATTTTGGTTTAAAATATAAAAAGTGATTAATTTTTAATTTTTGTATCTTATTTATATTTGAGCCATAAAATTTTATACACAAAAACAAATTATAGTGTTCCTTTTTTCAATATTAAATTTCTTATGGGATATATTTTATTCATGTAGATGAACTTCTGAATCAAATAATAGAAGTCTCAAATGAATTATACTATTTGGGATTCAAAATCGTTGCACTGTTTTAGAGAATTTTATTTCTGGGAATATATCTCATAATGTATTGGTCAAAAGATGCCCAGATATTGTATGAAAATATAGAATATGTTGAGGAATAATTTTCTATTCACTATTCCAAATCAATTAAAGAGAAACCACCACACCTATAACACCCTGATATTTTATGATATATGTGTCTTCATATAAATATAATTTTTTTGATAGCAGGCAGTACATGCAACCTTGAGTCTAAATGAACAATAATATAGTGTAAAATTATAACATATTCATTTAATCAGTAGAATGAATAGGAATTACCAAATTTTAAAAATGATTTATAATTTTTTTAGTTAAATCAATTATATTTATAAATTAGAACATAAATTATATTAAATCATTTTTCAGCATCAAAAACCCATTTTTCTTCAAAAATGGTTTATATTAGTTTTTTTGTGAAAAAATTTAATTTATTAGTTTAATTTATTTTAATATACTTTAAAAAATGAACATTATTTTGGAAATAATCATGTCAAAATTATCTTAGTGTTAAATTCTGGTATTTTATAAAAAGATTTGTTTTTCAATAAATAGAGAAACATTATAATTTTTTTGGAAAATTTAATTTTCATTTAAAATATTTCAAAAGATATAATATATTTTAAAATTATTTTAAAACATAAATTTATTCATTTATATTATTAAATAACCAAATAATATCATTGAAATTATGTTTATGCCAAATTTTGGCATAAATAATTTTTATACATCAGAAAACATATGTATAAGAAAATTGCTTTTCACGACGGTTTGTGGGTTTAATATTAAATAAAATTCATCGACATTAGTGAATGAAATTTGATAAAATTTATTCCATATTTTGCTTCATTGGGATATTTTTTGTAAAATAGTCCCCTTTTATTTTTTGTCATTGTGAACAGTAAGATTTAGAAATATTTGTCTCTTTTATAAGGGTGAAATGATTAATAAAAGTTTAAAATATTGGGATAAGGAATGAAAATTCCCCTAACACATAAAATTACTATATTGGACAAGTGTGTTTTGGAAATTTCACCAAATTATTTAATATATGACCACTTGGTTCCATTTTTCATTGATTTTGTCCATTATACTATTTTAATAAAATAATAAATTTAAAATTTTCACTCTTGATTTTAATATATTTTAAATGTTTACATAAGGATAAAAATAGGATATGTTTTGTTATACATGTTTAATTAAAATATGAAAAAAAATTATCGTGGTATTTTTATTTTATTTTTTAGTGACTAAGTAATTAATGTAAATGTTTACGCAATGCTGACACAATATTTATGAAAATTAATAGAAAAATAAATAACCGATTTTTAAAACATTAAATTTTATTAAATGCGAATGTTTTATTGTATTACGAGAATTTTCTAGATAAATATAACATAATATATTAGTGGAAAGGTTTTATATACTAATTCTATAAATATGATGAATACATTAAAATTAATCTAAATTAATTGATCAAAAAATTACATTAATGATATTTTATAATAAAAAATATATTATTAAATGATTTAAAATTAATAAAAGTCCTATAATAAAAAAAATTAATGGTATTTGGTTGAAAATATCAATTATGGTCCACTTATGAATCACGTTTCCTTTTATGGAAACTATATCGACCTTTAAAAAGGAGAAAACTTTGGTATTATGGTAATTGTAAAAAGGGTTAATTGTGGGTTAAAACATATATATAATGGTGAAAACATCATGTAATCTTATGAAAATATTATTGTTTGAGTGGATTTAAAATAATAATCATAATATATTCAAAATATTTAAATTTTAATTCACTTTATTATAAAAGTTTACTAATAATATTTTAATAATTGAAGTAATTCCAAGAGAGCCTCGCCCCTCACTTATAAAAGGGTACCTCTTATTCTCTCTTATTCACACATTTCGATCACTATATATAAGAAAAACCATACAATAATACCTTCATATTTTATTTAACTATTTATTATATATTATTTTCATTTAAAATACCATCCCTTAAAGGTTTAAATTCAATACAAATAAAGGTTTCTCAATTAAATTATATAACTCTTAAATGTGCATTTTCAATTTTATTTCTTTTTTCTACCTTTTATTGATCCATGATATGAATTATATATTAATTTATTAATTATCATAAATAATTATAATTATTATTATTATGATTTAACAACCATTATACACCTTCATCCAATCATATATAAATGGATAACATTTCCTCTTCATATGTACGACTTAACATCTACATGTAGTGGTGTAATTCATTTTTCATCACCACATTAAATGGATTTTTATAATGATTTATTTAATAAATATCATATTTTTTATGTTATTATGATTACGTAAAAGTGATTTATTATTTACCTTTCTTTCCTTCCATCTTTTAAAAGACGGAAACAATGTTCATGGGAATGTACGCCCTACCATCTTCATGAACAATGTAATTCATATTTCTATCTATGACAATTATGGATGAATATAAATATGTATATAATGAATATATATAATATTTATATCATGATTAAATCTATGTATATGATTTAACCTTGATCAATGTTCAAGGACAAGAACCCCCAAATCTAAATTCTCATGAGAATCAAAACAGTTAATACATATAAATAATGATTTTACTAAGGAATTATTAATAAATGGGAATTGAAATATTATAATAGGGTTATATATAATATTATAACTATTTACATGATTATTGAATATAATTAAAATAAATTTAAATATATCGTACCCGAGGTTAGGTCACCTACGAAGTAAGAAAAACATGAATTAAGGCATACTTTTTCTCAATTTTTATTCTCCGAGACATATTCCACATTCAACAATTGGTTTCATTATGTGGTGTGTATAATTTCCATGAATTTCAATTAATATTATTATCATAATAAATATATATATTTACAAATCCATATTATTTTATATCATTCATTCTGTTTTTCTTTAAATATTACAAAAGAAGTATTGGTTCTTTATCTCATTATAGTTTCGTTATGACATGTTTGATGTTATGCACTAATTTATGTTTATGAGTGGAATATACTAAACCATTGACATGATATATCATGAATCTACCTATTTTCACATTATTTTATGTTTAAATTTATGGCATTCTTTATTGGGTTTTATGATTCAATAGTTACAAAAGTGGTAAGGGATTTATGTTATAAGATCATTGTTTATCAAGATTGTCTATGATTAAGTTTTTGATGATGAAATTTTATGAACTATCACTCAAGAATCCCATGAATTTTATTCTCCTCTAGTTATTTCTATATATTACCTATTTTAATTTCATTTCATTTTGTTTAATTACAGAAGGGATGGATTTTTTTAAGGAAAAATATCTTTATTTATCTCATTGGTTGAAAATCCTATATATACCATATCCTTTATTCCTTAAAAAACGTTTTAAAAAATGTTTAAATATCCTCCTATAATGTTCTAAATTCATTTTTACCCATGATAGAATTTTTAGAAAATATTTTTCAAGGAATATTATTTTTATTTTCTAAACAAGGTACTTTTTACGTTTTATTGGAAATGTGAAAGGAATATCTATTTAGAAATACATGACCTGACCATAATTTCTCATTGACATTTATGATCAATGGATTGAATCTTTCCTTAAATATTTTTCAAGGTATTTTTTATATAAAATATTTCCATTTTTGTGGGTAATGTTTTATATTTTAATGAATTTATTTCAAAATAAAAAGGGTACTTTCATAAATTAATTTTCTTGATATATTTAATTGACTTTTCATATATGATGAAATTCATTGATTTTACTTATAATTTACTAGGGATATTATATAATGATATAATTATCTTTAATTATTTTGATGGATAATGATGATGATTATTCTATAAAACCAATTTCTTTCCATAATGTTAATTATGTAACAAAACCCAATTATTTTCCATGGGTTATGATATTATAAAGTGATTATGTGTTTATAAAACACATTTCCTTTTCACAGGTAATGATACGATGGATATTTTATATGTTGTGGTACACATCTATTTGGTTTTCATTATGTGAATGGTTGGACAAGGATTATTAAACCCTTCAATGAATTGTTTAAATATGGATATCTCAATAGATAATAATGATTAGAATGGGGAGTGAACCTTGTTAACTAAGGGTCTTTATCCCCTATAATAGTCTTGAGAGTGAACCGTGACTATAGATAAAATGGAACGGGGAGTGAACCCAATACACTATGATAGTATTGTAAATAATTCTTGACTATGGAAATTATTTTCTATTATAATGTGCAGGATACAAAATTATGAATTATGATAAAATAATGCACTCAGGGTTCACGTTCTTTGATTCTTTTTATGATTCATGTCTTTTTAACTAATAATATTTATTCCATGACTCAATATTATGATCTATGATTTGTAGGGTATGGGATTAAAATATTATTATCATGTCATCATAACCTTATGAACTTCATATTATTAATATATTATTGATATCTACCTTTTTTACCCTTTCTTAGCATCTAAGGTCACCCTTTTCTATATTTCCTTTTCCATAGATATAAATAATGTTTTTATGTTTGATAAATCTATGATGAGTACTATGTGGGAAGATCATTATATGGGTGATTTGGATAATGATTCATGAATAAAATATGGTGTATATTGTTACCAAATACACTAAACCTTTAAGGTTATGGAATGTGTCGTAATGTTATTTAATTAATATTCATCTATTAAGATATAATATTTTGTATGAAAATTTTGGGTCACTACAGTTGGTATCATATGAAATGTGTAGTCAAAACTTAGATATTAAGATTATATAAATTTAGTAAAATCTATGGGGATATGTTTATGTTGAGGAAAACATCATAATGTTTTTGTAAGGAAGAAATTATGTAGTTTTCCTTTCAATACATCCCTGTCCAGATACTAAAAGTGGATGTGGTTTTGGAACTGATACATCTAGGACTAATAACAATGAAATGGTTTTGTTTGGGTATATCTCATTCATCATTATGGTGCACAGTGATTGTTTCCTTACTGTGAACCTTGTTTAACACTCAATATGGATATTCTTGGGTAAATTCACATTTTTTTATGAACCATTGTAAAGGATTTAAATAGATGATAATCATGTATTTATATGGTTAAACCTAATATGTGATAAATTGATAAGGGGGATTCATGATTTAGATATATTATTAATGGAATTTTATGGTTGATCACTCTAATAAAATATTCTTGATGATCATGTAAACCATTTTGGTTTTAGAAAGTGATTAAATATAAAACAATGAACTTGAGTTGGTGATTGGTATGATCAGAAAATGAATTATCATATTTAATATTAGTTATATGAATTATATTATATCATGAAAATCCATTAGGAATGGTAATTAATATCTTCAATAATTATATGTTGAATTTTAACTTAAAACCCCTAATGGATTGATGATCTCATCTCTATTATATGACTCTTCAAGGATTATTTTTTTGGGAATGCACTTCCTATAAGACTCATTATTCTCCCTATAATAGAATTTGATGTTATCTTACAAATGGATTGGATTTATTCAAATAAAACACAAATCAATTAGTGGGGAAGTGATTTTTTATTTGATATTATGAACCAACCTATGCTCATATATTTGTTCAATGATAAATATAAACATTCAATGGAAATTAGTTCCATTGTATGAGTCTTGATTCCTATTAAAAACGGGTGTTTATATTATATACATGGGGAGGAACTCTGTAAAAATAATATACACATTATGTAGGAGTTTTTTATGTATTTATAGAAGAATTGGTCAGGCTTCCTTTGAATCTGCAAGTTGTGATTCCAATAGAACTCATACATGATTCTACACTTCCTTCAAAGACTCCATATATAATTCCCTCAACTGAGTTTCACGAATTAATGAAAATACTATAGGATATTATTGAAAAGATATTTATTAATCCAAGAATGTCAATATGGGGTAAACCTATGATTTTTCATACAAATAGAGATGGATCTATGTGATTTTTCATTGATTATTGAGAAATAAACAAGATCACAATCAAGAAAAAGCATCCTATGGCCTGTATTAATGTTTTTTGACCAATTATGATAAGATTAATATTTTTCCATGATTTATTTTCAATCTATATACTATTAGTTTTGGGTCAAAAATTATGGCATACCCAAGACGTCCATTCATATGAGGTATTGACACTATGAATTTATAGTGATTACATTTTGTCTTATTAATTCTCCTTACATATTTATTAATTTAATGAATACATTGAACATAGATTAATTTTATTAGTTAGTGCAAGTCTTTATATATTATCTCCCTATATATTCTAAGAGTAAGTAAGAGCATGGTGGTCATTTGAGAATTGTGATGAAGACCGTATGGAAAGAGAAGTTGCATTATAAATTTACTATTTGTGAATTTCGGATTCAAAAAGTTTCATTTTGGTTCATATAATCATAAGAGAGGGTATATCGTTGGATCCATAAAAAGGATATTATTGAATATTTGACTATAAAAACCACTATGATAGAGATCCATAGTTTTCTTAGTTTTGATGGATATTATCAATGATTTATTGTGTATTTATCATGGATTTATAATCCAATCACGATGTTATCTAGTAAAGAATTAATGTTATTTTGGATAGATGAATATAAGGAAAAACATCAAGTAAATGAGGTTAAGGTTAGTAAGTGGGCCTATTATTACACGACCATATATTGTAGACGGTTTGTGACAGTTAATGATGCATCAAATAAGGGAATGAAATGTGTCCTCATGATGAATGATACAAAGTTAGCTTACACCTATTTCTAATTGAATGTTCATGAATAAAATTACCCTACTCATGATTTGAAGCTGGACAAGGTAATTTTTGGTTTAATGATATAGAGGATTATCTTTATAAAGAAAGGTGTGAAATATATTCTGATTTTAAAATTTTAATATACATATTCACTCAGAAAGAGATGAATATATTCCAGAGAAGACGGTTTGAATTGATTAATTACTATAACTACTGAATACATTACCACCCTGAGAAAGCGAATAAGGTGGAATATGATCCGAGTTTAAAGGATAATGATATATTATCTATGATTTAGATCACAAAAGATAGAATATTTACAAATTTTCAATGGATGGATATCGAAATCACAGAGGAAGGTGAGAAATATTACCTTGATCAAATCAATTTTAAACCATATGTAAATGTGATGATTAAAGAGGCATAGAATGAAGATGTAGAGTTAAAAAGGTAGGAAATATTTATGATTTTAGACTTGATTGTTATGGAATGATAAGGTTTAGGAACCATGCATGTGTTCTGTGGATACCATATTTGAAGGAGTTGTTGGATGAATGTCATTATTCAATATTCTATATTTATACTAAATATATGAAGATGCATTGAGATTTGAAAGAGTATTTTTGTTGGGAAAACATGAATAGAGATACTTCATAGTATATATCTCGATGCATGGTATGGAAAAATTTATGGCAGAAAGATATATGTCTAAGGGGTTATTACAACAATTACCTACTCCATAATGAAAATTAGAAAACTACACCCTGATATTTCTTTGTAGACTCCCCAAAATATCTAAAATCCATAATGTTATTTGGTTTATAGTAAAAAAATTAAAAATTAAGCACACATAATTGGTATTAGAGAATATTTCTATCTTAATAAGTTATCTAGAATATACAATAATGAAGTGGTAACATTGTATGGAGCACCATATTCTATTGTATCTGATTGAGATCAT
Source organism: Viscum album (assembly GCA_963277665.1). Taxonomy (NCBI): domain Eukaryota; kingdom Viridiplantae; phylum Streptophyta; class Magnoliopsida; order Santalales; family Viscaceae; genus Viscum; species Viscum album. The sequence goes on along the minus strand of OY728147.1, from coordinate 1,428,915,034 downwards.
AGGTTTAACTTGATGTTTTGGTGAAGTATTTTTATAAGTTATTGATTTAGAGTTGTGTTTCAGGATTATATATCATCCTATGATAAATCATAACTCTAAGCTAACAATTTAAACCCTTGAGGATATACAGAGGTCTTGTTCTAGAGATTTCAAATGTTGTTTGGATCAACACCTTACTCTTATATAACACTCTTATGAAAATAGATTAAAATTGACCAATCAGATGATTCCTTATGAAGCCCTCTATGAAAAGAAGTTTATAACACCAACATTATGGGATAATGTTAAATAAAGAAATCAATTTAGACAAGATATTGCTAAGGAAATGGAAGTGAGGGTTAGATCCATTCATCATCACAAAAAGGCAGATCAGAGTTGATAAAAACATTATACCAACAATATTCATGAAAAATATACAATTAAAAGTAGGTGAGAAGTTATTCCTATGCATTTATCTAATGAAAAATTATATGGGATTATTAAAGAAAGGAAATCTTATCCCTAGGTATATTTTCTACTTAGAGGTTCTTGGTTGATTAGGGATAGTATATTATTACATAGCTCTTCAACTGAACCTATCTCAAGTTCATGATGTCTTCCATATATTTCTCTTGAGGAGGAACACTCTTAATCCATCACGTTTACTAAAATATGAGGTTGTAATAATGGTTCATGATCTTTCTTATGATGAGGAATCATTATAAATCATTTATCTTTGAGATAAAGTGAAACAAATCAAGATTACTCACATGGTTAATGTTCACTATAGGAATTAGAAATGTGAAGAGGCTACATAGGAACCCAATGATGTATTAAAATATATTTTTTTTTCATTTGTTCGTATCAGAGTGAATAAATTTCTGGGGATAAATTCATTTTAATGGGGTTATATTTTAAGACATATTTATTTTAGTATATATTAATCTTCAAAAAAATATAACTTCTTCTATATCTTATGATACATGCAACCCTGAATCTAAATGTAATATAATATATATCACCATTATAACCTAGTAGTTAAATTGGTGGAGTGAAAATAAATAACTAAATTTTTAATATTATTTATAATGTGTTTTAATAAATAAAATATATTGATAATTAAGTACTCATTTTTTATTAAAGGATTTATATACTTCAAACATATATTTTTCCTCAATAATGGTTATTATAATTTTTTTAGATAATAATAAAATTAACATTTTAAAGTTTTATAAAATTTATTTGAATAAATTGACATATTTTTTTAGACCAGTATGTCAAAAATATTTTAGACCTAAATTATAGATATTTTCTGAAGTGATTGTTTTTTCAATGAATAGAAAAAATGTTGGTTTTTTTATTGAATACTATCTTTTCACTTCAATTATTTACTGTAAGATCTGAGAACACATTGAAATGGGAGGGTGAATCTGAGTGTAATTTTTTTCTTTAAGACAATGCATATTATTCCCACATTGATAGTAACTTGCTAAACCTGACTACATGAATCATATAGTAATTAAAAATTCACATGCATAGAGACAACACATCATTTTTACATGGTTCACCACTAAGGCCTAGTCTATGAAGCATAATACTAAAGTGTGCCAGTCATATCAAAATCCACTAATATTCACTAGTTGTGGAATACAGATGTTCAGATACAGTCACTTTGTTCCTAACACACAACCTTTACAATGTTTTAGGGATAACACACTCCCTTAGATAAAATCTATCAACTCCCCCTAGCTCACTATTTTGGATGAAGTATTAATCAGTTTAACAACATGAATGTCACTTTAGTATGTTTTCAGTTATTTATTTTTCCATTAATAGCATGAGTATCTTCTTGCATCGATGTCCTGAGTTGATGCGATTGAAAGCGCTATTCACTTAAACCATATGTTCAAAACTAATGTTCATAAAGCTCCCAACCATCATAAAACCCCCTTTATTTTTCAAAGAAATACCAGCCTTCATAAACTCGTACACTTTCAAAAATCTCTCAAACATCACGGAGCTCACAACGTTCACAGAAATAACTACCTTCAAGAATCTCACTACCTTCTTGGAACAAAATACCTTCATAGAACATTCTGTCTTCAAGAAACTCCCAGTCTTCAAAAAATTTTGATAACTCATAAGAATTTTCATCAGTTAAGAAATAACCAGTATTTTTATAATGCTTTAGCTGACAAAGACACCCAGATTCATGAATCTCCCAACCTTCACAAAATTAGAGTGATTCATCCTTTTATTTAATTATCTTCATGTTAAATGATGTGGGGCTAGCCGCCTTCTTATAGGCATAACACTCTATAAATATCCCAAACCACTAGTGACCTTTTTTCAAACCTCAAAAAACATATTCACAAATCTATACTCTATTCACAATGCTCTAGTGAAATCTATTCTATTCATGAAGCTTATCGTAGTCACAAAGATTCACCGTCAACCTATCATGAACTCACAATGCTTTTCATAGTTGTAATGAACACCATAAACCCATCATGCACTCGTGATTCTTGTCGTATTTCTGAATAAATGTTTTTTCCATCGTGCACTGACGAAGATCCATACCTTTAAAAAGATCATCCTTTTATGAAACCCAATCTATTTGAAACTCATTATTTACCATATTTGTGATAATTTAATCTCAGAAAACCATATTTCATAAATATTTCTCCTTCTACATGATTTTTGAGCCAAAAAATTTGTAAAAACAGGGGAACGATGCCCCATTCATCATTATATCCTTCTTGTACATGTAAGATCAGTTTCTGTGAAAAATACATGATCAACCAACCATGGATTTATAGAAAACACAAACTATGATTCATTTATTATTTTGAAAGGCCTTGGTTCCAACAATCTCCCCCTTTGGGGATTTTGGAAATATGAAGATAAATAAAATAAAGAACCATCATAAAATTAGAACATGATAGACCTGAAATAACTCATCCATCACTCTGTCTATGTGAGAAAATATCGGTGTAGAAAATAATAGTGGAAAAAGATAATTTCATGCCACTATAGAACCGTAACCAATACTGATAACCAATACACGATACTCGTTGAATTTAACTCATCTACCCCTTTGTAAATAAACCTAAAGACCATGTTTTTTTACTATTAGTGCTCTAAAAAACTCCCCTGAAATTGTATCTCCCACATAAACCAACATCACTAACACAAAAAAATTAAAATAGTTAACACAAATATAGAGATGGGACAACCCTAACCTCCTCATGCACTGGGAGGTGGCTGAACACTATGGGTCAATCGATCTTTCACCAATATTTGTCACAGCAAATGATTAGTCATAATGTTAGCCTCTTGGTCATCATTTCTAACTTGCTCCATTTTAATCACATTATGTTCAATTTGTTTTGATGAAGTGATATATGATCTCAATATAGTTGGTATGATATTGATGAACCAGATTATTCATATGTGCGATCATGATCTTATTTTCATAGTGAATTACCATCGACTATTTTACCTCACCACTAATATCAGCCATTTATTGCTTCATTCCTAATAACAGAGTGCATGAGTTGGTAGTAGAGATATAATCTAATTCAGTCATACTAAGATAAGTGATTTACTATTTATTTCTTAACCAACCACAAAATTTTTTCCAATTAAAAAATCCCAACCACTTTTGTACCTTCGACACACCATATCTCCAACCCAATCAACATTAGAGAAAGATGATAATTCATTATCTCTTCCTACCGAAATGTATAAGACAAAATTGAGTGTACATTAAATATATCATATGATTTTTTAAATAATTCCAAATGATATTCTGTTGGGTTAATTTTAAATAAGTATTATAATCATGTTGAAATGATGATATCTAGATATGATTCAGACATGTATAATAAGCTTCCAATTATTATACTATATAAGGTGAGATCTACATATATTCAATCCTCACGCTTCCCATATTTTTCCCAACAACAGTAAAAGTCGACATCAGTTTGGAGTCATGAAAGTTTAATTTATTTAGAATATATCTTATTTAGTTTCCCTTATAAATGAAGGTTTAATCCTTATATTGAATAAACTACATCCCCATGAAGTATGTGAGTTTAACAATTATATAAATTTCAAATTTTGATTTCATGTGATTAGAAAAATCCTTCACCGATCCTTACAACCTCTTTTAAATTCAATATTCTTTAGATATTAATCCATTTGAGAATATAATGGTTGAGGTGCATACTCCAGACCATATAGAGCCATTAGTAAAGTTCAGATGAAGTTTCTTCTGTAATGGTTTCCTCTTTTGATTCTTCATCCAAATCTTATTCTTTATGTTAGCCCTGAATATTTTTCAAGCCATAAAATATTTAAAAATCTAAATATGTCCATTTCTCATTGATCATGATACCTCATGAGAAGAGAACACATATACATATCTTTAAGTGTCATTCACATTCATTCCAGGATAATGATAAAAATGTGATCAAAAAATTCTAAATACAATCAACCTGAAAATCCTTTTCCGATGACATGATCTTCAAAAAACTTCTAGAATAATCATGTTTGATAAAAATTATGATTATGGAAGACACTTCATCATCCTTCATTTTCTCCCTCTCAAGGGAAACACTTCTCAGCATCTTCATAATGGTGGATCTCATCAAGAATGTATTTCAAGACATTTCAGTATGTGGAATACATTTGAATGGATCTTCAAACATATGACTGTCCACATAGGAAAACATTCACAAATTCACCATGGATAATCTTCTTGAAATTTTTTCACTAGGATACCATAAATAAGATCAATCCAAGATGGTACCTTGATTATAATATTTTTCTACAAATGATCATCCATTATGTTTTTATTTCAACACTAAAATGAGGAATCATTAAAATATTGCGATTTCTTCAGCTATCATATAAAAAGGCGGCCCTTAATGCTTCTCAGGTTCTCCCCCCTGAGAACTTACTTCAAATTTTAAATTTCTTTCATTTTAATCAAAAATAAAATAATTAAATATTAAGGGAATAAGGTGTATCCTCCTTGCTTCATCAATATTGACAATATAATTGAGATGATCATATCATCCATGTTTCATAATTTTCACTTGTATTCAAGATTGAACATCCAAACACTTGTTTTTATCTATTTTTTTGTAGCTTGGATCTCTTTATATTCTCTTCTTATTTTTGTATATAATTTTTCTTCTCAACAACCTTCATGGATGATACATTCCTAATCCTTTTATATATTGATTATTATTCTAGTAGTAAGGTTAAAAAACCTTTTTCAATGTGACCATATTTCTTGTATCTATCACACAAAACATCATTTACATAAGAGATTCCTTTTATTTAAATACTCTCATACACTTTTTCTTTATCATGTGGAATCTATTATTTACTTTTACATAGACCTTATCATGTGAATCTTTATATTTCCTCTTTCCTTCCAAATCTTCTCATTAAATTTATAATATGTCATTAGGAAAAATTATAGTAAGTTTGGATCTTCCTCATGGGTTATTTTTATTTTCTTCTCTCTTATTAGTTATTTTGAATGCAATACCATTCGAATTCTTGGATTTAGAATACAGGGACTTACAAAACTCCTTACTTAAGATATTCTTGGGAGAATTTGTGGTCAAAATATTATTCATATTTATTCCCAATGTATCTTATTTATACTTAACCATATTTACTAGTCTTCATTTCTTATCAACATTAAATGGAAGTTGAGATAAAAATGTACCAACCTTGTGACCACTACCATCGCATAATACAGAGATGTTTTCAAGATTACCAAATCTTTTTTTACTATAAAAGTTCTTCTGGACCTATTGAAGTTACTTCTTTTTCCCTGGATTTCTCCCCCATGAAATATGATTCCTTTGTGATTTTTCATTTTGAGTATTTTACCAATAATCCAATGCACAATTCCCAAATCTCTTACAGCACCAACATTGACCAACAAAATTCAATCTATTTATATCTTATATATATGTTTGTTGGATGTTATTTATGATTTGTTGTGATATTTATTGGAAATCAGCTTCTATACTATTTTTTATATCCACCATAGTCATGGTGGAAGGTTTCTTATCTCATTTATTTAACCATTCTTATTCAGTATTTGTTTAAAAACCTATAGTATTCATTATAATAGGTTTAGAATCACTAATACAAGTTGGAATCTATGGTACCTATTTCTTCTCAGCTTCTTGATATAGACTATAAAAATATTTCATGATCTTCTTATGAAATGTTGGAGGTCTTTATGATTTATAATCCTCTGGTGAACATTGATTAGTTGTGACAACTATTTCCGTATTTTGTGACGTCTCAATATATTGTTTCTCCTGATTTTATAACTAAAAATCCAAATCTAGATATTTCATATTAAGGATCATTTTTTTGACCTTCAATAAAAATCATATTTTATTGACAATCCTTCTTCATTCATAAAACTTCATTTTCAAAAAACATGACATTATTATGAATCAAATAATTATGTTCCATGATCTTCTTGGATATTTCATCCAATTGTAATCCCTTGACATTAGTGATATTTTTCAATTTCTTTTTAAGTATTTGGATCTTTTCTTCAAGATTATTTTGACTCCATATTTCTCTTAAAATTAATTGATGTATTTAGAGGAAATTATTTAATGTTACCACTTTGTAGTTTCAAAGGTCTCAACATATTTGGAGAGATTTAAACATTCATGAAATTATCATTGAAATATAGTTTCCAAAGTATCAACTTATCCATCCATCTAGGTGATATCTACCTACAAACATTTAAATAATCCAAAAAAGTGAGGCTCTATATTTGAGAATATCATGCAGAAAATTTATTAATCTATCAAATGAAAATTTTTGTGAGGTTATAGATTGATCTTCATCACCACTTCTACTAGGATTCTTTTTTGTAGAAAACATTAAAAGTTTGTAACACATACCTCCTGGTAACTTGAATATTTTTATTTACATGAGTTGGAAAGGTTGTGCTTATCATTAGTGGAAACCTAATACACCTTCTCTTTACATTCATAGATTGATATATCTTCATTTTTAAAAAGTCATAGAGAACCAGATACAACCTCTTATTTAGATAAGAGGGACTTTTTAATCTTTTTATTCTATTTATTTTTCATGTTCATCATGGTATTGGAGGTTCTAGACTTATTCTTAGAGAAAACTAAATCGTAAACTCAAGTTCACTTCGTTTTTGACTCAGGAAAGAAGATTAAATATTTAAAAGAGAACAAATTTACTATAGAGAATCCAATATAGGTGAACCTTGGCTCTAACACCACTTATAGGACCCCAGAGCACCCTGAGAGGGGAGGGGTAAATCAGGGTGTCAAATTTTTTATTATAAAATAATAGTTCTTGTTCCCATATAGATAATAACATGTTACACCTATCTGAAAGAATCATATAGTAATTAAGCATTCACATGTAGAGAGACAACACGATAGATTTACATGGTTCACCCCTCAGTGCTAGTCAATAGAGAATAGTTCAATAGTATATTGGATGTACAAAAATCCACTAACATTCACTAGTTGTAGAGTATAGTTGTTTAGAAACATTCACTTTATGCAAGACTCTCTACCATTACAAGATTTTAGGGATAACCCAATGCCTCCCTCAGACACTTCAACCGGCTCCCCCTAGATCACCGCTTTGGGTGATGTCTTACTCAGTTTAATGACTTGAAGTTCCCTTTAGTATATTGGCATTTAAGTATTTGTCCCGGATTATAATGAGACACTACTTGGATTTATTTCCTAATGATATGCACTTGAAAGCCTGATTCACTTAAACATGATGTTCAACACTACTGTTCGTGAAGCTCGCCACCTTTGTGAAACATACATTACATTTAAAAGAAATACCATCGTTCATGAAACTGTAGACATTAATTAATATAACAACCTCCACACATCTCATAGACATCACAAGAAAACTACCTTTGTGATGCTCACTACCTCCATGAAACAAACTGCCTTCTCGATGCTCACTACCTTCAGGGCACAATAAGATTTCAAAAAACTCATAGTCTTCACAAAACATCTATAACACATAAGAATTGGTGTCGGTCAAGACTTAACCAATCTTTTCACCAATCTCAAGCATGAAAAAAATGTAGATTCATGAAGATACCATCCTGCACAAAATTAGAGTGACTTAGCCTTTTCTCTAATTCTCTTTATGTCAAATGAATTGGGGGTTTTGACCTATTCATAGTCACAACCCTTTTCAATAATCCCACACCTCAATAAAACTTTTAAAAAACCTTCAAAAAAATTTTCTTGAGGATCCTCTATTCCTAAATCTCTAGTGAAATTAACTAACTTGTGAATCGTCTCATAGCTCATAAGATTCAGCATCAACCCATCACACAATCATGATGCTTTACGTATTCCTGAAGAACATTGTATTTCCATTACGTGTTCTTAAAGCTATATGCCTTCACAAAGCTCATCTTTTTACAAAACCCTTTCCTCATGAAACTTATGCCTTTATCATACTTGAGAAGAGTCAATCCCATAAAACAACCTTTTGCGAAGCCTTATATTTCCTTCTAATTTTGAGCCCAAAAAACTCACAAACACTGGGAAAAATACCCCCTTACACACTATAGCCATATTTTACATGTTATATCACTTTCCATGAAAACTCCCTGATGATGTGGATTAACAAAAAACATAAATTTGACTCTGTTTCGCGGTATGAAAGGCCTTGGTTCCAGCATTTATAAAGTTCTATTTATTTTAAAATTATTTTAACTTTAAAATTAGTAAATGTATATTATGTATAAACAAATTAAGGGAATTGGAATAAATTTTATCATGTATTTTTGTATAAAACTATTTTATACTCTAGGAAAATTTTTGCTATGAAAACTCCTTTCAGTCACTTTTATGGTTTTAATCTTTAATTAAAAATATCCACCTTCTTTAATTGGATTTGAAAAAATGGATTCCATATATGAATCATGCGGATAAAATTTTGTAAATATTACCCATTTATTTTTTATCATTATTATTAGTAAACATGGTAAATATATGTAACCATGGTAAGGGTAAAACTAGTAAAATAAGGTTAAAACATTGATATAAGGATATAAAATTTCCCTAACACTTGCCTTTATCCAATAGGTGAGTAGTGTTTCGACTTTTACCTGAATTTATCAAATATATAACAACTTGGTAGTATTTTTCTTTTATATTGACATTTATATTATTTATATATAATAATAAATATAAGCTATAAATCTCTAGAATTTAATATCATTAAATGTTTTACATATGGATAAAAACAACATATGTATAGTTTTAATATTCATTAGAAAAATGAATGACTTTTTATAATGGTAATTTATTTATAATTTTCAATTATTGAATAATTAACTTAAATGATTTCAAAATTCGAAAAAAATATTTATTCAATTAATGGAATAAAAAATAATAGATTTTAGAAATAATAATAATAATAATATTTAGAGGGATTATTATAAGGACCCAATATTAAATATAAAATATTCTAGTGTTTCTGAACAATAAATCACATCTGATGATCTTTGAGGTTTAATTTTTTAGTTAATTAGGACAAAATCATAAAAAATAGACCCATACATTACATGTGTATAATTACAACATGTATCCACTTTTCCACCAAAGGAAACCCATTCAAAATAACACATGATTTCTTTTTAAGACACATCCTCAATTATTTCATCATGGAATCTTCTTTTTTCCTTACCAATATTAATACCTCTAAAAAAATAATTTAAAACAAGGGATGAGTATAAAAATTTAATTAAGGAATAAAAAAATAAGGAAAATTGTGATATTGCAGAAACATGTAAACTAGAGATAATTTATCATAATGTAATACTTTCACCTTTAAGAAATAGTAAATACTCTTTGCTGAATATAAGCTCATTGGTTATCTTTTTTTAATAAAAATATTAACATAAAAACCATAGAAATAACATATGAAATATTAAGGTAACATGTAATATAATACTACTTTAATGGAATAACCATACGGTCAACTTCCACACATGTAACTATTACAAATGGAATGGCCATATGACCGACTTCCATACCTAATGCATTAGAGGTTATAATGTAACCTCCTGTCATTGGTTTATCACAGAACCACCCATATTAAGTTTATCACATAACCAACCATCTTTGGATTATCAAATAACCACCCATAAAATGTCAAAGTACCATTATATAGTCATATCACATAAAATATATCAATTATCAACATTTCAATCATTAAATTTCATTTGTAATCACAAGAAATAATTTCAAGATATTGAAGTATTAAATATACTTCCAACCCCATTTTCAATGCAAAAACACCCAAAAAGGTAATAAGGGAATTTTTTCCTTTATAAAAAACATTAGGGCTTATAGAGGAAGCCAATTATCAAATAATAGTTTCGGTGACAAAGATGTAGTTGTCACAACATATATTAAAAAAAATTCCTTTTGTAATTTTGTAAAGAAATTAAAAAACTGTATAAAAATATTACTTTTCAAAACAATTAAAATTTAGACATAAAATTTCATTTATAATCCTTTTATATCCAAATAAATAAATATATTAATTAATATCATAAATAAAAGTTTTGATAATTAAATCTCTAAATGTTTTTAGGTGTCCCATTCCACATTGAACATTTAAATATTAATATTCACGAATTAATACATTTGAAAAAACATTAATTGACATTATTATAGATAAAATATGGATATGAAATTTCACAATGACTATAAATACACATAATAAAATAATAAAGGTTCATATTATCCAGAAATGCCTCAATGAAAGAAGATTGAGATGAAGACCCTTACATCATTGTAACCAATAGAATTGTTTTCCCTATAAAAGTAATAATTATCAAAATATATATATAATACCATGAGGATAATAAGATTCATGATATAATGTTTCAATGGGTAGTACATACATCACACACAAGGATTAAGTGGGGAATAAGGCATATATCTCATAGAACTAAAAACATAGAAAAGAAAACCCTTACAATGTTTGTATCAATTACATAAGAATTTATCAATGGGCTAATTATGTGTAGAAATATTATATCCAAAAAAGGGAAGTTGAAATTACAACATAAATAATAATCAGTGATCCCACACATAATCTTGGTATAATATAACTGATAAAGTAAGCGTAAAACCCAATGAGTGGAAATTGAGTTAAGAAATTCTCTTACCTTGAGTCTGACTTGTCTTATATGTTCCTTATTACTAAAAAATATTAAACATAGGTTAATTTAAACTTGATTCATAAACTTTTATGTTTATTATTCCTTTTATATCATTAATCATCATTTTATAACAATTACATAATTATTTAAGTTGAAATCCGAATTTTTTTCGATATATAGTACTTGAGATGAAAATGAACTTGATAATATGTTAATAGTCCATGTAGTAAAAAGTCCATAATATCTAGAATATAAAACATGATCATATATATTAATTATATAAGTTTTTAAGTTAGTTTTTTATGACAAACTAAAAAAACCTTTAATGGAGATGATAGGTCGTATGTATGCATGAACACATTTTTTTTCTTGTCATATTAAAAGAATGGAATTAAATGAAATTTATGTAAATATATATAATAAAATTTCAGTTGAATTAATATTAAATTTATATAATATATTTTTACTAAAACTATCCTTAATGCATTCCTTGTGATTTATGAATGAATCACATAGTTTTGAGGAGGCCGTAGTCCATGCGTCCCCAGAGAAGTTATTGTATCACCAAAATATGGAAAGCATGAAGGTATGATTAATATTACATTTCAAGAATATTAAACTATTTTTATATAAATATAAAAATATTATTTTACTATAAAAATAGTTTAAACACCATCCACAAAGGTGGTAATGTAAAAATAACAAAAACATTATTAATGGAGGGGATTAACCGACATAACATAGACAACAATTTCATGTCGTTGAATAAGATGAGGTGAGAAATGAAATGGATATGAGATATTCCGGTAGAAAAATAACACTCTAATATATACATGGTTATTTATATATCATTCATTTATGGATGAATGAGGTGAGGATAAAGTATAAAAATAAATGAAATTAAGTTATGATTTGGAAAATTACCTCTTAAATACCCCCTCCTTAAAAGACCCTTGAAAACCTTGGATTTGGTCTTTTGGTGAGACCAATAGTATATGGATGTTGGGGGAGTTAGGAGTAATTTTTTGGGTTGATATTTGAGGATATAAAATGATTTTTGGGTTGAAATGGGGAGGTTAGGGCGTGGTATTTATACTTGAGGAGAGGTGGGTTCGAGCGATTAACTTAATTGATTATTTTAGATTAAAATTTAACCACATTGATGTGGAATTAATTAAAAAGAATTATAATTTAATTTAATATATTTTTGGATTTTTAGGGTCTATAAAAATTGTAAAAATACATTTAAATGTTACAATTTTTAGGTATGTTAAGATTTTACCTTTTCACTTTTACCCTTGTCACAACTTTACCTATACAGTGATAAATAATTTGTTTACCATGGAAAATTATATATATATAAAAATAAAATTGACTTTAATACCTAATTTTTTCCTTATTATTCCAAATATTTTATCCATTTCCCTAATTTAATTTACAGGAATGAGAAATTTAGATTTAATATTAATTTTGCAGACAAAACTAAAAGGTGGGTTTTAAAGTGAAACGTTCAGAAGATTGAAATATTTTTATATCTAATTTAAATTTTAAATTGGTTCTAATGAAAAAATTGGAATAATTTCAAAAATAAAACCTAAATATACGTTAAAAACAATTAATATGTCAATATAACAATATAAATAAATTAGACCAAAAAACATTTTTGAATTAAAATGCAGTTTTTTCCATTATTTATTAAAAAATGAATATCATCATTGAAATACCAAAAAAGTACACAAAGTAAATTTGATATCCCAATTAAATATAATAAGTATATTTTGTGAAAAATAACTTATATATGTGTCAAAAACGTGATTTAAAATGGGTTAACCAACAAAAGGAGATAAAAATGCCTTTTTTGAAAAATAGTCACTTTATGTGTAAAAATAATTTTGTTCTTATATCATGTCTATAAAACATATAAGATATATTTTAAACATAATATTAAATTTATATTTTACTAATATAATCCAACAATAATGATATGAGTATTTTATAAACATAATTGTTATCATTTAAACATTTTTTCATGAAAACACATTCTTTATATTCAAATGGTTTTTATTTCCATTTTTAATTTATCTAGTTACCAATGATTCACTATATAAACATGTGTAATTCATAGTTTTATAATTAAGTTAATAATATTAATTCCCTACATTCTAATTACTAGGTTATAATGGTTATATTTTAATAATAATATTTACTTGTCCGTTTAAGCTTGATGTAGCGTATCATGTATGCTATCGAACATAATATTTCTTTCTTAAAACTAGTGATGTTACAATTATTATGTTTCATGAAATTTATAGATAAATATATCATATTAATGATATTATAAATGGTTATATTTAGATTCCATGAATATCTTGATGACTTTAACATAAATGAAAATAAATAGTTCCAAAAAATTCATTAATGATATTTTATAATATTTTTTTTCATTAAATGTTTTAAAAATCATAAAAGCCATACCACTATAAAAGTTCTTTAGTTATCATGAAAATATTTATTATGGTCTATTTATGGGTCATTTTTACATTTATGGTAGCATTCTTGACCCTTCATTTTTAGAAAACTCTAATATAATGGAAAATGTCAAAAGGGTTAATGAGGTGTTAATATAAAGATATAAGGGTGAAAAAACACCTAAACATTTCCAAATTTTATCGGATGAGTATATTTATACTCATTAAAATCTTATTATTTAAATATTTCAATTTTTAGTCAATTGATTATTGTAATTAATTTATATTAATTTAATATATTCGATAATTCCTAGAGTTCCCCTCCCATCACTTAAATAGGGAAGCTCTTCTCTTCTCTTACTCACATATTTTAAACATTATAGATCATAAAATACATGAAATAATACCTTTCTAAATTATATCACCATATCCTGAATATTATATTTATTCCAAAACACTATCCCTTCATGTCTTAAGGAGGAATCCATAAGTGGGTTTCTTAATGAAGTGGTTTAACACTTAACATAGCATTTTTAGTTTTATTTCTTCTTATACCTCATATAATTACATGGTATCCATTGTAATATAATTGATTACTTATATTAAAAATATTTAATTTTTTATTATTAGGGAACAACCATTATCCACCTTCATTCTTTTGTATATAAAGTGAATACATCACTCGTGCGTACGTTCGACTTGCTGTCTCCACATAGTGGTGTAATTCATTTTTTGTCAACATATTACTTATATGTATATACATATTTATTTAATAAATATTTTAATAAATATTTTTTTATAATTTTTTATTTTAGAATTATTATTTACCATTATATCATTACATCCATCAAAAAATGAAAACAACGTTCATGTATACATATTGTCTATCGTCTCTATGAATGGTGCAATTAAAATTTCTGTATATAACTTTAAATGATGACTATATCTATATATATAATTAATATATATCATATTTATATCATTATTTATAAATTTTAGATGATATAACCATGATCAAATTACAAGAATCATAAATACTGAACCGAATTCTAATGAAAAATGAAATAGTTAACACCAAAAAACGATGATATTAATAAAGAATTATTATGAAATGTTTGTTGAAATATTATAATAGGATTATATATGATATTATAATAATGTAAGTGATTATTTTATATAATTATATTAAATTTAAATTTAATATATATGCAGTTTAAGTTCCTTATAATAAATTCGAACATATAGTAAGATATTCCTCATCTCATTTTTATTTTTGTGAGACCTATGACATATTAACCACTAATTTTCTTTGAGTGGTGTATATAATACCCAAAAATATATTTTAATATTATGTTTATATATTATACTAGAACCTCTTTATTTTAATGATCCCAAATTATGTTTATATTGTTATTAATGGATTTTATAATTCCATTAGT
Source organism: Viscum album (assembly GCA_963277665.1). NCBI lineage: Eukaryota > Viridiplantae > Streptophyta > Magnoliopsida > Santalales > Viscaceae > Viscum > Viscum album. The sequence continues at coordinate 1,428,899,894 of OY728147.1, read as the reverse complement.
ATGTGTTTTTCTGGACGAAACATGAAAACAATTCTATGTCCTTAGCTTATCCTGCCTCAAAAATGTGTACCGTTCAAATAACTATGTCACATTACCATGCAATATATTTCTTATAACCATTTGAACAAATATATTTCCATGACTTTGATAAGAAATTTTTTTCTATGTCCTAAAATGTTTGTGTATTGAAGTTGAGCTTATCATATATTGAGACTCACCTTACCACATGTACAATTAACCTTTTTTTCAATATTATTTAAATATTGCTAATGGTCATATTTGATGTTTTTAATGCAATTAATGATATTTAATTATATTTGTTGGCCTGTAAGGAAACCATACCTCGTACCTATGAAAAGGAAATCATTCTATTGCTGGAGCTCCTAGAATATAAGGAAGATTGAGCTCCAGTAGAGAAAGAGAATAACATATGCACGCAAGCAAGAAACACGAGTGCACTGTACTGAACAGAACACCAATCTTGAGCACGAACACGAAGAAGAGATTGCAAGATCTTCAAAGAGAGCATTGTCTCATACATGCAATCTGACACTACAGAAGAACACATGAAGTACAGAACATCTTCACTTGCGAGGAACACCAAGCTGAACCACGACACTCTGTTTTTTAACCGAAAAACCAGAAAAGGACTCAGACGCATTTCTGTTGAATCCAAGGAGTCCAGATCTACATTGATAATCACTAGAGCATTCTAAACTATTATCGACTCTCTCTAAGTGATTCATTATTTAGTTTTTGAGAAGTGAGTGTACTTTGTATATTTGACACACACACTGTCTCCTATGCTGAACTGGAAGATTTCAAAATCCTCACTCACATCTATTTGATCTCTTGGGTTTCCCACTGTGGATAGTGGTAGAGGACAAGTGAGGCCTGGAAAGCCTGTGTGGTGTTGAGTTATTTTCCCACGAATAACTATGGTAGAAGTCTGAGTACCTGGACAGTTTGTAAACTGTTGTTAACCCCGATCCAGGGTGTGGATCAAATTTATATATAAATTTGAGAGGACTATGTTTCGGCTTGAGACTGAACCTCTTGGTTATATCTGTTGTGCATTCTAAGATTAATTTTAAAGTATACTATATATTCCGATGATAATTAATTTGAAATACCCAACTATTTTCAAGTTACTTTGATAGTTAATATAGAAAGTGTTTGTAACTATTTTAAATTAGTAGATTAGTTTCAAAAGCTAATTTAATCTTCTGATTAAATTAACTGAGACCTAATCAATATTTGAGAACCTAATTGAACTTTAACAGTTTTAAAAATTCACTAAATTTTATCTTTTTTATAAATTGGGGTTTTTAATAGAAATATTTTTTACAGAAATTTTTATTGGAACTCAATTCACCCCCCTCTTGAGTGTCCACTCTGACAAACATAAATGTTCAATTATTTATTTCATTCCATACTTTTACTAATGAATATAATTTTTATATTAGGAATGGTTGTATAAATTAGTTTAAAGTGTTAAAATAGTTTAATAAATTATCATTCATGCTTATAATAAGTTACATGGATAGTATTATAATTGATTTAGTTTTATTCTACACCAACATTGGCTTGTTTTGGTTTATGAGATTTAATTAAGAGGTTAATTATTATTTATAAATATTATGTTTTATAATTGTGATGTAATTGAGAAATATTTTTAGTAATATACCCATGGATAGAGGGTATTATTTTATAACTCATATTGGCTTAGAGGTTTATTACTTGTTAATAAAATTGGTTTGGGAAATTTATCGATCCCAGATTAGACATGGGTGAATTGTCAGTTTAATTTGACTCTATTCTATTACATGAAAGAGTTTCAAGAAAGTTATGTCTAGAATTAATATTGATATATGTGAATAAAATTTTATTCCAATTTAGATTCATAAACCAAACTATGAGAAATATAAAAATTACACATCAATATAGTTTGAACACTTTTTACTATCTTGATCATAAAACTATTAGATTCCTCTCAAATCAAACACTTGTTAATAACATTATCATTATATTGGATAGGTCACAATAAATCATGGATCCCTTAGATCATATTGTGTTATATAAGAAAGAATTGGGTTTCCCCAATACGATTAGGTTACAATTTTTATCATTTTCTTTAGGTTACACATAGTTGTGAGAACCTAATAGGATTAGGTTGTAAGTGGAACAGATTTAATTAAATCAATATAATGAATTGGGCAATGATTAATCACTAAAATATCCAAAAATCCATAAATGATATGACTATCCAGATATCCCACCTAGAGAGTTAAGTTATTATATAAATTATAAATAAAAAAAGGTTTAAATACATATTTATCTTCTCCTAAAAATAGGTAAGATGAATTCAAAATGTGGTTTCTATTTTTGTGGGAATACATTCATATAAATTACTTATTAAATGAATGTAAAACAGGATAATCCTTTGATAAATATATCATTTTAGATTAAATTAAATCATAATTATCTTTAAGAAAAAAAATCGAGTTTTATCTTGGATAAATAGTGATATTAATGAATTTAAAATCCTAGTCTAGTAACAAAACATAATATTTATGCTTAATATAGCATAATATTCTACATGGTAGGTAAAATGAATTCTTCATTGACCAATGGTTGATAGTGTTCAAAAAACCAATCTGTATTCTTATGATAATCATAAAATTTTTCTCATAATATTTCTAAGTAATTAGATGTAAAATAACCTATGAAACCAATGTATCCTTTAATGTATTCGATTATATTGCGTACGTTAATTACATAGAGAGAATGAGGGTTTTGTTTATGGATCAATTTGGTAATAAATTTTATTTCAAAATTATATTTTTAAATTTTTGTAAAATGTGAATAAATTTTATAAAAATGTATCCTAAATTTTCAAAAGGTTTAGGACATATTAATAATGAAATATATTTTTAGGTTCATGTACTTTATAAAAAATACAAGTACATAAAAGTTCAAACAAGATTATGAAATGCAAGTTGGAAAATGATGTTTTGTTTCATTAAATTTCCATTCATGGACATGTTACATAAATTGAGTTATAAGGAGTATAATACATATTTCTTTATATGATGCGATTTATTAGAACACCAAAAGTATTTTTTAAACACAAAGAAGATTCCATGTTATGTATTATTGTTTTAGAGATATATTCTTAGGTTCAAAAAGTTTTATGAAACCAAAATTATAAATTTAATATTATATCAATATATTGGATAAAAATATCTATGTAAGAATTGATGAGTCTTGTATTCAGTATTCATGCGATGAGGTAAAGAGTTCAAACATCAAATAATTAAATAAAAATACTTTTTTTTATTTTATAATGTTTCAAAATAAAGGATTTTTGTTTTATTTATTTTCATATATGTTAAGATAATATGTCTGTTAACATAGTGTTATTATGATATATATGATATGATGATTAAATTGAAATGATTTTTGATTCATCAAATAGTATAAGTTACATGAAATAAAGATAATAATGAAAAGAGTTTTATCCCATATTAAAGGGGTTCTACATCTATTTGATATTATTTTAGGGATATGACTCCACATCATACTAGTGTCATATTTTAAATAAAATATTTTTCTTTCAATATTTATCTATATAAATATAATACCATATAAGATATGAATCATGTAATTTATTTTGTTAAATATTCAAATTTTTGGGAAATTAGTGTTATTTAGTAACATAAATGTGTTACCCTATCATAGAAATATAACATGAAGTGAATATTATTTGTATGAGACTAATTTATATATATTTAAACTAAGTGAAGTTCATTTAATTTTTGAATTATTATAAAAACAAAAATACAGTCTAAATGTCGCTAAATATCCTATGATATTTAGGGTATGTATATAGAAAAGTAAATTTAAAGAGATATATTTTTGTAGGAAATGGATCCCAAGGAAAACTAAAGAAGAAAATGTTCTAATAATGAAAGTGATTATGAAAAATGAATAGTTTTATATAGAAAATTAATGTTATGAAATTCATAAAATGTGATGGTTTAGAATAATGAATTTTCGATACTATATTCAATGAGTTAGAAAATAGGAATATGATTCCTAAGTCTCAACATTATTCAAATATTCATACATTAGATATGTTACTCTATCAAGAACCATCCTGGGTTGACCCTCAAATGGTCACCGAGCTAGTATGCAGTATGGCCCGAAGGGAATTCCAAATCCACATGGGCTGGAAACTAGTACCGGGCATCAAAATTAAATAGGTGTGATCAATTTATCCCATAAATGAAAGAAAAATAAAAAGAAAATAAAAAAAATTAACATTGAAAACAGAATCCCGAAGAGGCGAGAAAACAAAACTATACATACCTACATGTGACCCTATATGTCACCACTGACCTAAAACCAACATCACACAACGATGAACAAGACTAAACAAGGAGCAACCCCCAAAGATAAAAAAACAGATATAATCAATAGTCCTGAGTATTTAAACTGAATAGGAATGACCAAAAAATCTATTCTTATATAAATTTCATTTAAACAAAAGGAAAACCAACCCATGCGAGGGACAAACATCCCCTAAAAAAGGAATGAATCCCAAAGCCACATTGTAATAGTTATAACTGCTTAGATAAAAATAGAACAAATATATCATATCCTTATAATAACATGAACAACTCATAATGGTAGGGGGAAAATAATAAGAAAAACTTAAATGTCTCTATTTCAGTATGAAATATAAAGTACCATGAAAAGGTATCACATACCCATAACAACCCTGACTATGCACAAGATTCACCCTGATACCTGAGGATGAGGATCTTACGGCTAAAGTATCTCTTGCCTCATAGTCCGATACAAGAATCCATTAGTCACAACTCATTCTTCAACCATTGCTTCCTACAAGACTTCTTCCAGTGACGTGAATGGCCACATCAAGTGTAGAACTTCAGAGGGATGTGTCAATATGGGTTCAAATGCCTGATCTAGCCACACTATTTTCACACAATATAACGATCCGATGAACTAGAAGCCCAAACCGATGAATGATATTTTCTAGAAACCGGTCTCTTTGGCACACACCACTTTCCAAAATGGGAACCTTCTTGAGAAACAGCTTCCACTAACTATACCATAATGACCAACTTTGAAAAAAATGCATCTTCCACCAACGGCTCAAAATAGACTTCACTGGATGAGAGCACCTTTCCTATAATTTCAGGATGAAGACCCCAATCAAATGTGGTGTTTTCTTCATATCCTCGATTTCATAATCTAGAGAGTAATAAACCAACTCTCTGAAGTTATTGACATAAGAATTCATGGTCCACTGGCCCTACCGAACATCCCGAAGCACTGCGACCTTCTTCGAGTTCAACACCTCAGGTATAAATCATTGGATGAAAAGGGTGTTAAAGAACTCCCACATCATCCCAACTTACCTCTATGATGGTAAAATCGACATCCAATGGTCCAAAGATGAACCCTCATGAAACCCCAGGGCAACACAAACTCTAATAGCTGTGGGAGTTCGTAACAACCTGAAGATGATCTTTGCCTCTACAATCCAATCCACCACCTCTAAGAGACCTCGATCTCCATGAAGGATATGAAATGCTTGAGAAGGATAAAAAAATAGGCATGACCTTCTAAATATTTTGGGGCCTTTTCTTGGTGGAATTCTTTGAACAACACCCAAAACCTGAACCAAAACTAGTATCAAACTAAGACACAACTAAAAAGAATAACTTGAGCCAAACCAACATACTTAAAAGTCAGAAACACATCGGCATAACTAAAAATCTCATTTAGAAATCCACTATTTTTATTTAAATTTCAAAAACTGCCTTATTTTAAAGCCACCCTTCCAAATTCCAAAAACCCCTTTCCAAAAACACCTTTAGAAAAATAAGGCCAAGACTTTGGTTTGAAACACCCTTTCATGGAACCTCATGGACCATTTCACACGAGTTCATCTTTATCCAACCATGCATGCCAACATGAACCTTCCACTCACATACCCTCACATGTGCAAACATCCATAAAGAGTATTGAGGGTCACACCCAATCCATTTCCATATAAAATCCAAAAATTTTCCAAATTCTCAAACCATGAAAATTTCAATTTTTAGACAACATTTTACCAATTTCAATATCACGTGAAATAATCCAGGTTACTATTAAAATTCCATTTAATTTTCAAAGTATCCTTACTAATTTGAAACCACTCTAAAGAAATCATTTTTCATTCCAAAAGAATTTATATTTTTATAATACACTCCCACCAATTGGAACAAAACAAAACAGAACTTACCACAAACTACTAGAATGAAGAACTAGTAGTGATGCTTATCCCGATGACATGGTAGTCAGTCATGACCCATGTATGCATCAACAACTAAGAGGTACTTAAATCATGTATTCAGAGTCCACGTTGGTCATTACTCTATGTGAAATCACATTGTAACACCGTATTTCCTTCGTTGTAATCCCTCAATCCCAAATCAAACCATTATAAGACAAGGAATCAATTCCCGAACTATCCCTGGTAACTGAGGTTTCTTCATGAGTGGTGGTAATTAGGCACCAACATATGACCTACCTACCGATCCTCGACAATGAAAATCTCTAACTACCAGGAATATGAAATAACAAGGGACTCCTATGATACCATTTTCTCACAAACCAGCCTAGTTTGACCCTGAACTGGTCACCTGATATGGTCTTCAACATGGCTCAAAGGGCATTCCTCATCCTTACAAGTTAGAAAAATGTGGCGAGTATCACAATAAAATAGGTGAGAATGATTTAGAAAATAAATTAAAGACATCTAAATAAATAAATAACTGAATAATGAAAATGAAAACTAACACCAGTGAGAAAAAATTTGTTCACACCTCCATGTGACACTAGGGGTTACCACCAACCTCAAACCAACATCACACTATGGTGATTGAACCCAAGAAAAGAGCATCAACCAAAGATAAAAAAAGATAAACTATTGGAATGAGTATGAAAACAATGTAGGTGTGTCCAAAAAATCTATTCTTATATGCATTTCCTTTAAACCAAATAATCTTTAATTTTAGTTTTGAACTACAATATATAAAAGTATACTTTTCCACTCATTTTACCAAAAAACCAAAAACAACTCATTTACCATATTAATTTTCAATACTATGCATACCCAATTATTTTGTCTTGAATTCTTTTTGAAAGGGAAGTGGTAATTATGTTTTTGAAAACAATAAACATTATTAAACACTTTGACATTCAATCATTTTTCACAAGATTTTAGAAGAAAACACATCACTACCAAGTAAAAGCTACACAAGAATGAACAACAATACTAATATAACTAGGGAAATCAAAATACAAAAACACGTATTACATTTATTATAGTAATAAACAAAGACCTAATAGAAATAGATGAACCAAATATATCAAGAATAATCTAGAACATACTAATACATGAGACCCCATCCTAGGTAACACGCCACACATGATGAAATCAAAACACCCAAATGCCCGACCACCATAACTTAGGATAGAACGTGGTCCCAAAAACATAATAATAAACAATGATATATCAACCTAATGAATGCCATTGGTCTTTACATTAACTACCAGTGTAGTAAACATTCTCAGATAATTCTCACAATATTCTAGGTTACCATGTCTCAAGTAGACAATAGGAGTGAGCCAACCGATACTAACCGAGCATCTAATAAAAAATATATATTTATAATAGTTTACAATAGGCCTTACCCTGAGTCTCCCCATGGACTAATATCATGCCTTAGAATAAATAGAACATATAGATTTACAACCATGGAACCTCAATAATGGATACTGAGGATTCCACAACGAAGAAATACCATCCATTATTCAATACATGGAATAAGAAATATCCAAAATTGGTTTTTATAACAATCGTTTTTTTTTCAGTTTCACAAAGAGGCCAAACAAGCCCTTAAATATTTCTCAAAAAATGACATTTATCGGATCATGGAATCTATAATTAAAAGAGGTGTCCAACACATCATAAATATATGAAAACATTTATAAATATCCTTTAATATATTTTTGTCACATTTTCAAACCAAGAACATCTCCTATTAAATTCTAACCGGTCCACAATTCATCATCACATGACAAACCTATTTCAAAATCCAAAAACACACTTATTTTAACTTAAAAACATTTGAGGCACTTTCATGAAAGCCAATATCATCATTCCACATCCTATATATTTATTAACAAATCCAAACCACACATCACTTTCAGAACTAAAATCCACTTAGACACTCATTTACGAAACCCAAGTCACCATTTTAAATCTAAAATGAATTTATAAAGTCCAATAAGTAATTTCATCAAGAAAATGTTGTGAAAAAACGCAATAAAAACAATTATTTTTATACATTAAAATAAATAAAAAAATTCAATTCTAGACAATTTTTTTAGTAATAGTCCTATGTAAATAATTAATATATAAAAGTTAGTTTTGAAATAAAATAAATAAACGATTCTTTAATTTAAAGTACAATGCATAGAGATCCAACCTCAGGGTAGAACCAAACTGAAAATTAAACCCTTGGCACATTCTAACTAAGAACTACTACTCCCCCACTGATAATATGTAACTTCACAAACATGTAAGGACACCTAGCCCCTATGCACACATCCGCATGGCAATGAATCTGTCCAAGAGGATCCTTATATATATTATTATATGCATATACTCGTCTCCACTCACCTATGTATGCATTTCTATATATATGCATAGGCACATCTATCCCCATACATGTATATTCACTACCATGGATGAATATACACATAAAGGTGGAACCTATATATATATATACCTACTTATGCATACACAGATGAGTCTCCTTAGAAATGGAAACTCCAAAACACTCCAATGCACTACAGAATAATTACTAGGGACCTTTAAAAAAATTAAATACCCTGAATTAGGTTGTGTGAAATACATGAAAACAATGAATCTAAAATTAAAAATGGAAAGTGAATGGGAAACCTGCATCAAAGGATGGTCAAGAAAATGAATTCTAACTTAAACTAAAGCCCGTTCACATGCACACACATTCATATATAAATATATAACCTTAAACCTATGATTTTTTTCCCTACTCCATGAGGAAAAACACACATAAGATATATACATTTAAACATACTCATACCTGGTAATATGCATGCGTGACTTCTAAACCGATCACAACTCCCTACAATAAATCTATGAGACTCACATACATGATAAATCCCTAATTTTGATAGTGAAAAACCAGACATGGATTTAAAACATTACATCAAATAGACAATGGCAGAGTGAATCATCCCAAACAGCCTCACCTTCGGCAGCGGTTTCAAGAACACGGACCAATGTGTCCTTAGTGGCCCACTGCACAACCTAGAACCAGAATAAATAAAACCAAGTTACCCTTTTGACTAGGGTATTAGCCGAAACAATTTGGTGATTGGAGGACCTAAAATCATCCCAAGAAAAAAATAAAGGATGAGAAAATGAAATTACCTTGAAGATCAAAATACAAACAAGTGGGAAATGATGGAAGTAGAGGGGTTTATAGAGGGAGGTCACACACAAGAGAGGGCAGTTCACCGGCGGTGTCTCGCGAGCAGGTTAAGAAGAAGTGTGTTGCGCCATGCATGGTGAAGATAGAGGGAGATGTGGCCATTAGAGGGATAGGGCATAGGGGGGTTGCTGGAGGGGAGGCATTAGAAATGGAGGGAATGCATAGTGAACATGGAATGGGGGAGGGGGCAATATAAGAGAGTAAGGGAGAGGAGAGAGTGAAACCTAGGTTTGAGAAAAAAATAAAAAATAAAAATAAAAACATAAATAAAATAAATCTATTAACAATACTAATAATAAAATAGTCTTAATAATAATAATAATAATAACAATAATAATATTAATTTCATAAAAATATTCATTTATTTTTTTAATAATAATAACATTAGTAAATATTCAATAATAATAATAATAATAATAATTTTAATAATAGAAATATTATTATCTAGAACAATAAAATCACTATTATTATGGTTTAAAAATTTATAAAATTTATTTATTTTATTTATTGGGAACTGACACAGTCACATAGGCCGACTACACAGTTACCGCTAACCATGCAGTGCTAGTGCATCATTCTGAAACCCACAAAAATTATTAAGCCTCAAAAATATTAAACCAACGCTCAACCCAAACCATGAAGAGAGTAACAAAAGCCCTGAAATAATAAAATAAAATAATTTTAATGGCCATGGAGTTCCAATTATCCCCCAACACAGACACTTTTATCCACAAGAATGTTACAAAGATGATAGTTAACCAAAATTCGATTCCATTCCCAGACAAAACCAAGGAAAATCATGAATCCTGGGATGACCTTACTATCCACAGGACATACATAACTGATTCACGAAGAAACCAAAACCTATTATTGAGGGGTGAAAATGAGGGGGGGTTCTCCCCACCATAAGAACTCAAGTAGCTTGGGAACATTAAAATACAAACCATACCACCAAAGCATAAATAAGAAACCCACTATAATAGATCCTAAAAAACTGGGACTCTAGGATGGGAGAAACAACACAACCATTTCTCTACATTAACCAAAAAACACCCCCATCGAGGTTGGAAACTCTTGAAATGAACTTAATCCAACTCTCCTAGCATGAGTGGAACCATTCCACCACTGTAATTAGATTCATAACACTAGGTAAAACCGAAAAAAATAAACTTGAACCAAACTCAGACCTAATACCACCTTCAAAAATCAATATTCCCAATCAATTACATCGCCAAATGAGCACTACTAGAACCAAAATCTATTTCAACCCATGCGAGGTCCCAATATACCTTAATAAAAAAATGATTCCAAAAGACACATTTGAACAATTAGAATTTCTTGGATAACAAAAGAACTTATCCATCATAACCATTAAATAACAAGATGAATATACAATGGTAGGGGAAAAAGAATAAGGAAACCTTACGTGTTTATATTATAAGAAAAAAGATAAAGATTCAGAAAAAAGTCTCACACACCCCTAACAACCCTGACTATGCACCAACATCACCCCGAGACCTGAGGCTGGAGATCTGACAGCTGAAGCATCTTTTGCCTCACAGTCAGGTATGAACATCCCTCAGTCACAACTCCTTCTTTAAGAAATTCTTCCTACAAGACATCTCTTAGTGATCCAAACATCCACATTGAGTGCAAGACTTCAGAGGGATGCAACAATATGGGTTTAAATGGATGATCTGGAAACACCTGTGGCACAAAAGAGAATGGTCCAATGAACTAGTAGTCAGAAACAACACATAGAGATTTCTCAATAAAATGACCCTTGGGAACACCCCACTCACTATATGGGGAACCTTAATGAGAACAAACTACCACTGACCCTACACCAATGACCAACTCTGCTAAAAATTCCTCTTACACTAAAATATCAATATATTATTCATTGAATTAGTTAACCTTTCCTTCAATTTCAGGATAATGACCCCCAAAAAAGATTTTTTTTTTTCATCTGAACCTCTAATAACACCTTTGTAGAGTACGAAACCAACTCTCTAAAGTGATTGACAAAAGATTTCACGATCTGCTATCCCTGCCGATCATCCTGAATCTCTGCCACCTTCATCGAATTCACCTCCTTAGTTATAAATCCTTGGATAAAATGGATCATAAAAAACTCCCACATAATCATAACTTCCATAGATAATTGGAAAACTGACTTCCACTGGTCCAAATTTGGACCCTCAAGCAACTCTAGGACAATACAAACTCTAATAGCCTAAGGATTTTCCAAAAACCTAATGATTCACTTTACCTCTAAAAGCACTCCACCATTTCAAAGAGACCTCGATATATATGAAGGATAGGAAATTTGTGAGATGGATCAAAAATTTGGATAACCCCTTAGATATTTTCGGATATTTTTTAGGTGGAAATATCTTAATATCACAGAAAACACAAAAAAAACCAACATCAATCTAAAAGTCAACTAAAAGAAATAATTAGATCCAAAACAACCAACTCTTAAGTGAAACACACAGGCATATCCAAAACTCCCCTTTTCAAAAGACATCATTTTCACTTAAATTTCAAAACTTCCTTCTCATATGGCCTTCCATTCAAATTCCAAAAACTCATTTCCAAAACCGGATTTAGAAAAATAATTTCATGCCTTTGGTTTCAAACACCCACCCTTGGCACACCATGAACCATTGCACACACGTTCATCTATTTCCACCCTTGATTTCTAACATGATCCTTCCACTAACATACCCTCAAATGTGAAAACTTCCATAAAGAGTAATAAGGGTGACACCCAATACATTTCCTTAGAAAATCCAATCATTTTAAAAATACTCAAACCATGAAAATTTTAATTTTAGAACTCATTTTACCAATTTCAAATCCACTTAGAATAAACCAGTTTCCTTTTCAAAATAAATTTTCATTTTAAAAGTCACCATTACAATTTTAAACCACTCTAATGAAATCATTTTTCATTACAAATCCATTTCATTTTTAGAATACCCTATAACCAAACAAAACCAAATAATAGAAAACTTACAATGAAATACTGGAATGAGGAACTAACAATTATGCTTAACCTGAAGTACATGATAGTATGTCATACCCCAGATAAAAATCAATTACTAGGAGGTACTTAAACCATGTACTCGGACTCCACATTGGTCACTGCTCCTTGTGAAATCATGATGTAAGTTCTAACTTTCCTCCATTGTCATCCCTCAATCCCAAATCAAACCAATATAAGATAATGACTCAATTCCTGAACTACACCCAGTAACTCAGGATTCTTCACAGTTGGTGGTGATTAGGAACCAGGCCATAACCTACCTACTGAGCCCCGACAATCCAAATATCCAACTCCCATACACCCTAAATAACAAGGGCTTCCTCTGATATCATTTTGTCACGAACCAGCCTGGGTTGACCCTAAATCGTTCACTCATGCCGGTTTCCAGCATGCCCTGAAGGATGTTCTTGATCCCCATAGGCTGGAAACTAGTTTTGGGTGTCAAAATTAAATAGTTGGGAATGATTTGGCCCATAAATGAAATAAAAATAAATAAATAACTAAATAAATAAACAATGAAAATGAAAAATAGCAGCGAAGAGAAACCAAAACTGTACATACCTCTATGTGACTCTGTGGGTCACCACCAACCTCAAACCAACATCACACTATGAAGACCAAAACTGTGCGAGTAGCATCACCCAAAGATAAAAAAGCAATGATAAACTATGTTTTGAGTATTAAAACTCAGTAGGTGTTCCAAACAATCTATTCTCATATGCATTTCCTTAAAAAAAGAAAGATTAATTTCAGGTTTTAAATACTATATATAAAAGTATTTTTCCACTAATTTTACTCAAAAAAAAAACTCATTGACCTTATTCATTTCAAAAACCAACCAAACCCTATTAGTGTGTCGAGTACATTTTTATGAAAGGGATGTGATGATTTCATTTTTAATTTCAAGAATGACTATAAAAACATTGACTTTGAAACCATATTCATAAGCCTTTAGAAAAAAAAAACACATCACTTATAAGTAAAAACTACACAAGAAAGCACTAAAATCTTTATATACAAGGGAAATGAAAATATACATACATGTATCACATTTATTATAGTAATAAACCAAGAGATAATAGACATAGGAAATCCCAGTAGATCTAGATTAATCCTAAACATACTAATATATGAGACCGCATACCCTGCAACATGACAGAAATGATGGAATCAAAACACACCGATGATTGACCACCCTAACTCACGACAGACCGAGGGGCACATCCCTGGAGAAATAATCCCATATTTATCCACCTACAATGGGCCACCAGTACGTACGTCAACTACTTATACAGCTAGAATTATCAGATAATTCTTTCAATATTCTTGGTTCCCATGTATCCTATATGTAATTGGGGTGATCCAACTGATGCCAAATGAGCATCCAATAATAAATATATATTAATAATATTTTACAACAACCCTCACATTGAGTCTCCCCAAGGACTAATCTCATGCCTTAGAATATTTAAAATATAAAGAGTTACAACCTAGAATACTTGATAACAGATCCTGAGGATTCCAAAGCATAAAAATATCATCCATTATTTGATATAGGGCATGAAAAACATCCAATAGAGGTTTTTGAAATAATTTTTTTTTTCAATTTAAAAAAGTGTCCAAACGGGCCCATAAACATTTCTCCACAAAACAAAATTTTTCAAACAAGAATTATACCATTAAAAGAGGTGTCAAATAGACTATAGATATATGAAAACATTTATAAAAATCCTTAAACAAATTTCAATTATATTTTAAAACCAAGACCATCACCTATGAAAATGAGAATCGGGCCACAATTCACCATCACATGAAAATATGATTTCAAAATAAAAAAACAAACCTCTATTAATGTAAACCCAATTGAGAGTCTTTCAAGAAACCCCAAATCATCTTTACAAATGCAACATAATTATTAAAAAATCCAAACCACATGCCATATTAAAAACCAAAATCCACTTAGACACTCATTTAAGAAACTCATGTCACCATTTTAAATTTAAACGCATTTATAAATACCAACATGGAATTTCATTAAGAAATTGATTTCAAAAATGCTATAAAACCATTTATTTCAATACATTACATGAAATAAACCACTCTAATTCAAGACATAAATTTTTACTAATAGTCTTATATAAATAATTAATATAAAAAAATTATATGTAAAATGCATGAAATAAATTATTCTTAAATTTAATGGTCAATGAATAGAGATCCTAACTTTGGGTCGAACCAATCCAAAATTTTTGGCCCTTGGTGATTTCTAATTAAGAGCTGATGCTCCCCCACTAAGCATATATATCTTCACAAATATGTAAGTACACCTAGCCCCAATGCGCACATCCTCATTTCCATGAACATGTTCAAGGGGATCTTTACATATATGGTTATATGTATATAACCATCTCCACTCAAATACGTATACATTTCCATATATTTACATAGGCACACCTAGACACATACATGTATATTCACTGCCATGGATGAATATACACATAATTGGGGAACCTACATACACATATATATATACACTTACCTATGTATAAGCAGGAAAGTCACCTTGGGGATGACAACTCGAAAACACTCCAATGCACTATTCAATAATTACCATGGAAATTTAATCAATTAAAGACCCAAAATTTGGTGTTGTAAAATACATGAAAACAATGAATATCAAATTAAAAAGGGCAAGTGCATGGGAAAACTACTTCAAAGGATGGTCATGACAAAGATTTCAAACTCAAGCATCAACTTGTTGGCATGAACACACTTACATATATAAATATATATATCCTTAAACTAATTCATGTGTTCCCCATGCCATTAGGGAACACACACACAGAAGATATATATATTTATACATATATATATTCTTGGGAATATGTGTCCACGCCTTCGAAACCCATCACAACTACCTATAATAAATCCCCAGGACTCAAAAACATAATAAATCCCAAATTTAGAGGGTGATAAACCAAACAAAGGTTTAGAGACTTATCCGAAATTTACAGAGGTAGAGCGAATCAACCCGAACTACCTCACCTTCGGCGGTGGTTGCTGGAACATGAACCAACGGGTCCTGAGTGGCCCTTTGCACAACCTAGAACCTAAATAAACAAGAAAACAATGACATTATACATTGACATGGGTTTTAGTCAAATGAATAGGGTGATAGGAGAACCTAAAATCAGCCCAAGAAAGGATAAAGGAGGAAAAACCAAACTTACCTCGAATATCTAAAGAGAAATCGGTCAGAAAAGATGGAAAGAGAGGCGTTCGTAGATGGAGGTCACGCTCATGGGAGGGGCACTGGAGGTGGAGGATGGTGTGCATAGGGATTAGTGTAGCGGGGAGGGGGAGGCGTAAGATAGGAAGGGAGAGGGGAGTGTAAAACCTAGGTTTCAGAAAAAAATAAAAATAAAAAATAAAAAATAAAAATAAAAACATAAATAAAGTAAAAAATTTAACAATACTATTAATAATAGCAATAACATAATAATAATAATAATATTAATAATATTAATTTTAATAATAATAATAACAACAAAATAATAATAACAATAATAATATTCATTTAATAATAATATTAGTTTCATTTTTTAAATAATATTAACATTAATAACAATTTAATAATATTATTATTTTTAAAATTTTAAATAATAAAAATATTATTAACATTATTATTATTATTATAATTATGGTTTAAATATTTTTAAATATTTTTTATTTTATGTATTGGGCAGTCTCACAGTCACTTGGGCCAACCGCAGGGTTACCGCTAATCGTGCGGTGCCCGTGCACTGGCCTGAAACCCACCAAAATTATTAAACATCAAAATTTTTAACACAATACTCAAACTTAACCTCAACAAGTGTAACCCAATCCAAGAAACAATAAAATAAAATAATATTAAAGTTTGGGGTGTAAACATTCTCCACACCAAAGACCATTTCTGCCCCCAGAAAGTCACCATGTTTATAGTTAATGTAAATTGGAGTCCATACGTATACAAAACTGAAGAATTCCATGTATCTCTAGATGAAATTACTCGCCACAACTTAAACCGAATCGATTCAAGAGGAAACTGAAACCTAATATTGAGGGTATAACACGAGGGGGTTTATCCTCACCACAAGAACTCATGAAGCTTGGGAAAATTAAAATAGACACAACACCACCAAAGAATAAACAAGAAACCCACTACAAGGGAACCCAAAAAACTGGGACACCAGGATGAGAGAACCAACACAAAACTTTCTACACATTAACCAAACATAACCCCAATGAGTCTAGGAACTCTCAAAATGACCTTCATCAAACCCCCCTCCCCCCCGCTTGAGTGGGACCATACCATCACCAGAATTTGATTCCTAACACCAGGGAAAACCCACAAAAAGGCATTTGAACCAAACAGTAGACCTGAATAAACCATCAAGAATTAGTATTTACAAACACTTAAATCACCAAAAAAGAATAGATGGACCCAAAAGAAAATCCAACAAATGCGAGGTCCCAACATCCCCTAAGAAAAACGAATGACTCCAAAATCCACATTCGATCACATAGAACTGCTCAGGATAACAACATAGAAAATACATCATATCCTTACACTAACATGATGAACATACAATGGAAGGATAAATGAATAAGGAAACCTTAAATGTATCTATTCCAAGATGAAATATAAATAAAAAGTCAAAGGTCTCACATACCATTCATAACCCTGACTATATTAGAGCTTCACCCCGAGACCTAAGACTCGTGATTTGATGGCTGAAGCATCTCCTACCTCACATTTAGGCATGAAAATACCTTGGTTATAGCTCATTCTTCATGAAACTCTTCCTAAAATACTTTTCCTGGTGACCCGAACAACCACATACATTACAATACTTCAGAGGGATACAACAAGATGTGTCCCAGTGCCTGAACATGCCACTCTAGTGGAACACACGAGAACAGTCTGATGAATTTGAAGCTAGAACAAACATAAGATATTTTTCAGAAACAGGTCCCTCTGGTACAACCTCCTCTCCATATGTGGAACATTTATGGGAAAAACTACCAATGATTATACCCCAATGACCCTCTCCACTAAAAATTCCTCTTCCACTAACTTCTCAAAATAGACATCACCAGATGAGAAAAAATTTCCTATAATTTTAGGATGAAGACCCTGAAAAAAGAGGCGTTTTCATATAATCCTCCAATGCATCCCTTGTAGTGTATGAAACTAACTCTTTGAAGTGATCGACATAATATTTCACAGTCTGCTGGCCCTGCCAGACATTTCACAACTCCACCACCTTCTTCGATTTCACCACCTCAGGTATAAACCCCTGGATGAAAGGGGTCTTAAATAAAAGCCTTCTCATCCCAAATTCCATTGAATATGGGACAAACAACATCCAATGGTCCATATATGGACCTTCAAGAAAAACTAGGACATCCTGAACACTAACAACCTCAGGAGTTCCCAACAACCTAAAGAAACTCATTACCTCTTAAAGCCACTCCACTTCCTCAAACAGACCTCGATTTCCACAAAGATCAGGAAATTTTTTAGAAGGATAAAAAACTGGGTATGACCCCTAAGAAATGATGGGAACTCTTCTTGGTGGAATTCTTTGAACAACATTGAATATATGAACCAAAACTAGAATCAATCCAAAACACAACTAAAAGGATTATATTTATCCAAAACAACCAGAATAGAAGTCAAACACACACATACATAACCAAAACATACCTTTTACAAAGCCACCGTACTCATTTAAATTTCAAAACTACCTAATTTTAAGGCCACCCTTCCAATTTCCAAAGATCCATTTCCAAAAAAACCCTTAAAAAACAACACAGTGCCTTTGGTTTCAAAAACCCACCCTTGTTACCCCATGAACCGGTGCACATGCATTCATTTATTTCCACCCATGCATTCCAACATTCACCTTCCACTCACATACCCTCACATGTGAAAACATCCAAAAAGAGTACTGAGGGTCACACTAAATCAATTTCCTTTATAAAATAAAAATATTTACCAAATACACCAATCAATTAAATTTCTATTTTAGAATCTATTTTACTTATTTCAAAACCAATTAGAATAAACTGGTTTCCTATTGAAATTAAATTTTCAATATAAAAGTCACCTTAATAATTTTAAACCACTATAAAGAAAGTATTTTTCATTCCAAAAACATTTCTATTTTCATAATACACTCACACTAACCAGAACAAAAAAATCACAACTTATAATAAACCACCAAAATGAGGAACAAAGAGTTAGTCTTCACACAATGACATGATAGTGATCCATGCACCATATAAGAATAGATAGCAATAAGGTACTCAAACTATATACATGGACTCCACATGAGTCACTAATCCATGTGAAATCACAACACAACACCTGGTTACCTATTTATCATCCCTCAATCCAAATACAAACCATGACAAGACAAGGAATCAATTTCTGAACTACCCCTGGTAACTCAGGATTCATCACAAGTATTGGTGATCAGGAACTAGCCCATGGCCTACCTCATAAGCCCCAACAATCATAATCTCAATATACCTTACACCCCAAATATCATATGCCACCTCTGATACAATTTTGTTATGAACCATCACGAATCAACCCTGAACTGGTCACCTGTGCCAGTCTACGGTATTGCCCAAAGGGCATTCATGATACCCATGGGTTGTCAACTAGTGCAAGGCATCAAAATTAAACAGGTGATAACTATTTTCCCAATAAATGAAAGAAAAATAAATAAATAAATAAGTAAAATGAAAACTAAAACTATATGTGGTGAAAAAACTAAACGATACATACCTCAATGTGGACCTACCTTTCACCACCAACCTTAAACCAACATCACACTATAGTGACCGAAACCGAGAAAGGAACAAAACCCAAAGCTAAAAAACAGATATAATTTATGGGAATGATTATTAAAACACAGCAGACATGCCCAAAAATATATATTCTAATATTAATTTCCATTAAACAGTATAAACATTAATTTTAGGTTTGGACAACACTATATAAAATAATGTTTTCCACTAATTTTACTCAGAAAAAAACAACTCATTTCCCTTATTCATTTGGAAAATAATGCTTACCCTATTAGTGTGTCATGAACTTTTTTTGAAAGGGATGTGATGCTTTCATTTTTTATGGAAAGAAATATTATAAAACACATTAAATATGAAGCCCTTTTCACCATATTTTAGAAAACAACACATCACTTCCATGTAAAAACTACACAAGTAAGCACAAAATATTCATATTATAATGGCAATGAAACTATACATACAAATATCTCATTTATTACAGAATGAAACCAAGAGATAATAAGATCAGGACAACCCATGTGATTAAGAATAATCTAGAACATACTAATACATCATACCCCATCCTCGGTAGCATGCCACACATGATGAAATAAAATTTCCAAATTCCTAGCTACCCTAACTCATGACAGACCGAGGGGCCCAACCCCATAAGAATAAACCCAGATATATCTACCTACTATGGGCCACTGGTTAGTATGTAAACTACCATTGTAATGAATGTTACCATATAATTCTCTCAATTTTCATGGTTCCAATGTATAATTAATATAATATTGGTGAGCCAACATATGGCAACCAATCATCTTGTAAAAGATATACATTAATAAAAGTTCATAATTGGCTTCACCCTGAGAATCCCTAATGAATAATCTCATTCCATAGAATAAAGAATACATAAAGAGTTCTAACTAAGGATCCTAGATAATGGATCAAAAGGATTCCACAGTGAGGAAATCCCATCAATTATCCAAGACATGGCATGAGAAATAACCAAATAAAGTTAATATAATAATCATTTTTTGGTCATTTTTACAAAGTGGCCAAACGGTCCCTCAAACATTTCTCCCCAAAACAAAATTTATTAAACATTCCATCTATCTTTAAAATAGTTTTCAAACACAACATAACTATATAAAAACATTTATAATACTAATTAAAAACATTTACATCACATTTTTAAACCATGTCCATATCCTATAAAAATTCCAACCAGGACACAATTCAACATCAAATGACTAATTGATTTCAAAAGCCAAAAACACACTTATTTTATCTTAAAAACATTTTAGACTCCTTTAAGAAACCCAAAATCATCATTCCCCAAGCTACATATTTATTAACAAATACAAACCACATGAAACATTCAAAACTAAAATCTACATAGACACTCAATTATGAAACCAAAGTCACAATTTTATATATAAAATGCATATATAAAGAACAATGGGGAATTTAATCAAGAAATTGATGTGAAAAGTTCAATAAAACCGTTTATTTCAATACATTACAAGAAATAAAACACATCAATTCAAGACAAAAAATTTTAAGAACTATATTATACAAATAATTGGTACCATAAAATTATGCGTGGAATGCAATAAGTAAAAGATTCTTAAATTAAATGGTCAATGCATAGGTATCCAACCTCATGGAGGAACCAAACCGAACATTCGGCCCTTGGGACATTCTATCTAATATTTTATACCCCCCACTAATCATATACAACTTCACATACATGTAAGGACACCTAGCCCCTATGCACACATCTGAATGGCAATTAATATGTGAAAGGGTATCCTTTCATATATTGTTATATGTATATACACATTTATAGTATCCTACGTATGCATTTACATATATATACATAGGAACACCTATTACCATACTTGTATATTCACATCAATTCATTAAAATACACATAACGAGGGAATATATATATATATACTTACATATGAATACATAGGTGAGTCGCCTTAGAACCGATAACTTCAAAACAATACAATTTACAACATAATAATTACCAAGAACCTTTAAATAATTAAATACCTTAAATTAAGAGGTAAAAACTACATGAAAAAACGAATCCTAAATTAAAAAGGCCATGTGCATGGAAAACCTACCGAAAAGAATGGTCATTCCAAATATTTCTAACCCAAGAAGTACCTTGTTCACACATACACACTTCCATGTATAAATATATATATCCTTAAACTGATGAAAATTTTCCCCAAGACATGAGGGAACACACACACTGAAAAAATACACATTTATTCATATACATGTCTGAGAATATGTGTGCATTCCATTGAAACCGATCACATCTCCCTACAATAAATCCTCAGGACTCAAAAACATGATAAATCCATAATTTTGAGGGGGTGAAACCAAAAAGGGGTTTAGAAACATACACAAAATTAACGTCGGTGGATCCAATCAACCTGAACAGCCTCACCTTCGGTGGTGATTTCTGTAACATAGACCAATGGGTCCCATGTGGCCCTTTTCGGTACCTAAAACCAAAACAAACAACAAAAAATATGTTACCTCTTTGACTAGCATTTCATCTGGATGAATAGTATGAAAAGATGATTGAAAATCAACCTAATAAAGGAGAAAGGAGGATTAATTGACCCTACCTCAATGATCCTAAGAGAAAATGGTGAGAAACGCAGGAAGGATAGGGGGATGTAGAGGGTGGTCAGGTACACGAGAGTGGTAGTTTTCAGTGGTGTCTCGTGAACAGGAAAGGGAGAAGGGTGAGACACCACACAAGGGGGAGCTGAAGGGATATGCGGCCTCCAGAGGGATATGGAAGAGGGGGTTCACCAAAGGGGAGGCACTGGAGGAAGAGGGTGCATGCAAGGAACATGGTAGGGTGATGGGGAAACCTGAAAGAATCAGGGAGAGGGGAGAGTGAATCCTTGGTTTTGAAAAAAATAAAAATAAAAATAAAAAAATAAATAAAATAAAAATATTAACAATAATAATTATTATAACAACATAATAAAAATAATAATTTTAATAATAATAATAATCCTCTTCATCATCATTGGACTTTTTAATAATAATAACATTAATAACAATTTAATAATAGTAATATTAATAATAATTTTTAGAATAATAATATTATTATCTAAACTAATAATAATATTATCTAAATAAATATTATTTTTATTATTATTATGTATTAAAAAAATTTAAAATTTATTTATTTCAAGTATTATGTAGTCGCACAGTTACTAGGACTAAACGCATAGTTACTGTAACCATGTGGTGCCCGTGCATGGGCTCAAAGCACACCAAAATTATTAAACATCAAAAAATTTTAACCAACACTTAACCTAAACGTTGAAGAGAGTAACCAATTCCGTGAAATTATAAAATAAAATAATTTTAAAGGTTGGGGTGTGACATATTGAATACAATATTCTTCTGGTAGGGCTTTTTAGATTGTCACTGAGTGATTTTCAAGGAATTACATAGTGATGTAATGACATTAATCAAACCAACAAATTGGAGGAACTATAAGGCATATTGGGTAGTTTATCATATGTAATATGATTTGATAGGTTGTTATGTATGCTTTTTATAATATTCATAAATTATTTTTAGAAGGTAAAATATATCATTATATACAGAGTTTAGTTTACATATTATCATTCTTTCATATTGACTACATATATTAAATGAAGTACAAGGATAATTAACTACAAGAATTATGCCTTTTAGTTATCCATTATTGAGGTGCATCATAGTGTGTTATTGTTTTTGATGAAATTTTATAGTAATTATGGGTAGTATTCTGTTTCGAAATATGAAATATGCTTATAAGGAAAAATTGTGTGTTTATGTGCTTGATGTCCTCCTATGTATTCCGCGTGAATTTTCAGATACTATGAATTTGGTATACATGTGGTGTTTATTCTATATTTCTATTAACCCAATTCCCAAGGTTGGTATGTCACATTGCATATGAACCATCCTAAATAAGATAATTTATTATGTAATCCTTGTGGTTTATTTAATTAGGGGTTATTTTGTTATATTATTGATAATATAATTGGATATGTATTAATAAACATTTGATTTTTCCTCTCAATTGAAGAATATAACATTTTCCCCTTAATTAAGATATAATAAAGAAGTATAGGTCTATACCTAGTTAATACATATGAGGAGTTTTCTATTTTAGTGAGGGTTATTTGATGTTTTAATCCACATAGATGATTGAAATGTGAATTATTCATCAAACTAGACATTTAATACTCTAATCATAAAAAATTAATGAGTATATTTAAAAGAATAAAATACTCTTGATATTGTAGTTATATTATTTACTTAAAAATAGAATCATGTAAAAAATCATTCTTATTTATGTTACAAAATCATCAAATTGAAATAGTGATAAATCTCTTTTATAGAGGTCTCATATGATCTCATTATAGCATGAGTAGTAAAATTGTTTTCCTAAAGACATACCATTACTTATATTTATAAATTTAGCAATTTATATTTTTTTTCAATGCTATAAAGTCCCTTTAGGAAATACTTTCTATTTTACTAAATAATAATTTAGTGCTATGAAACTCATTGATAATATTTAAAAGAGATTTAGAGTTTATCCAAATGGTTTTTTGGAGGGATAAGAATAAGGAATTTTATATGATGTGAAAGATAATGAATTTAATGAAAACAGTAAAATTGTTTTATAAATGATATCTAATAGGAGTTTTGTAGCTGATTTCAAAAGTTATTTAATATGATACTATATATTTTGAAAACGTATAAATCTATTTTTCTATGGTGTATGTTATATATTGATAGAGATATATCATAATTCCTTTATATATATGGTGTATTTATTGTTATATTATATGGCATGATATTGGTTATGTTATCAGATACAAAATACATATTATGAGAGGCAATTTTTTTACATTTTAATATATATTTTTCATGATATGTCGATATCGTATAACAAATAGGTAAGTTAATCATTATTTATAATGATCCATATCACAATGTATTTTTAATCATATTTTATGATTCATTTTATGGTTAATGTGAAGGAAAATGTCATTATATTTTGGAATCTCCCATAAATGGATATCATTATTCAGTAATGTTTGATTTGGTAAAACATTATTGTGAATACGAATATTCTAAAAGGTTAAATTTGTGTCAACTAAAGGAATTACTCGAATATTTCATATCAAATGAGTAAATTTTTTGGAATTCTTGATAGTTTTCAATGTACAGTATATGGAATATGTTACTTTTAGCTGTTATAGGTCTATGCCCAACTTATCCTCCTTTCAATTATCCTATGTGAAGCTCTATTCATTCACCTCTCTTTTACAAAGTAAAAAAGTATTGTACTATTTCAGTGAGGAGGATCCCAACCAATTATTGGTGGATTTATATGATCCGTGGATACAAATTAGAGGTAATATTCCATCAACTATTCCATAGTGATATTAAGAATGAAAAAATTAAAATCAAGAACTGTAGTGATCATAAATGTAAGGTATATGTTCCTTATTTAAATTATATGTGAGTTGTGTATACATATCAATGTGATATTAAGAATTTTGTTTTTAGTGTCTAACACTATATTTAACAAGCATTGTTTAATACATAGAAACCTATAATTAGTATCATGATGTTGACTAATTAGAGGATAATCTTGGGGCTCAGTACCATCTTAGCCTCATGTATGATGGTGAAAATATGTTTTTGTGATGCTAGGTGGAAATTATAATGGTGATGATATCCACTAGAGGCATTTTGGAAGTACTAGGTTATGTAAATGACACATTAGGGTACCATTTATATTAGTTAAGTAGATATAGTAGTATATATAGAGGATGTAAATTAATATAATTTATTCCCTACATCATAACATATAGTCATTCAAATGAAACTCCATATATGTGATAATCTTTAATGTATAGGGTTTCCATGGATCATAAATATTACAATGAGGGTGACTCCAAGTTACAAACCATATATTTCAAACCAAATAATGTGAGTATATAAAAAATCCACTCACCATCAATCCATTTTCCCTCATATTCCATACAAGCTAGAGTATATGTTATATATATCCCAAAGATCATATTGTTATGTATTCCATGTCACTTATAATGAGTGTGTATCTAAAACATTATAAGCTAACAAGATGACTCCACATGATATGTGGAACATGAATAAAATTATTATTAAAAGATAAATGACGTAGTTTATTTTCTATGTATATTCTCGAGTTAAGTGAAACTCACACACCCCATGTATAAATTTTGTAATCATCTTGTTTGTGTCAACCTTACAAAAATAGTTTAGTGCAATCATACATTCAAGATAATAGAATGTATATCCTGGATATCTCAATATTATGACTTGATTTGTATTGGTATGACATGACCAGAATGAATAATTACTCTAACATATATTATACCTTACTTGAGTTTCCATATAGGCTGACTCAAAATGGGATGAATTGTAGAGGCATATCCCCAATTATTACAATGACATATACATTGTGTACTAAGTAGAACATGTTGTCTAATATATTTTCCATTGAAATTTTAATATATTCTCATCTGGGTGTCATTAACAGATGCTAATATTTTCTATTCTGTTATTTTTATGCATATGATATGATGGTGAATATATATTATCATATATGAATTACTTTTGTGGAATTTTATGTAGTTCAGGTTTTTATATCATATCGATGATGATGGACAAGGATAAAGATAAAATTGGATAAAAACTGATTCGGTAGACCCCAAGAAGTATTTTGGTTCTAGGGTGTGGGACCTCTATACACTTAGAGAAGTAGGTAAGACCCTATAGTAAAAGGAATGAGTCTTTTACATATGGACTTTTAAGTCCCACTTTAAATGCATACTTCACACATTGAGGTTATGATCCTTAATAGGGGTATATAATACTTCTATAGACTTGAACATATCAGTAAGGAATGAATCCCACAATATAAAAATAGAGAAAAATATTAGAGGGTTTGATATATGGTAGATTGTAATCTTGTGTGATTTGTTTAATATATGGATTCTATTATGAAAAGCATACATTTCTCTTTAAAGATGAGATTTATAGTTCTATTGGAATCATTAGGGTTTATAAGACCTCAGATACAATAGTTATTTGTAGTTTCATTTTAGATATGTGACTTTGAAATGATAATATGTGATGATTAGATTATTTTATCATTATTTTGTCTATAATTTTGAGTATATATGGGTTTACATATTACTTTTTTTCCTAGTTCAAAGATTTTGAACTAACCTATGGAATTATAATTACTTGTATTTTTGGAATTTACTACTAGAGATATGTTTATAATCACCACTACATAGGCATTTATCTCTCATCTAATCATTCAATGTAGATATTGTAATGTTCAATGAGGAATTTAATAGACTTAGAGCTATCAAGGAAGGTAGATCTGGTGAATTTTGGTGGTTATTGGTTTGTGATGTATGTGGTTTCTAATTATTCTCTCTTAATAGGAGTTCTTATGTCATGGATGTTTTTTATCCCATTTAATTCTAGTTATACTTGGGGATATTATTATATTGAATGTTTTTCATTGATCTTTTTTCCTTGTTGAATTATAAATGAAAACTACTATCATATAAAAACATTATTATAATGTTCATTATATATATATGTTGATCCATAATGTATATTTTATATTATTTATATGAGATAAATAATTTTTACCAAATGATATTGGTTGTGGCTATTAATGTTTTGATTCCTTATAGGTTCTACTCACAGTCCCACAACCTCTTATTGATCGACATTCCATGGCCCACTATACTTACTTCTGTTCTTCTATGGGAATTTTCAGATCATGTAATGAAATAAATTACCAATAACCTTCCATGAAAATAATGTACGATATCTACAAAAATATAAACTAAAATTTAGGAATCAATTTTTCATTAATTCATTAATTTTAATGCTCAACTCTCATTACTCTATTAGTTCCTTCCGTTAATCCACCTTATGATTTGTGATATCCCAACCTATCTCATCACCAAAAAACCTCACCCATGTCATTTTAGTATTCTTCTAAACCATAGTTATATCACCTTGATCACCAATGGGTATAAATATAATCAATTTTTTTAGATAACACCATTATTGGATAATATCTTATGAATTATCCACCATTGATAAGAGTTTATTAAAAAAATTTAAAAGGTGAATATATGTTATATATTACCAAAAATTAGATAGTAATAAAAAATTGGGAAATATATAACAAGAATAAAACATAATACAGATAAAAAAATCCTTGTATGATGATTAACAACATTAAGAAAACAACAAATGCATAAGTGGGTGGAAAAATTGAATTCTCACATAGCCACAATAATAAAAACCCAAAATAGATACCCATAAATATATTCTTTCCACAAAATAACTCCAATTGTAATCTTTTTCATTTTAACTCCTCCTCTTAAAATGTTCTAACACTGTAGCTATAGTCCACCATAATATAAGTTGGGCACCATTTCCTAACCTATGATACATTGAATAATATCTATTACTCCACTAGAGTGGGTAAATATGCACGAGTATCAATGAAAGTAAGACTTACCAAATGCTACCCATGCAACCCTAGTGTGATTACAATAATTAATATTAAATTATTTTTATAATAAATTTAAACTCCATGAATTTTTTTAAAAACTTATATAAACAAGCAAGGAACCACTAATAAACAATTTCTCAAGAAATCATAGGAAACATAAAGAATACCAACATAAAAAGAAAAAAAATTATTTTCCTGAAAAATATAAACCCAAGGGACAATAAATCCAAAATTAAATAACAAAGAATTAGGTTGAAGCTTTTATAAGAGGGAGGCCAACTTCTTAAAAACACATAATTATTCCCAATATGGTTTTTACACCATTGGGAGAGTCTCTACAACACCAAATTTTCATTAGAAGCAATGTAACACTATCCATGTGGGATATTTCTATTATTCATGTCTAATAACAAAAAAACATCTACAATATAATTACAACAAAAACTAATTTTTTTTACCACATGAATGAGTAAATATGTTCCACCTAATAAACAATAATTTTATTTAATACCGTTATCACTAGTTTCTAGCAAATAACCACACAATCCTAGAAGATGACCAATAATGTTGAAAACAATCAAAGATATGGAAAAAATTAATTTTATAAAACTATATTTCCAACCAAAATATTAATTTTATTAAAATTAAAATATCTGATAAAACATTACATTGAAGCATGATGTTTTTGAAAATTAAATATGTAAAAGAATACACCAAATAAAACATGCTAATTACTGGAAACCATAACCCAAAAATCAAGATCAAATATCATTGAAATTTGAGAACCAGAAGTACCTATGTATTTGAATCGTCAATATCTAAATCGAACCTAACCTTAAAAATTTTGAGATTTAGAAAATGATAGTTAGAAGTTGGGAAAAAACCAAAGGTTTTAAGTACTTTACAATTGATCTGAAATCTAATCATAGCATGATCAAAGATAAATAATATCAAGATATATGGAGTTAGAACAAATCCACCACATATATAAAGGTCTATGTAAGGGGGAATAATTTTTATTAGAAACCAGAAAAATAAGTTAATAAATGAGGTATTGGGAGGGGATTTAAGTAACCATATTTCGTAGAATCAATGTCCTTATTGATAGTGTAGTGACACTAGAATATTAACATCTCCAATATTCTAGGGTCTTTATGGCGCAAATCTATAGTCTAGGGTGACCGATTGTTAATTGTGAAGGCCTCTTATATCCTCTAGAACCCATTAAATTATCAAACAAGGAATCCAACAAGCTCCCAATGACCATTCAATGACATCTTAATGTTTTGAGATCCTATAAAACATTATAATTTCACTCTCAATCCTCTAAAATGTCAATATATATCAAATATATTATTTGAATACCTCAAGTTGGATCCTAAAATAGTATTGATATTTTTGGTTTAATTCATTCCCAAAATAAATTTCAAGCTATAGTTGTAAATTGGTCACATCCAATGGGAAAATATCAATAATTGCTAGTATAACTCTATAACATTATTTCATCTTTACATTAGGGGCACAATGAATCATCTCTACTAAAATAATTGTAATATCATTAAGATCAAAATGAAAATGAACACATTACAACTTATCTATCCAATAAATGATGTATTTTATCTATAAGGATAGGGTAAAAAACCTTTTAATAATAGAAGTCCACATTATTTAATATAACATTTATCCAATCCATTTTTTTTAATTTGAATCATATGATTCAATATATTTATAAATAATATCCCAATATAATGTATAATTCCTCATTTCTAAGTCACACTAGTGACTCACCTCAAAAAAACATTGATAGACTCCCAACAGGAGTTATTAACTCAATGGGAAAACACATAATTTCTACTAAAATATTTTATCACTAAAATTTATCGTGGTAATAAATGCATGTGAATATTTGACATAAAAAGGGTAGAAAATATGAAAAGAAGAACATATATTACCCGAATACGACTATATATTCATCATCCAACCCATGAAGCTTTATTGTATAATAGTATAATTACCAAAGAAACAATGTACTTCGTAGGAGTAGGAAAAAGATAAAACCATAACTCTACCTCATTGAGATTGTTCTAAATGTAAATAATAAAAGAATATACCTCAAAATATGATATTTTCTACTTTTATAAATTTCATAATAAAGAATCCCAATTCTTATCAACCCTATATTATTCATTAGGTACCGGTTTTACCTCATTAGGCTAATCATGACCATGTTGTCCTCTATATCTAAGAATATCTACAACAGAACATTATTCCATCAACACCAAGTCATCGATATATATTCTCAAAAACAATTATCTATGGTCCACCCCTTGTATACCCTTATGTTATTCATAATACATGAAATCATCATAAATCAAAACTGTATGATGTATTTACAAATTTATGATAACAACCCTTATATAAAATACAATCACTTAGGAAAAATATTTTTTTAATCAATGTAATTGTATTATAATTCATTGAACACATGAATTATTTCTTAGTTTACCAATATAATGATGTATTCTATTTCTTTATAAACTGTTACTATACCAACCAAAAAAGAAAACACATCTATTGATTACAAAAAAACTATATCTTAAAATTAATTTTTTAACACCATTTTGACATGGACCTACTTCACATAGACTCTTATTCAACCAATATTAAAAATAAATGTAAGCCCTCATGCATAAAATTAATAAGAACTGGGTTCGTGGCTTGTATTAAGTGTATTAATCACACAAAATGGGAGGAATTTCCCTCTATAATAAAATCATCATCAACAAAATATATATAAAAATAATTTTTTTTCAATAATAATTAATGACAATGATATATAAAAACACCTTCCCATAATGAAATAATTGAAGGGAAAACATATATGATTCCAAATATAGATCAAAGGGTTAAATAGAAATCTACCACAAAAATTAACCCTTAAGATCAAACCTATGATAATGGTCACAAAAAACCATAGACCCGATCTTTTTAATAAAAAAACAGTATATACTTAATCAAGGTTGAAAAAAATACATAATTGGGTCCCCTCCAAGTCTAAAATGTGTCAGAGTTATTAAGGAATACTAATTAATCTTTAAGAAAATATGATAATAAAATTACCATCAATAGAGTTCTCGAAGATAACCCTTATATTTCTAAAAGGGACCTCACCCAAAATCAATAAATTACAAATATTTATAACTCACACTATAAAAAATCAACAGAATAAAAAAATCCCCTAAACACCATATAGAATATGCTATCTCACAATAAATCAAAATTTCAAATTTCTAAATATAAAATCCAATCATGGGTGAGGTGTAGATGATAACAAACATGATATCCTTCTATTAAACTTTACATTCAACATGATTCTAGTAAAATCAACATTAAATAAGGTGTAAAATTTGTATAATGTATGATGAATGTGTTTTATACCTCCAATAAAATTAACATCTAAGATATATAGAATATTATCATCCCATTAATATCCTCAAACATATGTCTACTACAAATTATCAAGCATAGTTGGAATTAATAACTATAATAAATTAATACAGTTGGTAATTATATAGTGGGACTATTGGTAATTACTAATAATTTCACCTTAAATAACAATTAATAGTTACTCAAATAAGCCATTATAAAATACATATAATTTAATATTAGGGAACCATTGATAATCAGAAAGAACACCATTAAAGATTTCTATGAATTAATTACATAACTCTATTGATAATTACCCAGAACCACCATCGTTAAGAACATAATAAGTAGCACAATAAATTATCTAGTAAAAAAACTATTAATTACTCATTACCCAAAATGCACCATCATTTAGAAACATTGAAAATTAATCCATAAAATAATTAATACTTTAACAAATAACAATGATAATTAATGAAAAGAACCACTTATAAATATTGAATATTTCATTCTTTCAAAGAATCAATTTAAATTCTCCATCACACAAAAACCAATATACCTATGATTATAACCAATACGAAAACCATGATCATGTCTATAGTTAAGTCTAAATCCATAATTATACACATATCCACTAGAATGTAACCAACCACATATATGCCTACATCAACTATTTATAATTTAACAAACACCATTGTAAACTTTTTTATGAATTTATTTAAATTAATGGAATATTTTTAAAATCTGTCCCATATATATATATAAATAATTTATCTATAATTTTTCATAAATACACCATAGTTGATTACATGGATTATTTTCATCAATAACTCTTCAAATAATATTGTGATAAAAATCATAAAAATATATAGTAGCTGAGTAAATCTATTAGAATAATTTAAATTATCACGAATTTCATTCAAGTTATAGTATAAAAAATTCTAATGTGGAATGCAGCTATATTATTTATAGTCTATATCATTATAAAATATTACAAGATTTCCATTTTACACAAATTATAGCATAAACATATTCCTATATATCATGGATCATGTGTAACACTCTACTAATTAATCAAAAATTCTATAGGATATAGGCTTAAATATCTAGTAGAAAAATATTTATAAAATATACTATATTTTTTTTATATAAGCTACCGTATTATGATTTTCATTTTTATCTGAAGAAAATATCATGCACTACAGTGGTAAAAAATATGATGATCATCAGATGAAGATGATGTGATGAAATTTACAAATAATGTTGGATTTTTCCTAATGATATTGTAACAAATCCTTATAAATACAAAATATTAACATTAGTGTTTTCATATATATAGATTTTCATGTTTGAGGTGAAATGGCATTTGTTTTCCAATCTCAATGATCTAAAGATTCTAGGAGGTGTTTGAATCATATTTTTTCCAGAGTGTACTTATTTTTAATCATTAAAGAGTTTATGGTAATGATTTTTTGTTTAATTTTCGATTCATGTTCCTTATAATTTGTATTTGTAAATTTTGTTTTTATGATAATGTTGATTGATGAATCCTATGGTTAGATAGATAGAAGGTTATAATGATTGGTCTGATCAAGTGTTCCCAAGGATATAGAAACTTAGTTGTGTATTCTCATTTTTATTGAAGGTTTCCACGTATTGGAAGACAAATGGTATGATAGGGTTAATTATTTAGATACCTTAATTTATTTTATAGATATTGTTGACATTAAATGTCAATATATTGATATTTTTTTAATTTTTTTGTACATTTTTCTTAAAATATTTATAAATATTTGTTTTACATGTTTTTACAAGATTATATCTTCATTATGCATGTTATATAAAAAATTATACCAGTTATAATAAATACATGATAACCTGATTATAATGTGTATTAGAATGAAACATCATCATATAAAAATTCTTAAAGTGGTTGGAAAATTATAATTTCAAATTTTATAAACTAAAATTAACCCCCTAATGTAATAAATTCTACTAAATTTGATCATATAATTATTGTCTCTTTTATATATTTATAATCTTTCCAAAATACTATATAAAATTTAAACAATAATAATACTCCCATGCTCTATTACATTTTTTAAACATCCATCCATAATAATATTTTGTCCAATGATATTTTACTCTCTATTTGTCACATTTTCTCAACAGTTTGTGACAAAAACTTGGATTTATAATAAATGTGGGTTATGAAATCCAAAATATACATCCTTATAACTATACTAATCATAAACTACTTTTATACCCATGAAATACACATTAGAATCATATTTACATGATTTCCCATGAAAATATGACATAGTTCTTGGTCTTATTCAACCTTTATTTCTTGAACTATTATATAACATTGATTAATGGAATAAATCTATGATATTATATAAGTATCTATGTTAATTCAGCTATCTTTTAGTCTCATCCAATGTTTTACAAATGTAATTGTGGGAAGAATATTTATTTTTCAATATAAATTACTTTTCCTATTTATTATATATAGATTTATCCCCATATCATTATCTATGATGTTTGGTGGAAAATTAATGTGATTTTACAACCACCCAAATTATCCTATAAAACCCCACATTCATCATACATTTAATGCCTTATCACATTATTTTTCTAAATCACAGAATTATTATTGCTATAATATAATTACCAAAATTATTCCTATGATTTATAATTCATTAAATAATCACTTCATGTTTCCCACTATGATATACCCAAATAGATTCTATTATAATTTAAATTATGAGTCATGGCATGTGTTATTTCCAATATATTGTTTATAGTTTAGATGTGGTCTGTGATAACTCATTATCACTTATTTACGTATACATTATTATATATATCATTCTTTAAACCATCCTTAAAAATCCAATGAAAATCCAATTTTTTACCTTAAATCATCATCTACCAAGGTAGTTTTTTTCTAATATTACTTATTAATTATTGTGTAAAAATATATTAATTTAATTAAATAACTAAGTCCTATACTTTCTTAAAAAATATTGAAAAAATATCCAATATTACTCTTTGTAAATGTCAAACTGAAGCAAGAAACAGAGTCCAAGATCATTTTCCCTAATATATATCATTTTCTAGTTTTGATGATTCCCATTCTAAATCATAATGTTTTTATTTATCCATATCACATAATGTGATATTTTCTTATTTTTATTAACGATTTGTCTAACAACCATAAATTTTTTATGAATTTGAATTTTAATTTATCATATGAGGCACCTTATATTACTAAATAAAATATCACCTTGCCTCTATCTATTATATTTTATAATCTATGTGGCATGTGATTCATCCTTAATTATTATTACAATCTTAGCTATATTCCCCAATTTTACATAACACCACCGATGTTATCCGTAAATTTCTAGTTGTGATGTTCCAAAAACATACTTCTTTATTACAACAACGTATCCATAAATTGATTTACTATTGAATATATATATTCTATAGAATTATAATCATTAGAGACATTTACATGTAAAATAATTATACCTAATTTCGTTATCCTACAAATAATATCATTTCTCTATGAAATCACTTCATAAATTTCATTAATATTTCCAAAAACCCGTGATAATATATTTTCAATGTAATCTGAAACATGTATCAAGTTGTCAACAAAAATCCTTGAACACGAGGTACTTCAAAAAAAAATCATATATTCTTTATGAGAAGACTCTTTTTAATATATTCTCTTTGACCATTTTATTCTGATGAATATACTTATTTTGAAATGGGGTATTTCTTATACATATATATCTCAAATATTTCAATTTTAATACTTTATTACTTTATATTTCCTAAGAATTATGTATACATATAATAATAATGTCATATATAAGGGAATAAATATGATAATGTATTATTTTCAATGTATAACTAAACTAAAATTAAAATATATAATATGAACTAAATGTATTTAATTTTTCATTAATTATGTATTCTAAAAAAGTAAATTTCAGGAATAAGGGTTGTAAATATCATGCACATACATAAACATACAGTTATATATTAATAATTGAATGTAAAATTGGTTATATTTATGAAGATACTAAATATTGTTTTAACAAACATTTGATGTAAACATAGATAAATAATATATTTTAATATGTAGTTCCCAAAAATCATTTGAAATTAAATAAGAATGATTAATAAGAAAAATAAACCATGAAATGAAACATATATATGGAGTACATTATTTTAGAATTTGAATATGAAGTTATGTGCATTAAGTTTTTTCCACAAAACCATTCAGTATATATTAATCATCATTAGGTATTTTTTATTTGAAATTTTTATTACATGTAGTTATTCCATGGAAAAATAAATATTGTATTCAAAAAATACACACTCTTATAAAATTCCAATAGCAGTATAAAAATATCATTTTTCCCAAAATCATCATCTTATAACTCATATGAAACAAACAAGACATACATTCAGGTTAAATAATATTCTATGAATATTCAAAACTTCTGATTATAGTTCGAACCCAATAACATAAGGGTTTATTGTATTTAGTGATTAGCTACATAAAAAAATTTCATTTCAATATCCACAATTTATTCTATAAATAATTTTCAAGAAAAAACCCTGATAACCCACTCAATTGGTACCCAAAGTAATCTCAACATGACTCGAATATAGTTCCAGATCCTTGTAGGTTAGTTACTAACACATAGGAATCTAGAACAATCATGATTCAACAATGTTTTTGTAAGAATAAAAATAATTCATGTAATTAATATTAATCTAAAAAAATTTATAGGAAAAAACTATTATCTAGGAAAAGGTACCACATGTAGATAAGTAAAAAAATGGAAGACATTATGAACACAAGATATTCTCACAACAAGTGGATTAAATACTGCACTTTTCACTAACATCTCCCATGGTCTCACTATCCAGAAAACCCACCACCTCCATGTGATGACTTCCCTTTTTCTTGATGTTTCTTAATAATGAATACTAGTACGCAACAGAAAAAGTAAAGAGTGACCACCAGTATCCCAACTGGATCCCTCAAATTATTCTATAAGTATTCAATATCAATTTAACCAAGTATGATTAAATTTAAATAAAACATGGAATGATAATATTTTTAAAGCTAATAACAATTTTTTTTCAAATAATTTCAAAGGAATTTATAAATAATGTATAAATAAAAATTTCCATCAAAACAGGCCTATAAATGCGTCATTATAAAAAATTTCATTAATAAATCATTTCACAAACTCATGAATGTATAACTAATTTTCAATCATAATACCATGGTTATAAATCGTAGGTTTAGTTCGGTCATGTCACAAGTTTACTCATAATATCAATGTAATACATCTCCATGTGTGAACACATCCCTATATCAACAATCATAGAGGAATATGAGTCCACTAAAATGAATGAAACCATGATCGTCATTAACTTTTTAGTCATTATTTTCATCACCAATAAATTTATTGGTAGAGATTTTACATACCTATCTTGAATATACGTCTACCTAATTACCCAGACTCCCATGTTCTTCACATACATCAATCAAGGGGAAAATCATTAATCTCAAGATATTTTCATCTATCATCATTCATTAAGCCCCATTTAAAGATTCAAACACGGAATTCCCTTTCCAAAACCAATATAAACAGTTGTTCATCCAAACACGATACTTTTAAAATAATTCATTTCATATGAAATCTCTAAAAACATTCATGCATTTATTTCTCAACAGTCATCAACAATTTATTGTTCAAATCATTAATTTATATTCAAAACCTTTTTTGGAAATCAACTCTTTTTTTGATAATCCAATGTAAAAGAGGATAAATAAAGACCATTCCAAATCAATGAATTAATCAAAAATCTCAATTACATTTTTTTAATTTTTTTAAATATATTTCAAATGAATAAAGTTACAACCTTTTCAAATGATTTGAATTGTTTTATGAAACATCCCACCACAAACACAAGAATGAACAACCACTAAAAATGGATTTATAATAAAGTTGAGACGATGGTATAGAATCAAAAAATTGATAATTCCTAGTCAAAAAAAGAATAAACAATATCTGAATCCATCAATTATATAATTATATATCTATGTTCGTGAATTAGGGAGGGTATGGAAGGATAATTCATAATTCTATCTAGACAACACATACTAAAGGAGATTTAATGAATCAATTGGCAGTTTGAACTGAAAATATTAAAGGTCGGAAGGGCCAAAATCACCTATAGAGATCCAAATTTTTTTAATGGGGCTTATTAAATTCTATAAAGCATAAATTATATTAAAAATAGAGGTCTTAAGAAATAAATCAATAATTAATCCCCTCACATTCAGAACCATATCGTTATCAATGACTATACATTGGCGCTTGAATAAATTTATAGGCCACTAGGATCCCCAATAGTTCGGAGGTTGGGTTACTATAGGAACACCCTAAACCAAAATTCCACAAGATAGACACTGGCTCTAAATGGATAACTAGTGGACCTCCTATATCTATTCTAGTTATAGGCCCATATCAAAACTTGATCTAAACTCCCAAGACACCTCTAGACTTCTCAAAATGAAAAAAATGAAACCCCAAACTCAATGTTATTATCAAAAAATAATGAACAACCAAAAGAAAAAAAGAAATAATATAAGATAAAAATAGATCATAGGTCATAACTAAAATAATTTTTTAGGATGTTAAAATTCTCCCCACCAAAAATTATTTCTATACCCAGAATTCCTTATCAAGAAGACTGCTCCAAAAGATGATGAGGAAATACTCTCTTATTATCACATCACACCCTAAGTCACCTGATAATAATATCTATGTTTCTATAGTAACAAAAAAAGATATATAAATCCCATGGGTAACTTTCAGTTGAGGCTCTACAAGATGAATCAGCATCTCAATAATGGTCATATCAGGTTCCACAATAGGTCCCTTGCAATTCAAAACATTAGATGGGTGTAAAAATAATTGTTTTTGATACCACATATGAAATATGTTATGGATTAGATTAAACTAAGGTGGCAATAAAAAAAATATATCCCACCTTCCCAATCCATAATAAAACCTTAAAAGGTCCCACATTTCTTATTTAAAATGTCCCATGTTTTCAAATACAGTAGGGAACGAATCCATGAGAATCTCCCAATAACACTTGGTCAACAAACAAGAACATATATGGATGTTTAAGATGATCCAAACAATATTTTATTTATATTTTATATGATACCAACCTATGAAGAATGATCTTGATCATTATCATTGTCTACTGAAACATGTTAGGTCGCACTAGGGAAGCTTCACTATCCTTTGACAAAAAACAGTTATTTACATGGACAACCATACAAAACAAAAAATGGTTCAATTTAAATGGATTTATGGTATCTACTTTTATAGGGGAACTCAACCATACCGAAATGGAGATACTGATTTCCCCCAATGTCAAATACATAATCATGTAGCATGTCTTTAAGAATTTTGAATACTTGTTCTATCAGAAAATCAATCTGAGGATGGTTTGTCGTGCCAACCTTAACCATTAATCCATTATCCTCATAGAGGAATCTCTAAATCTAGCATTGAAACTAGGTATACCTATTATAAACAATATAATAAGAAACCATATAAAATATAACAATATCCTACACATACTAATTTACTATTTCCTTGACTTTTAGTGTATCCTGAATATGAATAAAGTTAACCAAATTAGTCAATAATTAATCAAAAACCAAATTTCATTCCTTATTCAAGGGGTATGAAAACACCCAACCATGAAATAAATTAACATCTCATCACAATTATGTGTGGAAATAAAAAGTGGTTAATGTGAAACATATTTCTTTTGATGTATTGTTTTTATTTTCTGATATATATAACAATAATAAACCAAATGGAAAAGGTCTTGTTTCATACATGGACACCAGAACTGATGCTTCATGTCATAAAAAATATTCATCATTTATTGGTTCAATACCCATTAGAAATGTTGAAAATCCCTAATCACAAAATTATTCATAGGTATCTGAAAAATATAATATTTTATATAGAAAAGGATTTCATCTTATGATAGAGACCAAAATTTGATGGTCTCCCCACAATATAAATAATTCCTAATTCATCATAACACATAATAAAGATTATGTCCATAGAGAATAATCTTAAATATAGATAATTTCAATTAAAACATTTATGAAACAAACCCATTCTCATACTCCCAAAATCCCAAATGAATGCATCAATGGTGATCCATGAGATTTTACTCATATCATGATTCCTTCATGGATTGGGAAGGTAGAATCTTACATAGAGAATCAATAATAATGTCTCATTTTACCATTTGTGTAACAAATTTCAATGTGGAATGATTATAGATACTCTACCCATAAACTCTGATGGTGATTCAAATATTTTCATGAGAATATATAACAAAATAATTTTGTGATTAGAGTAATTGGTAACCCTATCTCTAAAAGGGCTGTGATGGAAAATCATAAGAGAGTGAATCAAAATAGAAATTTTAATATCAAGTTTGTAATGTTTCTTCTCATGAGGATAAATATGATGAGAACTATAAGATACCATGTGATCAACCATCAAGATAACTAAATGAAAACATACACCTAAATCATAAAAATATATATCATATCCTTAAACAACCTATAGAAGAGTCAACACTAAATATGAAGTCAAGAGGTACATAAATTAATTGAAATAATTATGAAATTTTGAATCCCAAGTGAAAAACACTCCCCTTCAAGTGAGAGTAGTCAATGGGTAAGCTATCTTAGAGAAATATTTCAAGAACTATTGATAATAATCTGATAAGAACAAGAAGCTCTAATTCTAAAAATAATTCTATAGTTCTTCTCAAGATAAGAAAAAATCCACCTTTTCTAAATCAACAAACATAACATGTTCTGATACCACAGGTTGATGGAACATTACATCATGAATCTTGTAGTGGAACTTTTATATCTCGTAATATGGTCTTTGATTCCTCAAGATGTCAATTTTTTTGAAATGAAGTACATGATTATCCTTAATTATATAAAAAACCATGATTTCCTCAATGAATACCACTAAATATGAGTTGATATTTTCATTAAAAATCATATTCATTAGTGCCAGAAAACACTCTAAGTATTGGATGGTCTGAAGAAATTAAAACTATACTCACAGTGGTCATACCTACTCCCGAAATAGGTCTTCAGGATATCAAACACCTTGATACAGAGCTGGTGGTAACCATATCAAAGATAAATCTTGAGAACCACTTCACCCATTTTAACTATTCAATCAAATCATTGATATAGGGTAATAGATAATTGTTCTTGACAGTAACAAAATTGAGCTTATATAATAAAAAACACAAGAGAAGGGTCCTATTATACATATTGTAGAAAATAATGGGTGTGGAAAAGGAAATGCATTTGGGTGAATGAATCCTTTGCACAGAAATTCATCGAATTGGTCCGTCAATTGCTTCAAAATAGCTGGTTCAATTGGGTATGAGGATATTGATACTAGATTTTTACATAACACAAAATAAATAGAAAAATAAACCTCACATAGTAGTGGTATACTAATTTTTTTAAAAATAATCCTTTATATAAATTCAATATCAATTTGTTGGAGTTAATTATAAGAAACTTATAACTATAGTTCAGTAGGAAAAAATTATATCATCCTATCCAATTTCAGATGAAGAGGATTGAATCAGTTATCCTTTTTCCTCCATTCTCACTAAAACACATGAGACTCCCCGTCATGGGTAATAATGACACCTTATAATGGTAATAGTTGAGTTGCGATTCATAGAAATCCAACCAGTCCATTTAGAAAATAACATCTAGAGAACTAAAATTAAGAACCAAAATGTTCCAAAAATGATTGATTTATGGTAAATTAAAATTTTAGGTGAATCAAAAACCCTACTCCCTCTTTATTCCAATAGGTTTTTAAATTTAGATCACTTAAGGTATGTTTTTTGGTAGATCTGACAAGACTAATGTGTGGGTAGATATAAAAGAATGATAGTCACCAGTATCAAATAAAGTGGTTACTAATGGTGAATTTATAGTAATGGTACCTCACACAATTTTATGACCCACATTGGTTCCATTTAGATACCGATATAATGAATTATTTTTCCTCA
This sequence comes from Viscum album, assembly GCA_963277665.1. Lineage (NCBI taxonomy): Eukaryota > Viridiplantae > Streptophyta > Magnoliopsida > Santalales > Viscaceae > Viscum > Viscum album. Next base: position 1,428,858,103 of record OY728147.1, on the reverse strand, counting down.
TTACTAAAGAATGTGTCTTGAACCCCATTAATATTGAAGCATCTAACTACACCAAAAATCCTATCAGTACTATAAATCCTATACTACAAATTTCAGCTTTAAAAATTCCAAAAAAAACTATATATATGACCTGATAATCCACATGAGATATAATGTGATGGATCTTATATGATAATGTGATCAAAGTGACCAATTATTGCAAATTATAAAAATATTAGTGGCCCTTTAGCAGAAAAAATGTAAGGTCTGGAGGAAGTCTAATGTCAAATACCACCACTACTATTTCCACTACGAGGCTCATTATATATTCTATTCTCCCTAATAGAACAACTAAATATTCTTCTATGAGTAGGAAGAAGTACAATAAACCCTTAAATTCTAGCATGATCATGTTTTTCAATTAATGATTTATCCAGAACATCATATTATGAATTAAAATATATTATAAATACACAAGATCGTATATATGATCGAAGGGCCATCTCATTCCATAAATCCATCATATTTTCATTTGATACTACCCCAATTGAATATTGAGCATGTTTAATAAAAACAATATACCATGTTACTAACCAACCACCATGGCTAAAGTATAAAATACCATGGACATTGAAAATAATGTCGAATATAGATAAAAACACCTTATTCCACTCTAATCCCTCTGTATTCTTTGTCAGAACTATATCATCCCTCCATCTTCATCAAGGCCCTTCAAGATTGAATAATAATGTTTTCTTCCTAAAAGAATATGATATATCCAAGAACTCAATGATCATCTCAATCATTAAAAACCATTCATTCACATTCTTAGGATCACTGGTACACTAAATTATACTGGTTTATTTAAATTTAACACTTTTGAACAATCTCAACTGTTATAGATCCAAGTATCCACCTAAGGAGTCTTGATACGAACATAAGTGACTAATGGGCCTAGAACATGGACTGTATTCACTAGAAACTCTATGAGGTTATACTCAACTACAATATTTTCTTGGGTGGTTCATCAAAAAAATCTATCATGGAGCCTTACCATACATATTAATGGGGTCATAGTACTACATAACATCAATAGATAATAAGAAAAAATTATTAAATAAACACAGTAACATCAAATCCATCAGTTAATACTCAACATTGGAATGCATGTCTTCGATAAATGATTGTGAAAACTCTAGAACCATATCAAAAAACACCCAAGAGAAAGTTTTACCCAATATCCCAAGTTATATTATGGATCTATATAGAGAGAGATGGTATGAAACTCTCTTTTAACCTGACACTTATGTCCCAAAAATCCTATATCCAATTTATTAATACATATAAATCTATATATTGAAAACAAAGAAGTAAATCAACCTCCTATGATACTAATTTGTTCTTAAACCTACCATATAACCCTATAAAATGGTATATTAATTAATCTTAACATGTCCTGAAGGGTTTTCCCAATCCCCACAAGTTAGTGACAAGAACCAGAGTATCAATAATGGTCAAGAAGGTATGATTTTTCCACAATAATAACAATACAAATGAAATATTTAGATAAATAAAAAAAATAATATTCCAAAAAAATCATCAAAAGAAATGTACCATAAATAGACAATTAAAAAACCCAAAGACAATTTCAACACACGATCTCCTCAAAAAAAGTATATTACATACACTTATTATAACTGAAAAACCCCACATTACCTCTATCATGAACTCCCAACACCTCTAATACATGACTTCCTTTTTCCTTGACCTGGTATAAAAAAGTATAAAAATTCCTAAAAGAAAACGTATGGTGTGAGAAACACTGTCCTTGTAGGATATCATAAAGAATTCCACATGCAGTATATATAAATTTAACTAAATACCATCATATTTAAGTAAAACCTGTAATGGTAATATTTTCACAATTGAAAGAATATTTTTTCAAATAAATTTAGAGGAATGTATAATGAATGTAAAAAAATGTATTTCCATCGAAATAGGACCTTACAAAAATCTCTTTAAAAATAAGAATGAATAATTTATTTCATAAATATTGGAAGGAATAAATTATTTTCCATCACAGAACCATGGCTATAATCCATGAGAATAGTTATGTCACATCAAAAGGTTCCACATAATCTTTGTGAAATATATCGTTTGATGTGCACACATACCTAGATCAATAAACCTATGGGGAATGGGATTCCACTATAAATAATGAACCCCTTTATTCATTATGATTTTATTCATCATTATAATTAAAAATACATTTATCGGTAGAGAAAATACATCCCTAGAGTGTATATTATTTAACATAATTACCCATTCTCCCAGGTGATTCTTGTAAATCAATTATGGGGGAAGTCATTCAACTCAAATAAGTTCAATCATCATTAAAACATCCCAATTTCAAGTTAAAAATATTCATTTATATCTTAAAAACCAATATCAAATAGGTTTAATAAAAAAATTACTTTCAAAACAATTCATTTCATTTAAAATACATATAATAATTTGTGTCTTTATTAATCAAGGATTATCATCAAGTCATTATTTTATTAATTTTTTTCAAATTATTTTGTTTTTCTAAAATCGAATCAATCATCAAAAAAATATCCCAATTTAATGTTACAAATATGAAATTCCATTTTAAAAACCAACATTAAATGTATCTCTAAAAATCCATTCCTTTTAAAAAATTTAATTTAATTTAAAATCATTAAAACATTTCAAGACTTTATTTCTAAAGGATCATCATCAAGTCAATATTAAAATATTTATTTTCAATTAAAAAACATTTTTTAAAATATAAAAACTATATTTAATAATCCATAGTCAATGAGGTTAAACATACAAAATTCTCATTGAATTCATTAATCAAGAATCCTAATAAATAATTTTGGAATCAATTTTAAAATTCATTTAGAATCATGTAAGAATCAAATATTTCAATTTATTAGAATTACATTATAAAATGATCTACCTCAATCAAGGGAGTAGACAACCATACAAAAAATAACAATAATTAAAAAGTGACAAAGGGATATAATAAACTAGGATATAATTACTAAAAACAAAAACCAAACATGAAGATTTAGATCCATCAATGACATAAGGATCCACAGGTCTGGAAGAAGGATATGGAACAGGAAAAGTGATTTCAAAATCAGATCAAAATCACACTTACCAAGAGATCAATGAAGATTTAATATTCATATTAATCTACATATATTCAAGGATAGAAGGGAGAAAATCACGTTTACAGATCTTCTAAGGTCTAATGGGTAACATATAATTCAATGGTGGAGAAATTAGATATAAAAATGAGGTTTGATGAAAAATAATTATGATATTATAAATCAATTTCTAGATTACATTGGATGAACCAAATAGTATCTAGATTACACTAGCTAGTTTTTTTGTGCTAGAATGAATGTAGGGTCCACCAGAAGACCCACTGTTTTGCCGATGGCTCTCACTAGTGAGCTAGTAGACAACTTGTTTTCTATTATTTCTAAATATCCCTATTCATAAATAATTATCACCCCTTAGAAGACTCTGAAACATGAAAAAAGGATTAAAAAAACCGTTTTCGATATAATGACTCCAAAAAAATGGTAAACCCAAGAAAAAATATATTAAATAAAAATAAGACACAAATGGTTATACTTGAAATAAAGTGTCATTATGTTTGAGTATTCTTTATACAAGACACATTTTTTAAACTGATCGATATTAATATCCATATTTATATCATGGGGAATAAAATCATGAGAAAAGGGTGAGGTAAAATACATTGTAAGTAAAAACAAAGTGGAAAACAATTGAATATTTTACATGATTATAATATTACAATGTGGGTCTAAAAACATAATTAATATATTTTACATAATGTTGAAAAGTCATTCCCAATAACACATGGATTTTAATTCATAATTCATTCAATATATATTATATTTTAATAATCTTGATCCGTGATATAATAGCATATTCATTAGAAATTGTATTTAACATAATAAAATAAATCATATTTCCAGTATTTCCATGAATACATTATTCACATAGTGGGTGTTATATCCTGTTACAAGATTTCAGGTATTCCATAAACCTAGTTTGATCTCCTTTTTATTGGGTTTTGGTTCAGGATGTTTTGGGTGAAATTTGGAAATATTTTGGAGGTTTTATGGGATATACATGGTTGGCAGATGGTTTTCCCAAACCCTGTTCCCTCCTAGTGAAAACTATGATATCGTAGGTAGAATGGGTTTTCAAGGCTGGTGGATGATTTAACAAACTGTGTGGCCACCTAGTAGATACTATGCATCTTATGGTGGGGTCAAATGGTTAGGGTACACAATTTATCTAACCATGCATCCCCCTCTAGGGAAACATGTGTGTGGGTTATTAATATACTAAATTTCTAAAAAAATATCTCGATCCCTTGTTTAATATTCCTAACAAACTCCACTCGACCATACTGTATATATGCGGATTAAAAGTCTACCTAGAAGAAATATTTTCTCCTCCAAACCCCTCCTAAGAAAAATAAATCTGCCGGTGGAATATCTAATCTCTCTCCAGTAAGTGTATCTCATCTCATTGAGATTCTCAAGATATCTCCTTCATTCCTACTTAGATATTAATAAATCATCACATATTGGATTGATCTAAAATATGTTTAATTAGATCTTGATTCTTGGTTTGTTCCTTGATCTCCAACTTCTTCATTCTTTGTATGATTTCCACATTGTGGGTGTTGTACATTATGATTCTTTGATTTATGGTAGGTGGTTCCATTTGATATTTCTATACAATTGAATCCTTTATTGGATTTATTTTTATGAGATAGATTTAAATTGATTTATAAAAACTCATTTTGATATGATTTGGATTTGGAAATTGAACTGTAATGGATTTTGGAAAAAACCCAAAATTCTAATGGAATTTGTATTTGAAGTGTATTTGGGAATTAATTTAGTTGGTGAAATAATTTGATCATTTTTTTGTGAAAAATGAATTAAATTGAAATGATTAAAAGCCTACGACTGGTCTTGTATTAAAAACGAATTAAATGATTAAGAACCATTTTTTGTTTATTTAATTGAATCATTATATTGATATTGAAAATTAAGAAATTAAATTGTATATTATGATTTACTTGAAATGAGATGATTTTTCTATTGACTGATTGAGTACATGAGATCCAGGGTAGTTGGTGGTTTATTTGGGATAATAATGCTTGTATGATGGTTCCCTAAAAATGGATTGATGAGGAAAATTATAAAAAACCTAGTAAGGAATATCTTATCCCCTATGGGATGTTGTAGATTCTTACTCATCCCGAGCTTGAGGAAAGTGTGTACATATGTTTTCCTTGATCACTGATGTATGAATTGTGAGGATCCTATAGCCACAAACTAATTTATTGTAAGATAGATGACCATGGTGTTAGTTTTGATAATTTTGATATATATTACATTGATTATGAAAATATTTTATTTATGTAAATTTATTTATATATTTTTTTATATAAAATTATTATTTATGAATTTTTTTAAATGTTTTTCATCAATTTGAAATAAATAATGTTCTGTTTTAAAAATGAAAATGTATTTCCATGCCCTATTTTATTTAAATTGAAATCATGATTTGGTTTATTATTATAGAATTTGTTATGGAGAAATTGGTGAGACCTTACTAGGATTTATATCTCATATTCTACCATTGGATTTGCCTATTTTTATATTTTATTATTCCAGGTCAGATAAAAGGGAAGGAACCTCTTGGAGGAGATAGATATTTTGGATCTATTGGTATTGGAGTGATGTTACTTTGTGATTTTTGAGTTTTTATTAGGATGGTTACTGGTTACTTTGATGATTTATTGTTTTGGGGTTTTTATACATGTTTAGTTTTTGGTACTTTCTCCATTTGGGGTGTTGAGAATATTTTTTTTGTAATCCTTAATATTCACCTGTTTTGTAGAAAATTCATTGCTTCTTTTATCTTATATGATTCTAGGTGCCAGTCTCCAAACTATAGAGATCGTGAATTCCATTCAGTTGATGTGGGTGTCGGCTCAAGTGTGAGGTTACTAGGGTATCAGGGAAGTTTTATGATAGTGGGCCTATGCTGACAGCCAGTGATGGTTCTTATGCTTGGGTTAACCATTTGTGTACCCTCTAGGTCTTGGGAAAACAACCCATGAATCCTTTTGAAATCTTGGGATATAAAACATTACCCATTAAATTGGAGGTCTATAATGGAATCACCAATAATAGAATAAAAAACTATTCATATATATGCCGCTAGTACATGAAATCATTCACCATTATTTTAATGATTAATTTACCCTTGGAAAAGAATCACGTTTTATGAATGTCTACATAAAACATTATCATATTTCAACAATAGAATGTATTTGAATGGTATCATTATATCATATATTCATTGAAGTATAATAATCATTAAAGTTTATTGATAGAGATGAATAAAAATTTTATAAAAGCATTAAAAATGTGTTTTGAAAAAAATATTGTTGTCATTAGTAACATAAAAAATAAAAAATTAAAAAAGGGAATATAATGTACTATTAAAAAATTAATAAACGTATAAATAAGTCATAATAATAAATTATGGCCATTATGGAGGGAAAATGAATTCAAGAAGTCAATATTAAAAAAACATCATTTTCACACATTTATAATGAATGAAAAAAATACCTTTGATGTAAAACCATGAAAAGAATTTTTTTTAAAATTTTAAAAAGTAAAATATATTGAAAAATCATCACAAAAATCACTACAATAAATACAAAAAATATTATTGAAAAAATATATCAAATATGGATTTTGAAGAAAATGAGTTTTTTAAAAGAATTTAAAACATTTTAAGAAATGATTTAAAATAAAACACCTTAAAGGGTATATAATCAAATCTCATTTGAAAGAATAATCATGATAAGGAACATAAAATAGCATTAGTATAAGAAGATTCATAATGGAAGATTTTAAATAGATAGTATATACCACATATAAATAAATATCATTGTATAATTTGGAACATATATCAAAGAAATAAATTTGAGACGAGAAGCCAATACGCGAGACTGCCACTTGGCCAGAAAAAATCTGAACTCTTACATAATAAATTTAGACTTTTTATAAATATATATTAGAATAATAGTTAAATTTATATTAATAAAAATCATTCTCTTATAACATCTTATTAAATATTTTGTAATAGTTCCTTCTAAAAATTAATATTTTTATATTAACTATTTAGTTTTCCCAAATTTTCAATAAGGATGTTCATGTTATTTTAGAATGTACATGGTTTTTTCATTTATATAATAATATTTATGGTTTATAGTGTATATTTGATATTTTTAAGGGTTAAATTTCAATTTTACCGAACATTTATTGATGATTTTCATTGGATGCACAAAAAATTCATTGCATTGGAAACATCGAATAACAAAAAAGAATTAATTTTAGTAGTGAATAAAAATATATATTCATCAATTACATAAGTATGTAAAATTTTAAATTCATTAATTATAAATATTATTAAATGTATCTAATATTAATTAATAGTTCATGAAATAAACTATATAATATCATTAATGTAGGTGGTAAATCCAAACCAAACAGAAGCATGCTATAAAGTATGAATGAGTAAGAACATGATTAATGGTAATGATAATATATGATTAATTGAAGAATTTTTTTTATTAAATTTGATAAATATGATTCAAGTAGAGGTAAATAAATAAGATAAATAATTGAATGGTATGAATTTTTTACCTACAAAATTTATCAATGTGCTTGTTTTAGGCAGTTAAATTTTAAAGTGACCATTTATTATTAATATTAGTAATTCAAAGGTAAAATTATCTTTTTATAACATTAATAATTATTTAAATATTATATCTATTTATTAAATATAATGTTATATCTATATATGTGTGTATAAAAAGATAAATGAAGTACGTATTTCATGGATATTGTAGTCCACATGTAACACATGCAATGTTTTCAATTTCTAAAAAAATAAAAGCAAGATAAATAACGATTTAAACATAAAATTAATAAAATTTGATTATTATAATGACAATTAAATCATTATATTTGGATGTTTATAATTTTTTTAGGAGGAGGAAGAATGATGAAACAAGAATTAACTTAGTAAAATAATTAACTCTTCTATTGATATCCTTCTTTGGATCACTCATTAATTCATTTTATATTGGTATTTTTGGAATACTAGAATATCATTTAAATTAAAAAGATAGATTACTTGGGAAGTTTTAAAATATTTTGCATTCTCTGAAGATTTGGGTGGTTGGAGAAATGATGCATTGAAGGGATCCTTTTATAAGTGATTGGAGTGGATTCCATGTAAATACATATCTCATTAAAATAAAATAAAGGTAATTATCTATAAAAACTATAAAAAATTGTAATGATTCCAAGATAAGATGGTAAGGTAAATGATACTACTTAACCAATCAGATATGAAAATGTTATAGTGATATTGGTGGCCTTGTCCCTTAGTTTAATCCCCTTTAAACCCTTTTACCCTTTACCGTGGGGGCTATCGTTTACCATTGTAACATATATTTATTACCAAAAATAAATTTTATCAATTAAATAAATTGGAATATAATGACTCCAAAAATTAAAACCATGTTATGGAATTCAAATTCTAATGGTTGTAAAAATTAAATTTTATCTAATTGTACATAACACATAAAAACCATTTTTTGAAAAAAAAATTTATCTTGAAGAATAAAAATGACTCAATTCTCATTATTTACCTAGTGAAACCCATTTTTATTACTAATATATTAATTTCAATATTATAACATTAAAATTTATCAAAATCATTAAACAAATAATGATTAATTTAATTTACCAAGGTAAATATACATTGTAAACATAAATGTAGTATTTTCCTGAATTAATATATATATTTAACATTAAATGATTTAATCTCCACTTACAAAATAATTAGCAATAAATTTAAGAATGATTATAAATTTTTTACACATATGACAACGCTTTATATTAAATTATTAATTCAAAGTTGTAGAAATTATAATTTTAAATAAAAACAATAAAATAAGGCATTTTATTTAAAATATTTTTCATTATTGAGGAAATATAAAATATGTATATGTTACAGTTTCTTAAATATATCATGGTTGTTCTTAATTTGTTTATCTAATTATTTCTTGAATATATACCAACTATTTTTATTGATATAATTTATCAAAATTATTATATATAAAAAAACATAATTTATGAAAATTTTACAAAAAATATCTATAGTATCGATAGTATTTTCATGAGTAAATTAGACCTATTTTATTCTTAAATTACATTATAACATCAATTTAATTTAAATATTGATGAATGTGTTTCAATTTTTATTAAAATAAATAATTATTCCAATATGTTTGGTGTTTCATGTATCACAAACTATTTAACACATCAACTTTATTTAATGAAAAAACACATACTAAAATATCGAATTGTCACATACTTCCCTCCCCTTAAATATAATTTTACCCATGAAATTCCACTAATTTTTTGAAAAAATTTGGACACCTCTATTTAATCACACTATTATTTTCCCATGTTTATTCTGCGAACTTATGATTCCTTTGGAGAACTATATCCACGTTAGTGGTATTATTTCATATAACATTTTTTGTATGTTCCTTTATTTCTACTAGTTTTTTCCTCATAATAACAGTAATTATATAAATATATATTCTCTTATATCTATGAATGTAATGGTTTAGGTATGTAATTACTAAAATGTGACACATGGAACACATCATGATATTTGGAGATGTTCAACGATATTAAAAATGGTAAGCTACCGCTCCCATGAAGATGAAGATTTCAAAAGGTCCAACATTACAAGGGATTAAATTTACCTTATTTAAAAATATCAGAACTATATTTCAATGAGATATTTGAATTAATAGATTTTATCTAACTTCAAACAATTTTTTCTATAATTATCAATATATATTTTCTATTGAATTTGTAAATTTGTATGTTTCATTGACTGGTTTGAATATTTTATGACATCTATTTAGAAAAATATTGTCCCAGTACATTACACACTCCACCTATATCAAAACATGTTGGGGGTTATGAAACTTTTTACATACAAATATTTTTATAGTAATATCTAAATGATATTATATAAAATATTATCATATGATAACTCTACCTAAAGAATGTGTTGATCCCAAAAAAATTAAAATCCATTGAATATGATCTAAACATATGTTTAATGTTTTCAATGGACATATAAAATTAAACATCATTTTGTGGATAATATGAAATGTAGAAACACAACTTCATATTCAATTTTTACCAAAGACTTATCTATAACATTGAGGTAAACCACATATATTGCTCAAACACAATTGAATGTGGTACTCCATATATTTTTACCAATTTAGATAATTTATATTCTAGAAAGTTATTCAAGGAAGAAATATTATCTAATAGAAATGAAATATATTATAATAGTATGAAAATCGAATATAACTCAAATTACATTATGGAATTTAGATGTCTTTGGGAGTCATACAACATAACCATTAGGGTTGTTCTCTAATTTCAAAAATATAATGTTTAATAATATCACCATTTTTGTAAAATTATGATGTTCATACTTTACATGTAGAATACCATTCATCAAGACACATACTATTAAATATCCATTTTCATGGTTTCCCAAAAGAACCTTCATTTTTGTTATCTCAATATATCATTTTGATTCTGATATATATAGGGAATGGTGAGTTATGTGCGTAATCCAATACCCCATTCTTCAATTTTGGTTTTAATTGTATAAATATCAAGGTCATGAACATTATCATTAAAAAACAGTCAATCATTAACTCTATAAAATCCCTTACCTTATTTTCTAGTCACATATCTTCTTTCTATACAATTTTGATCTACACATGGATGGATAACTACGTGTATATCTATAAAACAACGGATTTATACACAATATTTATGATTTAAATGTTCATACTCTCTTAATCCATGAGAATTAGTTTCTTTTAAAACCTTATCATATATAAGGTCACCTAATACATTCTATTCAGAGTAGTATCAACCTTGTTTTCCTTCCTAGGGTGGTAATGTATTGACCAATATTAATTATTGACTAGATTCAAAAATATCCTTTGGTTCAAATTCAAATATTTCTATGTGAATATATATTTTATACTTTTATAATTAGTATACATATCAATCTATTACCCATAGAGATAATGACTGCATTTAAGTAAAAATTTCTTATTTTTGCTTCAAATTATGAGTCGGGTAATTCTTCTCATGAACATTCAATTGGACAAAAGCATATATTATTACCATGTCATTTTTCATTAGGAAATATTCCAATCCTTTCATTGATGAAATATTTTATATCAAAAACCATTCTTAACTATAAGATAACGTGACCTCAATAGAAATGATCAACCTTCTCTAAATCACTATAAAGTTTCCTTAAATTTACATATCTAAGGGAACTTGAAACCCTTCGAGTTAACTTGATTAATTAATTTTATAACCATAATATTATTTTTAACAAAGATCCAATAATATCCAAAAAATATAAGTAAACTATAGACCTCAGTTATAGTGGTTTGTATAGGAAATTTATTAGTAACATAATTTTTTAAAAGATCTCCACATATACCCTTACATTGATTATATGACCCTAGAATGTGACTTTCTATAACCATAATTAAGGCATTCTAAATTTGTAATGCATTTTTATTTTACACGGCCTTCAATATAATCCAGAAATGATTTTCATGATAATAAGTTATCATATAATATATAATAAAATCAACTTGATGGCCCCATAGGGCGTCATTAGTTCTCTATGTTACTATGAAAAAACAAATTTATAAAACCCAAACTATGTAACACAATTAATTAAAATGTACACTACCACAAAACGGGCCACGACCAGTTCCACCCTTTATCACCGCTAATGAAAAAGAACTGATAAAGGGGGGTACTATTATCAGCCCTAAAAAAAGCTCTGATAAAGGGTACCTTTATCAGCGCTAAAAAAATCTGATAAAAGTACCCCTTTATCAGCACTTTTTTAGAATTGATAAAGTTACCCCCTTTAACAATGCTTTTTTCGCACTGTTAAAGGGTACCCCTTTATCAGCTCTTTTTTAGTAGTGCTGATAAAGGGTCTGCTTCCGAAAAAAATTCATGAAAAAATATATTAATATTTAAATATATAGATATAGTTATATTGATATAAATATAATATATATTTTTTAAATATAATTTTAAATATATTTTAGATAAGTATAAATATACAGTTACACTTAATATATATAATATTTTGTGAAAATGGCTTATAAAAAAATTTAAAAAATATTTTTAATTAATAATTTTCTAATTATTATGGAGTAATAGTCATTTAATAACAATTTGAGGACTAAAAAAATAAAAAAATTAAAAAAAGATCCAAATTATGTTCAAAACGCAACTCGAACTTCAAACGGCCATAACTTTTGATCCAGGATTCCGTTTGAGCTCTACCATATATCAAATCAAAGCATGTGATGATCTCTACACCCATATGACATAGGAGGGACCTTGTTCAAGGTTTTTTTGATGCCAAAAAGGACCATAAGGCCTCCAAAACTGAGTTTTTAGTCAGGATACCCCGATTTTTTAACATTTTGTGTTTTTTAGCCTCCTTTAAGGGGGTATTATTGGATTTTTTGTGGGGACTGAATTTATTCCAAAGCATTACATTCATATTGATATTATGTCTTTGAAATTTAATCTTTTTTTATAATGTACATCTATTTATATTTAAATATATAATAATATAATAATATTTCTTATATATATTCACACATAAAAATCTTATTATAAATATAAATATTAAAATATATTTACATATAAAACATATTAGCTTTGTCTAAATAATAACTAATATCCATTTTATTTAAAATAAAAATATATGAATATTTTTATACCTATATTTTAATCTAACTATATATATATTAATATAACTAAATATATATTAATACAAATATAAATATATATATTAATATAACTATAAATATAAATATTAATATAAGTATTTATATATATTAATATAACTATATATATAGTAATATAAATATATATTACTATAAAAATAAATATAACTATATATATATATAAATAGAGATATCATGAAATGGAAAACAAATCAAAATAGAGGAATGGTAAGGGCTTAGGCGCACAGGGGGAGGTCTCGAGTTCAAAACCTAGTGGAGGCAGGGGCGCACACGCATGGAGGAATATTGGAGCTAGCATTGATAATGGGTGGGGGATAGCGCTGATAAAGGGTGGAGGGGGTGGGTGGGGGCGCTGGAGGTGTAGGGGGGCCCTGATAAAGGGGGGGCTCAAGGGCTTTAAGAAGCCCCCCGAGATTTCCAGGATTTTTTTTTTTAAATTTAATTTTTTTAACATTTATCAGCGCTAAAAAATGGCTGATAAAGGTGTCTTTTATCATCGCTAAAAATAAAGCGCTGATAAAAGGGGTCTTTATCATCACTTTTTTTGTAGCGCTGATAAAGGGAACCCCCTTTATATACGCCGGCTTTAACAATGCTTTTCTAGCACTATTAAAGACCATTTTTAGCACTGATAAAAGGGGTATTTGTAGTTGTGGTATTAAAGAGAAGTTCAGGTTTGAACCCACATAGATTGATATTTTAGTTTTATTAGGAATTTAAAAGATTAATTAATTTGTATAAGGTTTTTAGAAAAGATTTCTTTGATTTATTTTGAGAAAAGAAATGATGACTGCGAAGCATATTGAATGGTTGTATTGAAAATAGATTTTATGAAGAGTGTCAAGGTAATATAGTTTCCAGGTTTATGTACAATTGAATTTTAGAAATTAAATCGGTTGAATCATGATTGTTGTTGGAGTTGTGCTGAGGGAGATCCAATGATAATTGTATCCCCTCCTCAATGCTTCAATCCCCTATTTCACTTTGTCTGGTAGTTTAGTGTGTTGTCAAATCATGTTTTTCCCGATACCACTTTTAAAAATGATTTCCCCTAAAATCGAAAAAGGTCATTCAGTTTTTAGGGTAGTAAGTTGTTCAATTTAGAAGTCCCTTTTAAGTTAGAATATCGATGATCATGATAAATGAAAAACAATGTTATTGGACATTTAATGAATGAAATTTCACAAACCAAATACATTTTTAATAAAACATTAAATCCAACACACTTTTCCCCTTCGATTACATTTCGCTAGCACATGGTGGGATTACCCCCTCATCCTATTGATTATAGGTTAATAGGGAAATAGAAAAGAAAACATAACGTAAAAACTCAAAAATGGCATAGTAGATTTGCTCTAAGATTCTTTGAATCTGAATTCCTCTCCTAAAGGTTCAGCCAAGGGCTCTATTTATAGGTGCAGAATGGGGTCTTCCCGTCATTGGTCATGACGTGTACTGAAGTTACATTACATGTAATTTTGATCCATATTTTGTTAATCTGTGTGATTCATTCACAAATTTCAGCTGTGATTATTAAAATTTGACCACCTATATGACATGTACATAGAATACATGTCATTTAATCCTTGTTTATGACACCTCCATGTCTGCATGGGTCTTCCATGAATATTACTCTTTAATTTGATCTTTGACCATTGTCACATCATTTAATGATGGTACACAATGTGTAATTGTAGTTCACAACGTGTTTTCTCATCACAACTTGTTCTTGCGGTGACTTTCTTCTCTAATGAAGTCACGGCATGTACATGTGTACACGATGTGTTACAATGTTTTTCTATTTTATAGCTTGTCTTTGCCTTCAAAAATTCGGTGTCACACCACTTCGCTTCACTCGTTGGGATACGAGTCCTTTTTCTCATATTTACACCCTTTTTTCTTCCTTTTCAACAAATCTATCGCTTCCTTCTGTAAAACATAAAACAACTCAATTAATTCCAAAAATTGGCAAGATTATTCATTTAAATCCAAAAATAAATACATTAAAACATTCTAAAATGTTTGTATGAAATTCAAATATCAAAACTATAATGAATAATTTAAATTTATCTAGGTAATTTATGAAACATATATTTATTAGATCCATGATGTTAATATATAAATTGTATGTTTAAATGAAATTACAATAAATTCATTATATCTATACCCTGTACACATGTTTTTTCATGAGTATATCCTCTATTTTGACATAAATTTATGATATCTAGATATAAGGATTACCTTTGGGAAGTATTATATTAAATTTTATTGATGAAACTATTTATTAATACCAGGTAGATGGTAATTTTTCTTGAATGTGGTCTTGTTTGGATTTACATTATTAATCCTGATATGCATTACCCATATATGATATCATTAAATTAACTTGGGAAACATATAGTGAAATTATAGGGCATATGAATCACTTATCAAGATTATCAGGGAGTGTATTATTTAATTCTTTTAACTCAATTGAATGCATTTATAAGGATAATTTGAAATAGGCGTATCACTAGTTATCAGTTATATTGAAAATTAATCTTCAGAATTTATGGGATTATGAGGATACTCTTTAAAAAATACATCAACATACTTCATCAAAAGAGGTATATCATCAATGTTAACTCTCTGCCCAACCATTTGAATCAGAATCCCATCTTGAATAAAAAATAATATTGATACAATAGAATTCACTTCAATAGTTATTTCATAGATGGTCTTGTATTGATAAATGATCACATATAGATTTAGATAATAAAATGTAATTTCCATATCACACTAATTAAAGTGGGACCCATATCATGTAATATAATCGACACCCAAAATCATAACCCACATTTTTAATGGGAGAATAATAATATTTTAGGAAATATATCTCTATTAATTTCAATTGGAGAATTGTTCTAGACTAGGGATGTAATTACCATACCATTGAAGTTTTCATAGATAATTCAGGATTTATATGTTTTTATACTGATTGATGCTCTTAGAAAAACTCATAACTATAAATGAGTGGGTAGAACTAGAATCTAAAGTCATTTTTTGTACATGAATGGAAGATTAGTGTACCTTTCACCACATTTCTCCAGTTTACCAATTCTATAGTTAATATTTCTTATAAATTCCCTTTATCCTTTTTTATTAAAGGATTTTAATGCCATTTATCATCATTAAACCTTGTCTTGGTGTAGTTTTTAGAATAATTATGATACTCAATACAGTTGAAGAATTATAGTGTGGGTGATGAATTATTCTGAGCTTTCATGTCACCCAGTTTCATATACCCTTAGCATTCATGTGCATGATGATCTTCTTTTCCAATATGAATAATTTATCATTTACTTGGATACAATTTCCATGTTCATCTTCAATGATTTTTGGCATACAAGATGTTGAGACTTCTTCCATTAATATGATTTATTTTTATTATATTTTTTATGAATCTCCATTTTCTCACCATTTTCCCAAAATCATTTGAATGATATATATATAAAATTTAAATTAATAAATTTATAGAATATTTAATAACTTATTTATAACTAAAAAAATATCCTTATACAATTCTTTTTAGATACATAGATTCAATCCACTAATGATATGATATATTTTGATATCTGAGTCAATGATAAAACCAAAATAATACCATGAATATCTTGTATGGTTTTCTTTATATCTAACAAAGGATTTATCCTCATTTTTTAGATATATAAATTACCTCTCTACCATAGTGTATATATTAAGATGATGTTTGCCAACGGTGAGTGGTTTATTCAATTGATTATTCAAAAGTATGACATTGTTCAAATTATTTTTCATAGAATGGTAGCGATGGGTGACAATTTAAACAAGATTAAATATTACTTCTCCCATTTCATATAGTTTTATGAGTATTTATATTTCAATTCCCATCATATTCATTGTTAACCAGATTTATCATAGTTCTAACCATTAACTAAAAAAAAATCTGTATGAGCATCAAGAAATAATATGAGTAATTAATAATAATATAAAGAAAATATATTGCATGATTCCTAACAATATGGGACAGTTATTTCAATCCATAACGTTTTAGTTTCATACCAATTCACATTGGTTGTTTTATGTTCTGTCATTTTTCCTTCATAACCTAATATCTTTAAAAGTAAACCATACTTAGATTCCAACTAAGGAAACCAAAGCATAAAATACATTCATATTATATCATTTTAAATTAATATTTAATACTCTCATAATATTTCCCCCACAAAACCTAAAATTTTATTATATTTATTTTTTAGGTACATAATAAACATTTATTGAAATATCAGCAAAATATCCCATAATAAATTATTACATAGTATAACCTTTTTAATTTTCTCATAATTAATTTCAATATTTACAACATAGGGATGAAGTAAAAATAAAATGGTTATCTAAGATGTCTAATAAGGGAAAATATAGGATATATCAATTGGTGATCATAGGTGGGAATATGATGAACATTTGGATTTGTAAACATAATCAAGGTGATTAACATAATATATTAAAATCATACTCAATAACACACACATAATATTTTATAAATCATGGAATATAAATAATAAATCAATAATAATCATGAATGATAACATAACATATGTAATAGAATATTTAAATAACATAAAAATATAAATAATATGTTAAGGATACCCACTATGAAATTTGACATATATTATCTATGATTCTCCCCTTCTCTAGGTACCTTCTATCTCTATGTTTTTTTATAATATTATATCTTATATAAAATATAATTATTAATATCTTAAAATGTGGTTAAAATGACTTTATGGGATTAAAGGATTCCATCTAGAAATGACTAGAGGTGACGTGTAGTAAAAAATAGGTTGCAATGCCACCAGCTAGCTGATGGACTATGTTGTATCATCATATGGCTAATAAAAACTCGCAAAATAACTAGTGCTACCCACTACCACACTGGTAGAAATGTTATATAATATGATCCCTACAAGAAAACCGTTAACAATTCAGTTGGAATCACCGACCAGCAAGTTGTGTTCCCTATTATGTTGGCTCATTTCATGGAACTATATGATCCCCAATAGTAGCCAATAGCTAGCTTATGGGACTACATGGGACATTAAAATTAAGAATAAAATCATAATTCATCCACAAAAAATCCTCATTTAACTACTAATTAAACGTTCTTTTACCCTAATTCATTTTTACAATATTGTAGGATTTTCCAAGGATTCTTTGTTTTCTGTGACACCCTTCCATGGTTCATTGATCTTTTCTTTGATATAGTGATCTAATTATGATATGATTTTCTTGTATTTAGTGAAATAATATCGTTTTATCCGAGAATATTTTTCATCTATCCATGATGTAAAGGATATATCACTTTTCATAGGGTAACATGGTATTAAACATTGATATGGATGCAAGATCGCATTCTTTATACTTCTCCGCTTAATATAGGTGTTTTTGAAACATCTCCCTAAGTTATTCTTTTTAATAGATTGTTAAATGTTTTTGATCTGGATATAATGCCAAGAAAAATAACTCCACTAATTATAAACTCTATGAAATTATTGAATCATTATTCCAAAACCTCCCATGGATCTCAGCCGGTCTATTGATGTTTATTTATGTAATTTTGTCTACCCTAGAGGTGTTCCTAACCATGACCATAGGTTGGAACATGGAATGTATAATCCTAGATCAATACATATAATTAAAAATTGTATATAGTGGGGATTATTTTATAATATTAATAACATATAAATCTATGTAATTGGATTTATATAGAATAATATAGATTATAAGTGAGTAATTATTATGAAAATGGTATTGGTATAATGACATGATAGTACAAGGACACAATGACTTGTGAAATGAAAAATCAATCCACTGGTTATGTGAATTAAAGTTATAAAATTTGTTTTTAGAAATATTATAATATCTAAATACTCATATTTTGATTAATGTGAAGAAATTTATATTGGATTGAATAAACCATTTTGTCTTATATTAATATGTTTTATATATTTCTGGTGTTTTGTTTTCATTTGGAAATATTTTGCGCTATATTAATGGTAATATGATGTATGAGGGAGAGATACTTGATTATAGGATGTATGTGGTATATATGTATGATTACATGATACATAAGGGTTAGACACAAGGTTACATGATTCTCTATAATGAGGATCATAGTTACTTGACACATGAGGGAAATATCCAGAGTTCCTTGAATCGAGAGAGAGTGATGAATTGTTATATGTGATATATGAGTGTGAGTGTGTGTGTGTGGGGGGGGGGGGGGAGGGGGGCGTAGGATAAGTATGTCCTTACTAATTTTCATTGGGGTGAAAGTATAATGATAGCTGACATTAGGAAAAAATTTGTGTGGATAACCTAGAGTGTTGTCTAAAAGTGTGAGGGTCAGGGGGTTATTTTTCTGTTCTACATTAATTTATAAAATAATGAAATGTTCATCATATTTTTTCATTTACTATTAGTTATACTATATTTGATTCTACACCATTTGTGGTGGCCAATTTAGTTTTAATCACACCCTATGATGGATACTATTTGTTACACAAGTAGATTTCATGGATGTAGGTTTGGATAAAGGAAACGGGCCATGTGGTTAAATTTGTTGATTACTATATTGGATGATATTAGAGCATGTATATGGGATTGATAATGAGGTTCATTAATGATTTTAGGATTCTTATATGGATTTTATTTTCCTTTTTTCCTTGTTTTACTTTCAAAAAGCATTTTACTTTACTATAATGAATAATAGGTCATGGATGATTATATTTATTTGGTTTGGGAGTTTCATTTTTAAATTTCATTGTTGATTTTATTTATATGTTTGTAGTGTTTTCCACTATTTATTATTTATTACTCAGCGTTATAGTCTCTCAAATATATATATTAGACCCTCATTGCTAGTCAGAATCATTTAGCAAACAGGAAGACACACAAGATGTCCTGTGGAAAGCAATATCAGTCCCATATGGGAGAACTTGGAGGAGGATTATATAATCTTGAATAAAGGGGAATATATTTTCTATTGTTTTACGATTTTGGAATGGTAGAAAGGATAATTGGAAGTGTCGAGTCATGGTGATATTCACATTCATGTGAGTATCTATCCATTGTATACGGGAATACCTATATTCCCGGTGGATTTCATTTTTATTCATAGAATTTTCTATGTTATTGTTATGGTGTTTTTTACATTGGGTGATACAAAAGTTGCGTGATGTTAATATTTTATGATATTTTACTCGTGGTTTGGTAGGATACAAGATGTGTATGCATGCATCATGGTAGGCACATTATAAAATATGTTGACATTCTTTTTTGAGATCGCAAAATATTTACCACATATGAAATATATCCCCAACCAATTAGTAAAATAAAACCCATGAAAAAATATGATAAAAAGGAATTGATGAATATTTTATCCCATGTTAATTCACTTGTTATTCCATATTTAAATTGAACTTGTATCATTGGTCCACTTTTTTTCATCATTTTCTTTTGATGTTGAACTTGTTAATTATTCAGTCATATGTGGAGTATGTTTACCCTTATTGAGAAAATGAATATGTGCCACCTTTGAATTGATCATTAATAGATTAAAAAGTAGAAAACAACTCAATAAACTGATCTATAACCTCTCAAGGATTTAGGGAATCCAATGGAATATGAACTCCATGATAGTTTCCTATGGTTTATGTGACCCATGGAGTGTGAGACTACCTGCACTGCTCCCTATATAACAAATTTTATGAAGCATTTTTTGCTGCAGAACCCATCCATGTTCACTAGGGTGGGAATCCCACGGGAATATAATTCATCCTTGTGTCTATCAAATATAACTTTAATTATCTAGATACACCCATGGGGAAGAGAGAGAAGGTTGAAGATTACATGTTGTGGGGTGCATCCAAGAACTGGCAATACATCATAGATTAGGATATTCGTCATGATTGGATGACATGGTAGGATTTTAAAATTAGGTTCTTAGTAAACTTTTACCAAGAGATACTAAGATTGGAGATATCTCATTTGATAATTCATCTGACAAAGAGGAGCATGTCGGTGATGGACTATACTGACCACTTCTTGAAATTAAAATGTTTACACATTTGTTGCTAAGAGACGAGGTAGATAGGAAAAAACACATTGAATATGGTCTATAGTACATGATCAACTTAATAACTAATGTATTATAACTCTATAAATTCTCATACATCCTGAAGCTAGTACTCATTTATAAATAGAACCAAATAGAGGCCTCAAATAGAGGTCATGTAGTATCATATAGGAAATCCAATAGAAAATAAAATTTTAGAGAGAATCTTTTTTGAGTGTTTCCATTAGGAAATTAGTGGGAACGGAGGCCATAGCAGGGGGTCATATTATCTAGGTTAGAAGAGGTGCACTATTTTTAGCGTGGAATGGCTGTCCATAATAGATATCAATCCCCTCAACCATAGGTTGAGTGTTTTTATTTTAGTAATATGGTCCACTTATAGATTTTCTTAAAGAGAAATAAATATTCAAGTGGTTTAGAGTATTGTTGAAGGAACTAGTGTCTAGGAATAACTAAGATACATTTAAGAAAATAGGTATTTGGATATCAACCGATCGCTCGATCTATGATAGGGGACGTGGTTCCCAAATGTTGGAGAGGGAGTATTAGCAGGAAGGAGAATCATAGGAGATTTAGGATGGGGATTAGGGTAAAGGGATGTGTTATATGAACACTATGTATTCAATTTCAACCAATATATATGTTGGACCCTTCACTATTAGAGGTTCAATTCTTGTGTCATCTACCCTTACCTATATTTTTTGATATAGTGGAATAACATTACATTATGTTATCTCAACTAGACAATAGCATGGGATTGGTGGTTAAATCATGGATGGGGTTATGACCATTGATACATTATAAGGGGTGTTTTTAGAGTGTATCAAGGGATATAAATAGCATTCCTTAAATATTTGTTGAAAATATTTTCATTTGGATATATTTGTGAGGAGATGTAATTTTTGATATGGATTGGCTAGTTTTGTACCAAGCGTACATCATTTTTATCATAGGAGGGTTACCATTCTATTACCAGACGGGGAAAACTATACCCATCAGGAAGAATTTGATCATCATGCTAGTAATTTAAGACTATTTCAATGATGTTATATTGAATATTTTACTAGGTCGCAAGCATTTCTTTAGATGGTGGATAATTTCAAAATAGTACCTTTCCCTATTTGTGTACCTTATTAGGAATTCTTTCCTAAGGATATTGATAACTTACCCCAAGATTATGAGATTGATTTCACTATTGATTTGGTTTTAGGATCCCATGAAGTTTCTATTCTACATTTTTAGATCATACATGTTGTGATTTGGGAGTTGATAGTGAATTAAGATGGTATAGAAGTAATGATACTCATACCATCTTTTCCCTCACCTTGGGTTTCTCCAGTGTTGTTCCCCAAGAAATAATATCTAACTTTTCTCTTATGATTATATTATCTGAGACTAAATAAAATGAAATTAAGGAATCAATATCCCCTACCTTACATCAATGATCTCTTCACATATCTAAGAGGTTATCAAATTTTATCCATTTATGTGTTGAGATTAGGGTACCATCAGTTGGGTGTGATAAAATTTGACATAACTCTAACTTATTTTCTTATCATATAAAGATTGTATATGTTCATGGTAATATAGTTTTGTTTTATAAACAAACAAAAGTAATTCATGTACTTGAAGAATTAGATCATCTATCCATATTGGAACCATTTTATAGTGGTATTAATCAATGAAATATTAGGGTACCCCCATTTAATGGAGGACCATTCCCAACGTAATGGAATATAAATGAGTATATAAAATAGAAACAACTATATGTTAAGAAATTTAAATGTCATTTCTATATTGTCAATGTGCACTTGTTTGGCCATGATTTCTTGTATGAGAGAGTGGTAGCGGAACTAGAGAATGTGGTAGCCTCGGTTTTTTTGAACAACCGAAGAACAGATTTGACATTTTTAGATTTTTGGTTTATGGATACTATTCCTGATGATTCATCTATGAATTTTCCAATCTATAAGTATTAATGTTTGGGATAACCATGAAAAGGGATAATTTTGTTTGGTCTTATTCTTACAAGGATATTGTCTATGAATTTAAGAGGAGTTTGAACTCAGTACTGATCCTCACCATACCTTTCCTAGTTTAGGAGTATACCGTGTATTTTAATATATAAGGAGTAAGGTTAGAGAAGTTTTTATGGAGGAGGATATAGAGTATTCTTATTTACCCGAATAATTGAGGCCACATTATTTGTAAAATGCTACCCATGATATGAATTTGTCTATAGAGGTATAAAACATGAGATAATGGAGGAATAATATCTTGGATGAGTGATTTTTGGATTATATAGGTCACAAGATACTAATGTATATATTTTCACAGTGGAACCTGAAATTTGATCAAAGGAGGTGGGTTGAGACTCTATATTATTTTTTCTCATAGTTGAAAAATAATCCTGGAAGGGAAGACATCATTGAAGAAGCATTGATCATGGAGACATATTTAGAGACCACATTGAAATATTGTGAGGAGTTTCAACTAATGGAAGTCTTTTTGGATAAGTATTTTAATATTCAGGAATCTATAATGTGAGTGACTCTGGCATCAATATCTATTGTCCCCATTCTTATATATTGGATTAAATGAAGGATGTTATCTAACTATATTAGATTTCCCTAAGGAACTGCATATATGGTAGGGATCCACCATTGGGTTGGTCTCCTGGAAGTGACGAGGTTCTACATGTGAATGATCACATTTAGGAATCTACAGGATTATTAGAGGAGTTGAAAGGGGAATTACATGATTCTATATAGGCAGTATATCCTGGTTTGAATATTATGTATCATAATATCTAGTGGAAACACTTGTGTCCATGGATAAAGAATGAGAAAATGAGATTCATGATGTGGTGATCCACATATCAATAGGCGGAGGATGAGTACTAGTGACTTACTAGGTTACTAAATCCTATTATGATAATGTAAAGGATGTGGGGTTATATAACCATATACTTCATGATATGATTACCTAGGAAACCTCAGAAAATTGACATAGTATGAGTTATTGTAAATAAATTAATTAAGGTATACAAATTATTTTCTCTCAGTTAGACCACCCCCATTAATGATATGGGTAATAACTATATATGGGAGATAATTTGATTGTAGGGAGTTCTAATGAGTATCATTTTTAATCAATATCCTCGCTTGAAATTATAGTTCTAGAAGAGACTTCATAAGTTTTTGGGATCATTGGATATTCTAATTAAATCCTATTATCCTCATAATAATGTCCAATATGATCATGGATTAAAATTCATGAGGGCATTTTAAAATCATATGTAATGGATTTCTGTAGTTCATGGTAGCATCATCTAGAAATCATGGAGTTCACTTATAATAATAGCTTATAATAATAGAACCAAATAGATCCTTGTGAAGTTTTATATGGATGGTTGCTTCATTTTAATATGTGAAAAATAAAATTGAATGATTCAATGCTCCTTAGACCATGTCTCATTTAGTAGATATCTTATTAGGTTTAGTTTATTAGAAAGAAAGTAGAAAATATAGATATTAGGAAAACATATTATTCTTCTATAGGAGATAGCCTCTAGAGTATGATGTCAATAACCACGATTTTATTCAGTTGTCAATTAGTATATATAATTTTTTTATCCAATAAATGGGAGTGATGCCACACATTTTCATTCGAATATCTAAGATAGTGGAGAGGATCAGTCCTTTAGAAAACTGATTGTCTCTTCCATATTGCAAAAGGTACATTCATGATGTGTTTCTTATGTCACAATAATTGAGATATCACAATGATCGTTCCCATGTGATACATGTTGATTATACTGATCTTGATGCTGATGTGTCCTTTGAGGATAACTTTATTTGTATCTTAGACTATTGTGAGAAGAATAATTGAGGAATGAATATTCCTTAATGCGAGTGAAGTGAAAGTATGGGACTAAGAAGAGGAGACCTAGGATATGGAGTTGGATATGAGGGCGAATTTTCAAGAATTTTTCACAGAAAAATCTCAATAATTAATGGGATCATATCTATAGGACTAACTATTATATGGTGGAAATTTTTCAAGATCCTTACCATATTCAGGTACATTATATCTGAATGTTTTTTTCAACCACTTTAAATCCATTAAATAACCCTTATTGTAAGTTTAAAATGAAGTACTAGAAGTTTTTCATTGATTAAAAGTGGATTCCTATAAAATTATTTGGGAGGAATGAAAGAAAGGTGATTTTATAGTTCCACTAGATAAATAGTGAACTATGTAGTAGCTTGATATGGTTATAGGAGGATCACTAGCAATCTAGGGATACCCACTAGGTATATGGTAGAAAAATTTTAGATGAGTTCACCTACAAATGACTCACATACTAGATGGTGGGATTCTCATTGGTGAAAAACCATTACATGGAATTACTATATCATAAAAAAAAGTTTGTGACCAATGTCACTATAGGGTTTTATAAAATTTAGTGGCACATTTGAATTTACTCATCTTGAGACACTAATTTAAAACATAATTAAATATCCTTCTACCTTAATTCAATTTTTATTATTATCAAGGGTTATCCAAGGATTATATGGAGTGCCCTATAACCTTCCTTGGTTCTTTGACTCATTATTTTTTGCAATGATGATGTTTCAGTAAATATTACATAGATTTGGTGAAAGCCACTTACTTTAACCTTAAATCATATGTATATAGACCTCATGTGCTGGGTATATCATTTCCAATTGGGTATAATAGTATATCATGTTTATCATGATGAAAAATATCATGGTTTATTCATCTCCAGTTATGGTAGGTGGTATAAAACATCTCCCTATAATCTACTATGGTTTTCTAGTATGTTAAACATGTGTGATCCCACTAGAATATTATGAACATGACTTATTCTAATAGGAAACTTTCTGAATTTCACGATTCTTTATCTGCAGTCCTCCCATAGATATCGTCAGGTGAATTGGAATAGATACTAGGACTTTTATTGACCCAATAAGTTTTCTTACCCTTGACACTAGGTTAGAGCATAAACATAAAAACCTATATACCTAGGTAGAATTGGAATTTTTTAGAATGGATTAAATGAGGTTTGGAAGAACATGTAAATTGGTGTAATTATCATTCTATAGGATCTATTATATTTTATGTGGATAATTGGTTTTAAAATGGAACTATATAAACATATGGTTATATGAGGGAAAAATATCTTCTAAAATAGTAATTTCGGCCATTGGGTATGTGAATCATAATATTCAAATATTTTTTCGAGATTGGAATATTTAAATGAAACTAGTGTTTATAGAAATGACATAAAATCTATGAAAAATGGTAACTATCTTGAATTTACCATTTTGTATTATGTTAACACATTTTTCAGGTTTTGATTTTTGGTTTTAATTTGGCACTAGTTATTATTGATTGGGAGTTGACTAATTACACGATACCTGAGGGGGAGGCACATGGTTTCTTAATTCCTGAGGGTGATGTCCATAGTTACTTTATTTATTATGGTGATATCCATGTTTCCTTGAATCCAGATGGCTTAATACTTGATTATACTTGATTCTAGAGGTAAAATTGTCTCTCTCTATGTATGTGGGGGGGGGGGGGGGTGTTGGATATTTCATTCTATCCCAATTATTTATAGTATGGTGTTAGGATAGAGAAAAATAAAATTTGGCTCAATTAGCTATGGATAACCCCATGTGTACGCATGAGACTTGAAGGTTGGTAGTTTATTGACATGTTTTACATTAATTTGTAAATTAATTCCATGTTTTCCATACTATTTCATTAACTATTGTGTAGAATTGATTTTTTAGAAACAAAATTTGGGTTTTTACTCAGTTTTACTCACCTTATGTTAACTCCATTGATTGGTTCCAAGGGATATTTCATGGATACAGGTTTGCAGAAGGTAAAGGGGCCATGTGACAGATTTGGTTGATTTTTATGCTAATTGGGATTCTAGCTTGTATATGAAACTGAGAATGGGATTCAAGAATGATTTCGGGAGTCTTATTCAGAATATTTCATCAAGTAATATTACTTTTATCTATTTGAGCATGAATTTTAGTTTTGCATAAAGTATGGAATGACATAGTTGATTATATAGATTTATTATTTCATTTTACTATTTATATTCCATAGTTGATTATATGGATATTTTTATCATGTTTCTCTGTTATGTTTATTATTCAATACTAGGAGGTATAATACACCCACTATAGAGATTGAATCATATCCACTACTCTGAACCCTATAGCATACCAATAGATCTGCCTAATGTAATTGGGTTTCTCATCTCGACCACATGAGGGAGAAATGGGATTGGGATATTACATTGTGGGATTGGTAGAACAACACATCAACCTTATTAGGCTTGGTTTAACTTCCTATATACCCTCTTGGGTGTGGGATAACAACCTATTTACCCTTTTAATTTCATGAGATATAAAAAATTACCCAATGCTTTATAGGTATTTAATGGACCCACTTGTCATTAAAATATTAAGTATTCATATGTCTTCCACTATAAAATGAATGTATTCATCATTTCATAACATATTAACTAATCATTGTATAAGAAACCAGTATCATCATGATTTTCCTAAAAATAATTATAGGCCATCTTGATAAATATGGAAGATGGTATCTTTAGATAATATTCTTACTAAAGCGTAACAATAATTACAGAAAATAGAAATTGATGAGAATAAATTTTATAAAATCATGATGAATTTTCATCGAAAAATGACATATAACCTTTTCTTTTGGTAAGATTATGAAAAATGAAAAATTCAAATAAAAATGGGAATATGTTTTTCACATAAATTAAATAGAAAACTGTAAAGTATTCTTGAGAAAAATGAACAATATTGACAATGGGATTATGAGGTGACCGGTAAACATTAAAAAAATATTCTTTTCACACAATTGTAATGAATGTAAAAAATAACCAGTATAAGAATTTTAAAAAATATTCCCTTTTAAACCATTCAATAAAGTTAAATATAGTATAAAATAATCTTAAAAATTACTAAAAATATATAGATAAATATTTTGGAAAAAATATTATGAATATTTAGATGAATGAAAATGAGTTAGGTAATAGACATTAAAACATTTTAAAAAAAGATATGAAATAAAACCAATTATAAATATTAAACTAGAAACCCAATGAAAGAATTATCATTAGAAATAATTTAAAACAATGTTATTTTAAATAGATTCATGATACACGATGTCAAAGAGGAAGTATATACAATATATAAATAAATATAGGATCATAATTTGAAACATGACTCAAAGAGGTTAATTTGAGATGAGAAACCATTATGACATACATCCATTTAGTCATAAATACAGTAAGTTCTTGTATAATATATATTTATACTAAATCAATATCATTACCATATTTATATTTATCGTACCAGATACCATTCACTTATATTTTCATATTACACATTTAGTAATCAATCATTGTCAAAATCAATATTTTTTAGTTAACTATTCTATTTTCAAGGAATGTTTTGATTTGGTGATTTTGGTCCTTAAACCTACATTATTACACCATATAATTTTATTTTATATTCCTCTAAAATGATGTCATATTCATGTTCATGTACCACATACAATACCATGAAGTAAAAATATGTGGGATATGTTATTAAAATATTATTTAAATATAACTATTGACGTTTATGAATAACAGTAACCACATAATGAAATATATATTTATTTTTTCTATAATAAAATGAATAAATTTTCATTAATTTATTATCAATTGTTTATAGATAATGATATTATAATTTAAGAGTAAAGAGATATTTTTTATCTATGCAATTTCTTTTTATAATAATATATTGTATTAATCACTATTAATTAATTATTTTAATAAAATTTTTAGATTATATATACAATTAAAAGAATTAAAATCCATTAAATTGTGGTTTTTAGGATATAAATGATAATAATGTCATTTTGAGATTTATAAATACATTTTCATTAAAATGGTTTTTATTTCATTTTTTTGTGAATTTTTAAATTATTTTTTGATACATTCATAAATTATATATTAAAAAATTGACATCATTTTTTATATCATAATATCAATTATACTAAAGGGTGAATTTCTATGATATTTTTAAAAAGAATGATTTTTAGGTGAATAATGAAACGTAATAATATTTACTCGAACTATCATTTCATTCTTGTTAATAAAAATGTCCCATTATATTTTGGATAAGTTTTAATGTAAAAAAATAAGCTTTTATAATATATAATCTAATTAATTAAATAGTAATCAACATTATTCTTGACTTTTGTATAAAATCATTTTGATATTTAAAACATGTTTTTTCTAAAAAAATAATTTTTGTTATGTTTCACACAAAAGTAAAAAAATTAATTTTTACCAGTTCTAGAAATTAAATATTTGAAAATTTAATCCCTTTTTGAAGTAAAATATTCAAATTATTTAATAATTTCTTTTTCATGTTTATTTTTAATGAATAGTAACCTTGATTAAATTTTATCAAAATAGTAATGGGTAAAAATGGATAAATGAGGTCGAAACAATAGGATGAGGTATAACGAACCATACAGTTTCTTAAATTTTTTGTATGGGTGGATTCCTACCGAATATATTAATGAATCTAAAAAATATAATTTTTTACCATATTCCTTTATTTATAAGCATTGTATTATTTTATATAAAGGTTAATTAGAAAATGTATGTTTATTTAATTTTTATATCTATATTATAATTCAATAGAAATAAAAATAATTTATTAATTTTTGATAAATATTTATTTTTAGGATGAATAAATTATTTTTATTATAGTGTTTTTTGATATTATTAATAATGGTTTAATTATTGTGATCAATTATGAAATATCGATGCAATTCTAGTGTATAAAATAGAAAAATCATATAAATTATTTTTTAATCATTAAAATTAATATATTTTGGATGAATAATGGTGTTCCATTAATGTCATGTATTGTAATAATTCAATATTGATGGTAAAAGTATTTTTTATTTCCATTTTTATCATGATTTCATTAAATTTATGATATCAGAATATTCATGAAGATGAATTTAACTAATGTTTAATGATTTTTATTTTCAATTAATTATAAAATCATAAAAATACTATCTTAACTAATGTGTTTTAGAAATTAATAATATATAATTTATGGATCTTTTATACTCTACTTGGATGTTTTTAAATTACTTTCACGACACTAAGATTTTGAATTTTTTTTTCCTTGTTAAAAGATAAAAGTGTTAACTTGGATGTTGAACTTGTAGTTGAGGTTAAAAGTGAAAAATACACATTATAAATATTATTGGATAAATTTATTTATTCCAAATCCCACCCTCTTATAAAATATGGAAATTTGGATCTATTTTACATTAGTTAGAGAAATATTATATATAAATGTTTTAGGTATTTCGAATATTTTAACACACCTAACTTATAAATGATTATCTTCTATCCTTTATTCCACACACTTCATGATCTAATTATCTCAACGAAGATCTACCAAAATATTTTACCAACCATTAATCCCATATCCAAGAGGATATTTTCTTACCAAAATTCCATCCTATAAGGATTAATGCTCTATCCAAAGAATATTTCTCAATGAAGGGGTTTAACTCTTAACTAAGTGTTTTAATGATTGTTTGTTATGAAAAATCCAAAAAATATTCTATAAATGCACCCATATAATATAATAAATTCCATATATATACTGAGATGATATTATTTTTCTAAGAACTGTTATTTTCCCCTTTTTTCAACTTATTTGTAATGAAAACATCATTCATGAATATGGGCGTACTGCCACCTTCACCATTCCAATGATTTATTTTTAAATACAGCCTCACATGGATTGATAAAATGATGGTTAAAATGAATATATAATATATTAATGACATAATAATGATTATTTAATGATAATATATTTCGGTATTTCCAACCATTATATCCATTGGAAAATAATAACGGTTCTCATGCGTATGTTTAGACTACCACCACCACAAAGTGTTTTGATTCATTTATCATATACATATTCCATGTATGGTTCAAAAATTTTAATTTATGTATAAATATTATAAATATTTAATGATTAATATTATGGATATTATAGATCCAAGATCCATTTTTCTATGCTTAACCTATCGAAGATGTTTTGGAATTATCTATTGAATGACGTCAAAACATCTGATATGAATTTAATTGATTTAGTAACTATATAAAAAATTATAAAAAATGATGTAAAAATGATTCTAATAATATAATAAAAATGAAATTTGTTTAAATATAGTAATTCTTTAATCTAAGATTAATTTTCAAGAAGATAAACAATGTACATAAAAATTATGGACTCAAGGTAATGGGTTTCAGAACACTATTTAAATTTCTTAGGTTATATCAATTTGTTATTGACTATGTAATAAAAAAATTAGGTTTGAAACTATTTTTTATTTTTATTATTTCAACTAATCTAAGAATAATTTAAAAATTTTAATGTAATCACATTAATTATGGAATCCCAATTCAAATGTTACTATCATTATATGGGTTCTTCATATAAATATTGTTTTGTTTTGACATGTTTCATGTTAAGAACCTAGTTGTGTTTATTTGGTGTATATGGAACCAAATGATATTTTATATCATAAATATATTTTTATTAATTTGAAATTATATCTTTCAAGGGTATTGTGATTCAAAAGTTATCAAAGTGGTAAGGGTTTTCGTTTCAATATCATTTTTAATGAGGATTTTTTTTCTTAAATAAAAAATGACAGAATTATATGCTATTTATATCTTAAACCCCATCTATTTTATAATCATATGGTTATTTATGGGGTTTTCATGTTTTATTTACATTATCTTTTCTTTGGTACTTAAAAAATTTAAGATAATATTTTTATGAAATGGAAAACTTATTTCGTCCTTGGTAAAAAAATATTCTTTTCAATGTCTATTTTATTTAAAATGATTTCAAAAATGTAATTTTCTATGTTCCAATGATTATTTAGAGTCACTTTCAACCATATTTGACGTGTTTTTCTATTTTTGATGAAGTATTTTTTATATTTTTCTTGAAGAGATTATTTATGGCTTTTTAAAAGAAGTGTGAATGGAGTAATAATCTTAATGTTTACCAAATGAATGAATTTTCCTAACTTCATAACCATTATTTTATTTGAAACATACTTTACAGGTTTCCATGTTTATTTTACAATAAAATATTAATCTCAATATATTTTTTTTTTATTTTTTTTAATTTTTGTATGATACAAAAATAAATTTATATCTTTTATTCTATTTATAATGATATATCAAAATTCAATGTTAAATTTATTTATCAATAAATGATGTTTAAAATTATTCATTGGTTATATTATCTAATTATACTACTCACATAATTTCTATGGATGACTTTTGAAGATATTTTAATTATAATTGTCAAGTAATATTTCCTATATGTTAATATTTTAGGAATGGAATTATTGTTTTCACATGACCTTTTTGATGAAATGAATTATCTATAAACATTATTCATGTTAGGAATCATGGCATTTTTTTAATGATTGTATTGACTAATATATCTTTATAATGAAATATTTAATGAAATAGATATAACTTTATTTAAGTTATAACTAATATGTGATGGATCTTACTAAATTTTAGTAAATTAAAAGAGACAATGAAGTTAACTGAAAGAAAGTTACACTAGATAGAATGTTGAAATTATCTTATTTTGGTCAGTCCATGATGAAAATATATTTTCCCATGATACCATCATTGTTTCCCTTTTCATCATATGTGTTTTAATGGTCTTTATAAACTAAATTTATCACACATTGTTCAAAATCATTAACATATATGAGTCTTATATTATTACATGAATCTTTTATTTTTATCAGGGTTTTTATTTTTATGTATTAAATTATGTTATTATCATTTTCATTGATTATGTTCTTATATCAGTACTATAATTTTATAATTAATTACAATATTCATTTGTCTCCTATGATTACATATTGATAATATGATATCATCCTTCTTATGATCCCCGTTCTATAGTTTATAAATAATTATATTTTGTAAAATATATCTATAAGATTATAATGTGTATAAAATTATATAGGAGATGTTAAATATATGTCATGAAATAATCAAATATTGGTATAATGGGAAATTTTTTAGTTTGGGTGGAATCTTAAAGGTTTAGTTACATAAAGTGTTTTTAATAATTTTATAAAATAATAATCCTAAATGGTATTGGGTATGTAACTGGATCAATTTTTTCTATTTATATTGTAACTATGGATGTATAAAATTGAGTTTCATTTTTTGGTATCAAATACAATATTTAAAAGAATCTATTATTAACACTATTTTTTTATGGTTCTAGGGAGTTATTTATGGTATCAGGGAAATGTTTTAGAAATCATTATAGGTTTGATTTTTATTAGTGGAGTATAATTTAAGAGTTATGGATATCATTATGGGATAAAGAGTCTTTGTTGATCATATGATTTTGAAAAGATTTATTCTGATTCTTGGGTTGATAACTCAGATAAAATTATTAGATGTATTGAGATTAGTTTAGATGATGCAGAGAATAGAAGACATACTGATATCCCCTCCATCAAGGAAATTCATGATGCTCTTTTCTTCTTAAACATGGATAGTGTCACTGGGCCAGATAGATTTTCCAACAAGTTATTTATGTTTTATTGGGACATCCTATATAGGGAAGTGACTGAAGCAGTAAGGGAATTATTTCTTCATTCCTACATGCCATTTGGGATAAACTCAAACTTTAATGCTATGATTCCCAAGAAGGATAATGCTTTGGATATTAAAGATTTCCGGCCTGTTTCTATTGGAAACACTATTGCAAAACTCAATAGTAAAATCATGGCAATTTGGCTAGGGGAGATTGCATGATCTCTCATTTATTTTAATCAGTTTGGGTTTTTTCCTGGCTAGAATATTCATAACTGTCTATTCACTACTTCAGAGTGTGTAAACATTATGAGGAATAAAGTGAGGGATGGGAATATGGCCACAAAGGTTGACATATCAAAAGCCTTTGACACCGTCAGATGGGATTTTATCTTGAAAGTTTTGAGCATGCATGGATTTTAAGATAAATTTATTGGTATGGTGAGATGTATTTTGGAAAGTTCTAGGTTATCTATTCTTGTCAATGGATCACCCAGGGGATTTATTCAATGCTCTCGGGGTGTTAGGCAAGGTGACCCCTTATCTGGGTTGTTGTTCTCTTTGGTTGAAGACTACCTGAGCACATGCCTTCATGATCTTGTCAATATTGGGATTTATCAGAGGATGACATATGGTAGGGGTTTCTTTACCCCCTCGCACCTACTCTACGATGATGATATTCTTCTATTCTCTAAAGATGAAAAGAAAACCATCTATGTATAAAGGTTATTTTCAATCACTATGAGGAAGTGGCAGATCAGGTTATACGCTGGATGAAATATTGTATTGTCTTTGGGGAAGGAATCCGAATAGTGAAGCAAAATAGAATAGCTAGAAGGCTTGGCGTTAAGACAGGTGTGCTACCATTTAATTACCTTCGGCTGCCTTTGTTTTGGGGGAGAGTGAAAAGTGATTAACTAGCGGGTACTGCACTTAAGATCACAAATCAGTTATCCAGTTGGAAAGGGAAGAGCATGTCTCAAGCTGGTAGGATAGGTGTTGTGAATTATGTTATCACTTCAATGTTTGTTTATTCGTTTTCACTCTATAAATGGACAGCTACTCTACTCAGGGAGCTTAGTGGTTTGGTCAGAAATTTCATTTGGACTGGCTCGATACAACAGAGGAAACTTATAACTGTGGCATGGAAGGACTGTATAAGGCTTGTGGAAATGGGAGGGATGGGGGTGAAAGATGTTAGGATATTCAATGATGCATTGCTTCAAAACTTCACCTGGAGACTTTTATCTGGAACTGAACCTTCTTTGGAATTTCTGTCTAGCATATTTTTTGGCAGGTTATAGAAGAATTCAAATGTGTATCTGAAATCCTCTGTTTGGCCGTCCGTTAGAGATGCACGCTCCCACATTATGAGACAGGCTAAATGTCTAGTCTGTGAAGATTCTCAAATGAATTGCTGGAGCACGCAGTGGAAATCCTCCCCAATTAATCACTCTGACATCATTCCTTTGTCTTTAAGGAGTCCTTTTATTTCTGATTTGCAGGGGAATCCAGAGGCTTATGCCATTATCCCTACTCACCTACAGACAGAGATCCCTATGAATGTTTATGTCAACTATGACATCCTCATATGGAAACCGACATCTAGTGGGTGCTTCTCTAGTCATTAATCATATCTACTTCAATTTGGTAATGCGACTGATGTACCTTCTTGGGTGGAGGGCGTGAGGACTCCTTACATTGCTCTTACAAATGCACTTTTTATTTGGATCATTTGGAAGAAAAGGCTGCCACTGGAATCTACCTTGCAGCGAACCAGACTGACTGTTGCACTAGTATGATTCCTCCATTTGGATGCATATGAGACTATCAATCATGTGATTATTTGCTGTCCATTTGCTGCTCGGTTATGGAGTTATTTGAATGGAGTTTTCCACTGTCAATTAGCCTCTCACTTAGTTAGTGCATTGCTAGCCTTGACCATGCAAGCTGATTGCAGTGAGCAGGTCAAGTCCCTACTCATTGCTACTACTGTTTTTCTTATTTCATACATATGGAAGGCCCGAAATAGTACTAGTTTCAACAATGGAATTCCCTCATTTAAGGAGGGTGTTATGATGATGCACCGATGCATTAAGTCTACCTCGGTAAATTAATCTGGTTCAATGAATAATGACATTTATGATTTTCTTCTATTGAGATCCCTTTGTGTAAGTGGTAGGGAGAGGAGTCCCAATGTGGTGAAATATATCAGGTGGATCCTGCCAATAACTGATTTGTTAATGGTGAATGTGGATGGGGCAGCTGCTAGTGCTCCTGGACCTACTGGATGTGGTGGTGTGTTCAGGATGTATCGAGGATTTGTCAAAGGATTATTCTTTCATTACAGAGTCAATGATAATGAAATTGAGGATGAACTATGGGCAATGATAAAGGTGATTGGATATGCGGCTCATTATGGTTAGCAGAAGCTGTGGATTGAATCGGACTCTTCTGTTGCAACACATATTTTGAAGGAACAATCCAGGAATGTTCCATGGAATAAGCTTGTTGTATGGGTTAATTCTATACACCTTACTAAGTCAATTTCTCTGGATGTGTCTCATGTGTATAGAGAGGCAAATCAGGTGGCAGACGCTCTCTCAAAAAGGGAAATTATGGAGGCTAGCTCAAGTTGGTCATTTGTACTTCTTGATTATTGCAATGAGCTTGTCCACAATGATAGGATTGGCACTTTGAACACAAGGCTGTCTAAGGCCCCCATCTCTGAGTTGTCTTGTACTGTTTACTCTTTTATTTTATATTTTATTGGGAGCAGTTGTTCAACTGGATCTCGGAATTTTTGGCTATAGATAAATTAATTACTTATTCATATGAAGTTTTACTCATTTTGAATATTACATCATATCATTCTAAAATTTTTGCCTTTCGACGATAAAAGGAATTAATTTTCTTCTTTTTATGGATGTCATGATATATTATATTTATATTTTCATGTTTTAGGAATATGAAATATTCATCCTGTATATTCATCATTTATAATATTGGATGAAATTGGAAATTATTGAAACATTAAATGAAAGAATAAAAACTCATTTATGGAGTTTATAAAATTACGTATGTAAATGTTATATTTTTCTCAATATTGATGATAAATGAATCCATAAAATTTAGGAAAATAATTATAAAAATTAAAATAGATATGCTTTATGATAATTTCTAGTGAATTTATAGTCTCTTCTCTTTTAGGGAAAATGAATTATTTTTCATCACATAAAAGTATAATGTTATCTTTTAAATAAATCTTCATTCCATGTACATAATTTTAATTACCAATAATTTTTTGTATATTTGTGAACTCATTTATTTTTATTCTAGTTTTCTTTCATACATTATTTTTACACATTTCAATACTATTTTTTATTATCAATTTTTTATGATGTGAGAATTCAAAAAAAGTTATTTTTAAAGTATTAAAAACGTTTTATCTTCAGGATTGTATATTTTATCTTCCAATTCATGGAATTGAATTATAAAATGTTTTAAATCCTTTATTCATCATACATGTGACAAAAGTCTACGGAAGAAATTCTATTAATGTATGGGGAGAATGTGACACCTCAAAGTATTAATATATATTTAATTAAAAGGAAACTATATTTTATTTCTTATCCCACTAGCAATACCGAGATTAAAAATAAGCAATGTTATACTATTAAAATATTATTTAAATTTGATCATTATAAAATTGAAATAGAATTTTAGTGTTTAAATAGAAGAAAATGAATTATGAAACATATTTATAAATTTTTTCATTGATAAAATGATAAATATTTTGAACATTTATTATCAATTGGTTAGAAATGATGATAAAATCATTTGAAGGTAAAATATATAAATTTGGTATATGAATTGTATTTTTATCATAATAGATTGAATCGATA
The DNA here is from genome assembly GCA_963277665.1 of Viscum album. Taxonomy (NCBI): domain Eukaryota; kingdom Viridiplantae; phylum Streptophyta; class Magnoliopsida; order Santalales; family Viscaceae; genus Viscum; species Viscum album. The sequence goes on along the minus strand of OY728147.1, from coordinate 1,428,820,229 downwards.
TTAATTAATGATAATTTTTATTGATTTTATATGATTTTATTTCAAATTAAATTAATTAAAACACATTTAATTTTGATTACTAAGAATTGAGTGAGAATAAATTCATTTAATGCTTCAAGAATTAATTATTCTTCCAAAATAGTTTATATTGAATCTTTTGCAATAATATTATAATTAAAATCATAAAATTATATGAATTTGAGATGAAAAATTTTAAATCATTTTTAATATCATATTATAAAATATACCTTATGGTTAAATATTAGGTTTTTCCAAAGTTGATAAATTTTTAGTTGACTAGTGAAAATTTTGATTTTTGTATATACTATCATTTATAATAATATATTTACAATTTACCATTCTATTTTGGATTGATTTTAATTTAGAAAACAACCCATTTTATTAAATATATTATAATTAATTAAAATATATTTAACAATATTCACAATTTTGGTATAAAATCATTCCAATGCTTACACAATTATATTTTTGAGGACAATGTTTCCCTTAATTTCATAAACATACAATAATTTTGATTTAATATATTATAGAAATTAAATCCCAGAAAATGAATTCCATATTTTTAATCATCATTTTAAATTACATTGAAAATTCAATATTATATTTAGTAATAATAAATAGTAACCATGATAAAGGATTACTTTCATAATAATGGAAAAATGCGTTAAATAGAGAAAACCAATGGGATAATCACTAAAAATGATCCCAGAAATTAATTTAATTAATTTTAAGATTTTATTTCTATAAGAATAAACCTAGATTCAAATATACGTCATTTGGGTTCCACATTCCTTTGATTACAACATTTATATTATTTTAAGTGAATGATAATTACAAAAATGTAACTCTTTTTATTTTATAAACTCTAATGTGTTTTAAGTGAGATAAAAAGATGTTTTTAATGGGTATAAATATTAAGTTTAATAATTAATAATTATATTTATTATAGTATTTTACTGAATTTCTATTGATGGTATAATTTATATGAATTTTCAAGAAACACCAACACAATAGTTGTACAAGGAATAGAAAAATTGAATATATTTTTTAAAAATATTAAATTAAATATGATTATAATGAATTATTTTACACAAAGAATTTATTATATAATTATAAAATATTTTGGATGGTGAGAGTATTTTTATTGTAATAAATTGTTATATTTATGAATTTAAAGTCAAGAAATGTGAATAATCATGGAAATGACTTTAAATTGTATTTAATGTTTATAAATTATTTTATAAATCAAGAGACAATCAATAAAATATTCTATTTAAAAAAAGTATGCTAATTTTTATGTGTTATCATGAATTTATAATTATGTTACTTATGTAGTTTTAATAATTACCTTCATGACCCATATAAATTGAAATATTTCTAGCCACATATATGGTTAAAATGGTTAATGAGGGGGTAAAACTAAGAGACAGTGTTAATAATTATTATTAAACATATATAAATTTTATTTGGTGAATTTAAATAGAACTTATCATATTTATATTTTAATATATTTTTCTTTTTAATAGTTTTATAGGATTTTGAAACATTTTAAATATTTTAATATTTCATGTATTCACAAGATTACCACCCACCACACATAAAAAAGACACATCCTATACTCTCGTCCCATAACTCATTAGCAATTTTTTTGATCAATATATGACCAAGTACCATTTCAAAATTCCTCCCCATGTCCTTTATGTTTTTGTTTCACCAAAATTCCATCCTATAAGTTCTAATTTGGTTGCTAAAGGGGGTTTATCAAAGAAGATTTATAACTCTTAACTGTTTGTTTTATTATTTATTTCATCTTCCACCTCATTCGAATATTATTTAAACATGATCATATTATTAAATAAATATATAACATATATATATATTATTTTTTATTTTTATGTCACAACCGTTATCCAACTCTTTCCGCATCCTATGGGAAATGAAAACATTGTTCATTTTTACGTACTAACTTCTACCTCTATGAAGGAAAGCATTTTTTTATGATTAACACCCCATATGGATGCAAAAATGATCATTGAAATGAATATATATTATGTATATAAGAAAAATATGATTATCTAAATATATTATATTACATACTTTCTTACCAGTCTTATGATTTAAAACTTATAAAGTTTCTCATGTCTATGTTCTCACAACCAACTCTATCATGTGAGGATTTTTCATTTATCATGTTTAAATTTCATGAATGATTTTAAAATCATATTTAATGTATAAAAATTATAATTGGTTTATGATTAATATTCTAGATATATAGTGACGATGACCCCTTTGACCATGATCAACATATTAAAGTTGTTCTGGGTTTATTAACTAAATTACCTCAAAACATTTGACATAAAGATAATCGATTTAGTAATTATATAATAAATGATTATAAATGAAATAAAATGAATTTTGAAAAAATAATAAACATTAGAAATGTTTTTAATATTTTAAATAAATAATAAATTTTTATTATTCATGAAGATAAATATGGCATGTTACAAGTTGGTACTTGAAGAAAAGGATTTCATAACCAAATTTTCATTCAATGGGTTATATAACTTCATCATTGATTATTATATACCAAAATTATGTGTGTAATTATTTATATTAATTATATTTTATTTTAAATTATTTTTATGTATTTATATATGTTTCACATAATATTTTCATTGAATTAACCTAACATCAAATGTTTAGATCTTTGTAAGGATTCATCGTCTCAATATTATTTCATTGAGACATGTTTAATGTTTTGAAACTAGTTATGTATATATGGTGTATATAATTCCCATTTTATATGTTATATCATGAATATAATTATCTTCATGTCATTTAACTTTTGTATTTGATTTTATTTCTTTTCAGGGTTCATGATTCAAAAGTTACCAAAGCGGTAAAGTTTTGTAATGTAATCTCATTTTTAACAAGGATTTTTAATGCTTAAATATACATTCGGTGTGGTACGTGATCTTAATATATTAATTATTATATATTTTCTTCTACTATATTTATTTACTGGGTTTTAATATTATTATACATTCTTCTCTAGTTTTTACATAAAATGATTAAGAAAATGTTTTTAAGAAATGAAAACATTATTTTCTTTTTGGCTGATAAACCTTTTCTGCGAGGTCCATTTTTTTTAAATTTTTTCAAGAACATTACATTATACGATCCAATGATCATTTAATTTCATTTTCATCCAGTTATTAATTAATTTTCAATGTTTTGGAATGTAAAATTTACAATTCATTTATGAACAATTTATTTTGGAATTATTTTTAAAAATGTATGAATGGAATAATTATTTTACCTTATACCAATGAATATGTTTTTATGCTATATTGAACATTAAATTATTTAAATATTATTATAAAATATTCCGTTATTATTTTAAAAGAAAATATTTTTCTAAATATTCAATGATTTTTTATTTTTATTTTTTAAAGATACTAAAATAGAATTATATATATTTTTTGTTTTATAATGATTAGTTAAAATTTTCTTTTTAAATGTATTTTTAGTCAACATAAAAATCCTTGATGTTTGAAACTATTAACTGGGTATATGATCTAATGATACTATCCACATTATTTATCTATATGGATTAGGAATATGTTTTAATGAATATTTTCATGTATCCCTTTACATAGATTAAAAATGCTACGAATGGAATGATGGGTGTTTCTATGAGTTTTAAAATGATATAAATATAACACGTGGGTTATAAATGTAATGGTTATTATATATTATTGATGATTATGGGTGAGCCAGATATAGCTCATTATTATGGGTGACTCCAATAATGATCATGAGAGTGATGAACCTGATATAGCTCTTCAATGGATTAGATAATGTGGTGGACTTAACTTGATTGAATTTAATTCTATGAGATGAAAGAGTTTATTGAATATATGTTACTCTTAAGAGTCAAGCGGCTTAATTTTATGGATGTTTCTTTGAATATAATTTTTTAATTGTCCTATTTAGGTAATTCCATGATGAATTTATGATTTCCCAATATATCAATAAGGATTATCTATACTTTCTAAGAGTTTTAATAAATCCATTGAACATGGTTGATTTCAAAAGATTGATAATTTTTAAATCATATAACTCTTATAATATTTCATGAATATTGTTTCATGATACAAGTTTTTATGGGTATGAAATATCCTATATTATTTCATTTACTTTTTTTGTATTGTCATACCTTTATGATCAACTTAATATCACCAATGATATTTAATTTATGCCTCATTTTACTGTTATGAGAATTTCATCTCACACTTAATATGGTTCTATTTACATATGTTATAAAGAATGATATTATGTATGATATATATATATATATAATCATGTCATGTATATAAAAGATTATGAGAGATATTGGAGACTTATCATAGAATAAGAAAATTAATGTATAATGGAAAAAATTCCCATTAGGATAAAAAATATTGAGATTATTTAGAAATGAGGTTTTCTTTAATATCCAGAAATATAAACCTAAAAGTATGTGGGTATGTAAGTTACAAAATGTAGGGTATTAATAATGTAACTATGGATTGTTGACCCATAGTTTCATTTGTATGTATCAAATCTCGAATTGTAATGTGTTTGTTTTTAGCACATAAACCTTGTGTACGAGTATAGGGAGTTATACAGGACTTGGTTTTATCATATAAAAATGTTCATGATGGTTTGTAGAATATTATGGTTATTTTTCTGGTGTCCTATAGACATTTCATGAATCCTATGTTGTTGATTTTTATTGGAATCCATAAAATCACAATTTTTTAAAATCTTGATTCAATAAACATAATTGATTTTATTATTTTTGAAATTTGTTGTATATAACCATTCTATAATAAATAAAAATTCTTTAATTACCTAATTTTTTATAATATTACATGTATATGATATTAAAAAATCATTCATGGAATAAAAATGATAACATCGTTCATTAGGTTGTAAAACAAACCCAAAGAAAGCATATTATAAGGACTGAATTAGTAATAATTTACTATTTCACAATGATGGAATCAATTTTACATAATATTAATTATTTTAAAAACATTTTATTATAGTGATAATTCAAATTCAAGGACGAGTGTCTAAATAAAATAATAAAACATAATTATAAGAAGTTATTACAAATAATGATACTCGGTATGACTGTTTTTGGTTTTCATATATTATGATGTGAATTAACAGTTTACATTTTTAAAATAATTAAAAAAATAATTTTCCATATCATTAATAATTTTATATATTTCATATTTATTCATTATATATATATATAACTATCCATGATAGGCGGTGATGGAAAATGGAATAATTTTTTTTCATGGAGGTGGTAATATGCAAGTAACACGAGCGATATTTTCAATTTCCAATGGAATGGAAGGATGGTATATGATTACCATTCCATAAAAATTATATAATTTACATATGATAATGTTAGTGATTTTATTAATATATTAAGATTATACTAGATTTATAAGAACATGAATATGTGAGAAACATGAAATAAATATATAAAGACAATTACTGATTCCTGGGATATCCTCATTCAGATTACAATATAAGATTTCTTACATAGGTATTTTAGGAAGAACATAATATATAGGTCATGAAAAATAGACTTGGGGAGGTAATGTTTTATAGGTAATGGATGTGTAAGGAATCACTAGGTGTGCAGAGAATTTATTTGGTGAAGGGTTGATTTTATATGAACAAGGGTGGCACTTTTTTAAATAATTACGTAATTAAAATAATATAAATTTCATTAGAAAAGGAAAATGGATCCAAATATAATAATTTTAATGATAATTTTTTTTTGATAATTCACTCAAGAAATAAATTATTTTCATTGTTTATTTTATTTTTTTACTTATATGTTTCTTTAACCCCCAATTTTAACCCATTTACCTGTAATTTTAGTGACTGAAATTTTCCATGGTGACATATCATTATAAAAAAAATAAACATTAAATTATCACTAAATATTAATATGATAATTTAATATATTAAACAATATTACCTGGATCAATATCCAATGGTGGTATAAATTAAATTTAATATAAGAACACCTAATTCATAAAGTCCATTTTTAGAAGAAATGTATCTCTAAGAAAATCATGTATTTAATTATCATTCAATAATAGTAACACCTATTAAATGGTTTATAATTTATTTTAATGATTATATTATTAATATGTTTCCTTAAAACTGTTTATAGATAATGATTAATTTAAAATATAATATTAAAACTATATTGAACACATAAAAACTATTTTATTGAAAATATTTATTTTGACCTTAAAATGATTTATTCCATAATTTTAACCAATTATTTTTAAATTTATGAATGATTAATAATTTTTTTACATATTTAATACATACTTTTCAGTAATTTTCACACTGCTGTACTAATGAATTTATCGTTAAAATAAAATCATTAAAACAAATTAAAAAAAAAGTAAAATTAAAATATTTAGATAGGTATTACTTATAAATAATTTTTTTTGTCATGCATGTTTATAAATCATTTTAATTTATTTTAATTCCATATTTATCAACAAATTCAATTGATATCATTTCTCAAAATTGTTAAATCTATTAAAAAAACAATACTTATTAGAACAATTCTAAATAATTTTTATAAAATCTATAGAAATTTCCTATGTAATGTTAAACTATTTTTTTTTAAAATTCATTTGTGTTATTTAATTTAATTAAACTACATAATAATCTATTTTATGTTTAATTATAAAAAATATTATTTAATTTTGTTTGAAGTTGTATGCATCACAAGCTGTTGAACAAATCACATTTATTAAAATGAAAAACACATATTTAAATATCAAGGTGTTCAAACAACACAAAATGAATTCTATTTATCATATTAATATATTTATACCATATCCATTTTTAAAAATGTATTTACTAATATGGTATAATTATACTTGAATCAAAATACAAATATATATATTTCATAGAATAATAATTATTTCATAATATTTTCAAAAATTACTTTGACTAAATACATGATTATATCATAAATAAATTTCTAATATTATTATTTATATATTCATGGAATCATTGTAAAAAAATATACTCTCCGAAATTTAATTTTATGATACATTTTTATTATTTTCATGAAATCGTAATATGTATTCTTCTAAACTAATCCAATAATCTATTATACATGTTATGAAATTTAATTTTAAAATACATGTGCATCAGCTAAAAAAATAAGTTTTAAAATAATATTTTTTCTCTGATATTACTTTTTATAGGGAATTTATAACTTTAGATAATTTTTTTATTTAATTTATAAAATAGGTTTTTCATACTTATATACTATTATAATATTCTATGTGCATGTTTTTGTACTCTAAAAAATTTATTTCAAAATTTATGTGCATTTTTTTAGTGAACTATGTGAATATAGTTTTTTTATTTTGTAATTATGTTATCATATCTGGGGACTAAATTTTATTTAATAGTTATATTTTTAATTAATTTATAAGTCTAAAAATATATCTATTGGGATTGTATTATTGATTTTTTATGTGACACCGTCAACAGGAAAACTATTTTAATTTGATTTTCAATAGATGTTTAGTCTTATAAATTTATATATTTTTTACATTGAAAAAATATATTTATTATTTTTATTTAGGAATATGAAATTAGTTAAGTCATATAATTTATTAATTTATAGAAAAGTAATATATTGTAAAAATTTTTAAATATGACAAAATTTATTAAATATGAAATTATATGTATATGTATGCATGACTCACCAAAAACAAGGCTTCTACCTTTACCTAATTTTGGCTCAAAAATAATCTTGGAGCACTACTAAAGGTAATAGGGAACTACGAGGATTAGTGGATCACTTTAGAAAATGAAAAAAGAATATATTCATTACATTATTCTATGAGATTCGACTCACCACACATATGAACATCAATAACATATTCTAATTTTTACTACACCATGTTTAATGTTATGGATTCATATATCTCACAAGGAATATTTTATATTTCTCTGTCTTCTTTCTTGAGTGTTTTTATGATTAGATTGTTGGTATTTGTGCCATGAAGCATAAATAGTGTTGGGGTTTCTTTTCCCGTAATCTCACATTACTAAAATATCATTTTGTAATAAAATATTTTTAAATTAAATTTATTTTTATTAAATAAATATATTTCTAGTATACAATTTTTCTTTTTATATTTTACCCAAATGAGGTTATCTAATCCTTTTTATTTTACTCTTTAATTATCTATGACCATGTCGATGTAAGAGCTCTTATTTCACCCACTCTATTTCATATTGGAATTCTTTTTATTATAATATCATTTAAGAATCAACTTCAAAATTTCAAATTCATATAAAACCATTTAATTATCACAGAAATTATTTTTCATCAATATTAGAAAACCCAAATACGTTTCATATTACCCTTTAAAAATTTGTTACCATGTAATTTTAAGGGCCCCTTTTCTCTCTCTTACATCTCTTATTTACATTTTCATTATTTTAAACTTCATAATTTGTACATTATTTTTCCAATATTTTTAGGATATCATCCTTATGATATTTTATCTATGTGGTTAGTTCACCTATATTAATTTTCATTTATAAATCATTAAGATTCATAAATATATCCACATCCATAAAAGCTATTATCAACATCCATAAGATTCCATGTATATTTTTTTGGATGTATCATTTATAAGTGTTGGGAATTTTATAATGAAGGATAATGATGATGTCGGTGTGAGAAACTCTATTAGTCCCCTTTGGGTCTAAATATGATTTTGGTACATGTTTACCATTACCATCAATGCAAGCAGACATGGAGGTGTTTTCTGAAAGATATCATATATACTTATTTCTAATGAAATACGTGTGATTACATAAAAAATATATAGAGCGACTTTATTAAAAATTTCATTGGTAACATACAATTTGAAATATTTTTTTATTGAATATGCACATTGATCCTTATAATCATTTTATGTAAATAATAATTACAACTTCATATTCTTGAAATGAAGTGGGTATATATTTTGACATTTGGAATCACCAATTATAATTTTTCTTATTCAAGGTAACTAACATAGATATCTGTAATAATTCATTAAATATTTATATTTATTGTTATTCTAGCATAATCCATTATTCCATATGGTAAATTATCATAAGACAATATTCATTGAGAAATTATGGTAAGTATTTCTTAGATGCTTATTAATGAACACAATTCTATGTACTACATTTTCCCTTTTTATATATGAATAAAGGCATTAAAAATTTATGTGAGTAGTGGGGAAAATATTTATACAAACCATTGGTGAACTAGTAGGTCTAATAAGAAAAATGACATAGGGTAATGAGAGTGTCCTTACCCTATATGCTTGATTTACTAGAGTAAGGCCTTGATGATTTTTTATGATTTATGATATTATAAATTCCCATTATTTCTATAATTTTTAAATATTCAATATTATATCTATGTTTTTTTTTATTTTATCATTCATCTTTTAGGTTATTATTATGTATTCAATGGAATGAAATAAATTATTTATCTATTCTGCCTATAAGTTCTATGTACTTATTATTCTATGTCATCATTCTATATTTTTTATCCATTATAGAGTATCTAAGATGAATAATTACATTTGTTTCCCATTTATTTTTCAATATTGTGGAAGATTATGTGTGATAAACACTACCAAGGGTCATAATGAATAATGATTTATAATTTAAATATTTAGTATGTGTAAAAACTCTAAATATAGAAACCCATAGATGGTGTATACATTATTACATTAAAACCAGATACAAGGTATCACATCTTAAAGGATAAAATAGTTTAATAGCATGGGAAAACTAGTTATATACTAAATGTTCAAAAATCATTTTAAAAATAAAAAGCAAAAAGTGTTTTTATACTGAACTTCATTATTCCCTTGGAACATCCCTACATATAAATAAGAAAACAATTTGTGTTATCCTAGGGAAAACAAATAAAAATAAAGGGGTGAGATCAGATACGTAGTAAGGGTAATAGTTCAATCTAAGATATCATGAATAAATAAGCATAATCAATATGGGAAGTTAAATAACCAAAACACATTCCATTTAATTAATTAATTTGGACTAATATGACATAAAAAAATAATAACCAAATAAACCTATATAAATAATCACATGATCTTGAATCTTATCCATGAATATTGTAAATTATTAAATAATCACATGGAAATTAATAACTGAACTCCTAATGATTTATTTCATAATGTTAGACATCTGATGTAATCAAGGCCTTCCTTAAGATATTTTTAATATGTGTGTATAACCCCATCTAAATATGAAAAATGATTTGTCTCATGAGTCCTGTTGATTTATCTAGGGGGATATCTATAACTGGGCCCCATAAATCACTTACTAATTTCAATTTAATAATCATGTGAATGATGTGAAACATAATCAACACAAACATTTCTATACGAAAACGCACATAAAAATGTTAATATTTAACCCAATAAAATAAACATAATTATAAACCATTCAGAATAATATGGTGAATGGTAATAAAATTTTACATACTCAGTAAAGATGATATTAAACCATCCAAATAATTAATAATATTGATATCAATAATGAACTAAACTAGTGAATCATAATTACAATAAATTTTATATGTCCTTGATGACTAGAATAAATACAAAAATGTTATTAAAACCATTTTTGAGGAAAATAACCATTTTACTTAGAAAATAATTTTTTTACTCGAAGATCAGAAAACATTTTGAGAAATGAATTCTTTCAAAATAACATTTGATATAAATGTAAATTAGTATTTAAACCATTGAGTGGTCTTGATGATAGAAAAATCTATCCATTACTTACATGTAAAAATAAATATTATTTTTACATTTTTTCTAAAAGCCAAACGTGAATTTTTTTAAAAAGATATAAATATTATTTTAATTAATTTAATTTTTAAAAATGGTAATCATTTATTTAAAAAATAATTTATAAAATCGATAAAACAAATTTTGAAAAATTATTTAGAAAACATGGATTTAAATTAAAGAGTATTTTTAACTGAAAATAGAAATAATGTTAGAATTTCATAAAAATAGTTATCCATAATTTTAAGTAATAAAGTGTGGAAATGTTTATCTATTAATTTAAAAGTACCTGAATAACATGAGAAGAATAAAATAGATAGTTTATACAATATAAAAATAAAATAATTCCACCAAGGGATACTTAAACAAAAATAATCCTGAATAATAATGAGATAATGAAATAAACCCTTGGCACTTTGTAAACATCTGAATCATAAGCCCCATAAAAGAAATAATCATCAAATGAAACATTAATAACTATGAATATAAAGAGACTCATGAAATATCATATCCATGTGTAATTATATACACCACACAATGTAATAAGTGGTTAATATAGTTTATGTATCACAGATTTAAAAGTGAGATGAGAAACCCTTACCCCAGGTTTGACATGCATTGTATGAATAAGAACTTATTATATAATTATTATAGGTTCATTATAAATCTATTTCAGAATAATAATAATATATACCATTACATATATGATTTAATTACTTTAATTTATCAACTTTTTATTACCAACTCTTTTCTAAAATCAATATTTTGGGTGATAATTTCTTGGTTTTTTGTGTATATTTTATTTTGGTAATATTAATATACTGTTTCGCCTGTAATCCGGGGATGACCTCCTCGACGGGAGATTCAAACATTCCAATCGGTTTCTAACGGGTTTGTTCGTAGAACCGGAAACATCCAATGATTCCACATCCGTTTGGACCTACTTTCCAAAGGCAGGTGCTCATTAGCTTGTGGACTAATGAGGCTTAGGAATTTGCATTGGTCGAGAGGATGGGAGGTCGGACTCATCACACCTTTTTGAGGGGAATTATTGTCTACTCCGGGACTCTCTTTATAGATTTAAGTTATGTTCGTGAATCCTTATTACATTACCATGTATAAAATGTGCTTTCCTTTAGTTTTAACAATCAATGATTAAATATGCAAAGAAATTTAGAGAATCTTTTATATGTATTCGAAGTTCTTCATCAATAGAGAATCATCTATATCTGTTTACAGATTCTTGGTCAATGGTATCCTTCAAAACATTTATATAAAAGTCTCTTGTTCATTTATGATGACCAGGCTGATTTTAAAGCCACTTAGTGGGGCACTTGAAGTTTATCGTCATTCAGAAGGACATAGAATATTTCAAAGTTGGGATCGAACCCATAAATGGGCTACCTACGTATCCTTTGTTTTGGAAAAGGAATCATAACCCACGTAGTTCGAGAAGTGGAGTATGATGTTTATGATTGATGGCTCAAAGATGAATGTCATAATTACTTTTACACTCTAAGCTCAAGTGAGTCATGCTCGGTGTGAGAAACAAGAGGTATTGGTAAAATTTAGACAATTGTGCCATAAAAGATGCAATCATAAGAATTTGTTTGGGGCTTATGTATGGATGACTGCCCAGATAGATGAAGGTTTAGGATTTACTTTTAGGGAGAAAATCCATGAACATGGTCCATAAAGTTATATGTGATTCATGGAGATTTGAATACTCTAATCTTGGGGCATACTCCTAAGGAGGATGCCCAAGTTAGAAGGGGACTTATGATTGGGTTTTACTCCTGAAAAGGAAACCCAAATCAAAAGGTAAATTATGACTGGTTAAGAGAATTTTAAGGGGGGGGGCTTGATGTTTACTCCAAAAAAAAGCCCAAGGTTATGACTGAGTCTTATTCCTGAAAAAGGAGACCCAGGTTTAGGGATTAAGGTTTGGGGCTTACTACTGAGGAGAATGTCCATATTTGAGGTTGGGGCTTATTCCTAAGAAAGATGCCCAAGATTAGAGGACTTGATTGGGGCTTACTCCTGAGGAGGATGCCCAAGATTGGGAACTTTAAGAATTTGGGGCTTACTCCTGAGGAAGATGCCCAAATTAAAGGATTTATAACTAGGGATTATTCCTAAAAAGGAGACCCAGGTTAGGATTCTCACATCTCAAAGGATGAGGTTGAATGAATGAACTCTCCATATTTAGTGACATAAGGATATTTAAATCACTGGACTTTGAGAGATATTCCACAGAATTCCTTTCAGATAAGGAAGTCAAATCAAGAAATCATGCCATAAATGGCTTTGAAGAGTGTCTTGAAGACTGAATCTTAAAAAGGGAAGGTGAAATGACCTAAGAGGGGTAAAAATGGGCAATATGGGCACCCAAAAAGATAGGGGCGCGCAAGTCTTGCAAGGCACGCAAGTCTTCCGTGGGCGCGCAGGTATAGGCGCGCAGGTATACCTGCGCGGCTCATGGTGTACTTGTGCGATTTTCAACCAGCATTGAAATACTTGAGCAACTCTTTTTTAAACCCTTTTGAATTTTCTTGAGGTTCTTCCAGAAAAGAGACGCGCAAGTTATATTGAAGGAAATAAGTCGGCGCGCAAGTGTTTGATGAGTTTCAACACTTAGGCCTTCCTTCTTCTCTTTAAATCTTCCATTCTAGGTAAGAAATTACCTTAGAAGTGTTCCGAAAGTTTTGAGAAGAGACTTGGGCGTCGGGAGCTTCAATCCGAGTTTCTGGAAAAATATCCTCTCGAATGGGGGGCCCACAGGGTCTATTTATAGGCAAAAGAAGACCCCGGGCGGTTACCGGGCGGTTTACCACTTAGGTCGCGCAAGTCACTTGCGCGACCAAGACCGTCGCGCAAGTGTACTTGCGCGACCGTGGTAAAACTTGTGCGGTGCATTTGCTTTTGATCCTGTGTTCATGCCTTTGTCGATTTTTGATGTTTTCTTCAAAGGCTGAAATCACTTTGAGCTCAGATATTCCCTTTTCCGATCTTTAGATTCTGTGACGAAAGGAGCGTCAACAAAAGCCCCCCCTCAGCGTTGGATCCGGAGAGAAATGAGGATTTGACTCTGTGGAAATCGAATCCCTCCAAAGGAAAAGGGAGGCGCGAAAGTCTGCAGTGCGCAGAGGGCGGCGCGCAAGTCTGCGTCGCGCAGGCCTTAAGCGCTCTGGGTGCGGCGTGCAGGTAGGCCTCCTGGCCTATAAATACACGGCCCTCACCTCCGTACAAGTATCCGGATTTCTGGACTTCATACCTTCTTCGAGCTCTCTCCGCGCAGGTCACCTAAGCCGCGCAGGTCTCTTTTCCACTGTTCCCTCGCTGTCGCGCTCCTTTAAAGGTATTCGTACTTGGGCAGTTTATACTTGCGCGTCAAAAACTAGCGCGGCACACGAAATACTTGCGCGTCATTTTTTTAGACTTGCGCGACTTAATGCCTTGGCCATTGTTTCCGAATTCTTTCACAAATTTTATGAAAAATAAACCCATTTAAGAGTTAAATTTGTTCAACTTTTGTGCAGATTCAATGGCTCCTAAGGGAATTGGAACGGCTGATGAACTGGCTAGCAAGCGGATTGATGACATGATGAACATCATTGGCCATGATTACTATGATATATGCGACAACACTCTCCCAGATTTGGATAAGTACTTGAAGAAATATCATCTTAATTTCCCACAGAGCATCTACCTGTCTCTGTGTGTTCATGGTCATCTGCAAGGAGTCAATGTTCCAAATGCAAACAATTATACACCTGAGATGCAGCTGCACTGCTACTTCTCTATTTCGGTTATGCTGTGCGTTAAGAGTAACAACAATGGTGTGAACTTTCAAATTCTTCCTCCATGTCATTTCCTTGCAGATATGAAAATGGCAAACCCATGGGATGAAATGTTTTCTACTAATTGTTGGTGGAGAGAAGACAAACATGATATTAGAGCAATATCTGAAAAGAGTACTCTCTCCAAATGGCTCTTTACTTCCAATGCTCCATTCTCAAATCCATGTATCCATCTTCCAAGTCTCTTGGACAGAAACAGAGTCACTGTTTGATCAGCATAAAATTTTCTCAAACCGCACTTAAGAACATCCTTTTACAATTGTTCCAAGAAGAGCTGGTAACACTGCATCTCTTATTGTATCCAGTTGAATGAATGAATTCCAGGTGGTTGCTGATGAAGCTCGGGATGCCGTAAATCAAATGAAGTGTTATGTTGAAAGCCTCTTGTAATTCTTGAAAAAGATAAGAGACTCCAGTCTGTGGATGTCCTTCTAACTCTTGTGTATCAATGAAAAACACTTTCTTCTTCAATCATTTGTACCTGCATTCTTTCATTACCTGCTTCAAATTTACTTAAGCCAATGGGCCTAGTAAGCATAGTTTGATTTTTACTAGGATTATTTAAAAATAATCCTACAAACTTTGAACCTTTTAACTGCTCAATATTACCTAAATCATACAAAAAATGTATATTTAGTGAGCTGGAACTTGACTTTTATTCAGATTTCCTTTGTCTTTTGTGTGGGCAGTTTAAAGTCATGCACGCCGGACATAAAGGGGCTAATGTTTAAGGTCGAAATAGCTTTGACCAAAATGGATTAAAATGGATTCAATTCCTTGACAATTTATCTGAAAACATATTACCATACTCAAGTATGAGGGAAAAAAAATGTAAACTATGGATTAAGAATATTTGAATCTGAGGAATGATATGAAAAAGAGCTAAAAGGCATTACAAGTAGTAGTTTCCAAGAATGAAGTTACTATTATTTAACAAAACCCGTTAGGGGGTTGAAATATGCAGTGCCACCTATGGGCATTGGCTGCATGGTCAAATAAATAGCATCTTTTGGCTGACAAGTCTGTTATGTGGACTGTTTATGCAAGGCCACCTATGGGCACGTGCTGCATAGTCAGGCAAAAGAACTCCCAGAAATTTACTTTCCTAGTGCTAAAAGCCAGTGAAAGTTTATGGAGATTCAAATTCTCTAAAGTATAGAGTTTGTTGTATGGAAAGAGGTACTTGAATATGGAGAAGATATTT
This sequence comes from Viscum album, assembly GCA_963277665.1. Taxonomy (NCBI): domain Eukaryota; kingdom Viridiplantae; phylum Streptophyta; class Magnoliopsida; order Santalales; family Viscaceae; genus Viscum; species Viscum album. The sequence goes on along the minus strand of OY728147.1, from coordinate 1,428,804,201 downwards.
CCAAATAAGAATATCGAAGAACTGGATGAATATCACTCCTACGAAGGTCTGACCCAAACGTAGGGAAGAAGAATAAACCATAGACTTGAATACTTTCAGATAATGAAAAAGGATATGGGACAAATATGTTAAGGATGGCTATTTTTTTTGCGGATCCCTACATACTGTCGTTTAAGACAAATAAGGACAAAAAGAGGCATTCTTCCCAAGAATGAAGTTACTGTTATTTAACAAAACCCATTAGGGGGTTGAAATATGCAGGGCCACCTATGGGCATTGGCTGCATGGTCAAATGAATAGTATCTTTTGGCTGACAAGTCTGTTATGTGGACTGTTTATGCAAGGCCACCTATGGGCACGTGCTGCATAGTCAGGCAAAAGAATTCTCAGAAGTTTGACATTTTTGTGACTAGAAGTCATGAAAAGTGTTATGAAGATCTGAAAATATTTAAGGTTAGGATTATAACACATAAAGATGGGTATTGTCCAATGTATATAGAGATACATAGGTCAATGAAAACCATAATCATGTTGTGGCTGGGTCCTGAATTGAAACTTGGACTTCACTACGTATCTCATAAGAATGAGAATCAAGCCATACGTAGTTCTTGAAATGCATTTTAACGTCGTGCAGGACGAAAGTATGAGTGATCTTAGTTTAGGGTCATAGAATTCGGACAATAATAATGAATACACAGTGTGTGTTTTCATGAGGACTTTTCAGCCAAGGTACTGAAAGTGAAATTTGGGGTTAGGCCCAAAAGACTTGGGACTGGATTCGAGGGACACTCGAATGTTCCTACGTATCCCATAAGGATGGGAATCAAGTCCACGTAGTTCTAGAACTACCCTTTGTACAAATTTGGTTCGTACATGTGAAGGGTGAAAGGGGACTTTAGTGCAATGATGGTTTATCCTGAGATAAAAAGTTTAGGCATTACCATGTATGCACGTAGTCTTTTGAAAATGAAACATGATTTTAAAAAAAAATCAATGTCAATAATGGATCCTTCTCAAATGAGGAAATCAAAGAATATTGTAGTTTATTGTCGTACCGGACAAAAGTGTTGTATAGTTTAACGTCATATAACAAGGACGAAAGTGAATCAATGTAAAGATATTGATTCCAGGGGCAGTTTCACAAATCAACATCATATGAGGTTGTAGTGAACCGATGTGAAGAGATTGTTTTTGGGCTTGAACCCTGGGAGGTTTCCTACATACCCAGCCTGGAGGGAGAGGATCAAAGTCCGTGTAGTTCAATTAAAGAATGAATTAATGATCAAGTTGTTCTTGTGGACAATGATATAATAAAAAATAATGTTGTAACTTACACAGGGTTACTGGCCCAAAGGGAGTGTTAGGGTTGATGTTCGCTCTAAGCTCACGTGAGTCATACTCGGTGTGAGAAACAAGAGGTAATAACAACCTTAACGATGCACAGTTTAATGTCATGTAGGACATAAAAAAAGGGACTATGCAGTTTAAAGTCTTGCAGTTAGGACTATTGGTGCTGCACAGTTTAGTGTCATGTAGCAGAGACAAAATACAGTTTAATGTCATGTAGGACCTATCAAGGATTTTCTGTACAGTTTAGCGTCATGTAGTTAGGACGATGGGGATAAAATAGTTTAACGTCATATTGGACGAAAGGGGGACTGTGTAGTTTAATGTCATGCCATAAGGACAAAATAACACACCATTTATGTCATGTTGGATGAAAGTGTGAATAGTTTAAGTTCATATGCATGGACCGTGGATGGTGCAGTTTAATGTCATGCTAGACCTTTGATGATTATATAATTTAACGTCTTTTCGGACGTGAGGGACTTTTATACAGTTTAGCGTCATGTAGTCTAGGACGTCACAGTTTAACGTCTTGCTGGACATAAGGGATTTGCAAATAGTTTATGGTCATATACCTGGACCAGGGATGATGCAGTTTAAGGTCATGCTGGACGGTTTAGAGAACTTTTTCACAGTTTAATGTCGTGTGGGACGAAGTTGCAGTTTAAAGTCATACTGGACCATTGCTGTATAGTTTAACGTCATATAGCAAGGACGAACTGGTGCTGTACAGTTTAAAGTCATGTAGCCAGGACTAAGGTGAACCAATATGAGGATATCAGTTCTGGGGACTTTTTACAGTTTAACGTCATGCTGGACGTTGGAAGTTCCACACAGTTTAATGTCATGTTGCTAGGACACAATAACAGTTTAATGTCATGTAGGACAAAATATAGGAACTTCTGTACAGTTTAACGTCATGTAGATAGGACATAATACAGTTTAGTGTCATGTAGGACAAAATATAGTTTAATGTCATCTCGGACAAAATATAGTTTAATGTCATCTCAGACATAATATAGGGACTATGCAGTTTAAAGTCTTGCAGTTAGGACTATTGGTGCTGCACAGTTTAGTGTCATGTAGCAGGGACAAAATATGAACCAATGTGATTGTTTTGGATCTGGGAACAATATTTTGTGTTTATACAAAATACTTCTTCAGAAATCTGGCATTAGTTGGAGTCGTGATGTGTTCTCCATCCATTGAGATTAGAGAATATGCTCCATTGGAGTAGACCTTATGTATTGAATAAGGTCCTTCCCATTTTGGTTCATGCTTGGGAGGCTTCTTTCCTGGTATCATTGGTGCTCTGAGAACCAATACCAATTCTCCCTGAATGAATGAACGAAGACGAACTTTTTTGTTAAAAGCTCGTGCTATTCGATTCTGATAGATTTCCAAGTGGTGCAAAGTGCACAATCTTTTCTCATCTAACTGTTCCAATTCATTCAACCGCTTTTGGGATTGCTCATCTGTTGATAACTGATCACAAATGGCTATTCTGAGTGAGGGAAATTGAACTTCAATTGGCAAGACTGCTTTTGTTCCATATACCAATGAATATGGAGTAGACTGCGTTGCATTGCGAGTGGTAGTCCGATAAGCCCATAAAGCATGAAAGAGTTCATCAGGCCATGACCTCTTATCTTTATCCACCATCTTTTGCATTATATTTGAAAGAGTCTTGTTGAAGGCCTCTATCTGGCCATTAGCTGCTGCATGATATCGAGATGAATGGTTGGACTTAATGTTGTATTCTTGATACAATTTCTTTACCTCAGAAGAACAGAAATTGGTGTTGTTGTATGTCAATATGGTATGAGGGACACCAAATCTAGTAATGATGTTAGACTTGATGAAGCTAACAATGCATTTAGAACTGACTTCTTTGAGAGGTACTGCCTCTGCCCATTTGGAAAAGAAATCAGTAGCAGTAAGAATGTACTTAAACTGCTTGGCCGTAGCTGAAGGGTAAGGTCCCACCACATCCATTCCCCATGTGGAAAATGGCCATGAGTATTTAGCTGTATGAAGCAACTATGGAGGTTGATGAATGAAGTTGGCATATACTTGGCATGAATGACACTTCTTTGTGAAATTAACACAATGTTGTATCATTGAAGGCCAGAAGTATCCAAGCCTTCGAATTTGATCAGACAGTTTATGTCCAGACTGGTGGGCACCACAGACTCCTACATGCACTTCTTTTGTGACAGCCATTGTCTCGTCACCATCAATACATCTGAAGAGAACTCCATCAAAACCACGTTTGTAGAGAATTTTCTCGAGGTGGTTTGGACCATCATAAAGAGTAAAATTGACCACACGTCGCCGAATTTGTTCCTTCTCGGCTCTATCAGGTGGAAGTGTTCCATTTTGAAGGTATTCCTTGATAGGTGACATCCGTCCTGTAGTATGACCATACAGTTCAGGAATGGGACTAATTTCATTAATTTTCTCTATTCTGACTTGAACATAAGGTGAAATTTCATGACGGTGGGCAATACAGATGGTTGTCTCATCCCGATTTGGATATGCTAAAGCTGTGGCTATATTAGCCAGTGCATCAGCTTGAGTATTTTGTGATCTTGGGACATAAGAAAATGTCGGTTCTGAAGGGAATTCCGACATTAACTCTCTGGCGTAATCATACAAAGGGATTAATTCTTCTTTTCTGATGGCATAATCCCCATTGACTTGTTTGATTACCAGGTCTAAATCACCTTTCACCTTTAAGTGATTCACTTGTGCTTGAAGCGCTAACTCCAAGCCTGTAATGAGAGCTTGGTATTCAGCTTCATTATTGGTACCACCTTCCCACAACAAAAAAGAATAAGGTAACACTGCCTGATCTGGAGAAATGAGCACAATTCCTAAACCAACTTTGTTGAATTTAGGATTTTCCATTTTCTTCCCTGTTGGACTTCTAGAAGCACCATCAAAATACATTTCCCATGTTTGAGGACTCTCTTGAATAGAGAAAACTTCCTCATCAGGGAGTTCGATATCTGAATACGTGTTTTCCACTGAAGGATGTTCAGCCAGGAAATCAGCCAGCGCTTGGCCCTTAATTGCCTTTGAGACACATACTAGATGTCGAATTGTTGTAGAATAACCACCCACCTTGCCAGACGTCTTGTAAGTATTGGACGACTAAGGATGAATTTGAGTGGATTATTACGACATACCAATTGGACCTCGTGATGTTGCAGGCAGTGTCTCAGTTTCTGAACTTCAAAGATTAATGCTAAGCAGCACTTTTCAATACTCGAATACCGGGTTTCTGTTTCAAGCATAGTTCTACTGAGATAGTAGAGACTATTTTCATTCCCAGCATCATTCTTTTGAGCGAGAAAGGCACCCAATTATCGCTCTAAAGCTATCACATAGAGGATAAGAGGCCTACCCTCAACAGGTGGCATGAGTACTGTTGGACTCAAGAGGTATTTCTTGAGAACATCAAATGCTTCTTGACATTCTTCAGTCCACTGGTAAGTGACTCCTTTCTTCAATAATTTGGTAAAGGGTAAACTTTTTCCTGCCAAATTGGCGATGAAACGCCGAATATAGGCTAAGTGTCCTTGAAGTCCTCTTAATTCGTTCAAATTCCGAGGAGGTGACATACCAAGGATTGATTTGGTCTTCTCAGGATCGACTTCAATACCACGATGGCGTACAACAAAGCCGAGGAATTTTCCTGAGGTTACCCCAAAAGCACATTTTAAGGGGTTCATCTTCAAATTATGTTGTCTAAGCTTGTGGAATATGACTTCCAAATTAGCCAAGTGATCAAAACGTTGTTTGGATTTAACCACCAAATCATCTACATTGCATTCAAAAAACTTCCCTAGAAAAGGTTTGAAGATACGATGCATGGCGCGTTGATATGTTGGACCTGCATTCTTTAAACCAAATGGCATCACCCGGTAACAAAACACACCATGAGGAGCTCTGAAGGCTGTATATTCCTCATCATCTGGGGCCATTCGGATATGATTATATCCAGAATATCCATCCATGAAAGAAAGTACTTCATAGCCAGCCGTCGCATCAATTAAGAGTTCTGTAATCGGAACTGGGAAATCATCTTTAGGACAATACCGATTAAGATCTCTGAAATCGATGCAAACCCTAATTTGTCCGTTCTTCTTCTTTACAGGGACAATATTAGCCAACCATTTGGGATATTGAACTTCTCTGACGAAGATAACTTTGATAAGCTTATCCACTTCAGTCTCGATTTTGGAAGCATAGGTTGGGTGTGTTCTTCTCGCGGCTTGCTTGAATCCTCGATGTTCTTTTGGCAAACCCAAATGATGAGTGGAAACATCAGGATCAAGGCCAGGCATCTCCATATAATTCTAAGCAAAAATATCTTTATTTTGCTTTAGAATATAAATATACATCTCTTGCTCTTCAAGGGTCATGGCCGCACTAATTAAAGTGGGGTGTGGATCTTTCTCTGTACCCAGATTTACTTCTCTGAGTTCATCCACAGTGGTAGAGATACCCTCTTCAAATGCTGGAGGAGCATCTCTAATATCTTCCTCTTCCTCTTCATCATGTGTTATTTCTTCCGTTTCTACTTGCAAAGTAGATGGAAAAACGAAATTCTCATGATCATAAGAGATGTCAAAATTTTCACATTTTGAAGAAGAAGCTTCCATTTCCGACCCTATTGATGATAAAGGGTCTTCTTTGGGAAATAAAGAGGAGATTATGGATTGAGAATCGATATCAATATTCACCTCTGGTGTTGCTATAACTTCTTCTGGCCTGATTAGCGAAGTATAGACTTGTTGGATTTCAGAAGACGAAATGAAAACGTCACCACTTATGCTTTCATCACTACTTGGTAAGTTACCACTTTCTCCCATGTTGTCTGGCTCGATTTCCGTAATTGACATTATGGATCTTTCCATAAGAGTATTTTGATTTGGGCCTATTTTGTCAATTTGACTGATAGGTAACACATAATCTGTACACACATGTGAAAATGGATTTATTGGAATTTTTTCCAAACCATATGGAGCATTAACTTTGGTAATTTCCTTCATTGTAGATTTTTCTCTTCCCTTCATGTGATAAAATTCCGCCTCAATGTATTGAGACTCACATGTCTTGAACGGGGCATTATCACCATACAAGTTTCCAACTTGACCATCGAAACAGTATTTGAGACATTGATGGTATGATGACAGAATAGCTGCATACTGATGTAGCCAGGGTCTTCTAAGAAAGATATTGAAAGCTGAGTCTTGATCAACAATCATGAAATCCGAATTGGAAACAAGATCTCCAAACTGAGTTCTGAGCGTAACTTCTCCCAGTTGTTCTTGTTCATTTTTATCATATCCTTGCAACATCATGGTAGAAGGAGATAAATCAGATTCCGTGAGGCCCAATCGACGAAGTGTGCGAATGGGCATGAGGTTGACTCCTGAACCATTGTCAATGAAAGCTCTTCGAACATCTATACCATTGACTTTTCCAGATAAGTACAAAGGTTTTATGTGCCCATTCACAACATCATCTTCATCTTTATCAGTAAAAGATATCACTGCATGGCATTCCGCAGGATTATTCTCTATGTGATAGTTTTTAGCTGCAGCAATTTCAGCTTCAAACTCCTGAGGACTTGACAAAGCTTCGATGAGTGCTTCCCGAAGATCTCTTGACAGATTCAAAGCATCCAAAATTGATAACTTGGATGGTACTTGGGCCATGTGTTTCAATATATCATATTTTTGATCTAGAGGTCTGTGTTTCCCAATAAGAATATGCGGTTTAGCACGTACCTTGGAAGCAGATGCTTTGGAAGCTGATGCATCTTGTATTGAAGTTGGCAACATCCTTGGTTTTGGAAAATTAGACTGATTAGATCCATTTACTTGCTGAGATAAAGAAGATGGAACTTTTAATCGGTCTTCCAAAATAACTGTGCCGAAACTGAGTTGGCCATTTGCAGAAGAACTTGCTTGTTCTTTTTGAGCTCGCTGAAGGGCTCTACCACGAGTTTCTGCTGCATATACAGTGCTAGCAGGGGTAGAATTAGAGTAGTGTCTTCGGAAAGATCCACGTCTTCCCCTATATCCTGAACCTCTAGAACTTCCTCGGGTTCCCTTATTTGATACAGGGAATTCAGGCTCATCCAGACTGGAATATGAATCTGTTAATTGAATCATATTAACAGAACCAAAGATTAACTCTTCGTCTGATAAAGACTCTGCCTGGTTAGCCTGTTTAGGCTGTGCCGTTTGGTGGGACGGTGCCCGTGGCTTCGAAGTAGATGGCATGAAATCTGCCAGAGTCAAAGACAATTTAGGCTTTGCTACATACTCATCTTCTCCTGATTCCTCTTTCTTCTTTGAATTGCGCTGCCCTTTTGAGGATTTGTCTTTTGATGGAGGCTTTACTGCAGCTTTTGTAGGAGACACAATTGGCTTCTTCAATTGTGTTCGCAAAATGGAATGGGTCCGATTGATTGTCTTTCTGACCATCCAATCATCATATTTTTCGCAGTTTTGCTTTTGACTTCCTGCCACTCACCTCCTTCCTCTGGATCTGTAGCGGTAATACACGCTACATGAGTTGAAGAACCCTTCAATTTGACTTGTCCCAAGTCGACCATATTTTGCAGGAGGTCTTTAAAGACAAAACACTCCTGGATGGGATGCCCCAACATTTGATGAAAGGGACAATAATTGGGACAGTCTTCATCTCCTTCCTTGTTTGGCCTCTTCGGCATTGGTAATTGAACCAAATTATTTTCCAGAGCTGAAATGAAGTAACCAGGAACTTGATCACTTCGGAAAGAGTATGTTTTACTCTTCAAATCCTCAAATTGTTTTCGTCATTGATCTTTTTGATCATTTGGACGAAACAGCCTTTGTTGTTGGCGTTCAGAAGGTGGATCCCTTCGAGAAGATAAAGGTTTTGAAGTAGAAATAGGTACAGGTGCCTGTTTAAGCATAACTGTAGCAGTTTCTGCTTTACCCATTCTTCTTCCTGGAGCTGATGGAATTACACGAGATTTAACCTTAGCCTGTATAAGGGAATCTTCAATCTGTTGAGCGATTGAAGTAAGGTATCTAAACCCTCCTGTGTATTTCATAGGGATCAATGGTGTGCGTAATTTTTCACGCAAATTTGCCACACAGATTGGCAACAATTCCTCCTGAGGGAGTGCTAAACTCAAGGAATACGTTAATCCCTTCCAACGAGCAATGAAATCAGAGACTCTTTCATTTTCCCTTTGCTTGCAGTTTGTAAGATCGAAAACTGTCATTTTTGGAAAAGTTGAGCTAAACTGAAGAAGGAATTTTTGACGAAGATCCTCCCATCCGATGACTGACCGGGATTGCAAGCTTGTATACCAGACAAAAGCTGGTCCTTGCAAGGTTCGCACGAAGCATCTAAGTTTCACTGCTTCTTGCTGCTCTAGAGTTCCCATCATAGGATCACAACAAGACACGTAATGCGTCAAATGTTGTTCAGGGTCGCCTGATCCATTGAAAGTAGGGAAAATAGGGTTTCCAAAACTGGATGGAGGAGAAATTGAATCTACCCATTCAGGGTAAACTTTCTTTTCAGGTTGAACTTGCGCCCGTTTCCCTTCCATAGTTTCTAACCGAGCTGTTAATGACTCAATAGTAGTTATTAACTTTTGAGAAACGTCAGGTTGAACTTGGGTTTGGGTAGGTGCAATGAATGGAGCTTGGACAGACGTGGTGGTTGGTGCTGCAACTGATGGTAGTGCTGCCAACCGTTGTTGCGTTTGACCCGTAGGATTAGACCTCTGTGGGTGTACTGATAAAGGAGGATATTCTTGATCCATCTCAGTAGTTACAACAAATTCCTTCGGCTGTCAGACTTCAGCATTCTTAAGAAGAAGACTACTCTGAAGTAGTTCTGCATTCAACCTTCTTAATTCTTTCATTTCTTCCTCCTGTTGTGCAAACCTTTGCTCTAATGAGAGAGATTGACCTCCTTCAGAGAAAGGGTGAGAAGTAACCTGATTCTTTCCTTTCCCCTTATTGGATCCTTTTCAGAGAGGGGGAAGTGGGTTACTTGAAGGAATACCCAGATTTTGGGTAAGCCTTTGATTACGTGTGCGCACACCTTCTTCATTTAGGTATGTGTGCACGACTTCTTGAGCAGGAACCTCTTCGTCTGATCCCTCTGATTGAGCCTCATCTGGTGAATCAGCAGCAACGGCATTGATGACATTAATGGATGCATATTGCATGGAATCCTTTATATCATCATTTCTGTGATATTGTCTCCTTCCATGTCCATGATGAGACATGGAATTCCGTTGACTTGATCCCTCAGGAATTTCTTGGAGAACCGTCACTTGGAGAGAATCTCCTGACAGCTTGGCTCTTCGTTCCTCTTGAGGCTTATTCCCTAATCGAGAGAATACTGACTTTCTCTGAGGGAGGGATTGAGGATTTGAAAAAGTCCCCAGTCCGGTGGACTGGGGATGTTCCTGCTGCTTTCGCTCAACTCCTCGAATCCCATTTGTTGACTCTAAGGGTTGGGTTAGAGAAGTCCCCAGTCTAGCAAGCTGGGGTGTCTCTTGACATTCTATGTCTGAGATCTTCTTAAAATCTCTCTTGATCTTGAAAATTTTAGTTCGGAAATTAGCTGGATGCATTAACCTGTATCCACTTTTATCACCTGGTTCAACAGACCGTTGGATGATTTCTGAAACATCTGTCATTTGATGACGTGTTTGCTCCAGACGAGAGGCTTGTGCAATATTCTCGCCTGCTTGATGTAGGATCAATTCAACAGCCTGTTCTCTATATACTTTATTTTGAGAGGAACTAGTTGAATCTTGTTCTTGAGCAAGCATTTGATTATGAACAAAGCCCATTGACTGTGGCTGGCCATGGGCAATAACATTTCATGAGACCATTTTCGGCGGTCTTTGCTGACTGGAAAGCAATGTGAAATGTAGTGCTCCGTGAACACCCCATCCTCTGATATGAACATCAGATGGAGCATTGGCAATTAACTGACGCAATTTTCTTAGTGCGCCAAGGCATGAACGTTGAAGGGTTCTCTGTTGCTTTTCAGCCTTCGGATACCGAGAGACTGATAGAGATGCCAAATCAATCTGGCGTTGTAACCCTTCTATTATCTTAAGATGATTTTCATATTCATCGTAAGATAATACCTTCTTCTTTAATTGACAAGAGTTTTCCATATGTTGAGACGAATATCATGGATTCCATCATCCGTCAACATCTTTGGAATGTTGTACTGGGAGTCAGCCAAAGGCCAAAACATGACTGGTACTTCACAATTTTCTAGTTTTTTTCTCATGTTCAGCATTTCCTCTTTATCATTAAATGAAGATTCTTATACCTGTTTAGACCAGAGTTGGTGTTTCCTTGTTGCTTCATCGGATTCAACAAGATTGGTAGAGAAATCACTATTCATGCTGGAAGATGAATGACCCAGGGATGGTTCGGAGAATAACCTGAACCCCAGGCTATCTTCTGATAGAGAAAGAGTTTCACCTGCCGATAGTAAAGCATCAGACATGACTGGTTTTACGTTTGCAAGTGCCTCGATATAGGAGGGCTTTCTCGTCACTACATTTCCTTCTGAATAATTTTCGAGACAACTTGAATCACTACTGCGGAGAGGACTTTTCGCAGCGAAGTTCATCACCATGAGGAGGACCGTCATGATGGGTTACAGCAAAAGATGAAATCTCTTGCTCCTTGGTCTTCTGACCACACAGAGGGTTCCTGTGGCTCTCATCTGAAGAAGAAACTTCAAGATTGACCGAATTTTCATGAAGCAAGTCTTCATGAGGAAGTGTCTGTTGAAGTCCTTCAGAATTAATGTTCCCGTTATTGGGAACTGAGGGAGTAGAATCTTGAATTCTGACAGATAAATGTCTGAGGGCTTCAAGAACTCCAGCATCGAGCAAGGCCTTGTTGCAGATTGGCCTTTGATCTCCTGACTGTGTTGGGAGGATCTTTTTCTTAGATGCCTTCTTACTCGCTTTAGAAACCACTTGATGACGAAAGTGATTGCTCTGAGCAGGTGCATGTGCTTGATCAGGAAAGATGGTCAGGTTAGGCTGACGATCTCCACTCAAATCAGGTGTATGTGCCTGACTTGGTTGTCCGTATGATATGGGGGAGTATGCCCCATAACCCTCTTGGACTGGAACAGATGTGTGTGTCTGTTCCAGAGTGAATCGTTGATGTGTCACTCCATTTCTAGGGATAGATTTATGTGTCTGTCCCTGAGATGATGCTGAAGCTGTTATAATATCCTGGCAAGCATCCAGAATATGAGCAGGAATTTGCTTCTGCTCTTTCACCATTGACAAAATATGTTTGGTGACTTCAGCCGCCGGAACGGGGATATACGTCCATTCCGGGCTTGGATTAGGTGTATGTGCCTGCTCCTGTCTTCCTTTTCCTGTCAGTGAATCCTGACAGTACACAAGTGTGGAGGCAGAGAGTTGAGTCTGCCTCCTGTTTGTCGTCGGGACTTTCCGACTGACTTCTCCGGGTGCTACCAAGCGAGACTGTTGGTAGGACTGATTAGTATTAGCAGGTGTATGTGCCTGCTGATTACACTTCGCCAAACGCGGTTGACGAGATCCATCATATGTAGTCAGACGAGCCTTCTGACTAACTGGTGATGTATAAGCAGGTGTATGTTCCTGCCTATGGTACTCCGCCGGAATTGCCTGGCGGGATAGGCTTGATGCTGTCAGACGAGTCTGCTGGACAGCGGAATTAAAATGAACAGGTGTATATGCCTGCTCGTTGTTTGCCACCAAGTTAGGTTGGTGGACTTCTCCAGAGATGGCAGGGATGACAACCTGCTTATTATTAACCGGATTCCTTCTCTGGCGGTTCATCTTGCCTGCTCGGGTTCGAGGAACCTGAGCTGAATGCCTGGAGTCGGTACCCTCATCATGTTGAGGGCGCACTACCGCACAAGTCTGGCGGCGATTGTTGATGGGAGCCCTTGAGAAGGACTCCTGTCTTTTTGAATTAAGGTCCCGCGGGACCTGCTCATTCACTTCCTCAGAGTATGGGAGTGAAGGGAAATTGCGTTCCGGGGATAACGACCCGAAACGGTTGGAGACGGTAGTCAGCACCGCCTACTTCTTGATTGCTGGCCGCCGTTGTCCGGACGACCAGGTAGAGTTGTTAACTTGGATGGCTTGACGAGCGGCCTCCAGAGTTGGGATAGTACCGTTGCGACGGTACTCCTTAACCAGTGCATTAGAAACCCAGCGTTGAAGACGCTGAGTTGGTGATGTCATCCTCAGGGCGGATGACGTTCCAGCAGGAGTAGCAGCATTGGTTTTCACAGCAGCAGACCTCACAGTAGAGGTGTTCACAGCAGCAGTATTCACAGGGGTGAATTTAAGGAAAGCCATTTTGCAGAAGATCTTGAGAAAAGAGTGCCTGTTCCATGTAACAGACATAATCAAGATGAATCCGGCCACTGCATCTTTTGGATGAGAACATGTCAATGATTGCATTGTTGGCCCAAGGGGGCCTAACAAATAAGAATAACATCACTTTAACTTGGTTAAGGATTCACGTCGGGTTCACCATTTTTGTTTCGCACGGAATCTGGGGATTACCGCCTCGACGGGAGATTCAAACATTCCGATCGGTCTCTAACGGGTTTGTTCGTAGAACCGGAAACATCCAATGATTCCACATCCATTTGGACCTACTTTCCAAAGGCAGGCACTCATTAGCTTGTGGACTAATGAGGCTTAGGAATTTTCATTGGTCGAGAGGATGGGAGGTCGGACTCATCACACCTTTTTGAGGGGAATTATTGTCTACTCCGGGACTCTCTTTATAGATTTAAGTTATGTTCATGAATCCTTATTACATTACCAAGTATAAAATGTGTTTTCCTTTAGTTTTAACAATCAATGATTAAATATGAAAAGAAATTTAGAGAATCTTTTATATGTATTCGAAGTTCTTCATCAATAGAGAATCATCTATATCTGTTTAGAGATTCTTGGTCAATGGTATCCTTCAAAACATTTATATAAAAGTCTCTTGGTCATTTATGATGACCAGGCTGATTTTAAAGCCACTCAGTGGGGCACTTGAAGTTTATCGTCATTCAGAAGGACATAGATTATTTCAAAGTTGGGATCGAACCCATAAATGGGCTACCTACGTATCCTTTGTTTTGGAAAAGGAATCAAAACCCACGTAGTTCGAGAAGTGGAGTATGATGTTTATGATTGATGGCTCAAAGATGAATGTCATAATTACTTTTACACTCTAAGCTCACGTGAGTCATGATCGGTGTGAGAAACAAGAGGTATTGGTAAAATTTAGACAATTGTGCCATGAAAGATGCAATCATAAGAATTTGTTTGGGGCTTATGTATGGATGACTGCCCAGATAGATGAAGGTTTAGGATTTACTTTTAGGGAGAAAATCCATGAACAGGGTCCATAAAGTTATATGTGCTTCATGGAGATTTTAATACTCTAATCTTGGGGCTTACTCCTAAGGAGGATTCCCAAGTTAGGAGGGGACTTATGATTGGGTTTTACTCCTGAAAAGGAAACCCAAATCAAAAGGTAAATTATGACTGGTTAAGAGAATTTTAAGGGGGGGGGGGCTTGAGGTTTACTCCTAAAAAGGAATCTCAAGGTTATGACTGAGTCTTATTCCTGAAAAAGGAGACCCAGGTTTAGGGATTAAGGTTTGGGGCTTACTCCTGAGGAGGATGCCCATATTTGAGGTTGGGGCTTATTCCTAAGAAAGATGCCCAAGATTAGAGGACTTGATTGGGGCTTACTCCTGAGGAGGATGCCCAAGATTGGGAACTTTAAGAATTTGGGGCTTACTCCTGAGGAAGATGCCCAAATTAAAGGATTTATAACTGGGGATTATTCCTGAAAAGGAGACCCAGGTTAGGATTCTCTAATCTTAAAGGATGAGGTTGAATGAATGAACTCTCCATATTTAGTGACATAAGGATATTTAAATCACTGGACTTTGAGAGATATTCCACAGAATTCCTTTCAGATAAGGAAGTCAAATCAAGAAATCATGCCATAAATGGCTTTGAAGAGTGTCTTGAAGACTGAATCTTAAAAAGGAAAGGTGAAATGACTTAAGAGGGGTAAAAATGGGCAAGATGGGCACCCAAAAATATAGGGGCGCGCAAGTCTTGCAAGGCGCGCAAGTCTTCCGTGGGCGCGCAAGTATGGGCGCGCAGGTATACCTACGCGGCTCATGGTGTACTTGCACGATTTTCAACCAGCATTGAAATACTTGAGCGACTCTTTTTTAAACCCTTTAGAATTTTCTTGAGGTTCTTCCAGAAAAGAGACGCGCAAGTTATATTGAAGGAAATAAGTCAGCGCGCAAGAGTTTGATGAGTTTCAACACTTAGGCCTTCCTTCTTCTCTTTAAATCTTCCGTTCTAGGTAAGAAATTACCTTAGAAGTGTTCCGGAAGTTTTGAGAAGAGACTTGGGCGTCGGGAGCTTCAATCCGAGCTTCTGGAAAAAGATCCTCTCGAATGGGGGGCCCACAGGGTCTATTTATAGGCAAAAGAAGACCCCGGGCGGTTACCGGGCGGTTTACCACTTAGGTCGCGCAAGTCACTTGCGCGACCAAGACCGTCGCACAAGTGTACTTGCGCGACCGTGGTAAAACTTGCGCGGTGCATTTGCTTTTGATCCCGTGTTCATGCCTTTGTCGATTTTTGATGTTTTCTTCAAATGTTGAAATCACTTTGAGCTCAGATATTCCCTTTTCCGATCTTTAGATTCAGTGACGAAAGGAGCGTCAACATATACTTATCTTGATCAAGCTAAAATAATATATATAATATTAACTATGATATTAATATCATATATATTCATTATATATGTATTTATATTAATCATTAGATGTTATAGATAGAAAATGGATTACAACATTCATAGAGATAGTTGGTTGTACGTACACATTAACGCTATTTCCCTTATTCTCAATGGATGAAAAAGTGAAAAAACATTAATAAACATTAATATAATAAATATTATGTCATTTAAATCATTCATATTAATTTGAAAATCCTTATTACCATCTATGTAAATATAAAATGAAAAACATTTCGCATCGCTATGTGGAGGCACTAGTTTACACATACTCATGACTGACGTTATAATTTTATAATGGATTATAATATAATAAGTTAGATGTGATATTTTGTTTATATATGTATGTTTAAATAATAAATATCACATATATTCATTAACATAACCTTAATTCCTTTCTTTTTTAGGTTAATCAAAAAATGAATCACATCGCTTCTTGAGAGAGTAGGTTTTTGTACACACAAGCACCATTATTGTATCCCCCATAGAATTGAATGAATGAAGGTATTTGTGATATAATAATTAAATAATTATAATTATTTAATTAATTCCATTTCAAAATGATTAATATATCATTATAACCATTCGTGAATGGTGGTTCTGGCAAATTAATTACATCTGTTCACGGGGTAGTAGTCCGCTATACACATGATCAATGGTTTTGTATCCACTTTGATGGATGTAGGTAAGGATCATGGATATTTAATTAAAATAATATAAATCATTATATATGATATACTATTGTTTTTATATTATCTTATTTTAATTCGTTTTGATGGTGGTGGAAAAATAAACAAAACAAATATGCACGTTTAATAATTTTACATATTCTCTAGAGAGCCTCTTCAGGTTCATACATAATGCCTTCATAAGTGGGATTACTAATCATGAAAATGACTCTAGTATGTAAGTATATAATTACAGAAGGTATTTGGTTAGGTATTGTACTAACCAATGTGTATTGGATTCGTGAATAATGGAAGATATGGGGTGGCCTTTTTTATGTGGGAGAGATGACACTCATGTAATTTCTGAAAAGATATTGTGATACCCACAATTTGATTCATACCATATGTATTCAAAATTATTATTTCAGAAACCATATATATTACAGGTTTAAAATAAGGCCATAAATGGGTTTTTAACAAGTATTTGGTCATTTTTAACCCTTATCATCATAGTTCAATTTCATAGTAAACTAATTTCCCCCCATAATCGTAGCAATTAATTTTTTCTTATTTTACAATTCACAACGGTAAAAAATTTTGTTGGAAATATTAGATAATATATATTATTCTAATCCCAAATGTGGAATCTATTTTTAAGAATTCAATTCATACAAGGGGAATAATCAAATATAATGTTATACCTATAGACCTAAATAAAGAAAGGGTTTTCCAAAGAGAAAATTCTCATAAGATTAGAATGTTTTAATATAGAAATTCAATATTAAATATAATAAAATAGTTTAATTTTTTTTTTAAATTTTAATATAATTGAACTAATTTTAATTTAAAACAAATTTAAAATATATTTTAACTTTCTAATAATTTCAATGAAAATGGATTTTTCAATAAAAATAAATTCTTTCAATATTTATAAAAGAACCACCCCTTTCATAAATTCATAAAAAATAAAAGGAAATATAATTTTTACATTTAGATTTAATAAATAAATTTTATAAATTTTATAAAATTTATTAAAATTAATTATATATCATGTTATCAAACTGCGACTAATATTCCTTTCAGAATAATATAGTTTTTAGAAAACATTTCTTTCTCATTCAAATGAGTCTTATTTAATTTATAAATAATATATTTAAATTTAATTTATTTTATACATGTTTAAAAAATATAATTTTCATAATTTAGTTATTCCTATCCCTAACCACTAACTTAACATCTTGAATATAATGGTCATTCTTAAATAATAATATTTTAATAGAGTATCGTGTTTCGTATAAACATGGTCTTGTATAAATTTAAATCAATCAACGATCTTGAATTTATTTAAAAACAAGTTTATCATAATGTCTTGTGGTTTTAAATTTTCTTCTAAGATCGGTGTCACATGTTATATAAGTTATAGAAAAAATATTATATTTAAAAAACCTTTGGTTTTATATTACACTCCCTTAGATACATTGCATCCTCACGATTTAATATTGTTCTAAATAATCATGAGTATGAAATTTAAAAATACCCTTCTTTAAATCCCACATCCTGAGTACAGTTTACAAAAAACATATTGATCAGGAAGAATGGGAATTACGAGGGTTATCCAGAATAATCACGTAACTTGGTTTCCAAGTAGGAGAACAGAGGTGGCAAGTGAATATGTATACATAAAAAAATTGTAATTCCAAAATAATTATGGAAGGTGATGGAGTTCATTGATCACAATAAATTTAATGATAAAGATAATGTAAACAACCACAAAACCTAAACCATTAATGAGTTAAGGGTCCATTTTATCTATCAGAACCGAATGCATTAGGATTACATTTTTGTTTCCATATTTTTTTCCTAGAGTTTAGGAATTTATTTACCATCTAAATTAAGAACATATTAAAATTTAATTACTTGATATATTTCTATTTCATAGTAATATTTTATTCCTTTGGTTATTTATAGATCAATTCCCACATTATTTCTTACTCCTAGAAATGAATATCAAAAATGAATTTTTGTAACACCTGGATATTTTTTATGAAATATTTTCATTAAAGAATTTTAATTCTTAAATATCTTAAATTATACACAGTCATGAGTATAGAAAAACTACAAGACACCCTTCTTATAAAATTACCATTATATCCTAGTCGTTAGGTTAGTGGGAATAATTATAACTAACATATAAAAATGTATGAAAAACATAAACCAATTATATATTTTTATTTTTAATAAGTGAATTAATATTAGTAAATTAAATTAATGAAATATATGTTATATAATTATTAAAATATTTATTATATTTTTCCAATTGATATTTTTGTAATAGGAGATGAATAAACCATATTTTATGTATAAACCCCTATATTTTTCAAAAGAGTAATTTTAATCCTTTTAATGGAAAACCCATTTTAAATTAATATTTTGACACATTAATATTTTATATATCACATAATGAAATTTTTATTTGGATGTGGAATATAAAAATTTATTTCACATTAATTTCTTATATTTTAATGAAAACTTTCATCTTTTGATGAATAGTAAAAGTACACTAAATTTTAATTGAAAACAAATTTTTTAATCAAAATAATTTATATGTTTAATTTATAATAATGAATAGTTTTAAAGTATAAATATATTATATTTTTATCATTCAATATAATTAATCTAATTATAATTAATTTTACATTGAATTCAAATGTAATAATATTTCAATCTTTTGCAATATTTTATCATTTAAAACTCATTCTCTCATTCCAACAAGGAAATTGATTTAAAATTAATTAGTGCAGATTATATATTTAAAATCTTTAAAAATGGACTCCATATTTTTAATACATTGGTCTAAATTATTTAAATATATTTATTCTATTTTTTCTATTATGAACAGTAACTTTGGTAATTATTATTAATATGCTAAAATGGAAAATCAGTTAATAAATGGGAAGAATTATATTATAAAACTACCAAAACACTTGTATTAATATCATTGAATGAGCATGATTTGATATAAATCATAAATGGGTTTTAATGATATCCACTTTAATCCAAATGGATGAGATTAGAACATTTAATTAATTTATTTTTAGAAAATGTTAAATATGTCTCACACAAATTTTAACAACTAAATCATTTTTATATATGGTAATAAAAAACATAAATTATATTATAAATAATAATTTAAAATAAAAATGGTTTTTATTTATCATGGTAATTTATTTTTAGTTTTTTGGAAATAATTAAATACTTTATAGTCTTATACTTTGATGTTGTAAAAATTAATAAATTGATGAGAAATCAATAAGATAGTTTTTCTTAAAATTTTAATAACCATAAAAAGACCCAAAAACTTATCCAAATCTTATTGGTCGAGTATATCTCGAACTTAATCATCCAAACATTGATTTAGTCACCATTTGGTTCCTTATAGAAGAGATTTTGATACTTATATTATTTTAATTAATGTGATGTTAAAGTTGTCACATTCATAATTTAATAAGTATAACATTTTAAATAATAGATTTTCTAGAAGGTAAATTCAGCTAAAAGTATTATTCTAAAATAAAGTAGATTTATATTCATCATATTATTTTATTTTTTATTTTTATTCCAAAATATATATATTATATAATTACATAAAACTTTTTCATTAATGAGTGTATTAATAGAGATAACAAATAAATGTGATTAAAAATATTAATATAAATTTAATTTTTTAAATTTAATATTTATAATAAATTTAATAGATGACCTTGACCTCTTAATAATACAATCAAATAGTTTTTTTAAAGTGAACTTGTTATCATAATACATTTAAAATCAATGAATTGATTAGTTTCAAAATTGAAACCATTCACTGTTTATGAAAATAATATTTTATTAATTTATATATAAATCATAAAACTTTTTAAAAATATATATAAATATTATATGATCAAAAATTCTCTAAGGTACTTATTTATTATCTTATTGACATCAAAAAGTAAATATTACACCCTTCTAATATTGAAATAATTATTATCCTAGTTAAAATTTAAATATAATAACTAAGTGTTAATTATTATGATGATGTTTAAATTGATAGATAAGCATGTAAAAAAATATTTTTTGATGGTATTAAATCCATATATCATCTCATATTCTAAATGGGTTACCTTTGGAGTTTTTTTGGATGGGGGTTGATTTTATAGTAAGATAATATTTTAAGAGATACCAAAAGTGCCCCTCACCTAAATTATAGAAGTGAACCTCCTCCCTCACCACTTCACTTCAAATAGAGGCTGCATGATCTACCATTCCATGTGCATTAACCATAAAAAATTACATAGTAACATTTTATAGGTTCTTTTATCCTTGGATGACCAACTCTAGTGCTCTAAGAGGAGACTTAGAGGTAGCACATCGAAGGGGAGGTAATCTTCTCTACCGGTTCCTTCAATATTCTTTATTAGTCTACGTCTTCATCATGAGTTTTTTATTTATAAAGGAATAAATACGGTATCATTTATATACTGAGATGTTGTTATTATTTTGAAATAACCATATTTCATCTTCTATCCATCATATGAAAAATGAAATCACTAATAATGCTTATATACGGCTTACCGTCTCCATGCCATGGTGTAATCTGTTTTTCACCACCACCTTACTTGGATGGGTATAATGACGTAAAAAATAACTATATATGATTATTATATAATGATATTTATTCTTAAATATTATACACCATTCACTTCAATACCATTCAACAATTATTGGAATGATATTATCGCATGTGCGTATGTACGACCCACCGTCTCCACGATGCAATGCAATTCATTCTATATGATAATCATTAAAGAAGGATTATAAAAATGTATATAATGAATAAATATAATATATATTAATTTAATATCATTTTACAATGATATATCTATGACCTATGAAGCTGAACCAGAACTTATTCGACACAACATGAATAAGAAAATGACGTAGTTAATACTAGAATTACAAGTAATAATGAAATGTTATTTAAAAAAGATTATAATACAATCATATGTGATATTATAAAAATAACTAGGATTATTTAATAATTCAATTATATTATATAAATCATTATACAAGAGGTTCAGATACATACAAAAGAAATCAGACCTAACATAAGGGATTTAATATTTTAAAAACTATTTTTGTAATGGTTAATTTTATTTCATCAATTTTTTTATTTCACCAAGGGTTACACATATATATATGTATATATATTTATATATAAACATATATAACAATCTAATTTTAGTGTATATTTAATGGGTGTTTTTATTTTTATAAGATTATTTCTAAAACCTATAGTTTTTGAAGTTTTATTTGTTTTATCATGTTATTTTCATTTTTCAATAAATACATATACCCACACACAAACACACAAAAATACACACACATATATATATACATATAAAATTATCTATTTTCAATTTCACCCATTTGTGAATTTTTATTAAATGGTAGAAAATGAATCTTTTGTCATTTTCAATACAAGGTACATTTTGACTTAAAGAAAAAAGTTTACTAACATGGATTTCCCAGTTTAATATTTAGAAATTAACGGAAACAATTCTAAGACCAGGTGCGGAGACGAAACTTTATTCCGAGGCCCGATATTCCTAGAATAAATCATTGAATAATGTTCAGTTTTTAATTAAAAATAACACTTGGGCTAATAAAATTGACCTTTAATTTTCATTAAAAATGGTTTCCAAATCATAAATATGAGGGCACCATTTCATTCATAACATGGAATTTACCATAGGCGGGGCCTAACATCGACCAGCTTAGGTTGAGGGTGAATGTTAGTTTTTGGATGTAATCATCATAAAAATATTTAATAAAGATATTTTTATTTGATGTTTGATGAGATTTCATTTATCAAGGCCTTTTGTTATAATTCTTTGGTTATCGACATAACCTTCATAATCGACTAAGGCAAGGAGAAGGAGCCCCCACCGACGAATTCCAATGTATTGGTGACTCTAGATCGGGGATCAATGATTGAGGACAAAGGATCGACAAAATAGTGATGCTAACACAATCGATCTTCATAAACAATTGAACTGAATCCAGGTACGGTGTTTTTGTTCTGATTTGATTTCCACAATCATAAATCTCATGAAGAATGCAGGCCAATCAAAAAAAATATTAGCCCGAAGCTCGATAGTTTTTGTGGGATGGGTTTTCCCTTGAGGGGTTTATTGGATATTTATTAACTAGATCAATTGTTTATTGGTTACCAGTTTCATGGTTTCTTTATTATCTGTCTTGATCCTTCTAACAAAATAGATTTAGGCTGAAACGAACAAACAGATGAGGGTCATTCCTCAGGTTGTTTTAAGTGCTTTTCTCCACCATGTCCTTCGTGTTGTTCATGGGATGATGAACACCAATTCTTATATAACATTTTCTTAGTGCAATGATCTGGGATCATATATTTAGCCTCATGACAACCTATGTAAGGTGAGACAATGATGATAAAGGTGGAGAATGAATCAATGTGGTTAATGAGATTTCGTCACTTGAGCATCTTTTGGCGGAAAGGGTCTCAACATGGATTCGAACACAAGGAGATGAATAACATGACACGAGTGTCCCATGCATTATTTTGGATTGAAAATCAATACATTGGGTCGGTTCGGACCCTACTAGTTTGCTCGGATTGATTCGACTAGGTAAGACCAGGCGCAAATTGTTATCAATAAAAGACCCATTACATTCAAACAGAGTGTCTGTTTGATGAGACTCTTGTTGTGTTGTGACCCTTGAGGCAAGACGGTCATTTGTCGATACTCTAAGTTAGTTTTTGTGGTATTTTTACTTTTACATAATGGTTTTATGAGTAGGTTCTCCCAGTACAAGTATGCTTGAGCAGAAATGTGCGTGTTTTGCAATGATAGGACTCCCCACAAAATCGAAGCTGGTTTGTTTCCTTTAGGTAGATTCCTAAAAAGGTGTTACTCCACTAAATGACTAGGGTGTAGGTTCCTCTAGATGTTCGTGAAGGACGAGTAGGTACTCCCCAAGGGAACTAGGGAGTGTGTTCTCTATCCATAGAGTCAGTAATCCCCTATAAAGAAAGGGTGAGGGTCCTCCATATTTAACACACATAGAGTTGGTAATCTACTACCAAGTAGGGTGTGAGTCTTCTATTATAGGATTCAGTACTACCCTATTAGACTATGTTGTGGGTCCTCCAAAAACATTCTAATTGTTTCGGTACTCCCATGTCATACTAGGGTGTGGGTCCTCTAGTCACTGAGTGGTACTCACCTACCTGTTAGGGCGTGGGTCCTTAAATTATATAGTTATACTTCCCTGTGGGATCAGTATTCGGGTTCTTCAGGGGTTATACTGCTCTGTGGGATTAGTGTGTGGGTCCTCCCATAGATATTTTCACTCCCTTGTCTTGAGTAGTGGCGAGGAGTGGGTCCTCTATTGGAGTTGGAGCTCTATCGGCTGTAGGACATAGCTATGAGGAGTGGGCCCCTCAACATGATGTAACTGATAACTACATAGGATCTAGTTCTCCCTCGATGGACTGAGGTGTGGGACACTCTTTATAGGTGTGGTAGATGTTTTGTGAGTTGGTTAAGAGAAGGGATCCCTCATCTGTGTATAGTAGTGAGGGTGGGCCTCTCCACATGGGTTTCTTTAGTCATGTGTTGGATACAAGACAACAATGACGGACACTCTGGTGTTGGGCACTAGAGCTGGACCTAGTAGAATGTTCCCGAGGGAGAACATTCTCTCAGACATACCATTTTGGATGGTAGTGTTATTCATGATGGAGTTTATTTCTTAGATAGGTTCCATATAGGATGACTGAGATTGTGACGTATGTTATCCTAGTTTTATGTGTTACCTTTTGAGCATGTGATGGTTATTCTATTACTGGATATGAGGTTGGAACATTTTGATTCTTAGTGTCTCAGAATATTATATATGTATGTTCTTGGTATATGTGTAATCATATACATGTGTAGATATGACTGCACCTTGGGTATTTCTTTGTGGTTTTTGTTTTGGGGTTTTCAGGGTGTCCAACTAACTACTGTTTTACTCACCACTGCATGGGATTTACCACAAATGTAGTGTCTTTTGCAGATGATCCAAAATTTTGATGGAGCCCCTGACGGACCAGGACCCATTGGTGCTAAGTGTGGGCCAGGCAGACCGAGGTGTGTTCCAGCGACTTTTCAGAGGACTACCCCAATACCCGTTTTCATTACAGGTTGGAATTGTGCTGTAGTTTTATTTTATTTTGTGGGTTTTCATTATGAACTAGTTTACCTTGCTACACTTTACTTCTATATTTTACTCTGTGTGGAATCAGAGTGGTTTTTATGCATTTTTTACTTAGTGTTTTTACATTTCAGAATTCGTGGCAGGGATATTTGTGCATGCGTACAGGTACATAGGCTAATGTGTCCTATTTGTGGGATATTCATACTTGGTGCTAGTCTCCATCCCTGGGCCTTTGCAGGTGGGATTATGGTAGAAAAAACATGGTCCCATCTTGGATGGGTCATGAAATGGTGGGATAAAAGGGAGGTTTGGTTCCACATTAGAATTGGGAGTCTATGTGATTAGTTTGGGATACATTATTGCATTGTTAATATGTTTAGAGATCAACTCTCAGGCCATAGGTTCTAATGTTGGTGCAGAGATCGACGTAACCATTCACTGAGACTCTGGAAACCTTCTTCTCAATGTATTACATTAGGATACTGGTCACCAGGAAATAAATGGTACATGAATCATATAGTCATAGTTTGTGTTTCTATGTCCTTATTGAGTCAGCTCTCAAGATATACTCTATTAACCGTAGTTTATCTTGATCTATTTTAGGATTCCTCCACGATGACAACCAGTTCAGATTCTAGAGTGTGATCATGATAACAATTCACCCTATAATGAGGCTTCAGTGCTGTACACTTATTCGATGTAATTACATCTGAGTGGTCTGTTGGTGGTTCCACCACCCATTGAGAGTCATGTTTTACTAGTAGTTTGGGACAATTATACATACATGATGAGTGAACTATACAAGTTCTAGAGGTAGTGAAATCCCAGGGTTCGGGGTGAGACAGAACCCCATATAGCCGAGGATTGGCCGGAGGTAGTTATGCATGTCTTCCACCTTGAGAGGATGCATTCCGACCATATAAGTGATACTACATGAGAGTCTTCTTCAGTGCTTAGTGAGGGGATGGGGATATTTGTGATAAACTCACACGATGAGGTGATTCTCTCGTGGGAGGAGTTCAAATGACTCTTTGGGGAAGTATTTTACCCATCAATGATGATATCAATACGTATCCAACCGATTCTATTACATTGATAGGGGAACATGACCATGGTAGAGTTTTATGAAAGGTTCAAAAACTTGTTGTGATACTCACTGAACATGGTGTGAGACGATTTTTTCAGGGCAAAGACATTAAAATAGAAAATAAAATGAGAGATTAGGGAATTTGTGAATTTCTGAGTATACACACGTCTGATGGAGTGTGGAAGAGAGCCCTGGTGGTTAAGAGTTTCCTGGATGAGAAGAAAATGGATGTGACACACAACATATGTCATGAGATAGAGGCGTCTATCGGGGCTATCAGATGAAGGGAAACTGGATCATGATGAAAGATGCATACCCATTACCAAACTCATATGTGTCGGTCTTTGGTTCCGAACATCACTGAGGAGTATATCATTTTCATGAGAGGAGGTGATATACTTGTGTTGACTGAGGACATCTCTCTAGGGTTTGTCTGATCCACCATGCTACTGAGAGGGAGCCATCTGACAGGTTGCCTTGAAATAGAAATTACATGGATTAAGGAGTTCTCCATGATAGAGGGAAAGGTATTGGAGATAGAATAGTATAATTATGTGGAAGATGATTTGGTGTGTTTCCACCACCACCCTAGGTGGTTTGTGCTAGGCTTAGGGAGCTGGAGGACATGGGTGAGGACAACTGCACATGGTCGAGGCTTATGACCTAGAGGCTCTAAGAGATATTTGAGGGATGATCTGTGTCTTTTATTTGTCTGACATATTTATGGACATAGGTTCTAGTATTTCTTCTTTTGTTGAGATATTAGTTCAAGACATAGAGGTTGCAGTTGAACTGTGGACTTGACCCTCATGCTTAGAGACACCTACTAGAGGGGACCTGATGATCACACCCGGGCGCTAATATTGTGACCTGAATCTTGGAGGTAATAGTTTTAGTTGGGATCTATTAGTTGTATAATAGAGGACTTTTGAAATCATTCTTGGTATTATCTACAACTGTTCATGCCCAGATTGACTGTTTTAGACAATGCTATGGTTTTTCTATAGTGATGAAATGCGATTTCCTTCTTCAGTGAAAAGGGTACCCAGACAACATATGGTAGAATCTCACAATGAAATTGCAGAGAAATGGAATTCATGAGACCCAGTGTTAAACTGTGGTGGGCCAATATCTTTGAATTTCAATTTTTAGGTGATGTTATTCGACGAAGCATCAAATCAGATCTTGGCCTTGCCAGTGGAGTTTTCCTACTTCACATAGTTTTTCTTGGAAGCCCTGATATACGGAGATCCATTCATAGAAACCTTTTTTGGTGGCAGAGTTAGACCCCATGATGTTATCATAGTATTTAATGGTTTCATACCATCCATACATAGTTGGGATTCCCCTAGTTGGTGTGGCAATGTTTCTATTTTGGTAAGCTGTGTGACCACTAGAGGTGTATAAATAGGGCCCAGTAAAACCCATCATTAACTCTTGATAATCCTTGTTTAATTTTTATATACCCTCACATGTCTAGTTTCAATCATGAATGAGAAACTCATCAGGATAATATTATATAGTTCATCCAATAGTGGATGTCAAATGTGGGGTTCAATCAGCATCTGTGTTAGGCTATCAAAATGGTGTGCCGCTACACCCTATGGTTGTAGATGGGCTATGGTGCTTGGTGCTTTACCATGTTTCGTAGAAGTGGAATCATGTGACGGTTATTACATGATGTTGTCCTGGTATAATATAGACATGAGAGTGGTTGGTCTTAGTGATTCATCTATGTTCATTCTTGTAAGCAGTACATGGACCCTTGGTGAGATCTCTGGCATGGGAGCCCAACAGGCACCTCAATTTTCTTCCCTTGAGAATGGGATTTCACATTTAGGGGATGAAAATACATAAGGTGGGTAGAATGTAATGACTTGGATTTTATTGGTTTTATTTTAAAAAATTTATTGGGAAAATTCCGAGAACAAGTACTAAGAGGGAGCGCGATTCTAAGGCCTAGCATGCCCAGAATAAATCATTGAATAAACATAAACATATAATTAAAAATAACACTCGGGTGGATATATTTAAACATTAATTTTAATTCTAGTGGGCGGCTAGATTTGAAATCTAAGGGCACCATTTTATTCAGAACAACGTCTTTACCATAGGTGGGGCCTAACCTCGACCGATGCAGGTCGAGGGTGAATGATTATTTTGGAATGTAACTATCATAAAAATATACAATAAAAATATTTTTATTTGATACAAAATGAGATTTATTTTATCATGAATTTTATTTCAGAATTCTATGCTAATCACCACATCCCTTAGAATCTTATGAGATAATGAGGATGAGCCCCCTCTAACGAAATCCAATGGATTGGAGACTCTAAATCGAATATCGATGAAACAATGATGATAACACATCACTCTCCATCAACAATCAAACAAAATATAGGTCGGGTTTTTGTGTTTTAGTTTCTATTCCCCGTTATTAAATCTCATGATGAACGTAGAGAAATCCACAAATAGATTGGTATACCGATCGATCATAGTTTCGATATTGGTTTTCCCTTGAGGAGATTATTGGGAATCGATTAAATTGATCAACTGTTTATTGTCTATCAGTTTCATGGTTTTTGGATGTTTATCCTTATCCTTCTAAAGAAATGGACCGTGGTTGGAATGGAAAAATAACAAAGGTTCGCTCCTCGGGTTTCTTTTTGTGTTTTTTCTCTCCCACATCATTTGAATTCATTGTGGGATGATGAACAATCAATCGTTTTGCAACTGTTTCTAGTCACAATGATCTAGGATCAAAGATCTATCCTCATGAAGAACTAACGGAGGTGAAACAACAATGATAGATGTGGAAAATGGATCAAAGCAGTACAAAAGATTTCATTTCTTGAGTGTCTTTTGACGGAAGGGGTCACAATGTGGATTCGAGCCAATGGTGAGGAATAATGTGACATGATGGTCGAAGTCATTCTTCTAGATAAAAAATATGAGTAGTGAAGAAACTATGGTTTCCCGTGGAAGGGGCCACCAGGTCATGGAAGGGGCCACCGACCCATCGGCGCCAACAACAGCCATGTGTGAGATTGCTGGTCTGCGTGAGCAGGTTGAGATAGAAGAGGGGAATAATTCCCCTTCCACTCTAGTTCAGTGATGTACATGGCCGAGCCACATACTAGTGAAAATTGACCCACATTACGCAAGAAAAATAGGGAGAACTGGGCCACTGGGTGGGACCATGTGGCCCATCAGGCCACAATCAAGCATCCCAGCCTTGGTGGGATGGGCTAGTAAAACGGTTCGGGCCCATCTGTTCAGGTCAAATCGGTGGGTAGGTCGCCTCAGTGGGTCGTGTCGACCCGATGGGTCTGGTCGGACTGGGTGGGTGGGGTCAACCTGGTGGGTTGGGCCGGATCGATCCAGGTCAGTCCTAGCGGTTTGGGTTGGGTCGGTCTGGATGGGGCGGGTCGGGTCTATTCGGCCCGGACAGGTCGGTCTGGGCCCAACCCTAACCTACCCCTTTTCACTAAAATACTCGTAACTTTTAAATGTAGTGTCCATTTGATGAGCCGTCTATGACATTGGGACCCTTAAGAAAAGACTATAATTTTGAGATAATATAAGGGAGTTTTTATATAGTATGGAAGGTAAACTAAGGTTTTGAGGAGTAGGTCCTCTCTATACAAGCACACTTGAGCAGAAATCAGTGTGTTCCATAAAGATAGGACTCCCCACATCGTGGGAGTGGGTTTGATTCCATTGGGTAGCTTCCTCTAGGGGTGTTACTCCCTTGAAAGACTGGGTCTTAGGTTTCCTAAGATGTTCGTGAAGGAAGAGTAGGTACACTTATTTGGAACCATGGACTGGGTCCATTATCTATGGATTTGGTACACCCCTATAGGGATATGGTGCAGGTCTACTATATTTAGCGTACATGGAGTCGGTACTCCCCAAACAAGAAGGGTGTGTGTACACTATTATAGGAAATGGTACATCCTTTGTTGGACTAGTGTGTGGGTCCTCCATAAACATTCTTATAGAGTCTGTACTCCCTTTTCATACCAGGGTGTGGGTCCTATAGTCATTGAGTGGTACTCCCCTACCAGATAGGGTGCTGGTCCTCAACTTACAAAGTCATACTCTTCTATGGGATCAAGGTTATGGACCTTCATGAGTCATACTGCGTTGTGGTATTTGGGTGAAGTTCCTCATATATAGAGTTGCACTCCCCCATCCCATGTAGTATTAGAGATCATTTACTTCATTAGAGTTAGAGCCCCATTAGTTTTAGGACACAAATACAAGGAGAGGGACCCTCTACATGATGTAAATGATACCTGGATAGTAGCTAGTTCTCCCTTGATAGAATAAGGTACGTAATAGTTCCTATTGGAGCGATAAAGGGTTTTCACGATGGTTAGGAGCCGGTCTCCCTCGTCTGTGTACAGTGGTGAGGGTGGGCCTCTACAGATGGGTTTTGTTAGTCTTGTGTTGGGTTCAAAACATTGATGACTGAAACACTAGTGTTAGATACTAGATATGGTCCTATGAGAATGTTTCTGATGGAGAAATTTCTCTAAATATTACCATTTGGGATAGTAGACTTGTTCCTAATGTAGTGTATCTCTCAAATGAGATACATCAAGGATGGATGAGCTCATAGAGTGTGTTATCCTAGTTTTATGTGTTACCTTTAGAGCCTACAATGAGAATTATATTACTGTATATGAGATTTGAACCTTTTGATTCATAGTGTCAAAGAAGAGTATATTTGGACGTTCATGGTATATGTATGGGCATATACCTATATAGAGATGACTGTACCTTCTATATTTCACTGTGGTTATTCCATTATAGTATTTGGGGAGTCCAACTGATTATTATTTTAATCACCCCTATATGAGCATTTCCCGCATGTATCATGTCTTTTTCAGATGACCAACAACTCAATGGAGCCTCAGATGGGCTAGGACTAGGTGGTTCTTAGAGAGGTCAAAGTAGACTGAGGTGTTTTCTAGTGACTTTTCAAATGACATCCCAAGAACCTATTTTCTTTATAGGTTGGACTTGTTCCAGATTTCTCTTTTGTTTTGTGGGTTTGTATTATAGCCTATTTTTCCTTGATTCACTTTACATCACTATTGTATTCTGGATGGGATCATAGTAGTTTTTTCATGCATTGTTTACTTAGTGTTTTTACATTCCAACATGTGTGGCCTATAGATGTATGAATGTGTAAATGTACTTAGGATAATGCCTCCCAATTTTGGGATATGCCTACTCAGTTATAGTTTCCATTTCTTGGCCTTTAGAGGTGGGTAAGGGGTAGTTATGACATGGGACCCTCTAAGGCAGGCTCTGACAAAAAAGTACGAGAATAATTTTCTCTATTAACTTATATGGCCTGAATGGATTTTTATATTTTCATATCAACTTATTTTCATGATGATTCCTTTACATGATTTAAAGGATATTGTCAAATAAATTATTTTATTTTGAAATTACAAGGTATTTTAAGAAGAAAATGTTTTAGAAGAAGAAAGGATATTCCTTTTAATAATTAATTTCAAGTGTTATATCTAAATTATTTTTCATCTAATATTGAATTCATTAACAGGGTTATGTTTCATTTATAATATCATTATAGTTCCTATGGTTTTATTGTGTTTATGATGGAATTATATTTATAAAATACACTGGTTTTACATGGATTAAGTTATGGTGTTTAATGTAACCCATTTTAACCCTTGGTTTATGATGAATGATTTAAGTTATTGTGGAACATGTAAGAATGATTTCATTATGAGATGGGTGAGACCTATATCTCCATCCAATGCATTTGGTAAAGATTTATATCTCATGAGATAGAATAGGATAGAATAGGAAATGATCTCAGTTCAGTTGTATAAGACTAGAAGGAGGAGTAATCTTGGTTTAGTAATGGATTTTGTCTATTATGATGGTCTTGTACACAAGACATGACTAAAATGAACTGGTTTTTTATGCTTATGTGTATGCCAAAAAAATTTATGTCTTATATTATTACTTTTGGTATTACATTCATTGATTTTTATGAACTTTTATGATTTATCCCATGGCTTGATATCACGATCTTTCATATGTAGGATAATATTATCAAATTTTATGTTCCTATGTATTATGATTATGATATGATTTATATCTTTCTTTATTACCTTTACTATGAATCTAATCTCACCCTTTCATTTATTTCTTTTCCCCTAGTCATGAATAAGGGTATTGTGTATGATATGTATAAAAGGGGTCTCATTATGAAACAATTAGTGGGAGACAATGAATATGTCTCATGAACTAGTTTATTATGTTTCATAGTTTCAAAGGACACTGTACATATATAGTCCTATCATGGATTTGTTATATTTTGTAATGAATATTATTCAATTTTTATGTCATTACAATGTATGTAAAGTATGAGTCATTATATTTGGTATCAAAGGAAATTTATAGTAATCCTTTGGAAACTAGGATACAAAAACCATAGTAAAACCCCAAAGGATATGTAAATGTATAAGAAATAGTCCAAGTGTTTTAAAAATGATCATGAATAACATAGGGCAAAACCTAAATCATTTTAAATTGATATTTTATTCTAAATGATATGTTTTTTATATTATTATTAGTGTTTCTCACACAATAAATTTTGGTTTTAGTGAATGGTTGGAACCCAAAGGAATCACGTTAATGATGAATGCAATATGAAATGAAATGATTATCCTCCTAAGAAACCAAATATTATGGGATATGGAATGAAAAATATTGTAGCTATGCTCCCACAACTTTCTCAAACTATGAATCATGCATGAAATATAAATGATCAAAGGGTGAAATAATATTTTATTGAGTCCTTCATGAGGCAGTGCACTTCTTCTTTCAGGGGGTCTTCTGATCCATTAGTGAATGGACAATGGTTCAGTACCACTGAAAAGTTATTTTCATTTCTCTAATGTTCAGAACATGATAAAGTCATCTTTGTAGTATATCGTTTGGAAGGTGATGTTGATCCATTGTAAAACCTTATAAAAAATATGAGGCAATGAGATGAAATTGAATCCATGGAATGTGATGTGTTGAAGAACATATTATTCAATAATTACATTCCTTTTATTATACAAACAAAAAAAAGTTATTTTATCATAAGAAAAGGGATGATGAATCCTTTAATACCTATGAAGCAAATTTTACAAGACATGAATGATACTATTTGAGAATTATTATACAAACTGAGAGGAAAATTGATCAATTATTTTGTGGAATAAAACCAACTCTACAATGGGAATTATCCATCATATATTTTAATTGGTGTGAGGAAATCATTCTATGCACTCTCAAGGTTGATATGTATATTGGATTAACCCATTAGTCATATAAGTTTGATAAGAAGAGTAAGTGGAATTCAAGGGAAAATATAAAGACCACATTGAAATTAAGATGGGGTTTCCCTCAAGCTCAATCTGTGGAAATAAACATAGATGAAATTTTCTTAAAGGGACTATAAAATATTTTTTTGTGAAAAAGAAGGCCATCAGGGAGTAGAATTCTGATGTGATGGAAAAAATATATCTACTGAAGAGAATAGAGAAAATGATATACATAATGCACCACCTACACTTTTATGCTAAAAGTGTAAGGAAATGGGGGATTATTCCAATAGATACACTAATCTAAGGGTTATTGATGATGATAGACATCATCAAACTCTTAAGGCTTATGAAAAAGGCATGTAACAAGCGATCACTATCGGTGATGTGAACTAC
Source organism: Viscum album (assembly GCA_963277665.1). NCBI lineage: Eukaryota > Viridiplantae > Streptophyta > Magnoliopsida > Santalales > Viscaceae > Viscum > Viscum album. The sequence continues at coordinate 1,428,771,159 of OY728147.1, read as the reverse complement.
GATAATTAAGTGGTGAAAGGAACACATACCATCCACTCTACAGTAGTAAATGATTTATTTTATTCTAGAACCACCCACTCTTTTATTTATAAATAATTATCTAAGGGTATCTTTGTAATACCTAAACAATTATATTTTGAGTTATTTTTCAAATCTATGAATGGTGAAACGACCACATGAAAAGTTTATAATTGTTCTCCTATTGATTTTTGTGGGAATTTCCTTCCATTAAATATTATTATCCTTCAATAGTGGGATTTTATCTTATTATTGGCATGGATTAGTTTTATCTATATAGATATCATATCAATTTCAAATGGAGGAATGTCTATTCTCATATTTTGGATCTATATATAATCATATATTGACATGAGGATGAATATAAAATTTAAGTAGAGATTTCATCCATATTATAGGTATTGATCCTTATAAATAAAGTTAATATATATCCAATGATTAGGGAGAAGCAAAAACTTAAGAATACACCCATTGTATGAGAGTTTTAAGATTCTCAAATAATTACTAGGTCTTTAACCAAATAATGACGTTGAGTTTTTAATAGAACTTATATAGGGTGCTATGTCAATTTTGAAGGCACCTTATAGAATTTACCCAATTGAGTTGCAAGAATTATAGAAGAAACTTCATGAGAATATTGAATAGGGATTCATATACCCTAGTGCATCATAGTGGGGATATATTTTTCATTTTTTAAGAAAAAATATGGATCAATGAGACTCTACATTGATTTTTGAGAACATAAAAAGATCACTATCAAGAACAAATATCCTCTTCCCCACATTGATGATTTATTTGACCAACTATTCAGTGCTCAATACTTTTCAAAGATTGATATTTGTTCAGGATATCATTAATTAACGGTCAAGAAGGTAGATATACCAAAGACAACATTCCGTACAAGGTATGCACACTATGAATTTATAGTGATGCCTTTTGGTCATACTAATTCCCCCACAATCTTCATGGATCTAATGAATAGTTTCTTTAGAAACTATTTTTATCAATTTATGGTCATCTTTATTGATGATATTATTGTATATTTTAAGAGAAAGGAAGATCATGAATATAACTTGAGAATTTTTTTAAAGACCATGATAAAGGATTAGCTTTATGAAAAATTTACCAAGTGTGATTTTTGATTTCATAAAGATTTATTTTTAGGTCACATAATATTAAGATTGGGGATATATGTGCTTCTAGAAAAATAGAAGTTATTGAATATTGTCCAAGACCAACAACGGAAACTAAGATCTGAATTTTTTTTTCTAGCTAGATATTATTTAAGTTTTGTGAAATATTTCTCACGACTATCTAATCTACTCATCATGTTGACTTAAAAAGGAGTAAAGTTCATGTGGTTTGAGAAATGTGAAGTGAATTCCAAAGATCTAAAAATAAATCTAGCTAGTGAACCTGTTCTCAAATGCCATTGTAGTATGTAATGGTTTTTCATCTGTAGTGATGCATCAAAGAAGGGTCTTGGAAGTGTTCTCATGAAAAATTATATGGTGATATATTTTGCCACACAAAAATTGAAAAACCATGAGAAAATTACCCAACTCATGATTTGTAGATATATATGTTAATATTTTCAATTAAAGATAGGTATTAATGATCATTTTTGTGAAAGGTGTGATATTTATACTGATCATAAAAATATAAAGTATATTTTCCCACAAAAGGAGATTAATATGTTCCAAATAAGATGGTTGGAGTTTATTAATGGTTATGAATTCTCAATACATTACCACACTAGGAAAGTGAACAAGGTGATAGATGCTTTCATTAAAAAGGACCATGTTATCCTATCAATGATGAGGATCACAAAAGATAAAATATTTATGGAGTTGTGAAGGATGGATCTTTAAATTATAAAGGAAAGGGATAAATCTTTTATTTCTCAAATGAATGTTCAACCATATATACAAATGATGATTAAGGAGGAATTGAATCAACATGTAGAGCTACAAGAGAGGGTGAGAAATGTTCCCAAATCCAACATTGATTGAGATGGAATAATAAAGTTTAGGAACTAGGTTTTTATTCCTCCCATAACAAAACTAAATAAGGAGCCATCAGATGAGTTTCATAGTTCCTAATTCTCAATTGATCCTAGAAGAAAAGAATGTATATGGTCCGAAAAAAGGATTTCTAGTGGGATGACATGAATAGATATTTCATTGAATATGTCTCTCAGTTCATGGATTTTCATCATGTTAATGTTAAGAGACAAAAGTATATGGGGATGTTACAACCATTACCCATACAAGACAGGAAATGGGAAAACAACACTTTGAAATTTTTTGTCATTCTTCCCAAAACATATAAAGGATATAATTCTATATGGATTATGGTTGAACACATTACGAAGTTGGAACACTTCATTTCTATTAGATAGAATTTCTCTACTGAACAAATTGTTTGGATATATGTAATGTAAGTGGTAAGATTTAATGGAGTACCACTTTCCATTATATATTATTGGGAATTTAGGATTACCTCATTATTCTGGAGAAGCCTTCAGCAGGCTCTCAATAAAAAATTATATTTCAACACATCTTATTGTCCTCACCTAGATGGTCAGTATGATAGGACAATTCAAACTCTAGAATACTTATTGAGTGCTTTCTCTTTGGATTTAAAATGTGGTTGGGATAAACACCTACCTATGGTGGAATTTTCATAAAACAACAACTTTAACAATATAATTCATATGGATTCTAATGAATCTATCTACGGATGTAAGTGAAGAACTCCAACTTTCTGGGATGAAGTTGGAAAAGGGAGATATTAGGACCTGATCTTATTGATGAAATGACCAAAAAGGTCAGAACTATTTAACAACATATAAGACAAGCTCAGATTCAACAAAAACGTTATGATGAAAATGGATGAAAAGACATTGATATTGAATTGGGTGATACAGTTTTTCTATGAATATATAATAGGAAGAGAGTAATGTGATTTAGAAAGAACATCAAGTTGAGCCCTTGGTATATCAGTACTTTTGAAATTTTAGAACATGTAGTGAAGGTAACTTACTGATTGACACTTCAACCAAATCTCTCTAAAGGTCTTGATGTGTTCCTTGTATCTCTCCTGAGAAAATACATACCTAATGCTTCACATGTACTAAACATAGAAGTTGTACTACTGAACAATGATATTTATTTTGAAGAACTTCCTAAATAGATTCTGGATTGTAAAAAAATGTTCTACAAAATAAGACCACTCGCTTGGTCAAAGTTTTATGGTGGGAAAACAATTTGAGGAAAATACATCGGAACATGAAGATGTGATGAGGTAGAGGTATCCTCATCTATTTGTATCCACGTGAGGAATTTTTATGGTTAAATTCCATTTATGTGGGGTAGAATGTAACTCCCAGATGTTTTTATGAAATATTTTCTGTAAATAATTTTAATTCTTCAATTGTAGGCATTTCACATAATTGTGAGTGTAAACGAACTACAAGAAACCCTTATTATAAAATGACTATTATATCCAATCTATTAGGTTAGCGGGAATAAATGTAACTAACTAATGAAAATGTATAAAAGCATAAATGAATTATATATTGTTATTTTTTTTATGTGAATTACTGTTAATAAATGAAATTAATGAAATATATATATCAAATTCTTAATAAAATAATTTTATATTCATCCAGTGGTTATTTTTGTCATGGGGTATGAATAAACCCTATTAGATGTATAAAAACCTATATTTTTCAAAATGGTAATTTTCCACCTTTTAATAGAGAACCAGATTGAAATTAATAATTTGAAAAATTAGTAATTTTTATAAGGAAAGGTGAACATGGTATTTGGAAATGGGATATAAAAATTTACTTTGAATAAATTTATAAAAAAATTTTCAAAACATTCAAGTTTTGATGATTAGTAAAAATCCAGTAAATTTAAATTGAAAATAAAAATTTTGAACAAAATAATTTATATGGTTAAATTATAATATTTAATGGGTTTAATGTATAAATAGAATATATTTTTAGAATTAAATATAATTTAATTCATTATCATGAATTTTACATTGATTTCAGACGTAAAAACATTTCAATCTTTTACAATGTTTTAACTTTTAAAACTCATTCTCTCATTTCGACAGCAAGATATATTTTAAATTAATTACTAAAACATATGAGTTTTTTATTTTAAAAAATGGTCTCTATATTTAGAATCAATAGTTACAAATTATGTAACTATATTCATTTTATTTTTGGGAATTATGAATGGTCATTTATTTAATTTTTATTAATACGGTAAAAGGGTAACTCGGGAAATTAATTGTAAACATTATATTATAACATTTTTTTAACACTTAAATTAATATAAATAGATGATTACGTTACATCCTAATTCATCCTTGGGTTGAAATAGTACCCATTTGAATGTACTTGGATGAGATTAAGAAATTTAATTTATTTTATTTAACGAAAAGATAATTATTTCTCACTCAAATTTTAATAAATAAATACATTTTTTATATAATGTTATAGAGAAGGTAAATTCAATTATAAATACTCATTATAAAGATAAAATGTTTTTATTTATCATGGTAATTTATTTGAAATTTATAAGAAATAAATATTTACATTAAATACATATACTTTAATGATGTCAAAATTAATTAATTGATGAGAAATCAATAATTTTCTTATTATAATGCTAATCACCATAGAAACACCAAATCATTGAAAAAATGTTATTAATAGAGTTTATATCAACAATAACCATCCAAATGTCGATCTGGTGACAATTTTTAGCCATATAGAAGTGATTGTGATACCTATATTTTTTTTATTTAAAGTGATGTTAAAATTTTCACATTCATAATTTAATAATATAACATTTTAAATGTTGGATTTCCCAAAAGATAAATTCAAATAAAGATTTATTATAAAATTAAATATATTAAAATTCATCATATTATTATTATTATATTTTTATTCAACAAATAAGTATATTAAATAATTATAGAAAATTGATGTAGTAATAATTTTATTAATGGATATAATGACAAATTATTATTAAAAATATTAAAATAAATATAATATGGGATAATTAACATGTATAATGGAATTTATTGATTACAATGGACTATAAGAAATATAATAAAATAGTTGGTTCAGATGTAACTTATTGTCTTAATATTTTTAAAAATCAATGAATTGAATATTTTCAAAATTGACACTTTTGATTATTTATCAAAATAATATATTATTAAATTATTTAAAAATAAAAAAACAATTTTTAAATATATATAATAATTATTATATGGTCAAATATGTTATAAGTTACTTATTTCTATTATAATTAACATCAAATAAGTAAATATTTCACCTTTTTACTATCGAAATATGTGTTACCCATGTTAAAAATTAAATAGAATAACTAAGTGTTAATTAAAATGATAAGGTTTAAATTGATAGAAAAATTTGTAAAAATTTTATTGCTTAATGATATTAAAACCATATCCTATATCATCTTTGAAATTTTGATATTTTGGAGGTTTTGGGATGTAAATTGATTTTATATTAAATTAATATATTTGGAGATCCCAAAAGTGCCCCTCACCTTAATTATAAATGTGTAACTCCTACCTCACCTATTCACTTCAATTTTAGCCTTTAATTTCTTCCATAACTTATAAATTTCCATTATTAAATTCCATAGTTACATTCTATATGTTATTGTATTCTTATAATTCTAACTCTATTTCCCTATGAGGAAACATTGAGGAAGCACATAAAAAAAGATGTAATCTCCTCTGCCAATTCTTTCAATATTTATTCTTCTTCTAATTCCACTTGATTATTTATTTCATTATAATGTAATAAATAAAATATAATTTATATAAAGAGATGTTATTATTATTATGAAATGACCATATTCCAAATTTGATCCGGCTTACAAAAAACGAAATCAACACACATGCGTACGTATGACTTAGTGTCTCCAAACCATGGTGTAATCTGTTTTCCATCACCACCGTACATGGAACAGTATAGTGATGTAAATAATAAATATATTTTATTATTATATAATGATATTTATTCTGAAATACTATACACCATCAAATTCAATACCATTCAACAATTATCGGAATGATATCGTCGCTCGTGCGTATATACGACCTACTGTCTCCACGATGTGATGTTATTTTTTCTACATGATCATAATTAAATCATGATTTTATAAGTGTATATAATTAATAAATATGATATATATATATATATATTATTTTAAAATCATTTTTTGATGATATAAATATTACCTATGTTGGGGAATTAGAACTTATTCGACAAAACATGCATCAGAAAATAAAGTAGTTAATACCCAAATAAAATGTATTAATGAAACGTTATTAAAAAACATATTATAATATGATCCTATAAGATATGATAAAAATTAATATATTTATTTAACAATTCAATGAAATTATTTAAATCATTATATAAGAGGTTCAGATGCATACAAAGTAAAACAAACCTAATGTAATGGATTTATTATATTTAATTTTTTTGGAAGGGCTCATTTTATTTCATCAAATTATTGTTATTTCTCAATGGGTTACATATATATGTGTGTGTATATATATATGTATATATACACAAATATGACTAAATATTTTTAGTATATATTAAAAAGTTTTTTTAAAAAAATTATTTCCAAAACTTATGGTTTGTAAGGGTTTATATGTTTTATCATGTTATTTTCATTTTAGAAGATATATATATATATTTATGTTGATATATATATATATGATTATCTATTTTTATAAATACATGATAAGGGTTTTTATCTAATTATTTTATCTCTAAAGCCTACGATATGTAATGGTTAATTTTTCAATGTCATTTTTATTCGAGATCGTTTCGACATAAATATTTATTGGGGTATATTTACCATCCAAATCCATATTTCCTAAATATATCGTAAAAAAATTATTTCTATCCATCTAAAAATTTATAAAGTCAGTTTTACCCATTGGTTGTTTTTTTATATGGTATGAAAATAATATTTAGTTGTTTTCAGTATGAGGTACATTTTTCCTTTCAAAAAATGTACGAGAATAATGTTATCTTTTAACAAATATGACATGAATTGATTTTTATGCTTTAATAATGCATTATTTCTTATAATACCCATTTACATGATTTAAATGTTATTATCAAATAAATTATTTGATTTTGAAATTGTTTAAAATTTAGAGAAAATAAAATATTTTAGAAGATGAATGATATTTTCCTCAAGAATTAATTTCATGTGTTATATAAAAATTATTTTCCATCTAGGATGGAATTATTTTATAAGGTTATGTTTAATTCATAATATCATTTTGTTCTTATAGTTCAATTAATTTTATGATTAAATTATATTTATGAAATCCATTCGTTTTACATGTTTTATGTTATGGTATATAAAGAAATACATTTTATTCCCTAGGTTTTGATGAATGATTTATGTTATTGTGGAAAAAGTAAGAAAGATTTTATTATGAGATGGGTGGGACCTATATCTCCATCTAAATAATTGGGTAATGATTTATAACTCATGAGATAGACAAGTATGGAATTGGAAACGATATATGTTTTGTAATACAGGGTTCGAACGAGAAGTGAACTCGGTTCAATAATGGACTTTGTACGTTATGATGTTCTTAACAATGAGACATGACTAATATGAAATTATTTTTCATTATAATATGATTCCAAAAAAATTCCTGCCTTATTTTATGAAATTTGGGATCACATTCATTGAATCTTATGAAATTTTATGATTTATCCTATGGCATGATATCACAATGATTCTTATGTAAGATAATATTTTCAAATTTTATGTTATTATGTCTTATGATTATGATATGATTTATATCTCCCTTTTTTACCTTTACTAAACATCTGAGCTGACACTTTCATATGTTTCTCTTCCCCAGGTTAGGAATAAAGCTATTAAGTACGATATGTCAAAAAGGGGTCTGGTTATGATGATATAAGTGCCAGACAATAAAGAGGCCTTATGAAACAATTATTTATGTTTCCCAGTTTCTAAAGACACTATACTTATATGGTCCTATCATGGCATTGTATATATATTATAATCAATATTATTCAATTCTGAAGTAATATCAATGTATATAATGTATGGTTTGTTATAATTTTTATTCATGAAGCACATTTAACAGATAATTATAATGACATGTCAATCCTCGTCTCTAGTTATTTTCCAAAACCAAAATGGTAATCAAATGTTATCCAATAACATTTAATGTTTAAATTAGTCCAATCCAAATATAGTTAACCTAAATACTATATCCAAAATACATCATTCCAAATGAATAGTCTATTTTTTGAAGGAAGACCACTAAATCAAAATTATATTCCCCATAAAATATAATGCGCCTCTTAATGAAACAATAAAAATATGTGAATATCTTGATCAACATAAAACCTTAAGGAAACGAAGAATGATTCTAAATAATAAAATACCAGGTTTTCAAATATACTCAATAAATCAATAATTACGGTAAAATCCAGAAAAGATGAAAAATCCATTAAACCTCTAACAAATTTCATGGTCACCAACACAATACCATAAACATAGCATTACCATCATAACATATGGGAAATATTAAGGGTTATACTACATTAATATTTTGTTTTAAAATAAGTTTAACTTGTCACTGAATCACATTTTATGGTCATCAATTCCATTCAACATATTCTCTGAAATCCTTTAATAAATAATACCATAGTAAAAATTTTATACATTTCATGATTATTATAACTGGAATATCATTGATAAAATAATCCTATAACATAATTTATGATTACAAACAAAATAAAATTAATCATTTCACATTATCTGTGGTGATAACATAATCTTGACCATGACCCCTTAACATATTTTGAGGTATATTCAATTGATTATTGGGGAATTCATTTTTATTGTTCCACATCTCTTTATGTTTAATGAATTGAACATCAAGAATTTTTTTCATTCTATTGAAATTTTGGAAAGGTGGAATTTATTTAAAAACATGCATCAAACTACCATTATCATCATGAAATTACCAAGTTGTTTACTTAACAAATTATCACACGTTGGAAAATATTTCTCCCCCTTCTTCCCCAAATCCATTTGTTATTCTTCCATCCTCTTCATCTCTCATTTCCCTTAAAATACAAAATACATAAATAATTAATTATTATTTATATATCACATGATAATATATTCTAAAAATATGATAATATTTGGAAGATTAATTACCTTCAAAATATTGGCTTAATGCCATCAAAGAATCAATAATTCAAACTATTTTGATTAAATGCATTGATATGGTTTCCATTAATTCCACTAGGTTACATTTATAAATAATGGAATACCGTAGATAATATCATAAAATTTTGTATCATAATATATAATCCCAAAACTTGTGAGAGACTTAATATATATAGGAAAATTTATGCATGACTAATCTAATTATCATAAACATGGTTTCTTTAGTAAATTTTTCAAATCATAACAACATTTCTAAATTCTTCATATTGGCTTGTAAAGAAAATATAAATGATCAAAATCATATCCCCTATGAATTTCAAAACTGGTGAAATTAAAGATAATTCTCATGTACCAAATAACACTTGAGTCATGCCTAATACATCTTTTTTAGAGTTATTACCCCTAGGTACATCTGTGATAAAACCATGTCTACTTGTAGTATGAAGATAGAGATGATTTGATAGAAAAAAATAAATAATATCTATCTTAATAAAACATTACTATGATATTTTTTACTTATAATCAATGTATATCATATGGTTATGTCCCCACATCTATATTTTCCTAAATCTAATTCCCTAGGTTTATACTAAACGTGCTTTGATAAAAAAAATTAATGATCCTGAATCTAGTAACCTGAAGATACTATCTACATTATTACTTTGGAACTAGATACAAGGTATCACAATATGAAAGACAAAATAGTTTATTAGTATTGGTAAAAAAGAATCATACTTGAAATTTATATTAGATTTCAACTATAAAATACCCAAAGTTCGTTATTTGTGAATTCCATTATTCACCTTAGTATATCCCGGCATATCAATCGGAAAGACCTTCTTAATATCCTAGTGAAAAAAAACATAAGAAAGAAGTAGTCAATGATTATCATTCAGGGTAATTATTTCTGATAATATATCATGAATAAATAATCTTAATCAATATGGTATGGTATAAAACTAAAATATATTCCATTTAATCTATTAAATGAGCATAATATTGAATAAATAAATGATGATCAAAGAAATACATATAAATATTCATATTTTTTTCATTGATGAATCATAATAAACATAAATGTTTTTTATTGGAAAACTAAAATAATACAGGTGAATACCTACTCCAATCAAATAAATATACTCATAAACTATCCAATCAATATGGTGAACGATAATAAAATTGTACATCCTCAGTGAAAATGATCATAAACCATAAAAATAATGAATAATGATTATATTAATAAAATATATCCGTAGTGGATAGTAATTATAATAAATGGTTGATTTCATTGATGAGTATAAGTACAATAAAAATGTTATTAAAAACAATTTTGAGGAAAATGAAATTTTTAGTTTGAAAATCTATAAAAAAGTTCAAATAATATTTTGAGGATTATTATATTTTAAAAAAACCTTTTAAAACATTACAATTGCCTTTATAACTATAATTGATCATTGAGGTGGAAAATTTCATTCATTTCGTACAGATGAAAAGAAAAATTCATTTTACATTTAAATTAAAACCTAAATGAGCCTTGTTTTGAAACAATATGAAATTTATTTAATTTTTTTAAATATAAAATGGGTAAAAATTTCTTTAATAAATATTTGAAAAAATTCATAAAGAATTTTGCGAACAATTTTGGAAGACATGGATTTTGTGGAAAAATGATTTTCAATCGAAGAAGGAAGTAAAGTCAAATTTTCATAAAAACATTTCTCTACCATTTTATGTTCCAAATAGTGTTAAAATTGTACTATTAATTCTAAAAATTTCACTAATAACTTTTTTATAACAAAATATATTGATTTTAATATATAAAGATAAATTAATTTTCCAAACGGAGAGTGAAACAAAAACAAACTCAAATAATGTAGTGATTTTAAAATAAACCCTTACAAAATTTATATCTCTTGAGTTGTAATCCCTATAAAATAAATAATCATAAAATGAAAAATTATATAACTTTATGATAAATATATTAATTATATTACATATCAATGGTTTAGTATTTAAACTATACAATAGAATTAGTGGTGAATATGTTGTATGTCTAACGAAAGTAAAAGTGAGATGAGAAACCCATACCCAACGTTTGACTTCATTCATATGTTTGGGAACCTACATTATTTTAAATAAATGTTTATTATTAATATATTGTATAAAAATAATCATATATCTCATTCCATATATTTTTTACTTATAATATTATATCAAACCTTTATTAACAACTATTTGTTAAAATCACTATTTTTGGTGATAATTTCTTTGTTATTCATGTATATTTTAGTTTGGTATTGTTGGTCTATTTAATTTTAGCATGGTTACATAATATATATAATTTTAATCATAATATAAATATCATATATATTCATTATATATGTATTTAGACTAATCTATAAAAGTTATAGATATAAAATGGATCACACCATTCTTGGAGATGATAGACCGTACGTATGCCTGAATGTTGTTTACATTATTCTCGATGGATAGAATAAAATGGAATTAAATATTAATCTATATTTACACAATCATTATGATTTGTTGAATTTATGTTAATTAAATAAATCCTTATTTTAATTCATGTAAAAATTAAATGAGAAACGTTTCACATTAATATGCAGATGCGATAGTCTATGCATACGCACAAGCGAAATTATTATTTTCCATTAGATTGGGAGGTATGAACATAGATGAGTTATTATATATATCGAATAATTTTATTTATCATAAATACAAAATATATTTATTAACATTATCTTTAATACCATTCATGTAAAGTGTAAGTGAAAAATGAGGCACATCACTTCATGTGGCGGTAGTCTGCCGTACACACGAGAAAAATTATCATACCCCCAAAGAATGGGAAGTAAGACATTTTATGTGATATAATAGTTAAATAATTATAATAATTTCATATATATAATATAAATATGTTAAATACATCATTATATCAATCATTTAATTATGGTTATGGAAAACAAAATATATTGTTTTGCGAGCTCGTAGTATGTTGTCCACACAATAGACAATTGTGTTTCCCATTTGATGGATTTGGAGATGGATATGATATATGAAATTAACATAATTAAATATTATTATAAATTATATACTTTAATTATTTTTTAATAATATTTTAATAAGGTTTTAAGGAGGTGTATGAACAAATAAACCAAATTGGCATGTTTAATAATTTTACCTCTTTTCAGAGAACCTCTTTAGGTTTATATTTAAATCCATCGTAGGAGGGATTCATGATAAGAAAGGACTATAGTATATGGAGAAGAAATTATGGATGGTATTTGGGTATGTATTTTCTGAACCAATGGTTTTTTTTATGTTTAAATAATCGAGGAGAGGGGGTGGCCATTTATATATTGGGTTTAAGACCCACATAAAATTAAATAAATAAAGAAATACACACATTTTTCTCAGGAGAAAAAAAACATACATATATAATTATATAATATTATATATTATACGGTAGAAATATGGCTATAAAATGGGTTTTGGATAAGTATTAAGTCATTTTAACTCTTTTATTCTTTGTTTAACCCCTAGTAAACCAATGTTTACCTTATCCACAATAATTATTTTTTGTACTTTTACTATTCATAATGGTAAAAAATATAGTTGAAATTATAATATAATATAAATTATGATGATTCAAAATATTTAACACAATTTTCAAAATTTAATTTATTGAATTGGTAGAATCTAATTTAAAATTATACTTCTATATGGGGAAAAAATGCGAGTTTTCCATAGATAAAATTATAAAAAATAGAGAATTTTTTAATAACAAAATTCAATTTGAAATTGATTAAAATGAAATAAATTAGTTAAATTTCAATATAACTGAACTAAGTTTACTTTAAAACCAATTTACAAAATATTTTATCTTTTTAAATTATTTAAATGAAAATTTAGTTTTGAATGAAAATCAGTAATTGTCACTATTCATCAAAAAATTAATATTTTCAGAAAATTTTAAATAATTTATACAAGGATAATTTTGAAAGGTAGAAATAAAAAAATAATTTTATATTTTCAAAAAAAATTCTAAATGTATTAAAAATTAATTTTAATATATGTACACATATCATGACTAATTCACCATTTAGAAAAATACCATTTTTCAGAAAAGATTTCCTTCTATTTCAAATGGTTATCATTATATTTATAATAAATATATAACAATTTAATTTATTTTATATATGTGTAAAAAATTTAAATTTAATAAATTAGTTATTAATTTTGATACACATCATGTTAACAACTTGATTAAAATGGAAATGCTTATTAACAATATTTCAATAGATTATTGAGTGTCATTTAAACATGATGTTGTGTGCATTGAAAGATATCAAAGTTATTGAATTTAATTAGAAAATAGTAAATTATAAATTATTATGGTGTTATATTCTCATATATCCATGGTGTTTCAAAGAAGATAGCAACGCAGGGAGAGGTGGGTGAAAACCCTAAAAATGGGGATCCAAGGGATTCTTTGGTGATTGTTTTCGGTGTAGATGAAAATGAGGAGAATAAATCGGGATACTCTTCTGAATGCATTGGTCATAAATAAATTTTCCCACTTATGAAGAAACCCCTTGGGACTTTAGGTTCTTCTCCTCCTAAGGTCGCTGATCTGGGGCAGGAATTCCTGGAAGTTGTGAAGGTAGATTCTGGGTCAGAGTTCTCATTTGATGCACCCCTAATTGGTTGGGTGATTATGAAAGGGAGGGTTTCCCATGTGTCAGCAAACCAGGAGGTGGTTGAAGAAAGGGAAAGCCTTTATCGTTACTTGATCATTGCTCGTGTACTCATTCCCAAAGGATAGATTCTTTGGAAATTTAATGAGCCAATTAAAAGTATTGTGGCGATGTGGGGTTTTGATGACTGGAGCATGAATGCAATGGGAAGTGGATACTACCACGTTGTATTCCCCTCAGATGAGTGTAAGATAAGGGCATGGAGAAAGCGAACCATCCCTCCGAATCCTGGTTTTTTGAATATTCAAGAGTGGGATTGCAATTCTGATTCAATGAATGTCTGGAACATTCACGCCCAGATATGGATTCGAATCTATAGGTTGAATTGGTTATATTGGCGTCTAAGGATTTTATGGGACATCGCTTCAACTGTTGGCAACCTAATTCAGTTAGACCGACAGACAATCAATATGAGGTTTGGACATTTTGCTTGAGTTTTGCTGGAAGTGGACATGTCAAGTACTCTTGTGGAGGAGGTTGTCCTCACAACATGGGATGACAGTAAGAAGCTGGACATTGTCTATGAATGGAATCCTATGTTTTTTTTGGGTTGAATTTTTTTGGCTATCTCATGGTCGAATGTAAAATTAATAAGGAATGTGCACTGTGCAAAATTAAAGGGCATGATGATTCCACATGTAGGAGGAGAAAGGGAAAGGAGAAATCTTCACATGACCCCATATTGTGGAAGCTGCTAACCAAGGTGTGCTGGGGTGACTACACTTGTGCACTCGATCCAGGAAGGGACTGTTCCTGGACAGCCCTCTGGGCCTCTTGAAAGGCAGGAATTGGTGGATGCATGTCAGTCTTATCAAATTCAGGACATAGGTGTGGTGACTTCCAAGGTGGATGGGCCCGTGTTGGAAGATGAGACTTGGCCCAGTGATGTTGTCCCTATGGTGACTATTTCACAGGAGGTTTCAGTGGAGCAAGGCACACCTCAGTCACTAAAGGCTACTCCACCTCTTCCACCTCCTAATGGTGATGGTGATGTTGTAGCACCTACTGTAACTGATTTAGGGGGGGGGGGGAATTTTTCTAACATCACCGTCCTAGGTTGCCAAAATGAAGTAACAAGTATGCAGTGACCCGTCTCATCTGAATGTCCAAAATAAATTCATACCATTGAGTGGTAGCTTTTGGTCAGATGATGCTGATGATTCGTAGACCCTTGATCTTGTTAACATAACTTATGGCAATGTAGGCGATCCTACTATGGAAGGACCATATATTTTGGATGATCCTCATACCACAAGGGCTTTTATCTATGCCCAGGTGCCTCATCAGATTGGTGATACTGGGGCTGCTGATATTGTGGCAAAACAGGTTTCTAAAAATTCTAGCAGCAGGAGTCTTGGAGGTGGCAGCACTCTACAGGGGCCAGGAAAGAAAGGTCAAGGGAAGAATGGGAAAGGCAACATGCTTATGGCATCACAGGGTGTCCCCCAGACTAGGGGAAAGACACATCTTCAATAAAGGTTCTCTTGTGGAATTGTCTAAGGCTGGGAAACTCCCAGATGGACAAATACCATAGACATTTCAGTGTGAACCATAATCCTATGCATGTTGGTATTGATGAACCAAATTTTCTATTTGACGATTGGAAAGGTCTCAAATGGGACTCCATGGGGTACACGTTTGTCTCACATGACTTTCATGAAGCTGAGACCGACCATTTGTGGGTCATTCGGCATGAATCCTTCTGTATCAATTTATATTTGGACAGATCTCAGAGTATTTTGCTATATTGCATCATTGATGATTATTGGTTTTCCGTTTCTTTTGTGTTTGCTTCCAATTCCAGTATTAGGAGAAGGGAACTATGGGAGTAGTTCAAAGAGACTTCTGGGTGCATGGATCATATATGGTTATCTGTGGGAGATTTTAACATGTTGTTGAGGCCTAAGGAGAAAACAGGTGGGAATTTTAATAGAACTACTGCTTCTAAATTTTCCATATATATTGATCAGTGTAACCTTATTGAAGTTCCAATTACCAGAGATGAGTTTAAATGGTGTAGACACACTTGGAATGGGATGCAAGCATGAAATCTTGATAGATGTTTTGTTCAGATGACTGATCAGGATTCTTCTCATGGGATTTCTTGTTTTACACTCCCTAGACACCACTCGGATCATAACCTAATTTTTGTAGACATAGACACAAATTTGGAAAGGTCAGTACCCTTAACTTTTCGATTTAATAATGGGTGGATCATGAAACCTCGATGCATGGAAATGGTGTTAGAAGCTTGGAAGATTAATCCAATTGGAAGCCCGCTCCAGAGGTTTTCTGGGAAATTGAAATATCTCAAGGCCCTCGTTATGGACTGTAGTAGAAGTTATTTTTCTAAAATTGATTCTGATATCAAGGCTCTTGAGGAGGAGCTCTCTTGTGTTCATATTCTCAATAAGCATTAGGATAGCCCATCCCGAGAGGAAGTAATGGCACATAACAAATTGGATGATCTATTCACAATCAAGGAGAGATTTATTAAAAATCAATTGAATGTTAGATGGTTAAAATATAGAGACATGATTTATAATTTTTTCAAAAAAGTATATCGGGAAAAAAGAGAACAAGCAAGAGATAAATCAATCAACATTAATGGTCAATTATTTACCTCTAAAAATGGGATTGTATTGGTTGTTGTGGAGCACTTTAAGCGGCTGTACTCGGATGATGGGCATGTCAACACGCATAGAATAGTGGGGAATATGAATTCATGCATTGTGGACCATGATAACCATTTTGTTTTCACCCCTACTCTAAAGGAAAAATTTCAAATAACTCTCTTATCCCTCAATGTAGAGAGTCCTCCTGGTCTAGATAGGTTCACTAATAATTGTTTTGTATCTTATTGGGATGTCTTGCAGGATGATATTGCCCTAGCTATAATGGGACTTTTCATTCAGTCTTACATACCACATGGGATGAATTCTTGATTCATTTCCCTCTTACCAAAGAATGTAAATTCTCTTGACATAAATTATTTTAGGCCAGTGGCTCTAGGGAACACTATCCCTAAGCTGATCAGTAAGATCCTCATGAACAGGCTAGGAAAGAAGTTTAGTGATATGATCACTACAAACCAATTTGGATTTTTTCCTGGAAGGAATATTTATGATTTCCACATTAATCCCTCATAATGTGTTAATCCATTGAGAAATAAGATGAAGGAAGGTAACTTTTGACTGAAAATTTACATATCAAAGCCCTTTGACACACTCAAATGGAGATTTATTTTAGAGGTAATTAAAAGATATGGATTTTCTAATGTGTTCATCAAGTTGATCAGCTCCATTATTTATTAATTAAGGTTGTCTATTATCATTAATGGTACACCCAGGGGTTTCATCCCTTATACTAGAGCTGTGAGATAAGGGGACCGACTTTATAGACTCCTATTTTCCTTTTTTGAGGACTATCTTAGCAGATGCATCACTGACCTTTCTCACATTGGTATTCATAAAAAAATTAATACTAGTATGTATGATTTTTTTCCATATCATTTTTTGTATGCTGATGATATCCTCCTATTTGGAAAAGCCTTAAGGAAAACTATCATCTCCATCAAGGCTCTTTTTCAACATTATAAAGAGGAGGTTGGCTAAGAAATAAGTTGGGATAAATCCCTCATTGTTTTTGGAAATGGTGTCCTATCTAGAAAGTAGAAAGGATAACTAGAGACCTTGGGGTGAAAAAGGGGTACTTTCCCTTTTAGTACCTTGAAGTTCCCTTATTTTTGGGAAAAGTGAAGAGGCAATACTTAGAGGGGATATACTCTGGTATTCTTAATAAACTTTCTGGTTATAAGGGGAAGGAAATGTCCATGGCTGGGAGGGTGTGACTTGTTAACTCAGTGATCACATCTAAATTTGTTTACTCCCTTTCTATTTATCGGTGGCCTTAGGGACTAATCAAGGAGCTTCAAATTCTATTCTGAAACTTCATTTGGATGGGGTCAATTCATAAGTGTAAGATTGTTACTGTTTCTGGGAAGGAATGTTTCAAGACGGTTGAGTTTGGGGGCCTTGGAGTCAAGGATCTAAGAACTTTTAATGATGGTCTTATCGGAAAGTTTATCTGGGGTCTGATCTCTAAAGACAATTCTGGTGATTTTTTGGCTAATCGATTCAAACACAAGCTCATTTATGGTTACAAATACCATCTTATGTCATCTATCTAGGAATATATTAAGTGATCCTTCATGCATATCACAAATGATACAAAGTGGTTGGCCAGTCGTGACATTAATCTTAATAGTTTCATCACGACATGGCTTGAACGACCTCTTCAGGATAGAATGGACATTATTTTTGGTGTAGGAATCTTTTTCATTGCTGATTTTTTATCTCAAAATCATCAATGTGACAATATGATCTCCTCTCCAGTGGAGCAGGAATTAGAATCTTACCATTTTATGGACTGTGATATGCTGGTATGGAAATATAACATCACTGTCCAGTTTAATAGGAGGGAATACTATCAGATGGCTTGTGGGGGTTCTTACCGCTCACCTACCTGGCTCATGAAATATAGGTCTTTGTTTATTCAGCCTTCTCTCTTCTCTATAATCTATCGAATCTGAAAAAATTTGGTTCCCACTCATGATTAGCCTAAGCAGTCTAGGTTTAATCTTGAATCAGCCTGTCATATATGTATGTGTGTAGAAGAGGATGTCCAACACCTATTTGTGGATTGTGCCTATGATAGGTAGTTGATGGCCTATTTTTGGAATCTGTTCGAGATGCAATTGCACCAAAATATTCTACATGACCTGCTAGAAGGACTATCTGAATCCTTCTGTAGCGAACAGGTGAAAAACTTCCTCATTATAGCTATTGCGGTTGTGATTGTAGCCATATGGGCTACTTAAAACACTGCTGTGTTTGAAAACAAAAAAGTGAAAATTCAGGCTGGAATGATGGTTATTCATCAAGAGGTTTACACATGCTCTAGGGTTCAATTAGGTGAGATGTAGAACAATGTCTCAGACCTGACTATTTTAGGGTTACTTGGTGTTTCTGGGCTTCCGCGTAAGCCGCAGATGCTCAGGTACATCCGCTGGATACCCCCGATCAGTCCATGGCTCAATGTAAATGTGGATGGAGCTGCTTTTGGTGCACCAGGACCTTTAGGGTGTGGTGGTATTTTCTGCACATACCGTGGTTTCGTGAAAGGATGCTTTTATCAATTCACTAGCATTGGTGTTTCTTTTGAAGCTGAGTTTTGGGTGATTGTTCATTATTTCAGGTATGCGGTCTATTATATTTGGAACATGCCATGGATTGAATCAGACTCTCAACTTTCGGTCGAAGCTATGCAAACATGAACGCAAAATGTGCCCAAGCACGTACTCTCAAAATGGATTGAATGTCTCAATCAGGTAAATCATCTAAATTTGATTGTCTCGCATTCCAATACGGAGGGAAATCAGGTGGTAGATGCTTTATCCTAGAAGGCAATTCTGGCGATGGATATGACATGGTCGTTTAGGGCTCCAGAGTATTGCTCCTCACAGGTGGAGGCCGATATGCATGGTGATATGTACTCTCAGTTCTGTAATAATCCCTTTATTGTCTGAATCATTCTTTTTTTTTCTTATGCTTGGTAAATTTCTATTGGGACCAGTTATGGCATGTTCCTAGACATTCTCGATATCAGGGTGTTACACTATGTCATGTTATAATGAAATGTTTGCGCACCTAGTGTCTTAAGGAATAATGATCACTGTTATTGGGAATATAATAAATTTTAATTTGGTTACCATGTAATTAATAAAACTCAAAATTTAGGTGAGTAGGGTTATGAGAATTACAGTTGGTATTAGATAATGTTTTGGTATGAACTAGATTTAGAAAACCATTGGTAGATAACATGAATATTATAATGAATTATTTGGATATTATATAAAAATTTTATGATATGGGTTTACTATTTAATATGTTTCTTATATATTTAAATTTATAATTATTTTACACTATTAATATCAATTAGTGTTTCTCAATAATATAGTGAGATATTTAATTTAGAATAAAATGATTTATGCTAAAATACATGGATTTAGGTTAATAATTGAAAAATTTATTGGGATTTTATCAATAAAAAATAAAAAATTTGAATGTCATTTTTATTTTTTTAGAATTAGCTTTTTTATGAATTATTATGTAAAACCACCGGATAAAAAATTCTATAGTTTAAAAACACCAGTTCACTTATATAAGGAATAAAAATACAGTTATAACCACACAACACTATTTATATTACGGCATATAATGACATTAAGTTTTTGTTAATATTTTATCTTGTAAACTGAGGGTGAGACTATAATAAGGAATCATAAAATTAATTAAGAATTCCTCATCTATTGATCTAATGTTTTAATTATAAACTATGAGTACACAATTTATTTGTGTAGTGGATATTATAACACTACACGAAATGGACGTTTAGCAGCGGTTTTTTCGCGGCGGTTTTTAAAACCGCCGCTAAATGCGTTTCGGGCCGCCATTTCGCGGCGGTCTTTAAACCGCCGTGAAAAAACCGCCGCGAAATGCCAAAAAAATTGATTATTTATTATTATTTTTTTAATTTTATTCGAGGATTAGTGGAGGTTTTTTAAAAAACCGCCGTGAAATAGCGGCATTTTCGGTAAAACCACCGCGAAATGAAATGAAAAAATAAAAAAACACGATAAACCCCGAAATCACTAAAATAACCATAACTTTTGATCCGGGCTTCCGTTGAAGCACCACGACCAGTCAAATCAAAGATCATGAAGAGATATAGAGACAAATATAATCAAAACCGTGAGACGGTCTACGGTGCGGAAGATACTAGAGTTATAACAAAGTTGAAAAAAGTTCTCCAACTTCAAACGGCCATAACATTCGCTCCGGGTGTCCGTTTGGGCTCTGCCACATATCAAATCGAAGCTAGCAAAGAGATCTACACACCAAATCCTCAAAGTCAAGCTTCTTTTGTGTTTTTTGACACCAAAAACCCCTCCTAGGGCCTCCAAAACCCCATTTTCATCATCGATGTCCCGTCGAACTTGTCTTCAAACAGACCTAACTTTCGATCCGCATGTCAGTTCAGCCTCCTCCACCTGCCAGATCATAGCTCGTTCCATGAGCTTCAGTTTGACTAGTCGTGGCACCTAGATGCACTAATAGATCATATGTTATGGCCTTTTTAGTGGGTATTGGGTTTGTTATGTTTTTCAATGCATCGTTTCTAGCAACCGTTCCCTGTCACCTTTTTTTAAATGGTCATAACTTCTGATCCGCCTGTCCATTCGGAATCTTTCACCTTTCAGGCCGAAGATCATTTCTGGATCTTTGATTTGACAGGTCGCGGATCTAAAATGGACTCTCGGATCATAATTATCTCCGTTAATGTGAGTCCAATGTTTTTGTCTCTTTGTGACCGTTTTGACGGGTTTTAACGGTTGCTCCATTTATTACTATTTATTTAGGTTTCCATGACTTGTAATATTTATCAATGGTTTTTTGTGGGTTATTATGATGATTATGTTGAATTATTAAGGAGTTTTCCAGAGTTGTCATGAGTTTTCATGCGCTCTCATTCTTTCTAATGCCTCATTTTTCATATGCTTCTCCATCCTTTTTCATGTGTTTTCATGATTTTTAATCCCTTATCACATCTTATCACGTCTTTTCATACTTATTATTTATTATTTATTATTTATTATTTATAATATACTTTAATTTATTTATTATCTATTATTTGTATCTGGTTTTTTATTATTTATTATTTATTATTTATTATTTATATTTATTTATTATTTATTATTTATTATTTATATTTACTTATTATTTATTATTTATTATTTATATTTACTTATTATTTATTATTTATATTTACATATTATTTATTATTTATTATTTATTATTTTTTCTAATTTTTATTATTAATATTTATTATTAATATTTATTATTTATTTATTATTTATTCATTATTTATTATTTTTTAGTTATATTTATTTATTATTTATATTAATTTATTATTTATTATTTATTATTTATTTATTATTTATATTTAATTATTATTTATTATTTATTATTTATTATTTATTATTACTAATAATAAAAAATTATTAATAATAATATTATTTGTTACTGGTTATTTATTATATATTATTTATTTAATATTTAATATTTATTATTTATTTAATATTTATTATTTAATATTTATTTTTTATATTTATTTATTATCTATATTTACTTATTATTTATTATTTATATTTATTATTTATTATTTATTATTTATATTTATTTATTATTTATTATTTCTATTTATTTATTATTTATTATTTATTATTTATTATTTATATTTATTATTTATATTTATTATTTATATTTATTATTTATATTTATTATTTAGTATTTAGTATTTAGTATTTAGTATTTAGTATTTTTTTATTTATTTAGTATTTATAATTTATATTTAGTTATTATTTATTATTTATATTTATTTATTAGTTATTATTTATATTTATTTATTATTTATTATTTATATTTATTTATTATTTATATTTATTTATATTTATATTTATTATTTATTATTTATATTTATTTATTATTTATAATTTATAATTATTTATTATTTTCTTTTTATTATTTATTATTTATTATTTGTATTTATTTATTATTTATTATTTATTATTTATTATTTATTATTTATTATTTATTATTTATTATTTATTGTTCATTATTTATTATTTATTATTTCCTATTTATTATTTATTATTTATTATATGTTATTTATATCTATTATTAATTTATTATTTATTATTTATTATTTATATTTTTTATTAGTTATTAGTCATTATTTATTATTTATTATTTATTATTTACAATTATTTATTATGTATATTTATTTATTATTTATTATTTATATTTATTTATTATTTATTATTTATTATTTATCATTTATCATTTATTTATTATTTATTTATTATATTTATTTATTATTTATTATTTATATTTATTTATTATTTAATATTTAATATTTAATATTTAATATTTAATATTTATATTTATTTATTTCGTATTTATTATTTATTATTTGTTATTTATTATTTATTATTCATTATTCATTATTTATTATTTATTATTGATTATTGATTATTGATTATTTATTATTTATTATTTATTATTTATATCTATTATTTATTATTTATTATTTATTATTTATATCTATTATGTATTTATTATTTATTATTTATTATTTATTATTTATCATTTATTATGTATTATTTATTATTTATTATATATATTTATTAATTATTTATGTTTATTTATTATTTATTATTTATTATTTATTATTTATTATTTATATTTATTTATTATTTATATTTATTTATGATTTATTATATATATTTATTTATTATTTATATTTTATTTATTATTTATTATTTATTATTTATTATTTATATTTATTTATTATTTATATTTATTTATTATTTATATTTATTTATTATTTATGTATTATTTGTTTTTTCAATTAATATATATAAGTATATTAAATTTTGTTTATTAACCACATGGCGAGTTTTCTTGAGTGGTAAAGTCTTTGGAAAATATGCAAGAGGTTAGGGGTTCAAATATCACCAAATGCATGGGCATGGGCATGGGCATGGGCATGGGCATGGGCATGGGCATGCGCATGGGCATGGGAAGAAGTATCTCTACGAATCTTCCAAGATCCTTTATGAATATGTTTAGATTGAGAAGAAGTATCCCCTATTAAAATGATCATCATTATCATGAACATATTTCACTTCAATATAAAATTATTTTAATTCATCCTCATACTGATCAATATCATCATCCATTTTATATAATGACTTTTCATAAAACATAACTTATATTTATTCTTCAATGACTATTGCTATTTTGTTTTAAAATCAGTATGATTTATAATTATTTGTATATCCTACAATATTACGTCATTAGATTTTTTATAAAATTTATTTAATGAATCCTCGGTATTTAGAAATAAAATTGAAGACCCAAAGGCATTGAAATAATTATTTTTAGGTTTTCTCAATTTCCAATGCTCGTAAGCTGAAATTTTCATCAAATTTCATATTATAATTTTATTTGTATCATAACATGGTATATTAATTTCTTATGGACAAAAATATTTTTTTCTGATTAAATAATTTAACATGGTTCATGTCATTTCATGAAATATATTATTTTTACTTTTTGGTACCCCATTTTTTATTGTGTTCATGTTGTTAAAAAGTTGTGAAAATACCCACTTCCACAAAACTAAATAAATTCCATATTCTATAATTCACCACCATAACATATTATAAATGATTTAATCGAATTTAATTTATATTTGATAAAAAAATAAAAAAATTGGTAAAATTACATAATGTTTTAAATTTTAATTTAAGAATTTTAAGGATCTTGTATCTGATAAAATTAGAAATAATGAAACAATATCTCATATGTACCAAAATAGCATGTTTAAATGGACTCGACAAATAAAAATTAATAAGATCAAGATGAATTAACATTTATATTTCTAAAATAGACATTAAAATACTATTGTGGTGTTTAACATTCAAGAAGGATTCACAAGCCAAGGTCCTTCCCTCATTAAGTTATGGTAATTTAATTAGTATTTAGTTCTTGGATGGTTTCTACATTAAACTGAAATTATATTTTCCTAACCACCTATTCCATTTAATTTTATCTTATTGTACAACATTTAATCATTTTAAATTTTGACAAGTTAATTTAGAAAAATTAATTGAATACATGTTTTAATCATAATTTACATAAAACAAAATAGATTAATCTTTAAATACATCGAATTTGGTGTTTAAAAATTTAACAATCATTACAGAGTGACATAGTTGTGAAATTATTATTAGATTACGATTCAATCCTTCAAAATATAAAATTTTATAAATAATAAGAGAATATTAGATTATAACCTCGCCATCAACTTTTATCTTCCACTTAGAATTATCAAAAAAGTAACATTAAATCCATCTAATTAATTGAATGATATGAAGATTGAGAATTCCCTAGTCATATGTCATGATAATCCACTATTCATGTACCAAATATTTTTTTGATTGTTCCAAGTCACATTTCCTTGAAAAATTTATTTAAGAAAGGTTTAGTACTCTTATAATTTTGGGTTAAACAGGATTAACATATGAGATATTGGGAACCCATACATATATCAAATATCTATTTATCATTTATCTATAAATTACATTTTTTAAAATGCGATCCCTAATATGTCTATGAGGTTATGGAAATATCAAGGAACACTCTTTTACATAATTAACATTCCATTTAAAATCAAAACATGTTGCAATAAATATACTTTTATTAGTAATATTAACAAATAATGTCTTGTATATTTTGGGTAAATCACAATTATTACAAATTTCAGATCTATTTTTCCTTATTATATTGAAACTCATAATTTTACCAAATATTTATCTAACATGAATAAAATGGTTAGTTTGGCATGAATATTTCAACTTCATTTATGAGTATCACATTTTATTTAAAAATAGTAAAAATAATTACATAAATTAGTTCTATGATATTTAGTTATAAAATAAATTTATCTCTTTAATTTTACATTTTTTGTTAGAGAAGTGTTTATATTTTATTATGCATATTTCAGATATATATTTATATACAGTATTTATATTATTATTGATCAATTAAATATTTTTTTATTTTTCTTAAGAACTTCCTTATGTTTTCTGTTAATGTTAAAAAATAAACTAGTGGTCATTTTAGATTTATGATTAAGTCTTTCTTCCTCTTTATGAAATTACTCTAATTTTGTTTCACATAATCAGTTTTAGACGAATATTAATAATTAAAACCACTCAATTTATTTGATGTATCCATTATTATAAAATTTAACATGTCATTTTTCTACACCACATTATTCATCTAAACATGTCTCCATAGTAAAACTCCACCTAGAATCAATTGATTTATTTTCTTTTATATATTTCTTCATATTATTTTTTTTCTTAATTAATATTGGGAAATCAAGATTGTTGTTCTCCCTTTTCTATAACTAGAACTTATTATATATTACAACAAACCATCTCTGGTTATCTAGAAATCTGATAACAGATCTGACACTTAAATAGACCAAAGGGCATTCCCAATCACCACAGGTTGATGACTATAACTTGTAATCATACAAAATTAATGTGTGAACAATTTTTTCCATAAACCTTGTGGATATAGATACAAATGACAGTATGAATATAAGAAAACTCAATAGAGATAAGTGTTCAAAAAATCAAATTTATATAAACAACATAATGTACTATAGAAAAGTACTATAAAAATTAGAAGATAATCCATGCCCCAACTGAAACAACTATCCATGTCCTTAAATAAAAAGGCAGAACAACCTCCATGAGGTACTTTACCACTACTCAAACCTAAAATAAGGAAATATACAAACTCCTAAAAGAACAGGTAGGGTGCGAGATAAAATCCCGGTAGGGTGCACCAAGTATCCCATAATAGATGTCAATAATTAATTAACCAAATAAAGAGATATAGATTTTAATTAAATAGTTTTGTAATTTCAAAATTATATTTTAAAAAATCATGATTTACATTTCAAATCATTTAAATACATTAAATAAATGGTTTAATTCAGAATTTTTTATAAAATAGATTCATATAAATCAGAATTCATGTGAAATAGTTCAAAAACATTGGCATAAAATTATATATCATATATAAAGAAGAGAGAAACATGCTCATCTTACAATATGTGTGATAGTTTAAAGTTATGTGATCCTCACTCACTTGCATAATGATAACATAAATGTGTACACACATCACATGACACTACTCATGGAGGAATCATCGACATCCTACTGAGGAATAAAATGTGCCAAACTATTTATGTTATTGTTGTAAAGTGACAATACGATGCTATGTAATTCCCATCCTAGCGTGTTTGTCCCTAATTAATCAATAAATACCAAGACTTTCATGTTATGTAGTATAAATCAAATATGAGAAATTTATTTTAAGAAACCTTAAAATATATTTGCGTTCCATTCTCTTATTTAAAAAAATTACAATTTTCCATTTTAAAAAAAAATGGGTTTTTAATTAAAACATACATTTTAAAAAGATAAAACCCAAAGGATTCTATCAAATTCATTTTAATAAAATTTCACCAAATATGAATTTTAATTCAATTGAAAATATTATTTCCCAATTCAATTCCCATCATTAATTTCGCACAATAAAAATTAACTATTTAATTGAACCAATTTCCATTAATTTATCAATTTAAATTCAACAATTTAAATATCCACAATGTTCCATCAATTTTACAATCACACCCCAAATAAATGAAATGGGGGGGGGGGGTCAAATTTCATTCCAAAATTCAATCTCCAAAGTCCCTAATTCAAGAGAATTTGGTTTTTAATTAATCAATTGAATACAATTTCATTTACAACAACAACAAAATTAAAATTGTGAAATTTATGGTTAATAGACATTTGGGTGTCATGATAGAACCTCTTACCGTCGATTACTGGTTTACGAAACTCCAAACCCAAATTAGTATTCGACAATGGAGAACAATGAAAATGGAATTCATGATTCAAAACTAGGTTTAATATTAAATATACAAGGACTAAATCCTCAAACCAATATAGAGATCCGCAAAACCCTATGTTGGAAAAGGGAGAGAGTTGTATAAAGAGAATAGGAAGAGGAAACCTATTAAGAAAAGATAAAACTCCGTTCACCTAGCTTAGATTCTCTTCTCAATACTACAAAAAGTGCCATTAACAGCACCAGAATTGATCAGTGATAGAAAAATGCGTTGAGAAAGTCTATCATTACCAGTGCTAAAATAACCACTAATGTTGTTGTAAATTTTGGAGTGATAAATAAACGCACTTAGAAAATTCACTTTTATCCATGATTTAATTTAGCGCTAATATTGGTTACCTTTTATTAACACTTTCTTTTTAGTGATAATAAAATGTACCCTTCATGAAATCTATAATTGTGTTGATAAATGGTAACATTTATCAACACAAATAAAGGTCCATAAAATATAAAATAATTAAAATAATAGAAATAAAAAAATAAAAAATTAATTAATTAAATAATAATTTTTTAAAATGAATAAAATGAATATATATATATATATATATATATATTTCAAAAATTAATAAATAGTATATATTAAATATATAGATACTTAAAATGAAATAAAAATTTAAAATGAGTAAATAAAAAAAATGTAATCATTTTATTAATTAAATAATTACTGATAAAAATGAATAAATTTAATATATATATATACATATATACATAAATAGATTATAAATATTGATAAATAGTATATATTAAATGTAGATATATAAATGAATATATAATTGAACAAAAATTTTAAAATGAATAAATTACCAAATTATTTAAATATTTATTAATGTAATAATTATTAATAAAAAATGAATAAGTATAATATATATATATATGTTTTAATTATAAATATTAATAAATAATATATATTAAATATAAATATATATAAAATGATTAAAATGTTAATTAAAAACAAATTAATATATTATTCAATTTTAATGTTCCTTTATTTTTAAATTTAACATATATCAAATGTCATGTGTCACATTGATTTCACATATATATATATAATTAATTCAGTTTTATATACAAATGTATGCACAAATATTTATATGCAATATATGGAAATACAAACCCCTTATATTTATATAATTTATAAAAATTTTAGTACATTTTAGAATTTCATTATAACATGATACATTTAATATATCATATTTTTTATTGGTCAACTTTATTTATTTATTTCTAACACTATTACAGTCCGAGCATTCATTTTTAGTATTATTTATTATTTATTTTATTTTTGAATTTGATCATTTTCTATTATTTCTATATATGTATATATATTTACAATGTTATAGAATTTTCAATATGTATTCATCTTACTTCAATATATATATATATATATCAATATTTTATTAATAATTTATATTAAATCAATAAAAATTATCCATTCTTTCCATATTTTTAAAGTGTTCTCATTTTAAATTATTCAATTTCACTAAAATTTAAAATGTTTGTATTTAAGATTATATATCCACTAATAATGTTAAAAATATATTTGTAAACATATATATTTATAAATTTATATTTACTATAATTATATAATTATATATTTATAATTATTATAAATAAATAATTATTAATTTTAAAATAAGTATTTATAAATTATAAAAAAACAAATATATTTAATAATTATGAAATTAAAATAAATTTATTTAAATAAGTCATTTATCATCGGTAGTCAATTTATCGTGGATAAAAGATATATTTATCATTTCTTTTCTGAAAGCACTATTAAATGTGTTGCTAATATATTTAAAAAGAAACCTAAGTAGTACTTAGTCACTCGTGATTCTCAAACTCTCATGGATGTCCTCTGCTGCCAGCATGACTCCTCTTCATTCCATCTTATGAATCATCCATAGAATCAAATTTATGTTATTTATTACTTTTCCTTTATCATTGTTTGATCTTTTGTGTTTTATGTTTTTCATTTTTCTTTTTGTGATTTTATTAACCACGATGAACTCTACATATCATCTTCTTACCACTATTGGCATGACTCATTTTTGTTCCCTTAGAATAATATAGGCAAGAATCGAATGTATATTATTTTCTAATTTTCCTCTATCATTGTTTTCACTTTTGGTTTTTATGTTTTGTGTTTTTCGTTTTGTGTTGTTCTAAATCATAATGAACCCAACATATCATCTCATCCCCACTGTTGGCGTGACTCTTCTAGGTTAATGTAAGGATCATAAATATGTACTATGATATTTTTCAAGAGTTTTTGTTGACTGTATGATGAAATTAATAATATTATTCCTCGATAACTTTTTTACCTATAATCTGGTGAATGAAAAATAGAAAAAACCTATAAGTACTCTTTTAATAATTTCTTTTCTTATTATGAAATGGGTTGAAATCATGATGGATTTCTTGACCAGTTTTTCAAGATCAACTAAATAAAAAGAAGCATCATGAGTTATTATCGATCACCTAACTAATATGAACAATATTTTACATATTGGAGAGTCTTCCTTAGTTGATGAACATAATTAATTATTTTTCAAAGAGATTATAATTCTCTGAGGTGTCCCATCAAGATCTATAACTGATTGGGATATGATGTTTTTATGCTGGTTACAGCAAGGACATTAATTTTCAATGAGGTTATGGTTGAAAATTTATACTTTCATTATTTCTTTGGTTAACATTCATTCTTATCAGTCTATCTTGATATTGAAGGATATTATTTGAGCCTTAATTCTTGACATTATCCACTCTTGGAAGGATTAACATTCCATGGTGAAATAATCTAAATAAAATAGTTATCAATCAGTTATACCGATAGACCCGTATAAAGAATTATATTAAATAAAATTTTAATCTTCTTTATGTTGGATTAATATAGAGGAATCTCTTAATAATAGTGCTAGTATTTTTCAAGATAAAATAGATAGAGTGATGTTAATTCAAATGTATTTTGAAAGTACTCAAAGTTAACCAATGTCCTAAAATAACCATTAGAGGCGACCCTTGTAATTTAATATTTATTATTATGTGTTTATTTATGTTTCATTGAGATTGGTTCAAAAAAGGATTAGAAAGAAGAGGCAATTAACCTTGAAATACATCAATCCTTTTATAATTCATGGAACTGTTTAGGAAATTTGTTAATATCTCACCTTATACATATGAAAACCCAATGAACGAATCTATTCCCTCAAGAATCTAGTTTAATCTTATTGAGTACGAAATTATTAAGGAAGTGGAGGTTTTAAATTATCCGTACAATCTAACCAAGTAATTCCCTTTAATGTTAGTATCATATTCTCATTTTGGTGTATTTTGTGTTGAAGGGGAGAAAAAATATGGGTTAGATGATTTGATACGAGAGTGTGGTGACGAGAAAGAGGTACCCTTGTGTTGTAGGCACTGAGTACTTGATGGAATAGAACCAGGTACCTATTGATTAGTTAGTGTAAGTAGAGCCACTGTTATCACAATGAAGAATCCAATGGACTAGTATTATGTACGTGGTGGTATATTTGATATTTCATTAGTGCTAGGGGTTGTTGATATTTTTAATCATAGTAAAATCATATACTATATATACTATGGCCCAATACCATGTCACCAGGTTAAGAATGATTGATATTTCTACATTCTAGTGGTTTAGTGTGAATTATGAATTATTTTTGTCTTAGTTGTTGCGAATATGATTTTAAAATGAAAATGATTTTGAAAATTAAAATATTTCTTTCAAATGGTATCGAATTGAAAAAAAATAAGTTTTAAAGGAAGATATTCTAGATTGAAAATTTGGTTATTTTTTGGTATTGGTGGAAAGTGGTAAGTGTGACCCTTGGTGTTCTTTATGATCATTTTTATATGTGTGGGTATGTGAGGAATTGATTTAGAACATGATTTTATGATTTTTGTGTTATTCAAAATATGCTGCCCGGAAAGGTCCATAAAGCTTCTAGTGGGTCTCTCCATGTTTCTAATTCTCCTTAATTTCTTCCCATATTCATTGGAAATTGATGTTTTTTATATGCAGTGGTTTGGCTTGAGGAAATTGAGCATGTATTTAGAGTGTTGGGAAATCACAAAGCTTTTTGAATTCATGTTTTTTTGGGTCCACGTGTGGGTATAGATTTGGAATAATGGGAGTTGTTTTCCCCGCTAATGATGCGATTTCAAATGACGAGGTATGTTTTAATATTCATAATTGTCCAATTGTTTATACCTATGGAGTTGAATATGGTGAAAATGGAAGATCTCATGAGTGTCCATCAAGGTCAGTGGATAGTGAAGGCTTATATTGAACACTTTAAATAGTTGGATTCATTTTCTCCTGAGGTGGTGTCTTATGATCTATTGAAAGATTCTCTTTTCATTTGGGGTCTTCCTCTAGGGATCATGGAGTGTGTGCTCTTATCAAAGGATCATTATTTGGGGATTTTGGTGGAGGAATAGTTTTTAGCCGAGTTGTTGTGAAGGAAGCATAAAAAACTTTGGATTAGTTTATGTCTCCCATGTTGTGGTGAAAAGGTTTGGAGTTTCGTCATTTTTTGGGGTTATTGTAAGTTCATGTTTCATAAACAATGTCTGATGAGATCATAATTTTCTAGTTTAAATGGTTTTGTGCTTCTGAAATCATCATTTTCTAGTTCAAATGGTTTTTTTATTAAAAAATGATAAAGTTTTATAATATACGAAAAAGAGGTCGATAGAGGTGTGTACATTGTTCACACTTAGGGAAATAATTCATAAATCATTTCGGATGTGTATAAATTTTACACACTTCAATTTTATGCATGGTGTAACCACTATGACTTAATGTGTCATGCATTTTCATGAATTAGCCGCACCTCAAAACTGAACAAAAACATTCAGATTATTTTGATACTTTAGTTCAAAAATTATCACTCACTAAAACTGATCAAACACACTCTGATATTTTTTTTGATAATTTAGATCAATTATTCATACATCATTTTGACATGTCGGAATTTGTTTCGCGTACAACTAAGATACAATATGATTAGAATGAGTCAAAAGAGAGTGTTTACAGTTTAAAATGACATTTTATTAAAAAAACAATCATATCAATCAAAATCAAGAAAACATATTCAAATTTTATTGAAACATTAGAACAATTATCCAAAAGTCATTGGAGACGTTTTGGAATTAGGTGCACCTTAATCAGATACCCGATGTGATCGGTATGACTCCATGTTCTTTTTTTAAATAGAAGTCATTTTTAATAAAATCAACATTTTCTATTAATTTATTTATATATATTATTACTAAAATAATAATTTTTTTCTTATATAGGTGTGTTCTTTTTCTCATGAAATGGTGGTTTGTTCGACAAAACCATGATCTGGGTTAGGATTAATAGAAAACAAAACATTTATGTTTTTGATGTATGTAATAATTTGTATTATTTTATTTTATAAACCAATGTTTAAAATGTATATAATATAGTGTTGTTTATTATGTTTTTTTAAATTTCCATTCATTTAAATCCTTTATTGGGACATATTTTTGTTCATATCTGGTTTGTTTTTTGTGCTACACTGTTCTATTATAGAACATTGTAGTGGTGCGGCGGTGTTCTATTATCACATGCTACAAAATGTCCTTTTATTAGTGCTTTTATAACTACTAATAAATTATTTCTTTAGACACACTAAATTAATGTGTTAACTAAGGTCTAATTTATTAGTTCTTTTTTAGCGTCAATAAAGGGAACCCTTATTAGTGATTTTCACCACTGATAAATATTCAGGGATTTCAACCTCGCTCATATAGTCATCAATTATCTACCACTGATAAAGGCCATTTCAAGTGATGTTAAAGGACTATTTTGTAATAGTCTATATATTGATTTTGAATGAAACAACTGATATTTGGATCCTAAATCGGAGAATAAAAACTTATGGGTTGAGTGTTGTTTTTTGGAAACTTGAAACAAGTTTGAAGTATTTTTACAATTTATTTCTCAATTTAATAATCTGGTACACAAGATTATCTAGGTAGGACCGTACAGTTTAGACAAACCAGGAATGCAAGATTTGTTCAAATTTTAATGGGTCACATGGTTTTCCCTAAGAGGTTTCATGGGTTTTGAGACCATGTTCCAAAGGTTCAGAACCCACTACATTTGTTTTCGTGGTTCTCTCTATAAGGGCACATAATTTGCGAAAATAGTACACCAGCCGTTCACAACACTATAACTTTAAAAACATCCAAAATTTTCATCTGAAACAACCCCAAAAAGAAAAAAACTAAATAAAGTTTAAAATAGGGGTTTATAATTACAGAAAATAGTAAGAGGATGTTACAACCTCCCCAAAATAGGAAATTTATGTCCCCAGAAAACCTACCCAAAACATTCCTTGCCAAAAATGAGTCCATTACACTCTCATAAGTTCCTCCCTATCCCATGTGCCGTGATTATTAGAAACAAGATTCAATAGAACTAAAACAAAGGGTATATTCCTCCCACAAAGTACCATGGTTTCAAAATAAACTATCATGTCTAGAAATTTAGTGATGGATAAATCAGGTTCAACCTCAAGATTCTACTACCTGTTTAATCATGGATAAATCCGGTTCAACCTCATATTTAAATGGGAACTCACCCCCTCACTTTCTCACACATATAAAAGAAATTTTGATCATAAAAACCTGACTAAATAAGCTCCCAAATTCAATACTATAAAAATATAATCCCCAATTTTTTCATAAATCCAACCAAGGAATCCATTTTTTTCCAACCAAAAGGAGTTTCCCAAATAAGAGGTAAGATCCTCCCACTATATCTTTTGTTTTATTTTTATACATCACCCACAAAATTATTATTACTGAAAATTTGAATAATAACCTCTATAATAGAAATATATTGATATTTTTTAATGTTATGAGGTCAACCAACACTCACACACACTTCTATAAAATGATATACACAATCATCATTCATTTTTTATGAGGGACTTTCACCTCACGAACTGATGTTGATTGTTATTCAATTGCCACCTTTCATGGTTGAGAATAATGAAGAAATTATGATTTTTATAAAATATAAAATATATTTTTTATATTTTTATTTTTATTTAATTATTATATAAAATATAACTTCATTATTTCTATTTTTTATATACAATAACTTCGTTTATTGACGTGCGGACTACCACCTATTTAAAGAGATGTGATTCATTCCAACCTTGAATGGAATGTATTAAAGATGGGTTTAGTAAATGGATATTATATTTATTAAATATTAATTCTACTATAATGATAATATATATATATATATATATATTTTAATTTCAAAACTAAAAGGAAATGGAAACAACATTCATGCATACGTATAGCCTACTGTCTCCATGATTTGTGTATTCCACTTGATATTTCAATATTATATAGATTATTATAAATAATTATATACTAAATATATATGATATTTATATGTTGATTTTTATTCTATATGAATTTAAATAATGATATTTTTAAGAGGATCATGAAAAACAAATCAAAATATATATGAAAAATAAAGATCATATTAACTGAAATGTAACATTAACATTGAATTGTTAATAAACATGTAATATGAAGTAACAATAAAATAATATATGATATTAGATATAATAATTTCGTTTTATGGTACATTTATAAAAAACTAATATTTATTAAACTAATGATTTGAACATGTGTGATGAAATTCAAGACTTACGGTAAGGGTTTTCTCACCTCACTTTTATTTCCATGAGACTTATGTCTTATTCACCCTCATTTATTTTGTGTGGTTTATATAATAAACATGAATGTGTTATATGATTCTATTACTTATATTTATGGGGATTTATATATCCATTTTGTGACATTTTATTCATGGTGTTAATGGTTCAAATGACACAAAATCGATATAGTAATTATTTTCTCAATTTTCCTTCTTTGAGACACATTCCATGTTATTATACAAAATTCATATATAAGGTGTATATAATACAATTTTACTTGTTATATAACAAATATATTTCTTTTAATGATATTTTATACTTCATGAAATTTTATTATTTCGTGGTTATTATGATTTAATGGTACCAAAGTGGTAACAGTTTATAACTACAATCTCATTGTTTATTGAGACTGTTTATGATAATGATTTGATTAATGAAATATTATGATCCATATATCATAAAATATCTGCAATTTTTAATTATTATCTTGTAATAAATGATATATTCTTCTATTAGTACCATTTTAATCACTTTTTTAATTAATAGAATTAATAATGTTTTTTATGAAAATACATGATTACTTCTCTCATCGATCATAAATTTTTTATATTCATAAGAAAATATTTTATAAATATGTTTCCCAAAATATTTTACTATGATGTGTTAAAGGAATTATTACCAATGTATTAAGTTCTAAATAAAAATGTTTTAAAAGTAATATCCTTGTCATTTTTTGATCAAGTCACTTATAAAAATTTTTAGGATGAAAAAATAATGTTCAGCATGACCGGATTTACCTGCCATAATTTATATGTAGTTTCCATTGAATGTTTACAAAGAGTTTTAATTTTTTTTAATATTATGATTTTTTCTAAAAGTGGGTTTCAATAATTTTTTTTTCAGAAATGTTTCATATTTAAAAAAGTTATTACATTGGGTTTCAAAGATGTTTTATATGTTTTCATGCTTATTATCAATGGAAAATGGTTTCAAAATGGATATTATTTTTTTGAAATCAGAAAAGATATTTTCATAAATAAAAGTTTTAAATGATTATTAAAAAATTACTTTTTATTTTTTCAAGTGGTTTTTCCAGGAAAATGATATTTGTTTGAAAAAGTGATTTTTAATGAAAGGTTATTTTTCATAAGAAATGCTTCATGTGATCTGTAAACATTCATCCTCATATAAGTTGAAATCATTTGATATAGGTTACTCTTAAAAAGGGATATGATATATAGACAACATTATTATACCTTTT
The DNA here is from genome assembly GCA_963277665.1 of Viscum album. Taxonomy (NCBI): domain Eukaryota; kingdom Viridiplantae; phylum Streptophyta; class Magnoliopsida; order Santalales; family Viscaceae; genus Viscum; species Viscum album. The sequence continues at coordinate 1,428,734,385 of OY728147.1, read as the reverse complement.
TCAATGGTTTATGTTAATATGTTTTTTTCTATGAAACCCATTTCTCTTCCATGGGTTATACCATGATAAAATGATTATGAAACCCATGTCTTTTTAGGAGTTATTCAATGATAAAATGTAACGCCCCGACCCCAGTTACCCAGAGTCGGTGCATTATTACATAACATTGGCATGATCACAAGAAAGATCAAATCTCGAAAGACCGATTGGTTTCGTAGCCTTGGAAACACTAGATATATTCATAAGTTTTACATTACATCATAAAATGAAAAACTACTACAACAACATAATGTTTCCACAGTCCACACTATAATCCCCTCATAATATCCCTGCAGGTCATTCATAACTTACATCTTCACTTCCTGGGAAAAATAAAACATAGAAAAGGGGTGAGCTCAAATTCCCAGTAAGGATAACAATATAGCGGAACATTAAAAATAAGCATAAACATTTAAGGCAATGCATTACTAAAACAAAAGCCTTTTAAACTTGAATTTCATCATAATATGGCAAAAGTAAAATGAAATAATGCCATTTACTTGTTCACATGGATATTCTACTAATCGAATAATCACATGCAAAAATCAATAACCACTTTCATAATGTTGGAATGCATAATGCCAGACTATCATAACCACATAGCCAAGGCCTCGTGCCAAGGCTACAAATAAGATTTTGTCAAGGCCTTGTGCCAAGACACTAGTTTGTCTCATGAGACCTACCGATTCATCGAGGGGCTATAGCGGGATCCACCCGTCACTTACTAATTCCAATGCATTCCCATATGAAAAGGTTTAAACATAACATAAACATTCGTATTAAAACTAGCATACGAAATGTCAATAATTTCACCATAAACTATGAATGGTGTAAAAATAGCACATCCACAGTCAAACATATCACAAAACCTTCAATACAATATAGAATTTTTGTATCATAATAAATCAACTTCAAATAATCTTAAAATTCATCAAAGGATGTTGACATAGATGAAATCAAAATTCTTTTTAAAGAAATATCTCCTTTTATTTTGAAATCATTTAAGATCCATATAAAATAAAACATTTTCTTTGAAAATATTCTTATAATCTTGTAAGGGAAGCTTTGAAGATTTTATAATGGCGGAAAATAGCCGCACCCGCCGTATAAGTTAAAAAAAACATTCTTACCTTAATTCTGTTGAAAAGGTTAAAAATGACCTTGTTTGGAAAACGACGGAAAGATTCCTCTTATAAAAAGTCAAAAAAGGTATAAATTACTTTAACCCATATTCTTGTAAAAATGTTTTGAAATACATTTTTAAGAAACATGGATGTGGATGATAACGAGATCCCAGTAGATTATTACGTATAAACAACCTCGGATAATGAAGAGATTGTGAAATAACCCTTACCTTGTACTTTTCCTTTGTTGGGGTCGGTTAACCTCCTGTATAACGGTGAAATAATTGTTATTAAATTATACAAGAATCATATACATTAATATGATATCATATATGATCTTTTAACATTGCTTTATTAATAATATCTTAGTATTATCATCGTTTCAGGTGATAATCGATTCGTTCTTCTTAAATGTTTGGATACGTAAGACATGTTTGTAATGGATATATTAAATCTTATTCATAATCAGAATGATATTAACATTATTTTTAACCCTAAAATGAGAATAATACTTGAATGGATACGATGGAGGATGGATCTCACCGCGTTCGTGGAGACGGTAGTCCGTACGTACGCACGAACGCTACTTCCATTTAATTTTTATTTTAAAAGAATTGAATCAAAATGATACATAGGTATATTACTATTCCAGTATAATATAATATTTTATATATGTTACTTAAGTTCATTAACACCATCGTTTATACGTTCCATGTGTGGTATGAACGAGTCATATCATTTTAAGGGGGCGGTAGTCCGCACTTCCTCAAATGAAATTATCGTATGTATATACAACATGAAACGAATAATGATATGAAATAAAATGGAATTAAAGAAGCTTATATATAAAATATATATCATTAATATCATATTTAATTACAGTGCCATCATAATGGCCACCATGAGAGGCGGTAAGATGTATTTGAACAATCATCGTTTCGTGAGGCGTTAGTTTGCCATCCACAGAAACATTATTTTCATCATCCATTAGATGGAGTTGTGTGTATGTGTAGTTTGAATCCTTCTTATAACAACATCCTAGTATATTGAGGATACTGGTGTTGTTACAAAAGAAAGGAAATAAAAAGATTTTGGGGGTTGGAGAAGCAAAATAAATGAAAATAATTTAAGAGAAATCGTTACCTTTAATTTAGGTAACTCACTTTGGTTGGAACCAAAAGACTTCTTGAAATGCTTTCTGCCTAAGGGGAAGCTTCAAGGAGGAGGAGGGGGATGTGGGGAGCTTATTTGGGCAGAGTTTGGACGAGCCAAGTGGCTTTAGAGGTGTGAGGAATGAGTAGAAGTGGTCTCCTTTTATAAGGGAGAAGAGGGGCTCTTTAGGAAAGAGTGAAAGTATTAGTTTATAATATAATTATATTCGGTTTATAATGGTCCAAAAATCATTGAGGTCGAATATAAGATGACTCATATTCTTAATAACATCAACCAATAAGAATTGGACAGGTTTTAGATAATATTTTAATCATTATAATTTTATTTATTTAAATGATTTATTAATGAGGTAAACATTGCATCATTGTTGTGTCATTAATAATTTAAATTATTTGATGTCTAAAAATTATAAATAAACTATCATTATGTAGTAAATCTTTTTAGCTTTCTAATGAATATTTATAATCGAAAATCCAACATGTATAACCCTATGTAAAAATTGTTCTTCTAAAAGATGTAAGCTTATGCCATTTTTATTTTTATTTTAACTTTATTAATATAAAGTGTCCCTACCACATACAAGTGGCTCCAAGGGGTCCCCAAATTGACCCAAGGATGCCCATGGTTGGGTATGTGTCCAAAAATAAGGTTAGGACACGTTTTAGGTTAATTTTGTATTATTATAATATTATTTTTAACCCTTATTCACCGGATTTACCCTTAACCATGGTAAATAAAATATTTACCACAGTAATTATTCAAAATGTCTAAAAATAAAAGTTACCTATTTACACAATTTGGACATCCTGATTCCAAATATGGAATCCATTTTTCTAAATTCAAAACACAGAAGTGGCAGAAATTAATTTAAAATTAATTCCCGCAGTCGAAACAAAAAGCGTGTTTTTAAGAGGTAATAACTATCAAAAGATTGACACTTGTTTATGTTCGGTTTAATTGTAAAATTATGTCCAATGACCAAAATTATATTAAATGGTAAAAATATATTCTAAATATAATTTAAAACCACTCAAATTCACAATTTATCACTATTAATTATTTTGATTAAAAAAGTTGTTTTTAATTAAAATTTAGTAATTTTCACTATTCATCAAAATATGAAAGTTATCCGAAATGTATCAAAATTTCTCCTTAGGCTAAATTCGATATTCCGAATCCAAAAATGAAGTCCATTTTCAAATATAAAATATATATAATTTCAAAAAGTAGGTATTACTATTCATAACGGTTAGTTTGATTAGTTATGGTGTGTTAGAACTCGGTGTTGCGTACAACACACACTATCACATTATTCAAAGAGAAGCGTACCGTAGAAGCTTGGGGTGTTACATTCTCCCCTCCTTCAAATAATTGCGTCCTCGAAATTTCTAGGGTATTACTGCATAAAAAGACTTGGGTGGTTCTTCATCATAAGTTCCTCGGGTTCCCACGTTGCCTCTTCCATCTTATGGTTTCTCCACAAAACTTTTACCAGACGCGTCGTCCGGTTTCTCAGCACTTGTTCTCTCATATCAAGAATCTTGACGGGCTCTTCGCAATAAGACAGATCGGGTTCCAGTTCTAATTCCTCATAGGTGAGTACATGCGTCGGATCAGGCATGTATTTCCTCAATAGAGATACGTGGAACACATCGTGAACTTTGGAGAGACTTGGCGGCATTGCCAATCGGTAAGCTACAACCCCAATTCGTTCTAGAATTTCGAAAGGTCCGATGTACCTGGGACTCAATTTACCTTTCTTACCAAAACGTATGACTCCCTTCCACGGAGATACCTTCAGAAAAACACGATCACCGACTTGAAATTCCAAATCTTTCCTTCGATTATCGGCATAGCTCTTCTGACTACTTTGAGCTGCTTTGATGTGATTTTGGATTACTTTCACCTTTTCCACCGTTTCCTCCACCAGTTCTAGGCCTACAAGTTTTCTTTCACCAACGTCATCCCAACAGGTTGGTGTACGACATCTCTTTCCGTATAACTCTTCATATGGTGCCATCTGAATACTCGAATGGAAGCTATTGTTTTAGGAAAATTCTACTAGAGGTAAATATTGATCCCACATACCCTGAAAGTCAAGTGAGCAAGATCTCAACATGTCTTCTAGGGTTTGAATAGTCCGTTCTGATTTTCCATCTGTCTGAGGGTGGTAAGCAGTGCTCAAATTAAGTTCAGTATCCAGGTATTTCTGAAGACTTTTCCAAAATCTTGAAGTAAAACGGGGATCATGATCAGAAACAATCGATAGGGGTACTCCATGAAGTCTCACAACTTCATTAATGTATAATCTTTCTAGACGTTCCAGGGGTAGATCTTCTCTTATAGCAAAAAAATGTGCTGACTTGGTAAGACGATCAACAATAACCCATATTGCATCGTTCCTTCTAGGAGTCTTTGGTAGCCCCATGACAAAGTCCATCGTAATATTGTCCCATTTCCACTCCGGTATGGGAAGAGGTTGCATGACTCCTCCAGGCTGTTGCCTTCCAGCTTTGACTTGTTGACAAACCATACATCTTGACACAAAATCAGCAATCTCCCTCTTCATATTGTCCCACCAAAAATGTTCTTTCAAATCTCTATACATTTTGGTGCTCCCAGGGTGTATAGAGAAATTGGAACTATGAGCATCATCCATCAATTCCCTTTTTAGATCAGGTATATCGGGAACACAAAGTCTCTTCCCGAATTTCAAAATTCCATCTTCATACACAAAGTCTCTCAATCTCCCATCATTCACAGCTTTAATCTTCTTCTGAAATTCTTCATCATCGGTCTGAGAACTCTTAATCCTTTCTTGTAAAGATGGTTTGGCAACCATTTGAAAAAGCATTGATGTTTCACCTTCCCTGGTTATTCCCATGTCCATCTTCACTAGATCCATGAAAATTGGATCTCTTTCAATTCTCATCATGTTCAGAACTCCATGGTCTTTTCTACTCAAAGCATCTGCCACCTTGTTTGCCTTCCCTGGGTGGTAGTGTATCGTACAATCATAATCCTTGAGTAATTCAAGCCATCTCCTTTGCCTCACGTTGAGTTCTTTTTGTGAGAAAATATACTTCAAACTCTTGTGATCAGTATAAATCTCACATTTTTCACCATAGAGGTAGTGCCTCCATATCTTCAAAGCAAAGATTACAGCTGCTAACTCGAGATCATGAGTAGGATAGTTTTGTTCATGAATTTTCAACTGTCGTGATGCATAGGCAATAACTCTATCATTCTGCATAAGGACACAACCAAGTCCTTTCTTCGATGCATCACTATAAATAACGAACCCATCATTCCCCGATGGTAGAGTCAATATAGGAGCATTGACTAATCTTCTCTTCAGTTCTTCGAAACATTCTTCACACTCTTTTGTCCAAACAAATTTAACCCCTTTACGTGTGATCTTCGTTAATGGGTTAGCCAATCGGGCAAAATTCTGGACGAAATGTCGATAATAACCTGCCAAACCAATAAAACTACGTACCTCAGTTATACTCGTAGGTGCTGGCCATTCTTGGATTGCCTTGGTCTTAGAAGGATCAACAGAGATTCCATCTTTAGAGACAATATGGTCAAGAAAAGAAATCTCCTGAAGCCAGAATTCACACTTGCTAAACTTCCCATATAATTCATGCCTCCTCAGAGTCTTCAAGATAATGCGCAAGTGATTTTCATGATCTTCTTAGGTTTTTGAGTATACCAATATATCATCAATAAATACCACCACAAATTCATCAAGATACTCCTTGAAAACTCTATTCATCAGATCCATGAATAAAGAGGGTGCATTAGTCAATCCAAACGGCATTACAGTAAACTCGTAATGCCCGTACCTGGTTCGAAATGCTGTCTTCGGAATGTCTTCCTTCTTCACACACAACTGATGGTATCCAGATCGAAGGTCAATCTTTGAAAAGTATTGAGCTCCATGAAGTTGGTCAAATAAATCATCAATACGAGGTAGGGGATACTTGTTCTTTATCGTTATAGCATTGATCTCCCTGTAGTCGATACATAACCTCATAGATCCATCTTTCTTTTTAACAAAAAGAACAGGGGCTCCCCATGGAGAAACACTAGGGCGAATAAATCCCGTATTACTCAATTCCTCTAGTTGTTTCTTTAGTTCGACTAACTCTACAGTGGCCATTCTATAAGGGGTCTTCGATATAGGCCTTGATCCAGGAATCAAATCAATGGAAAACTCAACTTCCCGTTCTGGAGGATGTCCAGGTAAATCATCCGTAAATACATCTACAAATTCATTCACAACAGGTACATCCTCTATTTTAACATTCCTTTCCTCACCCGCATTTATTTCATTCTCTTCCTCCCCAATAATTGAATTTAGTTGAGCTATTGAGGGTGGATCTAAATAAGAATTAGGTGGTGACGATTCTGCTCTAAAAATAAGGTGCTCCTTATCATTATCATCAAGAATCGTAACCTCTTTCTTCTTACAATAAATCTTCGCATCATAGTCCGAAAGCCAGTCCATACCGAGGATTATATCAAACTCAATCATAGGTATGACGATGAGATCAGCAGATAAAGAAAATTTATGTGCTCTAATGGGGACTGATTCACAAAACTTTGTTGCAACGATACTTCCCTTAGGAGTTTTAACTGACAACTCCCTTATTAAATCAAATTGGAAATATCTAATTTTCTTAGCAAACTGGGAAGATATGAAACAATGCGATGATCCAGAATCAAATAATGCATTTGCTAAACTTGAGGAAACCATTAAATTACCTGCCACTACATCTTTTGGAGCTTCTACCTCTGCAGTAGTGATAGCATAAGCCTGGCCTTGATCCCTTGGCCTTTTCTGAGGTAAGTTCTCCTGATGCTTAGGACATGCATTTGCATAATGCCCCATCTCCCTGCAATTCTAGCACTGAACGTTGGTAGCTTCCTTCTTCCCCTTGCAATCACGAGCTTGGTGGCCTTTTTCACCACACTTAAAACAGACTCCCATTCCCTTCAAGCAAGTACCAGGGTGTTTCTTCCCACATTTACCACATGATGGATATTCAACCTTTCCTTTCTTCCCCTTATTTCCATTCCCAGATTGATCAGCAGGTCTCTTCTTCTCTTGCTTTGCTTTAAAGTCATAAGACTTAGAGAATTCCTTTTCGGTCTTGATAGCACATGAGACAATGTCTTCGTACGATGAAAAGGATTGTGAGACTAACGCTCGACGGAGAAATGGTTTTAACCCATCAAAGAAACGATCAATATTACTTCTTGGGTTGCGAATATAATAACCAGCGTACCTTGCTAACCTTGTGAAGTTAGCCTCATACCTTGTGACATTCTCATCCTCCTTTTGTCTCAGACTCAGAAATTGCCTTTCCATATCTGCTCGATGGTCGCGAGGGAAGTATTTTTCTAAAAACAGATCTTTGAACTCCCTCCATTCCATGTTTGATACTTCATCATCTTCCTTCGTATTTTGAATCAATGACCACCATTGATCAGCATCTCCAGTGAGGCGGTAAACTGCCATGATAACTTTTTCCCTTTCACTGTTCCCCAAAGCCTGAAATATTTTCTCTAGGGAAATTATCCATTGCTCAGCTACTAAGGGATTTGTATTCCCATTGAACATTGGTGGTTGTTGCCTCATGAATCGATCTAACATTGATCCTCCACGCTGCGGATCAGGGTGCTCCATACGGGTAAGGTTATTATTCATAACCTAAGTAAGTTGTCCCAGTATGGTGATTAGCTGATCAGCACCAGTTGCATCACCAGCCCCACTATAATTATCTTGAGCAGGAGGGAAATCCCTACATGGAGTGCGTGCATTGATACGGTTTCCATTTCTTCCACTAGGCTCCATTTCTAAACAATGTCATAAACTAGATCAGTTTATGAATCAGAATACATAATCCCATACTTATAAAACACTTAACATAAATTGAACTATTTATGGATATAATCATAAAAATGTTTTCTTTGAGGAAGTATATACTCATAAACCCTTCATAATGATTTGTAAAGAAAATGAGAGTTATCCTAAGCATATCCCCCGGGAGTGTCGTAACCAAGAGTGCAGCAAGGCCCGTTGTCGTGCACCAGTTCCCGTTCGAGTCTAGCTCAAAGCGGTGTTTTCAGGTTTTACCCCTAGGTACATCTGTGCCAGAGCCGCCTCTACCTGCTCGTATCCAGACATGGATTTATTGCTCGGAAAACTCACAAAATCTCTACAATACCAAAATTCTAGGAAGTTATTCTATACTAATCCTCAAAGTTCATCTTAGGTCTACGTGCTCTAATCAGAGTTTATCTAAATCTAGTTTCCAAGGTTTGTACTAAACTTCCTCTAATACCAACTTTAATGCCCTGACCCCAGTTACCCAGAGTCGGTGCATTATTACATAACATTGGCATGATCACAAGAAAGATCAAATCTCGAAAGACCGATTGGTTTAGTAGCCTCGGAAACACTGGATATATTCATAAGTTTTACATTACATCATAAAATGAAAAACTACTACAACAACATAAGGTTTCCACAGTCCACACTATAATCCTCTCATAATATCCCTGCAGGTCATTCATAACTTACATCTTCACTTCCTGGGAAAAATAAAACATAGAAAAGGGGTGAGCTCAAATGCCCAGTAAGGATAACAATATAGCGGAACATTCAAAATAAGCATAAACATTTAAGGAAATGAATTACTAAAACAAAAGCCTTTTAAACTTGAATTTCATCATAATATGGAAAAAGTAAAATGAAATAATGCCATTTACTTGTTCACATGGATATTCTACTAATCGAATAATCACATGAAAAAATCAATAACCACTTTCATAATGTTGGAATGCATAATGCCAGACTATCATAACCACATAGCCAAGGCCTCGTGCCAAGGCTACAAATAAGATTTTGTCAAGGCCTTGTGCCAAGACACTAGTTTGTCTCATGAGACCTACCGATGCATCGAGGAGCTATAGCGGGCTCCACCCGTCACTTACTAAGTCCAATGCATTCCCATATGAAAAGGTTTAAACATAACATAAACATTCGTATTAAAACTAGCATACGAAATGTCAATAATTTCACCATAAACAATGAATGGTATAAAAATAGCACATCCACAGTCAAACATATCACAAAAACTTCAATACAATATAGAAGTTTTGTATCATAATAAATCAACTTCAAATAATCTTAAAATTCATCAAAGGATGTTGACATAGATGAAATCAAAATTCTTTTTAAAGAAATATCTCCTTTTATTTTGAAATCATTTAAGATCCATATAAAATAAAACATTTTATTTGAAAATATTCTTATAAGCTTGTAAGGGAAGCTTTGAAGATTTTATAATGGCGGAAAATATCCGCACCCGCCGTATAAGTTAAAAAAAACATTCTTACCTTAATTCTGTCGAAAAGGTAAAAAATGACCTTGTTTGGAAAACGACGGAAAGATTCCTCTTATAAAAAGTCAAAAAAGGTATAAATGACTTTAACCCATATTCTTGTAAAAATGTTTTGAAATACATTTTGAAGAAACATGGATGTGGATGATAACGAGATCCCAGTAGATTATTACGTATAAACAACCTCGGATAATGAAGAGATTGTGAAATAACCCTTACCTTGTACTTTTCCTTTGTTGGGGTCGGTTAACCTCCTGTATAATGGTGAAATAATTGTTATTAAATTATACAAGAATCATATACATTAATATTATATCATATATGATCTTTTAACATTGCTTTATTAATAATATCTTAGTATTATCGTCGTTTCAGGTGATAATCGATTCGTTCTTCTTAAATGTTTGGATACGTAAGACATGTTTGTAATGGATAGATTAAATATTATTCATAATCAGAATGATATTAACATTATTTTTAACCCTAAAATGAGAATAATACTTGAATGGATACGATGGAGGATGGATCTCACCGCGTTCGTGGAGACGGTAGTCCGTACGTACGCACGAACGCTACTTCCATTTAATTTTTATTTTAAAAGAATTGAATCCAAATGATACAAAGGTATATTACTATTCCAGTATAATATAATATTTTATATATGTTACTTAAGTTCATTAACACCATCCTTTATACGTTCCATGTCTGGTATGAACGAGTCATATCATTTTAAGGGGGCGGTAGTCCGCACTTCCTCAAATGAAATTATCGTATGTATATACAACATGAAACGAATAATGATATGAAATAAAATGGAATTAGAGAAGATTATATATAAAATATATATCATTAATATCATATTTAATTACAGTTCCATCATAATGGCCACCATGAGAGGCGGTAAGATGTATTTGAACAATCATCGTTTCGTGAGGCGTTAGTTTGCCATCCACAGAAACATTATGTTCATCATCCATTAGATGGAGTTGTGTGTATGAGTAGTTTGAAATCCTACTTATAACAACATCCTAGTATATTGAGGATACTGGTGTTGTTACAAAAGAAAGGAAATAAAACGATTTTGGGGGTTGGAGAAGCAAAATAAATGAAAATAATTTAAGAGAAATCGTTACCTTTAATTTAGGTAACTCACTTTGGTTGGAACCAAAGGACTTCTTGAAATGCTTTCTGCCTAAGGGGAAGCTTCAAGGAGGAGGAGAGGGATGTGGGGAGCTTAGTTGGGTAGAGTTTGGACGAGCCAAGTGGCTTGAGAGGTGTGAGGAATGAGTAGAAGTGGTCTCCTTTTATAAGGGAGAAGAGGGGCTCTTTAGGAAAGAGTGAAAGTATTACTTTATAATATAATTATATTCGGTTTATAATGGTCCAAAAATCATTTAGGTCGAATATAAGATGACTCATATTCTAAATAACATCAACCAATAAGAATTGGACAGGTTTTAGATAATATTTTAATCATTATAATCTTATTTATTTAAATGATTTATTAATGAGGTAAACATTGCATCATTATTGTGTCATTAATAATTTAAATTATTTGATGTCTAAAAATTATAAATAAAATATCATTATGTAGGAAATCTTTTTAGATTTCTAATGAATATTTATAATCGAAAATCCAACATGTATAACCCTATGTAAAAATTGTTCTTCTAAAAGATGTATGCTTATGCCATATTTATTTTTATTTTAACTTTATTAATATAAAGTGTCCCTACCACATACAAGTGGCTCCAAGGGGTCCCCAAATTGACCCAAGGATGCCCATGGTCGGGTATGTGTCCACCAATAAGGTTAGGACACGTTTTAGGTTAATTTTGTATTATTATAATATTATTTTTAACCCTTATTCACCGGATTTACCCTTAACCATGGTAAATAAAATATTTACCACAGTAATTATTCAAAATGTCTAAAAATAAAAGTTACCTATTTACACAATTTGGACATCCTGATTCCAAATATGGAATCCATTTTTCTAAATTCAAAACACAGAAGTGGCAGAAATTAATTTAAAATTAATTCCTGCTGTCGAAACAAAAAGCGTGTTTTTAAGAGGTAATAACTATCAAAAGATTGACACTTGTTTATGTTCGGATTAATTGTAAAATTATGTCCAATGACCAACATTATATTAAATGGTAAAAATATATTCAAAATATACTTTAAAACCACTCAAATTCACAATTTATCACTATTAATTATTTTGATTAAAAAAGTTGTTTTTAATTAAAATTTAGTAATTTTCACTATTCATCAAAATATGAAAGTTATCCGAAATGTACCAAAATTTTAACTTAGGCTAAATTCGATATTCCGAATCCAAAAATGAAGTCCATTTTCAAATATAAAATATATATAATTTCAAAAAGTAGGTATTACTATTCATAACGGCTAGTTTGATTAGTTATGGTGTGTTAGAACTCGGTGTTGCGTACAACACACACTATCACATTATTCAAAGAGAAGCGTACCGTAGAAGCTTGGGGTGTTACATAAAATGATTGTGGAACATGTATCATTTTCAAAATTTATTATATAATGAAATTATTATAATAACCATTCCATTTCATGGGTTATGATATGATTTTTATGAAACCCATATCTTTCCACGGGTCGTGATAAGAAACATGCTTGGTTATCTTTTGGAACCTACATTTTTGATTTAATTGTGTGATGGGTGGGACATATATCTATATATAATTAAATGGGTAATGACAAATGTTTTTTGATCTCAAAGGGTACATAGGAGGGAATCCCATGCCTGAAACAAGATGTTACATGGGAGGGAATTGTAATCCTGAAATAAGAGGGTAGATAGAAGGAAATCCCAAGCCCAAACCAAGAAGGTACACATGATGGAATCCCAATCCTGAAAAGAGAGTGTACATGGGAGGTCATATCAAGCCTAAAAAACAGTGTACATGGGATGTAATCATTAGGAAAAAACAATAGGGTACATGTTAGGGAATCCCAAGACTTAAACAAGAGGGTTCATAGGAGGGAATCCTAATACCAAAATAAAATGTTATATGGGAGGGTATCCCAATCATGAAGTAGGTACAATAGTGATTATACCAAGACTAACATATAATTTAGGTCGTAGTAGGTAGCCTTGATATTTGATTTTCTATACTTTTTTGTATGCCAAAATCACATGTCTTATTCTTTTGTTATGATCTTAGGGATTAATATCTTTATTTCCCCATGATTAATTTCTTATGAACAACCAATATTTAATATATGACACTTTATTAAAATATTTAATATGAAATATATGATATTATAATATTATGATCATGTTATCAAACCATTTTTCTTATTTTTTGCTTTGACATCACCCATGATTATACCTCTCGAGCATCTAAGATCACCCCATTATTATTTTTCATTTACACATGTTATATTGAAAGGTTTTAGATTCTATTAATGAAGGGGAATATATTTAAGGGAGTTGATATGATAATTCAAAATGTTAGAATATTATATTTCAATGTTTCAATAGACACTAAACAATTACATCCCTAAAGAATGTACTTTTATAATTTTTTAAAAAATCATCTAAAATGATGTAATATACATGTACGATAAGCATGTGTTTATATAATTGGTATCAAAGGAATGGTTTAGTTAACATATAGAAACTAAGATAAGAGTAGTTTCGTGAGATTAATTTGAATATTTGGATGGATGTGTTTAGGGATATTCCTACGTGTATGTATAAGGATGAGTTAAAGTATACAAATCTATCCTTGAATTTTGGTAAAGGATAAAGTGAGTGCTTTCATTGAAATATATCTGTATTTGATACTACAAGTGGATATGGCTCTGGAACAGATTTACATAGGGGTAATAACCCAGAAAACATTATATTGGGGTAGACTTAATCAGGAACTCGTGCACAATAATGGGCATTACTCTACACATAGTTTGGCACTCCTGAGTGGTATTCTATGAGAATTCACAAAATATTTATAAACCATCATTATGTGTTTAGATATATAACAACATTGAATGAGATATTATTAACCTAAGGCTTCATGGATTAAAAATTATGTTTCATGATTTTGATATACTATAAGTTATTTTCATGATTATGCATGTTTCCTCTATAATAAGTGTTTCTCATGCCATGATTTATGGTTTTAGTCAATGGCTAGAAGCTAAAGAAACTATCTTATTGATAAATAAAATGGAAAATGAAATGATGTACCTCATAAGAAAGTAAATTTTACAGAATATTGTGTGAAAAAATTCATTGATATGACCATAGAACATTATTAATCCATGAATCATGCTATGTTTCTAAATTAACAAATGATGGAATAATTTTTTATTGAATCAGTTTTAAGGAAATGTCCACCTAATTTAATTGGAATGAATGAGCCACTAGTTATTGATAAATTTATCGGTATTACTAAGAATATATTTTTCATTCTATGTTGTTCAAAACATGAAAAATTCATGTTAATCACATATCACTTGGAAGGTGAAACAAAATAGTGGTGGAACTTTATCAATAAAATGAGGCAACATGATAAAATTCACTCCATGAATTGGGATGATTTAAGGAAATTATTTTTATGTAATTCCATTCCACATATTCCTTTTACAAAATGGTATGTTGAAGTTTCCCATTAATCTAATGGTTATGATAAAAAAGAAGGATAAAATTATAAGGAAACTCTAAAAACTATGAAGATAATAATATTAAATTTATCTAATTCTCAATGTGTGGAATGAATCATAGAGAAATTTATATTAGGGGAACTGAAAAATGTATTGTGTTTAGAATGAATGGTCATATAGTTGATGAATTCCAAGGTAATTGGAATAAATGGAATGATCCTATTAATTAACCTCCAAAATACAATGTTTCAAATCTATGAAGAATGGGATTTTTTCAAGAATGTTCTTAAAACCAATGATTAATTATGATGAATTTCATAAGTAATCTATTAAGATATTGTGTTATGGTAATTCTTGTGAAATCATATTGGATGAACTGAATAATGATATTTAGGGAACACATATCATCCCCTTCTATGTTGTGAATTTCATATTTGATTTAGTATGAATAAGACCTTTTAAAATGTTATTGTTCCTCTTCTATTGAAATTTAATTTGATCAACTTCCTATAATTTGATTCTAGAACAATTAAATACCATTTGGTGTTATATCAGTACAAGGATGGACCCAATTTTCTAATGATTTATTTTTGGAATATGATAATATATCATTTAAGGAATAAAGGGAAATTATATTTGGGAAGGGATATGAGGTTTACAATTTATTGAATTATGTAAGTTAAAATTTAGATGATGTTTTGGAGATTAATGTATCATCCCATAATTTTAGGATTTATGCATGTTGTATAACCTATGGTAACCATATTACTATGATGGTAACTACAGATAGTTGGAACAAACTATCATCCCCCTTTTTGATCTTTTAGTCCATTAGTGGTTCAGGCATAATAAATTCACCTTCATTTCTTGGAGTAAGAGAAGAAGTGAAAATTGATTAAGGAACACACAAAGGGTGATATTTTTATATGAAATGCAATGATGTAATGTAAGTATATCGTGTTATTTAAATTCATAAAATTTAAAAAAATGGTCTTGAAATAAAATGTTCTCACGTTTTCATTATTTTTTATATTATCAATGTCCTCTTTTAATCCATTTTATTTTATTGTTCTTTATCATTAAAATTATTCTAATCTTGTTCTCCATCACTCTCTATTATAACATGATGTTTAAATTTTTCTTCCATGCCCATGTTTTAACTATCCACCAATGTTCTCCTATGTGGAAAGCTAGATTTGAGTTACTGTTGGTAACTGTTATGTTTTCAACATTCCATTTTGAAAGAAGTATTAAAATCAATTTTTATGATGTGGGTTTCTAAAAAATTAACTTTAATGTATTAATCCATCTATATCCCAGATGATGTTTTAGTGAGAAATTCAAGTTATGTGGTGTAGAATGTAACACCATGAGATTTTTTGAAATATTTTTCAAATTAATTTAAATTTATCAACATTTTTTTTCATCTCAGGCCACATTCAATATATCTTGTGATTTATAGACAATAAATAGTCCAACATGTTCTAGAAAAAAAATATATTATCTATAAGTACCCACAATACTATGTTTTTATTTTGGTACACACAATGTATATTTCCTCCAATAACTTACATGACATGAAAGACCTTGTTTTTCCAATCTAAAATGTTCTATTAATATTTCGATTTAAATATTATTATAGTTACGACATAGATTTCAGAATGGAAGTCAAAAATAATATAATCTAATGCATGAGAATATTTTTTACACAGGTATATAAAATGGGTGCTTGGGTTAGCAATTACTTAGAAATGAAAGTAAGTACTATTTAAAAATGAAGAAATTCCATTTCTATGAAAAGTATAACTCATTGTAAAAAAACCATTATATGTTAATAAAGTTTAAAAACCACTTTTGATTAACTTTTTTAATGAAATTTATATTTAAAATATTAAATTATATTTTTTACAGTCATCCAATTGATTTGGTTGGCATAAAATACAAATAAATCCAATTATATGAATAAAAAAGGTATTATTCAAAAAGGAGTTGTACAATTTTTTAATAGAGAACCAATTTTAAATATAAATTGAGATAATTTTAATTATTTTTATTTGAAAAAAACTTTATTATTTAATGTGGGATATCAAAATTTTCTTGGGTTAAATTTTTGGTATTCTTTAATGAGGTTTCATATTTTGATGAATTGTGGAAAATGCAGAATTTTAATTCAAAATTGCCTTTTCATATAATTTATTTATATAGTTAAATAATATTATAATTTGTTTTTAATATATAAGTAGATAAATTTTAAATAAATTATTCCAATTGCGGACAATATAACCAATTTCACATTGAAATTGGACATAAAACCATTTTAAACTTTCATCCATTTTTACTTTAAAAACCCGTTACCTCATCACATATCTTGGATTATTTTTAAATCAATCCATGATAGTTTTGTTTTTATAATTTTAAAAAATAGATTTCAATTTTTTAATCTTTATAATTTTTAATTTCAATTAAGGTCAAATTATTTTTTTACAAAAAAACATTATTGAATGTAATTAAAGTTAATTTCATAGATTAAGGTTAAAACATGTTTACTAAATTGTAGAAAATCAACATATTGTGGTGCATTTTATGTTGGTGGATTATATATTTCTAGTCCGAGTAAGAAAAAATATTTTATTTCATTGAGAACTACATAAGATAAATATATTGAGGCTACTGAAATGTGTGCAATGTTTTTGTGGATGGAATATCATCTTAATGATATGGAATTTGTGGTGATGTATCTGATCGAAATCCATTGTAATAATTCAAGTGCTATAAAACCAAGGTAAAATCCATCACATCACTAAAGAACAAATATTTTTGATATCCATTATCATTTCATAAATGAAAAGATGGAGAAAGTGATTGTGAAGTTGGAGTATGTCTCTACAGAAATATAGGAATAAAAAAATTATAAAAAAGACCTTACCCAAAGAAGTGTTTGAAATGCATAAACTAGTTATTAAAGTTAAGTCAAATCCCAACACTTGAAAAAGTATGTATGTGAGTCCTACTTTCCCTGATGTATGGTGTGTTTTCCATAATGTGATGATATGTGTTCTTTACCCTATTTAAAACCTCAATTGAGTGTCATTTGAGATCATTAATAAAGTGGGAGAAGTTTTTTCTATAAAAGGGGAGAAAATATCTTAATCATGGTAGGTGGAGAAAATTATCGGGGGTAGTGATATAGGGTGATTATCAAATCTTAAGATGCTAAATGTGATCGATAAAAGGTTATATATATCAAAATATGAGGTTCATGATAAATATTTTAGAGTGGGTTTAAAATAAAATGATTCGTTGACGAAATTTTCATACTACTGATGTTTGTCACACTGAGCATGGATCATGTGGGATTCGAGTGTGTGTATAGTAATCCCTTGATTACTATATTAATTTCATGAACAAAATTTTTGTAGAAGATGAAAGAAGATTTAATGAGGAATAAAAATGTGATGAGTTAATAGAAAATTGAAGTGGGGCGATTGTTGATAAAAAATCCATCATGGTAACATTGTATAATTTTTGGGTTTATTGTGTTTGTTGATAATTTCAAATAACTGTGTTTTAGTATGATTGGTGTTGTAGAAGTATATGTTTAAGGTGGTTGAGTTTCTAGGTGTTTTCTAAATTTTGGGGCCTAAAAATCAATATATTTTTTATAGAAAAATAAGGTTATCCAAAAATGAGTTCATAGATCATAGTCCAAAGACGACACTGCATAGATCATGGATTATAAATGAGGTATGTGGAAGGAAAAACAGAATGTCGATAAAGGATTATTTTTGTGAATCGTATAATGCAGACTACATAGTGAAAAATAGTTTTCAGAGGCTCATAGTTCATAAGAGGATAATGGTTCGCTGAAGGCTCATCATTTGTGGTTAAGAGGTGTTGAATTAATGATCCAAAGAGAGATTTTATTTTTTGGTAGAAATCATATGCTTCAAAGGATTAAGGTTCTATGTGGACCACATAACAATGTTCTTGGTGAAGTCTACACCACATCAATGTTTTAGGTAATTTTGAGTAGTGGGTTCTTCAGATTTATTTTCTTATATAAAGACCCATAATCTGATCATTAAGAAGATTTAATTTCATTAAAAAATATAATCACTATGGGAAATTTTTTTGGAATTATGAAGCAGTTTGTGAAGAATAATTCCACGAAAGAAAATTTTTTTGTGGAGGAGTAATTCCACAAAAGAGAAATTCCAGGAAAATATTTTACAGAAGGGGTTTATGGGGTTTGGTATCTAACAAGGGAAAAGTATATATGAACCATAAGTGTCTTACAGAGGAATCATCTATCTATGAAGTGAAGAATTATTGTGAAGGAAAGGTTTTCTGTGAATAAATCATGTTACACGGTGAATAGAAGATCATGGAATGAGCAAGGGAGTTTGTAGAAGATACAAGAAAGATTGTGGTGACTATAGGGAAGTTTTATAAGGGACTAGAAGAGTACACAAAAGTAATTTATGCAAAATAAAAGTATATGGAAAAGAGGTACATCAGTAGAGAATCTTTATACTATTGATAGTTCATTCATTATTGATAATGAAGGGACCTAAATGTCCATAAAATATATGTGGATCCTTTCTAGAGTAGTGAAAAATAGAAGAGGAAGAATGTGATCCTTTCCAGCAATAGTGATACATCAAAAGATAGTTTGGGAGTGACCCTTGGTAAAGTAGTGATATGACTCTAATATTAATATAGGAAGTGAGCCTGGGCATAGAAGTGATCTAGCCCAAACCATGTAAGTTGATAGTGAGCCATAGTGGATTTGGTACATTGGCACATTACCGTTATATGCTCTTTGTATATAGCCCAATGAGGGTGAACCAAGTAAAAATATATTTGTTCTCATGTTTTCTTTCCTACATTACAATCTATATATCATCATCAGATAAATTTGTAATGTATAAGATAAATGTAAACACTAAATAGCAAATAAGGTAACTCGTATTATAAATAGGATTAGATCCTGTGGGGTATGAAGAACTTTGGAAAGAGTATCCATACCCTGATTCACACCCCTCTATGAGTATCTAGGATCCTTTTTAACTAATATTTATAATAAATATATATGTACTATAAAGGGGGTTTGAACACATATAGAGTAAATCGAACATAATGTAAGGATTTTTATCTCAATTTCCATTTATTGAGGAATACTATAATGATATGCAAAAAATTTACTTTATACGGTGTATAAAAATTCCATTTACATGTAATATCATGAATTATTAATAATCTAGGTTATTTTAAGTGTTAGTTCGAATTATTTCACCCAAGTGGATTTGATGTGAATGTTACCAAGTGGTATGGTTTTCTATAATTCAAATTCTTTTTATTAGGTTATATGACTTTTTCATTGATTTTGTTATTATATGGTTATGTGTCTAATGTTTAATGATTATTTTATATTTTATTTGAACTTTTTTTATATGGATTTGAACATTATATAAAAAATTAATTCATTGATTAATTATTTCATCAATAGTATGATCTAGGTAAGGTTTCATGTCTCACTTTTACTTTTTGAGACACATGCCATATTCACCACTTATTCATTTTATAGGGTGTATATACTACCTATTTCATATGTTATATCCTTTTTCTATTTATATTCTTGTTATTTAATGTTTCATTTTATGTTATTTGTTTCCATGGGTGTTATGATTCTAATGATACAAAGTAATGCAATTTTATTTCACAATCTCATAATTATTTAGGATTATTAATCATTAAGTTTATATTGGAATAATTTCTTGATATTTCAATTATAAGCCCATTAAATTTTATTCTAATATATTTAATCATTATTTTTTTAATAGTACCATTTAACCCTTAATTGGAACATAAAATAAATGATAAAAATATTTTATGAAAATATTAATTATTTATCTTTTCAGTGAAAAATGATTTTTCATCCACAGAAAATATTTCAAAAAACATTTTCCTAAATGTTTCCAACATTTTCCAATTTGTTAGATAAATACATTTTTACCCATGAATGATTTTTTTTCAAAATTTTTTGAATGGAAGCTTCATTTCATTTTTCAAACGAGGTACTTTTTGATTTTTTTTAAAATAATGGGAATAGATTTTTTGACACTATTTAAGGGATTATCTGCTATCATGAACACTCATTTCATTTAAGCCTCTATTACAAGATTCCATGATTTTATTTATTAATTTTTTTCCAAAAATTTCCCATAAATTATCTTTTTAATGTGAAATTCAACATGAATTGGATATTTTCCTCAAGAATGTTTTAATGGAATTGTAATGTATTTCAATTTTTTAATAATAAAAATCCTCATTTTTCATGTGATTAATTATAAATATTCTATAATAGTTCATTGCTTATTGTAAATCTATATGGGTTTTGACCAGTCAGACTAGGGATGTTATTTTATGATACATTTTTCCATATTACTGTAGATATTTTTGATCACGTTTAACGATTGGGGAAATTATTAACATTTCATATATTACATTTTTTATAAATATTTTAATTTTTTTAGGTTTCCCCCTTACATATAGGGAAATTCATTGTATTTAGTATGTGATGGGCGAGGTTCACAATAACTCTTCAATGCATTAGGAGGTCTCATGAGAGAAACTAGATTGAGTATTTGGATGATTCCTTACCAATTTATATAAGATTTATTGGCATGAGGCCTTTACAAAATGTTTATTATCTTTATAATTATAAATTCCCATATTGTGAAATTAGTTACAGATGAACATGTGATTATTTTACTACTTATACTATCTATGGAAAATTTTCATGATCATGTGATTATTTATATGGAATTAATTGATAATAATTTATTCCTAATATATTATTCTTCATGATCAAGATAATGATCAAATAATTGTTTTTAGTTTTTTAGATTCACATATTGATTACTTCTAATGTATTTATGATATCTTCCATTGTATTCATTTTCTTACTGAGATTTGAGCCCAACCCTTATGTTTCCTTACCTAATGATTATAGTAAATGTATTGTGATTTAATTTCATGGATATTTTAAAGGGAATAGTGGTTATCTAAAATAAAATTCTATTTTTTATATACTTTTTTAAAGGAAATGTGATATTGATGCATGTATATAGACTTCCATACTACAAAACTATTTATTCCCTTAGGACATAATTTTTTGTAACTAGCACCAATGTGATAAAGTTACCAATGACACAAGGATAATAGGCTTGTAGTATTTTACTTTAATAAATGTAAAATATATCTATATTTTAATTAATTTCCAAATCAAAAGAATTATATCTCAGAAATAATAGACAATCCCACAAATATATGGTTTAATGTCATTTAGGATCAGTTGCTTATTTTATAATACTTATGAAAACATCTCCATAATTTAACCACACAACACTACCTTATATAATTATCATATGTTATTCTCATCTTCATTACATATGGAAGATAAAAATTAAAAGTGGTGAAGTCAAATGACCAAAATTTGAAAACTTATCCACATGTCATCAAGGGTTCTATAATGAGAATGGAAAATCAGAGGATAAATATCTTTTTAAAAATAACAAGTAAAAATCATTATTTACCACAAGTCATGATAAAATGACTTGTAATATCAAATTAATAGTCATGAACAATAATAAAATAGAATGAGATAATAAATATGATCCATTGAAAAAAATCATAAGAACATTAATACATATATATCAGTTTCATTAAAAAATGTCAGTGAATTATGGTGTAAAACAAAAGCTTGGGGAATCATTATATTTTGAGAATATATGATAATGAAGAACCTCTATTTTGATAGAATATCCAAGAAGGATCTCTATTAAAATTTTGAGTGTATCAAAAAGGTATCACTCTTTATGTTGTGACAATATCCATGAAGTATCACTAATTATATTGAGAGCGTATCCAAGAATGATAACCCTTTATGTTCAAATCATATCAAGAAAGTCTTACACATTATGTTTGGATTATTTATAATAAGTCTCACCCTTTACATTGCGATCATATCCATAAAGTATCACCCTTTATGTTGTAAATATATCGAAAAATTATAACCCTTTATGTTTTAAACATATCCAAGAAGACTCATTCTACATTATCTACTAAGATATAAAACATTTTACAATGAGTTAAAGAGTGATATTATACTCCATCCATCATCATCTACACATATGGGCTACAAAATATATCAATCATTTCACCATATTCTAAAAACACATTAGAATAAAACATTCATTAGATAGATATTAAATGGAATCACATTAAGAAATCCTTAATAATTCCATCAACAATGAAAACTTGATATACCAATGGAAAATAAATGGGTATCAAAATTTATTCAACAAAAATCTCTATAAATAATATTTAATCAAGATAAAAATACATACTAGTATTTAAACCGTATACATAAAGTGCATATTTTAAGTCAATAATTTCCATAATCAATCATTGTGTTGACTATTCATAGAGAGTCTTCGATAAATGAAAGAAAAAAATAGAATATTTACAATTTAATGGAATTCAATGAAAATGTAAGTGTATTCATATATTATTTCCAAGAAAGAAAAATGATGTTATAGAGAATTAGTTGGATAGATAAGAACATTATATAACTGATCAAGATAAATAATTTAAATGATAATATTTTATGATTATCCTTAATACGGAATAATATATATCAATAGATATTGAAATAGAAGAAAATACTTCATATGAATTTTAGAATAAAAATATTTTTGAAATAAAAAATTTCCATGTTTTTTTAAATAATTTTAAGAATATATTATATTAAACTTGGGAAAAATTAGTTTGTTTTAGAAACCATCAAAACATAGAGGTAATTTTTCATATATAATGATAATGGTGGTTAATGATATTTCCACCACGAGATCCTCAAATAGATTATTTTATTTAAAACAATCCATAATCAAATCATTCAATTGATTTTATTTTAAATATTTTGAATAGAATTTCATGAAAATAGAAAACTAAATTTTCAATATTGTAACTAGATGAAGTAAAATAAAAATAGTGTGTAGTCGAATATAAAATATGAGTTAAAACGAATATAATTTTTAATTAATTTAAAATAACATTATTGAATACAAATATGCTTAAAATAAATAAATAAATTTCAATTCAATAATATATAAAGTGTAAAAATATCGAAATGATTACTAGAGTAGAAGAAAATGTTTTGATATTCGAATAGAGAATAAAATTTCTATATATGGGTTATTACATTTTCATGATCACAATTTTAAAATGGGATTGGTAAATGAAATCTTATGCTTTGAGTATCATTTATGTAAAAAATATCATAATAGAAACTGAATGAAGATGAAATTAAAATAGAATTACAAAAATATAAATCATGATATAATATAAAATATTATACGTATATACACAATATAAATATAAATTTGATCGTAAGAAGGAATAAAACTAAAAAATTTGAATTGAGACCAAGAACCACTTTAATGTAACCTAATCTACATAGAAATAATCATATGTTAAAGATATAATAAGAAATAATTATAATTTTTACAAAATTAAACGATATAAAAATACAATGTCTTTATTATGTAGAATAAAACAATCTTAGAACAATATATTTCATTAATAATGATTGTAACTCAATTGAAGTAAAATTGGTTGGCATAAATCCTTACCTTGGTCTTGATTTTCTCAAGGAATGTGACAAAAATAACAAATAATAAAATTATATTAATATGGTTCCCTGTTACAAACAGAATTTATCAATATTTAATTTTCTAAGGAACATTTATAATCATATTCTAATTATTAATTATATTGTTTCTTCATCTGTTTGTTATTTGAGGTGGCTATATAAATTTCTACATAAGTCTTTATTTTTTGACCATGGATTATGGTGTTTTATAATTACATAGTAATATATATATTTATTGTTATATATTTAACTGATAATTATATTAATCAAAAAATTATATAGTTATATAGATATTTATAAAATGAACTCAGATTAGGATATGTACTCTAATATGTTCATTTTGGGAGGTCCGCCAAATTATAT
Source organism: Viscum album (assembly GCA_963277665.1). Taxonomy (NCBI): domain Eukaryota; kingdom Viridiplantae; phylum Streptophyta; class Magnoliopsida; order Santalales; family Viscaceae; genus Viscum; species Viscum album. The sequence continues at coordinate 1,428,709,909 of OY728147.1, read as the reverse complement.
TTTTTTATTATCAAAGACACATTTTAGGAGAAAGTGTGAAACCAAAAGTTCAAACACCAAATGAAAAGAGAATGTGATTTAAAAAAATTAAATCTACAAGACTCATTATTTATACAAAATTTCCAAAAAATAGAACGTACATAAGTCTATAGATCCTCTGTTAGAAGTTATTCAAAATGGAAAGCTAAAATTTCCCAGGACTGTAAGTATTCATATTTGGTAACCTTCACTTAATTGAATCACATGATTATAATGAGATCATACTTTTCAACCCATGCACATCGCTTAGAATTTCCCTCAACGTTTAGTGGCCTTCTAATCATCTTTTTAACATCTACTTCACATAAATTAATCCTAAAAACCAATTCCTTCATTTTTTCATCTGAATTCATAAAAAATTATAGGTTTGGTTGAAAATATTATCTCTCTTCCCTTTTTCAATTGGATCAATAAATGATGTATCCCCTATTCCCGTGCCTCTTCTCGAAGAGAGTTTTCAAACTGCTTGGAATCAATTTCCTCTATCTTAACTATCGATTTCTTGGTAGATATTGTCTTAATTGGGAGTGGTATGTATGAATATTCCATTATCCATCTCTTGTTACCTCTTTGACTCATCCTTTTTCTCGGGATGGGTGGTCTATTTCATTGAAATTCATCATGGTAGTCACCTGAAAGGAAAGCCATATGACTCATCATTAGGCACACCTAGATCCTCCTTCCATCCATTGAGACCACATCCCCAAAAATATCCTATCATTTTCCCCATATAAATAGATGGTACCTCTATAAGTTGAGTTTTATTTCTCGAATCCAAGGCCCATTGGCATGTTTTTAGGTCAGACTGTTTGAGAAGTCACCTGTTTTAAGTACATTAGAATCCACCTTTTGTCCTATAATTTATTGTTTCCCCTGATTCCATCCTTGATCAGTAGTTTAATTCCTTGAATGATCTATCTCTACATATTATGGATCTATAGGTGTCTTCAGGCCTTTATCAAGAACTTCATCATAATTTCCTTTCTCCAAAGGAGCATGCATAGACTCGCTGGGGGCTCTCAGATTAATCCTCAATTGATTAAAGACCCTAGATGTCATTACCCTCCATCATTACACTTTGCACATTTGTGATATAAAGACCAAAGGAAACCCCCATATGCTACTACCAAGAATATTTTCACCCCACACTTTTCCATAACCATTTTCACTTCCTTCTATGCCCCCACCCTTCACATTAAAAAAAACCATTCATCCACATAGACAAGTAGTCACCTAATCCCCCAATTTATTATAAATGGAGAAACATTCGACCCGTGATTAGTATAATAAATATTGTCTTTAACAAAATTCATCACCCACTATAATCCAAACAATCTAGAAAGGAATTCCCAATGAGTCCACTTCCACACAGACCCATATAAAGATCGGGTGGCAGAGGTGTCTATTTCTATTATCAAAGCATAAAAAAATACCCATGAGGTTCCCTAACATTCTCTATATAGAGGGGTTTTGAAATGGAAGCATATGTTAAGTAAAACTTACCCATATTTTAATCAAATAGGATTAACACTTCATGTGAAAGTCCTAAAACTATTTAAATAAAAATAACTGATATCCATTACAGTTGTGGGGTGCATTGGACTACGCCTAGATCAAATCCTCCTCCAATTCAAAATGAATCATAATATGATTTTTGTTGAGCAAACACACAGTCTATCTCTATCTTGTAAATTATTGTACCCAAAAAACAAATCTATCAAACACGCCCACCAAATATCATATATGATTGAACTGAGAAATCATTGTAAGATTTGTAATTTCATATGCAACGTTAAATTTTGGAGTCGATATTTGAAGGTTAGGGTTTCTATAGAAGAGATATGGTACCTTAGGTTAATGAGTGATTGAAGGGAATGAGGGATGTATGTTAGGGTTGGATAAGGGAGATAAGATAATAGATGTATCCCCCCTCAAGGTTCATTGAATGTCCCCCGTCTTTAAGTAGAGGGGCCAGATTAAAGATTTTCACCATCATAGAACATGAGCGTCCATCATGAAAATTTGGAATCACCCCTTGAATGTAAAATATTATCATTATATAATAATAATAGTGTACTCAAAATCATTTTTAACATTAACTAATTTTATTAATGGAATACATGTTGTGTGCTGATGGAAAATAAAACACTCAATTTTGTCGATGTGGTACTTCGAACATACACATTTTCATTGTTCTTTTCTTTTTTTAGTAATATTAAATTAATAAATTTGTGTTTTTAAATTAAAATAATAAATTTCTAGTCTATTAATGTTACTGAGTTCATTGTATTACTATAATTATATTAGTTATGGGTCTGAATTATGAAGAATAAGAGGATAATATTTATGCAATACTCACTTTCAGAGCTTGAACCTTCTATTGAATGTCTCCTTGGAATCAAGGGGGTTAAGATAATTAATTGAGACCAAAGGCTTAATAAAATGGGATATTATTCTATTATGTGGAAATTTATCGGGCATAAGTATGAAATTCAAAGGAATAATGTTAGCATGAACGGATGGAAGTGTTTCTATTTTAAAGTGATGAAAAGAAACTTCTGTTAATATCAATTAATTTATTACAATGGAATGAAATTATATTTAGGTCAATGGGTCAAAAATTAATAAATAATGGAGTTTCATGTGAGATAATTGAAATAAAGAATACAAACCTCATATTCCAATACCTTTTTATCATATTTCAGGTCATTTATTCTTATATTTCTTCTATTAATATTTTTTATACCAAGGTGACTTGTTTTTAGCCATGAAATTAATATTTATTTGAAAAATAATGTTTAAAAACAATATTAAATTTAGGTTATAGAAGAATATATTTATTCCCACAAATAATACCATTGTATTTATAAATAATATATAATTATATTTTAAATTACAATTTCTAATATATAGAGAAATTGTGTCTATGAAAAATTACATTTTCAGCAATAAGTGTTCTTAATTTTAGATAACATTAATTATCAATTAAATTGGTGATAAAATATCTTTATATATGTAAAAAATTCATATCATGGACTTTATATCAGATAAATCATCTTTATTTATTAGATAAAAATGTTACAAATTAAATTAACTTGTTTTTTTTTGAAAATAACCCTTTCACAATTATAATGGCCATTAAATTTTATCTTAATAATAATAAATTTATGCCTAAAATAAAATTGGACATTTTACGTAATATTAACATGTTGATATGAAATATGAAATCCAAATATTTATATTTTGTTTCTAAAAGTGATGACAACTAATTTTTTATATTTTATAATAAAAATAATGTTTGGAGTAAATTATTAGATAATATTAAGATATTTATTTTAGGTAAAAGAAATTAAAAAAAATATAGTGATTTATTTTATATTAAATATATATATTTAATAAAAAAATGAAATGTATTTTAATTCATTAATGAATTATGATATTTTTATTATTGTTATGGTATTGAAAAAATTAGTATAGTTTTACTATCAACCCAAAAGTCGAATATTTTAGAATAATTTAAAAAAAATCCCTTAGGCTATTTAATTCAAGTGGAATTGTAAAATGAAGATCATTTAACAAAAAAATATTATATTTATAAATTTACCTTTTAAATAAAAATTCAATATATATATAAAAACTTTTATTTAAAAATTACATTTTAAAACATTATATGTTCTTAATATTATTTTTTATTAATTTTATAATTGGATAAAGTCATTTTTTATTCACTATAGGTTTTATTATATTTATATTTTCATTATAATAAACATTTCATGTATAATTTTTTGTTTTAGGTTTTAGGTGGAGAAATCTATTGAACTTCATGTTAATTTTAAAAAAAATATTCAAAAATATCTCGCGTTAGATGAAACATAAAAATCACATCACTACCACCAAAATATCAATCCATAACCAGAATTTAAATAACCAAAAATATATTTTGAAAAATATATAATAAAAAGACCATCATCAGTATCTTTAAAGTAATGATTATTTAAAATTTTTATCTAATTACCAAATATAATTATTATTCTATTTTTTTAGTATATTTCAAGATCCAAAAAAATAAGAAGCATGTATTTCAATGTTCAATTCAAAATATTAAGAAACAACCAATATTCTCTTCGAACAAAAAATATTAACCCATTTAATGAATAGTATTATTTTTAATTAATTTTAAATTGTGTTTCTAGTACTCAGTATAATAATAAATAAGATTACAAGGATAAGAAGTATCACATATGATATAGTTCTCATCAAAAAAATAATAATACACAAATAAATGATATTTTATTTTTCCAAAGTATTTGAATATAATAGTATCATTATAATACAGGTTTCACATCATTCCCAAAATATTTCATACTTTTTTTATTGATATATTTTCTATAATTATTCAACCAGTTTTATTATAGATCATGAATTACTATATGGATCACATGAAAAAAATACATATAAGAAAATACAGGAATGGAAGATCCCTTTTAGTCAACAATAATTATATTTATTTTTCTATACAATTGATTCATATGAATTACCTAGTGATAACAAAGGCATGATACTATCATAAATGTCATAAAATAAAAGATAGAAGGGCTTGAATCCCTAAAAACGATTCGAGATAATTGTTCCCAATAAACCAAGGTGCTAGAATCATGAAATTATCTGGTTTAAGTATGGCTGTGATGCAATTGTTTGAAAAGGTTTCAATAGAAGAGATTTAAAATCATAAAATAATGATCATGAACCTTATTTATAGTGAATGTTTAGAGACAAACTATTTGTTTTCAGGGATTACACTTTATTAATAGATCCATAGATCAAAGGGTACATATGAAAACATATAATTTGAATAAGTCTACCCCTTGAATCTATTGAAAATTTAATATAGTTTTACATACTTTTTAAAACACTATGGATTTACCTATAGTGTGGTTCATGTGTTTTAGATGCCCAAAAACCAATGTGATTGACCACTAAGGCATAAGGAAAAGTCCCTAGATATTTGGTCTACCATGATAAAAACTCTAGCATGTGGTGCATTAGTGAAAATTTTTAACCTTACTCTGATAAAGATCAAAATCTCATAGAGTTTTTCCTTAACAAAAAAAATCCCCTCAAATGGATACCCTTATGTGTTTCAATATTTTTCTCTCATTAAAAGTGACATCCTTTTGAAAAAAAACTTCCAAAAAATCAATAAAAGATGTTTAACAACCTATGGTGTAACAAAACACTATGTAATCAACCATAACATATCTAAGAACTAATATTATATTAATTGGATTAAATTTTTATATTGGATTCCCATGTAAAAGTAAAACATTTTACAATCATCAATAAACAACATGTGGTATACCATTATGGGAGTTATGAACTATGTAATGGTAGTTCAATTTACTATGCATATATGGAAAAGTTAACCTAACCATTTTGAAAAAATAAAGATATGATATTACCATAATGTAAGTCTACAAAATCAATTATACAATTATGTGAAAACCAAATCCACATATACATGAGAAATATGAAACCAAATTTATATTTGTTTATAAAAATGTGCCTTTACATACATATGGAAATGATATATAATGATAAAATTATATTTTAAAACTTTTTTACATAATTTTAAAAAAAAATTTAAATAAAAAAGTTTAAATTTTATCTTCACATAAATAATTACAAATGACTACAATAAATATTAAATAATATTAATAATTCTTGATTAATTATTCATTTTAAAAAATATATATGAAATCTTTATTTTTTTCGTAAATTGATATAACTTTTTCAAATAATCATTTAAAAATATGAAAACAATATTGAACCACTAATTATGCAAGAATTAAAAAGGAACGAATCAAGGATGATTCAAATCTTTACATATACTCTTTTAATATATGTCACAATTGAATTTAAATTTATAATATGGGTGCAGTCCATAATTATATATCCACTCAGTGCATTGATCGGTCTCATGAGAGTTATATTATAGAGTAATCGTCATCCATTCCTATTATTATTTTTATCATGATTCCTCAACAATATGTTTTTGAAATTCATAAATACAAATTTCCTTTATTTACATCATTATGAGATGATTTAATTTAATCAATGTGATTATTTATTTATTTTTTATACCATGTATAATGTTATGATGATGAATTCAATAACAAGGAATTATTATTTTTATTTATTACAACTATGTTACTTACTGATTGAAAATAAACTTTTTATTGATTTGAAAATCCACCCAATACAATGCACACTGCAAGATCCGGATGGTCTAAAGTAGTGCAACCCCATAGAATTGTTAATAAAAAATGTCATTCCCTCATTAAGAAAAGATCCCAAGTTAAATAAGAAAACCATACTTCGATTCCTGGGTTCCATCGACGCCAGAAATTTGGCCTCCAAATTCCCTTCCCACCATGTATGAGAGATCTCAATATGACTCCCCATTAGCATCTTTCGTCTCCTAACAGTATAAACAATATTCCAAGGAAAACCACATTGATCAAGCAGTGCTTTGTACAGGATCATCGAGTCTATCTCCACCATCTTCAAAAAGATTCGCCTTTGTGTACATACCTCCAGTCCCGTAACCAAGGCCAGATCCACCTCCTACAACACAACTCCTCTTCTATAAGAAGTCGCAAAAGCCGCAAGAACTGACCCCTCTTGTTTTCTGACAACGCCACCCCCATACATCTCCCCATAAAGAAGCGAAACACCTGCATTGAGTTTGAGCCCTTGGGTAGGGGCATGCCAGATCACCCATTGAACTTACCCCAAACTACAGACCTGGTTGTCGCAACACCGGTTCAGCACAGTAGCACACATAGACATAACAGATTGACACTCCGGACTCATCCAGATCAAATCTGGAAGGAAAGTTTTCACTTTGAAGATAATTCTCACCTATGATTTTGCAATTCTTTTGCGGCGAGACTCATTTCTAGCCTTCCAAATTGTCCAACACCCTTCTATTAGGATGATTGACCTTTATTTCCTCTCATCCCCCTGTGTACCAGTATCCCTAAACCATAAAATTAGGAAGTTATCATGCACCCCATTTTACCCATCCCAACTGATGAAGGTTCCAACCGCCTTCCACACCCCTCTATCCCATTCGTTGTCATAGAAGATGATTCCCACTGATTCAAATTTGGGAGACCTACAACACCAACATATAGAAGCCATATTTACTCCCATTATTTGAAGATTATCATCCGTAGGTAGGGCTTTATTCCTCAAACTCCACAACAGATAATTAAATTGGGAGGGAATCTCCTTAAACCATAAAATCTCCCCCATGGATCTTCATTCGACATGTCCCTCATTGCACAATTAAAATACTTGGTGGAAGAATATTCCCAACATAGAAGCCAAGAAAATAAGTCTATCATGAGTTTCACTCATGACTATGTTGCTGAAAATGAAAAGCTGGCTCTCATCAAGAACAGCCTATAAAAACCCAGGATGATGGATTGCCTCATAAAAGGATGGATCTAGAGTGGGGAATCCTGGGAACCACATCTTTCCAACCCCCCAATCCAGCTTCCAAAAGTTAATATTACCTCTTCCCACAATCCATTGAGAGTGATGATACAAGGTATCGAGGTATGGATGAATTAGGTTCCATATTCTTGTAGAATGAATTCTCTAGTTATTCATATTCATTCCATAAATATCCTGCGTTGCTCTGCCCCAAAGAGATCAGCCTACGAAATCCTCCAATTCAAGCTTAGCATGAATCCCTTGCATGGTTGCAGAGACATTCCTCAAATTAATTCCCCATCAGATAAAGGCCTTGCCAGCCATTTCCCTAAATCCCATCGATGATTTACCTCTATCTTACCATCCCATATAAATGACACCATAATCCTCTCTAGGTTAGAAATCACACTTTTCGGAACCTTTAGGGTAGAAAGAATGTGCATGGTAATGGAAAATAAGACATTGTTAACAAGAGTTATTCGACATCCAAAGGATAGAAACCTGTTTTTCTAGCTGTAGATGCATCACATAATTTTGCTTATGAGCTTCTCAAAATGATAAACCCTAAGGGATAAAAAACTAATCAGGGCCCCAAGGTATTCCATGGTAGAGGAACCTCTACACATATGCAAGTTGTTACCCAATTCCCTCTCCGTTCTCGCTGATATCCTCCTCGATGTAAAGAAAATACTTTTATCTTTGTTCACCACTTGCCCACTCCACTTGCAGTATTCTATTAGGATCCCATTCAGCCCTTACACTGAACATCTACTTCCATTGATAAATATAATTGTTTCATTCGAAAACATTATGTGAGTAATACTCATTGTGGCATTCTTGTTATGATAAGGTATAATTTTCCCATTGTTGAGACCCTTATTTATATAGCAGTTGAATGCATTTTGGGAGACAATGGAAAGGGTGGGGGACAATGGATCCCCTTGACTAAGACCTCGACAAGCCTTAATGAACCCAAACTGCCAACCCATAAATGCCATTTCAATCCATTTCGAGCTAAAGAAACGAAAAATAAGGTCCCTAGTCCAATTGGAGAACCCCATGGAAGCCAAGACTCGAAGAAAAAATCCCCATTCCAACATATTGTAAGCCTTTCTAATGTATAATTTAACCACCAAATTTCCTCTGAAGGACATTTTGTTAATGCCACAGACCATTTAATAGACCATTCCCATCACTCCTTGCATGGACCTCCCTTTATTAAAACCATGTTGTTCAGAATTCATCCATGCTTCCAGGTGAATAGCCATCCTTTTGATGATTATACTGGCCAAAATCTTTTATGGTATATTACACATACTGATGGGCTGATACTAATCAATGGACTGAGGAATAAACACCTTGGGGATATGAACCATCTTTGAAGCACATGAATTGTGCGGAAAATGTCCCACCTGAAAGAAATCATGAACAACAAGCACCCGATCCCCTTTAACAATGTCCCAATTCAGCTGGTAAAATTAAACATGAAATCCATCAGGACCTGGTGCACAGTTTGGATTCAATGTCCAACAAGCCTCCCACACTTCATCATCATATGGGCTTCTTCTCAGGCCCTCATCCATGTAATCTGAAACACTACATGGAATTCACTCAAAAATCTCAGTCATGCCTCTCGGGTACCCCCCGCCATCACAGGATTAGGAGCTGCCAGTACGGAATGTACAAATTCATTGATCATTCACCCTACCTCCTCACAATCATTGGAATAGGATCAATCATCCCTGAGAATGTTATGCCTCTGGACAAGCCGACGTTCTCTAATTCATGCATGGAAGTAGCCAGAGTTGCACTCCCCCTCGCGAAGCAATTTAACCCGTGCATGTTATCTAACCAGCCATTCCTATTTCAGAATACAATCAGTGAGATTATCCTCTTTAATTCTAAGATCTCTAAACAAGGAATCATCCCATTCCTTGTGCAAGAAATTCTCCATGTTTTCCACCTTCAAACTGATCTCGTCCATGTCTTGATCATGAGCATGAATTTTCTTTCTCCAGGCGTGAAGAATCATTTTGAGCTGCCTTAGCTTGTTGTGAAGATTGGTGCACGGGTTTCCATGGCACTGCAAATAAATAACCCACCATCATGGGGTTACCATTGTTAGCGATGTTACATTTATCCAATGTGACCATGTAAATTTTAACCATGATTTTGAGTTTATTATTTCATTTTGACTAGTTTTCAAGATTCCATTATGATTGTGAACTTCCATCTGTATGACTTGAAATATCCAATGTGCTTCTCAAAACACCAATAAATAGAACCAATATATCTTCCAGGATGATCATCATGTTCATCATGGTAGGTCAAACCATAATTTTATATTTACACTATATATTCATTTTCATTGAAATATGTTTATTATATTCATATTATATCTTCAATATATGACCACAAAAAAATTATAGTATAATAATAATTGTCAATGTTGAAACTAATCTTCCATAAGTTGGTTTATTTCACACTTATATATCACAAGTTATTATTTATTATAACTAGATATAGAATAATCATACCATAACTAAATCCACGGGGTTTACAATATTTATATTTGTATTTTTTAATTAACTAGAATCTTATTCCTCCACCCTTAATGACACCCTAAAATAGTAATGAAAGGAGAAAGGTTTGTTTCAGTGGTGAGGGAGGGAAGATGAATTAATTTTATATATAGAACAAGAATCTTCATTGTAGTGCATATTTTAGATTTTGGAGGTATTGACTGTGACATAGTTGTGGAAAAATGGAGTAATGGTCAATTTTAATGGTTCTGGTTATTTTTATATTTATCTAATGTAGAGTGTGGGCTATTATGTGGATGTTATTAGTTTAAGTTTGGGTATTTCTTCCAATTTTTTCATCATTACACCATAGAATATATTTTTAATGTAATATTATTTTTAGGTCTTGGATTCTATAATGTAGAGAAGAATATTATAACACAGTCCTCGATGTTCATTTATTGGATCTATCCATTGACCATAGCATATACAACATCCATGATTTTATATTGCCATATTAATTTTTTATTTTTTCTCTTATAATTATCCCTTGGTTTCCCAAAGAGTTTTTAGAGAAAAATAGGGTTATATATTCAGCACTTTTTGGATCATTGTTGAAGCATGATAAGGGGAAACAGTGAACTAGCCCAGGGAAAACTATGTGCCATAGAAAATGGTTATGTCTAGGCCACACGACCATCAGTACGAGCATGAACCCTTCCCCTTGAAACTGTGTGGCCTTGTTCTACTTAGATGGAGTGGGAAAAATGATTTCCACATGGTCTGGAAAACCATGTGGGATAACCATTAAACCTATCAAGGTCATTAAGAATTGGTAATTTATTATTTTCCCTCTTCCGATTTAACACTAAATCACCCTTAATCAAGGATATATGGGATTTTCATCCCTAGGATCTTCTTAGACTCCTTCTTGGACCCCTTGAACTCCATTTTGGGGGGTTTAGACTGGTATCTTCTAGGAAACATCATGTATGTATCTTTTCTCATGATTTTTGCATTTTATAGTGTTTTTCATCCACCCTTTTGGGTTATTCTTTTCTAGCAGATCGATTTACCTTATAAGGTATTGATCATGATTTCATGGGAAAAATAATGATTTTTGTTTATCAATATCTCTTTTTAGGGTGCTTTTGAGGTGAGGTTATGGTTTATCATCAAATTCTAGAAAATTCCATACTAGGTGGTTCACTACATTCACTTTTTTAGATGAGTTTTGTATTCATTCATGGTTTCACAAATGAATTCTATATTTTTTTGTTGTGTGAAATGTGTTTTAAAATTTATTTGAAGTGAGTATGGGTTAGAAGATGATTTTTTAATATATGACTATTGTGATTCATGTTCACCACTTTTTTTCCTTATAAATATGTCCAATGGATTGTGTGGAAGGAAAAAATATGTTTTAAAATTTCCTTGATGTACATATGAGATGAAATATGGTATTATAAAGGAAATGGGGTTTTGTTGCATATGATATTATTTATTATGTATCTTAAAAGTGTGCTAAATTTTTTTAAGTGATGTTAAGGGTATTTTAAATGGGATTTAGTGTGAGTATCAATTTGAAAATGTATTTCATTATGAAAAAATATGTTTTCAATGTGGGAATTGATTTTTGAATGAATGTGATAGTGAATGAAATGATTTTCCATGTGCGATTATGTTTCATGGCATGTGTATGTGAACATGATGATTTATGTGACATGTGAAATAGATATTGATCACAAAGGGAACCCCAAGTATCTTAGTGGGATGACTAGAACAATAATGTTAGTTGATTTGGTGGGGATGAGGCAAGGTGTCATCTAGAAGACTTAACAATACAACACTAACTAAACATGGGACATGATCATAGAAAGAATGACCTTAGGATGTGTTCCACTATTGTGGCTCTTTCATGAAGATGTATTAGGTTTTTTAATTATGTTTTTAAACCACTATACCATGGTATTAATTCCCCTCTAGTGGATCATGAATGAAGAAACTATGGGGTTTGGGTGGAGGAGCATATCACTGAGGTACAAGGTTTTTATGGTTCATCCAGTTCTAGTTACCTATAGGGATATCTCATGGTGTTCTCCAGTGATGTGATGATTTTAGGATATGCGGAAAATGATGAGAATACATTGGACCAATTGGACACTTTAAATACATTGAATTCTTATTTTGAGAATGTTTTTCTTATAAATGTTATCCTTAAAATTTGTTACATAATTTTTTTTCCAAGTTATATATTTAAAAACTTATATAGAGTTATTTGGTTTGATTTAATGATGTAATGATTTTTTATTCATTATGATTAATGGAATTGTTCAGAATATGTGATTATTTCTGAAAAATTGTAGATTGGTGTATTTATGGTTTTCTTTGATTGTTGTTGTGTTAAGTAGTAATATGGACCCCTATAGATATCTTTTTAATACACTAGAATAGTCTATAAAGATTTATCCTTTACCAATTAATCAGAGACTAGACAAAGTAGTGGTTCAGGTGGACCGTGCTTTGGGACATGGAGTATAAAATAGTCATGCTCATATTGGGGAAGCTAATCTAGGTCCTAGAAAGGACATGGCTCATAATTTTTTCATGAACAAGCCCCATTCTTTACTGGGTAGAACTGATACCCAAGAAGCTATAGATTGGATTGAGAATATTGATAAGATGTTTGAGTATCTTGATACTCAGGAGGAAGTCAGGGTAAATTGTTCTTCGTTTCTGTTTTAAGGTTAAGGTCAGAAGTGGTGGGACTTAATGGTGTAAGATGGGTATCATGAGATGATATAGTGTAATTACCTCAAGGTCATCATTAACGAGTAGTATTTCTCGATGAACTTATCCTTTACGAAGTCCCATGAGTTTTTGGGTCTTCTCTAGGAAGACAAGACCATTATGGATTATGCTAATCACTTTTCAGAGTTGGTTTGTTTCACACATGACGTAGTTTCTAATGAGTAGGTGAAGGCTCAAATGTTTGGGATGGTTTTGTGATTGAAGGTCCGATCCGAATTATTTTTATTCATGATTAAGACTTATGATGGGGAGTTTGATCATGCTATGATGGTAGATATTGATCATATAGTATATTATAGTTTCTATGGATCAATTTAAAAAATTTCACTGGTTGGTGGCATCTCATCTGAGAATAAGAGGAAGCGATACAGAAAAGAGAAGAGGGGTGGTGGTAGTTTTGGCCACCCTTCTATACTGTATTCATATGCGACTTTTGATGTTGTGTCTATTCTATGCCATCCATGTGGGAATGATGGACAGATGCGATTTCAGTGTTTAGCTCCTCCCAGATCCTTCCAAAAATGTGAAGATATGGGGTGATTGAATCTTTTTTGCAAGGTGTCATTCCCATACCAAAGTGGATCAGGATCAATATCTTATAATGTGATTTGAGCCTTGTGAGAACCATCTAGGACATTGTTTTATCAGTTTGGAGGTCATGGTAGTAGGTATGGATCTAATTCTTGGAAGACTAAGTTTAGGCTTGATCCATATTTCATTGGTTTTTCACACGATTAGCCTGATATGATGCATATTTATGCCATGGATTGAGAACCAATGGAAAATGATGTAGGGTTTTGATGGTTTAAGGTACCATTATTATTGCAGCATATTTGGATACTGTCATATTTGATATTGGTGTCTTTCTTTCTTTTATTTCTACACATATTGTAGGAGAGTTAAAGTTATCAACTGAGTTTATGCCTTATGTGATATAATTAGTAATTCCTCTTGGTATTATATGATAGAAGGGTTCCAGGTGTCTATCTTACATGCTTACTCTATTAGGGGTCGACTAGAATAGGTTTTTCTGTCATTAGATGTGGAAGTTTTTGACGTGATTATTTATATAGAATGGATTATCTTTTTTTTAGATGCACATCTATTTTGAGAAATGAAAAGTACATTTTGGGGAACCTTATGGAATTACCTAGGGTTTTAAAGGTGAATATGATTCTCGATAAGGATGTGATGGACCTCCACTCTAGGAATTAGGAAATCTCATATGTCACATATCATCGCTCATTTTGGAGGAAGGTGGTAGTTTTCTAGAAGATAGATTACCTCCCATGGTGGATGAGTTCCCAATGTATTTACATAGTATTTTTTGAGGTTTCCCTTAGAGAAGGATGTGGAGTTCAATATTGATTTTTCAATGCGAACATGAATTCTATCTTTCCCCTAAAATTTTAATGTCTCTACCGAGTTGAGGTACGTAATTTTAAAACTAGAATATTTGAAATACAATGGATCCATTAACTCAAGTGTCTGTACTTAGGCCACCATAATACTATCTTTGAAAAAGGATGATGTATCACATTTGTAATGTATTTATTATTGAAAGTTGAACAAGGTAACAGTGAAGAATAAATACAATTTTCCCCATATTGATGAAATTTTATTATCAGATTAATGTAGAGAGGTGGTTTTCCAAGATTTATTTTTCATTCTGGGTATCACTAAGATAGAATCATGGAGTCAGTTGTTCCCAATATGGCTTTCAAATGTAGGTACTACCATTTTGAGTAACTGGTCATGACTTGAAAATTAACAAATGATCTAGCAGTATTTATGGTGCTTATGAATTGAGTCTTCCACCAGTACCTTGTCTACTTTTTTTTTGTATTTCTGAATGAAATATTGGTCTCTTATAAGACAAATCAAGAGTATGAGACGCATTTGTAGATTTTTTTGTGAATCATATGAGATTATCACCTCATTACAATACATTCCAAGTGAACCTTTTGGATTAAGGATCTAGAATTTATGAGCCAAGTTGTGTTGGAATGTGGGGTTTCAATTTACTCTTATAAGATCAATGAAGTGATGTCATGAGAATATCCAAAAAGTATTTTTGTGATCAGAAGATTTTTGGTCTTAGAATGGTATTATATGAATTTCATTAGATATTTCTATCAACTTAATTCACCCATGAAAACACTTACCCAAAGGGGAAATGTTTGAGTGGATCCTAGAGGAACCCATTTAATTGATTAAGAAGAGGTTGACCACGACCCCTATTTTGATATTTATGGAATGTAATAAAGGTTATGTGGTCTACTATGATTCTTAATGTATGTGTCTTGGGTGCGTGATGATTTAGGATGAACTGGTAGTGATGTATGGTTCACATGTACTCCTGCCACATGAAAATAATTATCCAACCCATGACATGGAATTGGTAGTAGTGATGAATTAATTAATGAAATGTAATAATTATCTATTCAGCGGGATGTTCTTAGTTTACTTAGAGAGTAAGAGTTTCGACTAAATATTATCTCATAAGGATATGAATCTAAGGAAGCGACATTGGTCGGAGAAGCTTCATGGGTTTGATTTGGATATTGGGTTCACCCCATGAAAATGTAATGTGGTAGCAGACACTTTCAGTAAGAAAGTACTAGTACAAGAAGTGAAAGGGTACAATTATGATTGGAATTGGATGGGAATCTTTTTCCAATTGCATCTCGATGAAATGGAACTCAATAGAGGGGAATTATTTAATATATATTCTTTAAACACCATATCTTTTGGAGACGATTCATCATGACCATAAAACTAATGAGTTGTGTCAGTGTTCAATATATTTTCTAAATGTTTGGTAGGATCCTTTTCAATGGTCATTGTATATAGATGGAACTTTGTAATATAGGGGCCTCCTTGTGGTTTCAATGTCGTTGCAGAAGGCACTGATATAGGATAACCACTATTATCAGTGGGCCATTCGTTCAAAGGATAGTAATATGTTTTACGATGTGCATTGTTGGTTCTAGTGTCCAAGAATGAGATGAGACATAACTGACATTGTATTATGGTGTTATACATGTCATTATGTTAAAGTAGAGCACCAAAGGCCTTCTGGTTTTCATTATTCACCACCTATTCCTATCTATAAGGTATATGAGATCGACATGGATTTTATTGTTAGCATACCCTATATACCATAAGGGGGGAATTCTATTTGGCTAGTGATTGACCATCTGACCAAATCATCCCACTTCATTCCAATATGGGATTCATATTATGTAGATTAATTTAGTCAGTTACATATCCAATAGATAGTAAGACTTCATGGTGTTCAGTCAAGGATTGTTTTGGACAATGATAATCATTTTAAATAATGTTTTTGGGAAGGCCTTTAGAAGGAAATGGGATCAAAAATCAAATTGAGTGTGGAATACCATCTTTAAATGGCTGGTCATGAGGAGTTGTCAAATCAAGTTCTAGAAAATATTAGTTGAGAACATGTGTTGGATTTCAAATTATTGAGGGATAGTCATTGGGGTTGTCCAATTTTTCATATAACAGTTTCTACCAGTCCTTAATTCAAATAGAACCTTTTAAGGTTCTTCACAGTCAACTGTTTTAGTCCCCTTTATACTTGGAAGAGGTGGATTAGACCTTATTTTGGGACTAGGCCTTATAAAAGATTCATCTCATAAATTCAAGATAATTAGGTATAATTTGTTGATAGGGAAAAGTTTCCATAATTCTTACCCTGATCATAGGTTATAATATCTAGAGTTCTCAATGTGTGATTGGGTGTTCTTGAATACGAATCCTCATTTGGGTCACCGTCATTTGGGTAAACTAGGGAAGCTAAAGCTGAGGTATATCATACCTTTTTATATCACTAAGAGGGTTGGTAAGGTGGAATAAAATATATATTTCCCTCTTAGTTGTCATCAATTCATGACATGTTCCATGTCTTTTATTTGAAAAAGTATAATATGGATCTGTATCAAGTACTGAATTGTGAGGAGTTGGAGTTTGAGCCTAATATATATTTATACAAGAGACCAATGTAGATTGGGGATTCTAATTAGAAAGTTATTCATCATAAGTCCATACTCGTATCCATAGTTTTTTGGAAGCATGGTACTGATGAGCATGATACATGTTAGTGAATGCCATTAGTTGATGATCAGTATATATTTTTGTTCAATGGTCATACATTGAGTGGACTTTTTGGGAGTGGAATGTTTTCATGGTGATGAAACTCTTCTCATATGTGATTCTATTTTGAGGTATTACATTGTTTATTATTGTTATTATAATTATCCCTTGGTATCCTCAAGTTGTTTTATATAAAAATTGAGTTTTTGGTCTTAGAAGTAGGTGGCACACTGTTAGTGGAAATCGTGATGCATCCTAGGGAAAACTGTGCACCCTAGACAATGTCTCTATTCAGTCCCCATAACCAACCACAAAGTCAAGAACCCTCCCCAAGAAACCATGGAGCCTTGTTCCTCTGGGATAGAGAGGGACATACGATTGTCACATAGGTTGAAAAACTATATGAGTTAATCAGGCAGCCTATCAAAGTCATTAGAAATTGGGAATTTACTCTTTTTTCCTCTTTGGATTTAACCCTAAATCACTCTTAATTTGATCCAAATGGGATTTACATCCCGAGGAGCTTCCACCAGTCTATTGTGGACACCTTGAACTCTAATTTTTTAGTTTTTTTGGCGTGGAATCTTCAATGAAAAATAAAGTAAGTATCTTTTATAATGATTCAATCTTGTTTCTAGGGTTCTTTATCCTCCCTTTTGTGTTCTTCATTTTCAGTAGCTTGATTGACCTAATAAGTGTTCAATCATGAGTGGTTGGTTGAAATCCTGATTTTTTGGTTTTATCATACATTTATAAGGTTATTTTTATGTGAGTTTGCGCTTTTCCATCGTATTTTGGATGTTTCAACGATTGAGGAATGTGATTCCTTGATTTAACATTTTTAGATGAGTTTGATATGCTTTCTTGGTTTCATAAATTTTTACTACGGATTATTTGTGTGGTGAATTTTTTTTCCAGTGTGGTTTGAAGTGAGTATAGGTTATAAATTATTTTAAAAAATAATATTATCGTGTTTTAGGTGTTTCGGTTTGTTTTTATTTATAAATATGTTAAATTGATTTTTTGGAAGCTGAGAAATATATTTTAATAGGGTTTTGAGGTACATATATGATGAATGTTGGTTTTCTATAGGAAATGGGTTTTCTTGCATGTGAGAATCTTTGTTATGTTTCTTAAAAGTGTTCTAAAAATTGTATAAGTGATCTGAAGCACATTTTAAAATGGATTTGGTGTGTGTATAGATTTGAAATACATTTTTATTATCGAAAATAGTGTCTTCCATGAGAGCGTTTGTTTTGGGATGGATTTGATTATGAAATAAATGGGTTTTAATGTGTGTTCATGATTCATGGAGTGTGTATGTGAAACAATGATTTACATGACATGTAAAATGAAAATTGAGCACAAATAGAACCCCAATTATCTTAGTGTATGAACTTGAACTGTTACTCTAGTTTATTTGGTGGGGTTGATTCCTTGTTTCATCTATAATGATTGATAATACAAAACTAACTAAACATGCGATATGATCATAGAATACTAGTCCTTGGGATGAATTCCCCACTAGTGGATTTTTCATGTGAATGATGTGGGGTTTGGTTTATTTTTTGACACTAATAGGCCATGAGATGTGTTCCCCTCTAGTGGATTGTGAATAAGGATACTGTGGGTTTTAGTTGGATGATCCTATCACTGAGGAATGGGGTTACTATGATTCCACCAATTCGAGTTAACTATATGGATTACCCATGGTTCTCTATTATGAGTGGTTATTTGGTGATATGGTACTAAATTTTGGAATTTGGTGGACCTTGTGGACATTACTTTCAAATAATTATTATTCTGAGAATTTTTTTCTTAGAAATGTTGTCTTTAATATGTTTTATTAAAAAAATGTTTATATGTTCCCTCTATAAAACATGCATGGTAATTTATCTTCTAACGTTATAGAATTAAATCTTTTTTTGGGGTGGTATCCTACTGGGATATGAATCACCCCCTACATACACCCTTGGGTGCATTTTTATATGTTATATATGACTAAGGTAAGGGAATGATGTTTTGTGGTGGTGATGGTGGATATAGTTTATAGTGTTCCACTTCATTCTGGTGTTGGTAGTGGTGTCTTGAGGGTGATAACCTTCTCATTTCATGAAGGTTTTTGAGTCTTTGTTTTGATGTTTCCCTTTTCATTGTGGTAGTTTTTATTTGTTGAAAGTTGCAAAACATTGAATCTGAAAATTATTGTATCACTTTTATTTGGTAATCGTTATCAGTTATGTTAATTTTTATTTTTCAGTACCATTCTCTCTTATGTATCATGGTCAAAATAGTTCCCAAAAGTTCATTGTTGATACCCTTTCAGTAGTTTTCATACCATGCGTATAGGGGATACACTTCAAAAATTGTCTTAGGCCTGGTCGGGTGTCTTGGGACCATTTGGATTCCAAACATACATTTGACTAAGAACCTAGCTATATGGCCATATTATTTACATCACAACCCTTGATGATTTGAAACCCATTACGGTGTAGTCATATATGTTTCTCTAGGATTAATTTATTCAATACATACTAAAAAATTCTTAAGGCACCTCAAACAATTTCCTTTCCCATATATTCATCTTAATCCTTAGGATACTCTAGGGATTCTATAAGAGCACTTTATGGAACCAAACTCTTGGAACCATGAAGAACTTTGGAGAATGAAATCATACAGATAATATATGAGTTCCAAATTTGTTCCATTTGGTTATAATTATTTATTACTGGGAATTTTATCCATAATTAATCTTTTAATGGGCTATGCTATTGGTTTATGTTGAGAATGTGAAGAGATGGTCTTGATTCTTAGGTCCCTTTCTGCTTGGGTCTAATCTGGTTGCTGTAGGGGCATGATCTGAGTATCACATATTGGTTAATCATGATGTTGGAAGAATGGTCATGGGGTTGCAATATTCTTACCTTATATATACGTTTTATATGGTTTTTCTCTAATAGGATTGTATGCAATTTTTTGATTTTAAACCCACGATTTATGTGTGTTTCTTGTGGGTGTGTGTGTGGAATTATGAGAATAATGGTTAATATAAATAGTTTTTCAACTATTATATAAACATACTTGATGTTAGTAGTCAAATATCATTGATAGTTTCATTCAATGTGGGATTCAATCTTGTAGGGGTGAATTTTCTCTAATGTTTTGGAATACCATAGGTCTAAAGATCATGAAAGGTTGATTATTTTCTAATTTTTTGAACATGTCAGGTGGATTAACCCCCATTTAAGGAAATATTACCACCTTATGGTGGGTTATGAGGTGTTCCATAATGGAGGAACAAGAATAAAAAACTAATGGTCATAGAGTTCAAAAACGACACAGAGGCCGTATGGAACGTTTCAATACATGGGGGGACTAACCCTAGATTTCTTACTTTTATCATCAAAAAGTTGGTGGGGTCGGTCTTTCTTGCTGTCTTTTTAGTAAAACAATATCAACACATTTGTTTGGGAGGAGGATGTAGACATCAGGATTAGGTATCTAGGAAGCTGGAAAAGTCAGAGTGATATGGATATAAGGGGACTAAGCAAGGTATTCAAAAGAGATAATAGGATGGAATCAATAGTTACATCGTAGAGTATTAATTTACAGATTTTTTTTCATTCTTATAATATTGTTTAACCTTCCCCATTAAGGGTTATTATTTGTTACATTTTATGAATCTTAGATAACTAACCTGAAATATATTATAATAGTGTCATTATTTTATTTTATATGTACCCAATTGTTTTTTATTCATTAATTAATATGATTTTTATGTTGGGTCTTAATACTATTGTTGTAATCATACCACTACTCTATTGAACCCTCACTGCTAGTCAGTAATAGCTTGCATATGGGGAGGTGAACCTGAGGTCATATAGGGCTCCAATATGGAAAAAATTATTTGGGTTAGGGAATTTAAAAATGTTATCATAGGAGATTTCCATTTTATTTTCGTCTTGATATATTTGAGGAATGATATAAATGAGTTAGTCTATGTAGAATTCTGGTAAGAGAGTTTGGTAAGTGCCAAACCAATTTTTTTGTGACGGACCTATGAGTCAATGGCGTTGGAACTATTGTAAAAGTTATGTCTTTTTGGATTCATTCTGATGTGGAGTATGTTCTGTTGTTATAGATTATCAGATTTGGATGAGTTCATGTATCTAATATAAGCATGTCGGACCACATTTAATATAAATATATGTTTATTTCTATGCATGATTGTTAATTTAATTAAATGTCGTCATTTTTTATTTTTACACCAGTAATATAAGTATACTTTATGATTATGTGATATATCTATGTTGAATATTATTCTACCTCAACATGATAATGCTTTTTTGTTATATTTTTGACTATAAATAACATTATGGTACATATAAAAGGGTGTAGACCATGGGTATCATTATAAGTGTCATTCCATATCGCTGCAGGTTTCCACCTAGAATATGTATTCCTATATAAATTCATTATGTGTCCCTATAACATTTTTATGATGACACCTTAACAAAATTTTCAATGCTACTCTATGAGTTTTTTTTGGTGTTGTAGATAATTACTCCTAGAAGATTTCTAAAGAGATCACATGGTGAAGAAAACTTCAATACACCAGAAATGGAGAATTTACTAGTTCCACCACTACATGTACATGCTAAAACAACTATGCATGATACCATGCCTTCTCTACCAATTCGTAATATAAAACTACTCAATCATGGGGTCTTCCCAATAGTGCATATTCAAGGCAGTGGTACTCAAATTACAATGGTCGATAATCCCATAACATCAATCTCCATCATGCAAAATTATTCCATAGCTTTATAGGCTCTTATTATGATGTTTAAAAGATATATATCATTAGGGGTATCGTTAATCTAGTGTAAACCCCATAGGATTATATGATAATATTGGGTTCGTTTATGATTTTTGGACCTTCTTGGAGCTGGTGGGGTGTTATTAACTTGATAGGAAAACACGAGGTTATTATATTGATGACATTATAAGATCATTCCTTCATGGTGTTCATTCTAGATAAAATTAATCTAGACAATGTTCATGTTTTAATGGATCTTTAAGAGATAAAAATGTAGATTTATTCTTACACCACTCATTTCATTGAATTGTTTCACCTCACTCCACTATTGGGTTTGAATGAGTGACATAAAACATGAAAATTTTAAGTTGTCCATAGTCTTTAGTTTAGGTATCAATTTATAATTTTTATGTTTATGACACATCCATGGTGTTTCCCAAGGCCTTCATGATCAATAAATGTTTGATGACGACAAATCTATAGGCCTTATTCGATCTCTTAGTGGAACCGATAGTGGACATCCCAGTGCAATTGTGGGTGTCTCTTATGGTAGCGTAAAGAGGATGGTCGAGGAGTTATAGTAGTGAAGTGTAACGTTGTTGAATAATATATGGGTTTCTTCATCCCCTTTATTAGAGGTGGAGGTGACTGATGCATCAACATTGGACAGATTGGGAATTATTTCAATTTTTTTAAAGATCATTTGAGAAAGTTTCATTGGTGAGGCAATGTGGGGAATCTTTTATAGCCAGGTCAGATTTAGTTTTATATAGGTTCTCATAGTGATGAATAGAATACATTGTTTGTGACCAAATGGTCTATATTTTGTACTCAACAATAGACTTAGTCCCCATAGACATTATTGACCTAAGTTATTTATGAACCTAATGGGAAGTCCCATTGAAGTAATATAGTCCATTGTTCAAAGGCAGACCCATCCCAGATGATGATGGAGGGGGACGATAAACTGTTCCTGATATCATCTTGATCACATCAATGATTTCATCTTCTATGAATGAAACTATATATTCCCATTCATTCATATACACTATTTTTTTATCTAATAAATTTTTTGGTCACATTATCTTCTAAGTTATTATCTAGTGACACACCAATTGGGAAGAATGTAGGCTGTGTATAAATATTTATAAGGTCAAGAGTCAACTGGGATAAAGTGCTACTTCAGCATATGAGTCATATCTGATGTAGACCAAGGGGTGTTCCCAATACCATGGAATGAATACTAGATCCTGGGTATTCAAAATGATTAAGGGGAATGATACTACTAAATGAATAACTAAATAGTACAAATTTTGAAGATAATTTTCCATAAATAATTGAAATTACAATACAATCAACAAGATAAAAGTAAAACAAAATAGGAAATTACAAATAATAATTTTAATCCATAATCCAAGACTTCACATAATCCAATGACAACATCACCCCTCATATCTCTTCATAACAGGTGGATGAAACACTCCACTTGTCAAGGTAAAATCCCAAGGTCCCAATATAAAGAAAACCCACCAATTCAAAGTGGCTACTTACATTGTATTTTACCTAGAAAAAGAAAATCTACATATTCCCAACAACAGATGTAGTGTGTGAGAAACACTAGATAATCATGAATCTACTAGGATATTTAATAATTATACTATTTAAAATAATCCAAATATTTATAAATTTAAATAAATATTGACATGGTAATATTTTTAAAAAATTATAATAAAAAATTTCATTTAAATAATTTCAATGCAATGTATAAAACATGCATGAATAAAAATTTTCATAAAAAATGAATGAAAAAATTATTTTATATACAATGGTATGTATAATTTATTTTTATGCCCAACATAATTGTTAGAATACATGGGGTAAGTTAAAATAATCCTAAAGGACCCTCACACTCTAGGTTAAATATTGCTATTGGTGTGCACACATCCCAAATTCTATGTCCTCAGTGGAATAAGAGTCTAGCCCAATGATTTGACCACTTTCCCTAAAAAATGTTTAGTAAGGGTTTTTCATAATCAATATATTTCTAGGTAGAGATAATAAATTCATGGATTTCTTCTCCTATACCACAAACATAACTACCTAGGATCCCTTGTGTGTTAAAGAAAAAAATCATGGGTAATATCATTCATCTAAAATCTGTTTCACCAATCCTCACTTAGGTATCCCAAAATAATATTATCAACATTCCATTTCATTTCAAAAACCATTACAATGTGGTTATCTTCATAACTCATACCCTTCAAAAGATATAAACTCTTTAAAAATGAATATGATTATCATGCGTTTATTTCTCATGAATATATATCAAATTAATTATCAAAATCATTCATTTCAACTAAAAAAAATTAGATAATCACAACAATATTTCAAAATGAATTTCAAAACTGGTCTCATTACACACCATGCCATTTTAAATCATTTATCACTAATATTTATATATTATTTGGATATTAATTAAACCTATATACTAATTCAAATAAATAAAAATTGATTCAATTGATTGGGAATAAATATAAAACCAATTATACCAATTCTTGGTGTCATAAATCACACATCATGGGATCTATATTCGGAGGGAAAACAAGATGGAACTAACCAAGAGGAGGTCCTATAAATACAATTCCAAACACAGAGTCCAGATCCATTAACAAACCTATTTATCAAATTCTCTATATTAAAGATATACACGAGGATAAATGAATTCAAATTAAGATCAAGACTATAGATTCTGAAAGAGATTCAATGATTCAATTAGGAAATAAATCTATTATGTTTAGATCCATGAAAGAAAAAATATCCTTAAGAGAACATCCAAGGATATAGGGGTTAAATGGATATCCATGTAGAATGGTCTATATTTAAAAATAAAATTTCAGTCAATAAATTATGATACATCCTAAGACATTATCACATAGATCATCAACACTAGCTGGGAATTAGCCACCAATGATTAACTGGTGGTTTCAGAAAGATTTCCAAAAAAATTGGAAACATAGGTGGCTGGATGATGGGTTTACACTAGTAGGATGGTGGAATTCATTTGATAATTCCATACTTCAAGCATACCATCATCTGGTCGATGGGATTCACCCACAATCTGGTCAACTGCTAATTTTTTTCCCAACCATAGCTATATAAACCTAATATCCAAACACTCCGAGAGATCCTAAAATAATAAAAAAGGATCTAAAACCACACCTTATTCCCTTTAATGGATATAAAAAAGAAGAAAAAAAATAATGAATCATAACATAAATAAATAAGAATAAATAAAACTAATGATGGTTTCTGAAAAAAAGAGGCATGATGCTACAATTCTCTCCACTATAATGATTTCTTCCCCCATAAATCCTCATAAAGAAGACATGTACACAAATAGATGAGGCCAATACTCTATATGTATTGTTTCATTCTCAAATATATAATTATAATACAAACTATTCCACCATAGAACCCAGAACAATGGAAAATACTTACTCTACACCACCTTCTATTGAGAATCAAAAATTAGAATTGGATGATGAGTCATGGTCATATCAGGTTTGACATAATGTTATTCCCAATTAAAAAAATTATATTAGTCTAAAAGAAATATATTTATATGGATCATCTAAAATATGTTCTGTATCAAACTCATTTTAATTTCAATTTTCAAAATAGTATTCCACTTTTCCAAAAATCGTTGTAGGCTTATAGGGTCACAAATATCTCGATTCTAACATCTATAGTTTTTCAAGACATCGATGGACCAGTTGAGGTGATACTATAAAGAACACTTGGTAACCAACCATGAACTCTAAGGGACTTCAATTATGATAAAAATATGATTTATACTAGATCTAATCAAATATAATCCTATGAAAAATCATTTGAATCATCAAGGTTATCTATTGAACAATGCTAGGTACCATAAGGGAAGCTCCATTTATTCTGACCAACAGAGTCTATATTTATAAGGTTGAAAAAAATAAGGCCTTAATGGTTTAAAAATTGTTTTATTACTAGTATATTTTATTGTATTAAAATTGAATTATCCCTAAATGGAAATCCAATTCTAATCTAATTCCATAGACGCAAGAATGGAGCATGTATTCTAGAATCTATATATCCCATTCTATCTAACCATCGATATTAGGATGATAAATTGTGATTAAATTTACTCAGGATCCCATCACCACCTATAGGGATCTCCAATTTTGATATGTAAATATATAACACCATTTAGAAATAATGGTTGTTGGAACTATGTGTAATATGAAAATCTCCAACATTTACAGAATTCTTAAATCCTCATCTCTGGTGGAATCATGAAAAGAAATAAACCGATGTAATGTGGTCAAACATTTAATCAGAATCCTAATCACATTCCATAAATTTGGATTATTTAAAAATCCTATAAGTAAATCTATTTATATCTCATATCACTTTGGTTTTGGTATAGGTAGGAGTTGAAAAAGACATGAAGGCTTATGATTTTTAGCCTAAAATAACTGATAGGTATACAAATGGATAAAAATTAGTAATTTTCCATTATGTAACTAGCCACAAGAATTGATGCCTCATATCATAAATCATCTTACTCATTTATAAGTGATTCACCCATTTTAAATGATAGAAATCCCTCATTTTAACCGTTCTCATAAAATAAAGGATATTTTAATGGTTTCCAAAGAAAACAATTCCCTCTAGAGATAGAAACCATTTTCCATCATTTTTGAATACAATGTAATGAATTATTGACAACTACTCACTCATAATTAATCTATTTTACCTAGAATATTATCTATAGAAGATTGGATTTCAACTGAAAGCTTACCCGCATGAACCTAGTGAAATTCTTATCTACTTCTAGATGAATGAAATAATAATGTTCCATTATATTCGACACAAATGAAGAGTACATCATATCCTAGGATGGTATATTCACACTAAGTGAACTAGAAACAATGTTTCCCATTCCATGCATGTAGGAAATGTCAATGTAAAAATATTTAAGGTACTATACAATCACATATGTCAGATATTTAAATAATTCTATGAAAAGATATAAATTACAATCATACGAATGGAGTAAATGGTTTACAATTCTTCAAAAAGGTAGTTACCCCAAATACTAATGGAACTAATCATAGATATGCGATAGAGATCATTCATGGGATATTTATTCTTATATGGTCAATGATAATAAGAAACATAATCCACAACATGATTACCCTTTATGAGAATATATCATAAACCCATACAATGAAAAATCCCACACATCCCAGACCATCCTTTGGTAGAGTCAGCATTGGAGGTATATTAAAACCCTTTCTTAATTCATCAATGGATCCGAAAATTTAAAATCCCCAATTAACAATACATCATTTAAAGTGAGAGCTATCAACATGGAAGATATGTTGGTGAAATATTTCATTGAAATGTGAGAATAACCTACTAAATCCATGAATCTCAAAATCTCATAGTAATTTTGGAGTTACTCCCTTGAATTGATAGATTTTACCATTTCATAATCAACAAAAATACCATGTTCTATGACCACATGCTCCATGATTTTAACCTCACAAATCCATAATTGGAACTATTATTGTTTAGCATGGATTGAATGATTCCTTCATATGTCTAAAAATTCTCCCAAATGAAGTACATGATCCTCTTTAGTTTTTAAATAAATGAAGTTCTCATCATTGAATTACACCATCAAATAGTAATGATACTAGTGGAAATTCATGTTCATTAACACCATAAATATAAACAGAGATCTTTTAAGACACATGTCATAAAAAGATATTGACAGTGGCCATACCTACTCTTGAATGTGGTCTTTTGAACATCAGAACAATTGATCTAGAAATAGTAGTGACCAGACTAATGAAAAATCATATTGAACCAATTTAACACTTTTATATGATCAAATAAATCATTAATGTTGGTAAATTGTTTCTTTTTCACGACCTGTACTCAATTGAGCTTATGATAATTAACGCACATGTGAATCATTCCATCAACATTCTTGGATAAGAGCACCGATGCTACCCATTTTTGCACACTAAGTCAAATTAAGAATTTTGAAATCATGTCATAAAATGGATATTGTAGTTATTTTAGTTAATTTGGTATTATAATATAGGAGGGGATATTTATAAGTTGTGTATCTATCACTAAGTCGATTGAGAATTCTATCTCACTCTTGCGTGTTAGACTGAAATGTAATAATAGAAACTCTTCTTGAAATTCAATTGATACATGAGGAATATAAATAAAAATTTATTATGACTATAGTTCAACATTATATATAGATAAAAACATAGATATCTCCAGAAACGGATGCCCACTCTAATTGGACTCATATCCCATTCTTCCTAGAAAACAAAGAACATTACATTAGGTTCATTAAAATATACACACCAATGATAATAAAGAATTTTAGTATTGTGAGTAACTAACCTGTCAATTATATTAATAAAATTAATGGGATTGATTTCATGAATCAGAAGTCCCATTTATTCTCGATTTTTCATAAAGTAAAATAATAAGTGTGGAATCAAATATAAAACTACCTCTTCATCTTTAGAGGTGTTATAGATTCTATTACATAATGCTTGAGATCAAATTTAAGATTCAATAAATACATATTGTGGGATGATATAAAATAATAATATGTAAAAATATCAAATAATGTTCTAACAGAAAAGAAAAAAATTGAAATGGTACCTCTCATTATTATAGGATCTACATTAGTTCCCACTAGAGACTCAAATAATGTATAAATTATAATTGTTCCTACTTATTATAGATTAAACCCAATCATTATATAATTATCTATCTTTACCATAGATCCTCTCATTACTAAAGAATGAATTCCATAATTTTAGTTCGGACAAACAATGAAAAATTATCTACAAGTGCCAGATCTTTTACATGAGTTAAAAAACATTGATTCCTCTATTCATTCATGGTTTAAGAGCCAAGTCACTCCACATTAGAGAAAAGTCATTGGGACTTTACTAAAAATACATATGATATGGAAGAATATGAATATTGAGGAATATAATTACTCATTCAAATATGAGGCTCATTTCACATTCTATTTTCATTAAAGGAACCACTAAAGATGACATTGAGGTAGGAGGAACTCAAGTAAAACATGACATGATAACCAGGTAAAATTCCACCATCATAGACATATCTAGAACGTCCAAAAATGTGGTAAAATTAATTATAAATACCCGAGATTATATATATGATTAATGAAGAATCTAAAATATTTTTCCTTCATCTTTCCATTCAACACCACCATAGTTGAAAAATAAGCACGTTAAGTAAACCGATTATTATAACGAGTCACTATCCAGTCACCTTGGTGAAGGTTTAGAAAATCAACAGACATAGCCAATTCCATCGACTTAAGAGTTAATTTAAATGTAAAAATAATTTCTTCAATTATTTCCCATCCAATAACTCATTATAGGATTCAATAAATATAGGGTCCCACCGTCATTGGATATGCCCCTCAAGATTGAAGATGGAATAATCAAACATAATAGAGTTTAGAATCTCTATGAACTAAAAGATTCAATAAATAATTACCAAAAAATTATTTACCTCCCATGATTAATTAATTTACTTAAAGTGAAGTGGTTTCTAACAAATAAAAATTTGGAATCAATATCATCTTTAATCCCATACATGTTCCACCTCTTCAGTCTAATGGGTGCATGTGCAGGTCCTTTGTATAGAGCTCGAATATTGTGCACTATTGACTCTATAAGGTTCTGGTCTACTATAGGATTCAATTTTTCTAGTTTATCAACATATACCTCATGAATCATGATAACAAGTCTTTAAGGAGCATGCTACAAAACAACTTGAACAATCAATAATGAATAATTTTTTCAAGAGGCATAATAACATTAACTGTATTAGTTTGAACATAACATGGGTTAAAAAGATCACATATTAGTGTTTGGGAAATGTATATAATAAAATATATTATTTTTATAAACTTATTATAACCATCCAGTGTATCTTATATCTCTTTATGATGAGAGATGGATAGTAACAACCTTGTGACCCACACCTCATGTCCAAAAAATCCTATAATATATAAAAATATTCATCCAAAACTATATAAAAATGTTAAATAAGTGATAAATCCACTATATGATACCATTTTTTCATGAATAAACCTTGATAACCCCCTAAACATGAACCAAATTCAACCATCACATGGCTTAAAGGGTGTTACCGATCTCCTGAGGTTTGAGTATTGATCTTGGTTACAAAAAATAGTCCGGGAGAATTATTTTTCAATAAAAAAAACCAAATAATAAAAAATAAGTGTAACATAATACATAAATAGTCACTATGAAAATATAGTCAATAATATAAAAGTAGCAGAAAAATAAGAATGTAAAAAACTAGAAATGTAATAACAATCCCTGACATCAGATAAACTAGTGATGAAATCTTCACCAAGATCTCGTTGTAATATGTGTACTAGATACTATTCTTGTCCACACCAACTCCCAATGTAACACAATTGAATCACTGTGTCTTATAGGTTCATTCCTTTTTTCTAGAACTACAAAAAGGAAATTCAATATTGGACCAATGAAACATTCTTGGAGAGAGAAATATTAGGCTAGTAGAGACCCTAAAATTAATTTCATAACCATTCCATATCAAATAAAAAAATCATGCTTAATTTTAGATAAAACATGGAATTATAATATTTTTCATAAATTAAAATAAAGCATTTCATTAAAACCATTTCAATGAGAAGTGTAAAACAAGAAAAGTATGAATTTCCATCAAAACATGAATTCAAAAATAATTTTATAATAAATAAGCATAAAATTAATTTTTATCCTAAATACATTGTTGTAATCCTCGAGGATAGTCAGATCAATGATCAGGGATCCTCAAACTCTCTAGGAAATATGGATCATGGTTTTCACAATTCAATAGATCTTAATCATTTGGGAATATGATTCTACCAAAACTAATGTAGCCAAACCCTCATCATTATTTAGTTAGTGTTTTCATAATTAATCCATTTTTAATGAGAGATAATAAATTTCAAGAATAATTTTCCTATACTATCCACCAAATAACTCCAGATCCCATGTTCTTCATTGAAATCAATTAAAGGGTAAGTCATTCATCTAAAATTTTCATCACCAATCATCATTCAAAAAACCCTAAACCAAGTTTTCCAAAGTCTCTTTCATTTAAAAAAAATGTCAAACAGTTTTTAAAAAAAATCAAATCTTTAAAAAAAATACATTTCCTTCAAATTATTTAAAACATTTCATGAAATTATTTCACAAGGATCATAATTAAATTTATTATTCAAATCATTAATTTTATATAAGAATAAATTTTTCATAATAAACAATTTATTTAAAAATACATTTCTAAATAGGTGACATCCTAAACCATTAAATTTGAAATTTTTTATCATGAATATAAAATATTTTTTCCAATTAATTAATATCCCATTTCAATTCTGGTAAGCATTATTTTTCAATTAATTGGGACTAAATTATAAAATCACCTACCTCATTTAATGGAGTCATAAATTATAAGGGATCCAAAATCGAACAGATGATGGGAGAAAACAAACCAAGAGTAGATAATATGAACTTTATTCACAAATAAATATCTATATATATAAAAATTTAAGGATATATAACACTAAATATTTTAGAGACATGAAAAAAGGGGATAAATTTTACATTTACAAAAATAGATTCAAGTATTCAATTAGTACTTTTATACATAGAGAATCATGGTTGGAAGGAAAAAAGTTACCTCGATAGAGCCTCAAAGGGTGTAAGGGTTCAATAGAGTTTGATGGAGATGATTTTATAAAAAAAATGACGATTTCAATAAATAAAATATGAAACTGCAAATACTATCTCTCCTAGATCAACACCGCAAGCTAGATATTGGTAACCACTCTCCAGCTAGTGGTACAATGATTAAAGCATGTACGTTTAAAATCATCACATGAATGTCATTGGAACTCCATTAGTAATTCCTTATAGTCTATATTCCACTAAGTGACTTGTTGATATCACTAACTAGTAGGTGTAATGATTTATGTTTTTTTGAATCAACAGATTATATTCACATGAAATTAGAAAATTTAAAACCTCCCAAACTCAAAATCTAAAACCAAAACCCCACCCTCAATACAAGGATATAAACATGTAAGAACAATAAAGAATCAAAATGTATATAAATTAGGAAAAGGGAAACAAAATAGCATACATAAAAAAACTAGACCAGATATTATACAAATAATTTAGCATGTTTTTTCTAGTTATTGAAATATATGGGATTTAAGGATTCTTGAGAGGAACTAATTTAATGTTATTTTTTCATGGAATAGTTGAATGGTTACATGGTTCACATCGACTACTATAGGATACACAAATAAATTAGTATTACTATGGGCGAGAGGATTTTTTGAACCTGTAATTGATTTGTTTTAGTCTGAAGAATGAGTATATACATCAGTTAGTTTAAATATTTTAGAATACAAAAAATTTTCATAATTATTATTTAAAATAGTGAAATAACATTCTCAATGTTTCTCACATAGTAGACCCATATTAGGATGTCTTACAAAGTGACATCTCTATGATACATCTTGATCATTGAGTAAATATTGAAATTGACCTAATTTAAGGTGGGAAACCTAAACCAATTCCTACATATCATATGGTATTATCCATGTGGAAGGATCTTAAGGTGAAATTGGATGATTTAGAGGAGGGGAGATTTATCAAACCTGGTACATTACCCAGGTGTGATTGGGTGATTTTCAAAAACATGGTAAATGGTATTCTTTAGTTTTCTATGGAATAGAAAAATCTGATCAATGTATTAATTAAGGATATATTCCAATTATTGAGGTTCAATGTATTATTTGATTACTTGTAGGGAGCCTAGTGGTTCTCCTAGATTGAACAATGATTATGTAACCACCACATTCATATCATGTAGGAGGATATTCCAATAATAGTGTTTAGGATTATATATAGAACATATAATTAGATTTTCATGCCAGTTGGGTTGAAAAATGAACCTATGGTGTTCAAGGATTTCATGAATAGGATCTTCCATATGTATCTAAATTCTTTAATTATTGTTTTTTGATGACATATTCACATACTTACATACATCAGATATACATTTGAAAGACCTATATATTTTCTTTAGTAATCATTGATAAAATAATGTATATTGTAAGCTCTAAATGTATCACGAATTGAACCAGGAGGTATATTTTCTTAGGCATATGATATATGAGGTTGGAATTTATATGGGTCTAGATAAGGTAGAGATCATGACTTCTTAGGCATTTCTAAAAATGTGTTTGTAATTAAAATATTGCTAATGTTAGTCAGATTATACTAA
This sequence comes from Viscum album, assembly GCA_963277665.1. Classification (NCBI taxonomy): domain Eukaryota; kingdom Viridiplantae; phylum Streptophyta; class Magnoliopsida; order Santalales; family Viscaceae; genus Viscum; species Viscum album. The sequence continues at coordinate 1,428,676,651 of OY728147.1, read as the reverse complement.
TGCTTCATACATGAACTCTTTTATTTGGATGTGACTATAACTATGTGTACTAAGAAGGAAGTGATTTTTAATGGTTCGATCAGTGAAAAGATTCCTTATTGGAGCTGAATTATAGATTGAAGAAATCTTAGATATCATAAATGTTATAACATGGGAAAGGTTAAATGGTTCACTATAATGCCTCAGGTGTTGTGTTTGGTTCTATGTTGATACTAAGGTATCTATAAGTACCTTACCAGTATCTCTAGCTACGACTCAATGAGAGATAACACCTGATGTATGACTAAAAGATAGTACCTATGTTCTATGATCTGATGTAGTATTATCATTATCTCTTTAAGGAGAGTTTATTTATTTACAAGGAACTTATTTTCTTGTGTTACATAATATTTTAAAGGGACTTAAATCTCTAAAAATGGTTCTAGGTGGTGTATGTTTAGAAATATTACATTGATATGGTTTATGCTCCATTGAATTTCGATATCATCATTGATATTATTAGCATGGATAAAATATTCTTTGAGAGAAAACATCATAGGTTGAATTCTAGTCAATGAGAATGTTCAACGAGTGGTTGTGGATGCATATAAATACATGAGGTCTATGATATGTGCTCTCTTTTTTATCACATTGACATTTTTCTATTGGGAAAATTCTATTTTGGAAATTGATTTTGAAAGATTATTGATTTTGAAATGGATAGATGGTAGTGACCCAGTTCCAGGATGGTCAATTTATAGTGATAACATTAATTATGATCATAGGAGAGTTATGCTACATACATAAATAAGGGAAGAGATGATGATGAACTATCACGAAACTCAGTGCATAAAGAACCTAGTTTTGAAAAATATGTATCAGTATACCATTCAATACTCATATTAGTTATAAATAAAGGGAGATATCAATGGAATCATCTTTCATTTTCATTCATGTCAGTGGATTAAATAAGTGTATCAAAAACCAATACATCTTTTTTATAATCTTCCCATCAATTAATTATGTTGTAATATATTTTATGAAATTTTTTATAAAGTTTCATAGGACCATAGGATTTCATTTTGTGATTGGGGAGATTTTTTATTTTCTAAAAAGGTGACACATTTATTGTAAAATTGAGAAACATTTTGTATATATGAGTAAAAGATGATTTATATGTAGGATATTTTATGACTATATGGAAATCCTTTCAAAATCATATTTAACATTTACATGTATTCTATATTGTGGTTTTGGTAGGGTTCACAAATTGATTTTGGGAATAAGTTAATGATATGGACTATGTATCCTTCATAGACACATGAGTTTTTAGAGAGAATGATCTATATCATAGAGTATATGGTTCATGGATACATCCTATAAATCAGGGGATATTGGAATGATCATTTGGATTTTTTGGGGTTCATGTAGGATAACAGTTTGTAGGATCTAATTATTATGGTACCTTTTGAGGAAATTTATGGTTGGTTATGTCACTCACCATTATGTTGGAATGAGGTAGGTGAGGTACCAATTTTTAAATTAAGGATGGAATAGTAGGACCTCTTGGAGTTTTATCTTGATCAAGAACTAGTTAATTATTACTAATAGTCAATAATGATCATATGTCAACCATATTAGACCATCTGTTGAGTTCACTATTGGAAACCATGTTTTTCATGGGATAATCCCAATTGTGGAATTAATGATTGGGGTGGAAAGGGAATATATAAAACCATACTTTTAATATATAAATATTATATCATATTATATTAATATTAGATAAATTATATCAAAATCAATTCTTAAATCATATAGTTTTAGTTTCATTGGAATATTGGTTAAATTAACAACTTGTTCAAAGAGATATATATCACCTCCCACTATGTTCTTCATAACTAACATCCTTGTTTGAAAAATAAAAATTAAAAATCAACTTCATAACCTTGTGAAATGAAACCTAAAATGGGTGAGCTCATATTCTCAGTAATTATAATCAAGGGAGATGTTAATGATCACTTAAGAACAACTTGAACATAATGGTATGAGAAAATGTGTATAACTTTTTAAAAACATACCCCATATTTCATATATCATAATATTGTGTCCTGAAATACAATATAGAAGTTCATATGTTATGAATCATAGATTAATTAAAGATCATGAGTGAAAATTGTATTATATTGGAATATGGCAAAGGTTTATGGTGTGCACATAAGTATAGCAATTAATTTCCTTAGTCATGGATCCCAAAGACTATCAATGCAGACAACGCTCCATTCAAAAATGGGTTCACTCTCTAATCTATTAAATATTGTCTCATGTGATATCCATCTATAGACAATGAATTGGAGGACTATATAATTAGAGGGTCACCCACAAAATATTTAAAATCATACATATACATTCCAAAATTTCATAAAAAATTCATCAAATCATAACCCAAGGAATGAAATGGGATTCAAAAACATTCCATCATTTCATTATGGAATAAATCATGGAAATTAAAAAAAAATTCATAAAGGTTTCATCATATATTAATTAACCCATGGGAATGAAATAAGATTTACTATATGGTATCATTGGATCATATCCCTAGTAATTCATAAGTAATATTAAATAATGTTATCAAAGATGAAAAATTCCTTCAAATATCACTGGAATGTTGGTTGTAGAGAATACACTTTTCACAGTGAAATAAATTATTTAAAATAAAAAAATCCAAAATATTAAGGTAATAATTTTTATTTAAAATATCCTTGGATACATGTAATTGAATCTTCAAATCACTATGTGGTTATAGAGGTGGGAAATTCAATTCAATATGTCTATATTAAAACAAATATCCTTTCACATTATTCAAAACTATGTCAAGAAGTACATTAAAAAAACAATAATATTTCTAATAAAACATTAATTAAAAATTAAATCATGGTTAAAAATGACTTTAAATACACTAAGGATAATATCAAAAAATATTCTTTAAATCATTTTTAGAAAACATGGGTGTGAATGTAAAATTATTATCAATATAAGAGTGAAATAAATATGTTTTTACATAAATATATTATTTTAGTATCTTGAGTTCATAAGGATATAAAAACAATAAGGGGAAAAAAATAAATATCTAGAAATAACCCGAGGATTTGAAAATCCATGAATTTATTATGTGATAGATCATAAAATTTCATCAACTAAAACATAATGGGAAAAAGTTGGTAAAAAATGATATTAAACTTCAATACCTTACCTCATGTTTGAATTTCATAAAAGTAACTCTAGCCTCGTATTTGAATACCTTTAACATAGTATCCTAGTGTAACTGGTTATGTTATTACATTGGAATTATATAAAAGAAATATAATACCATAGGAATGAGTAGTTTATTTGCCCAAGTAAACTAGACACATAACTACATTTCACTTTACAATTGAAAAACTATAATATCGCATAGTATTTTTATGAAGTGAATCATTATTTACTCATGAATAAAACTAATTATCAATCATAATATATACCATTTCATCATGATAAATGGAACATAAGAAATAGGGGTACTGAAATCCTCAATTAGGGTATGCGTATAAAAGAAGATATCATGAATTAATAATAATTTTCAATAATGAATGGTAAATAACTAATACCCATGAAATTTAATGAATTACATGGGAATTATATTATATGAATAATTGATGATATAATAATTAAATATAAATACTAAAATGAGCTTGATGATTAACCATGGATATTATAACTAATAAATTATTCACATATAACATCATTAACTATTATAATAATGAGGGAATTAATAATTTCAAGAATTATAACCATACCATCTAGGAATCATATAATGAAATCAATAAAAAATGGTTAAGACTTATAAAAAAATCTAAAATATTTTTTCTCATTAGACCTACCGATGCATTGAGGGAATATAGTAGGCCCCATCCCGCACTTAATAAGTCCAATGTATTCCTCATATGAAAGGTGTGAAACATAAGAAATATAAAAATTATTATTAAAAAAAGAATTTGAATTTTTAATACATTCAAAAATAAATAAAAATTATCATGAACCAATAATTGTAATATGGAGAATTCTATAAAAATATTAAATCCCCAGTCAAAATGATCATAAACCATAAAAATAAAGAACAAAGATGATATCATATTAATATATTCCTCATTAATAATAAGTAAATTAAGGTTTATTATTTTTTATGAATATATAGACCATAAAATGTTCATTAAAAATTTTCTCAAGGAAAATATCATTTTCAATTTTAAAATAAATTTTTATCATAAAAGTTTCTAAAAAATGAGGTAAAAATTTCATTTAATTTTTTCTCGTAAACATCTAAAGGAATCTTAAATATAATGATAAAAGACAATTCATTACATGAAATTTATGTTAAAACAAATATTCCTTTCATATTTTCGGTAAAAATTCAAAATGTACCTTTTTTTGGAAAAAGATAGAAGATAACTTTTAATTTTTTTTAAATATCCAATCATGGGTAAAATTTATTTAATAAATAATTTTGATAATATTCATATTCGTTTAAGAAATATTTTATAGAAAAAATGTGCATGGATGAGAAAAATAAAATTTTGACTGAAAATAGGAATAATGGAGGCTTTTATAAAAACCATTCTTTTAATAATTTTATGCACATAATGGAGGGAAAAATAGTACTAATAGTTGAAATGTTCATGAATAGTAGTGTATAGAAATATTCATGAGTTCATTGAGAGGTATATCATAATATTTGACTAAAATGACCATGAATTCTATCAATGAGATTTACCTTCTTATATTTATTTAATATAGTATTGATTACAAATAAATCACTTATAGAACACACTATAATCATTATAAATGAGGAATGAATGAAATAAGAGGTATTTATAGAAGTTCTAGATCCTTATCGATGAAATGGTAACATGACCTTAGGAATAATAATATAAACCTTTTAAATAGTAAATCAACCATATGAATAGTAATCACATGATTTAATATATAAATAAAATTTTCTCATCTTATAAATGAATGTATGATATAATTATATCATTGTATATGTTATTGAATATTTTAAAAATCTTTATTTAAGTGTTTGTATACATTTAATTCATAAATATTTAATTAATATTTATAACTAATAAGTTTCTATTAAAAAAAATTATTTTCCTAAATTTTATTCGTAAATAAAAATTTTGTTTTGTTATGATTTTAGGATAATTTTATAAGGCCACAATGAATTTTTGAAAGTGTAATAAAATCAGTTATGGATATAAAATCTGTATTTTTGGAGTAAATTATTGTATTAAATAACCATTAAATTTATCATATTTAGGAAATTATTTTCCTAAAATAAAGCCTTTTTTTAATTCTACATGTTGAGAAATTATTATGGTGATTTTTTTATTTTACTAATATACTTGAATTTTTTCTGAATAGTAAAATATGGTAATTTTGTTATAAATACATTATAAGTTAAATACTGAATTCTATGAGACACCACTGCTATAAGAAACATATTATCAAAATCACCATAAATATTTTTATATATCTGATTATTAAATTCAAACTATTCATCATTTTGAGAAAAAATATTAATCAAATGAATAAAACATTCAAAAAAAACCTCTCTTTTCCACTGTTAATACTACCACTTCTTTCTACACCTCTAATCCATGAAACAGTACAAAATTTTTCCCAGATGTCCTTCAAATGTATCCACCCCACTTCTATAGTGTTTGGGTCACCATACGAGTCTATACTAAGGTGACGTACGGAGGTTCCCAAATCGGAGAATTCCAGAGGTAAATCCCCTTTCTTTTTTCATTCATTTACCTTTAAATTTCCTTCATAATTTATTATCCTCTTCTAAATTTCACTATCCAAATCAGAATGATAAAACTCGTATAATCTATATAATGGTATAATATCATGTTAATGGAATATACTTCATGAATCTCTCTTCTCTTTCACATTTATTTTTAAAAGAGAAATCGTTGTCTGTGAGGCGCAAATTAACAAACTTTGTGGGGAAAATATTTTCAATATTCAATTTATCATTAAAATCTGGTAATTAAATGATTTTTATGTTTAAAAATGTTATAATATATTTTTTAAAAACTATTTATCATGAACAAGTATATATATTTAACATTAATTCATATTACAAAACTAGTTTGTGATGATAGAAAAACCACCCAAATAATCTCTAAGATTATCACAGATGTTTTATCCAATGAATAAACCTCATACCATATAAAAATTGTATTACATAACCATTTAATAATTTTTATGTTCATTTATATCATATAAATTCAATTCTATAGAATGATACCCATTCCACATGAAGTTCCATACTCATATACAAGTATACCGATCATGAAAATCAAGGAAATGAATGCTCCTGAGTGTAAAAATTGTATCTTATAACTCATTAAAAAGAACATAAATAATGTTAATAAAATTATAATAAATAAAATACATTTATAAAAGTTTATAAATTAATTAATTAGTATATTTAATTTTATTATCCAACACATTAAGGTTAGGTGGGGAACTCATTTAGACATAAGGTAATGGTTTTCTATCTGAACATCAAATTTCATTCACGTTACACCTTATTCATGTGTAAACCAATGAAATTATTTATTTATTTTATATAATTATTATAAATTATTATTAAATTTTTTAAATTCTTGTATTCTGTTCAGTTCATATTTGGTTTGTGGGAAAATAGTTGTGTTACAAGGATTCCTTCTAAATTATCCCGATTCTCATGCAAGATTAAAGGAAACATCTAAATTTCATAGCCATGTTCAAGTACCATCAATAATATATTTCAAGACACTATAATGTTTATAAAACACAACTTATATGAAGAAAAAATATATTTTTATAAACTAGTTTTATAAAAACATTTATAACAAATATAATTTATTTTTCCAAAAGAAATATTATTTTCAATGTAAAAGGGTTATTTCTCTAAATAATTTGTCGATGAATTTTTAGAGTATTATAATTTATTTCAACTCCTATATTGAATTTTTTTTCTTTATTGAGATTTATATAATATGTTTATCATGAACATTTTTTTATTAATTGATTTATGATAAGTTTGACTGTTGATATTCTATCATGATACCATTCACCATACTACTCAGAATGGTAAGGGAATATGTTTAGAGATTCAGGATAGTTAATTAGTTTTTATATGTATATATTGTGTATGATTGTACCTATTTATATGATGATTTCATTGGACAAAGTAAGTTACGGGTGGGTCCCTCTATATCCCATTTATGCATTATACAAGGTGTATTGGCAGATTCCTTGATAATATGTTTATGATGGCTGACATTATGCATTCCCTCATTAGGAATCCAGAAATTTATTGTCCATGTGATTATTTTACTAGTATAATATCCATGTATTTTTTATTTATGTAATTATTTAATCATATTGAAGTCTTTTAATGTTATATTAAGAGTATTTTTATTGGCATTTGTATTTTTAGTTATTCACCATGACATATTAATTATGATTATGCTATATTACTTACCCTTAAAGAGAATCTACGATCATTCATTTATTATGTTTCATTTTCTCCATGATGAGAAGATGAATATCATTAATGAATTTTAGGGATATTGTAGGAGTTATGAATGTTTCTAATGGATTTTAAATATTTTATTTCTTTTTAATGTTATAATGTAAACCATATTTTTATATTTGGTTATCCAAAAATACAAAAAATATTTTATCCTTCAGGATATGAATTCCTTATATATTATACCAATGTATTAATATAAGGTACCATATCTAGGAAATTGGGGATAGGGCCTTTACAGATGGTATTCGATAATTTTTTTTAGAAACCAAGGAAACTAGATTTAGAAAACATAGAATAGGGAACAAAATCATAACCTATAATTTGATGATAATAATTGAATAATATCCTATAATTTTGTGACGGGATATATTATATGGATATTCCTAGAAATAAATCCATTTTCTAGATAGAATAACTGGATGTGGTTTTGGAATATATGTACCTAGGGGTAATAACACTGACAAGGTGTCCTCGGCCTAACTCTGGGTAACCTAGAACACAACACTGAGCCTTTCTGAGCTCCTTGATTGAAATTACTGGGGGAAAATTCTTAGTATAAGTCATATTATTTTAAAAAAACCATTATAAAATATTTAAAGGTGAATATGTACGCAATAAACAATGTTTAGGATTATGATATTATCTATGCATAAAATTTCAATTTATGTTTAGTGATTTTCTAGTTTGAGATTATCCACTATCATTAAAAACCTAATCTATTGTATGCCATTTTTATAAATAGTTCTTAGTGGAATTAATGGAAACTATATAAATGAAAATATCTAATATACAGAACTCCCTCTTATGAAAGTTAATGATACTATTATTCGAGCTACAACTAGTGCATAAGAACTTATAACTATACTAAGAAAAATAACATATGTTATAAACAATAATCTTACCTATATAGAGAATATTGATCCATAATGTGCATGATAAATGTTAGACCACATTATATGATAGTATACTCCATCATTCGATGTGACTAAAAAAATTATTTGTAGCGGTGTAGTGGATAAGTTCCATATAGAATATATTTATTGATTTGGCATGTAACGAAAGAGAGAATGTTTTCATGGTTGTTTATCATAAATTACGAGATATGGATCAATTATGGTCATCAATTCAAAAAAAAATTAGGAGGATGAAATTAACAATATGTAATGGCAGGATTTTAAGGATATTTTTTCCTTAAAATATATTCCTTGCTAACAGTGAGTAGATGTAGAGAGGTAGTTCTTGAGTATAATACCTAAAGTGGATGAAATCATTACGAAGTATGAATCCAACTTTACATGGTTATAATGGCATGCTACAGAAAATATATGTTATTCAATGAGAAATATTGATCGATTATTTGATCGTTACCATTCCTCTTAAGTGCACTGGTCTCCAAAAATTTCTCATCATTTGGAGATATAGTTTCACATGCGATCAAGACAGAAAACATATTATATAATTCATATAAATTCCAATTAAATCTAGTGAATAAGGGATAATATGAACACTCTATTAATGGAAATAAGGAATAGGGGAATAAGGGAAGAGTTTATTTTCCATCATAGATTAATTGTTGGATGAAACAACATAGTACTAGCCTGAAGGGTATGGGTGTTTGTTACAAGTGTGGAGAAAAAATACACCGATCCCATGATTTCATGAGAAATAAAAAAGTTTCCAAAGTTCAATGATACCACTAAAAAAAGATTGTACATTATGAAAATGATTATCCCAATACTTAAGTAAAGATTCCCCAATGAAATCCAAGGGAAAAGGTAAATCTTATGTGGGAAAAACGACTACAATTGATGTTCTTAAGGATGTGTTAGAACATAATTTAATCTTTACCTCAAAATTTTACACTAGTTTATTTGATTATTGATCATCACATTATTTTATATCCTCCCAAATTGTAAAGAAAATTATACATTTATTTTTGGATTTAATAATGTATTTTTCAGAAAAAACTGCTAAGCGAAGTATCATTACATCAATGATGTGTCGGTCAGTCCCATTTTTTAAACAAAACCATGATTTAGATTTAACCTCTTAATCATAACAATGAATTACTTCAATGAAATCCTAGGTAGGAATTGGATTTGGAATTATGAGGTGAAAATATATTCCAAGAAGAACGAAGTTACAATTTTTTAGAACTATGTTGAATTCCATATCATTATAGAGGAATCCTCATCAGGTAACTCTTATCCCGATCCACCACAAAAGTTTTACTAAATGAAATCTATTATGAAGAAGAGAAAATTTCATATATGGATGTTGAAATAATCATCAAATTGAATATGTACATATTCTAGAAGAACATATAGCTTTATTTTCAGATAATTTACCTAAACATCTTCCATAGTGGGAATATGAGTAATTTATTGATAAAATTCACTGAGAAAGACCAATATCATAGAATAATTATAGAATGTCCACGGTGGAATTAGTAGAACTGATGAAAAAATAGAGTAACTGAGTGATGAAGGATATATTCACCCCTAGTGTTTTAGTATGGGGATCCCCTATTCTCTTTTTCAAGAATAAAGATGGATCCATGAGGCTGTGCATTCACTATTGAAAAATCAATGTAATTAAAATAATAAAAAAAATTTCCCCTACCTCTCATTGATGATTTAATTGTTCAAATTCATAGAGATAAATTCTTTTTTAAGTTATTTATTTCATTCTATATATCATCAATTTCATTTGAGGAAGGAATATATTCTAGAGATATCATTTCAAACTAGGTATAGACATTATGACTTTATAGTCACTCTATTTGAACTAACTAATGAAATCTTTGATTTCATGGATCTATTGAATAGATTTTTCAAGTAATATATTGATGAATTTATTGTGGAATTTATTGATGATATCTTTATATAATATAAAATTGATGAAGACCATGATACTCACTTTTGTATTTTTTAGAGATATCTTATAAAAAATTAATTGTATGAGAAGTTTAGTAAGTGTGTATTTGGGCTTCAATGAAAGTTCTAAAATGGATTACACCAATGAACATAATGGAGGTTTGTAGTTTTTTGGTTTAGCATGTTATTATAGGTGTTTCATTAAAAAATTCACCAAATTAACTAACTAGTTGACCAAGATTACTCATAAAAGGGTTATGTTCTTATGGAAAAAATGTAAATAATGTTTTGAAGAAATAAATAAGATATTAGTGAACTCTATTATCCTAACTTAGCCACACAAAAATGGTGTTTTTTTATAGGGATGTGTCAAAGAAAGGACTCGAGTGTTTCCTTATACGGAATGATAAATTTATTTTCTATACATCAATGTTGTGAAAAACAAATGAATATAACTATATTACTCATGATCATCACTTAGATGCTATTATATTGTATCTAATGATATGGAGACACTATCTCTTTGTAAAAAGTTGGGAGATATATACATATCACAATAGCTTGAAATATATATTCTTATAGAAGAAATAAACAAGAGGCAAAGGCAGTGTCTTGAAATAATCAGGGATTATGATTGTATAATACAATACCACAATAAGAAGGTTAATAAGGTAAAATATGAATTGGGTAAGAATGATCATGGAGTAATGAATACAAATATTGATTGATAAGGACCCTGTGTACTAAGATCTAGAAAATATTTATATGATAATTATCATGGTATGTGAAACATAATTACCATTTCAAATATTTACACAACCAAATTTATTAGAATGGATTAATAGATCCATGTCTAGGTATGAAAATCATAAAAATAAAATTGAAGATGTGAATGATGGGATGTTGGAGGAATTTGTGTGTGAGGATGGAATTCTAAAAATTGGGAAGAGGCTTTGTGTTCCCTCAATACCTAGGATAAAACTGGAGTTATTGGACGGCTCCCATAGTTCTATTTTTTCTACACAACCTGGTTATAACAACCCAATTTTTTTACTGATATCTTCTTTATTGAAAATTTATGTTTTACTATTTCATAATCAATAACAATATATAATTATAAATGAAATTTGACCATTGGCTTTTGACCGTTATATGACCATTGTTTAATATGACAATTGGTTAATATGATAGTTCGTTAATATGATAGCTGGAAACAATAATAAACTTCATAATTATTTTTTATAAATTGAAACGATAATGGATAATTAATATAGAAAGAATATTCAATGGAATTATCCAATAGACTCAAGCCATATGAATCTATTTTTTAGTGCTTGGGAAAAAGGTAGCATCACTGAGATTCGTTGTAGACAAAGGCTAAGGTGAGCTTCAACATTTTATGTTTGAATAAAATTGACTATGAGAAATGTTCAGGTTATTGGGGATTACTTCTTGAATGATGTTATTTGAACATCCACAAGAGTCTATCATCATTGTACACCTTACCCTTAGTAAATATGTTTGTTTTATAAGGTGTATTGTAATGAGGAATTCCTATCTTTTTTGTAATCTAGGTGTGCAAATAAAATTGTTATTATTGTAAAATAAACATCATTTTTGAATTTCAAATATAAGAATTAATCTAGGATGAATAATTAGTACATTTCTATGAAGTTTCATATTATTGACGAATATTTGAAAAAAGAAGTATTTTAAAAGAATTTTTATACTTTAAATAATTGATACTAGGAAATGATTTTTGAAAAATGGACATACACGATTATGGTTAGTAATAAATTCAGAGTATGATAAGATCAAAATAATTTTTGGTGGATTTTAATTTATAAATATTAATATTACCCTTATGAACAATAATATTATCAATGTTATAGTAACATCATAAAGGTAAGTATAAATATAATTTTGGCATCTTGAATGGAAATGTGATGTAATTTCATAAGTAAATAACTTTTTTTGAAATTATTATTTTATTATTAGTATTTTTAGAGTAAATAGTGATTTTTCTTAAATATTAAATTTCTATTATTTAGAAATTTATTTTCATAATATGTATTTCATTTTTGAATTCAGAACATTGATATTAGGATCGGGTGAATTGATGATATTTTTATAAAATGTTTTATTTTTTGGTGAATAAAGAAAATTCAGTTTTTGAGTTTTGGTATGTTTAATTACATCATTAATGATTTATTCATGTTTTAATAATTATGGTTGAATCTTGAGTAATATAATATTATATGAGGTGTTCCAAGTAGCCAATACCATGGGAAAATACCATTGTAAAGCCCAAGTTTTTGCAAATACCATTAATGATGTGTCCTTTGAAATTAATAAAAAAACACCCTCTCTTTTACTATAAAAACCTACCCATTACATCATTATATTTTAGTAAAAATTTAATAACCTATATTCTATGGTATCTTTACCTACCACGGAGTCCCCCCTAAGGTTTTTTTAACCTCACAAGGACCCAATCATCATGTTATAGATGTAAAGCTTCAAGGTAAGGGGATTCTCAACTTCTCTTTTTTCCTTTCAACATATCTTTTATATGGTATGTCTTTAAAATTTTCATACCATGTTCTTATTTTCATTTTATTTGATACTTATAATGTATTATGATTCTTTTTTAATGGGTTATATCTTTACCCTCTCATTTTATTGTATTATGAAACCATGTTTCATACCAGTTGTGCTGTAGGAAATCATCTCAAAATCTCTTTCTTTTTCTCAAGAAATTCTTTTATTTAATCTATGTGAATACCCAAATATATTTAATTTATAGGGGTATTAATCAAGATAAAGAAATTATTTATTTTATACTAGAATTGACGTTCCTAAAACCATCATTCCCTTTTCCATGGGTTATAAATGACATAATCATCATATTTTTAAGCACTTTCTAAAACAAAGTGATTTTGATATAAAACCTATTTATTTTATTATATTTGGGTAATTTATGAAATTTTGGACAGTGATATATGGGGATCACATGAAAATAAATACATATTAATGATAACCTGATAAATATACAATAAATTTGGTATGGAAATTATTCTCTAGAGAATAAGAGTCGTATGATACCATGGGGAATAACCGTGGTAATTTTTATGACACCTTGGGGATAGACCTTGGTGATATGCTTGTGAATGTTTAAATTAAATTATGTATCCTAATTTTAAAGATATTAATAATTTTATTATTATAATTATATTTCACATTATCATGTCTTCCTCACATTATTATTGTATTCTCTAAAGTTCACATTTAAACTGTTTTCCCGATTTTCCATTACTGGGCATTATGCTCACCATTAACTTTGATGCATGTTATTAGATTTTGAGATATAGTATGTAACACCCCAACCCTAGTTACTAATAGTTTGTGCATTATTACATACCATTTTCCCAATCACAATAGATCATGTCTCTAAAGAACGATTAGTTTAGTAGACTTGGAAGTACTAGATACTTACATAAGTTTTACATTAAATTATGAAATAAAAACCAAAAACATTGTGCCCCCTATGTACACACTCATATCCCTTATCCTATCCATGAAGGTCAAACCTAATATACTTCATAACATCCAAGAAAAAATAAAACATAAAAAGGAGTGAGATCAGATACTCAGTAAGGATAAAAATATAGTGGAAACATTCATAAATAAGCATAAAGATTTAAGGCAATGTATTAGACTAAAACAAAAGCCTTTTAAACTTAATCATCAGCGTAATATTGAAAATATAAATAAAATAATTCAATTTAATTTTTCACATGTATATTCTAATAGTCTAATAATCACATTTAATATCAATAGCTAATTTCATAATGATGGAATGCATAATGCCAAAAATAATTACCACATTGTCAAAGCCTCATGTTATGACTAAAAATAAGATTTTTTCAAGGCATTGTTCCAAGACATGATTTGGTCTCATTAGATGCAACGATACATCGAGGATCTATTGTGGGTTCCACATGTCACTTAATATGTCCAATGAAATCTTTATATTAAAACGTTGAAACATAATCTAAACATTCGTATTAAAACTTGAATACGAAATGTAAATATTTTAACCACAAACAATGAATTGTATATAAATTACACATCCACAGTCATACAATAGTCAATAAATAAAAAATAGAAAATTGTATTATAATATATTAACCACAATCGACAATGATGAAGGATATTGACATTAATGAAAATAATCATCAATACAATTTGATAAAAATACCCCCCATTTTCATGAAAGCATTTAAAAGTCACCCTATTTATCAAGAAACCTTTAAAAATATATTTTTGAATCAAAGTGTCCCATACCACTTTGAAAAATTTAAAAGGAATTTTAATTTTTAAACATTAATGTCCATATAAATAAATTCTTAAAATCCATTTTTAAAACAAGCACATTAAAGAGAAAGATTTAGAAGAATAAAATTTTAAAATATTTAAAATAATATTTTAGTTAGTGTTCCTAAAAAAATGAGAGATTCTTGAATACAAATAATTGAGGTAATAAAAACATAGTAATATCATTAGAATAAATTGATTAATGACATACTATGGCAAAGTAAAGTATATACACCATATAACCGTGAATTGGCGCATAACAACAAAGAAGTCTCAATGGAATGTAAGTTGAGATGAAATCCATTATAAAGGCTATATCCTTAAGATAAAGATAAATCGATGAAATAATTATGTGTGAAAAAATTAAATACACCCAATATTATTGGATACTTAGTGTAGATAAATCTGAGGACCATCACACATATTCTTGTAAAAACAACACCAATGACTTGGATGTTTTACTCAATGAATTGAAATTGAGTTAAGATTACTCTTATCAAGTTCATATTGATGACTCGATAATTTATAAATGGAGTGATTATGTGTATAGAAAGTATATCCACATAAGAAGGAGTGTAAATTACTACATAAATAATAAAATAGTGATTTCACACATAATCTTGGAGTAAAATAATCAATGAAGTTTTAGTAAAACCGAATTAGTGGGAATTGAAATTTAAAATTCCCTTACCGATTTTCTAACTTCGGAAACACAAACCCCATTAAAGAAGTATAATAAAATGAAGATTTAAATACCAATTAATTAATTTATATTACACAAATAAAACAACCATGTGCAGTACATACACTACAAAAAGGAAATAGTGTCAAATATAACATGAATCTCAAAGGAATAAAAGTGATATGAAAACCCCTTATCACGTTGTTATCAATTGATTCATATGGGAAAAACATAGTAACAAACAAATTAATCACAAAATACCATGAGTATCTATATAATCATGAAAATATAAATCCAATAGAGGTACACAATACACCACATTCAATAAATAAGTGATGAATAATTAAAATATCACGAAATTAAAAGTGAGATAAGAAACACCATACCTTTAGATTTTCCTTAGTATATGATATGTTAAAATAAAGTATAATGGTGATATAATTGTTATTAAATTATAATAAAACCAAATACATAAATATGATATCACATATGATCTTCTAATATTTCTTTATTAATGATATTTCAGCAGTATCATTGTTTTGGGTGTTAACTAATTATCTTTCATTTAGATATTTTGTTACGTAAGTCATGTTTGTTATGTATATGATGAAATTGATTGATATGAAGAATTAATTTTTGTTATTAAACATTATTATCAAATAATAAAATAAAAATTATTGTTGAATGGTTACGATGGGGAATGTATCTTATCGCGTCTGTGGAGAGGGTAATCTGTACATACGCATGAGCGACAATATCATTCAATTGATGGTAAAATCGTATGTAATTGGATTGTATATCATATATAAAGAATAATTAACAATATTTATTTATTATATACATCAATTGAACTCATTATTATAGCCATAAAAATAATGATGTGTGGAATAACAAACTACAACGCGGTGTGGAGATGGTAAGCCATACGTATGCATGTATGGTGACATTGTAATTAATAGGATGGATAAAATAATGAATATGGTAATAAAATATTTAAAATAATATCATAGTATGTATAAGGGACTAGAGTTATTATTTTTTTATGGAAGAAACAAAGAAATGGGAAGTGGAAGAAGAAAAGTACTTTGAAAGAGGTGGTGAAATTATTATCTCTTCTTCGGGTGATTCCTATTGATTTGATAAAAAAGAATCCATAGTTTGGATTTATGATAAACATAAGGCCTCTAAGTTTAATTTAGGTCAGTAGGGAGGATATTGGAGCATGTTCTGGCTGAGCCAAATGGATATGGAGGTATGAAATTAAGAGAAGGGGACATAATCTTTTATAAGAGAGGTTAGGGTTACTTTAGGAAAAGCTTGAAATATTATTTTATTATGACATCATTTTCGGTTTATAATGGCTCTATAAATATTTATTTCGTTGATAAGGTGAGGATGGGTCAAAATAACTTCAACCAATAGGTTTTAGACAATTTTATGTCACCATATTAACCATATCTTTTAGATTTAACTCTTAGTTAATTAGTTTAACTTTTACCATGTCTTCTTGTATTCTTACACTACATGGATAATAAACATACTATAAACTGCCAAGAGAACCCTAAGAGGTTCATTAATGATATATATATCACTATATAAGTACTTTGGACTAACCACATATTTTTAAGAATATTATATCATTTAATAATATAATATTTGATTTAAAAACTCATTTATGTCAATTTTAAAACTATTTATTGTTTTGTTTTTGTGAAAGTAATAACAGAATGATTACATCGAAACAAATCACTGAATAAACTCTAACATGTCTTATTAATCTATAAAATTAAGGGAATACATCAAATGTATCAATTTACATTTGTTTTGATATTTATAATATCAATTATTTTAATCATTCATTAATAAGGAAATAACTACATCCTCATTGTGTCATAAATAAATTTAATTATTTAATGACTAAAAATTATAAATAAAATAACCTGATGTATTAAAAAATTTATATTTTTAATGAATATTTACAGTCGAATTTATCTTATGTAAAAAACTATATTAAAAATGTTTTAGTTATTAAAATTTGAGTTTAACGCTTTTAACTCTTCTTTAAATAAAATAATAATAAATGTTATAATATAATCCAATTGGACAAATGAGAGTCATAATTTATTACTAAGGTTGATTTTGGTCTACAAACACTTATACAATATAATTAAAACATGTGTTAGGGTAATTATAATATCATATTTACCTTCCATTACCCTATTTACTTTTAACTGTGGTAAATAAAAGTCAAAAGTTTCTATTCAACAGAATTAAATTTCATATTATTGAACCACATATTACATTATAATAACAAACATGTATGTTGGATTTTATAAATTCAATTCAATTAATCTGTAGAATTTTATTTAAATGAAAATGAAAGTTTTTTAACTACTGCTAAGTGGTTTCACTATTCATAAAAAATTTATGTTTCATCAATTAATTTAAAATTAATTCCCATTGTCAAAATAAAGGGGTGTTTTTTAAAAAATAATTAATATCAAAAGATTGACACTAGTTTATGTCCAATTTCATAGTGAAATTATATACAATGAATAAATTTGGATTAAATGGTAAAAATAAAATAAAATTACACTTTCAAACAATTAAACAGATAATTTAACCATATAATTAAATTAGATTTAAAGGCAGTTTTGAACTAAAATACATTAATTTTCCCCTATTGATAAAAAATGAATTTTATCAAAAAATACCAAAAATTTAACCAAAGTAAATTTTGATGTCTTGGTTCTAAATAAAAATTTTAATTTCTCAAATATAACTTATAAAAGTGTCAAATATTTTTTTAGAAATGGTTTTCCATTAAAAGTTAGAAAAATTGCATTTTTTAAGAAAAAATACCTCTTTTTCTTTGTTCTGAATAATTTAATTGTTCCTTATATTATGTCTAAGAAACACCAAATATGAATGTTAAAATTATATGGTATATATAAAATATTTAATATTTGGTTATTATTATTCATAACAGCTTTCTAAATTTCTAGTTTGATAGGTCTTGGTGCGCTTCAACTCATTGTTCAGTACATCGCACGCTATTGTATTATTCAAAGATAAAGGCACTATGGAAGCTTGGGGTGTTACATTCATCCCTAATTTTGGAAATTTTTCCCTTGAAATTTTAAAATTAAGCTTGGGATCTTTATTGAAATTCCCATATTTGGGAAAATCCAATAAAACAATCCATTTAAAATAATGAAAGAGATGTACAACGGTCACCCGAGATAATACATACTAGGATTCCATGTAAGAAAACATTGATATGGAAGATAAAAAAAGTGTCACGTTCTGATGGAGAGTGATATAAAACATGATCAGGAGAATTTTAACCACAAGAAAACCACAAACATGTGATGGGTTAAACGGTCATTAGTTTCCCAGTTGGAAAAGTAAACATACAACCTTTTTTTGTTTTAATTTCCATTTCAAAATGTTTAGTAATTTATTTATGATATTGACTATGAAAATAAATAGATATACTTAAATTTTATGTGGGGTTTCATCCTTTAATAAAATTCAACCACTAACTCATGTTTTCTCCAAATGAAGAGTATTCAAGATGATTTGGTCACACCTAAAGTGCTTGAATCAACATCTAGAGAATCAAATAATCCACAAAGAATAAACTATAAATTTCCCTTTTATTTAGAGATTAAGCAATTCCAAATAGTTTGTACAAGATTAGATGATACCTAAAATGGATAATATTTTATAGAATGAATTACTAATCTTAATTTCAAAAATTGAAAAAACAATACCCAAAGTTTAATAAAGACTATTCAACAAACAATTATCCTTAAAATCTTTCAATATAATCAAAACTAAGATTGAAACCCAAAACACAGATGAATTTAATAACATATTATTTCATAGTAAATCTTATCATTTATCTTCAAATAACATCAACTACTCTTGAAGTCTCATATATATGTGTAATTAACCAAATAACATATTCTCTATGATAGGTTAATGATTTCCTTTAACAACCTGAATCTCAATAAAAAAACATTTATTCTTCCAAAAAACCCACCATTACGCCTCAAATGATATTCCACAGTATTCTATTTTTCATAGGCATATATTGTTCTCAATAGAGGAGACGTCTTCCAAAATAACATTTATCACTTAATTACCAAATCATTTTACTATATTAAGGATATCAATTTGATAAAACATAAAATCCCAAATCCACTAGTTATTTATCTATAAAATAATTTAACTAAATATAATTAGTCACACTTATCAAGTACTTTACATAGTCCATTGGAAGTTGATATATCCCAACTGTACATTGGTTGTGGGTTCGATTCTCATGCCCTTGTCTGACGCGACATGTTGTCACACTGTCTGTGTGTCATCCTTTTCCAAAAAAATATATTTTATAACATTTCCAAAATGAGATAAATTCCACAAAATAACCATAACATAATTTAACAACTAATGTTATCTCATTCCTCGCATTGTCATACCAAAAATTAATAACCTGTAATTGGCTCAAATTGAAGGATCATATAAATCCCAATAGTTCTTTATAACTATATCCACAAAATAAATGATAATTAATTCACAAATAGTATTTTAATATAACAAACTGCATTGTTACACATACAATAGAGTAGTCTTCCAAAGCAATCCCATAAAAAAGATCATTAATACCTTTAAACATATATTCATCCATTTATTTCCATATAGGTTCTTCCTTGACCTATAGGTGATTATATAGAATAATCCATTGACTCAGGTAATACCAAGGTCCCTTAAATTTAATACAAATGACCGTAATTGGAGTCTTAGGATCTTTTTTTCTTCCATAGTACTCTTCAGTTTTCCATGACAATTATTTATATTATGTCTTTCATTCCAACACATAAGGATTTTTTTTGTTCTATTGAGACACTTTCCTGGGTGTCTGCTTCCACATTATTGGCATGATGGTAATTGATCTTTTGTTTTCCCATGGTTTCTACTACGGTAACTCATATCATTCTCCTCCATTATCTTTTTTTGGGTTTGGGTGTTGGTTAATGTATATATTGTTGTTCATATTTTTTGAGCCTTTCTTCAGCATGAACACTATATCATTTATTCCTATCAACATTTCATTTAGTTTCTCATTTCCATCAACTTTTCCACCTTGTACATAATGTTTAATATTACTATAAATTCATTGGAATCCAAACCTTGACCAACACAATAATTCATAGTTTGAGTCATAAAATAATTTAGAGAATATCATGCAACCTTATTTTCAATCTAAAACTCTTTAATATTAACCAAGGTTATTTATTTTCATCTTATATTAAAATCCTTCTAATTGGTACATCTGTGCCAGAGCCGTCTCTACCTACTCATATCTAGACGTGGGTGTAATGCATGGAAAACCCACATAATATTTACATTAACAAGATTTTTGGATGTTATTATATAATAATCCTCAAAATATATCTTTGGGCAGTATTTTATAATTAGTGTTTTTCTAAATAGAGCTTCAAAGGTTTGTACTAAACATCCTCTGCTACCAGATGTAACGCCCCGAATCTTGTAACTAAGAGTTGGTGCATTATTACATAACAGTGGAAAGATCACAATAGATCATATCTCGAAAGACTAATTAGTTTTGTATCCTTAGAAGTAATAGATGCATACATATGTTTTACATTATATTTTGAAATGAAAAACAACAACATTTCCCCCCTTTTAATAGACTCATATCCGTTATCCTATCCCGGAAAGTCATTCATAATATACTTTTTTACATCCTTGAAAAAATAAAATATATAATGGGGTGAGCTCATATGCTCAGTAAGAATAACAAAATAGTTGAAACTATCATAAATACGCATAAATATTTATGGAAATGTATAAGAAAAATAAAAAATCATTTTAAACATATACCTCAATGTAATATTGAAAATATAAATCAAATAATGCCATTTACATTTTCAAATAGATATTCTACTAGTCGAAAAATCACATGTATTATCAATAGCTAATTTCATATTGATGGAATGCATAATTTCGGATGTCATAACCATAGAGTCAAAGCCTCATGATAAGACTACAAATTATATTTTTTCACCTCCTTGTTCCAAGACACTAATTTGTCTCATGATACTTACTGATGCATCGAGGAGTTATTTTGTATAAGGACGTGTTTTGGTCAATGACGAGAACCCTGAAATTTATTCAAACCAAAAAAGAATAGAAATTACATGAGTTGAAATGAGGGAAATTTTCTAGAATCTCTAATAAAACAAGGAATCAAATCCGTAGGGTGATCATTCCTCCAGGTGATCTCATGTGAGACTCTCATTTTTGTGAGACCGTCAGTGATCTTGTTTGCTTCACGGAAGGTGTGTGTAGTAATAAAGTTGAGACTATTGAGAATGGTGAGGCAGTCAATCCATCGGGGGGTGGGAGAGCATGCTAGGCGAGTCACACAATTCCAGATGGATCCCCCCATCCCTTACATAGTCTGATGCATTCCTCATATGAAAAGGTTGAAACATAATTTAAACATTCTTATAAAACTAGTATACGAAATGTCAATATTTTAACCACTAACCATGAATAGTATAAAAATAGCACATAAACATTCAAAAATAACACATGAAATTCTATGTGGATGATTTTATTATAATAAATTAACCTAAATCAAGAAAAATTAAGGATATTGACATAGATGAAAGTAATCATCAAAACTATTTGAGCGAAATATAACCTGTTTTCGTGAAAACATTAAAAAGTTTCACTGTTTATCAAGAAATAGTTTAAAATAGATTTTTGAATCAAAGTGTCCCATATCACTTTGTAACCATTAAAAGTAATTATAATTTTAAAAAAATAATTTCCATATAAATAATTTTTTAAAACAATTTTATAAAAAATTGACATTAATGAGAAATATTTAGAAGAATAAATTTTTAAATCATTTAAAATGTTATTTTAGTTAGAGTTCTTAAAAAATGCTAGATTACTGAATAAAAATAAATGAGGTAATAAAAAAATTATAGTATAATAATAATAAATGGATTCATGATATACTATGTCAAAGTACAGTATATACACCCTATAAAAGTTAATCAGCGTATTACAACAAAGAAGTCTCAATGGAATGAAAGTTGAAATGAAATACCTTATAAAGATTGTATCCATATGTTAAGGATAAATCAATGAACTAATTATGTGTAAAAAATATAAATACATTCAATATTATTGATATTCATTATTAATCAATCAGAGGACATTCACACATATTCTTATAAAAACAACACCAATGACTTGGATGTTTAACTCAATGAATGGAAATTAAGTTAAGATTACTCTTATCAAGTTCATATTGATGAATTGTGAATTTATCAATGGAGTTATTATGTGTATCAAATGTATATCCACACAAATTGGAGTGGAAATTTCTTCATCAAAAAATAAATAATTGTTTCACAGAAAATCATGGAGTAAAATAATCAATGATTTTTTCATAAAATTGAATGAGGGTAAATTGAAATTTGAAATTTCCTTAGCGATTTGGTAACATAAAAAACATAAACCACATGAAAGAAGGATCATAAAATGAATATTTAAATACCCATAAATTAATTTACATTACACAAGGAATACAACCATGGGCAGCACATACACCACAGAAAAGGAAATAGTGTAAAATATAGCATGAATCTCACAGGAATAAAAGTGAGATGAAAACACCTTACTACATTGAAATCAATCATGTCATATGAACAATAGTTAATAAACACCAAATGAATCACAAAATACCATGAATATAAATATCATCATGATCATATATTTCAAATTTCAGTACAAAATACACCACATGCAATACATAAGTGGCGAACAATGGAAATCTCACAAAATTAAAAGTGAGATAAAAAACCCTTACGTTGTACTTTTCCTCAGTATAGGTTAAGTTAACCTCCTTAATAATTGTTAAATCACTATTATTAAATTATAAATAATCCAAATAAATAAATATGATATCATATATGATCATCTAATATTTCATTGTTAATGATATTTTAGTAGTATCATTGTTTTGGGTGTTAATTGTTTTGTTTTCCTTTATATGTTTTTTTACGAAAGTCATATTTTATAGTTATATGATGTATTTGATTCAAAACCAGAATTATATTATGTTCTTGAACATTATTTTCAAATCATAAAATGAAAATTATTCTTGACTTGGTGTGATGGGGAATGAATCTTATCGCGTTTGTGGAGACGGTAATCTGTACGTACGCACGATCGACAATATCATTAAATTGATGGTAAAATCATATATAATGGATGTTATATCATATATAAATAATAATTAACATATTTTATTAATTTTTTAATTAAATTTTATGCATTATTATACACATCAAAATAATGAAGTGTTGAATAACAAACTACACCATGACGTGGAGACGGTATGTTGTACGTACGCACGTATGGTGACTTTGTCATTCATATGATAGATAGAATAATTAATATGGTTACACAATATTTATAATAAAATCATAGTATGTATAAGGTACTAGAGTTAGTATTTTGGTATGGAAACAACATATAAAGAGGAACTGGATGAAGAAAACAACTTTGAAAGAGGTGGTGAAATTATTAACTCTTTTTCGGGTGCTTCCTTTTGATTTGATCAAAAGGGATCCATAGGATGTATTTATGATCGAAGTAAGGCCTCTGGGTTATATTTAATGTAGTTGGGAGGATATTTGAGCAGGATTCGGCCGATCCAAATGGGTTTGGATGTGTAAAATTAAGATAATTGGAGAACACTTTTTTAAGAGAGGTGAGGTTCACTTTAGAAAAATCATGAAATTTTATTTTATTATATAATTAGTTTAGGTATATAATGGCTCCTGATGGATTTTAATCGAGTATAAGGTGATAATGGGTGTAAATAATTTTATCCAATATATTTTAGTCAATTTTAGGTCATCATATTAACTATATTTTTTATATTTATCTCGTAGTTAATTAGTTTCACTTTTACCATGTCTTCTTGTATTTTTACACTATATGGTTAATAAAAAACTATAAACTACCAAGAGAACCTTGAGTGGTTCATTAATGATATAGATAAATCATTATATAAGTTTTTTGGCCGAACCATAAATTTTTAGTAATATAATATCATTTAATAATATAATATTTTTCTTTTAAAAACTCATTTATGTCAATTTTGACACTATTTAGTATTTGTTTTTTTGAAAGTGATAACATCATGATTATTTTAAAAAAAATAATATAATAAACCCTAACATATCATATTAATCTAAAAATTAGTGGACTGCCTTAAAAGTATAAATTTACTTTTATTTAGATATTTATAACATAAATTTTTTTAATCTTTTTTTAATAATGTAATATCTGTATCATCATTGTGTCATAAATAAATTTTATTATAAAATATCTAAAAATTATAAATAAAATTACATTATGTATTATATATTTTTATATTTCTAATAAAATTTTTTAGTCTAATATATCTTTTTTATAACACAATATTAATAATGTTTTTGTTATGATAATTTGAATTTAACACTGTTAACTCTTTTTTAATTAAAATAATAATAAATTTCCTAATCAAATCCAAGTGGAAAAAAGAGGATAATATTTTATCAATACGGTTGATTTTAGTCTAAAATCACTTATCCAATAAATTTAGGAAATGTGTTAGGGTAATTATAATATCATTTGTACCTTTAATTACCCAATTTAATTTTAACTGTTGTAAATAATGGTCAAAAGTTACTATTCACCAAAAATTATTTTCATCTTATTGAACCACATTTTACATACATATAAAAAACCTTTTATGTTTTATTATTGAAATTAAATTCACAAAAGTGGTAAAATTTAAGTTAAATGAAAAATTTGGTTTTTAACTACTACTTTGGGTTTTCACTATTAATCAAAAAAATGATGTTTTCTAGAAAAATACCAAATCTTCAGTCTAAGAAATATTTGATATTCCTATTTAAAAAATGATGTATATTTTACCAAATTAAAAACATAGATTCTGCATCAATTAATTTAAAATTAATTCCCATTATCAAAACAAAAAAGCATGTTTTTTAAGAAATAATAACTATCAAAAGATTGACACTCGTTTATGTCCAATATCAAAGAGAAATTACTTACAATGACAAAAATTGGACTTAGTGGTAAAAATATAATCTAATTACAATTTATACCCAATTAAAAAGATAACCTAACAATATAAATAAATTAGATTAAAAGGCATTTTTGAATTAAAATACCATATATTTCAATATTCATAAAAAATGAATTTTATCAGAAAATACAGAAAATTTATCGAAAGTAAATTTTGG
Source organism: Viscum album (assembly GCA_963277665.1). NCBI lineage: Eukaryota > Viridiplantae > Streptophyta > Magnoliopsida > Santalales > Viscaceae > Viscum > Viscum album. The sequence continues at coordinate 1,428,650,740 of OY728147.1, read as the reverse complement.
GGTATTGGATCTAAATAAAAATTTTATTTTTCCAAATAAAACATATAGATGTGTCTAATATTGGATTTAGAAATGGTTTTCCTTTAAAAGGCAGAAACTACATTTTTTGAAAAATACTTCTTTTATTAAAAAAATTGAATTTGTCCTTATATTATGTCAAGGAATCACAAAATATGAATGTTAAAATTATATGAGATGTATATAAAATTCAATATGTGATTATTAATATTCATAACCACTTTCTAAATGGCTTGATTGATAAGTTGTGGTGCACTTGAACATGGTATTGCGTACATCACACACAATTGTATTATTCAAAGAGAAACGTACCGTGGAAGCTTGGGCTGTTACATAGTAATTTTACATTGGATGAATATTTCACGAATAATTTCAAGTGTATTAAAATAATTTTCTATTTTTTCATGCATTATGTACCATATTCGCAAGAAAATTGACTTTAAATATCCTCTGTTTGTAAAATGTAATGAAAAATTATGTAATAAAAAGGATGGATTTCATAGTTGATATCAAAATATAGTTTAATTATTTATTGAAATTAGGATATTAAATCATTAGGAATAATGATATATAAAAAATTAAATATAATAAAACTTCCTAGTATTTTTTTATAATATTATTTAAGTGGTTTCTAAACAAATAAGTCTCTGTCTGGATACTAAAATGTGGATGTGGCTCTAGCACATATTTACCTAGGGGTAAAACCTGAAAACACCGCTTTGAGAATGACACGAATGTGAAATATTTCATGATAATAGGCCTTCATTCACTCCAAGTTTTACACTCCCAGGGTATATGTTTGGTTAACCAAAATATTTTTTTGAATCATTATGAATAATTTATAGAAAATGTAATTGGTGTTAAAGAATAATATGTTTAATTATGAAGATCTAAGACATAAAAATAATTTATAGTTAAAACATTCGTAAATCATATAAGTATCTCACATAGGTTTTATTCATTAATAAAATGTGGGAAATTGGACGAATCGTGCAAATGGTGACCACAACATACCATGTGCTGAAAACCCTCCAATAGATGCCATAATGGATTTTTTCATGAGAATGATTAATCAAATTACTCAAGTAATGTTAAATAACTTGAATCAAGATGTGACACAGATTTCCTCATGAAGGGGAAAACATTCGGTTGGGTTCTTTATGCTTCAACTACCACCAACATTCTAGGGATATACTGACCCATTGATTGATGAATAGTGTATAGGCTCAATAGAAAGATATTTTCTATACTTTATTTTTCAGAACAAGAGAAAGTCACCCTGGATGTTTACTTCTTAGAGGGAGATATTGATGAATAGAAGTAACTGAATAAAAACATGATTCCATGAGGAGGGGGGTGGGGGTTGAAGCTATATAGTGGGAAGAGTTTAGAGGGATATTATTCAATAAGTATTTCCCTTGATCGATGAGAACAAAAATGGAGAAGGAGAATCTCAAGATGAAGCAAAAAGAGAATGAATCGTTTGATCTTGTTAGAATACGATATTTTTATGGATCCAAATGCGAAGGCTGAATGATTATTTGATGAACTAATATCTAATCTATGAAACAATTTATCCAACCGAAACTACGAAATCTAGGTGGAGATCATCCATAGAGTTATGAATGTTGAACAGACGGTGAGATGGGGTGATCTTACAAATAAAATAAAAATAATATATCAATGGATCTAATAGTATGGATGATATTTGATTAGGGAAGATGAGGAAATAAAGTTCAACTTTACACATGTAATAAATGTGGGAAGAAGTATTTGGGGAACTTCCTACAAGGGAGTAGGAAGTGTTTAAAGTGTGAATGAGATGGCCATATCACTCAGAATTTTCATTGTAAGGTGAAGCCTCAAATTCAAACCAAAAATAGTAAATAGAAGATGGTACATTCCTTACCTGGCATCCAATGCTTCATGTATGGACATATTGGACACTTTTCCAATCACTATCCGAATCTGAGGGAAGTGGAGGAAAATCACCATCATCCTCATTATAGGCCAAGTGAGCATGGTTGTGATTTTTCAATCACAATAGATGATGTTGAATCTTCAAATTATGTGGTGGTAGGTACACTTGTAGTTATCTCAAAACTAGAAAGTACATTGTTTTATTATGGTTATATGAATGTCTATAATTTCTCTATGTTTACAATGAATATAAAATCAGATCCTGTTCTAATAAAAGAAGATTTGTCAATCAATACTCATAGAGGGATTATCCAAGTATCAACAATGTTTAGAACCTATAGTATTTATTTTAGCGAGAACATTCTTAACGCAAATCAAGTAGTCATTCCCATGTTGGAATTTGACATTATACTAGGGATAATCTAGCTCTCAAAGTATAATACTACAATAAAATGAATAAGTAGGGAAATTTCAGTAGTATTTAATGGGAACCTATGGTTATCATCTAAGTATCGAATTTTCAACCTGATCTTGGTCTATAGAAACCTCATATAGCCTTCTTTGTGGATTTGATCAGGGAATAAGATGAAGGAAATGATAGTATATGGTTAGATAATGCCCTCATCATTCCATAATAAGTTGACTTATATCATGAAGAGTTACCTAGACTTCCCCACGAAAGAGAGGAAGAGTTATCCATTTAACTCAAACATGGTTCTAAGATGATTTCAAAAACCCTATATATAATGAAGAATGTGGAGTTGGAGGTATTAAAGAATAAACTCTTTGATATTTTATAGAAGGGTTTTATCATTCCATGTGTGTCCCCTTGGGTTGCAATAATTCAATTTGAGAAGAATTAGAATGGATCAATGAATTTATACATTGATTTTAGAGAACATAATGGGATTAGAATAAATAACAAGTACCCACTTCCAATAATTAATGATTTAATTGACCATATTCATGGTGCTGATTTTTTATACAAGATTTATCTTTGATATAGTTATCAATAATTGAGGTTGAAGATAGATGATATTCCAAAAATTGCCTTCTGATCAAGATATGTGGTTTATGAGTTTGATTTTATACCCATCAGTTTGACTCATGAACCTAATATATTTATGGATTTAATGAAAATAGTTTTTAAGGACAACCTTGAATTTTTTTTGGTGTTTTTTATTGATGATATTCTGATATATTATAAAAGTCATGAGGTTAATGAGGATCATATAAGGATTATTTTTGAAAATCTTCAAAAGGAATGTATTTTTGGAATTCTTAGAATGTGTGTGTTTTCGTTACAACAAGTTTATTTCATAGAGAAAATTATAACCAAAGATGTAATCTCAGCTGACCATACAAAGACAAAGGTTATATAGGAGTGGAATATTCCAACAACAGTAACTTTGATTTTAATTTTCCTTACTCTAAAATGATATTATTGGTGTATTGTGAATAATATTTCATGAATTTCAAATCCACTAACAAAGTTAACTCGAAACGGGGTCATGTTCATCTACACATAAGTGTGTGTTGAATTTTTCGAGGAGCTAAAAAAGTGACTGGTTAATAAACTCATATTAAATATACAATCTCTTAGAGAAGGATTCTTTATTTTTAGATATGCATCTATAAAAGGGATTGGGTGAGTCCACATGAAAAATGAAAAAGTCATTGCTTATGCATCTCAAAGTTGAATCCTCATGAGTAGAACTATCCAAAGTTTGATCTAGAGATGGATATGGTTGTTTTTCCTCTAAAGATATGGAGGAACTATCATTATCGGGAAAATTTTTATATATACACAGACCATAAATGTTTGAAATATATTTTCAAACAAAAGAAATATAACCCTATATAGAGGAGGTGTTTGTAAGTACATAAAAACTATGATTGTTCAATTCATTATCACCCTGGAAGAGTAAACAATGTCATTGATGCATTAAGTATGAAAGAACTTATTTTTATGGGAATGATGAGGACTCATGAATATCACTTAATAGAACACATAGTAGATCTTGACATGGAAATTATAAGGGAAGGGATATCATCAACCCTATAAAAAAGGATTTCCAAATCCTCATTACTAGAGAAGATTAATAAATATAAAAAACAAGATTCTTTGTCATATAAGATATTTGAGGTTGCGATGGATGGAAACATTGTTGAGTTAAATATTGATCAAGAAGGTGTAAAAAAATTTCATACAAGACTATGTGTTCCATATATTCCAAAAAATATAGAAATAGATGATGGATGAAGCTCATAGATCTACATTCTATATACATCCTGGAAGAACTAAAATGTTTGGGGACTCATTATTGGTGGGAGAAAATGAAGAGGGAGATTATTGACTAAACGAATAGGTACCTAGTGAGTTATCACATTATGGTAGAGAAACTACTTCCTAAAGGGGTATTACAACCACTACCCATACCAGCATAGAAGTAGGAAAATAACACTATGTACTTCATCACTAGTCTCCCGATAAAATCCAAAGGAAACAATGTGATATGGGTTATAATGGAATTTATCACAAAGACTGCGCATTTTATCTCTATTCGGGAATATTTCAATCTCGATCAACATGCTATAATTTACGTGAAGGAAGTGATAATTCTGTATGGAATGCCACTTTCTATCATATCTGATCATGTTCCAAGGATGACATCAAAAATCCAAAGATTCCATGAACATGCCCTATTTACAGAATTGAATTTAAGTATAATATATCACCCAAGAAGATTTCCAATATCAAAGGACTTTTCAGGCACTCGAGTACATGCAAAGAACATGCTAAATGGAATTTAAAGGTTTATGAGTTCAACATCTTCCATTAGTTGAGTTTTCTCACAATAAACGCTTCAATTCAAGCATTCAAATGACACTCTATGATGCTCTATACGAGAATCATTGTAGAACTCAAACTTGTTGGGATGAAGCTAGTGAGAGAATAATTTTTAGGCCAGATCTTGTGAAAGAGATAATAGAAATTGTTCATGCCATCCAAAAACACATAAAGGAAGCTCATAGTCTAAAGAAGAGCTATACTGGAAACTGTTGAAGGGACTTTGTGTTTGATGTTAGTGATAAGGACATCCCTTAGAATTTAACCATAGAAGAGATTCATGAGGTTTGGAATGAAAGGGAAGCTCATCCCTAGGTACATTATCCCCTATGAAATCCTTGAACTCCTAAGAGAAGTGGCCAATTGACTTGCACATCCTCCAAATGTAGCTGAAGTTCAAGTTGTATTCCACAAATCCTCTTTGAGGAAGTACAAACCTAACCCTTAACATGTACTAAATCTATAAGTGGTACAATTTGAACCTAACCTCTCTTATGAGGAGCTATTGAGGGAGATCATGGATTATAGAGGAAATGTTCTATGCAACAAGACTACTAACCTTGTTATATTTATGTGGAGAAACCACAAATAAGAAGAATCCAAGTGGGAACAAGAGAAAATATTGAGGCATAAGTAGCCACACATTTTCTCTTCTGAGAGTACAGGTTGAAATTTCAGGGACAAAATTTCATAAGGGGGGAAGAATGTAAAGAAAAAATATTTAAATAATATATTTTTTCCTAAAAATTATGTCTTACTATGTAATAATAAATAGGAATATATAAGTATAAATGAAATGTGACCATTGTATTTTGACCTATATATTACCATTGTGTAATATAACCATGGAAACAATAATAAATTTCATAATAATTGTTTATAAATAGAAATTTTAATGGATAATTATTATAGAAATAAGAGTTAATGGCCTTGTCTTGTAGTCTCGGGCCATATGAAACCCTTTTGTAGGAGTTTGAGAAGGAGGTAGCTTTATTAAAATTATCCATAGACAAAGCCAAATCCTACCTTCAACATGTTAATCATGAATGAAATAGCATATTTGAGAAGTTCATGTTAGTGAAGATTACCACTTTGATGATGTTATCTATGCCACCCCAAGAGTTTATCAATATTTCACACCTTTCCATTAGGTCATATGGGAGTTTTATAAGGGGATTTGTAACAAGGTCTTAGTTTATTTTTGAAATCCATTTTTATAAATAAAATTTTTATTATTGTAAACTAATCATCATTTTTGAATTTCCAATGTCAAAATTAATACAGGAAATTTTTTTAGTGTTTTTTCTGCAAATTTTCATATTATTTATGAATATTGAAAAAAGCGTTTTATAATAATTTTTATAATTTAAATAATTTATATTCTGAAATGATTTTTGAAAAACGGATATACATTGTCGTGATCAGTAAGAAATTTATAGTCAGAATAGATCAAGTTAATTTTTGGTTAATAGTATCATAGGAATATTAATATTTCCCTTATGTATAGTAATATGACCAATGGAATAGTACCCTATCCTATGGAAGTAAAAATGTAATTTTGGAATCTTGAATGGTAATGTGATATAATAGTATAAGTAAACAAATCTATTAGAAATGCTTAGATAAGTATTAGTATTTTTCATGTAAATAGTGATTTTACATAAAAAATTAATTTATCATATTTGGAAAACAATTTTCATAAAATGGATTTCATTTTTTAATTCATAACATCGATATTAAGTTCGGGTGAATTTATGATATTTTTATAAAATTATTTGTATTCGGCGAACAGTAAAAATATAGTTTTTGAGTTTTCGGTATGTTTAATGACATTATTAATGATGTATTCACAATGTAATAATTATTGTAAACCCATGATTAATAACATACAATATGGGGTTTACCATTTTTACAATAAAATGGAAAAATACTAGGGGCAAGCCCATGTTTTTTCAAATACCACTAATGAGGTGTCCTTTGAAATTTATAAAAATATCCCTCTCATTGACTATAAACCCCACCCATGAAATCATTTTATTTCATTTGAAATTTATTTAACTAGGAGATGAGATGGTTTTATCTCCCATGGATTTATCCAAACATTCCCTTGATCCCCCAGGGTCCCTATCTTCTAGTTTTGGAATTTACTCTTCAATGTAAGGGAATTCTCAACTCCTCTTTTCCTTTCATGTTTCGTTTTATGTGGTATGTATTTATAATTTCTATAAAATATTTTTATTTTAATTTTATTCTATACATATATTGTATGAGGAGTCTTATATGAATGGTTGACTTATGTCCCCTATCTTTTTAATGTTTTATAAAACCATGTTTCATAACTGTTATGCTGTATAATATTCATTTTAAAATATCTATATTTTTCTCCAGAAATTATTTTATTTTCCCTATGTGAATACCAAAACATATTTAATTTATAGGGGAACTCATCAAGACACAAAAATTATTTTTATGATTCTAGAATTTAAATACAAAAAAATCACAGTCTATTTTTTGGGTTATAAATGACATAATGATAATGTTTTTTAGCACTTTCTAAAATGCCATGATTTTGATATGAAACCCATTTATCTAATTATAATCGTGTTGTTTATAAAATCATTTATTATTATCTATGTTGAGATAATTAAAATAAATATGTAATTTCGGTGTTCCTTGATAGCACTCTAATGCATTGAGTAATGAAACTAATCTCTAGAGATAACAAGTTTTACAATACCTCAGTGAATAACCTTGTTAAATTTTTGAAACCATGGGGATGAAAAGTGGGGATATGCTTATGAATGTATAAATTATATGTTTTAGACATATTATAATGATATTATTAAAGTTATTATTATCATTATATTCCACTTTATTATGCCTTTATGATATTTCCTGAAGTTCTATTTATATTCTCTCAAGATCACATGTAAACTCAATTCACTATTTTCCCTTAATGGGCCTTGTGCTCACCCATTCCATTGATGAATGTTACATGTTAATGATATCTAGTAATTTTGAATAAGACAAACATGTCAAGAATCCTCTCAAGTGGAATAAAATAATGTTATATTATTTTATGTATTATGTACATTATTTCCAAGACACTAGACTTTAAAGATACTTTATTTGTAAAATGTATTGAAAAGTAATGTAATAAAATGTGAGATTCCATTCAGATAGAATTAATATGTATAAATATTGGAAGGAAATTTTCTGGTGGGATAATATGATGTAAGAATTTACTAATTAGGTGTAATGATTTTTTAGTCTTTCAACAAGTGAAGGTTGAAAGGCGACATGCTAGAGGAGTCATGAAACTCTTCATGTTCCTATATTGAAACATGATGAAATCACTATTTATTTTTTCACTAGATTACAAAAAAACCAATGAAATAATGATTCAATATGGGTTATAGTTTATCAACATCCCAAATATTTACATTTCCTCTCTACAATCGAGGATTTCTTCCTTGAAAACCTTACAGTATCTATATTAATGAAGTTGTAGGACTTCATGGAGAACTTCTCTCAATTATGTATAATTGTGATCCACAGTTTACATTGAAATTATGGAAAAGTATCCAAAATATGTTGGATATTGAAATTCTCTTGACTACTTCTTATCAGCCTAAAAATGATAGACAATCAAAAAGGATGATCCAAACATTAGAAGACATGTTGAAATCATGCTCACATGATGTTCAAGCTATGTGAGATTAATATTTTCATATGGGTGAGTTTTCCTGTAAAAACTTTTCCATTATAGTATTCAAATGGCACCATATGAATCATTGTATGGAATGATATATCACACACCAACATATTAAGATGATGTTTCTGAAAGGAATCTTGTGGGCCCAAAGTTTGTAGAGGAAACAATAGTAATGGTAAAGATTATTCAAACCCATATCAAAGCATCTAAAAGTAAGGGAAATATATATTCTTATAATCGATGGATGGATTTTTAATTTCAAGTGGGAGATCCTATTTTCATGAACGTATCTACTAGGAATGGAGTTATTAGAATTTGGAAGAAAGGGTAATTGAGCCCCAGGAACATTAGAAATTTTCAAATTTTGGAGAGAATTAGAGATGTGGAATATCAATTGGAAACGCTACATCGATATTATAAAGTACACAATGTGTTCCACATCTCTATGTTAATGAAGTACAAACCAAACAGATCACATATAATCAATTCTAAAGGAATATAATTAGAACCTGATTTATCTTATTTTGAAGATCCTATCTTGTTTATTGACACTAAAGAACATGTGATGTGGAATTGGTAGACTTGGCTAGTAAAGGTACATTAGAAAAAACATAAAATTGGAATGATGATGTGGAAGCCTAAGGAACTTATGATAAAGAACTACTGAAATCTTTTTAGGAGGTTTCATTCCTGAAATTTTGACGGAATTTTTTTTGTCAGAGTAAGGAATGTAGTGCCACATAATTCTATCGATTATATTTCACTTCTCATTATTATTTCATGTAGTATATATCACATAAAATCACGTAAAGAACCTAATACATACATTTTATATAAATATTGACTGAAATAAGCTGTATTTATAGAAGTTAATAAATATATATCAATTAAATAGTAATTTGGCCATAGAAATAGTAATATGAACCTTTTCAAATTAAATCTTCCAACTGAATTGTAACATCACTCGTGAATGTATGAATAAGTCTTTGGACTCTTATAAATGAAGGTATGATATAATTATGTCATAGTATAGGTAAGTGAATATTTTAAAAATTAATATTAATGTATTGGTATTTTTGGATGTTATAAATATTTAATTATAATGTTATAACTAATACAATTATTTAAATGAAAATTTATTTCATAAAATGTATTCAAAAATTAACATTTTGTTGTCTTCTGATTTTAGGATATTTTTATGAGACCTTAGTTAATTTTCAAATGTGTTACAAAATCTGATATAGATTTAAATTCTATATTTATTTGAGTAAATGATGGTTTTAATTAAAAATTAAATTTATCATATTTATAAAACTATTTTTATAAAAACGAGGGTATTTTGAAATTATACATGTCAAAAAATGTTTATGGTGAATTTTTTGGATTCTTCCAAAAAATTGATTTTTTGTTGAATAGTAAAATACAATAATTTTCGATATAAATACATAATAAGTTAAATGCACTATTCTTTGAATAATTTCTTATATAATAACCACCATATTGAACTCAATGTAATTATTTTAATATATATGATGCTAATTCTCTATCTATTCATTGTCTCAAGACAAAATAATAGACAAATGAATAAAATATTCAAAAAAACCTCTCTACTCCACTATAAATACCACCCCTCACAACCACTTATCCTCAATCATATCTGCCTTGAATATTTTCTAAATTCTACCAATATATCATTCAAATGTCTCTCCCTTACTTCCAAGAGGTTCTAGTCATATAAAATGGCCAAACTAAGGTTCCTTGAAGAGTTTCTCAAGGAGCAGAATTCAAGAGGTAAATCCTCTATGTTTTTCATTTAATTTCTTTTGAATTTACTTTTTCATTTATCATATTCTCATAACCTATTCTTTACAAATGAAGATGATAAATAAATTATAATCTATATGAATTAATGATATCATTTTAATGCAATATACTTCATCAAACTCTTTTCTCTATCTATTAGATTTTTAAAATCATAAGCATTGTTCGTGAGGTGTCGACTTACAACCTTTGTGGAAAACATATTTGTGATCATAAATTTATTCTTAAATGATTTTAATAAAACAATTTTTATGGAAAAAAAATATAATATATTTATTGAAACCTATTTATTTTTATATAACCAATATATATAAATAATATTAATTCAATCGAAAAAAGTAGTTTGTGATGACCGATAAACCGGCAAAATAATCTAAATGATTGTCACTAATGGTTTATCAAATGACTAATTCTCATAAAGACTAAAATAATAAATTATGTAACAATTAAATGATATTTAAGGTCAATAATATCATATAAAATCAATTATGGAGAATTATACACTTCCCACATGAATTCCAAACTCATATACAAGTATACCGATTGTGAAAATAAAGGAAAAAATTATCTTAAGTGATAAAATTGTATCATATAAATCATCAAAAAGACCATATATAATGTTAATAAAAATATAATAAATAAAATAAATATATAAAAGGTTTTGAATTAATTATGTAATATATTTAATTAGATTATCTAGGACATTATGGTCAATTGCAGAACACATTAAAACATAAGGTATGTGTTTTCTTTCCGAACCTCCATTTTCATTCAGGTTACACATTCTTCCTCTATACACCAATGAAATTATTCATTTATTTTATATAGTTATTATAAATTCTGATGATATGATCCAAGATCATGTATCCATTTTAGTTCATCTTTCAATTGCGGGAAAATACATGTTTTACAAGGAACCGTTCTCAATTCTATCGATACGCATTCCTGATTAAATGGAAATCTAAATTTCTTATCTATTCTCAAGTACCATCTATATTCTGTTTTAAGACATTATTTGTTTCTATAAAAAAATAATTTTATTGTCCAAAAATATTTTTGTTAATTATTGTTTTTATACAAACAATCTTGAAAAATATAAATGATTTTTACTAAATAACTCTTCTTTGCATTGTTAAAAGTGTATTTCTCTCAGAAATATCTCAATGATTTTGTTAGATTATTTTTATTTATTTAAACTCATTGTTTGAATTATATTTTTATTGTGATTAATATCTTAGTTTTATCATTTATAATAACTTATTTAATGATTTATGATATGTTTGACTATTGGTGTTCTATCTTGACACCATTCACTATACTACTCAAAATTATTAGTGATTATGTTACAGATTGGGGAAAGTTAAATAATTTTCATATTTATGTGTGGTTTATGTTTACCTATGATCATAAGAGGAATTAATTTGGATTATTATGTGATGGATGAGCCCCAATATAGCCCCTCAATGCATTGTTAGGTCTCATGAGAAAAACAAGACATGTTTTTTTACCTATTATGTATGGTGTATTATCCAAGGCCTTGATTGTATGTTTATAATGTACGACATTATTTATTCTTACATTATGGATGTATTAATTAATATTAATTTTTATTATTTTAATAGTATAATATCCATGGTTATATTTTATTTTAGTATAATTTAATCATATTTAATTCCTTCCATATTACACTCAAGATTAAGTTTTTATGGAATGTGTATTTTTAGTTATTCACTATGCCTTATTGCGTATTATTCCACTATATTTCATACCCTTAATGAGCTTCTGACCTCACCCATTTCACATTATTTACTTTTATTTGGGATGTGAATATGAATATTATGAATAAATTTCAAGGGTAATCTTGGGGTTATGTTTGTTTTATATGAAATTTATATATTGTATTTCCATTAAAATTTATAATGTAAAATTTATCTTTGTATCTGGTTATCCAAAACTACTAAAATATTTGGTACATCGGGATATTAATTAAATTTATATTATTAAAATGTATTTATATATGGAACCATATTTGTGTAGCTAGGGTCAGGTTCGTTACATTCATCTTCGTAAACATAACGATAAACAATCCAGATAAATAATCTGATTATGACATAAACCCCTACTACTTTGGTAACATGTGAATCGTAATACCCATGTAATAAATAAAATAAATTGAAAAATTAAATAATGTGAATAAAATTGTTTTCAGTATATATGTTTTCAAATGGTAATTATATACCCCACACACAAGAACTAAGTGGTGAATATGGTATATGTCCCACTGAATCAAATATGAGACAAGAAACCCTTACCTCAGATCTTATTTCCAACTTACATGTCTAGAAATACTATATATATGTATATAATATTTATTATAAATATATTAGTTATCCATAATAATATATTATATCTCATATATTATTTACCTGTAGCTTTTATGACCTGTTTGTTAACAATTCTTAGCTAAAATCACTTTTTAAGGAGTAATTGCTACGTTTTTCATGTATGTTTTGGTTTGGTAATTTCATTCCTTTTATATTGATCTAGGATAAATAATATAAAAAATTTAATTCGAGATATAATTATCATATATATTCATTTTATATGAATTTATATTAATCCATAAATGTCAATGGTAGAAAATGCATTACCTGGTTTATTGAGATTGTATGCCCCGCGTACGCTTGAATTCTATTTCCATTTTCTTGATAGATGTAAACATGTGAAAATAAATACTTTTTCCTCTTTATAGAATCATAATTATGTAATATATATAATTTATATTAATTAAATTCATCTTCTATACTATCATTATAAATATAAAATGAAAACATTTCACATCGCTACAAGCCGATGGTTGTCCATAAGTACACACGAGCACCATTTGTTTTCCTGTTGAATGGAAGGTAAGAATTTAGATGTGATGTTATATTCCAAGATGTATGTTTTGTGAAGAAATATGACATATATTTCATTAAAATTATCCATAATACCTTCCATGTAAAGCTTATGTGAAAAAAAATCACCTCACTTCCCAAGGTGGCAATCCATTGTATACTTGAATGACATTATCGTATCCCCTCACGGAATGGGAAGTGAGATGGTATATTTGATATAATAAATCAAGAATTATAATAATTTCATAAATATAATTTAAAAAGTTTAAATCCATCATTATATATATTCTTTAAATGTGGTTATGAAAAACAAATTACATCAGTTTGCGAGGCGATTGACCTCCATACAGACGATATTCAATTTCAATTTCCATTTTATGGAAGTGGGGTAGTATATATGTTATAAAATAAATATAATAAATTGTAATTATATATCAGATATAATATTTTTATTATATTATAATTATTTCAGAATGTGTGAAGGGGAAGGATTAATAAATTAAATAAATATGCACAGTTAGAATTCAACAACTTCATCATATAATATATTTAGGTTTATACCTACAGACTTATTAGGAATGTTCAAAAGAAATAATGTTATCTTGGATATTGGGAGGTAATTAAAGAATTGATTTAGGTAGAGGATAGATGATCAAACTGGATTTATAAGTGAGAAGAGAGGAGTAGAGGGAGTGACCTTTTATTAGTGGAGGAGAGGACACACATGTGATTTTTTAAATGAAGATGTGATAACCAGGTATTTATCCTGAAAAAAATATTACAAAATTAATAATAATTGAAATTGAAAGATAATAGATTGAAAAGTTTCTATATAATTGGAATTAGACACGTTTTGGTTCATCTTTAACCCTTACATTTTTAGTTTAACCCTATGTAAATATATTTTAACCTTAACCGTGATAAATAATTTTTTATTTATTCTTAAAATACATTATGGAAAAAAATTGAACATATTATATAATATAAATTATTATTATACCAAATATGATATCAATTATTCTCAATCAATTTAATAGAAGTGGCAGAATATAATTTACAATCCAACCAGTAGATTCATAAAAAAATGTTCTTTTCAAAGGATACATTAAAATGATTAATAAGTTTTTATATTAGAATGAAATATGAAATTGATTGAAATTACCTAAATTAGATAAATTGGAAATTAAATGAACTAATTTTTCTATAAAAAAATTTAAAATATAATTTAAATTTGAAAATAATTTAAATGAAAAGGCATTTTTCGATAAATATTACTGTTTTTAATATTCCTCACAAAAATTAAATTTTTTAGAAAATTCACAAATAATTAACCATGGAACGTTTTGACATGTATATTTCAAAAACTGGTTTTAGTTCTTCAATTTTGTTTCTAAAATTGGTAAAAATTAATTTTAAATTATTTGGAAAAAGAACAACTAAACATTATTTTAGAAAAATATTATGTTTTTCAAAATTAATTATTTTTTCTTTAAAATGGGTTTTATTTTATTTTTAATAAATAGATAAAAATAAAATTTATTATATATATATATATTTAAATATTTTTTTTTCATAATTTAGTTAGTCGTATTGAGGCACACCATTATAAAGGCCATGTTAGAATGATGAAATACTCTAATGTTCTCTTAGAATTGGGGTTGTGTGTATGAAAAGTTATTTAAGGGAATGTATTTAATTAAAATTGAATATATCGTAAAGTCTTGTTGTGTTAAATTCTCCCCCAGAAAAATAATCTTTTAAATTTCCAGAATGGTCACTTGTTATGTGATTTGTATAGTTCTTCACCATAATATCTTCAGTTCCCAATGTGGCCTCATATATTTTGATTTCTCTAATGTTCCTTTACTAGATGAGTTGTTCAAATCTTCAACATTTGTTACATAGTGTCTAGAATTAGCATATTATCATCAATGTAAGATAGACCAAGTCCCAATTCTATTTCTTTATAGGTGAGTACATGTGTTGGGTCTAGAATCAACATCCTTAACATGGATATGTAGAACACATCATGTAATTTTGAGAGACATGGTGACATTTAAAAAAGGGCGGAAACAATTGTAATTAGTAAGATAAATGAAAAGAAAAGAAAAATCCTATGATACCACTTTGTAACGTCCCGACCTGGGTGGTTATGCATATTTAGACACGCATCCCTATACTCCTGAGGCTGTCAAATTTCAGCAAGAGTCTAATATATAATATGGAATATCTATACCATATTATCAAAAGTACAATAATAGTCGAAATAAATAAAATATATCAAGAAAGTAATAAATAATAAATAGGATAATACCTTAATCCATATGACCAATATCACTTGATAACATGAAATCATGGATAAATGAACATAAACCAAAATAGTATATATGTTAATCCATATATGTGTAAAGTGTCAAATGAAATTACAAAAATAAAGACACACTGATAACTCCCCATGAGGGTCTGAGAAACATGTTCAACACCCTCTTCATTGCCAATACATATATCCCAACTCATCCATCTAACAAAGCGCTCTTTCCCTTATCCTTTCATACAAACACGAATTCTATTCAGGTATTGATTTGGTAGCATGAGCAGGGTGTGTGTACAATATAGTATGACTAAAAAAAGTTTCTAAAATAATACATAGTCTATAATAGCATATGGATTTATATAAAGAATAAAATAAAATAGATTAATTTAATAGTTTTCAAATTAAATTATTATTTAATTAACCACATAAGTCTTCAGGTTTATGGTGACACCCAATTCAACAATACTTACTTCATCACTTGCCGATTTCTGATCCATCCACCAAATTGATATCAAATTTCATTCTATATTTTATTTTAATAAATCATTTACATAAATTATCAAATTCATGCATTGGGATCCTAGCGTAACAATTCGTAACCCTGTTGGTATTTGGAGCAATAGTACATATCCCACAAATTAGTGATCAGATGCGATATATATATATATATGGTTCCAAGAGCAGAAGTATAGAACCTCATGGGTATTTGGAGTAGCAGTTCCTATCCCATAACTTAGTAAAAACTTTCACATCTCATGGTTTTACATTCACAGCCTATTTATCAACCACTGCTATAATTCATTATTCAATCAATTTCATAAATTAATTTATTTACCATGATTAATTTATAAATCATCAATTAAATAATACCAACACACCCCATGGGTTTCCATAAGTTTTAAATTCCCATTAATTTATCAATTTCATTATCTCGTTAAGGAATCATTTTCCTAATCCCATTACTCTGTCAATTTCTTAATCCCATTAATAAAAAAATCAATTAATTTAATTTAATATATATGTTACCAATAGGGAAATTAAAATTTCATAGTTACATACATGGAAATATTTTCAAGAATAAAATAATTGAAAATTGTACCACCTACCTCGAGATCGTTGATGGATGCCCGATAAGTCAAAATCTCCAACTCGATGCAAAATGTTTGAAATCATAAGGGCTTGTAAGTTCTAGGAGAAACACCTATGGACAAGATAAAAAGTTAAAAAATACATTGAATCATATATCTAAACCATATCCAATAAATTAAAATCATCTCTATTCATTGGTAAGAGTGATGACTGGGAGAGAAACTGAACATGGAAGAAATCACTTAACAATAAGGAGTTGATCCTTTAACCAGATCTTTGATTCACCAAAAAATAGGTTTCTATAGACATGTAATCCTTTCCAGGGCCTCCAAAAATTAGAAAAATTTATTTAGGTGTAGTAGAGGTTGAATTGGGATAAAAACCTGGGGGTTGAAAATTTATAATAAAATTATCAAGTGAATTTAATCCTACATGCATAGTTTCCCAAGTGGAGGAGAATAGTTTTCCAAATTGTGTGCCCTAACCATGATCATATACTTATGGGGTGAATAAATTATCCTAAGTGATAAAAATTTTTAGAAACTGTGTTACCAGTATTAAAACCCCTTCTATTTAATGGTGCATGGTTTGGGAAGGGAGGCCGAATATTTTGGCCTAATGGTATGAGAATCGTGTGCCACTTTTTGTGCCTCCAAAACTGGGTGCATGGGTTTCTCAAACTACATTCCTACAATAAAAAACCACATGGGATTTCAAATTTCTCTATTGTCACCTGAAATAACCCTAAAAAATTAATAAAGGTATAACCAAAATAAGGGTAAAAGAGTACTTGAAAATGAGAATAATGAATCTCATGAAAGATTGGGATCTTATACAAATAATCACTAAGAACTATCACAATGGATTTGAATAATTACCATGAATGAACTTTGTCAAACCTAAGGATTCAATTATTGAAAATAAATTGTTATGACGTAGCCATCCTATAAGTGATTTTTCATTATTATATGTTTTTACTCTAGGATTATTATTTCTCACACTGGTTTTTTGTTTTAGTTAATGGAATGACAAAAAAAATAAGTAGGTTTATGTTGAATGTGATTTTCGATGTGTTGATGAGAAACTAAATGAGATGTTGACTAGAGTTATTGACATTATGATTATCACTAATCAGTTATTAGGATATATGATTAATGTAATGCCCCTACCCCAGTTACCCAGATCTAGTGCATTATTTTAATACATTGGAATGATTATAGAGAATCAAGGCTTGAAGGACCTATCAGTTTAGTATTCTTCGAAATTAGATTACATACATGAACATTACATTATATAGTTGAAAAATAAAACACAACATAAATGATCCTTTTATAACACCATTAATCCCCTAGCTTAACCCTATTTATCAATCATAATACAATTCTTGGAATCCTATGAAAATAATACATAAGAATGGGGTGAGTTCAATGCTCAGTAAGGGTCAGAAATACAGTATAAGATAACCTAATCATTAGGCATGGTGAATAATTAAAAACAAATGTCATTAAAAATAATAAACATCTACACTTTATAGCAGTAATATAAGATTGGTAAATAATTCCATAATAAAACATAGTCATGGGCATTCTACTATTCAAATAACCACATGAACCATCAATAATATTTTTATAATGAGGGAATGTATAAAGCCTGACATTCTGAAACATTTTGTCAAGGACTTGACGAAGACGTCTAAAATTTATTAAGTCCTTGACCAAAACCACATAAAAAATTGGGAAATGCCTCGGCCAATTCCATGTCTGATTGTCTCATGAGACCTACTGATGCACTGAGGAGCTATAGCGGGCTCCACCTGTCATGTACTATGTCCAATACATTAATCATACAAAAAGTTTGAAACATAACATAAACATTTGAATTAAAACTGGCATACAAAATGTCAATACATAAACCCTGAACTATGAATGGTATAAAAATAACACATCCATAGAAAAATATAGAAAAAAACCTTCAATAAAATATGGAATATTTGTATCATAATAAATAAAATTCAATCATGCTTAAAATCCAGCAAAGTATGTCGACATAGATGAAAATGATTTGTAAAACTCTTTGAGAGAAATATAACTTTTTCATGAAAACATTAAAAAGTCACATTATTTATAAAGGAAGACATTTAAAGACATTTTTGAATCAATGTTTCCCATACGACTTTAAAACATTTTAAATGAATTAACATTTTAAAACATTCATGTCCATAAAAATAAATCCTTAAATCCATTTTGAACATAAAGACATTAATTAGAAAGGGTTAGAAGAATAAATATTTGAAACATGAAAAACGTTGTATTAGTAAAAAGTCCTTTAAAAATAATCCATTTTAAAACTTTTTAATGAAACATGGACATGTATAATAAATATGTCTCTGTAGATACTTATGTAAAAACAATCTCGGATAATAAAGAGATTGTGAAATTAACCCTTACCTTGCACTTTAATTTGGTCATGGGTATGTTTAACCACCTGTTTAATAACAATAGTATGTTATTAAATTATAAAATAACCATATTCCTATTTATTATATCATGCGTGATACATTTATGAATTTATACTATAAATTTAATAATGATTTCCATGTTAAATTAACATTTTGGTTAATAATCACTTTCTTTATTGTACAAGTTTTAACTTGTTATTCTTGATTGTATCATTTAGTTCATGATTTAAATACTTCTAGAATATGATCCTTGATTTATATATCATATATATTTTGAATATAAATATTTATAATTGATAGATATATGTAATGGAAGGCATCGTTTATGGAGATGATAGGCCATACGTACGCATAAAGGATGTTTCTGTTTTCATAGCGTATTGAATGGAAGTAAGTGAATAAGATATATGAAAGAATATAAATATATACATATATATAACTCCAGTATAATTATTATGCCATATATTAAATACTTATTAATAATATATAATTTTTATAATCATTGTTGAATGGTGAACGTGGGACTGAATCTCATCACATCGTGAAAACGGTAATCTGTACGTACGTACGAGCGACAATATCATTATATTGATGGTGAAATAATATGTAATTGGATGGTATATCATATATAAAGAATAATTAAGCTATTATATTTATTATTTATATCCATTATACTCATTATTATACCCTTCCAAATAATGAAGTGTTTGAATAACAAACTACACCACGACGTGGAGACGGTAATCCGTACGTACACACGTATGGTCACTTTGTCATTTATAGGATGGATGGATTAATGAAAATGGTTGTACCATTTTTATAATAACATCATAGTATATAGAAGATAATGGATTAATTATCTTATAATGGAAACAACAATGAAATAGGAAGTGGAAGATGAAAAGAACTTTAAATAGGTGATGAAATATTAACCTCTTCTTCGTGTTCTCCCTTTTGATTTGATCAAAAGGGCTCCAAAGGTTGGATTTCTGACCAAAGGAAGGCCTATAAGATGAAGGGAGGAAATTTTGGAGGATATTTGGTCAGGGTTTGGCCGAGCCAAAAGGCTTAGGAGGTGTGAAATTAAGATAATAGAAGTTCCCTTGTATAAGAGTGGTGAGGGTCACTTTAGGAAAAGCTTGAAATATTATTTTATAATTTTATAATTTTCTGTTTCTAATATCTCCAAAATGAAATATTCAGTGGATAATGTGGGGATGCGTAAAATACCTCTCATCCAATTGGTTTTATATAGGTTTAGCTCATCATATTAACCTTATCGTTTAGATTCAACTCTCGGTTAAATAGTTTGACATTTATCAGGTCTCTTTGTATTTTTATATTAATGGTTTATAAAATTCTATAAAAGACAAATATAACCCCAAGTAGTTCATTAATTTCATATATATTATTATATAAGTCTTTTGGCTGAACCATAGAATTTTATGACTATTATATCATTTAATAATATAGTACTTGTTTTTAAAACTCATTTATGTCTTTGTAGACATTATTTATTTATTGGGTTTTGTGAAATTCATAACAACTTGATTACTTAAAAAAATTAATTTAATCAATAATAACATATCTTATTCAAATATAATTTTTTATTGCATCAAAACTATCAAATTATATTTATTTTTATATTTATAATATTTATAATATATTTTATTTTAATTTTTCATTAATAAGGTAATTACTGAAAAATCATTATGTCATAAATAAATTAAATTATTTATGGTCTAAAATTTATAAATAAAATACCATAATGTAGGATATATTTTTATCTTTATAATTAATATTTATAGTCTAATATATCAATTATATAACCCCATATAAAAATGTTTTACTAAAAGACACATGCTTTTGTAATTTTTGTCTTTACTTTAGATTAATTAATATAAAATGTCATTCTCACTCCCAAGTGGCTCCATGGGGTCCTAAAATCAACCCAAGGACACCAATAGTCGGACATGTATCAGCCAATAGGTTTAGGACACCTGTTAGGGCAATTTAATGTTATTTTAATATTATTTCGTTACCCATATTTACTGGATATACCGTTTAACCGTGGTAAATAAAATATTTACCGAAGTAATTATTCATAACATCTAAAAATAAAAGTAACCAATTAACAAAACTTGTAACTACTGATTCAAAATATAGAATCTATTTTTTTAAATTCAAAACACATAAGTGGCTGAAATTAATTTAAAATTAATTCTTGTTGACAAAAGAAAAAGCGTGTTTTTAGTAATAATAACTACCAAAAGATTGACACCTGTTTATGTCCAATTTAAAGGTGAAATTACATCAAATGACATAAATTATATTAAATGATAATAATATAATTTAAAGATTCTTAGAAACCATTAAAATATATAATTTAACACTATAAATTATTTCGATTAAAAAAGTTTTTCTAATTAAAATTTAGTATTTTTTTCACTATTCGTAAAAATATGAAAGTTATCAGAAAAGTACCAAAAATTTATCCAAACTAAATTTTTATATCCCTTTCATAATGATAAATTTAATATTCACTAAATTGAATATATAAAAGTGTCAAATATTGGATTTAAAAATGGTTTTCCACTAAAAGGCATAAAACTCCATTTTTTGAAAAATAACACTTTTAACTTAAAATTTAAATTTTTCATATATTATATCTATGAAACACAAAATATGAATGTTAAAATTATATAGGATATATAAATATTAAAATTTGGATAATACTATTCATAACCATTTTTTTGAATGGTTAGTTTGGTAAGTCGTGGTGCGCTTGGACTTGGTGTTGCATGTAGCACAAGTTATTGAAATACATTGAATATATAACATACTATGAAATTTGAGTGTGTTATATTCTATCATCCTTCAATAAATTGAATCCTCTCAATTTAAAATTATTTTTTGGAAAGTAAAAGGATAAAATAGGTAACTACCTTTGTGGAAAACCCACATCAGAAATTGGGTTAATAAAATTTTTTTTTGATAAGATGGAAAGGGAAATGAAAAAAACACCAACAAATTACGATCTCAAGTTGGATAATATTGGTGGAAATTAGAGACACATAATAGGGGGAACAACATAAATATTTATAAGGAGTTAATGAGGTCATCAATCAGAGATATTTATAAAATTGAGATCCTCAAATCCATCAATCTATGATGATCTAAAATATCGTTGGTTCAAAATAACATGAGTTATTAGGATAAAACATTTTTAGTTTTAAGATCCCTTCCCAAAAGTTTATGAATAAATTTATTCATATAATAAGAGTAATAATATATACATGACAAGTAGAGTTTCATCCCTCAACTAATTCCTACCACAAACTCATCTTTCACAATAAAAGATAATAGAATCTAAAAATATTCTATTTATCCGAATCATATGGGGTTCCAAAAACAGAGAATTTATAATTCATTTTTCAGAATATTTAAAAAACCTACATTATAAAAACCAGGAAATCACATAGTCTTGTTGTAGGTGATGCACCCTTATCGCCCTTCGGTTGCGTGTTGATGTCTCATAGCCTTGCCGGACATGAAGAGTTGTCGCCCGACCTCCAGGTTGTCCTTTTTATAACAATCCAAAAATAATCATAAGAAATTATTTAACCTTAAAAATAGAATCCAATGTCTAACTTAATACATTCTAACCTTTCACTTATCCAAAATAATTCTGTCCCAACTCACAGTAAATTTTTTTGATGGAAGGTAAACACAATGAAGATCCTTTTTTCCACGTAATAACATATGAATTCCATCATCATGTATTCTTTTAAAAAAAATAACACCTATAAATAACATAAAACCTTATTGATTACATTCATTCTTCCTTATTCCTTATAGAATATTGGATATACTCCTTAGATCCAAAAATTTTGTAATCTCCAATAATGATGGAATATAAAAACCATTAATTAGTTCCAAGGTAGTCTAGAATATCTAATATAATTTATCCAAATAAAACATCTCTTATTCAAAAATCACTACCACAGTATCAATACCATATTAAGGTTTATCTTTACTTTAACCATGTATTTCCCAAAAATTCTAACTATATAGTGAGTCACTTTTCATAGTACCATATAATCTCAAATCCTCAATCAAATAGTACTGCAGTACAATCCTTATTTATTTCCATAATTAACAAAACTAGTAAATCATTGAAACAATGCTGAAATGAAATAATTCATTAATAATAACATAATAACAGTAGTCATTCCTCTTCATATGTGGTAGTATCATAACTTGATTATTATAAAATAGCATCATTTGGGGCTTACTATGATGATTTAGAAATTGATTCACATAATGTCCCAACTCCTTGAAGATGAAACATTGTACCTTAAAAACCCTTTTCTTACTATTTCAATCACATACTTGGTGTCCTTTTTCTCTACACTTTTCAAAAACTCTCAATTCCTTCATGGATTTCCCGAGGTTATTATTTCCACAATTATCACATATAGGATAAACCATCTTTTCCCTCTTCCCATTATCCATCTTTCTCTATACCTTTCTTTTCTTCTCTGTCTACCCTTCAAGGCAATTGGACTCATAGAATTCATTACATATCTTACTAACACATGATAATATTTTTTCATATGATGATAATAAATGGGAGACTATTTACATTATAAATGCTGGATTAAAACCATGAAATAGATGATAATTATTACTCTTTGTATCATTTTTATTGTTGGAGTTCTCATTCCTTCTACTAGGTACCATTTCTAAACATTGGCATACACTAGGATAGTTTATGAATTGCAATGAATAGTTCCAAACTTGTAAAATACCTAACATAAATTTAAAAATATTTTGCATGTAATATATAGTAATAAATCCTTTTATTTGAGAAAGTATTTACTATTTAATCCTTTATAATCGATTGTATAGAAAATGTAAATTATCTTAAGCATATCCTCTAGGAGTGTCAAAACCATGAGTGTAGAAATGCCCGTTTTCATATACCAGGATACCCCGGGTCAAGCCCGAAACACCTTGTATGTGTTTTTACTCTTAGGTACATCTGTGACAGAGCCACCTCTACCTTCTCGTATCCGGATAGGGATGTATTTCTTGAATATTTAAAAAAATATCTACATAACAAAAATTCTAGGATGTTCTTCTATACTAATCCTCAATGTATACCTAAGGGTAATGTTCTCTAATTAGGGTTTTTCTAAATCTATTTCCAAGGATTTTTCTAAACATCCTCTAATAACAATTATAATTCCCTGACTCCAGTTAACCAAATCCAATGCATTATTTTTATACATTGGCATGATTACAAGAAATCAAGTCCTGAAGGACCGATCTATTTAGCAGTCTTGGAAAATAGATTATATACATGAACATTACATTACACATTAGGAAAATAAAACACAACATAAATGATCATTTGATAACAGCATTAATCCCCTAGAGTAAACCTTATTATCAATCATAATACTCTTCTTGGAATCCAAGGAAAATAAAACTTAGGAAAGGGGTCATCTGAAATGCTCAGTATGGGTAAGAAATAAAACATAGGATAACATAAACATTACGCATGGTGAATAATTTAAAACACATGCCTTTATAAATAATAATCATGTAAAATTTATGGTAGGAATATAAACTGAGTTTGTAATGCCATAATATATCATATTTAGGGGTATTTAACTAGTCTAATAACCACATGAACCATCAATATTATTTTTATATTGATATAATGTATAATTCCATAAATTCTAAATCATTTTGTCAAGGCCTCAGCCAAGACATCTAAAAATAATTAAGGCCTCAGCCAAATCCATATATCAAATTAGGAATAGATTTTTCCAATTCCATATCTAATTGTCTCATGAGATTTATCGATGATCCAAGGAGCTATTGTGGGCTCCACACGTCACATACTAAGTCCAATACATTCCGAATATGAAAATGTCAAAACCTAACATAAACATTCGTATTAAAACTAGCATACAAAATGCCAATACATTAACCCTAAACTATAAATTGTATAAAAATACCACATCCATAGTAAAATATATCACAAAACCTTCAATATGATATGGATGATTTGTATCATAATAAATCATCTCCAAACAATTTTAAAATCCATCAAAAGATGTTGGCATAGATGATAATGATTTGTAAAACTCATAGAGAGAAATATCCCTTTTTCATGAAAACATTTAAAAGTCACATAATATAGAAAGAAAGACATTTATAGACATTTTTGAATCATAGTTTCCCATACAACTTTCAAACATTTGAAAGGAATTAACATTTTAAAACATTCATGTTCATATAAATAAATCCTGAAAACAATTTTTAACACATAGAAATTAATGAGAAAGGTATAAATGAATAAATATTTAAAACAATTAAAATGATGTTTTAGTAAAAAATCCCTTAAAAATAATACCTTTTGAATCTAATTAATTAAACAAGGAAATGGATAATAACTATTTCCCAATAGATACTTAAGTAAAAACAACCATGGATAATAAATAGATTGTAAAATAAACCCTTACCTTGCACATTCCTTGGTCGAGGGTATAATTAACATCTTGTATAATGACCCCAGTATGTTATAAAATTATATGAGAACCATATTAATATTTATGATATCATACATGATTCATTTATGAATTAATACTACCCATTTAATAATGATTTCTATGTTAAATTATAATTTTGGGTAATAATCGCTTTCTTTATCGTACATGTATTAACTTGTTATTCATGATTGTATCATTTAGATCATGATTTAATTAATTCAATAATATTAAACATGATATATATAATATATATTTAGAATATAAATATTTATAATATATATATATATATCTGAAATAGAAGGCACCATTTATGGAGACGGTAGGCCATACATACTCAAAAACGATATTTCTGTTTTCATATCATATTGAATGGAAGTAAGCGAATAAGATATACGAAAGTACATAAATATATACTTGTATATATACAGTAGAGTTATTAATTCCTATATTACATACTTATTAATATTATATATATTTATAATCATCGTTGAATGGTGAATGCAGGAATGAATCTCATCGCGTCATGGATATTGTAATCCGTATGTACGCATGAGGAACAATATCATTATATTGATGGAGAAATAATATTTAATTTGTTGTTATATCATATATAAATAATCATTAAAACGTTATATTTTTTATTCACATATGTTATACTGATTATTAAATCCATCAATATAATGATGTGTTTGAATAACGAACTACACCACGACGTGGAGACGGTAATCCGTACGTACGCACGTACGGTGACTTTGTCACTTATAGGACAGTTAGAGTAATGGAAATGGTTGTACCATTTTTATAATAACATCATAGTATATAGAAGATACTGGATCCATTATCTTAGAAAGGAAATAACAAAGAAAGATGATGTGGAAGAAGAAAAGAACTTGAAAGAGGTGATGAAATATTTACCTCATCTTCGTGTTCTTCTTTTTGATTTGATAAAAAGGGCTCCTTAAATTTACTTTATAACCAAAGGAAGGCCTCTAGGATGAAGGGAGGAATGTGGGGAGGTTATTTTTGCAGGGTTTGGCCTATTCAAAAGGCTTTGGAGGTGTGAAATTAAGATTAGGGAAGGGCCCTTTTATAAGAGAGGTGAGGGTTACTTTTGGAAAATCGTGAAATATTATTTTATAATAAAATAATTTTTGGTTACTACTAATTCAAAAAAGAATTATTTAGAGGATAAGGTGGGTATGGGTAGAAAAAATCACTGAAAATATGTTTTATACTGGTTTAGAAAATCATATTAACATTGTCTTTTAGATTTAACTCTATGTTAAATGGTTTGGCATTTACCACGTCTCTTTGTATTTTTATATTTTATGGTTAATAAACAATCTATAAAATGCCAATATTAACCCAAGTGGTTAATTAATGTCATATATATTATTATATAAGTATTTTGGCCTCCCTTTAGATTTTTATAACTATTATATCATTTAATAATATTGTATTCATTTTAAAAACTCATTTATGTCTTTTTTGACATTATTTAATTTTTTGGTTTTGTGGAAGTCATAAAAACATTATTACTTAGAATAAAATACTTTGAATCAACTATAAAATGTCATATTCACATATAAAATTCCTTAATGGAATCAAATCCTTCAAATTATATTTATTTTAATATTTGTAATATCATTTATTATAATATTTCATTAATAAGGTAATTACTGCATCATCATTGTGTCATATATAAATTAAATTATATTATGTATAAAAATTATAAATAAAATACAATTACATAGGAAATACTTTTAGATTTCTAAATAAATATTAATAGTCAATGTTATGAATTATATAACCCCAAATAAATATGTTTTACTAAAAGATACATGCTTTTGTTATTTTTGTCATTACTGTAGATTAAAGAATTTAAAATTTCATTGTCACTCCCATGTGGCTCCATGGGGTCTTAAAAACGGCCCAAAGATTCCTATGGTCAGAAATGTATATGAAAATAAAGTTAGGACATCTGTTAGGGCAATTTAATATTATTTTAATATTATTTCGTTACCCATATTTACAAGATTTACCCTTTAACCATGATAAATAAAACATTTACTGAAGTAATTATTCATAATGTCTAAAAATAAAAGTATCCTATTTACCCAATTTGACCTCCTAATTAAAAATATAGTATCCATTTTTATAAATTTAAAATACCAAAGTGGCAAAAATTATTTTAAAATTAATTCCTGTTGTCAAAACCAAAGGCATGTTTTTAAGAAATAATAACTATCAAAATATTGACACTAGTTTATGTCCAATTTAAATGTGAAATTACATCCAATGAACTAAATTATATTAAATGATGAAAATATAATCTGATGATACTTAAAACCCATTGAAATGTGTAATTTAACACTATAAATTATTTCAATTAAAAAACTTATTTTTAATTAAAATTTATTATTTTTTCACTACTCATCAATATATGAAAGTTATCAAAAGAGTACCAAAAATTTATCAAAACTTAATTTTAATGTCCCTATTCTGATGATGAATTTAATTTCACTAAATTGAATATATAAAATATTCATGTATTTTATTTAAAAATGGATCTTCATTAGAAGGCATAAAACTGAATTTTTTGAAAAATAACTCTTTTATATTAAATATTAAATATTTCTTATATTATGCATAAGAAACAAAAAATATGAATGTTAAAATTATATAGGATATATAAAATTTAAAAAGTGGTTAATACTAGTCATAACAATTTTTTGGAATTGTTAGTTTGATACGTCATGGTGCGCTCGAACTCAGTGTTGCGTGTAGCACAATTTATTAAAATACTTCAAAGAGATAAAATATTATAAAATTCTGGGGTGTTACAATTAATCACATGAACCTTTACCAAGTATCAGACTCACCAAATAATATAAATATAGATTTGTTTGAAAAATTAGGTCGTGGATGACATGGGGTAAAGAATAATAAATCCTCTATATGTGGAGAATACATGTAGAAGAACTCTATGGAATGTCTTAGTGGAACTAAAAGGTTTTTTATGTTTGGGGAATAAGGAAAAAATTTATGTGATTATGAAGGAAAAATTTAATTTTTAATTAACATAATGGATGGGAATGATGATATCCTTAAGGAATTATCGACGGTTGAATGTAATATGTTTTGAATTTATGGGAATTATTAAATCAATCTTTTAGGGGGAATATAAAGTAGAGGATTAACAAGGTGGTATAAATAATGGTTTTATTGTTGATGATTAAGAGACTAAAAATGCTATGTGAATGGAAAAATGAATTATAGAATAAGATGATGAATTATAGTTAATGGTTTATGGATGAATTATTATTATTGACGTTTTTATGTATTGGAATTCACGAATTATGAAATATATAATGAATTTTTGGTATGTGTTTTTCATTTTGGATGTATAATTATTTTTTGAATGATATTGATGACATAGAATGTAACACACCAAGATTTCATAGTAATTTTTTAAAGCAATTCAATAGCTTGCACAACACAAAACACCAAATTCGAGCACACCACGACTTAGTAAACTAGCCGTTCAAAAGTGGTTATGAATAGTATTAACTAAAATTTGAATTTTTTATACTCCATATAATTTTAGAATCTATATTATGTGTTTCTTAGACATAATATAAGATCAAATTCATATTTTAAGACAAAAGAAGTATTTTTCAAAAAAATGAAATTTTACCACCTTTTAATGCAACCCCCTTTTCAAAACTAATATTTGAAACTTTTATATATTCAATTTAATGTAATTAAATAATTCTTTATAATTTTAACATAAAAATTTATTTTGGGTAAATTTTCATACTTTTCTGATAACGTTCATATTTTGATGATTACTGAAAAATAGTAAATTATAAATGAAAACAACGTTTTTAATCAGAAAAATTTATAGTTTTAAATTACGTATTTGAATGGTTTGGAAGTATAATTGGATTATATTTTTATCATTCAATACAATTTAGGTCATTAAATGTAATTTCACATTTAAATTTGACATAAACACTTGTCCACCTTTTGATAGTTTTTATTTTTTGAATACCTGCTTTTCAGTTTTTGACAATGGAAATTAATTTTAAATTAATTAATGAAACTTATATGTTTTGAATTTGGTAAAATATAATTCATTTTGGAATTCTAAATATCAGAATTAGCTTAGGGTAATGTTTTGGTATTTTTCTGAAAACTTTCAATTTATGATGAATAGTGAAAAACACTGAATCATAGTTTAATACCTACATTTTATTTAAAAAATTATTTATTTTATTTAAATTTATTTGAAGTCAAAATTGATATATAATACCTATATTTTTTCAATTTAACTAATTGTATTTATTTTATAATAAAATTAGATGTAGAAAATTTTCTTGAACTTTTTACCATCTTTTACCCACATATTTAGAGCATTTGGAAATTTTCATAAAACTTAATTTTACCACTTCTGTGAGTTGAATTTCAAAAAAATGAGAGCCATGGTAAATATAGGTAAGTAAAATTGTTTCAATTAGATAAAAATATTTTTTTTGAATAGTATCTTTTGAATTTTATTTACCATAGTTAAAAGTAAATAGGGTAATTAAGGGTAAAAATGATATCATAATTACCCTAACACATGACCTAATTCTATTGGATAAGTATAATTCGAAAAAAAGCAACCATAGTAATAATATATGATCGTTTTTGGTCCACATGGATTATATTAGGACATTTATTTTTATTTTATTTAATGAATGGTTAAAGGAGTTAAATTCAAAGTTTAATAAATAAAAGATTTTTAATATAGAGTTAAACACAATATAAATTTGACTATAAATATTTAATAGAAATATAAAATGATTTCCTACATATGGTTATTTTATTTATAATTTTTAGACATTTGATAATTTAATTTATTAATAACACAATTATGATAGAGTAATTACCTTATTAATGAAATATTAAAATAATTGATATTATAAAAATCCAAATAAATTAAAATTTAGACTTATAATGAATTTAAATAATTTCATAGTTTAATATTACATATTAAGGATAGTTTAATAAATTTTATTCTAAGTGAAGTTTTTTTACCACTTTCAAAAAAATAAAATGCTAAATACTATCAAAATTGAAATAATTGAGTTATTAAATCAAACATTTAATTATCAATTGATATAATATTCCTAAAAATATATGGTTCATCCAAAGGAAATAGATAAGGTTATATATATTAATAATTATCCACATGGGGTTCTCTTGGCTTTTTATAGTTTGTTTATTAACTATATAATATAAAAATACAAAGAGACATGGTAAATGTCAACCTATATAACTAAAATTTAAATCTAAATTATAAGGTTAATATGATGAACTAAACATATATAGGGCTAATAGGTTGAAAGGATTTAGATCTATTCCCACCTTATACTTTAAATATTTCTTTTTGGATCAATTAGAAACTGAAAATGATTTTATTATAAAATAATAGTTCAAGATTTTCCTAAAGTGACCCTCACATGTCTTATAAAAGGGGACTTCTACTTATCATAATTTCACACCTCAAAAGCCATTTGGATCGGCCAAACCTTACCCAAATATCCTCCCATAATTCCACCCTTCATCATATAGGTCTTCTGTTGGTCATAATTCCAACCTATGGAGCCCTTTTGATCAAATTAAAAGGTTGAAAGTTAAGAAGAGGTAAATATTTCATCACATCTTTCAAGTTATTTTCATCATCCACTTCCTATTTATTTGTTGTTTCCATTATGAAATAATAACTCTACTATCTTATATATACTATGATTTTTTTATAAAAATGGTACAACCATATTCATTATTCTATCAATCCTATAAATGAAAAAGTCCCCATACGTGCATACGTACGACTTACCCTCTTCACATCGTGGTATAGTTTGGTATTCAAACACTTCATTATTTAGATCGGTATAATAATGAATATAACTAATTTAAATAATAAATAAAACATGTTAATGATTATATATATATTATATACCATCCAATTTCATATTATTTCACAATCAATATAATGATATAGTCGCTCGTGCGTACGTACGGATTTTCGTCTCCACGACGCGATGAGATTCATTTCCACATTCACCAATCAATGATGATTATAAAAATATATATATCATCAATAAGTCTGTAATATATGAAATAATAATAATAATAATATATATATATATATTTATTTACTTACTTATATCTTATTCACTTAGTTCCGTTCAATACGAAATGAAAATAGAAACAACATTTATGCGTACGTACGACCTACCATCCCCATAAATAGTGCTTTCCATTTCATATATATATGCCTATTATACATATTTATATTTTAAATATATATGATATATAAATCATGTTTCATATTATGGATGTATTTAAATCATGATCTATGAGATAAAATCAAGATTAACAAGTTAAAACAGGTACGATAAAGAAAGCTATTGTTAGTTGAAATGTTAATTTAACATAGAAATTATTACTAAATGGGTAGTATAAAGTCAAAAATGAATCATTTATGATATCATAAATATTAATATGGTAATGGTATAGTTTAATCACATACAATGGTCTTTATACAAGAGGTTAAATGTACCCTCGACAGAAGAAAAGTATAAGGTAAGGGTTAATTTCACAATCTCTTTATTATCCGAGGTTGTTTTTAGTTAAGTATCTATTGAGGCATATTTATTATACATGTCCATGTTTCATAAAAGAGTTTTCAAATTGATTATTTTTAATGGAATTTTCACCTATAATATAAATTTAAATATTTTAAATAATTATTCTTCTAAATCATTATTAATAATGTCTATGTTTTCAAAATGGTTTTAAGGATTTATTTTTATGGAAATGGATGTTTTTAAAATGATAATTCCTTTAAAAAGTTTCAAAGTAGTATGTGAAACTTTGATTCCAAAATGTCTTTAAATTTTTTCCATTCTATATTTTTTGACTTTTAAATGTTTTCATGAAAAAGGTATATTTCTCTCAAAGAGTTTTATAAATCATTTTCATTTATGTCAACATCCATTTAAGGAATTTAAACTTTTTTGAAGTTTATTTTTTATGATACAAATAATCCATATTGTATTCATGATTTTGTGATATGATTGACTATGGATGTGTTATTATTAAACCATTCGTGGTTTATGGATAAAGTATTGGCATTTCATATTCTAGGTTTAATACGAATGTTCCTGTTATGTTTAATCCTTTTCATATGAGGACTAAATTAAACATATTAAGTGACGGGAGGATCCCACTATAGCTCCTCGATGCATCAATAGGTATAATAAGACAAACTAGTGTCATGGCACAAGGCCTTGAAAAAAAATCTTATTTGTAGTCTTGGCACAATGCCTTGACTATGTGGTTATGAAGTATGGCATTATGCATTCCATCATTATGAAAGTGGCTATTGATATTTCATGTGATTATTGGACTAGTAAAATACCCACGTGAAAATGTAAATGAAATTATTTTATTTTATCTTGGCCATATTATTTTAAAGTTTATGTTTAAGAGGCTATTTTTTATTCTTATACATTTCCTTAAATGCTTATGATTATTTATGAATGTTTCTTCTATATTGTTATCCTTCCAGAGCATCTGAGCTCACCCATTTCTATTTTTTAATTTTCCCAGGATTTCATGAAGTGTATTATGGTTGATAAGCAGTGGTATGCTAGGGGATTAATGGCGTTATGAAATGATCATTTATGTGGGTTTTATTTTCTAATGTGTAATGTAAAGTTAATGTAAATAATCTATTTTCCAAGACTACTAAACAGATCGGTCTTTCAGGACATGATTCACTATATCATGATAATTTTATATAATAATGCACCTATTCTGGTAACTGGGGTCAGGGTATTATAGTTAATATCAGAGGATGTTTAGAAACAACCTTATAAATAGATTTAGATGAACTCTAATTAGATAAAATTATCCTAAGATTGAATTTGAGGATTAGTATATAATAAATTTCATGAATTTTGGTAATGTAGAGATTTTGTGAATTTTCCAAGCAATACATACCTGTTTGGATACAAGTAGGTAGAGGTGGCTTTGGAATAGATGTACCTAGGAGTGAAAACTCTGACAAGGAGTTTTGGGCTTGAACAGGGGAATCTTGGTACATGACAACGGGCCTTGCTAAACTCTAGGTTATGCCACTCCCATGGGATATGCTTTGGATAATTCAAATTTTCTTTATAAGTCATTATGACAGATTTAAGAGTAAATAATTTCTCAAATAAACCATTTTATTATTATAGATTATATGCAAAATATTTTGAATTTACATTAGGTATTTTAAATGTTTGTAATTATGAATTGCAATTCATAAACTATCCTAGTGTATTCCATTGTTTAGAAATGGTGCCTAGTATAAGGAATGATAATTCAAGAAATACACATGATCAAAAGATTAAGAAGGATAATATCTTTCATGGCATTAAGCCAAAATTTAAAAGGGAAATAGTCTCCCACATATTCTCATCATATGGAGAAATAGTATCATGTTTTAATAAGATTATTAATGAATTCTCTGAGCCCTATGGCTTTTAAGGGATGAAAGAGAAGAAAAGGATGGAAGACAGAAAGATGGATATAGGGAAGAGGGGAAAGAAGGATTTTCCCATATGTGATAGCTGTGGAAAGAATCTCCTTGGTAAAAGCTGGAAGGGAATGGGAGTTTGTTATAATTGTGGAGAAAAAGGGCACCATGTATGTGATTTAAAGGGTAAGAAAAAGGTTTTAAATGTACAATGCTTCATCTGTTAGGAGTTGGGTCACTACATGAAGCAATGTCAAAATAATTAGAATATACCCCAAATTATGCTATTGGATAATAATCAAGTTGTTATACTACCGAAGATAAAGAGAAATGATTATATTTCTTATATTGTTATTAAAATATTGTGTCATTTTAGTATTTAATTAATGATGTACATGTTATAAGAATTATAGAGTATAAAAGGATTGTACTGCAGTACAATTACATTATGGACATGATATTGTGTGGAACCAAGAATAGTGACTCAATAGTAGGTTAATTTTTTGGGAAATATATGTTTGAGAGAAAGATAAACCATAATGTGGTTTTGATACCGAGGTAGTGATTTTGTAATAATATATGATTTATTTGGATAAATTATATTGGATATTCGTAACTACCATGGAACTGATTAATGATTTGTGTATTCCATAATTGTTGGAGTTTACAAAATTTTTGGATAGAAGGTGTATATCCAGTATTATATATGGAATAAGGGATAATGAATGTAATCAATATGATTTAATGGTAATTAAAGGTGTTATAGTGTTTTTAAAGAATACATGATGAAGGTATTCACATGTTATTACATGGAAAAAATGATCTTCATTGTGTTTATCTTCCTGATGTATTTTGGACAGTGAGTTTGGAAAGAACTATTTTCGAAAAGTGTTAATGTTATAATGGAATAAGTTTCATGTTTGATACTATTATTACGGTTAAATCATTTCTTAATATTATATTTGGATTGTTATAAAAAGGACAACCCGAAGGGTGGGTAATAACCCGTCACGTCCGGTAAGGCCATGAGACATGAACCCGTAACTGAAGGGTGACAAGGGTGGATCACCTAACACTAGAATACATGATGTTATGGTTTTTATAATGTAGTTTTTAAATAGTCTAACAAATGAATTATAAATTCATTATTTTTGGAACCCTATAAGATTTGGATAAATAGATTATTTTTGAATTCTATTATCTTATTGAGTAAAATATGAGTTAGTGGTAGAAATTTATTAAAGGATGAAACTCTAAAAAAAATTAAGTAAATATATTTATGTTTTTAGTCAATATCATAAATAAATTCCTCAACTTTATGAAATAGATTCTAAAACAGAAAAAGTTACCCATTTACTTTTCCTACTAAGAAACTAATGCCTATTTATCCCATCACAAGTTTGTCTTTTTATTGGTAACTTTATCCTGATAAGTTTTTCTATCACTCTTCACGAGAACATGACACTTTGTTTATCTTCCATATCCATGTCTTCCTACATGGAATACTAGTATGGGTTATCACGGGTGACCGTTGTACTTACATTTATTTCTTTTAAAGATATAGTTTTATTGACTCTTTTTCTGATGTGATACAGTCAATGATGTTCCCCAGACCAATTCTAAAATTTTGAGGATGCAATTTCCAAAAGGAGGGAAGAATGTAACACCCCATGATTTCATAGTAAGTTATTTTCTTTAAAGTAATTCAATACCTTACGCTACATGCAACGTCGAGTTTGAGTGCACCAGGACTTACCAAACTAGTCGTTAAAAGCAGTTATGAATAGTATAAAATGAAATTTGAATTTTATATACTACACATAATTTTAGAATCCATATTATGTATTTTTTATACATAATATAATAGAAATTCATTTTTTCGGATAAAAGAAGTAATTTTTAAAAAATGCAATTTTACCACCCGTTAATGGAAGACCCTTTTTGAAACTAATATTTGACACTTTTATATATGAAATTTTATGGAATTAAATACTTCCATGGAATCAGGACAGAAAAATTTATCTTGGATAAATTTTTGGTACTTTTATGATAACTTTAATATTTTGATTAATACTGAAAGATACTGAATTTTAATTGAAATTTTTTT
Organism: Viscum album; assembly: GCA_963277665.1. Lineage (NCBI taxonomy): Eukaryota > Viridiplantae > Streptophyta > Magnoliopsida > Santalales > Viscaceae > Viscum > Viscum album. Next base: position 1,428,614,412 of record OY728147.1, on the reverse strand, counting down.
TAATAGAAATAGTTTATAGTGTTAAATTATGTATTTGAATGGTTTGGAAGTATCATTATATTATATTTTTATAATTTAATACAATTTAGGTCATTATATGTAATTTCACATTTAAGTTTGACATAAACACATGTTAATCTTTTGAGAGTTTTTACTTTTTAAAAACCCACTTTTCCATTTTCACAATAGGAATTATTTTAAAATTAATTAATGAAACATCTATGTTTTGAATTTGGTAAAATAGAATTTATTATTAAAATTTTAATATCAAAATTAGATTTGGGTAAATTTTTGTTATTTTTCTAAAAACATTCAATTTTTTGATGAATAATGAAAAACGCTGCGTTATAGTTTAAAACCGACTTTTTTTATTTAAATAATTATTTATTTTAGGAATATTTATTTTAATTAAAAATATATATATAATACCTAAAAAATTTCAATGTAATTCAGTGGAGTCATTTTATAAAAAAATTAGATGTATAAAATTTTATTGAACTTTTTACCATCTTTTACCCACCTCCTAGAAGCACGTGCAAATATGCATAAAATATAATTTTACCACTTCCATGAGTTGAATTTAAAAAATCTGAGAGAAATGGTTAATATCATTAAGTAACATGTTTTTCAATACGATGAAAATAATTTTTTTGAATAGTAACTTTTGACCTTTATTTACATCGATTAAAAGTAAATAGGGTAATTATGGGTAAAAATGATACCATAATAACCCTACCACATGTCCTAATTCTATTGGATAAGTATAATTCTACCAAGAAACCCATATTAATAAAATATGAACCTATTTGGTTAACATGTTTTAGATCAGGATATTTAGTATTATTTTATTTAAAGAAAAGTTAAAAGAGTTAAATTCAATGATTAATAACTAAACCATTTTTAAAATAGGGTTAATCACAATATAAATTCAACTGTAAATATTAATTATAAAGATAATGAAATTTCATACATAATGGGGATTTATTTATAATTCTTAGACATTAAATAATTTAATTTATTTATGACACAATGAAGATGCAATAGTTACCTTATTAATGAAATATTAAAATAACTGATATTATAAATATACAAATAAATGTAAATTGGGACTTATGATGAATTCCACTAATTTTTTAGGTTAATATGACATGTTAAGGTCAGTTTAAAAAATCTCATTCGATGTGATAAAGTTTTTATCTCTTTTAAAAAAATAAAATAAAAAATAGTGTCAAAATTGACATAATTGAATTTTGAAAAAAATATTATATTATTAATTGATATAATATTGATAAAAATTTACAGTTCCGACAAAGGAAAAAAATAAGGTTATATATATTAATAATTAACCACATGGGGTTCGTTTGTCTTGTTATAGTATGTTTATTAACCATATAATATTATAATACCAAGTGATACGGTAAATGTCAAACTATTTAACTATGAGTAAAATCTAAAATATAAGGTTAATATGATGACCTAAACCTATATAAAACTTATTGGATGAGAGGTTTTAGACTCATACCCACCATATCCTTTAAATAATTTATTTTGGAGGCATTAGAAACCGAAAAGTATTTTATTATAAATTAATATTTCACGCTTTTCCTAAAGTGTCCCTCACTTCTCTTATAAAAGGGAACTTACCTTTCTATTAATTTCACACCTCCAAAGCCATTTGGCTCGGCCAAAACCTACCCCAATATCCCCCCAACTTTCCTCCCTTAATCTTAGAGGTATTACTTTGTTCATAAAGCCACCCTAAGGATCCCTTTTGATCAAATCAAAAGGAAGAACCCAAAGAAGAGGTAAATATTTCATCACCTCTTTTAAGTTCTTTTCTTCCTCCACTTCCTATTTATTTTTTGTTTCAATTATAAAATAATATCTCCATTATATTTTATATACTTTTATGTTATTATAAAAATGGTACAACCATATTCATTATTCTATCCATCCTATAAATGATAGAGTCACCATACGTGCGTACGTACGGCGTACCATCTCCACGTTGTGGTGTAGTTTGTAATTCAAACACTTCCTTATATGTATGGGTATAATAATGAGTATTAATATTGTAAATAATAAATATAACATGTTAATGATTCTTTATATATGATATACCATCCAATTAAATACGATTTCAGCACCAATATAATGATATTGTGGCTCATGCGTACGTACAGATTAACGTCTCCACGACGTGATGAGATTGATTTCCACATTCACCATTCACTGATGATTATAAATATATATATATCATTAATAAGTATGTTTCATATGAAATAATAACTCTACATGAGATATATATATATATATATGTACTTTCATATATCTTATTCCCTTAGTTCTGTTCAATATGATATGAAACCAGAAACAATGTTTATGCGTAAGTACGACCTATCGTGTCTATAAACTGTGTTTTTCAATTCATATATATGTCTATTATTAATATATATATTCTTAATATATATGATATATAAATTATTTTTTATATTCTAAAATTATTTTAATCATGATCTATGTGATACAATAAATAGTAGCAAATTAAAACACGTATGATAAAGAAAGCGATTATTACACAAAATGTTAATTTAACATGGAAATTAATATTAAATGGGTAGTATAAAGTCATAAATGAATCATGTATGATATCATAAATATTAATATTTTTCTGGTATATTTTAATAACATACTATGGGTTTTATACAAGAGGCTAAACATACCCTCGACTAAAGGAAAGTGCAAAGTAAGGGTTAAATTCACAATCTCGTTATTATCCAAGGTTGTTTTTACATAAGTATCTACTGAGAAATATTTATTATCCATGTCCATTTTTAATAAAATAGTTTTATAAGGGATTATATTTAAGGGAATTTTCTATTAAATCATCATTTTAAATGTTTTAAATATTTATTCATCTATATATTTCTCATTAATGTCCATGTTTTCCAAATAGGTTTAAATGATTTATTTATATGGACACGAATGCTTTTAAAATTTTAATTATTTTCAAAATTATCGATGTTTTATAAGAAAATTTGACTAAAAAATGTATTTATATTTCTTCCATTCTAAATTGTTTGACATTTAGCTGTTTTCATGAAAAAGGGATATTTCTCTCAAAGAGTTTTTCAAATCATTTACATCTATATCAACATACATTGATGGAATTTAAATTTTTTTAGGTTTATTTATTATGATACAAATCATCCATATTGTATTGAAGGTTTTTCGATATGTTTGACTGTTTATGTGTTATTTTTATACCTTTCATGGTTTATGGATAAAGTATTGACATTTCGTATGCTTGTTTTAATTTGAATGTGTATCTTATGTTTAAACCTTTTCATATGAGGAATGCATTGATATTAGTCAATGATGGGTGGAGGCCGTAATAGCTCTAAGATGCATAGGTTGGTCTCCTGAGACAAACCAGTGTGTTGGTATAAGGACATGAAAAAATCTTATTTGTAATCTTGGAACAAATCCTTGACTATGTGGTTATGAAGTCCGGCATTATGCATTCCATCATTATGAAACCGACTATTGATATTTCATGTGATTATTCGACAAGTAGAATATCCATTTGAATAAGTAAATGGAATTATTTTATTTTATCTTCGCCATATTATGCTGATGTTTAAGTTTAAAAGGCTTTTGTTTTAGTCTTATACATTTCTTTAAATGTTTATGTGTATTTATGAAGGTTTCTGTAATATTTTAATCCTTACTGAGCATCTCAGATCACCCCTTTATATATCATAATTTTCCCAGGATTACAAGAAGTGTATTATGATTGATAAGTAGTGTTAAGCTCAAGGATTAATGGCCTTCTAAAAGGAACATTTATGTTGTGTTTTGTTTTCTAATGTGTAATGTAAAGATCAGTTATGTAATCAATTTTCCAAGACTACTAAACCGATCGGTCTTTAGAGACATGATTCCTAGTATCGTGACAATGTTATGTAATAATGCACCGATTCATGGTTACTGGGGTTGAGGCGTTACATAGAAAATTGATATAAGGGTTTAGTGGCATTTTTTTGGAAGACGTATGATTAATGGAATGATAACCCTTAATATGTTCTCGATTTTGTGATAATAATGTTTCAAAAAAGAGATGATTGATATGGATAAAGTAAATTATATTTCATTAAATAACATGGAATTGATTCATGAATTGATGTCGGAGTGTTTTACATTTTCATATATGGATTTTATAACATGTTTTTATTTTTAGAAAACATATAACAATCTATATTTTATTATAGTAAGAATAAAAATAATATACCTTCAAGAACGTATAATGGTAATTTAGGTTATTCCCATGTTTCAAGAGAATTCATGATAAAGGTATTCAAAATTTTGGTATGTGACAATTAAGAATTACTTTATGATATTTGAGAATTAATTATATGTTTATTTTGCGAAATTTAATGGAATTATTTATATATTTTTTAATTTGGGATGGGGATTAAGGATAACCATTTATGGAATGGTTTTGGGTATAATTTGATTATGTTTTTATAGAATAGTGTATTATTTCATCATATGATGATTTATATATATTTTATAACAAGTTCTATCCATTTATTTGAAAAACACAGATACAAGGAATGACTTGTCATTTTTTATGTATAATGTGATCCTTTAGTGTATCAAGCATAAAAAAATTCATCTTCATATCTTGTAGTAAGAGATAAAATTGAAATTAATCAAAGCACCACCATGAAGTGAAATTGTTAATATGAAATGGAATGAAATCAGGTATATTTAATATTATTCTTTATCATTATAGTGAAAATAACCGCAGCATTAGGAAAATGTATCTTGAGGGAAAATTTTGTCTTATTACATTTATTTCCATTTAATCATTGGTCTATTAACTCATCAAGAATTTATGGATTTTTGGTTGTTATCTTTCTTCTTACTATGTTCTTTATCACTAAATATTATTATTTTAGATTTAGTTTTGTCTTCCATGTCTATATTTCAAATTCTCACCTATATTATCTTATTTTGGATCTTAGTTATGTCATAATCCTCATAACTTCTATCTCCACTTATCAAAGGGAAGTTCATTTGACCCTTTTATTGATGTGGGATTCAACATTTTTTTAAAATGTAAAACCCTTTATGATTGAGATCATATTCAAATTATAAGGATTCAATTTATATATGGATTTATAATGTAATACAATGACATTTTATTGTTTTTTTAAAATATAATTTATTTAATTGGATAGGATACATACAATACTGAGTTTTAACGAATCATGATATGTTATTAATATAATTATTGAAAAATAACCTTTATAAACTCATATTGAAATAGGGTATAATGAATAAGAACGAAATTAATTTAAAAATTATGATTAAAGTTTTTATATTATGAAAATATATTTATAAATAAGTGCTTACTTTTTAGTAATGATTTTATATGCTTTGAAAAATAATTTTCTCAATTTTTCTTTTATTTTTTTGAAAAAATAAAGAGAATAATATGTTTAACTTTTTAAAAATATGTCTGAATAAAATAAAATTATTTTTTGATTCAAATATACAAAATAATAATATGGGGATTTTTTTTTAAAATTTTCCGAAAATGTAAATTTTATAGTGAGTGCTGAAAAATACCAATTTTTATTAAAAAATAACATTATTTAAAAAATATAGGATGTTACATATTATTTAAAATTGATTTAAAAGTAAAATTAGTTAGTATATATATTTATTAATCCAATAAATATAATCATAATAAATTAATTTTTTATTTATTATATTAAAAAGTTTTATACTTATGAAAACCTATCATTGGAATACTGTTTTTTCATTATGTATACATGATTCATTTTAAATTAAAAAATTTCAATTATGTGAACGGAATTTAGAAATATGTATTAAATATTTGGATTCAAAATAATTAATATTATATAATAATGAAAAATTAATTTATTTCCGAAATGATAAGTAAAAATATAAAAAATTAATTACGGTGGTTATGGTTAAATCATGTTTAGTGGGGGTAAACAATGATGGGTAACAATTAAAATGACCAAAAAATGTAAAATTTCAATTTGAAGGTTATATTTTTATCCTTATTACCGTAGTATTTATTTTTATGTTCTTGTAAGATACTTTTCCATCAATGTGTCCAATGTAGTAATTTATGTAAAAAAGACCTAATTTGACTCACTTGGTTTTAATTATCAAGTAATAGTTCCCATATAAAAAAAAGAATGATGTGAATGAATAAAGATGGAATTTTTTAGAAAAAATAAAATAATATTATGAGGGAAATTAACAAATAATTTTTAGTAATTTTTTATTGAATTTAAATTATTAGGAAACAACATCACTATAAATATTTAAATGATATGAAAATAAAACAAATGATACTAATAGTATAAAATGAAATATAAATGGAATTTAATTTTATATACTATGATTTTTTAGATAAATATACCATAATATGTAGGTGTGAAAAATGATATATTCTAGTTCAAAATTTTACTTGATTTTTTTAATGTCAAATTAAATGAATAGAATGAAAATTGACATTAATACTATTCTATAACAAATTACATATTATTACCTGATTTTAAATTATTTAAAATATTATACTCTTACAATACATTTTCATACATTTAAAAATATAAACCACAATTCATTAATGTACTAGTGGTCCTTTTATAATATATATATTTTCTTCTACGTAGTATATAATACATTAAAATGGTAATGGGTTATATAATGGTTTTCACATTTAAGATGTTTTTGTTTAAACTAAGATTCAACACATATAATATTTTTATTTAATATATAGGGTGTTATATTCATATCTAGTGGGTAGAATTATCTAATTAGGATATTTTAATTTCTATTCATAAATGATAAATTACGTTTATTAATTGGATTTTCACCATAGTTAAAACATTAATGGTAAATATAAAGAAATATATAAATTAATGAACAAAATATTTAAAAAATGTGTTTTTTATAGTGTTGGTGTGTCTATAAAATTAAAAAAGTTAACTCATTTATTTATCAATTTTTTTGGGACATTGAGTGAGAGGGACTTCCCACTATTGATTTTTTTTATAAATTTACAAAAATGCCACTCTTCCCCCATTATAAAAGACATCCTACTCCCCTCACTTCATCACAATTATTAAACCCTTTAGCTAAACCAAATCATATGGAAATACCTCACCAATATAATTATCCATGTTATAGAGAAATTTTTCATCCCAAAAGACTATCCCTAAGGTTATTAGTATGATATTCAAAGAGGTTATTCTATGTGAAGATGTTTCTAATGTTTATATAGAATGTCGATACTTATGGATATGGATTTCTAATCTCTCTTCTATTTTTGAAAGGTATATGATATATTCATCCATTTTATATTTTTTGAGGTTTATATACTTCTCTATTGATATTTTATATCATAAATATATATTTTTAATGATATTTAAGGTTTTAATTAAATGTTATTCATTAATTGGGCTTATAATTCGAATTTTTCCAAAGTGGTAAGATATTTTCGTCCAACTTTTATTTACATGTGAGAAATTACATATTTAAAACTCATTTATAATTTGTATAATATATACTTACCATTATTATATTTTATTATTTTTATCATGATATTATTGGACATACATATCCATATAATTTTATTTATTTCATGGGGCATAAAATTGAAAAGATTTTAACGTTGTAAATGTTTTATGCAAAAATATCATTATTTATAGGTATTATTTATGATTAATAATTATTTTAAATATTATGACATACCTCTCAAGAAACTCATGAAATTTATTCTCCACTTGTTATTTCTTGATATTACAAGTCTTCGTTCCATTTTCTATTCATTATGTTTTCAAGTGATTCAAAATATGTTTTAAAGGAAAAGTAAATTTATTTATCTCTTTGGACAAAAATTATTTTTATTCCATGTACATGGTTTATAAAAATGTTTTAAAGTAATATTTTACTATTTTCCAATGGTTGTTTAGAGACATTTTGACAATTTTTTTACTTTTGACAAGATGGGTTAAAAAGAATAATCATGTCATTTTCCTAAAGAGGTGATTTAAACTTTTTACAGAAAACATGAATGGAATCATTGTTTTAAAACATATATAGATTGAATGAAATTTTCTTCCATCATGACTGAACTATTATTTAAAACATCATTTAAATTCTACAAGGTTATTTTTAATGTTATTGTTTAAAATTATTTATTAAAATTTAATTTTGTAAAAAATATTTTTTTACATGGAGAGGATATTTTTATCATTAAATGTTTTAAGTGATCTCTAAATATTACTTTATATGTTTATATGGTTATTTTAAATGAAATTTATTTTGAAATTTTATTATGTTTTAAAAATTTATTTTCTATGTTGAAATTTGATTATAATCAAGAATTTTTTAAAATTATATTGAAAATTTTCATTATAAGTTTACAAGGTTATTTTCAAAAAGAATTTTTTTGAAAAAATTTCATGTTTTAAAAATTTATTTTCAATTTTGAATGGATATTCACCAAGAGAATTGTCTGAATGAATATAAAATTATTCCAGAATAAATTTACTTTGTTATTTTAAAATAATTTTATTTTTAAAATGGTTTTTAATATAAAAATTTATTTTAAAATTTTAAAGGATATTGTACTCGATAAATATTCAAAATGATATTTAAATTTTCAATTATATGTTTCCATGTTTAAATTAAAGTAAAATTATTTTGAAAATATTTTTTGTTTAAAAATGTGATTTTCTACATTTAAAGGCTATTTTCTCGAATAAATGTTTCATTTGATCATTCAAAATCATTTTACATCTAGGATGTAATCATTGGATGTTAATTATTCATTAATATGGATATTATTCAAGGATACCATTATTATTCATTCTTCCAATGGATAATTATTATGATTAATAATTTTTTATGAATCTTGTTCGTTTTCCATCGGTTATATTATGATGAAATATTTATGAAACCCATTTATTTTTTGGGATTTGATATGAAGAATATTTTGTGATTATGTGGCCCAAAAGATATAAATAATTTGATGGGTGAGAACTATATCTCCCTTAAATTATTTGGGAAATGATTGATGTTAAATGATATCAATGGTTTAATGAGAGGTTGTCCAAAAACTGAAATAGGGCACACATGAGGTTATCCTAATACTAAATGTGTGTAAAAATATGTTATCACATTCTCAATGCAAGTATAAGGGTAGTTATCCCATGATTAACATGTTATTAATTTATTGATGTGTATCCCAGAAATAAGGTATTCGGTGATTATGTTAATGTAACAACTCTATGTCTTATTCTAATTTTAGGTTCTCATGGCTTATGAAAATTCATTCCTTTGTGATTAATTCCTTATGAACTACCATGATTTATTCCATGACTCATGTATATGATCTATGATATGTAGGGTATGGTTGCAAATGTTAATATCATGTTCTTGTACTCTTATAGACATATTATTCTCATGTGATCACTAATATCTCAATTTTTATTGTTACCATGAATTTTATCTCACCATTTATGTTTTTTGTTCCCAAGATTATAAATAAAGGTTTTATGTATGATAATTATATGTAGGGATTTAGATATAAAAAAAATTAGTTGGAGAATATGTAGTCAGACAATGAACTACGTGTTTATGTTACCAATTTTCTTAAGGAACTAAATTATAAAAATTATGGCACGAATCCTTATGTTATGTATTAATTATTATTCTATTAATATTTAATATTTATAAATGAGATATTTGGGACTTTACATAAATTTAACTATTTTCCAAGTGTAATCCCATAAGTACCCATCCAAATTCAACATGAATAAACATTTCTTATTAATAGCGAATCAAAATATTTACACATAAATGATAATTGATGATAACTGCATACTAATGATTCCCCAATCAATTTAGCATTAAAACAAACAAAAAATGTGAATAAACATTTTCACACATAAAAAAGCATTCTACTAAAACCAAAGCACAACTTATATATTTTCAAAACATGTTGTTCATTTATAACAATACTTTCAGACCTAAGGAGGACCATGTAAATAATTTAAAAACAATATATCTAGATAATTTATAAAATTGGAATAGGAGTTAATCATTCAAAACATAATCCTACATGTTCTATAGAAAGTGGATTAATAGATAACACACCAACACTGAACACATTCATCTTTCAAAGTATATGGAGAAAACATCAACAAAAAAAATAATCTCTAAAGATTACCTCATGTCGAATTTGGTCTAAGATCCAGTGATATGAGATGTAGAATGATTATTTTTATGGATATAATTACTAAAAAATATTATTCATGAAAACCATACAATATTTTAAATGATTTTATTTTCAAACACTAATCTCCACAAAAATTTGATATATGTTTTCCAACATGGATATGTCTATGAAAAAATTGTTCATCCTAATAAATTTCACCTTTTGTGTTTGATCCCATGATATTCACTTGCATTTAAATCAACAATAAATATTTTTGACTTCAAGTACTCCTTATATCATCACATGGTGAGAGTAACTTTGAGTACCCAATAAGATCCCTCAAACACTCTCTGACATCTAAGATTTATCCAAAAGTACAATTTTTTTTTGTTTAGTACCTTAAAATGGCCCTTAAATGATTTATATGTGGTTAAAGGAGGACATAGGGGTCTGTTAGGCATGTTTGAATCACAAAGGAAAAAAAGGGGGAAACCGGTTGGGCCACATAGTTTTATTGAAACCATATGACCTAGGTAGCACAGTCGTACAACCTGTTGTATGTTTTAGATAGTGGGAAAACACACCGTTTGTGAATGGATAGTCTTAACATGTGGTTTTCTAGTGTAGTGTGCCTAGTGATGCCAAACCATGCACACGATTGGTGAACAATATGAAAAAACTACGTGGCCAAATCATGTGCAGGGAAAATAGATGTTGAATTTACTAATTTTCCCTTAATGATTGTTTAAATCATATTTTCTTCTTTCCCCTTTCCCTATATTAGGTTTTTACTCCTCCCATTGTGTGTGGTGGCCTCCTCCTACCTCCCATGGGGTTCTGATCTTCATAATTAATTTGTGATCAAATTTATTTTCTATCTGAAGATACTGAATCATCTCAGTAAGATCTACAATCTGCTCTACTATATTTATAACATTCTCTATCATCAGTTGTACTATTTTGATCCAACATACTTTTCCCTATTAAAGTGTTTTGTTAAATATTTTTATTTCTTCCATTTGAGGTTTAATCTTGTCTGGATATTAGATGTGTGAAGAACTATGACTTTGAGGTAGGTTGTATATTACTTTTCTAGCTTGTTTCATGTATTATTTAGGTGTTGCATTGTTTTTCTGCTCACTAGGCCTTCTAGAGATTCTTTATTATTTCATATTAAATTTATTTCCTTATTTTTCATGTTCTTTATTGCCTTAGATTAGGGGTTAATGTGTTCATAGGGTGCTCACCTTACTTTTTCTACCCCTAGGGTGTTCCCTTCCTCTATGTCAAAGTTTGACCAAATTAAAATGTGAACCAGCGTGTGTGGTTGGGTGTGTTCCCTTTGGCTAAATGAGTTAGTATTATGAAATGGTATGAGAATAATGTAAAACCATAGGTTGGATCACATATTGGAATGGCTAAGATGGTTTTTAATGTTGGGCCTTTTGTGTAAATACCATATGTCTTTGAATATGCTTGTAGATAACTGTGGTTTCTCTTAGACAATTCTTATTCTTATTTATTCCAATCCAGGTGATTATTACATTGAGACCTCAGCTATTTTCCTTGTCAACTATCTATTTTGGGTTTTTAAGCCTGATGCTAGCTTCATGTTCCATGTTTATTAACTTGAAATGAATAATAGGTGGTGAATAAATTATTATCTTGAGATATGGAAATGCTAAAAATGAAAAGAGAATGAAAACATGCAATATGTTTTGGATTTTGACTCTTTATCATTCCTTGTTCTCTTTATTACTTATGGATTAAATCATATTCTTGGCTTGAACGGAATTATAAACTTGGTCAATATTAATATATTTAATTTATTGAGATTATATTGATAACACGTGGTTTTAGGCATGTAAAATCCCAGGTAAATAAAGAACACGAAAATTTTCCTATTTATTAATATTTGTGAACTAAATTTTAATTATACTTTAAAAGGGATGCTATGTTCAATGGTGTACCCAATACGCAACAATGGGTTTCGTTGAAATATTATGTTTCACACTAATAATATAATATTATTATATTAAATGGCAGTTAATTCCTATCCTTTGTAATGGAGGTAATGAACAAAACTAAATAAAAAATTATTATACAGGTTTGTTAAATGTATTTAAATTTATCTTATAAAATTTAGAGGCTTAAAATTTGAATGAATCAAATTTTAAGCAAAATTTACATTAAAAGGTTAATTTACCGCTTTTTAATAGAGAACCCTATTTAAATCATGTTTTTGTCATTTTTATATGTTCCATTTGATGAAATAAAATTCTTATTTAGAATTGGGACCTCAAAAGTTACTTTGGGTAAAATTTTAGTATTTTTCTGATAAAATTCATTTTTTTGATGAATAGTGAAAAATACTGTATTTTGATTCAAAACTACCTTTTAATATAATTTATTTAAATGTATAGATTGTATTTTTAAATGGTCTTAAAGTGTAATTAGGTTATATTTTTACTATTTAATCCAATAATGGTCATTGGAACGATATTTCACATTGAAATTCGGCATAAACAAGTGTGAGTCTTTTGACAGATATTGATTCTTAAAGACACGGTATTTGTTTTAACAACAGGAATTAATTTTAAATTAATTCATAAAACTTATATGTTTTGAATTTTTTAAAATAGACATAATTTTTTTATTTGGAATATAATATATATCTTAGGCTGAATTTTTGGTATTATTTTTGAAAAACATCAATTTTTGAGGAATAGTGAAACCACTAAGTAGTAGTTAAAAAAATGAAATTTTAATTTAAATGAGAATTTACCGCTTTTGTGAATTGAATTTTTAAAATACGACATACATAGTTGTCATTAGTAAGTAAAATTATGTTCAATAAGATGAACATAATTTTTTGATGAATAATAACTTTTGACTTTTATTTTCCGTAGTTAAATGTAAATATGGTAATTTTAGGTAAAAAGAATATTATAATAATAAAAAGTTACCTTAACACTTGTACTAACCATATTTGTTGAGTAATTTAAGACCATGATCATATTTGGGGAAATTTTGGTACCCCATGGAGCCACTAGGGAGTAATAATAACACTTTATTTTAATTAACTTAATGTAAGGCAAAAATGGCATAAACAAATATCTATTAGTAAAATAAGTTTCACATGGAGTTATATAAGTTATATTTTTTACAAATAATATTCATTGTAAATATAAAATAATTTTATACATTATGGTATTTATTTTAAAATTTTTATAAATCAAATAAGTTAAATTATTTTTGACACAATAATGATGCAGTATTTACCTCATTAATAAATGATTTAAATAAATAAGATTATAAATATTAAAACAATTTCCAAAACATTTCTAATTTATATTGGATGATTTTATTTCGACCATGAGTCATCTTATCTTCAACTGTAATTAGTTTTGGACCTTTAGAAACCGAATATCATTTTATAATAAAATAACATTTTCACACTTTCCTAAAGAGACGCTCCTCTCCCTTATAAAAAGCCCTCACTTCTAAACCATTCCACACACCTCTCAAGCCCCTTGAATCATCCAAAACCTACCCAAAAAATATCTAAATATCAAAATCTTCTACCTAGAAGTATTACCTTAGGTAGAAGGCACTTTAACAAACAATTTTGGTTCAATCCAAAGAGAGTTACCAAAATTCAATCTCACAGTTTCTCTTAACATCTTTTTCTTAATTCTCCAACCCCAAAACTATTTTTATTCGTTTATTTTATAACAAAACCAATGTCCTCAATATACTTGGATGATTTTATGAGAAGTATTCTAACTATACATACACACACCTCCATCTAATGGGTGAAGACCATTCTGTTTCTGTGGATGGAAAACTAACACCTCACGAAACGATGATTATTCAATTATATCCCACCGCCTCCAATGGTGGCCATTTTGATGGAACTGTATTTATATATGATATATATTATGTTTATTATTCTATATTTTTCATTTATATCATACCTTTATGGTTTCCATTATGGGAAAACACAATAATTTCATTTGAGGATGTCCGGACTATCGCCCCCTCAAAGTGATATGACTCATTAATGCCATACGTGAGATGTATAATGGTTGGAGTTAATGATATTATATATGAAATTATAATGGAATTATAATATACCTCTGTATAATTATGTTTAAATCCGATTATAATATGAAGTAGAAATGAAGGTAGCATTCATACGTACGTACATCTTATCGTCTCCATGAATGGTGCATTTCATTTCTTACCTCAAAATGTTATGTAATATTATAAATAAAAATATATACTATATATATATATATCATATATATGATATCTACCTCATGAATTTAATTTTGGAAATAATAGACTATTTACCACAAGGACAACCTGTAATTATAAGAAGTCCATTTTTGGCTCAGGTACCAAATATCGACAAAATAACCATTATTAACTTAAATGATTACATAATGTTTATAACACGAAAATAAGAGATATAAAAATAATATTAAACTTCAAAAAGGTTCTTAAGAATGTGTAAATTAACTTTAGTTTATTATTCAAGAAGAAGAAGGAACAAACAAGTCAAGTCGGACACAAGGTAAGAGATTTCTTATCTCACTTCTAATTCCGTGAAATTTACATTATACGCCACTTATTTATTGCATGTGGTGTATTGTGTACTTCAATTTGATATATATTATCATTATTCTCTTTATATTCAGGGTATTATGTGATTGTTTTGGGAGTTATTAACTTTTGGTCATACGACTCAATTGATTACAACGTGGTAAGGGGTTTCTCATCTCACTTTTAATTCTATGAGATTTCAATTGTTTTGCCACTTATTTATTGAATGTGGTGTATTTTGTACTTCCATATGATATATATTATAATTATTCTATTTTTATTCATAGTATTATTTTATTAAATTGGTGGTTATTACCTTTTGGTTATACAACTCTATTGATTACAATGTGGTAAAGGGGTTTATCTCACTTTTAATTCTCATGAGATTCATGCTATTTTTTCGCTATTTCCATTGTGTGGTGTATGTACTACCCATGATTGTACTCTTTGTTAAATATAAATTAATTTATTATTATTTAAATCTTCATTTTATAATCCTTCTTTCATGTGGTGTATGATTCGTAACTTACCAAATTGACATGGGAAGATTTCACCCTCAACTTTTTCAAAGACTTCTCTTTGTTATATATTTTAATTTACATATTTTTATAATGGGATATGTTATTATATATCCTTATTGCTTTAAATTTAATATCAAAGTGATGAGATACCATTTTTTCTATCATCAACTCATTTATTCATTTTTAATTTATCACAGTTAGGCTGTCGAATTTCTGTAAGAGAACTTTTTAAACCAATTTCAATTCTTTGGGTTAAACATATACTTCTTGGTTATGTCATGCTATGAATATGTGTGAATGAAGAATTATTTTTTTACACTTAAAATAGAATTATATTGGGGGTATTAATATTTTTCACACATAATTATGTAATTGATTTATCCTTAATCCAAGGGTACTGTTTTTATAATGGATTTCGTCTCAATTAACATTCCTTTGAGACTTCATTGTTGTTATACACCAAATCACTCTTATGTGGTGTATATACTATCCTTTTTCATATTATACCATGTATCAATTTCTTCTCATGATATTATAATGATCAAATTAAATGTTATTCATCAATTATTTGTATTCATGAGTCTCTCATTTTGTTACAAACACTTTAATTAAAATACCTTTTTAAATGTTTTAATGATTAATTATTCTAAATATTTATAATTAATGTCCATGTTTTAAAAATGGTATTTAGGATTTATTTATATGTACATTAATGTTTTCAAATAATAATTTATTTAAAAGTTTTAAAGCGGTACAAGACACATTGATTAAAATATCTCTTTATTAAATGTTTTAAATGGTTTTGAAAATGGTTTGATAAAGCATTGATTATGTCAATATCTTGAAATGATATATTGTGATTGCAATGTGTAAATTTTATCTTTCCATTATTACTTTTGTATGTGTTATGAATATGTTATAGTTATTGGTAATGTCTTACTTATACCTTTGGTTCTGTGATAAACCTTGGGAGGGTGAGCCCGAGATAGCTCTCCAATGCAATGGGTAACATGATAGAGGTAAACGTTAATGTTTCTTCTAAGAGATTTAAGGAATATAATATAATGGGTATTACAAATGTGAGTACCTATATAGCTGTGATAGCTAATATTTATGTATTATATGAATCCCACAATTTAACATTATGATTTATGATTTCTATGTGTTATTCATAAATCTTATGATTACATGACATATGTTATGATCAAAAAGTATGGTTTCATTTATTTGTATTTCCTGATGGGTTAATGTTTCCTTTACTATTTTATAACCCTTACTGCGGTTTTTATGCTCATTCCATGTTTTTTTAGAAATGTTTTCATAGGTTATAAGGAAGGGTAAGAGAAAGGGATTATTCAAGATGGTTTATATCAAGAAAAGAACTCTAGTTTTATTTAAGTAGTTTTATTATTATGAAAAATTGGATATAATATAAGTGTATACATTGTAATATTCATGTTGATATTTTATAGTTAAGGTGTAATTCTGTAAAACTCGAAAACTGAGAAGATACTCAATGTAAATTCATGATTTAACTCAGTATTAAGTAATTTTTAAGGCCGGGTCCTTATAGTTGGTATCACAGGTCTGTTTAGACAATTTTGGGGATTAAGAGTTTTTATTAGACACATGGTTAGTATATATGTCTATTATTTCAGTTAAATCCTTGTTTTAAAACTTTTTTTGGTCAAGGAAAGAATGTTACAAATGGAAGGAGGAGGATCTCAAACAAAAATCATATCTCTTCCTGATGACTTGCTTGAAATAATTATTCCAAAGTGATGTTCGGATGATTTTGAAACTTTTTCTTACAAACATATCACATGCAAGATATTTTTTGAGATATCAAACACCTCCACTATACCCTGTTATCATCATGGATAATGGGTTCTATTTAAACAAATCCAATTTTCACAATATTCTAAAAATTTCCAGAAAGGTAAATATTATCAAGGCATTTTCAAATATTTTACCTTATCACAAGATATTGAAGCATATCATGATTTTGAAATAGGTGATGAAGAAGGAGACCCTTGAGAAACCTATTTATATTTTATTTTACAAAATAGTCTCTCAACATATACCTATGGTATTTTAAAAGGACCATTAATTGAAAGATTCAACTCAAATTCGGTCCGAAAATTTTATTGAAATCATGTTTTATCATATGTTTTGAAATTATATGTCATACATGATTATATTCCAAAACTATTTTTCTGTGAACGCCCATATAACCCATGTTGTACAAGGTGTATTTGGATGAAGGAAGAAAATAATTTTTGAAGGATCTTTAAATCATTTTTGCAATGCATGAACCTTTTACCTACATAAACAAGATTACAATGAAACCAAATGGACACCACGATCAAGGTATGATATTATTCATTTTGTGGATCATTTGATTTTATCATATGTTGGTGAAATAAAAGAAATTACAATATAAATAAGACTTGATGAATTAAGATGTTGAGATCATAATGAATTGGGATGAAAATGATAGGTATAAAGAATCCATTAAGGTTAAAACATGTTAGGGTTATTTTGAGTTTTATAAAAAGGACAACTCGTAGGATGGGTGACAACCCGTTTCATCTAACAAGACCACATAAATCAAAGACACAACCGAAGGGTGAAACGGGCGCATCGCCTAACACTAGCCTACTTGAAGTCCTAGGTTAGTATGCCTTATTATATTAGTAAAATGATTTTATGGAATAAGATAAAGTTTATTTTGGGAACTTATAATTTATCAAATGGATATACATAGTATAGGAAAATGATTTTGTGACTTTTTGATAAAGGTTGTTATGGAAGACGTTATCAATTTTGAGGAAACAGTATATACCTAAGGAAGATAGAATATTATGGGATTTTAATTATGTAATAATGGTTAAAATTTATGTTTGGATGAATCTAGGTTTTAATTTTGGACATATGAAAATTTGGTTTATTTATGAAAATGATTAACCTATCATGGTGAATATGTGATTAGGTTAATCACTTTTCAATATGAGACTTTATGAGTAACTAATGTTATTTGGAGATAAATGTTACAATTTATGTTGGAAGACTATTTAATTAAATCCTTATGATATTTCTGTTTCAATCATAGTATGGATTAAATTTGATTAATTTTATGGACAAATGTTTATTGAATGGTCTTGGTTGAACATCCATTTTTGTTTGACAAATTTTAATGAATAAGAGTAGTTTTATTTTTTGTAAAAGATTTTATTTTTCAGTATTATCTGATCTTGCATTAACAATTTTGGTTTTAAATGATGTCTAATGACAAGGGAAATATATAATTCATCCTTTGTGTATTATGTGATTCTCTAGAAGATAATTTTTGTGCTATTTATGTGACCAAGTATTTCTGAATGCTCATTGTTTTGATAAAAGAGAAGTTTTTGGTAGAAAATTATTAAATGATGAAACTATACTTGAAAGTAAGTATATTGAGTTATGTTCTTATTATATACTATAAATGAATTCCTCAAAATTATGAAAAGGAACGTAAAACAAAAACATTGTTGTTTTACGTTTCCTACTGGGTAATAAATGATCGTTTAACACATCACAAATTTGTGATTTTTTTAGTGGTTAACTTACTCCTAATCATGTTTTCCATCACTCTCCATTAAGACATGAACTTTTGTTCTCTCTTCTATATCCATGGTTTCTTACATGGAATCCTAGAATGGGTTATCTTAGGTGACCTTTGTACCTCTCTTTCTTTTTTTTAATGTGATAGTTTTACCGACTCTTTTCCAATGTGGGACTCTTAATGAAGTTTACATGCCCGATTTTAAAATTGGAAGGAAAAAATTCCAAAAAAGGGGAAATATATAATATCCTAGGTAAATAAAAAAAAATGACATTTTTCATATTTATTAATATTTGTGAACTAAATATTAATTCTACTTTATAGGACATGCTATGTTCAATGGTGTACCCAATACGCAATAATGAGTTTCTTTGAAATGTTACATTGCACACTAATAATATAATATTATTATTTTAGATAGTATTTAACTCCCAGCCATTGTAATGTCGAGAATTAATAGAACTAACAAAAAAAAATTTATACATGTTTTTTAAATATTTTTACATTTATCCAATAAAATTAAGAGGCTTAAAATGTGAATGATTCTAATCTTAAGCATAATTTATATTAAAAGGTTGATTTGCTGCTATTTAATAGAGAATCCTACTTAAATCTATTTTTGGTCAATTCTATATGTTCCATTTTAAAAAATAATAATATTCACTAGAATCGGGAAATCAAAATTTACTTTGTGTAAAATTTTGGTATTT
The DNA here is from genome assembly GCA_963277665.1 of Viscum album. Lineage (NCBI taxonomy): Eukaryota > Viridiplantae > Streptophyta > Magnoliopsida > Santalales > Viscaceae > Viscum > Viscum album. The sequence goes on along the minus strand of OY728147.1, from coordinate 1,428,594,696 downwards.
TTATGATAAAATTCATTTTTTGTTGAATAGTAAAAAATACTGTATTTTAATTCAAAAATACATTTTAATATAATTTATTTATATGGTTATATTATATTTTTAAATGGGTTTAAAGTGTAATTAGATTATATATTTACTATTTAATCCAATGATGGTCATTGGAATAAATTTCACATTAAAATTGGGCATAAACAATTGTCAATCTTTTGACAGATTATTTCTTAAAAACACGCAATATGTTTTGACAATAGGAATTGATATTAAATAAATTAATGAAACTTATATGTTTTGAATTTTTTAAAATATATATCATTTTTTAATTCAGAATATCAAATATAGATAAGTCTGAATTTTTGGTATTTTTATAAAAAACATCAATTTTTGACGAATAGTGAAACCACTAAGTAGAATTTAAAAAACATACATTTTTATTTAAATCAAAATCATACCCTTTTTGTTAATTTAATTATGAAAATACTACATACATGGTTGTTACTAATAAGTAAAATGTGGTTTAATTAGATGAAAATAAATTTTCGATGAATAGTAACTTTTGACTTTTATATACCGCGATTAAAGGTCAATAGGGTTATTCAAGGTCATAAGAATGTTATAATAATAAAACTAAATAACTTAACACTAGTCCTAACCTTATTGTTTGAGTCATTTACGACAATTAGAATCTTTGGGTCGATTTTGGAACCCCATTGAGTCACTATAGATTAATAATGACACTTTATTTTAAATAACTTAAAATAAAGGCAAAAATGGCATAAACAAATATCTTTTAGTAGATTAATTATTACATGGGGATATATAAGTTATATTTCCAACTATAAATATTCATTGTAAAGATAAAAGTATTTTCTACGTTATGGTATTTATTTTATAATTTTTAGACATATAAACAATTAAATTATTTATGACACAATCATGATGGAGTATTTACCACATTAATAAATTATTTAAATAAATAAGATTATATATATTAGAAAAATATCCCAAACTTTCCCAATTCTTATTAAATGATTTTATTTTGACTGTGAGTCATATCATCTTCGACTTTAATTAGTTTTTGACCTTTATAAACTGAAACATATTTTATAATATAACAATATTTTCACACTTTATTAAAGAGCCCCTACTCTCCCTTATAAAAAGCCCTCGTTTCTAAACCATTACTCACACCTCTCGAGCCCCTTGTATCATCCAAACCCTACAGAAATAATCTCTCAATATCCATCTCTTGCATATAAAATCCTAACCTTATGCCATAAGTCAGTTCAACAAACCATTTTGGTCCAACCCAAAGGGAGTTACCCAAACTAACGGTAACAATTTATCTAAACTTTTTTTCTTTTATTTTACTTATCCAACCCCAAAACTTTTTTTATTACATTATTTTATAACAAAACAATTATATTAAATATACTAGGATGTTTATATGAGAAGTATTAAAACTAAAATTACACACACCTCCATCTAATATGTAGAGAACATACTGTTTCTATGGATTGAAAACTAAGGCTTCATGAAATGATGATTGTTTGATTATCTCGTACCACCTCTCATGGTGGCCATTATGGTTGAAATGTATTTATATATGATATATATTAAGTTTATGTTTTCTTTATGCTTAATTTTTTTTATTTATAGATTACCTTTATGTTTTCCATTATGGGTAAACACGATAATTTGATTTGAGGAAGTGCAAACTACCGCCCTGTACGGTGATATGACTCGTTAATGCCATATGTGGGACTTATACAGAATGGAGTTAATGATATTATATATGAAATTATACTAGAATTATAATATACCTATGTATCATTATGTTTTAATTCCATTAATATACATAATATATATGAAAGTAGCGTTCATGCGTACATACGACTTACCGTCTCCAGAAATGATGCTTTTTATTTCATACCTCTAAATGTTATGTAATATTTAAAATACATATATATACTAGTTATATATATGATATATGTGATATGTAAAATCATGAATATTATTTTGGAGATAATGTACTATTGACCACAAGGACAACTTGTAATTATAAGAAGTCCATTTTGACTCATGTACCAAATATTGACCAAATGACTATTATTTACTTAAATGATTGAATAATGTTTATAACATGGTAATAAGTGATATAAAAAGAATAATAAAGTTGAAAATGGTTTTTACGAAATTATAAATTAACATTAGTTTATTATTCCATAAGAATAAGGAACAAACAAGTTAATTCGGGCACTAGGTAAGAGATTTCTTTTCTCACTTTTAATTATGTGATATTTCCATTATACGAAACTTATTTATTTATTGTGATATATTTTGAACAGCCATTTGATAAATACTATCATTATTATCATAATAATAATTGTTTTATGTGATTCATTTGATGGTTGTTATCTTTTTTTCATAAGACTAAATTGATTACAACGTGGTAAGGGGTTTCACATCTCACTTTTAATTCTGTAAGATTTCCTTTGTATCATCACTTATTTATTGTATGTGATGTATTTTTTACATTAATTTGATATATATAATCATTATTATTTTTTATTCATGGTATTATTTTATTCAATTTTTTTTTATTAACTTTTGGTAAAACGAATCAATAGATTTCAACATGGTAAAGTGTTTTATCTAACTTTTAATTCTAATGAGATTTATGCTATATTTGTCACTGTTTCCTTTGTGTGATGTATGCATATCCAATGATTGTAATATTTGTGTAATATACGTCCATTTATGAGTATTTAAATATTAATTGTATAATACTTCTTTCATGTAATGTATGTTTCGTAAGTTACCAAACCGGTAAGGGAAGCTTTCACCATCCACTTTTTACAAGACTTGTTTTTGTTATGTCTTTTTATTAACATCTTCTTATGTTGGGATATGTTCTTATATATGATTATTGCTTTAAATTTTATATACAAGTTATGAGATACCATTTTCCCTCTCATCAAATCATTTTCTATGTTATAAAGTAACAACATTTGGCTATCGAATTTCTGTAAGAGAACTTCTTAACCCAATTTCAATTCTTTGGGTTAAAATTTTACTTCTTGATTATGTCATGCTATGAATATGTGTGAATGAACTCTGCTTGTTTTACACTAAATATCCAATTATATTGGGTATATTATTATTTTTTCAAACATAATTATGTAATAGATTTATCATTAATCTAAGATACCGTTTTTATAAGGGATTTCGCCTAAATTTACATTCCATTGATACATCATTTTTCTAATGCACCAATACACACTTATGTGGTGTATATACTATCATTTGGAATATTATGTCATGAATCCCTTTATTTTAATGATATAATAATGTTTTAATTAGATTTTTCCCTCAATTATTTGTATTCAAGCGTCTCTTATTTTTTTACAAACTCATTAACTAAAATATCATTTTAAATGTTTTAAATATTTATTGTAACGCCCCGACCCCAGCTACCCAGAGTCGGTGCATTACTTCGTAACATTGGCATGATCACAAGAAAGATCAAATCCCGAAAGACCGATTGGTTTAGTAGCCTTGGAAACACTAGATATAATCATAAAGTTTTACATTACATCATAAAATGAAAAACTACTAAAACAACAAAGTCTCCATAATCCACACTACTATCCCCTCATAATATCCCTGCAGGTCATTCATAATTTACTTCTTCACATCCTGGGGAAAAATAAAACATAGAAAAGGGGTGAGCTCAAATGCCCAGTAAGGATAACAATATAGCGGAAACTTTCATAAATAAGAATAAACATTTAAGGCAATGCATTACTAAAACAAAAGCCTTTTAAAATTGAACTTCAACATGGTATGGCAAAAGTAAAATGAAATAATGCCATTTACTTATTCACATGGATATTCTACTAATCGAATAATCACATGCAAAAATCAATAACCACTTTCATAATGTTGGAATGCATAATGCCAGACTATCATAACCACATAGCCAAGGCCTCGTGCCAAGACTACAAATAAGATTTTGTCAAGGCCTTGTGCCAAGACACTAGTTTGTCTCATGAGACCTACCGATGCATCGAGGAGCTATAGCGGGCTCCACCCGTCACTTATTAAGTCCAATGCATTCCCATATGAAAAGGTTTAAACATAACATAAACATTCGTATTAAAACTAGCATACGAAATGTCAATAATTTCACCATAAACAATGAATGGTACAAAAATAGCACATCCACAGTCAAACATATCACAAAACCTTCAATACAATATAGAAGTTTTGTATCATAATAAATCAACTTCAAATAATCTTAAAATCCATCAAAGGATGTTGACATAGATGAAATCAAAATTCTTTTTAAAGAAGTATCTCCTTTTATTTTGAAATCATTTAAGATCCATATAAAATAAAACATTTTCTTTGAAAATATTCTTATAAGCTTGTATGGAAAGCTTCGACGATTTTATAACGGCGGAAAATAACCGCACCCACCGTATAAGTTAAAAAAAACATTCTTACCTCAATTCTGTCGAAAAGGTTAAAAAGGACATTGTTTTGAAAACGACGGAAAGATTCCTTTATAAACCTCTTATAAAAAGTCAAACAAGGGTATAAATGACTTTAACCCATATTCTTGTAAATAGTAAAAATGTTTTGAAATACATTTTTAAGAAAACATGGATGTGGATGATAAAGAGATCCTAGTAGATTATTACGTATATACAACCTCGGATAATGAAGAGATTGTGAAATAACCCTTACCTTGTACTTTTACTTGGTTGGGGTAGGTTAACCTCCTGTATAATGGTGAAATAGTTGTTATTAAATTATACAAGAATCATATATATTAATATGATATCATATATGATCTTTTAACATTGATTTGTTAATAATATCTTAGAATTATCGTCGTTTCGGGAGTTAACTTACTCATTTTCTTTTATATGTTTTGTTAAATAAGCCATGGTTGTTGTATCTTATTCATATCCAGAATGATATACAGTCCTTAAACATCATTTTTAAATCATCAAATGATAATTATACTTGAATGGATACGATGGAGAATGAATCTCATCGCGTTCGTGGAGACGGTAGTCCGTACGTACGCACGAGCGACAATATCATTCTTTTGATATTAAAATAATATATAAATGGATGGTATATCATATATACAGAATCATTAACATGTTATATTTATTATTTACATGAGTTACACATCATTATTATACCCATCCAAATAATATTATATTGAATAACAATTACACCACGACGTGGAGACGGTAAGCCGTACGTACGCACGTATGGTGACATGTTATTCAAAGGGTGGATAGAATACTGAATATGATTGTACCATATTTATAATAACATCACAGTATATGTGAGATACTGGAGTTATTATTTCAGAATGGTAAGAACAAAGGAAGAATAAGTGGAAGAAGAAATGAACTTAGAAAAGGGTGGTGAAATCATTACCTCTTCTTCGGGTTCTTCCTTTTGATTTGATCAAAAGGGCTCATTAGGTTGGCTTTCTGATCAAACTAAGGCCTCTAGGTTGTATTGAGGGATGTTGGGAGAGTATTTGGGCAGAGTTTGGCCGAACCAAAAGGCTTTTAAGGTGTGAAGAAATGAGAAGGAGGAGTGCCCTTTTATAAGAGGGGTGAGGGGCACCTTTGGAAAAGCTAGAAATATTAATTTATAATAAATTCATATTCGGTTTCTAATGGCTCCAAAGTTGACTATTCAAAGGTTAAGGTGGGGATAGGTCGAAAACCACTCAACCAATAGAATTTAGACAGGTTTGGGTACTTATATTAACCTTATCTTTAAGTATTAACTCTAAGTTAATTAGTTTCACTTTTACAATGTCTTTTTGTATTTTTATATAATATGGTTAATAAACTTACTATATACATCCAAGCGACCTCCAAGTGGTCCATTAATGATTAACCTATCATAATATAAGTCTCTTGGCCGAACCTTAGATTTTTAGGAATTTAATATCAATTAATAATATAATATTTGTTTTAAGAACTCTTTTATGTCAATTTTGACACTATTCAATAGTTGATTTTTGTGAAACTCATAACAGATTGATTACTTCGAACAAAGTCAATTAGATCAATCCTAATATATCATATTATCCTAGAAAATTAGTTTAATTCATTAAAAGTTTCATATTATATTTATTTGGGTATTTATAATATCAATTATTTTAATTTTTCACTATTATAGTAATTACTGCATCATCATTGTGTCATAAATTAAATAAATTATTAAATGTCTAAAAATTATAAATAAAATATCATTACGTAGGAAATCTTTTTATCTTTCTAATGAATATTTATAATCTAAAATCCAACATGTATAACCCTATGTAAAAATTGTTCTTCTAAACGATGTAAGCTTATGCCATTTTTATTTTTATTTTAACTTTATTATTATAATGTGTCCCTACCACATACAAGTGGCTTCAAGGGGTCCCCAAATTGACCCAGGGATGCCCATGGTCGGGTATGTGTCCACCAATAAGGTTAGGACACGTTCTAAGGTAATTTTGTATTATTATAATATTATTTTTTAACCCTTATTTACCGGATTTACCCTTTAACCATGGTAAATAAAATATTTACCGCAGTAATTATTCAAAATGTCTAAAAATAAAAGTTACCTATTTACACAATTTGAACACCCTGATTCCAAATATGGAATCCATTTTCCTAAATTCAAAACACAGAAGTGGCAGAAATTAATTTAAAATTAATTCCCGCTGTCAAAACAAAAAGCGTGTTTTTAAGAGATAATAACTATCAAAAGATTGACACTTGTTTATGTTCGGTTTAATTGTAAAATTATGTCCAATGACCAACATTATATTAAATGGTAAAAATATATTCTAAATATACTTTAAAACCACTCAAATTCATAATTTATCACTATTAATTATTTTGATTAAAAAAGTTGTTTTTAATTAAAATTTAGTAATTTTCACTATTCATCAAAATATAAAAGTTATCCGAAAAGTACCAAAATTTCACCCTAGGCTAAATTCGATATTCCGAATCCAAAAATGAAGTCCATTTTCAAATATAAAATATATATAATTTCAAAAAGTAGGTATTACTATTCATAACAGCTAGTTTGATTAGTTATGGTGTGTTAGAACTCGGTGTTGCGTACAACACACGCTATCACATTATTCGAAGGGAAACATACCGTAGAAGCTTGGGGTGTTACATTCTCCCCTCCTTCAAATAATTGCGTCCTCGCAATTTCTAGGGTATTACTGCATAAAAAGACTCGGGTGGTTCTTCATCATAAGTTCCTCGGGTTCCCACGTTGCCTCTTCCATCTTATGATTTCTCCACAAAACTTTTACCAGACGCGTCGTCCAGTTTCTCAGTACTTGTTCTCTTGTATCAAGAATCCTGACGGGCTCTTCACAATAAGACAGATCCGGTTCCAGTTCTAATTCCTCATAGGTGAGTACATGCGTTGGGTCAGGCATGTATTTTCTCAACAGAGATACGTGGAACACATCGTGAACTTTGGAGAGACTTGGCGGCATTGCCAATCGGTAAGCTACAACCCCAATTCGTTCTAGAATTTCGAAAGGTCCGATGTACCTGGGACTCAATTTACCTTTCTTACCAAAACGTATGACTCCCTTCCACGGAGATACCTTCAGGAAAACATGATCACCGACTTGAAATTCCAAATCCTTCCTTCGATTATCGGCATAGCTCTTCTGCCTACTTTGAGCTGCTTTAATGTGATTTTGGATTACCTTCACCTTTTCCACCGTTTCCTCCACCAGTTCTGGGCCTACAAGTTTTCTTTCACCAACGTCATCCCAACAGGTTGGTGTACGACATCTCTTTCCGTATAACGCTTCATATGGTGCCATCTGAATACTCGTATGGAAGCTATTGTTATAGGAAAATTCTACCAGTGGTAAATATTGATCCCACATACCCTGAAAGTCAAGTGAGCAAGATCTCAACATGTCTTCTAAGGTTTGAATAGTCCGTTCTGATTGTCCGTCTGTCTGAGGGTGGTAAGCAGTGCTCAAATGAAGTTCAGTATCCAGGGATTTCTGAAGACTTTTCCAGAATCTTGAAGTAAAACGGGGATCACGATCAGAAACAATCGATAGGGGTACACCATGAAGTCTCACAACTTCATTAATTTATAGTCTTGCTAGACGTTCCAGGGGTAGATCTTCTCTTATAGCAAGAAAATTTGCTGACTTGGTAAGACGATCAACAATAACCCATATTGCATCGTTCCTTCTAGGAGTCTTCGGTAGCCCCATGACAAAGTCCATCGTAACATTGTCCCATTTCCACTCCGGTATGGGAAGAGGTTGCATGACTCCTCCAGGCTGTTGCCTTCCAGCTTTCACTTGTTGAAAAACCATACATCTTGATACAAAATCAGCAATCTCCCTCTTCATGTTGTCCCACCAAAAATGTTCCTTCAAATCTCTATACATTTTGGTGCTCCCAGGGTGTATAGAGAAATTGGAACTATGAGCATCATCCAGCAATTCCCTTTTTAGATCAGGTATATTGGGAACACAAAGTCTCTTTCCAAATTTCAAAGTTCCATCTTCATACACAAAGTCTCTCAATCTCCCATCATTCACAGCTTTAATCTTCTTCTGAAATTCTTCATCATCGGTCTGAGAACTCTTAATCCTTTCTAGTAAAGATGGTTTGGCAACCATTTGAAAAAGCATTGATGTTTCACCTTCCCTGGTTATTCCCATGTCCATCTTCACTAGATCCATGAAAATTGGATCCCTTTCAATTCTCATCATGTTCAAAACTCCATGGTCTTTTCTGCTCAAAGCATCGGCCACCTTGTTTGCCTTCCCCGGGTGGTAGTGTATCGTACAATCATAATCCTTGAGTAATTCAAGCCATCTCCTTTGCCTCATGTTGAGTTCTTTTTGTGAGAAAATATACTTCAAACTCTTGTGATCAGTATAAATCTCACATTTTTCACCATAGAGGTAGTGCCTCCATATCTTCAAAGCAAAGATCACAGCTGCTAACTCAAGATCATGAGTAGGATAGTTTTGTTCATGAATTTTCAACTGTCGTGATGCATAGGCAATAACTCTATCATTCTGCATAAGGACACAGCCAAGTCCTTTCTTTGATGCATCACTATAAATAACGAACCCATCATTCCCCGATGGTAGAGTCAATATAGGAGCATTGACTAATCTTCTCTTCAGTTCTTCGAAACATTCTTCACACTCTTTTGTCCAAACAAATTTAACCCCTTTACGTGTGAGCTTCGTTAATGGGTTTGCCAATCGGGCAAAATTCTGGACGAAACGTCGATAATAACCTGCCAAACCAATAAAACTACGTACCTCAGTTATACTCGTAGGTGCTGGCCATTCTTGGATTGCCTTGGTCTTAGAAGGATCAACAGAGATTCCATCTTTAGAGACAATATGTCCAAGAAAAGAAATCTCCTGAAGCCAGAATTCACACTTGCTAAACTTTCCATATAATTCATGCCTCCTCAGAGTCTTCAAGATAATGCGCAAGTGATTTTCATGATCTTCATAGGTTTTGGAGTATACCAATATATCATCAATAAATACTACCACAAATTCATCGAGATACTCCTTGAAAACTCTATTCATCAGATCCATGAATACAGAGGGTGCATTGGTCAATCCAAACGGCATTACAGTAAACTCGTAATGCCCGTACCTGGTTCGAAATGCTGTTTTCGGAATGTCTTCCTTCTTCACACACAACTGATGGTATCCAGATCGAAGGTCAATCTTTGAAAAGTATTGAGCTCCATGCAGTTGGTCAAATAAATCATCAATACGAGGTAGGGGATACTTGTTCTTTATCGTTATAGCATTGATCTCCCTGTAGTCAATACATAACCTCATAGATCCATCTTTCTTTTTAACAAAAAGAACAGGGGCTCCCCATGGAGAAACACTAGGGCGAATAAATCCCTTATTACTCAATTCCTCTAGTTGTTTCTTTAGTTCGACTAACTCTACAGTGGCCATTCTATAAGGGGTCTTCGATATAGGCCTTGATCCAGGAATCAAATCAATGGAAAACTCAACTTCTCGTTCTGGAGGATGTCCAGGTAAATCTTCCGGAAATACATCTACAAATTCTTTCACAACAGGTACACCCTCTATTTGAACATTCCTTTCCTCACCGATAGTTACTTCATTCTCTTCCTCCCCAATAATTGAATTAAATTGAGTTACTGGGGGTGGGTCTAAATAAGAATTAGGTGGTGACGATTCTGCTCTAAAAATAAGGTGTTCCTTATCATTATCATCGAGAATCGTAACCTCTTTCTTCTTACAATAAATCTTCGCATCATAGTCCGAAAGCCAGTCCATACCGAGGATTATATCAAACTCAATCATAGGTATGACGATGAAATCAGTAGATAAAGAAAATTTATGTGCTCTAATGGGGACTGATTCACAAAACTTTGTTGCAACGATACTTCCCTTAGGAGTTTTAACTGACAACTCCCTTATTAAATCAAATTGGAAATATCTAATTTTCTTAGCAAACTGGGAAGATATGAAACAATGCGATGATCCAGAATCAAATAATGCATTTGCTAATCTTGAGGAAACCATTAAATTACCTGCCACCACGTCTTTCGGAGTTTCTACCTCAGCAGTAGTGATAGCATAAGCCTGGCCTTGATCCCTTGGCCTTTTCTGAGGTAAGTTCTCTTGACGCTTAGGACATGCATTTGCATAATGCCCCATCTCCCTGCAATTGTAGCACTGAACATTGGTAGCTTCCTTCTTCCCCTTGCAATCATGAGCTTGGTGGCCTTTTTCACCACACTTGTAACAGACTCCCATTCCCTTCAGGAAAGCACCGGGGTGTTTCTTCCCGCACTTACCACAAGATGGATATTCAACCTTTCCCTTCTTCCCCTTATTTCCATTCCCAGATTGATCAGCAGGTCTCTTCTTCTCTTGATTTGCTTTAAAGTCATAAGACTTAGAGAATTCCTTTTCGGTCTTGATAGCACATGAGACAATGTCTTCGTACGATGAAAAGGATTGTGAGACTAATGCTCGATGGAGAAATGGTTTTAACCCATCAAAGAAACGATCAATCTTACTTCTTGGGTTGTGAATATAATCACCAGCGTACCTCGCTAACCTTGTAAAGTTAGCCTCATACTTTGTGACATTATCATCCTCCTTTTGTCTCAGACTCAGAAATTGCCTTTCCATATCTGCTCGATGGTCGCGAGGAAAGTATTTTTCTAAAAACAGATCTTTGAACTCCCTCCATTCCATGTTTGATACTTCATCATTTTCCTTCATGTTTTGAATCAATGACCACCATTGATCAGCATCTCCAGTGAGGCGGTAAACTGCCATGGTAACTTTTTCCCTTTCACTACTCCCCAAAGCCTGAAATATTTTCTCTAGGGAAAATATCCATTGCTCAGCTACTAAGGGATTTGTACTCCCATTGAACGTTGGTGGTTGTTGTCTCATGAATCGATCTAATATTGATCCTCCACGCTGCGGATCAGGGTGCTCCATACGGGTAAGGTTATTATTCATAACCTGAGTAAGTTGTCCCAGTATGGTGATTAGCTGATCGGCACCGGTTGCATCACCAGCCCCACTATAATTATCTTGAGCAGGAGGGCAATCCCTACATGGAGTGCGCGCATTGATACGGTTTCCATTTCTTCCACTAGGCGCCATTTCTAAACAATGGCATAAACTAGATCAGTTTATGAATCAAAATACATAATCCCATACTTATAAAACACTTAACATAAATTGAACTATTTATGGATATAATCCATAATCATAAAAATGTTTTTCTTTGAGGAAGTATATACTCATAAACCCTTCATAATGATTTGTAAAGATAATGAGAGTTATCCTAAGCATATCCCCCGGGAGTGTCGTAACCAAGAGTGCAGCAAGGCCCGTTGTCGTGCACCAGTTCCCGTTCGAGTCTAGCTCAAAGCGGTGTTTTCGGGTTTTACCCCTAGGTACATCTGTGCCAGAGCCGCCTCTACCTGCTCGTATCCAGACAGGGATGTATTGCTCGGAAAACTCACAAAATCTCTACAATACCAAAATTCTAGGAAGTTCTTCTATACTAATCCTCAAAGTTCATCTTAGGTCTACGTGCTCTAATCAGAGTTTATCTAAATCTAGCTTCCAAGGTTTGTACTAAACTTCCTCTGATACCAACTGTAACGCCCCGACCCCAGCTACCCAGAGTCGGTGCATTACTTCGTAACATTGGCATGATCACAAGAAAGATCAAATCCCGAAAGACCGATTGGTTTAGTAGCCTTGGAAACACTAGATATAATCATAAAGTTTTACATTACATCATAAAATGAAAAACTACTACAACAACAAAGTCTCCATAATCCACACTACTATCCCCTCATAATATCCCTGCAGGTCATTCATAATTTACTTCTTCACATCCTGGGGAAAAATAAAACATAGAAAAGGGGTGAGCTCAAATGCCCAGTAAGGATAACAATATAGCGGAAACTTTCATAAATAAGAATAAACATTTAAGGCAATGCATTACTAAAACAAAAGCCTTTTAAAATTGAACTTCAACATGGTATGGCAAAAGTAAAATGAAATAATGCCATTTACTTATTCACATGGATATTCTACTAATCGAATAATCACATGCAAAAATCAATAACCACTTTCATAATGTTGGAATGCATAATGCCAGACTATCATAACCACATAGCCAAGGCCTCGTGCCAAGACTACAAATAAGATTTTGTCAAGGCCTTGTTCCAAGACACTAGTTTGTCTCATGAGACCTACCGATGCATCGAGGAGCTATAGCGGGCTCCACCCGTCACTTATTAAGTCCAATGCATTCCCATATGAAAAGGTTTAAACATAACATAAACATTCGTATTAAAACTAGCATACGAAATGTCAATAATTTCACCATAAACTATGAATGGTACAAAAATAGCACATCCACAGTCAAACATATCACAAAACCTTCAATACAATATAGAAGTTTTGTATCATAATAAATCAACTTCAAATAATCTTAAAATCCATCAAAGGATGTTGACATAGATGAAATCAAAATTCTTTTTAAAGAAGTATCTCCTTTTATTTTGAAATCATTTAAGATCCATATAAAATAAAACATTTTCTTTGAAAATATTCTTATAAGCTTGTATGGAAAGCTTCGACGATTTTATAACGGCGGAAAATAACCGCACCCGCCGTATAAGTTAAAAAAACATTCTTACCTCAATTCTGTCGAAAAGGTTAAAAAGGACATTGTTTTGAAAACGACGGAAAGATTCCTTTATAAACCTCTTATAAAAAGTCAAACAAGGGTATAAATGACTTTAACCCATATTCTTGTAAATAGTAAAAATGTTTTGAAATACATTTTTAAGAAAACATGGATGTGGATGATAAAGAGATCCCAGTAGATTATTACGTATATACAACCTCGGATAATGAAGAGATTGTGAAATAACCCTTACCTTGTACTTTTCCTTGGTTGGGGTAGGTTAACCTCCTGTATAATGGTGAAATAGTTGTTATTAAATTATACAAGAATCATATATATTAATATGATATCATATATGATCTTTTAACATTGATTTGTTAATAATATCTTAGAATTATCGTCGTTTCGGGAGTTAACTTACTCATTTTCTTTTATATGTTTTGTTAAATAAGCCATGGTTGTTGTATCTTATTCATATCCAGAATGATATACAGTCCTTAAACATCATTTTCAAATCATCAAATGATAATTATACTTGAATGGATACGATGGAGAATGAATCTCATCGCGTTCGTGGAGACGGTAGTCCGTACGTACGCACGAGCGACAATATCATTCTTTTGATATTAAAATAATATATAAATGGATGGTATATCATATATACAGAATCATTAACATGTTATATTTATTATTTACATGAGTTACACATCATTATTATACCCATCCAAATAATATTATATTGAATAACAATTACACCACGACGTGGAGACGGTAAGCCGTACGTACGCACGTATGGTGACATGTTATTCAAAGGGTGGATAGAATACTGAATATGATTGTACCATATTTATAATAACATCACAGTATATGTGAGATACTGGAGTTATTATTTCAGAATGGTAAGAACAAAGGAAGAATAAGTGGAAGAAGAAATGAACTTAGAAAAGGGTGGTGAAATCATTACCTCTTCTTCGGGTTCTTCCTTTTGATTTGATCAAAATGGCTCCTTAGGTTGGCTTTCTGATCGAACTAAGGCCTCTAGGTTGTATTGAGGGATGTTGGGAGAGTATTTGGGCAGAGTTTGGCCGAACCAAAAGACTTTGAAGGTGTGAAGAAATGAGAAGGAGGAGTGCCCTTTTATAAGAGGGGTGAGGGGCACCTTTGGAAAAGCTAGAAATATTAATTTATAATAAATTCATATTCGGTTTCTAATGGCTCCAAAGTTGACTATTCAAAGGTTAAGGTGGGGATAGGTCGAACACCACTCAACCAATAGAATTTAGACAGGTTTGGGTACTTATATTAACCTTATCTTTAAGTATTAACTCTAAGTTAATTAGTTTCACTTTTACAATGTCTTTTTGTATTTTTATATAATATGGTTAATAAACTTACTATATACATCCAAGCGACCCCCAAGTGGTCCATTAATGATTAACCTATCATAATATAAGTCTCTTGGCCGAACCTTAGATTTTTAGGAATTTAATATCAATTAATAATATAATATTTGTTTTAAGAACTCTTTTATGTCAATTTTGACACTATTCAATAGTTGATTTTTGTGAAACTCATAACAGATTGATTACTTAGAACAAAGTCAATTAGATCAATCCTAATATATCATATTATCCTAGAAAATTAGTTTAATTCATTAAAAGTTTCATATTATATTTATTTGGGTATTTATAATATCAATTATTTTAATTTTTCACTATTATAGTAATTACTGCATCATCATTGTGTCATAAATTAAATAAATTATTAAATGTCTAAAAATTATAAATAAAATATCATTATGTAGGAAATCTTTTTAGCTTTCTAATGAATATTTATAATCGAAAATCCAACATGTATAACCCTATGTAAAAATTGTTCTTCTAAACGATATAAGCTTATGCCATTTTTATTTTTATTTTAACTTTATTATTATAATGTGTCCCTACCACATACAAGTGGCTTCAAGGGGTCCCCAAATTGACCCAGGGATGCCCATGGTCGGGTATGTGTCCACCAATAAGGTTAGGACACGTTCTAGGGTAATTTTTTATTATTATAATATTATTTTTTAACCCTTATTTACCGGATTTACCCTTTAACCATGGTAAATAAAATATTTACCGCAGTAATTATTCAAAATGTCTAAAAATAAAAGTTACCTATTTACACAATTTGAACATCCTGATTCCAAATATGGAATCCATTTTCCTAAATTCAAAACACAGAAGTGGCAGAAATTAATTTAAAATTAATTCCCGCTGTCAAAACAAAAAGCGTGTTTTTAAGAGATAATAACTATCAAAAGATTGACACTTGTTTATGTTCGGTTTAATTGTAAAATTATGTCCAATGACCAACATTATATTAAATGGTAAAAATATATTCTAAATATACTTTAAAACCACTCAAATTCATAATTTATCACTATTAATTATTTTGATTAAAAAAGTTGTTTTTAATTAAAATTTAGTAATTTTCACTATTCATCAAAATATAAAAGTTATCCGAAAAGTACCAAAATTTCACCCTAGGCTACATTCGATATTCCGAATCCAAAAATGAAGTCCATTTTCAAATATAAAATATATATAATTTCAAAAAGTAGGTATTACTATTCATAACAGCTAGTTTGATTAGTTATGGTGTGTTAGAACTCGGTGTTGCGTACAACACACGCTATCACATTATTCGAAGGGAAACGTACCGTAGAAGCTTGGGGTGTTACATTTATTCTTCTAAATATTTATCATTATTGTCAATGTTTTTAAAATGGTTTTTATGATTTATTTATATAGACATTAATGTTTTCAAATGATAATTTATTTAAATGTTTTATATTTTTATGAGACAGTTTCAATAAAAAATATCTTTACTAAATGTTTTAAATGGTTTTGAAAATGGTTTGATAAAGAATTGATTTTGTCAATATCATGAAATGATATATTGTGATTGAAATATGGAAATGATATATTTCCTTTGTGCCTTTTTTATTTGTTATTAATATGTTATGGTTTTTGGGCATCGTTTACGTTTATGGGTTGTTCTGTGATAAACCTAGGGTGGGTGAGCCCAAGATAGCTCTCCAATGCATTGGGTTACGTGATGGAGGTAAACGTTAATGTTTCTCCTACGAGATTTAGGGAATATATTGTAATGGGTAATCCAAATGTGACTTCTTATGTAGCTGTGATAGATAAAATGTAAGTATGATATGAATTCCACAAGTTACCTTTATGACTTGTGATTTTTATGTGTTATTCCTAAATCATATGATTTAATGAGGTATGTTATGATTGAAAGGTATGGTTTTATTATTTGTATTTCTTGATCTGTTAATGTTTCCTTTCCTACTTTTTAACCCTTACTGAGATTTTTATGCTCAGCCCATGTTTTTTTTGAAATTTTTTCACAGGTTATAAGGAAGGGTAACAGAAAGGAAATATTGAATATGATTTAGATCAAGAAAAGAACTCTTGTTTTATTTAATGAGTTTTATTGTTGTGAAAAATGGATTATAGTAGAAGGGTCAACTTTGTAATATTCAAGATGATATGTAATAGTTAAGTCATAATTCTCTAAAACTCTAAACCTGAAAAGGTCCTTAATGTGAATTCTTGGATTAACTTTATATTAAGTAATGTTTAAGGTCGGGTCCTTCTAGTTGGTATCAGAGGTCAGTTTAGACAAATTTAAGGATTAATAGTTTTCATTAGACACATGGTTAGTCCCTATGTCTATTATTACAGTTAAATCGTTGTTTTATAACTTTTTTAGATCAAGTAAATTCAATTAAAAATGGAAGGGGGGGATCTCATATGACATTCCTATCTCTTCCTCATTACTTTCTAGCAATAATTATTGCAAAGTCATGTTCAAATTACTGTGAAACTTTTTCTATCATACAACTCACTTGAAAGAAGTTGTTTGAGATATCAAACACCTCCACTATACCTCGTTATCATCATGGATCATGGGAGGTATTTAAAAAAAATCCTATTTTCACAACATTCACATATTTTTACGTAAGGTAATTATTATCAAGGAATTTTCAAATATTTTACCTAATCACAAGATATTGAAGCATATTTTGATTTTAGAAAAGGTACTGAAGAAGGAGACCTCTGCACAACCTATTTATATTTTCTATTAAAATATAGTCTCTCAACACTTACATATGGTATTTTAAAATGTCAATTAATTAAATGATTCAACTCATATTCGGTCCGACTATTTTATAGAAATCATGTTTTATCAGATGTTTTGAAATTTTATGTAATTCATGAATATTTTTCAAAACTTTTTTTCTATGAACACCCATATGACACATGTTTTACTAGGTGTATTTGGATGAAGGATGAAAATGATTTTGAACGATCTCTATATCATTTTTTCAAATCATAGACCTTCTACCTAGGTGAACATGATGGCAATGAAACCAAATGGACACCCTGATCAAGGTATGATATTCTTCATTTTGTGGATCATTTTATTTTAAAATATGGTGGCGAAATAAAAAAATGAAAATATATATATGACTTCAAGAATTAAGATGTTGAGATCATAATGAATTGTGATGAAAATGAGAGGTATAAGGAAGCCATTGAGGTTAAAACATGTTATGATTATTTTTGAGTTTTATAAAAAGGATAACCCATTTGATGGGCGACAACACGTCGCATCTGGAAAGGAAGTAGGAATCAAACCCACAACTGAAGGGTGAAAAGGGCGCATCGCCTAACACTGGCTTACTTGAAGTCCCTGGTTAGTATGACTTATTGTATTTTTAAAAAGATTTTATGGAACAAAAATATGTTGATTTTTGGGATCTTATGATTTATCAAATGGATATACATAGTATAAGAAAATTATTTAGATATTAAGTAATAAAGGGTGTTGTGGAAGACATTATCTCTTTTGAGGAAACACTATATGCCTTAGTAAGATAGAATACTATGAGATTTTAATTGTGGAATAATGGTTGAAGTTTTATATTATAAGAATATATGTTTTTATTCTGGACATATGATGATTTGCTTCATTTATGATAATGATTAACCTATCATGGAGAATTTTTGATTAAGTTAATTACTTTTCAATATGAGACTTTATGAGTAACTAATTTTAATTACAGATAAATGTTAATATTTATCTTGGAAGACTATGTAATTAAATATTTATGATATTTTTGTTTCAATCTTAGTTTGGATTACTTATGAATAATTTTATGGATAATTGTTTATTGAATAGTCTTTATTGAACTTTGGGTTTTTCTGGACAAATTTTTAGAGATTAAGAGTAGTTTATCTTTTTATAATAGATTGTCGTTTTTGTTTATTATCTAATCTCACAAAAACCATTTTGGTTTTAGTTGACTTTTAAAGGAAAGGGAAATATATAGTTCTTCTTTTGAGGATTATGTGATTCTCTAGAATATGATTCTTGGGCTTTGGATGAGATCACATCTTTTTGAATGCTCATTAGAACTTGATCATTTGGTCTCTCTTCCATATCCATGTTTTCCTACACGGAATCCTAGTATGAGTTATATCGGGTGACCTTTTTACTTCTCTTTATTTCTTTTAGAGTGATAGTTTTACTTACTCTTTTTCGATTTGGGACTTTTAATGATGTTTCGAAGCCTAGTTTTAAAATTGCGAAGACACAATTCCCAAAAGGGGGGAAGGATGTAACATTCCAGGTAAATAAAATACATGAAATTTTTTATATTTATTAATATTTTTGAACTAAATATTAACTCTACTTTAAATGTGATGCTATGTTATATGGTGTACCCAATACCCAACAATGGGTTTCTTTGAAATCTTATGTTGCACACTAATAATATAATATTATTATTTTAAATGGTAGTTAACGACTAGCCATAGTAATGGAGGGAATGAACAAAACTAACTCTAAAATAATTATACATGTTTCTTAATTGTTTTTAAATTTATCCAATAAAAGATAGAGACTTAAAATGTGAAGGAATCAAATATTATGTACAATTTTCTTTAAAAGGTTGATTTACTTCCTTTTAATGGATAACCCTATTTAAATATAGTTTTGTCCAATTTTATATGTTACTTTTGAAAATTTAATTTTCTTTTTTAGAATTGGGACATCAACATTTATAGTGTGTAAAAATTTGGTATTTTTCTGATAAAATTTATTTTTTGATGAATAGTGAAAAATACTGTTTTTTAATCCAAAATGAATTTTAATATAATTTATTTATATGGTTAGATTATTTTTTTTTAAATTCTTTTAATGCGTAATTATATTATATTTTTACCATTTAATCCAATGATAGTCTTTGGAAGAAATTTCACGTTGAAATTGGGCATAATCAAGTGTCAATCTTTTGACAGATGTTGTTTCTTAAAAACACGCTATTTATTCTGACAACAAGAATTTATTTAAATTTAATTGATGCAACTTCTATGTTTTGAGTTTGGTAAGATAGAAAAAATATTTTAACTTAAAATATCAAATATAAGTTAGAATGAATTTTTGTTATTTTAATGAAAAACATCAATTTTTGATGATTAGTGAAACCACTAAGTAGTACTTAAAAAACTAACATTTTCATTTAATTTAAATTTTACCACTTCTGTGAATTGAATTTTAAAAATCTGAAAAACATTATTTTTATTAGTAAGTATAATGTAGTTAAATAATATAAAAATAAGTTTTTTTTGGTGAATAGTATCTTTGGACTTTTATTTACCGCGGTTAAAGGTAAATAGGGTAATTCAAGGTAAATAGAATATTATAATAATATATAATTACCTTAAAAATTGTACTAAACTTATTGGTTGAGTCATTTAAAACCATGATCATCTTTGGGTCAATTTTGGAACCCCATGGAGCCACATGATAGTAATAATGTCTCTTTATTTTAATTAACATAAAGTAAATGCAAAAAATGGCATAAACAAATATCATTTAGTAATTTTTTTACAAGGGTTTATATATGTCATATTCTAAACCGTAAATATTCATTGGAAATAAAAAAATATTTCCTACATTACGGTATTTATTTTATAATTTTTAGACATCAAATAAATTAAATTACTTATGACACAATAATGATGCAGTATTTACCTCATTAATAAATGATTTAAATAAATAAAATTATAAACATTAATAAAATATCCAAAACTATTACAATTATTTTTGGATAATTTTATTTCGACCATGAGTCATCTTATCTCCTACTTTAATTAGTTTTGGACCTTTAGAAACCTGAAATCATTGTATAATAATATAATATTTTCACACTTTCCTAAAGTGCCCCTCCTCTCCCTTATAAAAAGAAGTCACTCCTAAACCATTTCTCACACCTCTCTAGCCCCTTGGTTTATCCAACCCCTGCCCGAATAATCATTCATTATCCATATATTCCACATATAAGACATACCTTAGGCATAAGGCACTTCAACAAACCCTTTTTGTTCAAACCAAAGGGAGTCACCCAAATTAAAGGTAATAATTTCTCTTATCTTCTTTTATTTTACTTCTCCAACCCATAAACTCTTTTAATTAATTTATTTTATGGCAAAAAAATATCCTTATTATACTAGAATGTTTTTATGAGATGTATTATAAGTAAAATTACACACACCACCATCTAATGGGTGAAGAACATACTATTTTTGTGGATAGAAAACTAACGCCTCATGAAACGATGATTGTTCGATTATCTCCTACCAATTCTCATGGTGGCCATTATGATGGAACTATATTTATATATGATATATATTATTTTTTTTATTTCTTTATTCTTTCGTATTTTTCATTTATATCATTCCTTTATGGTTTCCATTATGTGTAAACACGATAAATTCATTAGAGGAAATGCAGACTACCACACCCTCAAAGTGATATGACTCCTTAATGCCATATTTGGGACGTATACAGGATAGAGTTACTGATATAATATTAGAAATTATACTTTAATTATAATATAACTATGTATCATTATGTTTTAATTTCATTAATATACGAAATAGAAATGAAAGTAGCGTTCATGAATACGTGCAACTTATCGTCTCCATGAACAGTGAATTTCATTTCTTACCTCTAAATGTTATGTAATATTAAAAATAAATATAAATATTGGATATATATGATATATATTATATATAAATCATGAATATAATTATGTAGATAATGGACTATTGATCACAAGGACAACTAGTAATTATAAGAAGTCCAATTTTGATGCAGGTACCAAATATCGACCAAACAACCATTATGAACAGAAATGATTGAATAATGTTTATAATATGTTAATAAGAGATATAAAAGAATAATAAACCTTAAAAAGGATATTTATCATGTATAAGTTAACCTTAGTTTATTATTCCGGAAGAAAAAGGAACAAAAAAGTCAAGTCAGACACGAGGTAAGGGATTTCTTATCTCACATTTATTTCCGTGATATTTCCATTATACGCCAATTATTTATTGCATGTTGTGTATTTTGTACTTCCATTTGATATATATTATCAGGATTATGTTTATTTTCATGGAATTATGTGGTTGATTTGGTGTTTATTAGATTTTGGTCATACGAATCAATTGATTACAATGTGGTAAGGGGTTTCTCATCTAACTTTTAATTCTATGATATTTCCATTGTTTCGCCACTTATTTATTGCATGTGGGGTATTGTTCACTTCCATTTGATATATATTATCATGATTATATTTGTATTAATGGTATTATTTGATTCAATTGGTGATTATTAACTTTTTGTTATAGGACTCGATTGTTCACAACGTGGTAAAGGGTTTTATCTCACATTTAATTCCTCTGAGATTAATGCTCTATTAGTTACTATTTCCTTTGTGTGGTGTATGTAACACCCATGATTGTACTATTTGTGTAATATAATTTTATTTATCAGTATTTAAATCTTTATTGTATAATTCTTCTTTCATGTGGTATATGATTCGTATGTTACCAAATCGGTAAGGGAAGCTTTAACACTCCAATTTTTAAAAGACTTCTATTTGTTATGTATTTTAATTAACATATTCTTATGTTGGGATATGTTGTTATTTATCCTTATTTCTGTAAATTTTTTATTCAAGTGATGAGATACCATTTTATCTCTCATCAACTCATTTTACCAATTTTAAAATAACACCGTTAGTCTGTCAAATTTCTGTAAGAGGACTTCTTAACCCAATTTCAATTTTCTGGGTTAAACATATAATTTTTGATTATGTCATGCTATGAATATGTGTGAATGAACTATTATTGTTTTACGCTTAATATCCAATTATATTGGATCTGTTATTATTTTTCACACATAATTATGTAATTTATTTAACTTTAATATAAAAATACCGTTTTGATAATGGATTTCTTCTCAATTTACATTCCATTAAGAATTCATTGTTTTTATGAACCAATTCACTATTATGTGGTGTATATACTATTCTATGGCATATTATATCATGAATCCCATTATTCTCATGATATTATAATGTTCTAATTAAATTTTATTCCTTAATTATTTGTATTCAAGCGTCTCTCATTTTGATACAAACTCTTTAAGTAATATATCTTTTTAAATGTTTTAATGATTTATTCTTCTAAATACATGTCATTAATGTCCATGTTTTCAAAATGGTTTTTAGGATTTATTTATATGGACATTTATGTTGTCAAATGAAAATTTATTTAAATGTTTCAAATTGGTATGGGACACTATGATTCAAAAATCTATTTATTAAATGTTTTAAATGGTTTTGAAAATGGTCTGATAAAGAATTGATTATGTCAATATCATGAAATGATATATTGTGATTTCTATGTAGAAATGTTATCTTTCCATTTTGACTTTTTTTGTGTTATGAATATGTTATGGTTATTGGTCATTGTTTACATATACGCGTGGTTTCGTGATAAATCTAGGGCAGGTGTTCCCGAGATAGCTCTCTAATGCATTGGGTAATGTGACAAAGGTAAACGGTAATGTTTCTCCTATGAGATTTAGGGAATATACTGTGATGGGTATTGTAAATGCGACTCCCTATATAGTTGTGATAGCTACATTGTAAATATGATATGAATTCCACAACTCACCATTATGATTTATGATTTCTACGTGTTATTCATAAATCATATGATTTTATAAGGTATGTTATAATAAAAAATTATGGTTTCATTTATTTGTATTTCCTGATGGATTAATGTTTCCTTTACTATTTTATAAACCTTGATGAGCTTTTTATTCTCATCCCATGTATTTTTTGAAATTTTTTTACATGTTATAAAGAAGTTTAATAGAAAAATAGTATTTAAGATGATTTATATCAAGAAAAGAACTCTTGATTTATATATGGAGTTTTACTATTGTGAAAAATAAGTTATAGTAGAAGTCTCTACATTGTAATATTCAAGTTGATATGTAATAGTTAAGGCATTATTATCTAAAACACTAAACCTGAAAAGACCCCCAATGTGAATTCCTTATATAACCCAAGATTAATTAATGTTTAAGTCCGAGTCCTCATAAGGCATGTTAATGAGATGTAGCTATGGTTTTATTTTATTATATATAACTTGTGCCTTTTATTTGATGCCTCATGCAACACTTTACACTTTTCTCTTATTTTATGACCTTCTATATAAATTGTTCCTTTGGTTTTTTCATTAATTGAGTATCTTGAATAACTTGTTAGATTTGGAATGAGATGTTTGTTGATGGGTTGAAATTATAAATGATTTGGATTGATTGTATTCCTTTCATGATGTGGACCACTTGGTATGGGTGGAGAGAGAATGTGTGACTCATATTAAGGATTCCATTGATGGACTCATTATGCTCAGTTGGTTATGACTCTACATGCCAGGAGAGATTCTATGGATTTACATGTATGGGATACCCTAGTGGTTTACATATAATCACGAGTGAGGCTGCTTCCCAAGGGGAGTAACCAATGAAGGACCAATTTGGAAAGACGGCTATTCCATGCATCGGGTGATACATAGAACACTATGTGAGATATTTGACATGGCCCCAAAGTCACCATCCCTAAGTGATCAATGGGATACTATATCGATCGCCGTGGTTGAGCTTGGTGGTATTAGGTTATATTAGATGTTTCGTAGTGACCCTTGGGATACTTCTCAGACCACTTGGATGATCATTGACTCCACCTAATAGATTTGATGGATTGAATGATTTATGATTATATTAGATGAATATTTAATATTACTATGATCTCAACTATGCACTTCTGGTGCTTCTCCATGATTTACTATAATATTGAATGATGACATGTGTTTAGACCCCATGGAAAAGCATAATCATGGGGATATTCCTTGTGTTACATTTACCATTGGACGTTGTATACAATGTATGATTTTATATGTATAAATCTTCAGAAATCCAGCTTAAGTAGATATGGGTGGTATGGGACAGCTGTTCATTTTCAAACCTAGACCAAGGATTAATTGTTGACTATAAATTTCATGGATTTATCTTTTTATGGAAAACTAATTATTATGATTTTCATGAAATGTAAAGGTCATAACACTATGGGTGATGAACTACTTATATATATATATCACACTATTCTCAGGCACCATTTGTTAACTGAGTAGAATTTTTTCTCATAGGTGTGGATAATGGGAATAACGATGCTCACGATACTTTATTTTTTGCTTCTTAGGATGGAAATTTGGTGGAAGATGAATAAGAAAATTCCTGAGATACTGTGTAGTAGATTTTTGATTGTTTTTTATTTTTTGGATAACATATTGATTTTTCATGCAACTTTTTCCCTTATACACTTATTTTGATATAGCATCCATACATGGAAATAATTTCGTATATTTTCCTGATTGTCTTCTTCTTCTAGTTTCATATGTATTTGCATGGTTTATTACTATACATATGCTACTCTCTAATTACTATTATGTTTCTTCTATTTACATCCTATTATTTAATGCTATGTATACTCAGATATATAAGGGAATAGTCTCCCCAAGGAATCACTATAGGTCCTTACAACTATTCTGAATTATCTGGCATTCGAGGAGATGTGGTTGAGGTCATGTGGCCCAAAATCTCTGGGAACATATCAGTGGACCCTAAGGGGGGACATTGTACACTCACCACAACATTGTAAAATACCCCTTTTTTTATTTCAAACTTCTATGTCGAAGACCATCACATGAAGGTTACAAACTCAAAAATTCCATATCAACAACACCAGATTGACCTTCACTATACCCAATACAAAATGATGACTCATCACCATTTATTTATCACTATTTAACATGGTTACATCCTCACCCACACCACACACAACATTATTTTATAGGGAACCCATGCTTACTCTTTCCAAGTCACCTATAGCACTTGTACACAATATTCCCAAGAACCACTATAGACACCACTACACCCATAATTATATCCAAAATTTATATTATGATATTAAACAATCCCAAAAAACAACTAAAAAATGATCCCTAGGGAATGGTGAAATTCGTTCCACATGGACGTCTCACAATACCCACAATATCCATACTCGAAAGTTGAAAAACATCAGCACTCTATTCAGCAAGACTACAACTATTCCATTGTGAATCCTAGAGAAGTAGAAACTTCTTGACAAACATATTAATCTTCAAAATATTCTAAGAACAAAAAATGATACCACATATATTAATAACACATAATTAAATAATGTGAAAAAAATGGGGGTGCTACGTTCGCCCCACTATTAGGATGCCCATCTCTAGAAAGCTTGTGGTTGGCATGTCTTATCATAATCATAGGACAATAATAAAAAATAAATTATCCCAACATTAGATATATCTATAGACTTTAATATTGTACTAAAATGTGCATTCTTAAGGATCCAATTGACATAACAAGATCATATCATATCCATCCCCAGATATGATACATTGTTAGAACCTAATGTGACATTTGACTCATTTGAAAGATGATCCCAACCAACTATGAAATTGATATTAACTCACAATGAGGGGATAAATTCCATCCCTTACAATGGTAAGGGTTTTACTACATGTAATAACTAAACAATATAGAATGTTCCTCCACAAAGGATATTGGAAAATAAATATTAGCATACAGAGATGTATGAATGAATGGGAGAAATAATTCATCCACCTATAATAAGATATAAGAAAACATGATAACATGAACATAAAATCCATAATATTTTATCCTTTTAGTAATATACAACAAAATACATATAAATAATAAATTCTTTAATTCATTCCTCCAAAAAGGTGATTAATTACACAGATGATCATACAAATCACCAAATAATAAAATTTGAAACATTATAGAAATAGGGGAAACAATGGTACCAACTAATTATGATGATAATGGTTAAATGATACATATATATAAGTTACTAAATATACCCATTTAACCATTGATCATAAATACTATCCCTTAAATGGTAATTAAAATAGAGCAATTAACTAGTTGTCCAATAAAATCCTTGACGACATTATTCATTTAAATACATGTTATTTTAAAAAACATTTATAATCAACACCAATAATCTAAATTTATAGGTAAAAATAATAATATCCATACCAATACATGTTTAACATTCTATATCTTGTGTTACACAAAAATATCTAAATGGACACACAATATGAAACATTCAGGGAAGAGTGAGGAACTCAAAATGGATATAAAATAGAAAGGGGGAATTTTTTTTTCTAACCTCCCATCAAGGACTCCCCACCATTATGGTTTCAATTAATTTTATGTCTAAGAAAAATTTATATGTGATTTTCTCTAAGGCTTGGTAATTCATATTAGCAATGACCATCGCTAAACATATAATCATGAAATAATCCATGTTTATATATCCCAAGTTTATGTTTGTGGTTAAACCAATTATTATATCATAAATCCATAAGTCACTAAACAATAAACAAGATTAATTCAAGTTTAGAAATCTAATTCCAAATTATCAATGAAATGTATGGATTGTTCCATTTACACCTTGATGTGATTAAATATGAGAAGATAGAAATAGGGGACCTGAAATAACCGACAAATTGTAGAAGGAAAGAGAACATGGGGTGTCTAGATTTGAAATCATTAAACGATTACATGGAAAAAATGACACAATAAAAAAACAAGGGACATGACCATATACACATGCATTATAACGACCCATACTTTACATACATTGTTAATACTTCAAAATTGAAGCACACTTATTACAACATATGACAAAACCACAAAGGACCGTATAGGTATAGTGTCTTTAGAAACTGAGAAACATAAACAACTGGTTCATAAATCTTCTACAGTGTCTCCCATTTATTTCATCATATCTAGGGTACCTTTTAGCATATTCTACTTAATATCCATCTTCCTGACCTGGGGAAAAGAAAACATAAAAGGGTGAGCTCAAATGCTCAGCAAGGGCAAATAAAGGAAATAAAAATCATATCATATCTTTTTGAAAATCAAAACCTGCAAAAGAGATCATAATATCTTAACATGGAATAAATCATAGAAGTGAAAATGAGATCCCCATAATCATAACATAAAACTTTAAACTTTGTGGCATGCACACATAATCATGGAAAATCATTTCTTGTTAGTCATGACTCATTGCCAAGACTATCTTAGTGGACAAAGTCCCTTTCTGAACCGAGTTCACTCCTCGTTTCAGTCCTGTATCACTGAACCGAAATAACCTTCCATTCCAGCCATGTCTATCTCATGAGATATAAAATCTTTACCCAATGCATTGGAGTGAGATATAGGTCCCACCCATCTTGTAATGAATCCTTTCTTATGTGTTCCACATAATCATAAATCATACATCATTGCATAACCCATGTAATACAAATTGGAATCTTAAACATCATGACATCATAAAACAATTCATACAAGATAAAGGAATTCATAAGAATAATTCAATCACAACATGATCAAATCAATGTAATAATAGGGATAAAAACAGAACCCTTTATTATCTTAGATGGAAAATAATTTTGATAAAACACTTGAACTCCATTCTTGAGGAAAATATCCTTTCTTCTTCTAAAAAAACATTTTTCCTTTCATAACATGTCATACAACATTAAAATAAAAGAAGTTGATTAAAAATAAACTTGAAAACTTGTAAAGGAATCTTCTTGGAAATAATGTTTTAAAAATCCATACATGCCGTATAAGTTAAAAAAAACATTCTTCGTACCTTTGTCGGAAAAGTCAAAAAGTACCTCGTACAAAAAAAAACGACAAAAGAGTCCTTTCATATTCTTTACTAAAAACTCACCGAAGGGTAAAATTGGATTTAAACTATTGTAAGTGGATGGAAACAATATTACATATTGAGGGAACATGGATGTGGATGATAAAATACACCCCAGTAAATACTTACGAATAAACAATCTCGGATAAAAATGAGATTGTGGTATTTTCCCTTACCTTAGGTCCGATTTGCTTTGTACGTGTCCGAAGCTCCTGTATAATGGTTTAAATAATGTTATTGACTAATTCCAGAATCATACATATTGATATGATATCATATATGGTCATATTCTTAGCTTCTTGTTATTAATATTTCATTGTTACTTGTTACTCGGGTCTTTATTGCCTTTTGTTCTTATGCGTGTTTTGCCGAATACATTCTTATTATTCTTTTAAGGTTATAGATTCCTTATATCCAGAATGGTATTAGTGTAACATATATCATATTTATTCATTCAATTCATTTATATAATTACTATGTAATGATGATCATGTAGAACAAGTGGCATCACATCGTGGAGACGGTATTCCGTACGTACGCACGAGTGATGATATCGTTCCTATGATCGTGGAACTATATTGGAGTATATATATATTATTTCAGTATCAATATTACTTTATAATAATCATAAATAGTTACTCATTACACCATTATACCCATCCTTGTAAAGTGATGGTGGAAAAATAGATTACACCACGACGTGGAGACGGTATTCCGTACGTACGCACGCGCGGTGATTTCATTTTTCCATAGGATGGATAGAAGGTGAATTAGGGTTGTTTCATATTTATAATAACATATCAGTATGTAAGTAATACTGATGTTATTACTTTATCATGAAACAACTAAAGAAGAAGAAGTTGAAGAAGAAAGAAATTGAAAAGATCGGTAATGGATATTACCTCTTCTTTGGAATGCCTCTTTGAATCCTCCACTTAGGTAACTAAGATTGGTCTTTGAAGAAGACTAGGACCTCTAGGATTATTCTAGGGAAGTGTAGAGGTGAAAATGGCAGGGTTTGGCCGAGCTTGAGTTCTCAAATTGGTGTGAGGAGGAGGGGGAGGAGGTTCCCTTTTATAAGGGAGGAGAGGGGCACCTTAGGAATATCTCAAAATATTATTTTATATTAAAGTCAAAATCGGTTTATAATGGTTCCAAAGGGTCTTATTTCGAAGCTAAAGTGGGGATGGGTAGAAATCCTATCAACCAATAGGATTTAGACAAGTTTAGGGTATTATTTTAACCTTATTAATTATATTTAACTCTAAGTTAAATAATTTAACTTTTACCATGTCTTTTTGTTTTCTTTCACTATATGGTTAATACACTTACTATAACATGCCAAACGAACCCCAAATTTTTTATTATTAATATATATATCCTTATCTAAATCATTTGGCCGAACCATAGATTTTTAGGAATAAAATAACAATTAATAATATAATATTTGATTTAAAAACTATTTTGTGTCAATTTTGACACTATTTGATATATGATTTTTGTGAAAGTCAAAACAGAATTATATGTTCGAACCAAGTTGATTAAATCAACACTAATATATCATAGTAACCTAGAAAATTAGTGTAATTAATAAAAAGTCTTAAATTACATTTATTTTGGTATTTATATTATCAATTATGTCAATATTTCATTAATAAGATAATTACTGCATCATCTTTGTGTCATAAATAAATTAAATTATTTGATGTCTAAAAATTACAAATAAAATACCATCATGTAGGAAATCGTTTTAGCTTTCTAATTAATATTTACAATCGAATTTATCTTATGTATAACCCCATATTAAAAATGATTTACTTATTAAACTTTGATTTTAACTATTTTAACCTTTCTTTAAATAAATTAATAATAAATGTCCTAATCTAATCCAAGTGGACCTAAATGGTCATATTTTATTCCTAAGTTTGTTTTTGGTCGAATTAAACTTGTCCAATAGAATTAGGACATGTGTTAGGGTAATATTAATATAATATTTACCCTTAGTTACCCTATTTACTATTAACCGCGGTAAAAATAGTAAAAAGTTACTATTCACCAAAAAATTATTTTTATCTCATTGAACCACATTTTACTTACTGATATCAACCGTGTCTGTCGGATTTTTGAAATTCCATTCACAGAAGCGGTAAAATTAATTTTTATGCAAAATTCAGTTTTTAACCTACCACTTAGTGGTTTCACTATTCATCAAAAATTGAATGTTTTCAGAAAAATACCAAAATTTCACCCAAGGCTAATTTCGATATTCTGAGTCCAAAAATGAAGTCCATTTTGAAAAATAAAATTTATAAAATTTCAAAAAGTGGTTATTACTATTCATGACGGCTAGTTTTAATAGCATATTGTTGTTTAGTGAAACTCGGTATTGCGTACGACGCAAGTTATCGAGGAAGGTCGTGATTGCGTGTAAAGCAAGAAAAGCAAGTGTTGTATAGAAAAATATTCCTTTGATGATTTATATAACATAAAAGTCTCGGGTGTTACATGCATATCTCAAAAAATTACACCAGAGAATACAAGTGCAAAAATGACTCTTGATGAAATCCAACTAACTAAGAAAGTTGTCCTTGGATTATTCCAAAAAATGAAGGTTTATAGTAATTTTCGATACAAGCAACTAAATAACTAACTTCCAAAGTTCTGTTTGCCATAGATAGGAGATAGTTTCAACCCATATTAGCTACTGCTTCCTAATTCAATTCTTAACCATATTGAAATGATGAAAAAGTGATTTATATTATGAGAAAGTGACTCACCAAGGATAAAAATATATATTTAATTGAATGCTAGAAACAAATTTATTCCTCATATAATGGAAAACAAAATTATAAGATAGTGATTTTATGTAAAGTTAGAAAACGTCAATGGTAATTAAGAATTTCAGAAATATATATTTCATTATTTCATAGTACAATAGAGATATCTCGACGCTCATCCCATCAAATTTTATTTCCAAAAGACTCAAATTTTACCTCCATGAATTATATATTATCATATAAAAAAGGAAACAACCTATTCAATAAAATAATAAATATGAACATAAAATGGAATCAAACACACCAATCCATTTTAACATAACTATCACATCAATAAAAATCAACATAATAAGAATAATAGCCACATCCATCACCAGCAAACTCCAAAATAAAATATCCATCTACCATCTTTCCTGGCCGTACAAACTCAATACATCCAATTTTAGTAAGACTCTATAAGGAATATACTAATTAATTCACCACATTATTACCATCCCTAGGAAACCAAAAATTTAATATTCCCATGTTATAAAATTTTTGTATATATTTCATTAAAATATTCCTTTTATAAATAACCATAAAAGAAACCATTATAAAATATTAACATGAGTAAAACAATTTAAAAATACCATATTAAAACAATATTTAAAATAAAACTTCTAACAAATAAACTATTATAAAAGAAATAATAGTCACAAGGTTTATTAATTTGAAAACATTTTTATCAAAAAAATCACATCTTTATTATATAGATCACATAAACAGGAACATATAACTCTTGTGACCAAAAATATTGAACACATAAAAAATATAAAATAAAATAATTTAATGTAAATGAAAATTTGACAAAATTAAATAGAAAATCTTCATCAAAATAATAATTTTATAAAATGATTTGTTATATCATGTTCCAAAAATCGTATCCATGTGGATTTATTTTTAACCAACAAAAGAATATATATGTGTAACAAAAACACTACTTTTATATTTAATGTCATGATGCTCAAGGATTAAACATCATCATAAATAAAATTTGTTGCCAAGTAATATTTATCAATTAATACATGAAATATAAAAGGAAAAGTTATATATCACAGATTTAATATTTACTTCATAAAAAATAATCTAATAATTAAGATAATGTAAAATAGAATAAACATTAGATTATCCTATCTATTATAGAATTGATAAGGTTTTCATGTTATTATACTCTATTTATTAGACTATTTTCAATAACTATGTACCTAACATAGTATAATACTTTGTATTATTTATTTTATTTTTCAATTAACCAAATAAAAATAGTTCAATATGTTGAATAATTTATAGGTAATTATAGTCATTATGGACCACATATCAAAATTAAAAAATTTAATTCAACTAATGGAATTCCATTATATTTTTAATTTAATATGGAAAGAATTAAGTGTATTATTCTAAAAGGTCCACTATAGTATGTATATTTAACCTAATTTAGAAATACATTAAACATAGAATTACTCATTTGAGAAATAATTCTATATATTATAAAATTTTCTTAAAATAGAATGGATTCATATTACTAGAAATCCATTTCATTGAATAGTAGACATTAAAAAATTATGATCTAGTTCCATAATAATTTCATAGAACCATAAATAATAAAACATAAGGATGGAATAAAAAATAATTATGTTATCAATAATAAGGACACAACAAAGAGTAAAAAAGTATTTTAAATTCATTGGGACCCATTTCATAGAAAATCTCAGTTTAATCACAAGTGAAAAAAAACCATTTATAGAAATAAAATTTATCTTGATACCATTAATAGATGTATAATAAATAAAAAATTATAATTCTAGATTCCTATGTGATAAACCAATGATGATGAGGTTATAACTCACCTATATGTTCTTACTAAAACTATTTATACCCAGAAAATCTTGGTAACTTCATTTCCATAAAAAATCATATAGTAATGCATTTTAATGCTCTATATTTCTTATACTCACTCATACTATGTACATGTATAACATCCCAACAAAAATTACAATTAATATATCATACCCAACACTCATGAACCAAAAATACAAACATTTTACCAACACAAGTTAAATACCCAGAACATCAGAAGTTATAAATAATTTTAGGGTTATAAAATATAAATGGTGGTTGATATAACCATTTTCAAGAAACCAACTATAGAAAACATCAATTAAAAATGTATGGAAGTACTATAATATTGAATCATGTTTAACCACTATTTCATATCATACCCACAGATGAATATTAGAGTGAAATATTTGACAAAGATACAATAAAACATGTCTAAAATTCCAAAACTGAAAATCATTGTGTATATTTGGAACTATAACATACAGAAAATAACCACAATGAAAGAGTTACATGAACAATCCTATGACACACAATCATGAGACACTTTGATAATATGAAAGGTTCCCCCTCATACAAATATCATGATGAATAATGACTACCTACACACAAAATTTAATTTTAAGGGGGTGAGTAGATCGACACAAAAAAGAGTTACTCAAAGACATCCCATTCATGTAAAATTCACAAAATCAAGTTATCTAAAATTTTACACAAAATAAGATTTTATAGAATATAATAATTAATAATGTAAATCCACATATCTTACACTCACTAAAAATTTATCTTTCATAGAGTCCAAAATTTTCACATACAACCGACCCACAAATCATTCACCCAAGTAATGTTCACAACCACACACAATGTAATTCACCCATCCCAATACAACTCCCATCAAAATTATTCCTTCTTAACTATGTCACATAAGAGAAGAATCACGTTCCTCAAAACCCATGTCATCAATTAGTGGTTATAAATAATGTTCACAATCATAGGTAAATAAAATTCTAGTGTAAATTGATATGTAACTATCTATATACATCAGGAACAAAAAATATAAAAATACCAATGAAAAATTATGTTCCCACCTTAATAGAACCCTCAACAGCATTTTTACAATTCCCCAATCAATTCATTATGAATTAAAACAAGTACACTCCGATGCCAAAATTTATAACATAAAAAATATATCCTTTCAAACAAAGAAAAATCCTATTTTTCTTCCTATCATGTTTTGGGTGCATCCTATAACCATTATTGTCATAACTAGAGTGAGTAATGATAAAAAATTATAATTGGAATATTTAGAGAATTTTTGAATTAAATTTGACCATATATTATTAAAAACAAGATCCTATAACTTCCAGAGACTGTAGAGTGAAATAAAATCCACTTACCTCAAACACATTCATCCAATGATGTATAAAATTAAAACATTGATAGAAACGTATCTCCAAAAAGTACTTTAGGGATCTTCTGGTTTGATAGCCCAAGATAGGGGATGTAGAATAATTATTTTTTTGTGATATATTGGGAGGAAAATTAAATTCATCAACCCTAAAACTATGACACAATGTTTTATTTTCAATTACATATTTCCCTAGTATCTTCGTTGAAATTTTTACAATTTAAAATATCTTTGATAGCCACCACAACTTAGGATGAAATGTAGTGGATCCTTCATACAAATTTCAACCCTTAGGTTGGAACCCATGACCTTCATATGTATTAAAAACTACAATAATTACCTTTAAATACATCATTCCTTTCACTATGTAATATTTTAACCAATGTTGAACAACTAATTAACCATCATGGACAGTCATAAAAGTATAGTGTAATATCCCATTCCTTTTCAAAAATCGAAATCAATGACCTTGATAGGGAGGGCACTATATATATTTTTCCAACTCATGGAAT
This sequence comes from Viscum album, assembly GCA_963277665.1. Taxonomy (NCBI): domain Eukaryota; kingdom Viridiplantae; phylum Streptophyta; class Magnoliopsida; order Santalales; family Viscaceae; genus Viscum; species Viscum album. The sequence goes on along the minus strand of OY728147.1, from coordinate 1,428,559,561 downwards.
CCATCTTGACTATTACTAAATCAAATACACCATGTACATTCCTTCACCATATCACACTCTTTATTTCTCAAAAGGAAAATATCATTAACCCCATTCCTAGAACCACAATTTAGGAACCTATAGTCATCATTTTGAACATGTCTATAGCAGCTTACCACAACAAACCCAATCACCCCTACAGTCCCCACTATATTTATGTTGTTTCTATTTTTCTTATAGGGTGACTACCCAATAGAGAATTCCCTAAAATTTATTAATACACATGGATTTGATTATTTATTACACGGTTTGTAGCCACACCCTGTGCATCAAAACATGCAAGTCCAAAAACATCTATATAGTTTCAACTACTAATACCACCCCACCATGGTGAAGTGATGAGAATGGAATCCTTCCATATCATTCCTTTTTCCACTTAAAAACATCTAACAACCAATGATACATCAAAACCAAAAAATACATAAAAAATTATAACATATCATAATTCAGGGTTGTTGAAATATCTGTTAGAAAAATATAGGTGATGATAATGAAAATCATATAATGTTGAAAATAAAATGGACATAATAGTATAAACACATAATAAATTTAGAATATAATTGAATGAATAAATGATATATATAAGATTATATACCCTGAAAAAGAAAACATGAATTATATTATGATCATAATGTTAAGATATCATTATTAAAGACAAAACATAATGACCAATTAGATGTTGTACACCATGATATAATGCAATGTGATAAAAATAACTATCACAAGACATTATTGATTTAGTTAATCACAATGTTACATAACATATTATATTAGGATAATCCCCCACATATCATAACACAAGGAATTAGGCTGATAACCAATGTCCAATAACATATTAATGTCATGTTGTAAAAATCCCTAACTAAAACATTTCACATATATATAATCCCTCAAAAACCCATCATGAAAATCATCTAAATTATTTCCGCATATCAAAATGTTTAATAAAAAACAATATATTAGTACAAGGATTATCAATTAATTATTGATTTAAAAATTTTTCTTATATAGAAAATCATATTTATTATTATATTGACTATTTTCCTTAGTCAATAAAATTGTATTATTTTCTAGGTGAATGAAAAATAAAAAACCAACAAACTGCATGATATACACACAATAGAGTGTAAATAAATATGAATTTATTTAAATTTTCCACCACACTCCTTATAATTATATTTCATTCTATTGGAATAAACTTATATTAGATTAATTAAGTATAGGAGATTATTAATTCAAAATATATGGAAATTTATTAATATAAAAGTAATATTTTTAAATAGATGATTAAATAAAATAATGAAGATAATGATTTTTCAATACTATAATAAAAAATTTATTTCCAATAGAATATAAATTTATGTATATTTATATAATTATAGATAAATAATACCATGAATCTTTTAATATTATAATTATTTATGGAAATGGTATGATGAAATAGATTATAACTGAAAAAATGTTAAAAGGATGAAATAAAAAATATTTTAAACATAGATAATAAATCATTTAGATGAATTGAATAAATTATGGAATATTTAAAAATTTTATTCATTTATTTTTATGGAACACTGAAATATAAAAAGGAAAATGAAAAATTTATTTTCAATAAAGGTTAAATGAATATGATTATTTTTATAGGGAAATACTGTTATATATATGAATAATTATGAAAACATTCAATATAAACACATCATATTGAAAATTAATCTTATTAATATTGATAATAAACATTAAAGAAATTTATAATGCATTTATTCAGTATTATCATAATGTATGAATTATAAATGAAATCAATTTAATGGATTATAGAGATAAAATTAAATATATAATGAAAATATATAACATGAAATATATTATTCAATATAAAATAATATAAATAGATAATAAATAGAAATTGTCTAGTTGAGAAAATTAAGTTAAGGGATTTATAAAAAAATATATTTAAATTATCATACAATAAGAAGTATGAATCAATCTATATAAAATCATAAATATAATCATAAATAAAAAAATGAATTGAAGTGAAAGAATATGTGATCGCATGGCAATTCACTGTTTATTTCAACCCTTACACCACTATTTTATATTAGTTTGGAAATGAATATTCTTTTAATAATAATGAATTTCAATTACTTTTTCATTCAAAAATTTAATACTTTTCACTTTTAAATTGATAAATTCTACTTTTTTTGGGTGTTTACATTGTAGAAGGATGTTATTTGGAGTTCCCATGATAGAATTCAAGAAAAACAGGCCAAACTGAGCAAGATCTCTAGCACACTTGTAGAGTTTAATTTCAACTACATGTAATTTGTTAGTACAATTGGGACATGAATCTGATTAAATGTGATAAAAAGTGTGGGATAAATTTCTCATGAATAACATGGAGCCCAATTCATCCATTTGGGTGCCCAAAAAAGGTCCACATTATGACGAAATTCTAGGCGGTCCAGTTTGGACCACCCTTATGTATTTCATCCATAAATATGGTAACTGACAGAAAATTGGGTAATTAAACATCCATTGGATAGATAACTCTACGTCACACCTCTACATTGAATTTTAAGTCTTTTTAACACATTTTGATAAGTCAACTAGCCAGATAAATATGGAGTAAAATTTATTCCATGAATTTCCTCCTATCCCCTTTGATTCTTGACAACTTTTTGGGGGAATTTTGATGTAATTGTCTATAAAATAAATCCTTCCCCTCATTCTCAGGGGTTCAATGACAAGGGGTAAGTGCGAGTCAAACTAGATATATCTATTCACCCATTTTTGTTCTCTTCTCTCCCATGAACTTCTAAGCCTCTGAGTGATCAATAATGTGGGTGTCCTTTGTTAAATCCCTAGCTCCCACATATGATAATTGTTAGGAAATTCAATATCTAGGTTTCTTTTAAATAGTGTTTACTTTATAAATTTTGTTTTTTTTTGGTATGATCAAATACAATTAAAAGGAACAATAATCCTCAGAATTTAAAGCATAACCCAAATCCTGTGATGATTTGAGTGTGTTCATCTCTTTTCTCACCCCTTTCCTTTCATGAGTATGAAGATGGATCACATCGGATGATAAAATATAGAATCTATAAACCATGAATACAAATTTTTTATTTATTGTGGAAACATTATCATTGAAACAAATCTTGTCATCTAATCATGTTGTTGATGCGATTACTTTATTGAGTTCTATTTTTTACATCGATTCAAAAGTGTTGATTTTGAGTTGTCATCAATAATAAGTATCGTTAGTCAATCCAATCCTAGTTGGTAACCTAGTAATAAATCACATACCACATTATTTTTATTTTGTATAAAATCATGAAATCAATGATACTTCCAGTTCATTTGAGAGACATGATAGATTGGGCATCAATGGACACTTACATGGGTTGATCACAATTTCTCCATCATTTTTCTCTCACTTAGTAATATAATTTCAATTTCAATTTTTAAATCGAAAAACACCATGTTTTATAAATTTCCTATCCCCATTTAAATTTCATAATCAGAAGACATTTTTTATATTAATTATCTATGGATCTCTCAAGAGACAGCCTTATGTTGCGACTATATTATAATTTTTTTTAAGAATAAGCATCTATTTTGACGCACTTGATATTGAAATAATTTTTTAAAACCATTACTAGGTAGTTATGATCATTTTCTTAACTTTTACTCTTCTATTTTCTTTTTTTACTCCTTTAAATATCACCTTCATATTTTAATTTTTTTGTTTATTTTTTCTGTTTTGTGTATAATTCCTCTCTCTCTCTCTATATATCTCTTCTTCTTTTATTTCTCTATAATAATAGAATATATAACTCAATATTCTATTATCACTTAATTATTCTTATATATTTTTCTTTTATACATAATCCATCACAAAAAAAAATAAAAAAAGCATAACATAACAAAAAAATTTCACAACATATTTTCATATCCCGATCTGGAATAGGAATTTTTTTTAAATAGTCCCTAAAATTAAAAATAATCATCACTCAAAATTTAGGTCATAAAAATTAGTACAATCAACTAAAATAGAAGAAATTATTTTTCTGAACCTCAATTGGTCCTAATCCAATAAAAAAACCAAATCAAACCCTAGAAAACTTGGCTGTAAATAACCCGACCTAAAAAGAACTAACCAACCAAGATGTGGAGTACTAAGTAACATAGTTTCAATATCCCGAGAAATAATCCAACAATGATATGATATAAGGGTTCATCCAACTCCTTCCCAAAATCCATGGTAATCCTAGTGAGTACCCTCAAGAACATCTAAAAGAGTTTCATATAGTGGTTCCACCATGAACCCCAAAAATGTGTCTAAGGACCTAATTGAGTTTAGGGCCTTCATGTTCTCCCTTTATGGTGTAGCCAAATGATTGATATAATATATAAATACCAAAATTGGGGGCTAGAATGATCTAAAATGGCACTTTATAGGTAATTTATTCCCATCCTTCCAAATTACATCAATTAGGAATGAAATTTGTGGCATTAGATAATCACAAGGATTGGACCTTTATAAATACTGGGAGAGATTCGAAAAACAGTTCTCAAGATTCAACCACAAATAGATAAGTGAAAAATGTTAATACAATACTTATATGATGGAATTATTCCAATGTATTGTGGAATGATTGATGATATATATGGTGGTGACCTAGTTGAAAAAAACTCCTTCCACCGCTCGTGACTAATAGCCATCATGGATAAAAATGCACAACAATTTGTTTCAAGAGATATTGAACCAACCCAAGGAGTTTAAGAGGTAATTAATTAATCCATAGAACTAAAGGTATATAATAAACTTGATGATATTCATACCCCTCTAAGGAAATTATCTCAAGCACAAGGTAACTCAGAATCTTCTTCATTTCTATTATATTGTGGTGTCTACTCTCACAATACTCATTTATCTGACTAGTTCCCAAAAATTCAAGATTCACCTTAGTTTTGTACAACAATGTTCCTAGGGTGTCCATTCCCAAAAGAACCTCATTTCAAGTAAGAAACATTCAGGCTAAATCCTATCCACTACTAGAAAGCACAACTGTAGTACTGACAAAGAGTAAATGCAATCTACCCTAAGTAGAATTGGTATCAACATGGCCAAGGTATGAAGCCTTCTTATCCTTAAACTTATAAAAAAAGCCCCCCTCCTCCTCCAAAATATGAACCAAGCCCTGAGGATGTGGTGAAGAAATGGGAAACCCAGAACCTCCAGTTATAATAGACCACTCAATCGGATATTCAATTCCTATGAACTAAATTGGGAGAATTGGAAAACAACATTTGTTAGATAATTATGCTAGGTTTTATGAAATTACCTTTATAAACTATTTCCAATCCAAAATAAAACGGTAATATTTGTTCAATAATACTTCCAAGGGGTAAGGAAGTATTTTCATCCAATGATTCTACCCAAAAGGTATGTCCCCCAGTTATAAACACTCTTTCTACACCCATAAAAGATTCCAATGAATAAAAACAAAACAAAAAGTGTATTCAAATAAAAAAGTATGATTCAAATGAACAATTAATTCCTCTTACATTCCCCAATGATCCTATAAATTTAGATTAATTTTGATAATGATATTGATAATGAATTAATTAAAAAAATTTAAAAGGCTCATGTCAATATTACTTTATTGAATGTAGTTAAAAAATTCTTAAATATGTCAAATTTTTTATAGAGCATTGAACCTATAGAATAAGGCTAAAGGTGAATGAGAGAGTCAAATCTAAAAGGAATGTAATATCCATTATTCAACCAATAGTGCCTACAAAATTATGGGATCTGGGAACATTCCCAGTACCTTCTACCATAGGAGAGACATTATTTTCAGATGATATGTCAGATTTAGGTTCTTTTATTAATTTAAAACCTCACACCATGTATACATATCTATAGGTTTAAGAGCTTCAATGAACATGAATTATCAGGAAAATTTTCAACCAGTGCACTACACATGCAACATGAGTGAATAAGGGCATCCTTGTAAGAGTGAAGGATACCATATTCCCCTTATATTTCAAAATTCTTATGAGGTAATATACCCGAGAATATAGAAATTCTCTTGTCAAACATGGGAGGAAATTCCTTTAAAAAATAAAGGTGATCATCAATATTCACAATGGTGTGTTGTCGATGGGGTTTAGTGGATATAAGTTATGTTTAACACACATGATGCAATGAAACTCCCTATTGAAGAGAATTCCACTTTTCTGATATATTCAATAGAACTACTCTTTAATGACACACACACACACACTAAATTCTATCCTCATCCCATACCCTGAATTTTTTTTCTATTCTTTACCCTTGGATGATTTGATGTTTTTCTTATTGTTTTGAGTGTTGTGTGAGTTTTGAAAAATTTAAATTTAGTGCTATAATTGATGAGTGTGTCATTATGATGTACCTGTGATCATCAATGATTAAAAAATTTAATTTCAATTGATTCTTTATCCATATATAATAAACATGAGCATATAGACAGTTTGATATACCTGGCTCCCCCTAAATTCCCTCCCACAATCCAAAAACCATCGATGTTGGAACTAAATCCACTTCCTTCTAATTTAAAATATGCACATGTCAATGGTATTGACCAATTTTCCATCGTTATTTCTAATAAACACTCTCTAAAAAATAAATCAAAACTACTCGAGCTTTTGGGAAAGTGTAAAAAGGTGATCAGATGGGCATTGACTGATATTAACATGATTATCCTCTATATTGGTATGAACCATATTCTTTTAGATGACGATTCTAAGCCTATAAAACAATCTCAACATTGGATGAATCCCACTATCCTTGAAGTGGTAAAATTGAAAGTCATTAAATTACTTTTTGTAGGGATCATTTATCCTATTTCAGATAGTAAATGGGTTAACCTAGTGAAAATTGTTCTTAAAAACTACAAGGATAGTAGTGACCAATGAAAGAAATTAATTGGTTCCAACACATTTGCAAAATAGTTGGTGAGCTGTTATTGACTACTGTTGACTAAATCAAGCCATGTGAAAAGAATAAAATTTCCTCTACCTTCCATCGACCAAATGTTAGATAGATTGGCTGGTAAGTCCTATTATTTCTTCCGTGATGGCTATTTAGGTTATTTCTAAATCCATATAGCCCCTGAGGATCAAGAAAAAATATCATTTACCTATCCCTTAGGCACACTTTCATATAGATTAATGCCTCTGGTCTATGAAATTTTCATGTAATTTTTAGTAATGTATGTTGAGTATTTTTTTCTGCGTACCTTGATAATTTTATGGAAGTCTACATGGATGATTTTTGGGTTTGTGGATCTTATTTTAATTTCTTCTTGGGACACCTAGGTTCTGCCCTCCGCCATGGAATTTAAAAAAAATTTGAATTAAATTCTGAGAAATTCCATTTCATGGTTGAGTGGTGGATAGTTCATCGGAATGTTATTTCAAATTAGGTAATTCAAGTGTATAAATATATTTTTTAATTAATATCAACACTTACATATCCAAAATTTGTTTATGAAATGTGATCTTTCTTGGGCCATGATGGTTTTTATAGCCGATTTATGAATGAATTTAGTAATATCACAATTATATTGTCCCAATTATTACAAAATGATTCTGAGTTTTTATTTGATAAAAATTAAGATGATGAATTCAATTCACTAAATAGGAGTCACCCATCACCTCCCATCATCTATCCACCAAGGTGGGATCTCCCCATAGGATGTATGTGTGATGCCTCTTACATTGTAATTTGGGTAGTTTTATCCCAATGGGTGGACAAGGCTCTTCATGTCAATATGTATGCCTCCTGTATCCTTGAACTTACGTAGGTAAAATGCACAACCACTAAAAAAGAACTCATTTCTATTGTGTTTTCCTGGGAAAAATTTCATTCATATCTTCTTGGGTGAAAATTCATTGTCTTTTCTGATCATGAAACCCTTTGTTTTCTCCTAAAGATACAGAAAGCTAAGCCCCACCTCATACAGTTTATACTCCACCTATAGAAGTTTGAATATGATATTAGAGATAAGTGGGGAGTGGAAAATTTTGTTGCTAACCATATTAGTAGGAATTTTCCACCCCTGGACCACCATGTTGACTCATCCATACTCATTGGATAATTCATCCCTCTTGGGAAGATTTGGGATTTTTTGAACCTTACCCCATGGTAGGTAGACATTCTGAAATTTCTAGCAATATATAGGGTCCCTATTGATTTCATTACTTGAAAATCCTAGAGACCTAAGAATGATTAATAGTGGTACATTTAGGATAACCAATATATATGGAGAATTTGTAATGATGAAGTAGTTCATTGGTGTGTCCCAGACAATGAGTTCACCTCTTTTTTGACCTTTGTCCACACATTGGCTTGTGCAATCCACTATGGATCACAATGTATAGCTAAAATGTTTCTTGAATCAAGACATTATTTTCCAATAATATATAGGGATTACGATATATTTTTCTAGTAATATATTCATTTTCAATTCATTGGGAATATCACTATTAGGAATGAAATGACCCAAAATCCCATGTTATTCTGTTAAATCATTGATGCATGGGGAATTTAATTCTTGGAGACTTTTCTAAATTTATTTGGCTTCAAGTATATATTATTAAATATTGACTACTTGTCTAAATGGGTGGAAGAAAAGGCTACTATGATATATGACTCTCGTGTTGTTGTTGATTTTGTGAGGTCCATGATTTTTATTAGGTTTGGTTTTCTAAGATTCATCATTAGTGATCAGGGTTCACATTTTAGTAATCGCAACATGAAAAATTTGATTCATAAGTATGGGTTTTTCATTAAGTATCCATTTCATATCACCCCTAAACTAATGAACAATATATAATCTTAGATCAAATGATTAAGATAATCTTTGAAAAAAGTGTAAACTCAATAAGATTGATTGTATTATTTTCTTTGATGATGATCATTGGGAATACCATACAACTTTTAAAACCCTGATCCGAATGTCACCATATAATATTGTGTCTGTAAAGGCTATTCACCACCCATTAAAGGTAGATCATAGTGGATATTGGTATGTTAAACAATGTAATATAAATATTTCAAATGTTGGTGAGCATAAGGAGCTGTAGATTTAAGAGTTGGAAAAATACAACATCATACAAATATGACCTCTCAAATCTATAAATAAACCACAATGGATATCCATGATAGCATGATTCTTCAATGGTAATTTTAAATTTTGGACAAGGTCCTAATGTACAACTCTAGGATAATGCTCCACCCAGGTATGCTTTGTTCCTAATGTCTCGGTTCTTATACTATTACTAATGTTTACCCTTTTGGTGCAATATAGGTTTTCCTTGAATAGAGTAGAAGAAGTATTACAATCAATGGGAAGAAACATAAACAATTATATATAGATTTTCCAAAGAATCTAGTGGAGGAAACCCACCTTCAAGAAGAAACATACTAGTGAAACACAAAAGGTTTTATTCATCGTTTCTATATTCTTATTTATTACAATTATGACATTACACATTCTAGGTTTCTATGTGTGTGTGGGGGGGGGGGGTGGATACATTCATGGGTTCATTAATATTTTCATCAACTTTCTTCTTTTGTGTATTTTTATCCTTCTATATGATATTCTCACTTTTACGCATCTTGTTTATTTTATTTTAATTTTCATCCTCTTTATTCTTTATTCTATTTTTCACATTCTTTATGGTATTTTTACTCCCCCCTATTATGGTCACACAATTCTAGAACAAACTAAAATTGCATGTTGAGACAATTGATTCCATTATGTTTTAACATTATATGTAATTCTGTATTTCTTATAAAATGAATATTTTTATGAATATATCATCAATGAGTGATTTTTAGTAAATTGGTTGTCTGTCAATGATATAAATGGTTGAATGTCAATGATATAAATGATTATATCTCAATAAAACCATTGAGATTATTGGTACCCATTGTTTGAGTTGTTTTTGGAAAAAATATGTCACTAATATCTCCACACTTGTTTTCCCCAAAACCCATAGTTTGAATACTTATTACTTAATAGAAGTTAGATATAAGTTATGTTAATATTTATCAACTTTGTGAATTGATTTTCTCAGATGTGTGTTCCTTATCAGATCTGTGTCAATACATTACCAAATTGGCCTATTCGTGTATAACTGATATTCAACTGTTGAATTCTCTAATAAAATCAATAATGGGTTGGGTATTGGGATGGAAAAAAACCAATATTCCTAAACATGTGATCATATTATAACTATTAAAATTAGCTTAATGACAAGATCAAACAAGGGTTTAGAGATGAGTAGTGATTTTTTTTAATGAAACATTTGAAATAAAAATAATAATAATAAATAATGAGAGTGATTAAATGTTCCACATATGGGGATATCATAGTTGAGATCATAATGTTTGAATTTCAGGGATTCGTAAGTGAGAGCTTATTGAAATATGATTGCAAAGGATTTAGTTCTTATTACATGGGAAAAATTTTAATCCTAAAAATGTTAAAATAACTTATATTTTCTAGATTGTTTGTGGAATGAATTATATGGAATGGATTCACACACACACATGCACACACTTGGAGATTTGGTAGGCTAGTATAATTTTTAATTACATACTCAATTTGGTATCATGAATCTCTTTTAATTTTATGTTAATACAATTTATGAGATATATTGATCCATTTTTACTAGGAATAAATCCTTGGTGTGGTTTGTGATTTGATCATATTACATTAATGAATTAAAATTTCCTTTATTGATAAATATTCATGATTTTGGGAATATATGTATGTATCATTTTTTTGGATATCTGACTTTTCCTAAGAGTGAAATTGTTTAGGTTTGGCCATGTGATCAAATAACGATTCACATTTCATTTCCACCCTTACACCACTTATTTAAACTACTTTTGAAATTAATATTAAAAGTATAATAATAAATTTCACATAATTTTTTATTAAATTATTTAATTCTAATAATTTTTATATGGATCTATTTTACTTATTTTGGTGTTTACATTGTAGGAGGAGATTTGGAGAGCCCATGATAAAATTCAAGCAAAATGGACCAAACTATGTATGATCACTAGCACACTTTTGATATTCAATTACTACTATGGATAATCCATGAATCCAATTTTGATATTAAGTTGTGTAAATGTGAAAACCCATGTGGGATATATAATTTTGATGACAATGGATCCCAATTCATCCATTTGAATGCCCAAAAGAGGTCAACATTGTGATGAAATTATGGGCGGTCCAGATTAGATTACCCTTATGTATTTGGGCCATAACATGGGCCCCATACCTCCAATTGGTCTAATCTAACCCCCATTAGATAGATAACTCAAAGGCTCACCTCAAAAATGAATTCGATGTTATTATAATGCGTTTTGGTTAGTCAACCATGTAGATGAAGATGGAGTAAAAATTATGCAATGAATAACACATATCCCCTTAGATACTTTCCCACTTTTGTAAAAAGATTGATTAAATTATCAATAAAATCACTCTTCACCCTCATTTCCAGTGGTGGCATGACTAGGGGTAAGGGTGAGTTGAACATGAGAGCTCTCTTCACCCATAGTAGTTCTATTCTCCCTCATGAACTTCTAAGCCACTTAGTGATTAATTTTGGGGGTGTCAATTGTTGTAATCCTGAGCTACATGCTTATAATATTCAAAGGGTAATTTAATCTCCATTTTTGATGTATATTATCCTTAATTTATACTTTGGGAATTTTTCATTATTATGGTATGATCAAATTCCAATCAAAGGAACCGTAATCCTTAAGCTCTTATGCATAACCCAAGTCTTTTGATTATTTTAGTGTGTTCGTATATTTTCTCATCACTTCCCTTTCATGAGATTACAAATGGATCACATCAGTTGATAAAATCCAGACAATATGACCCATGAATATGAATTTTTTTTCTTGTGGAAATATAATCATTAACAAAAATATGGTCATCTTAACATATTTTTGACATGATGCCTTGTATAAAATCAATTTTTAACATCAATACAATAGTGTGTATTTAGAGCGGTCACCAATAATCAATATCGTTGGTCGACAAAATATTAGATGGTAAAATAGTAATAAATCACATAACACACTGGTATTAAAGTGTATAAAATCTAATAATCAATGATCCTTCCCATTCCCTTGATAGTGATGAAATATTTATAATTGAGGGAATCTTACATGATTTTATCAATATTTCTCCATAATGTTTATCTCACTTAGTCATATAGATTCAACGTCAGTTTTAAAATAAGAATCCCCACTTTTTATATATTCCAATACCCCTTTAATTTTCATAATCAAAACCCTTTTTCAATTTAATGATCTATTTGACCATCGAGATACGTCCTATGGTTTCTTCTATACTTTATAAATTCAATTTAAAAGTAAGCTTTTAATTGGACACGCTGAACAGCAAAATCAATATTACTATTTAAATCGAATAAATATTTTTAGTGTGGTACTATTAAGTATTGAGATTAATTTAGTAGAATATTTTTTGAAAAATATACCCTTATGAATGCGAAAATTTATAAGGTACTAAGGATGAATCTGTGATAATTTAGGGGAATTTTTTTAAATAATCTAAATTAACGGATATGTTTTGCATCATTCAATTCTAAGATAATAGATACAAAATATAGGTGAAAATACATTAATAGGGGAAATATGACTCATATAAGTATGCTTAAGTAAATAATCACCAAATATATTTCATAAATAATGTTCCCAATAAAATTTTAGGATGTTTGTTTTACCTATTCTGAACAGAGAATATGGTTAATATTTGATGAGTTAGGATAAAAAATATTAGGAAATAAGAAAATATATTGATTTTAACAATAAATGAATAATTATGTAATCAAAATATGTGTTTGAAATAATTAATTGATGACTATTTATATATAAAAATTAATGTACATGGTTAATATGTTATATTTTTTATACCATTTTACACGGTGATTGATATCTGTTCTACTATTAATAAATTCATTTAGACTAGAATACTATGTTACTACCATATTGATGCTGGAGAGAAAAATACAATGATGTGTTAACTTATTTTTGACTTGGAATGTATATATTTAAGGAAATATTAATTACATTATCATATTGGGAATTATTTTATATTGAATAAAATAATTGTACTACTCTTGTTAATGGGTAAAAGGAACATTTTATGGCAAAATTCTTATTTAATGTAGAAGATAGGAATCTATAGAGTTTATTAGTGAACTAATGACTTTTTATTTAGAAGTAGTTTCTTTGATGATGAATTTATTTGAGTTTTAGTATATTAAAAATTGATATAAGTTTCATGATGTATGTTGGTTACTGAATATTATATCTCTAAAATGAAATATTTTGGGTTGAGTGTGATTATGTTTTGATAGACATTGAATAAATATATGAAGCAATCAATAAATATTTATTGCATTATTATCTATTGGATAAATAATAGATTACTATAGGGTATATTGTATTTATATGAATCTGAATTATTGATTCCATGAAGATTAATTGGAGTAATAAATTTATGTATTTAATAACAACATTTCCATTCATAATTTTACTAAAGAGTTTAATATATGTATGATGAATTCATAAAGTACTTTTAAATGTATTTTGAGATGTTTATGTGGAATGAGATGATTGATGATTTTTTAGTTGAGATGACTATAATGTTAAAGTCATATTTGGAGTTAAATAATTGAAAAACGATTATATAAGATCGCCTAGAATGGAAGTGTTGATAATTCATTGAGGGGTTTTATCATTGATATATAATATTAGTATTATCATATATAAGTATAACACCAATGTTCATAAATATTACTAAAATGAAATTAACAGTTATTAATATTTCCTTGATCATATTTAGATCCTGAGTTCATATTATTATATATGGGTAATATTAAGAATATAAATTCTTAATTTGACAATATTTAGGAATATTTCAAAGTAAATAGGTACATGGGAATAATTTTAGTATAAAATAAAGTATATTTTGGGTTTACATTGTTTATGTAAAATGTATGATTTCTATGTAATATATAATTTAAATATGTGTCTATCTAGAATGTATATTTTAATTAATATGTAATATTTTTTATGGTCACATATGATTAGGAATTTTTTCATAATAAATAAAAAACATTAATTGTGATAATATTATACTTTTATTATATCAATAAATATCATGAAAAAATGTGTTAAAAAATTATTTAACCTAATGAATATGGTTTTGATATTTGATAAATTTATAATAGTGATAAGTATGTCTACACTAAAATTATATTAAAATATTTTCTATTGTTAACATGGAAACAATTCTTTGAATTTCATAGAAAAATCATGGAATGAAATAAGATTGTATAAGTAGATAATTAAAGAATACAATATAAGATATTTTATTCTATAATCTTTGATATTCATATATGATGATAAGGATTACATTATAAAATATCAATGTTACATAAATTATGGGAAGAATATTTGACCTAATTAAACAAATATCAGTATTTTGTGCTTTTCATAGAAACTACAAAATTTAAAAAACAAAAGCATTATGGGAATGATTCTTGATGATTATAGAAATATATTATTATAATATAAGGATAAAAAATGGTATAAATAAATGTTTATGTAATATATATTGAATAATATTCAAGACATAAAATAAGAGAAAATATAGGGAATTATTGCATAAAGTCCACACAAAAAATTCTGAATATTTTATGCATGAAAATATGTATGATTAATATAGGATACTTATGAATCCTAGCTATTTATCATCATTTATTATGAAATAAGATGAATTATATTTGTTAATTATTAAAAAATTAATCTAAATATCCTATGTTTAAAAGAAGTATAAGAAGATGATTCAAAGAAGAAGGGATGACATTAAATAACTACTGATTATTATCATATACATAATTGTGATATGGTCTTCTCAATGTTTATCATGAAACTCACTAATGAAGTGAAATATGGAAAATAAAAATTTTAATGATTATTTCATGGGAGTTAATTAATTTAATTCTAATATAGGGATAACATGCATTCAATTAAATATAATTTTCTTTTTTATAACAAATTTACATTATCTGATAATTATTCCCTATCCATTAATTTTTTTGTATCCTAGAGTGAATTTTTTTTATTTAAGAAAAAAATATAAAGTTCTAATATAATTAAAGGGATATAATATACATAATCTATTACAAGATATCTAACCATTAGGAATCTGTTCTCGAGGTTTAGGATGATAATATATATATTTTATACCTATTTTATTATATTATATATCTATGTCTCTCACTTTTCCAAATCATAGAATGTATGTACTAACCCATATTGGGGGTAAACATTATAAATAACATGTTTTTCAACTCAATTTCTTTTAAAACTCTTCTTGTTGTGTGTTGTGTTGGGATTTACATAAAATAGATCCATTCAATGTAAAAAGAATAGGGTATTGAAAAAATTAAATAGAAAAATACATTAGTAAAATTTGGATAAAACCGATTCATCCCTCCTCTTAACATGAATACATGATATACTAAGAATTATAAGTGAAAAAAATGTGAATTTTTCGTCCTCTATTTTTATTTTCCAATGTTAAAGTTGTTTTGAAAATATTATATATGAAGTGAATATTTGATGACGTTTGTGATTTCTCTTTCAATTATTTTATGCACATTTCTACCACAAATTGAATAATTTAAAGAAGTAATAATATTGGATAGTAATGATTATAAATATTATGATAATGGAGAATTATGATTCACTAATAGTTTAGGGTAGTGAAAGAAGAGAAATTAAATTATTATATGGTTAGAATTACCCCTTTATGAATCTAGTTAAGGTAATGAATAGTGTTTTCCCATTTAAATAGGTGGATTTTTTTACTTTGAAATATCATATATCATGAAAATGTCCCCAATGATTGTTCTCAAATACCTATGTCAGTCTATTTTGGGTATATAACATTAATAAACAGAGCAATAAATAGAGAAATATTATTTAGAAAATGTGTTAATTAAGATGTTTATATTGTACAAAAAACCCATTAGTGAAGATAAATTCAGGTAACATCTAAAAAATCACTACAATGAAAAAAATAACTTTGATGGAAATAAATTTTAAATTAGTAGTGATCATAAAATAGATATAGGATATCTCATGTGAAAATGATCAATGAGTGGAAAGGAAATCATAAATCCACCATTGATATCAATAATTCTCAAATAATGTTATAGGAAAAAATAAGGTGAATCATTCTCTATATACAAGTGTTTTATATTTTATAAAGATAAATTAACTACTGGTTAAAAAAATAAATGGAATCATTCTTTATAAAATGTTATATTTTATTATGTTTTTTTGATTTCTGGAATAGGTTTCATAGTGAATAATAAGAAAATATAGGAGGGTAAAAATAATTATAAAAACTATACATCATCAAAAGGGTACATGATCAGGAGTAATAATTTTGAATCACTATTAACTGCTAAAAAATATGTTGGTTTGGTCCAAAAATTGGTAAGATTTAAATCTTGAACATATATGGTTAAAATAAAAAGACCCAAGTTTGGTGGATACTCTTAGTGAATTGAAAAATTATGATATCATGATATTTTATATTTGGTGGGTTTATAAGGATTAAACAATAATAGTTCAAGGTAACTGATGACATTAGAAACTTTTAATTTTGATGATTTCTATCTGTATAATAGAAACCATGTATAAATTAACAATATTGACCACTATAAAACATTAAAAAATGATGATATACAACAAAATATTGGAATTTGTTTGATGAGGATCCTTGATAAGTATCTAGTGGAAGAACTCATTTATGATGTATTCATGGATTTACCAACAAATATGATGTTTGGGTGGGTTTCATCCCACAACATCAATATTATAATTTCTCTTAGAAGAAAATAACGATGAATATATAATAAATCAAAAATAATTCAAAGTAATCCTTGATAACATGAACAAACTTATTGGTGGAATCAAGTTATTTATATAGTCTCATTATACAATTCTATGTATTTAATAATTTTCTCAAATATCATATAACATTCTACATATGAATTTAGTTACAACACTTATAAAATATTCATTCCTGTAATTAGTACATACAGTTCATCTTATGAATTTTTTTTTCAATAAATATGAACTACATTTATTTTTATCAAATTATTATAGAGAAATATTTAACTAAATATTTAATCCTATAATGTAAAATTAATTTTATATTTAAATTCAATGATGTGTGATATTTCTATATAATTCCCTAAGATAGGCCAATAAAAAATAATATGATATCACTATACTATAGGAAAGAATGTACCCATCCATGGAATATTTCAAATCTATTTAAAATGGACTTCATTACTTATAATATACATATAACCTACACTATGATATAAGATGGAATATATTTTATACATGCTATACTTCAGGGAATATCTCCATAAGAATCAAACTAACATTTAGGCCCTTTAGACTTGTAATTCATTTCACATTATATTATATCTCATAAAATAACATTAACAACCATATAAATATATCCTTTCGTATACTTAAAAAAAATTCATTTTATAACATTATTCATAATATATCACATCATATGTAATTCCTGGTGAGTATACACACAAAAATAATTTTAGATAAACTCTATGAACCTTCAAATATTCTTTTATATATTTGTAAACCACTATACACATTCAGCTAACCTCAATAGGTAGCTGCACATGACATTGGTGTATTGTAAATAAATATGAATTCTTCTATACATAAAATAATGAAATGTGTTTCCAATATTAAAATATAAATTTTACTAAAGAAAAATGTTTTTGGAATGATCTATACGAACACCCGTATCTTTATATCCATGTTTACTAGCTTTATAATGTAAATATATAAATAATCATATAATCCATTTATATATGATATCGAGTGAACATGGAACATTATATATGCAAATCATATATTACCACTCATAGGTTATAAATTAATTTACTACATATTTACTATGATCATGAATGAATAATATGTCATTCATCTAAGTTGACGAGAACATCAAATTTACATAATCTTCGTAGATAAGAAAATCTTATATACCTTTTATAGGTATAGAAATACACTTCCTTAGACCATAAAAATAAATTATTCAATTATCATCATATTTATATGAGATAAGAGATAATATTTTATATAATATTATTATATTAAATGACTAAAATCACAGACAACCACCCCAAGATTTGGTAATTTTCAAAAATTTCAATGGAAAATATCAGTATATGATAATTCCTAGGCTAGGTATGTACTCACACTTTAGTATATGGACTTGATATGAAACAAACACCACAAACATATTAATTTCAATGTTTATAAGAATCCATTTTGAATACATGGTTGGTTATATAATTCCAAAAAAATTTAATGTGATTAATGCGAATATTTCATATCACTATATTGAATTTTAACATTTCTAAACATTTCATTTCATTAAAACCTATTATTTTCCATGATGAGGATCATGTATGGATTACTCAAATTACAAAATTGAAAAGTTAATTAATATTTCATTCAAAAAGGATATGAATCTAACATAATATAATGATAAACATGACACCTCATTTTGTATTAAATGATATATATATATATATATATTAAACTCATTTATGAATTATAAAAAACCACTACATTAATAGTTGTATAAAAATATAGCATATCATAGAATACTAGATAAGGCTTATAATGAATATACTTTTTGGTTTTTCTTAAACTCATTACATTTATCTGAAATTGACACCACGTATCAGTGTTACAATATAATAACAACTTCTTAACAAACAATTTTTGTGACATCATAAAATAATGTCAATTTTAACAACGGTTAGACTTAGGAATTAAATTCCTAATGTTCATCCCCTTAACTATGTATCAAAATACCAATACATACCAAAATATTTTCTTTAATGTTAATAAAATTTGTTATCAATATAAACGTCTATTTAAGTTCCTCAAATTAATCATTTAGAGAACTATTTAAATAAATATATTCTAGGTTATTGTCTTGGTAATAATATTCAACTCCTTAAAATTTTAAATAACAATAGTTTTAGAACACTTTTAGGATATGAAATTATATTAACATAGTTGTGGTAACTAAATGTAACCTTTAACATTTCTCAATAAATTATATTTAGAACCCCTTATGTTTTTCAATTGATATTCAAAATCAATCCTAACATGAATAATTTTTTATTTGTTACAATTTTAATATCTCTAAGTATAAACATTGTACCACTATCCCTCAATGGATATATTATTTTTAGAATATCATGATAAAATGAAGAAACTATTTTTGTAATGAAATACCATTTGTTTCATAAAATTGGAATACTGAATAAATATATTATTATTTGATTAAATATATTTTATTCTCTATTTTTAGGGAAACATAAAAATTTGAAGAGTTTATATTTAAAAAAATTCTATTTATGGGTGGTGTGATCCATTTACAGATATTTTAACAGACATATTGAAAATCAAAATATACAGGATGAAGATCCTTTTATACTTATCTTCTTTTAAAACATATTATAGAGTCAATGGAATTATAAACCATAGTTAACATCAATTATTGATCTTATGATTTTCTTCATTGATCCTCATATTCTGTAATCCCTCAAGAATGCATCACTCACAGATGCTCTCTAATCACTATTAGTTATATGACCAACCACATGAATTTTTTAATAATGTATTATATAATTAAATTCTTTTCCAACATACTTAATTAATTTTATTAATTATTATTTCAATAATTACCATTTATTCCCCAATGAATGTGCACTATCGTGTGACTGATGCAAAGGGAATTATTTTTTCACATAGGGTATATACCATGTTATGAATTTACATCACACATAGATTTCATATAAAAAAATTCATTTTAAATATACTATTTCATTTAAAAAAATCATAATTTTATTAATATATAAATACACTACATTAAAGAGATAGGTTTATGCTACTCTCTAAATCCATTCCAATAACATAATTAAATTCAAAATGATTCCTGGAAATATTTAACGGGAATAAAAATACTATAGTCACAACACCCTCTACACATCATCCACTTTAATATAAAAATCTAAATATAGCTAATAATGTGATGGAGTTGAGATATCCTCTTGTTCTCGAGCTCCAATGAGATCTCTCATTGGGTCTGAAGCTACCAATGGTAGTGAACCAATGTGATTAATTTTCCATGAAGGGCCCTATCTTATAAATAATTATTCACTATACTGTACACCAAAAAGGTGGATCCATCATTTTTGTTGAGCTCATCCTAGTCAATAATATGTAATGTATCATACCCTTACCTCCTCAGTAGTGAAAGATAGAAAATGAATTCACCTAGTCCAACTATGTGGAAAACTCTAACTGATAAGAATCCTCTCCCACCCTACAAAAGAAATATAAAGGATATATGAATTTAAGATAAATATTTCCACAAATAAGAAAAATATAATGACATACAAAATATTACATTATTTTAGAATAATATTCAGTACATTTCCAAATTATAAATTCCATAGAACCCTAATGATTTAATTAGTTTTTGTCTATATACATAATCAACATGATTCATCAAGTGTACTTAATATCTTTGAAAGATTATATCTCCCATTGTACCCTTACTATACATTTTAAACTTAATACAATTTTTCAAAACCTAGATAAAATATAAACATAAAAAAGAACGATCTTAAATGAATAGTAAGGGTAAATATGGGAGATATGAACTGATAATAATATTCTAGCATAAAATTAGCATAAAACATTGATAAAATGACAATAACTTATATAGTTCATACCAAATAAATAATAGATCATAAATCTAGAATCATGGAATAAATCATTAGCATTTCAGAAATAGGAAATATGGTAAACTTTTCTAAAAACATTTTCTCAATCCATTAATATACCATAGAATGGAAAATGAAATGAACACATGAAAACACATAATATAACCTGAGTAGAATAAAACATATTTTGTATTGAATAATGATAATATAAATCCCTTCATTGGATATTTAATATAGTAAATTTTGAAATGGAATGATAATGTGAAATAAACCCTTACCATGGGTCTTGACATTATTCATATTCACTCATAAGTCCATATTCATTAGGGTAATTCAATTAGAATGCTCTTTAATCCTTTAAAGGCTCGTATTTTGGGATGAATTAAGGATATAGGATGTGGTAAAGGATGTTTGGAATGTATTTGGGAGGTACTAGGATGATCTATATGGATCAAAATTATTTAAGGAGATAGGTGGGGAGGACCTCCTATTATAAGTGGGGTGGGTGGGAAAGTTATAGATACTTTAAACCATAAAATATAATAATGTAATAATTAAGTAAAGGTGAAACTAAGTGGAAAAAAGGATTGACGGTTAGATATGTTATAGTCTAAATCTTTTCATCCAAACAACGATAAAAATGTTTAAATTATATTTTACACCTTATCTTTTATTTTAAACCCCATGTTAACTATTTTTATCATTAACTAAGAGAAAAATGTTGTACCATAGTTACTAATAAATATAGAAAAAATGAGTGTAGAATCATTAAAAAATATATAAAGACTACTTCAATATATAGATTCTATTTTATTAAATTCAATTTCGTTAAGTGACTGAATCTATATTCAAAATGTTCTCTCACAACATAATGAAAACTATTTTTTTGAAGATAAATTTCAAGTATTAAATAGAATTTCATAAAATTACTTCCTAGATTAACCCACTTGAAGACATTGATTTTTTATTAATATATTATCTATAAATTTCATTAAAATTTTTCATCGGTAGTGTTTAATGGATTTTATTAAAATAATAAAACTTTACATGCTTAAAAACAACATTTTATATAAACATCTATTTTTTAATTTCAAATAGATTTATATTTCACTACTAAAAAATAAATAACAATCAATTTTTTTTAATAATTTAGATTGACATATTCATAACCTCCAATCCCATTAATATTATCAAATAATCAAATTTTATAATAATATTTCAATAGTTCATAATGGTTTATTTTAACTCAAAGTCTTATGTAAATTAATATGTCAATATATAAACTTATATGATGGGAAATATATCATAATATAAGAGGGCATTGTATTATAAAACCATTATATGAAGTTTTACAGAAAAATTTCATCACCAAAATTCAAACAAATGACGATTTTTATAACTCATAAAATCCTCGATTTCATGGGTATCTCTATTAAATTAATGGCAATACTAGAAACTGTTGACCATGTGAGTGGTCTTGTTAAATAGAATTTTTTCTCATTGATCATGAATCTAAACTAGTTGTTCCATATAATGTTGAACATGATCTAATGACATGGCCAATAACATTAGTACATGTGTAAGACCATGTATGGACATTCCTAGGAGAGATACATGGAATAGATCATGAACATTAGAAAGACTCGGGGGAAGCATCTAGTGATAAACATCCATCCTACTATGTTAAAAATCATAACGGAATATATATAAATAGGGCTTATCATTCCATTCATTCTAAACACAATGACCTCATTCTGAGGATAAATACACTTGTATAATTTATCACTAACATTTAAAAATTAAAATCTCTACCAAATTTTAGCATAAAATTTATCTATATTTGAGAACCTATGATGCATTAATAAATATATCTAACATTTAAAACCATTTCCTATTATATATTATGTGTTAGAATATTTATTTCCCAAATATCATATAAACATGTTATAGTCCTACCCATCCTTCCATAGAGGGATTTACAAGGACACATCTGAATGATGTATTTTAGGATAATGCTATTGGAACACTCAAAGAGGGAAATTTACCCCTCCCAACCTCCTTTTGAATAATAAATAAAAAGATGTCACAATATAATATATGGATTTAATATTCCTATCATATATACCATCCATATAAGGATGATATACATTGATAAATCATAACACCATATTCAATTCATGTAGAAGATTTAACCAAAACACTAAGGTAAAACTAAAATCACAATTAGATACAGTTTAGAGTGGTACTCCACGAAACATTAAAAATTCCATGACATATAACATGGTGAGTTTATTGAGTGGAAAATATCCTATGAAAGTAAAAAATAGAACTAATTTGATAAGGTTATAGACTACAAAACAAATATACTTTTTTCCATTTTATGTCTTGTGGAGTCCAATAATGAAACCTATTGTGATGTTTTCCAAATTCCACTCAGGAATGGGTGATAGTTGTAACAAACCCTTATACTTATGTCTCATAGCCTTAACATTCATGTATACCAACAACTAAAATATTTACTATAAAATATTAATCATTATGATAACCGAGTAAAAATGATATCTATAATATCTATACATCTTCAAAATTTCTTGATGAGTAGATAATAATGAACTATTTGAAGATTTGAACAAATCCATCATTCATTATGGCATTTTAGGGACACATACTCCATTTTTGAAGATTTTCAATTCATCTTTATCTTGAATAAACTTATGAAAATTCTTGACCATATTTTACATCTTGATATCTTAATTCATCATCACTTTATTTGTCACATGAATAAATGGTTGAGCATTCAGCTTGTAAAGATATGATCCTTATACTTTAATTATGGAATCAAGGCCTTTTTTCAATAAATCCAAAAGTTTTGGATCACTTTAATGCCCCATCATGGAAAATATTTCATGGTCATTAATACTAATTGAAATACCTAGATTCTTCTCCATCCTAGGGTTGTAATGTATTGGGAAGTTATAATATCTAATTTTTTCCAACTATCAGCTTTAGGTCATACTAAACTCTTCATAAGGGAATATATAATTCAATATTTTTATGATTATTATATATATTATACAATTCACCATACATATAAAGACTATATATTTTCATAGAGAAAGTGACATTTCCATTTCAAAATTACAAGTTGGGTAATATAACTAATATATCGTCAATTGGAATGAGGCATGGGATAATACCATTTCATTTTACATGATATAACATCCCATTGCATTCTTTGATACATTAACATAAATCTCAATTGCATATCCTCTATATTATAGTTTTAGAACATGTGCAATGACCAATATTTTTTTAGTTCCTATTAATTCTCTTCAAATTCATCTAACTAATGAATTATTGATCCCATCTGAGTCAATATGGTCAGTGTATTTGATGGTCTTGAGAAATTTATCCCAAATCATTAATATTATCTATCCAACTCAGAAAATCTAATGATTTTTTTTTCATTTTGGTTTTTTTGGTTTAATGTTCAATAGAATCCCTCAATGAAGGATCCATCAATAGCCCTTATTTGGTAAATATGTGGCCCACAAATGATACTTTGCAGATCAATAAATGAAATTTACTGAATATGGAATACGTAATATCTTTCTTCAAGGTATTCAAAACAATACTCATATGAACTTCATTCACGTCCTATCTCTTGGAAAATATATGAATATCATCTATAAATATTTCAAAAATTGATTGAGATTATAACTAAAGACACTATTCACTAGGTCAATAAAGATAGTAGAGGAATTCTTTTATCCTAGTGGAATCAATGTAAATTCTCAGTGTGCGTACCTTATACAAAAGGCTGTATCAGATATGTCCCCCTTCACAACCCTAAAGTGATGATATCAATATTATTGGTCAACAATTAAAAATTATTTATGCCATCCTAATTGATCAAAGAAATAATCAATATAGGGTAATGGATAATTTTTGTTGATTGTAAACTTATTATGTTACCAATAATCATTGTAAAGATACATTTAACCATATTTCATATTATAAAATAATTGGTGCACCCATGGAGATCCACATGAATGAATCAATACCGTATAAATATTCTCTTAGAGTTATTTATTTAATTATTATAACTCAATCGTGGCTATACTATATAGACTGTTTGAAATAGCTATAACACCAGGTAACTGATCAGTTTAAAATGATCATGATTAATGATAAGACTATTCATTTTGTTAGGAAATACATCAGAATATTACTATAGAATAAGAATATATTCATTGGTGAATTTCTACATATCCATTTGAGATAAATATCCCTCTTGAATAGGTACTGTGAATAATAAAATACATGACTATCAATTCGATGTTCATATTCTACATACAATGAATGATTTCCATATATTGATTTAGAATATGAAATATGACATGTTATCCTTAGTAATTGATATGGATATATAAATAGTTAAATCTAATTTATTCCCAGAATAACATTTAATTCCACTAGAGATGAAATAATAATACTTTCATGGGGGTAAATTCATACCAAAATCAATATTACATACCCATATTTATAGTGTTGGATGAGAATTAATTAACCACAATGACCAAATTTTTCAAATAAAATATCATAGACCATTCCCTGTTCAAGGAGATAGTGAAGGTTCCGGGCACATCAGAATCATGGTTGGGAAGAAGCCCATCTTTGATTTTTACCATCACAAATGTTTATTCTAGAATAAAAATGATGATGAAGACTAGTATCCAAATAATAGAATCAATGATTTAGATAAATCAGAAGAGGGCCCAAACCCTTAGAGATGATATTGCACATTATTTTATAATTAACATATTTAATTTCATAGAAAAAGTTATATTTGGATCTTTGGTATTTTCATTGTTGATGATGTTGATTATAAATAATGACCCTTCCAAATTATCTTGTTCCACTTTCAAGGATCCAAACTAGAATCCCTCTAGCAGCGATCCACATGTACTCTGATGGCCTCCGATCGGCTCCGCTCGTTCTCCGGGTGCTAGCGCGGAAAAGTGAGTGTCTTGTGTCAGTTTTTCTTGATCGCTTGTTCATTGGAATTGAATAAAATCTCTAATTCTTGATAGTGGAATGAATATGATTTGAGAGAGAAATTGTTTACATCAACAATTCTCAATTTACTAGGTGTGCGGTTCGTTACATGGCATAATAGATATATGTGTTTATTTATTAACATGAGGCTTCATTTACAATATTTAATTGAATAATAGAAATTTAATACATTCCTAACATTAGAGAAAACTCATGATGATAATAATAATACCTCTTTATTACGTATGGTGTGCCAACATTCACAAAATAGAATTATAAATAAAATTCCACATCACTAAATAAGAGAAGTGTTATTTTAATTTGTGCCAACTAGTTAAATAATGATGTATTGACTTGTAAATAATTATTTTACTACTAGACTGGCCTTGGTACTCTCGAAATCCACTTCCATTTATTTTACACCTGAACAAATAAATAAATAATTTATTGTCTAAAATAAATATTTTATTTAAAAACTAGTAAATAAAGATTTTTAAAACGTTAAATAAAATAAAAAATATATTTTACCCCAATTAGGGTGGATAAATATTTATTTAATTTATTAAATAATTTTACCATGAATAAAATTATTCCATTTTCTTGAGAATAATATTTATAAATAAAATTCAAATACAAAATAACCGAGACTATAGGAAACACTTAGGTTGTGACCCTCTAGGATTCATTCTCATTGGCATAAGGAAAGATTTCCTATAGTCCAAGTGTGTGGTCAAACAAAAGGTCATGGAACCCAAGATAATGAACATAAATTCCCAACAACTACATCCACATACAAAATCAAACTGATTAATATAATACTTTTGTCTTAATATATCATCTAGCAGGTTTTATGATAGTGTCATCAACTTCTATGCTTGATACGTTGTTCCTTGACTATCTGAAATAAATTCATCATTAAACCATGGAAGTGGAATTTCGTTCGATGGTTCGATTATAATCAAAGGGACAAGATACCAACATACATAAATGGATTGTACAAATCCTTCCTCGACTTATCCATTAATAACATGCCACTCATGACGTACCCAATGTAACCTACTTCTCGCCAACTGTCTGTGTGATGGTTTTTGATAGTAAATCAATGTGTACGAGTTATGAAATGTATTAATGATAATATTAAAGTCTGAGGATCATTACAGATGCTCGCAGATAGAAATATTTGATGACACAAAAACAAGAAGAATTCCTACTGGTGGGTCTATTTTCATAATCTCATATCATGGAGATTACCAAGTAAAAACTGTATGAGAGGAAGTCTCATATACTTATGAGTACTCACACAAAACGTTCTATATGACATGGTTCCGATCATAGAATCTCCTCCAAACATATATCTAAATTTATGAACATTGTTATATAATTTTAAGGTCCTCATCATAGCAGGAAACTCCCATGACTTTATTAATGAAAACAATATCCTAAAACATTATTACAACATTTTAATGACAAAAAACAATCAAAATGCTATAATATGCATAATATTAAAACACATTAAATGTCCATGTATTAAAAGTTCAACCATTTGGTTCTTGGAAACTAACTCTTACAAACTTCCTCTTTAACTAGAGCCAACTGCCTATGAATTTCAGTCTGATAGAACTCACATGGTGATCATGTTTATGCCGAGTCATTGCTTTAGTCAAGGGTTCCACCATGTTTTCTTACATGGAAATATTGCTCACTGCAACTTCACCTCTCTGAGAAATATCTCTCAAGAGATGATACTTTTGATGTCATTTCTTCGGCCACTGATGTGACCATGGATCTTTTGAGAGAGCCGCCACTGTAGTATTATCACTTTATACTATGATGTGATCTTTACTTCTACATATCATATCCATCTCTTGGATGATTCTTTGCATCCAAACTTTTTCTTTATCTGCCTCCGAAGCTACAATATATACAGACTCTTTTATAGAATCTATGGCCACACTCTTCATGGAGCTCTTCCAGCTCACTGCACCTCCATTTATAGTGAATATGTATCCTGTTTGCAACTTCATGTCATCTTGATTAGTTTGGAAGATATAATCTGCAGATCCACTAATGATTAGTTCCTCATATCTTCCATAAACCAAGAACATATCCTTGGTATGGATCAGATACTTTAGGATATTCATTACATCCATCCAATGGCAGTCACTTAGGTCATTTTGATATCTACCTACCGCACTCAATGCGTAGGCGACATCTAGCCTAGTACATAACATGAAATAAATGACAAACCCAATCACTAATGTGCATAGATTCCATGTCATCATAATTTATTCCTCATTTGTCTAAGGAATCATTTTCTTGGAATAATAAATTCCATGTGATGCTGGAAACAATCCCATCTTGGATTGTTCCATACTGAATCACTTCAATATCATATCATTATATGTACCCTGTCATAGGCCCAACCATCTCTTGTGTTTATCATGGTGGATCTTGATCGCAAGAATATATGCTACCTCTCCCAAGTCCTTCATGTAGAATCATTGATTCAAACATTCCTTAATAGACTATAAGAGTAGTATCTCATTTCCAATAAGTAATATGTCATTAAGATACTCTATTAGGAAAACGAATCCACTACCACTAAACAATTTTTAGAGACAAGGCTCACATTCATTCTTGATAAAACTAGTTATCATTATGGCTTCATCAAAATGATTGTTCCATAGCCTAGATTATTTCTTTATCCATAAATGTTTTTTTTCATCTTTCATAACTTATAAGAATCTTTTGGATTCATAAAACCTACTAGTTGTGTCACGTAGAAATATTCGCAAAGGTTCCCATTAAGGAAGGCTTCTTTGACAACCATTTTCAAATATCATAGTCATGTTAAGTGGTAATGGCCAATAGAATTCTGATTGACATCAGCATTGCAACTGGTGAAAATGTTTCATCGTAGTCAATGCCTTTACACTGTTTAAACCCTTTTGCAACTAGTCATGCCTTATAGATGCTAACATGTCCTTTCATTTCCTATTTCTACTTAGATACCCATTTCAAACCAACATGATTTACATCAAATAGAGTATATACAAAAATTAATACATATTTTTGGTAAAAGTAATCCATTTTAGAATTCAGGGCTTCATTCACCACTCAACATCTATTCCACTTAATGCTTCCTTGTATGTTATAGGATCATGATTATCAACTAATAATGAGTCACCATCCTTGGTAACTAGAAAACCATACCGTTCAAGTTCTCTAACATCTATTGTACTCCTACGCAGCTCTAGTGTGTCTAGAACAGTTCTTTCATTCTTGTGGATTTGTCGAATCTTTTCCTGTACCAACTCTTATTTACCTTGAGCCTCAACATCATCAAAGTATATCTCACTCCCACTATATCTTTTGGAGACGTTCTCTCACTCAAGGAATATAGTGTTTCTTCCTAGTATAACCTTTTTGTCTGAGGGTTTATATTGGTAATATCCCCTTGTTTACATGGGGTATCCTATAAAGGTACTATTTGAGCCTCAGGGTACAATTTTGTTACCTGAAGTTTCCTTAACAAACGAATTTCTTCCCCACCCATGTAAATTTGATAATATAGACTTATTTCCACTAAAGTACTCATTTGAAATACCATTTATTGATTTAGTTGGTAATTGTTTTAGTATGTGCATCGTTTTTTGTAACGCATATCCCCAAAAGGATAATGGATGACTTGCATGACTCATCATTGATCTTACCACGAACAATAGGGTGCAGTTCCTCCTTTCTCACATACAATTCCACTAGGGCATGTATGGAGGAGTGAGTTGGGATAAGATCCGATACTCCTGTAAGTAATCAATTAAGTCTTGATTAATATAATCTATACCTCAATATGAGAAATTTTTCTTAATCTTAATACCAAGCTTGTTATCAACATCATTCTTGTGTTCTTTGAACTTATCAAAAGAATCTGACTTATACCTCATTAAGTAGATATATCCATATCTATTAAAATAATCAGTAAATGTTATGATGTATGAGTAGACACCCCTTTCTTCAATTGGAAATGGTCCACACACATTGGTATGAACCAATTCATGAATTCCTTTAACCCTATCACCTTTCCAACTAAATGGGGCTGTAGTCATTTGGGTTTGTAAACATGTATGGCATACAAAAAGAGGTTTTAGTTCGAAATAATATAAATATCCATATTGATGTAACTTTGTCACGAATTTATCATTTACAAGACCTAGATGGTGATTCCAATGTTTGGTGTGGTATGATTCATGTGACGTAACTATAGTATCAATTTCCATTACTGAGTTTGTGTAATCCAACATGTAAGGATCGTTTTTTAAATGCGCACCACCAAAATAAATTCTATATTTGTAAAAGAAGAAACATTCATTTCAAAACATGAAAAAATACTTCTGTATCTAATATGGTTACAAAAATGATGTTTTTAGTAACAAATGGATCATTATTACAACCCTATAACACCACGATCATCCGAGTTGCATCATGAGGTGGTAGTCCCTGACAGCTACAGTAGAAAGTCTGTCTCCATTGGATGCTCGTATATCTACCTCCCCTCTGTCAATCTTCCTGAATCTACATGGTTCTTGTATATGGATACATATGTGATCACCACAAGCTATATCTAACCACCATTTTGTATAAAAAAATAAATTCCATTCGATAAAAAACTAATCTGATGCTTCCCCTTACTTCATAGGATGGGTACAGTTCTTCTTCTAGTATCCCTTCATCCCACATGCAAAACAAACATCCTCATGATACCTTGCAGCTTCTCTAATCATCCTTTTCATGGAGGGTCGTGAAAATTCTTTGGGCTTAAATCTCTTCGCCTTACCTTTTTCTTAATCACCATAAGGAAAAAATTCTTTTCATGATTCATATATATTCCGCTTGGAAAATGAGGACCATAATATCAGATAGATACATTTGAATTTTGTTCATATTGAAATTGAAAACAATGTTTGAGAAGCTTTGAGGGAGTGATGTGAGAATGAGATCAGTTCCTAGTTCATTGGTGCGTTTAAACTATAGAACCTCTAGGTGCTAAATGGACAATGAGCTTGAATACATGATACCAAGATGGGGTACCTTCTCCATGCTTACTCTGAAAGAGTGCCTTAGAGATCTCAAACCTTTCCTATCTTTCTTTCTCATGGTAAAGACCCTGGTGGTGATCAAGCATTTGTCCTGAACTTCTGTTGAAGTCAGTTAATATTAAAAATTTATAATCCTCCTAACTACATTATATGTGAAAAGTAGGGTCAAACCCACAATGATGGATATTAAGACCACTATTCTTCTAAAAAAAATCAAAATAACCCCACAGCTGTCAGTAATGGGGTTGATTTTATATTTTTTTAAACATCTGAATTTTTTTTATTGAGTTAATAAAAATCCCAAATAAAATAGTACAATATTTTTTTTGTTTTTGTTTTTAACTGTAATGAAATAGGAAATAAACTAAAAACACTAAGAAAAAGAGATATAAAATGATAATAAGTGAAAAATCAGGAGATATACGACAAGGGAAATTCTCAATTCTACTAGTTTCGAAAACATTCATTCTCACAATAGTGACTACAACTAGTAACATTGAAAAGGAGTGGTTTATTTACCTCTCTCTGAGGTAAATCACTCATGAAGATAAATCACGGAGTTCGGCACACCAAGATTTATCTACTATGAGAATTTTGATTTGAAAAAGAAGACATAAAGAACACACCATTAGTTCTGTAGTTTTCATTTCATATAACATATTTAATAAAATTAATCCACAATCAGAATAATTAAATGATTATTGAATTCTGAGATTAAGAGCTAGTGGTACATTGAAATTGAATGAAATTAGAGATGATCTCGCCGATCAATTCCGATCACATTCTAAATGACAGTGAGAATAATGAAGGATGATAACTAGTAGAATTGATTTTTAACCCCGAATAGGATAAATTAGCCAAACATTAAATATTTTACATAAACAAAAATAAAAAAATTACAACGAATGAGAATTGATAGAATGTATAGGAAGATGTCTCTCTCTCCTAGCTCGAATTGCTGCTGCTCCCGACCCTCGGGTCTCCAAGAGGTGGTTCTTCGAGAAGTTCTCCAAGATTCACCCCCAGGTTCTTTTCAGCTTGGATGTAAATGATTGAATTTTTACCATGAATTCAGTATCCAATGCATCTAAAACACCTTCATTTCACTATTTTTATGATTTATATATGAATTTTCAAATGCTGCTCGTCACCCATTGTTTACTACCAACTTCAATGTTCTGTCACCTAGGCACCACACACATGTGTTTTTTCATGACTGGCACGCCCTGCTATCTTTTCCCATGTAACTAACTCCCACTGAATTAGTTGTCTAAACCTGAACACTTTTTAGGCTTTGGTGTGAACCTGCACAACTAAAACAAAATAAAATAGTCAAATCACAATAAAATTTAAATAATTGTTAATTTTTAAAATTCTAATGTTAGAATACATATTAAAAAAATAACTAAGGATTCTAAATAAAAATCATAGATAATAATTTTTATTAAATATTATTATTATGATTATGAATTTATTATTAATTCATTAATTGAATAAAATTATTAAGTTCTTAATTTTATAATTATTAATTAATATATTTAATTATTGTTTGTATTAATAATAATTAGATAGTTTAACGTAATTAGATTCTTAAATTAGATCCAAATAAAATACTTTATTAATTTATTTATTAAATTTATTGTGCGGAAATTAAAGTGTTAATGTATCTATTTTAGTTAAAAAATAATTTAATTTAAAAAATATAATTGTTTATATTTTACATTTATAAATTTATATTAGTTTGTCTTATATTCTATTTTATAACTTATCTAATTAGAAATATTATAATAGTTATAAATTAAATTTATTATATATTATAATATATTTATTTGTATGATTTATTAATTATTTGAGTGTTTTATAATTATTTTATTGATTTTAGTTAAACGTATCTCCCCCACCCCAAATCGGCACTATAGGGGGGATTTAGGCTTCTTCGAGAAGCCTTCGGCTCCTCCTCTCATCAGCAGCTCAAAGAAGTGTCGTGCATTAGTGATGGCTACAACATAAAGGGTTGCAGGTTCTAGCGGTATCCTCCTTCCATGGAACCCTACGATGGCTTACATCTGTGCAACTCAAACTCCTAAGACTGTTATGAAAACATGGATCAAGCGACTCAAAAATTTGGTGGTGGCCATCCTATCTCAACAGACAGATGTGAAGGAACCGTCCTCTTCAGGTTTCAACTCCACTTGGGGTGACGACTTAAGCTCGACGAAATGGAATTCCACCTCTAGAAGATGGCGGCGTGAGCTCCTCCTTCAGCTTGGAATGGTTCAGATCTATGGTGAGGCATAAGCGGCGATTCTTCTCCTAGCATAGAGATGCTAATAGATAATGGATTTGTTCTCTAGAACCGAAGTGGAACAAATAAAATCTGTTATAATAGTTCATAGATTAAGTTAAATGATGGAATTTTTTATTTGTTTCGGAATTCAATTATTTTGAATGTGGATATATGGGAGTGGTGGAGATGTTTAATGGGTCTGTGATTAAAAATGTGGTCTGAGTCATGGTCTATAGTGGATAAAGAAAGAGATTGAAATAGTGGGAGAATATGTCATACAATAGTGAGACTAGTTAAAGAAAAATGGTGCCATATTTTATTGGAAAAGGTAATGGTGGAAAGGTGGGGAGTGAGATAGTAAAATCATGGAATAGTTTAGGTGAGAATCAATGCACCGGTGGAACCAGATTGAGATTGGAACGGATGCAGAAGTAAACAGTAGAACAATAAAAAAGAGTTACGTTAGAACTGATTTGAACAGGTTTTCTCTGTGACTGTAAACATGGTGGAATAGTAAAGAGAATTTGTTGTGGAACCATAAAGGAAATGGTGTGTGGTGGTTTTGTGCCACCATGAAATGGAAATGGTGTGTGGTTGTGCGGTGCCACCGTGAAATTGAAACGGTTCTGGTGGGACCGTGACAGGGGTGACCATGAAATCAAGGCAGTGCAGGGGAAATAAAAGCTAAATTTTTAATACTGTAATGAGAGAGGGTTAGGAAGGTATTGCTATGACTATGGAATTAATCTTAAAACTACAAAGTTATTAAAAACATATTAAAATTAAAATATTTTCTAAAGAACAAAATTTTTTAAAATAAAAAACAACAAAAATAATTGAGGCTCAATAACTTAAATGAATTTATGAAAAAATTAAAACTTTAATTGAATTATTAAATGTTTCAAAACCAAAATGTAAATTAGAACTATATATAAACAAAAATAAAAAGTCAACTATATTATTTAAAATTAATAAAAAACATAAACTAATCAGAGATATAAAAAAGATAAATTATTTAAAATAACCACTAAAAGAAATTAAATTAATTAATGTATACAGTTAATTGTTTTGCTTTTAAATACTTCTGTTCATTAATTAAATTAAATTAATGAAATTGAATAAATGTAGTGAGTTTTTAAAATTAAATTTAAAATTAATTTAATGATAAAAGATATCTATAAATTATGTTATTTTGATTGAGTAAGTTTAAATAAATTATGTTTTATTACACAAATTTATAAATTTAAAGTAACAAATAATTAAAATGTACTTAATGAGATTATTTAATTAATTAATTAATTAATAAAATAATTAATTAAGAATGCTAAGACACAAAAATAAATAACAAATTTTTACACTATAAAAATAACATAAACTCTAAATTAGATATTTTAAAGCATAAAAAATGATTAATTTTAAAAATGATTAATTGATAAAATTATTTATATAAATAAAATAGTGCCATTTTTTATTAAAAAATGTTAAAATAAATAATTAAATGGATAAAAATTAATTTAAAAGATGTGAAAAAA
Source organism: Viscum album (assembly GCA_963277665.1). Classification (NCBI taxonomy): domain Eukaryota; kingdom Viridiplantae; phylum Streptophyta; class Magnoliopsida; order Santalales; family Viscaceae; genus Viscum; species Viscum album. Next base: position 1,428,524,582 of record OY728147.1, on the reverse strand, counting down.
CATGGGTTTTTAATGACACATCAAATTCCACCACACTTAATCATTGTTTGTGCTAAAAAATCCCATGCTTTAGTAACATTGAAAAATAAAAAAGGGTTATTTAAGACACACTTTTTAAAAATATAGCATGTCCAACACTTAAGAACAAAAGGCAGAGACATGAAAATAATATTTTTGAAAAATATGTTCAAATGAATCTTTCCTAGAAAAAATATTTAAACAGTAATCTAGAAAACTATGAATCATAAAAAAATGAGGATGTAATGCCTCATATAAGATACCTCTTAGTGACTCATTTCAAAACTAACTAATGTTATAATTCCAAGAGAAGAAAATCTAAAATTTATGTGAAATTAAAAACTTAACTAGATAAACTTCGTACTTTGACTTTTCAACCAGGTTCAAAAAATAAATAATTTTTTTTAAATCACCTTATTGATACCACCTAAATGACTCTCATAAAAACCAATTTAAGCCTTCTTCATTTGGTGTTCATCAATCCCCTCACCTTAATGAACTCGTTTTTGACCCTAGAGACTTTATTTAATATTTCCCAAGCCTTTTATCAGGTGCTAAGAGCTGTGCAATGAACTTATTCATGGTGTAAAAAGGGATTAGAGTAAATAGAAGTGTACCCAACATCCAGGGTCTCAGAGATTCATCGTGAGATCCAAGATGCCCGAATTACTCATGTTTCAAAAGATTTTTATTAAAATAATTTAGATCGTCTCTTTAAGGGGACTCCTTTTAAAAATAAAAGAAAAATGAATCCCCTAGAATCCTAATCAAACTACCAATTCCAAGGGTTATGGTCATAACTCCACTAACAGGTCACCCCTATCACTCTAAAAAATAGACCCTAAAACAAATTTCCATTAAATCACTAAGCAAGACCACTCAAAAATTATCCACTGAACTTAATTACAGATTTAGAGAATCTCTTAACTACTAATTAAGTATCACTCGAAGGAAAGACCCAAATGTGAAACAATGTAAATCCAAAAATTATGAATGAATTTTGGAAACTTTTTAACCTTTTTTAATCAAAAACGCTGAAGTGAAGTGGGAGTTTGTGAGATAAAAATTAATCACAATTTATCATAATCATTAATTGAACCCCTCTACCACAAATAAAACCCATCTTTTCCCAAATGTTAACTTTCAAATATGGAGAAGAAAAATTTGACAGTTATAGTTCAAAACATATTTTAAATAAAGAAGATTTATTACCTAAATAAAGGGTATCTTTGACATTAAATAATTATTGATTTCCACATTGAATAAATTAATAGAAGGATCATTAGTAAAAAAATGCATTGAAATTTATGTCTATTAACATAGATTTTCATGAAATATCATATAGTTGCAAGAAACATGTAAATCCAAAGTGGATAGAGTGTAGCAATCTGAGTTTTTTGGATCAGAAGAATATTCAATATAGCAAAACATGAAATTCTAAAACACCAAAACCTCATGTAGATTCAATTCAAAAATTTTCTACCTGTATGTATACCCCACACATCAGTTCATGCAGTGAATGGATTTAATAAAAATTAAATTCAGTTTTCATTATAGAAGTACAAGAAGAATTTTTATTTACACATTGACATACTATAGACATTTATTCCAATAAATGAAGAATTTTAAACACAAGAATTATTTTTAAAGCAGTATCATATAAATTCTAATTTTTCAAAAAAAAATAGGAAACAAAGTGTTTTTATAGTAGTATGGAGAAGAATAATGGATTATAAATTAATAGTAAGTTAATTCCCAAATATATGATTTTTTATTTAATAATTCAATATGATAGTTCCACTCCTTAGATGTCACCAGCAGCGGCATCCTCAAAATACAGATCATGTAAACTAGGAAAAAAAATCTAGTAGAGATAGAGAATAGGAAAGAAAACAAATCAGCACTTTATTCAAAGTTAATCAAGAACAAAAACAAAAGTAAAAACAAAATAAAGAACATGGGATAACTCCCAGGAAGCACAAAATTTAAAGACTTCAGTTATACTTTATATAATCACATTTTTGTGTTTTTTTGAAAAAAATCAATACCATGGGATATCTCCCATGTAGTGCTACGTTTTAATGTCTTCAACCATAATTTATTCAAGGTCACATTTCAAGCATTGTGATGGAATCCAAGCCCTTCTGTTGTCCCTCAAAATAAAGTTTCACTCTCTTCCCATTAACCAACATGGATTTGTTCTCTCTACAAAAAATTTCAACAGCTCTACTCTTATGAACTGTCACGTCTGTTAATGGACCAAACTGCTTTGGATTTAGTTTTCAAGGAAAGAGTTTTAGTCATTAATTAAAGAGGAGGAACTTCAGTCTAGGATATAATTATTTATCTTAAATGATAGAATCATGAATGATTTTAGTCATCTATTAATAAATACTTTAATTATCATAACTCTCTCTCATAATCTCATCGTGTTCACTCAGCTCATGTAATTTCCTCTCACCAGCACCCTTAAAATCAATGTTCAAAGGGTTAACATCCCAACAAGACTTGTGTTGAAACTCCATAGGTACATGAAAACATTTCACAAAGAATATCCTATTAGAAGACATACCTATTAGGGGTTTGAAAGTAGATCTATAATCCAATAAATTTTTACCATGTTTAAGAGACCAATCCTTATTAAAATTGGACACAGTTTTCTCAAGTATATGTTTCAATTATTTGTTTTAAATTTACACTTGTGCACTATACTGTAGATGATAATGAGTACCCATTTCATGAACACAACCATATTTTTCTATCAATTCTTTAAACATAATGGTCTTAAAATGTGTTCTATTATCATTGACAAAGGCTTTTGGGACTCTAAATCCTCAAAATATATTCTTAATTACAAAATTAATTATAGAATTGCCTTTATTCATGAGTATGCAACTACCTCAACCCATTTTCGCATATAATATACAAGAAAAATAATATAATCATTCCCATTAGATGATGGAAATGGTCCGTTGTAATCTAAACCATAGACATACACAATTCTAACTTCTAGAATTCCTTTTTGTGGTAACTCATTCTTCATACCCACATTTCTTATCCTCTGAAAAAATACACAGCCAAACACATAGATAATAGCGTCCTTACAAATAGTGGGACAATTGAATCTAGATTATAAAACATTTTAATCAATCCTTTCACCATGATGGTGAGCTCCCCAAGGTGAGGAGTGGAAACTCTATAAGACAGGAAACATATGGTCCACAAGAATTCATCTCCTTAGAATACCATCAACACTTCTCTTAAATAGCATGGGATCATCCCATAGATATTATTTAAGTTCAGAAATGAATTTATTCCATTGATTATTTGAATAAATTTTGGGAAAGACACCTACGATGAGGATGTTGGGAAAATATGCAAACCAAGATGATTTCTTAACAGAAATAATGAGAAGTTTCTCATCAGGAAAGGAAGAGTTGATCTCTCTAGGATTTTCAGATTGAGTAAGAGGAAGAATATATAGGTGGTCAATAACAATATTTTCATCTCATTTCTTATCAATAATTTTTAAATCAATCTCTTGTAGAAATAAAATCCTTCTAATCATCCTGGGTTTAGTTCCATTCGTAGAAAAAAAATAATTATAGGCTGAATGATCAATGAGAACGATGTATTTTGAACCTATCAAAAATTTTATATACTTATCTAGAGCCCGAAAAATAGCTAGCAATTATTTTTCCGTGGTGGTATAATTATTTTGGGCTTAATCTAGATGTCTACTAACATAATACACCACATTAAATATTCTATCTCTTTTATGTTCTCGAAGATAACCTACAACCATGTCATTAGCATCAGATATAAGTTCAAAAGGTAACATCTAATCACGTTTAGTGATTATGGGTTATGTAGTGAGTTTTTGTTTGAGAAGATCAAATGATTTCAAAATTTTTTCATCAAAATTGAATGTATCATCATTAATAAGTAGACAAAACAAGGGATTAATTATTTTGGAAAAGTCTTTTATAATACTCTAGTAGAAATCGGAATGACCTAAAAAACTACTAGTAACATTATTATTTTCAATGGTGAATATTTAGAATGAATTCAACTATAACAGCATCAATTTCTAGACCAGTTTTGGACACCATAGGACCAAGCACGATACCTTATGTGACCTTGAACTAAAACTTCTCCCAATTAATAAAAATATTGGTTTCAATGCATCTCTATAAAAATAACTCAAGATTTCTAAGACAAGTATCAAAATTGATACCCACAATAGAGAAATCATCCATTGGAAAATAAATTATTCTTTCAATCATATTCGAAATTATAGCCATCAAACAGCTTTTAAAGGTGGTTGGAGCTCCAAAAAACCCAAAGGGCATTCTCCATTAAGAAAATATCCCAAAGGGGCATGTGAAAGTGGTATTTTCCTGATCCTCTGGAGCAATATGAATCTGGTTCTAACTCTAATACCCATCCAGGAAATAGAAAAACTCATTTCCAAGATGCCTCTCAAGAATTTGATCAAGGAAGGAAATTGTAAAATGGTCCTTCCTAGTGGAAGAAGTATGCTTCCTATAATCAATACAGACTATCCAATTTGTGGCTTTCTTAACTTGGAATTCATCATTCTTTTTATTTTTTACTATAGTGAAACCTCCCTTCTTTGGAAAATCCTATATAGGGTAGACCCAAGCACAATCCGAAATGGGATATATAATTCCAGTGTCCATCAACTTAATCACTTCCTCTCTCATAACTTTTTTCATATTTGGAGTTAATCTTCTTTGACACACTACCCTAGGATTATGTTCAGGCTCTATAGGTATATTATGCAAACAAGATGAGGGAATAATACACATTATATCATCTATGGTTCATCTTATGGTAGATTTAATGTTCTTTAAGACATTAAACAATCTTTTTTCTTGGTTTCTATTAAGCATAGTAGAAATTATAACCGAAAAAGTGTAATTCTCACCCAGAAATGAATATATAAAAGGAGAAGGGATTAGTTTAAGTTTAAGAGTGGGTGGTTCTACAGTATATGTACTACTCTTAGGCCTTGGAGGTCAAATAAATTAAACATAACTCTTCTAAAGAGAATTTCATGTAGAATGATTTTCAATCTGTTGCTCAGATTCAGAAATAATAGTGCTGCTGTCCAAAGTGGATAACACACTGTCTAGATTTTCCAAATAAGAATTCAAAAATTTTATCGAAGGAGAATCATCACATTGTCTTAGAAAATCTCCCTCAACAACATAAAACTGTTCAGCGTTGATGATGTAAACATGAATAGCCTCAAATTCACTCAAAATATCTTATGATCAGAAATAGTGGAATCTTTTCCAGGAGAAACTGAACCGTTATCCATTTGTAGAATGTTTTCCAGATTCAGTGATCGAGCAAAATTTTGACCTTCTAAGACCGATTTAACAATATTTTAAGCTTCTCAAATATCTTATTCAGTAGATGATCAATTTTCATATTCTTCAGTGTTTCCAATTGAGTTCACATATTTTATGTAATCTACCATTTAACATTTTTTATAAAAGGTTGGTCCTTTAACATTTTTAAACACATTGAAATCTTATTTTTGTTTACTAATTTTGAAAATTAATTGATCCTTTTAAACATTAATAACAGCACCACCTGTGGCAATGAATGGCCTAAACATGATGATCTGAACCTCTTTATCACACTCCATGTCTAAGACTAAAATGTATGCAGAAAGAAACAACCTCGCTACCCCAACTAGAAAGTCATATATCCTACCCACAGGATGAGTGACATGTCTATCAGCAAAATACAGTATGACTATGGTGGTTTGAAGATCACCCAACCTCAACTTTCAAAACAGTATGTATGGGATAATATTACTACTAGCACCTAAATCACACAAACAGTTGATCTGATCAGAATTTTTTAGTGTGTAGGGTATGAAAAATCTACCAAGCTCTTTCTGTTTTGGTGGGAATTTTTTTTCATAACATTACTACAATATTCATTGAGGTTTCAGGAAACAAACTCTTATAGGTTATTTTTATAACAAACAATTTTTTAGAGATTTCATGTAATATGCTATTTGAATAAATTCTTGGTTGAATAGAATGTTTACTTGATGTTTTTAAAGGATACCAAAGAACTGAAGAAGTTCATCCCAGGATTTACTTTGGGGTTTCTACATCTCAGGGAAAGAGATGAATGGGGAAACAGTTTTTAGGATAGTAGGAATATCCATCACCACTTCCTCATCTTTTTATTTTCCTTTATTCTTTTTATTTTTAGATAAATTCCCATCTTGTAAATAAATTAGGTATTGAGATTTTGATCATTATAAAGACACTTCTATGAACATCCTTCATTTGTACAAAGAAATTTTTTGATACCAAATTGAATTAGATTTTTATTTTGGTCATTTTCATGGGATTTTTTAGCAATAGTTTGAGTATTCTGCCAACTTCTAGTGATAAAATCCATAGAATTATCTCTAGGGTTAATCCTAGTTGTACTAGGAAGTATACCTTTATTCTTAAATGAAAAATCTCTAGCAAGTTGTAATAGTTGTGTTTCCACGTTCTGAATTCACACATTGGTTTCCATTTTATCTAACTCATATTTATTTTAATGTTTGGTTAGGTGAGTCATGTATCTTTCCTCTTGAGTGTAAATTTTGTTCAATATTAGACCACTATTTGACGACATTTTATTATCATTGTTTCCTTATACATTTTAAGACTCACCATAGTGTTGATATTGAAAATTTCATCTTTGTTTATTCTGATACTTTAGGGCAGTGGATTGGTTAATTAGGCGTTGATCTTTCCAGGACAAATTTGGATGGTTCCTATAGCCTTTATTATAACTGTTTGAAAATGGATCTTCTTTAATAAGAACTTTAGGACCATAGTTTACAATTATTGAATTTACATTCTTTTGGGATGGAAAATCAAAATTAGGAAAAACATTTTCACTATCCTTGAACATACCACACTGGACACACTGTTCCTCTAAAGATTGGTTGGTGCTTTGACAGCCAAGTTGATTTACAAATTTATTAGAGTTCTGGTTCATTAAATATTGAAGTTGGTTGGTGATTTTATCCAGTTGATTTTTTGTTTAATTTGTTGAACCATTGTTAAAATTAACATCTCTATTGACTCTTTTTCTTCTTGATTTTTTTATATTGTGAATTCAAGGCATGATTATTAAATTAAATTCTAAGTTCCTCATATGTATTGTCAATATAATTACACATATAATCCTGATCAACTAGATTATGTACAGAGGAGAACATCCATTCATAGACAGTGTATAAGGCCCTGGCCTTAAACCTTACATAATAATGAATTAACTGAATAATTGACATTGAGGATCTTTTCAGGTTTAGAGTTTTAGAGAATTAGGACATAACTATTACATTTCAAAATATTACAAAGTAGACACTTCTACTAAGTTTCCATAAAATAAAAACTCTTAAAAATAAACATGTCTAGTTTCATATTTTAGATAGCATGACTATTCCTTGATCCCATCCATGACCCTATTCCACATTAAGTCCTATGAAAAACATTTCAAAAAACATGGGGTGAGCATAAAAAGCTCAGTAAAGGATATAATAGTACGAAAGGAAAACATTAGTCCATCCATGAAATCATACTTTACACATAAAACATAATCACATACCTCATAAAATCATGAATAAATCATAGAAATCATAATATATAAAGGTAACTTGGGGTATTCATAACATTCTTACGTAGGGAGTAACCCTGATGGTTACATTTGGAATACCCATCACAGTATATTCCCTAAATCGCTTCAGAGAAACCTTAACGTTTAACTCCTTCTCGTTACCCAATGCATTGGAGATCTATATCAGGCTCACCCGCCCTTAGTTTATCATGGAACCACTCGTCTCCATAAACAATTCCCAAGAACCTTAACATAATCACATCACATAAAACATTCATAAAAGAAACATAACATTTCCACTTTTCAATCACAACATATCAATACAACACATTGATATAAAAACATTATGAAAACCATTTTCAATACCAAAATAAAAGAAAAGTAAAATAGGTTATTTTTTTCATTAAATAAATGTTATGGCTTGTGGAGGAAGCTGAAACTCAAATAATGGTCACGACGACGGAGAAGTCGTTGTCGCCGCATATGTACGACAAGAAAAACATTCCCTATTGTCGTTTAGTAAACGCTTCGTATAAAAAGATTCCTTTTAAATTAACGTAAAATTCAAAGGGGTTTATACACTATATAAATGAATGTTGTTTATAAAACAAAATATGCCTCAATGAAAGTAGATTCAGACGATGTCCCTTACAAAGACGGTATTCGTGGCATAAGGATAAATCAATTATATAATTATGTGTGAAAAACGAATACACAAAATATAAGTGGATATTAAGTGTAAAAAACCATCATAGGTAATTCACACATATTCATAGAACGACATATTCAAGGAGTATATGTTTATCCCAAATAATCAAAATTTGGTTAGGAAGTTCCTTTGCAAAAATTCGATAGCCTAACGACGTCACTTCAAACTTCAGAAAATGAGTTGATGAGAGATAAAAAATTTATCTCATAAATTGGACATAAAATTTATATCAATAATGATATAATAGAACATTCCCCAACATTACAATATGTAAATTAAAATACCCAAAAAAAGAGGTCTTTAAAAAGAGGAGGGTGAAAGGTTCCCTTACCGACTTGGGTATCTTTCGAAACATACACCCCATGAATGAAGGACAATACAACATTGATGTAAATACTCATAAAAAAAATTATATTACACCAAGAGTAGAACAATGGTTAGTACATATATCACTCAAAGTAAATGGTGGAAAATGTAGCATAAATCTCAAGGGAATAAAAGTGAGACGAAAACTCCATTACGAAAACTCAGCATCCTAACGACGCCGCTTAAAACATCCAAAAATGGATTGATGAGATCAAATAGGGTCTCTCATCATCTTATCATAAAATGTACAGCAAGAGTAATATAAAATAAAATCCCCCAACTTAACAAAGAGGATCTTAAAAGAAGTGACATAAAGGAGAGTGCTTAAAAAGAAAGAGAGAGGTTGGATCTCTTATTAAAATTTGGCAGCCTAACAGTGCCACTCAAAACTTCAAAATGGATTGATTAGATAAAATAGGGTCTCTAATCATATTATCATAAAATTTACAGCAAGAGGAATATAAAATAATATCCCCAAACATATGAAACAGGAGCTTAAAATAAGTGACATAAAGGAGAGTACTTGAAAAGAAAGAGAGGGGTAAGATCCCTACCTCATATCTGACTTGACTCGATCATTCTTTAATATCCTAAATAATAAACATGAGTTAATTTATACTTGCTTAAGAACCTTTATCAAGTTAAATATTCCTTTTATATCACTTATTACCATGTCTTGAACACTATTTAATTATTTAAGTTAATAACGGTCGTTTTAACGATCATTTCTACTTGAGTCAAAAATAAACTCTTTATAATTACAATTTTGTTCATGGGGTAAAATATCAATTATATACAGATTTATATTAGTTATTTAGATATCATATATATCATATATATCAATTTTATAGATGCATTTATAATATTACATAACATTTAGAGGTAAGAAATGAAATGCACCGTTCTTGGAGACGGTAAACCGTACGTGCGGATGAACGCTACTTCCATTTCTATTTCATATTTAATGGAATGAAAACATAATTATACATAATTGTATTAAAATTACAGTATGTTATAATATATAATATCATTAAATCTATCCTTTATATGTACCACATATGGTATTAATGAATCAAATCACTTGGAGGGGTTGATAGTCCGCAATTCGTAAAATGAAGATATCGCGTTTACCCATAATGGAAACCATAAAGGTATTCCATAAATAAAAAATACATAAGTTTAAGGAAAACATAAACATATTATATATCATATATAAATATAGTGACATATTAATGTCCACCTTTGAAGGTGTTAAAAGAATATTGAACAATCATCATTTCGTGAGGCAGAAATTCACTATCCACAGAGATAATATGTTCTTTAACTATTAGATGTAGGTGTGTGTAAGTGTAGATCGAATCCTTCTTATAAAAACATCCTAGTATATGGAAGATAATTGTGTTGTTACAAATGAAATTAATAAAAAGAGTTTAAAGGGTTTGATATGCAATATAAAACAAAAGAGCACGAGTGAAGACGTTACCTTAAAATCGTGAAACTCTTTTTGATTTGAGCTCAAAGGATTCCATGGAAAGGATTATGCCCAATGGCGAGGCTTACTGATGAAGAGAGGTATGTGGAAAGATGAAATGGGAAGGGGTTGGCTGAGCCAAAGGCTTGAGAGGTGTGGGTATGGTGGTAGAGGTGGGGGCCTTTTATAAGAGGAGAGGAGGGGCACTCATTGAAAGTTATAGAATATTACTTTATTATAAAATGATTTTCGGATTTTAAACATACCAAATGGATATATTTCGAGGATATGGTGATAAGGTTTCGGAATCCACTCATCCAATAGGTTTGTGATAAGTGTAAGACTTATATTTCACCCTATCTTCTCATTTTATTTAAATCGTTCCTTTATGAGGTAATCACTGCATCATCACGGTGTCATAAATAAATTAATTTATTTAATTTATAAAAATTATAAAAAAATATCATTATGTAGGAAATCATTTTATATTTCCAGTAAATATTTATAGTTAAAAATATGACTTGTATAACCCCATGTAAAAATTGATTTAGTAAAACAACACATGTTTGTGACATTTTAATTTTAACTTTAAATAAAAAGGTATTAATGTAATTTTCCAACCAAAGTGGCTCCATGGGGTCCCCAAGTTGACCCTTGGATTTTCTTGGTTGGCCATGACTCATAAAATAAGGGTAGTACATGTGTCAAGGTCATTTCATATTATTAAAACATTATTTTTACCTTAAATTACACTAATTACTTTTAATCGTGATTAATAAAACATAAAAGTTACTACTCACAAAAAAATATATTTTAATCTTATTGAACCAAATTTTACTTATTAATGAAAATCATGTATGTCGGATTTTTGAAAATCAAATAACAAAAGTGGTAAAGTTTAATTTAAATGAAAAATCAGTTTCTTTAACTACCACTTAGTGTTTCCACTATTCATAAAAAATTTAAGTTTTTCAGAAAATTACCAAAAATTCACCCTAAGTTATATTTGATATTCCGAATTCAAAAATAATGCCTATTTTTAAAAATTCAAAAACATATAAGTTGCATTAATTAATTTAATAATTAATTCCCACTGTCAAAACAAATAGCTTGTTTTTAAGAAACATTATCTATTAAAAGATTGACACTTGTTTAAGTCCAATTTTAAAGTGAAAATAAATCCAATGACCACTATTGTATTAAATGGTAAAAATATATTATAATTTCAATTTAAAACCAATTCAAAAGAAAATCTAATTATATTAATGAATTAGATTAAAAATTGGTTTTGAATTAAAAAAAACATTTTTCATTACTCATTAAAAAATGAACTTTATCAGAAAAATACCAAAAATTTACACAAAGTAAATTTTGATGTCTGATTCTAAAGAAGAGTTTTATTTTGTCAAATATAACACATAAAATTTTAAATTAGTGGATTTAAAAGAGGTTCGCCATCAAAAGGCGTTTAATTGACCCTTTAAAGAATATTAGAATATTTACGCTTAAAATTGGATTCATTCATATTTTAAGCCTAAAAAATTTATTGGATAAAAGAAAAAATATTTGACAAATATATATAACGATTTTTTAATTATTTTCATTCATTCCTGCCATTACAACAGCTAGGCATTTACTAACATTTTAAATTATATTATTTTATTATTAGAGTGCAACGTTTGATTTCAAAGAAAATCGTTGTTGCGTATTGGGTACGCCATTGAGCATAACATCCCCTTTAAAGTAATATTAATATTTTATTCAAAAATATGGATAAATATAAAAAATTTATATTTTTATTTACTTGGGGTGTTACACGGTGTCCATGGGAAGGTGATATGGGAGTTGATGATGGGAACACTACCTAATCATATCCCTAATTCTATCCTAAGATTCCAGAAAAGCCTCTCCATCCTCCTGATAAAAACTAGTTATTATTGCTCTGAGTTCTCCTTTTAATCTTTGGGGAATGGATTTTATTATGAATTAGTTGTATACATGATCCTAGTTTTAATAAATATTGTCATCTAGACTCAGAAACCATGTCCTAGCATTCCCTTTAAGGAAAAAGGCAACGTCTTTCAATCTTAGCACATTTTTTGTGTGTCCTAAGAGAGGTAGTTGATGCACTGTATTATAGAGGTCTCTAATGAAGGTAAGAGAGTCCTCATTTGAGAGTCCATTAATAGTTGAGAAAAGCGAGATGTGTGTCTATTTTAGCTCATAATTTCAGGCTCTACGAGATATATTAATGGAAGATGGTTTTATTGAATCTTTAGGGAGGTTGAATTCCATCATCTGATGCATTTCAACTTTAGCTATGAGTTCTGGTTCATTATTTTGAAATTTCCTATCAAGAACTCTATTATCTATGTTATCCATTTCAATTTTATTTCTTTCATCTAAGAGTATTACTGTGTTTGTCTATTTCTATGTTCAGTGGCTCTAGAATAACAGTAGAGTGTCTTGTTCTCATGAAAATAGAAATAGAAAATATTTAATAGTAATTAAAATAATAACAATTCAAGATGAAATCACTCAATTTTTTTTACAGTTTCAAGTGTTTCTAATTTTTTGAGGTTTTTATATGATTTTTTAAATTTTTTAAAGTAATGGCTCATGCCTTTCCTAGAAATGTCTACAAAAACATGACCATCAATGTCGTTAAAGACAGTTAATGTTTAAAATTTATAATACTACTAACTACGGTATATGTGGAAAGCAAGGTCGAACCCATGTGAAGGTGATTATGACCACTATTATTCAAGAAACATTCAAAAGACCCCACTGTTGAAAGTAGTAGGGTATATTTTCTATTTTTAAAACATCAAAAATTTTTAATCGAGTCTATTACAAAGCTCAAATGAAACACCAAAATCTTTTTGATTTTTTGTTATAAACTGTAATGAAACAAGAAACAGTCTATCTATAGTATGAAAAAAATATATAAAATGCTGATAAGTGAACAATCAAGAGAAATACATCCGAGGAAAATTCCAAATTCTACTGGTTTTGAAAACATTATTTCTCACGATAGTCACTACAACAAGTACCACTAAAAAAGAGTGGTTTATTTTTCTCTCCATGAGATAAATCACTCAAGATGAAAAATCGTGGATTTCTCCACTCCATGATTAATCTACAGTGATAATTTTGATTTAAAAAAGATGACAGAATAAACTCACCATTAGTTCTGTACTTTTCATTTCAATTAAAATGGTTATATAAATTAATCCAAAATTAGGCTCAGTAAATGATTTTGTAATTATGAGATTATGTTCTAGATGTATGTTTCAATTGAATGCAATCAGGTCTTATCTCGCTGATCAATTCTAATCACATTATAAATGATAGTGAGAAGATGGAAGGAAGATAAAATGTAGACTCAATTTTTAACCCTGAAATGGAATAATTATCCCAACTTTATCTCTATTATGTATACTAAAATTATTCAATTACAAAGAAAGAGAAATGAATGTAAACAGAGTAAGATATCTCCCCCTCCTAGCTTGAATAGTTGCTTCCCAATGCCCTTGGGTCTCTAAGAGGTTGTTCTTTGAGAAGTGCTCCCAGATTTCCCCCCCATGTTTTCCTCTACATGGAAGTATATGACTGAATGTATCCCATGAATTCTTCCTCTAATTCATCAAATAAATCCCCATTTCACTACAGCTCTTCTTTATACATCCATTGACACCTGCTACTCGTCACCCATTATTTTCCACCAAATTCAATGTTCAAGCACTTGAGCACTACACACGTGCATTTTTTCATGACTAGAACATCATTATAAGTTTTTACCTTGTAACAAACTCCCACTATGTTAGTTATGCGAACGTGGACACTTTTTAGGCTTTCGTGTAAACCTGCACTGCTAAAACAAAACAAAATAGTTAAATCATGAAGAAATTTAAATAATAGTTATTATTTTAAAGTATAATGTTATAATACATTTTAAAAAGTTAAGTAATGTTATTAAATAAAAATCGTAATTGATGATTATTATAAAATATTACTATTATGATTATTAATTTATTAATAAATATTTAATTTAACAAAAATATTATGTTTTAAATTTTATTATTATTAATAATGTGATTTAATTTGTGTTAGTATTAATAATAAATAGATAGTTTAACTTAATTAGATTCTTAAATTAGATCAAAATAAATTACTTCATTCATTTAATTATTGTACATATTTTAATTAAATTAATTTGTTAAAATAACTATTTTAGATAATAAATAACTTAATTTAAAAAGTATTAATGTATATATTTTAACTTCATTTATTTTTAATAGTTTGTCTTTTATTATATTTTATAACTTATTTATTTATAAATATTATAGTAGCTATATCGTAAAATTATTTTATATAGTATTATATTTATTTATTTTATTTACTAATTATTTGTTCTTTTGTTAATTAATTTATTTATATTTTAGTTAAACTTATATCCTCCCCCCCCCCCAAATTGGCGCTATACGGGGATTTTGGCTTCTTTGAAAAGCCTCCAACTCCTCTCATCAGTAGTGGAAATTGGCTACATGCATTAGTAATGGCTATGACTTCAAGCGTGTGAGTTCTAGCAGTATCCTCCTTCCATGGCACCCTCTGATTACTTACATCGGTGTAGCACGACCTCCTTAGACTGGTATAGAAACACGGATCAAGAGACTCACAGATCTGGTGGTGGACAACCTATCTCAATAGATAGTAGTGAAGGAACCGACCTCTTATAATGTTAACTCCACCAGTGGTGGGATATTCCACTTGATGGAGTGTGATTCCACCTCTAGTAGATGGCGACACAAGCTCTTCCTTCAGCTCATCTTGGTTTAGATCTAAGGTGAGGTGAAAGCGATGATTCTTCTCCAAGCTTAGCAGCAGTAACATGTGATTTATTGCTTCTCTAGAACCGAAGTGGTGAAAATGAACTATGTTATAATTGAATATAGATTAAGTGAAATGATGGAATTTTTTTATTTTTTTATGTATAGAATTATTCTGGCTGTAAAAATATGGGAGCAGTGGAGAAGTTTAATGGGTTTGTTATTCAAAATTTTGTCCGAGTCTTGGTCTGTTGTGGATGTGGGAAGAGATTGAAATGGTGGGATAAGATGTCATACAACTGTAAGACCAGTTCATGAAAAATGGTGCCATAGTTTATCACAAAAGGTGATAGTGTCAATGCAGGGAGTGAGATAGTAAAGGTGGTGAATAGTTTAGGTGAGAAGCAAGGAACCAGTGGCACCAGTTTGATATTAGAATGGTAGAAGAATTAAATGGTAACACAACAGAAGAGAGTTACAATGGAACTGGTTTAAGGAGGTTTCTTGTGTGACTGTGAACATGGTGGAATAGTAAAAGAAATTTTAATGTGGTATCATAAATGAAATGGTACGTGGTGGTGTGGTTCCACCATGAAATGGAAATGGTGCATGGTGGTGCGGTGCCATTGTGAAATGTAAACGGTGCATGGTGGCACCGTGACAGTGGTGAGACCTTGAAATCAAGGAAGTACAGGGGAAACTGTAACAATATTTTTAAGACAATAATGAGAGAGAGTTAGACCTATGCCCCCGTGACTATAGAATTAATCAGAAAAATGTTATTGAAAACAAATTAAATTTCAAATAATGTGTAAAGAACATAATTAATTTAAAATAAAAATCAACAAAAATAATTGAGACTCAAAAACAAAAATGAATTTATGAAAAAATTAAAAATAGACTTGAATTATTAAATGTTTAAAAATAAAATAATAAATTTGAACTAAATATAAAATTAAATTGAATGTAAACTATATTATTTAAAATTTATAAAAAAACATAAACGAAACAAAAATATAAAAAAGTTAAATTATTAAAAATAACTAAAAAAAAAAAAATTATTTAATGTATATAGTCAAATATTTTGTTATTAAATATTTATGTTCATTAATTAAATTTATTTAATGATATTTAGTAAATGTAATGTGTTTTTAAAATTAAATTTAAAATTAACGACTTGTTTAAAGAAATCTATAAATAATGTTATTTTGATTAGTTATTTTAAATTAATTACGTTTTAGTACATGAATTGAAAATTTTAAACTAAAAAATAATTCAAATTTAATTAAGGAGATTAATTAATTAATTAATAAAATAGTAAAATTATAATTAAGAATGTTTAGAAAATAAACTAAATAATAAATTGTTAGACTATAAAAATGAACTAAACTATAAATTTTCTATTTTAACACTTAAAAAACAAGAATAATTATAAAAAATTATTAATTGAAAATTTTATTAATAAAAATACAATTGTGCAATTATTTATTAAAAATAATTAAAATAAATAATTACATTGATAACGATTATTTAAAAATATGTACCAAAACATGTGTTTTTAATGCCACATTAGCATGCTATAAGCATCCATGTTTCCATGAGACTACTTTAGCTCACAAGACATTGAGGATAACATCCGACATTGAACATCGACCACAATGTTCATATGTTTCTCATAGACTAGGAAATCCACATCACTCAACTCATTGGAAGGAGGATCAGGTAATTTTGACTCCCGCACGTAAGACTTATGTTCGTGGCATAGGATAACCCCAATGTGTCTAAACCATTCCTGGAAGTTTCTGTCAGTGAGAATGATTTCATTATCCAGAATTGATCGCATGGATTGTGTGGCTGGCGAGCTTTTAATTTTTATTCTACAATTAAAACAACATATCATTAGTAATTTATTGATTTCATTTTATGAGAAATAATATATTTTTATTATGTCTATCACTATTCTGTCATTTCCCAATGGCCCTCACCATTGAACTCATAATGTCCAGTTTACATGACATTCTAGTGTCAAGGATTCATATTCCCCTTCGCATAACCCCAACAATGGTTTGTTAATCTATTAGAAGGTATTTTTGTAAGAATGTATTTTCCAACTGCAGACTTGCAACTTCTTGATTTTTTTAGTGGGCTCCCTAATATTGAAATCGTCACTTTGTATTTCCTCAACTCCTGACTTTGACATTACACCATTTCTAGAAAGGGCTAATCCTGTTGACGTAATATGGTTAAGTCAACCTAAAACCTTTCATAAGGGATTCCTATCTAAAATTATGTATCCCAATAAGGGTTTCTCAAACAAAATGTTTAATTTTGTTTTTTCCCTTAATCTTGTAATGTAATGCATTGTCTGACTTAATATTGTATTTGAGGGATTTTATCCCTTTTGCGTGAGTTTCTTATTATCATCATAGCTTTCTTGTTAATATTAAGTGGAACTTACTTAATTTATTAAACTTTTCTAGATAATATTTACACATATGATTGGTTTGTTTCAGTTATATCTTGCATGCCTATTTAATTCATTAATTATCTTATTGTGACAACACATCCATAATGATAAACCATGTAACTGAAAATATATAACAAAGAGAATGATCAAGAGCTTTATTAATGGTTAGTTTATCTATTGGTTGATATATTAAACCTAAACTAGGGAGAAACATTGAGAACCTTTCGGTTTCGTGTTTACAGCATTCCACACATCCACCTCTGTATCTCATGGAATTGGTTTCATATCTTCTCCATCTTGAACCCCCTCTACTAGCTTGGGAGTTCCATCCATTACATATTACATTTTTTAACTGACATGCAGGTGAAGGGTAAACAAGGGTTTTAAATAATAGAAACATTTGGAACGCATCCCCACATATTAATGATGAGAAGGCTCACGAGACAACAATTTTAATTTAAATAAATAAATTAAAAGAATCAATCTCCATACAAAGGCCTTGGTTTAGATCATGATCATCCATACATGCAATGATTTTTATTCATAAATAAAACTATCATTCAATTAGTTAATCATCCTTGTTTAAGATAAATCAGGTTTGAATCCATTAATTATCATCATAAATTAATCAATAATTTTATCTTAAATCATTTTAAAAATTTCCTTGAGATTCTAATCCATCAATATTTTTAAAAAATAAATTCATTTAAAATTATCATCATATACAAATTTTACCTTGTAGGTAACCTGGTGAATTCCTATTCATAACAACCCAATGAGTATGAATGACGATTACATAGATGATAAATTAAACACAGATATATAACACCTATCATGCATTCTGCTATAACTTTACATCTACATGATGGTACACATCTCAATGTTTTGTATAATATAATAATGAATTTTAATAAATCTATGTAATATGGATGAGTACAAGGTGTATAGTTCCAAATACACAATGTGTACAATTTCTCATCATCTATCTGAATTACAATCCGGGGGAAAATGCATGTGAGTGTTCTTCATAAATATTTGGAGTACAAGGTGTGTCCAGTAGGCCACACGGCGTGCAGTTCCTTGTTACACGGTCTCCAGCTAGGCAATCCATGTATTGGGTACACCTTCCAATCCTAAAAAGAAGGGACTACACATTGTGTCCAGGGGGCCACATGATGTGTAATTTGGAAACCATATGCCACCTATTCCTGGATAACACATAGAGTCATTAAAACTTATAAAAACTCCAATGAGACAACATGGTTTGGAGGACAAGACCTGGTGCATTGATCCATGGCTACAAAGAACGAACGGCCAAATACACATCACAGGTTCTTATGTTGTATAGACATGAGTCATTGCCACCTCCGAATTAGGACCTCTGTTTTATTTTAATAAAAATTAAAAGAAAAGACTGTATCTATAAGGTGAACAAGAAATGAAAGAGGAGGAACAGATATAAAGATTCTGATTTGCAGAACGATTAACTTTACACGTCATAACTAAATTATTATGTGCATAAATAAACAACAAAATATTTAACTAAATATAAACTATGATTTAAACCCTCTGATACCACATGAAGGTTCTCGGTGCAATGGATGTGTGGTTGGGACATATCTCATCTTTTATTTTTATCACGATCAAGGATTATTCTTGGATCAATACGACTATGAATACTAGTATCCATAGAAAAGAATCAAAGTGTAAGATAATGAAAGAAGAGGTCCAAAACCATTGTAGAGGAGCCTCCACATCATGTATATAATTTATTTAATTAATAACATAAATAAAACAAAATATGGATATTCTGTATCTAATTCTTTGATGATGTTGATTGTCCATAATGACCCTTTCAGATTATCTTGTTGCTCTTGCAAGGATCTAAACCTTAATTCTTCTAATAGTGATCCACATGTGCCCCGATGGCCTCCGATTGGAACCACTAATTCTCTGGGTTCTAGTGCGGAAAAGCGAGTGTCTTGAGTCGTTCATTCATGATCTCTTGTTCTTCAACCTTGAAGAACATCTCTAAATCTTGGGAGGGGCGCAGAGAGGATTCGAGAGAGAAATTGTTAATCTCAATAATTCTCAATTCACCGAGACTTCGTTTCAGTACATGTCACCGTAGATATATGTGCATATTTATTAGCATGGGTCTTAAGTTACAATATTTTATTGCATAATAGAAATTTAAAAAATTCATTACAATAGAGAAAAAGATTCTATTATTAACAATACCACATCATTATTTATGGTTCCCCATCTTGTGAAAAACTGAATTATAAATAGATTTCCGCGTCACAAAATAATAGAAGCATTATTTTAATTTGTGCGATCTAGTTAAATAATTATTTATTTTCATGTAATTTTTTTTACTACCGTACGAACCTTGGTCATCTCAAACTACACTTACATTTATTTACCACCTGAATAAATAAATAAATACATTATTTTCTTAAATAAATATTTTATTTTAAAACTAGTAAATAAATATTTATTAAATGTTCATAAAATAAATAAATATATTTTTCCCACAATCTAGTGAATAAATATTTATTTAATTTATGCAATCATTTTATCTTGAAAAATATTATTCCATTTTCTTAAAAATAATATTAATTAATTAATTTCCAATAGAATTTATCTGAGACCACCAGAAATAGTTAGTGTGTTACCCTCGAGGATTTGTTATCATTGGCATCAGGCAGGCTTGCCAAACGTCCATGTGTACTGTCTAGAAATGTGTTAAGTCACCCAAGAGAAAGAACTTAAAATCGCAACAATAATATCCACATACGAACGCTCACTATTTAATATAATCCCATTGAATCAATAACTCATCAAGATGGTTTCATGATAGTGTCATCAACTTTTATGCTTTATTTGTCGTTATTTGACTATCTAATATAAACACATTGTTACACCACTACCATGAAATTTCACATAATGGTTCTATTTCAATCAAAGGGCTGATATATCAACTTCCATAAATGGAAGGAAAAAATCTTACCTCAACTTATCCATTAATAACATGCCACCCGTGACACACCTAATGTACCCTACATCCGGTAAACTGTATGTGTGACCATTTTCATCAGTAAGTCAATGTGAAAGATTATTGACCCATATTAATGATAATATTAATGTCTAAGGATCATTACACTAGCTCGCAGATAGAAATATAAGATGACACCAAAACATGCGAAATTCTTACTGACAGGTCCTTTCCCATAATCATTTTTCTTGGAGATTATCAGGTGGGATCTACATGACTGGAAGTCTCATCTTCTTACAAGTACTCACACCATAAATTCCGCATTATATGTGTTCCATCATAGTATGTCATCAAAATATAGATATAAATTTAAGAATATTATTATATCATTTCAAGGTTCACATCATAGTAGGGAACAAACATGACCTTATCAATGAAAAAAATACTCTAGGAAATTATTACATCATAGTCATGAAGAAGAATGGAAAATATGTAATAAGATGTTCAATATTTATATACATTAAATTTAAATGTAATCAGAGTATAACCAGTTTGTTATTGGACACCAAATTTTATAGCTAGCATATAGATTTTTTAATTGAGTTAGATAATGGTCATGTACTCTACACATAGTACATTGAACTATTAGTGGTACCTAAGCATGATCCTCATTCTCCTCCATTTATCTATTAATTTTCATAGTAATTAGTTGATTTATGCCCCAATTTCATAGATATAACAAATCTATTAATTCATCTTAGAAAATTTTTGAGTTCTTATTACCACATTTAAGATATATTTGAAGTTTAATCCTCTCTCCTTCATGTTCCTTATCAAGATAAAATTCATGAAATTAAAATTTCTCTTTTTGGGTGTATTAGAACATTCTGTTATGATCATGTTATTAATCATAATATTACATTTTTTTGGAATAATAATAAGGTTTATTATTCCATATCCCATTTTATTTAGTTACTCCTTTTTATGGTGGCTTCATCATCCACCACATTTTTTTTCTATGATTTTTTCATGTTCCATATATTGATTAAAAAAAACAATAATAATGTGAGTAAAAAACATCAATAGTGAAAGTAAATATTATTATGATTATGAAAATCATTCTTAAGATGTTCTAAAGTAAGAAACATTATTTTTCCTCACTGAATTTTATTATTATCTCATACTACAAAATAAAGTATTAGGGACTCAAAGATTATATCCACTAATTTTACATTATCTATTATAATGAGAATATTGATTAACCAAATAATATCCTAGGTGAGTGTCGATCTAGGTGTACAATATTATTCTCACTAATCATCAACAGGGTGAATACCAAGTGTACCTTTATGTCATATTTGTAGGGTTTTTACTATAAAGAGAATCATTTCCATATATAAATTAAAATTCAATTATCTTGAAATGGATGAAATTCATACTAATCCCTAAAATATCTTCCATAATAAAACATTCAAATGTTATCCAATATATAGTCACATGTCTAAGTCATTCACTAATGTCCTCTAATCATAATCTTTAAGATTAACTAATCCATGCCATGATATCAATTGATGTGACACAAGCATAACATGCATACACATTTCATTATTTTAGATGCATCTTCAAAAAATTTCCCAATAATACACATATATTACATTATTTTATAGGAATATTCAATAAATTTCCACTAAATATACACCCCTAACTCATAAAGGTCTAGTGTCTTTAGATACTGGATATATAATCATCATATTTTATTAATGATCTTTAATATCTCACACAATGTTCCTCTCTCATATTACCCTTCATAGAAATTTATTATAGAATACCTTTCATCATATCTTTGGGAAAATAATAACATATAAAAGGGTGAGCTTAGATGCCCAAAAAATTGTTAAAATATAATATATTAGTCGATGGATATATGATTATATAGGAATAATGCTATGAGACGATTATAACAACACATTTAGTTCATACAAAATCAATCAATGATCATAAATATTGAGTTATGGTATTAAGCTTCAACATTTCAAAATTAATAAATCGTAATAGTGAGTAATAATCACTAATAAATAAATTGAAATAAGATCACATAATAAGAAAATGTCATAGTAATTGTGTGTAATAATTATGTATATTTAAATTAATTTAAATTTTCAATGATCCATAAAAATTCTTTTATAGTGGATAGTGTCCTATATTGGATTTTTATCACTCATCATTTCATCATTTCCTAAGTCAAGGTTCACTCCCAAGACTATCGTAGTGGATAAAGTCCCTTAATCTAATAGGTTCACTACCAAATACAATCTATATTATCTCATGAGATATTAATCATTACCTAATTCATTATAGGGATTTAATAGATCCTTTAACGAGATAATAAAAAACATACAATTGTGTTCCACATGATCATAAAAATATTCTTTAATGCATTTTTCAATAACTTTTGTAAAAGAAATGGTTTTAAAAAATGGTTCATCATATCATTAACATAATCTATATAAAGGAAAAATAGTGTGTCATTAGATCACACCACTTGTAAAACATAATAAATATCAAATAATTTTGACAATGATGAGAAATACCATTGAAAGGGAATTTAAAAATTGTATTGAAGACATGGTAAACTATATAATTACATTAGTGTAGTTAAAAAAACATTTATATATTATTTTATAAAATATATAAATTGAAGAAACATAGATATTTATAATGAAATTATCATATTAAACAATGTTAATGATGATGGGAAAACCATTCATTTGGAAAACATTAAAATAAAGGTTCCTTTCAGACCATTTTTTTGTTGTAAAAAGTTCAATTAAAAATCATTAATAAATATAAGAATGTTTTTTATTCAAATATTGAAATGAAATTAAAAAATGTATAATAATTATGTATAATAATCCATTTATGATTGATAATATCATTAGATAAAACAAATATTGATGAAATAGTTCATATAACAAAGAAGAAATATGGTTACCTTTTAAAAAACCAATTTTTTCTACCCTTTTAGTTACCTAAGTGAATAAAAAATGGAAAACATTAAAACCCCTATAATATCCATTCATGAATAAAATATAAGAGGATGAATGTATATTTATCATATATATACATTCATTTAAAATTTAAAATGGCCAATTCCCAAAAGAAATGTGATTGGAATATAATATTCAACCTGAGGTCCAAACATAAATCAAGTTTTCTTTTAAGTTACACTCTATTTAAAAACCACCATTGTATGACACCATAATCCATAAATAGTTTTCTATTTTTGTAAGAATTAAATACAAACAAAATTTAGAGGAATTGTAGGGAATTATATGGGAATGTAATGTCCGTGATTTCTTTTTCAAAAAGGTTTTAAGGAGTGAGGGGTGGGATGGGAGAGGGGTGTGGACCTTCTTTCCTAATAGATATGGGTGGAAAACATTTAAATACATAAAATTTAAAATATAAGAATGTTATATAAAAGTTCATTTGGTATAAGGGGCCCATCATATCGAAGATAAGATAAGGTAAGGTAAAATATCTTTTCCTAAAACATTTATCCATTGGTATGATATTTGATACATTATCAATTATGTTAACCCCATAATTAAAAACTTTCAATATTATTTGAGGTGAAAACCATTTAATATAGTAAATATTCATTATAATAAAAAATTAATGGGCCTCTTTATCAAATATAGAAATACAGATTCAAAATATGTAAACCATTTTATAAAATTTAATTTTATATGTGAGAGAAATATATTTCAAAATAATTGATTCATATAGAATGAGAATAGTTTTTAGAAGAATGAATTATTAATAATTATACAAAATTTAATCTAATTTTAGTTATATTAAAAACCATTTTATGAATTATATAATTACATATTGAAAAAATTAGCTATAAATTTCATTAATATCATTCATCCAAAGTTAATAATATAATTTATTTTGATAGGAATAGTTCATGTCCATAAATATGTTTTTTGAAAAAAAATTCTGACATCAAATCATTTTATTTTCATTTCTAAAAAATGATTAATAGTAAAAAATATTTGTTTTCAATTTAGATTAACATATTCACAGCCCTCAATCCGAAAACTATGAGATAATTTTCACAATTAAAAATTAATTTTCAATTATATATAAAGTTTTTTTATAACCATAGTATTTTGTTTAATGAATTATATCAATGATATCTGATTATCTAAAAAAATATAAAATGATGGGGTGCTACAACTATGTACAAATTTTTAAGACATTATTAATGTGAAACATTAATTAACCCATGGCCACCCTCATTAAACTCCAAAGGAAATCATTGACGGTTCATTTTTATCATCTGATAGAACTAATCAGAAAACATCTTATCTTGTATCTCATCAATCCTATATATCTTCTCGCATACCTTATATAGCCCCATGATTGATGACTATACAATCATCATACAATATAAGGTCGACTTATAAGGTTATTTGTATAGGGATTTTAATATAACCAAGGTGATAGTGTGGTTAAAAATATTATTTTAAGGGAACCCTGCCTAGGATAAATGAACCCACCAACCCAAATAGTATTCCAATAAAAAAGGCATGGCTTATCCATAAGGACATAAATAGTTCACAATATTTAAGCATTTTTGTTAGGGTAAAAATATTTACTCATCTAGAACATGGTCTCTAAGGACTCCAACACACCTCTCTACAACTATGACATGTATTGAGAGTCATGATCATATTAAATCATTGATGGAGCCTCATGTATCTAGGTTATCTCCTATATATAGTATCATCAAAATACTTCCATAGAAATATATTCCGAATTAGAAACGATGTGGGTCAACAAGGTCAGTTATAAAATAATCAGCCAACTGACATCATGACCTATATCTAATTGTGAATGCCCCATCAAAATTACATCATCATATTATCCTACATTGACATTAGAACATATAGGGGTTGGGATAAACATATGGTAAACTAGATCATTTACATTACATACAGATGAGTGAGGCATTGAGAAATGAATTCGTTCTTGCTTCTCTCAATCATCATCCTCCTAAACCACTGACAATGATTATGGTTCATCTTCACCATCCTTGAATAAACTAATATTTGATAAATGTTGATGTCATTAGAAAAACTCACAATGTAAGAGTTGTAGCACAATAAATCCTTAAAATTTTATATCATTATCTCTATCCTCATATAATTCATTGTGAGGAACTCCTAAGGAAATCTAATCATGAAAAAAATTTATTCGATGTCCCTATGTTTAACCTTCTTTATATTTTAAAGAAGTATAAGGTTCCAATAAATCAATTGGTGATAGTTTATCATACCATATCTATTGGATAAAACATTAATTTGTTAAAATTATTATATGCCTCACCTAACTTCAGGAATAAGGATTTCTATCAAATTGAATGTAGAAAACATCCACTTTCACAAAAGTATAAGCAATATCAAAATTATTATCTAGTAGGAACCATACCCTAAACGTTTGACTTATGTAAATATCTACATAGTTTAATATAAAAATTATACATTGGTTCTATAAATATTTTAGTTGTAACAACCTGAAAATTCAGAGAAAATAATAATAACCTTGATAGGTGTCTAATCACATAACATCAAGTTTTATGAAAATATGAATATGTCATAAAGGTATTATTCTAACATAACCATTGAATTTTTAAGTATGAATATGGGTAAATACATTATCAAATAAAATCATAATGTCCATACTCAAAAAAAATCTATTAAAAAATTGTCAGGAAATAATCAATCTATTTTTTTGAAGCCATTTTATGGTTCAAAATTCATTTTATTAAAAACCAATAGTTCATATATTTATTTAGTTGAAATTATAAATAAATTATTAAACATTTAGAAATTTTAATTTATAAAAAAATAAAAAAAATTAAATAAAATTTATTAAATAACTAGAGGTGGAATTTTATAATTTTATGAAATGACTGATTTTTCAATTAATAGTGAAAAATTAAAATTTTCCAAAAAAAATTTTATAATCATTAAATCTATTAATTTTAAAGAAACATTATATTTTATGTTTTCATATAAATGTTTTATTTGATGTATTTTAATTATAGAAATATAATTGATTCCATTTATATCGGTAATATTTATGATTTTGGTATAAGTTAATTTTAATGCTTAAAACACCATTTCTCCAAATACTGATTTATGTTGCGTTTTATATATTTATATTGAGATTAATTTATATCAATTAATTAAATTTAATATAGGGATATTTATATCATATTCTTAATCAAGAAGATGTAATTTTTTAAATAGAACGATTTTATAGTTTTGACATTTTTTACACTATCTTTTATAAATTGTTTTCATCATAGTATGGGTAAAAATGGTTAAATATGGTTTAACCTTTAGGAAAAGGATTTAAAATTAAAAATTAACACTTCATTATTCTATTGGATATGTTTAGGTAAGACATATCCATGCTATCATAATATATATATATACAATTGGATCCATTGTACATTTATTATAAAATTTATATTAATTTAAGAAATAAATAAATACAAAATTCCACTCTTTTATCAATAATATCTATAATATTTTTCCGAAAAGATAATAGTGGATAATTTAAATTAAAAATTCTTTCTAAAATATTTATTAATTTATTTTATCTTGTTAATTATATTTAATTTTCTTTTGGCGAAAAATTACTTTAATTCCTTATCAAATGGCGATACGATATCGAATCGTTTAATTGAAAAAGAAAATAACTTATATTATAGATAATTATTTTCAGAAATTTTGTATATATATTTTTTTTTTAAAAAATTGTTAAATATAAAAAATTATGGAGGTTTTAGAGGTTTATATTTTAATTCCTTATTTGTAAAGTTGATTTTAAATGAAAATTAATAGAATTGTTACTAGAATTACATTAATGATATTTTATAAAAAGATATCTTTTTTAATAAGATTTAAGAATCATAAAAATAATGTACTTATTAAATTTAATGGAATATATTTTAAAATAACATACTTGTTCAATTTAAGGGTCACTACTATTTTTACTGAATCATTCCTGACTCCAAAAAATTAAAAAACATTGATTTTATGGTAATGTTCAAAATGGTTAATGACTTGGAGGGGGCTAAAAAAATGAAATAAGGGTAAACTAATAAATTAATCTTGATTAAATATTAGTTTATTATAGTTTTTATAATTATAATCATATTTAATTATAATTATATCAATTTAGAGTCACTTTCCCATGATAATTAATTTTATATATTTAATACTTTAAATAATTCAATGTGTGCCCTTCCTTCTCCTATAAAAGGACACATCCTCAACTACATTATTCATAATGTTTCAACCTTAAATATAATCCAATACCTACTATAATACCATCCTATATTACTTTAAAACATCATATAGCTTCTGGTATTTCCAAATTACCATCCATTCAAAAGATAACATGTATGTTAAATAAAGATTCTCAATGAAGAGGTACACCTATTAACCAAACAGTTTCAATTTTATTTCTTCTCATCCTTCATATATATATATTGTATCCACTATAGAATAATGATTTATTTATATTAAATATACTATATTTCTACTATTATTATGTAAGAACCATTATCCACCTTTTTCATATCCATTGTAGAACGATAACATGGATCACATGTATGTGTTGACTACCGCCACCACAAAGCAATATGATTCATTTAAAATTTATGACATACCTGGATAGATATAAGATAAATTTATTGAATATAATATATATATATATAATATAAAATATACTATACATATTAATTATTATTTACCCGTATTTTATTTCTTCTATTGAAATGTTATTACAATGTTCACGTATATGTAAAACATACTATATTAATGAACAATGTGATTCATTTTCTATATATAGATTTTATAAATGAATATATAAATATTTAATGAATATTTATGATATTTATATCATTATTAATATTGTATATATTATGGACCCATGATCAAAGGGATAGACCAAAACAACTGCGATCAAATTCTCATAAAAAAGAAAGATTTAACAGATGAAAAATAAAATTTTATTAATGGTATACTAAGAAATGGGTGATGAAATATAACAATAGGATAATTTTTTATGTATTTATGAGAATGAATATTTTATACAATTATAAAAAATATATAATTATCAAAAAACATTGAACATTTCTTTTAAAGCTATCTGAACTAATGGTAAATGATTTATTGTCTTCTTTTTATTCTTGGATACATATGTCATATTAACAACTCATTTCTTATGTGTGTATTATATACTACCCAATTGAAAATATATACGATCAATAAATTGTTTCCAGGGTATTTGAATATTCATCTGATATTATTATTTCATGGGTCTTAAAATTTCAATGTTACCAAAATTGTATGGGTATTAGGCTATATTGTCATTGTTTTTTAGGTTTTTTTTATTGACACTAATATTTTGAAATTTTTGGATCTACCTATAAATATTATAATTAATTTTATTCTCCTTAATTTGTTTACAAAGAATAAATTTTATTCTATAGATTTAATCTCTTTGTGTAATAAATAAATAAATTGAATGTTTTTATAATGAATCGATAATATTTATCTCATTGTATGAAATTCCTTCTTATTTCATGTACATGTATTCTAATTTTTTTTCATGAATGCTGGTAATATTATATTAATAATAATTAAATTTATTTTTATGAATGGTTCACTATTTATATATTTTTAATGGAATATTCTGATTATTTTCTTTGAGAGGTATTTTTTTACTTTTTACCAAAGTGTGAATGTAATGTCTCTGTTTTAAAAAATGTAGTTTTACCATAGTTTCATGCCGTCATGACTGATCAATGCATTAGAGATTCATTTACATGTTTAAATGGAAATTTTCATGAAACGTAATATAAATGGTATTAAGGTGAAACAAAATAGATAATACAAATAGGAATAGAAAATCATATAAATTTATCAAATATAGAATAATATACCATGTAAATATAATATATGCATATTAGTAAAAAATATTGATAATGAAAAGGAAACACGAAACAAAGGAGAGATATTTATTTTATGAATCCACATAAATAGTTCATAGTAATCATTAAGGGAAAATTAACATAATGAAATTAAAAAGGAGGGGATAAAGGTATACATATATGTAGATGCTATATGAAAAAATATATAAATGAATAATGCTAGAGAAGTATAAAATCACCCGAAATAGAGAAAACTAAGAGATAATCCCCTTCCAGAAATAATTAAATTCTATGTATGAATATATTTTCAATAATGATAGATAAATCACAAATAATTACTATAAGAGTGGGAATATAGTATTTGTTTAGATCCCATGCTTTCAATCGGTTGGAATTTTCAAAGGAATGGAATTTTCTTTTGGTGGAAAATTAAAATCCTAAATCATTATTTGGAATGATATTTTGTATGTTGGAAATAATAAAAATATTATTTTTGATGGGGTTTAAGGGTAAAGAGGTGTATCCGATGATTACAAGAGTTTTAGAATCATTGGTCTTAAAAAAATATCTTCTGCAGAGAAAACATTAGGCACATGGTTATCCCACTATTAGGGAAAATAGTTTATCATAAGAAATATATCATAATAATATATTCAGATAGTTGTATTTTACCATTATAAGGGCCATAGTAAATTTTGTTACTTTGTAATGATTTCTATGGGAAGTCACATACTTGTCACATGGTTTAACTAATCATAAAATAAAAATCTGTTATGTGAGGGTGTCTAGATAGTGAGGCCATTATTATTGGTGAACTCTTTCACAAACCATCTATACAAATCATGTATCTCATTATAAGTATAGGAAATTACCATTTTCCCTTAAAATATTTTGACCTTAAAACCCATTTCACCCTCCAATATTTTTTACTAACATATTTTTTGTGCTACATTTGTTACATGGAATGATCTCCTGACTATAGGTTAAGACTTCTCTTGTACCTCATTGATGTTGTAATATGATGGGCAGAGACATGGCATGGGAACAAAGAATAAAGAAGTAATTGAACTACCTTTTAGATTTGGAGTATTTTATTTATTTATTTTTTCTCGAGTATAAACCTATTGTATATATTACCTTCAATATATTTGCTGCTTGTATTTTCAGATAACCATGATTATGCATGGTCGATTGTATTCAATTATGATTGGGTTATATATTATTATTTTATATCAGGGATTTATTTATCCTATGTAAATTATTTTTTATATTTATTTATATCTCTATTTAGTACCAATCTATAGGGTATAGTCTCTCCAATGTACCACATTTAGATCATTTCTTCTAGTCAATAGCCTATGGTGTTGGAGGAGGCACTTTTGAGGCCTTATCACAAAAAGGTTTAGACATTATTTATATAGTCAACCAGGTAGAGACATGACATATTTTAAAATTAAACATAAAAAATTATATAATGGAATAATTAAAATATAAAATCCTAAAAATAATAGATACTAAAATGGAACCCCTTAATTTAACACTCAACTTGATCAAACATTAGTTTACCATATATTTGATCATATTATAATAGTAATTATATATATACTTTTGTATATATATTTAATTTAATTTTAATAAAATATAGTAATTTATTAATTATTTTTTCGATAGATTAAATATATAATATATATTTAATATTAGTACTTAAAATTGAATAATATATATTTTGGTATTTCTATTATGATCATCATTCTTTATTCATGAGTTTATTATCAAAAAATAAGTAAATATTATAACCAAACATCATACTTCTACAAGATAAGAATACTTTATTTTATTTTTCACCTCTCTAATAAAATAGGATATATATATATATATATATATATATATATCGCCATTTCAGTATTTTAGAGTAAAAAATTTAAGCAAAAAAATTAATATTTTCCTATTATTTCTCAATTTATATTGCATAGTTCACATATATCAATCATCATTATTTACTTTTGAAATGTGAAATAAATAGACTATGTTAATAATAAATTCTATTAAATGGTTATTTTATAGTAAGTTCTATCATGACATAAACAATATGGATGGAATAATAATTTAATGGATTCAAAAAAACAATAGTGTGAAATATCCATGGATGAGAGAGAAATGGAAATAATAAAATGGAATTAATTAATATTATTGATCGTGGTATGATAGAATACATTGAACTGGATGTCATAAAAGAATTTATAGTGTCCCAAGAAATACATTATTCCTAAATGTGTTATAATACCCCCAATATCCAAGAGTGGTTTCTCACGAGTCATACTTAAGAATTAATGGGAAATTTAATTATAGGTTCCACATAACAAGTAATTTACAATTCCTTTATCATATTAGATGAATAAATGGATATGAAATATAATATATATGGTCCATTAGGGATCCTCAAACATAATCATGAGTGTAATGTGAATAAATATTTATATTGAAATAATGGGAATACAAATTATCAATTACATTTCAGTCAAATAAATGGAATAATATTCTCTGTAAATACCATTCAATCCAATAAGAAACTTAATATACATAATACCATAAAGAGTAAATATTTAAGAACAAATGAAATAAAACATAAACTAATAAAATAGCTATTTTTTATGAATATATCCATTAGTTAATGAAAAATTATAAAATCGATTAATATTGTTCAATAGTGATTGTTTAATTGTGATATGTAATATAATCACAATATAAGAGTGTACGAGAACCTTTAAATAAATATGATAGGAAATAATAAAATTATATCAAGAAAATAACTAAAATTAGAGTTTCTTATAATACATTGTTATGAGGAAATAAAATAGAATATAAGACATTGTGAAACAATGAATGAAAAAAAAACAGGGTTAAAATAGAAACCCTTTGGTATAATAATGTAATAAATACCGATATAATGAGATATATTGGGAAACATATTATTGAGGAAATGATATAAATACGATAATACCATTGAATAATAAAAAATTGAACTTATGATTTGGAAGTATAACAGATATTAATGAAAAATTATTACGAATAAAAAGTTATACAGTGTAGAACCATTACTTTGACATTATAACTGCCTAAGAAATTGAATAAATGGGAGGGAATGTGGAATATTTCATGAAAACATTATCAAAATTATTTGAGTAAAATTGGATTATTTACATGACTAAATATAATGTGGGATTTTAAATGTTTTTTTGTTTTTGTTTTTGAAAAAATGGGTTTGGATTGAAAACCACTATAAACATGGTGTGATATAATTTATGAAACTATATTACTTTTAAAAAGAGATTTAATATGCTAAAATAAATGAAATAACATAAAATCACCATAACTGTTTTAATAATTTATTTTTAAATATTCTTTTACCATTAATAATAATTTTTGTAATATAATTTTTTTTTCATAAGATAAGGTCCATACTAAGACATAATAAGATGGCTGAAATAAATTTAGAGGATTAAAAGAAAATATATTTCAAAAAACATTTTATATAAACAAAATGGTGGATGTATGTAAGTATTAGTTAATAAAATAAAATGATAATTCGATTTGTTTAATTTATTAATACAAAACAATAATAGTTGAAAAACCTTTATTTATATAAAATGAAAATATTATTCTTGAAGAATATTATTTGAAATGTATATTGAAAGACATGAATTTTCCCAATATAATAAATTAGAAAATTAATTAAAATAAATGTGTAATTATGGTTCAGTTAAGATGGGAGAGTCATCAACATTGGGGGATAAAAAGCGAGAGATTGAATAAAATGACTGAGAAAGTTGAAAGTTCCCCCTTATGAATATTACATCATGTCCTATAAGAATGAATAATAGAAAGAGAATATTAAATGGATAACTAATTCTATTGAATTATAGTCAATATCAAAATGTATAATATATTTGCAAAATTCAAATTGAATTTCGATAGTGATGATAATGAATATTTGAAAAAGATGTGAGTGAGACATGAATTCCCTTTTCTCACTTAAATCTATACATAAAATATAATATAACATCCAAAATAAAAAAAGATAACTAATTATTCTGTATTCTTAAAAAACTCCCAATATATTTAATTATTTTTACATTAAATTCAGTTTTATACTCTACATTGTTCATTTGACTTGACACAATTTATTTTAATGGTTGGTTTTTGGTAGTTCGATAAATAGTTCCAAAACCACTTTAAATTAATAGTATTGGGAAAACAGTCTCAATAAAATATTTCAATAAGGTCTATAAATTTCTTGGAACCAATCATCACAACCTTACTAAGGTATAAAATATTCATGATTAATATTTTAGTCAAAATTGAATTTATATTATGATGGGTGTATAATTATGAACATTTTTCGATTTTTCAAGGGACATGATCATTTATTATATGAAAAATAAAATTAATATCCATTTTTAAAATTATAGTATAATAATTATGTCATAAATTTTATGTTTATTTATTTAAACCATTATTAAAATCATCTATTTATATGATTCATTAAATAATATATATATATATATATATATATATATATATATGTTTTTATTAGTTAGTTGATAACATTGAACATCAATAGAGTAGTGAAAGAAATTCAAACATGTCATATAATTAGTTATGAATGAAACTATTTATTGTATTATAAAATTTTCTATCCTATAAAGTATTATAGTATCATTTTTTAAATGATAAAAATAATAGAAATTATTTGTCTTTATAATTTAAAATAAAATTATTTTAGATAAATGAATTTATCACAATGAAAATTATGTTTATCATAATTTCAAAACAAAATATTGACAAAGAATATAAATAGAACATTAACATTATAGAAACATTTAAATAAAAATAGTGTTCAATGCATAAATAACAATAATGAAACTACTTAAAAGTATATTATTTACTAATTTAATGCCAATTCATATGGATCTATAAAAATTAATTAAAAGTGGGAAGAGGTTTGGTAACCCTAGCCTTAAATATCTTTATTAAAAACATGAAATAAATTGATTATAAAACACTAGGAAAATATCATTTTATATCACTAAAAACACTATATAAAAATTTTTGTGTAGTGATTTATTAATGTAATTGGATTAAATCTCAAGCACATGAGTTTCTTTGCCTATAACCATATGAGAATGTTTTTTTTTAAATTATATTTTCTCGCGACAATTGATCTTGAAAACTGGACAATCAATATTTCAATCCCCAAATCCCTCAATCATGAATATTATATATAGATAATATTATAAAAAATAAAATATGAAATATAATGAAACCTCACACATCATATATTATTATTAAAAGCTCATTGACAATAAAAATATAATTTTAGCACTCAAATGATGATAAGTTTTCTTTGACTTCGATGATATCACAATATATTTGTTAGAATATATATATATAAGTAATTTATTTTGTTCCTTTATTTTATATATTTATAGAAATATATGTAACCAACCCCATTATTATGAATCCACGTTCTTTGTGTTCAGTTGCTTTCATCATTAGAAACATCTTCTAACGTCTAGTGGATCTGCCCAAGGTTTTTATAATCCATTATTTTTAGACCCATATCACACTTATATTTATGAAAACATTTTTATCAAATACTATGTTAATATGAAATTATAGTTATGTTGTTTGGATATTATGTTTACACAAAAAATCTCAATAAAAAAACAATTTTAAATAAAAAATAACATTTTAATTGTACTTTGACTTTCCATGAAAAAATTATAAAGTGGTATTTAATACAAAACCCTACACATTTTTTATAATGATAGGACACAAAACAGAAATAGATGAATTTTTTTAAATAGAAAACTCCATATAACTTCTAAAAAAATTAATCTATAATGAAACATCCAAAATTTGTTCTACTTGAATGTTTTTATTCACAAGGACTGAAAATCTATCCTATTCAAACAAAAAAAATCTAACCTGTATGTTTTATTAACCATTATAGAATTTCCCATTATAAAATATACACAATTTCATTGATTACATATCCATATTATTATGGGTAAATTTTTTCCTTTGATTCTCCCACCATTATTGATTTTCAAAAAGAAGTAGTGTGTGTGGGGGGGGGGGGGGGTATGATAATGAAAATGTTGAGGTAAAAAAAATTAACTCCCCATTTTTGAAGCTTCTCTAATATTAAAAGTTTATAATCTAGTGTATTTTTATGGCGAAAAATTATGATAAAATATTTTAATGATGCATGACATAATTTCTCCAAATAAATAAGTTTATATATTTCACAAATTATCACTGAAAATAAATTCTATAATAGAGTATATAATTGAAAAAAATATAATTTTCTATTTTTATATAATATATGGTTTCTATAATTTCGGATGTATTTCATATCTATAATATTAGATCTTGGAGAATAATTTTTTAAATGTTATGTAATGTAGTTTGGGAAGAAAATAATCCCTTCATTTCTTAGAATATAGAATGATACTTAGGTTACTCACCCGTAAAATTAATCTATAAATTTATAAAAAATAATTGAAAATATAAACCTCTAATTTATATAGAGTATAAAATATATTATTTACTCAATTTCTTACCTTTATAATGATAAATTGTATACTTTTCATCCCATAATTCAAATGTATTCTTTTTTATTCTGTATAAAATTTACATATAGAAAATATTTATTTTAAACATTAATTTTTATCTCTGGATAATCTATTTTATAATAATATTGGCTCAACTATTTCTTTTATAATCCAAATTTTACAATAGTATGTTCATGTTTTTTCCTAAGGGATTAATTATTTTTATTAAATATATAGGTTTCTTTATCCTTTGAATTTTTTACACATATCTATCAATTTAATGTATAAAAAATATCATTCACATTCATTATTTAATATAGTTTCATATTTCATTGTATGTGACTACTTTTTAATGAATTTTTTAACATTTCAAGGGTTTAATCATATGGCGACATTCTATAATGATATGTGGGAATTGAATAAATTTTTGGGAGATCATATATATGTTTTTATATTGTAGTCTATTTATCTTCTATCCAACCATTTATTTTTCTATACGCCCATGTATTATAGTATCTATAGAAGATATATCTTAAAAAGAACTTTCTTATTCATGATTTATACCTTTAACCTTATTTTTTAACATTATTCTCGGTATTTATAGGTTTGATATTCATAACATCAATAAGTTATGAAAATTATCCTTAAGGAAAATTATCTGTATCAATTATACTATGGTCAATATCATCTTTTGTATTCCTTTTCACAATATTCGGGTTCCCCATTAAATCAACATCCATAGTATGGGTTTTCATAACACATGGTGGAACGATTTATTTATCTGGATTTGGGGAATATTCAATGTAATATCTATTTGATGATTTCTTTACTACTCTATCATTGGAAGAATCATATTTTTCTATTAATTAAATTCAATATTAAATAGATGGTGAAGATAAAAATGTGTGTATATAGAGGATTTTCAAATGGAGTATTTAGGATTATGATCTACTTTTGATTAGTGGACCAGAAATAATCTTTCTATAAATGTTGATATTAAAAATTATTAGATTCTATTTTTCTTACATCCCTTATAAATTTATTTGTTTTTTAAACTTATAAAAACTACAACCTTGGCTTTTCTGTTCTTAAATATTCATGAATTTATTCATTTATATAATAAAAAGGTTGAGGTTTTTAGTTTTTCATCGTTTTTATATAATATTTCATCCTCCTTTTTGGCCTTTATAGATTTATCTTCACATTTTGTTATGTTTATGGATTCTACCATATTCATGACCAAATATGTATTTCTATTCTTTTTTTATTACTTTTAAAATTTTTATACGACTATATTTTCTAATAGAGATATATACATTAATGAAGTTATTGAATTTATTTATTTAATATTAATATTTGGTGAATATACTTTGACTTTATTATATATTGAGTTTCTAATAGATCCCTCTCTAAAAGATTGTTTTTTTTCAATTTATAATATAGGGTAGATATAACATCTCATGGAAACATCTTATTCTACCTTAATTTATATAGAAATATTTAATTATTATAACACTTAAAAATCTCTAATTTTGGCAGAGAATCATAAAATGGTGTAACATCCAACAACCACTTATCAAATATCATCAAATCCAGATGGTAAACTAGTTTAATCTAAGATATTGTTGTATAATTAAGTGGGTTTAACAAATTGACTCGTGAAATCTAGTGTATGATGATTATCTTGCAACATTGTAACATGGTAAAAAAGATAAAATCAAAAAATCATGGAATAATTTAGATGTATTTTTATACTAGATACATACATGATTATAAAATTACATATAAAAACATGAAATCAATATTAAAATTTGTGTGGGAACATTATTATTTCATCTTGTATATCCATGGAATCATTCATCGACCGCTTATTGGTATCCTTGGGAAATGAAATTATTATAAATGGTGAGATTAAATTTATATTTAGGATAATAATAGGAGATATAAATCAATGAATTCAAGTTAGTATATCTATATGTTTATGAGACCATGATAATAACATGATAATTTCAAACTTAATCATTCAATGATCATTAATCATAATTCCTTGAATATGGATTTGTTATTAAATATATGTGAAATAGTTGTGAAGAATCATCAATATTCTATCATGATACATTTTAACAAGTCAAAATAAAAATAATTAATTTTTTGGAATACATATATCTATATAAAATAATTTCATTTTTCATGGGCCTTAATCAAAACTACCAAATAGAATTGGGCTCACTCATGATTTGATCATTTCCATAGTCAAATATCGCTCCCAAGACTATCGTAGTGTAAATACCCCATTATTGATGTGAGTTCACTTCAAATTTTATTCCTTATTGTCTAATGATATATCATTAAATACACAAACGGATTGGATGTCTCTAACATACCCCATCACTAGATTACAATGTAACCACCTTGGTTTTGTTTATAATGAAAACACCATGGTTAATAATGAAACTAAACATAATTGGTTTACATATTAACACATGATCCACGGTTTATAATGTAACAACCCATATTTGGATTATAATGATGTTTTCCATTATAAAATTAAAAACATATTTTTCAAATAATTTCACAAAGCGTTATCATATCATCATAGAATAACAATTACAAATAAACAATATTAACAAAAATATAACCATAATCATAATAAAAAATACATATAAATAAATGTGATGGTATTATTAGAACATATATATATTAATGTATAAGTAAAATAAAATTATGTTATAATATAATAAATATTCCATTAAAAGATCACTGAAAGATTTCATGAGGAAAATACTATTTTAGTTATGAAATAAAAAAATATAAATATAAAAACATTAAAAATATTAGTGAATAATTATTATATAAAATAATAATGGAATCTGGAAATGTATGTATAAAATAAAATATATGAAATTATGACAAAAAAATCCATTCATATAGTAGAATTTAAAAGAGAAGAATTATTTTAAACTTTTGTAATAAGTCAAGAATGTCATTTTCTAAAAAAAATTCCCAAAAAATATAAATTTTAAAACCTTAGGAATAATGCTAAAACAATTAATAAAAAAATTTAATAGAATTTCATGTGTGTGTAAAAACATCTATAAATCCATTTTTATGAGCCTGAACATAGAAGAAAAATTCCATCAACCATTGTTGAAAAATGGTCAACTTTTATATTAAAGCATTTTCTGATTCATTTTACGTACCAAAAAAAGGTTCATTGAAAAAATAATTAAAAATAATAGGATTAATTGAAGTAGAATAAAATATATGGGTTTTAATTTTTATAATCCAACTAATTTTTTTCAATCTAAATTTATTATAGACAATACTGGAAAGAAATAAGAGTGTATAATAATCTATCATCACTTTGGTAATGTCTAAATAAATACATTATGAAGGAGAGAGTCATATATATATTTTCAGATAGACTTAATTTTCATTAAAATAATAATAATTTTTTTAATTGGTAGTATATTCACCACATAAATTAAATAAGTTGTGAATATGGAATATTCCACATAGATATAAAACCCAGACAATTAACCCTTACCTCAAGTATCATCTTGAATTTTATTGTTTAAAAAATACGATATAATAAATAATGATATACTATTAATCAAATTTAAAACCATATTAATTTTTATAATACTTTATATGATTTGTTTATAATATCTTATCACCCATTTATTAGAAATTCCATATTAAAATCATTGTTTAACGTGATAAATCTTTCATTTTCTATGCTTGTTTAGATTTATCAGTTCCAGTACATGTAATTTTAAATTTTTTTAACTATCTCAAGTTTATTAAGAATTAAAGAAGTATCACATGTAATCATTATATAAGAATTTATAAATATTTCTATAATGTGGTGACATAAAATTAATTATTTCAAATCATAAATATGGTAATCCATATGCTCACATGAGTGATGTTTACATTTTTATATAGATAGAAAAAAATGTTAAATAATAATTCAGTAATGAAGAGTAATTATTATATCATAAATATAATATTTATTCTTAAAATCCATCCTTATTAATGCATAAATGAAAAATGAATCACATAACTACATAGATGTGGTTGTCCACACATACAGATGAGCGACATTATCAATTTATAATAGGTGTAAAGGTACGATGGAAGATTATATGTTACCTTTATGGAAGAAACAATATTTCATTAATAATATATAGAAAAATTAAATATTTCATAATAACTAACCATGGAAGTTTGATATGGAAAATAAATGATATTACTTTGTGGAGGGCGTAGTCCACATGTATACATCAGCGATACTTTCATTTCCTATTTGAATGAAAGAATTTAATATACTTGATTCTGATAAATATAAAAATAATATACTGATATATTTATAATAGTAGATCCATATTTCTTATAATTGATACAAAAGATTTATTGTCCCAGGACCCCACTATTCAAAGGTTCCCCTCCAAGGAAAATGATGAGAGAAGGGAGATAACGATTCCTAAATTCCACCTCTAATTCGCCCGATTATATTTAATTTTAGTACCACTACCATTTAAAATTCACCCTAGTCTCCCTTAGTGATATGAGATCAAAATCACCTATGTCCATTCAACCCTTTAACATACACTTTAAAAATAGAGTCATGCATCACCATGGCTCCAACGAGAATGTTGACAAAGCCATGAAAGCCTCTACAAAACTCTCCATGTACAACCAAAATATTGTATCATGAAATGATTTTCTATTTTACCCACTTATAACATATTAATATGGCGTGGTGGGATCCAACTCCCCATTTTTAAAAGGAAATATCCCAAAAAATCAAACATAGATCTACACCGTACACTTGGTGTTTCTTTGTTGGAAATTTATCATAAGGAAAACTTTCAACTAAAACATATTAAAGTCCAAAAAAGCATTCATTATTCTCCAAATATAATATAACAAAACAACTTACCTACATTCACAGAATTCAAAAAAATTAAATATCATATCCTCCAACAAGTTGTGGTCACACTATGAAAGGATGAAACACTTTTATAGTCTCTAGGACACTTCTAGACACCTCATTAACACTAAAAATCATTACGAAAATTTAATGCGGGGAGGGGGTATTTAGGGTTCATGGACCCCAAATATAGGTAGTATAGGAAGCAATAAACATTATGAGATTCAAGTAAGATGATTAACTATTCTTTGAGATACCTCATTTAGCAAAAATAGTGTTTATTCTTTTGATGGTCATATGGTAAGAAAAAATCTCTAGGTTGAAGGGAAATTATCATTGACAATATTATATTAGGTATTAGCTAATATAGCGTGCTCAATCATTATTACTAAATGGTAATAAATGGGTACTTATTCTTATGGAGGGAAAGGAAAGACTTGTAATTACATAAGAATATTAAATATGTATATATCACAATATTTTTAGGTGGATCAAAATGGAAATGTTTTCTATATTAGGACACTGAAATGTATAAATCCCTTACAATAATAAAATTTAGTCATATTTATGCTGTAGTTTTAAACATATATTTTGGTTTGAAACCCTATATAACCCATTTTAAGTTTATCCATAGTAGCATATATTTTATACATTAAGGATATTAGATATTCTTCTAAGGTGAAAAGTGGCTCAAAAATGGTCCATTAATGCAATTTCTGACCATTTAAAATAAACATTTTCTTATTTAAAATTTTTCTAAATTTTATAAAATAATTAAATCAATATTAGTTTTCAAAAATATCATTAATTTAATTTTTGGGATGACTCATTTTATTTTACAATAACGATATCTATATATTAATGAAATTCAAATATAATAAAATTTCCAATCATTTATATAGTTTAATAAGAAATAAATGTTTCTTAATACAATAATAAATCTAATACATATATGTTATATTATATTTAAAATCATTTAACATTATTTTTCTACTGGTCACACAAGCATTGTACATTTATTATATAAGATAGTAATGAAATAATATCTATAATAAAAATTAAAAATTAAATTCAACTTAAAAAATAACTAATTTATTTTTTATATAACCTCTTATATTCATTCATAGATCCATTTCATTCCTATTAAAATTTGTAAGGTAAATTAAAATTAGGAAATAGGTGTTTTATATTGATCATTTTCGTACAATAATATAAATGTTATAGTCAAAGGAAAGTTGAAATAAATTTCCATATGATTATATATTGGATTGATTTGGCCTTGATATACTAATAAAATCGGATCAATACATGTTTTATGTATATTTATAGCCCTTATTATGATTTTTAACCATGTTTTACTTTATTGAGGTGACAAATATTTACCATGATTACAATTCATAATGACTAAAATACAAGGGAATGATTTATCAAAATTGATCCTCCAAATTCCAAATATGGAATCTTATTTTTATAATTCAATTTATATAATTTCTATAAATATTTTTTAATATTAATTTGTAAAATGACATTAAAAACTATATTCTAGAAAATTTTATTTTTTTGGAAAAATAAACTTATAACAATATAAAATATAATAATGATTTAAATGTATTTATTTAGGTTATTTTTAATGAAATATTTCTGTTTTTATTTTAAAAATAATTCAATACATAATTTTAGTATTGAATTACTTGATTCAATAAAAAATAATTACACTTTCATAATCATCGGTATTTTCAATTTTCACTAAAAATAATTAATTTTAAAAAAAATACAAAAAATTAACCCTTTATTAATGATGCGATGAATATTTCAAATAGGATATTAAATTAATCTAATATAATTTCAAAAAATGGTCTAAGTCAGTCATAATTTCTACATAAAAAAAGTCATTTTTGAAGAAAGTATACATGTGAATCATAAAAT
This sequence comes from Viscum album, assembly GCA_963277665.1. Classification (NCBI taxonomy): domain Eukaryota; kingdom Viridiplantae; phylum Streptophyta; class Magnoliopsida; order Santalales; family Viscaceae; genus Viscum; species Viscum album. The sequence goes on along the minus strand of OY728147.1, from coordinate 1,428,481,558 downwards.
TAAGTCACTACAAAATAAATACATATTTATTAAGAAAAAATAAATAAAATTTAAATATATGAAACCATTATATAAATGTTTAATACTGTACTTATACATATACTACCTTCAACTTAATGTCATAGTTATAATGTTCACATTTAAATAATAATATTGTATAATATATCGTAGTTCCCATGATGCATGAATATTCATGTTAAGTAGTATCTCAAGGACCCTATTAATTTATACTAAATTACTATGGTAATAATTTTGGAAATAATTTCATATTTGAAGAGAAAATAATTTCCATCCACATATGAGATTCCGAAAATATAGTCAACTTTTCTAGTATAGTAAAAACAACATTTATTTAAACCAATTTTCAATCATACTAAATTATATCGTATTATAAAGAAAAGAAAACATAACTATAAAATAGATTGATATATTCATGGTATTATTTAATTGAAATATTAAATTATTAAAAACATCGATGGAAAATTCAATATAAAAATTTAGAGGGAAAATTTCATGATCATTGATGTTTATATAATAGAGACCCCTATAGTTTTTTTTTCAATTGTATGATCCTACAATTTATATAAGTTTTTGGAAGAAAATAACAATTCCATTTTATGATGAATTTATAGATCAAACATAATGCCACTTAATGGAAATTAAAATTCATTCACATAAACTTTTGAATTTATCTTTCAAGCTATATTTATGTTATCAAATGTAACTATTCAATAAAATAATTGGCTGAGAATTGGGAAAAATATATATTGTACAAATTTTGGAAATCATAATAATTACTAACCCTAAAAAATTATGTACCTTTTCAATAATAAATCATGTTTCTCATAACAATCTTTATCAATTTATCATTTAATATGTATTTATATTTGAAAAATGTCTCTGATAAATTATATAGTGATCTATACAATGATGGAAAATTATGGTGGAAAAATATTATCAATATGACTAATATCTCTTCTAATTTTAAAAATCTAACAATGTGTCCATAACCCTATTTATTGATTTTTCATAAAATATAGATTTTATAGATAATGTAATGGTGCCAAAAACATCAATTAACAATATGTATTTTAAAAATGTATTTAGAATATTATGTTTAAAATTGTTAAAAAATGAATATTTAGTTAACTTTAGGTATATAAATATTTTATAGTGAATACATGATATACTATATGTTAATCTAAGCATGTTTATTAATAAAAATAAGTAATTAAATCTAGATAAAAATATTTATAGGTGGAAAATAAATATTATAGAAATAATTTTCTAGTGATTTTCTTCATATTATTTTATAGATGATAGCCTTTTGAAAATTAAGTAAAAATATTCTTTTAGCATTTTTCATTAGTGATAGGAAAAAACATATGAAATAATGTTAGCTACTAAGAAAACACTAACTCATTAAGGGAGATAATGTTTATTGGAAATCATTTGAATATAGAAAACATGAATTGAAAGTACTATTAATATTGACTGATGTTACTTGTTATTTGATATATAAAATCTATAATATCTGACAAAAAATTGAATTCATCTTATAGAATTTATATCTGATATAGATAGAAAATATTGGGTCTTGAGGTTTCATAAAATGTTATTTTAGTAACAAAACATTCTACGTAATAGGATTTTCTAATCTTATAAGATATAAGGAGATTTAATATGGTTTTTATTTTAAAGATGTAATTTTATTTGGGGATAATTTATTCTTATGATGTTTTCATATTAACACATCATATAAAAATAGGAATCAATAAAAAATATATTTAAACTCATATTGAGTACCTATATTTTACTAATATTTTACTTCATAAGTGGTTTAATTCATCCCTAGTAGGTTTTATATTTTCTCAATCCCATTTCTTCAAATAGTTATTTTTTTCATAACATTTTCTTAATCATCTACCTTCAACATTAACTTTAAATGGTTTCTATTATCTTCCTCAAAATGAACTATTTTTCTCTTTCTCATTTAATTTGTGGAATAGATGATTTTATTCCAATAATATTAGAATTGAGTTTATAAAATATCTTTTATAATATAGAATATATATTCTTATGCTTCTCTAGGTCATCTATGAAATTTCTGAGTTTTACCCACTTCTCAACATCATACATTTCATGAATTTAATAATTAGTAGATAGTTAAAAACCATTTTTTTCATTTATTACATTCCCCCTATATAATTTAGGTTTCTCTCTACTAAAAATTAACACTCATAACTATTTCCTTTATTATTGGTATTATATCCCCTAAATAATTGGATTTTATTTTATTTTTATAAAATAATTTAATTTTAATGACATCCTCAAGAAAATAAATCCAATAGTATTAATATATTATAATTAAATTAAACTAATACTATTTTAGAGGTACCATAGAATAAATCATTATTTTCTATATTATTTTCACTATCAAAATCAGTGCTATCATTTGAGTGTGATAAATAATGATTGAATGTCCTTATTTTTTTATTGAATATAAATACTTTATTTATTTTATATTTGTACTTGATATTAAATCATTAAGCTTTATAATGTGATTTGGATGATCTAGATGAATGTTTATGGGTTTTATACAATCCCAGTAAATTGTTTATATAGAATAATTATTATATATTTTTTCTATATAATTGTGATTATCTCTAATAAAAACTCCATTTTCTATATACCATATAATTCTATTTAAAATATTATAATTTCCCATTCACTATTTATTTATGGTCTCTTTCCCATGGATGTGCTGGTATTAAAATATTAGGCTCCAAAGTATAATTTTATAGTTAAATATATGAATGAGTAAATATTCTAATTCATTTATTTTCAGATTATATCATTAATATACTCGAATAAAACATGATAGATATAATTAATTCATATTAAAATTACCCTATAATGTTAATAGCATCATCAATAGTAGTTCTATTTGATTCCCTTTTGATGTTAATAAATTTTTGTTTATGATGATCATTGAAGAGATCTTTCTAATTGAGGTCTTTCATATTATTGACAATATTTAAAAATAGTTAATGAATCTGAGTGATAGTGTCATTATGAAATAAATCCAATAATTTATAACCTATTATTTAAATAATACATTTAGTTTTAATGACATTAGGTGTTTCCAAAGGTATGGATTATTTTTTTTCTTGATTCCATATTATTTTTTAATTAATGAGACTTTAATATTGATATTTCTTTCATTTTTTCAAAAGAAAAATATTTATAATAGAATAATTCATATACAAATTCAGTTCATTCATCTTGAGTGAAAATAGAAGAATCATTATCTAAATGGTTATGAAATTTTTTCAACATAAATAAATTTTAAACTTAAATTGTAATAATGAAAAATCATTTTAGATATATTCAATACTCATAACCATTAACATAAAAAATTAGTGGTCTATTTTTCTAATATTATCAATATACCCCGCATACATACTAGTGATATTTAAAAAAATTACACTATATATAAGTAAATATACAGAAAATATATGAATATATGAAAAAATTAGATGAGTAATAAGAATTTGTTACTAGGAGATAATATATTGGTTAATGTGAAAGATAAATGTGGAGAATAAATCATAAACTAGTTCATGGTCATAATAAAAGGATACTATGTGACATCTAGATATGATTGAATTGGTGTCCAATCAAGAGTTAAAAATTTCCCCCATATTAAAAACTTACTTGATTGGATAGTGTGATTTCAGACCAAATATGAGTGTCTCATGGTTAAAATTGTAAACATTGGAGAAATTAATTTTCTCTAAAATTTAAAAACAAATCATATACATAAAATGTACACTTCATAGTGGAAACAATTTTTCTCATAATTGTAAAATAATAATGTTATTGAAAAATGTAATAATGTAGAAATTTATTATATATATATATATAAATAAGAACATTGTATGGTACCCATATACCAAATCTTGAAACACCTTAAAGGGATACTATTTTCCAATATAGTACTAATCAATATGAATCATTATCATTTATTAAATGATGAAGGATGGTATATAACCCTGATAATATGTATCCCATTTATAAAAACAGACTTTCTAAGAATATAAAACTATCAAAAGGTATCAATTTTTAGCCACCAAACTCTATATCATCTTTTCTATATGATTTCATCATCTAAAATGATCGAAAAAATCTCAAGCACATTAATTTCATCAGCTATGAACCTACCATAATTCATCTCTATATTCATATGCACTGGCCTCCATGAAACATTAATATCAACAAATCTATCTTTTACACCCTGAATCATAGGATCTCGGAGATTAGAAATTATTATTAAAACTTAAAATTCTACGAGTTATTACAATGAATCCTTAGATAACTGGGGATTTTAGAAAAACATAATAAAAATTAAATCATTAATATTAAGCACAATAATGATTGAATTTTATTATATACATTAATTTTATCAGAATATTTCAAATAAATACTTCATATTACACCACAATTGTGATACATCAAGATATGGTATTTCAATATATTATTTTAACTAACAATAATTATCAAATTTGATGTTTTAATAGATCAGTTGTAATACCATCAAACCAATCATCTATAATTTTTTTTTGTAAATAACCACAATGTCTACTATCCAAGGCATGTAGTCCTATCAAAATATGACATATGATGAAAAAAATCCCAGCTACTATGTTGCATAGATCTTATATTTAGCTAGATAAAAAAATTCTATCATATATTTTTGAAAAAACACTTTTATGTTATGCATAAACGCATTCTAGGAGTATTTTAGTTTTTGAAGAAAATGGTGTAAAAGTAGTTCTTATGAAAAAATGGATGTTAAAATCCACTATGATGGAATGAATGCCATAAAAAAGAAATGTATTTTTATGAATTATATAATGAAATAATACATACTTGAGTATATTTATATACTAAATTTAAATATGAATGAATAATTTATTAATATTATTAAGTGGAATATGAATAAATAACTGAATTGAATTTAATGGGAATAAATGAGATAACATTTGTTCCTCTAGGAGATAACACCTTTTGACTACACCATAAAGAATCAGGTAATTGTTTTTAGAGAGTCCAAGACTTTTGAAACATGTATAAAAGGGTTTTGGGAAGGATTTTGTTAGATCATTATAATGCCATTATGTTAATGATACAGAAAGGGGTTTTTGAGATGTGTATATATACATATAGTGGTGGAGTGTTTTTAAAATATATCTTTGTTTATTTATTTTACCCTAGAATAAGAATATATTTTATTCAATAGACTAAATACATTAATTTATTCATATAAGAAAAAAACCATATTTAAATAATCTAGAGTGTAATAGAAAATATATTGTAGTAATTCGACCCTAGTAGCCCAGAGTTTGTGTATTCTATTTTTCATTGGAATTAAATAAAAGTAATTGCCTCTAAATGGTCCAATACATTTTGTAGTCAAGGTAAACTACATACATGCATGTATTTCACAAAATATTTTAAACATTAAACACAAAAAAATTTCTTTGAGAATTACAACATTCTCCATAATGTATTACTTAATTTCAAACACAATACACTTCTTGGTATCTTGGGGAAAATATTACATATCAAAGTCACGAGATTAGATTCATAAAATTGGTAAGAATACAATGGAATATTTTAGAAAATAAGGAATAATCAGTATAGAAAGGTAAATAATTGAAACACATACTATTTAATCATTAAATCAAGCATAATATTAAAGGAATAAAATATGATAAAATAATTTCATATAAATAATCACATGAGATTGAAATTTGAGCATTGATATTCTAGCTAATCAAATAATCCAATTGTATATCAATATCTAAACTCATAATGATTTAATATATAATGATGGAAATATAAATCACACCATCAAGGGTTGGATAAATATATATAATACTATCTATTATTGTGCATATACATCTCATAAAATAAATTATTTTGGTAAGAAATATATATAAATGGGGTAAGGCAATAGCTAAAACGATATCTAGTTTTTCAAATGAGACATAACGATGGATCGAGGGACTATAATGGGACCAAACCATCACGTACAATATATATTTCTTTCATAATATAAAAGTGGTGATTCTAAATCAATATAAAAATTTATGTTGAAAAAATAACATATGAAATGTTAGAACATTCCACAATAAATAAAAATAATCTTAAATAATTCATAGTAAAATGTTGAATGTTAATAAATTTATACAAAGTCACTTAAACTGATCATAAATAATACAATTAATGAATAAGGATTATATAAATAAAATTTATCTCTGGTTTATTATAATTACCATAAAAGTTTGATGTCATTCATAAAAATAATACCACAAAAAATACTAAAAACATTATTAAGGAACATAAACTTTTCATTTTGAAAATTTAAATTTAAAATTTAGGACTTATTAATAAATTCTTTCTACAAAGATATATGGGTTGGGGACTCGACCTAATGACTAACACCCCACAACATAATCCCCACCACCCCAGAAGCCTGTGGGGGCACAAAATCAATATTAAAAACTAAAATTTTAAAAAAATATAGAAACAAATTTCAATGATATGAAAATTTGAATATTATAAATGATTTTATAAAATATTGTGTTTTTATGATGTATACAAATATAGTAAATTCCACGTTTGTTAAAAAGAAATATTGATTTCAATTTTTTAGTAAATGAAAAATGTACAATGAATAGGAAATGATGTGAATATTAATTTGAAAACATTTTTTAAAAGTTAAATGAAGGTAAAACTATATTTAGTAAATAATTATTTATAGGTTTAATAAAATTTTGAAAATAATTTTAGAAAACATGGGTTTGGATGAAAATGGATTTCCGACCGATGAGTGATATGAGGGAAAATTTTCATAAAAACATTTTCATAATATATTTATGTTCCAAATATTGAAAAGTGTTAATATTAATTGAAAAAATCATGAATAAATATTGGATATGAATATAAATTCAGTTTAAGATAGTAATATCAAATAATTCTCCCATGAGAGAGTTAAACAAAAACCATACCAAATAATGATGAGATTAAGAAAAAAATCTTTACCACATTGGTAAAATTTGAATCATAGGCTCAATGAAATAAATAAAATTAATTGAAAAAATAAATAAAATAAATATAATCTAATTTATTATATATAATACAAATGGTTAGTATATATTCACCACTATAAATATTAGTATTGAATATTTATTATGTCTCACTGATGTAACAGCGAAATGAAAAAACCCTTATGTTGAGTCTGACTGATCACACATGTTCCTTATATTCTAGAATAATAAAATTATATTAATTAAATAATTTTTTATTAAAAATTTAATTTTTATTATTCTTTTTCATTCAATTATTAAAATTTAATATATAATTACTATGTCATTAATGTATAAATCAAATGATTCTAGAATATTTACATTATGTGTCAAAAATTAGTTTAGTAGTTTTTTATGGTCAATGAGATTATTATTTTAATATAAAAATAATAATAATCATTAAATAATTATATTATTTCTAAATAAATAATAAATTAAAAACCAATCATAAAATATGATTTTTAAAAATAAACTACTTCACAATTGTAGAAATAGTAGTATGTATGTATGCTTGAGTAATGTTTCCATTTTTCAATGATCATTATCAATAGGAGGTAATTAATATTTTATTAGTCTATAATGTTAATAATATAATATATACCATATTATATACTTATATATATCTTCCATGTGGTGTGGTGATGAAATGAGAGTGATGTCGTTTAAGCATTACTGAAAGATGAATCACAACACTTCGTGAGGAAATAGTTTTATGTACACATGAGCGATATTATCATATCCCTTAAAGAATGGAATATAAAAATGTATATGTGAAATAATTACTCCATAGGTATAATTATGTTATAAATATCATTTATATACATTCCATCCATCACCATAACCAACCATGGGAGGTGGAAATCAAAAAATTAATGACATCAGTTTGCGAGGCAACAATCCTCCTCACACATGAATGAAGATTTTGTAACACATTTGTTTGAAGTGGGTATGGTTTTAGGTCATTACATTAAATTAACCGAATATAATCATATTTAAGATATTGAGGTTGTTATATAATTATTATTTAAAAACTATTTAATGAATTAGAGTAAGATATAAAATAAAAACACTCGTCAGTGAACGTTATGAATTCATTGGATAATTATCTTAGGATTGCACGAAATACTTCCATGGTATAATTTCAGACCAAAATAATATGTCTATGAAAATGAGAAGGACATTTAGAAAATTATTTCATCTGGGGTTGGTTGATCCATATGTCTTGAGAGGTGTGAAGATGTGAGGGTAGTGAGTGAATTTTGATAATTGAGAAGTGGTATTTTTTTAAATATCTAGATGTATTCAATAATGGTAGGTCACTCTCAACTCATGTGGATCCAAAATTGATAGATAATGAAGGGTATGAATTATATGGTCGATAAAAACATCCACAAAAAATACTGTTTTAAACATGTCAATCCTAATAATTTATTTTTTACTCATTTTTACCATTTTAATTTTCATCGCAATAGCAAGATTTTTAACTTAGGTAATTTATCTTTTTCAGACTAAAAAATGAGATTTATTAGTAATTTATACCTAATGATTAAAAATTTGAAATATAATTTGTTAAATAGAAATACTGTATTTATGGAATATTACTTTTAAGATAGGATCATGTAATGCACAAAACCCCATTCTAATTGTAATCAATATAATTAAATTTTAATTATTGTCACAATTTGTTTTGAAAAAATTGACTTGTTATTATTACATAATATAAATTATTAATATTTAATATATTAAATAAATTTTTCTAAATTATATTTATATAGTAAGTAGAAGTTAATTTAAAATTAATATCATATATGTAATTATGAAGCGATGTTTCAAAGAGAAAATGTTCAAATATTAACCTAGTTTTTATATCAAAATTTAATATGAAATTTTTTCTAATTAACTATATTGTAATAATTAATTTATAAATTCACTTATTTATCTTTAGGAAATTTTTATTATAATATTTATTTTTATTAATAATTTATACAAAATAGAAATTTTTTAATTAAAATCCCGAAATATTCACTATTTATTAAAAAAAATAAAACAATTCAAGAAAATAATAAAAATTAACAATAAGATAATTTTTATATTATAATATAAAAAATAATGGTAGTTTTATCAAATAAAACTTTTAAAAGTGGACAAAATTTAGATTATGTGCGTAAAACATGACTAAACCATATGTTGGAAAAATATAGTTTTTCAAAAATATTAATTTTTCATTAAAATGATTCTTATTTTATTACTAATCAATAGATATCAATAATTTTATTAATTTAATTATTAATATTCATAATTGCAAATTTAATGTTTGGGTCATCTCAATATTCTATATCATGGTTCATTTAGACTCGGGGTTACCTTTTCTTTATGCTATTGAAGTGAGTAAATTTAAAAGAAATATATTTCTTGGAATTTTAAAGCATTGTGTTGCATGTATCATACACAAATTAATAAGGTGTTCATAATTTTTTTTTGTTTCATGTTGATAAATATTTTATTTATATAATTAAAAATACAATATCTTATAGTATTTTATTATTCAAAAGTGTATTCATGATTCATGAGAATAATAAAACATCCCAAAAAACATTTTCCAATAGGACGATTCAAAAAATAATATACATAATTTCAAAAAAAAATAAAAATTGTGTAATTTTAATATTATATTTTTGTATTAATATTATTTATTGATTATATAACACCAAAAACTTTTTATTGAATATGATCATTTATATTAATTTTTGTTACTTTAATTGAGATATAATTTCATGGAATTTTAATGTTTATAACTACATATTTAATTTATGGTAATAATTATTGTATAGGTTTTCTCTTTTTTTAAACTAATATTTATATTACATTTCCAATGGTCACATAACAATTCTAATAGTAATATATATAAGAGATATATAATCCTTATAAACATAACTATTAAATATTACTCTCATTATTCATATTTGAATCCATTTAATCTCAAGGATATAAATTGTTTAATTACAAAATAAAAATATTATACCTAATGAATTATTTTTTTCTAGTGTTAATTTTTAGTTTAATAAACAAAATAGGCTACAAGATGAAAAAATTTAAATTATAGAAATATTATTTAATTGTTTTTATTACATCATCATACTATTTTAAATTTTATAAAGTTTATATATAATTTATATATAATGATTATTTTGAAGAAACAAAATAATGCATATTAATTTAGGTTTTATATTAAATATATTTTTGGTAATAAAGTTTAGATGAATTAATATTTTAGAGGAAAACATATATTTATTAATCAAAATTAATTCTGTGTCATTTAAATTTATATAACTTCAAAGTTAGTATTATCATAAATAAAAGAAAATATTTTTTTATTATATATATATATATATATATATAATTTCATGTAAATTTATATGATTATATGAATTCAATATAGTATTATTAATCATGAAAAAAAGATAAAAATTTTCATAATGTGTTATGAATTCCATGTCAATTTTATGGTAATTATTAACATGGTTTATAATCTAAAATAATGAGTTACATTATAAAAAAATTAATTGTTTCAATAAGAGGACAATAAAAATAACCAAAATTCGTTTATTTTTTTCAATATTTATGTTTTTTTAATTCAGTATTGTAATATTTTATTATATATTTTAGGAATACTCATTTAGGTGGTTAGACTATTCCAAACACCAACATGCTACACTTAAAAAAACTAATTATAACACTTTACATATATCGTTATTATAACCTTATTATAGAATTATGTTATTATTTATTTTTTTTCTATTTTTAATACTAATAATTATGAATATTTTATAAGTTAAAAAAATGTAAAAGAAATAATTAATTTGATAAAAATATTATAAATAATTATTCTTTTTCTACATTCCATGTATTTTGATGATTAAGGGTAGAGACTGATATTTTTGGAATAAAAAGAGGAAGATACTATTTATAGATAATTATTAGGGGGATTTCTTTTGAATCTCAAGTTTGGTAAATAGAGAACACTAAATTATATTAGGGTTATGTGAGTTGGTGATGGATTCCTTACAATAATATTAAAATTATATAAAAAACTAATAAAACGCCTTATTGAATCTTTAAATAAAAATTTACTTATTCATAAATCATTTCATGACATATTTTTTATATTTTACAATTTTTATTTACATACCACAACTCTTTTTGTTTCAAAAAAAAAATTTACATGATATATTAGTTAATTTTAATATCATATTCAATTTTTTTATTAATTTTATAAAAATCATTCATAAATATTGTACATTTATTTTTTAAATAAAAATTATTAATATATAATATGAATAAAATTGATATAGTAGTTTTTGTTGTTTTATGATGAAATATTTCCGTTTGAATTATTATAATTAGTTAATAATTTAATATATGTCAATTATATGTTTTTTCAGGCACAATATATTATTTCCAATATATTTTCAAATACTATTGATTAATTCAATTCCCATAAAAAATTTAATATAGCCAGAAATAACATGGCTCTCCAACTATTATATACAACCAATTACCATATAATTTCTAAAATAAATTTTATTCATTAATATAACTAACCATTCAAAATTATCTAAAATATTTCATTCTGTTAAATTTCTTAAAAGATCCAATATATTTTGATCATTTTATATTATTTATATTATTATACTTGGTGGTATGATTTTTATTGCACACATCAAGGGAGAATGTGACATTCTTGTTGTGTTTTCTATTTATATGTGTTTATTTTCCCTGTAATTTTCATAATTATTTTCTATATAATTTAATTATATTTTTTTAAATATTTATTTAATAATATTTCATAATATTCTACTTGAGTGGTATAAATAATTGATCATTTTATATTTCAAAAGCATGTGAAACAATTTATTCAATTTGAAAAATAATCAATGTAATAAAAGGTTTATTTAAATTTAAATCCCTAGGTTTACAACATATACATCCCTATTATACGGTATAGTTAAATTTCTATTGCATAACACAAGAACTTTTTGTTTAGTTCAATTTTCATTGTATAATATAAATCCTTTTATGTTATAACATTTATAGTCTTTCCCCCTCATCAAAAAAATAATAATCTAGAAATATATATGTTGGCACACAATCATCTAAATATTACAATTATGCTTGAATCAGAAGTATATATGAAACAAATTTAATATTTTCAACCATAAGAACACTAATTCCATATCCCATTATCATATAATTGATACAAAATATTTTGAGGAATATTCTAGAATTATTAATTATAACCATAAACCAATTATTATAATATCAATTTCCTAATAATATTAGACATATTATAATAGAAAAAAATAAATTGAATAGATATTTGGATGGTAAACCATGGGGAATATATCATAAGATTACTCAATAATGGGGGGTGAACTAGGGTGTGAAACTATATTTCATTTTATAATTGATTCATAACAAAAAATACTTATTTCCCATTTATTTCATGACTTATTAGTGTTAAGGGTCACTATTACCCTATATTATTGACTGGTCATGATTATATTATAAAAGTTATTAAAAAATCACCCGTAATAAAAATCATATAATGGCGAAAGAAATATTTACATTTTTTAACCAATGTGAACTTTGTGCTAGGAATGCCTGGGAGATTTCAACAACTATTACAGACTACCCCCAGATGATAGTTAAATAGTTTACATATAAATTAGTTTATAGATTTCATATACATGTTTAAATTAATTCAACAATAAGAGGGAATTACTACTATATTATCAACATAAATAAATGTCTGGATTGGTATGTCATAATATTATACATATTAATTATTCTCATATTTAGTTGAACATCCTTCCTCTCAAAGAGTTTGGAATCTCTTTTATCTCCTTACATATGGTATTATAATTATATATTATTCATTTTACCCATTTATAATGTTCTTTATCGATATATTGTAACACTTATCTATACCCTTTCTATTTTTTACATTAACACATAGTGATGAATACTTGGATATCACTATGTATTATTCCTTAATATATATTATGTTAATCTTCTTGTATTATTATATAATTTTATATTTACAAAAAATCTCTCTTATTTTTTATCATTCTCAACAGACACATACTATTATAGGATCCTCAAAGTTTTCAGTAACTCATATTTAATTTTTCAACAACTCAAGATAGATGGTTCATAAATACCTCAACCATGTCCTTACATTGGCTCATACATCTTCATATATATTATTATGAATGATGTTTCAATATCTATATTATGATTTTAACTACTTTTAATTAATCTATCTTGAACATTGTTCATAACCCTATATCCTCCATGAAAAATCATCAAAACCTATGTGTTTAATTCGTTAATAATTTATAGCAACAATCTCCTATGATACCCCATCAAACTAATTATCTCCTACGTATCTTCATAAAAATAAATTTCATACATTTTAAAATTTATCAGATAATACAACTTCTATAATATCATAAATACATTAAATATTTCTCAACTATCACACACCATGTTCTTTTCCTCCATGATCATTAACACTTATATTATCACAATTTCATTTTACATTGAGATGAAGTTCAATTATATGAATCATATATTATTTAAACAACTCACGATCTCATTTACAAAAATATTAATGTTTGACATCTTCTATCTACCCATGATAACCACTATAACATTCGGTCTTTAATACGTTCTATGAAATGCATCCTTTGCCGATATTTTTTCACATACTTATTTCAAGACCCTTACTAACACATTGATCAATATATTTTATCAATGATCTCATTTAGTCAATTATGTTATTGTAGATAAATTTTAGCGTATATAAAATTATTAATATTATACTGTTTACAATATATTATTTTTTAATATAAATTTATTTTATAATATTGTATAAGTGGAATTATTAAATAATTGTAATTTAAAACATCATTCATAATAATGTTCTTAATATATCATGATCCACTTTTATATCAAAAACTATGAAACCCCATGTTCATTGTCGGTGTTATTCCTTAACATATTATTAACATAATATAATTCATCATGGAATTTAACAATTTATTTTTAATTTTTTTATGGTTCCTTCAACAAATAATTAATTAATGTTTTTCAATGTTGGATAGTCTAAAAAATCATATCCTCAACACCATTTTAAGATATAATATTATTAGAAGTTATATTATCCCCTTCGTAATATATTTAGTCCAATTAAAATAATGATAAATCATTATCTATTTCCACGTTATTTTTTATACCATATATTATAATCTTTAATATTCATAAAAATTCTATTCTAAAGGCTTCACTTTATATATCTAACATTAAGAACCCCTTAGAATATTATTCACAGTTCTTGTTTTTCATTAAAATAAGAAAAACATCATCTAATTCAATTCTAAATTCGCATTAATGTTTAACACCTGTTAAATAATAATTCATTGTTACTTTATATAATGGTAAAATAGATGGGAGAAATATCTGTTGACTAACCTAATCGATATAGCTCAATCACCATATCCAATGAAGTAAACTATAATTCACATAATCATATTTTCTCTATGTCCTGTAATGATATATAGACACTCATTATAGACACATAATGTTGTATGGAAACAATAAATTTTTATTCATCAAAATATTAATCATATGCATAATCCTGCTTCCAACATGGCAGGAATTATAAAATTATCTCAAATTCCTCTATGTTTTATTTTTGAAATGTGGTGTATATAAATATTTTGTTGAATGAAATTTAGGGAAAAATATCCAATCAAAAGTATCATACCTTATTTATTCCTTCAAATAATAAAATATTTCCTAAATAAAGACACATTATACAAATCTATAATATTTACTATATCACATCTGATCCGCACATCTCTAGTCATGTTGATATTACTTTATAAAATGAAGGTATAATTTTTTAAAGGAACCCTTAATAAATATAAGTAAATTGACCAACCACTTCATATATGAAACCCTACCCTTTATTACTATAAGGCCTTATAAAAAGAAAAAAATATAAAATTACCCACAGTGGCTATTTTATTTATATGAAAAATATTTTAATGAGTAATAACAAATAGTATTCCTCATTATAGTAAATTATTCAGTCCCATTCAATTTAACCTCATTATAAAATCATGGTATTAATGTGACTACTCCAATAATTCATATATCAAATACCTCTACATGCTCTATCTGATAAAACAAACATATTTTTAATGAATAATCAATATAAAAATATTTGTTACTACCACAATGGTTTATGTTCCTTGAAAATTAAATTTTTTCAGAATATCTTGAATATAAGATCATTATATCTTCACTGTATAACCATTATACAATAATTATATGATAATAAACATGATGGTTAATAAAACATCAGTACTAGAAGATACCTTTTCCCTAGTTTTTCATGAATTATTATCCATTATAATAACAACATAAAATAAGAAAAATGAACAAAAATAGAAGATGAAAATATTTTTTTATAAAATATATTTTATTAATCAATATCGAACATCAAAACCAGAATTTAAATTTATTGATATTGAATTTGAAAACATTTTTTTAACTAAATATGTACATGGATATGGAAATATGAAAAAAAATAAGAGACAAATATAAATGTTTTAGATAACTCCAATATGGATTTATAGATATTTTTTACATAAGGATATATTTTTCCATATATCCTGACTGATCTCAAAGGAAATGAATAATAAAAAATTTATATTAAACATATGATTGATTTGATAACACTAGAATCAATTGTAATTGTAATGACCCGAGAAAACCATGTTTTGTTTTTTTTAAAGTTTGCTTTCCAATATTACCAGTTAAGTGAATCAAAAAAGAACTAATAAGGTAATGATAATAATATGCATCAAATGGATGAAAATTTATTTTATTTAAATAAGAAACATCTCGGCTACAACTTCCACTGACCAAACAAGAAGATAAATTGACCGAAAATCCCAACTAAGAACCCGATTACAATGATGGGGAGCCCGCTTAAAACCACTAAGAGCCCAAGAATGCGGTATGGGTTTCGAGCGTCCATCATAATGAACATGAGGATGTCCGAAGCCACTTAAACCGTGCTTAGAACCATGGGGATCACCAGAACCATCTTCTTTGTTTCTCCTTCAGTCGCTTGAAGTAAGGAACACCCTGAGACCAGACCCTTTTATATGCACCATAATCTGACCGTTGAACCTCAAACGACCACAAATTCGACTGTTGGTTTCCCCAAGAATCCAATGTTTTATTTTGACCATTGGGTCTTCTTATCCTCTAATTTTTGTTTTGACTTTTGGAAATAAGATGGCTTACCCCTGGAAGGTTCGAAAAAAATTAATTATGTAATTTTCTTCAAAATGACATCAATGTTAATTTAGTTAATTTATCTATTGTTTTCCCAAAATAAGAATTTTATTTTATGTTTCAAATGGTGAAAATTAATATCATTGTTTTCTTCTACTATACATGATGATTTGAACAATTAAACCTTTTTTCTCCTAATTATATTAAACCTGATTGATTGTTATGAGTTATATATATATTGCATCAAAGTAGATATATTATTTCTTTTATTAACTATTTTGGAAACTTTGTCAAATTATGGCTTTATTTATAAATTTCGCATATATATGCTTACCCAGATACATTTAAGAAACATATTTCTTTTTCGTTTCTTAATGGAGTGTATCCAAATGTTTCCATGGAATTACACTTAAGGTAATTATTATGTAACTCAGAAAAGAGAAAAAATATAAATAAATAAATAAATAAACAAATAAATATATATTATGATGAATAAATCAATGCATTCATTAATTGATTAAATGAACTTTTAATTTTCCAAAATATAATAATTATGGATTAAAAATATTATACTTAATATAATAAGGCCAATAAAAATTATTGGTATTTTAAAATAGAATATATATATATATATACATATGTTTATATAATAACATGTTTTGATTAAATCAATTTATAATTCTTATTTGACCAGGGATTTTTATTAAAATAGTAAAATTCAGATTAATAATTGATGTTTATTTTAAATAAAAACAATGTTATAGTAAATTAATAATAATTTTAATAAAATGTTTTTTTAAAGGAACTGTAGGAACCGCGTTTTTAAACCCGCGGCGAACACAGGCTGTCCGATCCGGCATCCCCTGATCATGGTCGTCCACCACTTTTAAAGCCGCCTCATTTCATGGCCGTCTGATTACCCCAGTTTAATCCCGGTCATCCATTTTTTTCAGTTTTCTCCTTCCTGCATTCCATGTTTTCTTCTCCTTCATTGCGCCGCTGAACTAGTGGAGCGTAGGCTCTTTTTTTCTCTTGTAGGTTGGCGAATAAGACCTGCGCTGCCCCCTCCTTTCCACGAGCCGACACTGACCCCTCGCCTCGGATACCTCGGGCCGATGACTCCCCTGAAGTCCATCTTTTTCTTCAATTTTTTTTAAACCCTTTTTGCACCGAAGCGGGGTGTTTTACACCGATCTTCTTGATCTCTCCGACCTCCAGACGACATCGCTGCTCCGTTCTCCTCTCCTCCTCTCCGTAATGGTAAAGGTTGAACTCTGTTTCTAATGTTTTGTTTTAAACATTGGTTTTCATATATATATAAGTATATTTAGGTTATATATATATATATGTGTGTGTGTGTGTGTGTGTGTGTATCTTCTATGTTTATACCTTCGGTTCCTCTTGCCTCGTCTTTTCCTCCTCTCTAAGCAAGGTAAGATACAGGTTTTAATTTAGTGTGGTTTTGACAAGCTTCAGCTTATATACATGAGTATATATATATAAACATGATATATATATATATATATATTCTGGTGTGTGAGAAACTGGTGCAAAACCAGGCCTTGAGATCTCCCTCTCGGCTTAAAGAATCGGTTGGGAGTAAAGGAGAAAAATCCTCTTCTTTATTTCCTACCATTTATGTAAGTTTTATATAGTTATACACTTGTTGTATAATTGTGTATAAAAAATATACAAGACCATATAAACCAGTTTTAACTATTCCTAGAACCGATCTTGTCAACCCCTTTGTGAACACCTAAAATTGTGGTAAGGGTTCGAAGGTTTTGTTTTTATTTGGGTGCGGGTTCTTAATTTTCACACCTTATGTTTATATATGCGTAAATATATATACATATGTATAAGATGATAAATTCAAGTATACAACCTTTCCTCAATGTTTATACCCCTGATTTCTCTTTTCACCTATAAAAAAATGGAGATTTTGAGTAATTGAATGAATAAGTAAAATTATGCAAGTGAATGAAGTATATTGTTGTTGTATATACATACACATATGTGTATATAAATTAATATGAAATTAGTGTCTATGTTTTCAATTTATTACAATATAGAAAGATGATGTTTATGGGTTGGTTGGATTTCAAAATCATTCTTGAAACTGAGAATTTTCATTTATCACTACTTTGGATAATCACGATTTTTTTTAAATGGTTAGTATGGACTCCTTGAACTTTTACAAATGCATACATGTATTCATAGGTATGTACTCATGTTTATTTAAAGTGCTAATAAAAGAGTTTACACTAATATATACATGATTTCCCCAAGATGGATTTGATTATGCACATTGTAACCTCAACTGCATGTTTTAAACGCCTATGATATCCATTTATCATCATAAGTGTATGTTATGAACGACCATGCTTTAATTGGGTATTATGATGTATGGAATTTTAAGTGTTATGTTTATTTTCATAAAATCCTTGTTTTCAAATGTTAAGATAACATTTTATGTGTACAGAGCTTTAGCATGCATGTCATAATGTTTTTAATGATTAAACTGTTTTCATGTTATGAATACATATGTGAAAATGGGGTTTAATTATGAAGGTATGGAACCCTATGAATGTATGACCATGTCAAGATATGTGAGGGATGTATAAGACTTACATGTAACGGGTGCGCCCGGAATTATACAGCGCTCCAATGCATTGGGTAAAGAAGGAGTCTAATGAGACGATCATGTGCGAAGGTCTTGGCAGTTAGCCTTGACTTGAGATACCAAAGAAATGGGGTGGGCAGTGAGCCTTGACCTGTTAAGTATGTTATACGGTCTTGATGAGAGGTCTTGACAAAGTCCAGTATTATACATTCCCTCTGCATGTAATGATAAAGGTTATCCAGGGTTTAGTTCAACTAACAAGACAACCCCTAGTTGAAAGCTCCCATGATCATGAAAATGTAATTTATGTAACAAGAACTGTTTTTCATATGGTAACCTTTTAGATGATCTGCATTTTACTGATGAACCATGATATGCATGTTTTCTCTGTATAGT
This sequence comes from Viscum album, assembly GCA_963277665.1. Lineage (NCBI taxonomy): Eukaryota > Viridiplantae > Streptophyta > Magnoliopsida > Santalales > Viscaceae > Viscum > Viscum album. Next base: position 1,428,462,013 of record OY728147.1, on the reverse strand, counting down.
CACAGAATTCATTTTAGAATACAAGTAACCTTGTTTGAATCTTATGCATTTTCTATGTTGCGCTCTCTGATCATGTTTACTTTGAAGTTTATTTCCTGAACGTGCTTCATTATGCAAGTGGTTTTCAAAAAAATTAAAGATTTCATGTTTTAAGAAAAGATAATGTTTTGTTTTTAGCAAAGTGTTTTATTCTCTTCAAAAGGAATTCTTTGAGAAAGGATTTTCTAAAAATGTTTTAAAACCCCTAGCTGGGCATTTTTTCTCACCCTACATTTGGTTTAAAAATTTTCAGGCACGGTTGATGCCAATGAAGTTAATCGTAAGTAGCTGGTTTCCCAGAATCCTGAGCCTCACGATCTTATGTAGTAATGAGACATGATATTTAATTTGTAATGATGTAATGTAAAGTATATCATGTCTCATTAAGCACCCTGGGTTTGGGGTTCGCTATAGTTGGTATCAGAGGATGGGTTCAGGAAACTCTAGAAAACCAGGTGATATAAATGTATTTCTAAGACTAACTAAGTAAAAATGTTATAACTTTCAGATGGCTGATGTACCTACCGAACTTTTGTCACTTCCCACTGAGGCTCTAGAGAACATTGTATCTCTAGCTATCTGCGAGGACTATCTAAATTATACCCCAATTCGCATGATGTGTAAGCACCTGTACGATGTGTCAAACTCATCTAGGGTGCTTAGTCTCCACCAGGGATTGGGGATGGATTATCTCCTAATGATGATGACCCAATTTCCCTCTTATGCACGTCGGGGAAGGTAGCATTAAGGACTCTTCTGAGTGTTTACTACTGGCGAGGAATTTGAAAAAATGCTTGATAACCCTTTTCAAGAAGCTGCTGCTGTCGGAGACCTCCGAGCGGCTTACCTGTCCCCGATCATGCACTACGGCTTCAAGGGCCAGTTAATGGACTTTGGAGCGTTGGAAAATGAGTCCACACGTGTGTCTCTTAGGCAAGAAGTGTACACCGAAGTTTCCTAACTACACACCCCTAACGCTAAACTCAGGAGGCATTATAAATGTTCCCATGAGTTTAGTCCTGTCTGTTCATCCTGTGTGTGGTTTGAAGAGTTAGGAAGTTTTTCCACTCTTTGTGGCGTACGTCTTGTAAACTCAGACTTTTCCGTGTAAAATTTTTCATAAATGGAAGATCCTTGTTTCCTTTCATTTCTTCACCTTATCTATGTTGTTAAGAGTTTCCCTTCGATGTTTGTTTTCAGATGGATGGTCAAACAAACTTTTCATCCCTACCCGATGAGCTAGTAGAAGTCATCTTGATCAAGTCATTCATGGTGGATTATCCATCATTTCTCCACCTACGAGGGTCCTGCCAGCGTTTGATCGATTTAGAAAATGGTCCAGAGATACTTCACTTATGTAAAGAGGATGACCATGTCTTTCACCTCGTTTCCATGGCTCAACTCCCCTGCTAAAAGCGAATGAGGAGTTACATTGAAGGCATGTTCTAGTGTTTCACTCTGGCACAAAACTTTTCTGCAAGAGCATGCTTCCTCGTGGCTGCTCAGAATGGCCAGCTCAGTGCAGCCTACATGTTTCAATTCTTTAACCTCAGTCTCCTCAACCGCATCATCCCTCTCGACTATCTCGAGCATGATGTGGCAAGAAGAGTCATCAAGGAGTTTATCTACTCAGACGTTTTCGAGATTTGCATCGCACGAGCCTCCCTTTGGAAGCCCGTGTGAAGTACACACGAATAGGAGTTCAAGGAGTACTATTTGAGGTGCATCTGGGCTAGGGAAATGGAAGAGTTGTGTGCTAACCTTGGTATCCCATTAACCGAGCCGGATCCACTGTTTTAGTAGTGTTCTACATATGGGGTTTTAGTTTTCTTTTTTTTAATGATAGAATTGCGAGGGCGCAATTCTTTGAAGGGGGAAGTGATGTAACGACCCGAGAAAACCATGTTTTGTTTTTTTACAAGTTTTCTTTCCAATATCACCCATTAAGTGAATCAACAAACAACTAATAAGGTAATAATAATAATATGCATCAAATGGATGAAAATTTATTTTACTTAAATAAGAAACATCTCGGCTACAACTTCCACTGACCAAACAGGAAGATAAATTAACCGAAAATCCAAACTAAGAACCCGATTACAATGATGGGGAGGCCGCTTAAAACCACTAAGAGCCCAAGAATGCGGTAGGGGTTTCGAGCATCCATCATAATGAACATGATGATGGCCGAAGCCACTGCAACCGTGCTTAGCACCAAGGGGATCACCCGAACCATCTTCTTTGTTTCTCCTTTAGTCGCTTGAAGTAAGGAACACCCCAAGACCATACCCTTGTATAAGCACCCTAATCTGACCGTTGAACCTCAAACAACCTCAAATTCAACTGTTGGTTTCCCCAAGAATCCAATGTTTTATTTTGACCATTGGGTCTTCTTATCCACTAAGTTATGTTTTGACCGTTGGTAATAAAATGGCATACCCCTAGAAGGTTTGAAAAAAATTAATTATGCAATTTTCTTCAAAATGACATCAATGTTAATTTAGTTTATTTATCTCTTGTTTTCCCAAAATGATAATTTTATTTTATGTTTCAAATTGTGAAAATTAATATTATTGTTTTCTTCTACTAAACCTGATGATTTTAACAATTAAACCTTTGTTTTCATAATTATATTAAACCTTGTGGATTGTTATGAGTTATATATATATTGCATCAAATTAGATATATTATTTCTTTTATTAACTATTTTGGAAACTTTGTCAAATTATGGATTTATTTACAAATTTCAAATCATTAAGCTTACCCAAATACTTTTAAGAAACCTATTTCTTTTTCTTTTCTTAATGGAGTGTATCCAAATGTTTCCATGGAATTTCAATTAAGGTAATTATTATGTAACTCAGCAAAGAAAAAAAATATAAATAAATAAATAAATAAACAAATAAATATATATTATGATGAATAAATCAATTCATTATTTAATTTATTAAATGAACCTTTAATTTTCCAAAATATAATAATTATGGATTAAAAATAATATAGTTAATATAATAAGGACAATAAAAATTATTGTTATTTTAAAATAGAATATATATATATATACATTTGTTTATATAATAACATGTTATGATTAAATCAATTTATAATTCTTATTTAACCAATGATTTTTATTAAAATAGTAATATTCAGATTAATAATTGATCTTTTTTTTAAATAAAAACAATGTTATAGTAAATTAATAATAATTTTAATAAAACGTTTTATTAAAGGAAATGTAGGAACCGCGTTTTTTAAACCCGCGGTGAACCCAGGCCGTCCGATCCGGCATCCCCTGATCGTGGTCGTCCACCTGTTTTAAAGCCGCCTCGTTTCTTGGTCGTCCAATCATCCCAGTTTAATCTCGGTCATCCGTTTTTTTTCGGTTTTATCCTTCTTCCCGCATTCCACGTTTTCTTCTCCTTCATTACGACGCTGAACCAGTGGAGCGTAGGCTCGTTTTTTCCCTCGTAGGCCGGCGAATAAGACCTGCGCTGCCCCCTCCTTTCCACGAGCCGACACCGACACCTCGCCTCGGATACCTCAGGCCGACGACTCCCCATAGTCCATCTTCTTCTTCTGTTTCTTTTAAACCCTTGTTGCACCGAAGCAGGGTGTTTTGCAATGATCTTCTTGATCTCTCCAAACACCAGACACCATCGCTGCTCCGTTCTCCTCTCCTCCTCTCTGTACTGGTAAGGGTAGAACTCTGTTTCTAATGTTTTGTTTTAAACTTCAGTTTTCTTATATATATAAGTATATTCGGGTTATATATATATATATGTGTGTGTGTGTGTATATATATATTCTATGTTTATACCTTCGGTTCCTCTTACCTCGTCTTTTCCTCCTATCCAAGCAAGGTAAGATACAGGTTTTAATTTGGTGTGGTTTTGACAAGCTTCGGCTTATATAAATGAGTATATATATATAAACATGATATATATATATATATTCTGGTGTGTGAGAAACTGGTGCAAACCCAGTTCTTGAGATCTCCCTCTCGGCTTAAAGAATCGGTTGGGAGTAAGGGAGAAAAATCCTCTTTTTTGTTTCCTACCATTTATGTATGGTTTATATATTTATACACTTGTTATATAATTGTGTATAAAAAATATACAAGACCATATAAACCGGTTTTAACTATTCCTAGAACCGATCTTGTCAGGCCCTTTGTGAACACCAATAATTTGGGTAAGGGTTCGAAGGTTCTGTTTTTATTTTGGTGCGGGTTCTTACTTTTCACACCTTATGTTTATATATGTGTAAATATATACAAATATGTATAAGATGATAAATTCAAGTATACAACCTTTCCTCAATGTTTATACACCTGATTTTTCTTTTCGCCTATAAAAAAATGGATATTTTGAGTAATTGAATGAATAGGTAAAATTATGCAAGTGAATAAAGTATATTGTTGTTGTATATACATACACGTATGTGTATATACATTAATATGAACTTAGTGTCCATGTTTGAAATTTATTACAATATATCATGATGATGTTTATGGGTTGGTTGGATTTCAAAATCATTCTTGAAACTGAGAATTTTCATTTATCGCTACTTTGGATAATCAGGATTTTTTTAAAATGGTTAGTATAGACTCCTTGAACTTTTACAAATGCATACATGTATTCATAGGTATGTACTCATGTTTATTTAAAGTGATAATAAAAGAGTTTACACAATTATATACATCATTTCCCCAAGATAGACTTGATTATGCACATTGTAACCTCAACTGCCTGTTTTAAACGCCTATAATATCCATTTATCATCATATTTGTATGTTATGAAAGACCATGATTTAATTGGGTATTATGATGTATGGAATGTTAAGTGTTATGTTTATTTTCATAAAATACATGTTTTCAAATGTTAAGATAACTTTATATGTGCATGAAGCTTTAGCATGCATGTCGTAATGTTTTTAATGATTAAACCGTTTTCATGTTATGAATACGTATGTGAAAATGGGGTTCAATTATGAATGTATGGAACCCTATGAATGTATAACCATGTAGAGATATGTGAGGGATGTATAGGACTTACATGTGACAGGTGCGCCTGAAATTATACAACGCTCCAATGCATTGGGTAAAGCAGGAGTCTCATTAGACGATCATGTGCGACGGTCTTGGAAGTTAGCCTTGACTTGAGCTACCAAGGAAACGGGGTGGGCAGTGAGCCTTGACCTGTTAAGTATGTTATATGGTCTTGAAGAAAGGTCTTGACAAATTCCAGTATTATACATTCCCTCAGCATGTAATGATAAAGGTTAACCAGGGGTTAGTTCAACTAACATAACAACCCCTAGTTGAAAGCTCCCATGATCATGAAAATGTACTTTTTGTAACAAGAACTGCTTTTCATATGGTAAACTATTAGATGATCTTCATTTTACTCATGAACCATGATATGCATGTTTTCCCTGCATAGTCATAGAATTATTTTTAGAATACAAGTAACCTTGTTTGAATCTTATGCATTATTTATGTTTCACTCTCTGATCATGTTTACTTTGAAGTTTATTTCATGTATGTGCTTCTTTATGAAAGTGGTATTAAAAAAAATGAAGGATTTCATGTTTTAAAAAAAGATAATGTTTTGTTTTTAGCAAAGTGTTTTATTATCTTTAAAAGGACTTCATTGAGAAAGGATTTTCTAAAAATGTATTAAAACCCCTTACTGGGCATTTTTTCTCACCCTACATTTGGTTTAAAATGTTTCATGCACGGTTGATGCTAATGAAGTTAATCGGAAGCAGCTGGTTTCCCAAAATCCTGAGCCTCGCGATCTTCTGTAGTAATGAGACATGATATTTAATTTGTAATGATGTAATGTAAAGTATATCATGTCTCATTAAGCACACTGGGTTTGGGGGTCGCTACAGTAATAATGTAATATATGGTTTATCATTTAATATTGATGATAATATATGAGGATGAGTGATATTTTTCATAATTTTTACCATAAAAATGGACATTAGGACCATAAATTAATATTTCTAAATGAGATTATTTTGGAAAAAATGATTATTATATATGTTAAAATGATTATTTAAATGGAAAATCAACTAAATTGAATATACCCCAATGAGTGGTATTTTTAATATTTCATTTTATGATATATTTAATTAGAAATACTTATGATATAATATATTCTATAGGTATATAAGGGGTGTGATTTTTTAGGAAATTATTAATTATCCTAGATAAAAGAAAATTTGAAAATGTGAAAATGTGATTAAAACAAGTTAAAAATTGGTATAATATTAAACTATTAAAGAGTTAATTTAGTTTATACTAATATATAAAACAAATTACTTTAAAATTGATATTTTATGATCACTTTATAGGTATAATCCATCAAATAATTCTTTACTAAATAAAAAAATGAATTCTTATTTGTGGCTTAATATAATGTGTTATTAATCTATAAAAATATTTTTAAAATCATGTTTTTTACCACTATCCTATATATTTATTGTTTCTAAAATGGTAGGGTTATATGGAGGTCTTGTGGATGATGATTCATCATTCAAATATCTATTTTAATATAGAGTTGATATGTATTTGGTCTCCTTTTTCATACTGTTCATCATTTTATATGTGGAATATGTAGATTATATTTATATAGGGAATAATACGCATCATCAACATTTGTTCTTAATTTTTTATCATCCTTTACAAAATGATATTATAGTTTGGGTTATTTATTTTCGGTATATATATATATATATATTATATTCCCAAATCCATTCATCAATATTAAATACTAATTTGGCGATGTTTCATGTTAAATAACAATTTTGAGAAGCAGTTTCAAAAAAAATAGTGATATTTAATAAAGTGGAATATAGAGATAATTATACACCAACAAAATTTCATTGTAATATATTAGATTTGTTTTTTTGAATTTGAATAATAGATTGTGACATTGGATAACATTAACCATAACATGCCTATTTAAAATAATTTCATGTATCACCATTATGATATAAAGATATCCTAGGAGGTGATACAGTATAATAAATCATTTTAAATATATCATTGATCATGATATAAACAAATAAATTTATATACATGAAAAAAAATATAAATTTTGATCAAAAAACTCAAAATTATGGTAATGGTAATTACTTAGGTCATAGAAATTTATAGGTGAAAATATTTACTTTTTATTAATTAGTTATATTGAATGTAATTGAAAGTATTTAGATTATAATACATGTTTCCCCTATACCGTTAAAAAATAAACGATGTATTTTAGTAGTTTCAAAATATGGTCCTAAAAACAATGATAGTAAAAGATAATTATAAATATTTTACAAATTTTAAAATAACAACAAAATAAAATGGTAACATTTATTAATGACCAGTTTATAATTTTTATATAAATTATAAAATATTATTAATTTCATGTTTTAATATTTATGAATTATTTAAGAATTATTAATTTTTATTTTTAGTGGGGAATCATAAAAACATCATATGTTAGGATCCTAAATGTATTTTTGGAATATGTGAATTTTGACTATACCATCATTTTTAAGGATACTCTCGTTAAAATATAAAATATTTTAATTAATATAACTTTCGTAAATCATGATTAATGAAGCTTTCATGACATATATGATATGTTATATGATGATTTAAAATTTCATATGAATTACGTATTTTAATTTTGATTATCACTTAATGTTTTGTCTATAATAATAAATATAATGTGATGATATTTATTCTCTATATATAATGATAGTCCATATAAGATTATATTTTTATTACTAAATTGTTTAAATCATTTTTATAAAATATATTCATATGTTTTATATTTAAAAAATTAATTATTCATAAATGTAATGTCTAAATTTATGAATTATTTATTTCTGTTTTTTTAATTCCCCATTTTAAAAATAATAATTGATCATAAATAAATGTATGTGTGTTTTATATAAATTTATTAAACATCTTATATATAATCTATACTATTAATTTAAATAGAATCATTCTATGTATAACATAATAATTAATATATTATATCCATGATCAAGAAATCTATTATTATAATCCCAAAGAATGGATTTGTTATTATAATTATTTCATATTTTGAATTAAAATCATTAGTGAATTATTAAACCAGTATTTTATAATTATATCTATATAGTTATAAATTATGTTACACAACTCACTATCCATGAACGTTAGGCTCTGTATAGATAAGTATTAGATTACTATATATGTCACCATAAAAACATTTGGATAGTATTTTGGGTTATTATAATTTTAATCCTTTTCATGAAAGGATATTTTCGATTAATGTTGATGTGTTGCATTTGAGAATATTTTTAAACATAAAGTTAAAATTATCTGTTGCATAATAAAAAAATATTTTGGTCTATATGAATTATACATCATTGTGGTTGAAATATGTTTATTCAGTTAAAAACATAAGTATTATAAATTATATCCAAAAAACTATACCTATTCATACACTATTATATATATATATACAAAAACAAATATAGAGACACATTCAAGGGATGATATTGATATATAATTTTATATAAAGTATTTATAGCCAGTGAAAATAAAAATAGGTTAGATATATTCTATTTTAATCACACATCAACACCTCCTTTTTTTATTAGTAGTGTCCGTAATAGTATTCCATGATAAAAAAATTATGTTATATAATTCATGTAATATATTAATAACGTGAATTTTATTATATTTATATTGACTATCCTTAAAAGGTATATACCAATAGGTTTAGATTTTATAGATATTATACTATTAATTTGGACATGATTTTATCCACTTAAAAATACAATTATATGGTATGATATATTTAACATAAAGAAAACCATAATTTGTAATATGGCTAGAGAATTTAAATCGAGGAAAATAATATTAGTAAAATTTATTTATTTATCATCAAATTATTATGATATAATGGGTAAATCTATTTAGTTAGATTATATTTAATAAATTTAATTATTAAATATTAGTGAATTATGATAGTCATTCAAGATATTTATTTATGTTTTAAAAGTACTAATAACAATTTCTATATGCAATTGATATTTATACCTCAAAATTATTATTTTAGTTTAAATATTTTTTATTATTATAATTATAATATGATATCGTTTTTATAAATGTAGAAAAACAACAAGCACATTAAAAATATATGTTATAGAAATCAATATTTAACATCAATATCTCAAGATAGAGATATATAATGCGATTAAAATTTGTTAGACATATAGGAAAAAATATAAAAATAATTATATTAGTCAATATGAATGTATATATACATATTTAAAAATGTATTTTTCATTGTTTAAGGTAATGAAGATATAAAAATATCTTCTAGAATGGTTTATGAATTAAAAAATTAAAATTTTGTCTTTCTATAAACAATGTTTTTATATGAAAATATTGGTTCATTATAATGCAATTTCCCCCACGTCTAAGAGTAAATTTTTTATTATTTATACAAAAAATATTTTTAGTTTTAGACATGTTATTAGAAAATGGTAAATACTAATATTATAAAATATAGTTTCTATGTTAAAAAATAAACAAGTCCAAAATTGAAGTTTATAGAATATTTTATTAAATATCCTTTTTTGATAAGGTGGAATTATTTTTGAATTATTAAAAAAATGACACATTTAACATGTTTTATTATTTTTAACATTGAATTATAATGATAAATATATTAGTATCTCAATATTAATGAAAGATATCCACTTATTGACATTAATAACGAAAAATATATAACATTCTCAACTATTTCTTTGTATTAATTTATTGCGGTGTTGTTAACACCGCATGGTTGAGTGATGGATCCTTCTAAAAATGTTATCCATTTATTTTATTTTTTATATATTCTTAAATTTCTATTTTGTGACTACAAAAAATAGATATTTAATTAACAATTATTGGTCAATAAGAAGGGATCTTTCCATGCACAAAAAAGTTTCATTCGTTTTACGAGAATGAAATAATTTACTATTTTATACAATTTATTAAAAATTTATAAATTATAGATTTGGGAAAAAACTATTATAATAGAAATATTATTAATTAGTATTGATATTTGATGCTATGTAAGAAATCTTGGTCTGGGTGGTATAAATAAAATGAATACGACAATACCTATAATTATTTTTTCACTGAATGCCAAAAATAATTTCACATTATTGTCTAAATTTTTATAAATATGTGTTCTGTGTAAACATCACAAAAAATTATTATTGTTCGATGATTTCATGTACAATATACAATAAATTATAAATTAAGATATTATAATAAAAAATTTATGTGAGGTTTATATATAAAATATAATCATAAAATTTTTGACGTAGTTGTGAAATTATTCTTGACATTTTGTGAAAAAATAAGTATATGTATTCTCATTCACATTTAATTTAAAACACCCTAGAGTAGATTTCTAATATAGAAACCACATGGGGATGTCTTGGGTCTTAATGATCACCTATCTATATTATAATGGATTCCTACTCGTAGTGAGGGAATAACATAGCAATGTGGAGACCATTTCCTCGAAAACAATAACTAAGGGACACACCTAAATCTAATGAATATTCAGAATGAACCATCTATATTAGAGATTACCAAATATATATATATTTAAAAAATAGATCCCTATAGGCCCCTATAGTTTGAAATTAAAAGTGTTAAATCTATCAATATGATTCATTATACATTAAAGAGATGGCGTTGATAATATGGAATCCAATATAAAATAAAACAATTGTACACTTTCCACAAAACAAGCTAAACATTACCTAAAAACAAACCAACCACCAAAAAAATCTCATAATCATCATAACACTCACTTTAATATATAACTTTTGAGAATTGTGTAATGTGTCTCACTCAAATCAGTATAATTTTACTGATGGAAAATAGAAAGATCTACACACATACATCAAAATCAATTCCATGCACATTGGGTGGGTCGAGTCAAATGTCATACTTGGACTCCCCAATATATCATTAATACTAGTTGATATTTTTATCATGTGGATCATAATTAAATAAAAATATTAGGATTTTAGTCATCTATCTGTGATAGAACCACTATGAAACATAACAAATAATGTAAAGATATTCATAAAAGATAGGCCATTACATTATACTAGGAAACCACTACCCCGAACCATACCTTGTACGGAAAAATTCTAAAATAATGAATTCCCATTATACCATAACATTAACTACAACCAATGGACCTAAATGGGGAACAAAGATAAATGTTGTGTAGCCCATACTTGAAGGATGCAGGGTCATCTAAATCTAAACTCACAATATGAAAGAATATAACGTTGTGATATACCCATAAGCCTCAGAACATACCTTCTTATTAAAGGGGTTCCATTATCATTGTCTCACATCTATCCATAAATTATCTATATTAGGAGAGGTATTCAAACTAAGCCCCATCACCCATAAAATGGCCCACTGTCTCAACTCAAGCCTACTCACGGAAAGGTCATATAGGCACAAAAAATAAACAATTTTAGATAAGAAAAACCATATTATGAAAAGTCTACACCATTCAAGGTAAAAATATTATAACACAATAATTATCACTGATTTCAATGATATGATTCTATGATTTCTCCCCCTATAGATTAATCACGAAAAACTACACATGACATACATGACTAGCCAAAAACCCATCATTTAGTTTACAATATTTTCAAAATGTCAATCCTTTTTTGAGACAATGTTCAATAAAATAACTAGTTAAAAAACACATACTTACCCACTAGGGTTTCCATCACAAACATATTGATAGCTTATTAATTTTATATCAAGACAAGGTTCTCATTGGCTATAACCACAATATGAACTACCAAGAATCATTACTGTTCTCAAAAGGCTACGCACATCTACCACATCATCAAGGAACATGGAATATATGCTAGGAAGATCACACCCTGACCATAGATACACTTTTATCTTATTATTGTATTGAATTTTAGCCTTTTTTGTTGAGGTTTGGGTTGATCCCTAATTTAATTTTTTTTAATTTTAGATGTTTCTGGTGAGTTTTTGACATGCAGATAGTTTTATCACATTTAGTGACAATTGTGCACCTTTCCCAGGTAATATTATGGGATTGATGGAATTTGGGAAGTGTTGTTTGGAATGGTTGGTGCACTATTTGTAAACCATTCAGTCAAATTGTGTAGGGTGTCTCCTTGGGGTTGTGGCTATCACATGGTTCTTCAAACCATGATGACTAACTTTGTGAGATTCCTAGTGATTTAAAAGCAGGAATTTCTTACTTTCCCCCTCCACGATTTTAAACCAATTTTTGTTTTCTCCTCCCTCTCCAACCTATGTTCACAATGGGGACCCATATACCCATCTCCAATAATTTCCGTCATCTATTTAAGGATATTAAAGGTTCTTATAGTCATTTTTGTCTGTTTTTAGTCGATTATACCTATCCCTCTACATTTTCTCTCTCAATTTATAGGGTTTTCCTTGTGGGTTTTTTCAATTAGATGAACCCTAATTTCTGGGGTTTGTGTGTGGGTTGTGTTTCATTATATCTAGTGTGTGAGGATTATCTATGGGGCCCTAATCTAACTTCTTCATGATGTTTTGTCATATTCACACACCAGTAAGGTAGGTTTTACCTTGTTTTTCCGTTCTGATTCATTCTATTGGTGCATGAATTCCTTTATATAAATTCTTAACACAATTATCATTTTTAAAAATTCTTTTCATAGTTTAGTATTATTTTTTTGAATTGGTATAATTTTAGAAAAAAAATGTTTTCAAATATATTATTGAATTATTCCTAGGTTCATGGAACTTATGTTGTTTGATGGAATGTCATGTGTTATTTTAGTGTAAATCAGAAGTTTTGTGATATTTTTAACCCCACATTTATATGATAATATTTTTGGGTTTTTATTTGTTAGAATATGTCTAATTTTATAATTTTAGTCATTTTAAATGGGTTTTTAATTATTTAACTACTAAATGGAATGGTTGGCTTGGTTATAGAAAGAATGATGTTTATTTGAAAATTATTTCAAAAATGGGTTCTTGGTCACATAGGGTGCAAAATTGGATTTTGGCACATACATGGGTTCACAGGGTGCACACATGGATGTGCATTGAAATGAAGGTGTCCCTCTAAAAGAGCTTTGCATAAGAGTACATTATATGTGGGTTCTATAATTTTGGGCCTAATTGGTGTGGAAACAATTTTTGGTGAGTGATTGAAAAGGGTAATGCCGTTTTGGAATTTGAGAGGTTTGTGGGTGAATGTTTGTGTAATGGACTAGTTGGAAAGTGCATAGTGAAAGTGGGATTTAACATTGTTTGGAAATGGATTTCGAAGTGTATTTGGAAAAGTTATTTGGGTGTTTATAGTCAATGGACAAATTATAAATTTTCATGTTTTTAAATAATTGATTGGATGTTTATGTTATGCAATGACCTAGTTAGCACCTTCAATGATAAGAAATATATGTATATATATATGGGGCACCTATATTGGACTGACTTCCATTTATGAGTTATGGTATAATAGATTTTCTGTTTGTGCTAGGAATGTGAAGTCATTGCAAGTATGGTGAGTCATGCATGCTAGGGCCTGTCACTTACATAGTATAATACCCCCATGGGTTCATTGGTGTCTTTTAGAGGATTGAGCGACGATAGATTTCCATCCCTGATTAGATGGGTTAGTAACCTCCTATATTTTTTTTGTCTGGTAGGGTATGCCATAAGATTTCTCTATTGATGGAGGCTAGTTGGTTATAGAAAGAGGGGCTTCACCATGATCCTACTAGGGGTTATGAACTGATTACATCCAGTTGTCACTCTAAGTATTTTTAGGATCACCAATGGTTACATATTATTTCTTATTGATTGTATTTTCCAACACTCTATTTTAAATTTTTTCTCCATGTTTATTTCCAACATATCTTGATGTTAGTTTTTTTGGAACATGGTTGATATTGGGTTTCCAAAAAGATATACTTTTTTGATCTAATAAAAATGTGAGATGTTCTATTTTGGGAATGGAGGAAGCTGTATTTGTTATTTGAAATGAGAAAAAACATATTTTAATAAATTTATTTTCAAATAACCATTAATGAGATGGTTGGTAAAAGAAACATATAGAACCTTTATTATATTTCTGCTAATATGTTTTATCTAACACCCTATATACTCTACTTAGTGCCAATAGGACCAATAAATTTTATAGGGGTATCTTCTGATTTAGGTACTTTTGGTTGAGCTGGATCTTGGACACATTTTGTCTTGAGGATGGTGTTGACATGGAGATTGTTTGGTAGTAGTTTGTTCTTGATTTGGTTTCCTATTCATTTAGATGTTTCATGTTTCTGAATCATCTTATTATATTCATTCAAGATTCATTCGTTTGCATTCCTACATGATCAATTGATTTATTTGGTTTAATTGATCATAATTATTGGTCTGAAATCATTCTTATAGTTATTATATTTTATTCTTTATACTAGAATCTTGCCCATTGGGATGAGGAACGCCCTCCAGGCCATGATGCGAACCGGGTCAGGTGTCAGGTTGGACGATATCCAATATTGGTTTGTGAAAAATTGTTATCCAAGGATGCCTTTTTAATTATAAGTGTCTAGTATTTTGAGACTATATCTATCAGGTTTTGAGAGGTTGGCACAAGAAGGGCATCATGAACCCTTCCTTGTTCTAAAACTCGAGTAACCATTGGTAGTATATGATTTGACTCTTTGTCTTTGTTTTTTATTAAGGGATGACAATAGGTGAAAACCAGTGTCACATTGTGATCTCACATCGAGTAGGGATGCATGTGGTGTCTAGGTGCACAATCCATGGTCCTCTTAGTGTTATGGCTTACTTAGGGCATGTACTACTATAATATCTCCAGGTTAGACATAGTCACTAGTTCCTCATTTCGCTAGTTCATTGCATGTTGTGTTCCATTTTTATTCTAGTTGGTGTACGTTGTTTTTAAATAAAAATAGGTTTTGAAAAGGAAAAAGGGGATTCTCTCATATGGTGTTAAATGTAAAAATGGTAATAATTTTAAATCGATTTGGTTTGAGTGTTTGGAGAATGTATGGTTTTTCTAATAAGTGGCTCAATGCATCCCTTGGTGTTCCTTATGAGCATTTTCATGTGTGAAGGTATGTGTGGGAAGTTCATGTTCATACGCGTGGATGGAAATTTATGGACACATATGAAATAGATCATAAAATTCCATGGGTGTGTGTTTAGGATTTAAGGGTTAGTTTGGGTTTTCTAAAATGCATTCAAATGGGGAACTTATTTCATAAATTTGGTTTTTGTTTGATTACATTAATTTTATTTAGTGAAACGCTGGTTGTATTTGTGTGAGTATCTTTGAAATTAGGTGGTATTGGCATTTAAATAAAAATGATGGTTTTTGAATGGGATGTTTTTGGTTGTGTTCGTATTTGTTTTGCTTCTAATCCAATTATTTTTGGTTTGAGATGTTGGTTTTGGTTTTGTTTCCTTTTATTGTTTAGTAAATGATGCCCTTAAAGGTTTCTGAAATTTATAAGGAGTCATGCCAAATTTTTTATTCTTTTCAAGTATTGGATATCCTTCATGGTGATCATGATCCATTAGAGACAGTTGAGTGGATTGTGGGTGTTGAGTGTGTCTTCATGTTTTGGGAAAATCCCAAAGATGATAGATTTTGTGCAGTTTTTGGTTCACTTGAGAGTCCAGTTTTGGACTAATGGATGTTTGTTGTCCCATGATCGTTCGAAGTTGGGATGACATGTGAATTGTTTAAGACCTCTTTCTTCCAATATTTTATACATGAGGAGGTGATGTTGAGGAAATAGGAAGTGTTTTGGGATCTTCAAAAGGTCCAGCGGAACCAGAATTCTTATATTGATAAAATTAGAGAGTGATTTCTAACTCTCTAGAGGTAGCACTAGAGGATCAGTTAAGGGATCCTCTTTTCGTTTCGGAAATATATTAAGATTTCATAGAAAAGGATCTCTCATCCAATGAATATTAGTTTGGAATATTGGTGGATGAGGCATTCTTAGCCAAATTGGTTCTCGTAGGGCATTCTATTATGACTAATAAACAAACTACACTATTATTTCGCGATGGTTTCTCATCTGGCAAGAAGCGTGCACCAAAAGACACTATTCTCATGAAGGAACTCTGGTTGGATTTATTTTCACATTTCTCTAACCACTCCCTCATTTGTTTCTAGTATGGATGGTTCGGGAATTCAATGTTGTCATGTCGTAGTACTCCGAAGACATGACATTGTTGCGCCAGACTAGGTCTTGTGGAGATGATTTGGATGGAGCATCGCCTGAAGAAGACATTGTGATTAGAGGTTGTAAGTGCCTAACTGTGAGGTAGGAGATTCTTTAGTCATTATAGATCTATCCACAGGCCGTGGGGTGAATGTAAAACCCTGATTTTATATTGAACATTTTTTGGAATCAATTAATATTTTCATTTATATCTTTCAATGCACTAAGTGAAACATTCCTATTATAGTAAACTGACTTTTTATATGTTAAATGCAACACCAAGTTGGTGTAAAATACACACCACACTATGTGTAGATTATTTTAGGGTATAAAAGAACATTAATTGGATTATGTTATATGTAACACCAAAGGAAGATACCACTACACACATCACTGACTTGGCTTGCATAACACGCAAAAGCGACCAACCTTGATAAATGCGTTGTACACAATACTGAGTTTCACTAAGAAACAATATATTATTGAAACATTATTATTCAATTGAATATAAACTAGATTCTATGAATAGTATTTTTTTTAATTTTATATAACATTAACATATGTCTTATGTATTTTTTAGATACGATGTAAGAACAAATTCAATTTATTGGATAAAACAAGTATTATCCAAAAAATGCAGTCTTAACCCCGTTTGATGATGTACCGATTTTAAATCTAGTCTTTTACAATTTTATATATTCTATTGGGAAAAATTATTTATTGGATGTGAGACATCAAAATTTAATTTGGGTAAATTTTTGGTATTTTTCTTATAAAATGTATATTTTAATGAAAAATGAAAAATACAACATTTTAATTCAAAACAACCTTTTTGTCTTATTTATTTATATAGTTAGATTGTTTTTTAATTTTTTAAAAATTTTAATTGGATTGTTTTTATTCATGAAATTCAATGTCAGTCATTAGAAGTAATTTCAAATTTAAATTGGATAGAAATACATGCCAATCTTTTGATAGTTTTTACTTCTTAAAACCCCGCATTCTGGTTTTAACAATGGAAATTTATTTTAAATTAATTTCAGAAAATTTTTGATTTTGAATTTTGAAAATTGGATTCCATATTCAGAATTAGAACGTACAAATTGTGTAAATAGATACCTTTTTATTTTTGGATATTATGAATAATAGCTTTAGTAATTATATTTATTTACCATGGTTAAAGTGTAAATCATGTAAATAAGGGTAACAAATAATATTATAATTATATAAAACTATAATAAAACATGTCATAATACTATTTTATGAGCTTTTTCCAACCATGGACATCCTTGGGTCGAGTTTAGGCCCCCATAGAGCCACTTGGGTGTGATAATGATCTTTTATAGTAATTAATTTAATGTGAAGGAAAATATAACAAAAACATGTAACTTTTTACAGAAAAAAAATTATTTTGGATTATATAAATGATATATTCGACTATAAATATTCATTAAAAATATAAACATATATCCTGTATCATGGTATTTAATTATAATTTTCTTAAACTCAATAAATAAATTTATTTATGACACAATGATGATTCAGTGATTACTATATTGATAAAATATTCAAATAAATTATATTATAAATATTAAAATAAATGTAAATTTAAAATTTTGATTCCATACATGATTTTTTGGATTCATTTTGATGATAGGGATGATTTAATGCATTTGGTTAGAAGGAATCAATTTTTAATGATATTAACAAAAACCAATTACTAAATAGTGTCAAAATTTACATAAATGAGTTTTTAAAACATGTACTATTAAATTAAATTATATAACAGTCCTAAAAATCTTATATTATGAAAAATGACTTATGTAATGAGAAATACATTATTAAGGATCCACTTGGGGTTCCATTGGGATTTTATAGTAACTATAGTGACCATATATTATAAAAATACCGGAAAACATGGTAGGAGTTATTGGTTTTAACTAAGGGTTAATGGTAACAGATAAGGTTAATTTTGTGACCTAAACATGTCTAAAACCTGTTTCTTATGATTAGTTCCACCCATATACATCATTTATTCGAAATAAATTAGTTTGTGATCCAAATAAACTAAATATAAATTTATAATAATTTAATATTTAATGTCTTTTCTAAAGTTCCCCTCACCTATCATATAAAAGGGAACATCTCCTTATTTTTTATTCACATCTCCAAAGCCCATTGGATTGGCCAAAACCTGAACAAATATATTCTCAACATCCATAAATTCATCCTAGAGGACACAATTTTGGAATAAATTCACCATTACCAGATCTTTTGAGAAATTCAAAAGGAGATAATAAAAAAAGAGGCAATTTCTTTATCACCTCTTTCAAAATTATATTCTTCTTCAACATTCTATTATAATGGTTTCCAATAAAAAAGAAATAAATACAGTATTTTAAACATTTTTAGATGTTATTATAATTATGGTAAAAACGTATTCCAACTTTTATTCATCCTATGAATAAAAATATCACTATGCATGCGTACATACAACTTATCATCTCTATGTCGTGGTGTAATTTGTTATTAAAATATAATTAATTTGATGGGTATAATGATGACTAAATTGGAAGTAAATAATGAATATAACATGGTAATTATTCAGTATAATTAATAATACATCCAATTCCATACCATTTAACCTTTATGTTAATTATATCGTCGCTTGTGTGTACGTACAGCCTACCGTCTCCATAACGTGAAGAGATTCATTATTCATGTTAACCATTAAATGATAATTATAAAGTATATATAATAAATATTAATAAAATAAAACAAATAATAATTCTAATTTATTTATGTGTGTATATATATTTTTCAATTACTTTCTTCCATTCAATTCCATAAGGTAACAGAAACAATGTCCATGTATATATATGGTCTACCATCTACATGAATAGTGTATTCAATTTCATTTATCAGTCTATTATATAAATTCCTATAATAATTATCTATGATATATAAATAATTTTTTACATTTTTGAAGTAATTAAATCATGATCTATGTAATAATATCAAGAATAACAAGTTAAACCACGTAAGATAAATAAACTGATTATTACAGAAAACATTGTTTTAACATGTAATAAATAAATGATAGTTAATATAAAGTCATAAATTGATCATATATGATATCATAGACATCATTATGGTACATTTATAACATAATAATATGTTTATACCCACTATACAAGGGTATCAGACACATATAGAAGAAATTAGACATAAGGTAAGGGTAAATTATGCAATCTCATTATTATCTAAGATTGTTTATTTTTTAGTATATAATGTGGTATATTTATCATTTACATCCAGTTTTCTCAAATATTTAATAATAATATTATTATTATTTTATTTTTTAATTGAAATTTTACAAATTGGTAAATTTTTATGAAACTTCATGGAAGGAATCTTTCTTTTGTTTTCTATATGGGGTACTTTTTGACTTTTCGTATAAGAGAATGAGAAGAATATTTTTAACTTATATGGGATGAATAGATTTTTATGTATTCAAAACGACTTATTTACAAGAAACATCATTTATAAGATTAAAATTTTATATTCAAATAAATTCTTTTCTTTTAAAATTTAATGGAATTGTGAGAAAAGAAAAAGTTTTTTAAGAAAAAATGATATTTTCTTCAAAAATTATTTTCAACTATTCTATAAAATATTGGTTCCTTATAAGAAGACTCTATTTAATTGGGTTAACGTTTTTATCCCAATTACTAGTATGATTTGATTGTTTATATTATGGAATGATATTTTATATGGATTATTTTATGATGGAATGATTTTTAAGAATCAAATTTTATTTTATGGGTATATATATGATGAATGATTTATTTATTTGAGGCACATGTAAGAATTATTTCAGTGTGATATGTGTGGGATATATATCTACCACCAATGCATTGGGTAAAGATATATATCTCATGAGATATAAAGGACTATAACAGAAAGTAAATTTGAATCCGAAATATAGTGCTGGAACCGTATGTAAATCTGGTTCAATAAAACATGGCTGAAATGGCAAGTAAACCATATTTTTTAATGGAATTTGTGATCTATGATGGTCTTAGAATAAATGAAATAGATATTATGGAAATAATATTATGTGGTTATTTTTTTCCACAATTCCATGTTTTATTCCATTGCTATTTTATAATGGGTAATGTTCCATTATGATCTTTTCCTGGCGTACTTCAAATATTTATTTCATGACTCATGGTTTGGATATGTAAAATTTGTGTTCACCTTTTCAAATTATTATGTTTATGGTTTGTTTTATGTTATCCAGGATTAACCTTATTGATCATTTGATATCACCCTTTTTATGTATTATTTTCCCTAGGATAATAGTAAAGGTGTTAAGTAGGAATAAAAGGGGAAGATCTTTATGTGATATATTGAAGATCGTTCACCAAGTTAAAAGATTATGTTCTACGTTTACAAAGAAACTAAATTAATATCGTATTTGGGTGTATATTTGTGTAATTTATTAAGTATTATAAAAAAATGAAATTTAATTTCCATGTACATCATGGTTTAGTTGTAAGTGTAAAGATCACTCATAGTCTAGAGTTTCTGTGGGTTTGTGAAACCCAATCCTAGAACATTTTATTCAATGTTAGGATAAAAATGATTTATGTTTCATTATTATTGTTTTTCCATTTTTATAGGTTCATATTTTTTTATAATAGTGGGATTCAATTTTTCTATCGTAATCTATGTGGCTCTATGTATTCTATGTATGCAATTCTGAATCATTCATTTTTCTTAAGGGGTGTTCAGCAACTATTTGAGTGGTTTAGGTTTTGGTTGTGATTGTTAGGATGTGTTTGGATTTTCTGGGAGTTTAGACTATTATTTTGGTTTTATATTTAGTTACTTTTGTTGGTTTTCTCTCTATTGTGTTTGGGATATAACATTGTCATGGTAAAATCATAGTTATAGTGGTATGGTTATTTTCATTTGTGTAGGGGTTGTTAGTTGTTGAAGGGAGTTCCCTCGTCCGGGCATCATGGGATGTCAGACATCTATTTAGTGGGGTTTTTGTTTCTATTTTTCATGTATGGTTTAGTTGTGCAGGTATATTGGATGAATTCAAGTTAGGAGATCCCTAGTTATCTGTTATGGTAAGGGATTTGTTTGGTCAGTATGTAATGATTGGTTAGTTTTGGGGCTCGTGTTTTTTAGGTATCCCACATGTTATCCTCTGGTTCTTATTTTATGGATTCTTATAGAGTATTAAGGTGTGACTGGTGAAGTGAATAGTCTCCCCAACATTTATGGTTTTCTTCTGTATATATCAAAAATGTTCTTAGGTTTTGGTTATTATTCGGTTCGATGAGCTTGTGGGGGAAGAATGTTTCTATAAGAGGTATATTTTTCACACAATGACCTTGGATGCACAATTATTTTATTATTATTTTTGTTTGTGAGCCTTTTTGTGATGTTTAGGTTGAGTCCCAATTTAAATTTTTGAATGATGTAAGCTTTAGGTGAGTTTTTGACAAGTCCATGGTTATTGGAAATTATGGGCCTTTCCAAAGTTTCCGTGTCGGATTAGTTGAATTTGGGCAGTGAAATTTGGTAGGGTTGGCACAAAGTCTCTAAGCCATGTGTCCAAACTGTGTGGGGTGACTTCTTTGGATAGTGGCTATCACATATTTTGGTGTAGGGTTTGTCAAAATGTGAAGACTAACAGTGCGGGCTACCCAGTAATTAAAAAGTGAAAATTTCCACTTTTCCCAAACATGTTTTAACCCAATATTGGCTTTATCCTCCCTCCTAGAACCTAGGTACACAATACGGCCCTCCCAGACCCCTCTTACTTGATCTCCTTCCTCCGTTGATGTTCCATGAACGTTTTTAAATTGAGATCCTTTGTTTTTTAGTTAATTCTCATATTCCCTCCCCCTTTTATATCAACATATAGGGTTTTCCTTATGGTGTTTCTCTCTTATAAGAATTATATTGGTTAAATATTTTTAATGGGTAGTATTTCATTGGATTTGGGGTGTTTAGATTATCCTCGGGGCCGTAATCTCCCTTCATCGGGATTTTTTTCCATTCGCGTGCCCCTGAGGTAGGTGTTTCCATGTTTTTCATTTTAAAATCACTTTATTTGTACATAGATTATTTTAAATTAATTTTTATCATGATTCTCATGATTATAATTCCTTTTAATAATTTATTACGATGTTTTGGAATTAGAATAATTTTCTAAAAATAGGTTTTCAAAGAGATTCTTGTTTTATTCTTAGGTACATGGAACCTATGGTGATTGATGAAATTTCATGTGTTCTTTTTGAATAAATAGGGTTTTCGGGAAATATTTATCCCCACTATGTTATTATAATATTCTTGGTATTTGATTTGGCAGTATATGCATTATTTTTCAATTTCATGGCATTTAGTGGGGGGGGGGTTCATGATTTTGTAACTAAATGGAATGGCTAGGTTAGTCTTAGAAATAATGTGTGGTTTTTTGAAATGATTTAACGAATATGATATTGGTCAAATAGAGAGTGACATTGAATGTTTTCACATCAATGGGTGCACAAGGTTCACACATAGATGTGTGTTAAATTGAATGTTTCACTCTAAGACACATTTCCCTTAAAACATCCATTTACCTCTTTCCTTACTTTTTCTAAAAATGGAATAATGTTTTCTAAATGAGGGAATGTGTCTCTTATAGTGATTTGAATGTGAAAATTTATGTTGTTTTCTTAAATTTTGGCCAGGATGTCCAGGAAACATGTTTTTGTGAGTGATTGAAAAGCCCGTTGGGAATTTGAGTTGTGTGTGTGTTAATGACAATGTATAGTCCCATTTAAAAAATGCATAGTGAATGTGGGATTTAACGTTGTTTAGAAATGGATTTTTAAGAGTTTTTTATATGATATTTGGGTGTGTAAAGTCAACGTCCCTTCTGGAAATTATGTTTTTAAAGAATGGATTGAATGATTATGTGATGTGATCGACCAGCTAACACCATTAATTATGGGAAATATATGATTATATATGGGGCATCACTATAGGTGATTTTCCCTTTATGGGGTATTATATAGTTGTGTTCGTGTTTGGGGTATGAAAGTTCCATGAGGGAAATTAAGGTGAGTCACACATGTAAGGGTCTCCCACATACATATTATATTACTACCATCAGTTCCCACGTGCTTTTAGAGGATTGAGTAATGTTATATTGAAATCCCCTGATTAGAAGGGTTGGAAAAATCCTATATTTGTTGTTATTCTAAGTGGGATATACCATTGGGTTTGGTCATTTGAGGAAAACCAATTAGTTATATACATAGGGGATTCAGTACAAAATATTATGTGGTTCCATACTGAGTACATCAATGGGTCACACTATGGTTGTTTAAGATCCCCTATGGTTACTTATTATGACTTCTTATTTGTATTTTGATGCTGCCTATTTTCTGTTTGTTCTCTTAGTTTATTTCAAATATATCCTAATATTTTATTTTCTATAACATGGTTGCGTTTGGGTTCCCAAGAAGATAAAACGTTTTGAACTAATTAAAATGTTTCATGTGCTATTTTGGAAAAGTGGGAAGTTGTGTTTCTAATTTTAAATGAGCAAAATCTATTTTTATAATGGTATTTTTAAACTCAAATTAGTGGACTGTTTTGGGAAAGGAAACATATGGATACTTTATTGGTTTCCAACTGAGATATTTTAGCTCACACCCTTCCCATACCAATATGTTTATTCATTCCTATGATGTTTTGTAGTTTTATCATCTAATTCAGGCTCTTTGGGTTTGAGAAGACAGTAAGATTGGTTGGGTATTGGGGACAGGGGTGACATTGAGGTCACATGGATATCATGTGGTAGTGGATAGGTATTTCATTAGTTTCTTGTTAATTCATTTTATCTTTGTAACTGAATTTTCTTGTTATATTCATTGGAGAATCAATTGTTGCTCATTATTTCATGCTTATTTATTTTTATTTTTATTATTTTATCTGTATTATTGGTCTTAAATCATTCCAAATCGTATTATATTTTTTGCGAAACACTAGTTACCAGCCCGTGGGGACCAGAAACACCCTTCGCCCCATGCCGTAGACTTGTTCGTGTGTTAGTTCGGATGGATTTATAGACTATTTAATGATAAAGAAAGCATAACTAGGAATCACCATAAGCATACAAAATTTGGAAAGCTAAGTAATCTCACTCCCATGATAATTTATACTAAAATGACCTCAATAACCACTCATATAACATTCAATAAAAATCTGAGTAAAAAAAATTAATTAAATAATTTAAAAAGGCATCACATTTATTCTTACACATGGAAGGACCATATACAATAACTCATAAAAATTCACCTAAAAACTCCATCCTCATTTTGAAATACCATTTATGAAAACCTAAAAAACTAGTAATTTTCTTTCAAATTTCCAAAAAACATTTCTTATTTTTAAAAAACCACTTTAATATTAAACCATTTTACAATTTAATTTCAAATCCTAACACCTTGAATAATTATAATTTTGGCTAGTGGTACTCATATTGATATGATTCAACCATTAGAAAATTTGTCATGCTATTAATTCAATTTTCACTATAAGGTTGATATGATCCGATAAAAACCTTATGGAAACTGAAAAAGATCATACAATATAATGGATAAACTGATAATATAGTAAAAAACATTAAATAATCACATGATTATGAGTGGTAGTAATATTAAATAAAAATACATAAAAATGTTCCATATTTCCATCCCATGATCGTATCAGTCTCTATAATGTCCATAAGAACCCATCACATCAAGAAAAACATCAAATTCATTAGGTTGACAATTATAAAAAAACAAATAGGAATAATTAGTGCCAAAATCAATAGATAATCTCATGGAAACAAAACTATGGGAAATGATATGTGGATCACAATAGAAATAAATTTGGTTATAGTCCATACAAAATCTCCCAAATTAATACTTTAACTAATTTCCAATTTCAGAAAAAATCACCAAGAAACTACAAAAAATCAATATGGTAATTACATTAATAAAAATGGTGAAAAAAATCCAAAAAATATCTCTTGGGATGTCTGATATGATATTCACATAAATTCCCTATAATTTATGGTGATTAATCCATGATTTGGTGAAATTTTATTTCCCAAAATAGTAATCGCCCAATGAAAATCAATGAAGCAGTGTTGGAAAACTATAATAGTGAAAAGATGAGATAATACCACAAACCAACATGATTAATCACTAATAAAAGAACTAGATTAAATGGGTCCATGAATAAATATAAGATGGTACATTTTCCTATATAATTTTATGGTCAAGTAGAAGAAACATGGGGGGATTCAAAATTTGAAACTTCCTTAGTTGTAAAAAAGGCCCTGATAGTCATTCACGATGTCAGTCTATTGGTCACGGTGTGAATTAGAAAAAACAGGGAACGAAATTACCCTATCCCAAATATTTTAAACCCTAAACCATGGGTACACATAATAAATATTATATAGTTTTTACTTTTTAGTATCCTGATATCTCTCAACTTCCCTAACATCCTATGAAATCCATCAGACAAAAAATAAGACATAAAAACCACGTACAAAATATATTAATGATGGTCATGATCATAAAATCTAATTGATATTAATAATTTTCTAATTAATCTCCTCACATGATTAAAAAGTTCAAAAATTCATTGAATTTCACATAATGTAATGAATTGAGTTGTTACTAACTTACCAAAAAAATTATTCTCATTGTTAAGAAGCCATAGTAATCCAGCAACCACAAACCCCAAGAATCCTATATCATTTTCAATGTGATAAATATATTTGATTCATCACTAAACACCCAACATGTAGCTTTTGTAAAAAAAATCCAATACAAAATAAAACATATTTTTTTAAAAATGCCTATTTGAATCCTCAAACAAGAGAAATTGCGTTACAGAAAACACTCCTGATACAGTTTCCACCTCATTATATATATCTTGATACAACTACACACATTATTACTCCCCTGAATTAATTCTAAAAAAATCACTCAGATGAAACTTCATATGTGTTATCACATTACTACCCTGCCAAAACATGTTGGCATGTCATCTGATGGAATCACTGAAGCATTTGAACACCTATATTGAAGAGTGAACACAACACATAATTTATGTCTATAGTTAGTTTCTCAACCATGATAATCCTCTATAAAACTACCCCATGAAAAAAAATTACTATTGGATATGAACCACCCTTAGATCCACCACTTACAACATAAACCTATTTCAAAGGCACTAACCCTAACAAACAACACACCCAAATCCCAAAATCAATTTCTTCCACTGACCGATATCCCCCTATAATCTCAACCATCCGTCGATCAGTTCCACTACACCCTTTAGATTTATTACAAAACTATCAGAGACCTATAATAGATTTTATTCTCCTCACTATAGGAGTGTCCTATTCATGTAACCACTAAACCAAACACCAAATCAACTTTACCCAAATATCATCTATTACCACACAAAACCACTAGATGTTTTCAATACACACTCACTTGGGTAGCCAATAACATACTTATCCCAAAAGGCCATTAAAATTATTAACTACACCCATAGATACCAGAACACCAATGGTCTAAAAACTGATTTCACATTAGGATTATAGTGATCCCTACTATAGGAATTTAATAATAGAAACTGATTTTGACCAATTTGTTTCCCCACTATAGGAATCACCTTCAAAAAACACACACCAAGTAGTGCGGCAAAGAAAATCATTAGATAAACATCGGGGGTCTAATCTTCAAACCCAAAAAATGTCATCTTCTAACTCAATCCAAACATCCAAATCAATCCCATTATATTACCAAATGAGTAACATTTGAAAAAAACAAGGGATACCCATTGAATAAAAAAAATACAACACCCATGTCACTTCCAACCAACCGTTGAAAAACTAACCAAAAAAATCAATAGAGTAAATAGTTACATTTTTCAATCAACCAAACAAAATAGGTCCATAACCACAAATCACACATAACTATTCCAAAAAAACTTCTATATAATAAATCAATATAATTAATGCATCTATGTTACCCCTAAACAAAAACAAATATCCATGAAGTACGGTTTACAGAGGTACCAGTTTTGTATTTTCATAAAATAACATTTTAAACACTATACACATGATCAAAATTTCACCCCATTTTAAAAAATCCCATAAATATGAAGGATATAATAATTTTAAAGACCCAATCCTTCAGGTAATTTTCTAAAAAAAATACAATTTAAAATATAATTCTATATAAAATTCCATTTATCATTTTTGACATGTTTTTTAAAAAAAAATTACCAATACATCTAAAAATCATCATCTCTATGATCCATTAAGAGTGAAACTAAACTATAAAATATTTTTTATTACGCCATGAGCCATCAAACAATTATTCCATTAATTATCTATGTTTTGCAAAAAAATCCACACACTAAAAAATAATATCTATACCGTGGCTAAACAAGAAGAATCGAAACAAAAAAAACCCAGAAACAAATACAATCATATCCATATTAATATAATCACACTATATAATTTATTTGAGAAATGATTTATTATATAGTATTTTTATATAATAAATAATGGATTTTGAGGAGTAAAAAAGTTTAAAAAAAACACCACCATTAGTCTATTTAATGATTCCCTTAACAAACCACTATCATGATTCCTGAAGAACTCACTGTATCCTTGGTGATCCCTCCCACTAATCCCAATTCTCATCCATCCCATGTTAGATTTTTGGTAAATCCAAAACCTCAATCATCATAGTGTTGCTTCTTGAGATACTAGAAAACATCCTAAAATATTTTGTTTCAACTAATTTCATACAAACCATACATGTGCTAAATCAACGTTTTATTTCATAAAAACATTACACAACCCCTAACCAACACTATACCATTCCATTAAATTACTTTATACCACATTAACAATCCCCAACAAAGACATCCTATATAGCACACAAGGTGTGTTTTCATATTACCTCCAGATAGGATCTCCATATACTATAGGAATAATGCAAGAAGTGAGGGATAAATAAATTCATGGGAAGACTATGCCGTCTAAAACAATGGGTGATGGTTATGTATAAATCTATAAAAAAATTTATCATGACCCATCTTTTTAAATGAAATACTAAAAACCTATATATATAATATAGTGTTTAATACATGACCTCATTGTTAAAAATTTAAAGAAGGATATCAATTTATGTGATGCATCATCCATAAGAGAGGAACAATAGAATACTAAAATTAATTTATAAAATTAATCAATCGAATACTATCTTGAAAAAAATACTAAATAATAATTTAAAATAAAATACATAGGCCTCCAATAGTACTAATATAATCATCCTAATGTGTCCATAACCTCCAAAACATGCTAAATATGTATTTAGTGTCTAAATCCATGTAGTAAATGTGTCTAAGGAAAAAATGATAATATTTTCCCATATAAATAAATTCACATGTCCTGATTATGGATAGGGGTGATTCCAATGAACTATTATAATTCACTAATTCCTCAATAATAATGAGTGATTTTATGATCATGTTGATAAGAATGAAATAAAAATATGAAGAGTTAAGTTGTTTCTATATAACAAACCCACCCATAAATACAACATGTATTACACACATAGTTAGAAAAGTTAAGCCAGAGTGTCATAAATAATAATCCTAGATACCCGAGACAACTTTATTCTACACCCTTTCACAAAAAAAATCACTACATGCCATATCCTAGAACAAACATAATGATAAAAGGTAATGTTCCAACTAGAATTTTTATTGTCCCACAACAAATGGCTCAAAGTGGGTTGCTGTTGAAACCAAGACTCCCCACGAAAAGGTATAAGGAACTATAATATGAATAAAGTCATTAGAATAACCCTTATCAATAAAAGGGATTCCATCATTAATGTCTCAAATAATTCCAATACATAGCACTCACATGGATAGTCCTTTAAAAAATCCTGATCACCCCATCATGGTCTTGTGTCTTGAACCATGATTACTGTTGGACTTGTCCTATTAATACAAGAACCAATCTTCAATTTGAATGGTCCAATATATCAACACAAGAATAATCTATAAAATATTATAATACTTAATCCTAAAATTAGTATCCAATGGAAATGTCAGACATCAAGATCACACTCTCCCTCCAAGTCTATATCCTCTAATAACACATGTAACACATGTGTGTCCCACATCCCATCACACATATCACTAACAAATCATTAAGCCTCTAATCCATCAGGGTGTGGTACCACATCAAGATCCCATTCCACTAATCATTATTAAAATCTATGTGTCACAATACATCTATCAAGAACATCCCATAACAGTGATACCTAGACATAGTTATCATGAGGATACACACACGATATATATCACCATGAAAATATAGTATTATCATAGTGAAACACACACCACACACATTATCATTAAATAAGCTACAAATAATAGCTATGAACAACCAATAATCACCATTATCGTATAATCATTTTCAAACTATAGAATATCTGTTACAATGTTAACTATAGAAAAAACTCAAACAAAAACCAACAGACATTCCATTAAAAACCTAGTAATAATACATTTTAAACTACTTTATAGGAAACCAAATAAATTTTACAAATAGTTGAGCCTTATCCAATAACCCATAAAATATAATGAAAAACCCCATACACATTTTCAAATTCCATTTGAAATAATATTTCCTAAATCACTAATTTCCATTGAAGTTTCAATCAATAAAATCAAATTATTAAACTAACATTTTTTGAATAAAATTTCAAATTTGAAATTCAATTCACAAAATAATGAAAAAAATATCTTGGTCATAAACACTCTTTTAAAAAGGTCACTATCATATAGACATTTAGTAAGCTATGATGTCCAAGATGATTGTCACGCCGAAATGTACTTATCCTGATGTTATGGAAACTCACAAAAATCATTAAAAATGAATGATGATATACTAATTAATGAAAAAATAAAAATTAAATAATTTACTAAGAGTCATAGCAATGTTAATAGAACCTACCTAAAATGATATTTTATAATTCTATCCCTTTCATGATCCTACACTTATAGAGCCAATGAAAACCTATATTGAAATGAAATTTCGACAAATTAAAAAATTTAACAACTACAACTAAAAATAATCCTTGGAATAATTGACCACACACTCACCTGATGTCTTCACAACCCTGAATGTATGAGTGATGAGATATTGCTT
This sequence comes from Viscum album, assembly GCA_963277665.1. NCBI lineage: Eukaryota > Viridiplantae > Streptophyta > Magnoliopsida > Santalales > Viscaceae > Viscum > Viscum album. The sequence goes on along the minus strand of OY728147.1, from coordinate 1,428,431,324 downwards.
TATCATAACAAACACATGAACGATGCCTTCAACAAATCCCAAAATTTAATAGATGAAATCGTTTACAATTTAAATTTTTTTTTAAAAAACACAAATTAAAATCACTAGGGTACATTCCATATGAAAAATACTGAATTGTAGTATGAATACAATATCATAGGGAATCCTAAAAATACTGAACATGAATAGTAATTGATTCATAAAATTGTCTCTATGATCTACTGTGTTCATCCCACATGAAATCATAATATCCAAACTGAAATAAAAAATATTAGGAGTGAAGGATGAGAGATAGAATATATGAGATCTTGACTCAATCCAATAAGAATAATATTTCCCAAATTAACAATATTGAAGGGATTAGTGATTGGAGTGCATTGGGTTCAACCACCCATATACTCGTGTATCTATGGAGAAGAAAACTGAGTTTTTTAAATTAAATGTAGGCTTCAAACTTTTCAAAAAATTATATAGCCACTGGTTCATGAACTGACCAGATAGGTAATGGTGTCCACATGACATTTAATGGTACCCCAGGTCTCAATCCCCATACATTCAAGGGATGGGTGATACAGTTACACTATATATTCTCTATATTTACTACTTTATAGGATGGCCACCCATATCATCCAATATATCCTCTAGAAACAATATTGAACTATAGAAGACATAAAACCCATCAAAGAACACGTTTAAAAGAGATTCAATATCAACAAACCATATTCTAATTCTATATTATCTGAAAACCCCTTTCTAGATAATTTTTATGAAATATACTCAAAATTTTACAACACATAATGACACATGTCATTGTAGGTGTGTGAACCAAATTTCTAATCAATTTTCATATAGATGAAAATTTTCACATGGGAATTTAATACTCATTTGAATTTTCACCATTAAATTTTTATATTGGGATTCAATAATTTTTTTTATTTATTTTCCTAAAATTTATAATATTGATATCTAGAAAATAGTGTATATATTTCCACATTATGGATTTAGGGTAAATTTCCCGAAACATAAAAATAGTATAATTTTTATAATTCAATTTCTATTTTCCCTATCTAGTGTATGTAAAAATTATTAGTATTATTGATTTTGGGAAAAATTATTAATATTAATTTTGTAAAAGGGTTGAATAATATATAAATAGTTATACATATTTATAATTTATGTTTACTATTTTAATATAATAATATAAAACTAAAGGTTATACATTAATGTGATTACATATTTATGGTGTCAAAAAATGAAACATATAGTCATATTAATAAAATATTGTGATACATGGATAAGACTAAGCTGGTGCTCTAGAAGAAAACCTTGAAAGCGTTTTTTAGGTTATGTTTGGTCACAATAGTTGTTGGATATACTATAAAATCCATCATATACTTGATGAATCATTTCATTGATTATTAAAATAATTTTAGAATGATTCAAGTATTTTTGACTTGACTTATGGCATTAGAGGTCTATACAAGGTATATTGATGCTATATAAATGGTGGGGGTGGATATATTTTGTCGGAATTATGATGAGGTATTAACCATGGTTCATAGAGTATAAGAAATTATGAAATGAAGATTAAGATATTAAATAGTTATCGGTGTACAAAATCTAGGAACAACATGTTACATCCTTTAAAAGATTGCTATATAGACCGTGGGTTTTTATGATATAATAAAAATCTATATTTTAGGCTACAAATGGATTTTTAAATTGGAAATATGATATTTTTATTATCTTCTATGAAATAGGATACTGATAATGGGAATCATTTTTAATTCTATTATTTGAGGTATTATAAATCAAAATGGGAAGTACTTTTGGTCATCAACAAAGTGAATGGAATGGAACATATAATGTCTTATATATTTGAACCAAAAAATTGGAAAATAGTTTGATGGATCTTTCCTTGAAGGTATTATCCTATTAATCATTAATTTAATCATTTGGATCATTCTATTTCATGATGGATGTCAAACCCATGATGTTTATGTTTTAAATCTGAAGAGTTATTTGATGTTGAAGATTTTATGGTTGAGAGTTTTTGAGGCAAAGGCCGACAATGAATATTAAATTTTTTTTTAGATTCCATACATACAATAGTGGTCGGAGTTCGAACAAAAATATTCAAATTATGTTTTTTGATCAATTGTATAATCTATTATAACCCAATTTGATTAACTAATTCTTTGTTTTAGAAGATGTTCGTAGACTAATTTTACAACTATAAAAAAATGTGATCTAAAAGAAAAAACATGTAGATTGTCTTATGAAATAAGTGATATATTATTATTTAAAGAAAATAATATAAAACATATTTATTTATCATATAATGAAATAAACAAATAATATTTTTGTAAAATAACATATAGATCTAATAATTAAACTCAAAGGAGGAATGTAATGTTTAGACAAGATAATTAAAGAATATTAATTTTCTATACTATTTTTTTCACATTCCTTGTTCAGGGGAGAAAATGCATCCACATGGAAGAATACTATATATATTAAATGGAGAGAAATGATTTACCTACATTTGTGGGGTTTAAAAACCGAGTGGATCAGTATGTCCACAATAAATTTATAACAAAAGTCCACTGCACCTAGTGAATTTTTTATACACAATACAGGTTCCTAATAACTGTATATAGATAGTGTGATCGAAATATATAAAAATATATTATATATATTTTACCATTTTCTATTATATATTATTAATAAGGGAGAGAATGAGGGTCTTTATTCTCCATTTTATTGAATCATTATAATGGTTCATTTGAAATTAATATATTATGTCTCACCACCTACATGGGGTACTTTCATCATATATAACTAATATGTTTTATAAAATTAAAAGGTTCAAATAAAAGAGGTATTATTTCATGGAATCAATTTTAGAATTTTTCATTTGAGAAAAGACCTTCATCATAAATTTAAATAATTTAAAATCATTAAAAAATTATTATGATATATTTAAAATCATTACAGTTTGAATCCTAGGGAACTGCATTTTGAGATATTTTATTATTGGTGACATCATTTAATTATTTAATATATTATACAGATTTCAAGTATAATTTAGAATGAATGAAAATGTTAGGGTGTAATTTTCCAATATTTTTTATATGTGGGATATTTTAGTTAGAGACTAACTCACCATTTAGAACATGTTTATTAACATCAATGATCTGACTTTTATGTGTATAAAGATTAATTAAAAAAAATTATAGAACATTTACAAGGAATTAATGATGAAGTTTAATTAATTAATTGATGGATTATAAAATTTGGGGAATATAATTATTTAAAAAATCCATGGAATCAATAAAACCCCTAGATGATTTTATGATATCACAGATAATTCGATGATATTTCCAACTGCATTCAAAAATATCATTTCAATGATCTATGAAAATGATCAAAATGGAGATACAATATATTTTATTTCTAAAACTCCTAATTAATTTGGAATGATGATAGATGAAATAAATTATGTAAGAAAAGAAAAATCCCATGATGTTAATGGAAATAATTATATATTGTCAAGATGATGAAAGGACATAATGAAAAGAAATCTTTTGTAGAAACATTATTCCATTCCACAAATATAAAAATGGTTAATTTAAAATTCATGGGGAATAATTTAAATACATTTTTATAATTATAAATAATGTAAAACATAAAAAAGTGTCCCATGAAGCTCTATGATAGCATAGATGATGATTTTCCCATTAATAAAGAAACAAAGTAGGAGAAAGTTAAGGGGATTTGTAAGTAATAATTTCTAGTGAAGAAGTTTTTTCTTTTGAACGAATAGTGGAACTAAAAATAAACTTTATTGTATGAAATCATGTACAAAATATTACATGATAAATATTTTCTTGTGGTTTCTATAGTCAGAATTTTTATTTATGAAAATAATATGGGTTACAACAATGTTGTCGAGGGAATAATATATTTCAATGTTTAGTCTGTGGATGTACTAAATCAAATTGAATATTTTGTGGAAAAAATAATCATTTATATAGTTCAATGATTTGTAACTATACAAACTATAACAAGAATAAGATAAATCAGAGATTTTATAAATCATTGAAAACATTAAAATTAATGGTTGAAACAAATTAGAAAATGAAATTGATTTTAAACTAATAATTGAAGAGAATTATAAGAATATTGATAGATCAACTATTAGAGTAAATGTTTGAGTAAAATATATTAGTGATTTCCATGAAAAAATCAGAAATATATAGTAAAATATTGAAGACTAGGATAGGATACAGACTCTAAATATAAAATTTGGAGGTAAAATCATTTTATCAGTTAAAAAGTTGTAGGAGAAATATTGACCGGAAATAGAGAACATATAGAAATATATTTAGAAACATCAAACTCACCTACAAAATAAATATAATAATTTTTAATGATAACCACACCTATTTTTTCTTAATTGAAGCTATGCCATGAGATCCCACTCTATAAGGGAGCATTGATTTTGGTGATAATCAAATGACTCAAAAGAATAACAGAGGTTCAGTAAAATAAATTAAAAATAATCTACTAATTAAAAATTATTGTAATAAAGATATGGTGTATTAAAAGTATTTTTCAATCACATCCTCACAATAATTAAAATAATAATAAAAATAAATATATTTTAGTTTAAATTAAATTTACCACATATACATTCAATGGAAATTATTTTTTCTGTGAATGTTACATAACAACATTCACTAATTTTTTATCTATATTATTGAAGAATTATAAAAACAATATTCATTATATAATTTTATATTAGTAAAAGGAAATATAAATTTGTAAAAAATTGAAATAAAAGACAAATATATTTAATTCATGGTCAATAAATAAAATATAGAAGAGAAATAATCATTCTGACAATTAGAATAAAGAGGAATCAGTAGAAACGCGTAAAAAAGAAAAGGATGATTTGGTTTTTTTGGAATGGATTTTTCCCAAAATACATGTTACATCATATGGATTGATATGGAATGTCATATATTATGATTAAAATATAAAAAAGGTGCATATCTATTACAATAGATTAATTATATTTTAATATATAAAGACATCATAGTCATGAATCATATATATGATTAATTTTACGACATTGGTTAGTTAAAGTGTCATGAATAATAATATTATTACCATTCCTCCCTTCCACGTTTCAAATAGATTTTTTTCATCTCCTTTCTGATTAACTGTATTTAATTAGGAATTCAATATAATATAATAGATCAGAGAGTTAATTTTCATGGGTTTCATGGTATTTAATAATATGGTTTTCTCATTAATTTGGGAAAGAAACTACTATGTTCATAGTTGTTATAGAATCATCATTGAATATATAATGGACTATTGGTTATGAATTTTTGTTTACAGTTATATTAAGTTATCTTTGGTGAACGATCTATTCCTCGTTAATCAATCATTCTTTTTTTTCATTTATGTCATTAGAATATCCAAATTCTTTTGAGGATCCTACCCATATTGGATGGGTAAAATGATGAAATTAGTTGATATAACAGAGTGGTAATATAACACCACCTATATTCTATGATTTTTTTGAATTTATCTATCATTTTGAAATTTTACATTTTACACTACGCTAAAAATAGTATTTGATATTAAAGCATAAAATATGTCTCATGTTATATAGAACAAAATGTTAATGGTGCACTGAATTCAATTTAATTTTTATCTTTCTCTATGCGGTACACTGATGTTATCTTACAACACAGAAAAGACTGACTTTCCTTACGGACATGGGTAACACACAATACTAAGATTTACTGAACAAAAATATATTATTAAAAAACATTATTATTTAATATAAAAATAAATAACCTATAAATTATTTTGCAGGTTATGAATGAAGATAACTAATTTATAAAAATTAATGGTTGGATTCATTTGTTAAAAAATAATTATAAATGAATATAAGAACCAGTTGAATATAAACGGAATGTTTTTTAAAAACTATTTTTATTGTCACGGAATAATTTTATCATAATAAATTAAAATAATTTATTTTTGGGATTGATTTTATATGATATATATTAAATAATATTAAATAATATTTTTTTTCACATTTATAAAATATATTTCATAGTCATTAGATAAGAACAATCCTAATACTACAAATAAAAACATATATTTTTATAATAGTATTATTACCACCATTTTTGGAGAAACAATTTTAAATCGATATATTGGTACTTTTATAAATATATTACATCAAAATATTATAAATACACGGCCTTCAACATTACATAACATTGAATTAATTGTATAATTTACATTGAGGATATTTTATGGTTTTGAGTTTTAGAGAATTAGGCATAACAATTACGTTAAATATCAAAAATTAAAAAGTAGAAATTTCATATCAGTTTCCATTTTTTTTACAAAACATAAAATCTTGAAAACAAGAGTCATGTCTAGATCTATGTTTTAGACAGCAAGACTTTTCCTTGATCCCATCCTTGGCCCTATTCATCTTTAAGTCCTGTGAAAACATTTCAAACTTAGGATGAGCATTAAAAGCTCAGTAAGGGTTATAAATCAATGAATAAAAACATTTGTTCATAAATACATTCAAAACATGAAATCTTTTACTCACCGCGTAAAATCATAAGATTTGTGAAAGAAACATAGAAATCATAAATCATAAAGGTAACTTGTAGCATCCATATCATACTTACATTATAGTTGTCACAGCTACATAGGGTGTTACATTGGAATACCCATCAAAATATATCCCCTTAATCTCTTAGGAGTAACATTCACATTTACCTCCGTCACGTTACCCAATTCATTAGAGAGCTATCTCGGGCTCACCCTCCATAGGTTTATCACAGAACCACCCATATATGTAAATAAGGCCCAAGAACCAAAACATGATCATAACAAATAACATAAGCATAAAGGAAAGATAACATTTCAACATTGAAATAATAAAATACCATTTCAAGATATTGAAATAATAAATCCATTCTCAAAATCATTTTCAATACCATAATATGTAAAAAGTGTATATGGTATTTATTTTTCATAAAAAAATATTTCAACTTGTTAAGGAAGCAAAAGATCAAATAATACTCGAAGCGGCAGAAAGGTCGTTGTCACCGCTTAGACAAAAAAACATTCCTTCTTGTTGTTTAGTAAAACACTTCATATAAACATATTACCTTTGAATAAAATGAAAAGTAAAAGGGGTTTATACGTCATATAAAATAACGTCATGTAGAAAACTAAAAATGCCTCAATGAAAGAGGATTAAGACGAAGTCCCTTAACTCATGTCCGACATGACCTATTCGTTCTTTAATCTCTTTAATAATAAAGTAAAGATAATTTATACATGCTTAAGAACCTTTTAAAAGTCTATTATTTCTTTTATATCATTTATTACCTTTTTATAAACATTGTGTAATCATTTTAGTTAATAATTTTTATTTTGTCGATATTTGATACTTGGGTCAAAAATGAACACCTTATATTTACAGGTTGTCCATGTGGTCAATAGTATATTATATCCAAAATGGTATTCATGGTATTAGATATCATATATATCATATATATCGAGTATATACAAGTATTTATAATAGTACATAACATTTGGTGGTAAGAAATGAAATACACCGTTCATGGAGACGGTAAGTCATACGTACGCATGAACGCTACTTTCATTTCTATTTCTTATTTTAATGGAATTAAAACCTAATGATACATAGGTATATTATTATTCCAGTATATTATCATTAAAATATCATTAAATCTATCCTTTATACATCCCACATAGGGCATTAACGAGTCACATCACTTTGAGGTGGTGGTAGTCTGCACTTCTTCAAATGAGATTATCATATTTACCCACTATGGAAACCGTAATGGTTTGATATAATTGTTAAGTATAGAAGCATAAAGAAATAATAAAAATAATATATATCATATATAAACGTAGTTCCATCATATTGGCCACCATGAGAGGCGGTAAGATGTAATTAAACAATCATCGTTTTGTGAGGCGTTAGTTTTCCATCCACAGAAACATTATGTTCTTCAACCATTAGATGGATGTTTTTGTAAATGTATTATGAATACTTCTCATAACAAATCCTAGTATATTTAGGATACTGGTGTTGATTCAAAAAAAGAAAATAAAAAGAGTTTATAGGTTGGATAAGTAAAATAAAAGAAAACAATTTAAGAGAAACTGTTAACTTTATTTTGGGTAACTCTCTTTGATTTGAACCAAAGGACTTATCGAAATGCCTTATTCCTAATTTAATGCTTCTAGGACAAAAAGAAGAATGGAGTGAGATTAATTGGGAAGATTTTGGATGAGGCAAATTGCTTGACAGGTGTGAGGAATTGGATAGAAATGCTCTCATTTTATAAGGGAGAGGAGGGGTTCTTTAAGAAAGTGTGAAAATATTATTTTATTATAAAATTATATTCCGTTTATAATGGAACAAAAATCATTGAGGTCAAAGATAAGATTACTAATATTAGAAATAAAATCATCCAATCAGAATTGGACATGTTTTGGATAATATTTTAATCATTATAATCTTATTTATTTAAATCATTTGTTATTGAGGTAAAAACTGCATCATTATCATGTCGTAAATAATTTAATTTATTTGATGTCTAAAAATTATAAAAAAAATAAAATGATGTAGGAAATCTTTTTATATTTCAAATGAAGTTTTATTGTCGAAAATTGGACTTATATAACACCACATAAAAATGAATTGCTAAACGATTTTTGTTAATGTCACTTTTGTCTCCACATTAAATTAATTAATCTAAATAGTCATTATCACTCCCAAGTGGCTCAATGGGGTCCCAAAATCGACCCAAAGATGCCAATGGTCGGAAATGACTCATCAAATAGGACTAGGACACATTTTAGAGGAATTTTATATTATAATAATATTATTTTTTTACCCTTATATACCTGATTTACCCTTTAACCACGGTAAATAAAATATTTACTGAAGTAAATATTTAAAATGTCTAAAAATAAAAGTTACCAATTTACACAATTTGGGCCTCCTAATTCCAAATATGGAATAAATTTTTTCAAAATCAAAAAACGGAAGCACCAGAAATTAATTTTAAATTAATTCCCGCTGTCAGAACAAAGAGCGTGTTTTTAAGAATTAAAAGCTATCAAAAAATTGATACTTATTTATGTCCAATTTCAAAGTGAAATTAATTCCAATGACCAAAATTGGATTAAATTTTAAAAATATATTTCAATTTCACTTTAAAACAAATTAATAAGATAATATAACAATATAAATAAATTAGATTAAAACATAGTTTTGAATAAAAATAAAATACTTTCACTATTCATTAAAAATTTGAACTTTATCAGAAAAATACCAAAAAAATACCCAATGTAAATTCTAATGTCCTCATTCTAATGAAGCATTTTATTTGGTCATATAGAATGTATTAATGTGACCGAAACTATATTTAAAAATGGTTCTCCATTAAAAGGAAGTAAATTGGCCTTTTAATGTAAATTATGCATAAAATTAGATTCATTCATATTTTAAGACCCTAACTTATATTGGATAAATATAAATACATGTAGAATCATATTATAGTTAGTTTTTTTCATTCCCGCCACTACAACAACTAGGAGTTAACTACCATTTAAAATAATAATATTATATTATTAGTGTGCAACGTAAGATTCCAAAAAAACTCGTTGTTGTGTATCAGGTACGCTATCGAACATAGAAACCCCATTAAAGTAAAATTAATATTTAATTCACAAATATTAATATATATAAAACATGTCTTATTCTTCATTTACATGGGATGTTACATCCTTCTTCGCTTTTGGGAATTCTGTCCTAGTAATTTTTATTTACTTATCAAAATAAGTGGGGGTATTTATCCCTCGTAGCATTTTCAGATTCCCACATTGCCTCTTCAACCATATTGGTTTTCCACAAAACCTTTACCTGGTGAAATACCTTATTCTACAACACATTCTCACTATGGTCAAGAATCTGGACTGGTTGTTCTTCATAAGAGAGATTATCTTCCAACTGAACTACCTATGAGCTCAAAACATGAGAGGGATCTAGCATATTCTTTCTCAACATCGAAACATGAAAAAAATTGTGTACCTGGGATAAACATGGAGGTAAAGCTACTCTGTACGCAAGTGATCCAACTTTCTCAATAATTTCATAAGTTCAAATAAACCTTGGACTCAACTTTCCCTTCTTAACAAAATGCATCACACATTTCCCAGGAGAAACTTTGAGAAACACATGATCACCTGCCTCAAAAGAAATATCCTTGCTCTGGTTATCTGAATAACTTTTATGTCTGCTATGAGCTGTTCTTATGTGATTCTGAATCAACTGAACTTTCTCTGGCATCTCTCCTACTAATTTTGGTCCCATCACCTTTCTTTCACCTACTTCATCCCAAAAATCTGGAGTTCGACAATGCATTCCATACAATGCCTCAAATGGAGCCATCTGTATACTGGAATGAAAACTGTTATTATAAGAAAATTCAACCAATGAAATATGTTGGTCCCAACTTCGCTGGTAGTCCATCGAGAAAGCACGTAACATATACTCCAAGGTATGAATTGTTCGTTCTGATTGCCCTTCTGATTGAGGATGAAAAGCTGTACTAAAATTTAATTCAGTACCCAATGACTTCTGAAGCCCTTTCCAAAAGTTTAAAGTGAACATGGGATCATGATCAGATGTAATAGAGAGAGGAAATCCATACAACCTGACTATATCATTAACATACAACTGAGCAAGTTGACCTAGAGGCAAAGTATCTCTAATAGGAATGAAATGAGAAGATTTATCCAATCGGTCAACTATAACCCAGATTGCATTATTACCTCGAGATGTCATTGGTAATCCCACAAAAAAGTCCATGAATATATTTTATCATTTCCACTCTTGCAACGGTAGAGGTTGAAGCATTCCTTTCGGTAATTTTCGCTCTACTTTAACCTACTGACAAGTCAAACACTTCACAGTAAAATCAGCAATATCTCTTTTCATTCCATCCCACCAGTAATACTCCTGATGATCTAGGTATATCTTAGTACTTCATGGATTAAATGAAAACAGAGAATTTTGAGCATCACATAAAAAATCATTTTTCAACTGTGAATCAAAAAGAACACATAATCTCTTTCCAAACCTCAAAACACAATCATTATCAATGTAAAATTCAGGCAACTTACCCTTATAAACCAACTCTGCCATTTTCGGAAACTCACTGTATTCTTTCTGTGCTTTCTTTATTTTGTCTGATAGAGATGATCTCATCCACACCTGAAACAAAATAGATTAATTTCCTGCACCAACAACTTCTATGCCAAATTTCATCAAATCAAAAACCAAAGGATATTGTTCCAAACGTAGCATGGAAAATGAGACATTACGTTTCCGACTCAAAGCATTGACCACTTTATTTTCTTTTCTCGGATGGTAATGGATCGTGAAATAATAATCCAGGATTAATTATATCCATCTCCGTTGTCTCATGTTCAATTTTTTCTGAGTGAATATATAGTTTAATCTTTTGAGATCAGTATATATTTTACACTTCACTCCATAAAAATGATGCCTCCAAATTTTTAATGCAAAAACATCAATAGCTAATTCAAAATCATATGTAGGGTATTTTAACTCATGTGGTTTCAACTGGCGTGAAGCATAAGAAATTACCTGATCATTTTTCATTAGGAAGCAACCGAGTCCTTTCAACGAAGCATCACTATAGATAAAAAACTCACCATTTCTGGAAGGCAGTGCCAAAAGTGGGGCATTCACCAATCTTCTTTTCAATTCCTGAAAACAATAATCACATTCTTTTGTCCAGATGAACTTGACACCTTTTCGAGTTAACATAGTTATTGGACTAGATAACCATGAAAAATTTTCAACAAAACTCTTGTAATAACCTGCCAAAGCAAGAAAACTATGGATCTTGGTTATATTTGTGGGTCTTGGCCATTCTTCAAAAACTATTGTTTTTGAAGGATCAACAGTTATGCCATTTTTTGAAATAATGTTACCAAGGAAATAAATTTGTTGTAACCAAAACTCACACTTGCTGAATTTCCCATACAATTTCTTTTCTTTTAAGGTTTTCAATATAACCCTTAAATTAATTTCAGGCTCCTATTTACTTTTTAAATAAACCAAAATATCATCAATGAACACAACCACAAACATATCCAAGAACTCCTGGAAAATTCTATTCATAAGATCCATGAATACAACAGGTGCATTGGTTAACCGAAAAGGCATAACTAAATATTCATAATGGCCATATCTAGTACGAAACATGGTCTTCAAACGCCTTCTTCCTTTACTTTCAACTGATGGAACCCCAACCTCAAGTCAATCTTCGAAAACTACTATGCTCCCTAGAGCTGATCAAACAAATCATCAATATGAGGCAAAGGATATGTATTCTTAACCGTGATGTTATGCAATGCTCTATAATCAATACAAAGTCTCATTGAACCATATTTCTTTTTAACAAACAAGATTGGAGCACCCCATCGTGATGTGCTAGGTCGAATGAAACCTTTATCTAATAACTCCTGCAATTTCATCTTTAACTCTAAAAGTTTAATTTGAACCATTTGATAAGGGGGTTTTGAAATTGTCTTAGCATCATGAACTAAGTCAATAGTAAATTCATCTTCTCGATTAGGTATAATACTAGGAAACTCATCAGGAATAACATTAAGGTACTCATTTACCACTGGCACATCATTAATCTGAACAGTTCATTTTTTTAATAATATGTGAAAGGTAACATTCATTTCCATCTTTTACCAGTTTTTAGACTTCCTAATATGTTATCAAAAGCAAGGGTACATTCTTGTACACAAAACTGAAAATAATTCTGAAAAGAAACCTCTTTAGCTCTACAGTCAATTTTAGCATGATAAACAGAAATCCAATCCATGGCCAATATAACATCAAACTCTACTAGAGGCAAACCAATAAGGTTTGTAGGTATATTATTTCTACACACAAGTATAGGAATGTTCTTATGTTTTCGTTTTGTCTCAACATTTCCTCCAGGTATTTTTACCCTAAGTTCAGCATTCATATCATGAGGTGGAATTCCCAATTTACTAGAAAGATTTTCAAAAATGAATGAATGTGTAGACCCTGATTCAAACAACACATTGGTATAATCTGAAAAAAAAAACAATGTATCAGACACTACTTCATTTGATGGAACAACATCTGCTGAAGTAGTTGCAAAGGATTTCCCGACCACTTTCTTCTTGTAGTCTGGATGATTTCCTTCGGTTGAGTTCTTTGTTGGACACTAATTCACATAATGACCCATTTCATTGCACTTAAAACATTTTACTGACTGTAAATCAGATTTTGTCCTACCATTACCCTGATCTTTTTCTGTGCAATTATGAGCCTTATGTCCCATTTTACAAGTTCAGAAGCACTTAACAGAATTTAAAATACATTCCCCAACATGATTTTTACCAAAATTATCACAAACTATAAACTTAAGTTTCTTTCCATTAGACTTTTTTGAAGTGTTCTTACCTTTCGCCTACCACCGTGACCTCTTATTTTTTTATTTTTCAAAGAATATCTGATCATCGGTAAACTCTATTTCCACCTTCTCTGCACAACGAACATGTTTTTCATAACATTTGAACTCACGAGAAGATAAAGCCCTTTGATACTTTGGCTTTAATCCTGAGTAAAATAGTAGATTTTACTATCAAGATCTCGTATGAAATTTGGCGCATACCTTGCCAGTCAACTGAATTTTTCTTCATAAACAGTCACTAAGTCATCGTCCAGCATCAATTCCAGGAATTGTTATTCCATCCTAAGATGAACCACCTTAGGAAAAAATTTCTAGAGAAACATACCATTGAATTCATCCCAATCAAGAGAATCAATCTCCTCACTATCCATGATATTTTCCACCATCAACCACCACTAATCGGATTCACCTTCAAAACGGTAAACGACGAGACACACCTTTTGATGTTCTGAATAACCCATGACATAAAAAATATTTTCCAGTGATTTAGTCCACCATTCATCTAGCACTGGATCAGATTATCCTCTGAATGACGGGGGATGTTGCCTCATAAAATGCTCCACTACTGACATGTTCCTATGTGGTTGATCTGGCTGATCTCATACATGGAAAACACCACCATTTATAACCTGATTCAAATGTTCCATCACTGCAACAAACTGTTCAGCTCCTATTCCAACCATCTTAGGTTGCTGATTTGGATGGTTGTCTTCCTCCTGATGTCGTCCCAATATAGCTGCCATGTTACCTCTGTAGAAAAAAATTCTAAAGAAAGAAATATATTAATCGAAGAAACATGGTAATTTGTAAATACAATGTGATATCAATATTAATATAAATTACATTATGGATATTAATTTAACAATATCCTAACTCCAAAAGTTTTCTAAATTGATCTCTGATACCAACTATAAAGACCCGACCTTAAACATTACATAATATTAAATTAAATGGATAATTCACAATAAATATATTTTCTAGTTTAGAGTTTTAGAGAATTAGGAAAAACAATTACATTACATATCAACAATTACAATGTAGAAATTTCTAAACATTTTTCATTTTTTTACAAAACATGAACTCTTGAAAAAAAGAGTCATGCTTGGATCCATGTTTTAGACAACATGACTTTTCCTTGATCCCATCCCTGACCCTATTCATATTTACGTCCTGTGAAAACATTTCATACATGGGATGAGCATTAAAAGCTCAGTAAGGGTTATAAATCAAAGAATTAAAACATTTTTTCATAAATAAATTCCAAACAAGAAATATTTTACTCACCTCATGAAATCATAAGATTTACTAATGAATCATATAAATCATAAATCATAATGGTAACTTGTGGCATCCATATCATACTTACATTATAGCTATCACAGCTACATAGGGAGTTACTTTAGAAGACCTATCACAGTATATCCTCTTAATCTCTTAGGAGTAACATTCACATTTACCTCCTTCACATTAACCAATTCATTGGAGAGCTATCTCGGTCTCACCCTCCATAGGTTTATCATGGAACCACCCGTATACGTAAATAATGCCCAAGAACCAAAACATGATCATAACAAATAACATAAGCATAAAGGAAAGATAACATTTCCACATTGCAATAATAAAATACAATTTCAAGATATTGAAATAATAAATCCATTCTCAAAATCAGTTTCAATACCAAAATACGTAAAAAGTGTATATGGTATTTATTTTTCCTAAAAAACATTTCGGCTTGTTAAGGAAGCCAAAGATCAAATAATACTCAGAGCGGCGGAAAGGTCGTTGTCACCGCTTACATAAAAAACATTCCTTCTTGTTGTTTAGTAAAACACTTCATATAAAAAGCTTCATATAGAATAAAATGAAAAGTAAAAGGGGTTTATACTCCGTATAAAATAACATCGTGTAGAAAACTAAAAATGCCTCAATGAAAGAGGATTGAGACGAAGTCCCTTAACTCGTGTCTGACATGACCTGTTCATTCATAATCTCTTGAATAATAAAGTAAACATAATTTATACTTGCTTAAGAACCTTTTAAAAGTTTATTATTTCTTTTATATCACTTATTACCTTGTTATAAACATTGTGTAATCATTTTTGTTAATAATGTTTATTTTCTCGATATTTGATACTTGGGTAAAAAATGAACACCTTATATTTACAAGTTGTCCATGTGGTCAATAGTCCATTATATCCAGAATGGTATTCATGATATTAGATATCATATACATCATATATATCGAGTATCTACAAGTATTTATAATAGTACATAACATTTGGTGGTAAGAAATGAAATGCACCGTTCATGGAGACGGTAATCCATACGTACGCATGAACGCTACTTTCATTTCCATTTCTTATTTTAATGGAATTAAAACCTAATGATACATATGTATATTATTATTCCCATATAATATCATTAAATTATCATTAAATCTATCCTTTATACATACCACATAGGGCATTAACGAGTCACATCACTTTGAGGGGGCGGTAGTCTGCACTTCCTCAAATGAGATTATCGTTTTTACCCACAATGGAAACCATAATGGTTTGATATAATTGGAAAGAACATAATCATAAAGAAATAAAAAACATAATATTTATCATATATAAATACAGTTCCATCATAATGGCCACCATGAGAGGCGGTAAGATGTAATTGAACAATCATCGTTTCGTGACGCGTTAGTTTTCCATCCACAGAAACATTATGTTCTTCATCCATTAGATAAATGTTTTTGTAAATGTAGTATGAACCATTCTCATAAAAAAATCCTAGTATATTTAGGATATTGGTGTTGATACAAAAGAATGAAAATAAAAAGAGTTTATAGGTTGGAGAAGTAAAATAAAAGAAAACAATTTAAGAGAAACTGTTAACTTTAATTTGGGTAACTCTCTTTGATTTGAACCAAAGGACTTATCTAAATGCCTTATTCCTAATTTAATGCGTCTAAAACAAGGAGAAGGATGGAGGGAGATTAATTGGGCAGATTTTGGATGAGGCAAATTTCGTGATAGGTGTGAGGAATTGGATAGAAATGGTCTCCTTTTATAAGGGAGAGGAGGGGTTCTTTAAGAAAGTGTGAAAATATTATTTTATTATAAAATAATATTCGGTTTATAATGGAACAAAAATCCTTGAGGTCAAAGATAAGATGACTAAAATTAGAAATAAAATTATCCAATCAGAATTGGACATGTTTTGGATAATATTTTAATCATTATAATCTTAGTTATTTAAATCATTTGTTATTGAGGTAAAAACTGCATCATTATTGTGTCATAAATAATTTAATTTATTTGATGTCTAAAAATTATAATAAAAATAAAATGATGTAGGAAATATTTTATATTTCAAATGAATTTTTATTGTTTAAAACTGGACTTATATAACACCACATAAAAATTAAGTTCTAAACGATTTTGTTAATGTCACTTTTGTCTCCACATTAAATTAATTAATCAAAATAGTCATTATCACTCCCAAGTGGCTCAATGGGTTCCCAAATTCAACCCAAAGATGACTATGGTCGGAGATGACTCATACAATAGGATTATGACACATTTAAGGGTAATTTTATATTATTATAATATTATTTTTTTACCCTTATTTACCTGATTTACCCTATAACCATGGTAAATAAAATATTTACTGAAGTAAATATTTAAAATGTCTAAAAATAAAAGTTACCTATTTACACAATTTGGGCCTCCTGATTCCAAATATGGAATCAATTTTTTCAAAATCAAAACACAGAAGTGGCAGAAATTAATTTTAAATTAATTCCCGCTGTCAGAACAAAGAGCGTGTTTTTATGAATTAAAAGCTATCAAAAGATTGATACTTATTTATGCCCAATTTCAAAGTGAAATTAATTCCAATGACCAACATTGGATTAAATGTAAAAAATATATTTCAATTTCACTTTAAAACTAATTAATAAGATAATATTACCATATAAATAAATTAGATTAAATCATAGTTTTGAATTAAAATAAAATACTTTCAATATTCATTTAAAAATGAACTTTATTAGAAAAATACCAAAAAAATACCCAATGTAAATTCTAATGTCCTAATTCTAATGAAGCATTTTATTTGGTCATATAGAATGTATTAATGTGACCAAAACTAGATTTAATAAGGGTTCGCCATTAAAAGGCGGTAAATCGGCCTTTTAATGTAAATTATGCTTAAAATTAGATTCATTTATATTTTAATCCCCTAACTTATATTGGATAAATATAAATACATGTATAATCATATTATAGTTAGTTTTCTTCATTCCCGCCAATACAACAGCTAGGAGTTAGCTACCATTTAAAATAATAATATTATATTATTAGTGTGCAACGTAAGATTCCAAAGAAACCCGTTGTTCCATATCGGGTACGCTATCGAACATAGAAACCCCTTAATGTAAAATTAATATTTAATTCACAAATATTAATAATTATAAAACATGTATTATTCTTCATTTACATGGGAAGTTACATCCTTCTTCCCTTTTGGGAATTGCGTCCTCGTAATTTTTATTTACTTATCAAAATAAGTGGGGGTATTTATACCTCGTAGCATTTTCAGATTCCCACGTTTCCTTTTCAACCATATGTTTCTTCCACAAAACTTTTACCTGGTGAATTAACTTATTCTGCAACACTTTCTCTCTATGGTCAATAATCTGGACTGGTTGTTCTTCATAAGATAGATTCTCTTCCAACTGAACTACCTCTGAGCTCAAAACATGAGAGGGATCTAGCATATACTTTCTCAACATCGAAACATGAAAAATATTGTGTACCTGGGATAAACTTGGAGGTAAATCTACTCTATACGCAAGTGATCCAACTTTCTAGAGAATTTCATAAGTTCCAATGAACCTTGGACTCAACTTTCCCTTCTTACAAAAATGCAACACACATTTCTAAGGAGAAACATTGAGAAAGACATGATCACCTGCCTCAAAAGAAATATCCTTGCTCTGGTTATCTGCATAACTTTTCTATCTCCTCTGAGCTGTTCTCACGTGCTTCTGAATCAACTGAACTTTCTCTGCCATCTCTCCTACTAATTCTAGTCCCATTAGCTTTCTTTCACCTACTTCATCCCAAAATCTGGAGTTTGACAATGCATTCCAAAAAATGCCTCAAATGGATCCATCTGTATACTGGAATGAAAATTGTTATTATAAAAAAATTCAACCAATGAAATATGTTTGTCACAAATTCCTTGGTAGTCCATTGAGAAAGCACGTAACATATACTCCAAGGTATGAATTGTTCGTTCTGACTTCCATTCTGATTGAGGATGAAAAGCTATACTAAAATTTAATTCAGTACCCAATGACTTCTGACACCCTTTCCAAAAGTTAAAAGTGAACATGGGATCACGATCAGATGCAATGGAGAGGGGAACTCCATGCAACCTGACTATATCTTTAACATACAACTGAGCAAGTTGATCTATAGACAAAGTATCTCTAATGGGAAGGAAATGAGTATATTTATCCAATCGGTCAACTATAACCCAGATTGCATTATTACCTCGAGACGTCTTTGGTAATCCCACAACAAAGTCCATGGATATATTTTATCATTTCCACTCTGGCACCGGTAGAGGCTGAGGCATTCCTTTTGGTAATTTTCACTCTGCTTTAACCTGCTGACAAGTCAAACACTACACAGTAAAATCAGCAATATCTCATTTCATTCCATACCACCAGTAATACTCCCGATGATCTAGGTACATATTAGTACTACCAGGATGAAATGAAAATAGAGAACTATGAGCTTCACATAAAAAATCATTTTTCAACTGTAAATCAAAAGGAACACATAATCTCTTTCCAAACCTCAAAACACAATCATTATCAATGTAAAATTCAGGAAACATACCCTTCTAAACCAACTATACCATTTTCTGAAACTCACATTATTCTTTCTGTGCTTTCTTTATTCTGTCTGATAGAGATTATCTCACCCACACCTGAAACAAAACAGAATAATATCCTGCACCAACAACTTCTATGCCAAATTTCATCAAATCAAAAACCAAAGGATATTGTTCCAAATGTAGCATGGAAAATGAGACATTACTTTTCCGACTCAAAGCATCGACCACTTTATTTTATTTTCTCGGATGGTAATGGATCATGTAATAATAATCCATGATTAATTATAGCCATCTCTGTTTTCTCATGTCCAATTTTTTCTGAGTGAATATATACTTTAATCTTTTGTGATCAATATATATTTCAAACTTCACTCCATAAAAATGATGCCTCCAATGTTTTAAAGCAAAAAAACAATAGCTAATTCAAAATCATATGTTGGGTAATTTAACTCCTGTGGTTTCAACTGACGTGAAGCATAAGAAATTACCTGATCATTTTGCATTAGGACGCAACCGAGTCCTTTCAACGAAGCATCACTGTAGATAACAAACTCTCCATTTCTGGAAGGTAGTGCCAAAACTGGAGCATTCACCAATCTTCTATTCTATTCCTGAAAAAAATCATCACATTCTTTTGTCCAGATGAACTTAACACCTTTTCGAGTTAACATAGTCAATGGACTAGATAACCATGAAAATTTTTCAAAAAAACTCCGGTAATAACCTAACAAAGCAAGAAAACTATGGATCTTGGTTATATTTGTGGGTCTTGGACATTCTTCAACAACGTTTTTTTGCAGGATCAACAGTTATGCCATTTTTTGAAATAATGTGACCTAGGAAAGAAATTTGTTGTAACCAAAACTCACACTTGCTGAATTTCCCAATCAACTTCTTTACTTTTAAGGTTTGCAATATAACCATTAAATGAATTTCATGATCTTATTTACTTTTTAAATAAACCAAAATATGATCAATGAACACAACCACAAACATATCCATGAACTCCCAGAAAATTCTATTCATAATATCCATTAATATAATAGGTGCATTGGTTAACCGAAAAGGCATAACTAAAAATTCATAATGGTCATATCTAGTATGAAACATGGTCTTCAAAACATCTTCTTCCTTTACTTTCAACTGATGGAACCCTAACCTCAAGTCAATCTTCGAAAACTACTAGGCTCCCTAGAGCTGATCAAACAAAACTTCAATATGAGGCAAATGATACTTATTCTTAATCGTGATGTTATGCAATGTTCTATAATCAATGCAAATTCTCATTGAACCATCTTTTTTTTAACAAACAAGATAAGAGCACCCCATGGTGATGTTCTAGGTCGAATGAAACCTTTATCTAATAACTCCTACAATTTCTTCTTTAACTCTAAAAGTTTAATTTGAGCCATTTGATAAGGGGGCTTTGAAATTATCTTAGCATCACGAACTAAGTCAATAGTAAATTCAACTTCCCGATCAGGTATAATACCAGGAAACTCATCAGGAAAAACATCAAGGTACTCATTTACCACTGGCACATCATTAATCTGAACAGTTCATTTTTTTAACAATATCTGAAAGGTAACATTCATTTCCATCTTTTACCAGTTTTTAGACTTCCTAATATGTTATCAAAAGCAAGGGTTAATTCTTGTACAGAAACTGAAAATAATTATGAAAAGAAACCGCTTTAGCTCTGCAGTCAATCTTAGCATGATAAACAGAAAGCCAATCCATGGCCAATATAAAATCAAACTCTACTAGAGGCAAACCAATAAGGTTTGTAGGTATATTATTTCTACACACAAGGATAGGAATGTTCTTATGTTTTCCTTTTGTCTCAACATTTCCTCCAGGTGTTTTTACCCTAAGTTCAGCATTTATATCATGAGATGGAATTCCCAATTTACTAGAAAAATTTTCAAAAATTAATGAATGTGTAGACCCTGAATCAAACAACACATTGGCATAATCTGAAAAAACAAACAATATACCAGACACTACTTCATTTGATGGACCAACATCTGCTGAAGTATTTGCAAAGGATTTCTCGACCACTTTCTGCTTGTAGTCTAGCTGATTTCCTTCGGTTGAGTTCTTTGTTGGAAACTCATTCACATAATGACCCATTTCATTTCACATAAAACATTTTACTGACTGTAAATCAGATTTTGTCCTAACATTACCCTGATCTTTTTTAGTGAAATTATGATCCTTATGTCCCATTTTACAACTTCAGAAGCACTTACCAGAATTCAAAATACATTCCCCAACATGATTTTTACCAAAATTATCACAAACTATATACTTAAGTTTCATTCCACTAGACTTTTTTGAAGAGTTCTTCCCTTTCGCCTGCCACCTCAACCTCTTATTATTTCATTTTTCAAAGAATACCTGATCATCGGTAAACTCTATTTCAACCTTCTCTGCACAACGAACAAGTTTTTCATAACTTTTGAACTCATGAGAAGCTAAATCCCTTCAAAACTTTGGCTTTAATCATGAGTAAAAATATTAGATTTTACTATCAAGATCTCATATGAAATTTGGAGAATACCTTGCCGGTCAAGTGAATTTTTCTTCATAAACAGCCACTGAGTCAACCTCCTGCATCAATTCCAGGAATTGTTATTCCATCCTAAGACGAACCACCTTAGGAAAAAATTTCTCAAGAAACATACCTTTGAATTCATCCTAATCAAGAGAATCAATCTCCTCACTATCCCTGATATGTTTCACCATCAAACACCACTGATCAGCTTCGCCTTCAAAATGGTAAATGGGGAGACTAACCTTTTGATGTTATGAATAACCCATGACATCGAAAATATTTTCCAGTGCTTTAATCCACCTTTCATCTAGAACTGGATAAGATGATCCTCTGAATGATGGGGGATGTTGCCTCATGAAATGCTCTACTACTGACATGTTCCTATGTGGTTGATCTGGCTGATCTCGTTCATGGATCCCACCACCATTTATATCCTGATTCAACTGTGACATCACTGCAACAAACTATTTAGTTCCTATTCCGACCATCTTAGGTTGCTGATTTGGAAGGTTTCCTTCCTCCTGATGTCATCCCAATATAGATGCCATGTTACCTCTATAGAAAAACATTCTAAAGAATGAAATATATTAATCGAAGCAACATGGTAATTTGTAAATACAATGTGATATCAATATTAATATAAATTACATTATGGATATTAATTTAACAATATCCTCACTCCTAATGTTATCTAAATTGATCTCTGATACCAAATATAAAGACCCGACCTTAAACATTACATAATATTAAATTAAATGGATAATTCACAATAAAAATATTTTCTAGTATAGAGTTTTCGAGACTTAGGTATTACAATTACATTACATGCCAACAATTACAGTGTAGAAATTTCTAAACATTTTCAATTTTTTTACAAAACATAAACTCTTGAAAAAAAGAGTCATGCCTAGATCCCTGTTTTAGACAGCATGACTTTTCCTTGATCCCATCCCTGACCCTATTAATCATTACATCCTGTGAAAACATTTCATACTTGGGATGAGCATTAAAAGTTCAGTAAGGGTTATAAATCAAAGAATGATCACATTTGTTCTTAAATAAATTGAAAACATGAATTCTTTTACTCACCTCATGAAATCATAAGATTTATGAATGAAACATATAAATAATAAATCATAATGGTAACTTGTGGCATCCATATCATACATAGAGAGTTACTTTGGAATACCCATCACAGTATATCCCCATAATCTCTTAGGAATAGCATTCATGTTTACCTCCATTACGTTACCCAATGCATTGGAGAGCTATCTCGGGCTCACCCGCCCAAGGTTTATCACGGAACCACCCGTATATGTAAATAATGCTCAAGAACCATAACATGATCATAACACCTAACATAAGCATAAAGGAAATATAACATTTCCACATTGGAATAATAAAATATCATTTAAAGATATTGAAATAATAAATCCATTCTAAAAATAATTTTCAATATCAAAATACGTAAAAAGTGTATATGGTATTTATTTTTCCTAAAAAACATTTTGTCTTGTTAAGGAAGCCAAAGATCAAATAATACCCGCGGCGGCGGAAAGGTCGTTGTCACCGCCTACGTAAAAAAACATTCCTTATTGTTGTTTAGTAAAACACTTTGTATAAAAAGATTCCCTTTGAATAAAATGAAAATTCAAAGGGGTTTATACACCATATAATATAATGTCGTGTATAATACAAAAAATGCCTCAATGAAAGTAGATTAAGATGAAGTCCCTTACCTCATGTTCGACTTGACCCGTTCGTTCTTTAATCTACTGAATAATAAAGTAAAGTTAATTTATACATTCTTAAGAACCTTTTTCAAGTTTATTATTCCTTTCATATCACTTATTACCATGTTATAAACATTATATAAAAATTTTATTTAATAATGTTCATTTTGTCAATATTTGATACTTGGGTCAAAAAATGAACACCTTATATTTAAAAGTTGTCCATGCGGTCAATAGCCCATTATATCAAGAATGGAATTCAAGATATTAGTTATCATATATATCATATATATCTATTATATACATGTATTTATAATATTACATAACATTTGGAGGTAAGAAATGAAATGCACCGTTCATGGAGACGGTAAGTCGTACGTACGCATGAACGCTACTTTCATTTATATTTCTCATTTTAATGGAATTAAAACATAATGATACATAGTTATATTATAATTACAGTATAATATCTTATAAAATGTCATCAAATCTATCCTTTATACATCCTACATAGGGAATTAACGAGTGACATCACTTTGAGGGGGCAGTAGTCTGCACTTCCTCAAATGAGATTATTGTATTTACCCACTATTGAAACCATAAAGGTTTGATATAATTGGAAATTATAGAATCATAAAGAAATCATAAATATAATATATATCATATATAAATATAGTTCCATCATAATGGCCACCATGAGAGGCGGTAAGATGTAATTGAACAATCATCATTTCGTGAGGTGTTATTTTTCCATCCACAGAAACATTATGTTCTTCATCCATTAAGTGGAGGTGTGTGTAAATGTAGATAGAATACTTTCATAATAACATAATAGTATATGTAGGATACTTGTTTTGTTACAAAAGAATGAAAATAAAAAGATTTTAGAGGTTGGAGAAGTAAGATAAAAGAAAACAATTTAAGAGAAACTATTACCATTAATTTGGGTAACTCTCTTTGGATTGAAACAAAGGACTTATTGAAATGCCTTCTGCCTAAGTTAAGGCTTATAAGAGGAGTAGAGGGATTGAGGGAGCTTAATTGGGCAGAATTTGGATGAGGTAAATGGCTTGAGAGGTGTGAGGAATTCGATAGAAATGGTCTCCTTTTATAAGGGAGAGGAGGGGCTCTTTTGGAAAGTGTGAAAATATTATTTTATTATAAACATATATTCATTTTATAATAGTCCAAAATCATTGAGGTATATGATAAGATGACTAATATTCGACATAAAATCATCCAATCATAATTGGACATGTTTTGGATAATATTTGAATCATTATAATCTTATTTATTTAAATCATTTATTAATGAGGAAAACACATCTTCATTATTGTGTCATAAATAATTTAATTTATTTGATGTCTAAAAATTATAAACAAAAAACCATGATGTAAGAAATATTTTTAGATTTCCAATTAATTTTTATAGTCGAAATGTGGACTTATATAACGCTATATAAAAATTAATTACTAAATGATTTTTGTTAATGTCACTTTTGTCTTCACATTAAATTTATTAATCTAAATTGTCATTATCACTCCCATGTGGCTCAATAAAGTCCCAAAATCGACACGAAGATGCCAATGTTGGGAAATGACTCATCCAATAGGATTTGGACACGTTTAAGGGTAATTTAATATTATTATAATATTATTGTTTTACCCTTATTTACCTGATTTACCCTTTAACCACGGTAAATAAAATATTTACTGAAGTAAATATTTAAAATGTCTAAAAATAAAAGTTACTTATTTACAATATTTGGGCCACATAATTACAAATATGGGATCCAATTTTCCAAAAAAAAACACAGAATTTGCAAAAATTAATTTAAAATTAATTCCCACTGTCAGAAAAAGAGCATTTTTTTAAGAATTAAAAACTATAAAAAGATTGATACTTATTTATGTCCAATTTCAAAGTGAAATTAATTATAATGACCCAAATTGGATTAAATAATAAAAATATATTTCAATTTCACTTTAAAATCAATTAAAAAGTTAATCTATCCATATAAATAAATTAGATTAATACATAGTTTTGAATTAAAATACAATATTTTCACAATTCATTAACAAAATGATCATTATCAGAAAAATACCAAAAAATTACCCAAACTAAATTATTATGTACTAATTTTAAAAAATGATTTTATTTGGTCATATAGAATGTATTAATGTGACCAAAACTAGATTTAAAAAGGGTTCTCCATTAAAAGGCTGTAAATTGGCCTTTTAATGTAAATTATTCTTAAAATTAGATTCATTCATATTTTAAGCCTCTAACTTATATTGGATAAATATAAATACATGTATAATCATATTATAGTTATATTTGTTCATTCCTGACAATACAATGGCTTCGAGTTAACTACCATTTAAAATAATAATATTATATTATTTGTGTGCAACGTAAGATTCCAAAGAAACCCGTTGTTGCGTATCGGGTATGCTATTGAACATAGCAAACCCTTTAAAGTTAAATTAATATTTAATTCGCAAATATTAATAACTATATAATATTTCTTAATCTTAATTTACATTGGATGTTAAAAATATAATTCTTTTTTAAATTTAATCAACAAAACTCTGTTAGGAATAATTTTTGCTATTTTTATGTGATGTTTCATTTTTGATTAATAGTGAAAAATTCTAAACTTTTAATTCCAAACAACATTTTTATACAATTTATTTA
The DNA here is from genome assembly GCA_963277665.1 of Viscum album. Classification (NCBI taxonomy): domain Eukaryota; kingdom Viridiplantae; phylum Streptophyta; class Magnoliopsida; order Santalales; family Viscaceae; genus Viscum; species Viscum album. Next base: position 1,428,404,799 of record OY728147.1, on the reverse strand, counting down.
AAAGGATAAATAATATTTTTTAATATCTATAAATTTTCATTAGATAAAATACAACTCATTTAATACAATATATTTCATTTTAATAAATTTCACTTTGAAAGTTCATATAAAAACTTACCAAACGTTTTTTTCATTTTTTACATTAAAAAACCGCTTTGTCTTACCGACTGTGGGATTAAATTTAACTTAATTTGTTCTAATTATGGGATTATAATTTTGTAAAGTGGATTCCATATTTGGAATCGTATTAATGTATATTTTTAAATAATATAAACTTATATTTGTACGAAAAATAATAGTGAAAGTAATTAAAATTAATTACAACTATTAAGGGGACAAATTGTTTAATAAATGACTAAAACATAAAATTAATGCACAAAATGATCAATAAACTTATAAAAAATATATTTTAATGACATATTTTAACCATATAATTTCTTATATATAATTTTTTTCATTATTGGTGCCAATTTTAATAGGAAACATGTGGGTGGAATTCCATTTACAAAAATTTAAAAGAGTGTTTGTCCTCCTCCACTATAAAAAGAAACTAACCCCTCACACTTATTCACACCACTGAAGCCCTTTATAATACTTAAACTATTCTAAAATAATCTCCCAAAATCTAATCATCTTCCCATGAAGACTCTTATTGGGTAGAAATCCGACCAAGTAATCCGTTCTTTATAATGAAAAATGTGTTACACATAGAAGAGATAACATACTTCATCATGCTCCTTTATTTTTAATTGCTTTCTCCATCACCTAAATTATTATTATTAAATACATATATAATGAAATTATTATACTAAATATATAGTTATTTTTAAATTTTAAGGGTTCAACATGAATTTTTACACACTTTCATCTAATTGGTAATGAACTTATTATTTTTGTGTACGATGATCTACCAACTCACTAAATGATGGTTTTTAAATATACATCACGGCCTCTCATGGTTGGGAATTATGATAGAAAATATTTTTATATAATTGTTATATGATATTTAGTATTTATTTTTACTTATTTTGTTATTATATAAATCCTACCTTCATGCTTTCCATTTTGGGTAATTTCCATATAATCGTCTGTGGAAATGTGGACTACTGCCTCCTCAAAGAGATGTGATTCGTTCAAAATTTACATTGAATTAATTAAGGATGGGTTTAGTAATAATATATGATATATATAATATGATAATTCTACTGTTATGATATTATATTTATACATATAGGTCAATTACATTATATGATTCAACACAAAAATTATATAGAATTAGTACTCATGAGTATGTACGACCTACTATCTCCATGAATGGTATATTTGATTTAATATTTATATCATTTATAGATTACAATATATATTTATATAATGAATATATATGACAAAAAAAATCATGTATTTAAATTTTTTATACAGGTAAATCATTATCTATTTATGATGATTGAGAATAACATGTCCAAACAACGATAATAAACAAAATGGTTATTACATGAAACATTAATTTAACATCGAATTGTTAATAAAAATTTAATATAAAGTAATAAGTAAATATTATATTTTAATTTATTTAATAATATGGTTGTATCATAGATGTAAAATAAAATTATTTTTGTTATACATGAGGTTTATCATGTTTGAATAAAGTCAATACCTAATGTTAGATAAATTTATCTCACTTTTTATATTTGTGAGATAAAGGAATAATTCACCATTATTTTCGTTTTTGTGGTGTGTATACATCCCATTGATTTATTAGATGATTATTTTAATCAATTTTAAGCACATTAAAATATTAATTTGACTATCTTTCTTTGTGGGGGTTATATTTCAAAATATACGAAATTGGTAATGTAATTTTATCTCAAATTGCAGTATTTGGGACAAATGCAATGTTATGCCCCTTTATATTTATATAAGGTGTATATACTACATTTTGAAACGTTATATCATGAATATTATTTTTTCATGATAGGTTATGCTTCATGTAATTTTATTCATTATCTTTTTGATGAATTAAAGATACCAATGCGGTAAAGGTGTATTTCTTCAATATCATTATTTATCGAGATTATTTGGGATTATGAATCAATTGATGAACTCTTATGATTTTTATCTCAAATAAATATCATTAAATTTATTAAATTTTTTTATTTTCATGTTATATCATTGTGTAGGTACCATTTTCCACTTTTTTTGCTTATGATAATTATGAAAATGTTTTTATGAAAAAATGACTATATTTATCATTTCAATCGAAAATCAGTGTTCTATCAAAATAATTTTTTATAATTTTTTTTAAAAATGTTTTACTATTATCCTTTGATGTTTAAAGTAAACTTTTACCCATATATTACCTTTTGAAAAATGGTTTAAATGAAATATTATTTTCAGTTTCTCATAAAGGAAATTTTTTAAAATTTTAAGTTATAAATGTAATGTTAGACATGTACAGATATACCCTCCATCTTCACTATCATTTAAATGAGTCATACATTGCATGTTTATAAATATATTTTTTAAGAACCTCTTTTCCTAATAATTTATATTTTTTTAATTTAATATGGTTTTCAATTAAAATGGGATAAAAAATGGATTAAAAATAGTTTATAAAGAATTTCTAAGATTCATTTTAATGTTATAAAACTATTTTTCTCAATAAAATGTACTTTCGGGATATCAAATAGAATTTTATATGTTTTAAATTATTTTAAATGAAACCTTTTTTCAAAATAGTTTAAAAAAATTATAAGTTTTCATGGGAAATGAATTTCAAAATAAATTCATGAATTCACTATAATATTTGAAAACTAGTTTAAAAGAAAATAGATTTCAAAATGATTTATGTTTAAAAATATATATTAAAAGGGGAATTTTTTTTCTAAATAAATTTTATAATTGAAATTGTATATATTTATTTAAAAGAAAGTCATTTTTTAATCAGTGCTATGAAAATTAATTTCAATGAATGGATATTTTATTTATTAAATGTTTGATATGATCATTCAAAATACTTCTCCATATAGGATGTGATACTTTGTTAGTTATTATGATTTATTGTGTACTTGATCCAATAATACCATTAATATTCTTTCCTTAATGTTCTATGTTTTAATTGAATGATGTTTATCACACCTATTTTTCTCTCACAGGTTATATTCTTTCCAAACCTGCTTCATTACACAGGTTATTCTTTGATGTAGTGATTATGAAACCTATCTCCTTCAAATAGGATATAATGTGATGAAATATTGATGATACCAATTTCATTTCATGGGTTATGATATGATGATTGTAAATACATATCTTTTTATGGTAATTATAAGATGAAAGTTTCGTTATCTAGTGGAACATGTATGAATGATTTTATTGTGTGATGTGTAGGACCTATGTCTCCCTCTAATGTATTGGGTACAAATTTATATATCCATATACAATGATGCGAATCAAGTAAATAGGATTGATCCCCTATGCGAATTCAGGGAAACACAATCCCTTACAAGGAATTGACTTCCAATGGGGATGGTGGGGTGTCCCACCTAGTAGGTGTTTTTTCCATGAATATGGGAAGATGGAGAAACCCAATACATTATGGTAAGATAGGGGAACCATATCCCCTTTAAGTAAAAGACTACTAAGCTGGATGGTGGTGTGTCCCCCCCAATAAAATTAGTTCCAATAAAGTTCCCTGAGGTGTTTTATAAATGATCCTTTACTTATAATGAATGATATTACACGATTATGTGTATGTCACAATTTCATCTTCTAATCAAATGTTACGATTTCATAGATTATTATCTCGATTTTATTACGAGTAATTCCTTATGAACATATATACATTATTCCATGATTCATGTTTATAATATTTTATATGTATGGTTTGATCATCTAATGTTATTATCACATTATCATAAATATATTCAAAGGTTTATGCTTACACATTTCCCTTGTTTACCTATACAAAGAATTTTAGCTCACCCCTTCTTATGTTTCTGTCCCCAGGTTGTGGTAAAATAATTTATTTATGATATATATAAGAGTAGTGATACTATTGGAGAACATAGTGGGAGATAATGTTTCTTAGTCGTGTTACAATGTTTATGTTTCTATATTTCTAAAGGCATTTAACTAATACAATCATTGGGCATCTGTTTCTGTAAAGTATTAGTATTGTGTAAAAATGATGTAAGGTAAATGTTTGTTAAGGATTGTTTGTTATAGTTTGTATCAGAGTGAATTTATATCCATCTTATGGAAACCAAGAGAAGAAAACCACAGTAATAGCTCTAATCGCATGTCATAGGATAATGAAAAATATAGGAAAATGTCAATGAACTTTTGTAAATGGTACAACCAGTGGATTCTTATAAATACATCCTATTATGGATACAATAAATTAATTTGGTTCTAGCCCAAATGTACTTAGTATTAACAACTCCAACAAGGTGTGTCTGTCCTGATTCAAGGGTAACTCAGTGCACAACAATGGGCCTTACTAGACACATTGTTTGACACTCCAAGTTGAAATTCATTGGGAATTCGTAAAACGTTCATGAGCCATCATGAATATATTTATAAATAAGATTGTAATGAATAACCTCAGATATACCTATGGTTTCATATATTATGTAAGTATTTAATATTTATACATCCTATTAGTAATAGATTTTAATGATTGTGTTGTTTCTCGCTATGATAAGTAAGGCTCACACTATGCTTTCTATTTTTAGTCAATGGATGGAACTAGAAGAAAGTAGTTAAACATTGAACATCATGGATGATTTATTGATGAGAAGTAAAATGGGATGATCACTAGTGTGAAGGATATTTTGGTCATTCTCAATCCCTTTTCATAGAACAATAATAAAATTATGTACCTTAACCAACCCTTGGACTCACCAAAGAAGAGAAGGAATGATTTCAATGATAGTTCAGGTAATGGATAACATAGGGGAAAGAAGATTCATTTTCTGTTGTGTCAATAATATGGAAATAATAATCTAAAAGAATGTCTTAGAAGAACAATATGAAATTTTGAATGTGGTATGGAAGGGCACAGATCATGTAACATTAATTGAAAAATAAAGGGTTTATGTAATGCAATGGATGGAAATATTGACCTCTATAAGAAATAATAGAATGATAAATGATTTATGTGTGTAATGAATGTTTATTATGAAAATTGATGTCCCAAGTAGAATGATCAAGAAGATAATCTGAAAGGTGGTCTGAGTAATGGTTATATTTCTAATGATGGGGATTCTATATGTGAAATGTGAATGGTCTAGGGTATTAAGTAATATGATTAGGTATGATTGTTATGGCATAAGGATAAGGAATAATAATTTCTATTTTTATTTGGATTTAAGAATTATGTTATATGAATGGTGAAATAAATAATGATTATTTATTGTATTTTTTTTCTAAGTATTTACTTCAATACATTGAATGGTTCTAATGGACAAGAAATGTGATTTATTAAAAAAGTGATTTCCATTAAAAAAACATGATTAAGGGAAAGAAAACATGTAATATATCCCATTGGTTGAGAAAATAATGTATATATATATATATATTGGATATGAATAATTAAATTGGAGGGTACTGATTATCTTATAAATGATAAAGGATTTGTTGAAAATTTGGTATAGGTTATCATGGATGAGGTTTCTATCTTCATGGACTTTTGGAATATATCGAGTAATCTTTTCAATAAAAAAGAATATATATTTTCAAGAAGGATTTTTGATAATTCAGGTAATTACCAAATTTAAATAGAATATATGATGATGATATTCACATGATTGGAATGTGACAAACACAATATATTATGTGATATATGAAGAATCAATGTTTCTCTTATTTAATGACCATCTTTCTATATTTTTTTTATTTTCATCATTAAGAAGAGTTATATAGTTATCCATTTATAAAATGGTTTATGTAAAACCTCTGATGAGGTTTTAGAGATTAATTTATCAACACACCATATGTGTATTTATGAATATTGGATAACTTGGGATAACCTTTTTATTGTGATAGATGGAACTTCCTATCATTCAATTTATGTAATCATGACCTACTAGTGCTTCGGGAAGGGAAAATTTACCATCATATTATAAAATAATATATAAAGTTGAAATTGATCAAGGATCAACAACAATAGAGACTGTACTGAATCAAGTTCGTATATATTCTCATTAAAACTCCTTAACTTTAGGAAAAAATGTCTAGAATCCAAAATTTTTCTCACAGAACCTTTATTTCTGATGAATCAAATGCACCCATAGATCATCAGAAGTTAATGGATTTATGATTGTTAATTTTGATTGAGTTATACAAAACAAAATTTTAATCATGAGATACATGCTATATAATTTTATGTATTCTACATAAGGAAGACAGATGTTATCATACATTACATACAAGGCTAACATTCATTGTTGGATTGTGTAACATGCAAGACTGTGTTTTACCAAACAATAATACATTATTAATAATAATATTATTTAATATAATAAGAGATAACATAAAAATTAGGATAAAAGGTATGAATATGATTAAATAACTTATGAAAATACATTTTTTAATTAATTTTTTAAAAATAAATTAAAAATGAATGTAATAACCAATTGAATATAAAGTGAATGCTTTTATAAAAACTACTTTTATTATGATAATAAAATTTTAGACTAATAAATTAAATAAATTACTATTTTTTATTTATAATAATTAAATATCTATTTTATATATTAAATAAAATACATTTTTATATTCATTAAATATATTTGACATGTATAAGATAGGAATAGACCCAATATTAAACAGAAAATCTATTTTTTTTAATAAATGAAATATTAACACATTTAAATATAGAACCTATTTTGGATCTAAATTTTTGAAATTTGATAAATTATATATTTAAAAATAATCTTCAGTTTTGATATTTAAACATAAAATTTAGGTTAGGGTGAATTTTTTGTATTTTTCTTTGAATTGTCATTTTTTTGATTAATAGTGCGAAATACTAAATTTAAATCCAAAACTCCTTTTTTGTCTCATTTTTTTATAATGTTAAATTACATTGATAATTGTTTTCCAGTATTATTAGATAAAATATAAATAATATAACATAATTTATGCAATTTTAATCAATTTTACATTTAAATTTTATATAAAAACATACTACACTTTTGAACATTTGTACTTTAAAAACCCACCTTGCCATCCCATATGTGTGATTAAATTTTAATTAATTTATGATAATAATGTGATTGGAATTTGGAAAATCATATTGAATATTTTTAATCATAATTATTTATAGTTTTTTATAACATAATATTTGTTTTGGACCCATAATATTAGTGAAAGTAATTTAAATTAATTTCACTGATTAAAATGAAAAATTTGATTAATAAAAGACTAGACCTTTATTATAATTAAAACATTTACTTGAAACATGTCCAAAAGAACATATAAGGACATATTTAGGCTCTATACTCCCTTTAATATATTTTTTTTATTATTTTAGAAACTATTCATATGAAAAACATGGTTGGAATTCTCATTCCAAAAATTTACAAGATTGCGAGTCCTCCTCATCTTTAAAATGAAACTCACCCATCCCAATTTTTAAAACCTATAAATCAATTTAACTCCAAAAAATTATTCCAAAATAATCTCCCAAAATCCATAAAATTCCCCTTGAGGAAACTCTTTTTTTATAAATCCATCGAAGGATTCCGTTTTGTGCAATGAGAAATGTGTAACCCAAAGGAGAGGTAGCATACTTCATCTAGCTCATTTCTTTTATTTTTTCCATAAACTAACATATTATTATTTAATAAATATATAGAATCCAAAATATACATAATATTATATTATATTTTTTATTTAATAGATTTTACCTATATGAACACACACATCTATATAATCGGTAACAAACTTATGGTTTTTTTGTACGATGAACTTCCGCCTCAGAAAACGACATTGTTCGTTTTTACTTTTCCACCTCTCATGGTAAGGATTATAATGGAAACTATTTTTTATAAGATATATGTGATATTTTTGATTTATTTATACTTATTTATTTATTTTTATAAATATTAATTCTAGGATTTCCAGTTTTAGTAAATGACATATCTTCGTTTGTGGAGGTGTGGACTACCACCTCCTCAAAGCGATGCCAATCATTCACAATTTACATGGAATGTATAAGGATGGATTTAATAAAAATATATTATATATATGAAATAATAATTATAATTTTTTTATATTATATATATATTCTCATATGTATCATTTACATTCTTTCTTTTAATATGACAATAAAACAGAAGGAGCGTTTATGCATACGTACGACCTACCATCTCAATGAACATTATCTTTCTTTTAATATTTCTATATTTTATAGATTAGTATAAATATTTATATAATGAATATATATTATATACAAATCATGTTTTTAACTCCTTATATAAGTAAATCATGATTTGGGTAATAGGATCAAGAATAACATGTCAAAATACATATAATGAACAAATCAGTTATTACCAGAAACATTACTTTAACATGGAATTATTAATAAATAGGTAATAAAATGTAATAAGATAATATTACATTATAATTGATATAATAATATCTATATTGATTACATTTAAAATAAAATTATATTTATTATACATGATGTTATAATGTGTACGAGGAAATATAATACTTTTGGAAAGGAAATTTCATCTAAATATTTATTTCCATGAGATATATGAATTATTACCCACTATTTTCATTTGTGTGGTGTGTATACTGCCCATGGATGTATTGTATTGTAATTATTTATAATGTTTATTTTATGATATTTCTTTCATGGTGGTTATGTTTCAAATGTTACCAAATCGGTATAGTAATTTTGTTACAATTTTCATTCTTTGAGACACAAGCCATGTTATACACCTATATGTTTCAATGTGGTGTATATAATTCTATTTTACATTTTATATCATGACTATAATTATTTTCATTATAGGTTATGGTTTATGTAAAATTATTCTCCCTATATTATTATTACTTAATGTTACCAATGTGGTAATGTATTATAGATTTAGTCTAATCATTTTTCAAAATTGTTTATGATTATGCTTCTATTAATGAAATATTACTATCCATATCCAAATAACATGCATAAACATTATAACCCTATTTATATTCATTCTATATCTATGTAATTATACTATTTACCCAGTCTTTTTTAATTATGATAGTTAAGAAATTTTTTTATAAACAATTGTGATTATTTCTCTTTTTGGTTAGAAATCCATGTTATTTAAAAATCATTTATTCTAAAAATGATTTATTCTTCATACAATTTTTCTATAATGTTTAATTGAAATTTTAACCACGTATTACATTTTTGAAAAGGTTTTTAAAATTAATCTTTATGTCTTTTCTGATCAAGGAACATTTCTAAATGTTTATAGAGTAAAAGTAATTTTTGGAGTTTGTTGACTTACACACCATAATGTCCAGTATTTACATGATGATTACTTGGTTTATTTACAAGATTATTTTTTTAATATTTTTTTAATATTATTGAATTTTTTTAATTTTTTTAATGAAAAACTGTTTTCAAAACATATTTCTTGTTTAAAATGTTTTTTAAATGATTTTAAAATCATTTTTTAGTTTTTTTAATGTAAAGTATTTAAATGATATAAAATAATTTTTTTTAAAGTTTTCCTTGTATTTTAAATGGAAAATTTTTTCAAAATGATTTCAATAATCTTTCATATACTTTCATGGAAATTGGGTTTCAAAATATTTTCATGATTTCTTTACATGTTTTCAAAGATATTTTAAAAGAAAATGGTTTTCAAAATTATTTATGTTTTAAAAATATTTTTACAATTTTTAAAAGATATTTTATAAATGAAATGTTTTAAATGAAATTATAAAGAATTTTTTTTTATAAAATCATTTTTGAAATGGTTTTATGAAATGGATTTTCAATGAATGGTAATTTTCCATAAGACATGATTCAACTTATCTTTCAAAATAATTATCCGTAAAATATTATAGCCTTTGTTATAGTTAAATAATTCTTGAGGACATAATACAATAATAATTTTTGAATTATTTCATGAATGGATTGTGTTTTAATTGTATGATATTTATAATACATTTCTCTCTTCCATGGGTTATATGATTTGGAAAGCAACTTCTTTTCACAGGATATGATTTGATGAAATAATTGTGAAACCTATATATTTTCCAATGGAAAAGATGTCATGAAATGTTTATGTAACTCAATTAAATTCATAGCTTATAATATTATGTGTATGAAACCATTCTGTTTTTATGGGTCATGATATGGTGCAAATTTTAAAATCTTGCAACACATGTATGAATTATTTTATTATGTTATGGTTGGGACCAATATCACCATCCAATATATTTGGTAATTATTTATATATCATAATATAATTATAGGAATTATTTTGAATGTCTTGATCCACTATTAGAATACGGGTAAAACTAATCCCTTCCACAGAATTGACTATGACTTGGTATGGTGGCGTGTTACACCATATAGGAGTAGTCCCCATAAATATGTGAATATAGGGAAGCCTGATCCCCTATAGAATGATGGGGAATCCCGAACCCTTATATGGAACAGACCATAACCATGGATAATGGTTTTTATCGCTTAGTTCGTTTTTCCCCATGAAGTTCTCTAATATGTTGTATAAATTCCTCTTCACATATAGGCAATGATTTACATATTTATGTGTATTCCACAATTCCATGTCTTATATTTATGTTACGCATTCATGGACTAGGATATTGATTTATTTATAATTAACTTTTTATGAAAAAATATACATTATGATATGATTCATGTTTATACTATTTAATATATAGGGTATGATATTCTAAATTTAGTATTATTTTCTTATACCCATATGTCCATGTTAATTCTTACATATCTCCCTTGAGTACCCTTAATGAGAATCTGAACTCATCCATTTTTTTGCTTCCATCCTAAGGTTATGGTGATATATTTTACATGTAATATATCAAGGAGGTGTTCTAGTCTTGGAGAAACCTAGCAGCAGATAATGTATCTCACTACAAAAAAGTGTTTACATTTCCAGGTTTCCAAAGGAACTGAACTAATATGGTATTTTGGTGTCTATTTATGTAATGTTTTATGTATTGAAAAAATATTTTATGATTATGTATAGTAAGATATATTTTTTATATATAATAACCATTTTAATGTTACATTGTTTTTAATTAAACACTATTCTAGGCTTTCTTTTGATGGATCATCCATTATGATCCTAAATCCTTGACCAATCGATGGGAACACCATTGTTGGCCTACATTCCAATAGATTTTTTTTTCTTTGAGGTGGTATAGAATATGATAATTTAAAATTATTTTTGGTTGAGAGGATGCGATTTCAGGCTCATCACATCCTTTGTGGGGGATTATTACCTACTCTAGCGCTCTCTTACAGATTTGATATATGTCTCTGAATCCTATAAAATTCCATGTATGGAATTGGTTACCACAATTTTTGTGATCAAATCAAAACAATGAGTTCAATGTAGAAATGTATTTATTTTTTATCACAATATATATCTAATCAGATGGGGATGAAAATATTTTAAAAAAAAATTATAACTCTAGAGTTTATCATAATATTTAATATCATGTGGATGTCGTGATATTGGGATCAGTCCCATGAGAGGGCCTCCTACACATCATTATCAATTAAATTAGAAACCATGTAGTTTAGTTCCCCATTATGAGGAATGTATTTTATTTTCATATTATATAAATATTAAATAACCATGTTAGCTAACATCAATATGTAATAGTGTCTAGGATAATGATTCTTATAAATGGTTGGTGTGGGATATACACATGAGTGGCCCTATTTTGTTTGTTCGGTCTATCGGTAACTAAATAGAAGAAGGTGTGGATTATATTAGGATCAACACTAGAGAAATCTATATCTATTCCCTAGAGATGGATTATTCTATTTTTTATCATTAGCCTAAGAAGGTCTGATTCTCTTCACATAAGAGATAAGAAAATTATGTTATAGATTACATCAAATTTTAGTCTTTCCTAGAGAGAGAAAAATGATTATATTTACTTAAGGATTCAATAGAAACTAGTGGGATAATGTCATCCCACCATGTATATAAGGGGGGGAAGGAGTATCATGAATAACGGTGAGTCAAGTCATCTTATTCTCATCAAATTAGTGAAAGGTAACATTTCATGAATGTTATTGTTGATCCCTAGAGAGGTATCCAATGTATCCAGGATTATAAGAATCAATTCCCATGATATTTGAATTATATATTTTATGGTCATATATGATGATTTTCCCATAACGTTTAACGTCAATATGTAATGAAGTTATCTATGAATATTAATGTCATGAAACTCAGAATTATAAGTTATTCTTATAAAATTTATTAGTTATACTTATTGAATCATGAACTAAACCTCTAGTCCCTTATGAGTCATTCCTAGAATGAGAAATAAGAATGAAGAGGACAAAAAAGTCATATTATATCATACAAAATTGGTTAAACCAGATATTATGCATGATATTTCTTAAAATTCTTGATATATAAAATGAATAAGGTGATTATAATATGGATTGGAGATTACAGTGATTTTGAGACTCATATATGAAAAGAAAGAGGAATATATTTACTTGAGGAGAATTAATAAATTAAGAAGAGTATATCAACTCATAATGAGTAATTATAACCAGGAGGATTATATCAGCTCGATCTAATGATAGAACAATAACAATCATATCAACATAAGGTTATTGTGTAGTACTTACATATATGTTCTTCATAGATTTATCTGGACCTATTAAGTGAAAAAGGGGATGGTATAGAGATTTGGAGGCTTATATATAGGATTATTGGATAATATAATGAAACAAATAGTTTTACCTTAACTATATGTGTATTTGGTAACCAAGAGGTGTATCTCAACTTGATGTATTTTGGTATGCATGGGTTCCTAAAAATTAGAAATGGGTGAATAGATCCTTAGAGCTATCTAAAAATAACAAAGGTGTTTAATTAAAGAGAGGGTTATGAATGGTTATTTTCCCACATGAGGGTTAACGTGATTGTTCATATCCCTAGTGGGGGTAAATAAGGTGATTATTCCATGTGATGACTAGAAAAAGGGAATTTTTCCCGCGTTTGAGCCAATATGTGGTTTTTTAGATATTTTGATGGGTAACATGATGGTTTCTCAGGCATGTGATGGTAATGAAATTTTATTATACATGGTGATGGATTTTAGGAGGCCTCTCCATCATAATTCCACATGGTTGGGAGAGTATGTAGAAAGTAATTAACCATAGTAGGATATTCAAGAAGTGGAAATGAGAGAATGATGATGAGTTTCCCTATTATATTGTAAGGAAAACAGAAAATAATTTTCATGGTAGGGAAAAAAATAATTATATTTTAACTCGTGGATGGATTTAATGTGGGTCTCACTAATTAGGGATAACATGGGTCCTCATCCAAGTAAGAAAATTGAATAGAGGTTCTCTTTAGTATGTGAAAATATGGGGCCTTTCCCTTTTTATGGTTATGCACGGTGGTTCACCAAAATAATGAGGATGTGGGGCCTTGACCAAGTGAGGGTGCACAATGGTATTTCCCCATGGTAAGAGAGAAGATGGGGAATCATCATAGTGATGGAACAGGAGGGGTAGAAACCTAATGGTGTGGAGTCAAGGATGTCCTGCAAAGTAAGGGAAATCATAGGGCATTTCTAGTTAAGAAAATACAAGTTTCTTCTCCCTAGTATGGGGGAACACGAGGCCTATCATTGGATAATGAGATCCATGGTAGTTTACTATAGCAAGGGTAATCTTGTGGCCTCACTCTAGTTAGGGTTAGCTATAGTGGTTATCCCTAGTAATAGGTAACATCAATCTTATCCCTTGTGAGGGAGAGCCTAATAACATTTCTTAAATAATTGAAAATTCTTAATGTGTCCCTAGTATTGAATATAAATGGTTTTTGGATGTAGTATGGATGAAAATGGGGCATCTTACATGTGAGGGAGATCCATGTCATTTCACATTATTATGATCAATATTGTAAAACAAATTGGTAGTGTGAGGAGAGGTCCCACCTTGTTTTTTATTTATGGTGTTCTTCCATCTATTTTAAAATTGGTGGTGGGGTGATTATTAATATAAAAAACATATGTGATGGGAATGTGATATGGGTGAATGAACTATGTATGAATTATGGGTGATTTATATTGGAGATAAAATTATTATATGACCTAGATTTCTTCATAAAAAATTTCCCAAATTCATATGCATATGTCTTTTGACCCATAGGTCTATTTTGGATCTGTGGGAAGGAATAATGGAGCAGATAAAGAAAAATCTATCATTTTATATGGTCTATAATCATTTTGAAGATATTTTACAATTCAATAATATTCCAATAAGAATATAAAAAATGGGTTTTATAGGTTTACAACTATTTTTTTAGAGATTGGTGAAATCTACATCATACTCCCAAAAGGTGGTTATTACCCCCAAATCATTGATATGGGAAAATTTTTGGATGTATATATATTCCTCAGTATGTGATAAATCATGTGGAATATATAGAACTAATTTTATTCTCCTTTGAGAATGGAGATATGTTTTAATTCCATGATGACATGTGTTTCTTAAATGTGGATAGTATCATTGGTTTTGAGACAAAGTGAATGTAATGAATATTTCTATTTCAATAATGACAATGTATGTAGCACAATGTAGATATTAGTAAATATTATTCATTTCAATTTTCATTTGATTTTAGTTTCAATGGGATGTTGTTAATTTTATTTAATACATTTATATCACTTCTACTGCTTTTATTAAAATTAAATCAATCCATTGATAACATTCAATCTTTGATTAAAAGAATAATTTTTAAAATGACTCATTAATAATTTTATCACATTACATGTTCTCTATCGTCAAATAAAAAATATATATTTTATACTTGATCAAATAACAATATACAATGTCAGGATGTTATATTAATAAATTTTTTTTAGAAACATAACATTTTTAAATTTCATTTCATAAAATATTTTGATACCCTAATTTATGATATATTACTAACTTGTGTTTTAAAAACATAGAAAAATATCAAAACAAAAATAATTTCATGAATCCTAAAATTTGATTAATATATATGAGAATCCCCTGTTATATGTATGGTTTTTTCAGTTGGAAAAAAATTAAAGACTATTATTTATCCATAATATGATATGATAGGGTTACTAGAAATATAATATGAAAAATATCTTATTAATTATTTAGGTGGTATAACATATCTATCTTATTCTATGAAAACGGTATATCATGAAATATAGTTCGTGATGAAAAAATATTTATCATAAAATTAATTATAAATCAAATAATATAACTTATTAAAGGATTCCATTTTATTATATGGGTTATTTAGGATTTCGATTGATTTAAAAATAAACTTTTATGTTATTTATTTATTAATGATTTATTAGTAATAATTTATATTTGCATGAAACATTTAATAATTGATATTTTATAATATAATATGTTAATATTTAAATAACATTCATTGAAATTATTGAAAATGGCATAAAATTTAGTGATATAATTAATATATAGGAATTATAATTTTTAATTTTAATGATTTTATAAATTAAAAAATTAAACAAAATAATTTTTTTTTATATTTTTTTTAAATTTTCATTATTATCTAATTTTAATTGTTAAAAAAATAATGGTCCATATTTTGAAATTATTTTACTAACATTAATCTAGTAAATGTGAATTATTTCACAAAACATTAATATAAAAATAATGTATGATATGAGGAATATTTAAAATTATTACATAATTAAATATAATATTAGAAATGATTATATTTCGTGAAATACTATATTTTAAATAGAATTAAATATATTTAATAATATGAGGTAATAAATATTTGATATAAATTAAAAAATATATATTTATCAAATTACGGAATTTCAATAATGAATTATAATATTTTTATAATATTTTTATGAAATTATCCATCATATTTATATCATGTTTATATAATAAATAAAAAAATAAATTATTTGTATAGTACAATTTGAATGTTCATATTTATAAATTTTTAAAAAACTTGAATTTTGGGTGTGCTTTATTTTATAAGTTAAATTTATTCATAAAAATTTTATATCCATGCACCACATGGTAGGTATGAGAATATAATGTTTAGTCTTCACCTACATTGACCTCAGATTGGAATTAGATTTTTTTTCATGAAATTATTTGAATATAGGTTGTAAACAACATGTTTCTGTGTTTTTAGGAATTGTATTATCTATTTAGTAAATTATTCATGTATATTGTGTTTCAATTTCACTCCCAAAAATAAATAATGATTTTTTCCTTTACCTATAGTTATAGGGGTAACAATATTTTGATTTAGGAATTCTCATATATAGAAAATTGATTTAATATAATTATAAACCATTAAATGAAATTTTCTTCTACCATATTCATAGGATGAATTTGGCTATATATAAATATATTTGGATTCTATTTTTTTATGAATTACACAAAATGTGGGTCATGTAACAAGATACACATTAATATGGTGAGAAAAAATTAATTTGGGTGATTGAATGTCGATTATATATCTAAATAATTTGAAGATGTGATGATAAAGGATTAAAACAAGAGATTATAATGTCTCCATGTGATATTATCCAAAAAGAATTATATATTTTCATTAAAACATATTTTTGAGGATATAATGAAATAGTTTGATTCAGTTACCATATCATGGTCAATTTCACTAAATATTCTGGGGTTTTCAAGGAATGTATTTTGTGAAAATGTATAAAAAAATGATACAAGAAAATATCAAAGGAAAATATATATAAGGGTTTTTGAAAATGATTTTGAGTTCTATATAATGATTTTAATGTTGAGAATAGAATTTATTGACATCATAACTACAACGGACTGAACCATATGGACCATTATATTCCAGAAAATCAGATAACTTAGGTGTCTAGGGGTTGTTTGGGGTGTTTTTGTGACATGTGAGTCATTCCAATGGTGACTCATTTCATCAATTTTCCAATTTCCTATTTTATAATGGTGGCACATCCTATAGGAAGGTCCTTGGTTGTGGATCCTTAGTAGTGACTCTATGGCAGTGTATCCCTATAGGTGTCTCCCTAGCAGTGGATTACTAGAGATGTATCCTTAGTATTGGCACCCTAGCGGTTACTCGCTCGTAGTGGGTCACTAGAAGTGGCTCGTTCGGAGGTGACTCACAGGTGGGGTGTCACTGGATCTAGCTTGTCTGGATGTGACTCACTGGCTATGTCTCACTATACATAGTTCATTTTTGTGTGGGTCATCTGGTTGTGACACACTGGTAGTGACTTGTCTAGTGGGGGTAGAAACTCACTCGATCGTTTTTCTAAATTTCTAGATTTTTTCCAGTTTTCCAGTTTACCCTTTTTAAATCTTCTTTTAGCTAATAAATTATTCAAATGGAATAAGTAATGATTTCTAAGTCCATATTAAAGAATAGTAATCATATAATATAATTTTCAAATGCATTTCCACCTTTAAATGGTTAAACAATATGGTTTTATTGAGATCCACCCTTTATTGAAATTTGAATCCATTCGAAATCTCATTAGATCCAGTCCTAATCCTTTAATTATGGAGACCTTCCATTCATTAATTCAATATTAGTTATATTGAGACCAGATGTTCCGAATCATTATTCTTATAGTATTCCTATATTGAGAGCTAGAAGTTGGTTCAAGACCCCCCTAAAGTAGTTTCCTCTTGTATACAATACCTCATTTGGTGAAACAATTCCACAAAAAAGGATTATTTCTTCCATGTTAGGATAACTTCATATCTCTTTATGTGAATCATGCAACATGAGTTTATTATTTTCAACTATTCTGAACATGTCTTAAAATGAATTAATAATGATAAATAATTGGTTTAAATTTAATTTAAAGGGTAAAGAGAATGTGAATAATGATGTCATAGTTTCTTGTAGATTTTATTTGATTCGATTTCATATTATGATCGTATGGGTGTAATTACATGATAAAAACCTTGTCTGCCTATGGCATAATTATGCTACAACAACTTTCTTTTGAAATCCTCTATTTTTGTCAATGAATGGTATCATCATAAATAATTAAATGATTAAATACATATATTCGGTAAATTATATAGATTCCACATGATATTACAGATTCTATGATAACACCATTGATTAATAATGTGAATCTAAAAAAGACCCCCCTTTACTAAAAATGAATGTGTTGTGTTGTGATACATTATGGAATGTGTGGAATCTTTTGGGTTGTGTGTGTCAGATTAATGTAATGTTTAATAGCTATATTTTTATGTTTGTGGGGGATGTGGATGACCTAAGGGAGTATAATGGTGATATGATGGGTATGGAATGGTTATACTGCAGGGCTATGAAACTGGATGTGTTGTAAAGTGAAGTGGATGTGGAAGTTGGGTTTTGGTGATGTTGTTATGTTGTGTTATTGAGTCTACTATATCTACCCATGTATTATTATAATTAATATTGTATGTTAATAATTTAAAATTGGAATGTTTGATGTGGAAATTTATTATGGGTTGTGTTGTTTAACTATTTAATGTTTATATAAAAACTAGTTGGTTGGAAATATGAAATTACCTTCCTTTGGAAATGAAATGGGTTTTCTAATGAATTTTTATTACATTAATTAAATTGTCTATTAAATTGGAATTTTTTGATAAAATAGAGACTCTAGAAATGGATTAAATACTAAGATATTAATTATCTCTACTTTATTTCTTGTGTGATGTTTTGAATTAATATGTGACAGCGATAGTGTGGATTATATGAGATGGTTAGTTGTTATTATGAACCTATATGATGTGGTTTTTATCTATAAATATATATTCATATATATTGTATGTTATTATGGATTATTTATGAACCCCACTCTTGTTGAGAACTATATGATGACACCCATATAGTCACATAGGAGGGTGTATCCCCAAAAATAACTATGGGAGTATGGATGGATGGCCACCCACTCTTCCCTCCTCCCTCTTCTATGATAGGTATGTATTGAACATGATTTGATGGATATAGGTTTTTTAGTGAAATAGATTGGGGTTTTGATGGACCATGTTTCTTTGGGAGAGTTTTTATTTATGGTTATAGGTGTCTTCGAGATGGGTTAGGGTGTGATCTCATAGGTGTATTTAGGATGAGATGTATTATGTTGTCCTAGGTGTCTTTGAGATGAGATGTGTTTTGATTTCCCAGGTGTGTGTGGGCGGGTTGTGATCTATTGTGATGGAACATGTGTGTGTGTGTGTGTGTGTGTGATGTGATTTGATATGTGGCCTAGATGTGTGTGGGCAATATGTTATGTTTTTTGATGGACCAGGTGTTTATTGGCCGAATGTGAAGTGATATATTAGAAACATGTGGGAGCTCGAGGGCATTATCTATTAGGGTATGAGAGTGTATAATCAGTGTGGAAGTGATGTGTGGTACCCTATCATCAATTACCTTCATATTATATATTATTATACATGAATTCATTATTTGGTTATTGAGCCTTGGTGAGGCTGGTCTAATGATTAGTCTATATGTTTGGTGATGTTAGGTTATCCTTCTTTCACAGGGGTAAATAAGTATGCTCTTTTAACATGTGCATGAGAGACATTGGTTTTTATACTAAGTATATGTGCATCCTCACTCAACATATATAAAAATTGTTATCATATTTCTAGGAGGACAACATGGGCCATGATTGACATTTCAATCATAGTCCTTTGGACCATTTATGTGTCGGTAACTCAACATTGTTTCTTCTATGAATTGTTTTGTAAAAATTTATAAGTGTCAGTTTTTATTTAAAAAACCATTTTAGGATGTTTTGGATCTATTTAAAATTACCTCATGAATTTGTTTATGGATGATTCATCTTATATCCAGATGTTGTTTTCATATAATGGGTAATGCCTCCAGTATTGTGATATGGTTATGCCCTTGGTACTAGTCTCTAACCTATGGCCTACATAAGGAGGGACTCAAGGGGTCATTATCTCCCATTATTTCTTTCCCATGATCATTTAATTTTGAGGGGTGGGATTGTAGTGGAACATTATAAGAAGATGATAGTTGAGAGATAGGGGGAGTTCAGAGTTAGGAAAAGATAGGA
Source organism: Viscum album (assembly GCA_963277665.1). Taxonomy (NCBI): domain Eukaryota; kingdom Viridiplantae; phylum Streptophyta; class Magnoliopsida; order Santalales; family Viscaceae; genus Viscum; species Viscum album. Next base: position 1,428,384,477 of record OY728147.1, on the reverse strand, counting down.
AATCATGGGTTCGTACGAAAAGGGTGTTATTAAACCATTGTACATGACATAGGCTTGAGAAAAATTCAATTAAATGGGATTTAAAGCCCCACATGATCAAGTCCATAGACACTGAGCTTATAGAACGACCATGTTAGGTAGAATTTATTACCAAGTAGAGACCAAGGAGAGGTACATGCATCATGATGATGTGTGTTCTTAATTGAATTATGTGAACATGTAAAATTTAATTGTATTAAATAATTAATGAAATTTTTAACGTGATTATTTGTAATTTCACATGTTATTATTTCTAATAATTTTTTTATTGTTTTCTGAGTTATTCATGTAAACAAAAGAAAATCATAAAATGTTGTTAAACAAGCATGAGATGTTTGTTTGAAACCATCTTGGGGAATGAATGTGCTATTTCATTTCTTGTTATGTAATGAATCTTAATAAATTTTATTTCTTTCCACTATTAGTAATTCATACCACACCACTATTTTCCTAATGTTTTAAATTTTTAGGGATTCATGATTACTGTACCTTTTTGTGATCAACAATTTAATTTTGAAAACCCTTATAAATCTTGTTAAATTGAAATAGATTTCATAGTAGTATAATGAAATAAATAATTTAGAAACCATGATAATAATTATTCTAGCTTTTATATGAGATAATATGTCTTGTGTTTCTTTCTATTATAATTTATCATGATCATGTGTTATTGACATGTCACAAAACATAGTTTTGTACATTTAACTTATGAAATTTCTTAAAATCCTCATGTAAATTAATTGGTAATTAAATTGAACATATAATACTTCATAAGAAAATGTTTCTCATTATTAAGCATGATTTCAGTTCAATTTATTGATATACCATATGTTGTAAGCATGTGTTAGTGTAGAAAATAATGTTCCATTTATTTTTAAATTTTGGAAAATGATAAACATGCATTGGGGTAATTTCGTGAGACGTAAAACTACTTAAATGATAAAAATATAAATTATATGGCAACTATGAATTTTTTAGTATTGAAATAACCATACCTCACATGTATTTTCATGATTATATTGATATAGGAATCATTCCGAAAATTTAGATCATTTGTGGGGTAACTAGAGAAATTATAGAATGAGGAACATGAGCATGAATCATGTCTAATAAGTTGTATTTAAATATAGATGTATAATCTATTTATTATAATTAAAATATATTAGAATATTCTTCAGAGAATTTAAACAAGTAAGGAATGTTTAATCTGAGAATGAAAAAGCATGAAATATAATAATAAAACATGGTCATTTTTAATTATTTCACCAAAAAGCATGTCTCTTTGAGTAATAAAATTATTAAAAAAATTATCCTGAGCATGATAAAGCATGAAATATGGTAATAATGCTTCCGTCGTTTTTAATTTCAGGGTAATAAAGAATGATTTATTTTTATCATTCTAAATGAATGTTATGTTTGAAATGGAATGATAGAATTAATGATAATAAACTAGCATGTATATTTTTTTCAAATGATGATTGGATCACATATCTTTAACAATACGATGAACCATTAGTGTATTTTTTATGTTAATCATGATGTGTGAGGAAATATGTCTGTAATTTGGCCTTTAACTTAGGATCATTATAGTTATATTTAAATCAAGGACATGATGTTTCACAAGAAATAACCTGGAAATGTTGAGTGTTTTTTGTGGTTTCACTACTATAATTCCATATATGTGTTGATATTGATTTCTAAAAAATTTATTGTTTGCATCCATTTTTATACTTTGATTGATGTAAATTTGGATACTCTTTATATGACTACTTTTATAAGCACCCCATGCCTCAAAAATGATAATAACATATATATGACTAATGAACAGATTCCCCATGTTAAATTAAAGATTGTGTGAATGTACTAATTCTAAATATAGATATGATGTAATATTATATCATGAATAATTATAGATGATGTTATATATTAATGATTTGTTTTATTATTCATGTTTTGATTCATTGTGTGACATGATATTTAAACAACCAATCATATGAACAAGGGGAAAATGGATCCTTAACTAAGATGTGTTATACATTGACGTAATCAAAACCATGTAGGCATGTCAGTTCCCCCCAAAGTAGGTAATATATAAACATGGTAAAAGTAAAATCATTTACTTGTGTGATTTTTGATTTGTGTGTGGTGATAATGGTGTTCATTAGTTGGGGTATTGTGGAGAATAAGGTTGAAAACATGGTTATATAAAAAATGATGGTTTCTAGTGGATGGTAAGGTAGTATGGTTATGTGGTTGTGTAGAATGTATGTTGAATTTTTTCATTGGACAGTGAGTTCTAGTGGTTGTGTCGTACTGTGGTAGTATTGTGTAGTGGTAGAGATGTTCTATTTTTTACAGTGAGATGACATGAGGTATTTTGTAGTGTGATAATGATGATGTATTACTTCAACATAAATAAAAAATGATTAATCACATAAATCCTATAAAATAAATATAAATGTTTTTCTAGAAATAATGAAAACAATAACGATGAGATTGACTCCATTGTATAAATATCTTTTATAATGGATGTGATGAGAATTTTTGGATACTATCATGTTGGTTGGGTTTTAATGTTTAATATGGTATTGATGGAACATGTTATGACAAAAAACAAATGATGATTTAGAAAATATTTTTCACATCAAGAATCATTATATTATGACACAATGTAAAACTGTGTGGGTGAGTCTATGATGACCAAAGCAGAAAATATCATGGTGTTGTACATGGGTTTCATTGATTTGTATTTTTGTGGTACCACTATGTATATTAAATATGATTTCATATTTTGGTTCAAAAATGTTATGAAAAAAATTTTCATGATTTTTTTCATAGTATGGAATGATTCATTATAAAATAAAAGAAAATTTTATTACTCGATAAAATGGATTATTCCAACCTTATATTTTTTTACATCACACATCTTACGTCAATAGTGAGACAAATAACAACTGATTTGAATATCATGTCTTGTGAGAGGAAAATAACAGATTGTGACATAATGAAAACAATAAAAATTATTTATTTTTCATAAAAACATTCTTAAATTGAAATGATGTTTCGAAATAGAATATCGATAAAAGAAAAAGGGTGTGAAATGTTTTATGATTTGAGTCAGGATGACTTGAAATGAGTTGAATGGGTTTTCACAAATAATAATTTATATTTGTTTTTGAAACAATGGTCATGGTATTTTGGAATAAAACATTTCAAGGCTTTGAAAATAATGGGTAGAAGAAAAATTCCTTAAAATAAAAGAGATATCATTTTAAATAAAAAATCATTTTGAAAGAAATGTATTTGTTTAAAACTAGGGATGATGAATTGAATTGAAAAGAATTTTTTGTCTATAGTTTTTTAGTTTTCTTGGATTTATGTCTTTTTTATGACCACTGAGGTGGTATTTTTATGGTTTTATAGGTATATCCCATATGATATTGTATTTAAATTATTATCTATATTCACACTTCTTTTTCAACATGGTTTCTATCTTCTAAAAATATCGAGAAACATGAGAGGTACCTCATGGGTTGGTTTTTGGTATAACATTTCTATTTCATTCTAGTTTTTTTGTTCTCAAGGATTAATCACTCTTCTCATTTGGGTGCTGGTGAGCCAATGTGGCATGGGGGAGAGTACTCAGGTGAGGAGACGTAGATGCAAGATCAGAACCCAAAGTTATTCAGAGTTTTTTCTTTTTCTATTTTCTTTCTGATGTTCTTTTAGGACCTAATAGTTTTATGAAATATTTTTTTCATTCATGCTATGTGTACTCTGTGATGGGTGATAGTGTTCCCACATGATAAAAATAGTTGACCTGATTGCTAATCAATAATAATTTTATTATGATGTGATTAAACCCATGAAGGAGAGTCAGATTCATACACAGTGGATAATATATTGACTTGGGGGATGTAATTCCATCATTCCTATGTTCGGGGAAGTATATTTTTTATCAATTATTATGGGAATTTTAGATATAAGGATTAGTTGGTGGCACCATTTCATGTGTAACAAGATCCATTAGAGGTATCACGAGGGATTGATTTTTGGACTATTCATCTATTTTCTTTTAGGATGGTTTTTAATTATTGAGGGAGATAATAATTTGAGATTTAAAAGGTTTAATGGAATGAATAATCAAGCACTTTAAGTTTCTAAAAATATTATTATTGAGGTGTCTGGGAGAAGTATGAGTTGTTTTGTGGACATGCAAGTCATTTTAATAGTGAATTATTTAAATTTTTTTCCAAATATATATATATTTTTAAATTTTAGATCATCTTGGAGGTAGGTCCCTAGTATTGGATAGTTTGAGATGGATCCTTGGTGGTGGCTCCATGGTGACAGATCCCTCACAATGGATCTATAACGAAGGATCTATAGTGGTCGGTCCATGACTGTGGAACCCAATATGTGGCTCCATGTATGTGGAACCCTTGTATTGGAACACTAGTGGTGGAACCTTAGTGGTGCCTCACTGGTGGTGGATCACTAGTGGTGGATCAATGTCGATGGATCCTAGGTGGTGGCTCATATGTAGGTGGCTCATCTGCTGATGGCTTCTTGGAGGTGTCTCTCCAGTGGTTCCTTACTCGTGGTGGATCATTTGGTGGTGGCTCCCTGGATGTGGCTATCCAATGGTGCCTTACTAGTAGTGGCTCGTATAGAGGTTGCTCAACATAGGTGGAATCTCTTGTTGTGACTCATCTCATGATTGTGGTGACTCATTCCCATAGTTTTCGAATGTTCCATAACATTTCTAGTTTTTTCCTTTCTATCTATTAATTTTTCATAAATGAGTTAAATGACATATGAAATGGGATTTCAAGACATATAAAAGCCTATAAATCATATCATAAATTTAAATAATGAATGGACACTATAAATTGGTCACACCACATGGTTTTATTGCGATCTTCCATTAATTTGAATTATAAGGCATTTCAAATCCTATTAGTTCAGTACATAATCCTTCTAAAGTGAAGACCATATCATCATTAATTCATTATTTATTATTTTGAGACTGGAAGTACTAAATTGGTCTTCCTGTAAGAGTTCTGGAATGATGTGATTCACTATGTTCAAGTCCCCCTGAAGACGTTTCCTCTTTATACAAGCCCTTTTATGATGAAACATGTCTTTGTATAAGGATTCTTTTTTCATGTAGGTTTTTCTTTCATTTCCCTTTATGAGTATCATTCGTTGTGGGTTTATTATTTTTAACTCTTGAGAAAACAGTTTCAATAGAAATAAAAAAGATAAGGAATTATTTTATACTGAATAAAAATGGAATTTGTAATTTTAAGTATAATGTTTAGTTTATTGTTTATTTGATTTGATTCGATTTGATATTGAGATAGTATGGGTGTAATTACATGATAAATACCATGTATGTTTGTGTCATAATTTTTCTACAGAATCTTAGTTTGAAATCCTCAATTTTTTTATTTATTGTTATGATCATAAATAATGAAATGACTAACCACCTATATTAAGTTAATTAAATAGATCACGAAGATATTATGGATTCTGTGATAAAACCCAAAAATAAATAAGTGAAATTGAAAATGATTCCCCTTTAAAAATATTGAATGTGTTGTATTGTGATATATGTTGTGATATATGGAATTGATGTTGTTTATGTTTTTGGGATTAGTTTAATTTATAATAGATAAATTTTTATGTGTGTGGGGGAATTGGATGGAATGTGGTTGTATAGTGGGGTTGTGATGGTTGCGGTATGGTTATGTAGCATGGATGTGAAAATTGATGTGGATGTAAAGTGATTTAAATATGGATCATGGGTTGTGGTTTTGTGCTAATGTTCTGTGGTTGGTTCTATTAAATCAACCCATGTATTAATGTAATTAATATTCAAGGATATTAATTTCAAATGGGCATGTCTAATGATGATATTTATAATGGGCCATATTGTATTACTTAATAATTGTTATATTTAATGAAATGATTTGAAAATATAAAATAACATGAATTTATAAATTAAAGGTGTTTACTAATGAATGTTTATTACATAAATAAAAGAGCCTATTAATGATTATTTTTTAAGAGAGACATTATCAATGGATTAATGACAATAAAATGAATTATATCATCAATTTTTTGTGTGATTTTTTGCATTTAGAGGTGGAAATGATTATTTGGATTCCGTGAAATGGATAGTTCTTATAATAATCCCATTAGATGGGATTTTGTGCTATAACTATAGGCGAATATACACTTTAAGTTACTATTATTTATATACAAAAACCAACGTTTTGGATCACTATCTTTTGATACAAGCATAGTCATATGGCAGTGTGTCTTTCCCAAACATCATGGTGGGAGGATGGATTGACGGCCACTTGCTCTTACCTGCTACATCATCCTATAGAGGTATGTATTTCATAGTCTATGATGGACAGAGGTCTATTAGAACATTTTATGGTTGTTGTAATGGCCCATGTGTATTTGTGTGAGTTGGGATGTATGGTCCCAGGTGTCTTCATGATGAGTTACGATGTGCTATCCTAGGTTTATTCAGGATGATACGTGTTGTGCTATCCTAGGTGTCTTCAGGATGAGATGTGTTATGATGGACCATGTGTGGGAAGGTGGGATGTGATATCTTTTAATGAGAAAATTTTGTTTTTGTGTGTTATTATGTGTTATGTGTGCCAGGTGTTTGTGGAAAATATGCTATGTGTTGTGATGGACTAAGTGTGATAGGGAAGGATTTGATGTGATATATTCCAAAGAGGTTGGAGTTCAAGGACTTCTTCAATTGATATGTCATAGTATATTAACAATGGGAAAGTGGTTTGGCTTACCCTATTCTTGATGTGATTCATATTATATATTATTATTCTTATATGAATTATTTGGTGATTGATCCTTGGTGAGGTTGAGGTTATGGTTAGTCTACATTTAATGTGTTTTTTGGTCCTACTACATTCACACATGTGCATTTGTATTCTCTGTTCACATATACACAAGAGAATTTTGTTTTACTACTGAGTATAGTTGTATTCTAACCTTAAATATATAAAAACTAATTTCAGGTTTCTAATATTACTATGTAGACCATGATAGTCTTAATACCTCAGAACAATGGACAATTTCAGTGTTGCTGCCTCAATATTGTTTCTTTTAGTCGTTCTTATGTGAAATATTATATGTATTAGTTTTGATTATACATGCATCGTGGAATGGTTTTTATTTTTGATATATTATGTCATGGATTTTTTTTACTTGATTCATCCAATCTCTCGATCTTGTATTCTTATAATGGGTAATCCCACCCATATTGTGAGGTCATTATAACCTTCATGATAGTTGCCAACTCAGATCTTAGTTTAGGTGGTAATCCATGGTCATTATCTCTCTTTCATCATTTCCATCCAACGAGGGGTATCTATAGAGGGGGGGGGGGTTATGAAAATTACATTGGATGTTATGATGTTAATATTTTATAAACTCTCCATATGATAATGTTGTCCTTATTTCCAATACATGTAAAATTTGACATTTTCCAATAAAGAACGTAGGCTTAGCGGCCTAAAGATTGGGGTTACTTTATTTCATTGGTGATTCATAGAAGTAATCACTTCACAAAAGACTGAGTTGTTCATTATTATTCGAAAACTAGATACATACATAAATCATAGAAAATAATTTAGAAAATAAAATAAAACTGGGAATTTAGTTTGGGAACACTACTATTCCCATTATCATATCCCTATATATCAATCCTAATACATGTCCTAGGATCTTTTGGAAAGGAAAAATATGAATGGGATGTGAATTTATTTGATGTAAGGGTATTCTTAGATAAAAGTATATCATGAATTCATAAGGAATAATCAATATTTTAAAGGTAAATAACTCACATCACATTCCATTTAACATTGAAATTGATTATCAAGAATAATATGGGAGAAAAAATTGATGATATAAATAATTCCATGTAAATAATCTTATGATCTTAAAACATATCCATTTATAAACTTACCAAAAGAATAATCACATTTAAAGGAACAACTCATATCATAGTGATGGAATGCTTAATGTTAGACATCATCACCATACCATCATGTTATTATTCAATGAAATCTTACATAAATGAATAAAACCTTGTCCAAATACCCAAACTAGTATTTCTATACAGACCTTTAGATGTATCATGTTGATTTAGTGTGCCCTCTTATCCCTTACTATGTTAAATGTATTCATTATATTATATGGAAAAAACACAAACATGAAAAATATTCATTTTAAAAAAAAATCATATGAAACGGTAATAAATTCCATAATCAATTAACATGATAAACAAAAAAAATCATATTGAAAAACTATCACAAAAATGATCATATTTTCCCCCAATAAATACATATAATCATTATCCATCCAGAGTAACATAGAAAATTGTATCAAAATAGTTGATACCCGTCAATGTGGTCATAAAATATCTAATTAAAAAATAAGGACGGTAACATATTTACATATTAATAATATGGAATAAGGTATAATGATGGGTTTTAACCTTGGCTAATATATATACAATGCAAATACCATTAAATTATATTGAAGAAAAAATGTTTTCCAATTTATAAATCACACTTAAAAACAAAAAACATCAAAAATATTAGGAATAAAAATTTCATTTAGATGAATTTTGTAATGCATTAATGGAATTTTAAAAAAATAAGTTTTCATGAGGCTTGGTTGTTTCATATATCATATATAATTAGAAAATATTGTTTTCATGCTAGTGTAAAAAAGGATAAACACACCTCCTTCAAAAAACACCAAAAAGAATACATTCCTAAAATTATGTTAAAAGTAAAAAAATGTAAAAAATTAATTAATATATAATTTATATATATTTTAAAAAAATAATAATATTTGTAGAAAACTAGGATGTAAGAGAAAAGATTTTATAAGGAAGTGATAAAGAAAGTAATATTTCCATGAAAGCATTTTATCAATCATTTTATGTACCAAAGAGAGAAAAAATGGTTCTATTAATTATAAATTTAATGAATACATACAGGTGAAGAAAATAGAATTTTTTAATATGAAAATATCAAAATATTCCCTTAATATATACTTGAACATAAGTAATCTCAAATATTGATGGGTTTGTGAAATAAACCCTTATCACTATTGTAGATTTTGAGTCATATGCCCCACGAAATAAATAACATAAATTGAAACATTTAACTAACTTGAAGATAAATATATTTATGATATAAAATATAAAATGGTAAGTATATTAATAACATAAAAATAATAGGGTGAGAATATGTCATATGTCTTACAGAAGTAAAAGAGCAACAAAATACCCCCACCACTGGTATGGTTTCCTTCACTCATTTTTGAAACTCCTTTATAATTAATATATATTTATTATACATATATTAACATACCATATTCATATATATCACACCAGATATGAATTTATAATAACATTTTATCACTTGTTTTTCAGCAAATCATAATTAAAAACACTATTTCTGATTATAACTACACCGATTTTTTTGTATGTTTTGTTTCAATAACACTAGTATTTATTCTTGGATAATGGTTACATATATTAATTTTTTTTAAAAGATATAAATAAAATATATATTCATTATATAAGTATAAATAATATTATTAACATTTAGAAATAGAAAAATAGATTACACTATTCATGGTGATGGTAAACTGTACATACGCATGAACACTATTTCCATTTTTTATCATTTTGATCAAAAGTATAGTAATTAGTATTTAAATTTTAAATTATAATTATTATATCATATATATAGTATATTTTCATTAAATATTTACTTATTACTTTACATGATGAAATAAAATGTCAAATGTTTCACATTTCATTGTAGAGGCGGTAGGCCACACATATGCATTACAGAAATTATCATCATCCTTCCGATTTTAAGGTATGAAGGAATATATAATATAAAAATAGTCTAATTATATTTATTTCATAAATATAATATAAATATATTAAATCAATCATTATATCTATTCATGGGAGGAGGTGACGAAACACGAAGTACAGTGGTTTGTGAGGTCGAAGTCCACTATACCAATGATCGATGGTTTAATTACACATTTAAGGAAACATGAGATGGATGTATGTTATAAAATTAATATAATAACATATAATTATTTGGAATATACTTTCATTATTAACTTTTCATAGTTTATATAGATTTTAGGTAGTTAAAATAATAAATAAAATTAAAATTCATGGTTAAAAACTATACCTATTCCATAGAAATACTCTATTGGTTTGTAAATAAGGCCTACATAGATTAGTTTTACAAAAAACCCATGAGCTATAGTTCATGGGTATGAATTAAATGATGGTATATGGTAAATAATTGGCTGATCCAATGTGATTTTTATGTAAATTGGAGAGAAGAGGGGGTGGATTTTTATACGTTCATTGTATGGAATAATTGATTTTTTTTGAAAATAATAAATTTTATCCACATTGTTAGCATGGAAAAGAAATAAAAATAATTTTTTATCGAACCATATATTAGATAAGTTCAAAATAATTCAATAAAATTTAAATCATTCAATTGTTTATGTCACTTTATCCCTTATCCTCTTAGTTTAATCCTCATTAAATATATTTTGACCATAACCACGACAATTAGTTTTCATTGTATTTACTATTAATTTTGACAAAAAATTATGTTGAAAATATTATATAATAAATTATACTAATTAAAAATATTGAATCTATTTTAATATTTTTTGTTTATAGAAGTGTAAATATTTAATTTTAATTTAAACCTATAGATGTTACAAAAAATTGTTTCCTGAAGGAAATGTTTTCAAAAGTATAAAAAAATATAAAATTTGGTTATAAAAATGATTCAAATGAAATAAATTTGATTGATTATAATAATTTATATACTTTTTCACTATTAAAACAATTTAATTCAAAAGTTTACTTTTTAAATTATATCAATGACAATATATTTTTCAATAAAAAACATTTTTTTGGTAATATTCATTAAAACATAATGATCTCATTTTAATCACAAATAATAACTCTAGGATAATTTAAAATTTAATATTTCAAAAATTATGTTCATTTTATTAGAGAAATTTTTTATGCGGGAAAAATATAACTATAACTAGCATGTGAAAAGGAAATATAACAGTTATTTAGAAACAATATTGTTTATCAGAACAAAATTTTTATTTCATTAAAATGAATTTTAATTTTATTTATAATAAATTTATAAAAAATAAATATATTTATATTTTTTAAAATAATAAATATTTCATAATTTATTTGTTCTTCTTAATAACAAATAGTTTAATGACTAGGTCATAATAATATATGTCATGTGCCTATTGTGGTGTGTGAAAAAAAATTATTTACAAAGTTAAAATGTAGTAAATTGGTAAATCTAGTTTATATCGATATATCAGTGGACAATAATAAATTTGTCACAATTAAATTAAAATAAAAAGTGGTTATTATTGAAATTATTCGATTTTGAATTAAAACTAATGAAAAAAAGAAATAAATTAAAGAAACATAGAAAAAATGACCATGAAATTTATTGAAAATAGTCATATGAGTTGGTTATCATAATGGGATTATATTTCCAATTTTAATTTTATCATCGTTCCATTTTATCCAATCATATTCTACTAATTTGACTAATCTGAGATTCCGAAATATCATCCTCTCATTCCATTGGTCAAATTTTGATGGAAATAATAAAAAATTTGAAAATATTTTCTTGGTCCAAACTCCTTCCAATGTGTAATATATAGATGAATATAATACCACCAATTGACTTAGGAAATTCCCATTTGGGTATTGTTTATCCCAGAGAATCGTGAATTTCTTCTTCCCCTCCACTATGTACTGATGATTTGCTGATACATCAACACTAATCTATGGTCTATTAAATTATATATAATTTATACCCTAGTGGATGGAGATAATGATAATTGAAAAGATAAATAACAACAATGTAATCTAAAATAATACTATATTTTCCATGATAATGAAAAAAACTATTTGAAATTGAAATATACATTAAAGAAGAGAGAAAATATATATATTACATTAAGTCCAAGAACCTAAGAATTTAAAAATGAAAACCTCCCTATCCCAAACCACTAATAAATTTACATGACAAGTAAAAGGTAGCAGAGAATAATGGGGATGAATAAGGAATTAAAAAAATAAAAAAAAAAGAAAAGAGGGGAAGGGAAGAACAAAAACAATTCTCCTCCCAAATCATTCATATAATTGTTTTCTTTTGTCCTTCCCACCAGAGTGATGTAAATCACTCGGAGTACCTTTATGTTATTTTATTTAAATATTTCTCCCAAACCTAATAATTCCAATGAATATTCACATTTATACAATATGTTATTAATTAATTAATTAATGCCACTTTTTTGAATGATGATACCCTAATTCATCCTCCACATTGATTTGTGCAATGACTAAATCAATGAAATAATTTCTCTATGAAATTTAATTTTGACATGACTATTGTATCCCCCATTCAAATCAATTGTTAATTACCTCATTTGGTGGTGTTTATCGTGAATTTTCCTCATTTAATGAGGGGATGTTCATTATGTATCCCAAAAATATTTTTCAACATGATTGATTTTTTAGGCCAACAAACATTAAAATTTTCTATATTCCAAGATGAAGAGGTTGAATACATGAAAATTTGAATCCTAAAATAAACTAATCCCTTAAATTGGAATAATATCTTAAAGTTTATTATTAAAATACAATAGTGGTAAAAATCCTTTAAAAATGAATTATTAAGAAATTTTCTTATTTTATCCCAAAACACACAAAAATCCATTATTTATGAAAATTAGATAAAATTGTTAAATTAGGTGGTATAAAATAATTGAATAACATTTTAAAAATAATTAAAATATTATATCGATCACTTTCCCTATAATTATTGTCTGGACATCAAGAAATATGAGCATTAAAATTTTATTAAATAAAATTAAAAACATATACTCATGAGTTCAATAAAATTACATCATGAAAACAAATATCTTGTCGCGCCAAAAACCATTATTTCAGGTCTTCCATTTAGATAATTCAATCCATTTACTAATAATTTCTCTTTCTATGCCCCAAAACAACTACCTCACATGAATTTTATCCTCATCTCATAAATGTAAATTTTCAACTAGGCCTTTATCTTCCAAACCCATGCATGATTCAATATATGCTTGATAAATTCCAACATCTTGAGCCGATGAGCATAATTGACATGTTTTTATTACGATTAATTTTAATTTTTTATTAGTATATTTCAGTTTATAGGATTTAGATGCCAAAAATTCGGAGGTAGAGTGAGGTGTGATTTTATATTTTTTAAGAAAACTACATGAGTTTAATTTTCACTCAAGTATGGTTTCCTCTTCACTCCCATTTGTAGAAAATTATCTAAACTCATATTAGAAAATATCATGGTCATGCAACACCATCAAAAATTCCAAATTAAAATAAACATTGTATTTTTTTGGAAATCTCAATATGCGAATACAATATTACTTTTTGGGAAGCTCTAGAAGTGCAGAACAAAATTTATCATGAATGCACAAGAATGGAAAAATATTCAATATAATAATTTTTTCCAACAGATAATCATCCCATAAAAATTTTATTTTCCCTCTAATGTTTCTCCAAATGAGGTATCACAACACAAGAAAACATTCAACCACAATTAACTTCAATTAGATCATATAATTTCACTTCATGAAAAAGAAGGATAGGGATCATTTTTATGTAATGTTGCCAAACATCCTGGATGTTCATGAATTATAAGTGATATAAGGATAAAAGTTACATATAATGTATAAATAAAACAAATTTATCAATAATAGTGTTCTTAAAACCCAATGAAATGACTCAATCATTTAAAATATAAGTACCTCAAAACATCATTTTTTCATAGGAATATATAAAATTATAGATAAAAATGCATGGATTGTTTCACTCAAAAATTTAGGTGAATGTAAATAATATCAAAAAAGATTTTAGATTCCCCATGGTAATGTGATTTCAAGGATAAATACATTGAAATGTGTCAATGGATTTCAAAATCAAAGGCCTTTTTATGAAATTTCCATAGTTCATAATAAGAAAAAAGTTAATTTTTAGTATTTATTTTAGATTAGTTTCCTGGGATAAATTTGTTAACTCATTTGAAGGGGTTAAAAAATGGAATTAATAATCATATTTTCTTACATGTTTCAAAAAACACACTAAAATTGAAAAATAAACACCAAAAATTTTGAACAACACAATAATTAAAAAAATCAGAAAAAATTAAAAAATCCTAAATGATTAATGCTTCTACCCTCACCCTTAAATGATGTAGTTTCATAAATTAATTCAAGAATATTTTATTATTTATGATTAATTTTTAATGAATCCTATAAAAAATGAAATTTATTATGGGAGGTACTACCGGATAGATTTTATTGATAAAGAGGTTAGAGGATTTTGATCTCTTCCACTGGATATAATGGCATGATCCCATGGAATTTCTTTATCCGATGTATGTTAATAATGAATGGATAATACTCTCCATAATTTATAAGAATAAAAACACTAAAATTATAAATATGAGTAACTATAAATGGACCTTCACATCTGGAACTATGTTATCATGGAATCATCTGGAGTCTGCAGTTAAATAACCGCACTATGTCTCCAAGATTGAAGTCTTTCGTTTAGATTAGATTATCATGATCCAATTTTTTCTATATTTTTAAATCCTATAATTTTCAATATCATCCCTTAAAATTTCACCCCAGATCGTATAAGTACAATATTATTTATATTCCATTCATTTCTTGTTCCAAATTTATCTTTCTCACTGCCTAATATGCCCTTTTCTCTAATTCCAAAGTCATCTGACAAAATTCCCATAAATAAACCCTTATGGACTCACTTTTCTTATTTTTTATATGATATGTTGTAATAAAATAACATGTCTTAAAATATTTGGATATAATCCTTCATATTTGGTTTAACAGTATTTTCTAAAATTCTTTTTATTTTGCATTGGATTGTCCAACTTTACCATTATTCTTTGGATGATAGGGTGTTGATGTTTTATTATGTACCCCTTACATTTTCATAAAATCGTCCAGCTTACTATTGAAAATTTGAGTCATATTATTAGTGATGGTGGCTCTAGGAACTCCAAACTTAAACAATATTTCAACCTATAAAAAATCAAAAACAAATATTTCTTTAACAAACTTAGTGGATTTTCCTCCATTCATTTTGAAACATAATTTACTATAAGTATGATATAATAATTTACAAATGACATTGGGAAAAGGTACACAATATCATTTCCCCATACATAAAAAATCTCAAAAAATTGATTTTAAGGAATTTCTAGTCTCTTGAAAATAATTCTGTAAAACTGAATTTTTTTATAGCGTTCAAGAAATTCTTGAAAATCATAAAAAATATTTTGACAAAAAATTATATAATCTATATCCTTATATAGTACCAATTTAATTCCAAGGTTACCTCCACATGCTATGTGTTACAAAACATAATGAAAGATTCAGTTTCACTTTCTAGAAAATATCATTTAATGACATGGGCATAGAAAATCCTTTAATGAAATAGAATATAACAAATGTAATATCAGGATTTTGATTTTAGTTTTTGATTATTGTGGAAATTTAAATGATATGTAACATAATTTATTACTATATAATTAACCATGATAACCTAAAAAGGAACTTCTATTTTAGTCGAGTACAATTGATCGCATAGAAGTTGATCATCATGTGGTTCATTTTCTAGAAATTTAGCTTCAATAGTTTTGGTTAGTCTACATAAGTAACAATCCACATGGTTATATTCTATCTTATTACCATTGATTTTTTTAAACTCCTATATGAGTAACATCCACCAAAATATCCTCAATATAGGTTTATTATTCTTTATCAAGTACCTAAGAGCTATATGATCAGAAGAACAGTGACTTTAGTTGAATATGATTTGAGCTAAATATTTATAATGAAAAAGGTTCTCCGAAAAAAAATTCCTGGTTTTTGAAATTGAATTTCAATGTATATAATGTTATTGAGGCATGGGAAATGAATTGTGTCTTTACATACATTCATGGAGAAAAGAACGATATAAATTATCGGCTAGAAGTATCACAATGTATCTCAAAAGGTTCTAATTAATATTTTGGTTGAATAACCAGTGATGTAATCAGTGTCTTCTTCAAATCATCAAAAGATTCCGTACATGAACCATTGAAATTAAATTTAGAATCTGTAAAAAGTGTTAACTTCCAGAAAGGCAATCTATGCCAATTGCTTTAAACTATCAGTATATGTTGGAAAACCATTAGTGTACCATATATTTCGTACCTTTAGAAAGTATGGAATTGAGATAGTCATATACCAGCTGTTATTCCTAAACCTTTGGTATAGGTATGTGTAAATTTCTATATACCAATGGTTTTAAAACTACTTCTGGTTTGGATTTATACCAAGCGTTCACTAAATATTGGTATATAACACCATTAAATAATTTTCCAATGGATGATAAACTATTTCCAAATATATGTGGTTCAATAGCATACAATTAGTTTTAAACCATTGGTATAGGGTATTAGCAGTAATTTTCACTGCAGCCATCATACTCCCCTCCTTGGCATAAAACACTTAAACCAACACTAAAAAACAGCACTGTACTAACCCATAATAACAACATACTACCCTATATATAGAATGTATTAATATTTTCTTGTTCAACCACTTCTAGATAATCTAAAAAAATTATCAAAATACCCAATAAAAAATGAAATGTACAGATTATGTTTTATTTGAACACTAGATCACTACACCATCTATCATCGTATAATCTACCTTCATCCTTTTGGATAGGAATTTTCATTATGACCAGGGAAAGAACCACAACATAGTATTCCCATTTAATTATTCACATGAGAACCAATGATCCAACAAACCAATTTAATTTTCTTTGTTGTAGACGTCTCTAAAATGTTTCTTTACACAAAATTGTCACAAATACTTTATCATGGAGCAGTCAATGTCATTTTTGGTTCCCCGACACACATATCAAAATTATCATTTATAATCTAAAATCCTTGTGATTCACTATTATGGTGTGTTATATAATACACTATAACATAGTAAAAACATCCTTTTCAAAAAATGAAATGAAAATTATCATTTACTGGGTAGAAATTATCTTTAAATTTCTATATGGTCATTATACATTCTTTTGGATATAAATAAAGTGTAATTAGGACTCAATCACTTCATTCTTCACCAAAATTGTCTCTGAAATTATTCTAATCATATTAAATGAATCATGTAACATAGAATGAACTTCACCTCACATGAAACAATTTCAATCAAGAGAGATAGAATATAAGAAACATATAATGGATGTTTTGTCAACCAAATACAATAATAATAAAGGATTATATCTACATAAAAGTGAAGACTAGGGAAAAAGAACATTGGATATACAGATAAATGGAAATCAATCATTGTTTTGTTTCTATTATGGATTGATTAGTTAAGTATATAAAACACATTATTGATGTTTTATAATAGTTTCTTGATTGTAGGTACTGATTTTTTTATATGTATTAAAATTATGGGTGGCACTGAAATTGATGAAAATACTTACTCACATAGATATTGGTGAAACCATCCATGATATTACCAAGAAAGAGAGAAATCATCATTACTATGATGGTGAGAAACCAATCGCCTTTGTGAAGTGGGAATGAGAGTAGATGAAATTCGTTTCCCATAATGTAATTCATAAAAAGACAATGAATCAGAGGATGATGGCTAAGATGTGTAATAATGACAATGAGTAAGCTCATGTTTATCTACCAATTCTTTGAGTTTATGATTTTTTGGACATTGTGACTCACTGAAGGCTTACTATGTAGTGTGAAGGGTCATTGGTCATCCATTTAGAGTTTAATATATGTCAATCTGATTGTATTGTTTACCAAAATTTTTGAAACTGTTGTATCTCTGGCCACTTCCACACAAAAATCCATGAGTATTGGAATAGTGAACACCAACGTGTCCTTGTATAGTTTTCATAGCATAATGATCTATCATAGATAAACTACAGTAGGATGAAAAAATAATATTGGACCGAAAAAATATTATATAAATTAGAGATGTTGATTGTGGTTGGTCTTTCTAGAATATCCATCATAGTGGTGGTATAAATGGATGTTATCACATGATAAATTGAAAAGAGGTTGGACTACCACTAAATTATTATCAAGTTATATACCCTCAAGAGATATAATTACTATCATTTATAGAAAAAAATTATTTTCCAAATGATCATCTATATGAAATGTGGAGTCTTTGGTGAGATATATATGATTGTAAGAATCATTTATGTCACTAAAGGATACTTAAATCACTAAAAAATGAAATTTTAATGAATTATATATATTGGTATGGAATAAGTTGAAGCCAAAAAATGTTCAATTAATGTTAGAAGGTGGTTTTTTAGAAATTCTCTTAGTCACACACAACACAGTCAGTAGATGTGACATTAAGAGGGGTAGGACCGTAAGTGAAACCAGTAGGAGGGGAGAGGGTGGTAAAGAGATAACATGAATGATCATACTAGTAGTGTCCATGTAAATGGGTGGTCTTGACTTGTAGGGGGTGTGTTGGGGAGGGTTTCATGGATAAGGATGGGCAGGGTTGTGAAATATATTTGATACCATGTAAAAAGAGAATTCATAGAATCCATACCTCCATATTAAATCAAGTTTTATTTAATGATATATAAATAATTATACAAGTAATAACACTAACCTAATCGATATTTTTAATGTTTAATCATATATTAAATATAAAAATACCCTAATTATTTTATCAAAAATAATTTCAATACATTGGTAAAAGGTGTTGTGATTAAAACTATATAGTATTTAGGATACCGGAGTGAAGCGTAATGTGACCGACCTAATCACACATGTATTCATTCACAACAAATAATCAATCATAAAATGACAATAATATAAATAAAAAATATAATGGGTCAATTTTACCATCAACACCATCACTATTATATCCTTCATCACTAGCCTCATCCTCATTCTCATCTATGTCCCCATCACTGCCCCCATCATCATCCACATCCTCATCCTTTCCCTCATCCTCACCCTTATCCCCTACCTATGCCTTAGTCTCTGCATCATCCTCATCCTTAGCCTCTTCGTCAAGACCATCATCAATAGGAAAAAAATTTATTGACCACCACTAGGAATTCTTCTGGGTTCAATATAAAATGAATTCTTCGAAAACATATATTCATCATTATATGTGTTGGCCTCTGGTAGAATTGATAGCCATAAAACATTCATCAGTTATATAAATTCAATGTCTTCCCTATCAATCCCTTATTCCATATATGTGATTCTTTTTGGAATGTTTTGTCTGTCACTTGACCTTTCCCAACTTATTCATATTATAACTTGTACCTGAAGAGTTATAATACTTCATCAGGACAATACTCTTTCTAAGTAGGCAGCATACTGTGACAGGGTGCTCATCTCTCAACACCGGATGTAAGTGATCATTTGGCACAAAATTTTCAGGTTTCTAGTTATCAAGGGCCTCCAAATCAACTTGTTACAATTGAAAGTTGATATTATATTAATAAATATATATTAAGTTTTTAAATGAAAAAATTAAAACTTACAATATGCTGTTTTGTTGCTTTATTATCTACACTTTTATATTTTTGTCATTCTACTCATGAAAAAAAAATTTGATCAAGGTACACATCTTTCAATATTAAATACCTTCCACTATAATAAATTGAATGTTGGAAACCACAGTTGAATTTTTTTACCAATAATGAATTTCATAAATATAATTATATGAAAAATTTATAAACCAAATAAATTATGTAGGAAACAACAGAATGTGAAATTCCTAAAGAAAATTTATAAAAAAATATCACACCTACTTCCTCTCATTATTTGACATCGTAGATTACCCTAATGCGTGGAGATAGTTTTTTTGCATCAATTTTTTATTTATTTTTTATGGATGATTCCTAAAAAAATTTAGCAATACAAAACATAGTATTAACATAAAACACAAAAATATTCGTATAAATACCTCAATTGTGATTAATACTTGAAAATTGGTAGTAATCCAATGTGTAATCTTTTGTTAATACTGTTCCATCAGACAACCAACCATGATAGGTACCAACTCTATCTATGTGCCATCTCTTCTATTCAAGCCAATATACAACTGGTGTTTATGGGATTTTTAAATCGTACCTAATTCCTTTAGATGTGCTGGTCATGCACCATCATTATAAGAAAAATTAAAATAATGTGGAAAACAAAATATTAATTAACATAAATATAAAAAATAATATTACATTAAATACAATTGATTTTTTCCCCATCTCTATTCCAAATAATTATCCTTTACAATATTTAGAAACTATCTCCATGAGAGCAGGATGAAAGGAATGGTGTATGATTATATGGAAAGCATTGTGAAAAAAACATCGACATTGTTGCCCCATTTTTTGATCATCTGGTTGTCTTTATTGTATTCCACCTTCAATTACGGGTGGTGGTTCCACACCATACACATGCATGTACTCCCCTTTTTCCTATCTGTAGATTCATTGGTTATGAAGGAAAAGAAAATATTTGATCAATACCTATTATAATTAAAATAAATTATGGTTTACAAATATTTCAGGGTTCTAAAATATACATGTGGTAGTATGATCAATGGGAACCACTTGATCTGGAGGATCTGAAGGAATATCAACCTATACAGGTGGTTTGGGTCCTAGTGTATGGTCCGTAGGCAAATAATGTTTTAAAGCATGAGTTGAACAAGGAATGTACAATATCAGATAGAAATAAGTAGATGGTGTAGAAGATGAGATTAATGGTTTTCCAAATGCATGATATGGATGAGGAGTGAGAATCACCATCAAATATGGTACAGATGGATGGAGAGGCTACATTGCAAAGGATCTTGAAAACATGGGATGCCTAAATGTCCTATGTGTCCTTAATGAGAAAACAAAATCAAAATGTGTCGTTGATGGTACATCCTTGGGAGGGGCAGGGTCAAATTGGCTTTGCTGATTGGATCACCTTGCTCCTCTACCACCCCCTCATACCACCAACGTGACTCTAAAGACCACAATATGGCTCCTCATTTAATAATTGGTGCCTAAGTGGTGGATCCTAAATAAATGTTTAAAAAATTTATTCACATGAAATTATAGGTTATTGATATATATATATATATATATATATATATATTTGAAATGAAACACTCAGAACTTAGACTGATGGAGGAATGACAATCTCAGTCATTCGTATATTGTTGCATATCATCCATTTTCATTGACTCTCATCAATAGGTTTCATTTCCTTCATTTTAAAACAAATATAAATGTAATTCGAAATGGATAACTAATTTGTAGCCCAAAAAATCGAAAATATGAGACATTATTTATTTGTCTTAGTTCATTTGGTTCATATTTTTTGTTAGGTAATTTAGCTGTTTTTTTGGTCAGGACCTAATTTTGATTTGTTTGGATTTTCATATCAATATTTTTTACATGTCTAATAAAATTCCTCTTTTTTTTATTCTAATCAAATTTTTTAGTTATGATTAGTTTTTTAGTTTTGAATAATGTTCATTTTAATATTATAAAATGATACTCATATGAAACCGCAACTAATAAACATTGAAAATTAACATTATGTTCGAGTAAGATAAAATATATTTTTTATCAATATTAAATCATATTTTAATATTACTAACATTAAAACCCCATGTCTAGATAAACCAAAATAACTGATAACATGGATAGATGATTTTATATATTTCCCACCACGACATCGAGTTCATAATCAACACTAAAAATTGAGTTATTGGATTCTTCATAATTTCTAAATGGATTTTCGCCAATGGAAATATGGATGACATCAATTCCATCATCACCATCATCAAAAACATGTATTTGAATTACTTAAAAAATGACACCAAATTTAGGACGAAGGTGATCTTTGATATAACAAACTTGTTTCATCCTTGATTCAAATACATATGGTTCATTAGTAGAAATAGTGTGATTCATGTCAATTACACTACATCCAAAATCATAAATAAAGGTTCTCTACATCATCATCGGATCAAACCACTGGCATTTCTTCATCGTGACTCAACCATGAGAGTAATAGTCCAATTTTATTATTTTCTCAATGACTCTATAATAAGCTACATTTAAAAAATGAGGCCTATTTTCTGATTCACTGGAATAACAGTCTGTTGTGGAAGTTATCATTACACTATCATGTCATGTTCTAATGTTCTTTTCTCATTCAGGGACAATACATCTATACCCATTGATCATAATTGATTTACATTCACGAGCCACATTATTAGGACCAAAATCCAAAGCTCTTATTTCCTCAAAAATAATGTCAATAATAAAACTCGACAACTAAAATATAAATTAATATTAAAATAATTTTCATATTTATTTTATTTATTTATTATATTAGTATATTTACCTTCAATTTCAAGTAATAATAAAACTATATTCAATAAAAAATCTCTCCTTACCAAAGATAAATGAAAATAAATCATATTTATAATTATATTGTGTACCCTATAAGTAAAAATATAAATAGTCTAACAGATATGTAAGAATACAAGAGATTAGATAATATTTACATCTTCAATTTACTTACATTATGTTTTTATTGGAAAAATCACTATTGAACAACACTGTGTATTGTTCTATATCCCACTCTTCAAGGAATAATGTTTTTAATGTATATAATTGTGGAAGTCATCCTATTGGAGGAAGTGATAGAAAATTGGGTTCAATATTATGATACTATTCATCTAAAGTTTTCATTGGTCTGTTCATTCTTGTAGTAAGATCATAAAAATACATTTAGAAGAAATCCAGAAGTTCATTAGCCAAGTAACCATTCATGAAAGAACCATTGAGATGATTCCTATTCCAGACATAAGATTTTAATTTGTATATATTTCATTCAATTGGATACATCTAAATATAATCAAGAGGTTCTATGAGATGTATTTTATTTGGAATATGGACTGTCAGATGCAATATGCATGGGAAAAATGATGAATGTAATTTTTTTTATATTTCACAATAAATTAATTTTTTCACTGCCAACATTTTTTTCAAGAAAGCTCTGGAAAACTTTATTGCAAAATGATCTCTAAACAAATGGAACATCAGAATAATTTTCAGCCATAAATTATTGGAAAAAGTTGACATAATTTTATTGGAATCAACAAATACAGAAGGATGTGATAATCATCAGTCATAAAGGATTTAAGCTTCAAATCTTTTATATTGACCCATTTTGATATATTTATTGAATATCCATTAATAAATTTAATAGTCTCTAGTACTTCCAGAAGTTTATTTTTTTCTACAGGTGTCATCACATATGAACACATCGATCATTCCATTTATTTTCACTAATACACACAATATGTATTTTTGTTTTGATCCCTCAATCCACCAAGTCATTCTAAGACTGTAAATCATTTTTTATTTTTCACTTGACATTTAAAATAATATAATGAAACATTTCACATATATTCTTTTCAATGATCACTATGTCTATGCAGTGATGAAAAAAATTGGTTGAACAATAAGGAAACTCAAAGAAGATACTCATCTTCTTCCAATTATAATAGGTATCATTTGAAGCATTCTTCATCTTTCTAGATTTCAATTTACCTGTCCCAAATGAAAAAAATAAAATCTTGAAATTCATTAAGAACATCAATTCCCAACATAAACAAATGAGGGTCATAGGACTCCATCGTATTTTAAAAAATTTGATGATTATTTCTCTCTGTATAGTCCTTTTGAAATAATCAATGATATCCAATAAAACTAAAACTACAAAGATATTTCATTCTGATGGATTGACTATTCTATATAGAAAATGGACAAGACAGTTTTATCGTCATGCTCCATCCATACATAATTGCGTGAGTAGGAAAATAATTCATTATCAACTTAATCACAACACACATAAGAAATATTTCTTTTGAACATTAATTGTAAGTGTGTACACACACATACCAAATAAAATTCGACTATTTTATTAATGGTTTCACATATACATATATATCATTATAATGATTAGAAGTCCCAGATTTGAGTATACTCATGAAAGTGTATGGTTTTTTCATAAAAAACCATGGGGGATAGTTATAAATGTGTATAAAAACCCTCAATGTGCTATAAAAAATATGTTTCTACTCAAACAGATGTCACATTAATGTCCTAGCACCACATTATCCATGTCAGATACAATATCAGGAAATCATGAATGAAATATCTACCATAAAAACCCATCTGCTGGGTGCACCAACTCTTCATTATTCTTCTTTCAATCGGTATCATTATATCACATTTTTATTGATATCTAATCAGACATGAAAAGATTCTAGAGTGTAGGGATGAATTGAAAATGCCACATTACAATATATGGATGAAGGAATAGTTTTAAATTGAATTTTGGATTCCATCATCATGTTCACCATTTTATACAATCATTTATTTCAGCAGTTTCCTCCTAGGATAAGCTGTAATCGTTTAGGAAAGCATGAATTTTGTTTTTTTGAAAATCCTTGTTCTTTAACTAAATTTCATGATATACAGTTATTTGAGGGAGTACCATTATCATCTATAAGTAATTCATTCAATATGGTATGAATTTAATTGATGAAAATATTTAAAACATCATACAAGGTTTTCCCAAGATAAAATCAGATTTAAAATTCATATTTTTTCATTTTACCACATTTTGGATATACTCGATTCATCACATAATCATTTTTTTACCCTATTAACATCATCATTTTCATTGGGTACATCAATTGTGCTTATATCAAAGTGTTCATGGGATGAAATATCTTCCTTATCATGATGAAGAATAAACCAAAATTGGTCATATATCAAATTCTCCAATCCTTTCCCCTTATTTGGATCATCAATATTTTGATATTACATTTTATCCTTATTGTGATTCTAAACATTCTAGTATCATTGAAAACCATATTTGTTTATATAGTAGATAACATTTTTATGGCACAACCATTGTCTCCAACATAATTATAATATATGCAATTTATGTGACCACCATCGAAGGAATTTTCCAATGAGAAATATAAAAATCACTCCAAATTGATTTGAAAATCGCTTAAGATTCATTTAGTTTCACACATCTAACAAATATCCATACCTTAAAAAAATTGAAATAAATCTTTTTGTGAATGAAATTCAATAATATTAATGTCCAGTCGAAAATATATTCAAGTAAATGTTAATTGTTCACTTTTTATAAAACCCTAAATGAAACACAACTGTATTTGATAATCATAAATTGAATTTAAAAAACTATTATATATGTAACAAAATACTATAAATATAAAACCATGATATTCAATTGAAACATGGTTGATGTGACGGAAAATCATTGTATAAATAATGATATCTCTTGGATAATTATGAGAAATCATTTGGCATTACTTGTAAATTCTTAGAGATCGTTGTATTAAATAATTAATGAAATATTTATAATCAATTGTTTCATTTTAGTAATATTAATCAATGATATTTTTTATTTTGTTTGTTATTTAATAATTATTCATCTTGTTGTCACGAACTATAATGATGTAGCTGCCCAATAAAAATAATATAAATCCAACAATATGAGTTATTGAAGGGTTGACGAACTTCATGGTATACACCAATGCATTATATTTACCATACCCTAATACATGGGAATATTTTCAAGGAACACCCCACATTAGAATCATAAAATTCATTCTAACTCTATGGTCATATAATAGAAATTCTTCTACCTTATGATAAAAAATTGAACTTCTAATAATTCGTCATAAGGTTTCGAAGTGTGAAATCATATAATATGAAATATCGTAGTGAAAAATATCCAATATCTCATTTATGCATAGATAAATTTCTTCATGTAAAATAAATTAGTTTTTATGCCAATGGAAGTATTGAACTAAGAATAAAATATATTATTAGTACCAATGTATTCATTTTAATGTATCATTCAGTAAAGGATATCATGGGTCAATATTGGTTTAATTCCATCTCATGTGGGTTGTGTAGCCTTGGACATGAATTTGGAAAACACATGGATTATTTCCATGTGCCCCACATAGGTTACTTCAACCATATGAATCCCATAGGTCACTTCAAGTACAACCCTCATAGAGGAATCATATTGAACTTCAATTTCAATTTTATTGTATTTAATAGTAGTGTCTTGCATATATATTATAGAATATTATTTTATATAGTCCACTAAATATATCATAAATAGATTACATAAACAATTATATGAAATTTAAAATTTAATATATAATAGAAAAACAAATTATAGATTGAATTACTATCCCATATAGTTGGGTATCTGATAAATGTTTATTGTTGAAACTCATTGGATATTACTATTACATGGTGTACTGAAAATTTGATTAGAATAGAACAGTTTATTTAGAATGTTGTAATATAGAAAAAACAAATAGTATACTGATGAATGTAGTAATAAATTACTATTACATAGTGAATGATACAGAATGCATCAAATACTATTGAAAAATTTATAATTCATTTTGAAATAGATTAATATTCGATATTGTAATGGAAAATAGATTGCATATTTCATACATAGTGAAATTTCATAACATATTACTTATTGAAATAGATTACTATTACATAGTGTAAAAGCATAATATATTATATATTTCACAGTGTGTGATGCATATTGCATCAAATTACAAAAACATGGTGAAATAGAAAAACATTCAACATATTACAAAATGTGAAAAACTTACTTATTTCCTAGGGTATGATGCATATGGAAACAAATTACCGTTAGATGGAATAATAAAAATATATATTACATATTGAAAGTGTACTAATTGATTACGTACTATAGTTTATGATAAATATTAAAACATATTACATATGCATAATTTACTAGAAAAAAATATTATATATTGCACAGTGTATGGTTCATATTTCAGTATATTGCTATTTAATAATGTAATAGTAAAAAATGCAGTATACATATAAAAAGTAAAATTTAATTATATTGAATTAATATATATATAAAAAATAGATATATGGTATGTATATATATGTAATCTATGAAATAGATTCAAAATTTAGGTGTATAAAGATGCAGTGTATCTGTATAGATGAATTATAATGAATTGATACAAAATTATTTTATCTATGAGTTTATAGAAGTTGTATATACTATAGAATCAGTGAATCTCTATGTATAGATATATAGTATGTGAAATATATTCAATACAACTATAGGAAAAGTTATTGGATACTAATGTCGAAACTGAAAATAAATAGAAAAGAGAAAACCCACCATTTTGAAGATAAATGTATGTGAAACACGATTTGAAAAGGAAGAAACTGATTTTAATTGGAAGAAATTGATTTTAAACCATGATGTATCTCATATTAGAATAGTGGTCACTAGCTAGGAGAGAGATGTATTCCAATTAGGGAAAAACAATCAGATCTAGAATAGGGAGGGGGGATCAGCGCTGCATTTGGTGGAAATGTATCCCAATGGTTTTTAAAACCCATTGGGATAATGGTTTTATACTAACTATTAATAAAAAACCATTGGAATAAACTAGTATTCTATAAACCCATGCCAACAATTGGTCTAAACCTTTATAAAAACATAAAAATATATACCCTTCCCAAATAGTTTTGAGAAAACATATGGGATATAAGGCTTATACCAATAGATTTAGAGAACCGTTGGGGTAGGGTTGTTGGTATGGATCCGAATTATAGCAGAGAATATAGAGAATGAGATTTATATATTACTGAAATTCTTCATAAACCGCATGTGAATCCTATATGATATAAAAAGGATCTAACATATTTCACACAATTTGGGCATAAAAATGAATTTATCCTATCAATTTTCTATCCACATTAATTTTATTTTTAAAATGAAATGATCATAGAAAATCCCTCTATCATCCATGAAATTATATATTTAATAATTTTAAAGAAGAATCTATTCAATGATGGTTTTCAAAACTTTTCCCTAATTTTTTAAAAAATGATCTACTAAATTTAAAAATAATGTGAAATCATCCAATAAAAACACCATGAAATGTCAAAACCTCTACCCCTGGGCCAGTGTCATGACTAACCCAAGCCCACATTCTATATGACAGGGGTTGGTGACTAGAACTGGAAAGGCATAACCCAGAAAATGAAGTCATTTCCTATAATCCAATATACAGTCACATCCAACCACATCCCAACACACTATATGGTGGAAAATTATACCACTACAACAAGGTTGAGTGAATGTTCAAGTGAAATTAATTGGGCCAGAATACAAACTCTGCAATGAAATAAAAATAGTAAGTATAAAAGGCAACATTGATGTCCATGTTTGAAAAAACCTATCTAAACATGAGAGTAGCGATGCTATATGAAGATGAAGTAATACATCATGAATGACTATAACTATTGGTCCTGAACTAGTCTTAGGCGACTAAGTCCACCATTATAGCATTCGTTTATCTCGTATCCCTAGTCACCTCTGTTGAAACTTTGAATGTCTGCACCAGACACAACACATGAAGGAGAAGCCCTTATAGGGATGAGTATAACAATATAGTAGGGACCTCGAGACCCCTAAAAGTCTCTCTGTAATCTGTCTGGGAAAACAACACAATGAAAAACACCCTAGAGTTAAAGCCACCAAGAAATACATCCACCACACAACACAAACTAAAAGATGCATCTCACACAAGATATATAACATAAAGAGTAAGAATAATGATGATTATTAAAAAGGATAAATCTTTATATTTTGTTGAGAAGTTCCAAAACTAAACCACTAAAAAGTCATTTTACTTTCAACCCACATTGGGTCATATGTCACAAATCCACACAGGGTCGTCAGGTGTCAATCCACACAGGGTCGTAAGTCGTTGATCCACGATGGGTTACAATAAGGCCACTCCTTGGTGAGTCACACTAATAAAGATCCACACATGGTCATAAGTCATAAATCCACACATAGTCATAATTTTCTGATCCAGGATGGTCCACTCTAATGCTGGTCCACATTGGTCATGATACTGTTGATCCATTATGGGTCATAAGTCGTCGATCCACAAATGGTCATATATCACTGATCAACAATGAGCCACTCTAAACTTGTCCTTGTCAAGTTGCGCTACTGTTGATCCACACAGGATCACTCTAATGCCGTCCCACAAAGGGTTACACTTCACATGATGGATAGACACATGATTCTTGTGTTTGGTGTGCTTTAGTTCTGTAGATTCTACACCTAAATCCATTGGTCATACCACAACTCCCATGAAGTCCCACGAATATGTATCCCGAAGAACCATCATCTCATAAGGACTCTAATGCAATGGATGATGTGTCATCAGAAACTCAGTCTTGAAGTTATAGGCATTTTACTACTAAAGGCCCGGTTGGTTTTGAGTTCGATCCAACCCATCCATACTCTAACATTCTCCAAAACCCAAATGAAGTATCTCAAATGGATTGATTCGGCCTAAGGGTACTGTTGGCACCAAAATATGGCACGAATGGAAGGGACGAAAAAGAAGGCTGGCACACTGCCTCGCGAAGCACCGACACGAAGCACCGCCGTGGAGGACCCCAAGCAGCGCAGTCTCACGAAGCTCCAGAGGTGATAACTCTCCGCAAACGCATTTGACGTTCGCGAGCCCGCCGCGAAGATCCAGAAGCGGAAACTCTTCACGGACGGCGTTGACGTTTGCGAGCGCACCGCGAAGCACCTGAGGCGGTGCGCGAGTTCTGCTTCACGGCGCCCCTTCTCTATAAATACTGTGCTCCCCCAGAGTCCAGAGGAGGGACAATCTAACCTTTCGGCTTCTCCTTTCTTGAATCGTGAAGCACCCCTTGCCCCCGGGAATCATGGGCTCTGTGAGGTACTTCTACTTCGCGAGACGCCTTTTCTTGGTCTCATTTTGACCCCCTCTTCCAAGAGGGATGCCCTTCGCGAAGCTCAAGGGCATTTGCGAAGGAAGGGGATTCCCAAGGGAACCTGGTCAGCCGCGGAGCATTTATGCTTCACGAAACACCCAACTCATACTAGTGATCCCTACGCTAAGGTAGGATCTCTACACATTGCGAAGCACACTATTTCGCGAGGCACCCCTTCATCACGAGGCAGTGCTCCGCGAGTACTGTTCTACTTCGCAAAGCACCATCCACTCACACCTATGCCCCATGCTAAGGACAAGGCACTTTGCTTCATGAAGCAGACTCCTTTTCTTGGAAATTCCTCTTCCCGTGTGACCCTCCAGGGTTGCACGATGTAATTTCAAAGTCCCATGGACAATACCACTCATTGTGTTGCTTCGCATAATGCTTCTTCGCATAGGCACGCTAACGGCTATTGCTTCTTCGCATAGCCACTCTAACGTGGACCCCTCGATGGTTCGCTCTACAACCCCCCTTGACCAAAGCCTTACTAGTACCTTCCCTTCCCCAAGGACCAGAGGGTACTAGTTATGTATGTTCTAGGGGTGCGGAGTGAACCAACCTCGTCCGAGCTGTAGGACGTTAAACTGCCAAGCATCACGTCCTCAACACACGACATTAAACTGTGACCCGAGCTCGAGCCTCCATCCTGGAGTAAGTCCCAACACCATGGTCCGCCTAATGTGTAAGTCCCTCTTCGCTTCTCATGGACGAACCCTTCGCGACGTGATCGTCAGGTCCTTGCAACCTCTTGTTTCTCACACCGAGCATGACTCACGTGGGCTTAAAGTGAGCACCGACCCTGACCCCCTAGTTCCAGCGAACTACGAGGACTTTGATCCGCGTCAAGGAGTGGTACGTAGGAAGCCTCTATGAGGTTCAAGACACATTTATCGGTCGTTCACCCGCATCGAGTTTCGCCCCCGTCCAGCATGACGATAAACTGCATGTCTTCGTCCAGAATGACGTAAAACTGTATGCCCCTTGTCCCGCATGATATTAAACTGCACTCCCATTTGAACTACGAGGTCATTGATCCATGTCAAGGCATGGTACGTAGGAAGAATACAAGAAGTTTAAGCCCACTCATCATCCAACTCACGTCAAGTTCTACCTGCGTCCAGCACGACATTAAACTGCATTCCAGTCCGACGGCAAGCCGTTGTGACCAACCCGAACTATGAGGACTTTGATCCACGTCAAGGCGTGGTACGTAGAAATCCTCTACGAGGTTCAAACCCACCATCCGACCGTTCCGACCTCATTCACGTCGGTTAACCCTCATCCCGCATGACGTTAAACTATATTCCACAACCCGAACTACGAGGACTTTGATCCATGTCAAGGCATGGTACGTAGGGAACCTGTCCAAGGTTCAAGCCCAACACTAGTGGACCCACGGGTCTATTTTCACGTCGGTTCGCCGACGAATCCCCCTTGAACTACGAAGTCTTTGATCCATGTCAAGGCATGGTATGTAGGAAGCCTCCCTGAGGTTCAAGCCCATCTCTCATCGGACCAAGTTCCACCTTCACGTCGGTTCACTGACGATGCCCATCGGACCAAGGTCCACCTTCACGTCTGTTCACAGACGATGCCCATCGGCCCAAGGTCCACCT
This sequence comes from Viscum album, assembly GCA_963277665.1. Classification (NCBI taxonomy): domain Eukaryota; kingdom Viridiplantae; phylum Streptophyta; class Magnoliopsida; order Santalales; family Viscaceae; genus Viscum; species Viscum album. Next base: position 1,428,352,599 of record OY728147.1, on the reverse strand, counting down.
TCACGTCGGTTCACTGACGATGCCCATCGGACCAAGGTCCACCTTCACGTCGGTTCACTGACAATGACCATCGGACCAAGGTCCACATGCACGTCGGTTCACTGATGATGTCCATCGGACCAAGGTCCACCTCCACGTCGGTTCACTGACGATCCCCATCAGACCAAGGTCCACCTCCATGTCGGTTCACTGACGATGCCCATCGGACCAAGGTCCACCTTCACGTCGGTTCACTGACGATGCTCATCAGACCAAGGTCCACTCTCATGACCGGTTCACCGGCACCATCTTGAACTATGAGAACTTTGATTCCCTACCATGAGGATACGTAGGAAGCCCCTTTAAGGCTCAACCCAACTTCACCGTTGCCCTTGCGATGGTTCCTTGCCATTCCACTCTCCACTTCATTCATCCATCCACCATACACCCCGATCCTCGCCCGGACTGTCATATCCCGGTGAGACCATGTCGGTACGCTCCTCCTCATAGCCGCCCATGGGCTGGCCCCGGTATCAGCATCCCTTCAAGGGAAATCCCTTGATCTGATATATTCTAGATAATTCTCTGGTCGGGCTGATCCATCTCCACTGGACGTTAAACCCGCGGCATACCCTGTGTTAAACTTGGTAAGCTGAGGAAAACCTCAGATATGTGTCTATGACATAGAATTCCCCACGCTCGATGTGGGATGCCTCGGGCTTCCACGCCCTCGAGAAGCCCTGTGACCAGGGATAATAGGCAGACATGCCAGGTTCCCCTACATCCAGACATGCTACTAATACCTCAATGTGACTTCTCCCCTGACTGAAGGTTGCTGCCCTGAACGGACACTTTGGAATGTCCCGACAGAAGTAGTGTAATTAACTGGCATCCATGGAAACATGGCACTGGGAAGAGTTTCATGAACTGCGTATTAAATCTATGAGGGAGACCCGGACTAGGTAATGAGTTCTGAGAAGGAATCCACAGAAGGAAGAACCGACATCCCATCATCCCGTTTCGATCAAGGAGTAGACGTCTCTGAATAAGGAGCGAATTCTGCCCACCTTTGGAAAGCGGGAATGCGGGGAAACATGCGCCGCACTTCCTCCTCTGCGGACAGACGGATGCGCGCACCCCAGCGAAATCGTCGGAAATTGAAATGGTGAACCCGACGTGAATTTCTTCTCCTCAATATGAAGATTAGTAGCGTTCAAGACACCAGTAGATTGACATGTCACCGGATCCAGATATCTGGTGCCTGGTCCCACCATGAAAATATTGGGCTTGTCGTGAAACTCACCGGAAGTCGGGGCAGTAGAACGTGGGGCACTTCGTTCTGCAACGTGTTGGCATGGATCCTTCTTACAGACGTGGAGAATGGAAGGACGTTGGGGAACTGGTTGTCAATCCTTTTCCTCTCAGTGATGATGAGTTGATCCCTTTGTTTCTCAGGAACCAGGTTGTTGTTACAGAGACGCGATCACCGCCCGCTCGCCTATGCAGGGGCAGGGGCAACATTGCCACAACTGCCCCGCGTGGCGCCGCTACCGCCACAATGGCCGCCACATCACGGAATACGGGGCTCCCACGTCCCCTTTCCCCATCAGAGGTCATCCAGCGAAGGGTGATCAACAACCTCATGCACAGGTACGAGGAGGAAGGGGTCATCCTAACTTGGGATATGGCCCACCTAGACCTGGAGGCATCCATGCCCCGCCGTCAACGCTACCCTAACAGGCCACGCAGGGAGCCCCTGCTCCCATCCCCAACGTTCAACCGTTTCGGGAGCCTGTCCCCGGAATGTCTCGACAACTCATCGCCTTACGCTGATGAGGCGGGCACTGTCTGGATCAACCCACTTAGGGTCCTGACCCAAGGGCTCTAGGTAAGAGCTCCCGCCCGGCCGCGTCAGCGCCACCGTCCGACTCCGCAGGAAGTGCAGTTAGGCTATGCCCCTACACCACCTGCACCAGCTCGCCTGACCCGACGTCAGCGCCGGGCCTGGACTGAGAACACCTGCCCAGGTGCGTCAATGTCAGCAGCTACAGTGGCCCGATCCACCACCGACGTGCATCATGAAGTCCCTGCATACACTGAACATGGGCACTTCTTCACCCAACCAGGATCGAGACCCCAACCACCCCACGGGCATGCTGGGTTGACTCTACGGGTTGCAGGCCTGAGTGGGGATCGCCGCAAACTAACCCATGGTGATGTCACCCCGTACGAAGGCCCTCCCCGTACCACTACTCCACAGAGCGTGGGCCGTCCCCGCTCCGAAGTTCGTTATGGAGGTATTCCTTGTGCTACCCTCATCCCGAAGGAAGACCTGCCCAGCGGCAGTGACGCTCGTCGCGGAAACCTTTCCTGCGCCGACTATATAGGGTATGGAGTCCATCCTACCCCCAACCGCAAATCTGAAGGAATTTTCCATCCAGTCCTTCTCCAACGTGGGGGCCCTCCCTACGTCCTCTCTGCAATGGGTGCAGGTCCTCCTCACCCCAGCAATATGAGGAGTGAATGCCAGCCTCGATCCACCCGCATAGACCATGGAGGTCCTCCCCATGCTCCTGTCGATTCCAACAGAGGCTCCGCCCACATGGGTTCTCTCCATGGAGGTCCTCCCCATGTACCCTTCGACATTTGCCCTGGTTCCCCTCGCACCTCGACTATCTCGAGTTGGGGCCCTCTCGGCCACGGCGCCAGCGCCGCCATGAGACTACATGATAGGGATCAACCCTGTCCCGAAGAGCCACCCCGAGGTAGGAGAGTGGGTCGTTGACGCCACCAGAAGAGTCCTGGGAAAGCCCGGGTGGAGATCAAACCTGCATGCTTCTCCGACTCTGAAGCGGAGTACAACTCAACGATGGAACCTTCTCCCCGCTCCTCCATATCAAGGACCGGGGTAGGAACCAGACATGTTAGCCTCATTCTCCCGGAATGTGAGGTCCACCAGATTCCCATCTCTCTCCGTAGGTACATCCAGGAGGAAGAAGTCTTGGGAATTCTGCAGGTCTCGACTGCGCAATCACCGCCATCGTCACCAGATGTGCCCTCTACCTCTACCATAGATCACGGTGAGCTATTTTGGGGGCCAACGGCGGTAGAGCGACGACACAACCTGTCGCCAGTAGCCGTGACTCCTATGCCAGAAGCTGCGGCTATCAGCCCATCGTACCATGACATCGTGGCCAGGTCATCTCAATCTTCAAAGGATTCCCCAGAATTTGGCGTCCAGTCAGCTCGTTCACCGTATTCTCCACCGCTGAGTTTACTATCCCAGAGGTCCACCTCGGTACCTCTACCGGTCCCTCAGCCGCCCCCGGTTGACGAGTGGGGCAATACAGGACCAGACCCAGAGTCTGAGCCTAGGATCTTCTGGAGTATTCTTGCAGCAGATAACTTCCCGGAGAAATTTTGGCCGACGGCGGCACTAAATTTTCACGTACCAGAGTCCCTTACCCCTGAAGAAGTTTGGTGTTTTTGTCAAACCCTATGGGTGAAACACTTCCGCCTTCGTTACGAGTGGGTAGAATACCCCAGGAGTCGAGAGCACTTCAAAGAAATCAGCGAGCAGTGCCGCCTGATTGATTCGGCCGCACTCCTTGCGGCCCAGCACCCCGAGTCATCAGGCCATCAGAGCGCCCTTCAACAGAAGTGTGTTCAGAGTTTTAAAGTACTCCACAGAATCATCAGGGAAGCTACCCCCCATGTGCAAGTCTGTGGTTGGAGACACTATGCCGCTCTCCTCTTCGACCCTATCCAACGGCAGCCCGATTCGCTATGCGACATCGACGAAATTCCCTCGAGAGGGGTCGCGGTCCACATGGATGACATCGTGGACAAGGAAGATGAGCTTGAATTCATTGATGGAGACTTACCCCCCGAGGGAATACCGCCACTGCTGGACCCATCAGGGAGGGTTACCCGTCAGCAGAGGAACCTCCTGGGCCTACCCGTACCCACCGCGTCGCTGGTACTCGGTCAAAATACCGGCAAGGGTAAGGAGCACGTCGGAACTGTCAAGCACTCTGACCCGTCTGCCTCTGTGCAGAAAATGGAAGAAGATCCCGAGAAGGCCACGTTACGCCAACAACTTGCTGAGCAAAAGAGGCTGGTTGATGAACTCTTGGCTAAGCGCGCCGTAGAGCGGCGACCCGACTATGGTATTCCCAGGCCGGGGCAGCAGGGGCAGGAACAATTTCCCCCCGGTAAGATGCCTCCGGGTAACCCTGATCATGCTACTGTCGTAGATAGGGCAGAAGCCGGATCTTACTATAAGAGGGCGCGATACGTCTCGCCAAACCCTCCCGAGCGATGGGGCGATCTGAAAAATCCAGTCCGAGTTCCCCGAGTCGCCCTGCAGGTTGTTCCGCTAGTTGATCCATGAGCTGCCAAAGACATCCACCGTGTTGAGGATCCTAGCAACACACATGTCGTTGGGGATCCCCGTCAAGACAGGGAACCCCACCTGGATGATCTTATAGCGGTTCTCACAGCCCGCCTCGAAGCGTTGGAAACGCAACAAGTAGCGGTCCCACCGGATGGCAAGCTGTATCCCACATGGGTAGATGATATGCCCGCACCCCCGGGTTTTGGGAACCCCACATTATCACCTTTAAATGGGACGGGGGACCCGCCACAGCACTTGACACATTTTTCTTCTAAATGTGGCCCCATGCTGGGGACCCCGGCTCATCCAGAAGCCGCCAAACTCTGGTGTTTCGTACAGACGTTGGAAGGTCCAGCATTCGTCTGGTACAACCAGCTCCCTATCAGATCGGTGACCAGTTGGGACGATCTCCGCCGGCAGTTCCTAAACTAGTTCAGCTCTACCACATGGAAGACCAGCATTACAGACCTCTTAATGTGCAAGCAAAGGCCTGATGAGCGGGTTGCAGATTTCATCGCCCGGTGGAAGGGACATATGTATTCCCTCGATATGACACTGACTCTGGAGCAATTGCTGACGATGTGTCTGGGGAACGTCAAAACGGAGCTGGTACCCTCCCGGATTACCCAAAACTACCCTGGAGGGTTCAGAGACTTCTCAGATAAGGCTCAGCGCCTTGAGGAAGCTCTGAAACAGGCTAGTCAGGAACGTTTGTTTCCCCCTATGATCCCAGCCAGGAAGACCGCCAGGGCTGAACCCGCCGTGTTGGCCCAAATAGAGGCCCCTAGGTAGTGGGAATTACTATCGGCGGCACCATCCCCACAACCCCGCAGAGTTCCTCCACCTCAAGCACAGGCTCCTGCCCAGTAGCGACCGCCTCAGAACCGATAGGTTCCCTCGCGTAATGCGCTACCGCCGCCCAGGAGAGACAATCAGGGGCCGCCTCCTCGGCAGGCCCCTCCGGCCCCTCATCTGGGATAGTCCCCCAGGGCCCCCTATCTAGAAAAAGGCACCATAATTATTTTTTCAACGAAAATCAGGTCCCTGGCTACTTCATAAGTGCTCTAGAGCAAGGGATTTTGCGCCTACCCGAGTGCAGAAGGCCGGCAGAGGCGAATCTCACCGATCACCCCAAATACTGTCCCTATCATCGGATCTTGGGGCACACCCTCAAGCAATGAAATGTTTTTAAAGACTGGTTCCAAGACCAGGTCAACAACAACATAGTCAAGTTTGGCCCGACACCAGTGCAAGTGGCAGGTGTCTTTGCAGGGTCAGAAATTGGCAGCGACAGCGAAGGCGAGCGGCAGCAGGCTCCCAACCGTGGATCCCGGAAATACGACGACTGAATGGCCCGAAAAACCGTCGTCCATGACCATGGTATCATCCAGGCGTGCCTGAAGCAGCCAGAACCTTCAGAAGAGGTAGCTGGTACCTCTGCGTTGTCTTCACAGTCGACCTCTTCCCAAAAGGGCATGTAGCGGCGACGCAAGAAGAAGCAACGCGCACCGCCATTGCCATTGTCATCCCGCACTCTCGGCGACTTTATGCCCCCTAAAATCGGGATTCCTCCCAGAAGCCGCCCAGCTATGGATGACTCCTCGAGCGACAGTCAGGGGTACACTTCGGTTAACACTGTGGAGCTGGTAAAGCCCTATATGACTCCCGATGTAGGGGAACGCTAGGCAGACCTCCCAAACGTTTCCAGCCGACGTCAACATCGGCAGAATCGCAACCGCGCCGGTCATCGAGGTACGTTAGCAGGTACTTTCAGCCAAGTCGTGCACACTACTGAGACCAGACAGTAACCTCAGCACAGAGCTCAGCTCACGCAACCCCATCTAATGCCCTTGGCTCTACCTCCACTGTCGTTTGTGCTACTAGATCTGGGAGAGCTGCCTCATCCACATCCCAGTTAGTCTTTCCCGGCTACAGGCCAGCCTACGCTGTCCAATCCTAGTCCGGCGACAACTCTCTAGGATTCAACTAGCAGGCAGTAGGATGTACCCAGTACTAGCCGATCTCCGGTTCAACCGGTAGGACCCGCTATGCCTCCAAATTTCGAACGACCTCCTGTAAGCAGAGGTTCACGTTTGGCAAGAATGTATGATGTCCTGACGCACCTGGCCGGAATTCCGGAAAGGCTTTCTATCCTTGAGGCCATTCGCATGTCATCTGAAATGCACGAGGCACTTGCTGAGGCCCTAAGGAGCCCCCTCTAGTTTGAGACAGAGGTAGCAGCTATAGAAGCCTTCCATACCGAGATGATTGAAAACTCCGAATGTCAGGCGGTTATCTCGTTCTCTGGTGAAGATGAGTACCCTCATATTGAGGGACACATTCACCCACTGTACATCACTGGCCACTTCAATGGCGTGGAAGTCCGCCGCTGCCTCGTTGACATGGGTTCCAAAATCAATTAAATTCCAACTCAGACGTTGCGTAAGTTGGGTCTGTCTGAAGGTGATCTAACTCCCTCTGACCTCAGAATCCAGGGGTACGACAAGACCGAGCAAACCGCATTCGGCAAGATCCGCCTGAAGACTCAGTTCGGTGGCTTAATTGCCAGCACCGAGTTCATGGTTGTCTCTCAGGACACCGCCAACAACGCATTGATGGGTAGGCCATGGCTCCATTTTCATGCAGGAGTCCCTTCATCGTATCACCAGTGCCTCAAATACTCACTCAACGGTCGAGTAGGCGTGCTCCAAGGAGATGCCTCTCCTTTCGCATCTTGTGAGGCCTGCTATCTAGACGCGGGATATTACAAAAGTAAGGATAAGAAAATCCTACTATGTGAGGATGAACCCACCACGGTCACAAGTGATCCCTAGGCGAGCATGGATGACGCCTACATCATTCTGTTCCATCAATTGGAGGCCACGACCCCCGACATGGGGCAATGTTTTGTTGTTTCGGGTACACAAGGAAGGCATGTTCTCGTGTCCAAGCGACGGCAGAAAATCACCTCGTACTCCTACATCAACCAGGATGAGGTGATCCTGGAACCTCCTACCCCGGACGTCATGCTTATGAAAACGGCGGTGCGCCATACGTGTCTCTTTCGCCGGGCTGGAATTTACCAACTCAGGTCGACACGTCACCACTGTTTTGATATCATCAAACGTGGCCCCTTAGGCCGAAGGCCAGATGGGATAGGGTCGACTGCCTTCATCGTTATGGTCTCAATGGAAAGTGATTCTCCTAATATGGTGACCACTGCTGCCCAAGCTGGCACCAGCTACCCCTCAGGCTTTGATAGCCCAGAAGTACCTCCCGTCGCGGGAAATCCCCCCACGGGTGGAGAGGAAGAACTGGAGGATGATCCCCTCGCCTTTGAATAAGGCCTCTCTACCACGGTTGATGAACTGGTATAGGTGAACCTTGGTAGAGAGGAAGATCTGAAACCTACATTGATCAGTGCATCCATGTTCCCTGAGGTGCGGCAGCAGTACGTAGACTTACTCAAACAACACCGTGATTTGTTTGCTTGGAGTTACAACGAGATGACAGGACTAGATCCCCAGGTAGCCGTTCACCGTTTAGGCCTCCCGGGAAAACAACATGGGTTTATGTAGCCTCCCAGGAAGATGCACCCTTCTCATGGTGCTATGGTTGAGGCTGAAGTTGATAAGATTATCAAAGTCAACTTCGTCAAGGAAGTCCAGTACCCCAAGTGTCTTGCAAACATTGTGCTAGTCAGGAAGAAGAATGGGCAGATCAGAGTTTGCATCGACATCCATGATCTTAATCTCCACTTCCCAAAGTATGACTTCCCACTCCCGGTGACGGAGTTATTGATTGACGCCATGGCCGGGTTCCAAGCTCTCTCTTTCATGGATGGGTATTCCGGGTACAACCAGATCCGGATGGCCCCCAAAGACAAGGAGTCCACTGCCTTCAGGGCTTCCCATGGTACCTTTTGCTACCAGGTTATGCCATTCGGTTTGAAAAATGCAGGTGCCACTTATCAGAGGGCCATGAATCACATATTCAAGCCGATTCTTGGGACATTGGTGGAATACTACGTGGATGACCTCATAGTCAAATCATGTCAGCGCCAGGACCATCTCAAATACCTCGAGAAAGAGTTCGGTTTCCTCCGTTCCCGTCACCTAAAGATTAACCCATTGAAGTGCGCCTTCGGGGTCACCTCTGGGATGTTTCTGGGATTTTTTGTCAGATACTGAGGTATCGAGATCGACCCAGTGAAGATCAAAGCCATCAGCCAAATGTCTCCCCTGATCAACATTCGAGAGCTTCGAGGCCTCCAAGGCCACTTAGCCTATATATGCCAATTCATCGCGAATCTGGCCGGCAAGTGTAAACCCTTTTCCCGACTCATGAAGAAGGGCACCGCCTACGAATGGGATGAGGAGTGTTGGACCACCATTGAGAAAATCAATCAGTATCCGCTCCAACCTCCGGTTTTGATGCCACTCGTCTTCGGAAAGACGGTGGTCCTTTACGTGACCGCCCTGGAATGATCCCTGGGTGCACTGCTCGCCCAGAAGAATAATAAGGGTACTGTGAACAGTCTCTACTATCTCAGCCGCATGCTTCTCGATACGGAGGTCAGATACTCCCCTATCGAAAAGAGCTTCCTCGTGCTCGTATTCGCTGTGCAGAAGTTGCGACATTACCTGCAACACCATGAGGTGCAATTGGTCTCCTGGGTAGACCCATTGATGTACATCCTGAACCGCCCCATGCTGATTGGCCAACTAGCATGGTGGGTGGTGATTCTCCAGCAGTTTGATATCAGGTTCGTACCTCAGAAGTCCATTAAGGGTCAGGCGTTGGCAGACTTTTTAGCTGCCCATCCAACCTCCGTGGATCAATCCCTGGACCTGGATTTTCCTGATGAGACGATCCTCTCAGTCGATCATGTCGTCCCATGTTGGAAAATGCATTTCGACGGCGCCTCCCGGAGCCCCACCGGTAGGCAGCTCAACTATCCCAAGCTCAACAGGGTGGGTATGTGTATTGTCTTCATTACCCCGGCTCAAGTCGTCCTTCCGTACTCGTTCCTGTTGTCAGAACGCTGTACAGACAACAAGGCAGAGTACCAGGCTCTCATCACCGACCTCGAGTTGGCCCTTGAGATCCATGTCCCCCATCTACTTGTGAAAGGAGATTCCGAGCTGGTAATCAAACAGGTTAATGGTGACTATGTCGTCAGGAATCCGGAGCTTGTACCATTTCTAGAGTACACCCTCCGCCTAATGGCCTAGATCTCTTCTCAACCAGAGGTTACCCATGTCCCACGGTCACAGAACGGTCAAGAAGATGCCTTGGCTGGCTTAGCCGCGTCGCTCGCAGAACTCGAGCAAGATGATTTGATCATACATGTGGCACAATGGAGAGTCATTTCCCCCGTCACCCAAGAGGACAATGATGGCCTACAGGTAATTCATCTCACCGCCGGACCCTCCACGTCAGGAGTCCCGGGTTCGTCAGACGCAGAGGTTGAATCCACTCCCGACTGGAGGGCACCATTAGTCGAGTATCTCCAAAATGGTTGCCTCCCGGATTACCGAGTTGAGCAAGAATGAATTCAACTCCACGCACTGCAATTTACCATCCAGAGCGGCCCCAATCTTGAACAGATCCTTTATAAGTAGAGTTTCGGTGGTATCCTCCTCCATTTCATCCAAGGGGTATAGATACCTCAAGTTATGCAAGAGGTTCACGCCGGTTCCTGTGGCACCCATCAAGCTGGGCCAATGTTGTCCCATCAAATCCAGATGTTTGGCTACTTCTGGCCCTCTATGATCCATGATTATATTGGGTATGCAAAGATATGCCATGTGTGCCAAGTTCATGCCAACTTCCTGCATCGGCCACCAGATCCCCTCCACCCCACCAAGTACTCTTGGCCATTTGTGGTATGGGGACTTGATGTAGTGGGACCATATCCACCGGCAACAGCCCGCCAGTGTAGGTTCATCCTGACTGCTACAGATTTCTTCTCCATGTGGGCAGAGGCAGTTCCACTCAAGGAGGTCAAGGCTCATTCCATCATTGACTTTGTGAGCTCCAATATTATCCACCGGTTTGGGGTCCCTCACGCCGCCCTCACCGATGACGGCACCAACTTCTGGGCGACTGAATTAAAAAAATTGTATTCCAAGTATGAAATCCGGTCGAACCATACCTCCCGCTACTACGTGCAGGAAAATTGACAGATCGAGGCGTTCAACAAAACCCTCTCTATCATTCTGCAGAAGATGGTTGTTCAGAAGAAGAAAATTTCGCCGGACAAGCTCCCCAAAGCCCTCTGGGCTTACCGGACGACAACTCGCAACTCTACCCAGGTGACCCCATATTCCCTGGTGTATAGAGCTGAGGCCGTCCTACCCATTGAGATCCAGCTGTCGTCGTTACGCACTGAATTCTATGATCCCCAGACATCAGATGAGGTAGCTGAGATCCATCTAGCTGAATTAGAAGCACTGGACAAGAACCGGCTTCGTGCCCTGCAAAATCTGGAAAGGCATCAGGATAAGATAGCGAGGGCCTTCAACAAGAATGTTCGTCCCCCTCTTTTCTACAGGGTGACCTGGTACTAGCCCTTCGAGCACCAATGATTCCCGGTAGGAAACCACCCAAATTAGAACCAAAATGGGAAGGGCCTTATATCATCCATAAGGTTTACCCCAATGGAGGATACTCCTTGGTTACCACAGATGGAGAGCGTATAACCCCTCCCATCAATGCCAAATTCCTCAAGCTATACTTTTCCTATGGAAAAAGGGTCTTGCATGACCCTAAACTGTGAAAAGGTCCCGCATGACTTGAAACTGGAAGTTATGGTCCCGCACGACCTTAGACTGCATCTTCGTCCTGCAAGATGACAAACTGCAAAATGGTCCGAGCTGTACGACATTAAACTAAGATCTCCCTCCGTCCTTACTACAAGACGTTAAACTGCAAGTCAGCCAGGCCTTCCTAAACAAGGCTCAGCCTCAGGCCCCATGGCCTTCTTGGGCCCATGGCCCCCCGTCATCACCGAGAGACGTTAAACCGCAAGCTGTCCAGGTCTCCCTGACCGCGGTCCGACCTCAGGCCCCTTGGTTTTCCCCGAATTACCCTCTTGCGGGATTATACAGTATGGTGTGAGGTTATTTCCTCATTCACGTTGGATTACTTGTCGTACCATACATATCCCCAAATGAGATGCCTTCTGGTCCCAAATGATGTTAAACTGCATTTCAAGAACTACGTGTGGCTTGATTCCCATTTTGATGGGATATACAAGAACGCTCAGACACCTCGTCTTGAGCCCAGCCCCAAGGTTTTCTCCTCCACTATCCCCCCTAGGAATAGTTTCCTTGGAGGATCTTTGTGTAGCAGGTAGTAGGATTTCTTAGCCCTACTCATACAACCCCAGTCACACAAGGATTGTAAGGGCCGCACCATCTGACCACTCTCATTCTTCTATCCTCCCACGTCCTCCCCGCACGATGCTAAACTGCATGGCCTTCAAAAACTACGTATGGCTTGATTCCTATCCTAATGGGATACATAGGAACGCCCGGAAATTTCGTCCGTCGGCCCATCCCAAAAGCCAAAATCTTCCCCTCGGGTCAAGACACGGCAGGGTGCACACTTTTTCCCCAACTCACATCGAGCAAGCCTCGACCTGTCTGTGCATCCCCCTGGAGATGTTTTCCTGTTTCTAGGATGGATACAGCTATGCTTCACCCACTCCTTGACCGGGATTCCATCATTTTTCACACCCGGAGGAACCCCCAAGAATGGCCTGGATACTACACCCAAGGGCACTCCTACCGATATAGGCCAACGCCCCGAGGGTTTTCAAGCAACAAGCCAATACAAGTCCCGTGTTGCGAATTTGGTCAGCGGTCGATGCTCATTTGTTGCTCCCATATCGGGTCACCATGGGAATGCTATTTTTCGAACATGGTCAACACCCCCCTGGATCTTCGGGTCCACCCAGTGATATCCCAGACATTGAGTGCAGTGATTCATTCTACCCCATCCCGAAGTGACAAATTTCTTCCCGGGTGGTGCTAGCGGTCGGGCCCACGACCCCCATTCCCCATAGGGACGTACAGTGTGGTTTGGGACTATTTCCTCATTCACATCGGGATAATGTACCACGTCGTACGCCTCCCCTTACGAGGCCCATCCTCAGGCCCCTTGGCCTCCTTGGGCCCATGTCCCCCCATCCTCATGTAAGACGTTAAACTGCAGATCAGTCAGGCCTTCCTGACTGATGCCTGACCTTAGGCCCCTTGGCCTCCTCGGGTCCCCGACCCTCGTCCTCACTGCAAGATGATAAACTGCAAGCAAGTCAGGCCTTCTTGACCAATTCCTAACCATCAGGCCCCTTGGCCTTTCCGGGCCCCATCCCAGATCCTCTCTTATAGGAATGTATGGTGGGGTGTGAGGTTATTTCCTCATTCACGTCAGTCTCGTAATGACTGCACCATATATCTCTCCTTCCGGAGTTGCTTCGTTGACCCCTCTTCGACGGTTCACCGATTCCCCTAAGAGTACTCTGGTTTATTACCTGGAATGCCAAGCTTTACTCGGACATGTCCGCACCCGCTTTCCAGGCCTTGTGTATCCCTGCATCAGGTCTTTCATCATCTTTCACATCCAGAGAGACCCCCAAGAACGGCCTAGATACTACGCCCAATGGCTCTCCTACCGTTACGGGCCAACACCCCCGAGGGTTTTGGACAATAAACCGATAAAATCCCGCGTTGCGAATAAGGTCAGCAGTCGATGCTCGTTTGTTGTTCCCACCTCAGGCTAACGCGATATGAACGCCATGTTTCCACCATTGTTAACAGTTTTCCACTATCGCCACGCCAACCCATTAATCCCAAAATGTCGGGTACATAATTCACACCCTTCATCACTTCATCATGTCCGAGTAGAGTCTCGGAACTCTTGGTACTTTTCCTCCATGCACGTCCGCGCTTTGGGAGAACAAGCCATGTCAAAGGTGTCCTTCAGGGCTCTCTGCCGACTCCCCTTTGATGGACGCCCCAAGTATTGCGATAAGGATTCCCCCCTTGTTTCCCATGCCGTGTTTAACTCACGTGGGCTTAGGGATTGAGTTGACATCTGTTCTTACTCGGGAAGTTGTCACCATCCACGGTCCGAGCTCTAAGGCCATAAACTACAATTCTCATGTGGAACTACATTCAGCATGATTCCCATCCTAATGGGATATGTAGGAATTCCCAGAACCCTTGTCTTTGGGTCTAGATTTAGTTCAGAAAATTAACCTCTTTGGTCCTACCTTCAGGACCCCGACTACGGGACTGCGTGGCATTGTGCAGGATTATGTCCTCATTCACGTTGGGTTTGCAATAGCTGCACCACGTGCACCCCCGTTCTGAGAGTTAGCTCTACTATTCCTTGTCCAGCATGACATTAAAAGGCACCCTTCAGAACTACGTGTGGCTTGATTCCCATCCTCATGGGATACATAGGACCGCCCGGACGCCCCGTCTTCGGGTACAACTCATTTAGGGAGCCAGTCTCTCCCCCTGTTTCACCTCTTACCTCTATATTGGCCCCTCGGCCTAAGGTATCCCTCTCCAAATGGAGTAAAATGTGATGTGGGATCATGTATCCATCAATTGTGTTTTATAACACTATGCACATCCCCCGCCTAGCATCGTCTCTGCTACGTCTACGCTGCATGATGGTAAAATGAATGCTTTGTCCTATCATACAACCCTAAACTGTGACATTATCATCCTGGCCGCACGACGAAAAACGACACTGCATTGTGGTGACTTCATTGTAGAGGACATCACATTGGGTATTGGTCACGTGCCATGCCATTTGTCAATGCCCATCATGGCCTGATCATTATGGCGACATCACGGCCTATTATTCTAGGCCTGTCGCTTCACAAAAAAAAACACTCACCTTAAAGGAAAAACAAGATTGATCAAATTCCACTTCTTTTAGTGCGAGGGCCACGCTCGCACTCCCCATCTCCCCTGGCACTGGTATCTTACCATGTCACCTTCAAGAACTACACGTGTCATGATTCTCATCCTTATGAGATACGTAGGAGCGCCCGGGAACATCCCCGTGGGCCCAGCCTAACCTTCGTGTTTGGTCCCTCGACTCGAGCATTTCTCCAGAGAATGCAAGGTAAGTAGGGCTTAGGTCTTCATTCATGTCGGGTTTTGTAACCACCTTTCCATGTATCCCCTGCTCCCCATACCCATCCATGGTCTGAATTCTACGACCCTAAACTCCGATCTCCCCATGGGAAAGGAATCTGATCCCCCTATCTAATATGTCTCGTTGTTGTATTCAGATGTGTTTCGACAAAGAGTCCGAAGTGTGGGATTTTCATGGGGAAATTACCCTCATCCCATGACCAAGCTTCGTGAGCTCGCTATTTGGATCCTCATCCTCTTCCACATCCAAAATGACCCTCGGACGGCATGGATACTAGGCTTAAGGGATCTCCATGAATGTTGGACCTAAGGGCCATCCAATCGTTTCGGGCCAACGTCCCTACGGATCTCTGACAACATTTGTGACATGGTCCCATGTTTCGAACATGGTCAATGGTCAGCCCTCATTTGTTTGTCCCCATTCTAGGATAACGCGATATGGATGCTGGGATTCCACCACAGTCAACAGTTATCCTCCATCGTCATGCCTTCATCATCGTGATCTGAATCTCGAGTGCCATGATTCACACATTTCCACTTCCTGATGTTCAAGTGGAATTCCATCATACTCGACACTTTCTCTTCACGCATCTAGATGCGATAAATGATCGTGTTAGTGTTATTGGTCCTGTAATCACCGAGCATCCCTTTTCCCTAACCTGACCCATTTTGTGTCGGGAAATTCCCACCACTACTGATTGTTTCCCACACTGAGCACGACTCACGTGCGCTTAGTAGTTTTGGCGGGATGTGTACCAACACGGCCAGGCTGCTCCTCGTCCCGCATGACGTTAAACTGCGCTTCCAGAACTACGTATGGATTGATTCCCATCCTCATGGGGTACGTAGGAATGCCCGACCACTCTGCTTCAGGCCCAACCTAATCCTCACTCTTGGTCCCTCGACCTGAAGAGATTCCTCTGGGGGTACGTGGTGTGATGTGGGACTACGTCCTCCTTCACGTCGGTTTCATATCTACCACACCACACACTCCCTGGGATCTTCCCTTTTATTCCACGTCTTATCATATGACATTAAAATACAGGAGTCCATGTGTCCTCAATGCATGATTCCTATCCTTATGGGATACGTAGAGACACCCAGGCATTTCGCCTCAGGTCCAGCCCCAGGAATCAAAAAATCCTGTTCCTCCCCATTTCCAGCCCTCTGGCATGACCCCTCAGGGGGGAGCTATGTAGCTTCAATTTTTCCCTGAAAAAGTTCACGATGCCCCAAGATTACATTGGGAAGCGGTAAATCCCCTCTCCAGAGAGGCCTTGTCTGAAATAAGGAATGATCCATGATCAAACCAATGTGCCCATATGGTGTACTCCCACCACGGTGGTGTAACTACATAAGTGTTGGATTTTGTTCATGCAAACCATCACTCCAAATTCCACACTTTGTGTACCCCTTATTCGGACCCTCTTCCTATTTCATGTCTAAAAGAACCCCCTAACAGCCTGGTCTCATGCCGCATCGGCTCACCTACCATCTTGGGCCAACGTTCCGGAAGACTGGTCATGTTTGGAAGGACCCCCTAATAGTATGGATCTTTGACCTATGGTCCGCCAACTGTCCTGGGCCAATGTCCCGAAGGACTGATCGACAACATTTGTTACATGGTCCCGTGTTTCAAACATGGTCAACGGTCGACCCTCATTTGTTGTCCCTATTATAGGCTAACATAGTAAGGATACCGCTTCTCCTCTAAGGTCAACGATTGTCCCTTATTGTCACTCCATCCCCACAGTGTTCCGAATCTTGGGTATCGTGATTCACACATCCCATTTTCATCTATTTGGACGGATTTCAGCGCCCCTGGCATTGCCCCGTTCGTGCATAAGAGCACGCCGAAGAAATGGTAATTCAGCTATCCTGAAAGTTCCTTCTCCGATCAAGCCTCTCCCGTCTTTCAGAAATCTGGACTGGTAATCCAAATACCGGATGCCTGGAGCATGGTCCCCACTCCTATGTTAGGTGGGATAAGAAGGAAACTATCTCCTGTTTCTCACATCGGCCTCGACCCACGTGGGCTTGGGGAATTTTCGTCGAACGTCCCACAAACATTGTAGGGATGTAACACGGCGATTCAAATAGAGAAATCGTGCGCTCTACGACATTCAGAACAAAGAAACAAAAATTGAAGCACGAAAGTACCAATAAAAGGTTTTTGGTTTGTTACAATACCCGGGGGTCAACTCCCCCCATGGACGGGTTGACCCCGTCAAAAGAGTGTTGCAGCTCCGCCACCCGTTGGCTTGTAGCATCCAAGGCTTGTTGCCGCTGACTCAGCTCTCGTACCTCCTCAGCAGCGATGAGGCGCAATTCGTTAGCCTTGGATTTGGCCCTCTCTATGCCAGCTCGAATGGAAGCCATCTTTCCAGAGGCCTGCCTCATACGCTCTTCTGCCTCTACCAGCTGGGCCTTCAACCATGAGATCAGCTCAGATTGTGCATTAAGAGAGGCTGAAAGCTCATATGCCTGGGTCTGCATCTGTTGGACCTCGCCTTCAGCCTCCTTGAGCTTCTTGATGTTGGTCGCCTTCCTCCGCTGCCACCTCACGCTGAGCCCACGATCATGCTCTCGGATCTTCTCATCCATAAGATCTCGGACGAGTGCTTGAGGACGTTGGGCATCTACTCCCCCAGTGCACAGTTCGCGCAACCGCGAGCGTAGTCTATCCATTTCGGCCAGGCATGGCACTTGGGGGGTGTCCTTGATGATACATGTGATCAACTTCCATGATCGGTGACAGACTATGCTATTGTCTTCCTCGTCGGAGGCCGTTTCGTCCCAGTCTGCCCGATTTTCAGGCTCGTACGCGGGATACGCCCTCAGGAAATCCTCGACAGGATCAACATCGGGTGTTGAATCTAGTACGACACCTGGTGCCGAAGCATGCGTGACAAAACTGGGACCGACCGGTTGATCATCTTCCTCGGAGTCCACCTCAATGACTTTGAGTGCGACCCTGCTGGTGGTCCCACTAGTGATAATGTGCGTCCCAGCTGGAGGTGATGGGGGGACTATCGCCACCATCACTGGCATGCCCCTAGGAGGGACGCCACCAGACATCCCGACCATCCTTGCCGCAGCAGCCCACACCAATCAGAGAACTGTACGACAGAGAGGGATGTAAACGTTAGTTGGCAGGCATAGTCTACATATGACGACAGGGGAACCAGTAGAGGAGACTTGCGGGGATCAACCTCCTGGCGCTAATCTTGAGCTGGTACTGATGGGGCCCTGAGGCGAGGCCCTCTGTATACTGTTAGAAGGTCTGGAGATTCCGGAGGAGCCACCTCGGGTGCTCTGGTCCCACCAAACGCGGAACAGGACGCAGCAATAGGCGCGAGTTCTAAAGGTCCCGCATCATCACCCGCCAAGGGGCGAGAACGAGGCCTGCGAACAAGTTCCTCTTTCATGGCTCAAAAATCGGTGAGAATTCCATAGTGACATAAGAACAGATTGTAAGGAAAGAAGTTCGGAATGCTACCTCGAGAGCCTCCGCGAAATCGTCGGAATCTGAGCCTTGATCTCTGACCTCGCCTTCCTCCAACAAGCTCCAACCTCCATCCTCATTCTCCCGAGAGGAGTCCTATGATTCTTCTGGTAAGGGGAAACGCTCCCTCAGATCGGCAGCCGATAACTGTGGGGGGACCGCTCGATTCAGCAGTACCCTCACCTGGTCTGTCATTGGATGAGGGACACCACTGGAGTGAACGTAATCCTCCAGCTCATCCAGGAACTGTTCTGCCTCCGCCAGAGACGCCATGAATCCAGCCCGGACTGGGCCTATGCCCGGTAATTCCATCCCGAGACGATTCAGGTGGGCCCATATCTCGGGTGGGCTGACGAATTTCCGGTTGACATCCCAAATGTCCCAGGCTTCTGGGAAGCCAACATCCTCTGCCATGTCGATATGACGCAGCCGCTTCCACAGAGCCCGAGTGGATATCCTATGAAATCCCCACGGTGGCTGCCCCTCCGGATGGTCTTGCTCTTCCGGAATCACCAGTTCCACCGCTGCTGCCATACCCTCAGCCGGTGCGGGTCTCGCCGCCATGGTAGCCCCGCTACTGTGAGCAGCCCTAGCTGCCCTCCGACCCCGACCACAGGATAGGGGAGGCCCACCATCACCGACCCGAATAGTGGGTTGTTTTGGCATCTCCCCTGGGTAAGAAGCCTCCCAACTAATGACATACTCCCTCACCAATCCAAAAGTAGTGGTGGATAGAGCAACGTAATCCGCATCATCCCATCTTCCTGTGTGAACATGTGCCACAACTGCCTCATCACACACGTGTGCTCCTCATGATGCACCTCCCAGTAGACCTGCGGGGTTAGCCGCTGGAGGCACCAGAACTGCCTCGCAAACCGATGCGGGGTGTACGGTTTGTAGTGTGGATCGCAATCTATACGTGCAACCAAAACTCCACCTCGAAAGGCAAAGAGGTAAGCCCGATGTTCCTCCGTTCCCCGACCGTCATCAGTAAGTACCCCCTTCGGCAATGGGACGGGGTGGAAATTAAACTCATCTGTCCTCCACACCCGATTCAGCACCATCGGACCAACTAGTTTGAATGGGAAGCTCCCGACCGCATTACGGATGGAGGGGCGGAAGTTCAATCCCAGCGACGAAATGGGGTTTGGATACTCGTAAATCCCCCTGATGTGCGCTGCGATCCACCCATACAGGAGGTGGAAGGGCCCGCATATCCTCGGTGGCTTCGTGCCCTCGCTAATGTGCCGCATCATTTTGTACAGTTTGGCGAGCATTGGAATCCCCAGATTGATCCGCTACCCCATGGCCAACATGGATTCCATAATAAACAAGCTGGGCCGCACCCCCATGCTTGTATCCCTCACTGGTAGGATCCAACCGCAGATGAGAGCCGCGATGAACGCCGCCAGACTGACTATCAGCTGTTGTTCAGTGCTGACACCGAAACCCCAAGTATTCCATTGGATGTCCTCCAATACCCGCCAATACGAGTGCCCCTTGCCCCGTTGGGCCGCCCTTGGACATGTTCGAGGCCTCGGAGGGAACTCTCGATTCTCTGGGAAATTCAGGAAGCATTTGAACCATCTCTTAAAGTGGACATCCCTCACTGCCTCTTTGTACTCTTCAGGGATGAGCGCCATCAGCGCTGACACCAGCCGCGACATTTGCTCTGTATCCTCCCACACACTGATGACGGGGAGGAACTCGTCATACATGGCCCCCAAGATCGGAACCCCAGAAATCTGGGGGACGTCCCACAGGCTGATGCCCACCTCCCCGTGATGCAAATGAAAGGTATTGGTCCTAGAAGACCATCTTCTCAGCAATTCCGGCATCAGTTGCTTTGGTTGGTAAATGTGAAATAGGGAGGCCCATGCCGCCTCATACAACCCCACTCTCCTCAGCTCGCCCCCAAACTCCTCGCATGAGGCGCCTACCAAGTAGGCCCAGGCCCAGTCATCAGTGAAGTTGCCGCCCTGACGCAGCTCCCACTCATCGGACCATCCCTTCTTCGAATCCTTCAAAACCACCTTCTGTATTGTACGGTAGAGAGGAGGGGACGTCTCCTGTTGCAATGGCCTCCCGTCAATATTGTTCACATTGTTGTAGAGACAATCAGTGGTGATGGGTGTGAAGTCATCCTGTGCATGACCATCGGCCGCCCTAAACCATTGGTGCTAGCATGGTGTACTCCAGAACCAGTAAGCTGGTTCGTCCCTACTCGCCTCAGGGATGAAGATGTCATCCCTCAACTCGAAGACGTACAATGGAATCTTCTTACACTGCAGATAATTCTTGTGACCCTCCGATAACAGATCTATCAAAGAAGCGTGGTCTGAATGGCTTCGGACCATCTCCGCAAGGCCTGGACAGTTGGCCATCTCATCCCGATGGGCAGCATATGCAAGCACCACCAATACAGCCTTTTGATGGGCCATTTTGATCCTCGCCCTCGGAAAAGAATTTTTTTCAAGATGGATCGCGATGTTGGATCACGAAGCTGGATCACGATGGTCGGTCGTGAGACCAAGACGTGAAGTCCAGCCCAGGCCGACAAGCAGAAGTTCGCTTGGCGCGGGCGCAGAGTCGGAGACCCGCGGTTCTCCGTGAAGCTCGATTCGCGGAAGGCTGTAGCGGAGTACGCGGAGCTTCACGAAGTCGAGAGCACAAAAAGACAAGGAAGTCGTGTGAAGATAAAAGAGGTCGACCCCCTATTTATAGGTGGCGACCCCGGAGCATCGCGGCACGCCTCAACCGCGCGGAGCATCGCGGCGTGCCTCACCCGCGTGGAGCATCACGGCGCGTCCAGATCCGTGGCCCCGGTCAGCACCACGGGCCCCCTTCGCGAAGCCGCATTGCGAACCGCTGCCAATTTTGACGATTTTCCCTCAGACTTCGACCCTTCACCCTCTGCGGCTCCAAGTCTGAGGGGGGGCCATTTTTTGGTGCCCAAATATGGCACGAAAGTAAGGGACGAAGAAGAAGGCGGGCATGCTACCTCGCGAAGCACTAACGCGAAGCACCACCACGAAGCACCCCGAGCAGCGCGGTCTCGCGAAGCTCCTGATGCTGTAACTCTCCACGAACAAATTTGACTTTCGTGAGCATGCCACGAAGCTCGAGAGGCGGTAACACTTCACGGATGGCGTTGACGTTCGTGAGCGCACCGTGAAGCACCTGAGGCGGCGCACGAGTTCTGCTTTGCGGCGCCCCTTCCCTATAAATACCGGGCTCCCCTTGAGTCTAGAGGAGGGACAATCCGACCTTTCAGCTTCTCCTCTCCCGAATCACGATGAACCCTTTGCCCCGGGGAATAATGAGCTCCGTGAGGTATTTCTACTTCGCGAGACGCCTTTGCTTGGTCTTGTTTTGACCCCCTCTTCAGAGAGGGAAGCCCTTCGTGAAGCTCAAAGGCATTCACGAAGGAAGGGGATTCCCAAGGGAACTCGGGCAGCCGCAGAGCATTTATTCTTCGCAAAACACCAAACATATACTAGTGATCCCTACGGTAAGGCATGATCTCTACACATCGTGAAGCACACTGCTTCGCAGCACCCTGCTTCGCGAGGCACCCCTTCTTCGCGAGGCAGTGCTCCGCGAGTACTGTTCTACTTCGCGAAGCACCCTCCACTCACACCTATGCCCCATGCTAAGGCCAAGGCACTCTGCTTTGCGAAGAACACTACTTTGTTTGGCAATTACTCTTCCCGTGCGACCCTCTAGGGTTACAGGATGCGATTTCAAAGTCCCATGGACAATACCACTCATAGTGTTGCTTCGCCTAATTCTTCTTCGTATAGGCACGCTAACGGCTATTGCTTCATCGCATAACCACACTAACGTGGACCCCTCGATGGTTCCCTCTATAACCCCCCTTGACCACAGCCTTATTGGTACCTTCCCTTCCCCAAGGACCAGAGGGTACCGGTTACGTAAGTCCTAGGGGTGCGGAGTGAACCCACCTCATCCGAGCTGCAGGACGTTAAACTGCCAAGAATCACGTCCTCAACAAACGACATTAAACTGTGACCCGACCTCGGGCCTCCATCCTAGAGTAAGTCCCAACACCATGGGCCACCTAACACGTAAGTCCCTCATCGCTTCTCACGGACGCACCTTTCGCGACGTGATCATCAGGTCCTTGCAACCTCTTGTTTCTCACACTAAGCATGACTCACGAGGGATTAGAGTGAGAACCGACCCTGACCCCCTACTTCCAGCGAACTACGAGGACTTTGATCCGCGTCAAGGTGTGGTACGTAGGAAGCCTCTATGAGGATCAAGCCACATTACTCATTCGTTCACCCACGTCGAGTTTCGCCCCCGTCCAGCATGACGACAAACTGCATGTCTTCATCCAGCATGATGTTAAACTGTATGCCCCTTGTCCCACATGACATTAAACTGCACACCAATTTTATCTACGAGGTCTTTGATCCATGTCAAGGAATGGTACCTAGGAAGCCTCCAAGAGGTTCAAGCCCACTCATCATCCAACTCAAGTCGATTTCTACCTGCGTCCAGCACGATGTTAAACTGCATTCCAGTCCGACGACAATCGGTTGTGACCATCCCGAACTACGAGGACTTTCATCCACGTCATGGCGTGGTACGTAGGAAGCATCTATGTGGTTCAAACCCACCATCCGGTCGTTCCAAACTCCTTCACGTCGGTTCACCCCCATCCCGCATGACGTTAAACTGTATTCCACAACCCCATCTATGAGGACATTGATCCATGTCATGGAATGGTATGTAGGAAACCTGCCCAAGGTTCAAGCCCACCACTAGTGGACCCACGGGTCTTCTTTCACGTCGGTTCGCCGACGAAGCCCCCTTGAACTACGAAGTCTTTGATCCCTGTAAAGGCATGGTACGTAGGAAGCCTCCCCGAGGTTCAAGCCCATATCTCCTCGGACCAAGGTCCACCTTCACATCGGTTCACTGACGATGCCCATCGGACCAAGGTCCGCCTTCACCTCGGTTCACTGACGATGCCCATCGGACCAAGGTCCACCTTTACATCGGTTCACTGACGATTCCCATCGGACCAAGGTCCACCTTCACGTCGGTTCACTAACGATGCCCATCGGACCAAGGTCCACCTGCACGTCGGTTCACTGACGATGCCCATCGGACCAAGGTCCACCTCCACGTCGGTTCACTGACGATGCCCATCGGACCAAGGTCCACCTCCACGTCGGTTCACTAACGATGCCCATCGGACCAAGGTCCACCTTCACGTCGGTTCACTGACGATGCCCATCGGACCAAGGTCCACCATCACGTTGGTTCACTGATGATGCTCATCGGACCAAGGTCCACCTTCACTTCGGTTCACTGAAGATGCCCATCGGACCAAGGTCCACCTTCATGTCGGTTCACGGATGATGCCCATCGGACCAAGGTCCACCTTCACGTCGGTTCACTGATGATGCCCATCGGACCAAGGTCCACCTTCACGCTGGTTCACTGACGATGCCCATCGGACCAAGGTCCACCTTCACGTCGGTTCAATGACGATGCCCATCGGACTAAGGTCCACCTTCACATCGGTTCACTCACAATGCCCATCGGACCAAGGCCCGCCTTCACGTCAGTTCACTGACGATGCCCATCGGACCAAGGTCCACCTTCAAGTCGGTTCACTGACGATGCCCATCGGACCAAGGTCCACCTTCACGTCGGTTCACTGACCATGCCCATCGGACCAAGGTCCATCTTCGGTTCACTGACGATGCTCATCATACCAAGGTCCACCCTCATGACCGGTTCACTGGAACCATCTTGAACTACGCGGACTTTGATTCCCTGCCATGGGGAAACGTAGGAACCCCTTTAAGGCTCAAGCCCAACATCACCGTTTCCCTTGCGTTGGTTCCTTGCCATTCCACTCTCCACTTCATTCATCCATCCACCATACACCCCGATCCACGCTCGGACCGTCATATCGCTGTGAGACCATGTCTGTACGCTCATCCTCACAACTGCCCATGGGCTGGCCCCGGTATTAGCATCCCTTCAAGGGAAATCCCTCGATCAGATATATTCTAGCTAATGCTCTGATCGGGCTGATCCGTCTCCGTTGGATGTTAAACCCGCGGCGTACCCTGTGTTAAACACAAGAAGCTAAGGAAAACCTCAGATATGTGTCTATGACATATAATTCCCCGCGCTCGATGTGGGATGCCACGGGCTTCCACGCCCATGAGAAGCCCTGTGACCAGGGATAATAGACAGACATGCTAGGTTCCCCTGCATCCAGAAACACTATTGATGCCTCAACGTGACTACTCCCCCGACTAAAGGTTGCTGCCCTGACTGGACCCTTTGGAATGTCCCGAAAAAAGCAGTGTAATTAACCAGCGTCCATGGAAACATGGAACTCGGAAGAGTCTCACGAACTACATATTAAATCTATGAGGGAGACCCGGACTAGGTGATGAGTTCTGAGGAGGAATCCACAGAAAGAAGAACCGACATCCCATCATCCCGTTTCAAACAAGGATTAGACGTCCCTGAATAAGGAGTGAATGCCACCCGCCTTTGAAAAGAGGGAATGCAGGGCAACAAGCACCGCGCGTCCTCCTCCGCGAATGGACGGATGTGCGCGCCCCGACGAAACCGTCAGAAACAGGTACAATCAAAATATACGATTCGTAAAACAGATGTGGAATTTTGAAGTTATCGTATGTTAAGAGAAACTGAGACAAATTGGTTTCCGGTCAAGTCTGACTCGGTCAGACCGACCCGACCCAACACAGTATAGGCTGTCCATACCCTGTCAGGGTTGACCCAACCCGACATTGGACTTGAATCAACAATCGTAAAGGCAGGGTCATGTCGCCACTGATAGAATGTCAATTGGATGTCACACATAGGAGTTAGGGCAGGTCAACGATTAAATAATATTATATTATTATTTTTATTTGATCATTTTGGGTACCTGAACCCCAAACCTGAAAAAATAATCCTATATCAAACATGAAATGTCCATCTCAAATTCAGGGTAGCACTGCCACTGATGGATCGCGAAACTGAGGTCACATGGATATGTTGCTGATGAATTATGGTTTTAAAACCAATAATACCAATATCATTATTATATTATTATTATTGTTTACAAATTATTTCCTTCAATATCAAATTCCATGCACGACCCAAAAGTAGATGCCCTTTTTTGGGTTACCTTCATGCCCAGCAAGCCGCCACATATCTATTATTTTTTTATTTATATTTTTTTAAATTTATTTCATATCAAAATCTTCTTCACTCTCTAATCAACTCCTTCCCCATGAATTCAAGTGGGATCTCCCTATAAACCCTGGATGTGCATATGCCAGATCTTCCACCTCTGGCCTCGCTTGCCTAAACTGCTGGCCGCCATGCCACCTTGGTTTTCTGGTCGACTGTTGTATTACGTCACACTGCATACCTCGCCCAGATCAGCACCCTGAAGATATACTAGAATCGCATCGCCATTTAACACCCTCCACAGGTACTGCTACTTCGTTCTATGCCAGTAAATTGTGAAAATTGCAGAATTTGAATCCTTAGGCTGAGATCTCTACATCTGTATGCTTCTCTCAACTAAACGTTGAGTTTTTGACGTTCTTAATTATTTTTCTCTAAAAACATGCTAAAAAAAGGTCAATGACTATGTGTAGACTGATGGTTGTGTTTCTTTTTCCATCGTCATTGAGAATTAAGAACATGGAGAATTGGGAAATAAATATTTTTCATACTTCATGAATTTCAATTTCATGATAAACAAGAAGAAAATGATTCAAAAAATTGTTGTTCGTTCTATGAATTAATTCATTCAATTCGTGTTCTTCATGAATATTCAATTGTTGTGTGGAATCCACAAGGATAAAAACTAAATTGAACTCATTGGAAAATTCTACAGATGAGGTAGAAGAATCCTCATTCGAATGTCTTTGTCACCATTTGTCGATCCTAGATCTAATCCGCAACCGTGTCGTTTGTTCCTTGTTCTTCAATGGATTGTGTTTCCGCCAGCTCTCCGTCAAGTGTTCTCCAATGCATTTCAAATGCCTATTTCCAATGGTTTTATTAACATCATAAAGTTAAAGTGTTTAACTGTCCGCTCATTAATGTGGTTCATTAATGAATTAATTAAAGAGACCATTAATTACCCGATGGTGTGGTTACACAACCAAGTGTAACATGTTAATAAATGACTTCATTTAATAACTTGTTAACTCTTCGGTCCCACCACCAATTCTCAGCAGGTTTAATGAAAGAAAAAATAACTTCTAGTTATTTTATTACTTTTTCCCCAAAAGTGGGAAATATATAAATTTTTTATGTCCGACCCTTACTGCCTGATGTTATGATTTGACTAAGTGAATAACGCTGCTATGAATTCGATGGTGCCCTCATATTTTTAATCTGATCACCTATTCAAAATATAGAAATCCCCACTAACGCGTTTACTGAATGTATATTAAAATAATGTTAAAAAATTATTAACAGTCACCCTCGAGCCGTGCGACCGAGGTTAGGATCCACCAAAGGGAAATGATTCCTCATGAGGTCAAGGGTTCTCTTGTATTTTCTAATCTGAGTTACAGTTATGGAGTTATAATGACTTGGTAATTAAATAATTGTTACTAATTATTTTATTTATGACCAAAAACTAACTTCCCATGTATCCCTACAATGACCAATGTTTGGATGTACCTAAATAATGAATACACTCATGAGTTATGCTGTGGTCTTGGAATTTTAACTTGAGCCTCTGTTCATGAGTTATTAGAATTTTGAAAAAAATTAATTTTTCAAATTATTATTTTAAGAATTATCCAATTTTTAGGTTTCCTCACGGGAAGCCTGCGCCAACTAAACGTAAGTTGTGACTTCGGTAATCTTTCCATTTTGAATGCAACGGGCCCTTATAAATCCGATTCAGCATCCCGTTTATGATTTATTGTACTTTTTCTGAAAAATCCACCACAAATGCTATTTAATGCTTAACATTTTTTGAGGGATCATTTTTGGCACTCTGGGCCTTAGAATCACATGCTGTCAAATTATGTGGTCACAAAGTATTTCTATATAATTAAAATAATTTATGGATATTTTGAGACATCACATTCTCCCCACCATAGGGCTTTATGGCCCCAAAATCCAAAATAATGGTAAATCAAACAAGTGGGGGTACTGGGCAAGAATCTTAGCCTTATGTTCCCCTGTGCTCGCCTAGAGATTCTAGTGATGCCTCTGAATACATAACAATGGAATCAAATATCCATGAAGGACCCACTCCTATCGATCCTCTATCTCCACTGTGAACTCTGCAAATGATACCATGTTTCTAATGTGTAGCTATCCATATTCGATGAAGAGTGATGGATCATACACGTACCATATCAGCTGTGACACAAGGAAAACATTATGCACCTAGTGGATCTAGTGGGAAATGTTAGGCGGTACACTGCCTCTGTAACTCTGCTGAGAATCATAAAAGGTCTGATAATCCTCGGAGATATCATTCTTCCCTAATGAAATCTATACAATCCTCATCGAGGAGAGACTCATACGAAGACATGGTCTCCCTCCTCAAACTCCTAGTGTCTCTGTCTCCTGTCGGCTTAATCTTGTTGTCTGCGTCATGCAGTCCTCATCTTCTCTGTCTGACCCTCTGTCTAGGGATAAAAGTTGTGCTCAAGTATTATAGAACCAGATTCCCATCTATCACTTGCTCACATGTGAGGCATCGGGAAACGAACTCAGCCACTGATTTCTTCATCCATGTCCACCAGTATAAACATAAGTGGTCCAGGTACATCCTTGTCACACTAGGAGGTTCCTCAAAAGGGGATGCATGTAACCCCCTCAACACCTCCTCCTACAATGTCATTCATACAATGTGGAATCTTGTAAAAAGGATGATGTTCTCTCTACCTATCAACAATCCATCAAAATAATTTCATGGGGATATCTGAGCCAATCGAGCCTCGCATTCAACATCAACATGTTGTGCCTCCATAACTTGATATATGTTTGGGGGAGTTACAGTAATAGTCCTAGAGGAACACCATCCATCACCACTATATCAACAACTGTAGGGCCTATAGTCACCTTTCCACCCACGTTAAGGGCTACCCCATTTAACCGATTGATTTTCTCATCGACCCTTTGGTAGTCGGTACTCATTCTATATAGGAACATGGAAAAAGTGCTGATAATCCACACATAACGTCAAACACAGGGTATTACTATGCCATTCTTCTTCAAGTAAACCAACTATACTCACAGCTCCTAGAGCTTCGCAGGAGCTATCCTTGTATACACGATTTTATCCTATATGGGCTGGGTTTCCTTTTTCACCGTCCAAGGAAAACCACATCCAACGCTATAGATATACCTGATCCTTTTTCCTAAAACAACAAATTTGAGCATGAACTGTTGATGACCATTCCAAACCCAAACTATCATCATAAGGCCTTGACGCTACCACCAAGAGGTTTCAACCGAAACTCATTCCCCAAGGTTCAGATTACACCATCTATGTAAGTGTGATTATAACGTATCCTCCCATAGGTATATCTAGACATAAGGTTCAAGTAAAGTGTTAAATCAGAATATTTATTTCATGAACCAGATCTATGACATGAACAAATGATTAGTTCCTATGTATATTAATATCATAGCTTGTAAAAGTCACAGACCATACCTGGAGTCATTCCTGGAGTCGATGGGTGACACTCTTTCACTGTATATAGCTACACCTTTCCCCTATCCTTTATATCCATTGGCCTGGTGGTGACCACATTAAGGGGCTAATTGTAACATATCGAAATATATAACACCTTCTAATGATCTCCAATCTCCCGTTCCACAACTTTTTCCCTATAAATTCTTCTTTCACTATTATTTACTATTCCCGAAACACATTACACATCCATGTATCTGATACTGATGTTGGTTTTCTACTTTCCCACTGCTGACATTCACTGGCTATATCTAGTCAGGAAAATAATGTTCAACAAAATGTTTATATCTTTCACCCTGAAATAAAGTAGGAATTCATATATGAATAGTTTTATATTGGATGTCCCTAAACACACCTCGCTTGGAGGACCAATCCCTAAAGTACTGGTCATATCGTATTCAACGAGTACCTGGAATGGTTTGTACACCATGACAAATACTCAATTATTGACATGTCTTCCTTTGGAAAATATTGAATCTCTTAAGAATACAAACATGTAATATTTTTATGAAAAGATAACAGATTATTTAGGATGGTTCTTAAGCTCTATAAAAAAATGTTACTTCATCATAAGAGAGGGGTAATCTAACCCCGCCATCGCTCAGCAGAGCCATGTAGAATGATCACTACTAGGACCACCAACTGATCTAATAGTGTCATGGATTGATGGAAACTCCGTCACCAACTAAGGGCAGTCTTTAGCCGCCTGCTAGTCTGGATCACATCAAAACCTAATGGGTATCATTCAATTAAACTTATGTAAGGCGATTATCCTATATGTGTCCTATACTGGTAGTGTCGATACTAACTATTGACCAACGATAAGGGGAATTGCTCCGACACCGCCCGAAGGTAGCATCATGAGAAGCCATCCATATATTGAAGCATCATCACTCTCCAGACCATCCTCATGGTCATGCATTTGAATCCAAGATAGCTTTATGTGTGGATGCATCTTGAAAGAGAATAAAGATAAACCACTATCATAAGATAATACCATGGGTGCTGACTCAAAAGATATCAATAGAAAAACATTTTCAAAACACACACAACTATTGTTTTCTTTTACCGAGTCAGAAAACAGAATTCAGGGTCTTGGTGTATGGATACGTCAGTCACTGCACCAACAATGGACTCCCTGGACTGAAATCTAAACTCAATAAACATAACACTATTTTCCCCATTGGAAATACAAACTTTTAGTTATTTTGGTAGAACCGACCTCCTTCAATATCACTTTTTCAGGACCTGTCCCCCCGGGCCTGTGTCATGACATCCCCAAGCCCGGCTTCAATATTCCATGAGTTGGTGACAAGAACTGGAAAGGCATATAATAAAAAAATAAAGGTATTCCCTTAAAATATGTCTACACACATACCCAACTATATCCTAACACACTTAATTGAGGAAAAATTTTACCTCTAAAACAAGGCTGAGTATAATATCAAGTGAAAGTAAGTGGTCCAGAATACAAAACCAACAAGGAACTGAAAATAGAAATTACAAAAGGAAACTATGATGGCCATCCACGGATAACCCCACATGATAGTGAGAGTAGTGAAGCTACTAGAAGTCGAAGTTGTATGTACTTCTCACCTAGTCCTACTGGTCCCGACCTGGCCCTATTCCACCATGTCCTCCTTTTTAGAATTTGTCTCCCCCATCCCACTGAGTACCATTGTTGATACGTTGAACATCTACACCGGACACAACATGTGTGTGTGAAGCCCATGTAAGGGTGATTATAACAATACTCGGTAAGGACCCCGACACCACCGTAGGTCTCTCAGTAATCCATTAAGGAAAAAATCACAAAGAAAAATACCCTAGAGGAAAAACCATTAAGAAATACTTGAACAACATCATAAAAATTAAAATACGCAACACACAATAGGTATATAACATAATCAACAGGAATAATGATGATTATTACTAAAGATAAATATTCTTATTCCATTGAACAGTTCCACTATGTAACCAAAGAGATGTAGTTCTATTTCTAATCAAAACAAGGTTTAAGTCAATGATCCACACATTGTCATAATTAGTCGATCCACACAGGGTCATAAGTCACTACTCTGCGATGTGCCGCTATATGGTAGCTCCTTTTCGGGTCACGCTATTACTGATCCACACAGGTTCATAAGTCGTCGATATGCACTGGGTCGTAAGTCGTTAATCCATGATGGACCACTCTAAGGCTAGTTTATGTCGGGTCACGCTACAACTAATCTACATAGGGTTGTAAATTGCATATCCATATAGGGTTGTAAGATTCTAATCCATGATGGCGCACACTAAGACAATTCCTCATCAGGTTGTGCTACTGCTGATCCCCACAGGGTCGATCTGATGTCGATCCCCCAAGGGTTATGCTATCCACTTGACGACCAAACATTGGATTCCCGCACATGTTGCACTTGAGTTCTTTATATTCTTCTACTCAAGTAAACAATCATACAAAAACTGCCACGATGTCCCACTACGAAGTAACCCGAACAATGTTCATGTTATAAGTGTTCCAACGCAGCGAACAACGCATCAATAAAATGCCTGGTCTATAAGTTATAGGAATTTTAGTACTGTGGGCCTAGTTGGATTCTAGTTCGATCCAATCCAAGCTTAATATAATTTTCTCTAAAACCCAGTTCATGTATCTCTAATGTTCCTCCCTGTCCTAAGGGTTCTATCTTGGCAGATAGTTCAACAAATTGACGTCTGATTTAGACTTTATGACCCTTTAAGTGAGGCATGGTCAAATTGGGTCCATGTCCAGTCTGACCTGGTCGAATCAACCCGAACCGACCCATTTTAGGTTGAACTGAACCAGTCCAGGTTGACTCAACCTGACATTGGACTTGAATCAACAATCATAATGACAGGGTCTCATCATCACTGAGTGAAAGTCAATTTGACGTCGTTTTTAGGAGTTAGGGCTAGTAAATGATTTAATAATAATAATATATTATTATTATATGACCATTTTAGGTACCCAATCCACAAAACAGATAATGTAATCCAGTATTGGAATTGAAATATCAGTCTCAAAGCCATGGTCTCACAAATGCTGACTATTCTTAAAAGCAAGGTCGCACAGATATGTTACAGAAAAATTATAGTTTTACAACAAACAATAATAAGATCGTAATTATGTTATTGTTATTATTGACCATTGATTCCCATTAATCTCACATACCACACAAAACCCAAGAGTGGAACCCCTTTTTGGTTTTCTCTAATCCCATCATGCCCACACATATCTATTCTTTTATTATTTATTTTGTTTTAATTTTAATTTCATTCAAAATCTTATTATCTCTCCAATCAAATCCTTCCCCACGAATTCCAGAGGGCTATCCCTTTAAACCCTACCTATGCATCTACAAGATCTACCACATCCGGCCTTGCTCGCATGAACTATTAGTCTCCTTGAAGCCTGAACTTGCTGCTCAAATGCTACAGTACGTCACACTACCATCCTCGCACGGAGCTGCTCCTTGAAGGCATACTAGAATTGCACAGCCACATCACCCCTTCTATAGTCCACTGAAACATTGATCTAAGCCCAAGAATTTTGAAAATCGCATATTCACGATCCTTGGGCCATGATCTCTATGTCGATATGACACGCTCAACTAAACATTGTGTTTTTGAAACCCTTAATTATTTGGCGCTGAAATACTCTGGAGAAAAGGCCATGGACTATGTACATATCGATGGATGTGATGGTTTGGCTATCATTGTTGAGAATATAGAATATTGGGAATTGGAAAATAAATATTTATCACAAATCAAGAATTTCAATTTCTAGAAAAATTTGAAGAAATTGATCCAAATTTTTTTTGATACGTGAATAAATTAATTTATGTCATGTTCTTCATGAATATTAAATCGGGGAAAGGATTCCACAACAATAAATCGTTCCTGGATATTGTTGGAAAATACTATTGATGGGGGAGAATAATCTGAGTTTGAAGGTCTTCCTCTATGTTTATTGATCCCATATCAAATCCTCAATGGTGCTTCTTATAGAGTTCACCTGAGGTTTTAAAATCCATTTTTCCAGAGACATGATTAACATTATTGATTTTGTGATTTTAGCAATACTTTCATTTTTGTGGTTCATTAATAAATTAATTAATGAACCCATTAATTACCCGATGGTGTGGTTACAAAACCATGTGTAATAGGTTATTAAATGAATTTGTTTAATGACAAGTAAAGTCTATTGTCCCACCACCCTTGGTCAATGGATTTAATGAAAGAATAAATTAAATTTTTGTTATTTGATTAACTTTTCCAAGAATGTCCGAAAAATAACATTTTTTTGAATGAACCTTGTCGGAAAATGTTGTGATTCCCCTATGGAAATCCCGGTGCTGTGAAATCAATGGTCCCTATAGAGTTTAATCCGAGCTCCGATTAAAAATATTGAAATACCTGCTCGCTTGTTTCTGGAATATTTCATAAAAAAGTTCAAAAAATTATTATCATTTACCCTAAACCCGTGTTGGTCGAGGCTAGGCTCCACATACGGGAAACACAACCTCACGAGCTCAACGATACTCTCAGATTTCCAATCGGATTTACTTTTTATGATTTATAATATTATTAAAATAAAATAATTGTTACATAATTATTTTTTTAGAGCCAAAACATAACTTCCACCATTGGCCCAAGATGTAATAACCCAGACCCTCATAGCCCATCCCTTTTCCAAATTCCGGATCCTAGGGGTGATGTCTCGGTGGTAGGATGTCATTCCGGTGTGCGACCAATTGGGGGGACTGAACAGCGTGCGACCGATCAGTGCGACCGATCGGCGTGACCCATCGGGGAGACCGATTGGGGCGACTGATCGGAGTGACCACTCAGGGTGACCAATCGGCGCGAGCCCTCGGTGCCACTGATCGGCGCGACCGATTGATGTCCCTCAGCCTTGTCGGGTTTCTCATCTACAGATTTTACCATAACACCTCCTTTGGGCTTTTGAACTCTTCTTCCAAGTGGTTCAAATCCATTTAAAATTCCATATTAAATACCCAATTAATCCATAGAGAATAACAATTAATTCCGTCATCTATAACCAACCAACCCCGTGGGAAACCATGATCTGATGTTCCAGGCGTTCAGAATTCCTGTATCTCGTAACAACGATATCTTATATATATATCACAAGGGATGTCCTTTTTCCTCTTCTTCCTTTGGACGACCTCATTCTTCCCGGGGTGTGCCTGGAACCCCTTCTTCATGTGGCTTGTGGTGTGCCTCTACTGGAGCTTTCCACTCACCGTTGGATTCCCCGACGTTCATTCCCTGGATGTCGCGCATCCCCTATTCCTGGCGCATGGAGAGAAACATCAATCGTTGATCAATCAAGCAGGGTTTTCTTTCTCCTCTCCTTTTTTTATCATTCCGGGTGGGTACACTTTGTTATCTGTGGGAAATGATGACTCCAAACTTAATGAAGATAATGGATGGATTTTTAAATAATGAAGGGGGGTGTGATCGTCGTTCTACTGTACTCCTTTATTTTGATATGGGTTGTGAATTGTGCGGGCCTATGCTCACTGAATCTCATGGCCATTGGTGGTCTTTCCTTATGCACTAATGAACCTTTACTCTAGTGGGTATTTAATTACTGAAATCTGGAATTGGTTAATCACTTACACTCGGTTGGTTGAATCGATGTTC
This sequence comes from Viscum album, assembly GCA_963277665.1. Classification (NCBI taxonomy): domain Eukaryota; kingdom Viridiplantae; phylum Streptophyta; class Magnoliopsida; order Santalales; family Viscaceae; genus Viscum; species Viscum album. The sequence goes on along the minus strand of OY728147.1, from coordinate 1,428,318,100 downwards.
AGTAAAACAGGAATCCCTGTGTGACCACCCCAGTTAACTAATAAAAGGAAGAAACTAGTAAATTATGTGCTTGAACCCAGAGGATTCCAACTCCATTTCGGTAGTACGTGAATTGTTCTGTTTTTTTCTTATGGGGGATGTGGGTGAGGATGGGATCCTTCGATTTTACACAGTTTCTTGTTGTGACTCTGGGGTTGCGGTTGCTCTGCTTATATCACAGATTGGTGAAGAATCCTCTTCTATTGTGAATCCTTTCTATACATAGTTCTGGGGATGTGAGGGATGTAACTTGAAGTCTTATTTGGTTCCAATACATAGAGGGATCTCACATTGATGTGAATTTACATGAGAACTGGGTGTAAATGCTTAAATTGTTTTTTGGCTATTTCTTATGCCTGTTAGTTTCCCAGTAGTGAAGAATTCACCCTAATGGTATCATTTCAACATGAAAACAAGAATGGTTGAGTGGGAAATTAGTTTGGGAATGAGTTGTGACTTAGTCATGAGTGTTGTGGCATCTTTAGTGAATGAATAGAAATAAGGGTGTTTGTGATTAGGTTTTGGAACCCCTAGGTTGGGATGAGTGATTATTACCTATACATATATCTATAGATTTTATGCTTCTTATTCACACCCCTCCCAAATTGAGCACTTAGTGCCGAACACACCATTTAATGGGGAGGGTGTTTTTTCTAATGCTCCTATGAGTGGATGGTTATTAGCTCATTTTATCCTCCCTTTCTCAAAGATCCCAAGACCCTTCGGGTAGGCTGTGATGGTCTGAAGTCCATTATTAGCCCAATAATATTTGGACAGGCTTGTTTTGGTTGTTGGCCCAGGTTCTTGCTGGCAGGATGTTTCCCAAGTGTCTTTGGGATGAGTCCCAGGTGTCCTCCGGCGTGACAGTAGTTTTCTAGGATAGGTGTTTTCGGGCATGGTTTTGTGTGGGTGTTGTGGCCCAGGTGTTTGCGGGAGGGATGGTTGTTGTGGCCCAGGTCTGTGCGGGTGGGGTTTTGTAGTGTCACTGCGATGAGGATGTGGCCCAGGTGTGTGTGGGCGGGTATGGCAGTGGGACGACGGTATTGGTTCGATGCGTAGGATACCTTCAATAACTAGTGGGAATGTGGTGCGGGGTACCCAAATATCGATGTCATATTACTATACTTTACTTGCCTTACATTATTTGAGGGGGTGTGACTTGGTGAGACTTGGGTGGATTGTTTTTCCATGCTAGGTGATTTGGTTTTTCTTTTCTCACAGGGCATTACAATGCCTCTCCAATTTTTCATGAGAATCTTTGGTTTTTCCCTAATGAGTGTACTTGTATACTCACCCTACGTGTATAAAACTGATTTCATCTTTCCAGGAGGATTTTTGGGATCATGTTGGGCCGTACTATCTCAAATGTTTGGGTGGTTTCTATTGTCGTTTTTCTTTCCTTGGTACTTTACTTTTGGAGTTTTGTGGCTTCTGTCATTTACTATTGAACATGCATATGGGAATTGGTTACTTTTGGCATTACCTTTACTTTAAGTTTTGGTAGTGTTGGGGTTTCTATCTTATCTCTTGATCCTATAAAAATTGAAAGGGTAATTCCTTCCATTTTGTGTGAGATTCTATGCCTTTGGTGTTGGTCTCCACTCTGGGACCTATTGGAGATGGATTTCAGGGGCCATTATCTCACCATTAACTTAAATAATGAAAGGCCTGGAGATCTGCTGACTCTTCCCTCCATTTGGTGAAGGAAGGTAAGAAAATTTAAGAACAATATTCTACACTAGTCAGGCATAGGCATTCCTGGTTCACCCTGCAGCTATGACACCTGGGAGGCGACTGATAGAGCAAATATTTTCAATTAATTTATATTTAATATCATTTTTTTAAACTCACAAAAGTTTTCCTCTAAGATGAATTGTTTCATTTTTATGATTTTGGTGTTATTTTGAGCTGAATAGTAAAAAGTGGCCATTTTGGATTTTTAACAGTTTTAACTTATTTCTGTATTTTGGCCATAACATTATCTACATTGATCCAAATTTCAAAATTCTTTCTTTTACAGATTCTACACATCCGGGCTTCATTTACTATATTTGGACTAAAAGCTGAATCGGCAATATGGAAGCTCAAAAGAAGCTCACAATTTGGCTCAAGAAAACTGTTTCCAGTTCTTCCTAGTTTTGGTGTGGGATCCATCACTCATCCATTGTGGGTCCAACTATTGCAAAATTCGGTTGGTGGACGCGCAAGGAGTTTTGGAGCATCTGTTGTGAAGGAAGTACCGCGGGATTCGTCCGTTTGAGGGTCCATTAAAGCTGCCTAATCCGGGGTTTGACGTTTTGGAGATTCTGACTGGACAGAATAAATGATCCGAGTAAAATAACCATAACTCTCGGAATACCTATCCAAATCCGCTGAGATTTTGAGAGGACATGGCGAAGACAATTATGCACAACATTGAATAAGGCCTCAACGCGTGAAGAGGTCATTTATGGGGTCCAAAATGCGACAACTTTCGGGGGTCGAATTCTGCCTATAAAAGGAGGAGAGCTCCTCCCCCTCAATCCACCCCATTCTCCACCCCATTCCTTCCCGGGCACCCAGGAGAAGAACTTCTCAACTTTTTCTTTTATTTCTTTTGTTTTAAAATGTCTATCCTCTCCCGAATTATCTTGCTTACCCCATACATGGAGGGGTAGTTTCATTTGAGTGATCAGAAAGAGGGGAGGCTGGACCTATGTGTTGTTCTTGAGTTTTGTGCTTGAAATGAATAAAATGTGTTCTTATTTCTTCTTCTGGTTCCAATTAATAATTCAGTATTAAATTCCAAATGCGGTTGTGTTACGGTTTTTATTCTGAAATTATAAATTGTTTTGGTCGATGATCACATCTCCCTCCACCCAATTCTAATCTGTATACGGTGGAACATGATTAGGGTTGGGTGGTGATTGCTCGACGGTTGTCAAGCACGAGTATAGGATTGTATGTCGAAATCTTGGTTTATTAGGGAACAACAATTCTAGGTCTGGGATTGCTCTAATTAATCAAGAGACCTTCTACAACCCTAAACACATTGGAAGGAGGATAGACCAATCTATGGTTTTAGAAAGGGAAATTCTAATCACATCTCTCTTACCAGTTTAAGGAAGAAGAAGAGATAAAATTTGGAAACCATGATGGCACAACACTAAGTCTAGCCGAACCCAATCCGATCACCATCTTTATCATTTTTTTTAAAATCAATCAATTTCTGTTGTTTGTTTCTCTCATAATCATTCAAATTAATTAAAACCAATCTTTTTAAGAAAACCAACAAAAAGTGACAACCTTGTTTTGTGTGCACTCCTCTTCGGGAGACTACCTAGGATCAACTGCTATACTATACTTAGGTAAATAAAATATTATTTTGCCACGCCCCACGACAGGCGTGCGTCAAACGTGGCGCCGTTGCCGGGGAGGCAGTTCCTCAAAGTTTTTTTTTAAAAAAAATGAATAAAAAAATTCTCTTTTGAATGACCCGTAGTTCAAATAGCAATTTATTAGAATTCGATCCAGAAATTGAGCGCACAATAACCAAATTGAAAAATCAAAATCTTCCCAAAGAATTTGAAGATATCAATCTCACCGATTCAAGTGATACCTTGAGTGAAGACTTTGAACCTTTAATAATGGCTGTAAATCCCAACCGAACCCTATGTGACATCTGTGCACCTCAATTTGTCAATCAAAATTATCAACTTGCAATTCCTGCCATAGAAAATGATTTTGAATTGCAAATTAACATGATCCAAGTGCTTCCTAAATTTCATGGTCTTGCAGGTGAAGACCCAAATCGACATATTCAAGAATTCACCTATGTCTGCTCCAGCTTCAAACCTCGAGCAGTCGCGGAAGAGCATGTGAAGTGGAGGGCTTTCCCCTTCTCACTAGAGGGAGCAACAAAGGAATGGTTGTACAATCTACAACCGGGGGAGATCAGTGACTGGGAAGATCTAAAAAAATGCTTTCTACAAAGATTCGTCCCAACATCTAGGAGCACTGAAATAAATAAGGAGATTTATGTCATCCATCAATCAACTGGAGAAACACTCTACAAATACTGTGAACGTTTCAAGAAGCTTTGTGAAAGTTGTCCACACCAAGAAATAGAAGAGGACCAATTCCTTGTGTGCTTCTACCAAGTATTTCTTGACAATGACAGGAATCTACTAGATGCCTCGTCGGGAGGAGCCCTCATTGATAAATCACCTGCAGATATACGAATTTTGATTGAAAAGATTGCACAAAATTCACAGCAGTTTGGCACTCGAGGTACGATCACCAGAGGGATCCATGAGGTAAGAACATCTGATTCAGTTGATTTAATTAGGAATGAAATGGGTGAACTCATCAGGTTGGTGCGACAAATAGCTGTGAACCATGTGAAGGAACAACAAGGACAGAATCAGGTATGTGGTTTATGCTCTTCTAATTCTCATTACACTGATCAATGTCCTGAAGTGCAGGGGACAGAAAGTTGTGCTGCAGCCTATCAACAAAGGCAATACCAACCGAAAACCCAACCAGGGTATGGGTTTCAACAGAACCAAGCCAGAGCACCTTTTCAGCAGCAATATCAGAACCCGATAGCATTCCAACAACCTTATCAGAAGCCCTTCCAACAACAACAAACTTTTCAACCACCACCTTTCCAGTGGAAGAATTATGAGCAACCATCCACAAGTGCACCGACAAATGAAGACCAACAACTGAAGAAAAGAGTTGCAGGAATAGAAGATAAGATGGACAAGCTAGCTGATCAATTTTCAAGCATTATGGATGCTTTCACCAAGAACCAAGGTATGCTTCCTGCACAAACAATTCCCAATCCGAAAGAGAATGTTAGTGGAATCACAACCCGAAGTGGGAAGGAGCTCAAACCACCAGAACAATATGAGGAAGACGAATCTAGGGAACCTGCTGAAGCTCATCCTGTCCAACCAAAAGATTGAGTCAACAATAAAGTAGAAAGAACAAGGTTCAAGAAAGAAAGACTAGAAACACCATTGCAGAAACAACAAAGGGATAAAAAGGATATTCCAGCACCATTCCCATCAGCATTGGTTGAGTCAAAGAAGGGAGAAGAAGAACGACTTCAACGGGAAATTCAGGAAACATTCCGAAAAGTTGAGATTAACATTCCACTACTGGATGCAATCAGGAAAATCCCTAAATATGCAAAATTTCTGAAGGATCTATGTACTAAAAGAAAGAGGCTGGATGGAAATGAAAGAATCAACTTAGGAAGAAGCGTCTCAGCATTGATCACACCACCGATACTGCAAAAATGTCAAGATCCAGGGACTTTCTCTATTCCCTGCACTATAGGTTCATTAAATTTTACTAATGCACTATGTGATCTTAAAGCTTCGATAAATGTGATGCCTCACTCTGTGTTTTCATCTTTGCAGATCGGAGAACTAAAATCAACTCGGGTGGTGGTACAATTAGCAAACAGATCCACCGTTTTCCCAGCTGGAGTCGTTGAAGATGTACTTGTAGGAGTGAGAGGATTAATCTTTCCAGCAGACTTTTATGTCCTTACCATGGAGGAAGACCGAGCACCATCCCAATCTCCCGTCATCTTAGGGAGACCATTCCTGAAAATAGCAAGAACAATCATCAACGTGCATGAAGGAATCCTCACCATGGAGCTCGGAGATAGTACGGTACACTTCAATATTCTTGATACGATGAAACACCCGTCCATCAATCACTAACTTTATGAAATCACCCATGATGAAGATATAGAACCAATTAAAGACTCAGGTATGCTTCATGACTTGTTATGTATGGGATAACACTCTTCATTTTAATTTTATAACTCCCATGAACCTGAAAATCTTGATATCATGTTGGAGGATGAGGTAAAATCTGATTTTTTCGATGATTTGTTAAGAGGAAGTAAGATTATTCCATAGAATTCAACATTAGATGTAGGAAACATAAATGCAATATCATCCCTTGAACAACCCCCATGTTTAGAACTGAAGCCTTTGCCATGTGACTTGAAGTATGCTTGCCTAATGGAAGGGGAGAAATTGCCAGTAATCATTGCAAATAACCTATCCCATTCACAAGAACAAACATTGATTGACCTTCTCAAAAGGAATGTAAAAGCTGTAGGATGGAGTTTAGGTGATATTCCTGGAATCAACCCTAAGGTATGCTCTCACAGGATATTTTTAGAAAGTGAATCTCGACCAGTTAGACAACCTCAATGAAGACTCAATCCCACAATCATGGAGGTCGTTAAGAAAGAGATTGAGAAATTGTTAGCAGCTGATATCATTTACCCAATCTCTGATTCTCAATAGGTTAGCCCAATTCATGTAGTCCCCAAGAAAACTGGCCTGACTACTGTCACAAATGAAAGAAATGAACTGATCCCCAAGAGAATACAAAACAGCTGGAGAGTGTGTATAGTTTACAGGAAGCTAAATCAAGTTACCAGAAAAGATCACTTTCCTATTCCATTCATTGATCAGATGCTTGAAAGGTTAGCTGGAAATACTCATTACTGTTTTTTAGATGGATTCTCAGGTTATGTTCAGGTACCAATTGCACCAGAAGACCAAGAGAAGACAACCTTCACCTGCCCTTTTGGAACATTCGCCTACAAAAGGATGCCTTTCGGGCTATGCAATGCCCCAGGTACATTTCAACGGTGTATGGTGAGTATTTTTTCGGACCACATTGAGGATTGCTTGGAGGTGTTTCTTGATGATTTCACAGTTTTGGGCAATTCATTTGATCATTGCTTGGGAAATTTGGAAAAAGTTTTGAAAACATGCATTGAAAAGAACCTTGTCTTACATTTTGAAAAATGTCATTTCATGGTTGAAAAAGGGATAGTGTTGGGGAACATAATTTCACAAAATGGGATTGAGGTTGATAAATCAAAAGTTGATGTAATAAATTCCTTATCATATCCAACATGTGTCAAACATGTTAGATCCTTTTTAGGGCATGCATGATTTTACAGAAGATTCATAAAAAATTTCAGTAAGATTTCTCTCCCTCTCTCAAGATTACTTCTAAAGGATGCTAACTTTAATTTTGATTGTGCATGTAGGGAATCATTTGATGAATTAAAGGAAAGGCTGATAACACCACCAATAATGCAGCCACCCAATTGGGATTACCCTTTCGAGATACTTTGTGATGCATCCAACCAAGCAGTGGGAGCCGCTCTATCACAGAGAATTGACAGCAAGCCTCAAGTCATCTCCTACGCATCAAGGACCTTGGATGAAACACAAATAAATTACACAACCACAGAGAAGGAGTTCCTTGCAGTCGTTTTTTCACTAGATAAATTCCGATCATATCTTCTGGGAACTAAAGTTGTTGTTTTTTCTGATCATGCAGCTCTTAGGTACTTAATGAAAAAGGCGGATGCAAAACCCCGGTTGGTGAGATGGATGCTACTCTTACAAGAGTTCAATTTGGAAATCAAAGATAAGAAGGGGACTGAAAATCAAGTGGATGATCATCTGAGTCGACTACCCCACACCGCTGAAACAGAAATACCAAAGCAGAACCCACTTAATGATGAGCTTCCTGGAGAACAACTCTACATCATCAACAGTGAAGTTCCATGGTTTGGCGTGCCACGAACAATCATCAGTGATCAGGGAAATCATTTCTGCAACAGGAAAATGGAAGCATTGCTGAAGAAGTATGGGGTGCATCATAGAACATCTACCCCATACCATCCCCAAACAAATGGCCAAGAAGAAGTCTCTAATAGAGAAATCAAAGCCATTCTGGAGAAGACTGTTAAACCCAACCGGAAGGACTGGAGCCAAAAGATAGATGATACATTATGGGCATACAGGACGGCCTACAAAACACCGATAGGGATGAGTCCATATAGATTGATCTATGGAAAGAGTTGCCACCTTCCTGTGGAGTTGGAGCATAGAGCCTACTGGGCGGTCAGAGAGATGAATCTAGACCTTGAGAAAGCTGGGAAAGAAAGAAGATTGCAGTTGCAGGAGTTAGAGGAAATTAGAAGGGAATCTTTTGAAAACTCAATGATCTATAAAGAGAGAACGAGGATGGACCATGACAAGATAATTCAACCAAGAACCTTCAACCCTGGAGATCACGTGTTACTCTTCAAATCCAGACTTAAGCTTATGCCAGGTAAACTTCGTTCCAGATGGGAAGGCCCCTTTACTGTTACTCATGTATATCCCTTTGGTGCTGTGCAGATTCAAAAGGAAGGAGGAGGAAACCCATTCACTATAAATGGGCAGAGGCTGAAGAAGTTCCATGGGACCGTACCTCAAGAACTAGTAGAGGAGATCACACTCCTTCATCCTGAATACAAATGAACACCTACCAGGTTGCATCATTCCTTTACACTTGATTAAATGCAGTAACTCCAACTTTTTGAAACATACATTTACATGCATTGAGGACACTGCATAAATTAAGTGTGGGGGAGGAAATCTTGAAGTCCAGGAGATTTTTCAAAAAAAAAACAAAAAAAAAACAAAAAAAAAACAAAAAAAAAAAAACAAAATTGTTTTGTTTTGTCGAGCCAACAACATTAAACAAAGGCGCTACCGAGAGGCAACCCGTATTTTCCCCCATTTTCCACTTGTCTTCTTAGTCATTTACCATCATGATTGAATGGGCCTGCACTATCAATTGTTTTCATTTTTTTTTCAGGTCCATTAATGAAGAGGGTATCATGGGATTATACGTCATGAAGAAAAGGATCCATTTGACAGGGGAGTATGAGTTTCAATTCTATATTATCCGACTTTATTCCCTACATTTTTTAGTATTTTAAAGAATTAATCAAGAAAAGGCATGCCCACGCTTGAATTCATGTTTTACTTGACTTCTCTAGGAGACATGAGTTTCATAGAAATCCAGTGATTCTATGTTTTAGATTTCATTGTTTCTGAGATTGAATGATTAAAATGGATAATTGGATGATTAAAGTGAAGCAAGGATATTGAAATAAGGACTCACGATTTGAGGGAATTAATTGATTCATGTAAATGAAATTTCCCTTCAATTTTTCATTCTTTGAATTTCTGAAATTCATGTGAATTAATTTGTTATTATTAATCATGCCATGAGTGATTGTCCAATATCATATTCTCATTCTTGAGAGGATTTCTAGACCAAATATTTCCTATTTTATCTTGAGCATATTTCTTGAGTGATCTTGGGACGTGCCACCTGCTAGAACTTGTATTGAAACTTGTCAAAGCTATGACTGTACAAAACCACATTTAAAATGATTGAGGCATATCTTTGGCTAGCCACATTTTATCCTAAGACCCACCTTTACATTTATCCTTCGTAAGCCCTTAGATGCCATGAATTGCCTTATAGGTTTAAGCCACATTACAATCCAATTTTTCCTTACCTAACTACAGTTTTAGTATTTTTGCATGGTTATTTCAAGTTTGAGGGTGAGGGAAGGGACTTTCGTGTGCGTTCCTTGGGATATGTATCATTTTTGGGTGGTGTAATATGTGTGTCATCATTTTGGGCAATGTATTATTAGAAAATTGGGCATGAGTCATCATTTCATTATGCTTCTTTCATTTCATCCGGTTCTCCATAAAAAAAAAGCTGTGGCTTTCTGGAGCTTTACAAAAAAAAAGAAAAAAAAGAGAAAATAAAGTTGTGCCCTTCTGGAGATTTACAAAAAAAACAGGGAGAACTTGGATGATATCATTCTTTGTAATCATTTATTGACTCATGACCCATGTCATTGAAAGGGGAGTGGTGTTGTGATTCACATTTCAAGGGGATTTTAGTGAGGTTCATCTTGTGTTTTCACTTGATTAATCATGCATTGTACATAAGAGTCAAACCTCCTACTTCTGGCCTTAAATTATTTCAATCATTTACCCACCAACCCTAAGCCACAGAATCATTTGAACCTTTATTGCAAGTCCTCATGATTTTATGTGTGTTTTGTCTTTACAAAGTGGAGAAAGTAGTTACTTTACAAGCCTATGGATAAGGACCATGTTATCATGATATGAGCATAACTCCACTATTAATTGTATCATGAGTGATGAGAGAAAAGATTCAAAAGTGAGGTAGGTCATGATTTGGCATGTTTAATAATAATAAATTGAGAAGCTTGAATGAATGAAAGGAGAAGCTTCATTATTTTTCAAAGGGGAGAAGTAAAATGCATGAATTGATTGTTTCTTTGAAAAATGGGAAATTAAACAGGTATTTTTTTGGAACTGGAAAATTTGATTGGACATTGATAATCATTTGATTTTATTCCATTTGAAATTTAAATATTGGTGACATTGGTGCCCTTTGAATTCCATGTTGAGATTTTATGCTTGAGGACAAGAATAGTTTAAGTGTGGGGGAATTTATAGAGCAAATATTTTCAATTAATTTATATTTAATATCATTGTTTTAAACTCACAAAAGTGTTCCACTAAGATGAATTGTTTCATTTTTATGATTTTGGTGTTATTTTGAGCTGAATAGTAAAAATTGGCCATTTTGGATTTTTAACAGTTTTAACTTATTTCTGTATTTTGGACATAACATTATCTACATTGATCCAAATTTCAAAATTCTTTCTTTTACAGATTCTACACATCCAGGTATTCATTTACTATATTTGGACTAAAAGCTGAATCGGCCATATGGAAGCTCAAAAGAAGCTCAAAATTTGGCTCAAGAAAACTGTTTCCAGTTCTGCCTAGTTTTGGTGTGGGATCCATAACGCATCCATTGTGGGCCCAACTCTTTCACAATTCGGTGGGTGGACGCGAAAGGAGTTTTTGAGCATCTTTTATGAAGGAAGAACCACGGGATTCGTCCGTTTGAGGGTCCATTAAAGCTGCCTAATCCGTGGTTTGACGTTTTAGAGATTCTGACTGGACAGAATAAATGATCCGAGTACAATGACCATAACTCTCGGAATATCTGTCCAAATCCACTGAGATTTTGAGAGGAAACGGACAAGACAATTATGAACAACATTGAAGAAGGCATCAACGCGTGAAGAGGTCATTTTTGGGGCCCAAAACGCGACAACCTTCGGGGGTTGAATTCTACCTATAAAAGGAGGAGAGCTCCTCCCCCTCAATCCATCCCATTCTCCACCCCATTCCTTCCCGGGCACCCAGGAGAAGAACTTCTCAACTTTTTCTTTTATTTCTTTTGTTTTAAAATGTCTCTCCTCTCCCGAATTATCTCGCTTACCCCATCCATGGAGGGGTAGTTTCATTTGAGTGATCGGAAAGAGGGGAGGCTGGACCTATGTGTTGTTCTTGAGTTTTGTGATTGAAATGAATAAAATGTGTTCTTCTTTCTTCTTCTGGTTCCAATTCATAATTCAGTATTAAATTCCAAATGCGGTTGTGTTACGGTTTTTATTCTGAAATTATAAATTGTTTTGGTCGATGATCACATCTCCCTCCACCCAATTCTAATCTGTATACGGTGGAACATGATTAGGGTTGGGTGGTGATTGCTCGACGGTTGTCAAGCACGTGTATAGGATTGTATGTCGAAATCTTGGTTTATTAGGGAACAACAATTCCAGGTCTGGGATTGCTCTAATTAATCAAGAGACCTTCTACAACCCTAAACACATTGGAAGGAGGATAGACCAATCTATGGTTTTAGAAAGGGAAATTCTAATCTCATCTCTCTTACCAGTTTAAGGAAGAAGAAGAGATAAAATTTGGAAACCATGATGGCACAACACTAAGTCTAGCCGAACCCAATCCGATCACCATCTTTATCATTTTTTTTAAAATCAATCAATTTCTGTTGTTTGTTTCTCTCATAATCATTCAAATTAATTAAAACCAATCTTTTTAAGAAAACCAACAAAAAGTGACAACCTTGTTTTGTGTGCACTCCTCTTCGGGAGACTACCTAGGATCAACTGCTATACTATACATAGGTAAATAAAATATTGTTTTGCCATGCCCCACGACAGGCGTGCGTCAGCGACCACGAGTAGTGCGGGTGATAAGGACCCAGGAGGTCGACTTGGCTGATCAGCAAAGGACCAACCGAGAGAAGGAGGTTGATCAGTGGAAGAAAATGCTTATAGCCTTTCAGCGACAGACCCTTATGTAGTACGAGTGAAGCACCTCAGATATAGAGACGGAGAGCTGGCTCGAGGAACTATTGGTCGCTTTTGGCCTGATTCGGGCTCCGATGGAGTACTGGGTTCCTCTGGCTGTGAGCCAGATGCGAGTAGAGGCACGTTAGTGGTGGACGCATTATCATGGAGAGAAGAGGGAAGTTTTGGTTGCATGGGATGACTTTGAGAAGGAGTTCCGGGCAAAATTCCACTCTTCCACGATGAAGGCTGATAAGAGGCAGGAGATACTCTCCCTCCAGCAGGGGTGTATGTTAGTGTGAGAGTTGGGGATAAAGTTCAAGGATCTCCTTCGCTTTTCTCCGGACCACTTTCCGGATGAGGAGTCTCGGGTATGACGTTTAGAGGAGGCACTCTGACATTCCCTTTAGAAGGTTTTTACTCCCTTCACCCTACCGACATACATAGAGGTGCAGAAGAAGCCAGAAGTGGTGGAGAGGATGCACACGCTGGGAGGTGTTTCATGAGAGGGGATCCTGTTGGGCTCGTCAAAGGGGAAGTCCGTCAATAGCAGGCCTCCAGCATCAGGACCCTCTAGGTTTCGATCAGCAGGGAGCATGCCTCAAGAGTTCCAGTTTCGATCCCCTGGCCCCCAACCATTCCTTTTGGGCACTAGGCTGAGATGCTTCATCTGTGAGAGCCATGGGCACCTTCAGAACTAGTGCCCGGACATAGTACAGTATGGTTGGGGTGGGAAGGTCCATAACCCACCTCAGCAGCAACAGTTCTCGGCTAGTCCGTTTCAGCAGTAGTAGCGGGGGAATCAAGCTCCCACTCCTCTAAGGACTGACATTGCAGGAGGAGGTTGACCTCAGGGTGCTCCGTAGGGACTTCAACCCGGTCATGGTCGGGGAGGTGGCCAACAGCCGGGAGGCAGAGGATATGGGAGTGGGCAGTTGCACGCTTCGGAGGCAGCAGTTCCGGCAGGGCTAGAGGTCGTTCGAGGTACGATCAGCTTTTTTAGTACCCATGTGTATGCCTTGTTCGATACAGGAGCTTGACACTCCTTTGTTTCACCCAGTCTGGCCCATACTCTGGATTTAGATGTTGAGATACTTCCAGTACCCTTGGTGTTGAGCACACCAGTCATAGGTCAGACCGACTTAGATCACATTTATGGAGGGTGTATACTAATGATGGGGCCACATAAGCCATTAAAGGATCTTCTACTGTTGTCGATACAGCCATATGATGTCATCCAAGGCATGGACTGGTTGTTCTATGCATGTGCCATCATTGAATGCTTTCGAGGAATGGTCATGTTTTCAGACTTGAGAGGCCGACGTCTGACCTTCATCGGGAAACAGGGTTGCAAGAAAGCCAGGAGATGAGAGGAACCCCTCCTCTTCTTGATAGATGAGCTATCAGTAGAGTTAGTGGGCGCGAAGATAGTGTAAGTTCCATGGATCATAAGTGATTTTATTTACGTATTCCCAGAAGATGTGGAAGCTCTCCCCCCTCAAAGTGATGTAGAGTTTGGTATAGAATTTCAAACTGGTGCTCATCCGATTTCGATGCCCCCCTATCAGTTGTCAACTTCGGAGTTGCGGGATTTACGAATCCAGATTGACGATCTGAGGAAGAAGGGTTTTTTTCGGCCAAGTGTATCACCATGGGGTGCTCATTTTTTGTTTGAGAAGAAGGAGTATGATGGTATAAAACTATTCATAGACTATAGGAGGCTAAATCTGGTGATGGTCAAGAATCGCTACCCTACCCCGCAGATAGATGATCTCTTTGACCAGCTGAGGGGAGCAGGTTGGTTCTCGAAGATCGATTTATTGTCGGGATATAACCAGTTGAGGGTGAAGGAGGGTGAAAACTCGAAGACGGCCTTGAGGTGCAGATATGGCCACTTTGAGTTCATGGTTATGTCGTTCTGTGTTACGAACACACCAGCTATGTTCATGGGACACATGAACTCCGTATTCCAGGAATACATGGATCGGTTCGTAGTTGAGTTTATTGACAACATCCTGATCTACCTAAGATCAATGGAGGATCACGCTGAGCATCTAAGAAGGATTTTATAGGTCCTCTGATAGCACAATCTCTATGGGAAGTTGTCCAAGTGCAAGTTCTGGAAGCGATAAGTGCATTTCATTGGGCATGTGGTGTCCGAGCTGAGAATAGTAGTGGACCCATCGAAGGTCGAGGTGGTTGTTTCTTGGGTAGCACCCAAGAATGTGGTAGAGGTTTGTAGTTTTCTCAGGCCGGCAGGTTACTACCAGAGGTTCATGAACAACTTCTTTCGAGTTGCGGCACCCTTGACAGCCTTGACCAAGAAAGACCTGGCTTTCGAAAGGGATGAGCAGTGCGAGGCACCCTTCACTTATCTGAGGGAGAGGATGGTTAGTGCCCCTGGGCTGAGGTTTCCAGAAGAATGGGCAGCATATGAGGTGTTTTCTGATGCTTCAGAGCAAGGCCACAGATGTGTGTTGATGCAGCTGCATGTGGTGATTTCTTAAGGGTCTAGGCAGTTACTCCCCATGAGCATAACTATTCCACCCATGATATGGAGCTTGTGGAGGTCATATTCACACTAAATTTATGGAGACATTACCTCATCAGGGAGCGCTTCGTGGTCTTCATCGACCACATGAGTTTGAAGTATGTTTCTCCCAACGGGACCGGAACATGCGGTAGCGAAGGTGGTTGGAATTCCTTCAAGACTATGACTTAAATATTTCCTACACCTCTGGAAAGGGGAACGTGGTGGCTTACACTTTGAGCAGGATGTAACACAAGGATGCGGTTCGAGAGTCGACAGATGCTTGGAAGGTGATGGAGGAGTTGGATGCCCTCCACCTGGATGTGAGGATGGATAGTGGTAGAGGTTTCCTGTATCAGATGACAGTGTCTTCTTCTCTACTGCGGTAGGTGGAATAGTCTTAGTGGGGAGGCCCATAAAGAGAAGTGGTGCGTGACCAGGATAACCAAGGTGATGCTTCAGAAGGATGGGCAGAGGATGGTCAGAATTAGATGCTTTTCCGAGTGAAGTTGTTCGTTCCATAGGCGAATCGTGATAGGGTTCTTGGTGAGATCCAAAACACACCTCTAGCAGTGCACCCAGGTGTTTCCAAGATGTATTAGGGCCTGAGGAGATAGTTTTGGTGGCCTGGGGTAAAACGGGCAGTAGTAGAGTTCGTAGAAAAGTGCCTCGTGTGTCACTAGGTGAAGGTTGAACACCATGTCCCATGCAGATTGTTATAACTTTTAGATGTTCCCAATTGGAAGTGGGATGACATATTGATGGATTTCATCATTGGACTACCAAAGGTTCAGGGAGGCTATGACTCTATCTTGGTACTGGTGGATCAGTTGACAAAATCGGCCCACTTTCTGGCAATCAAGGAGTTGAGTGTAGTGGATGCTTTAGCATGGAGATACATGGATGAGGTATCGAGATTGCATGGAGTTCAGAGATCTATAGTCTCAGATAGGGTTGCGTGGTTTACCTCACGAGTCTTGAACGGATTACAACATGATTTTGGCACCCAGCTACGTATTAGCATTGATTTCCATCCCCAGACAGGTGGAATGATAGAGCGCACCATCCAGACGTTGGAAGACATGATACGAGCATGTATTTTGGATTTTAGGGAATTGTGGGCGTGACACTTTCCTCTGGTAGAGTTTTCCAACAATAATTGCTATCACTCTACCATTGGCATCGATACATTTGAAGCCCCGTACGGGAGATCGTGTCGCTCACCCGTGTACCGGACTGAGGTTGGGGAAGCAATTGTTCTGGGACCGAAAGTGGTGTACAACACGACGGAGACGGTCTAGCTTATATGTGAGAGGATGAAGGTAGCTCAGGACCGGCAGAAGATGTATGCCAATGATAGATGGAGACCCTTAGAGTACGGGGACGGGGACCATGTATTCATGAAGGTCTCCCCTCATCGTGGACAACTAAGGTTCAGTAGGGGGAGAAATCTCTTACCCAGATTCATCAGACCCTTCTAAGTGTTGTGGCGGGTCAGAGAAGTGGCTTATCATCTAGCGTTACCACCTTCGCTAATGAGGATACAAGACTTCTTCCATGTGTCCCAGTTCCGTCAATATCTACATGACGATTCACACATCCTTGACTGGGGAAACATAGATATCAAAGACAATGCAACATTCGTGGAGCGACCAATGATGATGGAGGATCGTAAGGAGAAGGTGCTTCGTGGAAGAACCATTCCTTTGGTTTGTGTGTTGTGGAGGCATGGTGATCTTGAAGAAAGTACCTGGGAATGGAAAGCAAAGATGCTTTCCCAGTACCCCGAGTTGTTTTGAGTTTTGTCTTGTTCTATTTTTTACTTGTTGTGATGGAACAATTTACATTTTTAACTATGGAATGCATGGTTTTCCTTATTCTCTAGATGCATGTGAAATGTCCTGACAGCGGGAAGGGGAGGACCCGATCCCTAATCAAGACGCATTAAGGTGGATGTGATTAAACCCGTGCGGGCGAGTCAGTGCTGCCTAAAGAGGATAATATCTTGACATGGAGGAAGAAACTCCCAAACCTATATGACTGGAAATCTTTACCCCTTTAATATTGCATGGTTGCTTGAGAGAGAGGTGTTTCTAGATGTTGGAGGGGTTCATTCCTACGAGGTATCATTCGAGGTGGTTGTTTGGAACCCACTTATCTTTGGGTATGGGTTGATTCTTAGGGGAGATAATAGTTTGACAAGTATCTGATGTAATGACCCAGACCTTCATAGCCAATCCCTTTCCCAAATTCCGGATCCTAGGGGTGACATCTCGGCGGTAGGACGTCATTCAGGTGTGCGATCGATTGGCATGCCCGATCGGTGCGACCGATCGGCATGACCCATCAGCGCCACTGATCAGAGCGAACCATTGGCGCCACAGATCGGCGCAACCCATCGGCGCCACCATCGGCAGCACCGATCGATGTCACCCAGCTTGTCAGGATTCTCTTCTACAGTTTTTCCCGTAACTCCTCTTATGGGCTCTTCAACTCTTCTATCAAGTGGTTCAAAGCCATTTAAAATTCTATAATTAATACCAAATAAATCCCTAGATAATAAAAATTAATTACTACGTGTGTAACCACCCAACTGTGTGTGAAATCAAGCTCTAATGTTCCAGGCGTACAAAATTACCATATCCCGTAACAACGGGATCTTATCTATATATCACAAGGGATGTCCTTTTTCCTCTTCTTACTTTGGTTGGCTTAATTCGTCCCCTAGTGAGCCTAGAATCCCTTCTTCCCGTGGCTTGTGTTGTGACCCTGCTGGAGCTTTCCGCTCACCCTTGGAGTCCCCAACCATCCTTCCCGGCATGTCGCGCATCCCCTGTTCCTAGAATGTGGAGAGAAACTTCGATCATTGATCAGTCATTTAGGGTTTTCCTTCGCCTCTCTTTTCTGTGTATCATACGGGGTGGGTACACTTTTCTCTCTGTGGGAAATGATGAAACATAACATAATTAAGATAATGAACGTACTTTTAAAGAATTAAGGGGGGTGTGATCAATGTTCTGTTGTACTCTTTTTTTTGAAATGTGTTACGAATTGTGTGGGCCTATGCTCACTGAAAATCATGGTCGTTGGTGGTCTTTCCATTCTCACTAATGAACCATTACTCTGATGGTGATTTAATAACATAAATATAGGAATTGGTTAATCACTTACACTCGGCTAGTTGAATGAATGTTCAGTAAAACAAGAATCCATGTGTGACCACCCCGGCTAACTAACAGAAAGAGGAAAATAGTAAATGATGTGCTTGAAACCAGACGTTTCCTACTCTGTTTTGGTAGTAGGTGAATTGTTCTGTTTATTCTCTTATGGGTGATGTGGGAGGGGATGGGATCCACCGATGTTTCACGGTTGCTAGTTGTGAATACGGGGCTGTGGTTACTCCTCTTATATCACGAATTGGGGTGGATTCCTCTTCTGTTGTGAAACCTTTCTATCCATAGTTCTGGGGATGTGAGGGATGTATCTTGAATCCTATATTGGTTCCAATACTTGGAGGGATCTCACTTTGATGTGAATTTACAGGGGAACTGGGTGTGAATCCTTAAATGTCTATTTGGCCATTTCTTGTTCCTGTTAGTTTCCTAGTAGTGCAGAATTCACCAAAATGGGATCATTTGAACATGAAAACAAGAATGGTTGAGTGGGAAATTAGTTTGGGAATGAGTTGTGACTTGGTCGTGAGTGTTGTGGCTTCTTTTTGAATGAATAGAAACAAGGGTGTTTGTGCTTATGTTTTGGAACCCCTAGGTTGGGATGAGTGTTTTTTACATATAGATATATCTATAGCTTTTAGGATACTTATTCGCACCACACCCAAGTTGAGCACTTACTGCCAAACAACCCATTTCATGGGGAGGGGTTTTTTTCCAATGCTCTTATGAGTGACTGGTTATTATCTCCTTTTTTGTTCCCTTTCCCGAATAGTCGAAGACCCTTCGGGGAGGCTGTGATGGCCTGAAGTTCATTATTATCCCAAGAATCATCGGGTAGGGTAGTTTTGGTGGTTGGCCCAGGTGTTTATGGGTAAGATGTTTCCCAATTGTCTTCGGGATGAGGCTCACGTGTCATCTAAAGTGACGGTAGTTTTCTAGCCCAGGTGTTTGCGGTCATGGTTACATGTGGGTTTTGTGGCCTAGGTGTTTGCGAGCGGGATGGTTGCTGTGGCCCAGGTGTGTGCAGGTGGGGTTTGGCAGTGGGACTACAATGAGGTTGTGGCTCAGGTGTGTGCAGGCAGGTGTGGTAGTGGGACTATGGTGAGAATGGTGGGATTGGTTCGATGTGTAGGATGCCTTCAATAACCAGTGGGAAAGATGCGCGGGGTACCCAGATAACGTCGTTCTATTACTATACATTACATTCCTTGTGTTATTTGGTGGAGTGTTCCTTGGTAAGACTTGGGTGGATAGTTTTTCCTTGCTAGGTGGTTTGGTTTTTCTTTTTTCACAGGGCATTAGAATGCCTCTGCACTTGTGTACGAGAGTCTTTGGTTTTTCCCTATTGAGTGTACTTGTATACTTACCCTACATGTATAAAAAAACTTTTAGGTTTCAAGGACAATTTAGGGATCGTGCTTGGTCGTACTAGCTCGGATGGTGGGGCGGTTGCTATTGTCATTTTCCATTTCATGGTACCTTACTTTTGGAGTTTTATGGCTTGTGCCTTTTACTATTGATAATGCATATGAGAATGGGTTACTTTTGGATTTACCTTTAATTTCACCTTTGGTAGTGTTGGGGTTTCTATCTTATCTCTCGATCCTATAAAAATAAAAACGGTAATGCCTTTCATTTTTTGTGAGATTCTATGCCCTTTGTGCTGGTCGCCACTCCGGGACCTATTGGAGGTGGGTTTCTTGGGTCATTATCTCTCCTTCAACTTAAAAGAGGAAGGTCCTGTCAATCTGCTGACACTTCCCTCCTTTTGGTGAAGGTGGGTCATAACATGCATTTTCCAATGTTAGGATTTGCCTAAGGAAATAATACCAACACGAGTTTGGTGGTGGTCTATAATTTTTAATCCGAGTATGCGTTCCTGAGTTATAATCATTTGAAAAATAAAAAAAATTATTTAATTATTTTTTATATGGTTTTTCCATTTTTGGGAAATATCACTGGAGGCTTGTGCCAACTAAACTAAAGCCATGCCGTTGGTAAAACTATCAATCAAAATGCAACAGTGCCCTCAAATTTATTACCCAGGTACCCGTTTAAGAGTTATTCCACTTTTTCTGGAAAACCCCAACATAGTCTATTTTAAACGTAACGTTTTTTTTGTGGATCATTATAGGCACTCCATGCCTCAGAATCACATTCCATCAAATTTCATGGCCTCAAAATAATTCAATATAATTAATATATATATATATATAGAAATTAAATGACATTATATGATATTATCAATGATATTATAAAATATAGTCACCATGTACCTCAAATATTTACTATGATAATTATATAATCCAAATAGAAACATTTTATAGGGAAAAAATACCAATGTGACAATTAAATTTCATCTTATATTAATCCGAGGGAGTAGTTTATACTTGGAATGTATGGTGAAAATATATCAAATTAGAAATATTGTGATCTCCCAACCAATCTCTCTAACATCTAGTCAATAAATGGGATTGGGAAATCATCTTTTCGAGTTACCTGATTCAGTTTTCTAAAATATGTGAACATTCATAGCTATTCTAAACTCTCAAGATGATTAATTCATTATTTTTATTCCTCAATGTGGATAGTCTAGTTTTTTTAACTACATGAAGGGGGATAACCCATTATGATTTTGAAATGGGGTATATAATTCAAAATTCCCAGTGCTTCTCAATATCCTTCTTCAAAACCATCATCAAGGTTATATTTTACCTCATTTGGGTCTATCTAATAGGTTCAGAATCTCTCTCAAGATTAATTCTATGTGAGCATATTTTTGGGTTTATTACTGCTAAATCACCTATGATACAACCAAATTCATGTTCATTCTATCTCAAAATATCTATTAAATATTATTCTATGGTTTCAGATAGATTGTTTTTCCAATTATCACTGGTAAATTATCTTTCTTCAGGAGGTGCATTCAAAATTAGTGGGGAGTGATTTGAAATCATGATCTTGGGGCTGATTAAGGGAAAAAAATAAATTATGGTTCCCTAATTCAGAATTTTGGACCTCCTACAAACCAGAAGTCAAATTAACATCATCATTTAACAAATCATGAAAGAAATCATATTTCTTCCACTTCATGCAACATAAAATTATAATCTCTAGTATTTTTTGTATTTATATGTCTAGTAATATTTTACATGGAAAATTTATCTCCCAAGGATACAAATTCATTGTAAATACTTGATTATTAAATTTTTTCAGTACCGATATCTTAAGTGGGTGAAAAGTGTGAATGGTCATCTGATGGGTGCCTCATGCAGTATAAAATATTTAATTGGATAATGTATTCTCTAAAATCTACAGTTATTGTCCCTTCATGTATATTGATAATGGATTTTATATCTTTGAATTTTGTCACCTAGAAATTATGGGTGAGTGAGATGAGGTCCTATATTAATCCATATTCACCACAAATAGGTAAGCTAGGAATAAGATATCACTTAATATCACAACGACGTCCTTGAGAACTCATTTTGGGAAAACAATGGATCTATTAGCATGATGAAATAACTTGTGGATGATATTCATGTCCCCCATCTGTATGTTATTTAATATCATGTGAGAAAAAAAATTAAATGAAACATCTAGATCACATAAATACATTGATATGTTTAAATATATAATGGTGGATTGAATGTAAAATTCCCCTGTATCATAACATTTGGATGAAAACTACGGTGTTATTAGGGTTGAGACACTTCTTCCCAAGTTTAACGACTCAATACCATGAAGTATAATTTTATTTGATCAAATATTATTTAAACAATTATCCTACCATGGATTATTTTTTTGTAATTATAATATGGTAAATTATTTTCCACATTATGGAATGATAAAAAAATGTTTATTTTTGAAGTTCTTATTAATGTAATCTCTTTGATTCAATCATCCATGGTGTGAATATTAGTGGTAAAAGTTTCATATCCATTTTAAACATTTTAATTGTTTTTTTTACTATTTCTCCTTGGACTATTATTCTCAAAATTATCTTTGTTTTCTTCCACTTAGTGAATTTTCAAATTATTTTCAGAATTCCCAACATCATTCTCAGTTAGAAAAGGAGGTCTTGTTTAATGATCAAGGGTTTCTGATAGTGGGTGTTATATTCCACATCATTTTTATATCATTTTGAAATTATCAATAAAATTTGTAATTGTGTGGGTTTATATTATTCATGTGTCTTTTATAATATTTTCCCATAATTTCTCACTTTTTTATCTATCTTCTAAAACTTATCTTCATGACCATTAACCATGGACTATAGTTGTGGAATAAGAGGTTGTGTGATGGTTTATATTTTTTGGTAGGGCATTTGGAATGTGGGTAGTTGGTTTTTATGAGGATAATTATAATATTTATTTTATCTAAATGGTGTCTGATTTTGGAATTTTTGCTAGAATGGGGGTTTGTTTGGAATTATTTTATGTTGTGGGGGGGAATTGATTTTCCTAATTTTAGAATCCATATTGGTCATGATTAGGATATGTACATACTTAATTTAGTTGGAAAATTATTTTCTGAATATATTCTATAGAACATTACATTCCATTTACATCAATACATTGGTATGTGAAATGATCTTGTTATAAGAATAAAACACATACCATTCTAGACTTTTTTTGAACTCTATTGTTTTTATGCCATATATCTCACAGAACTAGTTTACTATTAAATCTTATTTTCTAATAATGGAGATTTATGAGATGTTCTTGCCTAATGAATAACTCTTATTCTAGTACCTATTATACCACACTATTGTGAGTTATGAGAAATATTCATTGTCATTCCCTAGGCTCCATTTGATGACTTGTCAATTAAGGCACATGAAGTTGATTCATTCAAAATGTTTTTGTCATTTTATAGCAATACATGGTAAAATAATAAAACTATGTTATTACCCTCAATTTCTTAATGTGGGAAATTGGCCCATATATTCTTAAATCTCTCATAGTACTCATAAATTGCTTCCATTTATGATTTTCTGATGGAATTTATTTTCTTTCTAAAGGACGTGCTTATGGATTTGGGGACGAAACTATACTTTAAGAATCATAATATGTCATTAAAATCATCCACATATTCTATTTGGTGTCCATAATAAAATTATTTGTCTTCTTCTTCTAATGAAAATGGGAATCCCTTCTTCTTTACTATCTCTTTAGCTACTCCTTGGGGTCTAAAATTACGGAGTACATATGTAAAATCATTAATATGTTTGTTTGTTTCTTCTCCATCTAGGTAATGAAATTTTGGAAGTAATACGACCATGTTAGGTTTCATCTAAAAAACGTAAAGCATTATCATGGAATTTTTATTGTTTTGGTTAAGGAATTTTGATGCACAATGGTGTCTGAGGGTTTTGTTATGATTTCCATCCATGATGACAGACTCTTAAAGAACACATAATGTTTCACTCAATTATGCATGAAAATTTTCCTCACTTTTTTTTAAAAATTAATATTCATATGTATATTAAAAAAAGATCAATCAATTTCTAGATCTAGGGGGAATGTTCTATTTTAGTTTTTCTAGTCACCCAATTCGAAAACTAGATTGCTGGAACTAGCTCCCCAAAAATGATGCCATGTTTTTACATTCACATATCATGGGGTGTTTTTGATAAAAAATTACTTCCATAGTTAATATAGAATAAAATGTTCAAACTAGGTTTTACCCATAGAGAAGTGAAAAAAAATTTCCACCTTTAATTTAGTAGAAAAAGTGTATTTTTTGAAATTGATTTATTATAGAAAACTAAGCCAATGAAATAGAAGAAATAAATTAAAAAAATTATTGTAAAAATATTCCCAATGAATTTGATTGAGAATAGTCATATGAGTAGGGTGATCATGTTGGTTTAGTTTTCTCATTTTGTTTCTATCATGGTTCCAATTTATCCTATCCTCCTTTCCTATATTAATTAAAGTGTGATTCCATAATCACTTCCTCCAATTCCATTGGTCATATGGTAATAGTGAGAATAAATCATGTCAAAATTATATATTATTATAAACTCCTTTAAATGATTTGGAGATATTTTCATCCAATATCACTGACTGACATATGGAATTCCCAAATGGATATTGTTATCAAAAAAAATCAACAATTCCCACTACACCTCCCGGACATACTAATGATCGATGAGTATTTTTCTACTATGAACTGGTCTATTCAATCATATATAAACAAAACTTATGGGAAGATATAATTATCATATTCTATATAATTAACAATATCAAAATATAAAATATAATATTATCAAAAAGTATAATAAAAACCACTATTAGATATTGAAATCAAATTTTTAGAGGAGATAAAAAAATTATTCCATGAAGTACAAGAACTCATCCATTAAAAAAGTGAACATCTCCTTCCACAAATAAATGATATGTTTACCCGCCCCTGTAAAGCTAATAATAGAATAATGTGGATGAATAAGGTAAAAAAACTATGAAAAAGGAAAGAGAGATATGTATGATTTTTTTCTAATTGAGAAAATGTCCTCCTAAAGTTGTCTTATGTTTTTAAAAAAAATATAGATTAAAAACATCACAAGAAAATCATATAAGTTATTATAAATTGTGTTTTCTCTTGAACCATTAAATATAAATGTGTTTGGACATGTGTAATATAAGTTATATCCTAATTAATGAATCAATTATTTCCTAGAGGAAGATACCCTAAATCTTTCACCACATTAGAGCATTTAATGTTTGAATTAATGGGATAATTCCACTATGAAATTTAATTTCGAACATTATTATTCATGTAATATTTCAATGAAATATATAAAAAATTTATTTTACAGTTTTTATCTTGATATTTTGTTTAGTTACTAAGATGGGTTTTATTCTGTTGGGAAGAAATGTTTTTCAAATTGATATATTTTTTTGGGAATTTGGAAGTTTCATTTATCTATAGTTCTGGAATAAAAAATTCAATCCCAAAAAAAATCATAGATTAAAAATCACTCTAATTGGAATAATACTGTAAAATTTATGCTCAAAATAAAAAATTTATTAAAATATATTAAAATTACATAATTATGATATTTTTCATTTTTTATCCAAAATACACCAAAAATAATTAAATGATGCAAATCAGAGCCTATTGTTATGTTATTATCAATTAAATCATTGAAAAACATATGTAAAATGATGAAAATATTATCTTTACATGTATACTGTTTTACAGTTTATTTAGAATCAGTGTTCCTTATATAAGAGCCTATGAAAGTGATTGAATTAATTTAAAATGTAGTATACGGTAAAAAATATGTGTGTTATATTCTTCCCTATATTAAAAAATTTCATCCTTAAAATATATACAATTTGGCAACATAGAAATATTTTAGTAGTTTGTCATCATATGTTTCTCAAGTTCCCACAACACCTCTATTAGAATATGATTTCACTAATGTATCATTACCATATGAAATTTCAAATTCCAAAAAACATGTTCTCATGTATGAATAATTTGGATATTATCTTGATGTGAAGATATATTATACTCCCATTTAATTTTATTGAGTTCATCATCTGTGTAAATCCTTAATAATGATATAAGGAACATTTCATTCACATTAAATAAACATAGATGCATTTCCAAATAGATATCCACAACGATAATTTATTCATGGATTTCCAAAGGACCAATGTAATTTGGGCTGATTTGCCCATTATTATTTCACATTATACCACCCTTCCATTGAGATAACTTCTAGAAAATATGATCTCCCACTTGAAATTTTATAATCCTTCCTCTTTTTTTTGAAAAAATTGTATTTGTAGTTTTTAGCTTCATTGATATGGTTTTGAATATATATTGACATTTTCATTCTATCATCTATAATATATGGGGAATCAACATTTCTTTCACTAAATTCATATAAAAAAGTTTGTGTATAACATATCTATCCTTGTAATGCTTCAAAATATTACTTTTGAATAAATTAATGGAAGAAATATTTATATGAGAACTATACTAAAGATAAATATGGATCCCTAATACCTAGAAAGTCATGAGAGCAAGACATAAACACATATTCTACTGTTGGAGTACTCAATTCAAATGATCTATCAGTTTGAGGGTGATTAGAAGTTATCAAATTAAGGATGGTATCAAGATACTCCAAAATACATTTCTATAATTTCAATGTATATCAAGGGATATAATTATACACAATTTAATGAGATGTACTATAAATTCTTATAGATCCATTAATATAGATTCTTTTAGGGCTCTACATAGGTAAATCTTCTCCTACAACCCATGTTGAAAAATTATTTATAGGGATCATTGGTGATCCATTGTTGATGTCCCTCATAATTCCATTACAACTACACATAATAATAGGAATAGGATTCATAAATCTTATTATATGATACCTCTTAGAATTTACCTATTGAAAAACCAGACAACTTGAGATATCGTAATACATTTCGATCCTCACATTGTACCCCAATTTTTTTCATTTTGATCTCTATAAATCATAGTGATACTAGGATGTATATATAATATTGTTCTATGATAATCCTACGAAAAACTACTGTTTTATCTCAGTTAGAGATGGAAAACACATTATCATTCAAAATTTCATACCACCATCTTCATAAATAATGTCTAAAAATTATACATCTTGAATGAAATTAACTATATTTATGATTCTCATCATCTAGAGAGATATTTTTACCTTTTATTAAATTTTGGTTTATTAATCATTTGAAAATATAGTTTTGTATCCCCTTCTATAAAAATCCCCATTTTCATTTTTACCAAATCCATGAACATATGATCCTGCTCAATTTTCATTTTTTAGGTGCTTCATGATCACTCAAACCCAATACATCGACCACATTATTTAACATTACTATGTTTTAGTTGTAGCATTCCAGCCCTGGGGAATTGGAAAAATAATTTATTTACATAAATATAGTTTATTGGTAATCCATAAGGTTTTTTATTTAGGAGTATTGAACCAAAAACGAATTTATCATATTTTAGTGATTTTATAAAAAGTTGGTTTTATATAATTTTGTGAAATTTAGAGCATGAATCATTTTGATTTTATTTATTTTAATAAAATTGATAAATCATTGAATGAATTGGATTTGGATAGACTCAGTGTTGTACTACTATGGTTTTGAAATATTTCCCATTTTCCTTTTGCGTGTTGGTATGAGAGAGATTAATCTTATGATTCGTCTCCCCATTGACCAAATGGTCATGATGAGAGTATTCATATCTTAAGCCTAGGGTTGTTCTACCATTCTATAGGTATGAATGGAATTAAAGTGTGTTGTCTCAATTATCTATGTAAATCTCTATCAAAAAATTTTTATTCCATTATAACCCAATATTTACATCATATAGTTTTACAGACATCCTAACGATCATCAAGAAGTCACCACCCTACCCTAATCTAAACCAAAATAAAATTATAATAATTGGACGGTGGGATAAATGGAACATCATCCATTTAAATTAAAATTAATTGAATGAAAAATCAGAATCAATGAATTATACATAAATCATTAATTGTATCTTAACCATATTCATCAGATATCACATAAAGTGAGTGGTTGTTGGAAGGATATTTCATCATATAAAAATGTTGATGTGTACTATACAGTCTCAATGTTACATTGTGAGTGTTCCTTCATAGACACTGATGATAATCTTTACTCTCATGATTAATGGCCTCCGTAGGATGATGAGAGAGTTGTTATGTGCTTTACCATTCTACATAGTGAGTATATATATGTATACTAGAAAAATATTATTTTACTCACACTATAATATATTATACAACAACTTCTAGAAAATGGTTGATTTATTTGGTAATTGTATAATATCCATGTAGGATCAATTATGTAATCATCAAGGATAAAAATACCATGTGAGGAATTTAATTTGTTTAAGCACCTTGATAACATAAAATTTTATAAAAAATAAAGTTCTAAAAGATTATGAAATATATAATTCCCTTAGACAATGGAATTTTTATGGTATTGGTGGTGTGATTAAACTGAGATTCCTATACCCGTTTTTATTTTCTCATTTCCCACCAATAACATTTTTTCATTTCAAACTTATTAAATTTGAAATAATTTGTATTTTTTTGATGGATTCTAGTAGTGGGAAGTCGATTTTAATTTAAGAGTTTGTTTTCTAAATTTACTATTTCATTTTTACATTTTCACCCTTCTTCAACTAAAAAATCATATCATAAAGGTTCTTGGATATTATTTTCTCCCTTTATTATTTTACAAAATCTGTTTCTACTCATTACATACTAAAAATTGTTCGGTTTCGTTCATTGTCGTTTTCCCTTTCTTTTACATGGATGAGGTGAGCTTAAAAAGGATACTCAAAATCATCATCGTTAAACTATTTAGGTGGATGAATATTTTTCCCTTATCTTGCTATAATAATTATCACGCATTCCATGGGATTAAGAAATAAATGTTCTTTTAGTTATCCTTATGTCATGTTCATAATATATATAAAAAATTATAATTGATCTATTATCTTATCAATATTATCTTCCAATCTTTAAACACTGGATCATTGGTGTTGGTATTCAGTTGATGGTTCACTAGGGGAAAGATTCACATAGAAAAATTTATACAAAGGATGGAGTTTAAAGGATTGTTATTGGAAAGGAGGAATAAATTATTTCATAAATTATGGAGGGTTATAATATTTCTTTTATTATATTAATATATTAATTTTTAATTTATTTTCATAAAATGGAAGGATTGAATTTCTTCCAATTTACATGGTTTAAAGGATTCAACAAAAATTTCAGTCTATTATAATACAATTCAATTGTTGTTGTAAAGATTATTAGCGGACCATAAACCATATTGTTGGGGAATGGATAATTGTCCATTTTTTTGTGTCACAACCATATATATTAGTACAATGTAAATTTCCTTAGCTATTTTCCATACAAGGGTGATGATGAATCAGAAGCATTTACCCAATGGATGCCTCTGGGGTCCATACATCAAGAGCTGAATAACTGTGAGTTCTGCAAATTTAATTGGTGAGACCTCTGGAAATTAATGGTGATTTCTTTGTCAAGTAACCTCCAAACATGCCATTGAGAAGATTTAAATCACTATCGAGTAGGTATTGGTAGAAGAATATGATGATGTGGTTCTCAACCATAGTATGATGTGGGCCGATGGCTTTGAGTTTCTTGAACCTCTCCTAGTAATCATAGAGTGTTTATGTGATTGATTGATGAGTATTATAGATACCATATCTAAACATCATGATTCAATATGTAGAAAAAAATATCAATACGAAGTACCATTTCACATCCTCATAGAAATTGAATTATCTTAGTTGTAGAATTTAAAAACAATCATTTGCAGAACCCTCTAGTGAAAATGGGAACACTCTCCACATGAATTATTCCACTATGACCCCTCAAAGTCTGGAATTAAATCATACATGAGTAAATTACTAAATATTTAATTTATTTAATTATCTTAAAAGACCATGTAAATTTGGAAGAATTTAAAAGATGTCAATTTTCAATTAAAAATCATAATTTAAGGATGGGATAAATATGTTATTTTTTTCTTGAGAATTGCTGTGCATATAGGTTTTGGATGGGATATTTATCCACTATATCCATTTTAGAGTAAACATTGAATGTGTCACTTGAATATTATAGGATTACTTCATACATATATTTTTTAATTTTTTTACTCAACTGGGTTAATGTTCATTCAATTTTATGATCAAATTTAATTATATTATCATCTGCATTACGGGTCATACAATTTTGTATTACATTTGGATGATTATAGAAACATACTCCAAAAAAATTGTGCTATGTTTGATGCATTATTAATATAGGGTATGTAAATTTTTTATTATATTAATCATGTATATTATTGGGGTTGGATGTTAGGTATTATTTTAAGGAGTAGGACACACAAAATAGGCATGACACTTTTTATTGATATTAAGAAATTTTGTTTTTAATTACATTTTAAAAAATTAGATTAGGAGTAGTTTTGTTTTATTTATTTTTAGAAAATTGAAAAATTATGTAACCAGAGTGGGTTTTTCTAGACCTATTGGGATGCTATCACAGTTTCCAAATATTACCACTTTTTATTCTACAGACAAGTAAGAGATAGATTTATTGGGCAAGTAATCTCTCCACCTTGGATAGATGGCTATGATGAGATTATTAATATATAATAATTCATGATTTTTACCCTTATTCTTGAGTGTGTGGAATATTATTAGGTTCTATTGGTTAATAATTTAAACCATTGGCAATCAAATCTATTTCCCAAATATACCAATATTTCTAACATACTATTTTATAGATCTGTTGTCGATCGTAAAAAACTCCCCACCAAGAATTATTCTATTACACCGTCTACCAAGCATAATCGAGTGGAGATAGAAATGGATCATCAATAAAACAAATTCAAATTCATAGAATCAAAATCTAAAACAAATAAATTCAAAATTGAAAATTTAATTAAATAATTGAGTCCATATATAGAAAGAATTGAGTATTTTATTTAATTATAGAACACAATATCATAAATGTACAAAGGTCTTATCTCCCCATTTCTAAATAAATTTAAAAAATTACCACTCCATGTATATGGTAGATAATTTGATTCAAGATACAATAAGGAATGACTGTAAAATAGAAAATAAGGTAGTAGCACAATGTAGTAGCAGCACATCATTCACTGATTCCTTTTCCATTCGATCTTCTATCAAATACTCCTAGCCTATTTTTTATTATCATGGAAGAGCCTTATCCATTAATTACATGTGAAAATAAAATATATCCTAGACAATCCTAGGGTCACATGAGTTTTATAAGTCATAAATGAGAGGCACTAGTCATAGTTTCTCATCAATGATGACATTTTTAACGAGTACTAAGGGATTTATGTCATGAATGGAATTCACAATGTGTAATGTGAGAGGCTAGAACATTGGTTTTAAAATTATTTCACATCATCAATAGCGGATTCAGAACATGTAATGTGTTGGGATGAAATTTTCATGTCATGTTTGATAGACTATTTCTTATTTTTTATTATTTCATGTTACATATCATGAATTTATTACATGATGTGTAATGTTGTTTTCTATCCCTTTTCACTATGAATCATCCTGGTTCCTCATTCATGAGTTGGGGATTCTGTATTTTATTTTTCCTTGCCTTTGCTCCATCATTAGACTGGATTTTAAAAACTATTTGTCATGCCATGCCGTGATGTTTCGTGGATCTAAGTGTTGGTGTCTCTGTATATTTTTCTATTTGTTATTGAATTAGAAAACTTTTTGGTATCCTTCCATAAATTAAAAATCAAATTATAGTAATAAAAATAAATTAAATTTTGAAAACAATATATTTTATATAGAAGAAGTTATGAAAAACATGAATATCCCCGTAGTGTGTTGACTAATGAATGTCCTTGAGTAACTCAAGCCATTTTCGTTTCCACATGTTGAAAATTGTATATGAAAATATTTTTTCAAACTCATATGATCATTAAATATCTCAAAATTGTATACATAGATATAATATCTTTATATCTTCAAATAACAAATTACATCTACCAGCTCAAGATTTGAGGTAGGATATTTCAGTTCCTGAATCATTAACCACATTGAAGCGTATGAAATAACATTATAATTATATTTATATATTCAACCATTTAACTTCTTTAATGTATGAAAATATATTAAAATCCCAGAATTTCCATTTAGAATAGCATAAATTAGAGAAATCACTAATCAACTATTAAATTCCTTAAATATTTCTCCAAACCAGTTTGTCCATATAAGATTAACTCCCATTTGAGTAATCTTGATTAATGGGGTATCCAATTATAAAATAACATAGAAAAATCACTTATAGTAACATTCCTAAGAAATTAAGTAACATAACATAGTTATGTTCACTAGGGTTATCCATTCATGGAATACGAGTTTCATCACATGATCATTTGATATTCTATTTCAAATCCATAATTTCCACTTGATAAATTTCCAATAAAAATATTTTTAACTAGGAGTATCAAAAATTATTTCAAAGATATCATAATGGTCTTTATAGCTCTTAATGAATACCAATATATCATGAATAAAAACCAAAATATAATTATCAAGATATTCATTGAATAAAATATTAATATGATCCATGAATAAGGATACTTCACTAGTCAACCCATTAGGAATTACCATAAATATGGAATGTTTCTACCTCAAAAGAAATGTTTTCATTGAATATATTCAATCTATAATCGAAATTGATGATACATGGAACAAAGGACATTCTTTGAAAAATATATAATTTCATGAAGTTTATTGAAAAAATCAATGATATTATCTAGATTCTACTTGTTCATCATAGTGATATCATAGACTTCTCTATAATAAATACACAACATCATTGATACATCATTTTTTATGAAAAAAATAAGGGATCCCCAAGGTGAAACACTAGGGAATATATATCACTTATAACACAACACCTCTAGTTGATTCTAATAATAAAATAATTTATAGTGTCTATTATGTAGTAACTCATTTATATTGGTCTTTAATAAGGGATTAAATCAATGGAAAACACAATATCATGATCTGGTGGATGTCTAGGTAAATCCATTGAAAATTCATAAATATATTCTTGTATAATATTAGAAACATCTATTTTATGATTATCTTTTTCATAAATATGTTGTGTCTCCACTTCATCCCTAATTATCTCATTTAGAATAAATTCATGGGGTGGATCTAAAATGGATTAGATAATGAAGTCTCCCCTTTATAGATAAGGGATTCCACAACTTCATCATGAATAATTATTTTATTTCCTTTAAAATATATGTTTTTAAAATAATTCTAACATAAGTCCATGGAAATAACTATATAAAAATAAAAAATAGTTACAATAATGAAATCAAAAATAGAAAAATTATATCTAAAATAAAAAAAAATGAGTGAATCATCTTTGTTGTGGTAAGGATTCAACAATGAGATGTTATAGATTAACCAATTGATAAGGTTATAGTATAATATATAATTTTATTAGAATTTATTAATGGTATAAATGGGTGAGAAGGTCTAGAATAAAATAAATAATTATCAGAAATTGTTGATAGGAGTAATGTACTAGACACCACAACATTTGGAATTTCATCCTCCGGGGTTGTGATCATATAAGCCTATCCTTTATCCAATGTCATTTTCTATGGAAAACACCATTTATTCCTGGGATAATAATTTTCATAAGGTCCCATTAACTTATATTTGAGTCATTGAACATTAATAGATTCTTTCATTCCCTCAATGTTATTATCATGTTATCAGTTTCCTCCATAATTGTAGAAAACTCTCATTCCCCAAAAGCATGTTCAATTTTAATTCCTTTCATATTTATTACAAGATGTAAATTAAAATATTTCCATCTTCAACTCTATTGTATTTACATTAACATACTTCTTAGAAACCATTTTATTATCTTAATTTACATTAAATCTATAAGACATGGAAATTATTTATCTATACTGATAACATATGATCCTATTTTATTTATATTATGAAATTGTATGAGATACTAGTTCCCTGATAGGGATTAGATTATGACTATCAAAGAAATGGTGAATATTCATCTATATATTAAATAACATGTTTAAAATATTCATTTTTATGCTTTTAATGTTACCTTTATTACTATTTTTTTTCTTATTTTTTTATATCCAACTCACAAATTTTCTCTCCATTTCTGGTCATTCCTCAATAGGAAATTATGATTTAGATATGTGTAAATTAAAATCCTTACATGCTATGTTTTTTATTTCCTCTACATCCCTCTTTTTTTAATTAATGGCCACCACCATGCTGAACATCCTAAGATAATATTTACTACCATGAAAACCTTCTCATTTTCATTACATCCCAAACTGAGAAATCTATTCTTCTGGGAAATTTCTATTCTCAACAACAATTGTATATGAGATCTTATAAAATTGGATGGTTTTTGAAACATGAAGTCGTATATCATTGTTACACCACATGGTGTATTAGTATGGTTATCTATAATAAAATGGTTATTGGGAATAACATTTGTCAGATACCATAATATTCATAAAATTTTACCATATTCATCTATAACTTTAGCTCAATCTTTGTTATATTAATCATGAAGGAAATATTTACATGGATTATGTAAATTGATAGTGGTTCCATTATTTATAATAGAATCCACTTTTATGCAACGTTATATAGTATATTAGTTCATGACATTTTAAATTAGAATTTATAATTTAAAAAATAGTGACACACTTAACAGAAATTGAAGAGTTTATACATTTCTAATATCAAAATCATAGACATTTTATATTTAGAAATATTATAAAAAAATTATTTCAAATATTTCATAATGGTTTGTAAGAGAATGTAAAATTTTCCAAGAATATCACCTAGGAGTGTCAAACCAGGTGTAACAAAATAACATTTCTAGATCCCCATGATCTGATTGAGTCAAATACTATTACATGATATTCAATTTTATTACTCCGATGACAAAATCTTTTGAGGGCTACATCCATTTATAGAACGAAGAAAATTATTTATTGGTAGGAAATACTTATAATATGTACTGTACCAAAAAATTATGATGTAAACCTTAAAACGACCCTAACTCCAGTATCCCACAGCAAGTTTAAACATTGATACATTGACATAAGACATAGGGAATCCTATCCTTAATGAACGAATTGTTTAGTTTTCAGGGTAAATTAAATTCTAAAATAATTTCAATATTACATTTGTATAAGAAAAATACAACATTGTTTTTTATAATATCCCTATAAATCATTCATAGTACACTTCCCAGATTCATGGAAAGGAGATGAAATAAGGGTGAGTTTAAATGCTTAGTAACAGTTACATATAGTGGAATATAAAATGAGTAAATAAAGAATGATCAATATTGAATATTCAATATGAATGTTAAATATCTAAACACAAATTACAAGTAATCATTTAAAAGACTTTCATGATTTCATAAGGAATAATTATTATGTCATAGTTAACAAGTGAAAATACATTCCATTTAATAGATACAATTGTAATAAAATTAATCCAATTACAATATCATTGAAAAAGTATCACAAATAAAAATAACTGAATTCCTAATGAAATAAATTCTTAATTATTAGACATCAAAATATAATCTATCCTGATACCTTTACTATCAAGACCTTTTAGAAGATATTTTAAAAATGATTTTTTCTTATACACTAGAAACCCATGGAACTGTGAATATCTTACTGATTCAACTCAAGTGACTACCCATACATAGAGGATACATCTCAAATCAGGCCCCACTCTATATCTCCCAAGAAGTACTCATCTATGGAATAAAAAATTTAATGCATGAACAATGTTACTTATCATAAAATTTCAATATCATTTAAGGAATATGTATTAATAGTAATTTCCCCAGCCAATCATACAAAATTAAATGTAAAATAATATATATATATATATATATAATGTTATAAAGTTTAAATAATTTCTCAATCAAGCATAAATAATAATGAAATTTAAGGGAAATTTA
The DNA here is from genome assembly GCA_963277665.1 of Viscum album. Taxonomy (NCBI): domain Eukaryota; kingdom Viridiplantae; phylum Streptophyta; class Magnoliopsida; order Santalales; family Viscaceae; genus Viscum; species Viscum album. The sequence goes on along the minus strand of OY728147.1, from coordinate 1,428,282,632 downwards.
ACATCCAATTATATATGTAATGAAAACAATTCAATGTAAACTTAATTAATAACAAATAATGAAAGAAATAGTAAATTAATACATTCCCTATTATAAAGTGTCGCAAACCATCAGATAAATAATAAGGATGGTACAATAAAATGTATCCTTAGAGGATCATATATACAAAAAATGGTTTATTTATTTGATGAAAATAAATATAATAAATATTTCATTAAAACATTATTGAGGAAAATATCATTTTCATAATAAAAAATAGTTATTTTTTAAAAATAAATGTTAAAAATATATTATGAAAATAATTTCATTTGAAAATAACCATTTAAACATATAAAGAAATAATTAAAACATTTAGTGGTCATGAAGGTGGGAATTTCTCAATCTTCCATATGTGTTAAAAAAATCAATTCAATATTTCTGTAAAATTTGAAAATATTTTTTTTGGAAAATGACATAATGATTCCCCTCCAAAACTTTTGTAAAAATTAATACGTGAGTACACATTTCATTAATAAATCTTTCTGATATTGTAAATTGTTTTTTATTTTTTTAGAAATCAGGGTTCTGTAATGAAAGAATCTTTCGAACAAAGGGAGAAATGAAGTCAAATTATATTATAGACATTTTATCATTCAATAAAAGTTATAAAGCATTTAATATCATACAATTACATGTAATGTCCATGAATAACCATAGGATATGAAATGAAATATTTTTTATTATAAGATGATCAGACAATTTCAATCAATCCAAATTAAATTATAAAAAATATTGATTAAAATTGTATAGTGAGATAAACATTTATGACCCAACCTACCAGGGCCCACATAGAATGAGATAAGATGAGTGTGACTTCCCCAATACCACCTTAAATATGGTAAAATCTAGTGATTAGTATTTAGTAGGCATAACAATCACATTGGTGCCTTGGCCTAAGGTATCTGTATACCCACACATCTCCAAGACCATATAATATTGATTTATAGAATACAACTGATTCCAAAACCATGAATTCATCTAAATATCATAATCAATGTATGAGTGTAATACTAAAATATAAAAAGGTATAAATTAAAATACCACCAAAAACTAAAAGGAAGTCCTACCAACTAGAAAGAGCGGACTAGATTAAAATGTGATTCCTTGTGTGAACCACAGGCTGTCAATACTAATGTATGCTTTGTTTTCTATTGGACAGCAAAGAACCATGTCAATCTATCAATAATCTATATAAGAGACAACACATGAATTAATATCCCATCTAAGGGTGTGTTTTAAAAGTACACAGTAGGACTCCCTAAACTCACAAAGCATGAATAATCAAGATTAGTCTGCTCTACACATGACATGGAAATCATAATATGATACATACTATAAAAAATATATGTATAATCATAGTAAACACTAATAACGAAGTTAAGGTCACAACCAAATTTCAATCCCATGACTCTTATAAATATTACATAACCATGCTCACACGGGAGAAATCACTCTGTGAGTCAGATGACACTGATGGAATCTGTCCGAGATGTTGTGATCACATAGTCCTTCCAGAATTAAGTGCTTTATGGAAATATGAATAGGTAGAAAAAAATAGAGATCATACCTAGGTACATATGGTTTAAGAATATCTAATATGAGATTAAAATTCTATTTAAGGGATCGACGCCCCTATGCATTTGGTCACACTAATTTGGGGAACCTCACCTAGTGAAAAGATGATAGAGGAACCCATCTCGAACACTACGAGGGATTCCAATTACTCAAAAAAATCCAATCACTTAGAGATAATCATAATTATTGTATCTTAACATACATCCATACTATACCCTCACTGGGAAGGATTGAGGGAACATAAATTTAAGTAAACTAGTCCTTTAAGAAGAGAACAAGTTATGGAAGTCATATTTGAAGTAGTAAACATCTTTTAGTATCTGTACGTGGTGTGTCTCTTTTGTAATAGGTGTAACAAGGTATTGTGTCTTCTTCATTTTTCAACTATCATGTAAACATAACTGTCCTGGTGTATCTGGAGTTTTTTTGTTTCGGGAAATGTCGGAGTCCACTAAATAGCCCAATTACTTTGTATGTGTCATGTACATGGCCATGTATTTTCTCAGTTATCCACCATGATACATGCCAAAATTCATAGTAGTGGAAAAACGGTGTATTACAATGTTTCTCATAGTGTGTGATATTTAACCTCACATGCAATCTGATAATTACATCTAGGTCCCCCCATATAATGTGTGTTCATCTGTTACACACAATGCAGTGCATAATTTTCTTGAATCCATGAATCATCACATAGATTCTTCGTCTATCTTTTCTGTATAGATTTCCTCCTTGAATATTTTTAAGAACCATGTATCTATGTCAAAAAAGAGCATTCACTATTATAGAACTAGATTCTATCCATCCAAATTGATTAGGAAACCATCCTCATTGATCTGTCTCATCGAAGCACATTGAAAAAATAATAAGAGATCAGTAAACATGAACCTGATCCACAAAATTTTCTTTTGTAGCATGATACCACCATCAACCTAAATGTAAATCTATGTTTTATCTCAATGTTTCCCTAAAAACATTTGTACAATGATTTATCGCTCAAAATTTTTTGAACAACCCTACAAAATAATGACAAAGATGAACGAATGATGAATAGGGGAAGAAATGATCAAGACAAAAACATGAAAAATGGTCAATTCATCCTCAATTCATTTCATTTGAAAACATAATGAATATATATAAATTAAACACCACGAGAAATCTTTAAGCTCTCATCAAAATAATCTATTACCCGAAAAACGAATGATTTGATAATCAATCTTTTAGTTGATTGTTTTTAATTCATTGTAGGATAAGAAAACAAGAAAAAATCCATATAAAACAATTTTATACCTCAATATTTATTTGATCATTGATGAGGAGTGATTCTGGTCCATTTTGGTGAATAGATCCATAAGGTCCACCGGGGCACTAATAACAAATGCACGATTCGTCGATGATCATTCACAGAATCTTCCCCAAGAGCTCCTATCTCAAATTAAAAGGTAACATGTCCAAAATAAAAATTTATTAATAACTAGGTATATATATATTTTTATTAGGTCAAAATATCAAATAAATAAAAATTAATTAACTAATTAAATAATTTATTATTTTTATACATGATGATGCTTTCACAGACTCTAAATGCTAATTTTTTATGAATAGGGCAATCCGTATATTTTAAACACAATAGAGGTATCATGTTTTTGTATCAAGACCAATTTTAGGAGTTATTATAATTTTTAATGAAAATTCTATTGTGTGATATTAGTATATTTAATATTTTTCAAATATAAATTGTAGGCTCACTAGGCCTTGGAATCTCAATCCATCTCAGTGCCTATCTTATAAAATATTAGAAGATATATTTTAAAGATTATTATAGAAAAAACAATACATCACATTATTCCCACATTTATGCATTTCATCCTGAAAAAAAATAAATAAATAAACATTCGTGGGTACTAATCTTGCACATTGGTCCCCCATACTCAGGTTCTCTCCTAAATATTCAAGTGCTTCTAACGAACATGCACCAAAGAAATTACTTTTCCATAATTGTTCTTCTACTACTGACCCCTGATCTCCATTGGGTAATCTGAAATTGTATGTCCATCATTGATGTAATTATTTCCCTATTCAATATCATGAGATGTTTTGTAAAAATATATCGTTAGTTTTGACACAAAAATGATATCATCTACCTAGTCTGAGTGTGGTAGTATAGACAAGAAATTCACCACCTTACTGAATCTATACATTTTCTAGAAAGGGATAATGAATTAAAGTGATAAAAATACACCATGACAAAATCTTTATAATCTATGTCGATGTGATACTTTCCGGAACACACGGTCTTTTTCCTTGAAACCCAATAAACTCTATCTTCAGCTTGTATATGTCTTTAGATTACTCTGTTCATTCCTTATCTACTGCTGGATGATCTGAACCTTCCACATTGTTGCTCACAAAATTCTAGGCCCATGAATGATGTGTCAGATTGACCAATCTGAACATTTAGTGTCTTATAGGGTCACCCATATATGGCCTCTAATGGATCAATTATTATAGTGAAATGATATGTTTTATTTAATAAGAAAACCAATACTGGTAGGTTATCCTATAGACTACTACCAATGCCTACCATGAAATTTCACAACATTTCCTCTAGAACCTATATAATCCTCTCAATTTTTCAATTCTTATGGGGGTAAAATGATTTTTAAATGATATTAAGTTACAAAAAACATTTTCCATACTCTTTATAAAAATAAAATGAATCATGATTCATGTAATGAAATGATCATTGAGTGAAATCTATGGACCCAGACTATCTCATCCACATAATACCTTTCCAAAATTTCTATAGAACACTACAATCAAATAGATATGAAGTGGGAAAACATATCGTTTTAATCTATGGTCACCTTGATAAAATTATTTCCTCAATATGTATGTGGTAAACCTAAAATGATGTCTATATAAATTCCATACAACTTCTTCTCTAGAACATCATGGGGTTGAGAAAATCCTCGTAGAACCTATTGATCATTTTTTAATGAAAACATGTGAGGCATCGATAGAAACAATATGCTACACCCTTCATCATTAATGGACAACAAAACTATTTTTTTGGATCTTCATACATTTTTTTCCACACCTAGATATCCAAAATAAATGATGTACAAATCTCCCTCATCTCTTCCCCCGACAATGTCACTAGTACCATCATCCATCCATAAAAATTATAATGTTCTCCAACCATTAGAAAATATATCAGGATTATTTCACATGGACATCTCTGTCAGCATGTTCTAACAAATCAGAACCTCTAATTTTAGCTTACATAACATGATATACATGTTTTTTGATAAAACCCATCGACTAAATATATGAGGATGAATCCATTTTTACAAAGGATAAATGAAATGAGGACAACTGCTCCAACAAATCATCCATCAACCGAGAACAAGATCTCTAGAAGTGAGTATCTTGAAACATGATCCCCTTAAAAAGAGTATAGACTATATCAAATTCGTAGTCCTCGAGGAATTTTATCTATTTCATTAGTCAAAATTTAAAAACCTTTGGACAGAATATATACACGATAATAATGTGATCGTATAATATGATAAACCACAAGCACATATGTTGTTTTTGACATATATAATAGGTTTAGACTACAACATCAAACATATGATCATGGGTTTTATAATTTTTCTCACGTATCCTTTACTATCGAGATCCATAGAAAATCGGAACCAACCTCTACATCAATACACAACTATGTCTGATCTAAGAAGCATTGAAAAACACTACATGCTTGACAACCTCCTCAAGGAATCTCAAGATTGGGGGTTCTCTTCATCCTCAACCTAAACTCTTAAAAAACCTATAAGAACTATTATTTCAGAACAAGAGGCTACCCCTAATAGTCATAATTAGGAAAATGTGTCTATATCATGGAGAAAAATGAAAAAAAATTCTATAGTAGCCTACCAACCAATGGAAGATCCTCACCTCCATCACACTCTTGGGTGCCTCCAAAACAAGAACTATCTTCTCCTTTTTCATGTCCAATTCTACACCATAAAATGAGATTTCATGTCCCATAATGTGAAGCTCATGAATCCAATATAGAAACATTGAGATCGCACCATAAATATGGTGTTCTTAGAGTGTGTCTAGAAATATGCACAACCGTATCAGGTTATCCTCCTTGGATACCATGTACAGTAGGATATCATCACTAAAGACCCCCAGAAACAATTCTAATTGAGACTAAAATATATAGTTCATGAGTCCAATGAAAAATTTTAGGAAATTGGTCAAGCCAAAGAGCATCACCAGGTACTCATTGTGAACATAGATACATTTGAATTTTTTCTTTAGTATATACCCTAAATGTACTCATACATAGTAATATACTGTTATGATGTCAATATTTGAGAACTATTTTTCCCTCTCAACACATAGAAGAGTTTATAAATCCTTGGTAGTGGATATATATTCTTCACTAGTACCTATTTTATGATCTAATAATCCGTTCATAACCTCAATATCCAATCTTCCTTCTTGGCAAACAATATTGGAGCTACCATGCGGGAAGCACTACATCCCACAAACCCCTTCCTCTTTAAGTCTGGAAACTACACACTCATCCCAGGACGTTCTGTGAGGTATAAATGATATATTAGAGTAGATATCATGCCCATCAATTGGTTGTAAATAATTGAAGAAGGAAATTTATTAGTTAGAAGGTAAGCATGTAATGTCTTCATGAAATATATCCACATACTCTATCACCATTACAGAATATTGAGAGCACATAGAATAAACATATCAAAGATTCATGCTATCCACGTACATAGACATCAGATTCATCCTCTTATATATGATTCCATCTAACCCCAACTATGTCATCCTCCCACATATGATGGATAACCTATCCCATCAACATGGAAAAACTACATCCAATGACTAAGATAGTCAATTTGTTCATGAACGATGTATAATGAGTACATGAATAAGATGATGTCATATAGAATCATCACAACTATAAGAAGATATATGGGGAAACTATTTAATCAACATTTCAGATAATACTCCTAAAAAATTCAATCAGTTATCGACGGTAGGAGTCTCTAAGTATAACGGTCGATCCCAGGGCTCAACTGGATCCTCTTGGTCTTGATCTAGGGATTTAGAAATAATACAGTGGCTTGAACCTATGATTATTAAAATTTTATCCATTGTGAAAAATACATATATAATATAACTAATCATCACTAGGTCCTTTATAATTGAGGTCAATATGGCCTACAACTTCCCTGAAAAATTCTCTCTAGATCCAAAAGCCTGGAGGGGACCACATATGAGTGTTGGTGAAAACAAATCAGACATACCTCTACCTCCCATTCCTCTCCATACTCCTCTACGTAATCACCACCATGTGTACCTCCATTAAAATCCCACTTCTTATTTTGTAGAAGGTCCATCCAATATATTTTTATCACTTGTTCAATGAGTTGGAAAATCCTGCATGAGATGTCCCAAACCATCACAAGAATATCACTACAACTTCATAGGATGACTTGACCCATCCGGAGAGACCTGAACTGATGAAAATTGGTCCTAATATCACATATTCAAATTTATCAAGCATATGGATCTCGAAATCTACAATAAACTATAAACTTTAAAAGAGTCAACCATTTTGTGCCCACTACTACCACCCACAACCGGTTTCTACACATCTTGAAACCTATCTTTCACCAGTGCATGATCTGTCACCCCGACATACGTTAGAATGAATGTAGGAATCACTGTAGACTAGTTTTTATTATGCATAACTCTCACAATTGTTTCCCAAAATAACATATCCCAAACCATACCAATAAAGTACCATTATAGTTTGGTAATCCATAATGAATACTCACCCCAAACATTGATACCTTTCTTGAGATGTAAAAGGTCCTAGATGCCCACTGTTCACATCATAGTTTAAGAGTAACCCTCCCTGAATGGATACTCAAAATATATACATGAAGTAGTCTCCTTATTTTATGATAGAACCAAAAATCTCCACCAATATTCTACTGGTCCATGAATAAAGATCACCTCTTCTACCACCATTTGGTGTTTAGGTGTCTTGAAAAGAATAAAGATATGAATAACTAAATAAATCCAATCTATATATTCATATGGGTCTAGATCACACTGAATCCTATGTATTCACAAACTCTGAAATGTATAAATTGTGTTCATGGGACAAAACCCGTCCACATGTACTATGGGTACCATATATTTATTGATGGGTGGTGGTACGATTAGAAAACCACACAAAGGAACTACCTCCCAATCATTCCCATTTATCATAACATATCACTGAGGGGTTCTTCATCATGATACTTCTATATAATATTAACTCTAAATCAACTTGGATGCATCCTACAATAGAAAAATGCATCGTGGACAATTGTTTTATCTAGGGAGCTGACATAGGGAGGACATTGAATCAAAACCCATTCCTATATGATGCATGTAACATTTTTTTCAATTAATCCAAGGTGTATATGTACTATGGAGAATAACAGGTTATTATAATCCTAATGTATGGATACATCAACTACTACACCAACAATTGAGTCCCTGTTCTAAATTATAGAAATTAAAACACATAAAACTATTTTGATAAAACCTAAATAAGTATCATAGCTAGAAAAAAATGAAAACTATAGAATTAATATAAAAAATCACCAGATACCAATCATTCATGAACCAAATTACTAGGTCCATCTTTGGACGTTATATGTATAGTTTTAGTGCCCCAATCACTCCTAAAATATGCAAGGGTATGAAGACTATCACAATGTAGGCATAACACTCACATGGTAAAAGGATATCTCTAGTGTATGTATGCACACTCACACATCAAATCCCATAAAATAATGAAATGTAAAATATAATTAATAAAAAATAAATTAATACTTATAAATCACATAGTATGAGTATGATTGTAATACTAGAATGAAAATAGGGACAAAGACATGCCGATCAAAAAAATGTAATTAATTCTAGACTAATATAATTAGGAGACTTTAGTAAAACGTTACCCATATTATGAATCAGGATATTTATAGTCCAATCTATGCACTATCTACTACTAGTAAACCATGAAACCCATTGAAATATTGGTCATCTTCATAATACATGACATGTATTAAAAGATCATGTTCAGGAAAAATCCATCAAGGTAACATCGAATCATAATTTTGTGGATTGTTTTTTTCTAGTTCGATTCCATGATATGTTGTAGAGTCTAGAGAGTTTGTTTTGACACATTATGTTGAAAAAAACCAAGACAAAGGAATGGATTCCCTAGATATGGTACAAAAAATTCAGTACATTGGGTGACACCTTTTCCAAATGTTTGACAATTTTATGGGGTCTAAAATTTGGTGGATGGTTATCATTGAGAAATACAGACATACATGATAGAAATATAAAAACATGGTGGTGAATGAGTTTCATGAAGGGATCTACATTAAGGCACAATGGTTCTGAAGGTAATCTCTATGATTATAACGAGCATCAAGAACATGAAATTTTGTTGGAGCATCATGAAGAACAGATCATCGTGGTGGAAATAACGGTGAATCATGAAATGGTGATGATGTGGCTTGATGATTATATAACTAGTGAAAATTACGATAAATATTCCTATATCCTCTTCAAAAAAGTTGTATGACATAATGAATATCATAAGGATCTAGATTCGCGAAGGTGTTTCGTGTTGGTGGTTCACAAAGGTGGTTCAAGCAAGAACATTCACAAAAACAATGACAACCAACAAAATATTTTGATCATCATGAATGTTATGAATGTATGCGAAGGATATAAAAACCCAACCAAAAGAGATGATCATTGAAAAGTCTATATACGCTTTGTGAACATTGTGATCATTATGAAGGCAATGAGGATCACGAATGTAAAGTGCCTTGTGAAGGTAATGTGAGATTCACAAAAGTGGGAGCTTCATGAAGGAAGTGTGGATCAATAAAAGAGATTAAAAGGGATTAACCATGAATTATGACGTAAATTAGTATTCATCAAACTGATGAAAATGTAAATTCATTAGATATACTGTTATAGGAAGGATGATTTATTAATTTTTTATAATTAAAGGAGCTATATGTCTATGAACTGTGAGTAGAAATCATTAAAGAGAAGTGGAAAAAATGAAGAGAAATATTGTGATCCTTTCCAATTGCAGTGAGACAAAGAAAAAGACAAATTGAGTGACCCTTGACAATGATGTGGGTTGACCTAAATCCTTGTAATGGTAGTGAGGTTGGGCGTAGAAGTGAGCTATCACGATCATCGTTATTGGTAGTGAGATAGAGTGAATTTGGAACAATCGATACATTTTTATTATATGCTCCATTGATATAACCTTGTTGTGGTGAACAAAGTAAAACATGTTTGTGTCATTGTGATTGATATATTTCTTTACATTTAGTTCATTATCATGAAATAAAAATTAATAATAAATTATTAACATTAACCTTAAAGAGAATAAGAAGTGACCCTTATAATAAATTACTCAAGATCTAGTGGGGCATGATAATATTTAAAATGAATCTCCATACCTTGATTCACTACCTCCCATGGTATCTAAGACCATTATTAGACCTACCAGAGTCCATTAAGGGGTGAGTATGAAAATAACTAGATGGAAATTACCAAATATCTAGAAATAAGGGATCAATAGTAGGTATCTCATCACATAATATATATATATCATAATATGAGACAATAAACAAACATTAATATATACTCATAGTTCACACTAAGTATCAAGGTAATGTCACGTCCAAATTTATATACTATAGTTATGCTCACGATTCCATAACGTTGTTTACTTGATAGATCCCACTTCGTGAGCTTGATAGAACTGATGGTGTTGATCCAGAAGTTTTGTTTATCAAGACTATCCATAATAATGTTTTCTATTCATGTCTAAAAAGATCATTACATATATGTTGATCACACAAAAGCCCAAGGGATATATCAGATAACCTAAAATAGGTTAACATTATTAGTCATAGATTTGTAATTGTGTAGAGTTGGTAACAACCATTTTGAGAAATCCTCCTCTGGAAAAAGATTATAGAGGGTCCCATCCCAACAACTGAAGGGGATTCCTATAACTCTATTTGAAACTATACCATATAGTAGATCAAAATCCATGGATCATGATTTAATTCTAATATATACCTCCATAGGGATGGATAGTGGGAATACCAAATTATGTTAACAAGACCACACAAATGGGAATAAGGTCTCCAGGTCATTTTTGAAGATGTACATTCTGTGTACTAGTAGTGCACAATGTGTCCCTTTGGCACTAGGTATACCCATGTATTGAAGCCCATGCCAGTTCTTGTGCCCGTGTGTACCTGACCATCCTTGTCTACCTACTTGTGTCAATATACTAGGCCATATTTGAGTACATTGTACAATTCATGTACTCTGGTCTTGTCATGTACTTGGCAGGGTTTGTGCCTATGAATCCTCTGAGATATAAAATGTTCCACCAGGTAATGGTCACATGGATGGTGAAATGTGTCACAAAATGTGTGATATTTAAATTCACATAGAACTTTAGTGATATAATAGGGACCCACAAATGGTGTACATTTTTAATTTCATGCTTTTTAGTGTGAAAATTTCAATAATCTGTAGATCCTCATGCCTATTCCACATCAACCATTTCTGCTCCAATTTTAATATAGAATCATAACAAAAACCATATATCTGATTCAAAATAGCTCTATAATCACTATAAATCTAATTTCTATCCATCTATATTGACCATGACACCTTCCAAGTTGATTAGTTCCATCTCATAATGCTGAAACCCCAACCAGAGATCCCAAAATCTGACCCGAGTAGTTGTCTTTGCCATCGTAGATCAATCCTATTTTTAAAATTACCTTGGTTCATTGATGTCAATATTTTGATGAAGGAAATTGGGAGTATAATTAATTATAATTGGATATTTGTTGAACCAGTAGCTTAAAATAACAGAAGATATGAAGTAATGAAGAATAAGGGAAGAAATGTTCAAAAAAACATGAGTCACATACCTCATCCAATATTTATTTTAGCTTCTATTAATTTCCCTCTGAATGATGGAAAAAAATTATAAGTTAAAAACAAGTTAAAATAATCCAACTCCTATAATTATTATCCCATACCCACAATAGGATCAATATGAGAATCAATACATTAGTTTATTGATTCCCTCTCATCATATGATAGGATATAAGAGACAAATCCTATTTGATGATCAGATCAATTGTTGATGAAGAATGTTTATGGGGAATTTTCATTTATGAGATCCACATGTTCTATTGGAACACCGAACAACAATGTACAATCCGTAGTCGATTGTTAATGGAAGCAACTCCACTAGATCCTCTATAAAATTCCATTGTTATGTGGCTGAACATAAAATTAAGTTACAACCCAGATTATATATAAGATTATTATGATGCAGATTCATGTAAAATAAAATTTAATTTATTAAGTTACTTATTATATACAATTTTGAGGACATTATTACATGTTCATGATTCTAAAGAGAAAATTATATTCCTCCAAGGTTAAAAACCGAATTTTAAACAATTTAATTGTCTCAAGATTATAATATAAGACTCAATTTAGTAGTTATTCCACATTTTGTAGAAACTAATCACACATGATATTAATATATTTATTAATTTTCAAATATGAATTATAGAATCAGTAGGAATGATAATCTCATGTATTTTAAGAACATAGCTAAAATACTATTTCATTATATTTTTCAATGCTTTAAATGGGGAAACCAAGGCATTACATAAACCCTTACAATGATCATAATGTTGATGGTATAATTATTCAATAAAATGAATATTTGTATAAAATTGAAATCCAGATAAAACATGTGGAAATAAAACATAATATTGTTCAATTTATTTACACACATTATCAGATAATGTCAAATATAAGGAATATGTAATATATCCTAATGAAAGGAAATTGAGTTATAAAACTCCTTAAAACATAGTAATTTCAAATTAAAATCCCCATAAATGAAATAATTTAAATTTAAACTTAAAATACCCCAAATTATTACATATTCATGATATTAAACGTAAAATTATTTGTCAATATACCATTAATTTTTTTTTGAATAGAATTATAATCTGTCTCAATGAAGGGAAATTTAGACGACCTCTCTTACCTCACGATTACTTTTGTTTGAACATTCATTAACCTGATATATAATTTTTTTAGGAATCCTGTTAATTTAAAACTGAACCATATTCATATTTACAATATCATATATTATCTTCATATAAAATTTTACTGCCCAATTGTTAAAAATATTTCATTATTGTTGTTGTTATTGGTGTTAATTTTTATATTTTACCTTTTGTGTTATGGTGTGGAATATTCAGTTCCTAAGTGTATTATATATTTACATAAACTCTATAATTACATAAATTTAAAAAATTACTTTTTTTCCATATATAATTGTTTTGAATTAATAATGAAATTTATCATGGAGAAAGGTGCACATCGCTTTGTGGAGATGGTAGGTGATATATACACATGAGCGATATTATCATTCCTTTAACAGGTGGATGGGTAAATAATTAGGTGATATATTAGTTTTCAAGATTCAATATAATTTAATTTTTATCATATATAATACTTAAATTCATTCTTATTATGTTTCATGTAATGTGTATGTGAAAAATTAATCAAACCACTTCACTAGGTCGAGTCCGCTGTACACCCGAGCGATATAATCATATTTTATACCAAGTAAAAAATTAGAAGATATATATTACATTATAATTAAAATATAATAATAAAATAAAAATTATAATATATATATCTTAAATAAATCATTATATTCATCCAGGAATTTGGATGATTCTAAATGAATTAAATCGATTCGTGAGGCTATCATCCTCCATAAAAATAATAAACAGTCTCATTTACCATTTGATGGAAGAGGAGATGGATATAGGTAATTAAATTATAATACCAAAATAAAAATATATTAAATATAATAAATATATTTTATAGTCATGGTTTATTAATATTTTAATTGGGTAGATGAAGACACAAAAATAAATGACTCATTTATGAATGTTAGCTCTTTTTATGACAACTTTATTATGATTTCTCAAATTCCTTTGTAGTTTGTATTTATGATAACAAATTTTCTTTGTGATGTTTCTTCAAGTGTAAGGAAGGTATTTGGGTAGGTATATGTAGAAAAAATTTATGTAGGTGTGATGTTGGGAGGAGAGGGGGTTGCATTTGATATGTGGGGGATTGGACACCCATTACTTGTTTTTGAAAAGATTCTGTTGCATCAAAAATTATTTCTATAAAAAATACTAAAAATGTTTCCTTCTAATCCCTTATAGGATATTAGGATTACATATGTCCATCGAATAAGTTTTGGAAAATTTATTGGGATATTTTAACCCATATAAATATTTATCTTAATACCTAGTAAATCTTCTTTCACATTAATTGTAGAAATTAATTTTTACTAATTTTACTATTCGTAATGGAAAAAAATTATGTTTTACACAATTGATTTTATAGATTATAGAGATTACAAATATGGAATTATTTTTTTCCAAAATCAATTCATATAAGTTTTATAATCCAATTTAAGAATATATCTGACAACGTGATGAAAAAATGGGTTTCTAATGGTAAAATTCCCCTAATTGCAGAAGAATTTAATATATAAATTATATATGAAATTAATTACACTATTGTAAATTGATTATATTATAATATAGTTATGTAATTATTACATTAAATAGAAATTAAATTGTAATTTGACTTTGTATGTTATTTTAAACGAATGAATATTTTTTAAAAATAAGTATTTTTCACTATTCAATTAAAAATGAAATAGATCATAAAAATGTAAAATAGTAATTATTAGAAATATTATATATTCATATTTAAAAAATTATTTCCATTTTATATATATTTTCTATAAATAGGAATAAATTAATTTTAAATTATTTTTATGAAGCAAGTCTAAACCACATTTTAGATAAATATTGTCTTTTAGAAAACTAATAATTTTTTATAAAATGATTCTTATTTTTTTCTAATCAATATATAAACCATGTTTTCATATTTTAGATAATAAAAATTCATACCCACAAATTTATCTATTAGGTTATAATAGTCATTTTTTAAATTATAATATTTTAATATGGTATTGTGTTTCGTTTACAGCTGATATTACGTGCACCACTTTCTTCAAACAAAATAAAGTTTATTTAAAAATAAAAATATCATGAAGTATTGTTGTGTAATGTTCTTAAATAATATAGGTGTTTCATGTCATATATTCTATCAAACAAAAAATTCTTTTTTTAAATTCATAGGGTGTTATATTCTCAGAATCATCAATAAATTATGTTATCTCAATTTAAATAATATCTCGGTAATCAGGGGTTCGACATTTGGAAATGGAATTTTTAAAAAATCTATATCATAAAAGTGTTAATAAAATTTTTCCTTCATAATAGGGAATGTAAAATAGGAAGGTCATATAGAAAAACACATAACTAGGTTTCCAAGATTGAGATCATAAGTGGGATGTGGAGATACAAAAATTTATGAAATGTATAACT
Source organism: Viscum album (assembly GCA_963277665.1). Taxonomy (NCBI): domain Eukaryota; kingdom Viridiplantae; phylum Streptophyta; class Magnoliopsida; order Santalales; family Viscaceae; genus Viscum; species Viscum album. The sequence continues at coordinate 1,428,267,345 of OY728147.1, read as the reverse complement.
AATTATAGAGAGTGATAAAGAACATTGATCACAGAAATGTGAAAGAACAATAAAATGTTCCGGACCTCAAAACCATAAATATGTTCTGCTTTAGAAGATTATTTGATTAAATGTATAATAATGTAATATCATTTTTTATTTCAATATCCATTTCTTGAAGTTGTAGAATTCATTTACTATCTATGAACACAACAAAATATATTAGATTGATATGTTTCTATTTCATAAGTACAATTTCATTCTTTGGTTAGTTCTTATAAATTTACAATCCATATCCTATTCTATGAAATGTATGACCAAAATGATTCTTTTTTACTGAATCCATAATATTAACTTTTAAAGGATCATAATATTATTGAAAGAGTGGTAAGTCTGCCCTTCTATTTATACAATCTCCAAAACTATTATTCCTCAAACAAGTTATAAATCCCAAAAAATGTGCAACAACGAAAGTGATTATTCATTATTATTTATATTTCAAAACATTTAATTAAAAAAATAAAAAATTAACTATAACATCATATTGGCACGTGGGAGGTTCTGTAACCTTATCACCCTTCAATTGTGGGTCCATTCCCCCAATCATTCGGGATGCGACGTATTATCACCCATTATGTTGGTTTTACTTTTTCTAAAACCACATTAATATAATAGTAATAATGTTTTCAAAATATTATTACCCCTAATTACTAGAACATCAATGATGAGATAAATCTTAATGTTTAACAACATATTTAATATTAGATTCAACTAAATTAATGGGAATTTTTCTTCAAATTAATTTTTCAAATACTAAAACAATAGGTTGTATTATAATAAATGTTTTCCAAAAATACCATGTGATATTACTACTACATAAATTTTCAAAATGAGAGTTTAAAAACGTTAACGTATGATTAAACATTAACTCATAAACACAGGATGTTATCCCTAATTCATAATTTAATGATAACATGTTTTTTCTAAAATTTATCATAAATATGAGATGATTCATGATTCTTATAACAAAATTTCCATTATAAAGAAATTAATTAATTAATTTAGTGCTTGAATCCCAATATATAAATACTTCATCTAGATTATTTCAATATAGGTCCTTTCTCAGTCTAGGGGTTAGAATTTAGAAGAGGGAATTGACTCAGATAATGCTCAGTTTCCCGACATTTATGACAATGGACTATAAAAGGATCTCTATAATAATTGTTTCCATCCATCACACACCATATTTTACCTTGACAGTTTACTTCATTATTCCTTTCATTTAAATACATTAAAATGTTCTCCATTTCATTGAGACACCATCATTGGTTTTATTTTTCCACATTTATGATGAGAAGCAAATTTACCCTTTTTTCTCTATTGTCTCCACCACTCAACCTCTTATACAACTCCATCATTCTCATATTTGATGATTCTTATAGTTAATTAAGGTATATGATTTTAAAAATATTATGTGATAAATTATTTATCATAATCATAATATAATTAACACATATCATCATCCCATATGGTTGCTCATATTTTCTACATTTTCTTTCATCTTCTATATTAACATGATTCCATTAAGTTTTATCCATTGAATAAACATAAAATCCTTCTGTGGACAATAATAATCATAGCGGGAAACCATATAATCATGAAGAATCATTTATAGGATATCAATATCATTATATGTTATTTTAAATCAAACAAAATATCTTTTTATCCTAAGATATTCATTTTCATCATTTATTAAAATTAGTTTAAATAGGTAGTAATGAAAATTTTATGCATCCAAATAATATCCCCTAAGATTATATAACTATATTCATCGTAAATCTCATTTTCATATACTAGTTGATTCATGAGTTAATCATGATGTTCCTTTTTTGTATTTTTACCAATAGTTACATATTTTTTTGAAATGAATCTATATTTTTTATCTACATAAGTATGTATTATTAGGAAATTTCACATATTCAATACCTTACTAAAACATTAGGTTGTTCTTCTATACATATCCTCATTTTCTATCATATTGTTATGTTTAATAATATATTTTTTTATAAATATTGTTCCAAATAATTCTACTAAACATCCTATACTACCAACTATAATGAATATGAATCACGTTACCCAGATCTGGTGTCTATTTTTTACATTAGAATAAGATACAAGGAATCATATACCAAAAGACCAAATTGTATAGAATTCATGGTAAAATTGACAAATAATAGATTCCTATGTTAAATTTGAATAAAAAATACAACATAAATTATATAAATTATATTATTCTTCTATTTTTAATATTCTTTCATATAATTCATATCACACATCTTAGACTCCTATGAAAGGAAGAAAAAATATAGTTATCTCAAATGCATAATAAATTTTATACAATGTGGAAGCTGCCATGAGTAAATAAATTATAATAAATAAGACATAAAAAATATGGAAATTAAATTATCTTTAATCCCAATATCTTTAATAAAAAAATTAACTATCATGATTATATATGGAATAATAAATATTGAAACATTTAAAATTGAAAAATATACCATTTAATAAATAAACTAACAATGACTTACATCCAGAGATAATTTCATCAAAATAACCTCTGGGATAATAATAACAATATTCTTAATTAATAAAATTTATAATAATTTTACAACATGATCACAAACATCATTATACCTTTATTTTCATGACCTTTTACAGGACAGTTAAAAAATGATGGAGAGGTTAAGACCAGACACCCATTTATCTATAGATATAAAATTTATTTGTCTCATGAGACTACTAGTGAATTGAGGGGATATATAAAACCATTCCTTTATAGTGTATTATAACCCCAATAAAGGTTTTATGTAAATTATGAAAACAAATACTATACACATGTCATTAAAAATGCATTGCAAAAACATCCATTTCAAATGAGAATATTTTTTTTCAAAAATAGCATTTGGATAAATATTTTGTAAATAATTTTTCATGAAAATAAACATTGAATGTTATAATGGATGTTTAAAATTATGAGTGGTCAGGACTATGAGAAATTCTATACATTCCATATATGTTAAAACAAATAATCTTGTCAGGGTTTTGGTAAAAGCCAAACATGCCTATTTTGGAAAACAATATGAATATTGATTTCAATTTTGTAAAATGAAAAACATGGTTAAAAATTTATTTAACAATGATTTTTGTTGAAGGTAAATATGTTTTTGATATAATTTTAGAAATTATTTTTTTAGAAGAAAAAATATTTTCGATTGAAGTGATTAATGAAGTCAGATTTTATTAAAAACATTTTCCAAATAATAATAAGTACCAAGAAGAGGAATATGGGTATATTACATTAATAATTTATGAATAAGAAAAATATATGAATATTAAATTGGTCATATTTTTAAAGTATAGTATAATTTCTTTCAATGTAGCTTCATGTATAAAAAATCCCAATTAAAATGAGTTTGTTGATTAAACCCTTACAAAGATCATAATGTTGAATGGAGAATTAATAAATTAATTGATAACGTGTATAAACTGAAAAAATTTAAATTAAAAAAAATATATTCAAATTTATGTACAAATGAAATTTTTGAATGTCAAAGACAATGAAGAATTCATAAAACACAATAAAAAGAAACTGAATTGTGAAATTATTTACCACTTAACAATTTTTAAGTAAAATATCATTAGATAAAATAATTAATATTAAAAATAAAATACTAAGATTTATTAATAATTTATTATATTAATAGAAAATAGACGTATGAACAATGTATAATATAAATTAGGGGCATAATATTACAATATGTCTCAATTAATGGAAATTGAGACAATGCTCCTTAACTCACACTTCATTTTCAGTTAACATAATTTTACATACTATATAATGGTTTTAATCATGTTATTATTGTTATGCAAGAACCTTAATCATATTTATAATATCATATATTAACTGTTTATAACAATTTAGCACCCAATCATGATTAATATTTCATTATTTTTATTATTTTTGGTCTTAACTGCCTTATTTTCTCATGTATGTTTTATCATTAAAGATATGTTTCATAATAAAATTATATACATCAAATTATCTTCAATGATAGTGAGTGTATAAATATCATTTTTTTCATTATAAATATCTTTAGAATTATTTTAAAAATGAATCATTGAGAAAGGATGGTAAACTCTTCATAGAGATGGTAGGTTGTATGTATATATGAGAAATATTATACATTTCGTTAAATTGATAAAGAATAATGTAGTGTGTGATATATTAGTTTTATATAATCATTATATTTTTATATATATCACATATATTAATTAAATTTATTATTATTACTTTCCATGTAAACAATAATTGAACAAAAAATTACATCTCATTACAAGGGAGTAATCCATAATACACATGAGTGATATTATCTTATTTTAAACGATATGGAATGTAAGAAGGTATATGCGATATTATAAATACATTTGTATAATAATGTAAAAGTTACTATATAGATATTTGATTCTGAAAAAAGAATATTTGCAATCGACCGATTGATTGGATGGGGTTGAATTTTGTGACATCACTGAAATCAGGAAAAATGTCGTCGAAGTGTCTCTAATTGGTTCGTTTCTGGAGCCTAAAACAACCAATAACCCTCACATTTCATACAAAAGGACCAAATTTTTGAAGAAAGGAATTTGTTGGTTTACGTTCACAATGAAACATAAGAACTCACATTGGTCACGATGATGATATTTCTGGATCATCATGCCATTCTAGGGGAACTATTGACTATTCTTGGACTCTTATAAAGATTTAATATGTGTCCAAGAATACATTGTTCATTCTAATGTGAGTATAGTACAAATTACCATAGGATAATTATTAATCAAAAATACACATGGGTTCATAAACAATATCTATATGATGGTCTCCATTAATCAATCCCTTTTATTGATAGATTAGGGGTTCCTTAGTCAATGATGGAGTTGGACTTATGCCCAGGAAGCTTTAAGGGACTAGGCAAGAGGTGGTCTCCTGGGTAGATATGACCCTAATAGAGATGTGGACTAATGAACATTGGGGTTTATTTTTATGTTGGGTTTGGACCTCACATAGGCTTCATTCATATCCCTATAAGTTGGGAATTAAATCCCTTCCAGTTTGGCTGGTGATGGGGCTTGGGCATGGTAGCTTCCCATATAAGGGGGAATAATAGGGTCTTATGCATGGAAGCGAACCATATGATCCTTCTTCATTATAGATATTTCCCTTGGAAGTTCGAGGTATTGTTTTATTCCTTATACATGGAAGAATTTTTTTTTGAACTCACATGATTAAAGAATACACCACGATGTGGAACATTTTTGTTGATGCTGAGGATTAAATCTATGGAGAGGGCCCATCGATTTGGGTATGGTTATAAATTATACTGAATGAGAGGCTGATTTCAGGTTTGATACCATGTGGATTCCATTATCACTGCTAATATTTATGCCCATCGTAGTCATGATCAGTGTGGGGAGCATGGGGAAGTAGTAGATATGACGACCCTAAGATTCCACTCTATCCATTGGTGGTAATGTTACTGAATCACAAAGGTAGAGTGAGAGGGTGTTGAGCATTCCAGTTTCCTCCTTAATTTTTGTAATTGGGATAGTTGCATTTGGATGTCTATTTGGCTATGGACAAGGATGAGGTGAGGAGGAGAAAAAGTGTTTCCCCTACATGAAATGCCATGGGCTTATTCCAAGAGGTATTTCACAAAAATGATTACATGGGAGGATATCATTTTCGGTCAAAGGGGGAATAAGTGTGATCATTTCCCTTGGCATCAAGAAATTGGAGGCTTACGTGAGCAACCCATGTTCAGAACCAATGACACATGACTATTGTGGGGATTTGAAAAACAGTATTTTTTATTACCTATGTATGCTCTCGTGGTAAACCCTAAGTAGTTTCTTAAAGATGAGTGAAAACAAAACAGTTTTCCACTTTTTTATTAGATGAAAAGATGATATTTTATTTTCTTGTTTTGTTATAAAAATAAATAAGTATAAAAATGATTGAAATAAAATTTGAAATTTATGGGATTGAGGAAAATGATATGACAATTGTGATCCGATCAGGGTCCATTTTCCAATTTTAATGCTATCCTTATTCTATTTTATTGATTATTTTTTCTGTTAAGTTGCATAATGTGAGATTCTAGGATCATGTCTGCTCATCACCTTGGTTGAATGGTGATGGGGAGAAAACAACCCCTGATATTAGTTTGGTATACAGTCAGTCTTTATGAAAAAAAATTCAAGGAGGATTATCAAATGGCATAGGCAATACCCTATCCGGTCTTTTGTATCACAAACAATTGAGAACACCTACTACCCCTTTCACATGTACTGTTGATTGTCGAGTACATCAACACTAAGCCAAGGTATATTACATAATATATAAACCATATCCCAGTGGATGATGAAAATTATCACTAATCAATGAAAAAATTAATAATTAAATCGAAAAACAAATATGATCTCAGTTTTTGATAAAAAACATTATGAAATTCAAAAAAACTTTATGAAGAGAGAATGATATTTCATTCAATTATGTCTGATAACTCAATAATTACAAAAAAATAAAACCAAACCATCCCAAATAAATCCAATTTAACCGCACCATTTTAATAGTAATCAAGGGTAATGAGGAACATTAATTCATTACATAACTATGAAAAATTATACAATGTAATGAAAGGTCAAAAAGTGGTTCACTAGATTCATTCATGTGAAAGATTTTTCCAATTTGGCACACCATATGTTAGAATCTCCCAATGGTCCCTTATTACATGATTCTATAAATTTAATTTTATATATGACCTCCAAATATAACCATAATTGGACCATCCTATAATATGTTCTTGAATTTATATTGACCTTGAATTTTTGTAGATTAGAAACACCAGAAGCTTCTGTCAATGGATATTATTCAATTACCACCAAAATGGTTGTAAAAATCCATTGAATATATTTATAGAATGATTATATTACTCAGATTTCATATCATGGTGGAATAACCTAAATTGGAGGTGCATATACCGGTTTACACTTTACTTATAGAGGTGGGTTCTACGTTATCCTCTCATAAGATTTTCCAAAATGATTGATTTTATTAGTATTATATATGTTCAAATCACATAGTCATAATGAAGTAAAAGTAGAAAACAAAAAAATCATGTAATCCATAGAAAATGAATCACTTAAATTTTGTTAATGTTTTAAAACCTATTCCCAAAATATCATTCTGATTGAAATATGTTAAATTTCCAAAATTATGATCTCTTTACCTTTTATCCCAAAAAACCCATAAATCAAATTTTTTGTAAGTAATATCAAATTGATAAATTAGTTGGGTTAAAATAATTAAATTAAATATATAAATGAGAAAAATATTATCTCTATCAATTCCTCGACACATAAACCATGAATTTCCTCAAGCATAAAATTTCAACATGGAATTCACAAGACACCAATGTTAGAAATATTAAAATTCAAATGTAATAAAATTTTCCAATTTTCAATGTCAAATAAAAAATTCCAAAATCCACATAAAATATCAATTTTATTTCTCATTTTCAAAAGAGATAATAAATTAATTTATTTTACTCTTCACGTTTGAAAAATGGTTTATCTTCTCGTTTCGTTCATCCATGCTCCACAATTAATTATTATTAAACATGCCAAATTATGTCTTTCTCACTTTTCCATATTTTCTCTCATCACTCATGATAAAATTACTGTATACATATTCTCATATAATGAGAAAATAATACATATCTATATTATTGTAAAAGAAGTACTTTATCTACTATATAGAGACAAAAATATCATAAAATCATGGGGGGTTACATTGAAGGTTCAAATGACTCTGAGGCTTAATCTTGATAATAATTGATGTTTAAATCATTAGGGCATAAGGACGAGGCTTATCTCTTAATTGAAATTCTTGATATCAAAAATAAAAGTGTTATGGAATTTCCCCCTTCAAATTATCATCTCAAATTTACCCTATGCTCAATGTATGAACATGATCAAATTATTCATAATAAATGATCTGTGCACCCTCTCAAATTTTATTTTTCTTTTTATACTTTTATTACAATTTTTTGAAGAACCTTTTCATTTCATTTAAATTTTTTTAATGTTATGACTAGAATAAACCTAAAATCCACCACCTAAGCATGTATGATAAAAATAATATCACTTTTACTATTTCATTAGTTTACCCACATCACATGTTTCTAATTTGTTTTTGATTTTTTCATCATCATTTTTTTATATTCTTGTGGGGAAGAAAGTGTACAACGAATGATTCAAAACCCTTTTAAAACTACAACAACATGAAACTCCATACTAATTCCTTAAATTGTATAACATCCCTTCTACCATGATTCCATTTACCCCCGAAAATCATCTTTAAAATATAATGAAAATACCAAGAGTACGATTGGATAGATAAAAATGTCTTGAAAATTTGTTTATCCCTGTAATGTTTATTCATGTTACCTATGCTATTAATAATGATTGAGGTAATGTTATATTTTTATAGCTAAGTTTGTTTTTAAATGACTACAAAATCAATTTAAATTTAAACTTTCAATACTATATCCATGAGAAGTTAAAATAAAAGTATTGGTCAGTGTCATGTTCCATGATAACTCTTAAAATACACTCAATAATACATTGGAATAACTTGGCCTAAAAATACTCTCAGGAATGTGAAATATGATTTGAGAAATCACTCATGTCATGATTAATAATAATAAATCAATTCACATAAATTTCAAAAAAAAAACCAGTTATAAAAAATGTTTGTGAAATATTATTTCCCTTAATAAATCAATTCCCTTAAATCAGGAGTCCTCATTTCAATATCCATGATTCACCTTAACCATTAAATTCTCTATTTTAATCATTCATTATCATTAAAATCAAAATATAAAAAAAGTAATTCAATTATTCATTAGAAAATCATGTCTACATGGTAAGTTAAGTAAATAATGATTCATGGGTGGGAATGAAAATAATAGATTTATAATCAAATAATAATCTTAGATAAAAAGTATGGAGCTTTGAAATATAACAAATAAAATTGAACTCCATTATGAAATCATGATTTTTTTCCTCCTACAGTATTCTGGGTTTACTTGTGCCATCATGAACCTATAAAAGATTACACAATTAAGAAAATAAATCATTTCATTATAGATAAAAATAATAAAACTGAGTTGGATTAATAATGGAATAATCCTAAAAAAATTAAAAGATAAATTCCTAATATTGACAATAATATTGCAATAACGAAAAAAAAGAAAAATCCTAGTATGATCCCCCAAGTTGGACCTGGGTTTTGAGTATATTCATATGGGTTGTTCAATTTAGTTATCTCCAATATGATATGGGGTTATGTTTCTTTCTCAAGAACTAACAAGTATTCTTATTTAAAGCATGCACTTTCTACTTTTTTAGGACTCCATTGATATAGTATTCCAAACACACACCCTTGGGAATGAAATAATATTTTCATGGTGGAGTTTTGATAATGAATGTGTCCTCATATTTTTAGTTTCCACATTCACAATTTCTTTCTCATTCACTAGTTCATTCTCAAGGTATATTTCATCAATAAAATATTCAAAAGGAATGTCAAATTTTCATTCTATTTGAAAATACTAAGGCGTGAAGAATAAATATCAAATTCATCCTTTTAATGTGAGCATCATTCATCTCTTTATGCTTATGAAGAACCACTTTGGTATCCCCTTGAACTCCCTCTAATATGTGTTCAACATTTCTATGTAGCTTCAAAGGTTCTTCACCAGGTGCATGTTCTTTTTCTTTCTCATCCACCCAGAAAATAGATATGTTGACCGAATATGAAAATTTGAAATGATTTTAGGTGATCCTAATTTATTTTTCAACACAATTAGAGGACAAAATGTTCATTAAATGATAAAATCCATGAGTTTGTTTGGAATCCATATATTAATCACTGAGAAGTACCTAAGGAAGTTGAGTAGTTCCAGTTAGAGGTAGATAGTCTGTCTCCTACATTTCTTGGATCTCCATATTAAAATATAGAAAGACTAATGGGAAATATTCTTGGACATTTGAAAATTCATAAAATTGTTTAATATAATGGGATAAATGTGTTTTATCCAATGCCATCTCTAGAAAAATTTGATCATTCATGTCCACCCTTAGGCCATCTATGAATCCTTTGAATAATTTCTCGTCATTATTTGATTTCCAATATTACATAACATATATAACAATAAAATAAACACCATCATCCATTGAAAAGTGTGAGTCCATATTTGGTTATTTCATTAGTGGGAATTTTTCTATGAATTAATAAAACAATCATTTGAAAAAAAATGGACAAATATATATATTTTTAAATTTTTTTATTTTGAAATGAGTTAAAAATTTACAATTATACTGTGGAAGTTACTCCCAAGAAATATTTATATGTTTTAAAGATACCTTTTTGGGGCATAGAGAATAAATATTTTTTATTACTTATTTTTAATTTACTAGTTACCCCTAGTTAGTATCCTTAAGAAGAGTGCACACAAAATCGTTTTTCACTTTTTATTTATAGTAAAAATTCAGGGTTTATGGAATTTTTTGTTTTTTAATAAAAACAAATCAATAATAAAATTATTGAAATGAAATTTGAAATTAATGTGATTTGTAACAATGATATGAGAGTGGTGATTAGTTCTAGGTTATTTTTTCAATTGTTATTCTATCATTGTTCTATTTTATACATTCTTATTCTCTTATGTTTCATAAATTGAGATTAGAATATTTCTTCCTATCACACTCCTGGTAAAATGGTTATGGTGAGGGAAAACCATAACATGACCTAATTTTGGTCTACTATCCTTTCATGTAAAAAATAGTTTCACTGAATTTGATCAAATTACATAGGCAATACACGATCAATTCATGTTTATCACTAACAATCAAGAACACCAACTACCCCTTTCAGACATAGTGACGATCATCGAGTACATAAACAATAATACCAGATCTATTTCAACATACATAAACCAGAACCCAGTGGAGGGAGATAATTATAATTGAAAAAAGAAAATATCCAAAATGGAATCAGAAACCAAATACTTCCACACTTGATAAAAAACCACTATATGAAATTTAAAACAACGTTTAGGAAGAGGGAAAGATATTTCATTCAAAAATGTCAAAGAGATATATTATTAAAAAATAGAAAACCAAACTTTCCCCAATCACTCAAATTTTTACCCCACCAAGGAATGGTTAATCAAGAAGAATGAAGAAGAATAAGGAATTACAAAACAAAGAAAATGTAATGAAAGAAATGAAAGGAAGAAAAATTGTCCATTAGAATCTATCTTCTAAACATTTTATCCTATTTTCACACCGTATTTTTGAATAATACCAATGTACCTTCTTATATGCGGATCAAAATTTTATTTTCTATGTGCCATCCAAATTTAAATTTCAAAGGACATTCGTAGAGGATGTTATGGAATTTATGTTGACTATGACGTTTTTTGGATGATAATTCTAGGAAGCTTCCTTAAATGTATATCATTTAATATAAGCAATAATTAAAATAAAAACCCATGGAATTTGTTGGTATAATGAGGATTTTTATTCTATTTCATATCTATGTTGATTCACCTCAAATCGAGGTGTGTATACAGAGTTATGCTTCCATTATATAGGTGGGGTCTATAATGTTCACCCTGAATTTTTTCCAACATCAATGATATTATCAAGACTCTATATATTTGAATCGTCTCTTCAACCAGAAGAAAAAGTTGATGAAAATAAATTAGAGAATCTGAAAAAATCAATTAAAATAGACTAATATTTTAATGATTATTCTCAAAACACCCATTTATTAAAACCTATTAAATTTTCTGAATTACGCACTTTCCACATTTAATCCCAAAACAACCCATAAATCCAAAATTGTTGTAAAAATAGTCATATTGATAAATTAAAATTATTTACATAATTAAAATACCTAAGAAAATTATGATAATATTGTCTCTATCAACCCATGTTACCATGGGAATGTAAACCTATGTACATTCCAAGGGTATATCATACTATAGATGTTACAAATGTGAATCCCTTTTTTATGTGTATGTAAACATGAAAGGACAGGTTGATGCACTAGATGATCTTCTCATAAACATCAAGAGGCTTTTTAATATTCCATTGACTAATTAAATTGGACTGTTTTATGAAGGGGATATCATGTGGATCGATGACATGAAAAAAGTGATTGATGGGAGCTGGAGAGTAGAATATCCTTGGATGCGCCATTCCAAGTAGCATGTAACTACGCGGGTGAGGGTATCACCCTCATAATGTTGTTCTACATAGACCTGGGTTCATCCTACATAGTGTGTTGCTACATAGGACTTTCTTTCATCTATTTAGCATGCTGCTATGTAGGTAAAAGTTCCACTAGTCTAGTGTTTCGCTGTGCATGATAGGGTTCCTCCCACTAACTGTTGTACTATGTGGGGGGACCTTATTGCATATTTCAAATCCATTTATGCCCCAAATAATTGTATCCACAAATGAGTTTTTAATTTTCGTAGCACTATAATATTCCTTATGTCTTCATTAATATTATGCTGTATGTTTTTTATTGTTGGGAATTGATGGAGATGCTATTTTTTCCTTGCCTAATCGCTCATCTCCATCGATTATCTTTAGTGCAGTCGTGTAGTGCATATTCATAGACGCCCTCAGGGGATTTTTATAGAATAGAAGAGGGTCCCAATCCTGGCATGGACCATCTATCATAGTCATCTATGATGCATATTTTTTAGGAGCCTAAGAAGAATTACCCAGCTCGTGAACAAATTTTTCAGTGGGGAGAATATGTCCACATATGGGGGGATATCATTTGAAGAGGTTAAAATATTCACATATCCCAAAAAATTACTTGGTTTCATTTTAAAGGACCGATGGTACCACATCATCCCATGAATTATTTAGTTCACAAGTATGGCCATTCATAGGAGAAAAAATTACCATTTGAACCTACTAATGAATGTGATCTTGTTCACAGGTGTCGATGGTCTATCTCATCCCGTGAACTATTTTTTGGGGTTGTTAACAAAGAGGTATATTTCCATGTTATGTGGTGGTTCTATAATTTATTTTTTCTCCACAAGATAAACCATTCATTTGTAGCTTTACCAGATAGAAATTTTATTCATGTACATCTTCAAATCTATCTTTTCCCTCGAAATAGTACTTGCAATCATTATTTTCTCACCATTACAATTTTTAGGATCTAAAAAATTCCCCGATAAAAAATTTCTCTAATTTAGAGTGTATGTGGTTATTCGAATGAATAATAGGACCTGATTTTAATGAAAGATCATAAAACACAATAATTATTTCAAAGCCAATGGACTCTGTGTGCATCGTTTGACTGTTAATAGACTGACATGAAAAAAACTAAAAAATTAAGTGTTTCTTATTATCACCCTAATTTTTCTTAATTCCCCTTTAGTATAGGTTTATCTTCTATATATTGAAGTTTAAATGGGCCTCCCATTGCTGGGTTTTGGCATATCAAGACTCGTGCATTTTTTATAGGCAATATAGAGTTATGAAAAATGGTCTAATGTTTTGAAATTTTTGGTTTAAAAACTTTGATAATGAATGATGGATCTAAGGACCAATTCATCCTTACATGATGAGAATTTCCCAATATTTATTAGACATGAATGATGGATTTTTCTTGAACGAAGTTTTCTGATTTCTAAATCTAAGACCTATTATGGTGAAAGTATGTGTTGAGTAACCATATGATATTTTTCCAATATCTTACTTCCTAGGTATAGGGATGTACAAAAATACTCTCCCAGGGATGAATTTTACCTAGGTTAAAAATCAATTTTTAGGGAACATTTATGTAGAGAAAACCATTGTGTGTAATGTATAGTAAAAAAGGCTTCCATAGGACACTGACCCTCCATTTACGATGTCTTGGTGTTTTGTGTGAATTCATAATTTTTAAGACCATGAAGGGTAGATTATCAAGAGAATGATATCTAAATAGTACGATAGAATCTTTATCCAATTTGGCCATGAATGAGAAACCATTCCAACACCTATTTGGACAGTGTAATAGAGGTATATGGAAGCATGGAATTTAATATCAATTAACTAGGACATAGACCTTGTAGTTTAATTTTTTATGGTGGTGATGTTTTATTGATATTGTTTATGGTAACATTCCTTTGGCCAATGGATAAATGATTCCCCCTTTTTGTGGTAATTTGTCCAATAATTTTCTATAATCTTAACGAATGGGTGGGGGGTGTTTTAAGTTTTAATATAAGGGTTTCAAGATCTGAATAGTAACATGGGATGTAAAATTCATCAAGGAATTTAGATATTGGATAAGCCCCTCCTGAATAATATTTTTGTTTTTATTAGAAGAATTTATTTGTAGGAAAAATTTGCAGACCCATTTTGAGAATACTGTGCCTAGCTAACCAATGGTGTCATCTGGAAACTGACCCTCCATTTCTAATGGCTGATGAGTTTTATGGGAATTTTTACCAATCCTGACACAATGTTTGGTATGTGAAAGTAGAGTACCTAAACCTGAAAGGATCATTTTATTTTTATAATTTCCAAGAAAGGGTAGAAATTTTTTCCTTATACAGTTCTGACCCATATATAGGATTTTTTTTTGATATAGATGGTTCTGAGATGCGAGGTCCAAATATCACTATATATCTCCTTAGAACAGAAATCTTTCAGTATAGTGTTCTAGGCCTAAAACATCTAATGCAAGTCTAAACCATAGTAAAACTGAAAAGGGGGAGTCATTTTTTAGGTCTTGAATGGATATAGTATTGAAGATCCATGTTGTCATAATGTATCCAGTGATAAAAGGAAACAAGCCAAATTTTGTTTTTAGAAGGACTCGTCTTGCATCGATAAAACTTTTAATGGGGAAATAAATATCTTTTTAATATGATCTCACCAGAATTACAACGATTCTCATATTGGAATATACTTCGATATCAATCATGATGTTCTATGTAATGTGACCAAGACTGAATCAGGTCTTTCAGTTTTAGGTTATACGATGAGGACCATATTTCATGGAAACGATTTGTAAAATGAGGCTGTTGTGGCTGGGATTTTTTGATATGCCTTTTATATGAGGGGAATGAATGTGTAAAACCTGATTTTAGGGGTTCTCATATTAATAGTTGGGTATAGAAGCCATTGGAGAATATGAAGGAAGAAAAACCCTCTTGTGATTATGAAATTTCCTTTGGTTTAAATTCATTTCGTTATGGATAAATTAAGCAGAGCCAACTGCGGTATATTTTTCATTGTCAAGAAGGGTGTCCTCAGGACATTGTCCCACAATTTTAGAGGATTAAGGAGGGTTATAGAGACCTAAAATTGCCTAGGGAATAGAGTGTGATGAATGTAATAAATGTGTCTATGTTTGTAAGAAACATTTACACAATAATTATCCATGGATTGTAATATTACCTATATATATCTTACTCATATGCGGTGGGTTTGTTTTTTTCCTTGATAAAATCCTAAATTATGAACCGAAACATGAAATCTTTTATATAGATCATTGTTTGTATACATGGGGTAGATTAATTTTTTCTATGGTTATGAATATGACATGTGGTCTAGGAGTCACTATATATCTCATGAAATTGAGAATCAAGCCACATATATTTAGTTCGTTACAATGAATTTTAACATATTTTGGTAAAGATATTCGATAAACCATCATGAATAATGATGGTTATTGTGGATGCGTCCAATCATTTTCCATGTTGTAAGAATAATTGGTGTGCATTTTAGGGTCTTGATATATGGACCATGTCAATAATATTGTTTATTGATACACCTTTATCATATGAGGAATTCTCATGTTGAAACTATTAATCTAATGCGAGATATGCTCATTGTGAGAAAAAAGTAGTGGTAATGGTTTATTCCACAACACAAAGGAAACATCAAGAAGTATATGCGAAATGATACATATTTGTTTGTAGGCTAGGATAAGAAAATTTGGTCATTGCTACACATCATGATAAAAAACGAATAAAGACACACATAGTTATAAAATAAACTCTATGTCAATATATAACCCAAACATAGGGATGAGGGAATTAGTTTTTTTCTTCATTGTGGATGGACGTAGGATTAGAGATTATGAAATCACTATATATCCTATTATGATTGGAATAAATCCACACGAAGTTCTAGATGGTAACTCTCTATGAATGTCTAATTAATAAGCTAAGGTGTGTTATTTCTTTCATAGATTATTTGATTAAATTGGATGGACCATAGATGTGATCTCTAGGTTTCACTACATATCATATATGTGTAGGAATCAATCCATACATAGTTTTGGGACTTCATTCAATTTAACATCATCTGGTAATGATGCGGGTGACCCAACATGAAAGAGGTGAAATATAGCATATGGAATCAATATCAGTGGTCTATGTATCATAATAAATCTTATGACGATAGGGATCCAGCCACACATAGCTCTTACAACATGTTCCCACATGGATATTACTTATGTGCACCGAGGGGTTACTTTTTTTGAATGAAACTTTAACCAGCTCAAACATTGGAGCCCCCTACATTAATTTTTTTATATGTATGGTAGGGTATATATTTATTTTATTTTGTGTCTAGGACAGAAAAAAGAGTTTGAGGGTCACTACGTATCCCATAGAATGAGAATCAAGACATGCATAGTTCATGATGAACCAAGCAGTTTATCATATGTTAGTAAGGACATGGGTCACTCAATGATAAAGAAGTATCATTGTGGATGGGACCATGAATATAGATAAATGAATCAAAATGTATCATTTTATGATATAAATCCAGTCACACATTATTATAGTGTAATTCTCCTAGAATAGGTCTTACCCTTGCATAGAGAGGGATTTTTTTGGGTTTTTAGACCGGGATGAAAAATCTAGGCACTACTACATATCAAGAAAGGTTAGGAATAAATCCATACATAGTTCATGAGAAATAGGATCCTTACCTGGATATTAAGGTCACATGGGAAAATGGGCATTTATTCTTTCAATCCAATAAGTCTAACATGTGTGTGGTAAATCGTTGATTGAATCAACGATTCATGTACAGTTCAACATCATGGTGTGAGGATTTTCATAGCCTATAATTTATTTTCCAAAGACATGGAAAACTGTGTCACGCAGTTTTATGGTCTTTTAATGAAGATTGACCACATAGTTTAATGTATTTATTCTCGGACAAATTATCATGTATTTTTACAACATGAAACTAGGATGAAGAAGTCATGTTCTTACATGAAATATTTCCTTAGGAAACATCAATTTGGGGGTAAAGTGGGGATCATTCCCACCTTTAAATTGGTAAATAATATCCATTTTTGTAGACCTTATATATTGAAAAAGGTCACTCATAATTTGGTTCCAAAATTAGAGAATCATTTCCAGGTGTCATCATAGTCCCAAAGACCAACCCCCTCTCTCTTTTAAGTAAATATGAGAGGCAATACTTTTTGTTAAAGAACCATATGATCCCATGGTTTAGGACATCCAAATGATGCAAGGTATGTAACAATTTCTCATAAAATCTCTCCAATTTATTTAGTCGTTTCTAGTGTTTTTCATATGTGGATAACTGATTGTAGATGGAAACACAGAGTGCAAGAAATTGATCCTGGATAGACAATACCACTTTTGTCCTGTACACTAATGAGTATGGGGTTTCCTGTGGGGTAGTGTGAGTTATGGTTTGGTAGGTCAAAAATTCATGGTTTAGCTTTTCTAGACAAGGATTTTTATCCATATCTACCATTTCCTAGAGTATTTTTATAGGTTCTTATTGAAGGACTCAATCTATCTATTAGTTGGATCAAGATAGGGGATGAATGCTTGAACTTGATGTCTTAATATTGATATAATTTCTCTAATTACTATGAATATGAATTCTTTACATTCTATAATAGTATTTTATGAGACCATATCAGGTGATGATGTTAATTTCCATGAAGCTAACAATGTTCTTTTCCCCATATTCATTGAGGGGTAATGATTTGGCCCACATGGAGAAGAAGATAGTTACATTAAGAATGTAAATGAGTTTATTGGACACAGTTAGAGGATACAGTCCCTTGAAACACATTCTCTGTATTGAAAATGGCTATGATTACATAGTTCAGTGAAGAAACAATGAGGGTTGGTAAATGAATTTGGTGTGATCCTGGCATGAATAACACTATTCTTAAAAATATTGTAGTCCTGCAATAGAGTGGTCCAGTAGTACTCCACACATCATATTTGGTGGGAATTCTTTATTCCAGACTGGTGATGTCCATATGCTTTAGAAGGAAAATCCTTTAGGACAACAATAGTCTCTTCTCCATCAATGCACCAGATAAGTACTTAGTCAATGATCAAATTATAGAGTTCTTTTTGATGGTTTTTACTAAAATATAGGAAAATGTAAATTGATCACCTTCGAATATTATCACTCTCGACTCTACCCATTTGGAGCATCCATATTGATGGAATTTGACAATTGGTGTCATCAAATGGTGGTAGGATCGTACAGTTCATTTATTGGAAAAATCTCATCAGTCTCATTCATGTGGTTTTTAATGAAAGGTTATACCATATGGTTGAATAAAATGAAGGAAAATCATTCATCCCACTATGGAACTACTAGGGATGTGGCTATACTTTCAAGGGAGTCATATTTGGAATTTTATGACCAGTGGTTGTCAGTCAATGTATGTTCAAAATATAATTCCCCCATTAGTCCTCAGGCATGTTATTAAAGGGGGATTACTCCTCCTTTTTGGTAGCATAATCATTGTTAAACCGCAAGATGACTAGCTCAGAAGGCCCCTTTATTTTAATTCAATTATCATTCACTGGAATTGTTATCTCTAGACCAAAAATAAAATCTTGATATTCTATTTCATTGTTCATGAACCCCTCTAATAGTAGGAAGGATTAAGACATGGACTATTTTACTAGAGATTAGAGAACAACTCTTAGTCCCACTTTTTTGAGCTTGAGGTCCTCCATATTTTTTCAATCAGGATTATAGATGAACAATAAAAATTAATTTCGCATATATAAGGGTCCTTGTGGAAATATAATACCTATTAATCATGTAGTCCAGTGTCAAATGATTTTATTTCTATTAGGGTAGAGCATCTATGATATCTTCTAATTCATAGCCTTTTATTTTATTCGAAGGAATGAACTGAATATCAAACTTCTACAGGATGATATCCCACCAAGAAAGATGTCCAATCAACATCGGATGGCTGGGTATATATTTTATAGGGATTATATGATAGAGTACATTGACATAGTGATGTTGTGGGTAGTTCCCTAGCTTCATTACTACAAATATTAGTGCTAGAAAGCTCTTTGTGATATCTGAATAATGAGCCTCAATATCGATCGAGGTTTGATAGAGATAATAGTGGATGTTTTCACTTTTGGAATCATTTTTCATTGAAGGAAGGAACCCATTGATATCCCTATGGATGTCACATAAAATGTATGTTTCCTTCTATCAATAAGTACCATCAAAATTTGAGTGATTATGAATTTTTTTTATATATTTGAATGCTTCCTGGAAATCATCAGTCAACTGATATTTAATGCAATTTACATCAACATGGTAAAGGGAACTTATTTTAAATAAAGGTTGGATATGATGATCTATATGTAGGATAAGTGTATTTTAATTCATATAAATCATTTAAGGTTGTGAGGGTGTGACATGTCAAGGATATCATTTTTATTCAATAGAGAGACTTTGATTCCATGATGGCATTCAATAAAGACAAAAAATTTCAGTGGCGAAAGAAAAAAAATATTTCAAGAGTTTAATTTTTTTCTATAATTCCAAAATATATTAAATATGATTTAAATATCCTCTTGGAGGATTGAGAATTGTGGATATTAAAATTTGTTTTTATGAATATAGAATACAACAAAAATTCCCAGGAAGGGTTTAAATATGCACTGCATGGAACAAATGTATACAACACCAATATTTTTCAAGGAAAATGGTATTAACTGATAGAAACAAACGCCCAGAGGATCCATGAACATGTTAGATTATTCATCTTTCTTCCCCATATAGATTTCATTATATCTTAAATAGCCATAAAAATGGAGATATCCTACTATTCGAATGTTTCATCAATCAATATTTTTGTGATTGGGACTAGGATGTCATCTTTCTAGCAGTGATGGTTGAGATCTGTAAAATCAATGATGTCTATGATTAGTCCATTCATTATATTGATGAGGACAATAGTGGAAAACCATTTGGGATATTGGACCTCTCGAATGATGTTTTTTATAATTATCCAATCAAATCTACCTGAATTTTGGAAGAATGCTTCAGGTGTGTGCTTTTGGAAGCCTTTTTTATAGCTATGATGGTCTATGAGACGGATGACACAATGAGTGTCCACCCCATGGTCGAGGAATGATATTTAAATGTAGTTCATTTTCAAAACCACTCTATTCTTCTTCAATAAAGATATATATACCTATGTATATTAATAAGGCATAGTAACACAAATCATGTTAGGTCTCAAGTCTTCTCAAATGCTGAGATTTATTTTCCTAAGGTCATCAATTATGGTAGAGACACCCTCCTCAAATTCTGGAGAGGAGTCCCTAAGGTGGTCATCTAATTTATTCTCCTCGATGTCTTCATTATCTTATTCCTTTGGTGAATGACGTCTTAGGATAAGTTATCCATAGTTATTAGAGGAGTCGATATCTTGATGTTCAAATGATGAAGAGATGTCCATTATCCCAACTAATAGAATTGTATTTCAATAAAATTATGGAAAGGATAGATTGAGTGATAGGGAAGAAGTATAGTCATCCCTTTTTAGTGATGAGGAAATATATTCCTCCTCAATTGATGGGGGGTATTTACTAGTGCTGTAGGGATGAAATGAATTTACTTTCGTCTAAGATTTCACCATTGTTTGGGTAGTCAATATTTCATTCCACACTATTTGATGCATTGGTCATGACTACAATCATTGAAATTGCTGAATATGTTCCTGTATTTGGGCTTATATACCTGATATCTTTGTTGAGTATCATATATTCTTTTCCTATCTTTCAAAAGGGTTTGGCTAAGGTCATTTCCAGATCATCTAAGGTGATAACCCAATTAGAACGCTCAACCGAGAGTTTTTTCTCTATCCACTAAAATATTAATGCATTAATATAATGTGGCTCATAGGAATCAAATGGGGACTAATTAGTTTTAAAAGTCACAATTTTTAATGTAATGAAATATTTTATGAATTCATGGTACACTGAGGGGAATGTTACTTGTTGTTGCAAATAATACCTTCCTAGAAATATGTTCATGTTTGTGTTTGGACAAACCAATAAATTTTTTTTGTCTGTTGTGAGGTTAGACAAATATATTTATTGATCATGATTTGGACCAATGAATTAATCTCACTTTCTTCATAGATATATATTGATGTAGAATTTGGTGATAGGATACACTCATTGCAACCCAGTGAGAGAAACAATCATATTAGAATGAGCATAACTCTAGAGCCATTATAAATGATGAATTTTCCAAAATTGACAACTTTAATTTTACTAGAAACAATCAGGGGACATAATTTCCTTATAAAAGCATATGATCATATTTATTTGATCAGTATACAACTTTTAAAAATTCCCCATCATCGATCTATATC
This sequence comes from Viscum album, assembly GCA_963277665.1. Lineage (NCBI taxonomy): Eukaryota > Viridiplantae > Streptophyta > Magnoliopsida > Santalales > Viscaceae > Viscum > Viscum album. Next base: position 1,428,245,504 of record OY728147.1, on the reverse strand, counting down.
TCATAATCCTTAGTAGGAGCCACTTCAGCATTAAATTTCAGGGTGCTTAGCAAAGATTCTATTATTTCTTCCATGAGTAATTTTGATATACCTCGGGCATTATAGATTGATAGCTTGGTAGATATCAAGGATAACTACTTCAGTACTTCATACATTGGATCTAAAGGCATGGTCATCACAATATAGGAATGCTCTTTCATTGGCAATTTATGGGCATGTGTATTTGTTGTAGATTGGTCAGACCTTAGGATAAGAGTTGGTGGTGCTCTTTTCCTTGGTGGGATGGTTCTTATATAAGTCTCCATATATGTTAAGGGATATGCGACATTATATCCTATTCAGATTTATATTATATTCTATTCATTCCAGAGTGGCATCAAACAGGTGTAGGGGGGTTTTCATATTCTTGATGGACTAGTTGAAGGGATATTAAATGAGTTTCTTCGACATTGTTAGTCAAAGAAGGGGTGTGGATATAAGTATTGTTCCTACCAACACTAAGTCTCCCCAGTTTCATCGACTCCTACAACCTCTTCCTCTAGATTCCCAATAGGTTGTGAGAATGTTGGGTAAATATCCATAATCATCATCTGAGAAGGGAACCATTTAGTGAATGACCTCAATGGAGCCAGACATAAAACCTCATTGCATGAGGTATTTTCATGGATGATCATTTCTGGGGGTACTATTTGGAAGGGTTTTTCTTGTTGAATTAGATATGTGGGCATTAAACCTGAGAGTGTTAAATCCATTTTTGGACTTCATGCAATTTCATCCTCATACAATACCTCCTTGTATTTTTGGTTATATCTCTTTATGAAAGGTAGTCTTCGGTGGTTTCTAGGGCCATCGATTTCTGTTGTGTCGTAATAGATGTGGGTAGGTGAATAGATAGTTGTTTCAATTTTTCATGGAGAATTACATGATCTCAATTGATTTTTTGAGTTATCTAAAAATAAATCCTTGGTTCCATATTTCCAAAAAAAACATATTCCCACTATCCTCCTTCTTCGTGGGAATTAGCAGAAACACACACCACATGTGAGGGTGGCCTCCAGAGCATTACATTTCCAAAATATATTATTTACTGTTTGATATCATTAAATATGAAGCACTTATGGATGTCATTTTCCAATATCTAATGAAGGAGGAAATAATCTATCTGGTCATCAATACCTACTTGTTCAATTCGTCATGGGCCCTGGGAGATAAAGAAAATCATTTTCCATGGAGGCTATAAAATAGCCACAAACATGATCATCTTAGAATGAGTGAAATTTATTATATCGTCTCTAAAATTTATTCATTATGGGTCCCCTATACTCATCCAATGAGGGTGAGGGTTACTGTTGATTCCCATGGGGTGATGTATGTTGAGGTGTTGGAACCAATGCTTGAGAAAGAGAAAAGGCTGGTTTAAGTGTGACCAAAGCCACCACCACAATTCATAATCTTTTCCCCAAGACTGGTGGAATTATCTGGGACTTGAGATTAGTTTTTCATAAGGAGTATTCCATTATTTAAGAAATGTAATATAATTCCCAATACCCACTTTTTTATTTTATAGGGATGGGTGGAATTCATTGATCTTTACTAAGGTAATCAAAATAAAGAAAAGTCATATCCTTGGAAGGAAGTGTCCAGTTCCGGACGTTGGTAAACCATTTATATATTGTAATAAAATCCAAGATTATATCATTTTCTAACTATTTGTATTTTGATAGGATACTAATTTTTTTATTTATTATAATGGAGCTGAATTGGAAGAATATCTTCTAATGGTGGTCTTCTCATCCACTTATTATCATAGCTCAAAAACTAGAGTACCACACGATGGAAGAACCTTTTTGGGTTCACCTGATGAAACTATGTTTTCACTACTTTAAATGAAGATGGTCAAACTAATCTATATGAAGATGGTCACTACATATTTATACTCTAGAGTTCCCATAATGGGATCAAAATGGCTGAGTATTTCACGATAAGTATTTCTAGGTCACCTGATCCATTGAATACTAGAACCGTTGGAATGTTAATGATTGGGGGATGGAGGAATGTAACTCACCCAATCGGGGTAATGTTATTTACTGAATGCTCTGGAGAACACTGCTCCTCCATGGCTTCTAATCGAGCTTCAAATTACATGACAATGTTGATATTCCCTTGATGAGTGTTCTGTTTAATATGATCAAGGATAGGTGTAGAAATGGGTAGGATATGATGCTATAGTTCTTCCATTATATGAGGAATAAATCTGACCAAGTATATCATTTAATGGTTTTTTGGAACCTATTACAATTATCTACAAAATAGAGAAAAATATTTATATCAATCCATGTCTATTTCAAGGTAGACAGATAGTCTAGTTGTCTTGTTGGTTAGATTTCTTGGCATTACTTCCATTACTGAGATGAATCCTGGTGGCTGAGGTAAACCTGCTAGAAGTGCACATTAAGGATCATCATGGGGGAGTATATTCAATAGGAATGTTTCCTCATTGAAAATCCTCATTGAATCACCTCAAATCTTTAATGTATTCCTCCTTCCTAAAAATTTTTTCTCTAAGCATATGAAGGTCGATCAAATCGAGAGGAGGAGGTCTGTCATATATGAATGTAAATTTATTAGTCTTTTTGGAAGAGACTTACTGGGGAGGTACTGGGAGATTTATTGAGGGAACACCCAAATGTAGGGAGATTCTCAAGTTCTGGTTATGCACACGATCAATACTTGTGTGCAAAAAGTCTATATGGAACGATCCCAACCTTACTCTTATGCATCCTCATTTTTATTTATTCAATTTATATTATTTACATCTACAATGTTAACCAATGCATAATGAATTGTGGGAGTTATACCAACAATTGAATGATAGGAGGTATTTTTAATGTTTTTATAGAACTTAACCTAAACATATATGATAGTCTTTGAGTTTCATTGGCTAAGGGAGACTCAGAGGGTTCTTCTATACAACTAGACCATCTGCCCCCTTCTAATGGAGTAGAATCACGAGATGGGGTGATCTGAGAGACCGTTAATCATTTCATCCTCTCTAAATGGGATAATTCCAATTTCAATTTATGGTGGGGGTGGTAAAAATTCCCCCAGGATGGTAGTATAGGGATTCATTCATTCTCTGTTTGTTGTAACCTAAAGCATATTTTCTTCTCTTATGGGGGGATTTTGTGTTAAAAATGCCACATCCCTGTAGGTTATGGAAGATCCAATATTGGGTAGGATTGTTGTACTATCACCATTAATTTTATCTCAATATTATCTATTCATTCATGATTAATATAAAACTATAATTCACACATGTACAATTTTATTTATTGGAAATTAGCAGTGTTTGATGATTTTTTCTTCCCATAAGTTAGAATCAAGATGAATGCTATCAATTGGCTAGTATAGGCGTATTTCGATTGATTTATTTTATCTTTCATGATTATATTGAGACTTATTCAAGGGAGATTCTTATTGATCATTCCTTTATTCTCAATAAAGTATTCTTCAAAATAGCCGCCTTTGAATATTGTGATTTATGGATTTCATTTTTAGTGGATTTTACTGAAAGGAGCGTTAACTGAAATGAAATTATCCATGTACTCCCATTCCCAGATATGAACACCAAGGAGGCCATTTCCAATTAATCACACTACTTATGTTGTGAAATTAGGTAGGTTAGTTAGATATCGTTCGATTGGATCTCTGATTGTGGTCTTTGCATAGATGGGATGGATTCCATGTCAATTTTATGACGACCCTCTCCTAATATATTGACGTGGTCTGCATTCCAATTATAAGGCATCAATTTTTCTTTCAGGTTTTGGAGAGTTTTCCATATATTGAGATGAATGTTATGTTTTAATTATTCTATGAATGACCTTGTTTTGTAGAACTATGAAGTGGATGGGGGATAAAATATAATGAATATGTCCTCCCTATCCAATTGTCTTCCCATAAAAATATATCATTTTCTTCTTCCTCTAGAGAAACCTCTAATTGAATTTACCATCCTGGGATCTTATTGAATGCATTTTCAAAATCATCAGGTCTTGTAGGTGTCTCATTGGTACGTTAATGGATCAAGGAGGTCTTAAAGGATGAGTGTTCTCTTGAACCATTTCGTAGATGAGAAAAGATAACTTTTGATATTTATATGGTTTCTAACTAGTCTCCCCTCATCTTTCCATCACCTCATAATATGAGGGTTTTCTTGTATTTGACATGGCTGATGGAGGAACTTTGTAATGGGTGATATCATAGATAGGACTACCATCATATCTTGATGTATGACTATAGAGTGAATATATGAAATATATAATCTAGAAAAGAAATTAAATGTAGAAAATTGTAAGGGGATGAGCTTCTTTCAATAATAATGTGTCACTATTGAGAGGGCCTTCATAGAGGATACCATCAAGGTGAGGACTACCATCACAACTCAATGACAGAATACATGGATAATTACTATAGTGAATACCCTGGGAGAGACATTTCGGGAAGATGATAGCATGGGGAGGACATTAAAGCTGAAATAAGACGTCACTATTTGGATTATCATTATAGTGTATGCCACCATAGTGAGGAATGAAATCATAGCATAACGTCCAACTATGTTGAGAATTTATGTTGCGTGTATCCTGAGGATGAATTTAAGATAATATGACAAAAGGGGATGAACTTATTATTGTTTTATATTCGGTACATAATGGTGGATACCATGATGCCCATATATAGATAATCTATCATGATCAATAAACCTGTTTACATGATGGTAGTCTTCATGGTAAGTTCTCTGGGGAGAACATCCAGAGTCGTGAGTAACAATATTGAAGGATATAAATTCAATAATTCTACTACCAATCCCGTAATTATATAATATATTAGTTGTATCCTAATAATACATTCATATCTATTTGATTGAATCATGAATGAAAACATATCTAAGAGAAGGGTCATGAGGTTGGTTTTCATATTCCAACATCCCTTGGAAAAATTTATTTTTAGGATATCAATTTTGGCAAACATTTGTGGCTTTTTGTTGGTGACAGATTTCACATACATATTGATATTAAAATTGTTCTTAATTTTTAAGACACAACGATGAAATTATGGAGTTATAGAAGTGATATATGCCTCCACTGGTGTGGACAAGAATTATTGTCATCGTACTATAGTTTTAACAAGTATTTTTTACAAATCCTTTTGTCCTTTTATCAGGGATTATTTTCGACGACCCTCTGGGGTGGGAGTATGGTTGAATTTATTCTCTTGGGTGACACCTTATTATGTTGGTGATTCACCCACTTGGGGAGACTTGGTTGTGAGACCAAATCCCTATTATCATCATGGACAAGATTATGAATTGGAATGTCTATATGATATGGTCACGAATTTATGTACAATCCTCCATCATTTCAAAGAAGTTTTGAGATACTTCCATGGTGTGAATTGGAATATGTGTCCATTTTCACATTGAAGAATGAATATGTACCTACTCTAGTCCTCCATTTAATACTAGTAAGTACTAATTGTTCACCTGTGTAGGGTTAGATTTGTGTATTCCCCATATTTGAAACTAGTATTAAAAAAAATCTTCTTCCAATTTGCAACATATTTACATTAAAGAATTGATATAAACGGGGAGCAATTTTCATCAGCTCCTTGGTTTCCATTGTATATGGATGGTGGAATTGATATTCATCCCCAAGAATTTTCCTCTACAAGTATTTTTTTACCACTTTATTTTCTTAGAGGGATTCATATCGGTGGTTATGTATTTTTAACTATCTATAATATTCCTATGTATTTTACAGATAGGATTCATGGGAATTGGAAGAGATACATGTCTAATTATTGATTTCTTCCCTATTTGATTGATGGGAATTTTGTTAATTAATGGGAATTTTCATCTGGTCATTTTTATTCTACAATATATTTGGATGAATGTATTCTTGTGTGTTGGAAAGGATACATGTTTTCCTAATTTTCCACTATATTTTCATAGAGAGAGTGATGATTAATAGAATCATTTTTTCTTTATTCCTAATTCCCCTTTGTATTTCACTTATGGGCTTCATGAGATGGACTACGAATATACGTTTCCCAATGTGTTTCTTCCATATTTATATGTTTTTCTTCTTTAGTAGGAAAAATAATTATGGCATATTTTTAATTTTTTGAATATCTCTATCTATGAGCTGGCCAGGGGAATTGGGTTCATTTGGCATTGGGTTGGACTCATAGAGTGATGTACTCTAAAAGATGATAAATCTATGCAGCATGGCATTGGAAATGATGATTTTTGGTTGGGTTCCTTGGGTTGGACCCTTTTTTTTGGGAGGATGTCATTGGTGATGAATTCATCATCCTATCTAAGGTATGGGTGAAAGTAAATATCATTTTTTAGGGAATGGATCCTGAAACAGATGTAGATTATTATTGTAGTTGTCTAGTTATATATTTCCGACTCTCATTGGGTGGACAGATGGCGAGGATTCAGTAATAGGAGGTCCTATTTAGTTTCCTCCATGATGCAGATAGTAAAATTCTGGTGGTACTCCCTAACCAGTGTATTTGAGACCCAACATTGAAAATGTTGGGTGGGAAATTCCGTCCTCATTTAGATGAGTACCTGACTAATGAAGTATATGAATCATGTTTTCACTAATGTTGGTGAGACTCTATTGGATTGAATATATCTCAGAATAGTGTGTACAATATGTGTGAAAATAATATGGAAAAAATACACATAAATGTAGAATTTTATGACCACATGCGTAATTGATGGTCTCATTTGTCCATCATACATTTTCGATGTAAAAGGGCCATAACTCAGGGAAATATTTTCACCTTTTATAGGGATTCACAATGGGTTCACAATATTCAATCTTACGAACACCTTTTATGCATGACTGGTTGATTGCAATCGGTTAAATTAAGTGCAGTCACTAAATTTAGGTAAAATTTCTTGTAAATGTCTCCAATTTGTTTGTTCATTGTTCTAAAAACTCCCAAAAACTCGCATATCTATGACACATGGATCTACATTACAATGGTAGGAGTTTAATGGGTAACATGGATAGAAACAGTTATGAACTAACATTGGTTGTGAGGATAGGAATGTGTTTTCATCACTCCAATTTACTGGGTACCATTTAGAGTTCCCATACTATGTTATATATTTATGATATGTTTGGGAATACTAGGTTCATTCCCAAAATGTGTATAATAAAAATTAACATAGGTTAATGATTAATCATGAATATGCATGGGTTCAGAACCATCTATATTTTTCGAATGATCTTAAAAAATAGAGGGATATGTATGTTTCCAAGGTTCTCCATCAATGATACACCTTTATGAATTTAATTGGGGTTCCTTAGTAGTTCAGTAGAATGATGCTGGTGTTAAGACATAGGGTGAGGTGCTTTGAATTTTGTTTTCATTGATGGAGATGTATGTTGTTTTGATGTCGACATCAAATTCAAAAGATGGTCATCCTATTTATCCTCATGAGAGTAATCATAACCCACATTGATTGTTTCCAATTATTATAGAACATCAACTTTTATTTTTGTATGATGAAGTCCCAACCATACACATTATTGTCATACTAAAAGGACATCATAGTGAATGTTGCCTTGTCAAAGATGTAATGGGGCTAATGTCGAGGTGTCTTGAGGAGCCGGAAAGAGATGTGGAATCTTGGGTGGATGTGAAGCTACTACATATATCGATTGAAGAACATTATGTTGGATTTTTGTGTTAGGTTTGGACATCAAAGAGGATTCATACATATCCAAGTTATTTGGGTATAAAATCCCACATAGTTCGGTTTGTGATTGGGAATATGCATTGGAGAAACACTATTATGTGAGGAATAACCAAGGATTATGTATGGAAGTATCCCATATGGTTATTCCTAATTGGGGATATTTCCCTTCGATGTTCATGTTATATTTTCAGATATTACTCATGGATGTAGCCCATTTGAAGGGACTAGATCTGGGATTACACATGGAAGCATCCCATTTGGATAAAATTTGGGGGTATATATATGGAGAAGGCCTGTGGATTTGGGTATTATTGGATATTATACTGAATGGAAGGACCATTTGGGGTCTGTCGTTTTATATATTTCTTGTCCAACGTTACCCTCTAAGACCACATGATTCATGGTCGGTGTATGTTATAAGGGGAAAAATGGATATGAATATCAGACAATTCCTCTATATCAACTAGTTGACGATGATTTAAATCCCAATGGGAGAGGGATAGGTAATTGAGCAAGTCCATTTACTATTTTATTTTAGTAACTAAGATATTCACATCAGGATATCTAACTATGTATGACCCGAGTTGAGGTGAAGTGGTGAAAAAGTGATGCATCCATCATGAAAGGATATGGGATTCCACTTGTATAGAATCCCTAAAAATGGTTTCAGGGATAGGGTATAAATTCTTATCGAAGTGAAAGTAATGAAGGTTCTTTCACCATGCCTATTGAAATGAGTAGTTTCATATGAGCACCCTAAGGCTATAAATCAGGTTTCTATGAGAATGTAAACCCAAGTACACAACGAGGGTCCACTATAATATAGAGGTTAAACATGTGAATATGCTTACTGCAGTTATGTAAACTCTATAGGACCCAATTACGTGCCAAATGATCATATCACACGCTTTAGCCGACATTGGAAGAGACATTATACGGATTCCTTTGGGATGGTTCATGAAGGGGAAAATAATATGGATGATAAAATGACAGAAGGGAGTGGTGGTTGCAGTGTAGAACACTGTAAGATGCCCAATTTAATGAAAATGTTTCATAAGTGGGATACGGTTCCCTCCAAAAAACATGTTTCTAATAATGTGGGTGTATTTTTCAGGTTTCATTGTTCTATATAGACCTATGTTCTTCCCATGAAGCGTGTTTCAACATGGTGTGGGGTTCTATTTGCACAGTGTGTTGCTATGTGGGGAAGAGTGCATCTCATTAATCATTTTGATGCATGGGGAAGGGTTGTGCCTGAATATCATTTCATTTATTTGGTATTCTAGTCATTTATTCCATTTTTCATCCCCTGGTGGTATTTTTATGAAAGATTGGATAGACCAGATTCCTTTATGGCCAAGCATCTTTAGGGGGTCACATGGATTATTTTATGGGAACCCAAGAAAAATTCCCCAACCCAATAATGTATTAATCATCAGTGAGAAGTCATTCATAGTTGAGGGAGTCATTTTTTGTGGGATAAAATAATCTCCCAACAATTAAAAGTATTTGGTTTCATTTTCAAGGGCCGACAATACCATCTCATCTTGTGAATGATTTAGTTTTTGGGTATGGTCATTCCTAGGGGGGAAATCACCATCCATCCTAAGAATTGAAAGCTATATTGTTCGAAGGCACCAAATATTAATTTTTTCTTAAAAACTATTTTTTCTTGTGATGCTTCACAAAGTTGTGGAATTCTATATGGAGAAATAGTTCGTGATGTGATTTTTACTTTACATGATCAATCTTTCCTTCATGACTTTTACCCGTTGAATAATTCATTTAAGTTATTCTTCATATTAATGATTGTCATTAACAAGTTCATGATATCCTATTTTTCTCACATATGTAGATTTGAGGACCCAAAAAATTTGCCATTCAATCATTTTATAATGCCATTAATGGTGGTGATGAGATAAAATATATCTGTTCATGAGGTGGTAGTCCACTAAACACAGGATCAATCGATTTTTTTCTTATGTGATGGAAGAGGATATTGATATTTTTCTGGAACATATGATAATTAAATTTATTTAAATTGATGAAACATATATTTTTATACAAATATTTTATAATGAAATTTGAAATAGGTGGAATAAGGAAAAATATAAAAAATCCCATTTATGAATGATATATCTTTTATAGACAATTTCTTTGTCATTTTCACAATAAATTCGTCAATGGTAGGATTTATGATAAATAAAATTCCTATGATGTCTTTATATAGGATTAATGAAGGTATTTGGGTATTAATTGGATGACCCAAATGATTTTATCATATATCGAGGGGAGGAGAAGGGGTGGCCTTTTATAATGGGTGTATAATACACATAAGGAAGTTCTAAAATATTCAATTACACAATCATTTTTATCATGCTGAAAGCCTAAAAAATGAGTTAAAATGTCCACTATAGGTTATAAGGTCATTATATGTCTTGATAATGAGATTTTAGTATTTTTTACGTCATTTTAACAATTATATTTTTAGTGTAAGCCCCCATAAAATAGTTTCTTACCTTAACATACATAATTTATATTTAACAGTTTTATAATTCAAATGGGAAACAATTATGTTGAAACTATTTCATAATATAAATTAATATTATGAAAAAAATGGAATAAATTTTTCCAAATTATATTTATAGAGCTTTCGTAATCCAATTTAAAAACATACCCAGAGAGGTGGAATATAAGATGGTTTCCAAAGAGAGATTTTTCATATGTTAAGAAGGATTTAATATCTAAATGAAATATTAAATTGTTTCTAAAAACCTAAATTGTATTTATTATAATTTATTCATAATAATGATAGTTTCAAAAAATATAAAATACATTTTTCCAATGTAAATAATTTAATCAAAGAGGAATTCTTTGATAAAAATCTGTATTATCACTATTAATCCAAAATATGATATTTTTAAAAAACATCCATAAAATTAACCCTATGATAAATTTTACATTCATATTTTGAAAATAATACTAATTTTATCATATAAAATTTTTAATATTTGTAAAAAAGTAATTTTAGTTTTTTTGCATAAGGTGTGACTATACATACTTTTAGAAAAATCTAGTTTTCTAAAGAACATTTCTTTTTCATTAAAATTATTCTTATTTTATTTTTTCAAAATATATAAAAATAATAATAATATTTTATTTACTCATATTAATTCCATTAATCATAATGGTTATGATATAATGGTAACATTTTAAATATGAATATATTAACAAAGTTATGTGTTTCATTAAAACCCATTGTTTTTTATGTCAAAAGATATCAATGAAATTTATCTTATTTAAAAATAAATATATTATAATGTATTCATGGAATAAATTATCATATATCCTCTATTTTTCAGGTAAAATACTCTATTGAACATAAGATTATTCTTCTAAAATATTAGGGTGTTACAATCCATTACATAAACTTATCCTCAATGTTTGTATTAGGGTTATTTTTCTTAATATATATTTTAAAATATATAATTCCCAAGGATTCTACATACACTTCTCTAATTCTAAACATAATGACTCAGACCATAGTAGCCAAAAATTAGTGGTTACATTATTGTATTGGTGCGAGATAAATGATATCACATCCTAGTGGACCGAATAGTTTTATTGAATTAGATTACAAGATTCATAATTGGTACTCAAAATATAATCTAAAATATAAAATACAACATAATATATTTTTTGAGAGAATCGCATACCATTATAATATCCATACATATAAATTATAATACTTTTTTTATCTTTGGTAGAGGAATCCAATGAAAGGGGTGGTATTAGATTCTCATTAGTGTATGTGTGTAATAATCATTATCATGAATATATAAGGAATAATTAACATGGTAATTGACATAACTAAATATACATATCATTTAATTAAAAGATTAATGTGAAGAATAATATTTTTGGAATAAATTATGATCACAATACTTTAGTTTAAATAATAATAATGAGATATTGAAATTTATCGATGAACATTATAACTAAATAAATAATCCCATGGGAATGATTAACAATATCATAATAAGTGAATGAATACTTCATAACATAATCTTCACACAAAAATGATCTTATTTCATTACATGTTACATAAATGGGTAATGCCATAACAAGATACCAAAACTAGTTTAACTCGTGAGACTTACAGATTTATCAAGGGGCCATAAATGGTCTTGGTGGTCATATACAATCCTTTGAAAGGGGATAAACATAATATACATAAACCATCATGTAAAAAAAATTATAACAATTTCCATAAGAAAAAAAAATAATCAACATAAATATTTTTATTGGAAAAACTACATATGAATGATAATAATTTCCCCAAAAAATAAAAATATTAATAAAAATCCATAGCACTATGATTAATGGTATTAGAATAGTATATCCCAGTCAAATTAATCATAATCCATCCAGAGAAATAATATATATGGAAAATTAGAATATATTTCCAGTGGATGACATTGTAAATTTAGGGTCATTGACTCTGATGAAAAAAAATTCAATTAAAAATAAATTTAAATACTCTAGAAGAAAACAACATTTTCAATATAAAAATGTCTTGGAAAAAGTAAAATATATTAATGTTGTAGTCAAAATATTCATTAAAAATAACATTGTAGACTTGTAATGGTAGCTTCCAAACAAGGATTGGTAATAATGGTGAGTAATTTTTTACTTGTCATATATGTTAAAAAAATATTCTCTCCATATTATTATAAAAAAGGATAAAAGTACTTTTGTTATGAAATGAATAGAATATTACTTTCATATGATTTTTAACATTAATAAGTTCGATGAAATTACATTAATAAATCATTTATAAAATTTTGAAAACATTTTTAATTTTTTTACTCATGGAAATGTGAGAATAATGATTTTCAACTGAGGAATGTAATAAACTATATTTTAATAAATCAATATCTTAATAATTTAAATAAAAACTTGGGAAATTGTATTATTTAATTAAAATATCATGAATAATATGTGGATAATGAAATACGTTTGGTTTGTGATAGAAATATTAATATATTTCCCCAAGGGAGACCTAATCATAAACATTCCTGAATAATGATGAGATTATGAAATGTAAACTTACAACTTTTTAACTTTAGAATCATAATCCCTATGAAATAAATTCTATTTAATTTAAAATATAAAATCAAATAATATAAAGATATTCATGGTATAACAGATCAAGGGGTAGTATACACAAAAAGAAATAAATATATAAGTAGTGATATGACATATTATTCATGGATGTAAATATGATATTAAAAACCCTTACCACTGTAATGGTTTACATTGTATGTGTTAAATACTCATATATAAAAATAAAATATTTATAATAAATATATTAAGTAAAATTAATAATGTATATCATACCATATATGTTTTAAATATAACTTTTGTATCTCCAATTTATTAAAAATATTTTATTAAAACACTATTTTGGGTGATAACATCATTATTATTAAATTATGATTTGGTTTAGTAATTTATATCCTCTTATAAGGATCATTGTAATATACTCACCATAAATATAAAAATGATATATGTATCATATAAATTCATTACATAATTATTTATAATAAACCATAACTATCATATTTAGAAAAATGTATTACAACATTCAGGGAGATGGTATGACTTATGTATCAATGGACATGATTTAAATTATTTATAGATCAAGTTAAATAAAAACATAAATATTATGTCACCTTTATAGCTTAATTATTATATCATATATATTCATTTTTTAAATCCTTGTTATCATCTATGGGAAAAAATTAGTAATAATTCACATTGCTTCATATAAGCTGCGGTCTATACATACACACAAGCGACATTATAATTTTCTAACATATTGGATGGTAAGAAGGAATATGTGTTATTATAATAATTGAAGTATATTAATAACATAATGATGATATAAATATAATAAATCAACCATAATATCTATCCACATGTAGTGTTGATAAAAAACTAACTACATTTGATCGTGAGGCTGTAGTCCACCATACATATAATGGAATGTTTAATTTCATATATAATGGATATGGATATGGATATTGTTTTTTATATTAACAAAATAAAATATTATTATATTTTACAAAATTTCAATATTATGTTATCATTTTTATTGATATTTTGATACATTAATGGATGAAATAAAATGAAAACACATGGTTAACAGTTATACCTCATCTTTGGAGAACCAGTTTATTTTTATAAATAAATCCTTCCAATATTGTGATTTTGATCAAAATATTATATCTAAAAAATGGAAAGGGATTTAAATAATGTATTTTTTACTTTGATGTTATCTCTCTGAAGGGATTTTTAAATGTTATATGAGGGGAGAGGGGGTTCCCGTTTATAAGTGGGAGAGGTGAAACACATTCATGTTTTGAAAAGAATAAAATTCATCAATGATTTTTAAATTTCAAAAGGAACCAAAAAGGATTATTAACTATTATTTTTTGATATAATGTCATTATATTTCCCTAAAATATATTTTCAACACGTTTTGAGTATATTTTACATCTTATCATCATATAATAACACCACGGTAAAACTGTATTAACTATAACCATGATTATTAATTTTATTTCTTCTTAAGATTTTTTATCAAAAAAATTAATTTGAAATTATTATAAAATATTATTTATTATGATACAAAAAATGAAATCCATTTTTAAAAAAATGAATTCATATAAATGGAATAATTTAATTTAAAATTAAACCTACCATCACAAATAATATTAATTTTCAAATCGAGATGTTTTCAAAAGGAGAAAACATTTACGAATCATTATTGAACATATAATTGATTTTAATAAATTATGTTTAATTAATTATAGAATAATTAAACTAAATTTTCTATTAATAAAATTTTAAACAAAATTTATCTTCATAAATTATTTATATGAAAATTATGTTTTTAAAAAATGTAGTATTTTATCACTATTCATCAAAAAATAATCTTCTCCCAAAATCAAAAAATAAAGATTATTTTGAAAGGATGATTCCAAAAAATATGTTCATTTTAACTAATATATTTTTCAAATAAGGAAATTATTAATTTTAACATATGTTTTAAATATGCGATGAAACAATTTATAAAAAAAATTGTCTTTTGAAAATAATTTATTTTCCACGGAAATGATTATTACTTTTATTTATAATATGTTTATAATTTTTTTTAATAAATGTTAAATCCATATAAAATTCAAAATTTATTTAGTGATATTAATACAATCTAATTTAATATAAAACTTATAATGATATATATTTTTTCAATTCTTTTACAAATGTGGTTGTGTGTATAGCAATATATCGAAGATATTGAATTTATTTAAATGATAAAATATCATAATGTATCAGGGTATAAATATTGTTTTCTTGTTCATGAATATTAATGAATATATCTACAATAAAATTATTGTTGACTTAAATTAGAAAAATTTAAATGAATTCTACTACTGAATATATTAATGATCTTATTTTGATATAAAAATACCTACCGATTTTTTATAAATGATGAGATTCCATAAGTATATTACTCTATGTTTATTTTTGAATTAATATTATTTAAAATATCGTAGAATTAAAAATTTTAAGGTTCAAATTTAGTTCGAAAAACCTTCATTAAATTTAAAGGATATATTTCCAATGTTACATTTTTCTATTATTGAAGTTGAAGAAGCACAATGTAACCTAAAGAGACACAAAAAGAGAAGATAATCATAGAGGTATAAAGTAGTGTAAAACAAGGGGAACCCCTCTGATGATTTTCACTTCCTCTGGAGGAACTGACTACACATTATGGAAAAAGGACATGCTTGTAGAGTGGGGTATTATGGAGGCATGGAAATCTGAAGCCCTGTTGGCCTCCCTCTTGGTGTGGAGGACCTTAATCCAAATATTAAGGAACCTTAGATAACATCTAATGATATAGAAAATAGAACATGAGATCCTCCCATGATCTTTCAAATATTCAATGATGATTCTTGAATCAATTTCTACCACAACCAAGAAAAGGTTTTTTGGCTATATCTCAACACTTTTTAATCATCATCCAACCGAAGTACATATGCATTATACAAACATGGATAAACATTATTATTTATATTTAAAAGAATCATATTATAATTATTTTGGATTAATTATTTATTTAAAAACATAATACATGTATTCATAAAAATAATTCACCTAGTGTATCCATCAATTGATGATGTCTAAAAATTATATGGGTAGAAATAATATTGTGTAACCTTAATGTTAAATTTCATTAAACATATTTTCTGCTATGGTACTATATGAGAATCATTAATAATATGGTGAAGAGTGAAATAATAAATCCATATAAATGGACAAATAAAGATGATGATGTTACATTTTGAATCAATGATCAAAATACCATGATGATCATTTGGGTTTTTTGTGATAAAATAAGTTGTAAATTATGTTATAAGGAATTATGAATAACTATTGAAATAAAATAAATTGAGACATATATATTTAAATTTAAATAAATGATTCATTTAATAAAATATATTTATCTAGAATATTTTATGTTGGTGTTGTGAGTATCATGTTAATTTTATGATACAAAGCACTAGAAATAATAAAATTTCTAAATAATGATGATCATTCCACATTAGAGACCCTGGTAAAATCATGTATGTAAAATAACATATTATGATCTATAAGCTTTATTAAATATCATGGTGTTATTTTACTATTTTTATATGGAATAACTAAAATTAAAAACCGTTTTTAATGGTTTAAATATTATAGAATGTTTTGATATTTTAAAAAATATGGGGATGTATTGTTTTTTGAGTCAGAAAGATAAATAAAAATTCGGCCTTGAATAAATGTTGAATTGATTCGAATATATAACTTTGTGCCAATGAGGGTGAATAAGATTAATATAAATATTGGAGTAACTATATAAACTCAGTATTTTTGGAATATATATACAATGTAATGAAGAAATATAATGTGCTCAGAAATCTAAAATGTAAATCTAATATTCTTTTGTATCATAGAAGGGGAACTAAAAATAACCATAGGTCATTTCGTTGTAATTACATGGATATAGATCTATAATTTTATAGTTATTAATGATTCATATCTATTTAGAAAAAATTATTTATGAGGAGAAGATTTCTATTTGATGAAGTGACATTGAGACTAGTTTCCCCCAGTACATATATCATGTTAAATAGTATTATATTTCATGATGTGTTTCATGATAATAAAATATTATCTATGATGGTATTATATAAAATATACCATACATCGTGGGTTTATTCACTATAATGGAGGCGAAACATGTTAACAATCCTATTTTGATTCCCTCGTTATTATATATGTATGGGGTTTTATATAATTTTTAGTAAGAAAAAGGCCGTATTATATAAAAAAGAATAAGTGAAAAGAAAATATTCATCACATTCATAGTGCCTTTAACACCAGTGTATTCAATTTTAGTTGGAATATATTCTTAGAATAAACATGATGTTTAATAATTTCAGGTTCATGGATTCTCAAAGATCAATATATTATAGTGATGGTAAACAAATAATTTTAATGGATATAATTTATATAGGGATGGAACTGTGCATTTTTTATTATCATTTTAATGGAATGATCACTATACATCTCTTCAAGGCCTCACTATGGTAATGGAAATTGGTGTTTGAACTCTTACTGATAAGAGGATGGAAAATATCATTGGAAAATATAATAATACCCCACAATAATCATCAACCAAAAATGAATTGACAATTTTAATGGGATTCAAGGATACCAATGAAATATTTAAAAAATTCCATAGTATCTACCATGGAAAAAATTTGGTGATGGATGGAAAATAACAACCTAATAAAAAACCATTTTTTGATATATAATTAAAGAAGATGAATGTGTTAAGGGGGTTTTTAATAGATTAAATGTTAGTATAATCTCAATAAAAGTGTTTCAGTAGAATCTAAATGAATATAATATTTTTAAAACATTTATGAGTTTTTTCCCTATAACAATAATGAAAAATAAAAATTATAATTATATTGTGATATTGATAACGTCATAATTGATGAATGTCAGCATAGCCACATGTAATATGAAATGAGATGATAAATATATCTAACAGATCAAGTGAATAATTTGATAGGATACACATTAAAATAAATAAACTAGTCGAATATAAAAAAAATATGTATTTAAATAGATATGTAATGTTATAATACTTAACTATGACACATTGTATTTTTTCAAGAAGAATCACAAGAGGAAGTGGAGGAAAATATAATAACATGATTCCATTCGAATTTTTCATCTATAGAATTTTTTTCACTTATCTAATGTTTTTCCTAGGAAATTTAATGATTCTGATAATGAATAACAACAAGAATGTTTTCCATATGTAAATGGAATTTGACATCAATTTTTCCAATAATAGGTCAAGGTTTTAAGAAAATTTCAAAAAAAAATTTCTGATGGCCTTTTTAAATTTTTTGAGCAATGTTTTATTGATAGTGATGATGGTGTTGCTAATAAAATTGATCCTTAAAAATAATATATTAATGTTTTTATGGAGAATGAAGTAGAATAAGATATTCCATAAAATAGTGATTCACACACTATTGATTAATAAATTTCTTAAGGAGGTGTGTACTCTAAAGTTTATAATAATAGTATTGAACCTTAAATGAATCTAATGTTAATTAGTATACTAAGAAATTAGACCAATCATCTCAAAATAAGATAAGAGTATGTCAAAGTGGTACATAATTATAGTACTGTTGATAAATATTTAGAAGTAAATCTATAGAATGAATCAAATAATATGATTATTTTGAAAATTACCTTTAGTATTATTCATGCGTATAAAAGGTTGAATTTCTATAGAAAAAATTCCTCGAATTGAAATATCATGAAATGAAAAATTATAACTTTTTAATTCATTCTAAGTTAAATGAATGTTCTATAACCAATAATAATCAATCTGATCTCATACTCAAGTATATGATTATGTTTTTTTGATTGTATGTAAAAGAAAATTTTATAAATATCGGTGGATGTCACATGTTGTTAAAATTAAATAGTATTGAGTCTATACATAAAAACATAATAAAATAAAATTATACTGATATTTAGATGAGACAATATTCAGAAAAGTTAGCTATTCATGACCCAAATATATTGTGTAGAATTTCATTAGAATATTTGATAAAAATTACAGAATATATAAGAAAAAATTATGAGCAATGAAATCAAATGTAATAACATATTTTATATCATTTAAATAAAAATCAAGGTAATTATTGGTGTTGGGGTTATCTTGTACTCAATGAAGATATTTTCCAATTTAATAGGTCTATTCATAGTCTAATTAAATAGTATTTCATAGTGGGAATATAGCTTTAGAATATTGAAAATATATTTACACACTAACAACATGAGAATAATATTGAGGTGATAAAAAAATCTATGAGTTTTTTATGAGTCATGTGGGAGATTTGGTGAAGATGTGCACATATGAAACACCAATTTCAATATTACATCAAAATAATTTAATTTAAATAGTTAATTATTGAATGTGGTAGACTCCAAAATGAATAGAAATATTATTGAGGAATCAATTAATGCATTTGAACTGTTGACGCCATGAATAATGGATTATGGGTTTTTATATCATATTATTAGATTAAGGAATAAATTGAAAATGTAGATTATGGGGGAGTTATTTTCACCCATGGTAATGAAACTCAATAAAATTAAATGCATTAGAACACACCATAACATTAAGAATAAGATAATAAATTAATATTCAAATACATTGTTCTATTTAATAAAAACAAATTTAATTAATCAAATCTCCATGTAGGGTAACATGAAGTGATTTTATAGATGAGTTTTTTTGGGAAGAGGATCGAAGGTGGATCCATTAATTTAAATGGAATCATGAAACATGGTATTCCAATCTATCTTCTTGAAGTGAATTAATGTTTTTCTCTATGTTATAAACATGAAAATATTTTTTGAAAGAGAATATTTGGATATCATGGACAAAATAAAATGTGGATACTGATCAATGAATAATATGTGATATTTATTAATATACAAAAGATAAACACTAAAATTGGTTATAGGACATGAAATAAAAAAATAATTATGAACAAAACTCAATCATGATTTTATATTCATATACATTAACCATTATATCTAGTACAAATTGATATATGTAAAACAAGGACATTGAATTCACCAAGAAGAAATAAGAATTTCATTGTATTCAATTTTGATTATACAAAGTTGAAATGAATTTGGTTTAAGAACCATAATTATCAAGTTCAAGGTAGATTTAAAATAATCCTAATGATGGATGAAAAATGGTTTATTCCAAAAAATGGTTATATTAGTCAATGGTGTGAAATATGATAATAGTTAATTCTCATTATATAATGTCACTCACAAAATCAAACATGAGTTTAGTGTCCCACACACTCCTTAACCAAATGGGATAGTTGAACAGAATGATATGATCTTAGTTGACATGGATATATATATTCTCACAATGCCTAAAACATCAAGATTTTTTATACTAGATATACCTATACAATTAATTATTCAAAAACAAATGTTTTTGGGGACCCCAAAATAACATGTCACACTATGAATTTTTTAATAAGAACCCATATGTAAGAAACATTAGAGTTTTTGGGAGTTCATTTTTAATCAAATGGAAATGAATAACCAGATCGAAATATTATTGGAAGGATGATTAATGAATACTCCTTGGTTACACATTTAATGAATGATTATATATATTTTATAACCAACATTTAGAGAATATTTTGGACTATGGTATTGTTGTGGTTGTTCAGAATGGGAATAATGTCATGTCTCCAACCATGTTTGATAATGATGCTGATTTGGGTTATTCTAAATAATGAAACCCTTATGATTCGAGATGATTTTATAGATCATTCATATACCAGTGATGAGAATGGAAGATATATGTTCACTAATTGAGGTTCATGGCAACAGAAGAATGTAGATATTTAAAATAAAATTGGTTATCAAAATTTTTGTTTATTGACCCAAAAATTAATTTTTGGTCTACTAATATGTTAGAAGATAGATCTTTATTGAAGGTATGGCTATTTATTTTGGTTTGTTTTTAAGGAAATAAAGGAATCAATGGGATATTTTCTAATTACAGATCATGTACTTTTGAGTACACACTATGTATCTGGATTCCACGAATATCCATGTATGGGCCATGAAACTACAGGGTACATGACCGTGTAGGTCACCTAATAAGCCACCTAAAGTCGGGGCTGGTTGAGGCCAGTACATGAGAGTGTCTGAACAATGAAGAACATTGAGATCCTCCTGGTTCATCGTCAATGTTCTCGTCAAGATATCATGAGATACGTTGGATTTCCAGCAATGACTTCTCTGTTTCCCTATAGTATTTCTTCCTGATTCCTCCTATCTCATGTGTATTTTGAGGATTATTTTTCTACCCTTTTATATATCTATGTCGTTCCTGTCTGATTCATGGGATGATGTTCAAGAGTGTAGATCGTACAACAACATGATAGGTGGTTAGTTCCTTTTATTGATTGTTTCGGTATTATATATAAATTAAGTGATGAATACCCATACTGGTTTATTTCATATTTTTGGAATTTAACACTATTTAATACCTACTATAGTTTTTAGATTAAGAAAGGGGTAATTTCTTAGTCATAAGGTTTTATACCTAGTTATGTGATACCCCATGGGTGTGATCCCATGATTGATTATTTATGGTTATTTGGACTGGATTGCCTTGTTTTCCATGACTTGTGATGTTAATATGGAGATACTGATTATTTGATTATAATATGCATGTTTTTTTTTCATTCTGAATGTTTAATAAAGGGGGATTGATATCGAGAGATTCCTGAGGTAGGTCCATTTATATATGAGTTATTGTTATGTTGACATAGAGGTATCGACTGTGAGATCTATTGGGTGGTCATAAACCATAGGGTTTAGACCATGAGAGCATCCTATAGGAACGTTATTAAATGAATTAAGGACCCTAGGGAATGTATTTGAGATCATCCAAGTGGTAATTATTAGTTTATTATTACTATGCAGACCCAGGGGGTATTGACTTTGAGATATTCCCTAGTGGTCATTTGTAAATGACTAGTGCTATGTGGGACCAATAGGGTTAGACTATGTGAGCATTCCTGGAGGGTCGTTATTTTTATTGAATTGGTGACATGTTAAACTAGGGGGTTTAGACTGTGAGAACATTCCCAATAGGTTTCTTATGAATGATTGAATGATTGTGAAGAGTCTTCCAAGCCAAAGCACAAGCCTAGACTTGAATATACTAGGTAAATTAAATGGTCTTTCATGACATATGATTTTCTTTTTCATAAGGGGTACAAATCTTAGGATAGATTCCAATGTTATATTATTCAACTAACTAAATATCTGAAAAATGAAAAAGAATGAATTTGAATATTGTACAATTGTTTACTTTTGTTTATTTCCTAGTTTATTGCTTCATTTTCATATTTATTACTATATTTATTCACTAACTGATAGTAACAAAACTTTTGGTACATGCATTTTTGGATTTATCTCACACCCTTTTTGGGTCATGAATTTGGACCCAAATAGATTAAATTGTTTCTTGTATAGATAGGGGCAGTCTCTCTTCTTTATCAGATACAAGATTGTTGTGGGAGATGAAGAGCATGGGACCAAGCTGAGGCTTGCAATTTTTTTGAAGTTTACTTATTTTCTATACTTTGTTTCAGTATTGTATTTCTAACATTATGACTTGTTTGGATGATTTCCTCAACAAATGTGAAATGCATCATTTATATATTCACCAGTTGTTATATTTCTATCAGTATTCATTTGTTCAATTTTTTTGTTTGGTATTACTACTTCAAATATTATTTACTATATGTTATTCTGCTATGTATACTCAGAAAATGAGGTCATATTTTTCCCATTATTAGAACGTTTCACTCTCTTCTAGTCATCAGCCTCTGGTATTTGGAGAAATGCACTCAATGCTATGTGAAAAAACGGGTTCAGGGAACCTTTGAGCAGCAACAGGAACTGGGATGTTACATCATAATAGGTTTCTCTACATGGTTGACAACAATATAATTGAATAATACTTTGTAGAAAAATAAACAATCCACGCCATAAATGAGCAGATATAAAAAATGGTGAAGATTGAGTGATGGGAATTATTTTAAATACTGGTTACGAAATTAACTATTTGCATAAAATGGGTTCTCCAAAACAAGATTAATGAGGATGAATGTATAGAATGAAATAATTCTAGTCATTTTTTTTGTAAGGGATACTCACTTATAAATTGTAATTAATTTGATGAGACATTTGATCAAATGTCTAGAATATAATCTCTCAATATAATCCTTTTAATTTCTACATAATGAAATTTTTTAAATAAACAATTTTATGTAAGAATTATATTTATAAATAGTAAAATAAAAATAGAATTATATATAGAATATCCTAACGTATTTTTGTTTGATAATGTTGAATGTATGTTTTGTAATTTAATAAAGGCTCTTTATGGTCACAATCATTTTCCAAGAGCTTGGAACAACATTCATTATGAGTATTTTAGAATCAAAATGTTCATGAATGGATAAAAGAAAAACAGATAAATAAATAAATTCATCATAATATAACTGATTTGGAATGTGTGTGCTGATAGTAACATTTTTTTTTATGATGAAATGGTTTGTGAAACTTTTATCTTCCAAGAAGAAGTAGAGATTTGAGAAATAATTTCATGTTGAAATGATGTTTATAGGGGACTAAAAATGTTCCAAGATATTGGTCATAGAATTATTTGACATCAAGGTTCTCTCAATAACCTAACAAAGTGGTTTATAATAGTGTAATAAAGACATGTATATACTAGTATACAAGTGTGAAAATATCTAAGATCAGATAATGGGGGTTCAAAACCCAATTACTGCATGTATAATAGAAGTAGTATAACAGTGGAGGCATTATAGCAATGACAGACACTGTAGCAGTGGAAGACAGTGTAACAAAGGATATAACTACGTAGATATTGTAGCAGATTGAGTATTATAGTAGTATGATTCACAGAATGGTCCTTGGGAAAAAATTTGGCCTATGGGCCATGTAAGGGGCTACATGCCCACAGGGCCATCGAAATATGTAAAGGGTCTCCATCTAACCAGTCAAAAGTGATCTTTGGTTTTCTTTAAATATATAAACGAGCCTTTCAACCCAAACATTTAAAAAAATCCAACTCCCGCATGCCTAGATATTGTGTTCTCTAACACACATTATTATTGTATCTAATATAATATTAAAGAAAACTCATTACAATGTATCCTATTTAATTCATTGTATATTATCACCAATGTTAACATTAGAATATAATCGAATAAAGATAGAGTGATGAGTTTGATAAATTTTTCCAATGATAATGGGGTATGATCTGTGGGTAATAGAAAATCCTCTTTAGGTGGAGCATTAATTATAGGTGGAAAATATTTTTCATGGAATTTGAATTGAAAAACATTAGCCACCCTTTTCTCCATTGAGGTTTACTGTAATACTTATACAAATCCATCAATTGAGATGATGTAGAAAAGAACAATAATTTTCGATGAAAATTATCAAACTAAATTACCACATATTATTTGTAATAATGAATGACCTGTAAATATTTTGTATAATCTGTAACACCCCATGATTTCATATTACATTAGTTCTTCAAAGTAATTCAATAACTTACACTACATGAAACACCGAGTTCAAGCACACCAAGAATTACAAAACTATCCATTAAAAAGCGGTTATAAATAGTATTAACTGAATTTTTAACTACACACAATCCTTATAATTTTAGAATCCATATTATGAGTTTTTAGACATAATGTAAGAACTAATTCATTTTTTCAGATAAAAGAAGTATTTTTCAAAAAATATACTTTTACCGCCTTTTAATGGTGAACACATTTTAAATCCAATATTTAAAACTTTTCTATATTCAAATTGACAAAATAAACTTCTTATTTAAAATTAGGACAAAATAATATAGTTTCAATAAATTTTTTTTGTTTTTCGGATAACTTTCATATTTGGGTGAATAGTGAAAAAACTATATTTTAACTGAAAAATAAAATTTAATCAAAACAATTTACAGTTTGAAATTATATATTCTAATGGTTTGGAAGTATAAATATATTATATTTTTACCATTTAATCCAATTTCGGTCATTGTAAGTAATTTTACTTCAAAATTGGACATAAATAATTGTCAGGCTTTTGATAGTTATTATTTCTTCAAAATACGCTTTTTGTTTTTGACAGCGGGAATACAGTTTAAATTAATAAATTCAACTTATATTTTTTAGTTTGGTAAAATAGACTTCATTATTGAAATCAAAATATCAAAATTTTCTTAGGGTGAATTTTTTGTATTTTCCTGAAAACATTTAATTTTTTATGAATAGTGAAAACCACTAAGATATAGTTTAAAACCAAATTTTTATTTAAATAATTATTTATTTTATTTAAAATTATTTTAGGTAAAAATAGATACATAAAACATATATAAGTTCAATGTAATTAATTGGAGTCAGTTTATAATAATTTTAGATATATAAAAAATTTATTGAAATTTTCACTGTCTTTTACCCACCTCTATGGATAATTTGTAAATTCACATAAAACATAATTTTACCTCTTCTGTGAGTTGAATTTCAAAAATCGTAGAGACACGGTTAATATTAAGGAGTAAAATGTGGTTCAATAAGATAAATATAATTTTTGGTAAATAGTAATTTCTTACTTTTATTTATCACGGTTAAATGTAAATAGGGTAATTAAGGGTAAAAATGATGTTATTATTACCCTAACACGTGTCCTAATTCTATTGGATAAGTTTAATTCTATCAAAAACAACCTTAGAAATAACATATGACCCTTTAGGTCAACTTGGATTAGATTAAGAAATTTATTATTATTTAATTTAAATAAGAGTTAAAGGAGTTAAAATCAATGTTTAACAACTAAATATACTATCTATACTAATGTTGGATTATTTTCTACTTACGTGTCACCTTCCAATCATTCCACATCACAAAAAACACTCGATTTCTACCTCTAAACAAAAAAAAACTCACGCTATGCTTCCCCCCGTGATCGGGATTTTCCTCCCATTTCTGATAGGGTTCCCGCTCCCCTCCATTCCCCGACTCCACTATCCCGCTCCCATTCTTGAATCTCCACTCCAGTCCCACCATCGCCTTCGCATGCTCCATCTCCGCGGCGTGCTCCATATCTGCGTGCTCCACCTCATACTCCACCACCTTCGGCTCCTCCGTAACCAGAAACTCTAGCTTCATCTCTTCCACATATGGGTCCTCCACCCAACCTACGCTTCATGTGCCCTCAAGCACGCTGTGAGTAATCTATTTCATGGATTTCATATCCTTTACATATGTATTTTGTCAGGAAAAATCACCAGTGGCATACTCATGGAGAGTCTATGGATTTGCGCATCGAACCATGTAAGTATCGACATTCAGCGCGCATCAAGTAAACTAATTTATGATTACTACTATATTTTTTTTATCAAAAGACATGAAACCCATGATTTTCTATGACAATATTAGTTTTATGTGCATATTTAGGGTTATAATGCTCTAGTTTTTGTTTTTTTCAGGCGGCCACCTCCTATTCATTCCTTCATGTCCAAGCAGTCTACCATTCCACGACGTGAGTGCCACTCTGTTCTCCATTGCTTCTATTGCTTATTTTAATATCATTTTTTAGTCTGTGAGTGTCACTCTTGTCGATTTTTTTCTTTCTATCATGTATGCATCGATGGATTAGGATTAGAAAGGCATAATTTTGTGGGAATAACTAATGTTTCTACATTTCAAATCCGCATTTCCTGCCAATATGATCCCTTGTAAGATTTTAAATCCTGTGTTTTTTTAAATCACTAATCCATGTACCTTTACAAAGACTTCCTAGGTTTTGAATATTACTTCCCCCATAGGTCCTTTCTCTTACAGTTTCGTTTCCGGCCATGAGGTGCATGCATAATCCAATGCTAACTCTTTGTTTGTGTCCTTTTCTTCTAAGAATATACCAAATATTATCATTTCGGCATTGATGTTCAATCCTCTCTCATAAATTTGTGCATTGAAGTTCCAACTGAATGATTCATGTTTACATTGAAATAATTTATAAATTACAGGATTTTATGTTAAATATTTTAATTGGTTCTGTCTCCATCGGCAAGATGAAGTAGGATACTTCTGGTTTTCTTTCATCATATACCCAGTTATGAAATTATTCATGGGCAATGCATTCAATGTTAAGAATTCAAGGTATCCTGGTTATGTAGATCTTTATGAATCACTTTTTTAATTTTACCAAATGAAAATACCATTCAACCAAGTTCTTGATAACCTCTATGTGCCTACACTGACCCTAAATGTAGTCTACACTACATAAGTTCCATTTTTAATACATTATGAATTAATTTTCTCACTTCTCTAAAAAAAATTTTATTTCTTTTTCCTTATAATTTTTCATAGGTTATTACAATACATCTAATTTTATGATTTATCAATTATTGTTTCATGCTCTTTGTAATAAATTATGTTCAATTATGTTAATATTTTCATGTTGTTGTACTTTATCCTGACGTTAGGTGTTTTTTTGGCTATCATTCTGTCCCACTTCCATGTATGTCTATATTTCCATTTCGATTGAAGAAGTTTTCAGATTGCAGGCAGTATTACAGCCTTTATATGTGGTCAACTTCATTACTGTTATCCTACCTTTTATGATACATGTATACCTTAGGATTTCTAATTTCCCACATCCATGTATGTGTATAATTCTGTGTATGTTGAAGCAGATTTCAGGTGCAGGTAGTCTCAATGCTTCTAAATGTGTTCACCTTCAATACAGTGATCCTGCTTCTTTCCATGCATGGATACCTTACAATTTTAAATCTCCCATATCCATGAATGACAACAATTATATTAATGATGAAGGATATTTTAGTAGCAGTTAGTCTTAATGCCTCCAAATGTATTCCAACTTCAATACAGTGATCCTGCCTCTTTTCATGCAGTTATACCTTTCAAATATTATTTTCCACATCAATGTATGCGTGTATTTCTTTTTATATTGAAGAAAAATATTTTTGTAGGCAGTCTTACTACCGCTAATTGTGTTCAACTAGGTCACTGGGATGCTCACAGTCATCGTATTGGTATAACATACCTATTTCATTTCCCCACATCCGAGTATGTTGGAATGTCTATTTATGTTGAAGCAGATTTTAGTTTCAGGTACTCTTACTGACTCTAAAGATATGATTTTTTTGAATGTATTCATACTTTTTATGATTATTATTTTCATTTTACATATTTTTTTATAAATAAATTCTAAACTGGTTTAGTCAGCACATAATTTTTTGTTTTTAATCAACTTAAAGAAATTGTTTATCTTTGAAAATTCATACCTATCCAGTTTTTTTTAGATTTTATAATTGTCCATTCATTACTGTTGTCCTATTACCACCATTATGAAAATGTTATTTGAGATAATACTTGCATATTTATAATTGGATCATTTCAATCTACTATATATCAGTACTCACATTGTTTTACAATAACTGGTCTTTTACTATTTTTCCTACACATGTTTCTGTTATGTAGCTTGAATCACTGACTTTCTTTCACCACCATCATCATGAAGAATGACTTCATCACAATTTCGGCATGGTATGTCATTACAATATCTTGAACACTTTCATTTTTTATTATCATTAATATCAATGTGACATATGAAAATTCATTTTTAATAGAAAACATGGAAAATGAATGTTATATTAATGAATAGATCATGTTAATAATAAGTATTCAACATTCTGTAATTGAAAAAAATTTACTTTTACCATCAACCACTTGTCATGGATTAAGGAAGGGATAAAATTATTTTTGATGAAAGGGTGTTATAACAGACATTCATTGACAAAAATGTTTCAAATTGACTATGTTTAAGAAATAACATCATCGGAATGAGTTTTTCTTTGCTACATGTTTCATCAGAATCGGGGCTAGATAGAAGATTTTTTCAGTTACAGCTTTCCTCAGACTGGGGGCATGATAGAAGAATTGACACTAGCTTGGCATGACCCCTCTCCATCCAATCATTTCACGTATTCATGTATCCAGTTCATGTTATTTCAAAACCTGCTCTACTTATAACTGTTGATTGAAGATATTTGTGTTCATTGATGTTCAATGCGCTGTAACAAGCATTTCACCTATGTGTTAGCAAGGGTGATGAAGTGAATGACTCTATTATTTTGAAATAGAAGATTGCATATAAATTCAATGTCTTTCAACCTGATAAAATATGACGCTCAAATTGACAGCTATGTCTAGAATCCCAGGGTAAGATGATAGTTCTATCATTATCAATTTAGTGTGTATGACACATAATTTAAGTTAACTCTGATCCATTTTTGACACTTTTTTTCATTAATGTGTCTTTTTTAAGCCATGTTTCATGTTTGTAGCAAAAAGTTAAATTTACAAGGTTTATGACTAGGTACCTTCTCAGAGATTCAGGTGTTGTAGATGCTATTTCAACAGTGAAGGTATTTCATATATTCCGCTCTTCCTTAGAATTATGGTGAATGTTCCTTATGTTGTGGGTATCTGATAAAATTCCATGTTTGTTACTACAAATATCCAATCATCAATATAAATTAATAACAAACCGTTTAAAAATAATTAAAGAAAAGACATAAAATCGATTAAACATATGGAATTTATCATTAGTTTTTTACTTTAACATTTACCTTATATTATATTTCATAATTAAAGAATGTTGTTTGTGGGAAATCAAAATTGAATCAACAAATTTACGGTTTGTTCTTCAAATGATTAACCAATCTAGTTAGGCTTCTACTTAGGAAATTTTCCTTAATTGTCGTCTGATTTCAGTTTGGGAGAATGAGATGAATATGTGCCAATCTATAAACACAAGGTAATTTTTAGCATTTATATGAACTGCATGTGCCTTGAAAATTTAGTCAATTTTTTCTATTATTTGGTTATAGAGTTAATAATAATTGATATTTTAGATTGTTTTTAGTAAAGTGGATGAATTTCTTTGAGTAGTGGATATTATCATATTTAATTGAGTAGTGAATAGATTTTTATAGAATTCTAAAATATGTGGTGTTTGTTATATCTAGTCAGTGGGCAGGAGAGGGGAGGGGAGGGGCTGGGCAGGTTGGATGGGAGGGGGGAGGGTAGCGGAGTGGAGGGGAATATGAGCGGGGGGGGGGGGGGGGGGGCTGGTGGGGGAAGAGGATGGGAAGGGGGGGAGTGGTTGGGGAAGGGGCTGGGCAGGGGGGGTGCTGAGGTGGGAGGGGGAGGTGCTGGGATGTTGTGGGAGACAAGCCGAGGAGGTGGGGAGGGATGGGTAGAGATGTGTTTGGGGGATAGGAGGATGTGCTAGGTAGGGTGGGGGTTGGGTGTTTTACAGGGTAGGCAGGGTGGGGGTTGGGGGTTGGGGGAGGAAGGGCTGGGCAGGGGAGGGAGGAAAATAAGAGGAGTCGGGACGGGAGGGGTTGAGCTTGGCATGGGGGTAGGATGAGGTGACAAGCTGGGCAGTGGGGGGAGGGGAGGGGTTGGGCTAGGGGGGAGAGGAGGGGAGATGGAGAGGTGAGGGCTGTAATGCAGGGAGGGGTTGGACGAGGGGGGGGGGGGGCTGGACGAGAGGGCATGGGGTGCAGGGCAATGAGGGGCTAAGTGGGGGAGGGCAGTGTTCTTCAAATTATTAACCAATCTGGTTAGGCTACTGCTTAATAAATATTCCATTAGTGTTGTCCGACTTCAGTTTGGGAGCATGGATGACTCTGTGCCTATCTATAAAAACAAGGCAATTTTGAGAATTTAGATGAATTGTATGTGCTTTTCAGATTTATTGTCCTCTTCTTATGATTTGTTTATAGTTAAAACTATAATTGATATTTTATATTGATTTTAGT
Source organism: Viscum album (assembly GCA_963277665.1). NCBI lineage: Eukaryota > Viridiplantae > Streptophyta > Magnoliopsida > Santalales > Viscaceae > Viscum > Viscum album. The sequence goes on along the minus strand of OY728147.1, from coordinate 1,428,214,566 downwards.
GAAGTGGAAGCATATCTTTGAGTAGTGGATATTTTTTATTTAATTGAGTAGTGAATAGATTTTTATAGAATTCTACAATATGTGGTGTTTTTTATTTCTGGTTAGTGGGTAGGGGAGGGGAGGGGATGAGATGGGAATGTTGGATGGGATGGGGGAGGAGAGGGGAGGGGAGGGGAAGATTAGTGCCAGCGGAGGGGGCTAGTGGGGGAAGAGGTTGCGCAGGGGGGAGTGGTCGGGGAAGGGGCTGCGCAGGGGGTTGCTGAGGTGGGAGGGGGAGGTGCTGGGATTGGGTGGTAGACAAACCAAGGAGGTGGAGAGGGGAGGGGTAAAGTTGGGTAAGGGGTATAGAAGGAGGTGTTGGGAAGGGTGGGGGTTGGTGGGGTTACAAGATGGGAAGGGTGGGTGGTGGGGGAGGAAGGGCTGGGCAGGGGAGGGTGGAAGAGCTAGGCATGGGGGTAGGAGGAGGTGACAAGCTGGGCAGTTGGTTGAGGAGAGGGGCTGGGCAGGGGGGATGGGAGGGGATGGGCAGGGGGAGGGGAGGGGCTGGACGGGGGGGGGGGGGGGGGTCATGGGGGGAAGGGTAGTGATGAGGGGTTAAGTGGGGCCAATGCAGTGTTCTTCAAATGATTAACAAATCTGGATAGGCTGCTGCTTATTAAATTTTCCTTATTTGTTGTCCAATTTCAGTTTGGGAGCATGGGATGACACTGTGCCAATCATTAAACACAAGTTAATTTTGAGCATTTATATGAACTGTATTCGCCTTGAATATTTATTCTCTTCTTTATATGAATTGGTGAGATTGTAAACTATAATTGATATTTTAGATTCTTTTTAGTGAAGTGGAAGCCTTTTAGTTTTTCAAATATGTCATGTTTGTTTGCTGATAAATTGTACCCTTTTAATATTTTCAGACAATATCTTTAATGTTGAAACTCACAATATCAATTATCAAATTTTAATATGCATGACTATATCTACTTATTTATAATATAGGCTACTTCATATATATTATTTATTTATGATCAAAATATTTTTTCATTCATTTTCATATATCATTTTTGTTTTATAATATAATTATGATTTCTTAGAAATATCCACAACCCTTAATGAATTATCTATAACTAACATGTAATTTGAACACATTTGTCATTATTTTTACTTTTTATCTATTCAAAATAAGTATAAATTTTGAAAAAAAGAGTCGACATTATTTCTATCTACTAACATTTTATTGTTCATTACCATTCCTATTATTTACAAAAATAGTCACGACATGTTTTTGTAATATTCATTTTACCCATTTTTTAAGAACTGTTACTTCAAATAAGGCATATATTCTGTATCTTAATTGTCTATTATTTCCATTTGGTACATGTCGTAGAAAATACTCATTTTTTCATCTACCTATACTACAAGTCTATGCATAAAAGATTCGACATTATTTATATCTATGTGCATACCTAATTTATACATTGATATTTATGTATTTATTATTTAATTTTATCCCTATTGTGAGAAAAAGGAGTTTTTAGAGAAATGTATTAAATGTTTCTAGATTTGTTATTAAAGTGGTCCATTTTAACAATACATAGAATGTTTTCTTAAACATTAATGTATGTGATGGTAAAAATTTGGATAAATGTGTAAATCCTCAGCTCCTAGATTATTACATGTTCTTTTATCTCTATAACTCCTCAAATCCTAGATATGAATAGCCCCAGACCCAGAAACCTAATGTTAGTCAGCCATCTAATGGCCAGGCTCAGCAGTCACCTGGTGGTGCACAAGGAGCATACGTTCAGTTCCCACCTTCCTAGCTGCCACATGCTCATGCCAGCTATGGTCAGACTGATTCTTCTATTCCTCAGCCATCTGGTTTTGGAACTACAGCAATGCAGTCTGGGTATGATGTCCCGCTGTATGGCGGGCCGCCAGGGTGTCTCCCTGACAATAGTGACAATGCCTTTTCTACTGGTTATCATCAACCTTCTGTGTACTCTGCTTCCACTGATGCTTTTGGAGGTTCATTCTCAGCCGGCTGGTCCACAGAGCGGAGTTGTAAAAGCCTCACCATAGAATTGATAAATTGTGGCCAAGGTCAATCCCTCAAGGCTTATTACAAGGAATTATTTAGTGATTTCATTTTCGATGTTTGAAGGACTACGGTCCGAGGAGTTGAATGGTAGAGGTTCGATCACATTATCATCCAGAATGCATGCCTCTACATGTCTATGTCTTCTTCAGATTTTGCATGCTTTCTCATAAGACTCGAATTTATATTTTGGTTCCAATTACTTTAAATTAGGTTTGTACAAATTTTTAGTTTTTTATTAAAAGCTTCATATTTTAATTTCTCTATAAGAGTGTCTATGTTTAGTAACCAATATAGAATTCTGTTTGTAATAAATATTTAAGACTCAAGATGTGGTGAATATCCAAACCATCCATGAATAGTATGATTAGTCACACCAATATCTTCACTATATGCATTTTTTTCTCATACAGTAGTAGAAAAAAAAAATTAGTCACAAAATTTCTTTAATATATATTATAACAACATAATGAAAGACATTTTACCTGTAAAAGCATGAAATTCATTATATGAGTGGTATTTTTAGGAAAAATATTCCATTTGTAGGAACATCCAATTGGAATATTTCTGTATTCTTCTGGACATATAGACACATATATATATATACATATATACATATATATATATATTAAAATAATATTAAAATTTCTTATATAAGTAAATTAATGGTGTTATAATACATTCATCATAATGTGTAATTTATTTATGATGATGATAGGTTAAAAATATGAACTCCCAACTATATTAACTTTCAAAGAAACTACACCAAACTAAATCATGATTCCTACTAATCTTCACCCCAACATCTTCTCAATCCCATCAACTCCTTTCAAAATATAGAAAAAATTAAACTCTCTCTAGGATGACTTTCACCATTTATCACAATCTCTCCTCTTACCTCCATCTTCACCTTCACCTCCACCTTTTGTTTTATTTATGTCTCTTGTCTCTAACTCTTTCATTCCATTGTGTTCAATCTTTTTCACAATTAGACTTCACTTCATTTCCTCATGTCACGAGCACCCCATTCGTTTCATTTTCATCATTTTATTCTAAGCGTTATATTGAGTACAACGACTTTCCATTCCATCGTGTTCCATCTTCATCACAACGAATTTAAATTTTTTTTGAAACATTTATGTTTTATAAATAGTAATCAATAGTTAATAATAAGAATTATTTTATTGTTTCGTGGATCGCACGGGCGGAGTACTAGTTTTTTTAATATAGGGTTTTCATAAAATAAATTCTACATTAAAAATCATTAGAAAGATAAATAAATTCCCTACATAATGGTATTTCATTTATAATTTTTATAGATTAAATAATTAAATTTATTAATGACACAATGATGATGTAATAATTACATTATTAATGAAAGAATCAAATAAACGGTATTATAAAAATTAAAATACATATAATTTCAATGTTTTTATGAAATACACAAATTTTATAGGTGAATATGACATGTTAGAGTTGATTGAATGTATCTTGTTCGATGTAATCAGTTTGTGATAAATTTCACAAAAATAAAATACCATATAGTGTCAAAATTGACATAAATTAATATTTAAAACAAATACTATATTATTGGTTGATATAATATTCCTAAAAATGTATGGTTCAGAAAAAGAGATTATATAATATTATATATGTCATTAATGAGCCACTTGTGGTTCTTTTGGAAGTTTAGAGTACATTTATTAACCATATAGAGTAAGAATACAAGAAGACATGGTAAAAGTTAATCTATTTAACTAAGAGTTAAATCTAAAAGATAAGGTTAAAATGGTAACCTAAACTTGTCTAAAACCTATTGGTTGAGTGGAATTTGACCCATAACCACCTAAGGATGAAAATAAATCTATTTAGAACCATTATAAACCGAATATTATTGTATAATAAATTAATACATTAATCTTTTCCTAAAGTGACCCTCAACCCTCTTATAAAAGGGCACTCCCCCTTCTCTCAAATTAACACCGCCGAAGAGATTTGGCTTGGCCAAACCCCACCCAAATATCCTCCCAACTATCCTACCTTCATCCTAGAGTGCTTCCTTTGGTCAGAAATCAAACCTAAGGATCCCTTTTGATCAAATCAAAAGGATGAACCTGAAGAAGGGGTAATGATTTCACCACCCTCTTTCAAGTTCTCTTATTCTTCCACTTAATAATTCTTTTTTGTTTTCATTATAAAATAAATACTATAGTACCTTATATATAATGTGATGTTATTAAAAATTTGGAACAAATATATTAATTATTCTATCCATCTTATGAATGATAATGTCACGATGCGTGCGTATGTATGGCTTACCCTCTCCACTCCGTGGTGTAATTTTTTATTCAAAACTAGGTTATTTGGATGGATATAATGATGATTAGTATGTATATAAATAATGAAAATAACATGCTAATGTCTATGTAAAGTTAATATACAATTAAATTCCCCACATTTAAGGAAATGATATTGTCTCTCATGCGTACGTACGGATTACCGTCTCCACGACGCGATTTGATTCATTTCCACGTTCTCCATTCATAGATGAATATAAAAATATATATTACTAATAAGTATGTAATATATGAAATAATAGTTCTAATGGAGATATATATATATAAATCACTTTTTGTGTGTGTTTTTTCTATCATATATCTTATTCACTTAGTTCTGTTCAATACGATATGAAAACAGAAACAACGTTTATGCATACGTACGGACTACCGTCTCCATAAATGGTGTTTTTCATTTCATATATATGTCTATTATACATATTTATATTCTGAATATATATGATATATAAATCCTGTTTTATATTTTGGATGTATTCAAATCATTATCTAAGTGATTCAATCAAGTGTAACAAGTTAAAACACGTACGATAAAGAAAACAATTATTACCTGAAATGTTAATTTAACATAGAAATTATTATTAAAAGTATATAGTCAAAAATGAATCATGTATGATATCATAAATATTAATATGGATCTATTATAATTTAAAAACATACTATGATCTTCATACAAGAGGTCAAACATACCCTCGACTAATGGAATGTGCAAGGTAAGGGTTAATTCCTCAATCTCATTATTATCCAAGATTGTTTATGCGTATGTATTTTATGGGAAATTTTTATCATCATTGATAATTTTTCATAAAAAAGATTTAAAAATGAATATTTTAAGGATTTGTTAAAGGTACTATTTATCAATATTAGAATTTTAAATGTTTTATGGATTTATCTTTCAAAATATTTTCTATTAATGTCTATGTTTTCAAAATGATTTTAAGGATTTAATTATATGAACATGAATTTTCTGAAATGATAAATCTTTTAAAAAGTTTTAAAGTGTTATGGGAATCTTTTCTTCAAAAATCTCTTTTAAATTACTTCATTTATAAATCAGTGACTTTTAAATGATTTTACAAAAAGGATATTTCTCTCAAAATGTTTTACTCATCATTTTTAACTATGTCAGCATACTTTACAGGATATTATTTTTGATTGAGGTTGATTTATTATAATAAAATATTCCAGGTTGTATTGAATGAGTTATGATATGTATGACGGTGGATGTTCTATTTTTATTCCATTCATAGTTTATGGTTAATGTAATGACATTTCTTGTTCTAGTTTTAATATGAATGTTTATGTTATGTTTCGAATTTTTCATATAAGGAATGCAGTGGACTTAGTAAGTGGCGGGTGGAGCCCGCAATAGCTCCTCAGTGCATCGGTAGGTCTCATGAGACAAACTAGTGTCTCAGAGTAATTATTTGACAAAAGAAATATTTGTATCCTTGGCACAAGGCCTTGACTATGTAGTAATGATGTCTGACATTAGGAAATCCCTAATTGTTAAATTAGATATAACAAGTCATTATTCGACTATTACAATATCCATGTACATGTTTATATGGTAATGTTTAATTTATTTTCTTCATATTATGTTAATGTTTATATTTAAAAAGTATGTTGTTTTTATCATGCATCTTTCCAAAAATGGTTTTTGCTTCTGCAAAATTATTTACCCTTACTGGGAATCTGAGCTCAACTCATTATTATGTTTTATTTCCCCAGGATTCTATGAGATTTATTATGATTGATATGCAAGGTAAATGGGAATAATGGAATTCTCAAAGAAATATTTTTTTGGATTGTATGTTAGAAGGTGTAATGTAATGTTTATGTATGCAATCTATTTTCCAAGACATCTAAATTGATTAGTCTTTCAGAACATTATTCATTTCAATCATGACAATGCATTAAAATAATTCACTGACTTTGGGAATCTAGGGTTAGGGCATTACATTTGGTATAAGAGGAAGTTTAGCAATAACCTTGGAAATTATATTAAGATAAAATCTTGTAAGAGCACATTACTGTAAGATATATTATGAAGATTAGTATAAAAGAACATTCAAGAATTTTGGTAATGTAATGATTTTGTGAGTTTTCTCAAGAAAATACATCCATGTCTGGAAACGAGCAGGTAGAGGTCGATCTGGCACCGATGTACCTATGGGTAAAACCAAAAAACAACGCTTTTAACTACAATTGAATGGGAATTGGTTCACAATAACGGGCCTTGCTGCACTCTTGGTTACGACACACCTGGGGTATATGCTTAAGATAATTCTTGTTTTCCTTACAAACCACTATAATGGGTTTATGAGTATATACCTCCTCAAAGAATACATTTTTTTGATTATGTATTATATCCATAAACTGTTCAATTTACGTTAGGTATTTTATATTTCTGGAGTTATGAATTGTGATTCATAAATAGACCTAGTGTATGCCATTATATAGAAATGGATCCCAATAGAAGGAATGTGAACTCCAGTAATATGTGTGATCCATAGAGTATGAAGGATCTTAAATTTCATATTATTATTCCAACATTTATAAGGGAAATAGTCTCCCATGTATTCTCAAAAAATGAAGAAATAGTATCATGTGTTAATAAGATAAGTAAATAATTCTCTGAGTCCTATGGCTTTGAAGGGAAGCCAGACAAGATAACGATGGAATATAGAAAGTTGGATAAAGGGAAGAGGGAAAAGAATGATTTTAACATATGTGATAACTGTGGAAAGAATCACATTGGTAAATTCTTGAAGATAATGAGAGTATGTAATATGTTTGGAGAAAAAGGACACCATGTACTTGATTCAAGGGTAAGAAAAAGTTTGAAATGTACAATGCTTCATCTGCAAGGCGTTGGGACACTATGTGAATCAATGTCTCAGTCATCAGAGTCTACCTTAATTGATTGTATTGGATAATAATCATGTTATGATACTACCTCATGTGAAGAGGAATTACTAGTTTTCTAATGTTGTTAATATATAATTATTTCATTTGAGTGTTGTATCAACAATATACTAGTTATATGAATTATGGAGATAAATAAGGATTGTACTGTGGTACTATTTTATTGAAGATTTGAGATTATATGGTTCTAGGAAAAGTGACTTAATAGTAATCTAAACTTTTTCAAAAATACATGTTTGAAGGAAAGGTAATCATTAATATGGTCCTGATAATGAGGTAGGGATTTTGGAATAAGATATGGTTGATTTAGATAAATTATATTGAATATTCATGACTTCCTTGAAACTGATTAACGATTTGTATATTCCATCATTGTTGGTGATTACAAAATTTTTTGGATAGAAGGAGTATATCCAGTATTCTATGAGGAACAAGGTAGAATGAATATAATCAATAATGTTTTATGGTAATTCCAAATGATGCAGTGTTTTAAAATAATAAATGATAAAGGTGTTCACATGTTATTACATTCAAAAAGGATCTTCATTGTGTTTGAATTCCTTATAAATTTTGGATAGATAGTTTGGATATAACGATTTTGTATAAGTCTAAAGGATGGAAGGGATTAATTTTGAAATTGGATGTTATTGTTAAGGTTATTATTGGATTGTTATAAAAATGACAACCAAGAGGTCAGGAGACTACTAGTCACGTCCAGCAAAGCCGCGAGACATGAACCCACAACCATAGATTGAAAAGTTTGCATCACCTACGACTGGACTATGTGATGTACTAGTTTGTATAATTTATCTTTTTTAAAAAAATTGTCTGATAAATGAATTATAAATTCATTATTTTTGGAACCCTATACGATTAGGATAAATAATTTATTTTGAAATATTTTGGACTAAAAGATGAGTTTTTGGTAGGAATTAGTTGAAAGATGAAACTCTACATGTCATATATATATATATAAATAAATTTTTTTCCTCTTATTAAGACTAAATTTTATTAACCCAATTTCCGATGTTGGTTTTCACACAATGGTATTGTCTATTCTCAACCATTTATTTTCAAATAAATGTTTTAAATTGAGAAGACTAAATTTATTGAATGATGGAAGAATGTAACACCCCAAGATTTCATATTACCTTAGTTCTTTAAAGTAATTCAATAACTTACACTACACACAACATCGAGTTCAACCGCACCACGACATACCAATGTAGCCTTTCAAAAGAGATAATTGCCTGAATTTAGAACTACAAAGATTCTTTAAAATTTTAGATTCCATATTATTAGCTTCTTAGTCATAATGTAAGAACTAATTCATTTTTTTAGATAAAGGAATTATTTTTTCAAAAAATATATTTTACCGCCTTTCAATGGTGAACCCTTTTTAAATCCTATATTTGAAACTTTTGTATATTCAATTTGACAAAATAAAATTCTTCTTTATAATTGGGAAATTAGAATTTAGTTTCAATAAATTTTTGGTATTTTTCTGATAACATTCATATTTGGGTGAATAGTGAAAATAATATATTTTAACTGAAAAAACATTTTTAATCAAAATAATTTATAGTGAAAATTTATACATTTTAATGGGTTGGTAGTATAAATAGAAAATATTTTTACCATTCCATCCAATTTAGGTCATTGTATGTAATTTTACTTTGATATTGAACATAAACAAGTGTCAAATATTTGATAGTTATTATTTCTAAAAAATACGCCTTTTGGTTTTGACAACGAGAATTAATTTAAAATAAAATATATGCAACTCCAATTTTTTGAATTTGGTAAAATAGACTTAAGTATTGAATTCAAGATATCACAATTATCTTAGGGTGTTTTGTTTTTGTATTTTTCTGAAAACTTTTATGTTTTGATGAATAGTGAAAAACACTAAGTTATAGTTTAAAACCGAATTTTTATTTTAATAATTATTTATTTAATTTAAATTTTTTTAGGTCAAAATAGATACATAATAAATATATATTTACAATGTAATTCATTGGAGTCAGTTTAGAATAATTTTAGATATATAAACATTTTATTGAACTTTTCACTTTCTTTTACCCACCTCCTAGGAAAATTTGTAAATTCACATAGAACATAATTTGACCGCTTATGTGAGTTGAATTTTAAAAATCCAAAAGACACGGTTAATATAATGGATTAAAATATGGTTCAATAAGGTAAAAATAATTTTTGGCGAATAGTAACTTTTTACTTTTATTTAACACGGTTAAAAGTAAATATGGTAATTAAGGCTAAAAATGATATTATTATTACCATAACACATGTCCTAATTCTATTGGATAAGTTTAATTAGAACAAAAAAACCATACGAATAAAATAGGACCCTTTAGGTCCACTTGGATTAGATTAAGACATTTATTATTATTTAATTTAAGGAAGAGTTAAAAGAGTTCAAATCAATGTTTAATAACTAAAACATTTTTAATATAGGGTTATACAGAAGATAAATTCGAAAATAAATATTCATTAGAAAAATAAAGAAATTTCATACATAATGGTATTTTATTTATAATTTTAATAGATTAAATAATTAAATTTATTAATGACACAATGATGATGAAATTATTATCATATTTATGAAAGAATCAAATAAATGGTATTATAAATATTAAAATAAATATAAATTCATTGTTTTTTCTAAAATACACAAACCTTGTAGGTGCATATGACATGTTAGGGATGATTCAATATATCTTTTTTGAAGTAATAAGTTTTTGATCACTTTCAGAAAAACCAAATACCAAATAGTGTCAAAATTGACATAACTTAATATTAAAAACAAATACAATATTACAAGTTGATATAATATTCCTAAAAATGTATGGTTCGGAAAAAGAGCTTATATAATATTATATATGTCATTAATTAGACACTTGTGGTACTCTTGAAAGTTTAGTGTAAGTTTATTACCCATATAGAGTAAGAATATAAGACGACACGGTAAAAGTTAATCTATTTAACTAGGAGTTAAATATAAAAGAGAACGTTAAATTGGTAACCTAAACATGTCTAAAACCTATTGGTTGAGTGGATTTAGACCCATAACCACATAAGTCTCGAAATAAATTAATTTGGAACCATTATAAACCCAATATGATTGTATAATATGTTAATAATTTAATCCTCTCCTAAAGTTACCCTCACACCTCTTATAAAAGGGGACTCCCCCTTCCCTCAAATTAACACCTCCAAAGGCATTTGGCTCGGCCAAAACCTCCTGAAATATCCCCCCAACTATCCTACATTAATTTTGATGTCATTTCTTTGGTAATAAAGACATCCTAGGGAGACCTTTTGATCCAATCAAAAGGAAGAAACCTAAGAAGAGGTAATGATTTTACCACACTCTTTCAAGTTCTCTTATTCTTCCACTTACTTTTCATTATTGTTTCCAATATAAAATAATAAAACCAGTATCTTCTATATAATGTGATGTTATTATAAATATGGAACAACTATATTCATTATTCTATCCATATTATGAATGCTAATGTCACCATGTGTGCGTACGTATGGCTTACCGTCTCCACGCCGTGGTGTAATTTGTTATTCAACACTATGTTATTTGGATGGATATAATGATGAGTAATATAAATATACATAATAAAAATAAAATTCTAATGTATCTGTAAAATTAATATACAATCCAATTCCACACATTTAAGGAAATGATATTGTCTCTTGTGTGTACGTACGGATTACCGTCTCCACGACGCGATGAGATTCATTTCCATGATCACCATTCATCAATGATTATAAAAATATATATTACTAATAAGTATGTAATATATGACATAATAATGATACTGGATATATATATATATATATATATATACTTACATATATCTTGTTAACTTAGTTTTGTTTAATATGATATAAAAAAGGAAACAACGTTTATGCGTACGTACGGACTACCGTATCCAAAAACAGTGTCTTTCATTTCATATATATTTCTATTATACGTATTTAATTTCTAAATATAAATGATATATAAATAATGTTTTATATTATGGATGTATTTAAATATTGATCTAAGTTATACAATCAAGAGTAACAAGTTAAAACATGTACGATAAAGAAAACGATTTTTATCCGAAAAGTTAATTTAACATGGAAATTATTATTAAAAGTATAATGTCATAAATGAATAATGTATGATATCATAAATATTTATATGGTTATGGTATAAGTTAAAAACATACTATGGTCTTCATACTAGAGGTTAAATGTACCCACGACTAAGGGAATATGAATTGTAAGGGTTAATTCCTCAATATCATTATTATCCGAGATTGTTTATGTTTAAGTATTTACTGGGAAATTTTTATCATCCATGTCAATTTTTCATAAAAATGTTTTCAAAATGAATATTTTAAGGATTTTTTAAAGGTACTCTTTATCATGATCTGAATTTTAAATGTTTTAAAGATTTATCTTTCCAAATCTTTTTAATTAATTTCCATGTTTTCAAAAATATTTTAAGGATTTATTTATATAGACATGAATGTTTTGAAATGATAATTATTTTCAAAAGTTACAAAGTGGTTTGAGACACTTTGATTCAAAAATATCTTTTAAATTACTTCCTTTATAAATGTGTGACTTTTAAATTATTTTACAAAAAAAAAATATTTCTCTCAAAATGTTTAACTCATCATTTTCAACTGTGTCATCATCCTTTACTGGATATTATTTTTGATTGAGGTTTATTTATTATAATACAATATTACATGTTCTATTGAATGAGTTATGATTTGTTTGAATTTGTATATTCAATTTTTATACCATTCATGGTTTGTGGTTAATGTAATGACATTTCATATAATAGTTTTAATACGAATGTTTATGTTATGTTTCATATTTTTCATATGAGGAATGAAGTGGTCTTAGTATGTTATGGGTGGAGCCCGCTATAGCTCCTCGATGCATCGTTATGTCTCATGAGACAAACTAGTGTCTTGGAATAAGGCCTTGACTATGTGGTAATGATGTCCGGTGTTAGGAATTCCCTCATTATGAAATTAGATATTACATGACATTATTCGACTAGTAGAATATCCATGTGCATGTTCATATGGTAACGTTTGATTTATTTATTTTATATTATGATCATGTTTATGTTTAAAAAGGATATTATTTTTATCACACATCTGGCCTTAAAATTTTATAGAATCTGCTAAATTATTTTCCATTACTGGGTATCTCATCTCACCCCTTTCTTATGTTTTATTTTCCAAGGATTCCAAGAATTGAATTATAATTGATATGTAGGCGTAAAGGGAATAATTAAATTCTCAAAGAACTATTTTTTTGTATTATATGTTAGAAACTGTATTGTAATGTTCAAGTGTGCAATCTATTATCCAATACCGCTAAAATGATCGGTCTTTCGGGACATGATTCCTTGTATTCTTTCCCATGTATTAAAATAATGCACCGACTATGGGAATCTAGGGTCGGGGCATTACATAATCTGGTATATCATTTCATATTAAAATATATGTATATAAAATATAATTTAATTAAGGAGAAGGATAATTATAGTGTCATAAATATAAAATAAATTGAATCTAATGAAAAAGCTGATGATATCCCAAAAATTCCACACACGGCTGAATTTTTTGAATGATAAAGGATGTAAACGTGACTGTAACAAACACATAAATATAGAGCCAGGAATTAATTTGAGTCTCCTCCTCAATTGTATCTTATATTCCATTGAGAAGTCTTTCATGTAATGGGGGATATTATTTCCCATTTGTGTGATCTATTTCAATATATCAATCAGGTGATGTTGTAAATAAATATATCATTTCAAAATTATTTACTCATTTTATTATGAATATAAATATTTGGGAATAATCATTAATTGTTTTAGAGAAACATTGATGAGTAAGTTAATCATACATTTTTTTATATAGATCATTCTTCTGTAGACTTCGATATGATGATTTTATCAGTCTTTTATTTGAGAATTTTGTTCCCGCATTTTCTATAATATTGATTGTACATATGTTAGGGGTGTGTAATGATATGTAATGAAAAGAAATCCCAATGGATTATTTGCTGAATCCTAAAGAATATGTTATATTCATGGTTTTCAATTCATGATACATTTAAAATTTGTTTGTACTTATCTTCATATATAAAGAATAGTGATGTATCATAATTGATGTCTACATCATTACGTAGAATTATTTAGAATTAACCTAGTGATGGGATTAATGATCCTATATTTAGAAACATATTGAAGATAATTTTTTATGAAATGATTAAAATCCATCTTAAGATTATCGATATTCTAGGAAAATATTCTTATTATTTATACTCTCCTAGATATAAATTTGTGATGTTAGAAGTATAATTTAGAGAACCTTGCATTCATTTAATGGATATTTCTAATACATGAAAATTCCTTTTTTATCTAAAAAAATCTACTCGATTTGTGTAAGAATCATATAAACCTCGGTAAAAATTAATCTTACTCTTTGTAAGAATGATATCATGATTTGTATCAATTATTTTGTCTTGAAAAAACATCATATATGGGTATATAGATATAATATTTATAGACATCATAAAATGTTACCATATTGTTTAGTATTTATAAACATATTATCTATTATCTAGTATATTAAATCATATAATATTTGTGGGATATTAAAAATAAAAATTTCAAATAAAAGGATAATTGAATTAGACGATTATTTACAAATATTCAAAGATTAAATAAATAATGATAATTTTTTTGATATAATAAGTTTTGAATTCTGTTATTTGGAATGAATAATAGTATAAAATAAAGATAATATTATGATTATTTACATTTTAGTGATCAAAGGATTCTAGAGAATAATACTATAGTATATTGGAATATGACTATGATTTTTGGTCACCATGAGAAGTTATAAGAAGAATGAAATGTAAATATTTAAATGTTAAATGAATGAAAACTAATATTAATATATAATTTATTATGAATCATGTTTATAAAATAGTTATATTATAAAATCAATGATTTATGAAATTTTGAGGGTTTTCTTCGGATTCATGTGGTTGTGGAAAAACTCAATGGGTGAATGATTTTTGGATAGTATAAATATAATTTAAGGACACTATATGTTTATATATTATTTGATAGAATTTATAATATATAATTTGATGATTTAAATGATCGACCCTGACTAAATGATGAATGATATTAAATTTTCTTGTATATCCTATTGAGATACAAGGATATATATGTTACTATTAAGGAAACAATATTCACTAAATATTTATTGAGTATATATAACATGTAATGAAGAATGATATGGTGATGATAATGTTGAAATGAAAAATCGATACACTGGTATATCAAGGAATGTGAACTCAGAGCATATATAGGGTATTACTATTGAATGATGAGGAACAATATCTATATCTATATTGTTTTTGGGGTGTGTAATTTTTTTATAAGTGATAATTCATCTGGAGATGATTTTTTTAGTGGATGAGAATCATTTACTAGGTGGTTATTGTACCTATATCAAGTATATGATCATAAATTTTAATATTGAATTTCCCAAAAAACACATGATTATCAATCTATGTCTCTGATAGGAACAACCAAACACCAACAATATAGTCATACTTTTTGAGGAAATGCAATTTAACAATCATAATTTATTTTATTTATAATTTACATTAATACTAGGTTCAATCACTAATGAAAAAGTAGAAGGTATTATATGAATAAAATAAAACATAAGTATAAAGAACAAATTCACCCCTACCACTCTATATTCCTTCCCGACCTATCAGATCTATTAAATGGTGTTTTAATATTTTAATATAGATGACACTTAGAATATTATTCCTAAGTGTCACCATTATTTGAATAGGTTTAAATCAAATATATTACCAAAAACAGATTTCAGTTTGACAATATCACATTATTTTAATATATAGGTTTCATTGGAAATTTATACAGACATAATGAGCATGAAAAATCCCATTAATGGGATAAAAACATAAGGTTAATGTGATTTTCCATCGAATATGATTTTTCATATAGGATTCAATATATGTTTTCTTGAAAATAACCCTAATAATTTTTTTTCATATAATGTTTATAATGTAAAAAAATTTACTATATACATTAACCTTTTTTTTCATTTAACTATAATAATGTATACATAGAGATACATCTCATTTAGTATAAAGATAATTTTGTTATCAAAGTACACATTTTAATAACCCATTATTGATTCTGATTATGATTTATTATTTGTTTTGATGAAATTTTAGGCTTATAATGGTATGGTTTCCCATATCAAAAATCATATATTGCGGTTGATATAGAAAATATTTATTTTATATTGAATTAACCAATAGGTATACCACATTCTATTTGATACATTATCCTATTTGTATATCAGTCGTTATTTTTCTCTATTTATAGTCCTCACTACCCAAGGTTGATGACATACCTAGAATGATAGCCTTTATTCTTTAATACCATTCTAAAATAATCATGGATGCATAATTAATTTTTGGGTTGTTATTTTTGTTTTAGATCATCCCATTAATAGAATGTTAACCAATATGGGGTTTTCAACTAACATAATGATTATAACATCCATTCCCTTGATTATGGTTGGGTTAGGAAATCTATTTTCGTGATAAGAATGAAAAAATATAGTGTTTATCTACTATGATGATGTGGGGGTTATTTAATGATCTAATATATTAATAATATGTGATATATTAAAATAATTGGTTGTTATATACACCATTGGATAAGAATCATTGTGGGAGAAGTAGTGATGAAGAGTGATATTCATTTTGGTATTTTTATTTTTTATCAATTATTTAGTTACATCTTCATTAGTAATGTTGAAAGAAAGCCATTTACATCTGTAATTTTGTCTTATTTAATAAAAATCCACACATGTTTTAATAATATGAATTGTTAAAAACCCTCCTAAAATGAAACAATATGTGAATTTTCACATTACTTATCTTTTAAACAACATGGATGATTTGTTTTTTTATTTCATAAAAAGTATATAATTTTTAATTTTTTTCATAAAAAAATAACATAAATAACCTATAAAAGAATAACTAATAAATCAAATAAAAAAATGAACAAATCTAAAAATACATTACAATTATATATTATCATATTATAATATATTTTTTAATATTATAATAACGTAGTAGTTATAAATTTAAATTTAAAAATATATTTTTCAAATATAGATATAAATTTATTTTAATCAACAATATCAAATTTTTTTGTCATTCTTTTAATAGATTACATAGTTTCTTTCTATTATGTGGTCGAGGATTGTTGAAAGTATACAATTTAAATTAAATTTTTATCTTTTATTTCATAATAATGATATTACAAATTATATAAAAAATCAAAATAAAATCCTACATTATTTAAATATATAACAATTTCAATTATAATTAATTTTCATATAAATATTATATCCTTATAACAATATTTTTCTAAATATTTTTAATGATAAAAATATAGTTTTTAAAATAATATAACTATATAAAAAAAGTCAATTACATTCTAAATTATATTAACTATAAAATATGTAACATTTTACATATATAATTATTTTATTTTTCCCATTGTCTTATTGAAAGTTTATAGTGCATATATTCCACCTTAAAAAATGATAGTTTTATTAAAAATAAAATCTTTTTAATTTCAATATGTATTAAAAAGACAAAACATTTTACTCTAAGACATCATTAATTTTTTCTTAATGTCACAAAAAATAGAGTATAAATGTTGAGGAGTATATTCTTAAAGATAAAAAAATTTAATCACATTTCTAATGACATATAAAAGTTGTAATCTTAGTTGTTATGTAAATAATATATATATAATTTTTAAAATATAAGGGTTAGAAAAATTATAAAAAATAATATTACAAGAAAATTATACCTTTTAAAATATTTGATAATAAGAATTTTTTTCATCTTGTATTTTTTGTTATATTGGGGAAATATATTTTTAGTATAAGAATATATAAAATAATGTCCCATGATACCAAATTAAAATTTCAGGATAATATTAAATTAAAAAATGTATTAGTTTCGTAGTAATTGTTATAATTGAATATAAATAGAAATTGACATAAATGGAATATATTATCCCAAATGTGAGGAAAAACCTATATGATGTTATAATTTCCATGAATTATCAATTATAAATAACATGCATATTATCTTTATAAGAAACATCATCACTGAATAACACTCATAAATATCTAAAAATATAATTGTATAAAAATAAAATCAAAAAATTCATTCAAAAAAGAGGTATATGAAGTGAAAAGGGCATCAACATATTTTTCCATTCTATATGAATAGTATTTATATTTATTGTATTCATAGAAAATATATGTATATGTAATTTAATATAAAAAAACGAAATTAAATTTTAATTGAACAGTAAAATTAATATATACCTCAATTTTATGTTTCTAGAAAATTCATAATGTTAAAAGTATAAAATTTACATCACTTTATCTAACTATAAAAAAAATAATTTTTAGAGATTTTTCATGAAGAAGTATCATATTAATTCTCATATTACATTACCGTAAGATGAACTGTGTCTATCTATAGATTATATAATTAATAATAAATATTATTTATTATCCCATTGGATTAAAAAAAATTCGGGATTATCATCCTTTAAATCAATGTAGATGTTGAAATGTCGAGGATGAGGTAATGAAGTGAGATATATAAGCCATGGTGGAGGAGTGGGGAATGTAGGTGGAGGTGGTGTCATGGAATATTCCACCCAAATCTATCATTACATGTCTAAAATATAATCTAAAAAAATGATATTATTATATCCTCTATCATTTCACCCATATTTAAAAAGTTTCTTCTATAAAATATATTTCTTCAATATACACAACCTTCTTCAATAATGTTATCGAATTAAATGATAATATATTTAATCTACACAATTTATTAATAATCATCTCTAGGCCATAGTGTTCTAGAAAACAAAACACAATTTCCAAAATATCCTTCCTACCAACATGTATGAAGGAACACTTTGTGGTCTACTCCTCATGTTTTTTCAAAAATGAATTTTTAAAAAATTTAACATGGATTTTTAAAATCATAATGTGTTTATAAATAACATAAACATGTTCTTATAATCATTATGTTGATATAATAAAGTTTTTCTATAAGATATTATCCATTTTTAGTCATCATATATAATTTAAATTTCTTGTGTCTCTCTATAGGTGGGTAGAAATGTTGGTCACTATAGATCATGAAGAGGTTAATCCCAGTATTTAATAATTTTCTACCATAATTAGTTAATGTAGTGATGGATACTCTCAATGGGATAATTCATTAGGGTATATGATTTTCAATTAGATCTCTTAATTACATCTGCTCAATTCCTATTTAATATAGACAAATGAATAAATAATCAGATATTTTCTGTGGTTTTAAAAACAAATAATTTTTTAAATTAAACATACAGAAAATTAATTCATTCATTTTACTTAAATTATATGTTTTTCTATATTCATATAGAAAACCAAATATTTCACATGATTTTCTATTTTATTTTCCACAAGAAAAAAATTATATAGTTATTGAGGATTCAAAATAACTCTATGTCCTAACATCAAATGGTAAATATCTCCTCCAAACATTTGTAGTGTTATGAAAATAATATATCATATAATGATATGGGAGAAATGTATATATTAGCATAAAAATTTCATGATAAATAAAATAATAATAAATGATTAACAAAAATAATCTCCCAATGATGCATTAGTTTCTTCCATTTGATATATTTCTAATAAAAATTCAAAATGCATATTATTTTTCATGATTTCATAGCTATGAAACTGCAATATTTCATTAAATTTTGAACCATATTATTACCATTAATTTCAAACTGGAAATATATCTTCTAGTCAATTTATAATCAAGTCTATATTTAGGTAAATTGGTGTGACCATGTTTACCAAACCTAGAGTATTATTTGTACCTTTGGATGTATATGAAACCAATGTAAAGGGACAAAGATTTTCATTAGTTGATGAGAAGATCAAAGTTAAACAACAATTTTACATAGCAAGATATTATAAAAAAATGAACAAAAAATAGTAAAGAATTATTAAAACCAATAATTATGAATCAGAATTAATGAATAAAATTATATGAAAAAAAAACAAAAAAACATATTTTACTCAAATTAATTATATTAATTAATTAAATCATATAAAAATACATAAAACATTTTTAAGAAAATTAAATGACATAGATAAATGAAAAATAAATAAGTTAAAATATAAAAAAAAAAATTATTTATTTTAAAAATTAGAAAACAAATAAATTGATATAAATATAACAAAACTATTCAGACAAAAATCCTTTTCAAATTCAATATAGTATTTAACTTAAATTCTAGAAAAATAAAATAAATTACATGTTATGAAATGTTATTTATAGAAGAAAAAACAACATAGGTAAATGTTTATACAAAACCTACTATACAATTTAACGGTAAATAATTGAAAAAGGACACAAAATAAACTAAATTAAACCAAATACACTCTATTATCATATTAAATTGATTATTTAAGAATAATAATAATAAACTATAGACTATATTTATGACACTATAAATGATATAAATAGATGAAAATAATTTATCCCCTGAATTTAATAATGGAAAAAATTATTTCTTATAAGTAATTCATTTTTTATTATTGAACAAAAAATTTATAATAACTACTTGAATATGTGACTAATATATAAAATAAAATTATAAATCCCATATGTAACTTGTAAATAAATTTGAAAAGTTAATAAAGAAGTAAATATATGGTACCTATAATATTAGAAGAATACTGATGGACTTTTTTTACCATATCCCATTTTTCATTCCATAATGATCAAAACATTTCAATTCCATAGTGACCTATATAATATAATATTCATTTATTTTTAGTAGAAATTTTCCACAATTCATTATCATTTTTATCTATTTAATCACTAATATAATATTTATTCTATTAATAATTATATAACGTCTTGTAGTTGGTGGATAAAAAACATATAAATAAATACTCCCATGTTTTCCATGATAAAATGTCATATGTGAATTCCAATAAATTAATATATTCATTGGATATAATGAATTCATCATTTATGATACTTTTTTTTACCAAAAACCCATTTATATATGAATACATGAACTCAATCATTAATCTAATCAACAAAATATATTTTTTCAGTAACATCCTAATATTCGTGTGATGTAGATATTGTTTTTTTTATTTTTATATCAAAAAGTGAATTTATTTAGAAAACACCAATACACTACTATTCTGAACTACAAATATATTATTTGAGTCATATGTATTAATTTTATTTACATTAAATTCATAATTATATCATGTTTTCAATATTAAATTATTCCTCCCACTAACCATCCTAATGTATATATTGAATAATATCCACCACTCATAGTCTCATTAAAACATGGAATTTTTTATTCTAATTTATGATCTAGATATATTTTATCTTTAGACTATGTCGATTCGAAAATTTATTTGTGATGATATACATTTCTGAGAATCATATAGGTTTTTCGTGATTTATAAATCAACTTGTATTACTTATTTAAATTTTTATTAATTTATTTCCATGCCAAAAATACATTTCATGTAAATGTATATTGTTTATAAAGAGATGTAGGATCCTTATTTTCTAGACTACACACAAGTAGTATGTTCCATTGTATTCCATTACCTCAAAAAATATTCATATCAATAATAGAGTCATCTAGTTAACATTTTTTATAATATAACACTCTAATATCATATTATGAATTTCAAAATGATTCATGAGACACAAATATATGAGGCTTAAATGGTTAAATTCTCAAAAGAAAAAAATTAAATATATAATGATATAATTAAAAATAATAGTGGATATTATTTTTGTAATTGACAATGTCTATTTAATAAAATATTCTAAACAATTTTCAACAAATTTATATCCATAAAGTTTTTATGTGTAGAATTGAAAAAAACATACTATGAAAATATAAAATGAAAAATTGATGGGTAATATTAAATGTTATACAAATAGTATAATTTTTTTCGTAAAAATATATTCAATAGATTTTGTGACTATTATCATAAAATATTTAGTGAAATTAATTTTTTTACATTTAATTAATAACATTGAGGTTCATTAATACCTTTAATGAACAAAAAATAATTTATTTTCCCCCTTTTGGGTAATGTTTTAAAATTTAGAGGTATGTAAATTTAAATTCTACTCACCGTGGGAGATAACTGATAGCATATTTTGATTGAAAGTAAATCTCATTATACATTCAATCAATCCATAGTATCTAATTGAATTTATAAAAAAATCTAGTCCAACTATCACATATATTATTTTAAAAATGTATCACATCAATTTTGTGATTGAATTCATTATTATTCCAATAATATATCTCAAATTATATTAATTTTTTTCTATGTAACATCCTGAACCTAAAGACCACTAAGGTGGTATCTAGAACAGTCACCACATGGCCTCAAGCATGACTCCCTATATGCAAGAGGCTACCGAATTGAAAAAGGGTCTAAGGAGGTGATAGTGGTGTTAATATACCCTCAAGGCTAGCTTAACACAATAGTTGATTATAAAGTAAATAATATACAATAGATAAATTAGTATTAAATAAAATAGTTAATATTATAATTATAATATCAACATAATATAAATGGCCAATGATAATGTAAAAAAATGCATGGATGTCTAAATTATGATACATAAACTATAATAGTAGACATTCAATAGGAAACATTGTAAGGTCAAATAAAAAATTTATTAAAAAGGAAAAATATCCTCAAGTTAGATCTTACAAATCATACCTATATCCATCTAAGTCCATTTCTCATAACTAAAAGGTATAATAATTATTGTGCAATAAATAATCCATACACTTTGGAACACAAGAACTTATCAGGTACCAAGTGCTATGGCGGTCTGAGAAGGGTGGGAGATAATATCCCAGTAGTCCACCACACATGAAGTATATAACTAAATCTAGTTTTTGAATATAATATATTTTATCTTAGATGTATAATAAATTATAATATAATTTGAATAAATAAATACAGGTTAACTTAGGTTCCAACAGGATACCCAGACGACTCTACCTACAGAGGATCATGGCCAAAATGAATGTCTGATTAGTAAGTATATATTTTTAATAATATATATATTATAGTTATATATTGCATCCTCTTATATGCAACAAGTATGTGTATATATATGGTCCCATATAAATGGAATATAAACTTCTAGATGGAATGGTTAATAACCCAATCATTCATACCTAGTTTAAATGATCCTATAAGATCCAAAAAAGAGTAAAACCCATACATATCAAAAATTTTGAGAGACATGATACTTATCACTCAGGATTATTAACATGTCATCATGTAAACACTCGAAAAAATAGACATTTTCTATCATTCCCACTATCGAAATAATATCAATGGTGTGAGACATCTAAGTCAACCCCATATTTATAGAAGTGTGATACCGTCTTGGTCAAAAAAACAATACCATTATTCCACTGCCCTTATCAATATGCAAAATTATTTATAATAATAAAAACATACATGAGGTACTAACTATGATGTATTTATTTTTCAGTCCCAATATAATGAATGGAATCACAATTAAATATTTAGAATGCACTAAATCATGAAAGGATCTATGTGGCCATTACACCATTTATTAATCTATTAATTTACAAAATTATATTTATTCATGAAAGGAATATTCTATGAATATTTCATTCCATTAATTACACGTCACATAATCTATAAAACATTGAAATTCATTTTACTAGTCTTGAGGAGGAACTTATAAGGCTACATTATCAATTAATTATTGAATAAATTCAATTTATATACCAGGCCAACCAAATAAGATATTCCTTTTGTTCAATAAACCTTTATATATAATTATAGAAACTCCATTTAAGAACACCAATAGATTCTATGTCAAAAAAATCCCATTTATTTAACAGTGAAAAATGGCATTGGAAAACTATTATTCCAGAATACCAAGAATGATATAAAAAAGTAATCACCGCATTATAATTTAAAAGATAGTCCACCTCATCTGAGGGGTTATATTATAAAACATTAAATTGTTTAAAAGATAATAATTTATCTTTAAAATAATGAAATATATGATTCATAACACAATTTACTAAAAATAATCATTTTAAGAATCCACAACATGGGGAAATTGAATTACAACATTCAAAATGGGACAAAGATGTGCTATTATCAATTGAAAAATTAAATAAAATGGGAACATACATTTTAATGCAATATTGAATTCATAAAAAACATTGAAAGGATATAATAATTTAATTAAAAAGTGAAATTCATGCTGAATCACCCAAAGGGAATCCCTGATCGAGTTTGTTGTTATTTATTCACATTACAACACTAAACAAGGGTATATAATGGTGTGTATGAAATTTTTTAATGAAGTAATAAATTTTAGTGAAATTGATGAAAAATGACAACATAAAACACAATAAAAAAATATATATACATAAATAAAATCCTGGAAAATAATATATAGATCACCAACAATGTACTTTTGATGCTTTAATCATCTAATATCGCGGTTTCATTAGGTCTAGTTTGGATGAAATTGAAGTGAAAACATCTTCCCTGAAAATAGGGAAAATGAACATTTTCCATGATATCTTGGTTGAGAAGTAGATAAATAATGAAATGATAAATAGGAACTTTATTCATACTGAGATTAATTCCTAGAGACCTATGTACCTCGATTTCGAGTTCAGACGAGCGATATCTCATCATTTATATGAGGGGTCCTTGAGAGCTCCATATGAGGTTGGACGAGCTTCAAATGGCTAGAGGGAGAAGAAATAATGATGAAAAATGGATTATGATTTCAATAATGGAGAAGGGTAATTTCAACCTCAAAATTGCTTTGAACGGTTGGGAAACATGGTTGGCCAAACCATTCGGCTCCCACTACTTTGGATCAAAACCCCACATGATTTTCCAACATGGGATTCTATAACTGTGCATTAGTAGTGCAATGAATAGTGAACACATATGTCCTAATGGGACTAAGAATGTGGGGTGGGTACTCCATATGGGAAACCATGTACAACTCGTGTGGATCACTTCTACTCACCTTCAGGCACCACACAGTTTTCACTAGTCGGAGGCACGATTTCGAACAATCCATGAACCCTTTCCGGTCCACCCTAACATCGATTTTATAGGTCTGGAAACTCCTAAAATGAAATTAGAAACCCATGGATCCACACAGGCCTTCAACCAAGTCTAATCACAACACATTTAATCATTACAAATTTTAAATTACATTCAGATGATCTGTTTAAAGTACATCACATCTACTAAATTCCAAAATTTAAATTTTCTTGACAGTCTAACATGTCTCAAAATATGTTTTGTTAATACCTAGAAACAATAGATCTTATCATCTATGCGAGTCCTTGGTGAAATGAAAAAAACAACTCCCACCCTACAAGTCTCATGAATTATCATTCTAACAAACACATTATGTTCCCAAATACCGATGGAAACTCCAAACATTATTCATGTGTACAAAACATAATCCATGAAAACCCAATCCAGAACTCTTTTTTAGATTAATACTCTAAAGCTATGCTTACGCAATCTGTTTTAGCTACAGATATGATCATGTCTCCATCCGTTTAAACATCTAATAGATGGTTCTTCCCAGCATATTTTTTAGCATTTAAAATTGAATTATCAAAGAACTGTACACCCCACCATAGGAATTTCATATGAAGAATGAACAATGTGTTCCAATAATGCATATAAAGTGATTCATTTAGAAGGGAGAACATAATTAATTCCTTTGTCATATCAGGACCCCACTATAATGAAATAGTCTAATCCCAATTGAAAAAACTAATATAGGTCGCATAAAAGTTTCTTAAAAGGCATAGCTGACCTTTACATGACACCATCCTTAACCTAAAAACGTTCTATAAAGAGATTCCATTTTATTGTATACATTGAAAAAGTTATATTAAAAGTCAATACACTCCATCTAACATATATCTAAAATTATAGGCATATCCGGCATGCATATTACAATAGATCTAAAATGCCTTCCCCTATGAAACCTTGAATTTACAATGAGCATGTTTCTTATATCCTATACTAGAATATCAGTTATTTTATCAGAAAAACCATCACCTGACCATTTAAAAAGTAATCCGTATACATGAATGAGTGTGTAACCCACTTCCATCCCAATGAAATCATCTCCCATTAAAATCACCTTATAGAAGAACAAAAAGTCATGAACAAAATTAGATTTGTTATAATAGAGTCCAACAACTAAATCAAGGTTTCCCCATACTTAATCATTACAAGTGATAGGTCAGTACAAGGCCATGAAAAGAACATCAGGTTTTTGATACATCATATAGCAGAGTTCATGTAGAGATCATGTTAGAGGAAAATAGCTGGTGTCCCAGAGTCTAAACAAGTCTTTTTGATATGGGAACCTAGGTATGACTGATGACTAACCATTCCACGATAAAAATTCACAGGTCTAGTAAATAAATCTAAGTACGATTTTTTATTGAATGAAAAATATATTTGGAACATTTAGATTGGTGTATAGCTTGAAATCTCTTATTTCACTCAGATGAGGTCATGATAGGTTACATGCTCATCACAAAGCATGAATTCGCATAGAGAATTTGGATTGTTTTCAAAAAGAATCAAAGACACATCCACTAAAACACTAAGAGTGTTACTAGTTTACTTTCCAACTAACCATACGAACTACTAGAATGTAATGAAGTCAATGTAGTACATGTTGACTAATTATAATAATCTCATTTTTTTCTTGCTGGAGAGTAATCAGAAACTGAAAACAACACATTTACAACTCGAGGCATCCCATGATAACTCTAGGTTAACCACTGAAGTCTATCCCTAACATATGATGTTCATCTTGGTTTTCATACACAACCAACCAAATCAACACCCAACTTCCATAAAATCACATACATGATTAAAAAAGAAATAATACACAAGGGAATTTAAGAAATACTGAACATTTTTGATGAAACAACTTGTATTTGTTCTTTATACAAGGATGAAAATCCATTTACATGAATTTATGTTACACTACCAACCATATGAGTGTCATTGCCATTGAAAAGAAAATATTTAATAGATTCTATTAAGAGATCGAGATCCAAATCACTTAAAATGGATGCAAGAAACTTCTTCTAATCATGATCACAAACGTTATAAATATTTGGAATGAATACCAAAACCCAATTGACTGGAATGTAAAAACACACTATCCTCTTGGAAAAACAACCCTATAATTGTGAGTAACTCATTCATTAAATTCCCAAATCACTCAACTCTGAAGATGATTTGAGATTGTATAAAAAACTCTATCCACAATGATTCCTCCGAACTCAACTGAGTTGTTTCATCATTTAGAAGCACGATGGGAGTCACATATATGAATGAAAACTATGCCATATTTATAGAATAAATATGACGCACAATTCATAATATGCATAGGAATTCCTTTGTATCCATAAATGTATCAGGTGATCCATACAAGATATTCATCCCAAAGTTTTATTTCCCCATACAACCACTAACATGGATCCTGACATACCCTGTTGTGCATCAATGTGGAACAAGAGAGGGTCATGTGATCTACTAAGTGGTTGACCATGCCATAGGTATGTCTAGCCT
Source organism: Viscum album (assembly GCA_963277665.1). NCBI lineage: Eukaryota > Viridiplantae > Streptophyta > Magnoliopsida > Santalales > Viscaceae > Viscum > Viscum album. The sequence goes on along the minus strand of OY728147.1, from coordinate 1,428,187,276 downwards.
AATCATAATGAGCATTATTTGATTCTCACACTGATAAAAAAGGTTAGGGATACCATGACCACCCATCCAAACGTGGGTGTCACTTAGAACCAAACAATACTACTCAGTAAATTTTCAATATAACGGTACCATACATCATAAATCACCCCGAATTTAGAAAGTAATATTATCACAAAGGGTTCTACCTAGCATAGTATATCCCCTTAAAAAAGCATAAGCATCAATCCGATCACTTGTTTGTGGAAAATGGATTTCACTTCACCCCACGACTAGCATTTAATCCATTTCTAGGAAGGAGAATGAACTACAGAAAAACTCATAGTTCTTTTATACGGAAACTCAATGAGATTTTTAATTTACCATTATATAAGGGTTATAAATTAGTAAAAAACTTTTCCTTCCATTTTAAAGACTTTTTATTGATCAAATTAAATATTTAAACATTTGAAAATGTTAGTTTATATTTTCCAGTACAAATTATAAAAAATCAATTGTTAATTAAAGTGGTAACATATGATGGTACCATTTAGACAAACCAGGTTCAATATAGTGAAACCTAATAACAGTTTATTAGTTATTAATGATGAAAAACACTCACAGTGGAATATCTGATAAGAAAAATTACCTAACTGACATTCTTGGATCTAGTTGTGCATTTTACAATTTTAAACATTCAAATCTCCATACTAGTTTTATAGAGTCACTATCTATTATATAGGAAACCAATTAATTAAATAAAAATTAAATATATTTTAAATTTATTACTATTTTAAAACATATCATGGATATATATAATAATTTAATTGTATGGGTTTCAATCTACAAATATATAATGTTCTGAAAGAGTAAACATATTGTAATATATTTCTCGTTAATTGTGACCAACTCAAAATAAATTTTTAAATTTAAAATATATTAAATTTTAAAAGAAGTCTAGATGTATTTACAGGCTGAAAAGCTCATTTGAATACATTGGTTATCCTTTATCCAATCATAAGGCGCCCATACACCTTAAAACAATAAACAAGATCTCATTTAACCCCAACCAATTTGTTTAGCCCACAAAACCAATTATATAAGAAATTCATAACTGGGAATGTTATCACAAGAAATAAAAATATAGGGAAATTCTAATAAATATATGAGCATGATATGTAGGCAAGATAGGCTATATAATTCTGCCACATGTAATATAATTAACTAATAATGGAAGTAGATTAACATGATAAATAAATTAGTCAAGCATGTTATTTGAACTAACATGAAAATGAAATACCTACAAATGAAAAAAATCATTCCATTGAAATACCTAACATGGTTTATAATAGAAAAAATAATAAACACAAAAGGCACATCATCCCAATCAACATGAAACCTATAGATTCCATATCATGCCATGGAATATGCATGATTTATGGATTTATATGTTACTATGATAATGAGTGTAACTATAATTCATTTACATACCATTCCAAGGAAAAATTAACCATGATTTCATAAATAAATATGTTATGGAGTGTAAACCAATCAACCATGGTGAAATAATAATAAACTATAATAGAGAATGACTTGAACAACCATTCAATCCTTAGCCACTTGACTTTTCCATGTACATTGTTTGATCGGGCACATGAATGGATATTTTACATGTGTCGAAAAATCATAATCTCATGTCTACCAGTCCCAAATATTAGGAAAATTGGGAAAAATAAATCATTTATACAAATATGTAACCTCCAAACCCGACAGACCACTAGGACAGTAGATGGACCAGTCCTCAAATGGCTCCAAGCATGCATCCCCGTACACCATATGCTATCATATTGCAGTGTGGTTCAAAAGTGGTGATAGTGTGGAGGCTATATCCTCAGGATTATAGTAGTAAACAACATACAATATTGGATGAATTTGTAAATAGATGTTAGAGATGAATAAGGATAATACCAAAGCGCTATATTGAAATGTAAACAACATACAAAGGATGAAGCATTAGTAAATGTATAAAACAATTGTATAATAATAATACAAACTGAATTAAAATGGACAGTACTAATGTAAAACAAATAATGACCAGATGATGATACATAATCTATAATAGTATACATTCAATAAACATCATGATATAGTGAATTACAGGAACTAAAGAGAAAGAAGAAATCCCCGAGGTCGATGTCCATAATTATACGGAGCTCCATTTTAGTCTCTTTCTCATAAATCCCATGTAAAAGAATATCAATGAAAGTAATAATCCATTAGAATACGTACACTACATAATCCAGGGTAACCTAGTGTAATAGAAGTTCAAGAAGGGTGTTTTAAAAAATCCTAGTAGACAACCTCTCAAAGGTTATACAACTAAATCATGTCCATTAATATTATATAAATCAATGTGTAAGAATAATAAATAATAAAAAAATATGAATAAATAAATACTGGTCAGTGTAGGTTTCCACAGCAAGCCAAGCCAACTCTACAAGCTTCGGCTGAGGGCTAGAAAGAATTTTGGATTAGTAACTATATATTTAGTTATATATATATTATAGTTATATATTTAATCCACCTCTATGGATCATGTACATGTGAATGTAAGTGGTCATGTAAATGGAATACTTGTTGTTGGTTGGACCGAGGCACAACTCAATCAACCATATTTTTTATAAATAACCCCATAATCTCAAACAGATTATACAATCCCTAAATATTATTTAGAGTGGGATACATTAGGCTTGTCACTCGAGATTATTAGTGTTCCATCACATCTACACTTGAAATAAGTGTTATGGTGAGTAATTCCATTTTTCTAGAATTATCAATGGTGTGAGATATCATGCTCAACACCTGATGTAAAGTAGTGTTACACCATTATGCTCATCACCAACTGTACCACCATTACACATCCTTTATCACAGAAAAACATATTTATAATAATAATAGTATCAATAAGGAATTGAAACTCATGAATTTATTAGTAAATCCCAATATAAAAATTGGAATCAAAATTCAATGTAAACCGTGATAGGACCAGTGTGTCCTTTACACCATTTATAATTCATTTTATTATTAACATATAATTAATTCAAAGAAAGGAAGCATCAAGAACAATTAATTTCTTTTATTATAGGTTAACTAATCTATAAAAAACATTTTAATTTATTTTACAATGTTTTAAGAGGAACATATAATATTTCATTGTAAATTTGGAAATTTACCTCGTGGGGAACTCAATTTATTAGTCTAAACAATCACAGGGACGGTTCTTTAGGTTCAACAAACATTTATACAGAAGGAAAACATAGTTTAAGAACATCATTAGAGGCCTTGTACTAAACATTCCAATTATTTAATAAATTAAAAATAAAAAATAAATACCTATTCCCTATGTCCATGAAATATTTAAAACACTAATAACTACTTTGAAATATAAAACACTACACACCACATCCAAGTGGGTTTATTATAAAAATTTAATTTTTAAATCAAATAATTTACCAAACCAAAACCTCAAATTCATTATTTGTAACTCAATTTACATAAAAGATGTATTTTAGGAAGCCACCACACCTAGAAATTCAATAAAAAATGATTAGAAAGGAACTCAAGCGGTGATATTACTAACTGAAAAACATACTATATGGGGTAATTCATTTTTAAATCTATTAAAATTGAAATAATTCATTCCTAAAATTTAATCATTTAATTGTAATCTGGGATTCTAGAAGATGTACATAAGGGGTATCTATGCTTGATATTGTAATCCTCTAATTAGATGGAAATTCTCAATTAGGGTATATAACGTTTTATATGACAATTAATGATGGGGGAAAAAATTAGAGTGATGGAATGAAAATATGGGTGCATGAAAAATTTCGAAATTTTTTAATAGAATGAAAAATTCGGGTATTAGTAATAGACCAACTACCTCATATTTAGGATTCTCTACTCATTCAATATCGATTTTTGATTCAGTCTGGTTTGAATGAAATAAATAAAATAGAAATTCACCTTAAAAATTGGAAAATAATATCTCACAATGAAAATGTAGTTGAGTTTAAGCTAAATAGATAAAATATCAATTTGAATGTAAGGAATATTGAGAGGAATCAATAGAGACAGACAGAGCTTGATTTCAACATTATATGAAGGAGATATAAACATCTAGAAGAGAATTATTTTAACACTCTATGGGAGGTGTGAGGATATTATTTAATCTTGTGGGTGAATATTTAAATAATAAAAAGGGATGCAGGGTTAATTAAGGGAAATGGTAATTTCAACCTCAAAACTAGGTCCAAATATTTGGGTATACGGTTGGCCAAAATAAATGGAAATTGTGAGGATCCCACTAGTTAAGAACCCTTTCCCAACATGGTTGTCGCTTATGGTATTCCCTAACTGTTCTTCAACTGTGTGCTGAATAGTCCCCATATACAATCCATATGGAACAAATCATGATGGTTAGGAAAACGATTTTGTAATATGTGTGTAGCTCACACAGTTCACTTCTTATCACAGGCATGTTCCACCCAATATACACTGCCACATGGTTTAATAAAAACCATGCACTCTTACCAGTCCACCCAAACCTCGAGTTTCTGAGGAATAAGGCTCCTAAAACTCACAATACAATTTCAGTACATATCGGACCTTCAACCACGTTTAAAAAAACATTTATGTGTTCCAAATATAAGAATTAAGTTTTTAATTATAGATTAAATAATTTCCCAACAAAAAAAAATACAAACTCCCATGGATGTATACCTTGGAAGAAAACACAAGTAATTAGTCTATATAATAAAATTATTGCCGAACCATTTTGTCTTTCCTAATTAGTAATCAATGTTTTTAAACCTCAAAAAATAATTTTTGGTTAATTTTTTAGATTAATATAAATTTCATTGGATGTATTTATTTCATTTTATCACCCTAAATAAGAGTAATTGATAGAAAAATAACCTTCATTGTCCATCATCCAATGTTTTTATCCCATGTTTTAGATGATAACATAATGTACGTTCATAAAAAATTGTACTAGATTTATAATATTTTACACCATAAAAAAATTCTATATTTTGAGAACTCATTTTTTTAGGGAATTTGGTTTTGAAATATTAGAATTTGGAATAGTTCTCTGAATATTTACAAGGCCAGGTGCTTAATGGGTATGGGATCCCGTTTCTAAGATTCATGGTATGGTGATATTAAAAACGTTAAATACATTATATTAGACGTGTGAAACATATTTTAAAATGTTTAATATCTACCTAGAAGAATCTTGGATCATAATTTAGAGATCACAAATGAGTTAAAAATTTGTTGTTTTCCCTAGGCATGACATCAAATTTATCAGCACAAGTAGTTCAGGAAAGGGAATTTATTTTCATGTTGTTTAGTGGTTTTTTATTCATTTAAAGAAACTAAAAAAATAAACCATCACCCTCCAAAATTTGGGAATTCAAAAATAGATAGGAGGAGATCCCCCCTTTTGGAGGGACAAGAGAACTCCAAAAAACCAATGAGATGAGGTGCTGTTGATATCCGATCTTGATGATGATCACACCGGGATCATGGTATAGTGGGTTAAGGGCTTCTATCAACACCTGAAGATTTGGTATTTCACCAATTTGTAGGATTATTTGAGATATATCCCTTGATCCCTTTCGTATTGTGTTTTTATGGTTTCAGAACCCTTATACGATTGTTATAGATCCATTGAGGGTTGATTTGTTTTGTTTCATGGGAAACCTAGGTGATTTGGCCTTTTTACATGGAGTACCCATTCAAAATTCAGGATTATATGGTGTGTAGTGTGGGGTTACATTCTCTGTGTACTTCCTATTATATGTAGATTAATTTTTGGGACTACACTCCATGTATTGGGGTTACAATCCATGTTGTGAGCCCTAGTCATGTGTCCAAGGTACATGGTATGGGATGATATCTTAATAGAAATGGTCGTCTGATTGTACATAAAAATAGTATATGGAAACAGTATTCCAAACATGACCACATGTATATGAAATGACTAGGTTGATAGTTAGTCAGGAAACACTATGTATAAGGGTTACAAGCCATGTTGTTGACATTGATAGATGAGCCATGTGGGGAAGACACTGTCGGTATAACAACCCTATACATTATTCCATATTAAAACATGATTTATTACAAAAAAATTAACTTACTAAAACATAGAAGTTTGAGAGGTCTTGTGTCATTGGGTATTAGGATAATTGCTTAAGAACATAAAATATGAAATACACATCTTCATATATATTTTTTTCTTAACCACAACATTAAATTGTAATTAAAATTGAATCAGATAACTGAGGACATACCTAAGAAAATGGTGAGCTATAAAGCCCAATAATGGAAAAAACAAGGCCACAAATTAATAATATCATACATCTTAGACTATAGGTATTTCAATTGAGCATAAGAGAAATGTGAACATAAATAAATGATATAGAATGATTATCATAACATATAAAATGTGGAAACAACATAAAACGATGAATCATTAACATCAAGGAATCAGCTAAACCCTTGTCCCAACATCATTGAAAAATATGATATAATGGAATTAAGTAAACCCCTATCCCAACATGATGTATTATGATACTTAACATTATGCAATGCATTGGAGCACTTTATTGTAGATCCCTTCATAATCATATCATTATCATGCTTATGTATGCCACAATGTTCAAATAACATGGATTTATTCAGCACTATCATCTATTCCCTGATCATGTATTGTTGAATTCATACATGTATGTCATAATTTGATATTTTTGTGTGCATAAAGGCGAATACCATTGATTGAGGAATGTGTATGCTATATAAATAAATATTTCGGAATGGAAAATTGGAATGTTATTTTGGCACCATAATGGCATCATATAGAAATTTATCAATATGGTTGATGAGAGAGAAATGGGTATCTCATAATATATACATTTTATGTATATTAAGTTGATCATGGAACATAAAATCCCAATATGTGAAATGTAATTTAGATGCAAAATATAAAATAATTTTTTGAATGAAAATGATTAGAGAGAAACCCCATAAGAAATTTCAGCATTGTAACAGATGGGTTTAAAGAATCATAGGGTGCTAAATGTCAGTAAAAAAGAATATCCCATAATTTATAAATATAATGTATAGATAGTGGGTACATATGAAAATATCCAAAATCAAGTAAATGTAATTAAACAACATTACAGAAAATAGGTTCTTAAAGAAAAAGGAGAGATGGAGATACCTTACATGGATGTGTGATCATAAAAGGTTTGGGGAGGCTTTGTGGGAGCTTGGGGGATCCTTGGGAGGACTTTAGAGAGAAGGGAGAATATGGTTTTCTGTCTTCAATGAGATTTAGTAAAGATAAATGGGTTCTTTGGTGAGATTATATAGGATAGGTTGGGGAACTCTTTATTATTTTGGTTTTTGACACTACACACAAAAATAATCAACAAGAAAACCATCCCATGGTGCATGCCCATGGTTTTTGGAAATGGGGAGTGATATAAATTATTTTATACTGATAATTTCAAAATATATTAAAATAATATCCTTTCTTATGTGAAGAGGGAAATTCATTCAATGAAATAATTTTAAAAATCATAAAATATATTATAGGTATTGGATGATTCACTAAGGATTCGTAAAATAATTAAATTATATGTAGAACTACAATATTTTAAAAGGAATACATATATTTGGCCTTATATACCTGTTATATCATTTAATTAAATCACTATTTTGTCATTAAGATGTCAGAAACCACATTATAAACTTATATAGTATTTTATATTTACCTAAAAATTAAACTATCTCAGAATATTCTTAAAAATTATAAATTAGATATTTTCGATGTCTTAATTCCAATAATAATATTAATTTTATCTAAATAATTTTCTAAATATGTGAATTTTTCCTTTTAAAATAAATTCTACAATCTGTTAAAAATTGATGGGTTTTGAAAAAATTAGTTTTTAAACCATTATAAAAATTACATATGGCTTTATAAAAATTATACGATAATTTATATTTAATAAGATTAATTTAGTAATAATAATTTTTAAAATTGTTTTTCAACTCAATAACCCATTAATTCATTAATCCATATTTCTTATTTTAATTTAAATAATAAAAAAACACTATTTTTTTCATTTATAATCATTTGCAATGTAACAATAATTGAATTAATCTATGCTAACTGTTATATAAAAAATTAATGCACATAGTCATAATTCTAGGTCTTGATACATATCACTTTATTATAGCAACATTATCCGTAAGAGTAAGGTGTGTGATGATGGGGCATTCATGGGATCGTTCAGTGAATATAGATTGGGACATGGACTTGATGAGCTTGAAATTATACCATAAATGGTGTATATCATTCCTACGATTTTGTATCTATGATTATGTTTGGTCTAAGTAAAATCCCAAAAATTTTATCTCTCTCAGATGTTCTAATAAATGGTCTTGAAAGGGTACGATCATACTAGTTGAGGTCATCCCTTCCTTTGTATGTGTCAAAAGGATTTGTTAAAAACCCCTATTTATACTAGTCATGTCATCATTGTTCAATGACTATACTATCAATGTTAAGGATACATAACGGTATTTTAAATCCAATAGGATAAAATATAACAAAATGATTTCATATGTTTTATATATCTATAAGACATTTGATTAAAATAAAGGGAATTATATTCATAAATGTTTGAGTTGTTACAACCATACCCACATAAATAAATTTATCCATCAAAAGACTTTCCCAAAACGAAATTAGATAAGGGTAACTCTACCTTATCACTTCATCCGGTTCCCATGTTGCTTCTTCAAACTCTTGGTTTCTTCAAAACACTTGGATGAGGGTCATTGTCTTATTTCATATAACTTTTTATCTATGATCTAAGATCATCACTGGATACACTTTATAAGAGATCTCATTCTCTAATGGCGCCTATGGATTGAGTACGTTTTTTGGGTCAAGTATGTGCTTCCTCAAAAGCGATACATATAATTAATTATATAATTTAGACTGGATAGGTGGGAGTTCTAGTTGATAGGCCACTACTCTTATGTGGTCAATGATCTCAAAAGGGCCAATGTACCTCGGAATAAGCTTTCCCTTCTTCGAAAATCTCAAAAATATCTTCCATGGAGATATACAGAGAAATAACAAGTCTCTAACATCAAACTCTACGTCTTGTTGATGATTGATAGGATAGATATTTTTTCAAATATGGGAATCACTGATGTACTGCTAGGTTGTCTTAACCATTTCCACCATTTCATCGACCATTTCCAGACCTATAATTTTCCATTCCCCATCTTCATCCCAATATGCTAGTGTTCTACACATCTTCCCATAAAGGGATTCATATGAATACATTTGGATGCTTGAGTAGACACTATTTTTATATGGGATCTCCAAAAACGAAATATGATTTTTCCATCTACCTTTTAGGTCCATTTAAAAAGTTCTAATCATGTAATCATGTCTCTAGATAGTTCACTAAAATTGGCCAGCAATTTTTGTGTGATAGGATGTGCAAAATTTGAACTCAGTGTTCAATGAATAATGCAGACAATTGATGAACATAGAGGTGAATCTTAGATATCGACTAGACATAATCAATAGTGGTACACCATGAAGCCTTTCCAATTATCGAATATATATCTGTTTCAATTGATCCAATGATAAATCCTCTATAATTTCAATTATGTGTGTAGTAGTTGAATGTTGATCCACAAAAACAATGAAATAATTATTTCTATTTGATATCCTTGGAATTATGGAGAAAACGTATATAGTGATATTTTCCCATATTCTTTTTGGTATGGGGAATGGTTGCATCTTCCCCATAAACAACTACCTCAAAATTCACATACTGATGTACCTATCACATTGATGTATATTTATAAATCTCATTAATCATGTAATCCAAACAATAATGGTCCTAGAGATCTCAATACATTTTCATGTTTCCTAAGTGAATGAATAAATAAAAACTATGTGCATTAACAAAATATTTAGTCATTGGATTCAGATTTGATAGAACATATAATCTTGACCCTAATCTCACAATTCCTTCTTCATGAACATTGAAGTACAAAGATTTCCATTTTTGGATAGTTTCCACATTCTTCTAAATTCCCACATCACTTATTTGAGAAACCATTAACCTTTCCGAATTATATGTTTGAAAAATAATTTGTGAAAGGATTGATGATGTTCCCTTCGTTATGATATTCATCAAATCTAAGAAGAATAGATCCTTTTACATTATCATCAATGTTATAATTTCTGGGTACTTTCTACATAGAGAATCCTCCACCTTGTTCTCTCGCCCATGGTGGTAATGTGTTGAGATTTTTTAATCCTTGGTGAGCTCTAACCATCTACATTGGAACATACTCAATAGTTTATGTGGGAATATATATTTGAGAGTTTTTTTATTCTTATATATTACACACTTATCCAGAAAGAGATAATGTAACCACATTTTCAACACAAAGACCATAGCTTCCAACTCTAGATCAATCATGGGATTTTTTTTCTCGTGAATTTTCAAGTACCTTGAGGCAAAGGTAATGAATTTTTCATTCTATATCATGACAAAACCCATTCCCTAATTTAATTAATTGTTGGAGATTATGAATATATCCCCACTTATGGGTAGTGTGAGCAACGAGGTACTGATAATCCTATTCATAATCTCCATGAAAAATACATCATATTAATCATACCAAGATAACTTAACTGGATTATTAGTTACCTTGGTATGTGGGTTTGGAAATCGTGAGAAATCTCACACAAATCGGTGATAATATAAGGTTTACCCAATGAAGCTATAGATATTCATCATATATGTCAACCTCTATCATCCATCAATTTCTTTTTTTGAAAGGGTAAATAGACATCCCATTTCTTGTGATTATATTCCCCATGAATGAGACTTCCTTCAACTAGATCTCACAATTTTTGTACTTTTCATAGATCTTCTTATTTCACATGGTCTCTGACATAGTGCTCAAATGATCTTCATGATCATCCTTGGTTTTAGAGAATATTAAAATATTGTTTATAAGTACTACCATATTTTTATTAAGTTAATATCTAAGAACTCAATTCATCATGTCAATGATAATTTAATGAGCATTAGTGATCCCAAAAGGCATTAATATGAATTCATTGTTCCTGTGCCTTGTATGAAAAGTAGTATTGGTGATATACTTCTTTTCACTATGACTTGATAATATCCTAACCACAGATCCACCTCAGAGAAGTATTGTGCTCCACATAGTTGATCGAACAATTCATCAATTCATGGTAATGGATACTTTTTCATTATAGTTAATTTTTGAGTTCTTGATAATCAATGAAAAATCACATTTACCCATCATTCTTCATAACGAATAGGATTGGTCTACCCCATGTTGTAGAAACTGGTGGTTAAAACTGTTATTCAAATTATTATGTAGGTGATTCTTTATATCCTCATGCTCTATGACATCCAGTCTATATGGAGACATGGATATTGTTAATGCCTGAAGTATAAGATCATTCGAGAATTAAAATTTCATCTAGGAAGAAGAACATTTAGTTTTTCCAGAAACACATCAATGAATTCCCTCAGAATAGAAATTTATTTTAGGATGGTTCCTTACATAGATTTGATCATTTGATAAAGAAATGTGTGCTTAATTGGAAGTAATATCCTTTATTGAGAAGATGGTTATGAAAAATATTCATCATCCTCATTACATTTGTATAGATTAAGTAGTTAATTGACTATATGGAGTGTGTTTTCTCTCTCAGGGAAATTAATGTTGGATCTATATAAGGAAAGGTAATCCATGCCATTAATTGCATCAAATTATACAACATAGAATTATGATAAGGTTTTTAAGGATGTTCAAACCAAAAATTGTGATAGGAAAGAGAAATATGCGTTGGATGATATAATACCCATTTTTTTTGATTTCACTGACATATCTAATCCCATTCTTTATAGTGGTGTTTGGATTGTTATACTAATCTTTTGGGATATAAAAGAATGTGTTGTACAATAATAAAAAAAATTCTATTCAATATTCTTGAATAAATAACCAACATCCCTTTCACCAATTAGTTTTCGGTTTTTTCTAGGTTGGTAGTGATTGAAAAATATCTCCATTGCTTTCTTGGAGGTTATTGGTTTTCCCAATGAACCCTTGGATTAAGGAACTAGTTCTCAATGTGCCCTAATTCATTGAAGTTATTACAATGAACATTGTATTAATGATCGAACAAAATTTTCGTTTCCTATGTCGTAGTAGCTGGTTTTTATTTCTAACAATCACTGGATAGGTTCCCTTCCATCCTGCACAAAAAGAATTCCCACATCCAATTTGGGTCGTTTCTTTGGTGGATCTTTCTATACCATTAACATGTAGGGTGATGGGAATTTTTTCACCGTTGGATTTATCCATCAGTCTTCTAATATTAACGTTCTCATTCTTTTTATTATACCCATGATTCCCTTGAGATTCTCTTGTATCTATCTAGAAATTGAGGTCACATCATACAATCTCCACATAGTTGTCGAAGTGTTGGAACAATAGGGATATTAATTGGCAATGATTTAGCACACAAAATAAGAGGTCAACCTTGAATTAAAGGGTAATGAAAAAACTAGTGGTGTATCATGAAAGTATGATGAATTTTTTCACATATTCCCCTACAGAATCATCACCCATTTTCATGAGTGTAAGGAAATCTCATTCCATCTTATGATGGATGGTGTGGGGAAAAAATTTATCGAAAAATATTTTTTAGTATAAATTCCATCATAATTACGTCAATCTATTTCCCATGCTTCTTATTTTTGATATATGTATTCCATTGATCAGGTTCAAAATCCATAGGATATGCAGTGAGAAGAACCTTATTGGGTTCAGAACATTGAATGATGGATAAAATCTTCTCAACAGAGTTGATCCATTGTTCAGTGATTGAGGAATCTGATGATCTATTAAACATAGGAGGCCATTGTCTCAAAAAGAACACAATTTAAAAAAATTTCTTAGGGGGGAGGGGGGTTAGATGATCCTATAGACCATGTATTCTATTCAAATCATGAGTTTTCTAAGAGTGTATCGTGAAATTGTTTTTGATTCTCGCTCTGATCGGATTGGGTATCTCACTAGAGTTGTCATCACATTGACCATTGCATTGGTTGTTATCCCGATCACTCCTATTATCAGCAATTGGAGAGAATAAATTCAAATTTAGGGGTAAATTTTTTAAACTATTAAACACATAATAAGAAATATATTAACATTAAATGGAAAACATATAAATTACATATATCTCCTTAACGTATTAACTTTTAGGTTGCAATTTATATTATCGATTCGAAAATTTCTAATGTATATAATTATTATATTTTTGTGTTACCATAATAATGGTCCATACTAATCATTTGAATTTACCAAATCATATCTCATGGGAGTGTCGGACCAAGATTATAGAAAGGACAATTGTTGTACACGAGTTCTCGTTTCAGTCTATCTCAATGCGGTGTTTTCCAATTTTACCCCTAGATACATCTGTCCCAGAGATACATCTACATATTCATATATTGAATGGGTTGTATTTTCTTAATAACCCAATTAATATATACTCAAAAAAATTTGGGAATATATTTATAAATATAGTAATATCCCTAAGTATTTCACTAGTGTTTTCTAATACTAATCCCCAAAAAATAACTAAACCCATACTCGGATACAAATTATAACCGCCTTTCTCTTTATTACTCAATTAAAAAATATTTATTACATAAAATTGCAATTAATAAATATCATAAGATCAAGAGGTACATTATTTGGGTTAATAGGAATATTAAATAACATAATAACACATGAAATACACTTCTTGATTCCTAAATTGTTTAACATGACCACAACATTCCGACGTATTTAGCATTGCATGGGATAACCTGAGGACATACCTAAGAAAACAGTGAGCTATAAATCCTAGTGAGGCAGTAAAAAAGGAATAACATGATGAGCGAAATACATGTTAGAAAATAGTCATATCAATGGAGCATAATATAAACAAGAAGATAAAGTCATGATATAACATGATTATCATAACTTGGAAATGTAGAAACAACTTAAAACACTGCATCATTAAAATAAAGGAATTATGTAAATCCCTTTCCAAATATGGATGAAAAAATCCTTATAAAGTAATTAGGATGACCAGTATCCCAACATGACTTTCCATTATACTAATCATTAACCAATGCATTTGAGCACTACTAGGGTGTACCCTTCATAATCATTTCAGTCTCAGGCATAATTGTGCCACATAGACCATATAACATGAATTCAATCAACATCAGAATTTATTAAGAGATAAAGGACTATGGAATTAATACATTTAATTAACCATGTGATATGTACGTGTTCATAACGTATAATACCATTGATAGAGGAATGTGTATGATAATCACTATATGATGATTTTAGCATGGAAAATCATAATGTAATTTTGGCAGCATAACGAATTTCTTTGCAAATTAATATAGAGGGATGATGAGAGGGAAAGGGGTGTGTAATAATTTATACATGGAATGGATAGTAAAGGTATCGTGTAATATAAAATCCTAACATGTGAATTGGAATTTAGGGGGATAATTTAAAAGAAATTATTGAATTGAAATGAGATAAGAGAAATCCCTTACTAATTTACGGCATCGTAATAGGTGTGTTTGAAGGATCATAGGGTGGATTAATGTGATTAAAAGGAAGATACCATCATTTATACTTCAAATGGATATTTTGTAGGTAGGGAAGAATATATCACAAATCATGAAAATGGAAATTAAAAGGCTTGACATAAAAGTGGTTCTTAAAAAACATTGACAGAGAGATATCCATTACTTGGATTTGTGATCCCAATGGATTGGGGGAGGCTTTTCAGGAGCATGGGGGATTTTTTGTAGGACAATAGGGAGTACGATGAAGAGGGTGTTCGAGACTCAATGATCACAAGTTAAGATAAATGGGTGCATGTGTGGGTTTATATAGGAATGTGAGTGAATTCGTTATTATTTTTGTTTCGGACACTACACACTACAATATTCAAAACCACAAACCATACCATGGTTTTTTCCCACTGTTTCTATAAAATAGGATTTGTATACATTATTATATATGGATGTGGGCATAATATATTATCATATTTCCCTTAATTATGTGAGGATGATTCAAACATTCAATGATATGATTTTAAAAATCATAAAATGTATTATTGGTCTTGGGGTACTCACTAAGGCATTGTTAAATAAATAAAATAAACATAAAATAACATTTATTTAAATTAAAAACTTATATTTTCCGGGATATAATTGATATTGTATTTTATTACACCACTATTGAGTCATTAAGATGCCATTAAACACATAATATATTTATAATGTATTAAATTGTTTATCAAAAAATATACTCTCTCTGAAAATTATGAACAACTCATTGCTGGATATTTTTTATGTCCTGATTCAAAAAAAATAATATTCAGTTTATCTAAAAAAATTTCTACTGTTTTTAATTTACACATTTAAAATAGAAACTAACATTTATTAAAAATTGACGGGGTTTGATGAAGACAGTTTAGAAACCAAAATAAAATTAACATTTTACTTCATAAAAATTATATGATAATTTATATTTAATATCGAATAATTTTATAAAAAAGTCATTAAAAAATTATTTAATTTAAAATAAATTAATTCATCATCATTTCTTTCTTTTTTTAAATTAAAATTGAACCCAAATTACTATTTTTGATTTAAAAATCATTAACAAAGTAACTATAATAGAACTAAAGTATATTAATTATTATATACAGTATTAATGTACATGATCAAAATTTTAGGGCCTTGTAACATATCCCTTTATTACACTCACATACTCCCTAAGAGTATGGTGTGAAATGGTGGAGATTTCATTGGTCTTTTGGTGAACTTAGTATGTGTCCTGATCTCGATGAGCTTAAAATAATCCCTTAAATAATTTCAATCATTCATAAGATGTTGGATCTAGTCATGGGCTTAGTCTAGGGAAAAACAAAAAAATTATATCTCCCCCATATGCTCCAATAAATGGATTTCATATGGTATTATTGTATTGGTTGAGGCAACCATTTCCTTTGATTATTCCAAAAGGATATGTTAAAAACCTATATTTATACTACTCATGTGATCTCTCTTCAATGAAAATATAATCAATGATAAAGATATCTAGTAGTTTTTTAAATACAACTTTATATAATAAAACAAAATGAGTGCATGTGTTTTATATAATCAAAAGAAATTTAATTAAATGTAAGTAAATTTTATTTATATATGTTGGGGTCATTATAGTTGGGGTACATGTGAGTTGAGATAGACCTTATAAACCCTGTACACATTGCGTAAGCTTACATGTCTATCCACACAAGGAAAATGTAACACCCCATGATTTCATTGTACGTTATCTCATTAATGTAATTCAACAGCTTGCGCTACACACAACACCGAGTTCGGGCAGACCACAACTTAAAAAACTAACCGTTCAAAAAAAAGTTATGAATAATATTAACTGAATTTTGAATCTTATATACTCTATATAATTTTGACATCCATATAATGTGTTTTTTAGACTTTAAAATAGAACAAATTCATTTTTTCGGATAAAATATGTATTTTTTTTAAAATGCAATGTTACTGAATTTTAATAGAGGCCATTTTTAAGACCAATATTTGATACTATTATATATTAAATATAATGAAATAAATTTCTTTTTTTAGAAGTGGGACATTAAAATTTAGTTTGGATAATGTTTTGGCACATTTCTGATAAATTTCATTATTTGATTAATAGTTAAAAATACAATGTTTTAATTGAAATTTTTTTTTAATCAAGATAATTTATAGTGTCAAATTATGAATTTTAATGTTTTTTAATTATAACGAGATTATAATTATATCATTTAATACAATGTAGGTCATTATATGCAATTTGACATTTAAATTTGACATAAACACATGTCAATCTTTTTATAGTTTTTGCTTTTTCAATACCCGCTTTTTATTTTTGAGATTGGAAATTAATATTAAATAATTTAATGAAACTTAAAAGTTTTGAATTTGATAAAATAAATATAATTTTTGGATTTGGAATATCAAAATTATCCTATAGAAAATTTTTGGAATTTTTCTGAAAACATTCATTTTTTGATGAATATTGCAAAACAGTACGTCATTATTTAAAACTGATATTTTATCTAAATAAATAGTTATATTATTTTAATTTATTTTAAGTGAAAATAAATATATAATACCTATTTTTTTCATGTAATTAATTGGTGTCATTTTATAATATGTTTAGATATATAAAATTTTATTGAACTTTTTACAGTCTTTTATCCACCTCCTAGGAGCATTTTCAAATTTTTATAAAACATAATTTTATAGCTTCTGTGTGTGGAATTTAAAAAATCCATCAGACATGGTTAATATAATTAAGTAAAATTTGGTTCAATAAGATGGAAATAATTTTTGATGAATTGTAACTTTTGACTTTTATTTAGCACAGTTAAAAGTAAACAGGGTAATTAAGGGGAAAATGATATCATAATTACCCTAACACATGTCTTAATTCTACTGGATAAGTATAAGTCGACCAAAAACATCCTTAGGTATAAAATATGATCCTCTTTGTTAGACATGGATAAGATTAGGTCATTTATTGTTAATTTATTTAATGAATAATTAAAAGAGTTAAATTCAATGTTTAATAACTAAAACATTTTTAATATAGGGTTACACAAAATATAAATTCGACTATAAATAATAATTATAAAGATAAATATAATACCTAGATAATGGTATTTTATTTATAATTTTTAGATATTAAATAATTTAATTTATTTCTGACACAATAATGATGCAGTAATTACCATATTTGTGAAATATTAAAATAATTGATTTTATAAATATCCATATAAATGTAAATTGAGACTTATGATGAATTAAACTAATTTTATAGCTTAATATTACATGTAAGGGTTTTTAAAATAAATTTTATTTGATGTGATAAAGTTTTTATGGCTTTCAAAAAAATCAAATACTATATAGTGTCAAAATTAAAATAATGGAGTTTTAAAAAAATATATTATATTAATAATTGATATAATATTTATAAAAATATAAAGTTCATCCAAAGGACATATATAAAGTTATATATATTTATAATGAACCACGTGGGATTCGATTGTCTTGTTATTGTAAATTTATTAACCATATAATATAAAAATAAAAAGAGACATGGTAAATGTCAAACTATTTAACTAAGAGTAAAATATAAAATACAAGGTTAATATGATAACCTAAACCCCTATAAACCCTATTGGTTGAGATTTTGTGCACCCATACCCACCTTATACTTTAAATAAATAATTTTGGAGCCATTAGAAATAGAAAATTGATTTTATTATAATATAATATTTCAAGATTTTCCTAAAGAGACCCTCACCACTCTTATTAAAGGGCACTTCACCTTCTCTTGATTTCACACCTCCAAAGCCATTTGGCTATGCCATACCATGACCAAATATCTCCCCAAAATTCCTCCGTTCATTTTATATTCCTTCTTTGGTCATAAATGAAACCTATGTTGATCAAATTAAAAGGAAGAACCCGAAGAAGAGGTAAATGTTTCATTAACACTTTCATGTTCTTTTCTTCTTCCACTCTCTATTTATTTTTTGTTTGCATTATAAAATAATAAATCCATCATAGTATATATATTATCATTTTGTTATAAAAATTTTACAACCATACTCTTTATTTTAAACATCCTATAAATGAAAATTTTACCATACATGCGTACGTACAGATTACCTTCTCCACGTGATGGTGTAGTTTGTTATTCAAACACTTATTTATTTGAATAGGTATAATAATGAATATAAATGATTTAAATAATAAATATAACATGTTAATTATTATTTATATATAACTTAACTTTCAATTACATACAATTTCACCATCTATATAATGATATTGTCGCTCGTGCGTACGTACGGATTACCGTCTCCACGACGCGATGAGATTCCTTTCCATGTTTTCCATTAAATGTGTATTATAAAAATATATATATCATTAATGATTATGTAATATATTACAAAATAATTCTAAAGAAGATATATATATATGTTCTTACATATATCTTCTTCACTTAGTTCTGTTCAATACGATATGAAAACGGAAACAACGTTTATGCGTACGTATGGCCTACTATGTCCAGAAACGGTGTTTTCCCTTTCATATATATGTATATTAAACATATTTATATTCTAAATTTTTATTTTATATAAATAATGTGTTATATTTCATAAGTATTTAAATCATGATTTAAGTGATACAATCAATAGTAACAAGTTAAAACACAGACGATAAAGTAATCGATTATTACATGAACTGTTAATTTAAAATATAATTTATTATTAAATGGTTAGTATAATGTCATAAATGAATAATTTATGTTATAATAATTATTTATATAGTTATATTATAGTTTAATAACAGAGTAATGAATTTATACAGGTGGTTAATGGTACCCTCGACTAAACAAAGTACAACATAATGGTTAATTTTCCAATATCTCTATTATCTGAGGTCTTTTTTACATATGTATCTACTGGGAAATCTTTATTATTCAGGTCCATGATTCATAAACTATTTTTCAATGTTATTCTTTTTAAGGTTCATGTTTACTAAAACATCATTTTAAATGTTTTAAAATATTATTCTTCTAAAATTTTCTCATTAATGTCCATGTTTTAAAAATGGTTTTACTGTTTTATTTATATTGAAATAAATGTTTTAAAATTGAAATTAATTTTAAAAGTTTCAAAGTGGTATGGTAAAATTTGATTATTAAATATATTTTAGACAATTTCTTTATTAATAGTGAGACTTTTAGATGTTTTCATGAAAAAGTGATATTTCCCTAAAAGAAGTTTTACTGATCATTTTCAACTATGTCAACATCCTTTAAGAGATATTAATCTTGATGAAGGTTGATTTATTATGATAAAAATAATACATACAGTATTGACGATTCTGTGATATTTTTGACTGTGGATGTGTTATTTGTATACCATTCATGATTTGTGGATAATGTATTAACATTTCATATGCTAGTTTTTATAAAAATGTTTATGTTATATTTAAAAATTTTATTATGAGTTGTGCATTGGACTTAGTTAGTGATAGGTGGAGCCTGCTATAGCTCTTCGATGAATTAGTAGGTCTCATGAGACAAACTAATGCCCTGGCACAAGCACTTGAAAAAAATCTTATTTGTAGTCTTGGCACAAGGCCTTGACTATGTGGTTGTGAAGTCTGGTATTATGCATTCCATCATTATTAAAGTGGCTATTGATATTTCATGTTATTATTAGACTAGTATAATATACATGTGAATAAGTAAATATCATAATTTTATTATATATTTTCCATATTATAATTATGTTTATGTGTAAAAGGCTTTATTTTTAGTCTTAAAAATTTCATTAAATGTTTATGCTTATTTATGAATGTTTTCAATATATTGATATCTTTGCTGAGCATCTGATCTCACCCCTTTCGTTGTTTTAATTTTCCCAGGATTCCAAGAAGTGTATTATGAGTGATAAGCAGTGTTAAGCTATGGGATTAATGGAATTATCAAAGGATAACATATGTTGTGTTTTATTTTCTAATATGTAATGTAACATTCATGTATTTAATATATTTTACATGATTGATAAACTGATCAGTCTTTCCAGACTTGATTCCTCGTAATAATGACAATGTTATGTAATTATGCACCGACTCAAGGTATCTCGGGTTAGGAAATTACAATCGGTATCACTAGAAGTTTAGTAAAATCCATGGAAAGTAGATTTATATAAATTATAATTAGATCACATTACCCTAAGATAGACATATTTGTATAAATCTACTTGAAAATTTTTTGGTAATTTAGAGATTTTGTGTATTTTCTATAAAATACATCCCTGTCTGGATAGGAGAATGTAGAGGCAGCTCTGGAAAAGATGTACCTATGGATAAAACCCGAAAACACCGCTTTGAGCTATACTCGAACGAGAACTGGTGCACAAAAACATGCCTTGTTTCACTTTTGGTTACGAAACTCCAAGGGGATATGCTTAGGATAATTCTCACTGTATTTACAAACCATTATGAAGTGTCTATGAGTATATAAGTCCCCAATGAAAACATTTAATTGATTATGGATGATATCCATAAACGGTTCAATTTATGTTAATATTTTTAAATGTTTGGAATTATGTATTGTGATTCCTAAACTAATATAGTGTATGCCATTTTTATAATTGGCGCACATTAAGTGGAATGAGAACTCCAGCAATACGCATGATCCAACGAGTAAGAAGGATCATATATTTAATGGCATTATGCCAACATTTAGAAACGAAGTAGTCTCCCATGTATTATCATCATTTTAATAAATAGTATCATGTGTTAATAAGATATGTAAAGAATTTTTTTAGTCAGATGGCTTTGAAAGGAAGCCAGAGAATAAAGGGATGGTAGAGAGAATGATGGATAAATGGAATAAGGTAATGAAAGATTTTATCATATGTGATAACTGTGGAAATAATCACCTTGGTAAATGATTTAATAGAATGTGAGATTGTTATATTTGTGGAGAGAAAGGATTCCGAGTACGTGATTTCATGGGTCAGAAAAATGTTTCAAATGTACAATGCATCATCAACAAGGAGGTGGGACACTATGCGAATAAAAGTCCAAATCATCAAACTATAGAACAAATAAGGCTATTGGATAATAATAATGTAGTGATATTACCACATTTGAAGTGAATTGACTTATGTTAATATGTTGATATTAAAGAATTATGTCATTTGAATATTTTATTAATGATGTTCTTGTTATAAGAATTATAGAGTATATAAGGATTGTACTACAGTACTATTTCATTAAGGAATTGAGATGATGTGGAACCAAGAAAAGTGAATCAATGGTAGTTTAATTTTTTTTGGAAATTATATAGTTAAGAGAAAGATAAACATTAATATGATTCTGATAACGAGGTAGTGATTTTGGAATAAGATATTACTTATTTGGATAGATTATATTGGATGTTCTTGACAACCTTGAAATAGATTAATGATTTCTATATTCAATCATTCATGGAGTTTAAAACATTTTTGGATATGAGGAGTATATCATGTATTCTATATGAAATAAGGGAGAATGAAATTAATCAATATGGTTATATGATAATTCAGGGTGTTACCATGTTTTAAATGAATATATGATTACTTTATTCACATGTTATTACATGGAAAAAATGATATTCATTGTGTTTACCTTCCTTATTTGGACTGTGAGTTTGGATGGAAGTATTTTGGATATGCATAATGGTTAGAATAAATTAATATGGAAATTTTATACTATTGTTAATGTTAAATCATTTCATGAGATTATTTTTGGGTTGTCATAAAAAAGACATCCTGGAGGTTGGGTGACAACACGTCGCGTCTGGAAAGACCGCAATACATGAACCCACAACAGAAGGGAAACAACGATGAATCACCTACCATTGTCCTACGTGATTTCCTGGTTTCTATAATGTAGTTTTTTTAAAATAGTAAGACAAAGGAATATAAAATCAATTTTTGAAACATATACGATTAGGATAAATAGAATATTTTGGAATTTTATTATATTTTGGAGTGAAAGATGAGTTTTTGGTAGGAATTAGTTGAAGGATGAAACTATAACTGTCAAGTATATATATATATATTCCCTCTTATTCTATGTATAAATTAATTATTAAACATTAGGGAAGAGATATTAAAACTAAAAATGTGTTATCCTAATACCTTATGTTTTATTTAACTGATGATATTTTAGATCATCATAGACAGTTGTCTTTGAGGACCTCAATTGTACACTTGTTTGTGATTGATGACCTCAATCACTCCCTATAAGTATTTATGTTTTTCCTCCAAATATTATTCTTTAATTTCATCTAATGTTATCCTATTCATGATCATAATTTGGTAGTGACATTCTCATTTCCCATTCCATCTTATTAAGACTAAATTTTAATAACCCAATTTCTGATTTGGGTTTTCCACAAAGTTATTTGTCTATTTTTAACATTTTATTTTCAAAAAACAATTTCAAATTGAGAGGACACAATTTTTTTATGGAGAAGAGAATATAACACCCCATGATTTCATAGTACGTTATCTCATTAAAGTAATTCAATATCTTGCGCTACACGCAACACCAAGTTCGAGCGCACCACAGCTTACTAAACTAACCGTTCAAAAAGTAGTTATGAATAGTATTAACTTCATTTTAAATATTATATACTCTATATAAATTTAAGATACATTTTATGTGTTTCTTAGAAAAAATAATAGAACAAATTCATTTTTTCGGATAAATTTAGTATTTTTTAAAAAATACAATTTTACCGCCTTTTAATGGAGAACCTTTTTCAAAACCAATATTTGGTAATATTATATATTCAATTTAATGAAATTAAATCATTCTTTAGGAGAGGGAAATATAATTTTAGTTTGGATAAATTTTTGGTACTTTTCTGATAACTTTCATATTTTTATTAATAGTGAAATATACTATGATTTAATTGAAAACAAATTTTTTAATAGAAATAATTTATAGTGTTAAATTATGAATATGAATGGTTATGAAGTATAATTAGAATATATTTTTATTATTTAATACAATTCAGGTCATTATAAGTAATTTCACATTTCAATTTGACATAAACACAAGTTAATCTTTTGATAGATTTTACTTTTTTAAAACCTGCTTTTTGGTTTTGACAAAGGGAATTAATTTTAAAATAATTAATGAAACTTACAGGTTTTGAATTTGGAAAAATAAACATTATTTCTGGATTTGGAATATCAAAATTATATTATTGTGATTTTTTGGTATTTTTTTGAAAACATTCAATTTTTGATAAATAGTGAAAAAAAACATTATTATTATTTAAAACTGAATTTATATTTATATAATTAGTTATTTTATATTAAAATTATCTAAGTCCAAATAGATATATAATAACTATATATGTTCAATTTAATTCATTGGAATCATTTTATAATAAGTTTAGATATATAAAACTTTATCAAACATTTTACCGTCTTTTACCAACCTCGTAGGAGCATTTGAAATTTTCATAAACATAATTTTATCGCTCCTATGAGATGAATTTTCGAAATATAAGACACATTGATAATATCAGTAAGTAAAATGTTGTTCAATATGATGGGAATATTTTTCTGTGAATAGTAACTTTTGACATTTATTTCCCTGGGTAAAAGGTAAATAGGGTAATTAAGGGTAAAAATGATATCATAATTATCCTGACAAATGTCTTAATTCTATTGGATAAGAATAATTCGAACAAAAACAGCCTTAGGAAAAAATAAGATCCTCTTTGGTCAACTAGGATTAGATTTGGACATTTAATGTTATTTTTTTTAAAGAAGAGTTAAAATTGTTAAAATAAAAGGTTAATAACTAAACCATTTTTAATATAGGGTTACACTAAATTTCAATTATACTATAAATATTTATTATAAAGATAAATATATTTCCTACATAATGGTATTTTATTTATAATTTATATACATTATATAATTTAATTTATTTATGTGGCAATATTGATTTAGTAATTACCTTATTAATGAAGTATTATCATAATTGATAATTAAAATTTCCAAATAAATTTGAATTCAGACTTCTGATGAATTTGAATAATTTTATAGGTTAATATGACATTTTAGGGTTGTATAAATAAATCTTATTCTATGTGAAAAGGTTTTTATGGCTTTCAAATAAATCAAATACCAAATAGTGTCAAAATTGATATAACTGAGTTTTTAAAAAAAATATTATATTATTAATTTATATAATATTACCAAAAATCTATTATTCTTCCAAAGAAATCAGATAAAGTTATATATATTATTAATGAACCACATGGGGTTCTCTTGGCTAGTTAGAGTATGTTTAATAACTATATAATATAAAAATACAAAGAGACATGGTAAATGTCAAACTATTTAACTAAGAGTTAAATAATAAATATAAGGTTAATATGATACCATACACCAATCTAATTCCTATTTTTTGAGAGTTTTTCAAACCATAACCACCTTTAACATTAAATAACTCATTTTGGAGCCTTTATAAACCGAAAATTATTTTATTATTAAATAATATTTCAAAATTTTCCAAAAGTGACCTCACCTTGCTTATAAAATGGCACATCCCCTTCTCTAAATTTTACTTCCGTGGAGCCTTTTTTATTTGCCAAAACCTACCCAAATATCCTCCCAACATTCCTTCTCTCTTACTAGAGGCCTTTCTTTGGTCAGGAAGACATCCTAGAGAGCCATTTTTATCAAATCAAAAGGAAGAACCCGAAGAAGAGGTAAAGGTTTCATCACCTCTATCATGTTCTTTTCTTCTTCCACTTCCTCTTTTTTTGTTTAAATTATAAAATAATAACTACAATATATTCTATAAATTTTTATGTTATTATATAAATCATACAACCATATTAATTATTATGTGAGTCCTATAAATGACAATATCACCAGACGTGCGTACGTACGGATTACCGTCTCCACGTCATGGTGCAGTTTGTTATTGAAAAACTTAATTATTTGGATTGGTATAATAATTAGTATAACTGATGTAAATCATAAATATAACATGTAAAATATTTTTATATATTATATAACATCATATTAAATAATATTTTTCCATCAATATAGTCATATTTTCGCTCGTGCGTACGAACAGATTGACGTCTCCACGACGCAACGAGATTCATTTCCACGTTCTCCATTCAATGATGATTAAAAATATATATATATATCACTAATAAGTATGTAATATATGAAAAAATAATTCTACTAGATATATATATATATGTGTGTGTGTGTGTGTACTTACATATATCGTATTCACTTAGTTCTGTTCAATACGATATGAAAACGGAAACAATGTTTATGCTTACGTACAACCTACCGTATCCGTAAACGATGTTTTCCATTTAATATATATGCATATTATCCATATTTATTTTATGAATATATATTTTATATAAATCATTTTATATATTTTGGAGGTATTTACATCATGATCTGTGTTATACAATGATGAGTAACAAGTTAAAACACTTACGGTAAAGAAAGCGATTATTACCCGAATTGTACATTTAACATGTAAATTATTATTAAATGGGTAGAGTAAAGTCATTAATGATTCATTTATGATATCATAAATATTAATATAGTTGTCTTATAATATAATAACATACTAGAGTCTTTATACAAGAGGTTAAACGTTCCCTTGACTAAAGGATGTACAATATAAGAATTAATTTCACAATCTCTTTGTTATCTGAGTTTTCTTTTACATAAGTATCTATTGGGAAATATTTATTATCCATTTCCATGTTTCATAAAATAGTTTTCAAAGGGATTTTTTAAAGGGACATGTTTACTAAAATGTTATTTTAAATATTTTAAAATTTTATTCTTCTAAATCATTCTCATTAATGTCCATGTATTAAAAAAGGATTTGACATTTTATTTAGGTGGAAATTAATGTTTTAAAATTTAAATTCCATTTAAATGATTCAAATTGGTATGGAAAACATTGATTAAAAAATCTATTATTAACAAATTCTTGATAAATAGTGACACTTTTAAATGTTTTCATGGAAAAGGGATATTTCCCTCAAAGATGTTTTTCTGATCATTTTCAACTATGTCGACATCCATTACAAGATATTATTCTTGATCGAGGATGATTTATTATGATAAAAATATTCAATACTGTACTGATGGTTTTGTGATATGTTTTAATTTTGTTATGCTATTTTTATATTTTTCATGGTTTATGGATAACGTATTGAAATTTCGTATGCT
The DNA here is from genome assembly GCA_963277665.1 of Viscum album. Lineage (NCBI taxonomy): Eukaryota > Viridiplantae > Streptophyta > Magnoliopsida > Santalales > Viscaceae > Viscum > Viscum album. Next base: position 1,428,160,185 of record OY728147.1, on the reverse strand, counting down.
AGTTTTTATATGAATGTTTTGGTTAAGTTTAAACCTTTTCATATGAGGAATGAATTGGAAATATTAAGTGATGTGTGGTGCTTTCTATAGCTCCTCGATGCATCAGCATGTCTCATGGGAAATACTAGTGTCTTGGCAAAAGGCCTTGAAAAAATATTTTTTGTATTCTTGGCGCAAGTCCTTAACTATGTGGTTATGAAGTCTAGAATTATGCATTCCATCACTATGAATGTGTCTATTGATATTGGATGTTATTATTCGACTAGAAGAATATATTTGTGAATAAGTAAATGGAATTATTTAATTGCATCTTTTAAATATTAGGATGATGTTTATGTTTAAATGGATTTTCTTATTCTTATACATTTTCCTTAATTGTTTAGGTTTTTTAATGAAGGTTTTCTCTATATTGTTATCCTTACTGGGCATCTGAGCTCACTGCTTTCAATGTTTTAATATTCCCAGGATTGAAAAAAGTGTATTATGTTTGATAAACATGGTTATGATAGAGGATTAATGGAATTCTCAAAGGATCATTTATGTTGTGTTTTATTTTCTAATGTGTAATGTAACGTTAATGTATGTAATATATTTCCCAAGATTGCTAAAATGATCGGTCTTTCGGGACTTTATTCCTCGTAATCATGCCAATGTTATGTAATAATTAACCGACTCTAGTAAACTAGGGTCAGGGTGTTACAATTGGCATCAAAGAAAGTTTAGTACAATAAAAAACTATATTTACATAAAGTTGGATTTGTTCACATTACCCTAAGATAGACATTGAGGATTTGTATAGAATATCTTCCTATAATTTTGGTAATGTAGAGATTTTGTGTATTATCGAACCAATACATCCATGTATGGATACGAGCAGATATAGGTGACTCTGGCACATATATACCTAGGGGTAAAACTCAAAAACACTGCTTTGAGCTGGACTCGAATGGGAACTGGGGAGCAACAATGGGCATTGCTTCACTCATGGTTACGAAACTCCCAAGGGACATTCATATGATAATTCTCATTTTCTTTACAAACCATTATGAAGGGTTTATGAGTATATACTTTCTCAAAGAAAACATTTTTATGTTTATAGATTATATCCATATACTGTTCTATTTATGTTAACTATTTTACATGTTTGGAATTATGTATTGTGATTCATAAACTAATCTAGTCTATTCCATTTTTAGAAATGGCACCCAGTAGATGGAATGAGAACTCCAACAATGCGCATGATACAAAGAATAAGAAGGATCATATCTTTCATGGTATTAAGCCAACATTTAGAAATTAAATTAGTCACCCATGTATTATCATCTTATTAAGAAATAGTATCATGTGTTAATAAAAAATTAATGAATTTTTTGAGTCCCATGGATTTGAATGGAAGATAGAGAAGAAAAGGATGGTGAATAGAAATATGGATAAAGGGAATAAGGGAATTAGGGATATTCACATATGTGATAACTGTGGAAAGAATCACCTTGGTAAATTCTTCAACTAAATGCGATTTGGTTATAAGATTTTAGAAAAAAGGACACCGAGTACATGATTTCAAGGGTAAGAAAATGGTTTCAAATGTACAATGCTTCATCAGCAAGGAGTTAAGACACTACATGAATCAATGCCAAAATCATCAGAGTATACAACAAATGATGATGTTGGATAATATTAAAGTTATGATATTAATATAGATGAATATTAATGACTTGTGTTCTTATGTTGATATTAGAAAAATATTTCATTTGAGTATTGTATCAATGATGAATTGGTAATAAGAAATATATAGTAAATAAGGATTTTACTGCAATACTATTTCATTAAGGACTTGAGATTCTATGGATCCAAGAAAACTGAATCAATGGTTGGTAATTTTTTTTGGAAAATATATGGTTGATTGAAAGATAAACATAAATATGATTTTGATACTGAGGTAGTGATTTTGGAATAAGATATGAATGATTTGGAAAAATTATATTGGATATTCTTGACTACACTGAAATAGATTAATTATTTGTATATTCCATCATTTTTGGAGTTTACATAATTTTTCGATATAAAGAGTATATATTGTACTATATAAGAAATAAGGGAGAATGAATTTAATTAAAACAGTTATATGATAATTCCAGTTGTTACTGTTTTTTAAAAGAATACATGGTGAATGTATTCACATGTTACTATGTGGAAAAAATATTATTCACTGTGTTTAAATTCCTTATAAATTTCAGAATGTGAGTTTGGATAGAAGTATATTGGATAAGTCTAAAAGTTGGAATCGATTCTGTTTGACATTGGATACTATTTTTAACATTGACTAATTTGTTGATATTATTTTTTGGGTTGTAATATAAAGGAAAACCCAAAGGTCGGGTGACAACCTGTCGCACCCGGTAAGGCTGCGATACTTGACCCCGCAACTGAAGGGTGACAAGGGTGCATCACCTACCACTGGCCTATGTGATGTCCTGGTTTATAGATGTAGTTTTTTAAAAATAGTCTGAAAAATGAATATAAATTCATTTTTTAAACCCTATATGATTCAGATAAATAGAATATTTTTGAATTTTATAATCTTTTGGAGTAAAAGATGAGTTTGTGGATGAAATTAGTTGATGGATGAAACTTTACTTGTCAAGTATATATATATATATATCTATATATTCCCTCTAATTATATGAATAAATTAATTCATAAACTTTAGCCAAGTGATATTAAAACCAAAAATGTGTTATCAAAATACCTTATGTTTTGTTGAACTGATGATATTTTAAATCATCATAGATCGATGGAATTTATGCCCCCAATTGTACACTTTTTTTTATTGATGTCCTCAATCAATTCCTATAAATATTTATATTTTACCTCTAAATATTATTTCTAATTTTCACCAATTTTCTCTTAATTGTGATCATAATTTTCTGGTGACTATTTCATTTCCCTTTCCCTTTTATTAAGACTAAATTTTTTTAACCCAATATCCGATGTGACTTTTCCACAATGTTATTTTTCTGTTTTTAACATTTTATTTTCAAAGAAAGATTTAGAATTGAAAGGATGAAATTTATTGAATAATGGAAGAATGTAACACCCCTGAATTTCATAGTACATTATCTCTTTAATGTAATTCAATAGCTTGCACTACACGCAACACCGAGTTCGAGCGCACCACAACATACTAAACTAACAGTTCAAAAAGTCGTAAATGAAAAGTATTAAATGTATTTTTAATCATATATAATCTATATAATTTTTACATCCATATAATATGTTTCTTAGACATAATATAAGAACAAATCCATTTTTTCGGATAAAATAAATATTTTTCAAAAATGCAATTTTACCACCTTTTAATCCCGAACCATTTTTTAAAACCAATATTTGACAGTTTTATATATTCCATTTAATGGAAATAAATTACTTTTTATAAGTGGCATATAAAAAATTATTTTGGGTTAATTTTTGGTACTTTTCCCATTACTTTTATATTTTGATGAATTGTGAAAAATACTATCTTTTAATTGAGGACAATCAAAATAATTTAGAGTAACAAATTATTAATTTTTATGATTTTGAAATATAATTAGAAAATATTTTTATAATTTAAGAGAATTTAGGTCATTATAAGAAATTTCACTTTTAAATTTGACATAAACACATTTCTATCTTTTGATAGTTTTTACTTTTTAGAAACCCACTTTTTGGTTTTGACAATGAAAATTAATTTTAAATTAATTAATGAATCTTACAGGTTTTGAATTTAGTAAAAAAACATCATTTTTGGATTCAGAATATCAAAATTAGTTTATAGATAATTTTTTGGTATTTTTCTGAAAACAATTAATTTTTGATGAATAGCGAAAAACATTATGTTATTAATTAAAACTGACTTTTTATTTAAATATATAGTTATTTTATTTGAATTTTTCTATGTATAAATTGATATATAATACCTAAATATGTTCAATGTAATTCATTGGCATCATTTTATAATATGTTTATTTATATAACTTTTTATCGAACCTTTTACTGTCTTTTACCCACCTCCGAGGAACATGTGAAAATTTCCATAAAACATAATTTTTCCACTTCTATGAGTTGAATTTCAAAAATCAAAGAGACAGATTTAATATTAGTATGTAAAAATTGGTTCAATAAAATGAAAATAGTTTTTGATGAATAGTAACTTTTGACTTTTATTTACCACGGTTAAAAGTAAATAGGGTAATTAAGGGTAAAAATGATTTCATAATTACCCTAAAACATTTCTAAATTCTATTGGATAAGTATAATTTGACAAAAAAAATCATAGGAATAAAATATGATCCTCTTTGATCCAGTTCCATTAAATTTGGACATTTTTTATTATTTTATTTATAGAAGAGTTAAAAGAGTGACATTCAATGTGTAATAGGCAAAGCATTTTTAGTATAGGCTTAATCAAAATGTAAATTCAACTATAAAAAATTCATTTTAAATCTAAAATTATTTCCTAAATAATGCTATTTTATTTATAATTTTTAGTAATTAAATAATTTAATTGATTTTTGACACATTAATGATGGAGTAATTTCCTTTTTAATGAAATTATAAAATAATTGATATTATAAATATCCAAATAATTGTAAATTGAGACTTATGATGAATTAACCTAATTTTCTAGGTTAATATGAAATGTTAGGGTTGGTAAAATTAAATTTATTCTAAGTCGTAAAGTAATTATGCCTTTCAAAAAAAATCCAATACTAAATAGTGTAAAATTGACTAAATTGAGTTTTTTAAAAAAAATATAATATTATTATTTGATATAATATTCCTAAAAATATATGGATCAACCAAAGGAAATATATAAGGTTATATATATTAATAATGAACCACATGGGTTTCTCTTGGATTTTTATTGTATTTTTAATAACCATATAATATAAAACATCTATGAGACATGGGAAATGACAAACTATTTAACTAAGAGTTAAATATAAATGATAAGGTTAATATGATAACCTAAACATTTATAAAACCATTTTATTGTTATTTTTTTGTCCCAACCCCTTTTTAACCTTTAAATAAATCATTTTTGAGCTATTAGAAACCAAAAATTATTTTATTATAAAATAATATTTCAAGATTTTCCGAAAATGACCCTCAACTCTCTTACAAAAGGGAACATCCAGTTCTGTTAATATTAGGCCACCAAAGCCTTATGGAAAAACCATAACCTACCCATATATCCTCCCAAATTTCCTCCATTCATCATAGAGGATTTAATTTGGTCAGAATTCCAACCTATGGAACAGTTTTCATCAAATCAAAAGGAAGAACCAGAAGAAGAGGTAAATGTTTAATCACCTCTTTCAAGTTCTTTTCTTATTAGAAATCCTATTTCTTTGTTGTTTCCATCATAAAATAATAAATCCAGTATATTCTATATACTGTGATGTAATTATAAAATTTATACGAACCCATTCATTATTGAATCCATCCTATAAATGACAATGTCTTCATACGTGCGTACGTACGGATGACCGTCTCTACTTCATGGTGTAGTTTGTTATTCAAACACTTTATTATTTGGATGTGTATAATATTGTGTATAACTGATTGAAATCATAAATTTAACATGTAAATGATTCTTTATATATGATATACCATCCTATTACATATTATTTCACCATCAATATAATGATATTATCGCTCATGTGTGTGTACTGATTACCATCTCCACAACGCGATGATGTTTATTTCCACATTCGTCATTCAACGATGATTATAAATATAAATATATATATATATATAATTAATAATTATCTAATATATGAAATAATAATTCTTCTATATATATATACTTACATATATCTTATTCCCTTAGTTCTGTTCAATACGATATAAAAACAGAAACATCATTTATGTGTATGTTCGAACAACCATATACATAAATGGTGTTTTCCATTTCATATATTTGTCTATTATACATATTTATATTCTAAATATATATGATATATAAATCATGTTTTATGTTCTGTATGTATTTAAATCATGATCTATGTGATACAATCTAGAGTAACAATTTAAAACACGTACGACAAAGAATGTGATTATTACCCGAAATGTTAATTTAACATGGAAATTATTATTAAATGGGTCGTATAAAGTCATAAAAGAGTGAATTATGATATCATTAATATTAATATGGTTCTGTTATAAGTTGATAACATACTATGGTCTTTATAGAGGTGGTTAAATGTACCCCCGACTAAAGGATATACTGGGTAAGGGTTAATTTTACAATCTTTTTATTATCCAAGGTTGTTTTTACATAAGAATCTATTGGGCCATATTTATTATCCATGTCCATGTTTCATAAAAGTGTTTTCAAAGGGATTATTTTTAAGGTAATTTTTTACTAAAATATTATATTAAATGTTTTAAAATTTTATTCTTCAAAATATTTTTTTATTAATGTCCATGTTTTAAAAATATTTTTAAGGTTTTATTTATATAGACATTAATATTTTAAAATTGAAATTATTTTTATAAATTTCAATGTGGTATGGAAAACATTGATTCAAAAATATATTTTAAACAAATTCTTGATAAATAGATATATTTTTAATTGTTTTCATGAAAAAGAAATATTTCTGTCAAAGATGTTTTACCGATAATTTTCAACTATGTCAACATCATTTAAAGGATATTATTCATGATCAGGGTTGATTTATTATGATACAAGTCATACATACTGTATTGAAGGTTTTGTGATATGTTTGACTCTGGATTTTTTATTTATATACGATTCATGGTTTATGGACAAAGTCTTCACATTTCGTATGCAAGTTTTTATTGGAATGTATATGTTATGTTTAAACCATTTCATATAAAGAATGCATTAGACTTAGTAAGTGACTAGTGGAGCATGCTATAGATCGTCAATTCAACGGTAGGTCTTATGAGGCAAACTAGTGTCTTTGGACAAGGCCTTGACAAAATATTATTTGTAGTCTTGGGAAAAGACCTTGAATATGTTGTTATGAAGTCTGGTATTATGTATTTCACCATTATGAAAGTGGGTATTGATATTGCATGTGATTATTCTACTAATAGAATATCCATGCGAATAAGTTTATGGCACTATTTTATTTTATCTCTTCAATATTATGCTGAATTTTATGTCTAAAGGTTTTTGTTTTTGTCTTATACATTTCCTTAAATTTTTATGCTTATTTATGAATGTTTTAGCTATATTGTTATCCTTACTAAGAATCTGAGCTCACCCCTTTCTATGCTTTAATTTTCCCAGGATTGCAGGAAGTTTATTATGATTGATAAGAAGGGTTAATATATGCGTTTAATGGTGTTATTGAGGGATAATTTACATTGTGTTTAATTTTCTAATGCATAATGTATCGTTCAGGTATGTAATCTATTTTCCAAGACTACTAAATAGATCGGTTTTTGGGACTTAATTACTCAAAATCATGGCAATGTTATGTTATAATGCACCAAATCTGGGTAATTGGGGTCGAAGCATTATAATAAAAGAGGAAAAAACTAGATTTTGTTATTTGGACACATGTTGTGTGGACCCCCATATATTCCATTTAACTTATCAATGAGACTTCCTCCAAGCACATCTACTTTTTTTAAGGATCTGATTCAAGGTTGTGAGTAGCCTATATTGAGTATTGTTCCCTATAGAATGAAATAGTAGATGTGGTTTGGGATTTTGAGTTGTCATGTGAGGATATGTTATGGGTCAGTTCAGATAGTAGAGTTTGGAACACTATTTGTTGAGGGATTCCCTTGGTATATCATTATGATGGTACAACGTGACATTATGTCATATGTACAGGATTGTGATTCCATTAATAGGATGATCATGGATTGAGTTGTATCATCCCTTCAGGTAGGTTGGGTATAGATCCTCTATCGAATAATTTTCCATTGATTAGGTTCATGGTATCATTTTGAACAAGAAAATATGGGACATGATATCCAATCTAGTAGGATGGCTTAGTAAGGTTTGTGGCATATTTGGTTATACAATCATCTATATAGATATAAATTTCAGCATGGTCTATTGATTCATTGGGTATAAAGTCCCATAATAATTGGATGTTTTAGGTTCTGTTTTTGTAATAATCGAGTATACAATCCCCTAATTCATGAGTTGTACCAGATAGGGTTTGTGGGATATTCAAGAAAAAAACATCACATGTAGTGATCCCCTATCTGAGTGATATGGAATTTGAGATGTACGAATGGGTTTAAGGTGTCCCCTAGTGGTACTGGGTTTTATCTCTTTTCTGATAGATATTTTTGTTATTATATTGGGTCCATGGTATCCTCAAGTGGTCTGAAGAGTGATCCCCTATTCAAGGAGATGTGTTCCTATGTGTTCTAGAATGGGTTCATTATTTGCCCCTAATGATCATGTTGTTTTCCCCTTTTTTGAGTGGAGAGACCATTCATTGTTCCATTATAATTAATAATGTATCCCCTAAGGTATGGGTGAGATCAACTATCTATGAATGTAGATCCTCTAGGATCCATCATGAATTTATTCATGGAGGGAACCAACAATCATGTTCTCTTGGATGTATTCCACCTATGATGGTGTGGATATTCACTCATCCTAGCGCTACATGATGGATTGGTATCTCTCAGGTGTTCCATTAGAGATGGATGTGTTGTTCCTGAAAAAATGTATCTCTCAAATTAGTCTCATCTAGGATAATAGAGATTATGTAGGGTGTTATCCTGAATAAGTATTACCTATGAAACTCGAGTAGAATCCTGTATTTTTATATAAGGTCGATACCTCTTGAAACATGGATTGAGAGATGATTATTTATTTATGTAGTTCATGGATTTTTTATAGGTTTCCATTAGGTTTTGTAACATTTATTAGATGACACACTATGTCGATGTAGATTAATTATCATTTATAACTAAGGATTGTCGGCATGTAGTTTCTCTCTAATTTATGATCCATCTATATGTGTCTTGTGGACTATTTCCTTTGGTATTTTTATTTTTATTTTGAGTGTTTTCAGTTTGAAAATTGGAATTGTTTTTATCACCCACGCATAGAAATTTCCTACACATATTGTGGCTTCTACTGACCACGTGTCTTTTAAAGGGGTCCTCGAAGGACCCACGGTGGGTCAATCATAGTGCGCAAGACCGACTGATGTGTTTACCGAATCTCAAATGAGGAGTCTTCTTGAAGTTTCATTTGACAATGATACCATTTTTTTGAGAGGTTTCGAATATTTAACATATATTTTGGGATTTTATTTCTCACTTTAATAATTTTAGTACCTCTATTGTACTCTGGTTGTTGGTTATATGTTTTCATGAATTTCTTTTTTGTTTATTTTATATCTATACTATTCCATCGAGATGTTTTTGTTGTGTTCATATTGGCACTAAAGGATAAAGACTCCAATTTGTGTGATATTCATACTAGATGCTAGATGCTAGCCCCTATATGATTAGCGGCACACATGGGGTAGTTTTAGCTCATGCACAATTGGCATAAGACCAGAGTCTATGATCATGGTTTCTATTGCAGAGTGATAATGATAAATTGTTTTACATTCATATATCAGGCTTGGTTGTCAATTTAGAATGATGTTATTGAAATATCAATTAACCAGTATTTTGATAAACTACATTTCAGTGTGTTACATTAGGACATTGGACACTGAAAAATATTGATACATGCATCATTTATGACAAGTTTGTGGGTGATCATGTCACATTAGAGTCATATATCCATATATATTCATTCTCCATGCACGTCATGATTCTATTTTAGGACACCACAATGATAAAATCCAAATAGGGTTACACAATAGGATTGTGACGAGGATTCTCTTAGCAATGTGGCAGTAGTGCAGGGAACTAGTCTTGAGGAAGTACCTCTGAGGGGTTTACTAGTTGGACAACCACCCATTGAATAGTTGGTTATACCGATATTTTTGGATAATGATGAATGCATGTTGATTATACTATACATGTTCCTTAGGTAGTGACCTCTATAGTATTAGGGGGATGGAGACCCAATGATACTGATGTGTGCCTTGTGGATTTTAGAAAATTTTAATCGTTGTAAGGATGACACCAAATAAGAAGGTGGTCTTATATTTGAGAATCATGTAGGGTTTAGCTGGGATATGGTGGAGTCAGGTGGTGTTCAGCCATTGAATAGTAATGATCAAATGGGAAATTTTTTAGTTATTATTCTATGTTGATTTTTATCCAGACATGTTGTGACTAGTGCGTATCTAGGAGCTTCTGCATCTTCAAAAGGATATAACGTCAGTGGAAGAGTACTTAGTTATTTTCACAGATCATTCGTGATAATCCATTGATATGGTATGAGATCCATTTTTCCATGAATGGAACTTCGAGAAGGGATTATCCATGGAGACCATGGAATCATTGGAATCGATGTGCATTCCCACATATGATAGTGTGATAGAGAAGGCCTTATTAGTGGAGATATTTATTTTTGAGAAGGATTTTATTGTTATATTTGGGAGATCAGGAGCTGAGACCTTATAATCTCTGAGTTTATTCAAGAATCAATGATCCCGGAATTGGAGAAGCTTCTGGAGATGATTCTACAATGGTTGTTTAGAGGCTTATGGCCTCAATGAAGGGTATAACCAGTTGTAGGATATACAATGTTATTATTTCAATGGATGGAGATATCCTACTATATATGATTTGAACTTCTGTGATATAGAGAGGGAGATAGTCGATAGACCTCCCTAGTATAGGATGTGTTTGGAACATGGAGTTCTGAACTAGGGAAGTTGTTGTGGGGGAGAAGGGAGAAAAGATGACGGTGGAAGTCATTATGAGTTGTTTCTAGCACCACCCCCAGGTGGTCTGATCTAGGCTTAATGAGTTGGTCGATCGTTGTGTTGACCAATGCATTCCATAGAGGACTTTAACTCAGAGGCTCCAAAAATGAATAGTTATACGCTTAGTGCCCTTTATAATTTTTGTATTATTATTGATTGAAAAGTTATTTATGCAATTTATTATACCTATGTCATTCATATGTGTTTTATAGGGTGATGTAGGACAACAATAGAACCCTATTTTGGTGTTTTCTGATGTAGAATTAAATCCATAGGGATGAAGTATGCTTCCCCCGCTAATACATATTTTTCTAATTCAAGAAAACATCACGGACACGTTAGTGCAGCCCAAAGAGGATAGTGTTAAGGTGCGTAGGATTAATACATTTGACTTGTCAATTTGGGTGGGTGTACCGGATATAGTATTTTTAGGAGGCCCCAATAAAACCATGTTTTTACTCATGAGTGTCCCTGTATTGTTCGTTGGAACACATGTGTGCTTGATATTTTATTTTTATTCAAGATGAATAATGAGATCTAGTTGTTGTTTATCTTGGAGTAGATGGTAAATCCTATGATTGGTTACTATTTGGGTAATATTACCATGGTAGTGTTCCACGAGACCTTATGACAACAAATGGACATATTTTTCATGTTTTCCACCTATCACAACATAGGAGAAATATCACCATTGGATGGCACAATTTCAACTTATTTTAGCGGGAAATTGGGTGTCGTTTGGATTTGTGGTTCCCCAAAGTGCATTTTGGATAGATACATCATAAAAACTAGTTAGCATGTTGGCCTGGCTGTCCTAGTGGGGATCATAGTTTTTCACATTAAACATAGGATTTCAATTTTTGTTAATAAAAACCATTATAGTGGGGAGGTTTCGGTGACATGGGTTTTGAATATAAAGTCTTTGGATTATTTTCATGAATATTTAAAATGATAGGCGCAAAGTTAGTGTGGGATGTTGGGCCCAAAAAAGCATCAGTATAGTGAAATTAAAATACTAAATATATAATATCATGCACATGATGTTTCTTGGTAAAAAAAGAATAAATCCTAAGAATATTCGCATATCATAATTATAATACCACGGTTGAGTTCTGGACATGGAATATTCCATACGGATGATAACAAATTTGACGATTCTAATAGTTCTGTTGTGGGCTTGTATTGGTGGGGTGTCGAGTGGAGGTTTATTCAGTTAACATTATATATTGAATAAGGCCTACCCCTATTGGTGTGTTCATGAATGTGAATAGAATAAACCTACCCTTATTGGGAGTGAGAGAATAGAATATGTGGAACCAAAGAGAGGAGGAACCTCCGATATTTAATCATATATGTGATCACTCTGGGATCATAGTCCAATAGGATCAAAGCATGGATCTATACCTAATTATTTATCATTTCTCCATGAAGTAGAGATATTTTATTTTTAATCCCCAATCCCCATTTTTATGTTTTTTAAGGTTTTAGATCCCATATATGATTTCTAGAGATCCCATGAGGGAAAATATATAGATTTCAATGTAAACTACGGTGATTAGAGCTACTCACAGAGAATTACCATTTAGAATTTCCAATCACACAACATGTAGTGTTGGGTAACATTCCATGTGTTATTAAATTTTATAGAAGATTACATTTTGGGACTACATGATTCATACCAAAGTTACACACAATGTAGTGAGCCAAAGTCATGTGGAAAAGTTAGATGTAAAAGGAAGTCGTGTCTAGAGGCATGTCTATGTGAATGTACATGGCTATAGAACATGAGCATTTTGTTCCAGACATGAGAATGTGATGATGAAATGAACAATTGGCCAGTGGCATAGGAATCAACATTTACTAGGGGTTAATTCGATATGGATGACATGATTGCACATTATGTGTAGAAAATGACAATGTCAGTGGTTCAGGTGAGATGATACACTCCATGTACTACCTGTACACACTGTGTAATCTTAGATCATCATCCACAAGATGCAACATATGACACATTCAGGTGTTCAAATGAGGACACATTCTATTTATTCCCCATTAAAAATAATTTACCTTATAATGGAGATTTATTTACCTGTGTATCTTGTTCATCGGGGCTTGGATTCAGGTCTATGAGTATATAATCGTATGCAATTTTACTCAGAGAATGTGTTTTTTTAATGTGTTTTAGGTCTTTGAGATGATATTTGAAGGTATTTTGTGGTTCTATTTGGTTATAAACATTTGTACCAGAAGAATTCGTGTTATTCACTTGGTATATCCCTATGAGTGTACAATGTGGCATTATGCCCTCAGTATAAGATTATGATCTATTTAATATGATGATCTTGGATATACTTATTTCAACCTTAGGGATATTTTAGGGAAGGACCCTCCATCATCTTTTTTCCATAGATAAGGTTCTCAGTATCATCATGACCAATACTACATGGTTTGTTATCACTTATATAGAAAGATGGATCAATAGGGGTAGTCATATCACTAGTTATATGATTACCTATGTAGATTGGAGGTTCGTTAGTGTTTTTTAATCCTCAGGTATATGACCACCTTCATAGTGGATGATTTATATAGGTTTGTTTTGGAATTTCTAAGTATACAATACCATAAATTTCATGTTTTACCGGGTAGGGTTTATGGAATCTTCATGATGAAAACTATATGGGTTGTGATCCCCAATATGAGTGATATGATATCTTTAATGTCATGTTGGATTTATGGTTTTACCAAGTGGTACTAGATGAATCCCCTTTTTGAGAGATCTTTGTTTTACTAGATTGGTATCATGATGTCCCCTAGTAATCATTGGAGTGATCCCAAATCCAAAGAGATGTCGTCTTTAGTGTTTCAGATGGGGTTATTATTATCCCATTGCTATTCTGATAGTGATACCCTTAATGAGTGATCAGACCCTTAATGGTTCTAGTAGGGTTATTAGTGTCCCCCATAAAATATTGGTAATAAACCCTATATTTTTATAGATATAGATTGGGTTCCAGCATGATATTATTCATACAGGGTCCTAATGTGCATGTTGACTTGGATGTATGCCACCTAAGATGGTGATGATGTTCCATTGGCATAGACATACATTATGGAGTGGTGTCTCTTAGATGCATCATCATGGATGGATGATTTTTTCTTGATGGAGTGTATCTCTAAGATTAATTTCATCTGTGATGATGTAGTTTGGGAAGCGTGTTCTTCTAGATAAGTGTAACTTTTATGCCTCATATAGAATCCTATAGTTTGATATGAGGTAAGGACATCCTGAGACATAGTGTAAAATATGAGTATATATGGATATTTTTATGGAATAACATAATGTGTTTTCATATTTATGGACTGAAACACTATATATATAGAGATGACATGACATGAATAAATATCGATGGTCGAGATAGAGTATCTATATCATTCGAGTTCCCATGAGATGGTATAATTGAACTATTGTTTTTCATTTTCTCTCTTTTTTATTATGGTTTTAGGGAGACTATTGGGTATTTTTTACTCCCCCTTGCACGGTCATGGCCCACTGTTGTTGTGTATTGTGAAGAATACATTCCTTACAACATTTTCCCCCAAGGACAAGATGTGGGTGGAGCATAGTGAGCTAGAACGACCGAGGTGTTTTTGAATGATTAGACAAGGAGTTTTCAAGTAGTTAAATTTGATCGTGATCCTCTACTTTTTAAGAGTTTGGACTCTTATATATTTTTTGGGATTTTATTTTCAACTTTTACAGTTTCGTTACTTCTATAGTACTCTGGTTTCAAGAGGGATATATGCATGCATTTTTTCATTTTATTATTTCTCTGTACTTTTGAATGGAGATGTTTTTGGTTGTGTACGTACATGTAGAAAGTGATAAGGACTCCAATTTGTGTGATATTCCTAAGTAGTTCTAGGATCCATCTCCTAGCCTATTAGAGGTTGGTTTGGGGTAGTTATGACTTGTGTTATCTTGGGTTTGGTCATGATAGATTTATAGAAACCATAATCATTAAATGAAAATTAAAATATTCTTTTTTTAAGAATCATACATTGTAATACCTTGAAAAATATTATAAATAATCAATTTATAGGTATCATAAAACCTCAATTTAAATTACAAGATCCATTCTTATATAGACTACTAAATTGAACAATATATATTTCATCTTTGTAAAATATTCACGGGATTAGAAGTAAATTACTATAAATGCATTCTGTGAAATATAATTACTAATAGTGATATTATATGAATTCAATTCATATTATCACTACGAAGGTATTATATATAACAATACATTTCCAAATTTTGAAATATATAATTCAATGTTCTTCCATTAGAATAAATAGATGGATGAAAAAAATTTCTATTAGATATTTACTCATATTCGTTATATATTAATATGTTTAGATTTTTATTATTATTTAATGAGGGTTTTATATCTGGAAACATAGGAAAATGAAAATTTATGTTAGGTTATGTATGGATGTTTTCAATGTAATGAAATAATCCTGACATATTTCTATCAACATAAATTTTTATGTCCTATATATAGGACACTCTTATTAACATTTTATTTCCATCAAATAAAATACATAGTAATTTGGGTATTAATGTGTCTTTTTGTACCAAAAAACCCTTTGTTCCTATGAATTTTTATGAATTATAGTATGAATATTGAAAATAATTGAATTTAATAATAAATTTTAACCTAAATTTATAAGAATAATTTAATCTACGTTACTACATTCATTTATAGTAATCTCGTTCTCCAATCATACTACTTTTGATTAAACATATAAATATTATATATCCATGATAAAACTATTTCTCAAAATCACTATAATTGTGATCCAAACCAATTAATAATAATATTAAAATATTTTTAGCATTATAATCTATTAATTAAAACCTAAAACTCACGAGTCCAAGTGTCTTCAGAATACATGGTACATAAAACATTAAAATGTTGTTAATAGAAATCATTATTACTTTATTATCAATAATGAGATCCTAAATCCTTTTGAGCTACACACACTACATGGGATAACCTAGGGAATAAAAATACAAAAAGGGGCCTGATAAAAAAATAAATAATGGTGTAAACATGGTAAGGAATCTTAACTTGTGAGTCAAAGGAATAACCTGATATCATAAAATATAAGTATGATGAGTATCCAATGGAATAATAACATATAAAACATATTATAAAATCATGGAATAAAGAAAATGGTATCATAAGATCATTTTAACATAGTAAATGTGTAAGAAACATATTATAATTGAAAAAAATGAATCATGGGCAACATTCAAGTCAATATCACATGTTGGAAAAAATCCCATAAATTATAAGGTTACTCCATATTTCCATACATGATGTGTGATAAGACTAAAACATTTTCCAATGGATTGGAGTGATATATGGGAGAAACCATCATAAATGGATCATGGGATATATGTGAAA
The DNA here is from genome assembly GCA_963277665.1 of Viscum album. Taxonomy (NCBI): domain Eukaryota; kingdom Viridiplantae; phylum Streptophyta; class Magnoliopsida; order Santalales; family Viscaceae; genus Viscum; species Viscum album. The sequence goes on along the minus strand of OY728147.1, from coordinate 1,428,143,834 downwards.
AATCTGAAATCAATCATAAGGAGTAAACATAAGAATAACCCATTTATAGAAAAAGAGTTTCCCAATCTCATCCCTTATCATAATTAAAGTAAATTTCATAATGAATGAATTTGAGGGATGAACATAAGGCATGTAGTACCCTATCAATTCATTGGAGAATAATCTATTTATATATTTGTTAAACATATTTACATAATTTATATTAAATACATAACATCATAGGTTATCACTGTTGATGAAAATACCATCAAAATATTAATGAAATAATTCTTGAGAAAAATATTTTTTTCACATTCAAATCAAATATTCAAAATCATAAAATTTCCATAAATATTATAGAAAACATTTTACTTATTGGGAACCATTTAAAAATAAAATTTAATTTTCAAATAATTAACATTTCATTATGGTGGGTAATTAAATACATTTCTTACAGGATTAAAAACATTTCTTTCACACTATTGAAAAAATTGATAAAAAGTAACTCATTCATAAAATTAAAAGAATATTCCATTCAAAACATATCATAAAATAAAGATCGTGGGAAAATAATTATTTTACTAACAACTAGGATAATATTTAAAATATTGTTAATTTTTTTGAAAATAATTATAATAATCAAAAAGGAATTTTGATCGAAGATAGTAATTATGTCCTATTTTCATAGAAACATTTTTTAATAATGTTATGTTAAAAAGATAAAAAAATATAATTTTTTCATGAAAACATCAAATATAACCAATATTATAATAAAAGAAAATTCTTTTATTATACAATGATCAAATATTTTATTAAAAATGAAATTCATGCATTAATAATCCAAATTAAAATTAGATTGAAACAGAAACCATTATAGATTTGGTAGAATTTGAATAAAAACATCCATGAATGAAGTAAATGAATATTTATTAGAATATGATTAATTATAAATAATTAATGATACAAAATTATAAACCTTTTAAATCAAATTATATTTCAATAGAAAATATGTCTAAAAGATGGATGTTTTGAGATGAAACCCTTACATCGAGTCTAAACATTGTCACATATGTCCTTTATATCATCTATAATAATCATATATATATATATATATATATATTTTTATAAGAAACTTTTATATGATTTATGCCTAAAAACTACACATTTTAATTCATTTATTTTAATGACAAATTCAATTAATTAATCAGTTATGTCAACATCATCTTCTTTGAGGAGCTCGATTTATAATATTAAAATTGAATCAGTGCATTAATCATAGTTTAATAGTCTGTTATTTTATCATATAATGAATAATAGTGACTAAATAATTATACTTATTATAAAAAAATATACATTCCTAAAACATCATGATTTAATATTATTTAAAATGAACTTCATTATAGTCATCGAGATGAAAGACATCACATACACATATGAAACCATTCCATTTTTAAGCGACCATAATGGAAAAATGATAATGGTAATATTATATTTATATATTATTTTAACATATCATAAATATTTTAATATGTACTTAAATAAACATAAATATACTATTCTTGTGATATCATAAAAAATCACATCACTTTGCTATGTGGAAGCCTGTAATACAGATAAACAATGAAATCATTTTATGCATGGATTAAAAGGAAAAAAATTATATGATTTCTTAATTTCAAATATTGATTAATAAGTCATTATTATCAAATAAATAAATTTTAAATACATAATTATAAATCTATTATAGTGGATATGGTGGAAAATAAATTACATTGGTTTGTGAGAAGGTTGTTAGCAATTCCCACAACAGATGGGTTTGTTTGAGATTTTATTGAATAGCATATAGATATAGTTTATGAATGTAAAATAATAAAATATTATTTTATGATGGATAATTATATAATTATATCATCATAACTAATAATGATTTGAATGATGTGGATGAAGAAAAAAAATCAATGTTTAAGAACAATATATATTATTTAGACCACCTCATTAGATTTATATCAAAAGCCTCCATAGAATCATTTAATAAGGAAACAATGTACTATAGGATTTGATCGAAAAATTATGTAAGGTATATGGGATTTCTTTTTATAATTCTACGTGTATTTAAATTTTTTAATGGAATATATATTGGGTGACCTTTTATAATAGAGGATTAGAGGGATTTCCTATAAATACCCATAACTATTCAATAATGGATAGTCAGAGTCAAAAAAAGGGCATAATTGTTTTTAAAATTATGAAGTGGGGTAGATATAATTATGATATAAACCTTTAAAAACAATTTTTTTATTAAACATGTTATTCCATTTACCAATATAGTGTAACGGTAATAAAAAGGATATAACATTACCCGTTATAAGAGATATTTATTGTTTTTACAATTTATTATGACAATAAATTATTTTTACCAAATTTTATAATAATAATTATGATTATTCACAATATAAAATCAATTTTATGAAATTCAATTTATATTTTTGGAATAATTTAAATTAGAATAAAACATGATATGCACCAAAAAGTGCTTTTCTAAAAATTGTATTTATCAACGAAAATATGATTTTTCATTATAAGTATGACTATTAGTATTCATTATATTACTTAAAAATAATAAATATTGATATATAATATATAAATTTAATTTAAATAATTCTTATTTAGGGTTTATTTGAATTATATATATATGAGAAACATTATGCAGTTGAAAATAATTTTTTGAAAAATTTGTTTTAATCATAAGAATAATATTATAACATAATATAATATAAAAATGATTAAAATTTAATTCATTATATTAAATATAACTTAATAATATTTATTTTACTTTTAAATCAAATTAACTTACTAATGGTATAGGTAAACTATTTAATTTATTAAAAAATTAATATTTGAAAATTGGTATTTTTCCCTATTCATTAAAAAATGGATATTTTTTGACAAATCCATAAATTTCACATTAAGATAATATATATATTATTATTTAATTTTGGTTTATTTAAAAAAATAAAATTTATAAAATTATAAGAAATAAATTTTAATGTTTTACTAGAGAAACAAATAGTGAATGTTTTGAAGGAAAATTATTTTTTAGAATAAAATATCATAATCAATACATGAGTGATTAAAAAAATCTAACAATAAATTTATAAAGGTATTTAATGTAAATTTAATAGAGAAATAAATTCTATTTATACACAACAATTTTAATTTTTTACTCAGATTTATAACATTTATATAAAAAGTTTTCAATGTTATATCACAATTTGTTTAAACTAATTGTATTTTGTTGAATAAAGTATCAAGAATAATTTTATTTTTAAAATAATAGAGTGTCACATTTTGACACTTTTAATAAATTTGTTCCTCAATATTTTTACTTTTTCTTAGTATCCAGGGGTTGAAATTTGAATATTCCTTTGGGGAAAAACACACATCATAAATTGTTCTGATAAATATTTTTTTTATAATGTTGGAAGGGGATATAAAAGGGCCACAACATAAATTGTTCACCACATATTATAATGTTCGTGGGAATTAAAAAACATATTTAAATTTAAGATCTTTTTTGGAGTTAATATTTTTACATTTTATTGAGAAAAATGTGTCCATTTATTTACCTAAATTCAATATTACCTGTATTAAAAGTTCTTTTTTCTTAATTTTGAGGGACCATATTACAATGTAGACTAGGAACACAAGGTTATTTTTTTTGAGAAATATAATTTCATTACATAATAATTATTCCCCGTAATATCATTTGTTTCTCCATAAAATTAGTTTTTCATATGAATATTTTATTCCTAATGAACTATAATTAACCTATAATAGGTCAAATGATTCCCTAAAATGACATCGAGAAATTAATCTTGTATTTAAACATTAAAAAAATTTAAAGACTTAGAAAATGGTGAGATAATTTCTAAAATTAATACACCATATTTCTATGTAATAAATCAATAGTTTATCTTAAATCATTCTATAACTAAATAACCTTATATCAAAAATATACTCAATATTAAAAGATTTAATTATTTATTTCTAAATAATGATTCATTGAAAATCATATTTTATCACTATGAGCTATATATAAATCATTCCACTGATATTTTTCCTAATGTATTATTTATTGCATGAAAATAATAAAATTTTGAAATTGATTTGATACTAAAATATATCTCAATAAATAAACGTATATTTTATACATTAATCATTCTTGTAAAAACATTCATAGTAACTAGTACATCACATAGGCTCGTGGTAGGTGATACACACTTATCACCCTTTTGTTGTGGTTTCAATCCTTAAAACCATTTATGATATGATGGGTTGGTTTCTTAAAAACATGTTTCCATTTTCTATTAAAATATCAACATAATCCTTTATATAATTCCCAAGAATATGATATAAAAAAATAAAATTAATAATAAAATCTTTTTCTAACCAGTAATGCCTTCTATACATCATAATAGTTTCCAAAAAAAATTCTGAATTGACTATAATTACCCAAAAATAAAATAAAAGATAAACAATAAATGTTACCCACACAATTAAGCTAATTTCCCTAATATATAAATCTATTTTTCTCACACAACCTTTTTAATAAAACCCATACTAAACACATGTGTTATATTACATTAAATGTCTTAGAAAACACTATTAATCATCTTATTATTCCATTACATAAAACATTAAAGGGGTAATTATTATTTTAATCATAGGATAAGACCAAGAATTACCAACCCCATAAATCTTACGATTATCTATGATCATCCATAATTATTTTCTAGTCAAGTCCATCACGATGGCTATTAAAGTGTATGATTTTCAAAAAACAATCCCCTAGTAGTGTCAATCATTATGTGTAGTGAGGCCTATAGTCATGAAATCTATGATGACCGAGTCAAAGAAAAATTCAACCTTTTAAGAGTTATTGCACTTATACAAATCTATTATTGCTTCACATCCACAAGTAGTATCCAAACAAGAATTTAACTTCAGAAAAAAAAGACTCTCACTAAACATCACAAAAAGTCAAGAATGCTATCTTATGCTTATACATAACCTTACACTTGTTTTTATGGTTCTCAGTATAGTATTATATAAAAAATACCCCACCAAACTAGTACATTCTATGATACCATCTTTATAAACCCATTCCATTTACCAATATAATTACCAATTTTTTGACAAAAACATCTATTAATTTGAACCCACATATCATGATGTCTTATGTCATTGGAATAAAAGATTTATAATATATCAATGCAAGGATAAAATAAAACATCATTTTTTTATTCCCTATAATGTGATACTAAATCCTTATTATATCCTAAAACTACACGGGATAACATGGGGAATTCAGAGAAAAAAGGGGTTAGTTAGAAATACTATCAAGGGAATAAACATGATAATGATTTATAACTTGTTATTAAACAATATATCATGCGATCATAAAAGATAATGGCCATGAGTAATCACATGGAGGCATAAAATATTTAACCTAGTATTACAGTATAATAGAATAAAAAACGATATCATAATATCAGGGTAATATAATAAAATATGATGAAATATATTAAAATGTGTAAATATGAATCGAGGATAATTGTTTATAAAATATAAAATGGTGGAAAAAGTCTCATAATAGATAATTAATAATGCCTATTCTCATACATAACGTCTCATAAGACTAAAACATTGTGAAATATATTAGATCAATTTCAAGGAAAAATAAATGTAACTTGTTATGATTTATTTGTTCCAAAATGAGGGAATAAATCACAAGGCATAAACATAATAATTTCCCATGAAAAGAAAATAAGATACAAAATTTTATCTCTTATTAAAATCCATTGAAATTTTTATAATGAAGGAAATTATGATATGAAAATAATTCAAGTATTACTCTGTAAATGTAAGGAAGAATAATCATGGTATATATTTTAAATAAAATTTACATAATTTAAAATTTATGCATTAGATCAACGATTTTCATCATTCATTAAAATTTCCAAAAAATATAACCTAGAATATTTCTTCAGAAAAATACCCATTTAACGTTGAAATCACTTATTCGAAATCATAGAATTTAAAGAAAAATTTATTGAAAAAAATTCCTTTAAAAAAACCATGGAATGAAATAATGTAAGCTACAATGATGTGATTATTTACAATGGTGTTAAATTCCATACATTCTATATAAGTGAGAAAATAATTCCCTTCGCATTGTTATAAAAAAGGTTCAAATGTATATCCAGCAAAAAAGAAAAATAAGATTACATTAAAATAAATTTTAAAAAGTCAAACATTTAAAAAATAATTTGTTAAATCCGTATTAGAGTTTTACATATATTATTTTATCTATTTTTAAAAAAATGGACATGGAAGAAAAATTATTTTCGATAGAAAATAGAAATTATGTCTTATTTTCATTAAGATATTTTTACCATCATTTTATATACCAATAAAATGAGAAATGTAATATTATAAGAATATTTTTTGAATAACCAATGACTAATATGATTAAGTAGTTTTATAAGATAATTATTATATAATATCCTATAATAGAAATTTAATGATAAACAATCCTTATTAAAATGGGATTGAAATATATACCCTTACTTCTTTGGTACCCTTTAAATAATATCTCCCAATAATGATATAATATAATAACAACTTAATATAACTTGACATATAAATGATTAATGATATAATATTCAATGTGGCTGTATATGCACTATTTAAAAAAAATTTGGTCCTAAAAGAACTTGTCACCCAAAAAATGAAGGTTTGTGATGAAAACCTTTCCTCGAGTCCACACATTTCTATTCATTTAATTAAACTTCCATATAAAAAAGTTATATAAATTATATATTTCATTAATAAAATTATCCAGGTTAAACTCTAACACTGTAAAAAGTTATGTTATTTATCTAATTGAATTATTTATTTACATAATCAGGTATGTCCATGTTAAGTGTTTTGAATATGTTCAGTTTATAATTTTATAATAGAATAGGTGTGTAGAAATAGGTAAAATAGAATAGAGTTCCATAACCTATATAATAATATTTATGAAATAATATATTTTTTTTGTAAAATAAAAATTATTAAAAATTAACATGAATTATGCTTTTGGAAAATAAAATATGTTACAATCATGGGGACTATAAGCTATATATACACATGTTTAACAGTTCAATTTTTATACGATCATGATATAATGAACATAATAGTTAATATTTTTTTATATAATTATCATAATATCATAAATATAATATTATTTATACAAATATACAGACATATACCTTCCATGTGATGTGGTATTAAAAAACAAATAACATCGCTTCGTGAAGCGGTAGTCCACCATACAAGTGAACAATATGATCAATTGTTCCATGGATGGTTAGGTACGAAAGTATATTATAAATTCATTTTACTGAATGATTGATACATTATGAATATAATATAAAAATATTAAACCAGTTAACATTATTTTCTATGAGAAGCGACGATTGAAAATGAATTGCATCAGTTTGTGAGGAGGTTGTCTGCCGTACCAAAAAATGTTTTCATTTCCCATATTATGGGTGATGAGATGAATTTAGGTTATTTCATCAATGTAAAACATATTAGTATATGTGAGAAATTAATTTTATTATATCATTATTTTTTGGAATGATATTATATAGGTGGATGATGAAATAAAACAAAGATACATATTTATGAATGACACAACTTCTTCAGATGAACACTATAGAATTATAAATAAAGCCTCACTAGATTGGATTTATGATAAGAGCATGGATTATATGAAATTAAAATGGAATTGTGTATTTTTTTAGGAATTTATTAGGCTAAATATTGTTTTTTAATTATGTAATAGAGAAAATAGAGGGTTCAATTTTATAAAGGAGGAAAAGTGGAATTCTTGTAAATTAAAAAACAATTGAATAACGGGATGTCACATTTACGAAATGTACCCCAAAATAGATAAAATAATTATTTTATGAGATATAATTATGAGATAAACAATTAAAATTGAAATTATTCATGTTATTCTGTTTACATATTTTGTTTAACCACTCGTAAAATGATTTTTACAGTAGCCATAATAATAGAATTTAAGGTTTTTACTAATTAGTGTGACAATAAGTTTAATTTTATATATTATATAATAAATTTTATTTTGATATATAATATAGATTCCATTTTATTAAATTCAATTCACTAGATATTTGGAATTTAATTTAAAATAAAACCTACATGCATAATGGAAAAACATCTTTCCAGAAAATGCATTTTTGACGAAAATTTGGATTTTAATAAACTTTAAGACTATTAAAATTAATTAAATTAAAATAAATTATTATTTTTTTATAATCTATATATATAATTTAATTCCTTTATATTTTGGTTTTATTTTTATGAATAGAAATATGGAAATATTATGCACTTTAAAAAAGTTTTCCCAATAATTCATTTATAATCCAAAAATAAACATATCATAAAATTATATATAATGATTTTTAAAATGTTATTTATAAAATTAAATATAATTATATAAAATTTATATTACTTATAATTCAACTAAAAATAATAATCGGTATTCCATGCAACGTAATATTTAAAAATAAGTTACAATTTTATAAAATTAATATCTTTCACTATTCACTAAAAAATCATTATATTATGATAAATATTTCACTATATATCAATTTTGAAATTATTAGTAATAAAATTATAAAAATTTTAAAAAATTAATTTTTTTATTTTAGTAATACTATTTGACAAAAAATAATAATAAATAATTTCTGAGAAAAAATAGATATATTTTAGATTAAAATGTAATTTTTATAATAGAGCGCATATAAAAATATTCTCAAGAAATTTATTTTATAATTTTATGTATAATTCTTAAATATTTTAATATTATTAATACCCACCAATTTTAATTGCTGGATTAAATCTTTCACATTTATATAAGAATATTTTATAATTATATTTTGATTTCATTAAACTCAGTGCTGGATGTTTAACACAGTATAAATCATTGTTATCTTTTAAAAATGCATGGCTGTCAAAATATATACTCTGTCATGTTTTATAATTTTCTTGATTTCATAAATATAAATTGTATAGATCATTTCATTAATTTCATTAGAACTATCATCTAGAATTCGTCTTAATTTCATCATACAAATACCATGGACTATAAATCTGATTATGTCAATTGAAAAATAACTAAAATTTGATTTGTCATCATTTAAACATTCTAATATTCAAAATATTTCGGGATTGATATTAAATTAGTTTTTCATTTTGAAAATTACATTTTAAAAATTATAATTTTTTTTAATCCCCATACTCATATATTTCTTTTGTATTCCACATATTAATCCAACTACAATTCATTATTTCCAAAAACATTTTAATGAATATAAGTTAATATATTTTTTAATAAATATATATATTTATAATTATAAAAAAAATAAAAAATACAATTTTTTTTAAAAAAAGTTCCATGATTATAAAAAAAACATAAGCATTTATAAGTTAATTGTATATATTTTATTTTAAAAATATTAGACAATTTATTTGTTTACTAATTACACTATAGCCTCTCCATAAAACAATTATAATAAAAATAAATTTTATCATCATATAGTAAATCTATAAATAAAAAATCAATTTAATATTAATTAATATCATGAAAAATATTTCAAATCCACAAAAATCATTTTTTATTTAATAATCCACATTCATTTTGGAAAATATTAAAAATTTGATAATAAATTTTCTTTATTATGAAAAAATACAAGGTAAACCTCAAGAAATATTATTATATAAAATAAATTCATAAAATGATAAAAGAATAATATGAGTGAATTGGGTAAAATGTATGTCCTAATCAAGTAATTAGTAATATAAAATATTTAATTATTGATACAAGTAAGATAATTATAAAAATATACAAATTAAAAGAATAAAAAAATTTAAAAATAAATAAAACACTATAGGAATAAATAAAATTAACTTTTTATATATAATTTCAATATTGTATTCGATATCAAAAATAGTTGTAGGTAAAAAACATTAATTTACCCTGAAAATTTATATGAATTAGTTAAAACAAAAAATTGGTTATAAAAACTCCCATAAACAGTGAATAAAAGTAGAAAGTAGTAGAGGAAGGCCACAAATGTCTAAGAGAGGCAGACATTGCAGGAAGATGGTGGATGTTTTAGAATATTCCATATTAAGATTATTGATTAAGTATTAGTGTAATTTTTATGAGAAAAATAAAAAATATTTCGAATGAGTGAGATATAATACATTTTTATGCCCATGATTTTTTAATTTTTTGTTTTTATGTCCAACATTGGTTATTACAATAATTGATGTGGATAATAATTTATTAAAATATCTTATTTAATAAGCAATACTGAAAATATATTTTTTGGTCGATTATTTTTTTACTCATACAGAAAATTTATGCTAATGATAAATTAAATCAGTAATAAAATATAAAATGTAAGAAAATTATTATCCCATTGGTTAAAAATAAATATTTTTTTGAATCAATAATTTTACATTGGTTTTTAACATGAAAACCCCTTTGGGATTGATGTGATATATATGTCATGGTCTTTATATTTCATGGAAAATGGGAATATTTTGAAATACTTGTATATATTTGATAAAACTACTTGAAATAGGTATAGAAAATAATATTTTTCACATATATTATAGAATATCACTTTATTTCTTAAGAAGACTTGATGATTTGATGAGAAATACATTTTAAAAACATATGTTGATCTAGTGAATCATATTTATCAAGTAATAATATGAATGAAAATTGTATCACAAATTGTTTTTGATGTAATATTTATTAAGTTTTACTAATAAATATTCTATATTTTTTATTCAAAATGAGATATAATTGTGTGATTTTATTCTATATAAAAGGATGTAATACAGTCTGAGTTTAATTGTAATGGCCCGGACCCACCTGGTCCATTGCATTTCTGAAACACGTCTCCACCAAAATGGTGGCACCATGACAGATGCACACAAGTCATGGTTGCACCGTGACGGTTGCACCATGAGGGTGACACTATGATTGTGGCACCATGAGGGTGGAACCGTGATGTTGGAACCATGTCCTCACCGAGGGTCTTCATTCTTTTTCCAACTTACAACTTTTTCTGCTCCCGCAACTCATATTTTAGCGTAAAGATAATTTAATGCCCCCTATCAAAGTAATTTAAATCCCATAAATAATATCAAAAATCTACCAAGATTTGGAAAAACCCTAAACTTTCCAAAACATGTGGTTTTTCCTCGGTGTAACACCCTTTCCACGTACCTTCTAGTTCTGCCCCCATTGCACGTTTTACTCCATTTAAAAGAAATGGTTTAACGCACAGTTGTTATGCCACCACCCCAATGGGAATAATTAAATATGAATTAATCCCCGTTGCACGTCACAATTTCAAAACAAATCATTATTTAATACCCACATTATCACAAAAGTGAGTTGAAAATGTTCACAATGACCTCAAGGGATCCAAACATGTGTTTAATCACTTAAAAAATATCATTTTATCAAACACCAAAAAAGTCATAATATCCCACTATGTTTTGAAACCACCCTTAACCATTTTAGATGAAATGGAACCATTTAAAAAATCAGTGAGGAATATGATATAAGAGTTCTATTTAGAAAAACCTGGTTTGAAAAAAGACCCACTCCCAAGGTCATCATCATTTGAAATCCCATCAATGTTTCCACTATGTTAACCCATGTATGTTCCCACATCTAAGGGAATACCAGTATTGGTCTTTTCCAGAAAATTACTAATGAAACTACAACCACCTTCCACTAACATAATAATCAATTTCATCAAAACATCATGTTTCATAAATCCAACCCAACACACAATAAAAAAAGGTTCCATTAAATTTTTTCAAATTAAATACTACCAAAAACCTCTAACATAACAATTCTAAATAAATATATATTTGTCATAAGCAAATTGGATAGGCATCTTCAAGGTCATAGATAGAAAACATCTAAAAACCTACGTTTAATCCAAACTACTATCATGGAAATGTAACCATGAATTAAAAATTAATATAGTAAAGGTGAGAAACATTTATCAAGAATTAATTAAGAAATACCGTGCATCATATGGATTGAAATTGGAAGATAATTTTTGGAAACACATTCCAATTTAGTGTTAAATTGATGAAAATATTGAATATTGAATATTAGGCCTAAATAAAGAAACTAATACCCCTATAATCCTTGATACACAATCCAAGAAACAATCCCTTGCTTTTGGGATTGGCCAAGAGAGGGATATTCAATGAACACCCATGATATATGGTAGGGGAAGAGAGAACGGAGAGAAAACTACCCAAAAACTCTAAAACTCACTTTTGATTTGAAGAGGGATCACCCTTGGATGAGGAAAAGCAAAATAAAATGGGTTTTTGGGACCTTTCTAGTCCTATAGTCAACTAAAAGGAGATTGGTCCAAAATATAGTTAAAATGGGATAGGTGTAGAATAGAACATTTATATATAATTTTTCAAGGAAAAACGAATGGGTTGGCCGCATAGTTTTCAAAATTATGTGGTAAATGTGTGGAGATATCATCCCACGAAAGGATTGGCACATGGTTACCTAGTTCCTACCACATGACCATGCACTATCCATGCTATACGGTCTGTTCAAACTCATCCTTCTGTATGGCCAGGCTACATGGTTTTTAATAACTGTGCAGTAACTGTTATCTACATGAGAAACCATATGAAAATTACAAAAACAAAAAATTTCTATTGGGAAAAAAACAGGAACTTCAAAACAAATACCCAAGACATAAAATATAATTCAATAAAGGAGTTATCAAGGTTGGCATGTGACAATTCTACCCATCATTGTCACTTTCTTCCCCCATAAAGTCACCAAGCAGAGAGTTAATCGAGACTCTGGACAATGCCCAAAAAATAGAGGTAAACCATGAATCCCAAGATGACCATTCTTTACCTGAGACACACATGACCGATTAGGAATAGCTCAATAAATATTCAACACTCTATAGGAACTAAAATTTGGAATTTCACATTAACAACTTTTGGAATAATTCTAGCTATCACATTCAGAAAATCACGGGACACACAATCTAAAACATAAATTATTAAAAAAAAAAGAAAAACCCCAAGCATGAAACATCAAACTCATAATCCAAAAATACTCAGGAAGAAAAATAATACTTTCAAAACCCCATTTCATATTAATTATTAAATGTTTCACATTTCCAAATCTATTTCAAATTAATGAAACCCTCTTTTTTAACCAAATTCGATTTCCCAAAATTCTTCCCCCTATTTAAAACCACCATTATGAATGATCAAGCCATGGTTTTGGTTTCAAATGCACTACCAAGGAATCAATTGAACAATTTCATATGTGTGCATCCATATCTATATGTAAATTCCCACACAAACATTCCAAACACATACCCACACATGTGAAAACATTCATAAGGAAAATATAGGTATCAGTAATCCATTTTATTACAATTCCAAACAAGCACCAAATCATTCGATTGAAGCATACTGAACATTAAAATACTATTTCATTAAAAAAACACACACTATAAATTTAAAAACATTTGAAGATAGAATTTTCATTCCCAAACACATTATAATTTTTAAAATCTGTTGCACCAAACCATAATTCAATGAAGAATAACTTACAACAAGAAACTAGATGAAGAGACTAACATATATGCCAAACCCCGATGACATGGTAGTGAGATATCTCCAACGTAGGGAATAACACTAGGAAGAAATTTAACCCAGAACAAAGACATAATATAGGTCACTACTCCATAGAATTCCACAACACGACATTTTGTTCCCTCTATTTCCATCCCTCAATCCAAAACAACACGATAAAATAAACTCATATCCCAAACTACCCCTCGAAACTCGAGAATAAGTGAGAGAAAGGGTTCACGACAATCTTCTTGCACCTAGAACCTGAGTCCTAAAATTCCTAATATCCATCTACCAAGAAACCTGAATAGAAAGAACCTCCATCAAATACCATGTTTTCACGAACCCAACCGATTTACCATTCATCTTGGTTCTAGACCTGGTCTGTGACATGTCCCAAAGGTAACTCACAATCCCCATGGGATCGAAAATTGGTCAGGCCTAAAAAACAATAGAATTTGGAACAATTTAATACCAATGATATCCTAGTTAAATAAAAAACAGAACACATCAATAGCCAAAAAATAAATATAAATCAATAATATTATTTATTTAGTTAAAAAATAAAACTCATCTTGTAGAAAAATAAAATATTGGAATGAAACTAATTATAAAAAACTGAATGGCCCCCACATGATCTCCTTGTGAACATTTGGTCACCTCCCACAATAAGAACAACCCTAATCCAGCACCGAGATGTTGAATTAGGAGAACCTGAACAAAGAACTGAACATTCAAAATAGCATAGGCCTAACAACTCTATGTTTTAAAGGTAGGGTGTGAGCGAATAGCTTAGTAAGAAACCACCAACGAATCCAGCCCATTTATTTCAGAAAAACATTCCATTAATACTATTATGAATTATATTAAAAAAATAGTATTTTCTTCAATACCGTTCATTTTAAAACAAATGAAAATGATCTACATCCCTCATAATATAAATCCGAAAACAATATGGAAAAAAGAGGAATTGAAATTTAACTTTCAAAACCCAAACATAGAAATCCTTTTTAAACCAACCACACATTCAAATTTTTTCAAAATAATTACCAAAACAATGCTCATAGAATAATATTATACACAATGAGGGAAACGAAACTAGTATTATTCATAACGGATGAATACCAGAAATCCAATGATCTTAGAGGAGAAACAGAAAATACTATACATATGACTCATCCTGAAGGCATTCCCTACTTGATGTCATCATAATTCCCTTATAACATATAGTCACCCTTTCTTGGACTGGTAGAGGGACCCAATACCATACCAATAAACACAATTATTCATTTATTATGTTCCACTATCATGTACAATAACCAAGACTAGTGCAAAAAACATTCTCAGAATTCCACTTTTCTATACAAGTACTGCATGTTATTTTTTTAGGGAGTATAGAGAACAATTAATACAAAAATTCTCATAATTTCTACACACACATCACCAAAATGAAACAACCCCATCCCCATAAAGGGGTTTCCATTGACATCAAACATTCATTACACAAGGGTGTCCCATACTGAGGACACTCCCATCTCAGGGATCAGTAACTAGGCAAGTGACCTAAAATAAGGCGGGTTTTCCAAACAACCATTTCAAAATTCCAAACAAGACTTTTCTTCTACCCATCCACGTTACAATTACCAAAAAATAAACGCCTCAAAATTCATTTCAAATATATAAAATTTCATTTTCACTATTACTTTTCCAAAAGTCTTTTGAGTTTCAAACACACACTTAAACATGTAACAATTTAAAAACATTCCTTCATTGCAAACCCACATTATCACAAAATTGAGTTGAAAAAGTTAACAACTCACTCAAGGGATTGAAATGGGATTTCAACCAGTTCATGAAGGAATTATCTTTTATCCAGAACCAAACAAGTCAAAATGTACGACACAATTTTGAAACCACCCAATCACATTTGTGAATCCATGGAACCATTTATGAAAAAGATAGTGGAGTATAATTAATGTCTTATTTTTATAAATCTAATGTATTATAAAAGAACCTCCACCAATATCCTCATAAAATGAATTCCAATCCATGTGTGCACTTTGTGCACTCATGTTTGTTCACACATCCAATGGTATAGCACAAGTGGTTTTTTCCCGACCATTTTTTTGATGAAACTACACACACCTCCTGATAAAAAAATAAACCATTTTCTCAAAACGTCATGTTTCATATTGGAAACTCGACACACAATACAAACAAGATCAATGAAATGATTCTATTGGAAAGTACCTCCCAAAACATCTAACATAACCATTCTAAAAAAATTGATATTTTTTCAACCCCAATTGGCGAGGTATCCACATGGGCATAAGTAGAGGAACATCTAAAAATACACTATTTTTCGAATATACTAACATGTATATAATACACAAAAATAACCATGAATATAATAAATATGTGAGACATGTTTCAAGAATTAATTATGAAATACTATACATCATATGGATTGAAATTGGATAAAAAGGCATGGAAACACGTAACAGTCGAGTGAAAAAGCCGACAGACCCCTGGAGATGGAAGACTAGGCCTCACAGAAGAGACCTCCAACCCTAAAATCCATGAAAACTAAGACAAAAAACAAACACTAGAATTTTTGTATGACCAATAGAGTAAATACCAAATAAAAACCATGAAGTTGAATAGGGGAAGAGATAAAGGAGAGAAAACTACAGAAAACCGTAATACTCACCCTTTATTTAAAGAGGGAGCACCCTTGGAGGTGGATAAGCCAAGGAAAAAGTGTGTGAGACTCCTTCACGAACTATACTTGACCAAGAGGATAGGGGTTTAACATGGATAATAGAAATTTGGGTAGAATACTAATGTAATGTTTTAATTTTTATGTGATGACCACCCGGTTTGGCCTTATAGATTCACAAACAATGCTGTAACAATGTCGAGCTCTCTACCTAAGAATTTATGGACACATGATTACCAGGGACCTACTATAAGGATTCCTACTAGCCCTGTTTTGGATTCTATCCCAACACAATATGCACCATGGATTTCATAAAACGCTCTATTAACCATTCAATAATAGTTCTCCAATTAAGAAACTACTTGAAAATTCCAAGAAAGTTTTTTTTTGTCTGGGAATAAAACCAGAACATAGAACAAAATACCAAAAACTTGGGAATGAATAAAATAAATGAATATCTATGGTTGGGGTGTGACAATTACTTCAATATTCACTTGGGTGGATATAATGGATTTCTTTATTGATAATATGATAAGGTTATTGTGATAGGACATTTAAAATCAAAATAAATTAAGGCACTAAAATATAATAGTATTTCCTAATGTGTGAGAAAAATATAAATCAATAAAGGTAAATATTTTACTGATGAGAAGAAAAGGATGAAGAGTTTCACAAATTGGTTAGTTTGAACATATTATATACTTTCACAAATCATCATTTCTATATAAGTCAACATAGAATACCTTTGTGGCATTTTAATTGAGAATTACCTAATTTTCATTTCTTGAGTATATAAATATTTTAAGTATATATAAAATCTATATATTACATTAAAATAATATATATATTTATACTTGATTGATATTTAGATAAATCTATAGTTAAATTTTCATACCCATTGAGTCAAAAAGACATTTAGCCTAATTTAATTTATTTTTTGAAATGAAATACTTCAATTCAAAGGAAATTTGGATGATTTTTATATTATGATGGGTATTTATAAGATATATGTTTCTGTAAGAGAGAGGTTGATTTTATTTCAAAATATTTTTTTAAAATGTGTTCACTCATTATTAAAAAGGGGATGTCTACATGAAATTTATTGAAAACGTGTAATTAATATAATCATTGGAACATGGAATAATATTTCATGAGGAATAAATCACTATTAAAATGATAATATAATTCAAAAATTAATTTTTTGGAGTATTCATTGTAGGATTTAGTTTATTTAAAATTATTTAAATTCTTATTAAATAATGATTGAATAACCCTAATTGTTTGTGAAATATTTTTGGAAAATAAATTAATAAAAGAAAGTAAATACAAGAAAATTATTTATGGTGATAATAGATTGTTTAATTTTTTGAAAATAGTATTATGTGACTATTTTGTGAATTCATATGAAATTCTTCAATGGATACAAATATTTTTCAGAAGATGTGTGAATGAAATAGATATATCACAGGAAGATACATTTGCATGTCACAAATGAGTCATAGTTGAACCATGTAATTTATTATAACATCCATGGTGACACTACAATAATATAAATAATGAAATAATTTGTAGAATTAGTAATTGATTTTAGAGAAGCTTAAAAAACTATCATACAATATAATTTAAAAACAAATTCTAATATATGGATATCCTGACTAGACCATGTCACTCAATATTTACTATACAAGTAATATAATGGATAATATAAATTATAACATGTTGAGTCATTATTGATTATATGGGAGATAAAATATATTTTAAAATAATCACCACCATTTTAGAAAAGTGACAAGGGTCGAAAAATTGATAATTAAATAACAATTTATAATGGGTATTATTGTAGGATGATTGGGAATATAGTCTAATATATTTCATCTATTATGAATATAATTATAATTTATATGGTATAATTTTATTGATATAATCCATGATATCTCTATGTTAGGAATTGTATATGATGACATGTAACCATTTGAAATATTTTATTTTATCATGAAGAACTAGTTTCATGTGAATCATAACACTAAATAAATATGTATGATTTAGTGTGTTCTAAAATATCAGTTAATAAAAATACAATATTTAGATTATAATAGTCTAGGAATAATCAATGATGAACTATCCTTATATACATATGAGGTTATGGATTTAAATTATTGGAAACGAATATCATAGGAAATTTATTAAATATTTTAAATAAAACTTGATGGTCTAAAATGGGAGATGTATGCATGGAATATAAATTTATAACTTTATATTAGATATCCTGATATTTATTTATTTATTTTTTGAATAAGGATATTTGATTGAGTATTTTCGGGTCATAAAGGATTACAACCTTCTTGAACATGTTGTATACAATTTGTATTTATATGGACTAATCACAGATAAATTAATAATCCATGAATTATTTCAATACGTAAAATTATGAGTTAAGGAATTTATAGAAAATAATATCACATATATGTAGCTTATAATGAATGGGGATGATTAGTTGTGGAGAGTATCATTATAATAGATGATGTTGAATAAGTGAATCAATGTTATGAATAATATAGTGCTAAGAGATTTTGTGATAGATTTATACCTTTACACAAATATGGTTTAACTTTCCAATTATTGTCATCTAATATTATATTGTTTTTTTGGTAGGATATCTTACCAAAATACATTATATTTGGTAAATATTTTAGTCCATGAATTGAAAAAAACATTTTTAAATAATTTTAGAGAATTTATTATTAAAAATTGATTTAAATATAACATAAATGTATTTGAAATTTAGTGAAATTAATATATTTTTATTTTATATTGTGTAGTCAATATTGATATACTATTAACAATTATTTACACGTTTATTTTTATAATAGAGTTAATTTACATAACTAATGAATAAATTAGTGGAATATTTAATGTTTTTTACAATAACGATATTTGATGAATGAAAATATTATGGGAATTATTTGAAGTGTTTGAATGATTGCTGATATTTTTGGAGATTTTAAAAGATTATACATAAAAATGTAATGAATATTTCATGGTATGTAGAAACATGAAATTTAATTTCTTATTGGTATTCAAGTAGTTTTCATTTCATATAATTATTGTTTTATAAATTAAATATTAATATAATATATCATTCTCTCTCTGTTATGTTGGAAAAATTTGAATTCATTGGTGTCATGGAAAATTTATATTTTCTCTAACTATATATGTATTATATTAAAAATTTTGATTAATAATCAAGATGATATATTTTTAAAGTATGTATTATAGTGAATAAAAATTATCAACGGTTTCATAAATAATTTTCACCCCACATGTAACATTGTGTTGATGTAATAAAATCATGTATAAGAGAAATAAGATTTTTATAAATGTAATACAAAAACACATTAGTATTATTGTCATGAAATCATATGAATTTTATTCATGAGTTTATGAATCATATTTGGGGGTATAATTATAGAGAAATCGTTTGGATATTTAGAGAGAAATTTTAAATAGTATTATAGTTCTTTGAATATGGAGATCTCTAAGAGAAATCTAGTGATTTATGAATTCATATGTAAATGATTTTAATTCAAATGGATTATTTTGTATGACATTATTAGTGATTATTTTTTGGGATTATTTTATGGAATAAATATGGAAATTATAATATTTATTTGAGGTTATAACACCCAATGATGAAAATATGATTTTTCAGTTTAAAATACAATTTTGAATAACTTGTTACACACATAACTCTGATGTAAAATGAATTCTTAAAAATTTAAATTTTGATAAGAATAATCCATTAAAAAATAGAAAGATACAAATAAATTATTATACCAAAATTGTAATATTTCATTCGAGTGATGAAATATAATGATTTGAAATAAATAATTAATATAATATGATTAGAATCATTAAATTATAAAAAGATGTTTTATGAGAGAAACAATTTATAATGTTTTCTGTGTTTTAATAAGTTTTTCTCTTTTAAATTAACTTATTTCAAAATATTATTTTTAAAATTAAATTAAATTAAATTTATATAAATAACAATTGGAATGGACTGTGTTCAAAAGAATAATTTTTAAATAAAATTATTTTCTCTTTTATATTATATTATAATATAAAATCTAAATAGATAAATTTTAAAATAAATTTTTTTAAATAAAATAAATTTTTAATTAATCCTATCAAAATTATCTTAGTGTGATATTTTTGTATTTCTGAGAAGGGTTTTTATTTTAAGTGAATTGTATAGATGATGTTTTTACAATGATTTTTTCCTTTTATGGCCGGTTATAGTGTAACAATGGATTGTTATTTTATAAATATTTTGTATAGAGAATATATATATATATATATATAAATATTAAAATATTTTTACTTATAATATTGAATTTATAAACCCAAGTTTGGTTTTTTAGAACACCAATGATGAATTATTTTATTGAAGGAATTTTTTTCAATCATTTTAAATTAATTAATTAAAATATTGTATTCTTTTTACGATATTTTTTAAATTTAATGAAATTATATTTTATTTATCACAAAATTATATATTTCATCGGAATCAACATTTTAGTCTATTTTTCTAAAAAATCATTTTTCTTTATAAAAATGTTAAAAACAAGATTTTAATTGAGTTGTGAAGAATTATAAAAACATTTATTTTTTTCTATATGGAGAAAATTAATTTATTAATATTGATTAAGTACATTTATTATCATGATAGATATTATGTAATTATGAAATCATAGTTTTTTTTGGAATAAAAATAATTTACCACTGTAACAAAAATTCACACCAATAATAGTTAAATGATTGCTTGATAGGGCTAAACAAATAGATAGATCATTAAAAATATCTTATTGTTGTCCAAATAAAAACATTTTAGTGTATGTATACCTTAACATATCATATCATTTAAAATTTCATCATTTTCTACCAATTTCTGATGACAATTACTCTATATATTTTAATGATAGTTATAACTTTTAAAGGGTTCCACACCCATCACTTATAATATAAAACTTACTATTATTAGTTCTCATTACCACTTGTTAAAAATATATCATCCACGATATGCCTAAACTCATTAGCAAAAACATTTATGTAATACCTATTATTTACTTCTTCACAAATAACCCTTCTCAGGAGTATTTCTCTAATTTATAATGGATATTATCTTAGGAAGAAATATATTTTCCCCCAAATCACATTCATGTTAATTTATAATCTAACTTCCTATAATGATTTTCTATAAATTTTAAATTATTAAATTATACTATTTAATATATTATTTTTGGTCTGATTTTTAGAACAAATTTTTATGTATTATACTTTTAATAGAAAAAATTGATCCAATGCACACATGCCGATTAACACCTCTAGTAAATAAAATATGTCATTTTTAGTCACCACCAAATATGGAAGTGTATATATATTTATTTTATGAATAAATAGTATATTATATATATAATTAATTCTATATGAAGATAAATAACTATAAAACAATTTTTCATTTTACCATTGAAAATTAAAAACATCACCAATGGGTATTTGTAGACTAATCCCTCCATAAATGTTAGATTTGATTTTTCACAACCAGATTAAATGGTTTGTTGACAAATATTAACTAATGTACAAATATGAAATAGTTGGATATATTTTAATTATTTTGATTGTTAAATATTTTCAATCGATTAAGTAATATTACCACCAAATCCGAACATGCGTGAGAAATAGAACGGTAAACCCATAAATAATTAATTACTCGTCAAATTAATATTAAATGAGTAAAAAATATATGATTAAATTATATAAACTAATATAGATACTAATATGGATGTCATACGGATTAATAATAAATAAACTATATTAAAAAAGTGGTTGGAATCCATTTGACAATAATATAATCCATGGTAAGGCTTTGCGTCTGAAATTTCCTTCGTTAAGACATGTTTCGTATTGGGATCATATTTTGTGTATATAGTGTATGTAATACATGATTATAATATTTATAATGCATATAGTTTTCTTCATTTTATAAAATTTTATATTTCTCATTTTATAATGAATTTTGATTATTTATATGTTTCCAATATCGTAAGGGTATATGTTATAATGTCATTTTGGGACTCAGAATTCTTATATTTAAATTAACATTCAAGAATGTTTAAAAAATATCTATATTAAAAACAAAATATGTTTTTTATCCTAGTGTAATTATTGTGGTCTACTTAACTTATTACCATTTTTTTACCTTTCCTGAAAAAATAAATCAAATGATTATTTTTAAGAAAATATGACCTTAATTATACACTATCGACATAAATCATTTTTTCCATATTATTATTAATTAAATTGACTCAAAATATTCATTATAATTAATCATCTTATAGATTTATATAATATTATAAAATCAATAAATATCATTAAATTGTTTTCAAAATAAATCATTTTTTATTTTCAATACATGTTATTTGGAAATTCTACACAAATAGTGTAAAAATGATACTTCTAATGTTTATTTCTAGACCATAAATTCTCACCATCATATTCATTATTCACTATAAAAATTATTTTAGGGGATATAATGATACTTAAAATAAATTTATAATATCATTTTTTCAAAGTTACCTGAAATAATGGGATATTATTATATTAAAATAATTTATGAAGGGTTTCATTTTATTTATTTATATTATTATTTTTCAATTTATTTTTTTATATATTTATAGGTAAGCATTATAATATGAATTTTATAATTTATTTCAAATTTTATGTTTTTAATGTAACTTACATATATATTTGAATTTTTTTTGGATGTTGATTATATCCTAAATTTTATGACATAAATTGAAATGCTTCAAAATAATTATTTTTTATTTTTTTTCTTCCACTATCATCTATAAATATATAAATTTTTTTTTACTAAAAAAACTCATATAAGATGAAATATGGGTCTTCAATCATCCATTACTACTTTATATCTTAGACGACATATTTTTGAGTGGAATATTCATTTTTTCTTATAGTAATATTCTCTACCAAAATCAATTATTATTTAAAAATTATAAAATTGATCAAATTTATAAATTATATATTTATCATTTTAATAATTTCATAAATGTATATGGATGATACATATGGTATTTATTTAATTAATCCATCATAAAATATCATATTACGTACTAGGGAAAATTTCCATTCTATATTAATGAATATATATATACATATATATATATATATATATTTAAGGTATACTACTTATTTATTGAATTGATCATTAAATATATATGGAATGCATTAGACATGTGTTAGTGATGGTTGGTGATTGTAATTATAAATCCACTTGATGTATCATTATGTAAAATGCGACAATCAATATTGGGTATCTCTTAGTGTATGTCTACCCCTATATATATATGATGTTATGGTTGATGGGAATTGAAGATATGTAAGAAATATTTTTTGAGAGGACATGATGATATGTAAGATATATTCCTTGAGAACCTTTGACTGTATCACTAATATGTATGAAATTCTCCATTCCATCTACAATAATTAGATTTTTTAAACATGTGACTATTTATATTATTATCGTTGGATATATCTCATTATCAAAATATTGATCAAATGGAATAAATATATATTTTTAACATTGAAATTTTTTTTATGACATATAGGTTCATTTTTAATGACCCAAATTGATATAAATTAAAGTTCCCCCATTATTTAATTAAATATCTCATAGTGCAATATGGTCATAAAAAACACATTCAGATATTTGCTTCTATCTTACCAAATTTAAATGACCATTAAGAATCATTACCATTGATAGAATATTAATTGAACAGTGATCACATGGTTAGTATTTATATAGGGTTTAACAATTCTAATTGACATTGAAAAAGGGACTGATTCCCTCAACCTGTACGATCATACCCTATGAAGGCCATTTATTCGGGAATTCAGGGGAGATAACAACTTTTTACTTTTCCCTTGACCAATACCAAGCTGAGATCTAATAACATAAGAATGAGAGAAACCGTTTATGGGATAATTAATGTCTCATCAAGAATAAGACCCAAACCATGTATGTTGTACCACCCCATGAAATTATCACACTCACTCAACATACTTTTAGGGAATTTTCTATTTTATTAAAGTGATATGTACTAGGATCATTTAAATATTACTATTTAGTTTTTTTGAATAATGATTATATTTTCATCCCATTATTGTGTATTTATAAAATATTTTGATACAATAAAACCGAAATAGTATTTTAAGGTATTATTGAATTTAATTAAGGATTTTTTATTAATTAATTTATTTTTGAGAAAGAATTATATTTTAGTAAACTATTATTATTACAAAATCTATATTAAAGATAAATTATCAAATAATTTTTATGAAGTCAAATATAATTTTTATAAGGATTTGAAAAATATTATTATAAAAAACCCCATCATTTCGTATCAAATGTCTATTTGATTATAAAAGTGAAAATTAACATATTTTTTAAAACTATTTTTATAAAATGAATATTATTGTTGGAATTAAAATGATGATATTATCCAATGGTTAATTTTTCATAATTTTCATTAATAATCTATTTTTTCGGCAATAATTATATATTAAAATGGATATATGTTGTCTATAATAATAATATAATGGCACAAAACTGATGTAATAAATATTAATAAATATATAAATGACCAAATACATGTTTTCAATTTATAATAATTTGGTTTTATGTATATTTGACTTATTTTTTAAACCTACTATGAATCCTCCCAAACATATAATATATTTCATTATTTTTTAATCATTTCATTAAGATTATGACTTACTTCATTATAATAATGAGTATTACTAATTTTATGTTGGACATTGGAATTATAAAATATATGAAACCACTACCCTTTTATAGAATCCATGGGAAAAAACCACATAAACGTTTTTGGTTTTTGTTATTTTATTATATGGAGCCCAACACCAATTTTGGGGAAATGATAAAGAATTACCCATATGTTAATTATATAATCCAATGGAGGATCCCATTTCTCTTCACTATAAATCCTCGAATAATTTCCTTTCCCATCCCTTCCATCTATAGAGTCCTCCCAAGGCACTCTTAATCTCTCAAGAAGCTAATCTAGATTATTTAAAGTAACACAGTATAGTAAGGGATCCTCACATTCCCTTCAATATTAGTGTTTCTTTTTTATCTTATGCCTTCTATTTTACAATTTACAATGTTTTGATATTTATATACCTTTAAATTTTAAAAACCATTTAATTTAAATATAAGGTAAGGATAATTTAACTCTCACCATCCAATTTTATAAATTTTTAAGTGATATCGTTATGCTACTAAAATTTCACCACGATTTTCTATTCCGATCAAATTTTTTAGTGAGTAGTGTTCCCATTTCCAATCAATGGAATTGAACTTTAGACACATAAAATTCCTTTAATTGGGAAATAAATATATGTATTCCACACTACTATATCGTAGAATAAATTAATACGATGACTGAATCCATATTTAATGATCTGTGTGGAACACTTAAGCTTGCGAATGATATGAAATTGATGGGTAAACCCAAAATCAAATAGAGCTCCAGTAAATCGGGTATATTTGGTCTTATGATACATTATTTGGGGACAAGGAGTGTACCATATTAATTTATGGGACTTTTTCCATCATTTTTTATTGACATTTAGCCTTGAACCATGTTTATGATACAATGTTTTATGATTATGCCACATTTCCCATGTTTCCATTTATGATTATAGTGTTATATATTGTATTTTTATTCATTTTCCTTTTGTTGAACATTGGAATTCCTATTTTATAAAATATTTTACCTTATTCTATTATTATTTCCTTACTGGGCATTATATCCCCAATTTATTAGGTCCCCAAGTTATCCAACATGGTTTCAAGCGTGGCCATGTTAAAGAAAATTTTAATGGATATGATGTTCTTTCTTATTTTAAAATGTTATGTAATGTAACTAATTACTTCCGAACCTATAAATTTTTATCATACAGGTTGTATTATGTGTAATTTTATGTAATAAATCATGAATTAATGTGTAATAAAGATAAGAGTTATTAAAGTTGGAATCAGAAGAAAATATTAGTTAATTATTGGATTAGGATTATAAAACTCAAGTAATATCCATAGGATTAAAACTTGGTATAAGAATTAATAACGATATTCATTATGAATAGTGTGTGTGGTTTATCAAGAAAATACATCCATATTTGGATACTATAGGTGGATATGGTTCTGGAACTAATGTACCTAGTAGTAACATCTCCGATAATGTGGGTCGTACTTGACATAGTGTAACTGCATACATAATAATGGGAATTACCATGAACTTCGATTGAAACTCCCATAGGATATGCTTTCATAATTCAAAATCTCATTATGAACCATTATTAAAGGAAAAAAATATACATATGAATATATCTCTGTAAATGGATCGCGGAAAACAAATATTAAATCCTAGAACATCGCAAGTTAATGAAATAATAGTAATTTATAAGATATATCCTTAATGCAATTGGAATACCTTTTATATGTCGAATACTTAAAAAACTCATCCCTAATATTACGATTTATTCTAGGTATATATGTAAATAGGTTGAATTTGGAAAATAATCAATGCGATGAGTAATGTTATGATTGCCCCATTGAGATTCCCATACAGATGAGAGCAGGAATCCTATACTTTTTAAAGATAATCTCTCAGATGAATCTGGTTTTGATTAGATACATGGATCAATATGAGCTCCCAAATACCCCCTAAGAAATAAATATATGTGATTGAGTCCTTTACATAGAAAAGGCATCAAACATTCAATAGATCATATGATCCAATAATTATGGAACAACAGACTAACTCCATTTAGAAGGTCTTATCAGATATTGAATGTTATAAAAAAATGAATGTTCTATCAGTCATTTATTTTATAGAGGGATAAAATGATGAGTGGTGTACATTGATCATGAATTTGAATCTTAATGAAGTATTTGAAAAAATGGCGTGGAAGGAATTCCAAAAAATGTTTTTTGATAAATATTTTCCTTGTACTCTTAGAATAAAAATTTAAAAGGATTTCCTTAACATAAAGGATAAGGTTGATGAATCTTTTGGGATGTATGAGGGAAAATTTAAAATAATTTCATGTTATACTTATGGAATTTTCATTAACCCCAAAATGAATGGTTGATTTCTTCATTGGTGGGCTAAAACATTGTCTATTAAAATACCTAGCATCCATGACATTGATAATTATGATGAAATTTTTTGATGCACCCTCGAAGTTGAAATGGAGATTGGTGAATCTCCAGGGTATCACCGAGATAATAGGAGGAAAGATGAGTTCAATTTTTGTGGTATTATAGAGAAATACTATGGCACTAAAAAACCTTAGCATCCCACTTGTCAAAGGTAAATAATGAAGCACCCCATATATTTCTTAAGGGGTATGAGGAAATAATTTAGGTGTGTGAGGGATGGAAAACTATCTAACGATTTTCTATAAGATAAACCCAAAAATGTTATGTAGGGAAGTAATTATCTTGTCAAACTGCAATAAAGTACTTATTATTTCATCTACAAGGAACTAGAGAATTTTTACAACAAAAACACAAATATAATGGTTTTCAGACACAACCAAAAACTCTAAGACTATAATGGAGATCATTTTTATTAAAAAACATTAGGTGGATCCAAAAAAATTTGTTTTAATTGGATACTAGTTATTCAATTATGAATTTTTAATGTATTTTTTTTGGTTATATCAATTCTTTCATATAATGAAATTTTATTAGACCTTCTCAAACACTAGTAAAAATAATTGATGTAAATATATTAGTGAAAATGACAAATTGGGTAATTATTGCATCCATAGTATAAAAATCTTCTTCTATAATTTTTTTTGGATGAACAACCTAGTTATTCATGTATTACTTCCTTAGGATGAGATTTATGTAAATATGGGAATGGATTTGTTTTCTGTATATATATATGACTTAAATTACTATGAGAAGGAAATAAATGCCCATATTACGAGTTGACCCCTTTTTCTGTAAAACTTCATGGAGGAGGATAATTTTTAGTAACACCTGAATCTAAATCATGGTATAATTTCCCTATTAGAAATAACATATAGATCAAATGAATGTGTTCATGGAAATAACACTCCAAAAATATAAACCTATTTTGATGGTATACATTTATGGGTTTCCTGATGAATTTTTAGTCTTCATCTTGGATGAGAGGTTGAATTTTTAATCGATATTAGACATGGGGAGTTACCATTATACAAGAAAATATATAGAATAGATGTTTTAGAACATGATGCGATAAAGAATCAAAAATAGTATAACCTATAGAAATGGTTCATATAGCTATGTTATTCACTATGGGGTGAACCGGACCTCTTCGCCAAGATGAATTATTTGTCAGTACACCCTTGCATTGATTATTATGGGATCAACTATATTATTATATTGAAAATGTATCTTCTTCCATAGATCAATGACTTATTTGATTAGATATATGGAGAATAATACTTCTCCATGGTGGATCTATGGTCTAAATATTTTCAAGTTAGGGTAAATAAGGTTGATAACCCCATGACTTATTTTCATACAAGGTATGGGTACAATGAGTTCTTTGTATTTCCATTAATATTCACTAATGCTCCAATAATATTAATAGACTATGGGATTAGAGTGTTTATAAATTACATCTATAAAATTTAGGTAGTATTTATAGATAATAATATAATATTTTCCAAAACCTATGAGGAGAATGTGAACACTTTGCTAAAGTCCAAGGGAATGGATAAGGAATATACAATCTAAAAAATAGGATTCTTGTTTAAGGAAATATCAATCTGGGGGAATATCATCACAAGAAATGATATATCAATGGAACCTATAAAAACTGATGTAATTGAATGAAATATGAATCCAACATCCCTAAAAGATATACGTAGATTACATTGGATAGATGGATATTATCGTTGATTTGTTTGAAATTTCTCAAGATTGTCGAATCTTGAATACAAGATAACTCGGAATGGGGTATTTATTACTCAGAGTGATGAATAAGATGTGAGATTCAGTGAGTTCAAATAAAGAAATATCACTACATATACTCTAACCCTACCCCAAAGTAGATATATTTTCATGGTGTTTAGCGATGCATTAAAGTAGGGATTGGGATGTTTGTTAAATAAAAATTAAATATCCATGGACTATCATTCAAGAATGTTTAATGTTATTGGATAAATAAATTGAATGAATGATCTAGGGTTGGTATCATTAATATTATATTGGATAAATTGGTGGAATCATCTATTTGGTGTGAAGTGTGAAATACAAAGAAATCACAAAAGTATTAAATATATATTCAAACATAAAGGGTTTAAAATAAAAAAACGAAGACAGTTGGAATTTATAATTTTCTATGAATGCTAAATCCACAACCATTCTAGTAATGAGAATAAATTCTTAGATTCTTGAAGAATGACGGATCCCAAAATTATTTCATTGACAGGTGCTGAGACGGATGTCATCTTCTTAGATTTGAAATGGATAGAATTGAGAATCAAAAAGTATGGAACATAATCAATCCTTCCACATATGATTGATAAACCATCCCTTCAAAAAATTATAATTGATTCTCATAAAATGATGTGGGAATTCAAAAGATAGTGAAAAATATAAGGTTCGAGAAATTTTCAATGTTCAATGTTAATAATGAGGTTATTTCATGATTTGGGTCAAGAGTATGTGTACCATCAAATCAATTGTTAAATAAGGTTATATTGGATTATTTACTTAGGTCAACCTTTTCTATTCATCTAGGATGTAAAAAATATGTATCAAGAACTCAATTAAAATTATTTGTGGGAAAATATAAATAAGGAGATTACAGAATATACATCAACATGTCTAGTAACATCAAGCGATGGATGGAAGGAATGAATATAAGGTAGCGATGAATCCATTTTCCCTTCCAAAATGGAATTTGTAAAACATTACCATAGAAATTTTCACTAGATATATAAAGACATACAAAGGAATATATAATATCTAGTTTTTGATGGATTTTATTATAAATTCTACACACATTACTACGATTTAGGAGGATTTACACTTGATAATATTACAAGGATATACATTATAGAAGTGGGGAGGATTCATGGAAAACCTCCATCGATTTTATCTGATCAAGATCAGAGTATCACCTCTTTGTTTTGGAATAATCTCTACAACTCTATGAATAATGAGTTTATCTTAACTAGAAATTATCACCCTCAAAATAATGGCAAATATGACAATACAATCCAGACACTTGTGGAAATTTTTAAACAATTCTAAATTCTATTAAAAGGTGGATGGGGCCAAAATCTTCCTTTGGCCAGGTTCTCTTACAACAACTATTTCAACATGATCATACAAATGGCTCCCTATGAAGTCCATTTTGGGAAGAGGTGAATAAAACTTGCATGTTAGGATGTATTTGGGAGAAAAATATTTATAGGTCCTAAAATAGTTGTGGAAATGGGGGAAATGTTTAATAATATTTAGCATCACTTCGTGGATTCATTGTTTTGATAGAAGATCAATACATACATTCATAGATGAGACCTATAGTTTTATGATTTAGACTTGGTATTAATTTTTTAATAACCATGAAATAATTTTATGGGTTTTTGGAAAATGAGAATGATTTATCCAAGATATATTTACAACATTTACATCCTTCGTCACATTACAGAGGTTCCGTATTGATAATAAGTCTAACATAACTTATCTCAAGTATATGAAGTATTCCATGTTTCTCTATTGAAAAAGTACATACAAACCACCTCAAGCCCTAGGTGGTGCCATTAGGGAATGATCTATAATATGAATAGCATCTGGTGAAGACCTTATATCAAAATGAGAATGATCTGTGAAATAAGACAATTCCCCAAGTCAATTTTTTATGGAGAAACCACATGTTTGAAGAATAAATATGAGAAATATAAAATCTCATTAAAACAATTTATACCCATATGTAATAGTTTGGGAGATGAAAATTTTGAGGCAGAAATTTCTTAAGGGGGTATGATTTTAACAACACAAAAAATGATAAATAAAAATCAACATATTAATTAAATATATGTACTTTTACATAATATGGACATAGAAAACTCATTTAGGTAATTTATATTATCCCATATAATTTTAATGACACATAATCATCTTCACCATTAATAAAAACACCCATTTAACATTTATCATATGATACGTATAAACAGAGGGTTTTATCAAATCCAATTTACACATATAAATGACGTGATAGCCTCAACAAGTTAAATAATATCATATAATTCCCATTTATTAGGGAATTAAAAGAATATAAAATGTAATGCCCAGACCCCAGTTACCCAAGGTTTTTTCATTATTACAAAACATTGGCATGATACGTGGAATTATGTCCTGAAATACCAATCAGTTTAGTATCCTTGGATGTACTAGATACATACATATGTTTTACATTATATCATGAAATAAAAACAACTAAAAAATTGTGTTCCATTTTTACACAATTATATTCCTTATACAATCCTTGTAGGTCAACCAGAAAAATCATCTTCACATCCTGGGAAAACATAAAACATTTAAAGGGGTGACCTCAGATTACCAGTAAGGATAACAATAAAGCAGAAGCATTCTTAAATAAGCATAATCATTTATGAAACATTATATGACTAAAACACAATCCATTTAAACATAAACATCAGGTAATATGGAAATGTAAATCAATTAATTCCATCTACTTAGGCAAATTGATATTCTACTAGTTTAATAATAACATGTAATATCAAATATCCAATGTCGTAATGATGGAATGCATAATGTCACTATTTATAAACACATAGTCAAGGCCTCATTTGAATACTAAAAAAAATATTTTTTCAAGGCCTTGGTCCAAGACACTAGTTTGTCTAATGAGACCTACTGATGCATTAGGGAGCTATAGCGGGATCCACCCATCACTTATTATGTCCATTGCATTCCACATATGAAAAGGTTTAAACATAACATAGACATTCATATAAAAACTATCATTATAAATGTTAATAAATTTTCCACAAACCATGAATGGTATTAAAATAATACATCCACAGTCAAACCTATCACAAAACGTTCAATACAGTATGGAAGATTTGTATCATAATAAATCAACTTGAAACAAGTTTAAAATTCCTCAAAGGATGATGTCATATATGAAATGATAACTATATGAAAGAAATATCTATTTCTAGTTTGAATCCATTTAAAAGTCAGAAAATTATAAAAGAAAAAAATATATTTTGGAAATATACATCTAATTTTGAAAGGGATGATTCTAAGGTGTTATAACGGCGGAAAATAGCTGCACCCGCTGCATAAGGTAAAAAATACATTCCTTAATTTTTTTGAAAAGGACATAAAGGACCTTGTTTGGAAAAATATTGAATGGTCCGTTTATATAAATCTTATAAATAGTCAAATAAGGGTATCAATGGATTTATCCCATAGTCTAGGAAATAGTAAAAATGATTGGAAACAATTTTTTTTATTAAACACAACTGTAGATGATAAAGCGGTACCCGTAGATACTTACGTATTAAAAACATCCAATATGTAAAGATATTGTAGAATTAAATCTTACCGTGTAATTTTCCTTGATCGAGGGTACTTTAAACCTTTGTATTATTATTTAATCATTTTATTAAATTATACAAGAACCACATACATAAATATGATATCATATGTGATCTACTAATATTTCATTGTTAAAAATATTTTTGAAGTATCATCATTTTGGGAGTTAACTCATTCATTTCACATTATATGAATGGTTACATAAGCCATGTTTGTTATGGATATAATGTATTTTCTTAATCTAGAGAATGATATTAATTTCATAAACAACATTTATAATCATAATATTAAAATTATTCTTTAATGGCTATTATGGGGAATGAATTCCATCGCGTTCGTGGAGACGGTAATCCTTACATATGCCCGACCGACAACATCTTTCTATTGATGATTAAATCATATCTAATTGGATGGTATATCATATATAATGAATCCTTAATATATTATATTTATTATTTACATAAGGCATACACTTTATTATACCCATACAAATAATAATGTTTTTGAATAATAAACTCCACTATGACGTGGAGACGCTATTCCGTATGAACGCGCGTATGGTGACATGTCATTCATGGGATGGATTTTACAATGATTACAGTTGTAACATATTGATAATAACATAACAGAATTTATAAGGTATTGGTATAATTATTTTGGTATGGAAACAACACTGAAAGAGGAAGTTGAAGAAGAAAAGAACTCTGAAATAGCATGTGAAATTATTACCTCTTCTTCGATGTTACCTTTTGAGTTGATCAAAACGGCTCCTTAGGTTGGCTTTTTATCAATGTATGACCTCTAGGTAGATGTAATGTTAGTTTTTAGGTTATATGAGAAGGGTATGGCCAAGACAAATGTCTTTGGAGGTATGATCTTGAGAGGAGGGTATGTACTCTTTTATAATAGAGGTGTGCGTCATTTTAGGAAGAGCCTGAAATATTATATTATTATTAAATTAAATTAGGTTTATAATTGATCCAAAATGATTTATTTAGATGATATGGTGGGGATTGGTTGAAAATATTACAACCAAAAGGTTTTAGATTGGTTTAGTTCACTATATTAAGCTTATCTTTAACATTTAACTCTTACATAAGTAGTTTAACCTTTACCATGTATTGTTGTATTATTTTAAAAAATGGTTAATAAACATACAATAAAAAGCTGAGAGAACCCCATGTGGATAATTATTGATATATATATCCTTATCTATGTCCTTTGGTAGATCCATATATTTTTAATAATATTATATAAATTAATTATATAATATTTTTTTAAATGACAGATTTATGTCAAATATGACACTATTTGGTATTTTGTTTTTGAGAAAGCCATAAAAACATAATTACATGGAAGAAAATCCATTAAATCATCCCTAACATGAAATATTAATCTATAAAATTCGTTGAATGCATCAATACTTTCAATGTAGACATATTTTGATATTTATAATATCAATTATTTAAATTGTTGATTATGAACGTAATTACTACATCATCAATGTGTCGGAAATGAATTTAATTATATATTTTATAAAAATTTTAAATATAATAGCATTATATATGAAATATTTATATATTTCTACTGAATATTATTAGTCAAATTTATCATTTTTATAACAATATATTAAAAATGTTTTAGTTATTAAACGTAGAATTTTACACTTTTAACAATTTTTAAATAATATAAATATAAAACACCTAATCTAATACAAGTGGATCAAAAAGATCATATTTTATTCTGAAGTTTGAGTTTTGTTGAAATACACTTTTCCAATAGAATTAGTACAAGACTTAGTGTAATTATAATATAATTTTTACTTTCAATTAAGCTATTTACTTTTAACTGTGGTAAATAAAAGTTAAAAGGTACTATTCACCAATAGTTATTTTCATCTTATTGATCCACATTTTACATACCTATATCAACCGTGTCTCTCAGATTTTATAAATTAAATTCACAAAAGTGGTAAACATACATTTTATTCAAATTTTCAAATGTTACTAGAAGGTGGGTAAAAGATGATAAAAAGATCAATAAAATTTTATATATCTATTAGTATTATAAAATGACTCTAATTCATGTAATTGAAAATAAATAGGTATTATGTATATATTTTTATCTAATATAAATTTAAATAAATTAACTATTTTTTAAATAAAAATTTAGTTTTAAACAATAACGTATTGGTTTCCACTATTCATCAAAAAATTAAATGATTTCAGAAAAATACTAAATATACATCCTAAGATAATTTTGATTTTATGTATAAGGCCCCAGCCTTAAACCTTACTTAATCTTGAGTTATACAAGATTACACATTGGGGATCTTTTTAGGTTTAGAGTTTTAGAGAATTAGATCATGAAACTTGCATTACATTCCACATTTAAACAAAGTGGTTACATAAAAGACAATATTCATTCTTCCCATCAATGGAAACATATTTAAAATAAAACACGGATTCTTTCTTGACACATCCTTGACACTATCATCACATCATGTACCTTTCCCTTGACCTGTGAAAAACATTTCAAAAACATAGGATGAGCACAAAAATCTCAGTAAGGGTTATAAAAAATATGGAAAGGAAACATGAGTTCATATATACATAAGAATGAAATCATACTTTACCCATAAAACATAGGCACTTTAACATACCTCATCAAATCATGAATAAATCATTGAAATCATAAGGCATAAAGGTAACTTGAGGCATTCATAACATTCTTGCGTAGGGAGTAACCCTCTTGGTTACGTTTGGAATACCCATCACAGTATATTCCCTAAAATCTCTTTGGAGAAACCTTAACTTTTCACTCCTTCCTGTTACCCAATGCATTGGAGAGCTATATCGGGCTCACCCGCCCTTAGTTTATCACGGAACCACCCGTCTTCATAATAATTCCCCAGAACCTCAACATCATCGTATCACATAAAACATGCTTAACGGAAACATAACATTTCCACCTTTCAATAATAAGATATCAATACAACACATTGACATAAAAACATTATGAAAACCATTTTCAATACCAAAATAAAAGAAAATTAAAACATGGTATTTATTTTTCTTTTAAAAAGAAGGTATGGCTTGTAGAGGAAGCCGAAACTCAAATAACGGTCACGACGGCGGAGAAGTAGTTGTCGCCACATACGTACAACAAAAACATTCCCTTTTTTCGTTTAGTAAACACTTCGTATAACAAATATTCCTCTGAATAAACGTAAAAGTCAAAGGGTTTTATACACCATATAAAAGAAAGTTGGGTGGAAAATAAAATATGTCTCAATGAAAGGAGATTGACATGAAGTCCCATACAAAGACGGTATCCCTGGTTTAAGGATAAATCAATTACATAATTATGTGCGTCAAACGAATACACCAAATATAAGTGGATATTAAGTGTAAAATAATCAAAGGTCATTCACACATATTCAAAGGATGACATATTCAATAACTACATGTTGAACCCAAAGAAATCAAAATTGGGTTAAGAAGTTCCCTTGACAGCCTAACGGCGTCACATCAAAATGAGTTGATGAGAGATAAAAAGTGTATCTCATCACTTGGACATAAAATTTAAATCAATAAGGATATACGAGAACATATCCCAACATAAAAATATGTAAATTAAAAGACCCAACAAAAGAAGTATTTTAAAAAAGAGGAGGTTGAAAGGTTCCATTACCGACTTGGGTATCTTTCAAAACATACACCCCATGAAAGAAGGACAATAAATCCTTGATATAAATACTCATAAACTAAATTATATTACACAATGAGTATATTAATGGTCATTACATACACCACTCAAAGGAAATTGTGGCAAATGTAGCATAAATCTCACGTTAATAAAAGTGAGATGAAAAATCCCTTACGAAAAATCGGCAGCCTAACGACGCCACATAAAACTTACAAAAATGGATTGATGAGATCAAATAGGGTATCTCATCATATTAACATAAAATTTATAGAAAGAGTAATATAAAATAACATCCCCCATCATACCAAAGAGGAGCTTAAAAGAAATGACATAAAGGAGAGTACTAAAAAAGAAAGAGAGAGGTTAGATCTCTTATGAAAATTCGGCAGCCTAACGGCGCCATTCAAAACATCCAAAATGGATTGATGAGAGAGAATAGGGTCTCTCATCACATGAACATAAAAATTAAAGTAAGTGTAATATAAAATAACATCCCAATAACAAGAAAGATAAGCTTTAGAGGGAATGACATAAAAGAGTGTACTTAAAAAGAAAGAGAGAAGTAAGATCCCTTACCTCATATCCGACTTTACCCGACCGTTCTTTAATCTCCTGAATAATAAAATTGAGTTAATCTCTACTTGATTAAGAACCTTTTTCAAGTTCAATATTCTTTTTATACCATGTTATAAACATCATGTAATCATTTAAGTTAATAATGTTCATTTTGTCGGTATTTGGTTCTTAAGTCAAAAATAGACTTCTTACACTTAAATGTTGTTAATTTGGTCAAAGGATCATTATATACAGAATGATATTAATTATTTAGATAACATATATATCATATATATTCAGAATATACATGTATTTATAATATTACATCACATTTAGAGGTAAGAAATGAAATGCACCGTTCATGGAGACGGTAAGCCGTACGTACGCATGAACGCTACTTCCATTTCTATTTTGTATTTATGGAATGGAATCATAATGATATAATAGTATATTATAATTCCAGTATAATAACATATATAATATCATTAAATTTATCCCTTACACATCCCACATATGGTATTAACGAATCAAATCACTTTCAGGGGGCGGTAGTCCGCACTTCCTAAAATGAAGATATCGTGTTTACCCATAATGGAAACAATAATGGTATGCCATAAATGAAAAATAAATAAGAATAAGGAAATAATAAAAATATTATATATCATATATAAAAATAGTGACATCATAATGGCCACCTTTGAAGGTGTTAAATGAGTATTGAACAATCATCGTTTCGGGAGGCAGAATTTTCCCATCCATGGAAACCGTATGTCTTTAACCATTTGATGTAGTTGTGTGAGAGAGTAGCTCGAATAATTCTTATAACAACATCCTAGTATATTTAAGATACTGTTTTTGTTTCAAAAGAAGTAAATAAAAAGATTTTAGGGGGTTGGAGAAGAAAAATAAAACAAATGAACATGAGAGAATGAATTGCCTTTAAAAGTGTAACTCCTTTTGATTTGAGCCTAAAGGCTTCCTTTGAAAGGATTCTGCCCAAAGGGAATCATCTAGGATGAGGATAGGGATGT
This sequence comes from Viscum album, assembly GCA_963277665.1. NCBI lineage: Eukaryota > Viridiplantae > Streptophyta > Magnoliopsida > Santalales > Viscaceae > Viscum > Viscum album. The sequence continues at coordinate 1,428,105,304 of OY728147.1, read as the reverse complement.
GGAGAGAGTAAATGGGCAGGATATGGCCAAGCCAAAGGCTTGAGGAGTGTGTGAAATGAGGTAAAGGTGGGGGCCTTTTATAAGAGGAGAGGAGGGGCACTTTTGGAAATCATGAAAATATTATTTTATTTTCAAAAGTGTTTCGAATTTCTAAGGTCCCACATTGATATATTTCGAAGATAATATTATAAGGCTTCGAATTATTCCCATCCAATAGTTTTTGGACTAGTTTTGGTCTTAGATTTTATATTATCGTTTCATTTTATTTAAACTGTTCATTAATGAGGTCATCGTTGCATCATCATGATGTCATAATTAAATTAATTTATTTAATGTCTAAAAATTATATAAAAAATATCCTGACGTAGGAAATCTATTTATATTTCCAAAGAGTATTTATAGACAAAATTATGATTAGTATAACCCCTTCTAAAAATTGTTTTAGGAAAACAATTTATGTTAGTGTCATTTTCTCCTTTATTTAAAAAAAGGAATTATAGTCATTATCTCACCCAAGAGGCTCCAGAGGGTCCCCTAAATCGACCCATGGGTTGTATTGGTTGTCCATGACTCATCAAATAGGGGTAGGACAAGTGTCATTGTGTTTTCATATTTTTATAATATCATTTTACCTTAAATTAAACTAATTACCTCTAATCGTGATTAATGGAAAACAGTTACTATTCACCAAAAAATTATTTTCATCCCAATGAACCACATTTTACATACTAATGACAACCATGTATGTCGGATATTAAAAATTCCAAACACAATGATGGAAAATTTTCATTTTAACGGAAAATCTGTTTTTATATGTACCACTTAGTGGTTTAACTATTCATCAAAAATTGAAGTTTTTCAGAAAATTACAAAAACTTCACCCTAAGCTATATTTGATATTCTGAATTCAAAAATGAAGTCTATTTTAAAAAATTCAAAACATATAAGTCACATTATTTAATTTAATAATTAATTCCCGCTGTCAGGGCAAATAGCCTGTTTTTATAAAATAATAAGTATCAAAAGATTGACACTAGTTTAAGTCTGATTTCAAAGTGAAATTAATTCCAACGACCACAGTTGGATTTAATGGTAAAAATATATTCTAATTTCTCTTTAAAACCAATTAAAAAGATAATCTAATCATATAAATAAATTAGATTAAAAAGAGGTTTTGAATTATAATACAACATTTTACACTATTCATTAAAAAATGAACTTTATCAGAAAGATACCAAAAATTTACACAAAGTAAATTTTGATGTCCCAATTCTTAAGAAGAGTTTTATTTGGTCCGAAAGAATGTATAAGAGTGAACAAAACTATATTTAATGATGGTTCGCCATCAAAAGGCGATAAGTGAACCTTTAGTGAAAACTAGGGCATATACGACTAAAATTGAATTCTTTCTGTATTTTATGCCTTTATCTTTTATTGGATAAATGTAAAAATATTAAAAAACATATACAATCATATTTTAGTTATTTCTATCCATTCCCTCCAATACAACGGCTACATGTTAACTACCATTTAAAATAATATAATTTTATTATTAGAGTGCAATGTAAGATTCCCAAGAAACTCGTTGTTGCATGTTGGGTACGCCATCGAGCATAGCGTCCCCATTAAAGACATATTAATATTTTATTCACAAATGTGGATAAATATGAAAATGTCATATTCTTTATTTACCTGGGGTGTTACATCCTTCCCCCCTTTTGGGAATTTTGTGTCCTCACAATTTTTAAAATTGAGCTTGAAAACATCCTTGAAAGTCCCACAACAGAACAAGAGTCAGTAAAACAATCACTTTAAAATAAAGAAAGATAAGTACAAAGGTCACCCGAGTTAACCCATACTAGGATTCCATGTAGAAAAATATGGACATGGAGGAGAAAACATAGGGTCATGTTCTGATGGAGAGTGATAGAAAACATGTTTAGGAGAATGTTAACCACAAGAAAATCACAAACTTGTGATGGGTTAAACGGTATTCGATTCCCCAGTAGGAAAAGTTAATAGAAAACTTTTTTGTTTTAAGTTACTTTTTATTGATTAATTTATTCATAGGGAAACATAATCAATTATCATGTTGACTTTCAAATTTTACACAAACTCATATTTTCTCTAAAAGATGAGTATTTAGGAAGAATTGTTCATATTAAGAGTACAATAATCAACTTCTTGAGAATCACCTAATCCACCAAAGAGAACTATATACATCACATGTCATTAGTCTTTAACCAAAACCAAAACCAAAAAAGGATAGTACAAGGTCAGATAATCCAGAAAAGGATAATCCTTTAAAAAGCAAATCTATGCTTAATCTCCAAAATTTGTCTAACAAAACCCAAAGTTCAACGAGGACCATCTGATAAACAATTTTTCCATAATATTCTTCAAAGTAAACCAATCTAAGATTGAAACCCAAATATTTTAAGGATTTAGTCACATAGTCTTCCAAGTTAAATCGTAACATTTATATCCAAACAACATTAGTTGCTCCTAAAGTCTCGTATTGAAAAGTAATTATCCTAATCACATATCCTCCATGATAGGTTAATAATTTTCATAAATAACCCAAAATAAACTTAATCTTAATTCATAAAATCATATAACTAAAAAGAATCAGTCAAACTAACCAGGGACTTCACATAGTCCAGTGGTAGGTGATAAATCCTAGTCACACTTTGGTTGTGGGTTCGATTCCCGCAGCTTTGTCTGACGTGGCGGGTTGTCACATGGACTACGTATTGTCCTTTTTATAAAACTCAAAAAATAACCCTAAAATTTTTTAACCTCAATCGTTTCCTTATACCTTTAATGTTCATCCAAATTTGTTACGATCTCAACATCTTAATTCTTGAAGTCTTATTTCACCACCATAAGATAAAATAAAACGATTCCCAAAATGAATAACATCATACCTTGATCATGGCGTCCACTCGGTTTCATCGTCATCTTGATCACGTAGGTAGAAGTCCCATGCATTACAACAATGATTTAGAGATCCTTAAAAATCATTTTCTTCCTCCATCCAAATACACCTCATGCAACATGGGTCATATGAGTGTTCACAGAAAAATAGTTTTGGAAAATAATCATGTATGATGTATAATTCCAAAACATCTGATAAAACATGATCTCTAAATAATTTTCGGACCAAAATTGAGTTGAATATTTCTATTATTGGTCCTTTTAAAATACCATAAGTATGTGATGTGAGACTATATTTTAAAAGAAAATATAAATAAGTTACACAAGGGTCTCCTTCCTCAGCACCATTTTTAAAATCATAATATGCTTCAAATTCTTGTGATAAGGTAAAATATTTGAAAATACCTTCATAATATTTACCTTTCTTGAAAATATGAGAATATTGTGAAAATAGTATTTGTCTAAATACAACCCATGATCCACGATGATAACGAGGTATAGTAGAGGTCTTTGATATCTCAAACAACTGCTTGCAAGTGAGTTGTATGCTAGAAAATGTTTCACAATCATCCGAAGATGACTTTGCAATAATTATTGAAAACATGTCATCAGGAAGAGATATGAATGTTGTTTGAGATCCTTCTCCTTCCATTCGTAACTGACTTTACTTGACCTGAAAAAAAGTTATAAAACAAGGATTTAACTGAAATTATAAATATAGGGACTAATCATGTGTCTCACAAGAACTCCTAATCCCTAAATATGTCTAAACCGACCTTTGATACCAACTATAAGGCCCCATCCTTAAAACATACTTAATCTTGAATTATTACAAGATTACACATTGGGGATCTTTTTAGGTTTAGAGTTTTAGAGAATTAGATCATGAAACATTCATTACATTCTACATTTAAACAAAGTGGTCACATAAATGACAATATTCATTCTTCCCATCAACGGAAACATATTTAAAATAAAACACGGATTCTTTATTGACACATCCTTGACACTATCATCACATCATGTACCTTTCCCTTGACCTGTGAAAAACATTTCAAAAACATGGGATGAGCATAAAAAGATCAGTAAGGATTATAAAAAATATGGAAAGGAAACATGAGTTCATATATACATAAGAATGAAATCATACTTTACCCATAAAACATAGGCACTTTAACATACCTCATCAAATCATGAATAAATCATAGAAATCATAATGCATAAAGGTAACTTGAGGCATTCATAACATTCTTAGGTAGGGAGTAACCCTCTTGGTTATGTTTGGATTACCCATCACAGTATATTCCCTAAAATATCTTCGGAGAAACCTTAACGTTTCACTCCTTCGCGTTACCCAATGCATTGGAGAGCTATATCAGGCTCACCCGCCCTTAGTTTATCACGGAACCACCCATCTTCATAATAATGCCCAAGAACCTCAACATAATCGTATCACATAAAACATGCTTAAAGGAAACATAACATTTCCACCTTTCAATAACAATATATCAATACAACACATTGATATAAAAACATTATGAAAACCATTCTCAATACCAAAATAAAAGAAAATTAAAACATGGTATTTATTTTTCTTTTAAAAAGAAGGTATGGATTGTAGAGGAAGTCAGAACTCAAATAATGGTCATGACGGCGGAGAAGTCGTTGTCGCCGCATACGTACAAAAAAAACATTCCCTTTTTTCGTTTAGTAAAAACTTCGTATAAAAAATATTCCTCTGAATAAACGTAAAAGTCAAAGGGGTTTATACACCGTATAAAAAAAAGTTGTGTGTAAAATAAAATATGCCTCAATGAAAGGAGATTGAGATGAAGTCCCATACAAAGACGGTATCCTTGGTTTAAGGATAAATCAATTACATAATGATGTGCGACAAACGAATACACAAAATATAAGTGGATATTAAGTGTAAAATTATCAAAGGTCATTCACAAATATTCAAAGGATGACATATTCAATAACTACATGTTGAACCCAAAGAAATCGAAATTGGGTTAAGAAGTTCCCTTGACAACCTAACGACGTCACTTCAAAATGAGTTGATGAGAGATAAAAAGTGTATCTCATCACTTGGACATAAAATTTACATCAATAAGGATATATGAGAACATATCCCAACATAAAAATATGTAAATTAAAAGACCCAACAAAAGAAGTCTTTTAAAAAAGAGGAGGGTGAAAGGTTCCCTTACCGACTTGCGTATCTTTCAAAACATACACCCCATGAAAGAAGGACAATAAATCCTTGATGTAAATAATCATAAACGAAATTATATTACACAAAGAGTATAATAATGGGCAGTACATACACCACTCAAAGGAAATTGTGGCAAATGCAGCATAAATCTCACGGGAATAAAAGTGAGATGAAAAATCCCTTACGAAAACTCGGCAGCCTAACGACGCCACATAAAACTTACAAAAATGGATTGATGAGATAAAATAGGGTATCTCATCATATTAACTTAATGATTATAGAAAAAGGAATATAAAATAACATACCCCAACATAACAAAGAGGAGCCTAAAAGAAATGACATAAGGGATAGTACTTAAAAAAGAAAGAGAGAGGTTAGATCTCTTACGAAAATTCGGCAGCCTAACGACGCCATTCAAAACTTCCAAAATGGATTGATGAGAGAGAATAGGGTCTCTCATCACATTAACATAAAAATTACAGTAAGTTTAATATAAAATAACAACCCAATAACAAGAAAGATTAGCTTTATAGGGAATGACATAAAAGAGTGTACTTAAAAAGAAGGAGAGAAGTAAGATCCCTTACCTCGTATCCGACTTGACCCGACCGTTATTTAATATCCTGAATAATAAACTTGAGTTAATATATACTTGCTTAAGAACATTTTTCATGTTCATTAGTACATTTATACCATGCTATAAACATCATGTAATCATTTAAGTTAATAATGTTCATTTTGTCAGTATTTGGTTCTTAAGTCAAAAATAGACTTCTTACACTTACATGTTGTTAATTTGGTCAATGGTTCGTTATATCCAGAATGGTATTAATGATTTGGATAACATATATATCATATATATTCAGAATATACATGTATTTATTATATTACATCACATTTAGAGGTAAGAAATGAAATGCACCGTTCATGGAGACGGTAAGCCGTACGTACCCATGAATGCTACTTCCATTTCTATTTCATATTTATGGAATGGAATCATAGTGATATAATAGTATATTATAATTCCAGTATAATAACATATATAATATCATTAACTTTATCCTTTACACATCCCATATATGGTATTAACGAATCAAATCACTTTTAGGGGTCGGTAGACCGCACTTCCTAAAATGAAGATATCGTGATTAACCATAATGGAAACAATAATGGTATGCCATAAATGAAAAATACAGAAGCTTAAGGAAAGAATAAACATATTATATATCATATATAAAAATAGTGACATCATAATGGCCACCATTGAAGGTGTTAAATGAGTATTGAACAATCATCGTTTCGGGAGGCATAATTTCGCCATCCACAGAAACCGTATGTTCTTTAACCATTTGATGTAGTCGTGTGAGAGGGTAGATCAAATAAATCTTATAACAACATCCTATTATATTTAAGATACTTGTTTTGTTACAAAAGTGGTAAATAAAAAGAGTTTATGGGGTTGGAGAAGCAAAATTAAACAAATTAACATGAGAGAATGAATTACCTTTAAAAGTGTAACTCCTTTTGATTTGAGACTAAAGGCTTCCTTTGAAAAGATTCTACCCAAAGGAAATCCTCTAGGATGAGAAGAGGGATGTGGAGAGAGTAAATGGGCAGGGTATGTCCGAGAAAAAGGCTTGAGGAGTGTGTGAAATGAGGTAGAGGTGGGGGCCTTTTATAAGAGGAGAGGAGGGGCACTTTTGGAAATCATGAAACTATTATTTTATTTTCAAAAGTGTTTCGAATTTCTAAGGTCCCACATTGATATATTTCGAATATAAGATGATAAGTCTTCTAAATATTCCCATCCAATAGTTTATGGACATGTTTAGGTCTTAGAGTTTATATTATCGTTTCATTTTATTTAAACTGTTCATTAATGAGGTCATCGTTGCATCATTATGATGTCATAATTAAATTAATTTATTTAATGTCTAAAATTTATAACAAAAATATCCTGATGTAGGAAATATTTTTATCTGTCCAAATAGTATTTATAGACAAAATTATTATTATTATATCCCCTTATAAAAATTGTTTTAGTAAAACAATTTATGTTAGTGTAATTTTCACCTTTATTTAAAAAAAGGCATTAAAGTCATCATCTCACCCAAGAGGCTCCATAGGGTCCCCTAAATCGACCCATGGGTTGTCTTGGTCGGACATGACTCATCACATAGGGGTAGGACAAGTGTCATGATGTTTTCATATTTTTATAATATCATTTATACCTTAAATTACACTAATTACCTCTAATCGCGATTAATGAAAAAACGTTACTATTCACCAAAAAATTATTTTCATCCCATTGAACCACATTTTACATACTAATGACAACCATGTATGTCGGATTTTAAAAATTAAAAACAAAATGATGGAAAAATTTCATTTAAAAGGAAAATCAATTTTTATAAGTACCACTTAGTGGTTTCACTATTCATCAAAAATTTAAGTTTTTCAAAAAATTACCAAAAATTCACCCTAAGCTATATTTGATATTCCAAATTCAAAAATGAAGTCTATTTTAAAAAATTAAAATCATATAAGTCACATTACTTAATTTAATAATTAATCCCCACTTTCAGAGCAAATAGCGTGTTTTTATAAAACAATAAGTATCAAAAGATTGACACTAGTTTAAGTCTGATTTCAAAGTGAAATTAATTCCAACGACCAAAATTGGATTTATTGGTAAAAATATATTCTAATTTCACTTTAAAACCAATTCAAAAGATAATCTAATCATATAAATAAATTAGATTAAAAATAGGTTTTGAATTAAAATACAACATTTTACAGTATTCATTAAAAAATGAACTTTATCAGAAAGATACCAAAAATTTACACAAAGTAAATTTTGATGTCCCAATTCGTAAGAAGAGTTTTATTTGGTCCAAAATAATGTATAAGAGTGAACAAAACTATATTTAATGATGGTTCTCCATCAAAAGGCAATAAGTGAACCTTTAGTGAATACTAGGGCATATATGCCTAAAATTGAATTCTTTCTGTATTTTATGCCTTTATCTTTTATTGGATAAATGTAAAAATATTTAAAAACATATACAATAATATTTTAGTTATTTCTATCCATTCCCACCAATACAATGACTACATGTTAACTAACATTTAAAATAATATAATTTTATTATTAGAGTGCAACGTAAGATTCCCAAGAAACTCGTTGTTGCGTGTTGGGTACGCCATTGAGCATAGCGTTCCCTTTAAAGACATTTTAATATTTTATTCACAAATATGGATAAATATGAAAATGTCATATTCTTTATTTAGCTGGGGTGTTACATTATGAATCAAAAAATGAAGTCCATTTTGAAAAATAAATTTAAATATTTTCAAAAGGTGTTTATTAATTTTCATAACAGCCAGTTTGATTGGTCGTAGTGTGTTAAAATTCCAAGTTGTAGAAAACGAATGCTATTACATTATTCAATGGGAAATGTATCATGGAAGCTTCGGGTGTTACATAAAATCATTGGTATTTTTTCTTTACAAAAACCAAACCTAAATCCAAAAACATTACCATGAGAAAAAACATTTATGTGATAAGTTCAATCTCATCCAGATCATGGCCTAGAACATGTATGTCGAACAACCCAGGAAAGTATCACCTTGTGAAAATCACTCTTTTATAATTAAATGGTGAATTATAGGAACATTTTTTATTACCATAGTAATATGAGTATGTATATTATTTTTTATATAATAATGAATATAAATTCATCCTATTATTGTTACTCTATAAATTATTGTATACAGTAAAACAAAAATAATAATTTTTTTTGTAAAAAATCAAATTCAAATAAGGAATTTATTTTTATGAACTAATTGATTTTTAATATAAATATAACATCAATATAAGATTATTATTAAATAAATTTTATTAAATATAAATAATTATATAGATTCTTGTGGTTATACATAATTTTTATAAGAGTTCCAAAACTATTATTGTTAAAAAACCCAACATTTATATTGAAATGTTGATTTTATGTTAAAAGTTAAAATTAAAATATTTAGATAATTATTTAGATTAAATGAATTTTTTTGAATAAAAATGAAGAAATTATCCACTAGTTAATTTGTCATAATTTTCATAGACAATCTGATTTTTGGTTAAAAATTAAATACCATATAAATAATTGTTGAGTATTATTACTTCATTATATACCAAAAGTGAAGAAATCAATACTGTAAATGGTTTATATGATAAAATATATGTTATCATTTAAAATAATGTGGATTTAATTTATTTTTAAATATCCATTACAAAAATTCCCAAACAGAAGCTATATTTTATGGTTATTAAATCATTTTTAAGTTTGTGAATCACTTATGCATTTGAAATGATATTATTTTAATATTTTTTGTTTCCATAAATAAATAATTATATATAAAATATCATATATTATATCCAATTTAAAAAACATGTGATGGTCTGTGGTTTTGGTATTTTTTTATATTGAGTTCAAAACTTATATTGGACAAATGATAAATAATTCCCCACTATTTTCCTATATTAACCCACCCAATCCCCAATTTTTCATCACATAAATCCATAAATAACTTTTATAATATATTCCCCTCTATAGATTCCAACCAAACATTCCCAAGCTTTCATGAATATCCTCTAATGAATTTGGATTCAGACATTTATGTAATGGGACTTAATCTTCTCATCTTTATACATGTTTGTTTAATATATTATGCCTTCTACTTAACAAATTCCTAATGACTGGATATCTATTTACATATACATATTAGGACCCATTTAATTTTCAAATAATTAGCTATCACTTTCTATCTCTCAACCCATTTGATGAATATTTATGTGATTCCATAATCCTGCTGAAATTTCCCCATGATTTTCCATGTCAAAAACTTTTTGTAGTGAACAACATACCTATTTCCTATCAGGGGGTTTGAAATCTGTACAGATTTATTAATTTTTATTGTGGATTACAATTATTTACATCATAATAATTGATCATTGAATAAATTGTGATAATGAATGATTTCATGTTTTATGATTTATGTTTCACACTTATGCATGAGAATGAAATGAAACTGATTGATATATCCAGAATTATATACCACTCCAATGCATTGGGTAATGTTTAGTCTCTTGAGATGTCATGTTGGGAAATGGAGTGAAACAGATTTCTTGAGAATAATTTTTCCATCATTATGTCTTAAAAGTTATCCTATAACTATGTTTAGGATGTAGTTCTTTAAGTTGTTTCCAAATTTTCCTTGTTTCATATATGAATATCATATTATATAATTCCATATTTTTCATGTTACTTTTATTCACCGTTGTTTTTTTTATTTTATAATATATGTTTACTTATTCAATTCTTATTACATTAATGGGATTTATATCTCACCCATTTCTAATGTATGTTCCCAGGTTATCCCATGCAGTTTTATGTGTTTTCATGTTAAGGATGTTTTAAAAAAGATGATCTTTTTTCCCATTTTAATGTGTTATGTAATGTAACTTAATACCAAATACATAATACTTGATGATATTTTAGTTTTTATTAAGATTCATTTTATGTAATAAACCATGAATTAATGTTTAAAAAATATAAGGGTTCTTATATTCATGATTACTTCTTTAGTATGAAATCTATTTATGAGAATTTATGCTCCCCATTTATTATGTTTACACTACCATAGGGTACCACGGATTGAACTCTAAAATATCACAAGGAAGTTAAAAAATAAATTATAGTACTTGTAATATTGTATATGTTTTTGTTCATGACATCAATGTATAATGGAAATAAATCACAATTCATGTCCCCTAGTTCTACAAAACTATTTGATCCCTTTGGATGCCGTATATTATATCTTGAGGATATTTACTAATGTTAACACTATCTATGTGTAAATAGATATCGTGTTATAATATTTTCTATCATATGTTTATTAATAGGACCCTTGGTATTTATATTATATATGAACATTTATATCAAGAGTGTTATGATAATACCATATAATGTATTATAGGATTTTGAATTTTTATGTTATGGATTAATATTCATAATTTTTTCTTGGTACATCCTTTAGGAGTATTTAAATATTAATGGTGTTAGATTTGAGTAGATTATATAAACATTAGTTAATTGGACTCTGGTTTTCACCAATAAAAATCCCCGAATGAATCAACATTTATCTTCATAGTAACATTAAATGATATTGGAAACATCATGTGGAAGATATAGTTATCTTTTAATGGAACTAATAATCCATTCCAGATTAATAATTTATAATGTCTCTTGCAAAGTTATTTCTATCATTGAGAAGAAATCAATGATATTAAAGTTTTATGGATGTGTATTTTTAAAGGGAGCTGTTAATCAATTGTAGTTATTTATTCAAAAAACTATGGAAATATAAGAGTTAATATGATTGAAAATAAATAATTTTAATTTGTTAGACATTCTAAAAAAATTTATATTAGATAACTGAGCTATTATATAAAATAGATTTCATTTTTTATGACAAATATATGAGGAATGTTTTAAAAATTACGAGGCAATAATGAACTATGACATTACAAGTACATTAATACTTTTTTAAATCCTTCATTAAATGTTTTTTGAGCTACTACTTGTTTTGGTGATGTCTCAAATATGTTTTGGCTGGTTTTGGTTAGGGTGTTTAATTCATTTAAGGGGATCATGTTTTGATCATGGTAAGAAGACACCACAATATCATTCCTAGGTAACCATGATTAATATTTTAGAGGGGGATATGCATAAGGCCCTGGCCTTAAAACATTACATAATCTTGAATAAAATGAATAATTCACATTGAGGATCTTTTAAAGTTTAGATTTTTAGAAAATTGGGACATAACTATTACATCTCAATGATTACAATGTATACACATCTACTAAGTTTCAATTTTTTTATGAAAATAAAAACTTTTAACAGAGGAGTCATGTCTATTTCCAAGTTTTAGAAATCATGGAACTTCCTTGATCCCATCCTTGACCCTATTCCACTTTATGTCTTGTGAAAAACATTTCAAAAACATGGGATGAGCATAAAAAACTTAGTAAGGGATATAAAAATATGGAAATTAAACATTATTCTATGTATACATAAGAATAAATGAAATCATATTTTACTCAAAAAACATAAGCACTTTAACATTCCTCATGAAATCATAAGATTTATGAATAACTCATCGATATCATAAGACATAATGGTAAGTTGAGGCATTCATAACACTCTTGCATAGGGAGTAACCCTCATGGTTACGTTTGGAATACCCATCATAGTATATTCATGAAATCTCTTCGGAGAAACCATAGCATTTGACTCCTTTGTGTTGCCCAATGCATTGGAGAGATATCTCAGGCTCACCTTCCCTTAGTTTATCACTGAACCAGCTTTCTTCATAAAAAATTCTAATTAACCATAACATAATCGTATCATATAAAACATGCATAAAGGAAACATAAGATTTCCACTTTTCAATCACAAGACATCAATACAACAAATTGATATAATCAAAAAAATTATCAAAACCATTTTCAATACCAAAATAAAGTAAAACATGGAATTTATTTTTCATTCAAAAAAATGTTATGGCTTGTATATGAAGCCGAAACTCAAATAATGGTCACGGCGGCGGAGAAGTCATTGTCGCCACATACATAAGTCAAAAAATTCCTTTTTTCATCTAGTAAAATGTTTCGTGTAAAAATATTCCTTTTGAAAGAAAATAAAAGTCAAAAGGGTTTATTATAAAACAAATAAAAGAATTTCGAATATAAATTGAAGTATGGCTCATCAAATGGAGATTGAGACAAAGTCCCTTAGAAATAAAGTATCCTTAGATTAAGGATAAATCAATTACTTAATTATGTGTGAAAAATATAAATACACACAATATAAGTGGATATTGTGTGTAAAAAATTAGAGATCACCCACACATATTCATAGTATGACATAATCATGAAGTAGAGGTTTAACACAAAGAATTGAAATTGGGTTATTAAGTTCCCTCATATAAATTCGACAGCCTAACAACGTCGTGTTAAAATTCATTAAATGAGTTGATGAGAGATAAAAAGGGTATCTCATTAGTTGGACATAAAATTTACAGCAATAATAATATATAAGAATATATCCCAACATTAAGAAGGTGTAAATTAAAGGTCCTAACAAAAAGAAGTCTATTAAAAAGAAGAGGGTGAAAGGATCCTTAACCGATTTGGGTAACATTCAAAACGTACACCCCATGAAAGAAGGGTCATACAATTAATATGTAAATACCAATAAATTAATGTATATTACACAGAGAATAGAATCATGGGCAGTTCATAAACCACACAAAAGGAAATAGTGGCAAAGGTAGCATGAATCTCACGGGAATAAAAAATGAGCTAAAAACCCCTTACCTCATTGTAATAAATTGATTCATATGACCAAAAGATAATAAGAACAAATTGAATCACATAATACCATGTATATAAATAGAATCATGATAATACATTTCAAATGGGAGTACACAATACACCACATGCAATAAATAAATGGCGAAAAATGGAAATCTCGTGGAATTAAAAGTGAGATAAGAAATCCTCTTACATTAAGTCCGACTTGTATTGTTCATTTCATTATATTCCTTAATAATAATTTTTTTTCAATTTATAAAAGCCTAAATACGTCCTTTAAAGTTTATTATTCAATTCATATAACATATTATCATGTTATAATAAATAGTTAATTATTTGATTTCATATCAAATGTTTTGTCGACATTTGGTACATGAGTCAACAATGAACTTGTTTGAAGGGAATTGTCCATGTAGTTACAAGTACATCATCTCTGGAAGAGTCTTCATGATTTAAATATCATATATGTCCAGTATATATTTATTTAATTATTCTCCATAAGGTTTGGAGAAAAGAAATGAAATTTATTGTTCATGGAGATGGTACACCATACGTACGTATGAACGCTTGTCATATTAATGGACTTTATAAATAAATGAGACATAGATATATTATAATTCTAGTATAATATATATGTTAAATAGGAAAAATATGTTCATTTATTATATTCTTTATAAATTCCATGTTTGGCATGAATGAGTCACATCACTTGAGGGGGTGGTAGTCCACACTTCTTCATATGAAATTATCGCATTTGCACAATATGCAAAGCATAAAGGTATGTTTTAAATATAAAATACAGAAGCATAGAGTGGACATAAATATAATATATATCATATTTAAATATAGTTCCATCTTAATGGCCACCATGAGAGGTGTTAGAATAAGATATAATAATCATCGTTTCTTGAGGTAGTAATTCACCACCCACAGAAACAGTATGTTCTTTAACCATTAGATGGTGGTCTGTGTAAGTGTATCTCTAATCCTTCTCATAACAAGATCCTAGTATATTGGAGATACAGGTGATGTTACAAAGAATGTAATAAAAAAAGTATATGGGGTTGTAAAATCAAAACAAAACTTTTACTTGTAAGAGAGTGATGTGGACAGATAAAATGAGAGGAGGATAGATGATCCAAGGGCTTGAGATAGTGGGTAATGGGGTAGGGGTGGGGGCCTTTTATAAGATGGATGAGGGTCACTTTTGGAAATTCTTGAAATGTTACATTATTATAAAATGGTTTTTGGATTTTAATGGTCCCACAATGATATATTTATAGGATAAGGTGATAAGGGTTCAAAACCCACCCATCCAACAGGTACTCTACAAGAGTAAGTCTTAGATTTTACCTTATCTTTTCATTTTATTTAAATCGTTCATTAATGAGATAATCACCGCAACATCATGGTGTCATAAAAAATTTATATATTTTATTTCTAGAAATTTCTAAAAAAATATGCCATGATTTAGGAAATCATTTTAGATTTCCAATTACTATTTATAGTCTAAGATATCATTTATGTAAACAAAATTAAAATAGTTTTACTTAGGTGTTACGTAGTTTGGATATATTTTCCTTTCATTAAAAATAATATGATAAAAGTTCACTATGACACAAATGTGATTCCATGGGGTCACTAAGTTCGCACAAGGCATACCATGGTCGGTCATGACACAACCAAGAGGATTTGGACACAAGTTGGTGTCATTTTATATTATTATGATATTATTTTATTACACATAACTACCTGATTACTGATTAATCAAGATAACTAATGATAATTGTCGTTGTTAAAATTTCATAATGTCAAAAAACAAAATAGTCTTTATTACATAATTTTTACCTTCTGATTCCAAATATGGAATAAATTTTAGCAAATTCTAAACACAGAAATTGATGTAATTAATTTAAAAATAATTCTCGTTGTCAAAATCAAAGACATATTTTTAAGAAGTAAAACTTATCAAAAGATTGTATTATTTTTACATCCAATATAAAAGTGAAATTACTTCCAATGAACAAAATTGTATTAAATGATAAAAACATAATTAAATTATACCTTAGAACCAATTAAAATGGAAATCTATCTATATAACGAAATTGGATGAAAAGGCGGTTTTGAATTAAAATGCTGTATTTTTGAATATTCATTAAAAAATGAACATTATCTGAAAAATAAAATAAATTCACCCTAATCTATATTTGTTATTCAAATTTAAAAAATTATTTTCATTTTACCAAATTCAAAACATAGATGTTTCATTAATAAATTATATCATTAATTCTTGCTGTTAAAACAAATATCGTGTTTTTACGAAACAATATCTATCAAAAGATTGACACTTTTTTATGTCCATTTTCATTGTGAAATTAATTCCAATGACCACCATTGAATTAAATGGTAAAAATTTATTTTAACTACAATTTAAACCCAATTAAAAATATAATCATTCCACATAAATATATTTTATTAAAAGGAGGTTTTGAATTAAAATATAACATTTTCACTATTAATTAAAAATAAACATTATCAGAAAAATAACAAAAATTTACACAAAATAAATTTTGATATCCCAATACTAATTAAGGATTTTATTTTGTCAAATATTACATATAAAACTGAAATAAAGTAGTTTTAAAAAGGGTTCTCCATCAAAAGTCCGTTAATCGAACTTTTAAAGAATATTAGAATATTTATACTTAAAATTGGATTAATTCCTATTTTAAACCTCTATCATTTATTGGGTAATTGTTAAAATATTTAACAAAAATATATAATCAGTTTTTAGTTAGTTCTGTGAATTCCCACCATTACAATGGCTAGGCATTAACTACCATTTTAAATAATATTATTATATTATTAGTGTGCAACGTAAAATTTCAATGAAACTCATTTTTGTGTATTGGGTATGCCATCAAACATATCATCCACTTTAAATTAAAATTAATATTTTATTAAGAAATAGTAAGAAATATGAAAATGTAATATTCATTATTTACTTGAGATGTTACATCCTTCCATCCTTTTGAGAATCGTGTCCTCGCGATTTTAAAATTGGGCTCAGATAATTCATTGAAATCCTCACATCGGAAAAGGAGTAAATTAAACAATCACTTTAAAAGAAAGAATGAAAAGTAAAAAGGTCACCCGATACAACAGATACTAGGATTCCATGAAAACATAGATATGGAAGAGAAATCAAATGGTCAATTTCTGAGGGAGAGTGATAGAAAACATGTTTATGAGAATGTTAACCACCAGAAAATCACAAACTTGTGATGGGTTAAATGGTATTTGATTCCCCAGTAGGAAAAGATAACAGACAATGTTTTTGTTTTATGATACATTTCATTGAGGAATATATTTATGAGATTAAATAAAACATAAGGAAACATACTAACTTTTCATGTATACTTTCATCTCTTACTAGATTTCTTACAAAAACTCAAATTTTCACCAAATGATTAGTATTTTGGATGACTTGTTCACATTAAGAGTGCTATAATCAACTTCTTGAGAATCACCTAATCCACAAAAGATAAACTATCTATTTCCCATGTCTTTAGACCTTAAACAAAACCAAAATGGTTTGTACAAGATCAGATAATCCCAAAAAATGATAACCCTTTATAAAAAGATATACTAATCTTAATCTCCAAAATATAACAAAAAGAACCCAAGGTTCAGGAAAGACCATTAAATAAATTGCTATCTATAAAATTCTTCAATGTAATCCAAGATATCATTAAAACCCAAATCACTGAATGATTTAATCACATAATATTCCAAGTTAAATCTTAATATTTATCTCCAAATAACATCAATTACTCTTAAAGTCTCATATTGAAAAGTAATTAACCTAATAACATATCCTCCCTGATAGGTTAATCATTTCTATATATAATCCAAAATCAACTTATTCCTGATTCATAAAATATTATAACTAAAAATAATAAGTCATACTAACCAGGGACTTCATATAGTCTAGTGGTAGGTGATAAATACTAGTTGTACTTTGGTTGTGGGTTCGATTCTCGGAGCATCATCCGATGTGATGGGTTTTCACACGGTTTGAATGTTTTCCATTTTCAAAAACTACATAATTTTATAACATTCCCAGAAAGAGATAAAGTCATCAAAAATAACCATAACATATTTTAGCCACAAAGGTTATCTAATAACTTTCGTTTTTCATCCCATAATTACCTCAAGTTCAAGGATTATATAAACCATAATGGTTCTTTATAATTATATCCACAAAAGAAAAGATAATTATTCCTTGAATAATTTTTTCATATATCAAACTTTAGGGTTACAGATAGTATAAAAAGTATTCTAATATAATCTCATCATCAAAAGAGCCTTAATTATTTTAAGAATTTCACCATCTAAAAATCTACCATTTCTCTTGAACCACTTATATGTTGACTTCTTACTCATTCAACATTCCTCATGATCCATTACCCATTCCTTTAAAACTCTTTCAGAAACACTTCTTTCCTACAAACAAAATCATGAATCATATCCAAAGATTTCAATAATAGGAAAACATATGTTATGAAATAATTAATACCATTCATTGTTCATTGTCAGTTTCTTAATCCTCAATCGGAATGGCATTAGGTATTGGTAAAAAAATATTTGTACGATCCTGGTGATCCAATACCTGAAACTTCTTTGAAGGACATGTGTTTTCATAATGAACATGCATGCCACGTTTATAAAATTTAATTGATCCCTCGGAATGGACTTCTTTCACATTCCTAGAGTCAACTAGATGCATCTTTTTTCCATGGTAGGTTCTTGATTTTTGACCTTCATTTCCACATCTATAACATCTTTCTGTCCCTTTGAAACATTTTCCCATGTGTTTATTTCCACATCTTTGACACATAGGTTTTTTAGCACACTTACCTTTATGATTATTACCTAAACATCCGTAGGGATTTGTATCTCGCATATATGATGACTTATAAAAATCACAGAGGTTTAGGTGGTCAATCATGACTCCAGGTAGTTGGTTTAGAATAAACACAAGAGTTCTCATTTTAGCTCTTATATCATTCATTTGCTCGTTCAGAAAACCGTCACTATTTTCTTCACATCAACTATTACATTAGTTTCTACTAAATCCAATAATTTACTAAAACCAAAGAGGCCAGGGTGAGTATATTAGTAAAATCATCATATAATATCTTATGATGAGGGTCAATACTACGATATACATATTCATGTTTTCATAAAGTCAGTCACTTTATAAAAATAACTACGACTCTTTCTAAAATCATACCGATTATGGTAATGTCACTAGTTCTTAAAGAATACCCAAACCACTAAAGTTATCTAAACCGACCTTTGATACAAACTATAATTCCCTGAACATAAAAAATTACATAATCTTGAACAAAATGAATAATTCACTTTGAGGATCTTTTCATGTTTATATTATTAGTGTATTTGGACATAACTATTACATCTCAATTATTACAAAGGAGACACATCTACTCAGTTTCCATTTTTTTCACAAAATAAAAACACTTGAACAGAAGATTCATGTATAGTTCCATGACATAGACAACATGACATCTCCTTGATCCCATCCTGGACACTATTCCACTTTATTTCCTGTGAAAAACATTTCAAAAACATGGGATTAGCATAAAAAGATTAGTAAGGGGTATAAAAATATGGAAAGAAAACATTAGTCGATGTATACATAAGAATCAAAGAAATCATACTTTACTCGTAAAACATAAGCACATTAATGTACCTCATCAAATATTAATATTTATGAATAACTCATGGAGATCATAAGACATAATGGTAACTTGATGCATTCATAACATTCGTTCGTAGGGATTAACCCTCATGGTTACGTTTGGAATACGCATCACAGTATATTCCCTAAATCTCTTCAGATAAACATTATCGTTTAATGCCTTCATGTTACCCAATGCATTGGAGAGCTATCTCTGGATCACCCTCCATTAGTTTATCATGGAACCACCCATCTTTATAAACAATTCCCATGAACCATAACTTAATCTTATCACCAAAAACATGCATAAAGAAAACATAACATTTCCACATTTCAATCACATGATATCCATATAACACATTGATATAATCAAAACATTATCTAAACCATTTTCAATACCAAAATAAAGTAAAAAAGTGTATTTTTTTCATTTTAAATTTTTTTTGGCTTGTAGAGGAAGGTGAAACTCAAATAATGGTCACGAAAGTAGAGAAGTTGTTGTCTCCACATACATAAGACAAAAACATTCCTTTTGTCATTTAGTAAAATGATTCATGTAAAAAGATTCCTTTTGAATGAAATTAAAATTCAAAAGTTTTTACTATACAACTAATAAAATAATGTTGTATATAAATTGAAGTATGACTCATGCAATGGAGATTGAGACGAATTCCATTACAAAGACGGTATCCTTAGATTAAAGATATATCAAGTACTTAATTATGTGTGATAAATATAAATACACCCAATATAAGTAGATATTAAGTGTAAAACAATCAGAGGTCATCCACACATATTCATTGTATGACATAATCATGATTAATAGGTTTATCCCAATGAATGGAAATTGGGTTAAGAAGTTCCCTTACATATATTTGATAGCCCAACAACATCACTTTAAAAGTCATAAAATGTGTTGATGAGAGACAAAAAGGGAATCTCATCACTTGAACATAAAATTTAAATCAATATGTATATATAACAATATATCCAAACATTAAGAATATGTAAATCAGAAGACCTAAATAAATAAGTCTTTTAAAAAGTGTAGGTTGAAAGGTTCCCTTACCGATTTGGGTAACATTTCAAACGTACACCCCGTGAAAGAAGGTTCATACAATGAAGATGTAAATACCCATAAATTAAATTATATTACACAAAGAATACAATCATGGGCAGTAAATACACCCCACAAAAGGAAATAGTGGAAAATGTAGCATGAATATCACGAGAATAAAAAGTTATATAAAAACCCCTTACCTCGTTGTAATAAATCGAGTCATATGACCAAAAGATAATAAGAACCAAATGAATCACATAATACCATGAATATTAATATAATAATGATAATATATATCAGATGGATGTAAATAATACACTATATGAAATAAATAATTGTTGAACAATAGAAATCTCACAGAATAAAAAGTGAGATAAGAAATCCCCTTACCTCATGTTTGACTTGTCTTGTTCCTTACTTTATATTCGTGAATAAAAAACAATGGTCAATTTATAATTGAATAAATTATTATTTTAATGTTTATTATTCAATTTATATCACATATTTTCATGTTATAATAATTAGTTAATTTTTTGAGTTCATATCATACGTTTTGTCGATGTTCGGTACACGAGTCCACAATGAACTTCTTTGAAGAGAAATGTCCATGTAATTATAAGTACATCAACTCCAGAATGGTGTTCATGATTTAATTATCATATATATTCCGTATATATGTATTTAATAATATTACATAATGTTTGGTTAAAATAAATGAAATTTATCACTCATTGAGATGGTAGGTCATACGTATGCATGAACGCTACATTCATTTTTTGTAATATTAATGGACATTAAAAATAAATGAGACATAGATATACTATAATTAAAATATCATATATATGTTATATAGGTAACGTAGGTTCATTAATTACATTATTTATAAATTCCATTTTTGGAATGAATGAGTCACATCACTTGAGAGGCGGTAGTCCACACTTCCTCATATGAAATTATCGCATTTTAACAACATGAAAAGCATAAAGGTATGTCTTAAGTATAAAATAAAAAAGCATAGAGGGGACATAAATATAATATATTTCATATATAAATATAGTGTCATCATAATGGACACCATCGTAGGTGTTACAAGAAGATTGAACAATCATGGTTTCGTGAGATAGTAATTCGCCACCCATAGAAAGAGTATGTTCTTTAACCATTAGACAGAGGTGTGTGTAAGTATAGCTCTAATCCTTCTTATAACAAAATCTTAGTATATTTAAGATATTGATGTTGTGGAAAAAAATTAATAAAAAGTGTTTAAGGGGTTGGAGAAGAAAAACAAAACTTCTAGGAGTAAGAAAGTGATGTGGAGAGATAATATGAGCAAAGGGTAGACGAGCCAAGGGCTTGAGAGGTGTGGGAAATGAGTAGAGGTGGGGGCCTTTTAGAAGAGGGAGGAGGGTCACTTTTGGAATTTCTTGAAATGTTGCTTTATTATAAATTGGTTATCGGATTTTAAAGGTCCCACAGTGATATATTTCGAGGATAAGGTGATAAGGGTTTGAAATCCATCCATCCAATAGGGTTTTGACAAGTGTAAGTCTTATATTTTACCTTATCTTTTAATTTTATTTTAATCGTTCATTAATGAGGTAATCACGACGTCATCATGGTGGCATAAATAAATATATTTATTTAATGTCTTAAAATTATAAAAAAATACCATGATGTAGGAAATCTTATTATCTTTTAAATGACTATTTATAGTCTAAGAGATAATTTATTTAAACAAATATAAATTTTTTTGACTTAGGTGTTACATAGTTTGGTTATATTTTCCCTTCTTTAAAAATAATATGATAAAAGCTTACTGTCACACAAAAGTGATTCCATGGGGTCCCTAAGTTGGTAAAAGGAATCCCACGGTCGGCTATGACACAACCAAGAGGATTTGGACACATGTTGGGATCATTTTATATTATTATGATTTTATATTATTACCCTTAAATACCAAATAACTAATTAATCATGACAATTAATGATAATTGACGTCATTACAAATCATAATGTCCAAAAACAAAAGAGTATTAATTATATAATTTTAACATCATCATTACAAATATGGAATCCATTACACAAAATTACAAACACAGAAATTTAATTAAATAATTTAAAGATAATTCCCGTTGTCAAAACCAAAGCCATGTTTTTATGAAGTAAAATTTATCAAAAGATTAACTTCTTTTTACATATAATTGAAAAGTGAAATTACTTATAATGAACAAAATTTTATGAAATGATAAAAAAATAATTAAATTTCACCAGAAAACAAATTAAAAATACAATAAAACTATGTATATAAATTGAATGAAAAGGCAGTTTTGAATTAAAATTTTGTATTTTTCACTATTCATTAAAAAATGAACATTATCATAAAAATACCAAAAATTCCCCTAAGATATATCTGATATTCCAAATTCAAAAATTATTCCCTTTTTACAAAATTCAAAACATATATGTTTCATTAATAAATTATATAGTTAATTCCCATTGTCAAAACAAATTCCATGTTTTTTAGAAACAATATCCATCAAAAGATTGATACCTGTTTATGTACATTTTCAAAGTGAAATTAATTCCAATGACCACCATTGGATTAAATGGTATAAATATATTTAAACTAATCTTTAAACCCAATTAAAATGATAATCTATTTATATAAATAAATTATATTAAAAGGATGTTTTGAATTAAAATACAACAGTTTCACTATTCATTAAAAAACGAACTTTATCGGAAAAACAACAAAAATTTACCCAAAGTAAATTTTGATGTCCCGATTCTAAAAAAGATTTTTATTTTGTCAAATATAACATATAAAATTTACAAAAAGTTGTTTTAAAAAGGGTTCTCCAACAAATGATGTTTAATCGACCTTTTACAAAATACGAGAATATTTATGCTTAAAGTTGGATTCATTCCCGTTTTAAGCCTCTATAATGTATTTGGAAATTGTTAAAATATTTTAAAAAAATAGATAATCATTTTTTAGTTAGTTATGTTCATTTCAGCCATTACAACGACTATGCACTAAACACAATTTAGAATAATCTTATTATATTATTAGTGTGAAATATATGATTTCAAAGAAACTCGTTGTTGCGTATTAGGTACGCCATCGAACATAATATCCCCTTTAAAGTAATATTAATATTTTATTCACAAATATTAATAAGTATGAAAATGCCATATTATTTATTTAACTGGGATGTTTCATCCTTCCCCCCTATGGGGAATTGCGTCCTCCCAATTTTAAAATTGGGCTCCGAAACATCATTGAAAGCCCCACATCAGAAAAAGATTAAATTAAACTATCACTTTAAAAGAAAGAAATAAAACTAAAAAAGGACACACGAGACAACATATACAAGGATTCGATGAATACATGTATATGATAGAAAAAACAAAGGGTCAAGTTCTGATGGTGAGTGAAAGAAAACAGGCTCAGGAGAACGTTAACCACCCGAAAATCACAAACTTGTGATTGGTTAAACGGTATTTGATTTCCCAGTAGGAAACATTAACAGAAAACGTTTTTGTTTTATGTAACTTTTCATTGAGGAATGTATAAATGAGCCTAACAAAAACATAAGGAAACATAATCACATGTCATGTAGAATTTCATATCTTACTATATTTCTTACAAAAACTCATATTTTATCCAAACGATGAGTATTTAGGATAACTTGTTCACATTAAGAGAAATATAAACAACTTCTTGATAATCACCTAATCCACAAAAGATTAACTATATATTTCCAATGTCTTTAGACCTTAACAAAAACCAAATTGTTAGTACAAGATCAGATAATACCTAAACATGATAATCCTTTATAAAAATGAATACTACCCTTAATCTCAAAAATTTAACAAAAAGAACCCAAGGATCAAGAAAGACCATTAAATAAACAGCTATCCATAAAATTCTTCAAAGTAATCAGAACTATGATTGAAACAAAAATCCCTGAAGAATTTAATCACATAGTCTTCCAAGGTAAATCAAAACATTTATCTCTAAATAACATCAGTTACTCTTAAAATCTAATACTGAAAAGTAATTATCCTAATCACATATCCTCCATGATAGGTGAATCATTTACATAGATAACCTAAAATCAACTTATTTCAGATTCTTAAAATCATCTAACAAAAAAGAACCAGTCATACTAACCTCGGACATCATGTATTCTAGTGGTAGGTGATATATACCATTCACACATCGGTTGTGGTTTTGATTCTCGTAGCTTCGTCCGACTCGACAGGTTGTCATGGGGTTTGTGTGTTGTCCCTTTTCAAAAACTACATAATTTTATAACATTCCCAAAAAGAGATAAATTCATCAAAAATAAACATAACATATTTTAACCACAAAGGTTATCTAATAACTTTTATTTCATCCCAAAATGTATTAACCAATAATTAACTCAAATTCAATGATCATATAAACCAAAATGGTTCTTTATAACTATATCCACAAAATAAAAGATAATTATTCCTTGAATAAAATTTTTATATATCAAACATCAGGGTTACACATACTATAAAAATTAATCTAATGTAATCTTATCATTCAAAGAGCCTTAATACATTTAATAATTTCACCATCCTAAAATATACCATAACTCTTGAATCCCTTATAAGATTACTTATTACTCATTGAACATTCTTCATGATCCATTAACCATTAGTTTCCAAATTATTCATAAATAATTCATTCCTACAAAAAACATTCATGAATCATATCGTAATATTTCAATAATATGAAAACATATGTTAAGAAATAATACATACCTTTCATAGGTCATTGTAAGTTTCTACATACTCAATCGTAATGACATTAGGTATTGGTAAACAAATATTTTTACGATCCGGGTGATCCCATTCCTGAAACATATTTATTGGACATGTGTTTTCAAAATGACCAGACACACCACATTTAAAACATTCTATTGATCCCTTGGAAAGGACTTGTTTCACTTTCCTAGAGTCAACTAGATGATTCCTTTTTCCATGGAAGGTTATTACTTTATTTCTTTCATTTCCACATCTATAGCATCTTTCTATCCCTTTGAAACATTTTTCTATGTGTTTCTTTCCACATATTTGACACATAGGTTTTTGAACACACTTACCTTTATGATTATTACCTAAACATCTGTAGAGATTTGTCCCTCGCATATATGATTCCTTATAAAAATCACTAAGGTTTAGGTTGTCAATCATGCCTCCATATAGTTGGTTGAGAATAACCAGAATATTTATCATTGAAACTCCCATATCATTCAGTTTCTCGTTCAGAAAACCATCACAGTTTTCTTCACATCCACTGTTACTTTAGTGCCTACTAGATCCAACCCTTTACTAAAACCAAAAAGGCTAGTGTGAGTATATTATTAAAATCATCATATAATATCTTATGAGGAGGTTCAATACTAAGATATACTTATTCATGTTATCTTAAACTCATTCACTTTATAAAAATAACTATTACTATTTCTAAAATCCTAACCATTATGGAAATGTCACTTGTGCTTAAAAAATACTCTAACCTCTAAGGATATATAAACCGACCTTTGATACCAACTATAAGGACCAAGCCTTAAAAAATTACACAATCTTGATTTAAATTAATAATTCACAATGAGGATCTTTTCGGGTTTAGAGTTTTAGAGAATCGGGACATAACTCTTACATCTTAATGATTACAAAGTAGACACAACTACTCAGTTTCAATTTTTTTTTCACAAAATAAAAACTCTTGAAAAGAAGAGTCATGTCTAGTTCCATGTTTTTGACAACATGAAATTTCCTTGATCCCATCCTTGACCCTATTCCACTTTACATCCTGTGAAAAACATTTTAAAATCATGGGATGAGCATAAAAAGCTCAGTAAAGGATATAAAAATACGGAAAGAAAACATTATTCCATTGATACATAAGAATCAATAAAATCATACTTTACTCGTAAAACATAAGCACTTTAACATACCTCAAGAAATCATAAGATTTATGAATAAGTCATAGACATCATAAGACATAAAGGTAACTTGTGGCACTCATAACATTCTTATGTAGGGAGTAACCCTCATGGTTACTTTTGGAATATCCATCATAGTATATTCCCTAAATCACTGCGTAGAAATGTTAGCATTTAACTCCATTGAGTTACCCAATGCATTGGAGAGATATCTCGGGCTCACCCACCCTTAGTTTATCACGGAACCACCCGTCTTTGAAAACAATTCCCAAGAACCATAACATAATCGTATCACATAAAACATGCATAAATGAAACATAGCATTTCCATATTTCAAACACAATATATCAATACAACACATTGATTTAATCAAAAATTATCAAAACCATTTTCAATACAAAAATAATAAAAAACATGTTATTTATTTTTCATTTACAAAAATTTTATGGCTCTTAGAGGAATCCAAAACTCAA
Organism: Viscum album; assembly: GCA_963277665.1. Lineage (NCBI taxonomy): Eukaryota > Viridiplantae > Streptophyta > Magnoliopsida > Santalales > Viscaceae > Viscum > Viscum album. The sequence continues at coordinate 1,428,078,434 of OY728147.1, read as the reverse complement.
ATAATGGTCATGGCAGTGGAGAAGTCGTTGTCGTCGTATACGTAAGACAAAAAAATTCCTTTTGTCGTTTAGTAAACTGATTTGTGTAAAAATATTACTTTTGAATGAAATTAAATTTCAAATGGGTTTATTATATAACTAATAAAATAATTTTAGATATAAATTGAAGTATGACTTCATGAAAGGAGATTGAGACGAAATCCCTAACAATGACGGTATCCTTAGACTAAGGGTAAATCAAGTACTTAAATATGTGTGACAAATATACATACACCCAATATAAGTAAATATTGTGTGTAAAACAATAATAGGTAATCCAAACATATTAATAGTATAACATAATCAAGAAGTAGACATTTAACACAAAGAATTTAAATTGGGTTAAGATGTTCCCTTACAAAAATTAGACTACCTAAGGGCATCACTTTAAAATCAGAAAATGAGTTGATGAGATATAAAAAAGGTATATCATAACCTGGACATTAAACTTACAAAAATAAGGATATATAAGAACATATCCCAACATTAAGAAGTTTTAAATTGAATGACCTTACAAAACGAATTATTTTAAAATAGTGGAGGGTGAGAGGATCCTTTACCGATTTTGGGTAATTTTCGAAATGTACACCCCATGAAAGTAGGGTCATACAATGAAGATATAAATACCCATAAATTAAATTATATTACACAAAGAATAAAATTATGGGTATTAAATATACCATACAAAAGAAAATAGTGTTAAATGTAGCATGAATCTCATGGGAATAAAAATTGAGATAAAAACCCCTTACCTTATTGTAATAAATTGAGTCATATGACTAGAAGATAATAAGAACCAAATGAATCACATTATACCATGAATATAGATAGAATCATTATAATATATATCAAATTTGATTACACAATACACCAAATGCAATAAATAATTGGCCAACATTGGAAATCTCATGGAATTAAAAGTGAGATAAGAAATCCCCAAACATCAAGTCCGAATTTTCTTGTTCATTTCTTTAAAATCATGAATAAAAAACATTGGTCAATTTATAATTTATTAAAAACCTCTTTTAAAGTTTATTATTCAATTCATATAACATATTATCATGTTATAATAATTAGTTAATTATGTGATTTCATATTATATGTTTTGTCGATGTCCAGTACATGAGTCAACAATGAACTTGTTTGAAGCGAATTGTCCACGTAGTTATAAATACATCATCTCCGGAATTGTGTTCCTGATTTTAATATCATATATATCCAGTATATATTTATTTAATAATATTCCATAATGTGTGTACAAAGGAAATTAAATGTACTGTTCATGGAGACGGTAGGCCGTACGTACGCATGAATGCTACTTTCATATTTTTTGTCATATAAATGGACTTTAAAACTAAATGTGACATAGATATATTATAACTACAATATAATATATATTTTATATAGATAACATATGTTAATTACATACATTATTTATAAATTCCATGTTTGTCATGAACGAGTAAAATCACTTTATGGGTGGTAGTCCACACTTCCTCATATGAAAATATCGCATTAGCACCACATGCAAAGCAGAAAGGTATGTTTTAAATATAAAATATAGAAGCATAGTGGGGAAATAAATATAATAAATATCATATATAAATATATTTCAATCATAATTTCCACCATGGTAGGTGTTAAAAAAATATTGATAAAATATATTGGTAAAAACATATAGCGTGTTTTCAGGAAAAAATATATATCAAAAGATTGACACTTGTTTATATCCAATTTCACTGTGAAATTAATTCCAATGACCACCATTGGATTAAATTGTAAAAATATATTTTAACTACACTTTAAACCCTATTAAAAATACAATTTTTCCATATCAATAAATTAAATTAAAAGGAGGTTTTGAATTAAAATATAAAATTTTCACTATTCATTAAAAAATGATCTTGATCCAAAAAATAACAAAAAATTACACAAAGTTTATTTTGATCTCCCGATTCAAAAGAACTATTTTATTTTGACAAATATAACATTTAAAATTGACAAAAGTAGTTTTAAAAAGGGTTCACCATTAAAAGGAGATTAATCCACCTTTTAAAGAATACAATAATGTTTATGCTTAAATTTGGAGTCATTCACATTTTAAGCATCTATCATTTATTGGTTAATTGTCAAAATATTTAACAAACATATATAATCATTTTGTAGTTAGTTATGTTCATTCCTGTCATTACAATGGCTAGGTGATAACTAGCAATTAAAATATTATTATTATATTATTACTGTGCAACGTAAAATTTCAAAGAAACTCGTTGTTGCGTATTGGGTACGCCATCGAATATACCATACCCTTACAATTAATAATAATATTTAATTCATAAATATTAATAAATATGAAAATTTCATAATCGTTATTTACCTGATATGTTACAATATGTGTGCATCATTTGACATTCATAGTAATATTTAACCATGTCACATTAACTAGGTATTCATTTAACATGTAATAGAAGAGAAAATGTGATTGGATCGTGTTTTAAAAAACCATATGGGTGACCTAAATAGGTAGTGGGCATCAAATGGATGGAACATATTTTATTAACCATGAAACCAATCTATTCTCAAGGGATTTAGTGATCTGCAAATTCATATATTAACATGTTAAATTCTTGAAGCCCTTTATTATTCCTCTAACACAATGGTATCACAGACATAGGGATCCATGTGAATATTCTTAGTGAATTACATTCCTCCATAGAGATGTTGTAATGGGATATGGGGTCACCATTCTATGATATTTCATTTTAAAAAATCATTTTTCATTCTTTCCCCTAAATATTGATTTATATTCTCTCTTCTCCTTGGAAATGACCAGAGTTCCAGAAATACATGGAATGATCTTTATATTCTGGAATGATATAATGTAATTACATCTAAATTTATGAGGAAACGAATGATGCGAATAATATTTTTTTAATTATAATTTTTGAATTTTCCTAGATCATCCCACGATGATGGATCCTAATATGTATTTCCAAACCAATCTTATACAATAGAATATTATATTCCTTATATATTCTCCCTTGATTACTAATGTGGTATTTTGTATATGATTCTATGGATCGTTGTTGTGTGATCATGATTTTTCTTGAGAACCTTATAGTGGGGAATTAATATTCTTATGGTGTGATGTTAATAACAGTGTTATAGAAATTTTATAGAAATGGAAGATAAGAAATGGTTTTGCATGTGTATAATTCCAATGAGTCCAGTTTTGAAAATACATGATATTTTGTGTGAATTTTCCTTGAGATCTCTATTAATATAATATTCTTATCCCTCTATGTTTCTCATATGACCTTTGTTGGTATTAAATTATTTTTCATGTGAATACCCTTATACATTTATTGATATTTATAATATATATGTGTGTGTGTGCGGATGATAGAAATTTAATTTCTGGTTTCAATGTCACATGTGAAACCTCAATCTATTTTTAATCATTTTGAGGCTTAACATATACAACATGACACATGGTGATTATGGTGTTGTATTAAATGGATGATAAATTGTATAAAATTCCCAAGGTCTAACTTAAGGCTGACATTAGAGTTCTAACATACATGTATACTGACCTGATATAATTAGTGTAGTATGACCGCCATGTGTATTGACGTGAGTAATTATGTAACTGTGGTATAATATAAGTATTACATTGTCCTCATGATGTTGATTGATAATCATGGAAACAAAAGATAATTTTCTCTCTATCATGGAACTACAAGGTTTTTGGGATCCTGGTTAGTTCATGGTGACCATACATATTATTTTTTACATGTTCAATTACCTTCATATTATTTCATAATATTGTATATAATTTTATCAATTATGTAAGGATTCATTGGTAGTTTCTGACATGATTAATACTCACACTTGGGATAATAAAGACAGTGAATGTGAATAATTATATTCTAGGATCCCATCATGGGAAAGGGCACTATGTTGGGTGGTGGAGGTTTTAGAATTGGATTGTGAATGGGGTTATGATGGAAATTGTGAATATTGTTATGAATTCTATTATTATATTCCAAAAGTTTTATATTTTTAAGATGATATATAATTTGGGGGTTTGTAGTTTATTTTTATTCTATGTAGATTTGAAATATTTTTATGTTGTATTCCTCCATTTTTTATTATAAAATTTTGTTAATTATTTCATGTTTTATTTTTTTCCTCGTAGATACACCATGGGAGACGTTTCACGATATTCCTATACAAGCCCTCACTATAATTCAATAAACTATTGTATATTATGAGGCACACATGAGGTTATAAGATACCCAATACTAGACCATATAATTTGGGTTGGAGAAATAAAAAATTCATGAAAAGAATCTTTTTTAAATTGCATGTGATTTTAGGGTTTTACAGAACGAATATTAGATATTCTGGACACTAGTAGTTTGTTAAACATGTTCTATGTTATGTAATGTGTAGTTGAAATCCGAGTTTCCATGGAAAGTAGATCAATATTTAAGATTTTGAAATTACAAATATAGTATAATTTTATGTATTGTTGTACAACTATGTTTCATGGTATTTGCGTCAATTCCCACATCATGAGTAATAATGTAGGTTTATCTTCCATACAGATGATTTATTTTTATTAATAAGGGATTTATTAATTAAGCACATTTTATAATATATGTTATGTTTCACATAGATATATTGTATTAGATATACAATTATCTCAGCCTGAGGATGCTATAATTCATTATATGTGCATTTCTGTGAGTAACATATTGCTACTTGAGATTGGAGTCTTAAGCCTTGTGTACTATAAATCATTATGTATTATAAACATTGTAAACCTCTTAGGATGGGACTCTTTTTAGTGTTAGTAATGTTTATATCTTTTTAATTATATGCTAGTATTTTTATATTGGTTTTTAATGATGTTATAAGGTGTTTTATATGAAATGTTAGATAATAATTCATCAATGTGATCTTATGGTACCACCGAGGGAAGCATGTCAGGATGATTCAATAATGGTATATTATCATAAAACACCCCCAGATGTACCGTAGAATGTAGGTGAGCCTGATCATGCAATCATAATATAAATCTGGAAGTGGGACTACTTCAAGAGGGATTCATTTAACTAATATCAATTTCGGGTGGAGGATACCATGTGGTCCAGCCATATGGGGTAACTTTTCTCAAGATTTCTAATAACTTCATCAACCAACATTCATGGTCACCAGAGACCCCATGATGTTAATGAATAGATGGATATCATTGAGGATATTTTTTATTTTTTTGATAATAAGAGTGTGGGACAAGTGAAATTGGATATATATATACAGTAGGGATGGACGAGGAGATGGTTGATAATAATGATCAAAGCTATGTTACATAATGTTCAATCTTAGGATACCATAAAGGAATAATTTTTTGAGGACTTATTCCTACAAATATTTACATTGGATAGATCTGAGGTGTTCTTAAACCTTTTATAGGGATTATTATGGTGATTTATAACTTATCACATTTTATATAGATGTTTCATTTTTTATCATCATTAGAATAGTAATGAGGCACACAATACCCATAAAATTGATCCTGGATTTCAAAAAGATTTGAGGTGAAATATGAGGTTCTTTGACAATGAAACATACTCATATGTTTTTCAAAAGGACCAAAAAATGGGGAGGGTTTAATGGACGATAATTTTATAGGTAATCAGTGATAGATGTTATGAAATCTTTTCTATTTCTATTCAAGATATCCATCATTTGACCTTCCTTAGAATATTGGGATGATATAGTCTAAATGTAAGTGGATATGATAAAATAATAATATAATTTCGGAAATTGTATGTGGATTTAGTGTTTGAACGATATCTCGAAAGTAGTTACAATCTCAATAGAGTTTGGTGAAACAAGTGAACCAGGGATCCTTGGCTAAATGTTGTCGATATAAGGCATGTAGAGTCTATGGAGTATATAATACTATAAAAAATGACAGTGAGGGTCCATTTATAGTATGAGGTATGGTATTTATTTTGTTAATAATCTCTACTAAATTATTTTATATATGATCTTCTTATTCTTATATATCATCTCTAGTAGTTTTCAATATAGGTTTTTATATAATGATTTTACATAAATGTTCATCTATTGATAATTTTATTGCAAAGTGTAAAGAGTTCAAATACCTCAATTATAGTATTCCAAATCACTTGGATACTATATTTGATTGAATAAGGATAAAATAAAAGACATTACAAAAGAATTAATAGTTAAATATTCTTGGTAAACTACATATATTCCCAAATATCATATTACTTTGTATAATGAAATATATAATAATGTATTTTCACTGAAAAAAATTCTTTCATCATGAATATACTTACATATATGTCGTTATATATTTCCTTAAATCCTTGAGAAAGGAAAAATAAGATATGGGTGAATGAAAATTTAGAGAAAGAGAATGTGTATAATGAAATCTATCGCAAAATGAAGATGGAATAATTAATATCATAGATGTAACTTAGAATCAAATAATAAAATATAAATATAATGTATGATTGAAAATTATCAATGTATATTTTAACTATTAGGAAAATTATATAAGAATTATTAATAAATTTCATGATGATGGATTTTATATTGTTAGACATCATAAAATTACAGTTCTGGGATTCTACTAAGAAATCTTACATACATGGGTAAGGCCTTGTCTAAAAACCCGTCATTTATTGCATCATGGGAAAAAATAAAGAAACCATGGGATATATATTTCTACACCCCAACAATCACTTAATATGTATAATTGATTAATAAGATGAATATAAAATACAACATAATAAATATTCTTTAATAATGAAGAAAATTATATTAGAATAAATAGAATATACAATGTAAATAATTTATATTTTCAAAATAATGATAAACCATCAAGTAAAAGAATAGTAATTTTATGATTGTAATATATCCCTACCATAGTATAAGTTAAAGAAAATATTTTTTTCTTTTTATGAATAGAAATACACTAAAAATTACATTTGAATCAATTTTAAGGGAAAAAATACATTGAAAATAAATTATAAAAAATAAAAAATTATATAGTGTTATGAAAAAAATTAGTGGTTATAAAAATGGTAACTAGTAAATTACTCTTTAATTCATGGATTGGTGATGATGATTAGAAATTCCATTCATGATGAGTACTTTAAAATTAATATTTATTCATCTCTTTTATAGAAAATTCACAAGTACCTCATTTCAAAAATATCAAGAATATTATAATGAAAAATTAATATAAAATGTTGTTCATGGGTACAAATTAATTAAATCAATTATATTATAATTTATAAAAAAATTATTGGATACATTTAAATGAAAATATTTCATTGAAGGAAAATATTCTAAATCAAATATAAACTAATGTTTCTTTTCTAAAACACAATTTTTAAATATATTGATTACTTAAACTGAGGATATATAATGTAGAATATTTATATTTTATAAATAAAAATATTTTAATATATAACAATTTTTTGTGTTGATGGTATCATATAATTCTCACAGTAGATACATAAACATAAATAGTTTTGAATAATGACACAATTTTGTAATAGACCCTTACAACTTAGGTAACATTCAAATAAAAACACCATGGTTTAAATCATTAGAATTATAAAATTAAAAACCATTAATTGAAATTACCCATGATATATAATTTCAATGTACTAGTTTATACACCTAATAAATATATATAGGTTCATAACATTAAATATGTATCAACGTATCAAAATTGATATATGGAACTCGTACTTCAAGCACGACTTGCTATGAAAGAACTCTGAACTCCTGAATATTAAATATATTTTTTCTCAATAAATATACAAATATTTTAAATAAATATAATATAATATCTATTTCAATTATAATATGTCAATAAATAATTATTAATAATTCCATATTCAAATCAATATTTTCATGTATTAACTACATATAATTTTAATGGACTTTCAGTTTGGATGTTATTAAACATATACATTCATAATCATTAAATAATTTTAAAAAATTTAGTTGTGATGACAATATCACTTATATTAATTACATAAATATTTAGGATCATCCATAAAAGGTAGTGATAGAAAAAGAATTTTCACCACTGAAGGAGATGGTTTTTCGTAGGTATGCATGAACATTGTTTACATTTTCCAATAAAAAAGATTGATAGATATTATATTTTAATTAAATAATGATAATAAATTCATTAATAACATATATTAAAATAAATAAATCCTAATTACCATCATATTTAAATGAAAAAAAATTATATCACTTCATGAAGGTGGTTCCCACACATATGTAAGTGCGACATTTTCCATTTCATACAGAATTGGAAGGTACGAATGTAACACCCCGAGAATTTATGAAAAATATTCTTTTTAATTTCATTGACGTCTTATGTTGTACGCTACATCAAAATGAGCTTGCACTACAAACATCCCTGACTTTTCTTGCATTACATGCAATCGTGACCTTCCAGGATAGTGTATGTCGTCTACAATACTGGGTTTCACAAAACAACGATATGTTATATAAAATACCCATTATGAATAGTAATACACAATTTCTGAAATTATATTTTTCAAAATGGACTTCATTTTTTGATTCAAAATATCGAAATTATACTAGGGTGAAATTATGGTATTTTTCTGAAAACATTCAATTTTTTATGAATAGTGAAAACACTAGGTAACTATTTAAAAACCGAATTTTTATTTAAATAATTATTTATTTTATTTAAACTTATTTTAGGTCCAAATTGATACCGAGTACCTATATAAGATCAATGTAATTCATTTCAGTAATTTTATAATAATTTTAGTTATATAGAAATATATTGATGTTTTCACCGTCTTTTACCCATTTCCTAGGAGAATATGCAAATCTACATAAATCATATTTTTACCGCTTCTGTGAGGGGAATTTCCAAAATCCTAGAGACACGGTTAATATCAGGGACTAAAATGTGGTTCAATGAGATGAATTTTTTCGGTGAATAGTAACTTTTTACTTGTATTTACCACGGTTAAAAGTTAATAGGGTAATTAAAGGGAAAAATAATAATATTATTACCCTAACACATGCCCTAATTCTATTAGATAAGTGTAATTCGACCGAAAACAAGCTTAGGAATATAATTTGACCATTTAGGTCCACTTGGATTAGATTAGGACATTTATTATTAATTTATTTAAAGAAGGGTTAACATAGTTAAAATCAATGTTTAATAAAGAAATCATTTTTAATATAGAGTAATGCATAAGATAAATTCGAATATAAATATTCATTATAATGATAAAACGATTTCCTACATAATGGTATTTTATTTTTAATTTTTAGACATAATATAATTTCTGTTACTAATGACACAATGGTGATGCCGTAATTACCTAAATAATGAAATATTAAAATAATTGATATTATAAATACCCAAATAAATGTAATTTGAGACTTTTAGGAAATAAACTAATTTTCAAGGTTAATATGGCATGTTATTATTGCATTAATTGTCTTTTTTTGAACTAATCATGCTGTTATGATTTTCACAGAAATCCATTACCAAATATTGTCAAAATTGATATAAAATAGTTTTTAAAACAAATATTATATTATTAATTGTTATTTTATTCATAAAAATATAAGGTTCGTCCAAATAACTTTGATAAGGATATATATATTAATAATTAACCACTTGGGGTTCTTTTTTCTTGTTATAATATGTTTATTAACCATATAGTGTAAGAAAACAAAAATACACAGTAAAAGTTAAATTATTTAACTTAGAGTTAAATATAAATGATAAGGATAAAATAGTAACCTAAACTTGTATAAAACCTATTGGTTGAGATAATTAGGACCCATCCCCACTTTATCTTTGAAATAAATCAATTTAAATCTATTAAAAACCGAATATGACTTTATTACAAAATAATATTTTAAGTTTTCCCAAAGGTGCCTCTCTCCTCCCTTATAAAAAGGGCACCCCTACCCTCTTCTATTCACACCCTTTTGAGCCCTGAAGCTCGGCCAAAACCTGACCATTTCTTTTATACACTTCCTTAGAAACATTTTGGAGGTTCTTTTCTACTTAAAAGACCAACTCTACTTCCCTATGAAGAAGATTAAAGGAGGTGCGTTGAGGAAGAGGTAATCTCATCCACCGACTCTTTCAAGTGTTTTTCTTCTTCTTCTTCATCTTCATTAGTTGTTTATTTATAAAGTAATAACATCAGTATTAATTATATAATTATATGTTATTATAAATATGAATAAACCCTATTTCACCTTCTATCCATCTTACAGGAAACGAAATCACCGCGCGTGCGTACGTACGGAATACCGTCTCCACGCCATAGTGTATTCTGTTTTGGACCACCACTTTACTTGGATGGGTATAATGGTGTAAATAAATAACTATATATGACTATTGTAAATTTATATTGATTATGAAATATTATACAGACACTTCAATACAATTACATGATCATGGGAATGGTGTCATCGCTCCTGCGTACATACGGACTACCATCTCCACGACGCGATGAGATTCATTCTCCATGTTAACCATTCATGAATGATTATAAAGTATATATATAATAGGTAATAATGAAATATATGAAATAATAATGATACTGGATTTATGTATACATATATATTAATGTCATCTACTTAATTCCATTCAATTTAATATGGAAATGAAAACAGCGTTCAAGCGTACGTACGACCAACCGTCTCCATGAACGGTGTATTTCATTCCATTTATCAATCTATCATATATATACATATATGCTGAATAAATATTATGTATTAATCATGTTTTACATTATGGAATTATGTAAATCAGGATATAAGAAATAATATCAATAACAACAAGTCAAAACACATATAATAAAAGAAACGATTTTACCCAAATCGCTACTTTTACATAGAATTTACAAAAAATGGGTAATATGAAGTCATAAGTAAACCATATATGATATCATAACAATGAATATGATTATATTATAAGTCAATGACATTATTTAAATCATTATACTGGAGGTTCAGCAATATACGAAGCATATTGAACAGAAGGTAAGGGCTAATTATTACAATCTCGTTCTGATCTGAGATTGTTTATTCGTAAGTATTTACAGGGGTTAATGTTATCATCCATGTACATGTTTTCTAAAAGTGTTTTTATGTATGTTTAATGTCCTTTTTACTAATTTATTGACTTTTACTACAAGGTATATAAGTAATCATTCTTTTACGAGGTACTTTTTGACTTTTTTGGCGAAAGTACTAGAATAATGTTTTTTAACTTATATGACATGAACGGATTATTACAGTTTTATAAAGCCTTATTTTCATGAATATTACTCTATAATATTTCATGAATATTTTCATCAAAATCATTTTCCTTTAAAATTTCATGGCATTTTGTGAAAAGAAAATTTTTTTCCACAAGAATTTATCTCAATTGTTCAATCAAAACAATTTTACATCTAAGATGACAATATTTCAAATGTGTATGTTTCAAGTATAATGTCTCTATGATTTACAAGGTTTCACTTCTCTTATGATAAAATGATATCTATTTATTTTATATGGATTATGTTATGATGGGATGATGTTTATGAAACCCATTTTATTCTTTGTGTTATGATGAATGATTTATGATTATTTTGTGGCACAAGTAAGAATGATTTCATTATGAGATGGGTGGGAACTATATATCCTTCCAATGAATTAGGTAAAGATTTATATCTCATGAGATAGACATGGCTGTAATAGTAATTTAAACTGGTTCAGTAATACAGGACTGGAATGAGCAGTGAACTCGATTCAGAATGGGACTTTGTCCACTGAGATGGTCTTGGCAGAAATGCCTTGGCTACAATGGAAATCATAACATGTGATTAATGGTTTCCACAATTACATGTTTTATTCCCATGTTATTTTATCATGATTAATGTTTCTTTATGATCTATTCCTTATGTACTGCCATGTTTTATGTCATTGCCCAAGATTTTAATGTTTAAACATTACGTTCACTTTTTATTAGTTCAAATGTATATGATTTATTTTATTTTATCCATGATTACCCTTACTGGGCATTTGAGCTCACCCTTTAAATGTTTTCTTTTCCCTATGATTTAAAGAAAGTTCTTAGGTAAGAAAACCAAAAGGGGAAGATCTTTATGGGATATGTTGAAGATCTTTCACCATGATTATAAGATTACGATCTGAGTTTCCAAAGACACAAAACTTTTACGTTCCTTTGGTGTTTGTTTTTGTTATGTAGTAAGTATTCTGCAAAAGTAATGTAATTTCCATGTACGTCAAGATTTGGGTGTCTACAGTAGGTATCAGAGGCAAAGGAGGTAGGAATGAATCCGATCCTTGGGAAATCTCACATGTGAACGTTGGACAAATAGTGGCTCTCTGCCCAAGGGCTTCATGAGGAAATGGCTACCATTGGGGATGGTGGTGTGTACCATCCAGGGGGTGTAGCCACTCATGGAGTGCCCTGATAGGTATCAATTATAGTCCACTGGAAGTAATTCTAGACTGCTATAGTTTTTATCAGAAGAAAGGTTTAGTTAACTTTTGGAAACTAGGATGCGAAAACTTTAGTGAGGTCCCTACATATATTTCTAAGGTATGTCTAGGGATGTCCCTATGGTTATGTATAATTATAGGTTATAGTCCTAGAATTATGGTAATAATAGGAGAATTAAACCTATTATGTTATATATCAAAGGTACTCCCCCTTTATTATGTTGTTTTCCCTAGCATGATTTTTGCCTCACACACTATTCTTTTTGAATTTTAGACAATGGATGGAACCTGAAGGAACCGTATTGATCAATGTAATAGGAAAAGCAATGATTTTCCTCCTGAAAAAAAAATGTTATGGATGATGGAGTGCAAACACTTATTGCTATACTTACGCAATCTATGAATCATTCTGGACTTCTGAATGAGCAGAGAAGGGAACAATATTCTATTGAGCCCTTCATGAGGCAACACCCACCTTCTTTCAATGGGTCTTCTGATCCAGTTGTTGTTGAACAATGGATCAGTACCATTGAAAAGATATTTTCCATACTTCGTTGTTCGAAACATGATAAATTCATTCTAGCTATTTACCATTTAGAAGGTGAAGCAGTCCAGTGGTGGAATCTAATTAAGAATACAAGGCCCTAAGATGAAATTGAATCCATGGAATGGGACGAGTTCATGAACTTGTTTTTCAGTATGTTCTTCCCTCGTATTCTTCGAACAAAGATTGAAAAGGAGTTACTTGAGCTTAAGCAAAAGGATGATGAATCTGTTGGTATAGACGAAGAAAATTTTACAAGGAATGCAAGGTATGCATATGGATTTATCATCGAACCTGAAAGTAAAGTTGATCGATTCTTCAGTGGCTTAAAACCATGTCTTTGAAGGGCATTAGCTATAAGAGACTTCATTAGCTATGAAGAAATTGTGGGTTGCGCTATCAAGGTAGAAATGGAATTTGGTGATATATATATATGTCATGGTTTAAACAAGAAACAAAAGATGGAGTTCAAGTAGAAATCTCAGAACAATGGTCAAAAGAAGATGAATGTTTATTTATGCTCAAAGTGTGGAAAGTAGCATGGTGGATATTGTCTTAAAGGGACTAGAAAATGTTTTAAGTGAGGAAAAGAAGGTCATCGAGCATCTTAGTGTCGATGTAATGGAAAAAGGTTTTCTAATGATGTGAATAAAGAAAAGACTGTAGAGAACGTGCCACCAACACTTCAATGCTTCATGTGCAATGAAATGGGGGAATTAGGCTAATCAATTCCCTAATCCAAGGGTTAATGATGATCGACATGATCAACCACGTAAGGAAAAGGAAAATGGGAAGTCACATGAGATCACCATTGGTGATTTTGAATATGACAACGATGTGGTGGAATAATTAAGTGTTTATATAACGGGATTCCAAAATAATGTTGTATATAGTATTGTCGAATATTGGAATATTTATGTATTGGTCTATTGTGGTTTTCAATAATTTTATGGTACCAATAACCATGGAAAGTGATTGAGATATTTTTGGAAAGAAGATGATATGCGCATAATGAAGGGATAAGGAGAAAATGAAATGTTTGACAGTATTCATGAGCTCATGATGATATAAGGAAAAAGTTATATCATGGTTTGAGTATATATAATTTTTGGATTTTGGTATGTGGAAAGAGTTAACTTTTGACAGCATTCATGTTTTCACTAAGATTCAATGGGTATTCATTTTTAAAAGAATACATGATTAAGGTATTCACATGTTTGGAATGTGACCAACAAGATATATCTTATATGGGGGAAAATGATGGTATTCACATGCTCGATAGACGACATTTCTAGTAATCGTTTTCTTTATACTAAAATATTGGACATAAGTATTTTGGATATGACTAAAGATTTGAATGGATTATGTTAGACATAAGTTAGTATTGATTAAGGCTATAACGTTTTCATTATTATTAATGGAATGTTATAATAATGTAGTTTTAGAAAAAGGACAACCTACAGGATGAGTGACAACTCGTCATGTCGGACAAGGATGTAGGAATCGAACCCACAACCAATGTGCGCCTTGCCTTTATCGCCTATCACTAGCCTACAGGAAGTCCCTGGTTAATAGAAACTAGTTTTATTTTATTAAGTGCTATGATAGATGAATTATAAGTCTATTTTAGAAACCATATACGATTAATCTCAGCATAGATGGACTTCTATATATTTAATAAATTGTGCTAAACGTTTTGCAATAAAAATATATGGAATGACCGATAATTCTATCGTATAATCTACTTACACTTCACAGAAGACAGATTCAACTTAATTTCTTTAAGAGATGAAATGGAAATTGTTCCAGGCATGAGAAATGGTGAGATTGTACAAAAATCAAGTACATAATTCTTTTAATTCAACAATTCTTCAACATTAAGGAAATGATCTTGAATACAAAAAAAACTATTGTCCTAGTGCCATCATATCTGATGAATCAGATTGTACCTTAGATCATCACACATTTATGGCTTTGTGATTGTTGGCTTTTTCATAGCCATGTTCTCTACCACTCTCCATCAGAACATGATGGTTAGATTTCTCTTCCATATCCATATTTTCACCTATGTTATCCTACGTGGAATCCCAGTGATTAGTTAATTTTGGTAACCGTTACATTTCATACATTAGTTTTTAAAGATAAGTTTTGGTATTCCTTTTTATGATTTGGGTTTCTATTAAAGAACTTTTGAGTAGTAAACCATTTATAACGCCGAAGAATTTCGAGGGAGAAATTCCTTTTAAGGGGGGTAGAATTTAACACCCTGAGATTTTATGAAAAATATACTTTTTAATTTCATTGATTTCTTGTGTTGTATGATACACCAAAAGGAGTTGTCACTACATGCATCCTTGACTTGGATTGCATTACACACAATCGTGACCTTCCACAATAGTGAATGTTGTACGCAATACCGAGTTTCACTAAACAACGATAAGTTATATAAATGTGCCGTTATGAATAGTAATACACACTTTTTCAAATTTTATTTTTCAAAATGGTCTTCATTTTTGGATTCGGAATATCATAATTAGACTAGGGTGAAATTTTGGTATTTTTCTGAAAACTTTCAATTTTTGATAAATAGTGATAACCCTGGGTTACTATTTAAAACCCGATTTTTATTTAAATAATTATTTATTTTATTTAAATTTATTTTATGTCAAAGTTGATACATAATACCTATTTTTGTTCAATGTAATTCATTGTATTCATTTTAAAATAATTTTAATTATATAAAAATTTCATGGAACTTTTCACCGTCTTTTACCCACCTCCTAGGAAAATTTGAAAATTTACATAAAACATATTTTTACCACTTCTGTGAGTGGAATTTCAAAAATCTGAGGCACACGGTTAATATCAACGACATAATGTGGTTCAATGATATGAAATTTGTTTTGGTGAATAGTAACTTTTTTACTTTTATTTGTCATAGTTAAAAGTTAGAATGGTAATTAAGGGTAAAAATGATATTATTATTACCATAACACATGTACTAATTATATTGGATAAGTGTAATTCGACCAAAAAAACCTTAGGAATAAAATATTACCATTTAGGTCCACATGGATTAGATTAGGACATTTATTATTAATTTATTTAAAGAAGTGTTAAAATAGTTAAAATCAAAGCTTAATAATGAAATAATATTTAATATAAAGTTATACATAAGATAAAGTCGACTATAAATATTCATTAGAATGATAAAAAAATTTAATACCTAATGGTATTTTATTTATAATTTTTATACCTTTAATAATATATGTTATTTATGACACAATGGTGATGCAGTAATTACATAAATAATGAAATATTAAAATAATTGATGTTATAAATACCAAAATAAATGTAATTCGAGACTTTTTATAAATTACAAAAATTTTATAGGTTAATATGACATGTTAGTATCGAATTAATTAACTATTTTAGAACTAATCATGCTGTTATGAGTTTTACAAAAATCCATTACCAATTTGTGTCAAAATTGACATAAAATTGTTTTTAAAACAAATATTTTATTATTAATTTTTATTTTACTCCTAAAATTATGAGGTTCGGCCAAATAACTTTGACAAGGATATATATATTAATAATGAACCACTTGGGGTTATTTTGGATTTTTATAGTAAGTTTATTAATCATACAGTGTAAAAACAAGACACAGTAAATCTTAAATTATTTAACTTAGAGTTAAATATAAATGATAAGGATAAAATAGTAACCTAAACTTTTCCAAAACCTATTGGTTGAGAGGATTCCGACCCATACCCTCTTTAACTTCTAAATAAATAAATTTGGATCTATTAAGAACCGAATATGTCTTTATTATAAAATAATACTTTATGTTTTCCCAAAGGTGCCCCTCACCTCCCTTATTAAAAGGGAACCTCTTCCCTCTTCTCTTCACACCCATTTGAGCCTTTAAGTTCGGCCAAACCCAGATAATTTCTCTTCTCCACTTCCCTAGAATCATCTTTGTGGTTCTGTTCTTCTCAAAAGACCATCTCTACTTCCATAAGAAGATTTTTAAAGGAGGTGAGCCGAGGAAGAGGTAATCTCTTCTACCGACTCTTCCAAGTTTCTTTCTTCTTCTACTTCTTCTTCTTTAGTTGTTTAATTATAAAGTAATAACATCAGTATTAATAATATAATGATATGTTATTATAAATATGAAACAACCCTATTTCAACTTCTATCCATCCTACGGAAGACGAAATCACCACGCATGCGTACGTACGGAATATTGTCTCCACGCCGTGGTGTAATCTATTTTCGACCACCAGCTTACATGGATTGATATAATGGTGTAAATAAAAAATTATATATTATTATTGTAAAGTTATATTTATTCTGAAATATTATACATACACTTCAATACAATTCTACGATCAATGGAATGGTATCATCGCTCGTGCGTACGTACGGACAACCGTCTCCACGACGCAATGAGATTCATTCTCCAGGTTAACCATTCATGAATGATTATAAAGTATATATATATAATAAGTAATCATGAAATGTATGACATAATAATGATACTGGATTTATGTATATATATATATATGTATGTCATCTACTTAATTCCATTCAATTCAATAAGGAAAGGAAAATAGAGTTCATGCCTACGTAGGGCCTACCGTCTCCAGGAATGGTGTATTTCATTCCATTTATCGGTCTATTATATATATATATGTATATGTTTAATATATATTACATATAAATCATTTTTTACATTCTGGAATTATATAAATCAGGATATAAGTAATAATATCAAGATCAACAAGTCAAAACACATACAATAAATGAAACGATTTTACCCAAATCGCTGCTTTTACATCGAATTTACAAAAAACAGGTAATATAAAGTCATAAGTAAACCATATATGAAATCATAACAATGAATATGATTCATTAAAAAGTCAATTACATTATTAAAATCATCATACATGAGGTTCAGATACATACAAAGCATGTCTAACATAAGGTAAGGGATAATTATTACAATATCATTCTTATTTCAGATTGTTTATTCGTAAGTATTTAATGGGGTTATTGTTATCATCCATGTAAATGTTTTATAAAAGTGTTTTTATGTATGTTTAAAGTCCTTTTTACCCATTTTTTACTTTTAATACATGGTATGTAAGGAATCATTCTTTTAGAAGGTACTTATTGACTTTTCTGGAAAAAGTAAGAGAAGAATGTTTTTTTAACTTATATGACATTAACGAAATTTTACGGTTTTATAAAGCCTTAATTCCATGAAGCTTACTCTATAAGATGTCATGACTATTTTCAACAAAATGCTTTTATTTTAAAACTTTATGGTATTTTGTGAAAAGAAAATGATTTTAAATAAGAAATGATATTCTCCTCAAGAATTTACCTCAAGTGTTCTATCAAAACCATTTTCCATCTAAGATGACAATATTTCATATGTGTATGTTTCAAGTATAATGTCTCTAGGATTTTCATTGTTTTACTTCTCTTATGATGAAATTACATCCATTTATTTTATATGCATTATGTTATGATGGGATGATGTTTTTGAAAACCATTTTATTCTTTGGGTTATGATGAATTATTTATGTTTATTTTGTGGCAAAAGTAAGAATGATTTAATTATGAGATGGGTGGGACCAATATCTACCTCCAATGCATTGGGTAAAGATTTATATCTCATGAGATAGACATGGCTGGAATGGAAAGTTAAACCAGTTCAGTAATACAGGACCGGAATGAGGAGTGAACTCGATTCAGAAAGGGACGTTGTCCACTAAGATAGTCTTGGAAGCAATGCCTTGCCTACTATGGAAATCTTAAAAGGTGCTTAATGGTTACCACAATTAAATGTTTTCTTCCCATGTTATTTTATCATGATTAATGTTTCATTATGATCTATGCCTTATGTACTTCCATGTTTTATGTCATGCCCAAGATTTTAATGTTTAAACATTATGTTCATGTTTTTTATTTAAAATGTATATGATTTGTTTTATTTTATCCATGCTTACCTTTACTGATCATTTTAGCTCACCATTTATATGTTTTCTTTTCCCTAGGATTTAGGCAATGTTTTTAGGTAAGAAAACCAAAAGGGGAAGATCGTTATGGGAGATGTTGATGATCTTTCACCATGATTAGAATATTACGTTCCAAGTTTCCAAAGACACTAATCTTTTAAGGTCATTTGGTGTTTGTTTTTGTTATGTTTTGATTATTCCACAAATGTAATGTAATTTCCTTGTACGTCAAGATTTGGGTCTCTATAACGAAGATATATATTATATAGAATATATATATAAGGCCCCAAACTTATATATTATATAATCTTGAGTTATGTTAATAATTAACATTGATGATATTTTCCTCTTAATAACATTAGATAATTAGGCCATAACTCACACATAACACCTTAAATAAAACAAAGTAGAAACGTAAACTCACTACCCATTTTTTGATTAAAAAAATTAAAAATAAATATTGTTTCATTCCATGTTTAATCATCACATCTTTAATTATGATTACATTTCTTTCTCAATCCTCCATTAATTCCTATGAATATCATTTTAAAACATAGGATGAGCATAAAAAACATAGTAATAGATACAAAATAAGAAAAACTATTCATCTTGGGACAACATTTAGAGCATGAATACTTTATCATAAGGCAATGGATATATTTAAGAAGTATTAAATACTCTTAACTGAATATACGCTCATTTAATAACCTTTTGTAATAGAAATTTTACCATAAAACCCAAAAAATGACATGTAACAAATAAAGGTAACATGGGAGATAATACTACATAAATGGAATAACCATGCGCTCGACTTCCAAATATATAACTCCTAAAAATGGAATATCCATATGTCTGATATCCATACATGTCAATCTTATAAATGGAATAGCCATATGATCGACTTCCACACCCAACTAATTAAATGTTTTAATTTAACCACCCATCCTTGGTTTATCAAAGAACAACCTGTATTTGGTTTATCACATTACCACACATCTTTTTTTTATCATGTAATAATTTTTCTAATTTCAAATTACAATTATATAATCATAAGTCATAAAAATTTCAACTATCAACATTTCACTCATAAAATTTATTTGGAAATAACATGAAATCCATTTATGATAATGACATACTAAATCTAATTTCAAACCCATTTAAAATAACAAAACACCAAAAAAGGGAATAATATATTTATTTTCAAATTAAAAATAGTTAGGCTTATAAAAGAAGCCAAATATAAAATAATGGATATGGTGATAGAGAAGTCATTGTCATCTTAAAGGATAAAAATCAATATTTTTTCATCTTTTAAAGAATATAAAATTATTCAAATAAAAATACAATTTTTTAAAACCATTAAAATATAGACATAAAACTTCATTTATAAACCTTTTATATCTATATTAATATATATTTTAATCAATATAAAAAAAATTGATAATTAAATCGTTAAATCTCCATGGTGTCCCATACAACATTGAACATTTAAATATTAATCTCCATGAATTAATATATTAGAAAATAATTAATTAACATTATTATAGATATCATATTGATATGAAATTTCTTATTGGATTTATATAAAGAAATTAAAATTATAAATGTTAATTTTTTCATGAAATTCATTAATGAATGTAGATTGAGGTGAAGTCCCTTACAAAGATCATTTTGTTAATATAATAGGTAGATTGTGTTTTTTTTCTAAATCAATAAACTTCTAAAAAGTATGAATAAATGATAATATACTCACAATTAAATTCACACCCAATAGTTTAATGATATAATCATGAAGTATATGTTTATCCCAAAGAATGGAAATTTGGGTTAGAAATTCCCTTACGTTATGCTTGACTCATCTCATATATTCATAGTTCTTAATGAATAATAAGAATATATTAATTTATCCAATTTTCATAACCTTTTCAGGATTTTCATTCATTTTATATCATTAGTTAAATTTATATAACAATTAATTCATTATATAAGTTCATGTCGAATGCATTGTCGATATTCGGTTCATGAGATGAATATGAACTTGATAAGATGTCATTAGTCATTGTGGTCATCAGTATGTCATCTCCAGAATTTAAAATATGATATAAATATATTATATTTTAATTATATATTTATTTATAATAAGAAATAAAACGATACTGACAATTTTATTCATGGAGAGGGTTGATCGTACATACACATGAACATTAGTTTTCAATTTAATGTTGTATTAAATAGAAAAATATAAATTAAATACATGAAAATATTTCTATATATAAAATGATTATAGTTTAATTAATATTTTATTTATAAAATATATTTTTTCTAAAATAATCCTTATTATATTCAATGTGATGTGTGAACGAATAACATCAATTTTATGATTCAGTAGTCCACATGTCCCCACACAAAGTTATTGCATAACCACAATATAGAAATCATGAAGGAATGTATAATAAAAAAATTCATAATAATAAATATAGTATAACATACATATTAAAAAATTATTTTATAAGAAAAATATTTTTAATACTATCCATGAAGGCGGTAATGGAAAAAGAAAAAAACATTATTCTTGGAGGCGATTAACCAGAAAACCTGGAAAACAACTTCTTTTCATTGAATAAGTGTAAGTGAGAAATGAAATAGACATGACATATTCAATTTGAAACAAAAAAATACACTATATAAATTACTATGTATTAATCCTGAATTGATGGATGTAGGCGGTGAGTAGAAATTATAAGATGAAAATAACTTAAGATAGGTACATTGAGTGAATTACAACTTGAATATCCCCTTCGTGAAACAACCTTTATGACCATGAATTTGGAATTTGGTGAGACTAGAAGTAGTTAGACATGCGGATATTATGATGGAAATTTTTGGTATACAATTTCTGAGCTAAAAAGATTTCTGGGTCGAAATGGTGAGGTGAGATCATGGTATTTATTCATGACGAGAGGTGGATACAAGTGACTAATTTATTTATTATTTCATATTAAAATAAAACAACATTGACGTGGAATTAATAAAAATGAATTATAATTTAATTTAATGTTTTCTAGGCATGATAGGATCTATCAACATCTCAACTATCCATTAAATGTTTCCATTTTTATGTATGTTAATCTTTCACCGTTTAACTTTAATCCTTGTCACAATTTTACATATACAATTGTAAATAATTTTCTTATGAATGGAATATTTTTATTCCTAAAAATGAAAATAACCATACAACCTAATTTGGAAATTTTGATTCCAAATATGGAATCCATTTTACCTAATTCAATTCACATAATTTTTTGAATTATATTTTAAATTAACTTCACAGACCAAACTAAAAAAGAAAATATTAAAGTGAATCGTTCAAAAGTTCACATAGATTTTGAATCCAATTTCAATTTGAATATGATTTAAATGGCCTATATTTAATAAAATGATCAAATAATAGTCAAATTATACTTAAAATCAAATTAAAATAATAATATATCCATATAAATATATTAGATGAAAAGTATTATTGAATTAAACTTTAGTATTTTTGAATGTTCATTAAAAATTAATATCATTATAAAAATGAAAAAAATGAAAACTAAAATATAATGTACCTATTAAAAATAAAATGAATAATTTTTAGAAAATAAATTATCAAATTTTTAAAAACTATATTGAAAATGGGGTTGCGATTAAAAGGTGGTAGAAAACCCATTATTGAAAAATATTCTTTTAATACATAAAATTAATTTTGTTTTAGACCATGTCTAGAAGGCATATAAGATAAATTTTATACATATTATTTAATTTATATTTAATTAATAAAACCCAACATGATAGATTTGATTAATGTTTAAACACAATTATTCTCAATTACATAGTTTTTCATAAAAACACATTCTTTATATAAAATAGGTTTTTATATAAATTTGTAATTAATTTGGAAACGAATGAATCAAAATATAAAACTTTTAACCATATTTTCATAATTCAGTTAATTATGTTCATTCACTCCATTCCAAAGACTATGTTATAATAATAACATTTAAAAAGTAATATTTGTTTGTTTATTTAAGCTTCACATAGCTTATCATGTACACTATCAAACATATTGTTTCATTCTTAAAACTCAAGATGTTACATCAAACCCCCGTTAATAAATTTCATAGTTGAAATTTGAATTTTGAGTAGTAAACTAATTTTTTACTTTTTTAAATACCGTTATAGAAACCCCACATCAAAAATGGATTAATAAAACATATAAATTATAATATAGAAATAAATGTATGAAGATCACTTGAGATAACAAATAATATCATTACATGTAAGAAGAAATAGACACGGAAGGGAAAAATAACCCTCATGTTCTGATATATAATGATATAAAAATGTTTGAAAAAAATTCAACAATCATAAACACATAAGTCTGTGACTGGATAAAAGGTCATAAATTTTTTGTTACAAAATAAAAGATGAAAATGTTCTGGTTTAAATTTTTTGGGGATGAGGAATTTACTATGTAATATAAGAATATAAGGAAATATACATAATTTCCTAGTATAGTCTCATCATTTAATCAATTTCATCCAAAAACCCATTTTTTATCCAAATGATGAGTATTGATGAAAATGGTTTCACACATAAATAACTAGAAACATATTTTGGAGAATCAGATAATCAAAAAAAGATTATCTATCTAATTATCACGACATAAAAATTTATCATGAACTAATATGGTTAGGATCAAAATTATAATTATCTAATGTGTATAGACCATTATATGGTGAAAAACTACCTTATTCTCCAAAATTCAACAGTGATACCAAAAATTGAACATAGACCATTTGACCAAAATGTTTCCTTAAATAAAAGAATGTATTACAAACTATGTTTGAAAACCCCTAAAACAGAAGGATTTGATAACATAGAATTCAATGATATATTTTAATTATATTTCCAAATAACATCAATCACTCTAAATGTATCATACCAAAAACAAATTACCATAATCCATAATTTTCAAAGATAGACGATTTATTTCAATGAAAACGGAATTGCAATATGTCCAAAATAAAATTAATGATTCATTCAAAATATAATTCAACCATACTTATCAAAAAAAATCTTATTTTATTGTGCTTACATCAATAAATTGGGTTCCAAAAATATAAAAAATCATTTGAATGAAAACATTAACCACTTAATCACCAAACTTTTTCCAATCCCATGGTTTTGTATTCGAAAAAACTTGGTTTTGAAAAATAATCTTGATCCTAATAAATCATATAATTCAACATAAAATAAAAAATTATACTAACTAGGGAATTCATGTAGGTCAGTGGTAAGTGATAAAGCCAAGTCACACATCAGTGGTGGGTTCAATACCCCCAGCCTTGTCTTAGGTGATGGGTTTCCACACAGTCTTCATGTTTCCCTTTTTCAAAATTGTATAATTATTTTATAAATTTAAAAAATGTGATTATATCCAAAAAAATAATCCCAAAAAATTTTATTCTAAAATTTTTTCTCATGACGTTCATTTTTCAATCCAATGTTTTAATATCCCATAATTACATAAAAAATCAAGAATCATGAAAACTATAATGTTTATTTATAACATTATATTTATTTCAAAATATGAAATAATAATTCCTCCTCAAATAAAATTTTCACATAACAAAAATCATGGTCGCACATAATATATAAAAATTTTCTTCTAATGGAATTCCATCATCAAAAAACCTTTAATAATTTTGAACATTTCATCACTCATAGATCTAAACCAACTATAAATTGCTAAAATGTAGACATATAAGTCATTCAAAATTATTCATGAAACAATAACCATGATTTTCCATCTTATTCTATACTACAATATTTCTATAATAAAACATGAATCATTTCCTGACAATAAATAATTTCAAAACATGAGTCAAGAAATAATCCTTACATTTTCATATATCATTTTTAGTTTCCATATCCTTCATTGGAATTGAAATAGATATTACTAAACATATATGTTTACTGTACTACTACTCCCTTTCTCAAACCTTATTCATATGACATATATTATCATAATAAAAATACTCCCCATATTGAAAACATTCAATTGATAACTCGAAAAAAGCTTCATTACCTTTCCCGGTGTCAACTGAATTCATCATTTTTCCTTGTATAGTTATTGATTTATTTCCTCAATTACCACATCATTAACGTCTTCTAGTAGCTTTAGGATACTTTCCTAGCTATTCCCCTCCATATTCACTACATATAATTCGTTGAATATATTTTACCTTCTGATAATTCTTACCAAAACATCCTCATGAAATCATTTCTATCGTATATGATGTATTAGAATGTTCCACAATGTATAAGTGGTTATTCAAGAATCATAATATTTGGTTTAGAATAAACACAATTGTTATCATTAAATCCCCCATTTAATTTGGTTTCTTATTCAAAGAAGCACTACATTTTCCATCACAACCGTTGTTACTTTAGGTCATGCTGGATCCAACAATATAATAAAACCACAATTGTTAATGTGAGTATATCAACAATATAATCATATAATATCTTATTAAGAATATAAACACTAATATATACTTATTCATTTCATCCCAAACTAATTCATTTTTAAAAATAACAATAAAAATATCAAATATTCGACGAATTGTTATTATGTAAAAAATGTAGCATATTAATAAATAACAACCTAACCCCTAATTATATATAATACAACCTCTAATACCAATTATATATCCCCAGCCTTAATCATTAAATAAAATCAAGTTATGTCAGGAATTCACAATGAGGATGTTTTTAGGATTACCGATTTATAAAATTAGGGCATAAATCATACCTAAAAACATAAATATTAAAATGTAGGAACTTCTAATAACCATCAATTTTTTTATAAAACAAAAACATTAAAAAATAAACACTACTTCATTTCATGTGTATAAACTACAACTTTTCCCTTGATTCCAACCAAGACCTTATCCTCCCTTAAATCCTATGAAAAATATTTTAAAGCATTTTATGAGCATGAAAAATACAATAAGGTAGACATAAGAAAGAAAAATATTTTTCCTGAAAAAAATGTAAACCATGAATAAATTATCCAAATTTAAACTTTTCACCATTATGAAGTAGTAAATACTCTTTACAGAATATAAACTCATTGCATACCCTTTTGTAATAAAAATATTACCATAAAACCGATAATAATCACATATAACCCATTATGGTATCTTGGTATAGAATCATACATAAATTAAATAACCATGAAGTTTAATTCCACACATATCACAATTACCAAAGGAATTTCCATAAATATTAATTCAATACAAGTAACTTTTACAAATAGAATAACCATACGATCGACATCCATACCCAGTGCATTAGAAGTTATAATGTAACCACCCATCCTCGGTTTATCACGGAATCACCCATCTTTTGTTTATCATATAACCTTTCATCTTTGATTTATCACGTTACCACCCATAAAATGTCCAAGAACTATTATATTGTAAAGAAACA
Source organism: Viscum album (assembly GCA_963277665.1). Taxonomy (NCBI): domain Eukaryota; kingdom Viridiplantae; phylum Streptophyta; class Magnoliopsida; order Santalales; family Viscaceae; genus Viscum; species Viscum album. The sequence goes on along the minus strand of OY728147.1, from coordinate 1,428,051,698 downwards.
AACAAGATTTCAATTGTCAATATTTTTCCTATAAAATTTCATTTTTAATCAAATGAAATCATTTCAATATAATCAAATAGTCAATATTCATTCAAACCCATTTTCAATAACAAAATACTGAAAAAATAAGGTATTTATTTTCACTGAAGAACACTAATCATGTAGTGGAATCCAAATATCAAATAATGGTTACGGAGAAAGAGAAGTCGTTATCACCAAATACAATATAAAACATTCCTTCTGTCATTTTGTAATGAAGGTAAATCACATCGTATATAAATATTTCTATTTTAAAACCATTAAAATATACACATAAATTTTTATGTATAATCATTTTATATTTATATAAATAAATATGGGAAATAATATCATGATGAAAAGATATTATAATTAAACCGTTATACTTTCATGGAGAACCATAAGACATTGAACACATAAATCACAATATTTATGAACTAATAAAATTAAAAAATCCTTAATTAACATTGTTATTGATAAAATATTAATATTAAATTTCATAGTGGATGTATACACAATTAAAAAATAATAATGGTGCATATTATCAAGAAATGCCCTGATGAAATAAGATTGATATGATGTCCCTTACAGAGATAATTCTTTTTATAAAATATATTGATTATTAGTTTTTACTATAAATCAACATAGAAATTAGGAATAATAGATAATATACTAAAACTTAATTTCACTCAAGAGTGTTTAATAACATAAATTTGAGGTAAAAGTTTATCCCAAAGAATTAAAATGAGGTTATGATATTCCCTAACCATGATTTTTACTTGTCTCGTATGTTCCTGGTTCATCGTGAATAATAAACGTTGGTTAATTTCAAATTTATTCATAACAATTTAATGTTTATTATTTATTTTATATCAATAGTTTCCATGTTATAACAATTACATAATTATTTATGTTCATGTAAGAGGCTTTGTTGATTTTTGGTTCATGAGTTGAAAATCAATATATAAGATGTCAATTATCCATGTGGTAATAGTTTAGTCATCTGTAGAATAAAAAACATTGTATAAAAAACTATATTTTTATTTTATATGTATTTATATTAATAATTAATGGTAAACTAATAACATGATTCATGGAGATGGTAGACAATATGTAAAAAATAATGCTTTTTTATTTTCCTATCATATTGAAAGAATGAAATTTAATCAAACATATATATATATATATATAAATAATATAATTGTAGAATAATTAATATTTTATTTATATCATATATGTTTACTAAAAAATAATTTACACACTCATTGTATTGTGTGAAAAAATCACATCATTTTGAAAAGGCGGTAGTCCACACATCTCGAAACGAAGTTATTGTATAACCACAATAGGGAAGTTATGAAGATATGATTAATATAAAATTTACATAAAATTAAATAGGTTATAATTTACATATTAAAATATATTGTGACCAGAAAGATAGATTTAAGACCAGCCATAAATGTGGTAATGTAAAAAGAAAAAATATTTTATTCAGGGAGGCGATTAACAAGCATTACTTGGGCAATAATTTACATTCATTGACTAAGAGGAGGTGATAAATGAAATGGACTTGAGATACTAAATTGTAAACATAAAACGTCATTATATGAATTATTCTGGAGTAATCATGAATTTATTGATTAAGGAGGTGAGGTTAATGTAGAAAAATAAATGAAATTAAGAGAGGCACATTGAGAAAATTATCTTTTGAATATCACATCCATGAAATAACCTTGTGGAACATGGATTTGGACATTTATTGAAAACTGATATACATGGATGTTGGGAGAGTGATGTTTAGTTTTTGGGAAGATATTTTGTAAGGAAAAAGGTATTGTGGGTTGAAATGGGGAGGTTTGGTGGTTTCATATATTCTTGAGGAGAGGTCGGTTCAAGTGATTAATTTATTTATTATTTTAAAATAATAGTTATCCACATTGAGGTGGAATTAAAATCAATGAATTATAATTTTATTAAATGTTGTGTAGGATGGATAGGTTCTAGAAACACCTCAACAAACCATTAATGATTTTAATTTTTATTTACGTTATGCTTTTTCCTTTTATCATTAATCCTCGTAATAATTTGACCTATAGAGTGGTAAATATATTTTTTACCATGATAATTTTATTATAAATAATGATGAAATAGAAACTAAAAACTAATTTTGGACACCTTATTCCAAATATGTAATCCATTTTACCTACATCATTTCATATAATTTAAAGATTTAGATTAAAAATCAATTCTAAAAAAAAACAAAAAAAATATATTTTTAAAGTGAATCATTCATACAATCGCATAGATTTTATATAAAATTTAAATTTTACATTTATAAAAATGAACGATATTTAATTAATTGATAAAAAACTAGTCTAATTATTCTTTGAAACCAATTAAAAGTTCAATTTAACTATATATAAAAATTTTATGAAAAAGTAAATTTGAATTAAAATAAAGTATTTTTCAGTATTCATTAAAATACATTCCTTAAGAAGGATATATGGTATTAAATTTTAAATTATTAGTATATTCATCTCATAAAAACAGTTTCATAATATAAACCATGTTCAAATAAAATAAATTAGATTAAGAACCCTCGCATAAAACTAAACATTTTACTAATAAGCTCTAACCTACTATAAAATAAATGTTACATTTTTATAAATATATAATATAATCATTTATATTTTAATAATGTCATTAATGAATCTTCTATAATATTTTAAAGAATAATTAGTAATAATTCTTTATTAGAAGCATTGTTTCTATGTGTCAAAGTATTCATTTGTCATTAGAGATTCAGTTTGTATGTTTTATCCATGAACAATGATCAAGGTTCTTTGATACCATGAATTTTTTAATGACATATATTTCATATAAATTAATAATATAAATATAAATTTTCATCCATAAAATATTGATATATAAAATATTTTTACACTATTAATGGTGATGATAAGTCCTACATTCACACAGGTGTATTTTTCTTTTACTAATGAAATGAAGGCAGGGAATAATGATATTAAATTATAATTAAATAAAATTAACTATATCATGAATAATATATATATATATATATATATATATATATTAAATATATCATTATAACCATCAAATTAAAATAGAAATGAAAAAAATGGAATCTCTCTCTAGAGGTGCTAGTCTACCCGTACGCATGAGGGATGTTACTATTTTCCAACATATTTCAATGTAATAAGGTGGATATTATATTTTAATTTAAAAATAATAATTATCTCATAAATTTCATATATAAAAATTATTAACCATTATAGATACCGTACATGAAATAAGGTGATAGAAAATGAAATATAGCACAATGTTGAAGAGGAAGTCTAAACATACTCACTAGTTACACTATAACATCCCATTTGATGAAATAGTGGGTGAATAATGGTAGTTCCAATGTCATAATAATATTTAAATATATTTATTATACTTCTTTTAATATATTATGATTAATATCATAAATTTATAGGATGTATAAGATAGAATAATTTGAAAGAGGTTGGTAATGTGATTACCCCACCCTTAGTTGGAACTCATTAGGACACCTCTTAAAGAACCTTGGAATTGTGTTTTAATAATATTAATATTGAAAATTCATGGTTATTTATTTTAATAATATAACTAGGTAGGTTGTTGTTAATTTTGATTTCTCAATCTTGTGTAAATGAGAGAGATGATAAGCGACTTTTATAAGTTGTTCAAAGGATGCAATTTGAATTTCATATAAGATTAATATATAATAATTTTATACTAAATAAAAATCCACACAAATAGATAGATATTATAATATGACATAGAAAAAGGTATAACTCTATACATAAAATTAGATTTATAAATTTTTAATTGGAATACATATCATTATCTATCAGGTTACCCCCCATGGTAAAGACTTTTTAACTTAACCACTATTATAAATTTTTACATTTTATAAAATTTATTTTTCCAAAAAATTAATAGGGAATCAATAAACATTATATAAATTATGAGTCAAAATTTAAATTCCTTTTATCAAAATCAATATGTAATTTTATATATATAATTTTTAAAATAATGATGTAAAACATGATCAAAAAGTTCCTATAAAAAATGATTTAATGAGTGCAAGATGATTCTACAAAAACAAATACTTCAAACCACATTATTTTCATTTTTATTAATATTAATGATCTAATTTTAAAATTTTAACTATTATAAAATCAAATTAACATATTTAGATGTTTGAAATGAAAATATTATTTTCAAATCAATGAATAAATTTTTAGTATTAATTTAAATATAAATCATTTCATAAAATTTCCAAAACAATCACTCTAATAAAATATTGACATGATAATTTCCAAAAATATTTTAATATTCGAAAACACATTTTAAAAAATTTTAAAAAAGAAATTATATTAAATTTTCAAGAAATGAAATAAATCATTTTGTAGGAGGAAATATTTTTTTATGAAGACATTATTGAAAATTAAGTACAAAATTCATAATTTATTTAATTTATCAAAAATATCTTTAAAAATTTATTTTTACTATACATATCCCCAATTAGATTTCGTGGTTATAATGATATACTATATTAACAATATTATTGACCCTAGTTTAAGTGTACCATATGTTATGGAAGTAATTATATTTATTTGAATACAAAAATATCATAAAAATTTAGAGTTTTAAATAGATATTACTCTACCATGTATATAAATTCGAAAAATGGTTTCAAATTATAAGAATAAGTGGTACATCATAGTTATAAATTTGATCATTTTCGACCTAATATTTTGTATGTATTGGTTGACTTGTTATGGAGATCATATAGATTACAAAAAGATATTGGACAAATTTTTCTACTAAATTAACGTGATGAATGTCCAAGTCATATTGTAGGATATAAAATAATGCATTTTGGAATTAGAACACAATTTGAATGGGACTATTAAAACTCATGTGTTTGGTATTGTTCTTACATCAGACTACGTATCATGTCCCATAAATTTTCATTATGTGGAGGAACTATACCGAAGCATTTTATAGAATATTTCATAGGTCTCCCAACACATATAAAAATTTAATTTTAGATAAAACATGTTCTTTTTGTAATATCTATATCGATCCATCCATATTAGATGGCACCAACCCATTTTACAAATTTGAATACGAAAAAATATGATCATGAGGTTAAGGGGTTTTTTTAGCTAAGAACATACCTATGGGATACTCTAGTTCAATTTACCAAAATGGTGTATGATACAATAATGTTATGCATGAATTATTGAAAATTGAATATGGTCAACATGAACATCCAATATCCATTTACTAGGATAACTTATTTTTTATATAAGGTGAGGGGATCATGATGGTTCTCCAAACCTATTATTCAATTAGTTTTTTACTAATATTGGGTCATTGAAGAGGATATATCAAAGATCAAAATTATGAGAAGATATGAGATAGATGAGTACCTTATGATTATATTTCGTTTTATGAATTCCAAATTAGTCTTCTTGGTGCTCATGAATAGTGTATTCAACCATATATGGATTCCATCATTGTGGTTTTTTATTAAATCATATTTGTATATTCTCATACACCAGATTTACGTGCTTCACATTTTGAGATTTTTTTAGTATATGTTAAAAAAAGTATCATTATCTGTCTCATTTGAAACGTATTTTTTGTATCCAAAAGTTATAATTTATATGGAATATTATTTCATGGATGTATATCTTTGTTGGTATATAGACTGTGGTGTTCGATACAAATTTGAAATTGACTATTTACATGTTAAATATTTGGAAAATCCATAGATTTTTTGTTAAATATAGGTGGTATATCCATGAATTCTTTGATTTAGTATCCCCTATGACTAGACATACCATGTGACATTAATGTTTGACTAGACCGACATGCATAATGATTCCATCCTAGATCTATATAGAAGAATGAAATATTATCTAATTTTGAAAATAAAATAACATTTGAGGTTTTATGTAGTACAGTTTAATGAATCATGTGTTTTTTGGGTCTACCATGAACCAAAATGACTTCATAGTTGATTATGGATCCCTACAAATATAAAATCATTATCAAATATATTCTACTCACAACATAAAGATAGATTTTTTGGATCATGAAATGAATTGTTGGTATCTATATATTTTTAGCGATATATTTTTATATATGAAGACCACAAGATATTATGATATATTTTCTCCAAGAGAGACCGTAATATTCTGTTGATACATGGGGTCGACTATCTATAAATGTTCAATTTTATGATCCTATATTTTTAATTAAATAATATATTTTTTTATATTTCCTTTGACGGATGTATATGGATTTGGGATATTTGATCATATAATAGGTAGGTAATTTAATGAGTGTGCTCATGAACTAAAGGGTGGGACTATCTGAGAACCAAGGGAGTGTATCTTGTGTAACCATGGTCCTTACAACTATATTAGTTGAACATATCAAAGGTTGTTTGTAAAATTATATGGATAACAAAATTATGTGTGAGAGGTTGAAATGATTTGACAATTTTAAATTATGTTAGTTATATGAGAACTATGTAATTCATGTCAATGATAGGGTGTAATTACCTATATCTTTGAGAGTGGAATTGATAATGGAATCAAACAACATGAAATTGGTGGTTGATACATGATGGGCTATGATCTATCATAATATCCAACATCATTTTTTATGGAAAGGAATGATGATAATAATATTTTTTTCTATCATTATAAACATAATAGATGATAAATATAGAACAAATTGATCTAGTGGATAAATTAATCATCATACATCACTTGTGTCTAAGTGGGGTGATATTGAGATTGGAAATTTCAAGTGGTGGCCATAGAATCCATGTGGCAGATATGTAGTGTGGGTAATCATTGATTGGTTTATAAAGGCTTTATATTTCATTACTATTTGATACTCTCAATATGTATATAAGTTGGTTAGGTGGTTCATTTTTTTGACAATGTGGTTGTGTAGACTTTTTATAGACAATTATTCTAATATGGAATACATGAATGACTATTTCAATGACAAAATTTAGCTATTAATTCAAAGGGGGATAGAATTTCAAAATTTTAGTCATATTACTATATGGTATCATGTTACATAAGGACTAAGAATGAATTTACAATAATATATTTTAAATGTAAATATGGTGAATAAAAGTTTGATAAATTAGTTAGGGAAAAAAGAAAAGGATAATACAATAAATAGAAAAAATTGCACATTTGATAATAATGGAATTAAAAAAATGGAACATGCTTAAAAGTAATGTGATTCTGTTTCAAACACAGTGATAAGGGAAATAATGATTAAAATTACTAGGGAACTAATTATACACAAATACTCTCTAATTAATCTATAAGGATAACAACACTATTAAAATTAATACCACAATCATCAAGGCAATTTACCTTAGAAGTGGAAAAAAGTAAAGTGAAATGATTAAGTAATTATTACATTAGATGGTAAATAACCCTATGTAATGATGGTATATATATTGATCCTAAAATCATCAATTATTTGATTTAAGATCATGAAACACTTAAATATTTTTCAAAAATGATGAATCATCTATTGAACTTTGAGGAATGACTTTCTAATCAAGACACCTAGTCATTATTTTGATTTAATGAGAATATATTATATACTTTCAAATATAATGGACGTATAATATCAAGTTGAAATAGATATTTAGGTATTTATAATAGAATATTAGAGATATAGGACTATCGTTAGAGGTTATTGCATTGAGATTCCGTTTCAAACACGTTGTTATTGAAAACAACATAAAAAATGACAATATTTACAACAATTCTTCGAAAATAAAAAATAATTTCAATGTGTAAATAACCCTTTTACAAAAGTTTAACCACTAGACCCTAGAATCCTAGAGCCAGTGCATTATTTTAATAAATTATAATTATTACAAGGATTAAATTTCCTGAAATAATGGTATTTATAGTAGTCTTAAAGAAACTAGATATAATAATGTAACTCGTATTACATTAGTAATGGTAAAAAAATTCATTACATATCACAAAAATAATAAACTTCATCCACATGAACTCAATAATTAGTCTCCTCTTCCTAACCCATTGAAGTTAAAAAAATGAAATCGGTGTGCTCAAATTCTCAGTAAGGGTAAGTAATATAGTGGCAGATATCGTAAAAATTACCATTAGGCATGGTGCATAACAAAAAAAACATGCCTTTAAAAAAATGAAGTTAAACACATTGTGGAGGGGATAAGAGCTAACTAAATAATGTCATATTATATAATAAACATGGGGTTTATACTAGTAGGATAACATTATTAACATTAAATTACTAGTGTCATAAAGAGGTAATGCATAATGTGGGACATCAGAACCATCACATGAAGTCCTCGTTCCATGACCATAAAAATATATTTTTCAAGGCCTCATGCCATGAACATTGTTTGTCTCATTAGACCTACTGATTCACCAAGTGAATATAGAAGGCCCCACCTAACACATACTAATTCCAATGTGTTCCTCTTATTAATGGGGATAAACATAAATTACAAACACATTCATATTGAAACTAACATTTGAAATGTAAATAACTTTCCCCAAACATTAAGCATAAACACATACCATTTAGAGTAAATTAGTGAATGGTTTTAAGATAGAACATCCACAACCAAAATAATAATAAAAAATTAAATTCAATGTGGTATATGATTCTCTGAAATATTTATCCCAATAATACATAAGAATCCATAAGAGTTTTTAAATAGATTATGATACACTTATAAAATCTTCGAGTTATTTGTAAGATAAATAATCTTCTACATTGAAAAGAAGAGTAATTTCGGAAAAATAATTGAATAAAGATAGAAGTGAAGTAAAACAATATTATATTAATAAAATTAGAGAATTTATAAATATAATTTCTTCCAAAAGATGATTATATAGTGCCCGTAAAAATTGGTAAGAATTTGGGATATTCCCTTGAATCAGATTTTTTTTCGAAAACAAGATTGAATGGTACTTTTAGAACGTGTAAATATCCCTAAAATAAGGAAGGATTCTAGTTGATGAAATTATTTATATCACTCAAACATAATTTATGAGTAGTAAATAATAATAAAAAAGAATTTAATTGTGTTATTTGGACAATGAAACTAACCCGAATGAAAATGGAGGTTTGGTTGGAAAACCCTTACAACCTTATAATCAATTGAATTGTATGCCCCAAAATTAATTATCATAAAATTATCCATTTAATATTATTAAAAAAAATTATATTTATTATATTAAACATCAATTTTAATTATTCATACACCATACACAAGTAATAGTAGTGAATACATAATATCTCACAGAAATGGAAGTGAGAAGAAGAAACCCCTAAACATAAGTCTGATAATGTTCTTCATTTGATCATAGTTTCATGGTTAAGAAAATTAAATTCATTAATTAATATTTACATTACATTTAGTTTATGTAATTTAATTATTATAACTTTATTAGTTTTTTTAATTTCAATTCTAATGGGTTTAATAGGTTCAATTTTATTGTTTTGGAAGCATTTTTTACCTTGGATTTCATGTTCAGTTTACTTGAATCTTTGAATTGAAGTTCATTTAAAATTCAGTAAAACATCAAGAATTGTTAATTTATATTATAAGTGATAATACTTGGATAAAAAAATGTCTTATAATTATTTTTTTTTAATACCATGAGGATGACTAGTTTGGTAATTGATAATGATAAATGGATGATTTAACTTGGAGGTTTTGTGCATAAACAATTGTTTGGAATTATTATTTTATATTAAGAGGGTGTAAGGAATACAGAACATTAAATAAGATTTAATACATATATTATGATCTCATTAAACAATAAAAATGGTTCCATGACCATAATTGATAATTTTAATAAAAATTGTGGACCTTCTGTCCTTGAATGTGATAAATTAAGACATATCGGACATGTGTTTTTATTTTTAGTATAAGACGAGTATAAAAGAGATATGATGATGAAATATTCAATAAGATTAATAAAATTACAGTTCATTTACATTACTATAATTATCATATCATTTTGATGAGGTGAGATGAAAAAAATTAATGAAAGGAACTTGAAATAGAAGAAAATATGAGAAATCCCTCACCAAAATTCAGTAGCCTAATGATGTCGCGTAATATTTAATAAAATATTTTGATGAGAGAAAAAGGGAATCTCATCCTTAATAAAGAATATTGAAATTAAGGGGTATATGAAATAATATATCGCAAAATAAACCAATATAAATTAAAATTTAATAGCAAAATATGAGTTCTTGAAAAAGAAATAGATTTTCAGGCAAAAATTTGGCATCATAACGTCTATGCAGCATGGTTTTAAAAGAATTAAAAATAGAGGGGACATGATTCACCCATTAATAAATTAGTTATAGAATATTATATGGATAGAGAAATATGGAAATAGTAACATTTTATTAAAAATATAAAAATATTGGATATAAACGATAACATATATGGGAGAAGAGAAGATATGAATTCTCTTACATTGTAGAGAAACTCCTATGACATGATGGTTAGGACCTTGGGGGATTGAATACAATTTTTAATTAAAACTAGGGAGGTAAATATACCTAATATTCTAGGATTATGTGGTTTAAATGAATGAAAATTAAGGAATAAGTGGTTATTAATAGTAAATTTGAGGATGTTCTTATTAATTTAAAAGGACACCTCATTAATGGATTTTGCAAAACCACTAGTATTCCCATAGAATTTTCCCATGGTTTTAGAAACATGGGACACCTCAAATTAAATTTAACTATAAAAAATTAGGCCATCATAATACATTAATTATATAGATCATTATGTTGTCATTAAATATACAAAAAACTCAAAACTGTATTTTTACTATTCACTAAAAATTCATGTATTATAAAAAAATTCCAAAAATCCACCTTAACAATTTATCGGTGTGTAGAATTCAAAAATAAAATATATTTTTCTAAAATTACTCTCTATATAATTTTTATTTAATTTTTACATAAAATAATAATTTATTTCTAAAAAAACATTAAAACTATTACTCAATTTATAACACCCTGAAAAATTAATCATGGTCCCATGAAATTATCTTATATTAATAAGACAATAATGTAACAATTTATTATTATATTTTATGAAAATAAATTTTCATTTTAAATAATTAAATTAATGTGGATATTATAATTAAAATACTTATGAAATACACAAATTTAAATACTTATACTATGATCAATTTTTTACTTTTATGATGTCTAAATTGTATTTATACTCTCATGGGTGAAGTTACTATTTGTTTTTTGAAAATTTACTCTTCATTAATGTTCTTTATTATTTATAGTGATATGTTAATATTCATCAAAAATGAATTTTGTCTTATCAGACACTAAATATCTTATTAAACACAATCGTGTATGTCAGGTTATAAAAATTATAATGATTATGTTTATTGGTTAGGTTAAAATTAATTGTGTTTGTAGTGAATTACCATTTCATTAAATCTATATTAAATCAATTTTTAAATTCTTATGGTGTTACACTATTATCTCCTCAATAGAATTGTGTCCCCAAAATTCGAAATTGTACATTGAAAGATAATATTTGATACATGGAAATATCGCTTATAGGATTCCTACATCAAGAATATGGTTAATATATCATATTAATAAGTGGAAATGGAAATTAATATGCTACTAAAAAATCATTACAATTAGAAATCATGGTTATAAAACAATAATCAGAATCACCATGTAGTGAAATGAAACTCTAATACCCTATGAAATAATTAACTTTGACCATTTTTTAAATGGTTAATGATTCCAAATTTTAATTTTTCAAATAATTTTAATGAAGTTCATGAAATTTTCATTATGACCATACCATTAAACCTTAACCAACAAGAATTAACTCTAAAATTCATATTCCAATCATGTGAATAACTTCATCATGTATCCTCGTGAAATATGAAAATAACATGAATTACCATAAAAACAATATTGGAAACATGCATTCTTTTGTATTCCATAAGTAAGATACATGTTATTAGATATATTCCATAAATCAAAATGTGTTGTAAACTCCATAAATTACATCATAGACAACTTCTCGACCAGTATATAATCAATTCCAATGTAGTTATTACATATTTGAATCAATAATTTCTTCATCATTATCTCAAAATCAAATATATATTATGGGTTGTATTTTCCTCAATCATAATTTCTTCTGAAAATTTTTTCTTTTTACTAAATGACTATTTCATTATAACATTCATCATACGACTTCAAAATTTTCATGAAATAGGACAACAATAAAATCGTTAGATATCTCATAATTCATACAACTAGTACATTATTGAAAAATAATCAAACAATATGATTCTGGACTAGCCAGATTAATCATTCTACTTTATCTATTATAGCATCACAACATGATCATTATCCAAAATCTTCATTTGGGGTATATTCCTTTGATTATTGGGACATTTATTTTCATATTTCCTCATCTCCTTATAGTCGAAGAATTGAATATAGTAAAATTCATTCCTCGTATTTAAAATATGAGAATGGTGGATTTTTTCACCAAATATAAAGAAAACATAATTTCCTCTCGAACATTTAAAAGGGTGATTCATTTCACAATAATCACATGTGGGAAAACCATTCTTTCCCTTCTTCCCTTTTCCATATTTTGAACTACCATCCTCTTCTTCTTTTTCTTCTATTTAAAGACTTAGGAATAAGAAAATATTTTATAAACATTGTAAACACATGACTACATTTCCTTATATAATGATGACACTTTGGAGAAAATCAACCTTTGAAATAATAGCTTAAGACCATTAAATATGTCATCTTTATTAATCTTCACATCACATGTATTGGTGAAGTTATCATTAATTATTCTAGGATCCATTTATAATCAATTTTATATTATATTTTAGCACATAAAATTATAAACTGTATATAAATAAAAACATGTTATTACACATAACATAAATTTATGGATCATAAATCCTATAACCAGATTCATTGGATACTTTGGGGGAATAAATCCTTTATATTTAGTTTGTAATAAACTTATGAATTTACCAAATCATATCCCCCTGAGTGTCAAACTAAGAGTACAGAAAGGCCCATTGTCATGCACCAATTCCTGTTCGGGTCTAGATCAAAGGGGTGTTTTCTTGTTTTACCCTTAGATAAAGTTGTACTAAAGCCACCTCTACTTGTTCTAATCTATAATGGGATGTATTTTCCTGATAATACAAAAAATATATACCTTTCCAAAATTCTAATATGTCCTCATATTCTAATCCAAAAATTCTATATTAGGGTTTTATATACTAATATCATTTTTCTATATCTAGTTTCAATAGTTTCTACTAAACTTTATTTGACACCAACTAAAATTCCCAGAACCCAGAAGCATGGAGCTCGAGATTTATTTTAATAAATTTTGATGATTAAAAGGAATAATATATAAATGGAATGATCATCTTAGTAGTCTTAATAAAAATAGATACATACATGTAACTAATATTACATTGAGAATGGTAACAAAATACTTTACATAACAAAAACTAATGAATTGCATCCAAGAGAACTCAATAAATAGTATCCTCTTCATAACATGTTAATGTTAATAAAATTAAAGGGTCATCTCAAATTATTAGTATTTTTATGCAATAACAATAGAAGATATCATTAAAATAACCATTAGGAATGATGAATAACCTAAAACACATGCCTTTAAAAAACGAACATGAACTCATTGTGTATGGAAAAAAAATGAATAAATAGTTCCATATTAAAGCATATAAATGTGTTTTCTACTACTCAAAAACACTCAAGATCTTTGAATTACTAGATTCTTAAATAGGGAATGTGTAATCCGAGGCATCATAACCATACCATCAAGGCCACATGCCATGGCCATAAAAATATATTTTGTCAAGGCCTTGGGTCAAGACCATAATTTGTCTAATGAGACATACCGATGCATCGATGGGTATAGAGGTCCCCAACGACACTTACTATATCAAATTCATTACTCTTATGAATAGGGATAAACATAAAAGACATAAACATTCATATTTAAACTAATATATGAAATGTAAATAACTTTCCCCGATAATAATGCATAAACAAAAACCATTAAGAGTAAATTTGTAAATAGTGTTAAGATGGATCATCCAAAGACTAAATAATCATAAAAATTCAAATTAAATAGTTTAGATGATTAAATTCAAAATTAATCCCAACTATACATAATAATCAACAAGATTTTCGAAATATATGACGATACTCTTACAAAAGTTTCGATTAATTCTTCAGAAAAATGTGCTTTTACATTAAAAAGAAAAGTTCGTTGGGAATAATAACTAAATAAAACTAGATGTTAAGTAAAATATTATTTTCATAATAAAATTAGAAATTATATAATGATATGTCTTCCATAAATAGATTATATTGTTCCCTTGAAAATAGGTAAGAACATGAGAAATTCCCCTGAGTTGGACTTGTATTTCTAAAAAAAATTAAACTAATTTTTAAAACATGTAACTACCCAAAAAATAAAGAAGTATTATGGTTTGTGAACATATATATAAGAATAAAACAAAATTTATTAGGATTATATAATAATACATTATAATTTCATAGAGGTAATTAGACAATGAAAGTAACCCAAATGGGAATGGAGCCTCCAGTGGAAAACCCTTACAAACTTATAATCAATTGTATAATATTCCAAAAAAGTAATAATAATTAAATGATACATTGAATATCATTAAAATAAAGAGATTAATCATATGAAACATAAATTTGATATATTCATACCACACATACATGTAATATTAGTGAATAATAAATATCTCACAAAAATGGATGTGAGATGAAAAAACCCCTTAACATAAGTCTGATGATGTCCTTCACTAGATCATAGCATCATTGATTACCAAAATTAAAAAATTAATTAATAATTATAGAACCTATTATTTGTTTAATTTATTTATTATAACCTTATTAGGATTATAATGATCTTTTTTATTGTTTTAAAAGGTTCAATTTTATTGTTTTGGAAGCATTTTCTTGGTTACCATGATGAGTTTACTTGTATTCATGAATGAAAGTTCATTTGAAAAGTGGTAAAACATCCTGCATTTTTAATAGATTTTATTAGTTAAATTTCAGTTATATAAATGATATAATAAGGAATTTGTTTATATAACATGAAGATGAATTGTTGGAAAAATGATAATGACAAATGCTTGGATTAACATGTTGGTTTTGTGCATAGTGACCTTGTTTTGAATTATTATTTTATATTATGAGAATGTAAGGGTTATAAATAATTAAATATTATAAAATAGATATATTATGATTGGTTTCAAATAAATAAATCATTTCATGACCTGAATTAAATAAGGTAACAAAAATTGATAACTCCTTGTCCTTGAATGTGATAAATTAACACATCTCAGAATCTATTCTCATTTTTAGTATTAGAGGAGGGGAAATGAGAGATGATAATTAAATTTTGAATTTTACTGATATTATTATAGTTAATTTAATTTACTATAATTATCATAGAAATTGTATTAGGTATATGAAAAAAACAATGGAACTTGAAATAAAAGAAATGTTGAGAAATCCGTCAAGAAAATTCGGCAGCCTAACGACATCACATAATATTTTGTAAAATATTTTGATTTAAGAAAAAGGGTATCTCATCATTATTAAATAAAATAGAATTTAAGGGGGATAATAAATTACATATCCTAGTATTTACCAATTTAAACTAAAAGACAATAACAAAAAAAGAGTGCTCAAAAAAGAGAGAGATTTTTAGACAAAATTTCAGCAGATAACGACTATGCAACATGGTTTTAGAAAAAAATGAAAATATAGGGTAAAAGGGTCACACTTTGATAAAAGAATCATAAAATATTATAAGGAAATAATAATATTGAAATATGTAAATGTTATTAAATCTTTAAATATATACCACATAAAAGAGAACTTGGATGAGAGAAGAGAAGTTGAGAATTCTCTTACCCTGTAGAGTAACTCCAATGACTTGAAGGTTAGGACCATAGGGGATCGAGGATGCATTAAGAGGAATTATATGGATGTAAAAATAATAGATATTTGAGGATGATGAAGTTGGAATGATATAAAATGATATAATGATTTTCAATTTATAGTAAATGAGATGAAGTTCATTATTAATTTAAAAGGACACATCATTTGTGGTTTTGATAAAAACAATGGGCTTTCCCTGTGTATGTTTCTATAGTAATAGTCAATTGGGACACCACACATGATATTTTAATATATAGTATTCAAACATAATTTTATCTTAATTATTATATCATTATGATGCCACTATATATGCCTAAGAATAAAAACTGTATTTTTAATATTCATGAAAAATTCATGTATTTTAGAAATATTCAAAAAATTAAACCTAACCATTTTTTACCTGTTGAATTCATAAGTGAAATATATATTTCGGAAATAAATTTTAAATTATTTGAAACATAATTTTTCAATAAAATCATAATTTATTCTAAAAAACAACTTTAAAAAAACAACTCAATTTATAACACATTGATAAATTAATAACAACCCCTTAAAATTTTCTTATAACCATAAGACCATAAAGTAAAAAATTATAATTAAAATTAATGAAAAAGTTTTTTATATTAAATAATTAAATTAATCATAATATTTTAATTAAAATAATTATGACATAAAAATACCCATAATAATATTGTGATCGTTTTTTCACTTTAAAATATTTAAATTGTATTTATACACTCATGGATGAATATTCTATTATTTTTGGAAAATTTCTATTCATTAATTTTCATTAATATTCATAAGGGTGTGTAACTATTCATAACGGTATGAGCCAATTCATCAAAAATTATGTTTGTTTTATCAGACTCTAAATATCATTTTGAACGCAACTGTATGAGTATGTTTTCCGAAATTCAAAATATTATGGTTATTAGTTAGGTTATAAAAAGTGTTGTTTTTTGGAGAATTAGTGTTTTATTCTTTCTATATTAAATATATTTGTAAATTATTGTTGTGAAACCCAAATGGATTTTTTATTTCTTTTAAATAAAGAAATTGTTACAAACTGTCACAATTGATAGTTTTTCTGATAGACTGTGCATTCCATGAAAATTCATATACATTAAAAAAATAAAAAGATAAAAATAATTAAATTATTAAATTATAATTTTATGTATATAAATATAATTAATAATATTTATATAAATTTAAAAAAATAATAAAACTAAAACTGATTAAACATATAAACAAATTATAAATCATTAAAAATATAAAAGTAATTTAAAAAAAATTAATAGAAAAATTAATAAAATCAAAAATTAAAAAAAATTAAAAAATTAATGATACTCAAAGAATAGAAATAATTAAAATAATAATTAAAATATTAAAATAATGTAAAATTTGAATATAACGAAAACAATTTAAACAAACATAAATGTAATACACAATTTCAAAATTAATTTCTTTTTCATCCCAAATTACTAAAAATTCATAAAACTCCACAAATCGTCAAGTGGCGTTAGGTAGAGGAGGATCACTAGATAAACATGGAGAGTAAACTCTATATCATTTCCACGAGAAAGATATTGAATATACTTTAAATTATTGGAATTTATCTAATTCTTCTGCTCACACTCCTCCTCCCTATCTTCGAGTGTCCACTGCACCATCTCATCACGTGGTCTCAACCTCTCCTCATACAATGTGGCGGACTATGACATCGATGATGAATCTCAACGATCATTATTCATTCTCATTGTTGAGATAACATATGTACTATAATAACTAGTAGGTTTCAGTTGGGAACAATTCAAATTACCAGACCATTCTCGACACAATGAAGAATAGTTTGTATCCAAACCCCCTCATCAAATCCCAATTCACTAGTAGAATCTTATTGATTCTGTCCATGAATCTACCATGAATTAGAAGTCACAACCTCATACATTTCCTTCAAATATAATAAAAAATTAGAATAAAAATAAAAATAACAATGATGAAATTTGTAAGGAAATTACTAGCCATAGTTTGGCAATATCAGACACCTAAAAAATCTATTATATAATGATCAATATATATATTATTATAAACATACAACTACATAATAAATGGGTAACTATGGGAATGTATTATATAAAAAACATGTTATAAGTAATTTATATATACATTAATAAATATAATCACATACTATTTGGCATCATTGTAAGAAAAATATATGAATTCATACATGATGTGTGACATCTTTCTTCCCCTGGGTTTGAAATCCAGATGATGAATTTGTCCTAAAAGTCTCATCTAGCTAGATGGAGAAAAAACCATCCAATAACTAATTTTAGATATAGTCATGTTGATTAGAGACAATGGATTGGTCAAAAATAGTTGAAGGAGGTTTATCCATAGCTCACATTATATGGATTTGTAGAAGCAAACAAATGTTCTGACATATAAAAATCTCACATTCCCTTAAGGTAAAACATCTCAGGATATCTGGAATCAAATGAAATAAATTTTTTAAGAAAAATAAAAAATATTTTTTTAATTGAATAAATTATATATATGTTATATTATTTTTTTCTTTACAATCAATTGGTCCAACAAATGGTGACATAAAATGATAAGATCTAGGTCCCATGAAACTCCTATCTTAGGAAAAAAATTTCATAGAACTATAACAACAATCCCAACTACTAAATAAAAAAACTTTGACAAAATTGTGACAATTATTCCAAATATTATATAATAATTAAATATAAATATAATATCTCAAATAATTAAAAATATTTTCATAAATGAGGATCAAAATCAAAAAATTGGTTGTCTCCCAAGAATTGAATCCTAAATCAATAATCGATCATTACCAAAATCCCTTATAATAAGTGTAGCATCGTACATATCCGATGCAAATGGCTCATCTGTAGGAAGCTTTTCATGATTAAGAGAAAAAAATAGATCTATAGAATCATATCCAGTCATCTTCTATTATTATTATTACATGTAAGAAAATATTAATTCCTATATAAAATATAAAAAACTAATAAATACCATAATATACTAATCTCGATAGTAAAATTTTTTTACTACAGATATCTAATTTAAAAAAAATTAAATATCCAAATATAATAATTACCTATAATGAATTTATAGATGATAATAATTTTACCAGTAAATATTTTTATTACATATATCACATATTTAAAAATAATTAATATCATTCAAAATATAATATTATTACATATGAATAAATGTTAATACAAATATAAAATATAAAAAAATAATAATTACTAGAATCAGTGACGGAACAGAGTACATCATCGAGTCTAGCCATATAAAAAACAATCATACCTATAAATAACATTTCATAAATATATAAAATATAATAAAATTATAAATAATTGAATATAATACAACAATATTCATCTTATTCAACATTTTCATCGATAATAATACCATCATCCTTTTATTTAGTATTATAAATGTCCATATGGAATTAAGTTTCATCATCCCTTATTACATCATCAAAATTATATATATCATTTGACATTTACATAGTGGGGGGAGTTCATCCTAAATATGTATATCTCATAGTATAATAAATATTTATTCTATTCCCATTGACAAATTTAGATATAATTTACATCCACAAAACCATTCTCAATTTAAAAAAACTAATTTCCAGGAGATTTCATTTTTGTCACAATTATCAATTCATTCAAGTCCCTAAAAAATCATAGTAATATTCATAATAAACACTATTTTCTTGATGTGATAAAAAAATGGTTCATCTAATGCAATATTTCAATTATAATTAGTGTCAATGACTCTATGTTGTCGATGAATGTGGAACCCTCAATTAGTATCAAACCAATTACTTTAAATAATGTTATATAAGGTTGTCCTAATAACAAAAATTAATTATTTCATCCATCATACAATTAGAGATTTTTTTTATTTTTATGATGATATCCTTTCAAACAAACACAACTATTCATTAATTTATATGAGTCACTATATATTCTTGTATGTAATCTAAATTCATTAACCATATACAAATTATAAAATATTACTAATTATGATGAAAGGTTTTTCATAACACATTATAAACTATAAATTTCATTTTCTTATTATGTTTCATAAAATGAATAAAAATTATCAATGTTAGTTATAATTGAAATATTTTCTTATTAATCAATTGAAAAAGAATAACTGACCAGTCATTGAAACGAATATAAAAATTTTCATTGATAACACTCGCCAAATAAAGTATTTGTACTTTTTATAATTTTTTTGATATGGTAATCATAGAGTCTACTAGAAAAATTAATGTTCATGAAGGTATATTTTATTCGTATTAAAAACATAATAATAAATTGTACTTACTATAGAAATTATGTAATTTTTTCACAATTCAAGAGAAAATAAGTTTGTTATCTTTTGAGTTCTTCATCTGAAATCCATCATTCGTGAATACCACCCAAACCCAATTTTGGATAGATTAAAAACATAAAATTGATGGTCTCAGACATCATCAAAATTTGTTTCATTGAGGCACATCTAATTAATTTTTGAAAGATAACATGATTCATAGTAATAAGATAAGAAATTTAAAATTTCCCACTCCAAGTAAGCTTTTATAGTTGAACCATTAACCTTTTATTTTTTATATAATTTATACTATAACTGTTTCATACATCTCTCAAATAGATACATCCATCAGAATTTTACCAGACCTACACATTTAGTTTCCTATAGAAAATGACATAATAAATGTTAATTTGAGTCAAATAATCTGAAAAAGAAATTTTTTTAAAATTAACATAAAATTAAAACAACCTAATTACACATCATACATAATGAACCATAATCTAATTATTCTACCAAAAAAAACTAGGAATAAATAATATATTTTTTCCAATGCATCCCAGATTAATGAATTTGATATCCCTCAAAGAATAAAAGATATTAATATTTCAATTATCGAAAAGTATTCATGACTTTTTAAAATCGTAATATGACTATATCTAAAATGAAAGTCATGGTTTAATGTTTTACTGATATAAATATTTTATTTATACCATTTTTTCAATGAAGTTCTGTTGTTATACATAAATAAATATTATAAACAATGTGTCATTTTAGTACTTCTAAACAATTTCACATGAATCTATCATTTCCTTTTTTTTATTTTTATACCGTGATTTTCCACATGTTGGAAAATTCACTACAGTTTAATAATGACCATAATATTATATATATTCATTTAAAAATCCTTGAATATTCTGATAATAGTGAAAAAAATTATGGACAAACATATTACATTCATATAAACATGAATGAAATGTATTTCCATTAGAAATAATGAGTTAATGAATAATAATATCTGATCGAAATAACTACTTGAAATTTCAAAATCAGATTTAATTGCCATAATTTTTTACACAAACAACACGATTACCCATATAGAATCTTGGATATAAGGCCTCTTTATATTAATTTAAAAAATTGTAAATTTGAGAATAATATGATACATGATTTGTAGGATTATTCTGATTTGTTTTTTCAAAATAGATGGAACAGAAAAATAATGTAATAAATCCTTAAATGATGGATCTGAAACAGAAAATGTTTAATTTAAACCTAATTATGTTCACCATGTTTTTTTTAAAATATATAGTATTTCAAAAAACTGGAACACAATTGATGAGGTAAAATATTTTCCAATGTGTATAATCACCTAAGATCACATTTATGACCTGGAAATTTAGTTTTTCATTCTGAAACTAAATCTAAATTTTGTGATGAAAATAATATAATTGATTTAATACCTTCAATATTGATAGTATTTATACTAGAATCCTTGGGATTTTATTGATGATTTATCCAATTAAAATCATGTAATAGAAACTAGTGTATACGTTAATGAGTCTGTAGTTATCTAAAAACCCAATAGAGAAAAAAATAATTATAACTTCTCATTTCATATAATTGAAAATTATTAATATATTTTGACACCATGAAATATATTATTAAATATGATCAGAGTGAGTCTCTATGTTAGAAATAGATTCATGGGCATGTAGTAGCTTAACAATGATCGAATAAAAATATATAATATAATATATGAATCATGTTCAATTTTTGGAAAAAATAGAATATATCCCGAACTTTTTATCATATGGGAAATTTAAGACTTCCATTACGTCCAGTATATAGAGTGTACCCTAGGTTTGGAATAATATTTGGGTTTGTTGAGAGTTAAGTAATATCACACCTGATGGTAATAGCATATTACTTTTTAATTCTATTTTTTTCCAAAAATTAATTATCTCTATAATTATATAATGTATCAAAAATACGAGGCCATCATTATATCAAGAATGATGGGGTTACCAGTCATAAAACATAATATTTCTTTGTATTGAGTTTTTGGTTACATTTCACATGGCAAGTTATGACGACCCACTCATTAAAAACATTAACATTGTATAACTTTAGTAGAATACATAGATAATTCACAAAAAATATTCCCAAAGACCATAGTTTGTTTAGTTCATTTGGAAACATGGAAACATATACATTGACACATATGTGAGTTACATCATCTCCCACTTGGTTACTCATGACCATCACCCTTCTTAGACTTATCAAGCATAGTACATATCATCTTAACTTGTGGGAATGGAAAAAATAAAATTGGGGATCTCAAATGCTCATTAAGGGTAAATAGGGGAGACACGTAAGCATAAACATAGTATTAGGGTATAAGAATGTGTTATTTTAAATATCAGATTATACCCCACATATCATAGATCTTAACTAAAACCTTGGGATAATTATTGTTACTTTATAAGACACGAGTCATATGAAATAAATAGAATAATAAATAAATGCTTTAGATAAGAATAAGACATAGAATTGGGGAAAACACAAAAGCATATAATTATTTCAATAGTATCCAAGTCATCACACCCAATACCATCTTATTAGTATAGTTCCACTCCCCATATTATCATAGTAGTCATGGTTCATTCCCATGGCCATAATAGTAGCATGATTTCCCACATCATACGGTATTAGTTGTCCTGGCTCACTCTCATGGACATAATTGTAATCAAGATTCACTACCAAGACCATATTATTTTATCTCAAGAGATATAAAACATTACCCAATGCATAAGAAGGAAACATATGCCCCACCAATCACATAATGAAATCATACATACATATACCATAAGATCATAAATAATCAAATATAATTTATGATAGTAAATGTGTATCATAAATATCTAAACATATCACTACATATGGAAAAAGTTATAGGTCTTGTAATCATATAATCATTATCATAACCCGTAAAAGAGAAATAGAATTTATATACATCTAAACCCTGAAGGAGAAATGAGTTTCATAAATACCATGACATTATGCAAATGTCATTCATATATGGGATATGAAAGAAATACTTAGACTATTTCGTAGAATGTAATTATTAACATCAATATATGTCAGATAAGTTGGGAAATAACTTTCAAATATCTTCTAAAAAAGTTTCTTGACGAAAATATACTTTATTTTTTGAAAAAAATAATATATAAAACCATTTGTAATTTATTTTATTAGATAATACCTTGAATCTTATGAAATAATTTTGACATTTTTTTCCATTAAAACATATTAAATAAACATAAAATAATTTTCAAAACATTTTTCATTGAAACCACATTAACAATATATAAAAAAAGATTGAAAACATTTTGAAAACCATGTTATTATAAACATTATAAAATAATCTTGAAATATTTTTGAAAACCATTTTTATTGATAACTTATAAAATAATATTGTAAATGTTTTTGTAATAATATTCAATGAAAATAATTTGAAATTTTATTGATATAACTTGAAATAATTTTCAAATCTATTTTTCACGAAAATGGCTTGAAAACATATAAATAGAGCTTATAAATGTTTTGAAACCCATTGTACATAAAAAGAAATAAAATACTTCTTAAAATATTTTGAAAAACATTTTTCATGAAAACATATGAATGATGCATGAAAATATTAACCATTTAACTGAATGTAATTTGAAAACATAAAAAAGATATTGAAAACGTTTTGAAATCCATTTTTCTTTAAGATACTTTGAAAACATATAAATAGAGATTGAATATGTTTTCAAAACCATTCCTTAGGAATTTATAAAAAAGATGGAATATGTTTTGAAATCCATGTTTCATTAATAATATATTTTAAAAAAATTTCTTAATGTGGAAAATATTTAAAATGTTAATGAATAATCAATGTAATAATGATGGGTAAATTTGTACATGTCATATGAGGCCAAAAGAACATTGTCTTTTCTTGATAAAAAATGTTTGAAATGTTCTTTTATGGAAAGAGAAAGAAATATTCCATTGAATATATTGGTTAAGGAAAAAGGGTAAAAATTTTATTTAAATATTAAATGATAATGGTTTAATATTATTGGATATCCTTTTTAAAAAACATAGATTTCTGACAAAGGAAATGGTACTGTCGAGTTTTCATAAAAAGTCATTCATAATTATATTATGTAACCAATAGTATAATTTTTTATCCAATAAATGAGTATACCTTCGAATAATATAGTATAAGGAATATCATCAATATTTTTGAGAGATGGTTAAAAGTATTACATAAATTGAAGTATGAACATAAACAGTCTCAAATGTTTTTGAGATTGTTTCAATAAACTATAATAAGATGGTATCAATGATTCATAATCTCCATGTAAGGAAATTAAAATAACTAAAGAATATAATATCAATAAATTATTTAGATTCATGATATAACATTAATTATAGAAATATATGAACCTGAAAATATATATTACATGTATAATAAAACCTGAGTCTCAAATATGGAAAATTGAGACAAACCAATTTACTGGTTTGGTAAATATTAAATGATAAACCCCCTGAAATAAGGATCATCAAATTTATATGTGAATAGAAATAAATTTATATATAAAATAAATAAAATTATTTCATTGTAATTAAATAAAACACAATAAATGAAATAGTGGTGAACATTCCTTGTATATGACAGAAATTAAAAGTGAGATGAAATCCATATACCTTGTGTCTTGAATCCCTCTATACTCATGGAAGATTCTTCTATAATAAATAAATATTTTTTATAATGATTTTACAGAATAATAATTTATACATAATACCATATATGGTTTTTTAGGGAATTATATTACCCTCTTGTTAATAATTCTATTTTTTAAATTCACTTTGCGTTATATTCTTTCTGATTTTTGCATGTGTCTTAATTGGTTATATCATTTATCCTTATACATATATCATGATTAAAAATTTTATATCATTACATAAATATAATTTATATCATTTATATTCATATATTAATAATCTATAGCACATTAAAGTATGAAATGGAATAGACCATTATTGGAGATGGTAAGCCGTACATATGCATGAACATTGTTTATCTTTTTATTGTCGTATTGATTTAAAGTATGTAAATAAAATATGTATACATATATAATTATTTAATTAGAATTAATTTATCATATATATCATATTATTTCATTAAACTGGTCATTAATATATTCCATGTGGTGTGTGAAAGAATCACATCGCTACGAGGAGGTCATGAGTCGCACTTCGTCAAACAAGATTATCATATTAACACAAAAATAGAAAAAAGAGATATATGTGTTAAAAATGTAATAAAAAATATTAAATACAATTTAAATATAATATAAGACATATATGAACATATTTTTCCTTATAATGGACATCATGATTTTTGGTAATGGAGAAATGAACAACCATCATTACGTGATGCAGTAGTTTGCCGTATATAAAAACAATATGTTCAACATCAATTTGATGGATGGATGTCAATTTATAGATTTTAAAATTTTCATAAAAACATAATAGGATATGTAGGTTACTATATTTTAAACACAATAATTGATTAAATATGTTGGACGAGTGGATATGGAAAATAAATGGCAAGAGCATGGGAGAAGGTGTTACCTCTAAATTTGGTAATTCATTTTGGTTTGTTGCAAAAAGAATCCTTGAGAAGCTTTCTGCCTAAAGGGAGGATTCGAGGTATATGTTATGATTTTTAGGTGGAAATTTGAGTAGATCATGGATGAAATGAAATGGTATAATAGGTGGAGGAATGGGTAGAGTTGGTGTCCTTTTATTGGGAAGTAATCTGACTCACATGGAATTTTTAGTAAAAAGTTTGGTGTGCAATTGTTATTTACTATAAAAAATCATAAAAAACAAAACAAAACTCATGAATTGAAGTATTATAGAATAAAAAATTACGTAAAATGGTTTTTGGAAAAGTGTATAGGCCATTTTGGCCCTAATTTTAGGTTTTAGTCCCTAAGCAATTATATTTTGGCCTTAATTGAGGTGGTTAATTTTAATCACTTTTATGAATCATTGTGTTGAAAAATTAACACACTATTATTAGAATATAAATATTAGTCTGAATAAATTTTTTTATTTAGGATTTTTTTAATTCAATTCACAGAATCATAAATATTAATATTAGTGCTAATCCCCCAGACAAACATAATAATAGGGTTTTAAAGTAGGAAAAAGTTAAAAAGATTGTTAAGATTTTATATTCAGTATCAAAGTGAAATTATTTATAGTGAATTAAATTGTAATATTATATTTAATATTTATCTATTTTGTCCTTCAAACATATTTATAATATAATTTATCATAAAAAATTATTTAGTCTAAGTGGTAGTTGTTAACTAAAATGTGGTATTTGTAACTATTCATCAAAAAATGATGTTTCTCAGAAAAATACGAAAAATTATCCCTCGGATAATTTGAACAATATTTACTCAAAAAAGTTGTTTATTTTATAAAATTTCATTTCTAAATGGGTATAAAAATATTTTTATTATAAAAATCACTCAATTCAAGAAAACTGTATTTTAAAATAAAAGTACTTTACCAAACATCTTATCCTTCATTACCAAGACGGTTTATTTATATAAATTTTTTTAAAAAAATACGTGGAAAATAGTTTTTACTATTTTTATAAATATTATTAATGTTGATGTTATAATTATATCCTTTAATTAATTATAAATATATATAATGATTAATAGAACCCTAGTGTTGCATGCATCATAAGCCAAGTCTGAGTTGCATGTTTTGCAAGAAAAGTTGGTAATGTGTCTAGTGTATGAAAATATGTTACTTAATGTGAAATTAATTTTTTATTTTGTGTTTTAATATATATTTATATATATATTACTGTTTCTAGTTCCTTGTAAAATAAAAAATATAGAAAAGATAAATTAATTTGAAAAAAATAATTTTCAAAGTCTTAGGGTTTTACATTCTTCAGCACATAAAATTAATTTCACCCTAAAAATTTATCTACGTTATAAATGTTTTAATACTTGAAAGTATGATTCATAGAAACCCACATCGAAAATTTGGATACTAAAACATCCTTTAAAAATGTAAATTTGTAACGATAATGGGAAACCAAAGTAACATATAACTGGGTTTCTACAAAAGATAACAAAGGTTGGGTGTGGAGATTGGACATATAGGAAACACCTATATAATTATGGGGAGTGATTGAGGTCATCAAAAACAAAAATGTGAATGATCATTGGAATGCTTAGGTCCTCAATGTTATAAATAATTTATTATTCTAGAATCTAATGTGTCAACAAAATTTATGGTATTAAGACAATATTTTTTTGTTTCACCTTCAAAATGTTGAGTAATTATTGATAAATTTGAATAATTTTTTTTTGGTTTTGAATTTAACAATTTTGAATAGATCAATTACACCATGTAATTTATATCTATAAATTAACATTGATGAATAAATCAATAAATATCTTGTAACAGATCTTAATGACCTTGTAAGAATAAAAAGTATAACTATATCTCTCATAAAAAATTCAATATCATTAATCTATAAAAAAATAATTAACACTACTATTTCATTCTAAATATTTATTCAACAAAAATAATAATACATTAACCAGGACATCACATAGGCTAGTGGTAGTCATGAAACCCTTATCATCCATCAGTTAGGGGTTCAATACTAGCGGCATCGGTGGACTTGATTAGTTTTAACCGTACATACCTGATGTCCTTTTTTAATTCCACACTAATATAACATATAATATGGACAAAATAAAATTATGGATAATCACTGAATATATTATTAAACTATTTTTTAAAACAAACTCAGTGCACAAATAATTCCTCTAATTTTTAACATACCCTTTTCAAGAACGATTAACCTTATAACCATTAAAAAAGGTGAAAATACCAAGCATTAGAATAAGGGTCCTAAAATTTAATTAACATTGATACACCTGTTTATCAAAATTTATATTTTGGTTGTCACATTTTAATATTCTGAATATCCTCATCCTATATTCTCTTGAATAACATAAATAACCTAAATTACCATAAATAGTTTTAAAAAACATGTATGCTTCTTAATTCCAAAGAATATTTTATTTACTCCAAAAATACATAAATGTTATAAACATTATTAGTGGTAGCATTAACCCCATATAATGAAGTCCTTACTTAGATACAAGTTAATCAATACTGTCTAACATACATCATATCCCACTTATTATAATCCATACAACATTATCTTATCATAAAGAGTATATTAAGGGTTACCTTCCTTTAGCTAAAATATTATATAGTCAATAAATTGCATCACCAGTATAACATAAACATGTAATTATTGAGTGAATAAAATCATATGTTGAAAAATCATTTTATATTTCATCATTCATAAATTTTGAATCTAAATACATAAATACTTCGATTACATCATCCTTAATCAAATAACAATGCTACATAATCTTGTTATATAATAGTTATTTAATTTAACATTTCATCTGTAGTGTCGTCATAATCCATAATTAAACTATTAATTATACAACCATGTTGATTTTACTCATGATATTTCTTATTGGGACAATGGGTTAAATAATGATCATTTTTTCCACACGTAAAACACATAACCTTAGATTATGAGTTCGGGAGGACAAAATTACCATCCATTTCATTAACTAAACTCTTCATTTTCCCCATTCAGTCAAATGATTTGTGTAATTATTTTCAATATTAAAAACCCATTCTTATTTCTCTTAGTAATTAACTGAGGTGATTCATTCAACAATTTTGAAAAAAAGAAATCGATTCTTCTTTATTCCATGGTCTTTATTACCAATACTCTTAGTGAATTCCTTATTTATCTTACATTGTATGTTTTAGTGTTTGTTAAGGTAAATATTGTTAGTCATGTTCTATGAATAATGTATAGGAATGATAATGAAATATTTCACTCCAGTGATCATCCCACATGATGATTAATTAGAAAATATTCCATCACATTCATCAATAATCTATTTCCTTTTGGTTCCCACCATTTGATAAAACCAGAATCATAGTGTGAGAATTTATAATATGTCATAAAACCAAATTTTAATGTTAAAAACAACTAATAAGATGACTTAGTCATTAATCCAACCATATTATATTACACCTTGGTTTTATCCTTGGTTATTAATAGCTTACTTATATATAAAAGATTCGTTATGGTTCAGGAAGAGTGGGAATTCCCAAAGTATATACCTAAGGAGTGTCAAACTAGGTGTGCAGAAATGACATTTTCCATTGACCATATTACTCTGTGTCAAGCCCAAAATAATTTGTCATAGTTTCTACCCCTAGGAACATCAATTTGAGAGCAACATCCACTTTTAGTATCCATACATGGATTATTTTCTTGGTAACCTGTCACTCTATCCTTTACCAAAATTCCAAGACATTTTTTTAAATGTTAACTCATCCTTATACTTATCCTTATATACATTCATAGAAATATACATAGAAATATACACAGCGAACTGACTATGTTTTTCTCCTAATAGTTTCCAAAATTTTACAATAGGTTTTCTCTAATTCAAACTATAGTCACTTGTGCTTTACAAATATTTACATTACACAACTTTTGTGGAATACTTAAAAAATTTACAATCATATTTCCAAAGACAGTAGTCAGTATAGTGCATTTCAGAAAATGGGAACTTAAAAATTGGAACTTAGGAAAGCTACATCATCTCTCACTAGGTTCTCCTTGAGTAGAACACTTCATAGACATATGAAACATTATACATATAATCATAACATGGGGGAAATAAAACATAAAAGGTGTGATATTAAAGGATTAGTAAGGATATATAAGGGATACATGTAACCATAAACATGAGTAAAATGTAATGTGAACGTGATCCTTTAAGTAGAAGATCATACCCTGGACATCAAATATCATAATTAAAATCATGGGATAAATATTATCATCTCATAAAACATGAATAATCTGAAATAAAATAATTATCCATGAAAGGATACAATAGGAATATGACATGGATATGTGAAAAAAACATAATCATATAATCATTTCCATAGTAGCCAAGGCATCATTTCTAAGACCATCATATTAGTATAGGTTCACTCAGCACACCATCTTAGTAATCATGGTCTACTTCCACGACCATCATAGACGAAAGAGTTCACTCCCCGTACCATATTAGTAGTCATGGGTTACTCATAATGACAACATATTAGTTAAGGTTCACTCTAAATAACATCTTAGTTTATCTGATGAGACATAAAAATTACCCAATGCATTGGAGGGAGATATATGTCCCACCCACCATGTAATTAATCCAAACAAATATTTTACACAAGACCATAAATAATCATATCATAACTAGTGATATTAAATCAGTATCTTCAAACTGTAATCATATCATAAACTATGGAAAAAAGTGAATGTTTCATAATCATTTCATCAAATTCACAACACATAAAATACAAACAAATTTCATCTATGTATAACCCATGAAGGAGAAATGGGGTTCATAAAGTCCATGATATTATGCATAACTAATTCATAGAAGATATTAATGGAACCTTTAGATAATTTCATATAAAGGCATGAGTAACATCAATAGATTCCATTTTAGATGGAAAATAATTTTGACATATCCTCTGATGTGATTTCATGTGGAAAATATCCCTCATTGTTTGAAAAAGGATTTTTAAGAAATATAACCATTTGAAAATAATTTTCATTGAAAATACCATGAATCTTATGAAATCATTTTGAAAACATTTATATTTGAAAATATATAAATTATGATTCAAAACATTTAAAAAATATTCTTTGAAATCACTATGGAAACTTATTAAATGATCTTGAAAATGTTTTGAACAACATTGTAGATGAAAAAATATAAAAGAAGAATGAAAACATTTTGAAAAAACAATTTCATGAAAAATTAAAAGTGAATCATAAAAAAAATTTCAAAACCGTATCTGTGAAAATTATCTATCAATTTTAAATATAGCATGAAAATTATTTGAAGACCATTTTTTGTTAAAATACAATAAAAAATACATATTGACATTGATTTTTTTTATACTTTTATACTTGAAAACATATAACAGAACCCTGACAACATTTTGAAAATAATTTTTCATGCAAAATTATAAATGAAGCATGAAATTTTTTTAAAAACCATTTATTTGAAAATATATAGAAATTATATAAAAAGAACATGAAAAAGTTTTGAAATCCATTTTCCTTGAAAAACATTAATAGCTTATAAATCGAGATTGAAAACATTTTAAAACACATTTTCCATGAAAAAATATAAAACAATCTTGAAAATATTTTTTAAACCATTTTCCATGAAAAATAATTTTTAAAAAATATTCTTAAAGAATACACTTTTTAAAATGAAAATTATGCAAGAATGGAATGACGGAGGATTAACCAATACATGTAATACGAAGTGAATAGAACATTCATTTTGAATAGTAAAAAATGTTATAAATATCCCTATTCAGATTAAGACAAGAGGATTTCCATTAATAGATTGGAAATTGGAATAAGGGTAAAAAATGTATTTTAATTAATATAAGAAAATGTTAAAATATTCTTGGAATACATTTTTAGAAAACATAAATTTCTAACTGATGAAAGGATATTGGTGGGTTTTACTAAAAAAATGATTAACAATATTTTAGTACAAAAGAGTGGAACATGGTACCAATACGTGAGTATATCATGAAATAATAGAGGAGAAGAGAACTCATAAATATTCATGAGAGATGTGTAATAATATTTAATCAAAGGACACAGAAACATAAGTAATCTCCAAAAGCGATGAGATTGTCTAAACGAACTCTTATAACATGGTATCTTGAATTCATCTGATCCATGTAAGGAAAATAAATTACATGAAGCCTATAATGTCATTGAACTTTTGAGTGAAAAAATATTTCATCATATATAGAAATATATGAACCTCATAAATGATTTTAGGTTCATAGAAAATAATGAGTCTCAAAGAAGGAAAATAAGACAAATCATTTTACCGATTTGGTAACTTTTGAATGTTAAACACTGTGAAAGAAGGATTATAAAATGAAAATGTGAATACCCATAAATTTAATTATATGATACATAGAATACAACCATAGTAATTATACACACCACATAAAAGGAAATATTAAGGAACATATCTTGTATCCCACATAAGATAAAAGTGAGAAGATATCCCTTTTCCTTTTATCTGGATTCTCTATGTACTCATAAAAGATCCCTATAAAATAAATAACATTTTATTGTAAAAAACATATTGAATAATAAAATAATACATAATATCATATATTTTTTTGACCTTGTATTACCGTCTTGTTAGTGATCCTTTGTTAATGTTTCACTTCAGGTAATATTCACTATGCTTTTTATATATCTTAATTTGTTATACAGTGGTTACTCAAAAATATATCATGATTCAAGAATTTATATGATGATATAAAAACTAGTAATATCCATTATATTCATATTATAATAATTTATATCATGCATAAGTATGAAACGGAATACACTATTGTTGTAGACGATAAGCCTTACGTACACATGAATGTTGTTTCTGTTTTAATGTCGTATTGAACAATAGTATGTAAATGAATTATGTATATATATGAATGTATATATATATATAGTTATTCCAATATAATTAAAATATCATATATATCATTTATGTCTATTAAAAACATCCTTAATACATTCCATGTGGGTTTTGAGCTAATCACATCACTTTGTGGTAGACGTAGTCCCCACATCCTCTAGAAATATTATCATATTAATCCCAAATGGAAAGTCAAGATAAGTGAATTGTAAAATAAATAGAGTCATAAATATATATTAAATATAATATATTAAATATATAAATAGTGATTCTATCATAATGGAAACCCTGATTGGTGTTAATGGATAAATGAACAATTATAATTTCGTGAGATAGTAGTTTTCCGTACACAGAAATTGTATATTCCACATCCATTTGACGGAGATCTGCGTAAGTGTAGGTCATAGCCATTAAAAACATCATTATGTTTATGATACTATTACTTTCAAAAAATAATGGAATAATTTGAGTGGATGGGGAGGATGAGGAAAATATATGGAAGGAGTTTGTGTGAAGATGTTACCAGTAAATCTCGTAACTCCTTTTGGATTAAACCAAAAGGATTCCTTAAGAATCATTCAAACCAAATGAGGAATTAATGATAAAAGGGAGGAATTTTCGGAGGCTAATTGGTTTCATAATAGATTAACTTAAAGGTTTTATAGTTTTGAGAAATGTGTATTGTTTTTGGACTATTATTTGGACGGTAAATGGCTCACATGGAATATTTTGAGACAAGTTAGATGTGCACATGTTATTAACTAAAAAAGTCATTAGAACTAGAAAAAACATAATAATTTAATTATTATGGATTATATATGGACATCCAATGGTTTATGAACAATTCAATTGGTCATTTCGTCCCTCATTTTTATAGTTTAGTACCTAATTATGTTTAATTTACCATTAAATATGGTGATTAATTTTAATCACTTATACTAATTAATTTTGTAAAAAACAAACATGGTATTATTAGAATAAAAATATTATAATCAATAAAACGGTTTATGTTGTATTTTTTAAATTCAATTCACATTATATGAAAACTTATGATTATTGGTAATCTTGCTTATAGGATGAAATAATGGGGTATTTAAGTAGAAAACAGTTCAATTTTTATTTATATTTTATATTCAATTTCAAAGAGAAATTGGTTATAATGAATTAAATTATATTAATATAGGTAATATTTATCTATTGTGACATTAAAACATGTTTATAATATCAATTATCATTAGTAATTAATTAAAAAGGCAATTTTAAACTAAAAAGCATTATTTTTTAATATTCATTAAAAATGTTTTTTCTCAGAAAAATCCCAAACATTTCGCTAGGATTATTTAATCATTTGGAATTAAAATCATAAGTTTATATTATCAAATCAGATTTATAAATTTTTCAAAAATTATTTTTATTTTTAAAATCAACTCATTCAAGAAAACAATATTTTAAATATAGAATGACGTTACCAAATATATTTTTTTTTCATTTTCAATATGTTTTATTTATAATAAAATATTATCAAAAATATTTTGACATTAATTATTAATATTATTATAATGATATAAAATATTTATGTTTAAATTATCTAATTTAATTAATTATATATATATATATATATATTTCATAAAGACATAGTGTTGCGTGCATCGTACGCGAAGTCGGTGTTGCTTGTAGTGAACGCTAAGTTGGTATTGCTTGTTGTGCAAGACATATTTGTATTTTGTGAGAATGGAATGGTTGACTTAGTGTTTTAATACACACACACACACACATATATATATAATTATATCTTGTGTCTTATTAAATCTATATTTTTTTAAAATATAAATAAATTTGAAAAAAATAATTCCCAAAATCTCATGGGTGGTACAAAAATTAATTTAATATTGTTATTATAATCGTATTACAAAAAAATTACTATATCTCGATAAAGTTGTCTCATTTAATAAATCTGAGACCATTTTTAGATTTGTGATGTTGAGTTTACCATAGGCACGAAATAAAATATGTGTGTGCCGGGTGATTGGTAAAATTACACACGAGGTAAATTCATTTAATATTAATATTATAATTTTTTAACAATAATAATTAAGTATATCATAAACTATGTATTTTATTTAAAACACAGAGACCAATATTAGGTTAGAGTTGTGGTGATTACCTGAGACATGACATAAAAATTTTGGGGGTCGAGAATTTGATAACATCACTCATGATGGTAATTTATTTAATTTATTTATTATATATATATATTTAAAAGAATTGATGTATTCCATGAAAAGTGTAGCATTTATGAAATTTGAGACTACAATTAGGTCCTAGATGACAGGTTTACCCTTTGTAAAACAGAACATTTTTGTACATCAGGTGTTTAGTTACACCACTTATTAGGGATACTAATATAATTTTTTTTATTAAAATTTATTATAAAAATTTAAGTTATTCAAAAAATAGTGTATCGTTTGAAACATCAAAGACCACCCTTGGGTCCAGGATGAGGGGTTCACCAATTGAGCAATATAAAGTTTTTGTGCATCAGGTGTTTCATAACATTTCAAACGATATAATCATTTTTTATCTAATAATACTAATATATATAATATAATTAAAAAAATTAATATTAATTAACTTAATTGATACAACATTTATAGGAAATATTTTTTATTTTTAATAGTTATTACTTTATATATTTTTATGTAATATTTAACAAACGTTTTAGTATTTATTAAAATTATTTATTTAATATTTTAATTATTGATATAATTGTATGTTAATAAATTTCATTTATTTATTATTTATAACATAATTTATTATAAATATGAAATTTTTTAACTAATACTACAGGTTCATATTTTTTCTTATATATATTTTTATAAAATTTTCACATTTTTCAAATTAAATAATTATTATTACTATTTTGTAATTATCAATAATATTTATTAAATTTAAATAGTATTGGATAAAAAATTATTAGTTCTTATAAATTTTTAATGATTTTTATAATTTATTCATTTTTTATATTTTTAATAAATTCTATATATGAATATCATGATTTCATAATTATTATAAATACGTCAAACATATTCGCACCATATTTAAACAAATATATATATAATATATATATATATATATACAGTAATAATTATAGACTTTTATAAAACATTTATCTATACATATTCAAGTGTTAATATATATATATATATATACATATTAAATGATTTCTATAAATTAAAATCCTTATAATTTTTTTAAATGTATATATACTTGTGTCTGTGTATATTTGTCAAAAACATCACATGTGTTTTTAATAATATATAAATATATGTATATATATTCATATATTAATATAAAATCATTTCAATTTATATTTAAAAATATATTTATATATAAACATACAAGTTATTTGTATATATATATATATATATTATGAACCATACTAACGTTTATATATGTATATTCAGAAGGTATTATTTATATACATTTATATTAAATTATTTAATATTGAATATAAATACATGAAATATATCCACAATTTTTAATACAAAAATACACATCAAATTTATATATACCTAGATATAACCATACATAGATAAATACATACATACATATATACACATATATATATATAATCCTTCCCATTTAATAAAAAACACACACATATATATATATTCATTCACATGTTAATATATATAAACACACATAAAAATATCAATAGTTAATAGGGAATAATAACTGATAAAAATCAATGGTAGAATCAGTTATATTTCTATGCCTAGGGACTACACATATATACAAATATCAAATAAGGAATATAAAAATATATATACAGACACATTCACATGTCAAATGTTGAATAATAAATTTTCCGCAATTTTAAATATCAAATAAATCATTAAAGTCAAATATAATTCTCAAACTACGGGTTTCAAATACAAAATCAAGTTATAAAATTTAAAATACTCCAAAATAATGAAAACAAGGAAAAGAGGAATCCTTACCAAGTTGAGTCAATTATAGTTATGTAAAAAATTATTGTGCAATAGAGAATGTTGAAATGAGGTGGACCGAGGCAATTTTGGAAGGTTGTGCACATCACGATAGTTCAAGAGAAGGAGATGATGTGTAAAAAAGGAAGAAAGAGAGTTGTGTGATGCCATAACTAAAGGATTTATTATAATAAAATTAAATCCATCACAAATAATTATTCATTTAAAATTATTTTTATAGGATCTAACTCCCATCACAAATATTTGGGAGTGCACATACATTGTCGATGTAATTTCTATAGCGGTAATTATTGATATTTTTGTAATTAATGTTTTACTTTCCAACATTAAGGATTATTCATTGATTATTACATTATCCTATTAAAACCATTCTCATTTATGATATGATGAATAACTTAAAATATTTATGGATCCTATTATCCATTAAATGTTGTTTTTTGTGATTTTGGATTGATAATTTCATCATTGGTATTCATTATTTAAAAAATGGGGTGACAGAATGTTTTATAACTCTTCAAAACTCAATAAAAGTCAAAAACATTTCTTAAAAAATGGATTGAACTATATTATTTATATTTTCTCATATTATCAATATTGATAGAAATGTATTTCCCAAAAAAATGGATTAGAATAAGTCAAATTGATCACATACATTAGGGGAAATACATCTCATATGTTAATTTATGCTTATATAATATATTTCGAATGTGTCTGTGTTTCATAATATGATACATACATTATTATAGAGTCACATAAATTTGTCATTATTTATAATATCTCAAGAATTAGTTATTAAAATAAAATATACTTATGATATTTTATGAACATAATGATAAATTTATTGGGAAATGAATAAAAGTAAAATTAATTGGATGAAATTTATTTATTTTTAGATAACATAACTACCAAAGATTTTAGTACATACATTACATTAAATATATATTTATGTTTAATATTTTATGACACACAAAACCCAGAAATAAAATTATTTCCATTATATTACAATTTCAAGAAAGAAAACAATTAATAAATAGAAATATTATAATAAATTATGTTCATTATATTGTAATATTTCTTCCTGAATCCTAAATTTTAATCATGTGAATGTCAATAATTAATGACATATGATTTAAATCATTTAATTCTAAATTTTTTTATTTTGTAATGATTTTTAAAGGGTTTAATTGTTTAAAAAATCACTTATAAAACAGCTCAAAGAATGATCTAATATATTTAAAATTAATTAATTATAAACATAAATTGAAAAATATGGTGATCAATTATTTGTTAAATTGATATTTTCTATAAGAATTGGGTTTTTCATATATTACATTTATTTAATTAAATTATAAATTAATTAATCTTATCATTTTTAATTTTTCGTATTTTATAATTTGGAATGTCTAATTTTTTAAATATTTCTTTTTTATTTTTTAGTGATTGATATATACGTGAATAGTAAAAATAGTATTCTTAAAGATAATATTAGTTTTAAGAAATACTACATTCATATGAATTACATAAATATATGAAAAAAATTTATATACATAAATTTAATATTTATAAATGAAAATTTCCATTTAAATAATTTATTTTTTGAATTTAAAAACCCGTTCTTTTCATTTAAGAACTAAAGTGATAATTTATTTTTATAATGCATTTATTTATATTTTTTTTATTAATTTTGTATTTACCAGGATATAATTGGTTTTGGATTGGTATTTTTGTCAAATATCACTTCATTTTTAAATTAACAATCAATAAATGAAATTAGAATCAATATTTGAAATATTATTTATGAAAAATAATTTTTATTCCTAGAAAGTAATTTTTCAACAAATATTTTTGTTGTCGTGATTTTCATGTATACAAAAAATAAATTTTTGGAACCTATTGAAAAAGAATCTGTTAAAATGTATTAAATATTTTTATACATCATAATAAACATTTGGTACTATATTGATTCTTATTTTCTATGTAAAAATAATTTATCATGGTAAAAATCATCACCAAGGTAAGGGTTTAAATGGTTAACAAGGAGTTAGACTATGATATAAAACTATATATATATATTTTTAACATTACTGAAATAGGATGGAAGACATTATTTTGATCCTCACATATCTTATATTGTATTCTTTTCATTTGGTTCATATTTACCATAAAAATGACATTATTTTATTTTATTTTTCATGATACTGAAAATTGGGTAGTTACTATCACTTATATAAGGGAACATACTATTCTCACTTTTACACACCACATTATAACATTTTCTCATTTATACTCTTCCCAAATTTCTTCATTAAAATAACAGTGTTATAATGGAATTATATAGTAATTTCATTAATATTATATATATAATGTTGTGTTTTTATGTTAATGTTATAAGACGTAACTATATATTATTCATAAAATTAAAAATAAAATTGTTCCACATACATATATAAGGATGACCACCTTTATGTAGCAATTTATTTCCATTCTCAACACCACATTAAATTCCTCACAATATTAGTGTATTTAACGAATAAATATATTATTTTTAAAATAAATTTGGGTGTTGGATGAGAAATCATAATTTATATATTTTTTATATTTATTGAATAATAAAAACCTCACCAATGTGTACAAGAAGAAGGCATCATCTGCTGGTGAGAAATTTGATTATTCGTAACAACCTTACATGGATTGTCCAAAAAGGATAGTTAATTTATTAGTATGATATTTATGGTAGGTTTATGACTATTTAAATTTTAAAAACATGATCATAGTTAATAGACCAGATCCATGAAATCAAAAAAAGTATGAGAAATAGAATAGTTAACTTGTATATAAATTATTTTTCAATGAATTATTACTAAATGGGAAAAATATACGATTAATAATTAATATATAGAAACAGATATATAAATAAAAATATGATAATGATGAATAATAAATATACATTTATTATACTCGAGGATTGAAGTAATAAGACTATGAAAGACTCAAAGGTAGGGATTTATTTTCTCAATTTTCGTTCTTTGATTCATTTTTCATATTATAAACTGAATTTTTATAACTATTTTTTATAGATGATAAGAAATATTTAAATGTTAATAAAACTTTTACCAAAGTATAAAATGTTCAATTCCATGTTTTATACTTCAAACTATATTTATAGAAATGATACTAAAAACTTATGTGTTTATTTTAATATATCATTATTATTCTGGATTTTTTATCTTTAAATTTTCATTTGGGAAAATATATAATACTTATCTGCTAAAAGTAATATATTTTATTCTCCATTGAATATAATTGGGGTTTAAATTTTTTTCTAATATCTTCTGCCACTGTTGGTTAAAAAAATAAATCACCTTGATTTTTATAATAAAATTCCAACTTTTTTATCCTCTTTGATAAGAAATATTTTCATCTTTAACGACATTCATTAAGACATTAATTTTTTATCATTTATAAAATTAATATGTGAGGTCATTTTTCACTGACCATTTTCACTGAATTTAGTTTTTTGAAAAGGAATAGTTTCAATTGTTATGGCACAAGAAATTTTGATATTTAATTTAAAACAATTGAAAACTATATTCTAAAATTGAATAATAATTATAAACATTAACCACCAATCATAGACATTATATTTTATTAATATTTCTATATATTCTTATATTATTATTTTAAAAAATAATAATATATTTAGTGTATAAATTTTACATTTTTTGAATTATTGAAAAAATAATTAGATTTTATTTTATATAATGCCTTGAATTAGAGGTGTCATTATATTGTTTAATATTTTTTTCCAAAAAAATCATTTTTATATATAATCCTTTTTTATATCATTGATACTAACTTTATAAATTATATTATTTATTTTTAGTAATGTAACATACATATTCTGAAAGGGGTTTTGTAATTCATTATTTCATTAATTTAATGAAATGTTTATTAATGTTTTCAAAAACTTTTTTTAAATTTTATGAAATAATTATCCTCTCTTATTGTCTACATATTTTCCTTTTTTTCAAAACATTTCATGTGAATTTATGGTATTATTTCACCCATTAATCAGTTATGGTTTATAAATTATTTGTTTTCAATGAATCTTTTC
Organism: Viscum album; assembly: GCA_963277665.1. Classification (NCBI taxonomy): domain Eukaryota; kingdom Viridiplantae; phylum Streptophyta; class Magnoliopsida; order Santalales; family Viscaceae; genus Viscum; species Viscum album. Next base: position 1,428,010,302 of record OY728147.1, on the reverse strand, counting down.
ATTTCCTAATTGATATATTATTTATCACAATCCATTATTATTTTTCAATTATATCTATATTCATTTATATCTTTGAAATATTCATCATTAAATTATTGTTGTAATCATGTAACATTTCTACATAATGTATTACTTGAAATAGTATTATAAATAATGTCATTTTATTTTCTAGAAAACATGGAAATTCTATATATATCAATATATAAAAAAATTATGGAATATTAAGGAATAATAATTTCATATTGGGTTTATTATTTAGTATTTTTGCAATGAATTAGAGATGTGTTAGAATGGAATTGGGTCTAGGAATATATAACCCCATGTTTCATTAATATGATTCATGAGAGAAACATGAAAGGGTATTTTTGGATTTATTCCAGCTCATATATTAATGGTATCTTGGTTTTGAGTAATTGATTATATATAAGTTCACCTGGTTGAGTGTACATGATGATAGGTATAATGTATTGGATGAGAAGATACGAAAATATAATTTTATATCAAATGTTATGATTTCAATGTCAATGAAACGAATTACTGTTGCTGATGTAATTATTTAAATTATATTCCTTTGAAATATTTGATTCTAAAATAATTTATTATATATAATAATTTATTCTACAAATTTTATAATGTTAACATTTGAACTAGGTTATTGTAGTAAGAGTTATTATAAATGTTGAAATGAATAGTTGTGAGACATATTATTGAATTTTTGTATGATTTATACGACGGAAATTAACAATTATTTTTTAAAATATCTAAATTTTATATATAGAATAACAAATAATATAATATTTATTACTTTGTGATAATAAGAAGAATAAACATATACATGATTATTTATGTATAATAAATTCTATTTTATACAATTGAATAAAACTTGAATCATTCTTTATGATATAGATTATCATTATGTGACGTCTCGAATCTATATTCCTCATAACCCATGCCCCTAGCCCGTTTGGACACATGAACCCTGACATGTCTTTTCATTTTCCAAGGGCTATCGACAAGTAGTGGGGATGAGTATGTTGAACATTGGAGAGACTATACACTAATTTTAGAGTAACACAATGGATAATATAAATAGTAAAGGGAAGAATAAGTGTAATGCAATAGATAAATATATTAAATAATAGAAAGATATATAGATAAAATTTAAAGATTGAATAACTGAATATCAAAACGAAAAGCCACAATTGATGTGTCTAATATAGTGATGGATATAATGATGATAATACTGAAAATAAATACAAGCACAAGAATACTATATAATAGTACATAAATAAACAAAAAGAAAAAAATAGCTCCACAAGCATCTTGAGCCTAAGAATGATCCTTTTCTCTTATGCTCCACCTATGTAGTACAAGTCAAGACCCTTTAGAAATTAATTTACCCTTAATAGTACTTTCAATAACATATTATTATAAGGTACCAATGGTGTCCTAAGTAGGGTGTCTAAAAAAATATCAATAACCCACCTACAATGGTGGCTATATTTAATCTGATTAAGTGGTCAGGAAAAAAAATATAAATAATAATATGAATGTAAACAAACGCTAAACAAATATTTGACCTCCTACTATGTTTTCTATGGATATGAGGTGGGTATAACTAATTCATCCCATGGAAGGTATGTCCAATAATTTAACTTTAAATATATATAGTATAATTATATATGTATATATATATATATTAAAAAGGATCAGGATGTAACTATCAGACATTATGTATCTTGTAAGCCCTCATGTTCTAACACATGTCATTACTCCAAGATCTCTCACTGTGTATTGGAAACACATATCATAGATCTCACAGTCTTTTCTACCTAAAGGATCTGACAATACATATAACTTTAGATAAAATATTATACATACATCCCAATAAGGCCTTGAAGGCCCCTTAACTCCACAACCAATCAGGCATATCATTTGTAGATACCCAAGACATGAGAAATAACACTCCCATATCGTCCCCACCTCCATATCCATTTAAGAGGAACATTTTTATAAAAATATAACTTTATTATTAACATATTAATCATTTAAATTAAAATATATACAAGGAAATTATAATATACATAATTTAATCCATGTGGAAACACCTCTATGAAAGTGATTGGTCCCATTCAATTCCAATTAGATGATCCAATTAAAATAAGGTGATTAATGTGAATGAGGATAAGGAATTTTCCTAAACCATCATATACATGTCAAATCCATTAATATAATTTCATGTAAATGCATACCTTACTTGTGAGAGATGATATCCAAGGCATGTTATTCAGTTTTTCTTAAACATGGAAAATCCAAAAATAAGGGAAATAACCAAAGGAAGGGTCATATCATTTAGTCATATACTTATTTTTTGAAATTACATGCCTAAGTGGACCTAAAACTCATTGGGAATATTGTTTTCATCAAAATATAAATGAGACAAGGTCCAATATATTTTATTCTCAAACCAAGAGATACAAACAAGAGTTGGTCATCTTGGGGAATTGGCCTAAAAAGGACAATTTGGTTAAAAAATCGCTTTGGTGTCCTTATAGGGAATATGTGAAAAAAAAACCTAAAAATTATTCAATTATCCTATGAATACTCACTATGGTATGTTAGACAATAAGGAGTAAATTAAATATAGAATCTTGATATGGGCCAACTTGCGCCATGATAGAATATGTAGAAAATGACCAAAAATCAAAGGAAAAACTATGTCACCACATACATTTGTGCCACAGATGAACCCACTCTGGATAAAAAACATCTTATTACTTGATGGTTTGAATAGGTCTATGTTTTAGTCCATTGACCAGAATGTAGGGATAATGGGAAATCATCTAAGTAACTCAATAAATGTGAAGAGAAACATAGATAGGATTAAAGAGACTAGGGGTTCATAACTAAATGATTCCAATGCCTCTGAAAAATTGAAGATCGAAGATCGAAAAAAATATCTTTCTAAAGTCCTAGACTTAAGGGTTTGGGATCTCATATGAGTAAAACCTAGTAGTTCATGGACACTGTAAACAAATAGATTTTGAAATTATATTTAAGGCTTAAGTGTGGAGGGGGTTGTAATTTTCCCCAAAACCAACTGGGAATGGTTTATGGAAAAAATTTAAAAACCAAGTGAAAATCATGTGTTAAGGATCTAACTCTATCTATAGTAGGACACATGACTATGATCCAATGTATATATGGTTGTGGAAAAACCGTGTTGACTTATAGGAGCCTTGCCAGTAGCTTCATGGTTATGTCAAACTATGCGGCCCAAGTTGAATGGTATAAACTAACCATGTGGCCCATCTCGGAGCCCACAATTCTAGAACTCCATTCTTAAAAAAGTACCTACTTTCTCCTAGGACCTTTTTGAGGTTGTAGGATTCATTTAACAATCCTAAAAATTCATTCAATTTGGAAAACAACTATACTACATTCGTTGAAAGGGTGGGTCATTACAACCTCCCCTCCTTATAGAACATCATACCCAAGTTGGTCTTCAATGAGAAAAGTGATACCATAATAAAATAGTTCTATACATTGAGATTTTATATTAACTTCTCACTCCAAAGTATCATCCTACACTTAGTCATGCTGACATCTCACCCATACAAGGGAAACATACCTACCTCATTGTGTCTTCACTCTCCAATCGACTATATAAACATGGTACTCCTTGAAGGAAGCATTCATATCCACCTCGAACTAATTTGGATGAAAGACATGGGTCAATTCTAGAAAGTATCAGCAATGCTGAGATAAATAAAAAATTTCTTGGATAGAGCTATATGTCTGGGGAAGGTCCACTGGGATTCCACCAGTTCGATCTAATCCACAACCTCGAACGGTTTAACAAATCTTGGTGATATCTTACAATTCTTCCAAATTTATATATTCCCCAACCTAAGTGAGACATTCAGGGAAACATGTTCTCTCACCTCAAATTCAAATGGTTATTGAAATGTGTTGGAAGAATACTACTATCTATACTATGCTACAACAAACTCTTTCTAACAATCCAAACCTTTTCTAATGTCACCTACACTAAATATGGTCTGTGAACAATGACCTCCTTTGTCTCTAACCTGTATAGAAGAAATAAATATGGCCTACCATACAAGGATTCACTCTAAGTCATCTCAAGGGTAGCCCTAATGTTTTTGTTATAATAAAACTCGATGAGGGGAATATGTTTCTCCCTAGAACATACACGGTTAATGATGCAAGAATATATAATAACCCTCACCACCTGAATTATAAACACTATTAGTCCATCATTCTATGGGTTATAGGACATGAGAAAATATATGTACATACCCAATTCCTTCTGAAACACTTTCCATAACCATGAAGTGAAATGAGTGTCACTGTCATAAATGATAAAAGGGGGGATCCATTAAGACATTATACCTATTTGACAAACAACCTTCATGGATATTCTATCTAGAAGGTCTATCACATTGGTAAAAAGTGATTTACCATAATAATATCATCAATGAAAACAAACACTACTTCATTTCCATGAGGTGATCTGGCTAAAACAATAATGAATTCTATCAGAAAATCTTCCCATTACCACACAAGGATGGATAATGGATGAAGAACCCATATTGGATGTGGATGGTCTACATTCACCTGCTGATAGGTAGATCATCTCATAATGAAATCAGACTTCTCACATTTCATGATAGTCCACCAATATTTATTCTATAGATCTTGAAACATTTTTGTGACATCCTGGTGAACCAACCAAACTGCGTCATGGAAACCCACCATCAGACCCTCTCTGATATCTACTAGGACCCATACACGGCCACCAAAAATTATGTTTTATTCCCATATACAATCAAATTAGATGTGTTAGCATCATATGAGAAACTTTACTTTAGTACAAGGCCGTTGGGATCAGATATCTATCTTGATATAACTTGTTCCAAAAGAGCAGATGTCAAAACAAATTCTAAAAGGATAGTCTAAACACGGACCTCATGTAATAGAATGAGTATCTAAGAGGAGAATTAAATATTAATCTATTAATCAATAGATTCCTAAACTGCCTAGGTCTAAGTCATCCTTATCAGAGGATTGGCTACTAAATTCCATTTTCCTAGAGTGTTGGAATTCTTGAAATCCAAAATATTTCCATTACTCAACCCACATTCACTACCTAATATATAAATCCCTCCAAGTGATGTTTTTCATGATGATTTTGTGTTCATTATATTAAAAAAAATCTCTCCTAGTAAATATTTTCTCCAATAGCATATGGAATCCTCAACCATAGGGAACTCAACGATATGTGTTGCATAATTCCACTCATGAGGCATCAACTAATGAGAACCATAAACAACGACTCACACTTCCATCATTAGAACATCTCCAATCCTGATACCTAATGTGTCAAATAAACTCTATATGCCTAACCTGGCTCTAGAAGAATCAGTATTGACATGTAAACAAGTCTTTAATTCTTCTTTTGAAATGCCGATTTTCAAGCTTCATACCATTCAAATTCCACACACTGATTTTTTATTCCCTTAAGGGAAACATCAAGGAATTTGAATTCTAGAATAAATAATTTTCAATATTCCAGATCCCTAAAAAACACCAAATATCAACGAAATTATTAGGTATATCACATGAAACTATAGGTATAAATTATCTGGGTCAACTGCAACCCTTGCCTCCAAGATGATATTACCAAGGAAGTGCACTTCATCAACCAAGGAGGGGAATTTTATAAGCATAACATAGAGATGATTCTATCTCAGGGTATTCAAAATGATATCAAGATGTGTTTTAAGGGAATATACAGAGCATGAATACACCAAGATATCAAACAAAATGAAACCCACAAATAATCCCAGATATGGGTTTAAACCCCGCTTCATAAGAGACCTGAAATTATATGGTGTATTTGTGATTCCGAAAAACATAACCATATACTTGTATAGATGAAACAGACCCTAAAAGCTTTGAGATATTTTTTTGATGTCATAAAATGCACAAGATGATAACCTGACCTCAGAAATGTCTTTGAAAACACCCTCACTCAATAGAACTAATAAAAAATATCATTAATTCTAGGAAATTTATACCAGTTATTGATAGTTATTTTATTAAATTGGCAGTAATCCACAGAAATCATAAGTGTACCAGGTACCTTCTGGGTAAAGGGGATAGGGACCACAGGGAGAAGTGTTGGGGTATATGAAACCTTTCACATCTAGATCCTCTAACCAATTCTTGATCTCCAAAATCTCTTTAGGTTCAATCCTATATGGAGTAATGGTAACTGGTGTTTCTCCTTGCATGAGATAAATAGTTAAATCTTCCAATAGTACTAAAGATAGACTATAGATGATATCAGAAAAATGTTTCTTGATATTATCATTCATAGGATGAAACATAGTTGGTTATTATCCTTTGACATCAAGATATATACTAGAGACTTCTTTTGTAACACTACCCAACCTCTACAGCTCGATTCCTGTTTTCATCACACTGACACCCCATTCTCTATTATGCATGTGTGTAACACCCTCTACTGATGTATAAATTACCCTAAAATGATATCATTCAACACTGTCTCACTTGGTAATTAGCCATCCCATCCTAATAATTTCATAAAATCGTTTCATTTTTAGGATGTATAGGTTTCACAAAAAACGTAACAACCTATCTCAAGGGGAAATATATAAAAATAGAGAAGGCCTTTAGGATGGATACTGATGGGTGTGTCTAGCATCATGAATCCATGACAAAACTAAATTTTGAGTCCCAAAATACTACTTACTGCCTCAGATATAAACGAGTGAGATGATTTTATGTTAAAAAATATACAATAAAGTGGATGATACTAGAACAGTACCTCATATAATCGATGGTCCAATGATATGCTCCCAAGGTGTAGGCTAGAAAACATGTAACTAGCATGTACTTCATCCGTTAGTCGCTACTAGACTACCTTGATAAGGTCACCTCTATTTTCCCTAAAAATAATAAGCCTGTTTACCTCTTCCTGGACCACCACCCTAGCCTGATCGACCAGTTTTATTCTAGTAACATTGATATAGTGATCTTTTCAACCTAGATCTAGACTAAGGAGTGGGTGAAGATCCCCATTTAATAGGAACTATAGATAATGTCAAATAGAAATACTAAATATGGCACATTCTGTCATAGCCTCTAAACACCACTAGATCACAAAGACTCTATGATTTAAAGAATATTATTTTTTCACTTATGTGAACATATATATAACTTCCAGTGGTAGGATCCTGGATGCTAATTTCACTGTTAGAACCCTCAATGTATCATTTCCACCAAAAAAATACTCCAAAAGAATCCATAAGAAGTGTTCTATCATAGATCTCACCATCAGCATAACTCAAATTCCGCTCTATAATTAGGATATGGCTAATGGTTTTTGAGATGGATGTCATCCTAAATAAATTGACCTGAGATTGGATAGTGTAACACAACCCATCCTCAGACCACCATGAAGCCATCCGATTATTATCATCTATAGAGGTAGAAAACTGCTCCATCTATATAAAACATGATGAATAATCCATAATAAACACCGCCCCATTTTATATTCATTAACACTATAGCTCTTTGATCCCTTAGAGTCTTGAGAATGATGTAGTCATATAAGATAATATTATTTCTATCCCAAACCATCTCACTTTCCTAACCTGCCTAGGTTATTAAATATCATCACCTCTTGGCTAAATCGCATACCATGTATGTAAATAGATTGACCATTACCTCTAAAGGAATCTATAGGTGATCAAGTATAGATAGGGTCACCTCAATCCAATACTCCAATGACTGTGGTCCGCCATCCCTTGAGAATGTGGGAGGATGCTATTACTGATAATCATTAGTCAACTCTTCCAAACTCAAGGAGGATACACTCATCCTTGTATTGACTAAATCATATAAAATAAACCCTCTCAAAACTGGGAATCAGTACCCATAATAGCCATTGGAAGAAGAGGCATGGGTGGGCCAATAATAGGGACAACTGAGGGCTCATGGACAACCTTCTCATGAGCATTATCTTCACCACCTTCAGGGAGCGTGACTTCAGGACATATAGGTGGCATAATTCTAAAATTTAAATTGAACATCTTAGAAAAAAATAAAGTAATTTAATGGATTTAATTTTAAGAATCTATGATAGTTACTAAAGCCACACTATCAGAAAAAACAAAAAAAATATTACTTTATCAAAAGGTTGGTCTAGATGTTGTAATATACCATAAAAATGGAGAAACATGCACTAAAAACTACTATGGTTGGGTTTGGGATTGGGTTTTGTGTTAGGAAATCATAATATAACCTCTCTAAAGTTATAATCCCTTTACCAATTCAAATTTTTCTTAAGTAAATATTTGAATCATTCAAATATTTTCAATCCAAAGATATTTTATTTTTCGTTTCATAGGGCCTCATACATCTTGTGAACCTAATGATATAATTCACTTGGATTATATTTTCATTTAAATTGTGAATGTTCATACCATTATACTAATATTAAATGGTTGACCATGTTGTAATGACATTTTCCAATATATAAGGTCCTATACACCTAATGAATATAAAAGTGTCACCCACTAAACTTGCCCATAACATGATCAAAATCCTTCAAGCGATGTAAAAACAGTATTTTATATAATATAAGGAAATACGACTATGATATAGGTAATTTTTGATGAAATTTTGTATATAGCATGCCCAGTTGCATGCACATTATGTAATCATGCTCCTATGATGATGCATGACCTAAATCATAACCATTATTTCCTAATGTCAAGGTAAAAAAAATTTAATTTTAATGAAAAAAATATCAAAAAAAGCACATGACATGTTTATCATCCAAAATTGAATCCAAATAAAATATAAATTTAATAATAATTAACATTATCATTTAATGAAACATTTTCTTTATACTGTATGTGGGTACGTGATTCCTAGGAATGGCTTATTACCATGTACCAAGAAAGCCCCATCCCCAATATATAGTTTACAAATATTAAATCAATAAAGGAACCACTTAGAATCCACATTATAACCTCTCTGTCCAAGATTCCACTTAACCTGTGCCCCGTGCGTAGTTGGAAACATGACCACTGACACATCTCCCCACATAACAAGGGATACCGACTAGAAGCGTGGGTGTGTAGGTAGTACATCAGAGATACAATACATGTCGATGTAAAACAACTGATATGGAAAATAGTAAATTGTAGGGAAAGTGTAATATAATAGGAAAATATTGTAAATAGAGTAATCGTTAACAATTAACAGTGGAATTCAGAATAACTGAAAATCATGATAAAAAAATATATGGAATTGTTTGATATGATGTTGTATGGAATGATAATAATAATTAAATGAAAAATAGGTACAATCATACAATAAAATATTATAGAAGGAAATAATAGGACAAAAACACCTCCAGATGAATCTTGAGCCTAATCCCAGTCCATTTCTTTTAAGCTCTATCTATGTAATACATGTCATCAATCTAGGGTAGGGATTGTTCTTTTCCAAGTACCCGCATAATCATATTCATTCCTAGTACCATTGGTGGATTATATAGTGTTTATTATAAAATCACAATAATCCACCAATAATTATGTATATGTGTAATCATTACTGGTGCATCTAAGTAAATAGTGGGTTGATAATAATATGAAATTAATCAAATGTCATATAAGGAAATAGCCTCCCATTCAGCTTCCAATTTACAATAAGCTGGTCTACCCACTTTAGGCAATGGTTGGTAAGTTTGATCAGTTTCTATACATATATATAGTATAATTAAATATTAATATATATATGTGTGTGTGTGTGTGTGTGTTGGAATGGATTGGGACATAACTCTCAGACATTCAGAACCACAAAAGCTATCACAACCCGACCTCGGCCCCAACTCCAAGATCTCTGACAGTCTCTTGGAAATACAAAAGGAAACTCTAATGGTCAACCCTACCTCATGTTTATCATGGACCTTGGAACCACAGTTTGAATATAACACAATACTTAATATATACCTCTCATTTTCCCTTAACTCCACAACAAATCATTGGTATCATTTATAAATTCACCATATATGAGGCATACCCTTATCATCCCCTCCTCACATCCATATCCATTTAAGAGGAACATCTTTTTCACAAAAGTGCCTAACTAATAACATCTTAGGCATATACATTTAAACAACAAAAAATAAATGGTCACATATGTAATTTAATCCATGAGGAAACACCCTTCAAGAAAGTTAGTGGTCTCTTTCAATTCTAATTAGACATTAAAATTAACATAAAGTGATTAATAGTCATAAAAATAAGGATTGGTCCTAAACTATCCTATACAATTAAAATACATTAATATCATTTCAGATAAAATAATCCCTTACAAGTGAGACATCCTATAAAAGGAATATTTTTTCCTACATTCTATTCATGGGAAATCCAAAAATACATGCACAATCCCTAAGAAGGGCCATATCAAATAGCCACATATCCATTTTGGAAATTTCATGACCAAAAATAACAAACACCAATTGGTAGTCATGTTTTCATCAAAATATACATCATAGAAGGGTAAATTCAAAATTAAACTCATGATAGGAGATACAAACTTGATTTGTCCATCTAGGGAAATTGGTCAAAAATGGTAAATATTGTTGTCACACCCCTTGGGTGTACTTAAAAAGAATAAGTGATATCCAAACCCCCAAACATGATTCAATTAACCAATTTCAATTCACTATTTTCAATTATACAATAAGGATTCAACAAAATATAGATGCATAATAAGGACTAAATTGTGGCATTTCAGAAAAAAATGGAATGAACAAAAATAAATTGGGGAATTATGTGAGCACCTTCTATAGAGATATAGATGAAATATCTATTGATATTGACCTTAGATTAAAAGCAGGATGGATGATATTTGACTTTCATTCCAATTACATGAAAATAAAGCTAATGATCAAACATCTAAATATCTTAATAGATACAAAGAGAAACAGAGATTGGATTATATAGATTAGGGGATCATACCTCAAGGGATGCAATGCCTTTGACATATTGAAGATAAAACACTGGACATTTCATCAAGTTCAAATCCAATCCTCAGGGTTTTAGATCCAAAAGGAGAGGAACCCACTAGTTCTTTTCCACTAAAAACCAAGAGAAGTTGAAATTGTACTTAATGCTTAAGTGGGGGGAAATCATTATTGTTTTCTAAACCCTAATATCTATAGTTTATAAACAATGCTAACACATTGTATTATGGCTTTATCCCCATTTACACTAGGACACATGGTCTTGCACCTAATACCACACGGTTGTAGAAAAACCGTGCAGACATGCTTGTGCCCCAGCCTTAAGCTACACAGTTCACACTAACCATGTTTCCCAACCTTCAGCACACATTTATAGATCCTTGGGGCCCGAACGTGCCATGGAAAATAATTTGGGATACCCTAGTCCATGACATACATTTAACATGCTTAAATAAATTATTCAAATTGAAAAAAAATGATATCTAAATTCGTTGAAATGAAGGGTCATTACAAATGATGTTGATCACATTAACATGATATTTCATATTTTCCTTTAATAAATTGGAATTAATAAGACCAAAAACATATAATTATAATTACTTCATAAGTTTAACTACCATAAAAAATTAAGATGATTTAGATATGCTTTTATTTCTATAATTACAATTAATTCCTATGTAACATTACACCCCTATCACTCACTAGGATATCATGGGAAAAATATTAGGATGAAAATATGGACAATAATTCATAGTAATGGGGAAATATTATATATAAATGGAATAAAAAATAAAAGGATTCATTTATCAATACATTAAATCAATAGAAAAGTCCTAAATTTTCACATTGAAAAAATATGGTAAGATACAAAATGTTATAGGAGAAAGGAAAAAATGAATCAAAAAATTTGTGTAATATATATTTGGAATTTCATCATATATATAGTCTAATTTTTTATCCTAAAACAATATAGAAATATTGTGAAGGATAACCATATCATACTTCAGATTAATATTATAAGCAAACCTATGCATATCATTAAAATAGAAAATTAAATCATGGGAAGCAAATCATTAACTAATCGAATGTTGGGATATATAAATTTGATTCCTCTAGTTATCATAATAACATAGATATATGTGTTGTAAAACGAAAATAAAAATTCATAAGTCAAAAACATTAAATTAATCCTTGAGAATGAAATGGATATTATAATAGTTCTAAAAATCCTTATGTGTTGATGTAAAAATTATGATAACTAAAATGGATTATGCAATCATTGAAATTTATTATGAGACATTTTTTCTTGGATTATTAAAATGAACATTAATGTGAAGTAGAAAAACTAATCAAATATAATGAAGAGTTTATAAAATTAAACACTTTTATTTAACATTCCAGAAGAAATAAAATAAATCAATAAAAGGGGCATATTATAAGGTTTTACAAAATAAATAAAATAATAATTTTGTTAAATAAAAGAAGTTTTTTAAAAAATATAAAAAAATAATCATTATATGTGTTTAATAATAAAATGAAATATATATTGGATAATTATTTCTCCATGTTTTAATTTAGAGTGTAATTTAAAATAAAAACTAGAGATACATTCATATCCAATGCAATTTATTGGAGAATTGAATGGAAAATATAAATTAATGATATATAATTTAAATTTGATGAAAATAATCTAAATTTATTTATAAGAAGATATATAAATTGATAGTTAAATATAATAGAATTCAATGACTTTTAATGTTAGAGAAAAAACAATTACCTTCAATATTTACATTTTTTAGATTCCACACCAACAATTAGAATGGTTATATTTTATTTAATAAATCTAATATATATAACTATTGTATACTATATTTAAACATTAGAAACCATCAATTACAATGTTTTATTTATTTATTAAATTAATATTTTTTATGTTATTCAATTTGTAGTTCTAAAACAATCTCAACTAAAAAAACTAATGAAAGGAACCATCCAATGATCCCATAATCTCTAATATATGCATCGTAAAGTTGTAATTTAGTTAAGAACAAATGTTAGTTTAGTATTTCATAGTACAGTTATAATTTACTGAATCATCTTAATTAATCATATATTATTTAATTAATTTTTATTAGGATTTTTTATATGTCTTATCATTGTTATCAATCTAAAATTACCCTTATATAATAATATAAAATAAATTATTTTTTTATTAATTTTTTATTCAATCATGAAATAAAAATTTAATGAATATATTTGATTGTAATATGGGTAAATTAAAATAGTTTAATCCACATTAGAAACAAAAAAATTACATTGAAGAGATAATATTAATTGCAATGTATTTCAATGGATTGAAAAATAAAAAATAGCTGAGTTTTAAAAAACATAAGAGGGTAATTAAGAAACAAATTAAGGTTAAGTTAGTTGGTTTCTTATGTAATATATGGGGTTTCTAGATAATATAAATTTGAATTAATTGGTATGAATCCCTTAACATTTTATTCATGTCACCATATTAAGACAGAGTCTAAACCAATCAAATGATGATATTTTGGATAGAACAAATCATTAAAAATAGTTATAACGTAGTTTAGGGATTTTTTTAAAAATTTATAAAATAAAAGTTTTCTTGATGTGCATGGAAAGTGTTATTGGAGGGGTGTTAAAATTTCTAAGAGGGTAGTGTATCTGTGAATAATAAATTGATTATATTATTATTTCTCTATCACGACTTTGAATAATATTGATTATTATGCCATTAATCAATTATTATTAGAAATATTGGTTTTAATGACATTCTAAAATAATAAAAAAAATATATAATGATTAAATCTAATATTAAAAATAACGAATCTATTATAGTTTTATATTATCTTGAAAAATAAGCTGTAAATTGAAAATTTATTTATAGGTTCTCAATTTAATTATTTCACATTCAAATGAGTTATTTAACGTATGAAATAAATTTTATTTAATATTTTTTTAAAAATATTTGAAGTCATATTTATGTCAAGATATTGTCGTAGCACCTATTCTATATACAAAATCCATATTATTTTATAATTGATGATGGAATAAATATTTTTATTAAAAAGTTAAAACACCACCCTAGCTAATTGGTATGTTATTATTTTAAAAAATAATAATTTTGTTCATTTTTATAATCAAAATTTGACACATTTTACATTTATTAAAATTATAGCAATATATTTAAAAATATTTCATGAAAAACACATTTTCATTTATCATAAGTTTTAATTTTATATTTGTTACTATATATTATATTTTATTTGATTTATAATAAATTTTAATATATATCATAATGAAAAGAAATTTCTAAATAAGGTTGTTATATTAGATATTTATCAAAAAAAAATATTATTTTTTTTAATAAATATATTAAAACACAAATGATAAAAATGTATTTTAATATGTGGTTTAAGCCACATAATCTGAGATATGATTTTATAGTGTTAATATATTTATTATTAAATACATCAACTATTTTATATACTAATTTTATTATTTTTAATAATAGCATTTATCAATTATTTAAATGATTAGTTCCTATTCAAAAATAAAAATATTACTTATAATTCATAAAAATACTTCTAATTTTCTTCATTATCTGTTCAACCAAAATTTTAACAATGTATTTATTTTTTATTTAAAAAATCCATTCAAGTATATAATAATTAATTTTCATTTCTCAATTTGATATTGGTTTTAATATTTCTATAAGACTAGAATCCTAATGATTTTCCAATTAATAACATTTCAATCAATTATGTGTGGTGTACCAATAAAATATCATAAATTTTCTAGAGTATTTTTTCACATCATATGTTTTATTTAATATATATGGAATATATATTTTTAAAACAGATATCTAATTTTATATATAATATATTTATATAACACATATATTTCGAGAAATTAATTATATATATATAATTTATGGGTGATTATATTTATATCTTATTAGAAATATGTTCTCAAAATTTGAAAGCAAACACTAAGATGAAATGAGATAAGGGTAGTTTTTTTAAATTACATCCATAGGTTATAATGATTCCACAAGAAACATAATATTTAATTAATGTACTATGATATGATGAGTGGACATATTTCCTAAAATTTAATCATTAATAATCATGATTTATTATACATACACTTCATAAGTGATAACATTCTCTTGCTATACCAACTCTTTATTACATACAGGTGTGGGAATAAATATGTACATCAAACATAGGGATATTGGGAATAATGTTTTTATATAATACAATTTTGGTGGAATGAAATGTTGATCAATCCCTACTACACTAAAATGTTGTTTCTCCCCTGGGATCCTATACCTAGGGCATTCCATTCCCTTTTTATCAAACCTCATAAGTCCTCTATATATTGATATTCAATGGGATAGATTATCCAAAAAATCATACCAAATGCCCCATTCCGGATTATCAATATTTATCATCTTTCAAACATACATTCTTATTATGTGTTTCAAAATGTCTTAGATATTTTCTATTATATTTTATACCTATTTCTATCCCATTTTCATACATAATTATACTTTTTCCAACATGATCATGTGTTAAATTTCATCTGAAATAGGGATTCATAAATTTTCAATAGAATATGATAGTGGAATGTAATATTATATGATAACTAGATCAATCAAATGAATGGATCAGATCCACCTTAACTATCCATATATCATGATATGAGCATGATATATGAATATCGAATGGTATTTTCATATGATCGATCTTTAGAGGGAGATATGATAGAATATATTTTAACTCTTTATTCATTCCATTGTAATGGATACTCAAAAAGATTATATTGAACCTTATATCTCGAAAATAAATAATAAATATTAGTGTCTCTTATTGCCTCAATAATCGAATAATATATATATTGATATGTTTATGAATTGGGAATTCATCTCAAATAATGATAATGTTGGTTAAACCCATAATATGATTCACAATAAAAATTACTAGACTGTATCCTTCAATTTTTCTTTGAGTACCTATGTATAACTTTATGGAGATGTTCTCCAATTTTTATGAGGCAATTAATAATTCATCTATCATCTCTTTTTACTTGTACCATGAAACCTATTCGGTTGGTAATATCATATAGTTTTAGATATATTTTACAATATCCTTAATTATATTTTCCCACTATATTTGTTTCATGAGATCTCAGTACTTCAATTTTATCCTTAGGTGGATATAGAATATTTATTTAAAATAATTATGTAATATAAACTTTTTTATCATAGCATCATAAGAAAAAATAATAGTGTGAAAATTGAATATAAACATTTCATATTCCAATCATAGTGATTCTCCTTTTTTATATTACTACATGTTTCATATGTATATTTACATTATTCCTTTCATCCACTTTAATCTTATCCATGATAGATGGTTTAGTAGTCATTTGATTATGGTTTGAATCCACGATTCCCTTTATAATTACATCCTATATCATTTTCTTTTTTAAGAGGGCCATATCCCATTTAATAGTTATTATAAAGTTATATATATGTTAGTTTATTCTAATGAGAAATATTAAAATTATTTTCATCCAAATGATGAAAATTGTTATTGGAATCACACAATATGATTGTAAATAAAATACTTTATTAGTTCTTGTTAATCAGTTTATACGTGAATTTGTACTTTTGTATTTCATAATCACAATATAAATATCACCTTTTCTCATAGTGAAAACACATCTATTTTATTACAGCAATTATTACTACAAAATTTCAAACTACCTATAATGTAATTCGTTTCATGTAACATTAGTTGTCTTGATTAATATGATATCAGTTAATCATTTTAATGACAATAAAACTATATATTCTATTTAATTTTTTTTATTTAAAAACATATAGTTCCCTATATGATTGTAATGTGAGAAAATATGAAATGAATAAGAATTTCTTAAAATCCTTAATGTACTCATCACATTCATTATTCAAGATAGAATTTACTCCTTTTTGGGTTAGACTAATTACCACTGTTGAAAATAATTATATATTTCTCTCTAAACATCAATAGTATCTAGTTAATCTATTACATTTTTTTCCCTATCATAGATAAAATAATGGGCCACCCATCACGTTCATTTCTCTTGATTGGATAAAAATTTTTAATTGATTATATTAATAATAACATTACCTACCCCATTTTGAAATAAAATTTATTGTGAATATTATATAAAATCTCATTTCATTGTTTAATTAACACAAGTATCAATTGTATTCATTCTCTTCCATTATTTTTTTCAATATATGTGAATATCAAAAATAGAGGATAATAAATATTTTTTAAGAAATCCACATAATATCTATTCAATATGTCCTTTAATATTATGTTATTATTAGTGATTTTAAATTGAATTACTATGCCATTATATAATATATATATTTTAATAATTGATATTATAGTTATATCTACCTTATTATAAATGAAATGATGAAATCCTGATCAATAACCCATATAAATGTTGTACAGTGGAAAATTTAGTAGATAGAATTAATCAATTTTTTTAATGATACCTTTTAATTGAAAATATATAATTTAAATCATTATTATTAAAATATAGATGAATTGAACCGTAATCTAATTTTTATTTTTTAGAAAAGGAACTCCTTGGTGAAGAACTAAAAAATAAAACTCATTTTCCAGGTCCTATTATATTTTATTTTTCATCTCTATTAGTTTTACTATGGTTAATCTATTTGGTATTATTTAATATAGTAACAAATAAATCAACATATTATATAGATAATCCAACATGTTAATCAATATTAAGATGACTATTTGTTTATGAAAATACTTATGTACATTAGTAGAAATTGGGAATTTAATAATGAATAATCATTCCATTTTTCTTACTCAGTTTATATATATATTTATCCTTATAAGGAAAAAATATCCAATAATAAAATTAGTATCAAATATGCATATTCACAATTCTCCTGGAAATTTTATAGGTTATGAAGATCAATTAGGATAAAAAAGTCTTATCCCTCTCTCACCAGTTTATATTCTCTCGATATGCGGACTTCCCATTCGATGAATTATAAAGGGTTGAATTCAAATCAAATAAAAATTAACAGATTTACAAGTACATTATTACTATAATATCAATTATATTTGTATTAAATACATTATATGAAATTAAATCACCATATGTGGTTTTAATTGATTTATCGACACACATCATTGATGGTGTGATTTTAATATTTTTATAAAATGTGAATGATATGTATGAATTCTTATTCCAATAAAAAAATAGGGAATTCATAATTATTGATTAAATAAGTAGTGTTATTTTCATATATATAAATATCACAATCCACATAAGAATTATTAATTGCATGAGAACTATATTTTCTACTCTGATTTAGTGGTTGTGATCATCCAAAATTAATTATTACCTTTATTTGGTGTAATAATTGTTTTTTAATTTCTATATTTCTCTTAGTGTTACCATTAGTCCTTTAGGTAATGAATGAGAAATAATTTTCATTATTTAGTTTTTCTAATTTTCATATTTAGGTCATTTTGTCATTCTTGTGAGTGATGGTCTTCATTCAAAATTAATGAATTTACTATTTCCCTTGAAATAAAATCTAGGGTTACTCATCAAACACAGTTAAATTATTCTTAGTTTAATATCATTCCATCTTTAGGGATTATCAATTTCACATATAGAGTTATAATCCATTCATATTTCGATATTTTGAATCCCATTAGACCATTGGGATTCGTTGATCCCTTTTTCGATCTTACTGTGAAATTGCATTATTTCCATTTTTATCTATATGTATTGAATTTCTAATGATTTTTTTAGGAATATATTTCGGAAAACTAAAGATGTTGTAAAACAACCATTATGGAAAAATTTAAATGATATATTTATACCTTCAATCATTGTGATGTTTTCCATAGATAACTAAATAGAATCATCTTCATTTTCATTGAGTTAGGAAATCCTCTCCCTATTATAATATGAGGTGTTTGAGGAAATTATTTATTGAAAAATATTTAAAGAAATTCATTTAATTCCATTAATTTGATATCTTTATTTGGTTTGATATTTTTGATCTATATCCACCACTAATTAAAATATTATCAAATTGACCCGGGATACCCTCACTAAATGGAACCTAACCTGATCTCTGACATACCCTATGGGCATTCCTAATCCCGAGAGGTCGGTGAATACCAAAAAAACATTAAAAAATTCCCATTGAAAAAATTTAACCAAATCCAAGGAATAATTCAGGGATGTTAAGTAAACATATGGAATAAAAATGAATTAATTACAAAAAATATATGAAATAAAAGAAAAAAAATTAGTTGATAAAAAGAAATTAATTTAGAATAAACACCAAAATAAAAGTCTAAAAAGGAAAACTAAAACAATGACAACTATACACTATGATTAAATGGGAAATATCCCATCTCACACCACCATCTACATGAACCCTTCGGATAGATACAATATCACCTCACTTCGAAGCCTTTCCTTTTAATGAATCAAATGAAATAATCTCATCTACACACTAATGAATGCGGTGTTTTTGGCATTCCCAAAATAAGAATAGTTAAGTCCCACTTATGTTTTAAATTTAAAATATCGATATAAAATGTCAATTAATTTTGTTTTTAATGAAAAATGTAAAGATAAATTATAAAGATTACTATATTAAAATCATGGAAAATATTAGCATTTTTAAACTGTATATTAAAATTATGGAAAAATAGTTTCAAAGATTAATTTCCATAATATTATGTTAAGATCATTTTATATTTGTATATCAATTTTAGAATAATAAAAATCCAAACAATAATGTATGATAGGAAAAAATTACAACAGCTTAGGCTTGAAGACTACTTATACAACAATAAATTAATAGTGAGAAATCATTCTTCTAGAAGAAAAGGCCCATAGAGCATAGGAGCACCCCATAATTGAACCCTTAAGTGATGTCCAAATTGTGTCCCTAGATCAACAATAATAGGGAATATGAGAGCACCCCCATAGTGAAAAACTTATAGTAATATAGATTATATATAAAGATTCAATTCCATCTAATAACACATGGATTCTTATGTGCTTCATTTCATAAATAATTTCATAATGGATTTAGAAATATAAATATGAAAAACCCATTTTTATTCAGCCTATCATTAGAAACTCCTTTTAAAATGATGTGAAAACACCCATTTTCCATTTACATGAATAAGGGAAAACCCATCTTTTAAAATAAAACAATGTATTCAAATAAATATATCTTGAATTTTTTTTATAAATGAATTTATAAAATCAAATAAATCACCATTAATTCAAATAATCAATAGATGGAATGAAGTTCCTAAAACTCAGGTAGCACCCACCAATAATGGGATAAGAAACTAGAAAAGATAAAAATACAAAAAAAATATCCCTATAATTTATTCCCATATCTTAGGATCACATTCCAAAAACCAAATAAATGATAGAGATGATATATCATAACATACCCCAAACATCAGAAACTGACTACAATGAGAAAAAGTGATGAGCATTGAGATATGATCACACAATAATTCTAGAAAAAATAAAATTAAATCAACACAAGGTTTATGAATCAACAAACATAGGACAACACTATTTCTATGACAGATGGAAGTGAAGTGGAATAAATTACCCTTACATAGAGCGAAGTGACGCACCAACCATATTGATAGAGTATTGAATAATGTGATCCATAAAGAGAGAAGAAAATCCAAATAACTTATAAATAAAATGTGTTTGTGTGATTGTATTTTTGAACGAACAAGAAAAACATTCATGCATACAATGTGAAAACTCTTATGGGACCAAATCTGTTTACATAGTAAATTAGTGACATATGTTGTATAATCCCAGTGAAACATTAATGTCAAAAGACACATTTCGCTGTGTTAAAAATCATGTTCAATATATTTATGATGTAACATATAATTTTTAATGTAGATATAATTACATCGATAACCATTTTTTTGATATGTTCCTAGCAAAACATAAGCGCTATAAATATGTGTTGTAGATATAATTGTCATGCAGGAACTAATTGATGGATTTTTTTAAAGAAATGCCCAAAAATATCTATATTTCCCTCCAAACATGAGAACACAATGTTAAATATAAAAATAATATAACATTAATTCCATGATGTTATAATCTCTTATGAATAAGACTTTCCATCCTTTGTATGTAATGTGGAAGAAGGGTTACTTCAAAAGTGGTTATGCTACTACTCCCTCTATGGTAATTCATTCTCCAAATTCTAGTGATAGTTTTATTTTTATATCCATAAAACTATAACCATTGGGATAGAGTTCTAAAAAAAATTCACATTAAAATCAATGAACTCTACTAGAGGCTCCACAACAAAAATATCTTTCTCTGAATCAATCTATTCACAACATATAACATGAGAGGGATAATGATGATACTTCATTTGTTGTGATATGTGAATAAATAATGAATAATTACAAGCTTACTGAGAAATTAAAATTATTAAGAATCCTAAATGATCCACTATGTGACCTCATAAGGTCCAACATATCTCGGAGTGAGAATACCATGTTTCACAATATATGGGTTAAACAACTAAGGAGAATCTTTTATGAAAATCAAGTCACCTATGGAAAACTCCATAGGGCAACGTAGATAATACTCATATGATTTCATATGAATCTTTTTTGTAACATGAAAGTGAAATATATTCATAATTTTTTAGTAAATATCCTAAATGAGACATAGTCCCATAGGAGATGCCTCTCCCACCACTTCCCAATAATTAGGTTATTTTCATAGGAAACCATATAAATCATCATAAGGTGAAATTAAGATCAATGACTGACAGTATTTTTTCCATATAAACTCAATCAATCCAAGAGGGATATCACATTATCTAAAAATATCCAAGACATTAGCATATATCATATCCTCTAAGATCTGATTTGTGTTCTCTATTTGACCATCCTTCCTGGGTTTCATAACTATACTCAACCTATTATTAGTCCCCATCACCTCTTTGAGACTCCATAGAAATGTGAGGTAAACCTAGGATCCATTCATAAAATAATTTTAGTAGGAACCCCATGTAACATAACGATCTATGACATATACATCTTATCATGATCTCAAAACCTAGCGGTGTCCCTAATCGTAGTAAACTATACACATGTCATTATCATATCTATCAACATGTAGATAATATTCTTTCATCATGGATTCCATGGTAATTAAAAAATTATATCCTTGAGTTCCTCATCCCATTTCTAAAATAGCACTCGAAGAGGCAGGAGTAATCTAAAAGGTTTTAGACGCGCTCTATTTATCTGTCGGTAGGTTTAATAATAATAAACATAATATATTATTTTTTTGATTCATATATGGACACCAGAAACAAGGAATCATGAAAAAATATTTCATTATACTTCCTAGATGAATAGAAAAAAACAAAAAAAAATTATATTAACCAGATATTCTCATTGGTGATGGGATGAAAAAGTCATCATCGTACTAGAGATTGCCATCAGATGTCAAAAACCCACCCAAAATGGTATTCCCAACACAAAGGGTTTCAATTATCCCCCTAACATACTCATATTTGTGACAACCCTATATAATAGTCTCAAGGAGAGATGATGATAACTATAAACTATTCATATGTTTACATAGAACATCATAATCAAAATCAATATGCAACTATATAAAGAGTCCTATATGGTTCCACTCAGTCATCAATTGGAAGAATTCTTGTGATTGTATTATCCTGCTGAGAGAATACATGAAGGCCTTCCCCTACCCCAGGGTATAAGTGATTTCCAAATAGAACGTATAATGTAATTCCACCATCGACCTCTATATGAGATTCTTTTTTATACAAGGAAATATATAACAAAAACACTTATATTTAGAATTTTTTGTGAATCTCTCATAAAAAAGATAATTACACCAACACATTTTCAGATTCCTAACCATAAAAATAACTAAACCATTAGTTGGTAAATTCATCTCATGTTTTTAAAACTCATAGGATCAGTAATCCACTACATGATATTCTAAAATAACCACATAACCCACAATAACCCTAGAAAACCAATAGTATAAAACATACAAAAAATTTGGACATGATAATATCAAGATTGATTCCAATGTCAATAATTGTTTCATCTCATTGAAGGAAGTAAGTAATATTTCATACCATATGAAGTCATCCATTTTTAGGGTATTAGTATTCAATAGTGACACCAACAATGATTAATCATTGATAAACTACCAATTAAATCCAAAATTCCATAGGTGATTCATATATCAAATGCATTCAGTGGATCCTCACATAACCAGACAACCCTCATCATTTCATCATCAACATATAAGACACCTTCTGAATTAATGTTCCCCAAGAACATCACATTATTGATATTGAAAATAAATTTTTAAATTTTTCCATAATAATGGTTAATAGTAAAGAGTACTAAAACAAATCATTGATAGTTCTTATGCTAATTCTCTTGCCTTAGATAAATCAATATATCTTACCCAAAAACACGTAAAAAGGTATTGATAGAATGATGGAATATTAGATTCAATAGATCTAATAAAACTATATAAAATTTATATAGACTATTATGAATTAAAAAATATTCCTAATGAACATGCCTGATCTTGGAAACCAACATCAGTATATTGAAATCAAGAACCCCGAGCTGATGATAACCTGACCAAAGTCCAATTTTCAAAAATCAATTATCCCATATCCACTAATCAAATAAATAATACACATTTAAAAAAGGAATCTTATTATTAATAGTTACCTGGTAAATCTTCTGATAGTACACACACAATAAATGTTAATTTTCATCCTTATAATTAAAGAGAACATTCATTTCCTATTGAAAAACATTTGGTAATAAAATACCATTATCAACATAATCATCCAACTGAATCATGAACACTTTTGGATCCACTAATTCCATATGATTATTGGTTACCATGATTATCTATTTACAAATGTCGTGGTAAATCATAAATTGTACATCTTTTTATCGAATAAGACTGGATAAGTCATCTAAGAAATTATTATGAAAGTCTCAAACAACTTAAAAATGATCACAAAAAGATGAATCGACATTGGGATCAACAATAATGGAATAATAAAAAGTCATGATCTCTATAAAGGGTGGTCCTTCATGATGATAAAACAGGTCTAACTCTCTTAGAAAAAAAGATATTGCATCAACAGCATGGAACATAACATGAATATGATATAAGTAATCCCCAACATGATTATTGATAATACAATCTTTCCCAATGATTATGTCAAATAGATCCATATTTAGAATATGAACATCTTGTACAAACTCTGCATCAACTATTAATAGATAACAACATAGAAATCAAACCCCTTTCCCTCCTATCATCCCAAGAGAAGTTTAAAAATCTAGGATCAAGTAAATGATATCAGTTAGATATTTCATCAAATCAAAAAAATGGGATGATATAAATGATTTAGAGGATACTTTACCAAATCAAGCTACTTCTATGGAATATGAAACTAGAATATTTATATCTTTATCGATGGGCTGACATAAACCTCCACAAACAAATAATACCATGTGACTAGGATCATAACTCATAATGATTTTAGTGATTTTTCAGTAGTATATGAAGTTAATGAGTACACCACAGTGGCATTTGGAGCCAAAAATACCTTACCATATCGAGGCATAATAGAACTAAATTACTTTATATATCAAAAAACCACAACCTTTTAAATATGTTTCAAGATAGAAACAACAATATTATTTTATTACATCCTTTAAATAATGATATAATTATCAGGGAACACTACAGGCTATATCTGATACTCAGTAGGACTCCTGGAGCTGAAAACCACCATCATAACTCCAGCGATGCTCATTCGACGTCCTCTTTTTTCCCTACACACAATTAAATATTCCACCAGGTGGAATAAATTTGAAAGCGTATTGAATATTTACTTCCATGTTCCACTCTACTATATCACCCCATGCTTCCATGTTATGCTTCTTTTTAAATAATTCAATAGCTTACATTGTATGCAACCCCGAGTTTAAGCACACCACGACCTTTCAAAGTATCCATTTAAATAAATGTTATGAATAATAATTACAATATTTTGATATGTTATAAACACTATTTTTTAGAAAATACTTCCATTTTTTATTTATAATATCAAAATTATCTTAGGGATAAATTTTTGGTGATTTTATGAAAATACTCAACTTGGGATGAATAGTGAAAATATACTTCATTTTAATTAAAATCGTCTCTTCATCTAATTTATTCATAATATTAGTTGGTTTATTATTTTTGTATTAATGTGTAATTAAATTATGATTTTATCATTTAATACAATGATGGAAATAGGATGTATTTTAACATTTAAATTTTACATAAACAATTGACAATTTTTTGATAGATATTTTTCTTGAAAACCCACTTTTTGGTTTTGACAAAAAGAATTAATTTTTTATAAATTACTGAAACATGTGTGTCGTGAATTTAGAAAATTGGATTAATTATTTGGAATCATATGGTAAAAATTTTCTAAATAGAAACCTTTTATTTCTTAATATTATGAATAGTATCTTTTGTAATAACTTTTATTTACCATGGTAGAAGGTCAAATCTGATAAATAAACGTAATAAAATAATATTATCCCAGTATAAAACTAGCCTAATACATGTCCTAATTCCATTGGAGGAGATATTTACTACCATGGGCATTCTTGGGTCGATTTTAGGACCCCATGGAAGGACTTGGATGTGATAATGATATTTTATAATAATTAATTTAATGTAATGACAAATGTAAAATAAATATGTAACTTTTAATAAAACAATTTTAATGTAGAGCTATAGGATGGATATATTTCACTATAATACGTAATTATAAATCTAAAATTATTTCCTAAATAATTTTATTTTGTTTATAATTTTTAGACATTAAATAAGTTAATTATTTTATGACACAATGATGATGTAGGGATTACATTATTAATGAAATGTTAAATTAATTGATATTATAAATTTTAAAATAAATAAAATTTGAATATTTTGATGCCATACACAAATTTAATAGATAATATTTAATTATTATGTTTTATTTAATGTCATACATTTTAGGTATTCATGTTGTTAGGACTTTACCAAAAAATAATTCATAAATACTGAAAAAATTATCATAAACGAGTTTTTAAGTCATATAATATATTATTAAATGATATAATAGTAATAAAAATCTACTATTTGGAAAGAATAATTATATAATATTTCAAATGTCATTAATGTTCTAATTATTTTTTATTGTTATTTTATAGTACATATAGTTACCATATACAAGGATAATAAAATAAGACATTATTAGAGTTAATGGTTTTAACAAACTGTTAAAGCTAAAAGATGAGGATAATTATTGGACCGAAACTTGCTTAGGCCTATTTTTTGATTTCTTAGAAACGGAAAATAATAATATATTTTTAATAAATTAGTTTTTGACCATTTAAAATAGATAAACAATTTATAAAAAAATAATATTTCAATACCTTCCTAAAGTGCACCTCCTCCCTCTTATTCAATAACACAACATCTACTCACTTATTCACACCTCCAACAGAATTTTCCTTGGCCAAATCCTACCCATATATCATTCATTTTCCCTAACTTCCCCTTATTGGAAATCCTTTCAGTATAAAGCCAATATTAGGGGTAATTTTATGAAAATCCAAAGGAGACACATGAAGAATAGGTAATCGTTTTATCCCTTCGTTTAAAGTTAATTTCTTCTTCTACATCCTTTTACATAGTTGTTACCATATTAAATATATAAAAAACCAACATATAATATGTTTTTGTATTTTTTTATGATTATTGGATGTCCATATTCTTCTTTTAACCGTCCTATAAAAAAAATATCACCATTAGTGTGTGTGTATGGCTTACCGTCTTCACGTCATGGTGTAATCATTTTTTCATCAAGACATTCTTTAGATGGTTATAATGATGAATAAAAATGACATAAATAAAGAATATAACATGATATTATTTCTTTAAAATTCATATTCATTCCAAATGTGTACCATTAAACAATTAAGGAAAATATAGAGCCGCGAGTGTATAAGAACTTCTTTCCGTCTCCACGACGCGATGAGACTCATCTTCCATGTTCACCATCCAAGAATGATTATTAAGATATATATTAGGAAAATTATAAAATATATGACATAAAAATTATATAGTATATCTATATATATGTACATATATATCATTTACTTATATCCATTCATAGGATAAGAAAATGGAAACATGGTTTATTCGTACGTACGACCCACTGTCTCCATGAACTGTGTATTCCTATCTATAATATATATTTATATGATTAATATATATGATATATAAATAATATTATACATTTTGGACGTAAATAAATATTTATCTATTTAATATGATCGATACTAACAATTGAAAACATGTACGATAAAAAAGAGGGATTATTTACCGAAATATTGCATTAACATGAGGTTTTAATCAAATGGGTAATATAAAGTCATAAAATGACTATATTTGATAACATAAATATTATTATTATTATTATATACGTAAATAATACCATCATACAAGGGTTTTAGACTAATAATTTTAGTATCATACTTAAGTTAAGGGAACGTTTCTAAATTTCATTTCACCGAGGCATATTGTTGTACCTAGTTCCTTTTATATGGTATATATTATACTTTTTGACTTGTTATATCATGAATCTCATTAATATAATGATATTATATTAGTTCCTCCATAGAAATAATTGATATATACATACTAAAGATTCAATATGTTTATTTGATAAGGCATATTATTTAATTTGATTATTTAATATGAGAAATAATTTAGACTGGCAGAGATAAGTGGAGCACGAACTTTATATTTCTCTTCGATGCATTGAATGGTTATAATGAGATGTATAATTTCTAAAAATTGGTTTCAACCCTTAATTTTAATACTTTTTCTGAAAGTTCATGACGTTAATAGGTTTTCAGGTGCCCAAGACATGATTTCCTTAAAAAAATTATTTCCATCATTTAATCTTAGTTATTATTTATCCATTAGATTTTTCATCGACATATCTATGGAAATAGTTCATTCTCATTTTATTGATTTATGGAATATGTTTCTGTTCCTTAAATCCCATAATATTTGAGTTGTATATAGCTTTGTAAATGAAATGTCTTCATAGATGCTTACCTTTTTTTATAAATTGATTATTGCCTCCATTGTACATACTCGTACAGAGAATTTGAGCTCACCATTATTGTGTTTATCTCCCTAGGTTATGAAAAAGAGAACATTGATTAATCTTTCAAGGAATTATTTAATTTAAATTAATGTGTATCATGTTTTATTTTGATTTCCCAATGTATTATGTGTATCATGTATGTAATATGGATTTCTATGTCTGCTAAACTACACGGTCCTTTTGGATTTCCTTCCTTATAATAATGCCAATGAAATGTAATTATTCACTGACTTAAGGTGATCTAGGTTCAGGGTGTTATAGTTGGTATCCAAAGATAGTTTAGAAACATCCTTGGAAACTACATTTAGAGAACATGGATTGGATAACATACCATAAGATAGAATTTGGGGATACACATACGATAATTCACAAAAAATAACAAAGTTAATGATTTATGATGCATAAATTTTTATTTTATGCTGTGTGTTTCACCATATTTGAAACTCATAACTTTATGAGCTAATCTGATATGTGTCTCTGAATGGAGATGCAAACCGGATGGAAAAATGGTATCAGTAATTGAGTAAATAGTTGTGGTTTCCCTTCAGAGGGAACAAATATAGAAGGTATTGAAATCGATTAAATTATTTTGATTGTAGGAAAACTTAATCAAGTTATGAAAAATACCCATGCCTGAATGGAACAACCCCTTCTACAGAGGAAATCTATTATGCCAGATCGCTTTATGCAATAATGGCCAATATTATAGTTGTACAGATAATCCGATTGTAGTTGAAAGTGGATTATGTATTTGGAAAAGATATTTATTGACTAGGGTTACAATGAAATATATAAGGTTACTTTTGATGTCTATTGATTCAAATGTGATGCTAATAAATGGTTGATATTAATCCAAAAAACTATGGAGGAAGAAGAAATAAGACATATAGAATGTAGATATTTCAAGAATATATTTTTTGACAAATACATTCCATGTGATCAACAAAATGAGATGAAGAGGATGTTCTTTAAAATTAAGTAAAAGGAATAAGAGAGTGTTGCAGATTATGAAGCAACCATTATAAGGTTATCCTGGTTTTCTATGGATTATATACGCAACATAGAGTTCATGATCGATCACTTCATTGAAGGTATTAAAATAAATCTCATAAGGGCACTACTTTCACTGAATTTTTTATCATTTGATGAAATAGTTTTTTGTGCCATCAAGATGGAGAAGGAATCTATTGGAAAAATCACCATAAGAAATGTTTGAATGGATTGGGAGTTTGTTTTAAGTGCGGAGAAAAGGGACACTAGGCTCATGAATGAAAAGGGATTAAAAAAATCAATAATGTCCACGAAAAAAATTAAATATATAGGACACTATTCAAATTAATTATCTAATGTTTAAGGGAATCTACCGTAGAAGAGACTGAGGGGAGATGACCAATATTTTGTGATCAGAACTGATGAAGTTGAAGTTCTTAATTATTTGGTGGCAGGTACAAATTTTATTTCCTCAAATATAGCTAATGATTTATTTAATTTTGGATAATTTCATTCATTTATATCTTCCAAATTTTCATAAAAATTAATAATTCCCAAATCACCTTAATATGGGATTTTTCAGACAGAAATTTTAGTGGGATCCTTATCTCAATATAGATGTGTCGATTAGATTCTATTTTGGTATATAAACATGATATAATCTCTAATTTTATCTCTACCAATTGTTGTTTCAATATAATCCTCAGTATGTATTGGATTTAAAAATATTATGTGAAAACATATTGCAAGAATATTGAACTTTTTATTTTTGAGGAAGATGTAGAATCTATTATCTTTAGAGTATAAACTTCATCACCTCATTCTTATCAAATCCCACCACTAATCACATTACTGAATGAGATTATTGAGGAGAATGAGTAATCAACATCATTGGATGACAGAGTTTATCTTCAAATTGAATACGTACCTATTGTAATGGAATACCTAGTTGTTTTTACTGAATATTTACCTAAATCCCCCTCCCCCCAGAGCAGTATGTTGAGTTTTGTATTGATTTAGATCCTGATACATGGCCAATATAAAAAAAATCAACATAAATGGACACTATAGAATTTTTTGGGGCAAAGAAGATGAATATTTGGGTCCAAATATATTTATCCGCCCTATTTTTCTCAATTGGGAGCCTCTATTTTCTTTTTCATGAAGTAAAATCAATACATGAAGATTTGTATTGATTATAGGTAAATCAATGCGATTACAATAATGAAACGGTATCCTCTACCTTATATAGACGATTTTTTTTTCAAATTCATCAAGATAAATTACTTTCAAATAATTATTTTCATTATGGATAACATAAATTATGATTGAATAAGAAAGATATTCTGATGACAACTTTTCATATGACGTATGATCATTAGTAATTTACAGTAATGCATTTTTTATTGACTGATGCACACTCAATTCTTTGGATATCATGAATTGAGTAATCATGGAATATCTTGATGATTTTTTTCAGGTATTCATTAATTATATTATCATATATTCTGATATATTTGAATATGATAATTACCACATGTGAATCATTCTTGAGATTCTTAGGAGATAAAATTATATGGTAAACATAGAAAGTGTGAATTGTGGCATCAAGGATTTTTTTACCCTTCTCTATATATTCTCCAAGGATAGAATCTAGGTTGATCTTTCATAGACAGAGGGAGATTCATGAATGGATAGAACTGACCCGTATAACCACGGTATGTCATTTTATTTTTTCATTTCATTACTTTCTGTGCTATATCTATAATTTTTTCTAATTGGATTTCACGTTAATGAAGCTCACACATAAATGGGTTTAATTAGTTATGACAAAATTTTATAAATAATTTTTTATGAATTAATGCGAAGAATATCCAATGTTATTATCTTGAATTTACCATATAAGGATCATCAATTTGTTATATATAGTGATTAATCAAGGAAAGTACATGGTTTTGTCCTTATGAAGATTGATAATGTTATTGAATATGAATCACGAAAATTTAAAACCCCTAAAAAACTATCCAAACATGATATTGAGTTAGTTGTATTTATCTTTTCTCTGAATATATGAAGACAATATCTTTTTTCTGAAAATTGTGAGATATATATAGATCAAAAAAGTTTGAAATATATATTCTCATAGAAAGAACTCAACATGAGACAAAGTATATGGATTGATCTACTCAAGTATAATGATTTCACAACACACTAACACCCAGAGAAGGAAAATAGCGTGGGAGATTACTTGAGAAGAAAGGACCATGGGTTTCTAAACTAGATGATATTTGAAAGGGTACCTATCTTCATGTATCTAGTAAAGATGGATATATGAATTATCTTTGATGCTAATGCATCACTTCAGTTTCCCATGATTTACAAATCATCATTATAGAAAGGATAAAATTTTTTTAGAGTGATGATGAGTAGTTTCAAAATAAAATTACTGCAATGAATGATTGTAAATTGATTGACATCGTATTTGATGATGGAATTTTGAAATTTTGCAAGAGTCTTCGTGTACCCCCCATACCTGAGCTATAAATGAACTAATTTGATGAATCTCATAGCTCCAATTTATCTATTCACTATAGTGGCCCTATGATGTATATACACATTAAGGAACATTTTAGGTGGGACAATATTAAGAGGGTGATTTGTGATTTTCTGTCAAAATGATAGGTTTTTCAATAGGTGGAGGCAGAGAGAAAACATCCTAGAGGTGTCATGCAACCTCTAACTATAACTTTGTTGAAATGGTCTGATATTATTATGAAATTTGTTATGGGGCTAACAAAGTCTCCCAAAATGAATAATGCGATATGTGTCATTGTTGTTCATGTTACCATGTAAGCACATTTTCATACCATAATTGAACATTTAACACGATAACATTTAGAAAGAAAACATATTAATGATGTTTTAAGACTTAATTGTGTACCTCTATTGATTTTTTCTGATCATGATCCCCATTTTACATCAAGATTCATGAAAAGTATTTAGATGGCCCAAGATACTGAACATCGTTTGAGCACTACATACCGCCCTCAAACTGATGGATAATCTGAAAAGACTATTAAATCATTATATGACATGTTTAGATCATTATAACCTGACTATAAATGTATGTGGGATCAGTTTTTACATATAGTATAATTTTCCTATAACAATAGCTTCCATTCAAGTATTAAGATGGCACTATATGAAGCGTTATATAGAAAGAGAGGGTATAAACCGATATGTCAGGATGATTTTGGTGAAAGGAAACTTGTAGGTCCAATACTTATTTAAGTGACAATGGATAAGGAAATGATTATCGAAACCCAAATCAAAATAGCTAAATGTAGGAAAAATATACATGCCAATAACTGAAGGAAGGGTTCTGAATTTCAAGTAGGAGAACATGTTTTCAAGAAGGTATATCCTTTGAAATAGTCTATTCATTTTGGTATGAATGGAAAATTAACTCCCAGGTACATCAGACATTTTCAAATTCTAGAATGAATAAGAGTCATAGCCTACCATAGTGCAATGCCTCTAAGTCTCTCTAAAGGTCATGATGTGTTGCACATATCACTATTAATGAAATACATGTCATACCAAATGCATGTACTCACATACAAAGAAATGGAACTGGAACCAAATCTATGTTATTGGGAAGTTCCTATCAAGATTCTTGAAACCAGAGAACAAGTGTTGATAAATCGCACAACTCATACGGTAAATGTTCTATGGAGAAATCATAAAATGAAAGAAGAAATGCGTGAACATAAAGAACATATGATAAAAAACCAGCCAAATATTTATATGTTCAGATATTCTAAAAAATTTCAGGAAGATATCATTGGAACGAGGAATAATATAACACATCATTTTTTCACATTACACATATTTTTAAATAATCCAATACCTTGCGTTATATGAAACCCTGAGTTCAACCACACTAGGACCTACCAATGTTGGCATTTAAAAAGTATTTAAGAATAATATTAACAATATTATTAAGTTTGAAAGATAGTATTTTTATGAATATATATCATTTTTTAATTGAGAAAATCAAATTTAGGTTATGGTGAAATTTTTGTTATTTTCTGAAATGAATAAATTGTTTATGAATAGTGAAATTATACCACATTTAAATTCAAACCCTCCTTTAATCTAATTTATTTATATTTTTAGATTTTATTTCAAATTTATTTTAATGTGTAATTTGATTTATATTTTATCATTTATTCCATTTATGGTCATTTGTATTAATTTTTCATTAAAATTGATCAAAAACATATGTCATTATTTTGATAGATACTACTTCTTAAAACATTCTTTTTGGTTTTTCCAACATGAATTCATTTTATGTTATTTACTGATAGTTCATTGTTTTTGAATTTGGAAAAATAGATTCTATATTAGGAATCAGAAAGTCCAAATTGTTTAAATATGTTACTTTTTTTGGACATTATCATTAGAAAAGTCAGTATTAATTTTCATTACCATCGTAAAAGGGTAAATCTGGAAATTAAGTGTAATAAAATAATATTTAAAAAAATGAAAGTGCACTAACAGATGTCTTAATCCAATTGGATGAGATATTTCCGACCTTGGGCATCATTAGGACGATTTTAGGACCTCATGGGACCACTTTGATGTGATAATGACATTATATAAGAAATAATTTAATGTAATGATAAATTAAACCTCAAAATGTATCTTTTACTTAAACAATTTTAATATAGCATTATATGACAGATATATTTGAATATAAATATTTATTATAAATCTAAAATTATTTCCACAAGCATTTTATTTTATTTAATATTTTTAAACTATAAATAAATATGTTTATTTAAGACACAATGATTATGGAGTTATTACATTATTGATGAAAGGTTCAATTATATGATATTATAGATATTAAAATAATTATAATTTTATTATTTTTATGCAATCCATGAATTTTTTGGATGATATTGAAAAATAATATTTTATTTAATTCCATTCGTTTGATGTAATCATGTTTTTATGACGTTAAGAAATATCAATTCCTAAATAGTGTAAAAATTGACATAAATGAGTTTTAAAAATAAATATTAATTTATTAAATTATATAATAGTTCAAAAAACAATGGTTTAGAAAATAGACTTATATAATGTTAAAAATTTCATTAATGATCCTATTATGGTTCCTTTTTCATTTTAGAGTAAATATAGTTACCATATTTTTTAAAAATTCAATAAGACTTGGTAAGAGTAAATTTTTTAAATAAGTGATAAAGCTAAAAGACAAGGTTTCTTTTATGACCTAAACCTATCTAAAAACTATTGGTTGAGATTGTTTCTACCCCAAAACATTTAATATTTGATATAAATGGGTTTTAGATAATTTTAAAGCTACAATAAATTTATAATAAAATAATATTTCAATACATTAATAATGTGACCCTCCTCCCTCTTATAAAAGGGATCCAGATATACAAACTTATTCACACCTCCAAACCCCTTTGGCTCAACCAAAACCTGCCAAAATATTATCATATCTTCCACGACTTCATCCAAGTGGCCAACCATTAGGCATAAACACATCTTAAATAGTCTTCTTGGTAAAATAAAAGGAAGAAAGACAAAGAAGAGGTAATCTTTTAATCATTTTCAATTTTTATTTCTTCTTCAACTTCCCCTTACTGAGTTTTAACGATACGAAAAATAATAACTCCAGAATAGAATATATGATTTTTTTTTTATCATTATGGGACAACTACATTACACTTTTACCCCACCTATGAACAACAATATCCCTATGTGTGCGTACATACGTCTTAAGGTCTCTAATTTGTGGTGTTAACGGTTTTTCATCTACAAATTATTTCAATGGGCACAATGATGTATAAAATATGACATAAATAATAAATATAACAAGATATTATTTATTAAAAATTCATATTAAATCCAAATCGAAGCTATTAAACCACTAATGGAAGGATATCATCGCTAATTCATATGTACGGTTTACCATCTCAACGATGTGATCAGACTCATCATTCACATTTACTATCCTAGAATGATTATAATGATATATATTATGAAATATATTTAAATATATGACATAATAATTCTACTAGAAATTTATATGTGTGTGTTTGTGTGTGTGTGTGAACATAGATTTCTTTCACTTATTTCCATTCTTATGATAAGAAAATGAAAACAATGTTAATGCATACATAGGACCTACAGTATCCATGAAAACTGTATTCGTATTTAATATATATATTTAAATTATTAATATATATTATATATAAATCATATTAGACATTTTTATGTAAATAAATCATTATATAACTAATATTATCAAGAATAACAAGTCTAAACATGTAAGATATAACAAAGGGATTATTACCAGAAATGTTGCATTAACATTGATTTGTTAGTAAATAGGTAATATAAAGTAAAAAAGGAATCATATATGATATCATAAATATTATTATGATATTGATATATGTTAATGATACCATCTTACAAGTGTTTCAAGAAAAAAATAGAGTAGTGGGATTATGTTAAGTGATTTCATCTCAATTTCATTTCATTGTGGCATATTGTAATGTTTTGAACCTATTTCCTATTATATGGTGTATATTTTACTTTTGACCTGTTATATCAGGAATCTCATTAATTTATGTATATTAGATTATTTCATTCAAGTAAATTATTGATATATCAATATTTCTTATTCAACATTGTTATTTGACAAGGCATATTATTTATTTTTATTATTCAATATGAGAATACAATGGACTGGAAATGAAGGGTGGAGATTAGAAATTACATATATACTTAATGCATCAAAATAATATCATGAGATGAATAAGTTATCCAAATTGTTCTCTAACCTTAAAATTTAACTATCTTTTGAATGTTATTGATGGTAATAGGTTATCATGATCTAGAGAGATGGCGTCCTTACTTTCTATATTACTTTTGTTTTAACTCATTTTGAAAATAAAATGTGTTCCCACATATTTACCATTCCATATATATTGATTATTTCTTCTGATGTACATACCCATTCTGAGCATTTGAGATCACCATTATTATGTACCTCTCTCTAGGTTATGGAAGAAGAGAACATTGATTAATCTTTCAAGGATGCTATTCACTTCAATTATTTTGTTCCATGTTTTATTTTATCTTCACAGTGTATTATGGGTATCATGTTTGTAATCTATATTTCCTAGACTACTAAAATGTATGGACGATTGGGATATGATTCCTTTTAATAATGCCAATAAAAAGTAATAATGCCCATAATTCAGGTTATCTAAGGTCAGGGTGTTACATATACCATCATGGAAATGTATAAAATCTATAAATTGGATTAAATGGTCATTATAAATAACTTTCATCCAATATCAAACCGCAACAACGCATGTACTTATGAGATTTCAAATGATCAATATTTACCACATATGTTGAAAAATAGTCTACATACATGAAATGATTATTGCAGTGTGGTAATGGGTTTTCCATCTACATCAAATAGGGGAACAATAGATACATTTACACCATAAAAGGATTTAGATATTACATCTAGAAGTATTGTTTTCATGTATGAACATTGTGCATTTCACATTGATATTTCCATTTGTATCTAAGAAGTTTATTTTCTGATTAAACATATCCAACATGTCCATAACCTCTTAAGGGTCATTAATACACATAAATATTTGTGGATTCTAGTGTAATAAGTTTCTTGATCGATCAATGTCTCCTAAAACTTTTGTTTACTCCTCAAAAAATATTTTATAGAAAATTTTCACAATCAATTCTATACAATGATCATATCAAATGATATCCTCAATATGATTCTAATCTGGAGGCATATTCTCATAAGGAGAATCTACTCTACCCTTATGGAGAACATGTGGAAGATGTCTCAGAGGAATATACCTTTATTATAAAAATTGGAATAATGACTGGGAAATTGGTTAATCAAAATTAAAAATAATTTTTTAAAACAACTGAGATTAAAAATATGAACTCGACACCAGAGACACAAATCAAAACATCCAATGTGAAATTTATGATAGTTATGAAAATATATGTTCATAAAGTCATTGAAATATACATATCATGTCCCAAAAATACTATCTTAGTACAACCTAATTCTCCTGATTTATTATTTGCAATGATTCGATAAAAAATATAAATGACCCTACTCGAGATACCCTCACTAACTAGTTCCCAACCCGATACACCATATAGAAAAATGGAATTCTAGATCCCAACATACTAGAATATAGTAGCCAAGAATCATCAAAAACCAAAGGGAATGTTTTTTCCAATACTAAAGTAGAAGATGTGCAATATATATATACATATCAGAAAGAAACAATATATTAATAACCATAAAATTATATCCCATAACAGAATAAAAATGACATATGTGATACAACTCAATGTGATCAGAAAAACCCCAATGGTACATGTCGAAATCAAAATACAACATAAAAAAATATAAATTCTCCATGTAATGATGTGGGATAGAATACATCATCTCACCCAATGCTACTTAAATATTAAATGTATAAACAATACAACATCACTATGTCACTATATATTTTCCAACATCATATGACATAACTAGGCCTATAAACCACTCTAGGGGTGTGCAAGGTGTAAGGAAAACAGGGTTATTATGATCCCACATAGGTTTTCTATGTTATGACTGTATATAAAAATTATCAATATACTCATTTTAATGATTACATGGAATGGTAAATGATAATGTAGTTAATATCAAATGTTGGGTCTGTATTTTTAGTTTTCCACAGTTCCATGAAAGGACAAGATATTTAGTTTCATAGAATAATTTCCACAATCATTTATCAAATTCAAATCACATATAAAAATTTTAAGAAAAATAAAAAGATAATGAAAATGGAAAATATGGCATGAATCAAAACTGGTTAGGCTAGAAAAATACTTATACCACTATCCATAAATAGAGTTTACTATATCCCCTAGAACAACATGCTTTGTTAGTAGAGGAATAACCATGTAGTGATCCTCACAATGATTTCAATATGGAGTCCATAGATCAACATTCATAGGGAAAAAATGAACACAGCATATTTGAACCCACCATTATTAAAATGGTTGATGTACCAAAGCTAAACCATCCAATTAACTAAATAAGGCTTCCCATGTGCTACATTTCCAAAATCACTTTAAACGGGATTTTCAAATGAAATTACAAACAAAACATTTCTTTTATTAATACTTATCTGAGAAATCACATCATAATGATTTTAAGAAACCCAATTACTTTAATAAAAATGGGAAAACAAATATTTTATAGAAAATCTATTTACAGACACACATCAACCATGAAAATTTATTTATAATTCAATTAATAAATCAGGATTAATCATGGTTCATCCAATAATGGGTTAAGGTTGAACCACCTTCCTAAAAATTGGGACATACAACCACTAAATGAGAACCACCAATAATATTATATCTCTTTTATATCATGAAATTAATTGAAAAATATCTTGTAACATTTTTAGAGACATGTGTTTAGACGAAAAAATATTCTGTTTCCTAGTGAGTCTAAAATTTATACTTGAAAAAATATTAAATGTATTGACATCATGAGCATGTAGATTTACTTGAACTATTGAATAACTCTTAAATGAGTCTCAAATCAAAATTCCTAGGATAATGCTGATTTTAGAATGTAGGTTTTACCCAGAGTAAAACATAAACATTGTAGTGATTGGGATTTTCGTAAATATTTATTATGGGTATTATAATAAATAAATAAATAAAATATTTTATTTTATTTCGTTAATGTTAATAAATAAATCCACCTCTATAAATTCCCCAAAATGGGAATGTATTAGGGTTATCATAAAAAACCTATAGAC
Organism: Viscum album; assembly: GCA_963277665.1. NCBI lineage: Eukaryota > Viridiplantae > Streptophyta > Magnoliopsida > Santalales > Viscaceae > Viscum > Viscum album. Next base: position 1,427,970,890 of record OY728147.1, on the reverse strand, counting down.
ATTGAGAGGATATATTAGTGTTATGATTGAGAACAACAACAAATCACATGGTTACTGAACGTTTCATCTATGATAACCGTTTTCATGGATATCTCAAACCATGTTAATAATAAACTCTTCCTCATCATTTATTGCTCAAAATTAAATCTTGGACATTATATTTATGTGGATTCATCCCATTTTTCAATCCCATGTATATTTTGGAACAATTCGATGAATATAGATTGATTCGAATATCAATGATTTATTTATTTTTTGATTTATATATTTATTCATTGTTGATTATTCCAATTCAATAATCTAGTATACAATAAATGATTGATGTTGAAATTAATAAAGTGTGGGGTTTAGTACTGTTGCATATGGTTTATGTTTTTCTATACTATTTATTTATACATTCATCAAGGTAAATTTCATTATACCATGGATCATCCAATTATCGGATTTTTTTATTTATGTAGCCATTCTACAGTGAAACTGATCCATAACATGGGTACAATTCAAAATGGTTGGTCGGATCAAGAATTGGGAACATTGAATGATCAAATATAGATCCGGATTAGTTGAAGTAATTCTATGTTACTAGTGGATACATGATGGATCATTGATTTGGTGATGGTTCAGCTTGATGAATAGTTTTTCTGAGTGGATAAAGGCACATATACCAGTGGATGATGATTGAAATGGTTACCTAAACCAAGATCTGGGGTTCTTGAGTATAATATCAGGGGTAGTGGAATGGATAAACGTAGTAGATAAGGATTATTGGAATTTATAAAATCTTAAGGTACATAGTGTGTAATCATAATAATGACAATGTGTGTGGCCTCAACTATCGCAGATGGGTCTCCATGGAAGAGATAATGATCACACACCATGTGGTCCTTATGACACACTATGTGAACTATGGTTGGATACATTCCATGTATCTTATAGGATACATAGGCATGTGATGTGTACAAGATCTAAGTCGTGTACTTTGATACATGTAGGGTACACAGTTTTGGCTATGTACATGGACATAGCTGGGTGTATATGGGCATAAACTTTGTTACATGGGCAAGGGAAGATGAAAATGGGACATGATATGGGCATGTCCATATTTATAGGTACACATTGTGTACCACAAACACAAATCGTGAACAAACTCAGACATGCCTTAGAGGTCTTCAAATCAACATTATAATGAATCTTCAAATGAGTATAATTTTTGGGACCTCTATTTTGAGGGTATAGTGTAATATTAAATTCTCTACATAGGAATGTGATCCCCTATATTAGTGTAGTATTGGAAAGAGTTTTATGTATCAACTATTGGAACTGGGTGAGATATTATATCATTACTAAGAGCAGTTTGTGGTACAATCACCACCACGATACACAGGATGTCAATCCCATATATAGATGGTATCTCTAGTAGGGTTTATGGTGTCCCTTAGTAAACATGTGCGTAATCCCATAACTAGTTGATACGATATTTTTAGATCTAGTTAGAACACCATGGTTGGGACCCAATGATCATAAAAACATGGGTGAGCATCATCGGTGATAAAAAGAACCTTCAATTTAGTACAACTGGAATGAGAATTACCTAGAATCCTCATGTAGTATCATTCGGATGGAATTTTCAGTTGACATCACAAAAGGAAAGTTTTATATTATGAGTTTATTTATGTTTTTTTCTTAATATATTACTATTTGGTGTTAAAAATTCATTATTCATTTTTTCATAGTTATATCAAGGTTCACTACTATGTATTTATATCCTCACCCTTGTATGGTATATTTCTATATGTTTCGTTTATTATATAGATGATGAACCATTTAAAGATGTCATTTTATTAAAGGGAATTGCTGGAGCATAGTTGGGATTGATAGAATGTGGTGTTTTATTAGTGGTTTCATTTGATAGTGGTCCCACCATTCATAGAAGGTTTGACTATCCATTGTTTTTGGGTGAGCTTATATTGGACCCCATTTTCACTTTCAGTACTTTTTTCATACTCTGATGTATGATAGATGATGTTCATGCATTTATGATATATGGGATTTCTAATTTCTTCAAATTTGATAGCCTTAGAGACATGTGGCCTTGTATAGGTGAATTACAATCATGCCTCCCATGTATAGGTCATTCCTCTTCAATAGTGTATAGTATATTGGAGGAAACATGGGACACTCACACTCAGATTATAATCATAAAGGTGGATCATAGTAGTTTATGTCATGAAAAATCATTATTATAGTTATTGGGTTTACCTAGGAACTAGAGAATATATATTTCTCCAGCATTGAGATTGGTATTGGATTAATAGAAACAACATTAAAGTGTTTCATGTTTAGATTTAATGTCCGACTATCTATGGATGGTTTGATGACCAAAGAATCCTTTCACCCAGACTCTGCTGAATTTCATACAATTATAGTACACAATGACTTGTGTTTTATGAAAAAAATTGTTATGTTAATAATATAGGAATGATTTGTAGTTTAAATGTATTCATGAGTCATCTATCAAGATATTATTTTTAATAGTGGTTCATATTGTTCATTAAATATACCTCTATGAAAATAAATAGCCATTTTTCTATTGTATGACCTCTAGGATGATGCGTTGAGTGATGATTATTTAGTATAGGGTACTCTAAAAGATCTGGTACCTAAAAATTGTTTCCTAGTTATTCCAACACCCATTGAGAAGTAGTTAGCATCGATAGTAATGTCGTGGGATTCACACCAAATTATTTCTCTAGACATGTTACAAAGGTAGTGACCTCATAGGTTTTGGGGTGATCCAGACTCTCAGGTATTTTTGGATTGTTTATTATGATCCAATCATGTTTTTGACCTTCTAATGAAAACTACATATTATATGTTTTTCCTAAAAATAAGTTTTTCTTAAGGATATATTGGGTTATGGTGGATTTTATTAACATAGTCACACAAATAAATATCACTCTCTAGTTCAGACATTGAGTATCTCTTCTATGAAGAGTTTTATCCATCCGTGTTGCTATAAGTTATCATCAAGGACCATATACATCTATAGAAAGTAGGATATTTGTGGTGGGGTATTTATAAAGTTTTATTGATCTAGCATGATCTTGTTGTTATATGGTGTGAGATTCATTCGATAGGGAACATAAAATTAATAAGTTCATACAATGATATATCAGTTCTTAATTAAAATTTATATGCATTCCCACATATGTTGGAGTGCTCGAGCTGGCCTTAGTAGTACATATATTTTTTGGAGAGTAGACACCAACAGATGGTTCTGTTAGTGGGAAAAAATCTGAGACCTCAATATATGGTATATAATCGACATCATAGGGATAAAAACATGATATATGATTCAAAAGATGATCCCAAGATAGAGGATTGGTAGTTAAGGTCTATTATGATAGATCAAGTCAACTGAGAGAGAGGTAGTAATTATCCATCAAATGAAAGGGACAAATTTCATGGGACTTTCTAAACCCTCAAACAACTGATATTGAGACAGTGATGGTACCACTTAATATGAGTAAAAGAAATGATAAAGGTGGTCCAAAAGGAATCATATGTGGTAGAGGGGTCGGAAGAGCCGCAATAGGTGGAATGTGGGCTGTACTACTACAGCTACAACCCTCAGGTGGTCCGCATCGGGATTAAAGAACTGGTGTATATTAAAATAGAAAAATATATGATTTTGAATCCAATGACCTTGAGGATATTAACATGAATAATTTAATGATATATGTCTAAAATAAATTATCTACAGTACTAAAAAATGCGAGCAAGAACCTCGAATATTTTTAAATCTGTAGTTTATGACATAGTGATTCTGGTTGATAGCTTCACCGAACCCTTGTTTATGTAAAGTCTGATAAGGGGAAACCCATGATTGAAAAACTTCAACTGATAGTGTACCTAATTTTTAGAGGCACGATCCTTGAATGATATCTCCTTGTAGTAGTTCTAAGTCCTCATCACATCATCCATGACATGGACATTAAATCCTTAATCAATTCACACATTTACTTTTTTTTTCAGAAAAAATAGAGTATCAATGATGTAGGGTCATGTTTTTTTCTAGGGGTTAGAAAGAAACCCATACAGAAAAATATGGGTTTATACATAGGTGAATGTATTCAATTACTCACAAATTATATAGAATGTCTATTAAATCATTGAATTATATAGGATATGAGTGTTATATGGTGGTTCTAGAGTATGAGGATTAATTTCATGAAGATGATCCAGTGCTACCTCCCCAATGAGATATATACATCTCTATTGACAAAAATCATTGGATTTCCCTGATATCTATAGAAGAATATATGATATATCCCATAGAACTTGAAGAGATGAGGGTTTGGGTGAAAGACATAAATACGAAGGTCTATATTGGATAGAATTATTCCCCATGCACAACACTAGTATTATTCTCCGAGAAGGTGGATGAAAACATAGGTTTTTCAGTGAATTATAGACACTTGATATATGTGAATGTAAAGAATAAGTATCCACTAATGAGAATCAATGAATAGTTTAATCTGTTGAGAGGGGGATGATGGATCTCGATAATTGACCTTAGATTATACTATAATCAGTTGTGAGTATGGGATTCACATACACCATAGATGGAATTTAAATTTTTATGTGCTCACAATGTCTACATGGGGAAACCCATTAGAAAGATTAAAACCATAGAAGTGATCATGAAGATTGTGAACCAGGTCTATTATCCTATCTATAATAGATTATTTGTGGTCTTAATTAATGAAATCCTAGTGTATTCAGTGTCTAATATGGAGCATGTGAGGTACATGATGAAGGATCTAGGCACACTATGAGACAACTAGAAGTATTGGATGTTATTTAAGTTCTAATTATTCATTTCGGAGTCCTACATTATAAGAAACACCATCTGGGATCATGATGTAGTATTATACCCAATAAAGTTCAAGGTTGTTTTATCTTATGATCCACCTAAGTGTCTGATATAGTAGGGAATAATTCCCATTTTTGAAGGATACAATTAGATTTTTATCATGATTTTGGTAGGGTTTTAGAACCATTGACTGTATTATACCTTAAGGGGTATATAGTAATTTGTATAGAAAGCTACTAGTAGTATTTATAGGAGTTTAGGTAGAGTCTGAAAGGCACACACATCTTGAGATTTCAAATATAAGGTGTCTAGTATATGGTGTTCTTCGTTGCCTATTGGACCAAACATCGATGTGGTCTGGATCATTGTCATGATTTTAGTGACTATGCATCTCAAAACATGGAAAAGCACGAGAAAAAATCTCCATCCCATGATCATGCTATTATAGTTGTATTCATCTTCTTTAAGATGTGATGACACTTTTTATGGGGGACAAATTTATCATCAACTCTGACCTGCAGAGCCTGAAGTGTATATTATATTATAACAGTCTTATATTGAGAAAGAGGTGGCAGATATAGTGCATCTATGACTATGAATTCAAGATAGTGTAAAATTCATGTAAGTAAATCTTGGTAGGATATAATCCAACTATGAGATGATGTTATCCTTTTCATTGTGAGGAATCAGAGTTGTTAGACTTACTGTAGTGATCAAAAGTGGATAAGGATAGTGTTTTATATCTGTAGACCATATTTATTATCCATACAATTTTATAGTGCCTGAGGAAATATATTCGTAGAGATTATGATTTTGTTACCTTAGGTATTAAAGTATATATTGGACCTATTCCTAATGTTTTTTATAAAGGTGGGGAGTGCATTATTCTTTTTATACTATTGATAATTGTGCAAGTGAGTTTTTTGGAGGTGGTGATGTGATAGTTTCCTACATCCTCTACGGTTTTACCTAAGGTTATAGAGAATATGTACAATATCAAACAACATTAGATCTAGTTCCTAGGCATGAAGAATTAGGTAGTATAGTTTCTCTGTCGATGCCTCAAATTCCAATAGGTGAAAGTTGAGAACTAGTTTTCAATGATTTTAGATCAAACCTTGAGGTTCTAGAGTGGAAGTGGTATAGATTATTTTTGAACTTTGTGATGGCCCATCCAAAAATATCTAGAGGAAGTGAACATATCATAATGGCCATAAAATTTCATTACATGACTTCCCACTTTCAATATATATCAAATAAGTGTGTTTTAGAGATCTTGAGATGTATTTATGTGTAGGATATAGTGCAGCTCCATGGTGTTCCCTCGACAGTCATTTCTCAATGTGATTCTCACTGCATGTAATGATCATAGAGAAGATTGGAGGAGGACATTGGGACTTAGTTTCATTTGATCATGGCATTTAAACCCACAAAAAATAAATTGATTTAGAATACTATTCATGTTCTGGAGGATATATAATGAAAATTCATGTTATAATTTGGTCATAGTAAAGGTGGTCACCTAACCTTTGTGTATTTTATATAATAAAATTGATTATATTCCAAAATTATTATATAACCATTGTAGGCCTTTAATGAATGATCCACCACCCCACCACATTGTTGGAATAATCTATGAAAATTAATATTATTGGAACCATAATTTGTGAGAGCTATAACCCAAAAGGTTAAAATCATCTATGAGTTGTTATAGGATGCATAGAGTCATCTGAAGAATTATACAGCATGATGGAAGTGTCCTCTAAGGTTTGGGGAGGGAGACTAAGGGTACATGATGGACCAACATCTATATGGATTGTAGATATTTTTGGGGTGGCAAGCTATCTCTAAGATTAATTTTATATAAAAAGATATAAAATAGTTTTTTTGAGGTGTAGTACATCATGGCACTATTACCATAGTATGATATTGTGCATGATGTCTACCACATGTCATAGATCAAGATGTATGTGTATGAACTATTACTAGAAATTGATTGGGGTGACCTGGATAATAAGTATATAGATACCTCTACTGAGTACTCAGTGGAGGTCAATGATCGGGAGGAGGGAATCCTCCATTGTAGATCCATTCTTTTACTGTGTGTCTAGTGACAATATTGGAATCAATAATAGTGAAATTAGAAGTGGGAGACTCTAATTTTAACTCAAAACCAAAATATTTTTTAATATTTTATTTAAATTTCATCAAAAAATTCCCTATTCTCGAAAGAATTTAGTGCCTCATTTTTTATTCATAATGATCTTTGATATATATATATATATATTATTAATTTTAGATCATTTCACTAATACAAAATGAAATTCTATTAATTGGTGAGTCATCAGATTATTTTTCAAAAAAAATAAATATATAAATATCACATGAAAGAATTGTTTTCTAAAAAAGTGTAATAAGATCAAAATAAAAAATCAAATTAGAAATATGAGGATGATGTTGATCAAAGAATACGAGCTTTACCCTATACATAAGATTACCATTGTCATCATCTGGTGTTTAAGATAGATTTTTTTAGGCAGTAAAAAAAATTTATTTTGGTTTTTTTTTCATTTTAGCATCAGCCTAAATTAATCCTCTATAAATACATCAATATCTGTATGTCCCAGGGTTAGCCATCGAACCCTAAGGACCTAGATATGTGATTATGCATAATGGCTTCATATCATATCATTAGTAAATAAATTACCTACACCAATGAAGTTCTCTGGTCAAGAAATGAATGTCAATATAGAATCATTATTCCACAGTGATTGATACAATCTCTATATTGGACATTTGATAGATGATGATTAATCATGTTTATTTATAACATGGTAAATTCATATCAAGTAAATAATCTAGAATTTGTTTGTTCAAAGGTTGATTAATTTATGGATGATTTCATTGTCCCATGTTAGTTATTCCACCACTGTTATCTATTGAATGACATAGGATTATGGTCAAAAAAGGATAGGTTTCATTCAACATATTAATGTTATATATTTTTCTACATTAAATCTTCACATGTTCATAAATATAAATTTATTGTTCCCATATTTCATTGAATAAAGAGTATCTGATCATTGAAAAATAGTTTTTTTGGGAGAATGATATCCATATTGTGGGTCAGGTAAACGACTAAGGTTTGATGATGAAGGATTACTGGATATTGATCAAGATCAAACCAATATATTTAGTCTTCGTGGTGGATACATGATAGTGGATTGGTGTGGTAAAAATTCACCTCAATGAACAATTTTTTTTAGAAATCATGGAATAGTTACCAATAAACAGTGATGGAAAGGTTTGGCTGACACAACCAACCAAAATGTTTATTTTATTAGTTACGATATATGGGATGATGAGAAAGAATAAAAAAGGGGAACTAAGGGGGGTGGAAATAGTGATGTCCAAGGGCATCAGCCTGTAAAAAAGTAGATACATCATATTTGAAGGACAAGTGATCTAAAAAACCAACAAGTTGTCATTTTTTATAGCTTTAGTGGCCACAAAATCTGTCACCATATTCCCCTCCCTCCAGGTGTAGATGATGGATGTGTGACTATCCAGAAGCCTATTATTTCTTTTATTTGAGCTCTTAAGGCTTTAAGGGATTGATTCATTGCTGGATGAGGCGTTGAGGATAATGAGTGAGTCAACATCCACCTCTTTAATTGGAATATCCCTCAGATTAGAAAAAAAATAAAACACATGAGTAAGGATTGAGGCTCTTCTTGAAGGTAATCATCACTGCCCAAATAAATCTGAGAAACACACCACCACATATCCAAGAGAATCACAAACAACTCCACATACACAAATCAATCCTATGTGACATGAACCATCAGTATTGAGTTTGAATCACCTTCTAGGTGGCTTCCATTTGACCCACATCCCTTGAATGGACATGCTACTGGTTGGATAGGAATCCAAAGTGGAAGGGCCCTTGGCCACATCTATACATTGGCAACCAAAATCTAGAAGGGGAAATATAGGTATGAAAATAATTCCAGCCATCGAGAGAAGCGTGAATTGATGTTGCACCCAATTTATAATCAACCACAGAACCCAACACCCAAAAATAAAACATAATGATCTAGATTTTCTTCCAAGACCAGGCCTGATAACTCTGTACAAACAGATTCAATGAAAGTCTGAAAGTCTATCCACACCTGCTGGATGCCCCACAATCAGGCCTATGTTCCCCCAGAACTCTGAAGCCCACGTGATGTTAAGAAATTAGTGAAGTAGGGACTCATACCATAAATGTATGCAACAACAACATTTAGATGACTGATTTATCCCTTGGAGTAGTATGTTCTCCCCTGTTGGAAACAAATTATGTCTGACACACCATACTAGAAAATAATACTTCACTAGTATTTCCTTACACTAGAGTATATCTCCCCATGAGTCTTAAAGAGATACCCAATTATAAAAATTTAGAAAATATTTTATGTTAAATATATATTAAGTTGATCATGTAAAACACATCAATCTTGTTCATTGCTCATTTGAATTCTATCGAAAGTGATCCAATGTGTTCCATCAATAGTATATTTGATGGAAACTTGGAAAACAAAAGCATTTATGATGTCGATAGGTGGTGAGGGAAAATATGAAAATCCCAAGAGAGAACATGACTAATTTTGATTCCAGTAGATCACATCACCATTTCCCATGATCTAACTCGAGTGTTGATGGAGACATGAAATTTAGGGTTGGACCATCATCGGCACAAAAGAAGCCACATCTTTACGAATGTTTCCATCGACTGTATAGGCTTTTTCATGTAACTACCCAAAACTAATTTTCCCTCAACGACATCCAAAGCCAATTTGGAATACAGGTTAGAAATAGTGCTTGAAATACTCTAGAGGATTATACCGCATTCTTGTATGGGTTTAGCCTATTTATCCCAAGAATTCTAGTGGAACATTCTTTCTAAATGATGATACCATAAGTAAGTGTTCAGAATTTTCTCTATGATATAGATCAAAATCCATGGAACATTAGTGGTAAACAAAATATTCATTATAATAGAAGCCAGAACAGATTTGATCAATGTAATTCTTCTTCCAAAAGAAGGAAACCTATTATTCAAATTGATAATTGGGCACACATTTTTTTAAGAAACCCCATCAATGTTTTTAATTAGATGAGATTTTAGAGACACTAGGTTACCTAGGTAATTCAACGGGAAGATACCTCTTTTCATTCTAAGAGTATATTCTAGCAACCTTAACCTTCTCTCTAGAAAACTTGTAGGATCATAAAAGAACCCATTTTAATGATTCAATACTTTCACACTCCATGAATAATAAAATTCAATAACTTTATTATCACTCTAAATGAATTTTAGGCTTCCAATAATAGAATGAAAACTATCATACGCAAACATGAGATAAGACACACTTCCTCACATATGCTTATTACGAAATAGTAGGATCATTCCTATCTCTAGAGAGTGTTTCCACAATCTACTAGGGAAATCATGGGAAATGATAAAAATGGAAGGGGAAAGGGGGTCTCCCTACATAAAAACTCTGACATTTTGGAAGAAACCAAATATCTTTCCCACAAAACAGACTGATACCCAAGGAGATCTAAAGCAAATGAAAAGGATTTAAATGATCCTTGCTGAAAACCCATGCCATTGTGAAACCTTATGATGAAACTAAATTTAATTCTATCATTTTCTTTGATCATATACAGTGTAATAGCCACCGTACTTCTGAATGACAACAAATTAAATTCACTAATAAATTCTTGATGTATGACTATCTATCCTTTAATAGAGTGACCTTTAACAAAACCATGCTGCTCTTTGGTCACCGAGTTTAGAATAAAGGGTGAAAGATTGAGATTGAGGACACCCTCCATGACATTGTAAGGAACATTACGTAATCTGATTGGACAAAGATGATTCAGAGACTGAGAATCTTTCACTTTGTGAATCATAACAATTTTTTTTGCACATGCCACCCAGGGATGATTACCACCTAGAAATAGGTCTTGCACCGCTCTGATCATGCACCGGTTCACAATATCCCAAGTAGACTTGTAAAAAGAAGTATGAAAGGTGTATGGTCCTAGAGAAGAGGCAATGATCACATGAAGTATAGTCCCAACCACACGCTGTGTAATATGTTGATAGTGGAATTCAATTTATAATGAAGGATATATGGATCTTGGATGAGTACATTTTCTAATACATCCACTCAACCCTATCCACGGTACATGGTCTGAGTCATTTACTCAAACTCAACCAAGTGTGCATGACAATGCACCGAGGTATCGGAGAATGAGAAGAAAAATATAGTAATTGTCATTGATTGGTTAATAATTAGTGGTTCACATTATGTACCCTAAGTACATACTGTGTACTTCCACAAAAATGTATTATATCCCACCATCTATTCGGCATATAAATGTTTCAGTTTGGTGAAATAACATGGTCCCTTCCTCAAAGGGTAAAATTTTAAATTAAATCCTTGAAGTATGATTTTGATCCCATATATGGTTAAAATATAAGACAATATTAGTTTAATGCCCATATGAGACTAATGTAGGATCCCCTATCATTACTAGGTGATATTTGTGGTATTAAGGTGACAACTATCAATAGAGCAGTGATCCATTATCTTTCTGGAAAATCCTATAGGGTTTATGGTGTCCCCAAAAAGCCCATGGAGTGATACCCAACTTGGATTATGAGTTCATTAGATATCAAGTGAGTGAATATTATGTGGGTCATTGTTATAATGACCATATGGATGACAATCACAAGTGATAACAATGTTCATGGAATGAGTACTCCCAGAATAAGTGTAACATAAATGTGATGAGATGTATCTTGTAGATAACAGTTTTTGTTATGACCACCTGAGACTAGTCGTTAGTTATGTTTTTAATTTGGGTTTATTTATTACATTATTATTGTTACTTCCTTTCTACTCAAGATAAATTATGCTTAGTGATTTTTGGGTGTCCTACTTGGTAATTTTAAACTCTCCCATGCATCCTCTCTCCCCACACATATAGTGTCGTATTTAGATGATGGAAATTATTATGGATTTTGAATAGAATTTGGAGAAGGTAGAGCATAGTTGGAATAGATAATAATAGGTTTTTTTAGGTGGTTTCATTTTATTTAATTCCCCTCCTTCTAAAGAAGTTAGAATATCCGTTGTCTTTGGATAGTCTTGTAATTGGTCCCTTTTTATATTTTTGTACTTTCTTATACACTGATGTGGGAATGATTTATTTCTTGAATTTATGGAATCAGGTTTTTAACATTCCTACTATTATATGGGCATGGAAATTGGTTTTTTTATAGCTACCCTTGTATAATGAATACAATGTATGGGTTATTGTTACCCATTATTTTTCAGTAGCCCCTATCCTATTTGATGTAGGCCTGGGGTAGTAACACATGGCTTATTGATAGGAAGATGGGAATCAGTTATTTGGTTCATGAAAGAAACACTTGATATAATTAAAATACATCAACATAGGCCTAATAATTTATGCCCAGAACTTTGAATCTTATTCCACAAAAAATAGACATTTAAGAGGATATATCATAATATTCCTCAAAGAATAGACACCCACCACACCGCAACCAATAATGGAAGGGACCTAAGATGATTATTCGACCTCAAATATATAATGGATAAAAAATTTGTCCACATGGTTGATTAATACAAAAAACAACATAGTATCCATGAAAAATGCAACTAATGAAGAAGAACGGATTCTTACCCTAATTTTAGAGACAAACCCATCATAGAGATCATTTTCATAAATATGTTATCTAAAATGTCCAAAAATCCCAAAAATTACATTGAAATACATATGGTTTGATAGAGGAGGCATGTGTGATCAGTACTAAAAACATCAGGAATCCAACATGATAAACAATATACAGCATAATGTGTTTTCATCATAAATAATAGACTTAATATTAAAATCCCCAAGAAACAAGTATCCCAAAAAATACATCACATTAGGTTAAAAATATCAGTTAATAAATTTAAAATGTAAACCTAAATTTATGGATTACATAGACTGATGAAGAAAACCATTTTCCAGGATTTCACCTAATGAAATTTTTTTTTCATATATATTTCATATGATGTAAAATAGACTTGGAGGTGGTAACATACCTAAGATCAATAAAATATCCCAATAAGATATCAAATTCCTTCAAAAAAAACACTCTAAAACATTGAATATTTTTTTTATAAAATCCTTTATAAGACAAAATCCTACTTTAATGTGATAAAATTCCATGAAAATTTCATCTTCCTCAAAGTAGTTTAAAATTGAAAATATTTTCTAAATTGGTTTTATACATTTACCAATAACTAATGGATCAAATGATCTGAAAAAGGGTGTTCCCATTATCATATTAATGTCTCAATGTAAATTTGAAACATCTAGGAAGAATCAAGAAATATACTTGGTTCATCATACTAATAATTGTATAAGATAATTGAGAATTTACCTCCACTACAGTTTGGACTAGTTCTCGCATCATATTTTGAATCATGTTATCGAATTCATTTAGTGATAAATTACATTTTTTAAGGATACAATTTCACCTATTTTATGTAATATAGTAAAATTAGTGGACATTAGTGTTGGGAAACATTAATTAATAACCATATGTAAAAAAAATTATGATAATTGAATGTATAAAAATCATATCACCCATAAAACCTTACATATGATCACAGAGGTATAAATCATAGTTATTTAGGGTAAAGATAATATATTGTTTAGAATCATAATTTGAAAATCCACCAGACGATTATTTGATACCAACTATAATAACTCTCATAACTTATATATAATATTATGTCATTTTAAATATACTTATATAAAAAAGATTTAATGAAATCAAGTGGACTAATGTACACGATAAATTACGTAAATTATAAGTTGTTTTGAAGTGATCTAGATACTGTTTTAGTTTTTTCTTCATAATATTTTAAATGATATAACTATACACTTATCATTTCCTAAGATATCCTAGATGCATGAATAAAAAAATGGAGTGATATAAATCATTATAAAGGGATCGAACATGATAAATATATAGTAAAAATCGTATGTTAAAAAATCATATCATTCAATCAAAATGTAATAGGATCATAAACACGATCCAAGAATGAAAACCAAAGAGAAAAAAGAACAAGTGAGTATTTAAGTTATGAGAGTTAGAAAAAATCACAATAATGTAAAATTTATTCATAAATAAACATGTATCATAATAGAAATGTAATAAAATTATAGATGAATATAATAGCATAATGAATATTTATATCATTATGGAAAATTCTAATTACATCTTGTACCTGTATTACGATCTCACGAGACAAAATTGTTACTCAATATACACTGAGGATATATATGTTCTGTAAAAATATCATCAAAATATTTCATGCACATGTGTGTGACATATTAAATAAATATACATAATAAATATACAAGAAACATATCGAGGAGAATGAAATGGGTAACATAACAAATCAACAAATATTTTTCCATTTAGGTATCATGTGGTGTTATAGAAAAAGGTAATAAGGAATGTTAGGAATTCATTATTAATCAAAGGATTATTTTTCATAAAAAATATTTATTAGTGTAAATGAAAAAACGTAAGTAAAGATAAAGTTGATGTTTTGAAATTAAATCCGCTAACATAATTTTTATGAAAAGAGAAAAATCATTAAAAATTTAAAGACCATGAAATTTTAAGGAATTTTTTTTCATAAATTCTTTGAAATTTACAAGTATGCAGTTTCTGATGGCACCTGATTCCGAGGCCCGATGTGTTTGGAATAATTTTATGAAGTTTTGTTATGATACGTTCAGTGATCATACGAGAAAGATTATCTAACATTTGAACTGGTGCTCATAATTGAAATCCAAGGACACCAATGAACTCTCAGTGCCAGTATTCGCTTAAGGGGGCCTTTATCGAATTTGCGTTTTAAGTGGGTTGAATGTTAAATTTTGGGAATTCTTAATAAATTATATAAAAATTTTGTGTTAGATAAATTTTATAAAGGTGGTGGTTAGATCCACCAAATGGAGGTTGGAGGTGGGTCCCACACCACCCATAACCTCCCATAAAAGGATTTACTATGGTGGGGCCCACATGAACCCAAACCATTTCACCTCCCCTTGACTCCCTTGAAACCCCCCATTTAACTCCTCATCCCCCTTTATTAATTTAGATAAGCTCTCCTTGAATACCCATGGAAAAATAATTAAGTGATTCACTTAATTAATTGTTTGTGTGTTTGAATTAATATGAAATTCTTGGAAATGTGTTTATACACGGGGAGGGATTTTATTATATTCATTTGGAATTATTTATGGGGAGATTTTGGGAGAACTAAGGAAAGGTGGAGGATATTTAATCCAATGAGGAACGTGAAGAACATGAAGAACGACATTCTCTCCATGAAGAACATCCTTCATTCTTCTTCCTCCACGTAATAAGAGATGTCACCACCCGTGAGGAACGTCTCCATGACAATGAACTCCGATGTTGACGGGACGACATCATTTTCCCCGACGCCATCTTCCACAGCTCATCAACATGCAACGCTCTTGGAATCGTGGTAGGGGGTCTTTGTATAATTTTATGTGAATGATATTATACCTCGTTAATGGATAATTAACTGGATTATCTTGAGCCAATTGTTATCGCCTAACACAGAGGGCGCAAGCCGAACGAACAAGGCCCGACAACCCTCTGTTGGTTTCTAGTTAATTTGGCAACAACGACCATAAGGCAGGAGCATTGACGAATGAGGAGGTGGTGTCGGCGACCAGAAGTAATGGCGGTCGTGCGCTGACCGCGTGCGGAAGAACTACGGCCCGCAACCTTGGGCCACATGGCTGAAGAAGAACTGGCCCGTCTCATGACCGGCAGGGTAGGGAGAACTAACCATTTTAGCCGGCTGGGCTGAAGGAAATGTGGTGCCTTTTGGTGTCGCGCTGTTGGAAGACTGCGGCCCACAATCTTCGGACCACTTCGACGATGAACTAGCCAGCCGCTTGCCGGTCGTATTAAAAGAAGTCGCGACAGCCGCAGGTGCCCCGCGAGAGGACAACGGTCTGCCGTGCAGGCCGCTCATCCCGGAGAAGACCGGTTAGCTTCAGCCAGCCGGGTAGGAGGGGCGGCACCGCCATTTCGAAGAACCTACCCCCCCCCCCCCCCACCACACTCGGCCAACTACCCGAGTCACGGCCGGCCACCGAGCCGGTCCGCCAGCCACGCAGGGTGGACCGCTTTTGCCGGGCCGCACCCTGCCTTACTAGGCCAAATACAGACCCAGGTCAGGTGGACCCAGTTCGGGCCGACCCAGGGCGGGTTGGGTCAGGTCGGATCGGACCCAACACCCCCTCTTTGCACCCATTTTTATTATTTCTCCCATAACTTGAGCTAATGACCTCCAATCGATGCACTGTCAGTGGTGTAGGATTCCATGGATTGAGACAGTCGTTTCAGTGTATTAAACTCATGGTTTTGACAATGTTTTTATATGGGGGGGGTTGATTCGAACTCAAAACGCACTAGGCCCTCAGATCGGAAATGCTTATAACATAAGGACTGGATGTCCGATTGATGTGTCATCAATTACGATGGATTTATTTTGATGAGATGGTCCTTTTGGATTACTCCACATAGGATTTGGATGAGATTGGAGTATGGTCGGGATGGATTGTATCCGAAATCCAACCGGGCCCCTGGAACGGAAAAAATAATAACTCTCAGACCGGGCGTCTGATTGACATGTCGTCTGTCGCATTAGGTTCATTTTGTTGACATGGAACATCGGGGTACATCAACTCAGGACTTCATGATATTTTATGTATCTACCCAATTTCATGAGGAGCGGACCCTTCCGGAATCGAGCGTGCTGTGTGTGGGAACCCTAGATATTGCTGCGTCTGCGATGACTACTGTACTGGAATCCTTCGTGGGTTTGATAGTGAATACCATTGTATTGGGATCCTCCATGGGTTCGACAGTGATGACTATTATTCTTGTATCCTGGGTGGGTCCGGCAGTTCGACTTCTTTACTTGTATCTTGTGTGGGTTTGAAAGAGTAGCTGGTCTTGTATCCTTTGTGGGTCCGACAGCTTAGCTGGTCTTGTATCTTATGTGGGTATGACATCTTAGATGAATCAGTGACATCATCTGATCATCTCTTTTACTCTCGAGATAGCTGGTCTTGTATCTTTCATGGGTATGATAGCGTAGCTGGTCTTGTATCTTGTCTAGGTCCGACAACTTACATGAATCAGTGACAACTTCCGATCAACTCTATCGCTATACGAAGGATGTATACACCTATTTGAGATGAGTCATGACATTCAATAATTATCATTCATGTGAATAAATTTACATCCTATTTGTATTGTGTTGTTTTTGGGCTCGATAGTTGGAGCCAAACTGAGATTGATAACATAGGTATATGTATGGGCATATACCTACGTAGGGTTGGTTGACACCTCATGGTTGTATCTTTCTTCTGTGGTTTATCCTTTCTGGATTCTGGGAGACCTTCGGGGGTCTCGGGGTCCCTACTGAGCATCGTTATACTCACCCCTACACGGGCTATGCCTGCACTTCGTTGTGTTGGATGCAGACGACAGACAGTGTTGATGGACGCCGAGAGAGATCCAGGACCGGACGACACCCGGAGGTGGACCACAGGGCGAGACGGTACTCAGAGAGGACCGATAGACGTGGATTGCTGAGGTGGACCTCTTTTCCTACCCTTCAGGTAGAATAATCTGCGGACGTTCCATGAGCTGCCATTTTTAGATGGTATCCCTTTTTGAGTTGAATATTATTTCTGTTGTACGTGTACTTTACTGTTGGGCTTGTATTTCCGACCCCTTTACATTTAGCACTACTTTTTGTATAGATTATTCACATAGTATTTACTTCCTCTTTCATACTCTGTTGTGTTTGTTTAATTTCACAAAGGCATTGCCTTCCAGAAAAGGGATTTATGCCTTTGGAAGATGAGCTTGGGGTAGTCACAACATGGGCCCCGAGGACGTTCCATGACAAATTGGTATCAGAGGAGTCGGTCCTACTATAGAACTCAGGAATCTGATCATTATTTTCTATGAAGAAATAATTTCAGGATTACTGAGCGTTGTTTTTAGTCCTGAGAGTCCAGTATTGGTGTGGCGGCCGACGTATCCATACACCATGACCTTGACCTCTGATTTCTGACTCAGTGCACGAAAACACATATTGTGTGGGTGTTTCAAGAGTTTCTTTTGTAGTCTCTTTGATTTAGCTCACCATGTAAAACTTATTGAATGTGGCGCACCTATTCCATATCTGGATGCCACTACTAAGACAACCAGTTAGGTTTCCTAAGAGAGAGTACATGAAGACATCCCACCGAGCGACAAGGCTCTAGTGCAGGGCCCTCTTACTATGTTGGCACCTTCGGTTTGTGTACCAGCAATAACACTACCCTTTGGGTAGAAGATGCCACCAGCCACACTGGCGGACGATGCACACAAAATGAGTGCATTGCACGAGTTCCAGCAGTAGAGGCCTCTATGGTTTTGAGGCGAGATAGTTTCCCAGGAAGAAAAGGACTAGATGGGGGTGATTAATGAAGTTCTTTCCTAGTTAAGACACTAGTATAGCAGATGTTGATCTTAGCTACTAATCTTTTTCAGTGAGTGACCATGAGGATGGTCTGCATAATGATGAAGTTTCGGTTCATGGACCATTTTCCGAGATTGTGCCATCGGGAAGTGTGCCAACTATATCACTACCTGTTGGTCTGTAGACACTACCGGCGGTACCAGAATAGGTCACATTTAGGATTATTTCCTTACATGTGTTTCAACACTAGATATCCCTAATGTTATGAGGCGATCTCGAACCACAGGCGGCTGAGGATAGGATTGACTAAGTGGTTTATTGTTTTCTAGAGCTTATACAGCTTCAGAAGGATGATGTGTCAGTAGTTGTGTATTCATCGAAGCATACTGACCATTCCTGGTACACGATGAATATGATTCGAATAATGTTTTAGAGCTCAAACCTCTGAGTGAGGTGTGTTTCAAGACATCTAAGACAACACTTTTTCCCCAATACATTCCTACTTATGTTAGGGTTCTAGATATAACCTTTGTGGATGAATGTTCATTGGATGAGTTGATACAACCAATGAATGTTAATAGATGGAAAGCCTGAAACTAGGGATAGTCTTAGAGACTTGAGCATGTAAAATGTTTCGAGAATACGTAGTGTTAAGGACAGATGAATTTGCATGGCAGCATACATGAAATCAATGCTTGGATAGAAGAATGAGGGGGTGAACATTTAGACATGTTACAACCACCCACCATTGTAGACCCCACTAGGCTCATGATGCTAGGAGGGTTGGATAAGAGGGTAGCTGCATGCTGTCAGGGAGAGTGACCCAAGGGCTCTATGAATGATTTGAGGTACGGTCTGTGTCTACTTCTAGCTGTCGTATCAATATTCATAGTTACCAATCATTCCTTCCTTCCACAAATCTAGTCCCAGACCTATAATGTCTAGTTAAACCGTTGACTTGAACCTCGCGTCTGGAGATACCTTTGGGATTAGAGTCGATAATCACACTTATGCCGATTGTGTGATCTGACCATTGAGGTGATAGTTTCAGTTGGAACCTATTGGTGGAAGCGTTGAGGCCTTACAACATTAATATGTGTATGGACTGGGCAACCACAGTTCATACACTGATTGACTGTATTAGGAAAATTGTTGTTGGTTATCTACAACATTGGGATGGGGTTTTCCTTCATCAGCGAAAAGGAAAACCCAGGCAGCATAGGATGGGATCATGCATAAGAGGGTGAAGTTTATCACTCAAGAGTCGGCCAGACTTACCATTGTGGCAGACTTCTCCTGAGTTGTATCACTACTTTTAGTATTGAGGAAAATGGGTAAACCCTTCGTATAGTCAGAGAGATACTGGTAGAGGTTTCAAGAGATTATGCAAAGGTGGTAGATCATCTATCCATGTTGTAGATATCCATTGTGGATAGAGATATAGAAGAATTTCTTCAGTCTCTCATGGTCACTCCTCCAGTTCTTTAGCATGTCAGAGAGGCACAACATGAGTACATTGACTGTAAGACGTGACGTGCTCAAATATCCTTAGGGTAAGAACCTGATGGGTTTTCTGATGGTGGGGAGCATGTCATCCTCTTCAGAGGATGTACCATGGTTCTTGTTTCATTACAAGAGGAGGTGTTGATGGAGTTTCACATTTACCCTATAGCGGTACATACAGAAGTGGCGAAGATGTATCAGGGCCTTAGACGACAACACTGATGGCCGGGTATGAAGAAAGTAGTAGTAGAGTTTGTCACTCGAAGCCACACTTGTCAGCATGTGAAGGTAGAGCATCGGGTACCATCGGGTGTGGTACATCCCTTAGAGGTCCTAGAGTGCAAGTGGGAAAAAATACCCATGGATTTCATGAAAAGGCTTCTACGTACATCCAAAGGTCACGACTCTATATGGCTGATTGTTGGATGACTGACCATGTCAGAACACTTCTTATCAATCAGAGAGCAGGGCTCAGTGGAGAGAATGGGACGCCTCTATGTTTGGGAGATTGTACGGATTCATGGTGTTCCATCCACTATCTTCTCCGATCGAGATTCTCGTTTCACTTCCCTACTACGGAAGGGATTGCAGGATGCTTTTGGGATGAAAATACATCTAGGCACCGCCTTCCATCCTCAAACAAATGGTTAGACTGAGAAGACCATTCACACTCTCGGGTACATGCTACGTGCATGTGTCCTCAACATTGGTCGCAGCTTGGAGGATAATTTACCCTTGGTGGAGTTTGTGTACAACAACAACTACCACTCCACCATCAGGATGGAACCATACGAGGCACTGTACGACCGACCTTGTAGATCACCTATGTGTTGGACTGACCCAAGGGAGTCAACACATGTAGGACCTGAGATGGTTCAGGCTACGACGAAGAAGGTTCAAATCATCCAGGAGGGGATGAAGACTGCACAGAGCAGACAAAAGTCCTAGGCTGATAGGAGACAGTGACCACTAGAGTTCGAGGATGGCGACCACGTCTTTTTACGGGACTCACCTCGAAGAGGTCTACCATGTTTTGGCTAGAGCAGCAAGTAATCTTCACGTTTCAACAAGCCGTTCTAGTTCCTCAAAAGGGTAGGTGAGGTGGATTTCCGCCTAGCACTTAAACCTTAGTTGCATCGGGTGCACGATGTCTTCCATGTATCTCAGGTGAGGAGATACATGCACGACCCGTCCCACATCCTTGACCATGGGAGATGGACATTGATGATGGGCGACATTCACAAAGGTCCTAGTAGAGATCGAGGATTGACAGAAGTGAGTCTTAAATGGACAGTCTATTCATCTGGTGCACATTCATTGACAGCATGAGAACCTCCAGAAGAGCACATGGGAGTGGGAAACTCAGATGCGTTCTCCTTACCCTCATTTGTTTCCCTAATGGGTGTTGTAGCTTTACGGGGACGTAAATCCCTGAGGTTGGGGTAATGTAAAGACTCAGAAATTTCAAGGAACAATTTTTCACAAGTTCTTTTTAATTTTACGAGTATGCAGTTTCTAACGGCACCGGATTCCGAGGCCCGGTGTTCTCAGAATAATTTTCTAATGTTTTTTTGGTACGTTCAGCGAACGTATGAGAAGGATTTTATATCTTTCGAACCGGTGCTTGGAATTGAAACTTGAGGACACCGATAAACTCGCAGCGCCAGTATTTTCTTAAGGGGACCTTTACTGTAGTTTCGTTTTATGTGGGTAGAAAGTTAAATTTCGGTAATTCATAAAAAATTATATAAAATTGAAGTGTTATATAAATATTATAAAGGTGGTGGTTAAATCCACCCAAGGGAGGTTGTAGGTGGGGCCTACACCCCCATAAAACCACCCATTAAAGGATTTAGTGTGGCAGGGATCACACGAACCCAAACCCTTTCACCTCCCCTAAACTCCATTGAAACCCCCCATTTAACTCCTCATCACCCCTTTATTAATTTGGATAAACACTCCTTGCCAACCCATGGAAAATTAACTATGTGAATCACCTAATTAATTTTTTTCGTGTTTGAATTATTTTGAAATGATTAGAAATGTGTTTATATTGGGATGAATTTTATTATATTGGTTTGGAAATATTTTTGGGGAGATTTTGGGAGAACTAAGGAAATTAGGAGGATCGTTCATCCAACGAGGAACATGAAATACACGAAGAATGATGTTCTCTCCATGATGAGCTTCATTAGTTCTTATTCCTCCATGTCAAGGGAGAAAACACCACCTGTGAGGAACGTCACCTTGACAATGTCCGCCGATGATTACAGGACGAAAACGTTCTCCACGACGCCTTCATCCGCAGATCATCTACGTGCAACACTCTTCGAATCGAGGTCGGGGTCTTTGTATAATTATAAGTGAATTAAATTATACATCATTCATCGAGAATTCTCTAGATTATCACTGGCCTATTGTTATCTCCTAACGTGGAGGGCACGGGCTGAACTAACACGACCAGATGACCCTCCGTTGGTTTCTGGTAAATTTTTCAACAACGAAAATAAGGCGGGAGCATGGACGAAGGAGGAGGTGGCATTGGCAACTAGAAGTAATGGAGGCCGCTTGTAGGCCACGTACAGAAGAACTGTGGACCGCAACCACGGGCTTCTTGGCCGAAGAAAAACCGGCCGGTCTAATGACCATCCTGGCAGGGAGAACTAGCCGACTTGGCCGATCGGGCTGAAGGAACCGCAGCACCTTGTGGCACCGTCCTGCAGGAAGACGGCGGCCCGTGCTCCGCAGGCCACTTCGGCGGCGAACCAAGCAGCCACTTGCCGGACGAATTGAAATAAGTTGTGACACCCGTAGGTGCTGCGTGGTAGGACAATGTCCTATTATGAGGGCTGCTCACACTGGAGAAGACCGGCCAACTTCGACCGACCGGGTAGGAGGGGCGGCGCCACTCGACGCAACCGTTTCGAAGAACCAGGGGGGGGGGGCACCCCCGAACCACGATTGGACAACTAACTGAGCCACGACCGGCCACCGAGCCAAGACACAAGCCACGAGGGCTGGGCCACCAGCCATGCGGTCCGAGCCGCCCTGGTGTGGGCAGGGCTGCTGCCGCCAGGAAGGGTAGCACCCCGCTGAGACTGGTCGTGCCCCACCGGGCTGGGTCATAGCTGTCGGGCCAGGCCGTATCCGCCATGCTAGGTCATGCCCTAATGGGATGGAATCGAACCAGGTTCGGGTCGACCTAGTTCGGGCCGACCCAGGGCGGGTTGGGTTGGGTCGGACTGGACCCAAACCCCCCACTTCAGACCCATTTTATGTATTTTTCCCATAACATAAGCTACAGATATCCAATCGATGTACATTTAGTTGAAAAGGATTCCTTGGATCGAGACGGTCATTTCGGTAAAATAAACTCAAGGTTTCGGTGAAGTTTCTGTATGGCCGGGTTGGTTCGAACTTGACACTATTCGGGCCATTGGAGCAGAAGCGCTTATAACATAAGGATTAGATGTCTGATTGACGCGCTGTCAACTACGTTGGATTAATTTCGATGAGACGCGAATTTTGACATACCCACATAGGATTAGGATGTGATTGGAGTATGGTCGGGTTGGATTGTATCCGAAATCCAACCGGGCACCTGGAAAAGAAAAGATAATAACTCTCAGACCAGGAATCTGATTGACGTGTCGTATGTCGCATTAGGTTCCTTTTATTGAGGCTGATCATAAGGGTACATCAACTCATGACTTTGTGATAGTTTATTTATCTACACCTTTGTTCGAGGAGTGGACCCTCCAAGAATCGAGTGTGTTGTGTGCGGAAACCCAAGAGCTGGCTGAGTCTACGACGACTACTATACTGGAATCCTCCGTGGCTTCAATAGTGACGACCACTGTACTGGGATCCTCCATGGGTTCGACATCAATGACTAATTTTCTTGTATCATGTGTGGGTCTTGTAGTTCGACCTCTGTACTTGTATCATGTGTGGGTTCGACAGAGTAGCTTGTCTTGTATCATGTGTGGGTCTGACAGCTTAGCTGGTCTTGTATCCTATGTGGGTCTAACAGATTAGAAGAATTAGTGACTACATCTGATCATCTATTTTACTCTTGAGATAGCCGGTATTGTATCCTTTGTGGGTATTAAAGCTTACCTGGTCTTGCATCATGTGTGGGTCCGACTGCTTAGATGAATCAATGACTACTTCTGATCATCTCTATCGCTATACGAAAGATGTATATACCTTTGTGAGCTGAGTCTTGAAATTAAATCATTATCATTGATGTCATTGACATTACTTCCTGGATGGACTAAGTTGTGCTTGGGATCAACAGTTAGAGCCAAACTAAGATTGTTAACTTATGTATATGTATGGGATTATACTTAAGTAGGGTTGGTTGATACTTCGTGGTTGTGTCATTTTTCTCTAGTTTATCATTTGTGGATTTGGGGAGACCTTCGGGGGTCTCGGGGTCCCTATTGAGTATCGTTGTACTTAACTCTACACGAGCTATGCCCGCACATAGTTGCGTTTGATGCAGATGACATACAATGTTTACAGAGGCCTAGAGCGAGCCATGACGAGATGGTACCCTGAGGTGGACAAAATGCCGAGACAGTACTCAGAGCGGACCGATAGATGTGGAGTGTTGTGGTGGAAATTTGTACCTACCCTTCAAGTTGGATACTCGGCAGACATTCCTGGAGATTCCCTTTTTAGCTGTTGTACCTTTTTTAGCTATACATGCTTTCCGTTGTACATGTACTTTACTGTTGGGCTTGTATTTCTGGCCCCTATACATTCAACACTACATTCTGTATACAGAATTCACATAGTGTTTACTTCCTCTTCCATACTCTGTTGGGTTTTTTTACTTTCACAAAAGAATTCTATTCTACAGCCCCTGGACTATGGAAGGCATGTTTGGGGTAGTCACGGCACAGGCCCCAAGGATGGGCCGTGACAAAAATGATTAATATCATTATGTATCATTAAAACTAAAAGAAAATGATATGGTTTTTGTTAATTTTGTATGGTTAATTTTAATTTATATAATTATACAAATATTTATGAAACAATTCAATGAAAATTAAGAACTAATATAATTTTAATGCTCAATTTTCTTAGTTTATAGAATAATTTTTAAAGGAAATTGGAGGTAAAAACATGTCCCAAAAACAAGAGAACAATGGAATCAACAAAACCATAGTGTTATGTGTAAATAATGTATAAGGAAAATTCGTTATATATTTATATATGAATATTGAGATATAGAGATAGTGGTAGATAAAATAATAACGCAAATTTGAAATTATGAAAAAACCCCATTTTGTAAAAAAATTACATGAATTTGATATTGTCCAAACATTCTAAATAGGTCATTTATATTTATTTTTTACCTTTTTAAAACCATATTCAAATTAATTTCATCTATATAATATAGTTATAATAATTTTTTATCCATTTTTATTATTATTTATTTTCGAGGTTGTTCATTTCATTGTTAGAAAACAACCATTCAGTTAATGGTAATGGATAAATTCAATAATGAAATTATTATATAAGCTCTAGATATGCCATTTTATATTATTTATGCCATTCTAGAAGTATGTGTATTCAATTTTTTTAAGTATAGTTTCAACTCATTGAATATTAAATTGTATGAATATTTTTTCAAGTGTTAAATGATAATGAATGATTTACTCAAATATAAATTTTATCATCCAAATTTTGTCATTATAAAATCCTAGGAATGAAAATAAATTATTTTTACATGTACTCATTATTATAAAAAATAAACAATGAGGAAAATATTTTTATTTAATAAGTTAAAAATAAAAAATCAAAATTCATGATGTTTGTATTATACTACTATAAGATAATAGTTTATTGAAAAAAGATTATTAGATGGGGAAACCTATAATTATATGAGCTTTTTAAACTAATATAGTGTAAATAAACTAATTCTAAAGGATAATTTTTACTATTTTTATTTTTATTTAATGGGTATGAGGAGAATTAATGTGATAATAAATGGTTAATTAGAACCTTACATTTCACATTTAGTCTCCTCATTTTTATTGAGTCTAAATTCTACCATGAAGTGACTTTTGGATTGAACAACACCATATGAATATACGGTGGATAATATATATATGAATATTAATAGATATTTTGAAATGCAATTTTTTACATATAAGGATGATTGGCTGGGGGATTAATATATATATGGAAAATGGAAAATGGAATCATTGAATAAAATATATGTTATTCTATTATTATGTCTCAAGTATATAAATAGTGTACATTATTTTGATTTTCATTGTTTTATGATTAAAAGAATTAATGTATATCCCATTTTTTACACAAAAAATTAAATGGAACCATGAAAATATATTATATACAATGTAATGAACAAAATAAATATTGGTTTGGTTTTGGGTCTAATAATAACATCAGATAATGGTCATTAATAACTGAACAAGGACAAGCTGAGAAAAGGAATTTGAGGTATTCTATAATTTTTGCATAGACCTTAACCCTTTTCAATGAAAATATATTTTAAATTAAAATATTTAGTTAGAATATATCATCATATTTATATCATTGTAAAATTAAACCTATAATTCATTATTTAAAATCTTTTATAAGTCTCTGATATATCCTTGTCCATAAAAACACCGAACTTTTTAATGACCACCAATGTATTCTATATAGCTGTTAAAAATAAAAAATTATGGGTTATAAGAATCATTAATAAAAGATATATTAGTTTACATATTATATATAATATAAAATTCACTTTAATTTTATCCATGCTGGTTCCAGGATTCTCAATATTTATTAACCTATTAGCAACGATGCACCACAAACCTTAGTAATTATCTTTGTTATTGAAAAAATTCCGTGGTAAACCATAAATATAAAAATGTCATTATGTGGTATCATCAATATATAATTTTCTACTGGGTAAATTTGATCTAGTATATCATTAGTGGGGGATGAGAATCGTCAAATTTATAATACCAAGCACCATATGAAAATTCATATTATTCCTCAAACCGAGTTGATATCTATAGATCCCCTCTACATACAAAAATAGTAGAGACTTTCATCCAAATAACATAAGGTATATATTTCTTATAACCCCCTTATATATCCTATATAGAATATAATATTCATCTTAGAAAAGGATTTCAAAATACATAGAACACATAGAGATGATCATATAAGTAATTTCAGGGAAGCGATATGAAATTTGATAATTTCAATCGTAGTGTGCCATAGCTGGAGTAACATTTCCAAAATCGTAACAAATCAACCTCAAATTTAATTTTATTAATTAGTAAACTATAATATAATTGTGTGTGTATTCCTTAGATATTTCCCATTTGGGTTAACCATGTAAATTTGATGTGTCTTCATTGTTTTCTATATTAATTAACATTTTAATTTTCTAAATATAAGTTAAATTATAATGGGAAAAAATAATTATATCTCTTTTTTTTGGGAAATAATATTAATTAAAAAGGTTATTTGATACCCAAATTAATAAGTTCCTTTGGGTTTTCGTATTTGGTCATGTAATGATTTTTTATCAATTTAATAGGTCAAATCCTGTTTAATTGGACATATGTATTTTTTTAAAATAATTATATACTGAATAATATTTGGTTGAAATATAGTGTTCCAATATTTTCACTGTTGAATTTTTTGATTTAGAATAACTTAATAAAATCATATCATATATCTCTTTTTTCTTAATTTTACTATTTACATTGTCAATATTATTCAAATTAATGATCCAATAGAGTTCAAATTAAGATATTTATTTAGAACATTCTTCAGTGATGAATATAATGAATTAAATCATTTTGTTACATATTTCTCAAAATATATTTATATAAAGGTAATGAAAATAACATTATCTAATAGAACATTGAATAAACATATAGACTATAAAAGGGATAATAGGTTGAATGAATAAACAAATAATGTTTATATTAGTAAATATAATGTTATAAGAAATATTCCGTTGATAATTTATGAACTATTTACAAATATAATAGATTATATTTCATGTACATCATGTCGTCAGGGATATAAAATAAAATATATTAAAATTAGTATGATAATGCGGAATCCTGTACAATTATTTATTGAAAATGTAAAGACTTGGGAATTTCAAAGATATTGTTTTATTAAATTCTTTGGAATATTTCGAGTCTGCAGTTTCTGACGGCGCCTGATTCTGTGGCCCCGTGTTCCCAGAATCAATTTCTGAAGTTTTTTTCGTGTAAGTTCAGTAAATGTACATGTGGGTTTTTCTATCTTTCGAACAGGTGCTTGGAATAGAAATATGAGGGCACCAATGAACTTGCAACATTTGTATTCACTTAAGGGGACCTTTACCGTAGTTGCATTTTATTGGGGTTGAAAGTTATATTTGGGGATTTGTAGCAAATTAAATAAAATTTTTGTATTGTGCAATTTTATTTAAGAGGTGGTTATTTCTTATAAAGGGGAGTTGGGGTGGGTCCACACCACACATAACCTCCCATGAGAATATTTAGTGTGTTGCGGCACACAAGAACTCAAACCCTTTCACATCCTCTAAACCCCCTTTAACTCCTATTATGTTTTGACACCTCCCCTCATTAATGGTGGTGCCTCTCCACCTCCCTTATATCATGAATGTGCCAACTCTTGAGATGAATTAATGCCACTTAATTAATCTAGTTTTGAATTAATTTGAAATTCTTGGCAATTTTATAATATTGGGAGCCTTTTAATTCATTTATGTTGGAAAATATTATATTGGAGAGGCTCTGGAGAAAAAGAAGAATAGTGTTCAGTCTTTTGACGAAGAACACTGTTCTTCCATTAAGAATATCTCTGAAAAAGAACACGAATATCTTTTCCAATGATGCACCCTCTTCAGATACACTTCGACGTTAAATGAATCAACGTCCATATTTTGTGATGCCCGACCTCCGTGACACTCATCTTCCATTGCTCGTTGACGTGCCCCATTCTTCAAATCGAAGTAGGGGTTTGTATAATTTTAAATGAATAATTTGTGCCTCGTTCATCATTTATGTTCATGGATTATCTTCATCCATCTGCTATCACTTAAAAAGGAGTGTTTGAGCCCAATGAACATGGCCTGACGACCCTCTTTTGATCCTTGTTCTTATTCACGATGGAGGCGGTGATGGAAAATGTGGCGACGACCGAGGGCGGCGGCGACAACAGCAGCCGTGCGTCGACCCGTTTGAGGACCGCGACATCGGGTGACTTGTGGGTGGAGGAGACAGTTGGGTGCTCAGCTGAGGAAGATCCGGCCAGTCCCTCGATCGGGCAAGCTGGGAGAACTGGCCTACTAATTTCGGCCAGCTGGAGAACAACAACCCCTCATGGCACCACGCTGAGGAGAACTACAGCCCGCGCTTCTACGTTCCGCTTCGGTGGGGAACAGGCCGGTCGCCTGCCAACCGGTCTAAAGAGAGCCTTGGCACCTCCTGTTCCCCCACTGAAGAGTAAAATCGGCCCACCCATACGGGGTACTCACGCCAGAGAAGACTGGAACGTTTCGGCCAACTGGATAGGAGGGGCGGGGCCGCTCGGGGCCACCGTATCAGAAAACTGTGGGTCACACCACCCATTCCGGTCGGCCAGCTGCTGGTCGGGCCGGGCCGTGCCCCGCTGGGAAGGGCCTCCCCAACCGGGTCGGGCCATTCCCCATCAGGGCAGACCAACCACATAGCCTGGTCAGACCCGCCGAGCCAGGACGGGCCGATCTACAAGCCCACCGGGCTTGACGGGCCGGACCCGTTTTTCTTAAATTTGAATAACTTTTTGACCATGCATCCGATCAATGCGCCGTCTATGGCACTGGGACCCTTGAAACAAGGAATTAATTTTGAGATTCCCTAGGTTAGTTTTGGACAACTTTGGAAAACAATCTTGTTTGGAATGAGCGTAATTCCAACCGGTCCCCTGGAATGGAAAATCAAATTACTCTCAGACCGGGTGTCCGATTGACGTGTCATCTATTTTGTTGTGTTTCTATTGATGATATGGAACGTCGGGATACCTAAACTCTAGAATTCATGATAGTTGATGTATTGAACCCCCTTTTCTCAAGGATCAGACCCTCCTTGAATCGATCATGTTGTGTGCGGGAACCCTAGAGTTGGTTGCGACTGCGATGACTACGGTACTGGAATCCTCCATGGGTTTGAAGGTGGTGACTACTGTTATTGTATCCTTTGTGGTTCTGGTAGTATTTACCTCTATACTTGTATCCTGTGTGGGTCTGATAGAGTAGCTGGTCTTGTATGCTGTGTGGGAATGAAAACATAGCTAGTCTTTTATCCTATGTGGGTCTGACAGCTTAGATGAACCAGTGACTATATCTGATCATCTCTCTCGCTATACAAAATATGTATACCTATGTGAGCTGAGGCTTGACTTTCAATCATTATCATTTATTTATTGACATACTATCCTGTGTGGACTGGGTCGTGTTGGGCTCGAGATTTAGAGCCGAACTGAGATTGATAACATAGATATATGTATGGGCATATTCCTAAGTTGGGTTGGTTGATACTTCATGTTAGTAACTCTCGTTTGTGGTATATCCTTCAGGGATTCTGGGAGACCATCATGGGTATTGTGGTCCCTAATGAGTATAGTATACTCACCCCTGCACGGGCTATGCCTGCACTATGTTGTGTTGGATGCAGATGACGAACAACACTGATCGATGTAGAGACATGTAGAGTTGGACGGTACCTGGAGGTGGATCACTTGGAGAGATGTACACGGAGCGCACAGACAGAATTGAGGTGCTGAGGAGGCCATATGTACCCATAATTTAGGTGGTATTATTGGAGGATGACTGAGTGGTTGCAGTTTTACTTTAGTACAGTTGTACTAGATTTTTAGTTTTACAGTACTTTATAGTTGGGTTTGTATACTGGACCATTTACTTTTGAGTACTTACTTTTTTTATCAGTTTTACATAGTGTTTTCCTCTGGTCATGTAGTCAATTGTTTGTGTATACATTAATAAATCCAATTACTTCCTAGCTTAGGGATTTACTCCTTTGGTTCTAGTCACCATCCCTTGGCCTATTGGAGGCAGGCTTAGGGTAGTCACAATATGGGCCCCGAGTACGGGTCGTGAAAAATTTGTATTAGAGGAGTCGGTTCTACCGCAGAACTCCGGACTCTAATCATTTCGTTCTTTGAAGTAATCGAGTTAAGAGTATTGAGTGTGGTTTTCAGTGCAGTGAGTCTAGTGTTGGTGTGGAGGCCGACATATCCATACACCAGGACTCTGACCTCTGGTTTTCGACTCAGTGCACGAAAACACTAATTGCATGTGTGTCTCAAAAGTTTTCACTGGGATTACATTCTGTCAGCTCACTAAGTATACTCTTTGACCATAAAACACCTGTTTCTTTTATGGATGGCCCCGCAAAGGCATCCAGCTAGGGTTCTGAGTTACGTATGAGATGGCGGCCCACAGAGCAACGAGGCCTCGGTGCAGGGCCCCAACACAGTAGAGGTACCGGCGGCACCTCTACCCGTTGGACCACCGATACCACCAGCTCCAGCAGCAGAGAGTGCACACCGCCTGAGAGCATTTCACGAGTTCCAGCCATAGAGGCTACCCAGGTTCTGTGGAGAGATGGACCCATAGGTAGCTGAGGATTGTCTGGAGGATATCGTCAGAGTTTTTAGATTGGTAGGGACACCAGCCAACCACATGGTGATCCTAGTCGCGAGCCTCCTGCATGCAGCAGCAGGTAGATGGTGGAGCCTGATGCTCCAGGTGCATAACGAGACATCATTACTCTAGACGGACTTTGAGAGTCTCTTCCACTCGGAGTTTGTTCAATCCACCCTTCATGAGTTGCATATTCAGAAGTTACTACATCTGCGGGTAGCGTAGCATGACGATAGCTCAGTACTGAGTGAGTTTTACTAACCTCTCATGCTACTCCACAGATATGGTATAAGACCCGTTCTTCTGGGCCTCGACATTTGAGAAGGGACTCCGACATGAGATCAGGGATTCGACGATTCCTCTCAGCATCCCGACGCAGGCGGGGGTGACGGAGAGAGCCCTTCTTGTCGAGAGTTTTCTCATTGAGAAGTCAATAGTGGCAAGACCTACCGTAGGGTGACACAGAGCAGTCTTTTGCAGACATTAGTAGACAGTTGACGCAGAGGTCCATGTTGACTAGGAAATCAGGTGGGAGACCTCAGGATATAGGTTTGGTTGTGCAGGGAAAATGAAACAGAGCCAGTCTTACGAGGAGTAGACAGTGCTATGCATAGGGCAGGTAGGGCCACATGGCTCGTGACTACCCGACCCGCCATACGGACGAGCAGTAGATAGTAGAGGGACCTCCCAGGTAGAGGCAGAGGTTCGACCATGGTGGTCTGCCAGGAGCTGGTGGACGTGGAAGGGGATCTTGCTGAGCAATAGGTGGTGGATAACATTTCAAGGCTCTACCACCACCACTATCAGGAGGTCCACCCCGACTACAGGGAGCTGGTATATAGAGACAGGCTCAGCTCCATGCAGTCGAGGCCTATGTCCACGGAACACCTAAGACGACTTGAGGTGCTATCTGTGTCTACTTTGCCTTTGCTGCAGTACTTATAGACACAAGTGTGAGTCATTATTTTATTTCCACTGACCTTGTTCGGAGCTCGGAGATTCCAACAGAGTCGTTGGATTGATCCTTACAGCTAGAGAGTCCTACGAGAGCAGACTCGAAAATAACACAATGGTGACAATAGTGTGAGCTTAATCTAGTAGGCTAGAGCTTTAGTTGAGATATCTATGTAGCGGCGTCAAGGCCTTACACTGTCATATTGGGAATGGACTGGTTATCTACAGTCCATACTCAGATCGACTGTATTTGGCGCAAAGTGCGGTGTGTCCGCACAGATGGGACCGGGTTCACCATCACAATGGAGGAGGGAGCCTTTATAGTGCAGGATAGACTTACGTAGAGGAGGGGGCAGCTGATCACACATCAGTTGGCTAGTCTCATCCTTGAGGCGGTTGATGTGAAGAGTCTGAGTATTCATGTGGTGGTGAATTTGTATGCAAATGTTTTTCCTGACGACGTTCCAGGACTACATCCTCGCAGAGAGTAGACTTCTACATAGACATGTACCCCCGGACAACACTGATATCTACTCCATCATATTGGATGGCTCCCGCTGAGCATCGTGAGTTGTGGGTATAGTTGGAGGACTTGCAGGGGAAGGGATTTATCCGACCCAGCGTTTCACCCTTTGCATCCCCAATTTTGTTCGCCAAGAAGGCGGATGGGAGCTTACGACTGTGATTCGACTATCGTCGCCTGAATTTGGTGACCGTGAAATACAAATAATCACTCCTGAGGATTGACTTCCTCTTTGATTAGCTCAAGGGAGAACGATGGTTCTCGAAGATAGAACTCGAGTTAGGCTATCACCAGCTCAGAGTTCGAGATGAAGATGTGCAGAAGACGAACTTCTGGTGTCGGTATGGCCACAACAAGTTCATGGTTATTCCTTTCGGTGAAACCAACACTCCGACATTATTTCCTGAGTCTCATGTAAGGGATCTTCTATCCATACCTCGATCGATTTATCATATTATTCATCGAAGACAAACTGATTTACTCGACCACTGAGGTGGAGAACGCCTACCACTTGGAGGTTGAACTAGATACACTTTGAGAGCACTGTCTTTATGGTAAGCTCTCAAAGTTCCAGTTCTAGATTCGAGAGGTTCACTTTCTAGGACATGTTATCTTGGAGGCAGGAGTTGCAGTGGATACAGTGAAGATCGCGACTTTACATTCTTGGGAGCCACCCAGGAGCGTGATGTAGGTGTGGAGTTTCCTGGGTTTGGCTTGGTACTATCAGAGGTTTGTGCCAGAATTCTCCAGAGTTGCATCACCACTTTCATCATTGATGAATAAGAGTAAACCCTTCGTGTTGTCTGAGATATTCCATCAGATCTTTCAGGAGCTAAGGAAGAGGTTTACCAGTGCACCCTTCATGAGGCTACCAGAGGAGGGAGTAGGGTACGTAGTTTACTACGACACATCCGGGACCGGAGATGGGTGTGTGCTGATGAAGGAGCGAGCCATGATTGCGTATGGTTCACTTCAGTTGAGACAACACTAGTAGAACTAGCTACCCATGTCCTGGAGTTGTCAGTAGTGGTCTTCGCCATGAAGATGTGCGACACTATCTGATGGGCGAGCGCTTTGCAGTCTACTCTGACCACAAGAGTCTTAGGTACATCTCCTCACAGAAGGACCTGAACCCGAGACAGTGATGTTGGCTCAAGTTCCTTCAGTACTATGACTTCGATATAGTATATACTTTTGGGAAGGGGAATGTTGTTGCAGATGCTCTCATCATGAGATCGGGCATTCAACTGCTAGGAGAGGTGACAGAGCAGCTAGCTACGTTGCAGATAACTTTTGTTGATAGAGATAGAGCATCCTTTCTTAAGACTCTCATAGTCACTCTTCCACATTTTCAGTGAGTTAGAGAGGCTCATCATCGGGACGTTGACTGTGAGACGCGACGTGCTCAGATATTCATAGGGCCGGCGCCTGATGGATTTTCTGAAACAGGGGAGCACGTCATCCTCTTCAGGGGAAGTACCATGGTACCAGTTGCACTACAGGAGGAGGTTCTGAGAGAGTTTCAAACTTCCCCTATAGCGGTACATACAGGTATGGTTATGATGTATCTGGACCTTAGACGATAGCACTGGGGGACGGGAATGAAGAAGGTTGTAGTAGAGTTCGTTTCACGATGCCTTACTTGTCAGCAAATAATGGTGGAGCACCAGGTACCAGAAGGCTTGGTACAACTCTTAGAGGTCCCAGAGTGGAAATGGTATAGGATATCCATGGATTTCGTGATAGGGCTTCCACGTACATCCAGAGGAAACGGCTCTATTTGGGTGATCGTAGACCGACGTACCAAGTCGTCCCACTTCATACCGATCAGAGAGCGGGGCTCAGTAGAGATCTTGGGACGCCTCTACATTAAGAAGATCATATGGATTAATGGTGTGCCATCGACTATCATCTCTTATTGAGATGTGTGTTTCCCTTACCGGCTATGGAAGGGGTTACAGGTGGATTTTGGGACACAACATCGCTTGAGCACCGCCTTCCATCCTTAGATTGATGGTCAAACTGAGAGGACCATTCAGACTCTTGAGGACACGATCCATGCATGTGTCATCGACTATGGTCGTAGTTGGGAGGATCACTTTCCCTTGGTGGAGTTTGCATACAACAACAGCTATCACTCCACCATCGGGATGGCACATTACAAGTCACTGTACGACAGACCTTGCAGATAACCACTATGCTGGACTAACCTATGGGAGTTAGCACTTGTAGGACAAGAGATGGATCAGGCTATGACGGAGAAGGTGCAGATTATCATGGAGTGGATGAAGACTGCACAGAGAATACAGATGTCCAATGCTGATAGGAGACGGAGACCATTGGAGTTCGAGGATGGAGACCACATCTTCTTACGGGTCTCACCTCGACGAGGTCTACAGAGATTTGGCCGGGCCGCATATTATCTACACGTTTCATCAGACCATTTCAAGTCCTTATCAGGGTAGTCATGGTGCCTTACCACCTATACCTTCATCCTCAGTTGTACCAGGTGAATGACTTCTTCCACGTGTCTCTGCTGAGGAGATATGTGCATGACCTGTCCCACATCATCGAGCTTGGTGAGATGGACAACGATAACGGTGAGAA
Organism: Viscum album; assembly: GCA_963277665.1. Lineage (NCBI taxonomy): Eukaryota > Viridiplantae > Streptophyta > Magnoliopsida > Santalales > Viscaceae > Viscum > Viscum album. The sequence continues at coordinate 1,427,935,059 of OY728147.1, read as the reverse complement.
ATTAATGTAGGATCAATTAGATATCATGGATCGACAAGATCGGGTCATGGGTGGATGGACGATTCCTCTAGTGCACATTCGCTGGAAGCACGAGAACCTCCAGGAGAGCACATGAGAGTGGGAGGTTTAGATGCATGATCAGTACCCCCATTTGTTTCTCTAGTTTGTGTTGTAGCTTTATAGGTATGTAAATCCCTGAGGTGGGGGTAATTTTTAGACCCAAAAATTTCAATGAAAACATTTTCATAAATTATTTAAAATATTTCAAGTTCATGGTTTCTGACGGCACCTAATTCCGAGGACTGGTGTGCCCGGAATCAATTTTTGTATTTTTTATTGGGTAGGTTCAGTAAATGTACGTGTGGGTTTTTATATCTTTTGAACTGGTGCTCGGAATAGAAATCTGAGGTCACCGATGAAATCACAGCATCGGTATTCGCATAAGGTGTCCTTTACCACATTTGTGTTTTATGCGGGTTGAATGTTATATTTGGGGATTTGCAGCTAATTAACTAAAATTGTTGTATTATAAAATTTTATTTAAGAGGTGGTAATTTCCTCCAAAGGAGAGTTAGGGTGGGGCCTACACCTCACATAACCTCCAATGAGAAAATTTAGTGTGGTGGGGCCCACACGAACCCAAACTGTAAAGACCCGGAAATTTCAAGGAAAATATTTTCTTAATTTTCTTTGGAATTTTACAAGAAGGCAGTTTCTGACGGCGCCGAATTCCGAGGCCCGGTGTGCCCGGAATTAATTTCTGAAGTTTAGCTCGGGTACGTTCAGTGAACGAACGAGCGGGAATTTCTAACTTTTGAACCGGTGCCCGGAATCGAATTCTGAGGGCACCGATGGAACTACAGCGCCAGTAATTTCTTAGGAGCTTTTTTTCCGTAGTTGCGTTTTATCGAGAGTGGAGGTTTTTTTTGGGGGTTTTCTTTAAAAGTGTAATAATAAAATAACATGCCATGTTGCACTTTATTTTATTTCAGCCGCCATTGGGAGTGAGGTGGTTGAAACCTCATCATGGAGGTTGGAGGTGGGGCCACCACACCTTAACCTCCCTTGAGAGGTTATAGTGGTGGGGCCCACCGAAACTAAACCTCCCATGGGTGGTTTATTGTGGTGGGGACCACACGGGGCTTAACCCCCCAATTAATGGGAGGAGAGGAAACCTCCCAACTCTCCCTCATTAATGAGGGAGAGCCTCTTCATTCCTCAACTCCCCATTAAATGGGGAGAAACTCCTTGGCACCCTCCCCTCTTAAGTGGTGCCAACGGACCTCTTTAATTGAGTCAACACAATTTATTTCACCTGACCCCCCTTTTTTTAAAAAATTATGTAACCACGATGGTTACATACCTCTCCCCCTCACCTATATATATGGATCTTGGGAGAGGGTTTGGGGGACGCCTTCACCAAGCGACGGAACACTGGTAAAGTACCGCGACGCCCAACACTTGGGAGAATTAGAGTTCTCCAACGAAGAACGGCTTTTTCCAAAGCAGAAAGAAGGCACTTCTTCTTCCTTTCCACGACCTCCTTCCGTGTTGAATGAATGGGCGTCGTCTGCAAGGAACATCGACGACTCTTCATCTTCGAACGTTTCCCGACGTCAACGAACCGGTACCTCTTAGATCCGTGACTTCGTCAATGACGATTACGGAGGCACGTTCCGCGAGGATGTCTTCCGCGACACCGATTTCCGCATCGGCGACGAATGAACTTCGAATCCAAGGTAGGGGTTTTGTATTTTTTTTAAAGTTACGTGTTTCTTTCCCTCGAACATGAAAGAATAATCTGTTGGACGTTGTTGCAAATTTTATTAAAAACTGTGAAAAGTTCATCGTTGTGTTTTTACGATTGGCCGACAGTTATCGTTATAACGGGAGGAGACCGGACCGCACGAACACGACCGATTCTCCTCCCCCTTCTAATCCTTGGTGTTGATTTAGCGAAGACAGCGCGGTGTCGTCGCACCGCGCAGGAACAAAAGAAAACACGGCCGGAGCGGGCTGCGACGAAGGAACGCAGCGCCATCGTGTCACGCCGTAGGTTTCAAACGAGGTCGCGGCCGGAGTCGGACCGCGGCGGAAGGACGCGGCGTCGTCACGCCACGTCGAACGGATTCACGTTCATCTTGGAAGTGGCGGCTGGAAAAACCGGCCGCCGGAGAACTCGAAGGAGGCGGCTGGAAATCCAGCCGCCGGCGCCGGAACGAGCGGGACCGCGGGGTCCCGCTGCGAGAACCCGGACGGCCCCGCACCGGCCGGCCATTATAGGGGGGGAGCCCGGGGGTGTAACCCCCCCGGAAATACACATGGCGTGGCCCCTTAAAGGGGCCGCCGTTTTAAAAATTAAAGGGGGGCAATGCCCCTCCCTTTAGCGCGCCGCGCTGGCCGAGCCGTCGTGCCGTCGAGCCGTCGCGCCGCCGAGCCGCCGAGCCGTCGCGCCACCGTGCCGCCGTGCCGCTGGCCGGGACGAGCCGCTGGCCGGGCCGAGCCGCCACTCGGGCCGGCCCAGGGGGTACTGGGCCGGGTCGGACCGGGCCCATACCCCCCCATCTTCGGACATGATTGGTTCAAATGCCCATAACATGGGCTGCAGACATCCGATCGACGAACCGTCAGTTGCGTAGCGATCCTTGGATAGATACGGTCGTTTCGGTATACTATACTCAAGGTGCACCTTCCTTTTCGGGAGCCTACGTGGTTAAAACTCCATAGTTAACCGTGCTTGGCCTAGAGTAGTGATCAGGATAGGTGACCTCCTGGGAAGTTTCCCAGGGTGAGTGTGAGACGAAAAAGCCAATAACTCTCAGACCGGGCGTCCGATTGACACGCCGTCTATTGCGTTGAGTTCCAGTTGACAATACGGAACTTTGGGCATCCTCCGCCCAAGATTTGGATGCAAATGGATAGTGTCCGGGTTGGATCGCACCGAAATCCAACCGGGCCCCTGGAATGGAAAAGCTGATACCCTTCTGACAGAACGTCCGTTTGACGAACCGTCAGCGGCATTGGTGATCACGTTGAGAAACAGTCCCTATGAGTATACCCTATGAGAGTTTGGGGTGCACTTGAGATACAACCGGGTTGGTTCGCACATGAAACCAACCGGGCACCTGGGACGAAAAGGCTAATAACTCACAGACCGGGCGTCCGATTGACGCGCCGTCTGTTGCGTTGAGACCCCTATGACGAGGCGGTCCTTTGAGATACTTCTTCGTGGGACTTTGAGATACTTGCATTATCGACCTATAGCTCGTGGAGCGGACCCTCCCAGTGACGAGCGTGCGGAGTACGGAGACCGTGTAGCTGGCTGAGACCCGACGACTGCTGATCGAACGACTCGGTGTGTTACAGAGGTGCGCTTGGTTGTAGTGGCACATGGGAGCGCTTGGTTGTAGGGGCAGACCCACGACAGAGGTGTGCATGGTTGTAGCGGCACATGGGAGCGCTTGGTTGTAGCGGCAGACCCACGACAGAGGTGCACTTGGTTGTAGCGGCACATGGGAGCGCTTGGTTGTAGCAGCAGTCCCACGACAGAGGTGCGCTTGGTTGTAGTGGCACATGGGAGCACTTGGTTGTAGCAGCTGGCCTGCAGTACTCGATGGGTGGAGTTCTTCAACAGTCCTGGGTTAGTGAGCAGTACCTCGGAGTCGTGACAGGACCACTGTACACTCCAGAGACGGAGCTCTTCAGCAGTTACGGTTTCGATAAAGAAAATCCTGGTTTGAAATGAGACTTTTGACCTTTTTGTTTACCTTATTATTGAGATGGGTCACTTGATAACTTAGGAATATGTATGGGAATATACCTGGGTAGTATTTATCCGTTGATTTCACAATCCTTGTGTTTCCTCATGATTGAGATGGGTTATTTGATAACTTAGGTATATGTATGGGCATATACCTAAGTAGAGGTTATCTATTGAGATCTTCTATGTGGTTATCCTTTATGGTTTTAGTGAGACCTTGAGGGTCTCGGGGTCCCTACTGAGTATCGTTATACTCACCCCTTCATGGGCTATGCCCGCACCTCATTGTGTTGGTTGCAGACGACGGGCAGTGCTGACAGAGGCCGAGTGTTCGAGGATTGGACGGTACCTGGAGGTGGACTATACAAAGAGATGGTACCCAGAGGAGGACCTCACGACGAGACGGTACCCAGAGGTGGACGTGACGATGAGGCAGTACCCGGAGGTGGACCCCTGGGCTGGACATACTCGGAGCGGACGACGGGACCCGAGGAGCTGAGGAGCTATCTGTACCCACCCTTCAGGTGGGATTTCCAGTGGACAGCTCGGCGTAGCAGCATTACTTTTCAGTTGTTGTTTTCCCTTTCGAGTTGTACTTTATAGTTGGGCTTGTATTTCCGGCCCCTTTATACATTCCGCACATACTATTGTACTCAGTTTTTACTTAGTATTTACTTCTTCCGCTTGTACTCTATGTGATTGATTACTTTACAAAGGCAATGCATTCCCTTTTATACCAGGATTTATGCCTTGGTGCTAGTCTCCAGCCCCTGGCCTATGGAAGGCGGGCTTGGGGTAGTCATGGCACGGGCCCCGAGGACGGGTCGTGACAAATTGGTATCAGAGGTGGTCAGTTCTACCGTAGACTCAGATCTTTCTTTCTGTGAAGAAATGGTGTTGAGGGTATCGAGTGTGGTTTTCAGTTTAGGGAGTCTAGTGTTGGTGCGGGCGGCCGACGTATCCATAAACCAGGACCCTGGAAACTGATTTCCGACTTTGTGCGCGAAAACATTGATTGCGTGTGTGATTCCAGAAAGTTTTAAGTCAGCTCAAACCAGGTCAGCTCACCAGGTATAAGACGTTGACCATGTCGCATCAGTTCAGGATATCTCCACGCAGAGAGCCAGTTGGAGTTCCGAGAGAGTACTCGATGACGGCTCTCCGAGCGAAGAGGCTCTGGTGCAGGGCCCTTTTTACTATGTTGGCACCCTCGGGTTGTGTACCAGCAGCACCACCACCTGTTGGGAAGAGGATTCCCATAGCTGTACTAGTGGACGTTGCATGCTGGCAGAGCGCGTTGCACGAGTTCCAGCAGTAGTAGCCTCCGAGGTTACGAGGAGAGGCAGTTTCCCAGATAGCAGAGCAATGGCTGGAAGCGATTGCTAGAGTTTTCCACCTAGCTGAGACATCAATAGAGTGGATGATGTACTTGGCCACTAGTGTTTTCCAGTGAATGACCATGAGGATGGTCCGCATAGTGATGAGGTTTCGGTATGTGGACCGATGCCTGAGATAGTACCTTTGGGTAGTGTGTCAGCTATACATCACTACCTGTTGGTCAACAGATACAACTGGAGGTACCGGTAGGTGACACATGTAGGCTTACTGCCTTATATGTGTTCTAACTTCAGATACCCTCCGGTTCCGAGGCGAACCTGACTCATAGGCAGCTAAGGACTAGCTTGAGGAGGTGGCCGGGAGTTTTCTAGAGCTTTTACAGTTTCGGCGGGACGACGTGTCGGTAGTTGAGAATTCATAGAGGCGTACTGAACATACCGGGTACTTGATGGATGCATTTCGATCAGTGCAATAGAGGTCGGACCTCTGAGCAGGGTATGTTTAAGGGCTTCCGAGCCAGTACCTTTTCTCTATGAATTCCTACTTAGGCTAGGGGGCTAGAAAGAACCGTTGTGGTTGAGAATTCTTTGCAGATCGAATACAGCCAGAGAATGTTAGAAGTTTGGAAAGCAGGAAACTGACACCAGTCTCAGAGACATGGGCGTGTAAAATGTTTCAAGAAGGGGAAATGTTAAGGACAAATAAATCAGCAGAGCAGCAGACATGGAGGCAGAGCTAGGATAGCATCTTGTGGTGGTATACATTTCAACATGTTACCATCACCCACCTTTGTAGTCCCCGCTAGACTCAGGGAGTTGGAGTGCAGGGAAAGAGAGTAGCTGCTTGCAGTCATGGAGTGCGACCAAAAAGGGCTCTAAGGATGTATCGAAGTGCGGACTGTGTCTTCTACTAGCTGCCGTAGCAAAAGACATTGATACGAATCATCCCTTCCTTCCATGAATCTAGTCCCAGACCTAGAGTTTCCGGTTAAGCCATTGACTTGACCCTCACATCTTGAGATACCTTTGGGAGGAGACTCGATAGTCACACTTACTCCGATGGTGTGATCTGACTCGTGAGGCGAGAGTCTCGGTTGAGACCTCTTGGTGGCAGCGTCGAGGCCTTACGACATTAGTTTGAGTATGAATTTGGAAATCACTATTCATATTCAAATTGACGGTATTAGGCAAGCGTCGGGATGGGTTTTCCTTGGTCGGCGAAAAGGAAACCCTGGGAAGAACAAGTTAAACTCATGCACGAGAGGGTTCGACCGATCACTCTTGAGTCGGCCAACCTTACCCTCGTGGCAGCAGTCGTTTATGTTCCAGTTCTAACAGGAATTGGAAACCTCTGGAGTTCGAGGATGACGATCACATCCTTATACGGGTCTCACCTCGACGAGGTTTACGGAGATGTGGCCAAGGCAACAAGTTATCTCCGAGGTTCAACAGACCTTTCTAGGTCCTCAGCTGGGTAGGCGAGGTGGTTTACCGCTTGACCCATACACCTCAGTTGCACTAGGTGCACGACGTCTTCCACGTGTCTTAACTGAGGAGATACTTGCTTGATCCTTCACACATCATCGACCTCAGGGAGTTAGACGTTGATGACCGGGCATCATGCACGGAGGTTCCAGTGGGGATTGAGGATTGACGGGAGCAGGTCCTACAAGGATGGTCGATTCCTCGGGTGCTTTTTCTCTGGAAGTACGGGAACCTCCGGGTGAGCACATGGGAGCGGAAGGCTCAGATGCGTGCTCTGTACCGCTTTTGTGACCCTAGTTTGTGTTGAAGCTTTACGAGGACGAAAAGCCCTAAGGTGGGAGTAATGTAAAGACCCGGAAATTTCAAGGAAATTTTTTTCTTAATTTTCTTTGGAATTTTAAAGAAGGCAGTTTCTGACGGCGCCAAATTCCGAGGCCCGGTGTGCTCGGAATTAATTTCTGAAGTTTAGCTCGGGTACGTTCAGTGAACGAACGAGCGGGAATTTCTAACTTTTGAACCAGTTCCCAGAATCGAATTCTGAGGGCACCGATGGAACTGCAGCGCCAGTAATTTCTTAGGAACACTTTTTCCGTAGTTGCGTTTTATCGAGAGCGGAGGTTTGTTTTTTTTGGGGTTTTCTTTAAAAGTGTAATAATAAAATAACATGCCATGTTGCATTTTATTTTATTTCATCCGCCATTGGGAGTGAGGTGGTTGAAACCTCCTCATGGAGGTTGGAGGTGGGGCCACCACACCTTAACCTTCCTTGAGAGGTTATGGTGGTGGGGCCCACCGAAACTAAACCTCCCATGGGTGGTTTATTGTGGTGGGGACCACATGGGGCTTAACCCCCCAATTAATGGGAGGAGAGGAAACCTCCCAACTCTCCCTCATTAATGAGGGAGAGCATCTTAATTCCTCAACTCCCCATTAAATGAGGAGAAACTCCTTGGCACCCTCCCCTATTAAGTGGTGCCAACGGACCTCTTTAATTGCGTCCACACAATTTATTTCACCCGACCCCCCTTTTTTAAAAAAACTTATGTAACCACGATGGTTACATACCTCTCCCACTCACCTATATATAGGGATCTTGGGAGAGGGTTTGGGGGACGGCTTCACCAAGCGACGGAATGCTGGTAAAGTACCGCGACGCCCAACACTTGGGAGAATTAGAGTTCTCGAACGAAGAACGCCTTTTTCCAAAGCAGAAAGACGGCACTTCTTCTTCTTTTCTGCGACCTCCTTCCGTGTTGAATGAATGGGAGTCTTCTGCAAGGAACATCGACGACTCTTCATCTTCGAACGTTTCCCGACGTCAACGAACCGGAACCTCTTAGATCCGTGACATCGTCAATGACGATTACAGAGGCACGTTCCGCGAGGATGTCTTCCGTGACACCAATTTCCGCATCGGCGACGAATGAAATTCGAATCTGAGGTAGGGGTTTTGTCTTTTTTTTCAAATTACGTGTTTCTTTCCCTCGAACATGAAAGAATAATCTTTTGGACGTTGTTACAAATTTTATTAAAAATTGTGAAAAGTTCATCGTTGTGTTTTTACGATTGACCGACAGTTATCGTTATAACGGGAGGAGACCGGACCGCACGAACACGACCGATTCTCCTCCCCCTTCTAATCCTTGGTGTTGATTTAGAGAAGACAGCGCAGTGTCATCGCACTGCGCAGGAACAAAAGAAAAAACGGCCGGAGCGGGCTGCGACGAAGGAACGCGGCGCCATCGTGTCGCGCCGTAGGTTTCAAACGAGGTCGCGGCCGGAGTCGGACCGCGGCGGAAGGACGCGGCGTCGTCACGCCACGTCGAACGGATTCACGTTCATCCTGGAAGTGGCGGCCGGAAAAACCGGCCGCCGGAGAACTCGAAGGAGGCGGCTGGAAATCCAGCCGCCAGCGCCGGAACGAGTGGGACCGCGGGGTCCCGCGGCGAGAACCCGGTCGGCCCCGCACCGGCCGGCCATTACAGGGGGGGAGCCCGGGGGTGTAACCCCCCCGGAAATACACATGGCATGGCCCCTTAAAGGGGCCGACGTTTTAAAAATTAAAGGGGGGAAATGCCCCTCCCTTTAGCGCGCCGCGCAGGACGAGCCGTCGTGCCGTCGAGCCGTCGCGCCGCCGAGCCGCCGAGCCGTCGCGCCACCGTGCCGCCGCGCCGCTGGCCAGGACGAGCCGCTGGCCGGTCCGAGCTGCCACTCGGCCCGGGTCGACCCGGTTTGGGCCAGGCCAGGGGTTACTGGGCCGGGTCGGACCGGGCCCAGACCCCCCGTCTTCGTACATGATTGGTTCAAATGCCCATAACTTGGGCTGCAGACATCCGATCGACGAACCGTCAGTTGCGTAGCGATCCTTGGATTGAGACGGTCGTTTCGGTATACAACACTCAAGGTGCACCTATTAAGTCAAAGTCTTCTTTTGACTTCTATATCATGTTTTGGAAATCACAAATGTATTCTATCATATGTTTGTAAATTACAATTGTCTTTTATCATGTTTATCATATCGTACGATGTTGATCGTACTGACCAAATCGTATCGTACTGACTCTGTCAATCGTATCGTACTGACTCTGTCAATCGTATCGTACTGACTCTGCTATTCAGATGATCATTATTTGTTTTGGTACTTTTTCAAAAACTCTCTCTGCATATGAATCGTACTCATGTTTTTCATTTCTATATATCTCTTGTACTAACAAAACGATGTCGTTGAGTTAGTTACAAACTAATCAAAACGATGTCGTGCTTTCTGTTTCAATATGACCGTTGGAGGCAATATGACCGTTGGAACTCGAGGCCTATAAATAGGAGGTCATTTGAAGCTGAGAGAATAACGATGAACAAAGAGAACGAATGAAGAGACTCTGTGAACTACCAAGATTCTAGAGAGAGAAACTGTGACTTCTCTCATCAGCCTTGTGCGTCCGATCATCGTATCGAGGGCTTTCAAGTAATTGAAAGACAGAGGTGCCGATTACCTGCAAAATCGAGGGCTGCCAAAGATAGGCAGACAGACGTGCCGATCATCGTATCGAGGGCTGCTAGGGATAGGAAGACAGATGTGCCGATCATCGTATCGAGGGCTGCCGGGGATAGGCAGACAGACGTGCCAATCATCGTATCGAGGGCTCACCAAGGTGTTGGTGAGACAGACCTTTTATCCTAGGTGAAAGGATAACCCTTTTCTTTGGGTTAAAAGAATTGTATTACTTTTAAATTTCCGCTGTTAACTTGTATTAGAAAGGGATTTGTATTGTTTCCTTTCTTCTTTACATATTCAATTGTAATTGTTTCAATTACAATCATTCTATTAAATTTTGTATTGATTGATTCTATACGCTTTAAGGTAGAATCATTCATCTTTGTATTACTCTGATTATTGTGTTTACCTTGAATACAATCGTTTTACATTACATTAGTATTACAATACATCATACCTTTTATAATCAATACAATTGTGGGTGTTTGTATTTTTATTAGTTTAAGATCATTTAAAATAATCTCTTTGTTGATAAAACTCAAAGTTTTTTTTAAACCTACAATTCACCCCCCTCTTGTATTGTTCCATCTAATAGACATACATATACATATATTCGATCCAACAATTGGTATCAGAGGGAGTTTTCCACTGATTAGTATTACTAGCTTTAATTATTTCTTATTATTATATTTACTACACTAACGTGTGGAGTGGAAAAGTTGTTTTTATTAGATGGCAGGAAGGAATATCAGATCAATAGACAATATGAATCCTTCTAGACCACCAATCTTTGACGGGAATGATTATGAGTATTGGAGAGATTGTATGAAGACATTCGTTATCAATAATGGTGTAGACAATTTTATTATGCTTACTGGGGGTTACAAAATTCCTGACAAAGAAGTTAGTACTTTCACCAACCAAGAGAAGCAAGAATATCAACTAAATTACAAGGTACGCAATACATTATTATGCTCTATGACCAGGAATATATATAGTCTGATATCTTCATGTGAAGCAGCCAACTGTATTTGGAAGAAATTAGAAGTTACTCATTTTGGTACATCCAAGGTTATAGAAACAAAGAGAGCAATGCTTCAAGCAGAGTATCATGGATTTGTTTTTCCTTATGGAGAGCCAGTATGTAAAGTGCAAAAAAGGTTTATGGCAATTGTAAACAGCCTAAAATCTATGGGAGAAAAAGGTCTTGATGATGAAGCTCTTGTTGACAAGATTATAGATATTATGCCAAATGAATGGGAGTCAAAAAGGACAGCTATTGATGAAAATAGAAAAGTTTCCCAGATTACTCTTGATGAAATCTTTGGAACTCTTCTACAGCATGAGACAAGAATGAAGAGAGATGCTGATTTCAATAAGAAGAAGAATGGGAATGGAAGTGTAGCTTTTGCATCTAAAGCTAAAACACCTGAAATAATTACAAGGTCTAAATCCAATAAAGTTGTTATATCTGATTCAAGTGATTATAATCTTTCAGACAATGAGATAGCCAATCTTGCTCGAAGGATGAACAAGATTGTGGGAAAGAAATATTTTCAATATAGATTCAAAAAGAAAGACAGGAAAGATAGGAAAGATTCAGAGGTAACTTGTTATGAATGCAAGAAAGCAGGACATATAAGGCCTGAATGTCCTTTACTGAAGAGGAAAGATAGAAAAGAGAAACACTCTGAAAGAAACAAGAAAAGGTTTTATAAGACAAAGAACGTCTTAAAAGCAAATGATACGTGGAGTGCAAGTGGTAGTGATTCCTCAGATGATTCTTCAGAAAATGAGACATCAGGACAAAGAAATATTGGACTTCTAGCCAGACGACCAATTGAAGATCATTGTCTCATGGCTAAGGTACATAATGCAGAAGCTGTTACAAATGTCTCTTTAAATGCAAATTATATTGATAATAGATATTATGAATCTTCAAATGATGAATCCTCATCGTCAGAAGATGATACATTACCTTCTTTTGAAGAGGTCTCTAGATTTGCTAAGTTACTTGAAAATGAAAATTCTAAACTCAAAAAGAGATTTGAAAAAGAAAATTCTAGAATTTCAATTTTGACTAAAGAAGTATCAGATCTTTCTAAAGATCTTGATGTAAAAACTTCGGATTTTGAAAGTATTTTAAAAACTCTTGAGAAAGTTAAATCTGATAAGGATAAACTTTCTAAGGATCTTGAAACTGAAATTTCAAAGAAAAATATTTTAGAGTCTAACTCTAGTTCAAATTCAAATGTTTTAGAAAATAAGAATTTTGTTTTAAAAATAAAGTCATAGATTTTATCTTTGAAAAAGTGTTTGTCAAACTTTACTCATGGAAAAGAAAACTTTGATAGGATGTATTCTCAAATTAGATCTTTGAGAAATCGTTCTGGTCTTGGTTATTCTTATTCCAAACCTGTTATTAGAAATAACTATTTTGTTCCTCCAAAAACCATTTCCTGTTCCAAGGGTCAATGTGGTGGACATTGGAGAAGAGATTGTTCTCTTAACAAAACTCAATCTTTAGGATTTCATAAAGCTCATTTTGAAAAACAAATGTGGATTCCTAAAATTCTTTTATCTAACCCTTCTGGATCCAAACAAGTTTGGATTCCGAAAATCTAATTGTTTCTTTTTTAGGAAAACGAGAAGTGTATCAATAAGAACATTTGGTACATGGATAGTGGTTTTTCTCGACATATGACTGGAAACAATGATCTCTTTGAAAAGGTTATCAAAACAAAAGGTGGAAAAGTTACCTTCGGAGATAATGCTGAAGGAAAGATTGTTGGTATAGGTAATATCGTTTTTCTTGGAAAGGTTCTTATTTCAAATGTTTTGTTTGTTAAAGGTCTTAGGCAAAATCTCATCAGCATGAGTCAATTATGTGATGAAGGTTACCTTGTTAATTTTAGAAATGATAAGTGTCTAGTTCACAATTCCAATGATAAGTTCATTCTATCTGCCCATAGGCAAGAGAGTGTTTACACTATTAACTTAGAAGACCTTAGGAACCAAAACCTACGTTGTTTAAGTGTAATAGAAGACCAATCGTGGCTATGGCATAGGAGACTAAGACACTGTAATTTGAGAAACCTAAGAAAACTCTCAATGAAAGGACTTGTAAAAGGGATATCGGATCTTAGATATGATTCTTCAAAAGTATGTGATCCTTGTCAATTTGGCAAGCAACATAAAACTAGCTTTAAACCAATTATTGAAGTTTCTACTTCTAATGCATTACAACTTGTGCATATGGATCTGTTTGGTCCTTCACAATCTGGAAGCATTGGATTCAAATACTATGTATTTGTTTTAGTTGACGACTTTACTAGATTTACATGGGTCTACTTTCTCACAACGAAATCTGAAGCCTTTTTCTATTTCAAATCTTTTAGAGCCCAAGTTAAAAATGAGAAAAACCTACCATTGATAACTATTCATAGTGATCATGGTGGTGAATTTCAAAACTAAGATTTTGAAACTTTTTGTAGTAAGAAAGGTATTACTCACAATTTCTCAGCTCCAAGAACTCCTCAGCAAAATGGTGTTGTTGAAATAAGAAATCGTATTCTTCAGGAAATGACTCGAACCATGTTGAGTGAATACTCAATTGCTAAGCATTTTTGGGCTGAAGCTGTTAGTACTGCCTGTTATACTATAAATCGTGTTTTAACTAGACCATTTCTTAATAAAACCCCTTATGAGTTATGGACTGGCCGAAAACCTAAAGTTTCATACTTCAAAGTTTTTGGATTCAAAGTATTCATTCTGAATACAAAAGATTATCTCCACAAATTTGCACCAAAATATGATGAAGGAATCTTTCTAGGCTATTCTACAACCTCTATGTCTTATAGAGTTTTCAATAAAAACACTTGTACTGTTGAGGAAACAGTACATGTAAAATTCGATGAAACTGATCCTTTTGTTTTCAACCAACCCAATCCTACATCCTCGGGTGTGTTTTCTAAAAATAATTATCAACCTTTATTAGAAGAGCATTCTGATAAGGAAGATGTTCAAGAAAGTATTCCTGAAACATTTACCACAGAAGATTTTCTACCATATGTTGATGAACAGGTTTTACAAAACCCAAATCAATTGTTTCTTAGGAATCATCCCAGTGATAACATCATTGGTGATATAAATCAATCAGTAAGGACTAGAAATTCCTTAAGAAATGAAATAGAACATCTTGCTTATCTTTCCCAATTTGAACCTAAAAGTCCAAGTGAGGCCTTAGGTGATAATGATTAGATCAAATAAATGCAATATGAACTAAATTAATTTGAAAGGAATCAAGTCTGGACTCTAGTTGAAAGACCTAAAGAAACAACTGTGATTGGTGTAAAATGGGTTTTCAGAAACAAGTGTGATGAAAATGGAATCATTGTAAGAAATAAAGCAAGACTTGTTGCTAAAGGCTATAATCAACAAGAGGGAATAGACTATGAATAAACATATGCCCCTATAGCTAGACTTGAATCTATTCGTATTCTATTAGCCTTCGCCGCATATTTCAATTTCAAACTATTTCAAATGGATGTCAAATGTGCTTTTCTAAATGGTTTTGTTCAAGAAGAAGTTTTTGTAGAACAACCTCCTGGTTTTCAAGACCCAAAACATCCTTATCATGTTTTTAAACTTACCAAGGCTCTATATGGTCTTAAACAATCCCCTCGAGCATGGTATGATAGACTTACATGATTTCTTTTACAAAACAATTATTCAAAAGGTACTGCAGATCCAACCCTTTTTATCAAAATGGAAAACAAAAATGTTTTGATTGTTCAAATCTATGATGATGACATCATATTTGGATCAACTCAGAAATATTTAACTGATTCTTTTGCAAATTTAATGAAATATGAGTTTGAAATGAGTATGATGGGTGAGTTAACATTCTTTCTAGGTTTTCAAATTTCTCAAAAACCAGAAGGAACTTATATATCTCAACATAAGTATATTAAAGACTTACTCAAAAAGTATGGATTTGACAAAATTAAAAGTATTAGTACCCCAATTGGCACCTCAAATTCTCTTGATCTTGATGAAACTGGGAAACCAGTAGATCAAACAAATTTTAGAGGTATGATAGGGAGTTTGCTATACTTGACAGCTAGTCGACCCGACTTGATGTTTTCTGTATGCTTATGTGCAAGATATCAATCTAATCCAAAAGAGTCTCACTTAAAATCCGTAAAGAGAATCTTTCGGTATTTAAAAGACACTCTGGATTTAGGTCTTTTCTACTCTTCTGGAAATGATTTTGTTTTAAAAAGTTTTTCAGATGCTGACTTTGGTGGTTGTAGAATGGATAGGAAAAGTACATCTGGAACATGTCATTTCCTAGGAGACTCTTTGGTTTCTTGGTCCTACAAGAAACAACACTCAGTAGCACTCTCCACTGCTGAAGCTGAATATGTAGCAGCTGGAAGTTGATGTGCTCAAGTATTGTGGATGCAGCACACACTCACTGACTATGGTTTGAGTTTCTCCAAAACTCAAATTCATTGTGATAATACAAGTGCCATAGCTCTTAGTAAAAACCCAGCACATCACTCTGGTGCTAAACACATAGATGTTAGGCATCACTTTCTTAGGGATCACACACAAAAAGGAGATATTATTTTACAATTCATCGGAACACAAGATCAACTTGCTGACATTTTTACAAAACCTTTACCTTCCGATAGATTTGAATTTATAAAACAGAAGCTAGGAATGATTACATTAAAATAATCATTCATATCTACTCCCTGTTTTACATCTCTCCTAATATTAAGAAACTCCTCGTAGAAAGGGGGAGGACATTTCTTTCTGTCTTTATGTTTATTTTATCTTATGTTCTTTAACTATTTACTATTTCGATTGTTTATTTTTTCCCTGTTTATCGTATTGACAATTTTAGTTTTCTATTTATCATATTGACAAATTTAGTTTTTTGTTTATCGTATTGACAATTTTAGTTTTCTGTTTATCATATTGACAATTTTAGTTTTCTGTTTATCGTATTGACGATTTTAGTTTACTATTTATCGTATTGAATTTCTTTTCCATCGTCCAAATCAATCAATATTATTGAATCGACCGATGATGGTATTGAAATTATTTTCCATCGTACAAATCAATCAATATTATTGAATCGACCGATGATGGTATTGAAATTCTATTCCATCGTACCAATCAATCAATATTATTGAATCGACCGATAATGGTATTGAATTTATTTTCCATCGTACCAATCAATCAATATTATTGAATCGACCGATGATGGTATTGAATTTCTTTTCCATCGTACCAATCAATCAATATTATTGAATCGACCGATGATGGTATTGAATTTCTTTTCCATCGTACCAATCAATCAATATTATTGAATCGACCGACGATGGTATTGAATTTCTTTTCCATCGTACCAATCAACCAATATTATTGAATCGACCGATGATTGTATTGAAATTCTTTTCCTTCATACCAATCAATCAATATTATTGAATCGAACGATGATGGTATTGAAATTATTTTTCATCGTATCAATAGTATTGAATCGACCGATGATGGTATTGAGATTGTTTTCCATCGTACTGTCAGTTCATGGTATTGAGATTGTTTTCCATCGTACTGTCAGTTCATGGTAACGAGATTGGTTTGTATCGTACGGTCAGTTCATAGTAATGACTTTGTTTTCCATCGGCATGATGATGTTTCTTTTGTTTCCTTATGATTTTATTTTCTTTTGATTGATATCAAAACCAACAAATACCTTACATTCTCCGACATGTATTCTTTTTCATTTTTTTTATTTTTTTTCCTTTGTTTTAATCCTAA
Organism: Viscum album; assembly: GCA_963277665.1. Lineage (NCBI taxonomy): Eukaryota > Viridiplantae > Streptophyta > Magnoliopsida > Santalales > Viscaceae > Viscum > Viscum album. The sequence goes on along the minus strand of OY728147.1, from coordinate 1,427,918,648 downwards.
CCATTGATCTGGTTTTCTCGAATCTTGACCGTAGAAGATCAACGGTCACCCTTTTTCGACCGTAGAAGATCAACGGTCACCTCTTTATTGCCTATAAATACCCCCTCCCCTCCCCATACCCACATTGGTTTTTCAGGATTTCAGGCGAAGCTCTGCTCCACCAGCTCTAAATCATCGTACGATCTTCTCATCGGCAAAACCTTTATGTCTCAATCCTCTGCTAATACTCCCGCCGAAATGTCTTCAAAGACTTTTACAGAGAAATACTTTAACAGAGAATGGTTAGTATCTCGAAATTTTTTCGATACGTACGATTCAACAATTAGGAGGATCATTTTGTTTCAAGGATGGGGACACCTGTGTGTTGAAAAGCCTGATATTCAAGATCCGGTTCTTTTTTATGAAGTTTGTCAGTTTTACAAAACCGTTACTTTCGACAAAGACATGACAATAAACTTTGTTGTGTACGATAGAAAATTTTCTATGTCTGTGAAACAAGCGGAACATTTTCTGAATGTTTCTATAGAAGGGGATTCTTTCTGTCCATCGCACAAACTACCAGAGGAAGTTGGTACGTTTAATAGAGAATGTGCCGAAAAGACTTTGTTTATTATTAATGAGGAAAAGAGAAAAGTGTCTCATCTTTCACCGGACAATCGTTTTGTAACTTTATGGATGCAAGGTTTTCTTATCCCAAGGAAAGGGGATAGAGAAACTCTGAAAGTTTCTGATATCTTTATGCTTGACTATCTTGTGAATATTAGAAAAGTAAATCTCATGGGATATGTTTTTGAAACAATTAAGAATGTCATGACAGGAGGGATTATGTCCCAGATGATTATGTATCCAGCTATCCTTACGAAATTCATTCTTGAGAGTATGATGTTTTGTAACATTCCTTTGAAAGGAAAACCCATGGATTTGAGGCCATCATGGATTAGTAAGAGTACGATGAAAAAGCTGAATGTTTGTTTTGATCCGAATTCAAAACTTTTTGTCAGAGATGTAGAAGCTGAATTGGCTCAGAATCAATCGGCACCTATGCCAGCCAAAGACATTCAATCTACCGGTGTTACTCAAAATTATAATCCGCAAACCAGTTCAAAGCCGAAGAAGAAGCCAAGGTACAGTAAGGAGGTTGTAGCAAAATGGAGAAAGGATAAGGAACAGAGAAAGGAAAGTGATCCGAAGTTTGGTCTTGACCCTGCTGAGGCCTTTGAAGAAAGAATAAGGGTAGAAGAAACCCTTCAGGCTGAAAAGAAGAATAAGGTACTTTTGAAAAGAAAGGCTCAGGACTTTGATGTCTCTAAAGTCTTGAAAGCGGTTGAGGATGCCAGTGCCCAACTAACAGAAGAAGTGCATCAAGATCCCATCGTACAGAGTCTCCATCAGGAAGGAAAACAAAAACAAGTGAGGAAGAGATAGAAGAAGTGGAAGAAGAAGAAGGAGACTTTCTTTTAGAATTTATTCAAAGTTCAAAGAAGAGTAGAGAGGAATCGGTTCAAAAGCTGAGTGAAGGTGTTCAACAAACTCCTCATATCGATCAGGAACGATATCCGGACATAATGTCATCTCAAGAAAAGCAAGGTACTCAATCCTCTCATTCTGATAAAGTTGCTGTCATTAGTGACAAAGTGGAAGAAGAAAGAAAGAACAAAGAAAAAGCAAAAGGGAAACAGCCAGTTGTTGATTCAAGCAGATCGTATGAACTAGCATCGTACGATGAAGATACTAATTCAGAGCATACAATCTCTCTCAAGAAGAGTGATTACATTGTTCATGTTTTGAGAAGGGTGGAGAAAACCATTCCTTATTTCCCGAGGCTGGAATGGAAGATTGATTTTATTACTGAAAATCAAAGGAAGAAGTTTGGCTCTGTAAAAGAATTAAGGAAGAATGTTTTGTCAGTAGAAGACGATTTGAAAGATCTTTCAGAAAGATCAGTTGCTCATAAGAAGGCTTGCAATAAGATGACCAAGTGGTCGTACAAAACAGAGAGTTCAATCAATGATCATGAGATAGAAATTGAAGATATAAGAAGGTTATCAAATGAGCTTGCAATTGCTTTCAACAAGCTTGATAAAGAAACGGTTGAAAGGTTGAATATTTTGTCTTCTCAAAGAGCCGATGTTCCTTCAGTGAAATATTTGAAAGAGAGAATGAATGTTTATCAATCTGAATTCTCGAAAGTTTCATCTTTCAAAGATGAAATGGTTTTGCTGAAGAATCAAAATTCTGTGTTATCCAAAGACAACAAGAATGTGCAAAACAGGATTGATACTCTTGAAGAAGTAATCAGAGTCCAGGAGGAGACCATCAGAAATAAATATCAGATTTTTGCGGATCAACAAGAGCTTCTCAAATCTCAGGGAGAATCAATTTCTGAAGATAAGAAGGAGATCAAGAAGATGAAAGCTGTTCTTCATGAGCTTATAAAGAAGGAGAAGGAAAGAGAAAACAAATGATTGTTGTATTTTTCTCTTTTAGAACTTGTCTTTGTTTTGTAATAACTCTTATAATCCTTTTTCTTTTATCCATTGTCTTGTATTGCTTTACTAACTCTTTCAGACAAATCAAGATTACTCCTTTCTTTTTGTAAATCACAAATGGGGAGAATGTTTACAAAGGGGAGAATGTTTTACAAAGGGGGAGAATGATTTACAATGCTCTTAAGGAAAATCTAAGAATACAATCCTTAGGAAAGTCAATACCTAAGGGGTAGTTAGTTGTATTCAATTTCTTATTTAGAAGAGTTTTCAATAACTCAGGGGGAGATAAGTATTTCTTGTTACATTTACTTTGTGTGTTGTGCTTTCCAAAAAGGGGGAGATTGTTAAGTCAAAAGTCTTTTTTTGACTTCTATATCATGTTTTGGAAATCACAAATGTATTTCTATCATATGTTTGTAAATTACAATTGTCTTTTATCATGTTTATCGTATCATACGATGTTGATCGTACAGACCAAATCGTATTGTACTGACTCTGTCAATCGTATCGTACTGACTCTGTCAATCGTATCGTATTGACTCTGTCAATCGTATCGTACTGACTCTGTCAATCGTATCGTACTGACTCTGCTATTCAGATGATCATTATTTGTTTTGGTACTTTGTCAAAAACTCTCTCTGCATATGAATCGTATTGATGTTTTTCATTTCTATATATCTCTTGTCCTAACAAAACGATGTCGTTGAGTTAGTTACAAACTAATCAAAACGATGTGGTGCTTTCTGTTTCAATATGACCGTGGGAGGCAATATGACCGTTGGAACCCGAGGCCTATAAATAGGAGGTCATTTGAAGCTGAGAGAATAACGATAAACAAAGAGAACGAATGAATAGACTCTGTGAACTACCAAGATTCTAGAGAGAGACACTGTGACTTCTCTCATCAGCCTTGTGCGTCCGATCATCGTATCGAGGGATTTCAAGTAATTGAAAGACAGAGGTGTCGATTACCTGCAAAATCGAGGGCTGCCAGGGATAGGCAGATAGACATGCCGATCATCATATCGAGGGCTACCAGGGATAGGCAGACAGACGTGCCGATCATCGTATTGAGGGCTATCGGGGATAGGCAGACAGACGTGCCGATCATCGTATCGAGGGCTCACCAAGGTGTTGGTGAGACAGACCTTTTATCCTAGGTGAAAGGATAACCCTTTTCTTTGGGTTAAAAGAATTGTATTACTTTTACATTTCCGATGTTAACTTGTATTAGAAAGGGATTTGTATTGTTTCCATTCTTCTTTACATATTCAATTGTAATTGTTTCAATTACAATCATTCTATTACATTTTGTATTGATTGATTCTATACGCTTTAAGGTAGAATCATTCATCTTTGTATTACTCTGATTATTGTGTTTACCTTGAATACAATCGTTTTACATTACATTAGTATTACAAAACATCATACCTTTTATATTCAATACAATTGTGGGTGTTTGTATTTGTATTAGTTTAAGATCATTTAAACTAATCTCTTTATTGCTAAAACTCAAAGTTTTTTTTAAACCTACAATTCACCCCCCTCTTGTATTGTTCCATCTAATAGACATACATATACATATATTCGATCCAACAGCACCTTCCATTTCGGGAGCCTACGTGGTTAAAACTCCATAGTTAAGCGTGCTTGGCCTAGAGTAGTGATCAGGATGGGTGACCTCCTGGGAAGTTTCTCATGGTGGGTGTGAGACAAAAAAGCCAATAACTCTCAGACCGGGCATCCGATTGACGCGCTGTCTGTTGCGTTGAGTTCCGGTTGACAATACAAGACTTTGGGCATCCTCCGCCCGAGATTTGGATGCAAATGGATAGTCTCCGGGTTGGATCGCACCGAAATCCAACCGGGCCCCTGGAACGGAAAAGATGATACCCTATTGACAAAACGTCCGTTTGACGAACCGTCAGCGGCGTTGGTGATCACGTTGAGAAACAGTCCCTATGAGTATACACTATGAGAGTTTGGGGTGCAGTTGAGATACGACCGGGTTGGTTCGCACACGAAACCAACCGGGCACCTGGGACGAAAAGGCTAATAACTCACAGACCGGGCGTCCGATTGACGCACCGTCTGTTGAGTAGAGACCCCTATGACGAGGTGGTCCTTTGAGATACTTCTTCGTGGTACTTTGAGATACTTGCAGTATCGACCTATAGCTCATGGAGCGGACCCTCCCAGTGACGAGCAGTGCGGAGTACGGAGACCATGTACCTGGCTGAGACCCGACGACTGCTGATCGAACGACTCGGTGTGTTACAGAGGTGCGTTTGGTTGTAGCAGCACATGGGAGCGCTTGGTTGTAGCGGAAGACCCACGACAGAGGTGGGCTTGGTTGTAGCGGCACATGGGAGTGCTTGGTTGTAGCGGCAGACCCACGACAGAGGTGCGCTTGGTTGTAGCGACACATGGGAGCGCTTGGTTGTAGCATCAGACCCACGACAGAGGTGCGCTTGGTTGTAGCGGCACATGGGAGCGCTTGGTTGTAGCAGCTGGCCCGTAGTACTCGATGGGTGGAGTTCTTCAGCAGTCCTGGGTTAGTGAGCAGTACCTCGGAGTCGTGACAAGACCACTGTACACTCCAGAGACGGAGCTCTTCAGCAGTTACGATTTCGATAAAGAAAATCCTGGTTTGAGCTGAGTCTTTTGACCTTTGTGTTTACCTCATGATTGAGATGGGTCACTTGATAACTTAGGTATATGTATGGGCATATACCTGGGTAGTAGTTATCCGTTTATTTCACAATCCTTGTGTTTCCTCATGATTGAGATGGGTTATTTGATAACTTAGGTATATGTATGGGCATATACCTAAGTAGAGGTTATCTGTTGAGATCTTCTATGTGGTTATCCTTGTTGGTTTTAGTGAGACCTTGAGGGTCTCGGGGTCCCTACTGAGTATCGTTATACTAACCCCTGCATGGGCTATGCCCGCACCTCGTTGTGTTGGTTGCAAACGACGGGCAGTGCTGACAGAGGCCGAGTGTTCGAGGACTGGACGGTACCTGGAGGTGGACTATACAACGAGATGGTACCCGGAGGAGTTCCTCATGACGAGACGGTACCCAGAGGTGGACGTGATGACGAGGCGGTACCTAGAGGTGGACCACTGGGCAGGACATACTCGGAGCGGACGACGGGACCCGAGGAAAAGAGGAGCTATCTGTACCCACCCTTCAGGTGGGATTTCCAGTGGACAGCTCGGCGTAGCAACTTTACTTTTTAGTTGCTGTTTTCCCTTTCAAGTTGTACTTTATAGTTGGGCTTGTATTTCCGGCCCCTTTATACTTTCCGCACTTAATATTGAACTCAGTTTTTACTTAGTATTTACTTCTTCCGCTTGTACTCTATGTGATTGTTTACTTTACAAAGGCAATGCCTTCCCTTTTTTACCGCGATTTATGACTTGGTGCTAGTCGCCAGCCCCTGGCCTATGGAAGGCGGGCTTGGGGTAGTCACAGCACGGGCCCCGAGGACGGGTCTTGACACAAACCCTTTCACCTCCCCTCAACTCCCTTTAACTCCTCTTAAGTTTTGACACCTACCTTCATTAATGGTGGCACCTCTCCACCTCGATCCTCTCATAAATGTGCCAAATCTTGAGATTAATTAAGGCCAGTTATCTAATCTAGTTTGGAATTAATTAGAAATGATTGGGATGTTTATAATATTGGTATCCTTTTATTTCATTTGCATTGGAAAATATTATATATGAGAGGCTTTGAGAAATAGAAGAATAGTGTTAATTGTTTTAATTAAGAACATCATTCTTCCAAGAAGAACATATCTGACAAAGAACTCGAAGAACTTCTCCAACAACGCACCCTCTTCAGACACACCCCGACATCAATGGAATCGGCGTCTGTATTCTGCGATGACCGACCTCAGCAATACTCATCTTCCATGCCTCGTTGACGCGCAAAATTCTTGAAATCGAGTTAGGGGTTTCTATAATTTTTAGTGAATAATTTGTACCCCATTCTTCTTTGAATTTCATGGATTATCTCAGCCATCTGCTATCGCTTAACGTGAAGGGCGTGGTTCGAATGAACATGGCCCAACTACCCTCCGTTGATCCTTGTTCTTATTCATGATGGAGGCAGTGATGAAAAATATTTCAATGACCGAGGGAGGCAGTGGCAACGGTGACCGCGTGTCGGCCCGTTAGCGGACCGCGACACCGGTTGTCGTGTAGGCGGAGGAGACCGCAACCCGGAACCGTGGGCCACTCAACCGAGGATGAATCGTCCGGTCCTTTGAACGGCCGAGCTGGGAGATCGAGCCGGCTAAAGCCGACCGACTGGAGAACCGCGGCGCCTCATGGTGCTGCGCTGTGGAGAATCGCGACATGAACTTCTGTATGCCACTTCGGCGGCGAATTGGCTGGCCACCAGCCGACCGGGCTGAAGGGAGTCGTGGCACCCATTGGTGCCGCACTGCGGTGGAACAGTGGCCCAACCATGTGGGCTTCCCATGGCGGAGAAGACCGGCCGACTTCAGCCCGCCGAACATGAGGGGACGTGCCGCTCGACACCGCCGTTTCGGAAAACATGGGGCCGCATCCCCCGTTCTACCTGACCGGCCGCAAGCTGGGTTGTACCGGTCGGGTCGGGCAGCGCCCAACTGGGCCGAGCCGCCCCCACCAGGTCAGGCCGAACCCCATCTGTCTGGGCCGACCCATTAGCCGGGTCGGACCCGCCGAGCCCGGACGGGCGACCCACCATCCCATCGGGCTTGATGGGTCGGGACCGTTTTTCTTAAATGGAAATAACTTCATGACCATGCTTCTGATCAACACACCATCTATGGAACTGGGACCCTTGCGATGATGCATTCCTTTTGCAAAACTCTCTGTGAGTTTTCGACATCTTTGGTAAACAGTTGGGATTGGAACGAGTGTAATTCCAACAGATCCCCTAAAACGGAAAAACCAATAACTCTCAGATCGATCATCTGATTGACGAAACATCTGTTGTGTTGGGTTCCTTTTGATGAGATAGAACTTTAGGATACATAAAATCTAGACTTTGTGATAATTGATGTATCGACCCCCCTTTGCTCAAGGAGAGGACCCTCCCGAAATCGAGCGTGCTCTGTGCGGGAACCCTAGAGCTGGCTGCGACTATGATGACTACCGTTCTGGAATCCTACGTGGGTTCAACGACAATGACTACTATTCTTGTATCTTATGTGGGTTCGGTAGTATTGACATCTGTACTTGTATCATATTTGGGTCCCACAGAGTAGCTGGTCTTGTATCCTGTGTGGGTCCAACAACGTAGATGAATCAGTGACTACATCTGATCATCTCCATCACTATACAGAAGTTTTATACCAGTTTGAGATGAGTATTTACATTCAATAATTATCATAGATGTGATTGACTTACTATCCCTTGTGGACTGGGTTGTTCTTTGGCTCGAGAGATTGATCCGAACTGAGATTGATAACTTAGGTATATGTATGGTCATATACCTAAGTAGGGTAGGTTGACAATTTGTGTTTGTAACTCTCTTTTGTGGTATATCCTTCATGGATTCTAGGAGACCTTCAGGGGTCTTGGGGTCCTCACTGAGTATCACATACTCACCCCTGGAAGGGATAATCCCACACTACGTTGTGTTGGATGCAGACGACGGACATCACTGCTCGAGGTAGAGTCTTTTAGAGCTGGATGGTACCCAGAGGTGGATAACTTGACGAGATATACATGGAGAAGACGAATGGTATTGAGGTGCTAAGGAGGCCATTTGTACACACTATTCGGGTGGGATTACTATAAGATGACTCAGTGGTTTCCGTTTTACTTTACTGTAGTTGTACTATCTTTTTAATAGTAATGTACTTTATAGTTGGGTTTATAAACTGGCCCATTTACTTTTCATCACTTACTTTTGTAATCAGTTTTACTTAGTGTCTTCTTCCTGTTGTGTACTCTATTGTCATTGTATAATTTTATAAAGGGAATGCCTTCCCAGCTTTGGGATTTACAACTTTGGTGCCAGTCGTTAGCCACTGGCCTATCAAAGGCGGGCATGGGGTAGTCACGGCACGGGCCCTGAGGTTGGGTCATGATAGAAAAAGTCTGATAAATTTTTGAATGTGAAATTAGTCAGGTATCTCATTCTTATTATTTAAGTGGTTTGGTTACATGTGTGATAATGTTAAAAAAGAAAATTTAAGGAAATCAATAACGTAGATAAATTTTTTAAAAATATATAAATTGAGTTAAATTCAAACATAATGTGAAAAATATGTCAACTATGAATTCATATAACCATTTTATATTATTACAAAAAGATTCATAAGTCAAATTATATGTAAATTACAAAATTAATATTTTAAATTCCATTTTTTTACATTTCCTCATGATATATATGGATACCTAAAAAGAAGAAAAAAGGATGTTTTATTTTAATAAATAAATTAAAAATTCAACTGATCTCTACAAATGAAAAGAAATAATTATTTTTGTATTTAAAAGGAAATAAAAAATTTCAAAGCGCAAACAATGTAATTATAAAATAAGAGTAGGAATGTATTTTTATCAAATGATACAGATGTTATAGTGGATAAAATTGATGATAAATCAGAAAAAATTATTTTTATATAATCATGGTGTCTGATGTTTTTCTTGGGAAGATAGATTTCACGAAAGAAATGAAAGGATTTTTGGAAAAAAATTTCAATTATATTAAATATTTTAAAGATAATAATATTACTCATAAAAACATTATCAAGTAATAATCTATAGATTAAGAGAATTTATAATGAATTGAAGATTTTAATATAAATGAATATGTTAAATTAAATATAATTGATGATTTTAATTATTATTATTTAGAAAATAATATATTGATTTATTTTATATATTATATAGTTATCGATAAAAATATAATCTTGATGAAAATTTAAATTATATATATTATATGAGGAATATATTAATTATATATAATAATAGTTTAGAGTAAAATAAAATCCTGAAAATTTTTCAATGATAGAATAATATTTCATGAAAATTTAGAGGTAAACATCCATAAAAAAACAAAACATGGTTAGACTAGATGTCCTGAGAATATAATACTAAAATTATAAAAATAAAATGATTTCATGAAATTTTTAAGAAAAATGGAGAATAATATTATCCAAAATCTATATCATATAGAGATATTTCATGAAGAAATGTTGATAAGAGGATATAATATATTAGTTGTAACATTTATTGATGTCCTGGTCACACAACGACATAATTTAATAAATGTGGAATCTACTAGAGAAATAATTTTTTTTTGAATCAAGAGAATATTATTTAATGAATATCATTGTTTTTAATGTAATAAATCATTTAATTATTGATTTATTATATTTTTTAATAATATCTAATAAGAATTTTATTTTATGAATAAAATAGTTATGTTTGTGAATAAGTTTTCTTTAAAATATGCTGGAAAAAAGATTAAGAAAACTATTATATCTGTGAATAAAACATTCATTCTATAGGAAGATGATATTGTGGGTAGTTATTCTATATAAGGTGAATGAGAATATATATAGAGTAAAATTAAAATTTAATTAGTAGAATCATAATATGAAATAAGTAAAATACATTGTAACAAATTATTCAATAATGGAATTAAAAAATTCATCACATGGATAAATCATAGCGAAATCCCATAAAAAATATCACATAATATAGAGAACATGGGAAATTTAAAAAATAAAAACGATTTTAAAATTATATTTTGGAATTACAGATATTTTTAAATAAAATAATGGTGATGAATAGTGATTGATTAAATGATATGAGAATAATGTTGTAGTTTTTATTAATGGATTTATATATAATAATTTTTTTTGAATCAAATTTGTTTCATGGGAATAAAATTTGTGACTTATATGATAGGTTTCTCTAAAAAAAATGTTATAGATTCTTTGATGCAACTAAGGGTTACCCATTGTAACATATATAAGGTTTAAAAAATAAAACATATTTCCTTTAACAATTGATGTCAAAAATATTGTTTAAAATAATTGGTCATTCATATCATTGCTTTTTTACAAAAAAATCAAAATTTAATGATTTAATTGATATACATTGTCTATAGTGTGAAATGGACAACACATGGGATGTATTAATAAAAATGATGAATGTAAAAAATCCAAAAAAACATAAAAAAATGGAGATGTTAATATTTATGACTGTTTTAACATGTATAATTATGCCCCTGTTGTACAAACGTAACTAATAGTGGGTGGTATTACATTCTATTTTTTAATGACTATAAAAAAGGCTTTTTCCTAGAAATATATTCATTGATGGAACGAATGGTATAAAAGAAAAAATATTTGATTCTCGATGAACTACACTATGGAATAGCCATTACAACAATTACAAGATTCAGTGATAATAAATTTAACTCAATTGGGAATCATAATTATCTAAGGAAACATATAATAACAATTTCTGTCTTATATATGGGCACAACATGGTAGAATAGTGCGGTGGAAGGAAAAAAAATATGAAGACACTATGGAATAATGATTTTGTTTTGTAATGGAATAATAGGATGTTACTATAACAAGTTTTTCAAGAGTCTTTTTATAGTTAGAAAATATTATGTCATTTTCATAGAATTAATGTCAATATTTATTTGTTTTCCATGATATAAATCTAAATATAAATTAAGCTAGAGATTATTATACTACATGTTGAAAAAAGATATGAAATGGAACTCAAGTAATGTTTCATGATTCAATAGATGGGGGTATATTTCATGAATATTCATAAAAAATGACACCTTATTAATGTTTTATATAGGGAAAAAAATTGTTATTTAAAATTGATATATATATATATATAATTTTTTTTGAGAATATAAAAATGTACCATGTAGATTTAATTCAAAAAGCCCTCCATGTGGGGAATGATATACCATATTCATTTAGGGCATGATCTTTGGATTGATCTCTTCAAATTCTTGATGTGGCATCCAATGGGGTCCCATTATCTACAAATACGTTAAATAGAATCCTTAGTTGGACTAAGATATCAAGAGACTCAGACATCAGACCTCTAATAAAGTTAAAATAATATTCTCATCTGATATAATCTAAATCCATAGAAAAATCACTTCCCTCAAATGTGAAAAGATATTAACTATATAATATTTTACATCCAAAACATTACTAAACAATGTACTAAAAAATAATAAGGTAATAAACATTCGTTGTTGTATTATAAATAGTACAACATACACAATCCTGAGGGAGGTGGGAATATTTACCATCACCTCCACCCTGGGGATTATCAATTCCTTGGCAGATCCAGAACATTAAATTTTTTTTATCTATCCAAACCTATAATATAAATATTTGTGGAATTTTTATCATATCCTCCTCCTAAACAATAATGTTTAACAATATCTAATGTATGATAAACATTATAAGAATTTCTTTCATATTTCTTCCCATTACATAGAACATCTCTCTTTATGGGGATGAATTCAGAGTGTGTTCTTGAACCCCTATATGGATTTCCCTCTATAAAAAAGTCATGAAAGTGAAATGGATAGATATGGATTTTCCTAAAAAATGGAAAAAATATGAAATTTAATTGGATTAATGTATAGGGAATGGAAGAATACGACTCTCTAGGAGAATATTATTTATATTCAAACAAATGTAATTCTCAATTTATAGAGGAAAATAATATCAAAATATATTACTCATTCGGGAATGACATAAATATAATAACTTAATTAACTGAATAATGAGTCTGACATAAAAGTGGGGGATATAGAAGATTATATCTAAAAATTAGTTTGCACAGATGCACATGATAAATCAATGTGTACCATTTTTTTGATTCAGAAACATAATTACAGCCCCAATGGAACATTTTCACCTCCTTAGTGATATATAACCAAATATAAATGGATACATATACCACTATATAATATTTAGTTATAAAACGGTTAATGTTACTCAATTTAGAGCTAATTTGGTGTAATATAACCATATATTAAAAATCTAATATCGGTAATAATTTTCCTACACAAGTGATCCACCATTTACATATAGATTATTCCACACAAATTATAATAGAATCTAACCTACCAACTAGTTTAGGGAAATACAATCATTCTACTTGGAACTGATGGATAAGGATTATTAAGAGATTCCACTTCTAGGGTGGAATCCAATATTTGTATAGAGTTCTGCCCAATTATGAATGATTAATGGTATCATTAATAAATTTTGGAAGGTCAATAAGATAACGATAAACCAACAACCTCCCCAAGGGTTGGACCAAAAATCCATTCCATCAAGGAAATATAACTCAAAAAAATTAATTTATTATCCAATGGAGTATAGGGTATGTTATTGTGCATAAGTGGAAATGGAATTAAATCCATAATCAATATATATTTCTATTTTTTCTCCCATTATATTTATAAATTCAACTTCTCAAACCTTAAGTGTAATTTTAGTCCCAAAACAACACAACAATCACTTCATACCTTCATGTGTTCCCATGATGGGAACCCTTTAAGTATAATAGGTAACAAATCATGGATAATTTTTAATAACTATGGATGGGACCATAGTTATACGGTATAATAAATATTCACCCATATCAATAATGGGATAAGAGTAACTTTAATAAAAAATTATTCACCAATATATCACTATATAAGGATGGAAAATAATTTTTGATCTCTTAAAACATATAAAAAATAGAATAATAGAGTGTCAAACATTATTTTATGATTTAAGGGTTTAACCCACAAAATTATCATAAACCAACCATAATAATAATCGTAATGAATCTTTATTAACAAAATCCACGATGAGTTTCAAAAAAACTCATTCTGGTAAATTATTTGGACAAATTTAATAAGTATCGTACAGTCTCATAAATAAGAAATTTTTCATTCTATATACATAGATTATTAAAATAAAAATACCAATGTTAAATTAAGAGGGATGGTATGAAAAAAACAATGGATACACTTAGGAACTATTGGATATATACCACAACACAAAAACCTTCTGAGTATCATGTGATACCTCTTCTAGAATTTTTATAAGAAAAAAACAACATCCTCATCAATAAGTGATAAAATTAATGATTATAAAAATATATAATTATCTTATAAATAATATTAATTCCCACAGAGTTGATAAAATTTAGGTTTATATGCTCTACTTATTGAAAATAATTACACAAATCAATTATTTTCAGAAAATCCTAATAATATTGGCCTCAATTACTACCCAAAATACATATTATTCCACATAATGATGGAATTTACTATACAATACTGATTCATATTAAATTATTTCATGCAAAAAATTTTAGTTTAATGGTAGGAGATTTTATTAAATCTACAAACCTAACTATATTTTTTATACTTTTTTAGATGAAGAATAAGTGGTATGAATGGATATTCCATCCAATGGAGAAATTGTTTTTATTTGATTAAAAATAAGAGGATTATCTCAGTTTATTATATAATCAATAGATAGATGAATCTAAAGTTAATGACCTTATCTCTCTTTATAAAATAATAACTAACATCTTTTACATTTTAATATTTTGAGAATATTTTTTATAAAATTCCCAAACCAATAAAACATGATCTGATTCAAGAAAAATGAATACATTAATAGTTTTTATACATATAAAAAAGAATCCTCATTGACCAAAAATATTATTACAAAATAAAAAAAAGAATTATTGAATCCCTTATATACTAAAGGTAATTTTTGGTATAAAGTATTTTAGAATGTCATTCAAACCCTTACATAACATTACACATTTAATGAAGTTGGAATTTTTCAACTATACCAATATTTAATTTTCAATATCTTTCCTTCATCATCACATGAAAAAAAATATTGAAATATATTACATGAATTATTTATTTATAAAATGAGGATGTAAATAATATATGTTTAATCTAAAATACTCTATTATTATAAACACATCCATTAACAATTTAAAAACATCAATTTTAAAAAGAATATCACATGAGAATGATAAAATTGTAAAAGTGATTTAGAATAACATTAAATAATTCATTATTATTTGAAATAGGAAAATATACAATGATGATTGTAATTATTCTTTAGAAATTGAAGATGCATATCTGATTTAAAAAATAAGATCCCTAAAATAAATTCTTCATTAAATTAATCATTACAACTTATTAAAAATAGGAATAAAATTTCATGATAAAATGGAATATCAATCCTACATCATGGTATAACATAAAAAGATAATTACTAATAGTTAAATATTACATCTCTTATGACATGATCACCTACTAGAAAATATTTCATTTCTATTAATTAACATATAATAGTTAACTCTATATTCTCTAAGGAGTTGTTTATAATAGTTAACTCAATCCCATTACTAAATGAACTGAATATATATAACTGACCTGACCATATTTTATTTATAAACACAACATAAATTATCTATAATTCTATAGATATATAATACCATGGAAAATAATGTGAATAAATTATTATTTAACATAACAACCCTACGAATGATCAACACTCTCTTTTATCTTTACTAACCCCATAATGTTAAATTGATTCAATGAAAATATGATGAAATAATCAGATGACATTCAAAGAAAAAAATAGGTATTATTGGATCATAATCTCACAATATTCTAGTAAAAACAATAAGGTATGTTTCTATGGATGAAAAATAATTTTAAAACAAATTTTTTTACATTACACATAAAATAGAGACAAATATCCTTTCATGTGATAATATTTTTTTAAAAATTATATAATACTTGAACTAATGTATTTAATTCCAAATAAACATAGAAACATATAAATCATGCCTCAATGAATGTAATGTAGAATATGGCCAGACAATCCATTCATGTTATTTATGTTAATAGGGAACTTTATTTGGAATCTTTTTTAAAAGTCAATAAAAATACTTGCTGAAGAAATGTTTCATTAAAAATATTCCTTTTAATCCATTATAAATAATGTAAATTGTAATGAAAAATAAAAATCTGGCAACAATTTGCGAATATGTAAATTCTTACATAAAATAGTTTTGAAGGTATGGATGTCGAAGAAATCTTTGATAGACTAAAGAGGTAATATATTTGGGTTTTACTGAGAAAGCATATCATATAAAATTTTATGTAATGAATAGAGGAAATTGTAATAATTCATAAAATTTATATAAATAAATATTTAATAATAAAATAAAGGTTTTCTAAATTATTAGTCTCCAATAATTTCAAATAATTTAAATTATGCATCAAAAATAATGAAAAGAATGAAATTGGAATAGAAACCCCTTACGGATTTGGTAACATTAGATTAGAATGTCATTAAAAGTAGAAATATAATATGGCCTAATAAATATATGTAATGATATAAATTGAAATATCAAAAATCCATTATGGGTGGTATTTATATTATAGAGAATCTACCATTTATAAATATATATCACATCTTAAATGATTAATATTCATTACATAACATAACAATCCACACCATAATCACATAGGCTTAGTGCATTTAGAAACATGGTTATGTAAAAAATTATTTCATAAGTGAAATAGGTAATATCCCAATAATTTATTTATAACTATATCGCTTATTACTCATATCATACATGAAATACTTCTAAATAACATTGTGAAATGAAGCCTATGAAGTGGTGATCTCATATGCTCAGTAATGGTATACATGGGATATGAAATCATATCAAGAGAATAAGTGTATTATAACAGGACAATAACATTTGAAAACCTTGCATTTCATATCATATATCTTAAACACGAGTCATGAAATAAATCATGGAATTTTATAACACATTAAATACATATGTATCAAATAAAATAATCCATAATAATTTTACATCAGTATAAGACATAATTTAATGGAATATACATTACAATAGAAAATCATTTCCATATTAGTCATGGAATAATTCCATGTCTAAATAGGGTAATGGTTTCACTAGAAAACCCATTATTGTTTTCATGTTTCACTCCATAGACTATCATTGTTGACATAGTACCTTATTTAATTTGATTTACTACCCATTCAAATCATTTTTATATCAGGAGATTTAAATTTTTACACTGTGCCTTGGGGTGAAATACATGTACAACCTATCTTTAGTGATAACAGAACTCCTTCCATTTTTTATAATTTAACCACCATCCATTTTTATGACATAACCACCATCCTTGTTTATAACATGAGCTACATAGATTGTTATAATGTGACCACCATGTTTAGGTATATAGTTTAAATTTTCCTACAATCTAAACCATAAATATGTGTTTGAAAAGATCATAAAACAATCAAAATATTGTAATAAATCAATATAAATTGTCTTTATAAACATTTCATAACATCATTACCAATGTAATAGAAATATGATTTATAAAAATTTCACCATTTCATCATTTTATAGCTTGTGAAGATAGAATGGGTTTCATAGAATCATTTTCATCTTAAACATATATTATCTAGGGAAATAATATGGGTGGTATCCATATATTAAATAACAAGTAAATCATATGTGGAATAAATGGTTTTGTCATTTCATGAATTAAAAATATAATTTAAAATCAATAAAATATTATTGAGGGAGGGAACCATTCCATTTTCAAATCACATAACTATAATATAAATGATTCCAAATTATTATGGAAATAATTTTCATTGAAAAGAAAACATGAAAGCTGTAATTTAAGTTTAAAATTATATATTTTTCATGATTTTGAGAAATTTCATTCATGACGAGTACATTACAAAAAATAGATGTTTTAAACTATTATAAAAGTACTAAATTAAATATACGAACAGAATTTAACTTTTAAATAATTTTTTAAAATAAAAAAGTGGTAAAATTTATAATAGAACGTCTTATGAGAATTGTCAAAACTATATTTAAAACATTTTTTGATTACATAAATGTTCAAGAGAAATTATTTTTTATTGAAGAGCGAAATAACATTGATTTTACATAACAACATATTTTCATATTAATACGTACCTAAGGTGATAAAAATGAAATAAAAACGGGAATTTTTAAAAAATAAATATATGAAAATAAATATAATGATTTTTATGAGAGATATATCATAATATTTCATCATCTGAACATAAACACAAACAATATTGATAAATTTATGGATTATAATATAAAACCATTACCTATGTGATAAAATTTGAATCATAATTCCCAAGGAAGAAAGAACCAAATATGGATATGAAAATCTCTATAAAATTTATAACAATAATAACTACTATCATTGATGTGAAGTATATAAACAATGTAAATGAAAGAAGTTGTGAATGTGGCTTATGTCTTAATGAGGTAATAGTGAGATAAAAATGTCCTACCATAAGTCCATCTTACATTGTACGCATTGGGACATTATATATAATAAATATAAATTTCTATACATATATTTATAAAAAATAATCATATATTTCATCCATATATTATTTAATTTTAACATTTTATCACCCACGTTATAAAACTACATTTTCATAATCCTTATTTCAACTAATATCTGCTTCATTGTTTTATGTATGACCGTGTTTGGTAGTTTTTTCCCTTGTTTTTTGATCAAGGGTAAATCATTTATAGAATGTTAATCATGATATATGTCTCATATATATATATATATATTCATTGTATACATTTTTATAATAATTCCTATATGATAGAGATAGAAATATAACTTACACTTTTTATGAATGTGTTAGGATGTACATACAGACACACAATATATTCATTTACCATTTGATGGAAAGTGGATGAATAAAGTTTGTTTCATATTAATAATAATAAAATTTTGGAATATTTAGGATAATAATGTTATTATTTTATGAATAATATAATATATTATTGGTAGGTAAATTATAAATTCAAAAGAAAGTGATTGGTTATGGATATCACCTCTCTTTTAAAATAACTCGTGTAGATATCCTCTTAAGAGATTTAGGGTTGGTCTATTGGAATGAATAGTAAATATAGATTGTTTATAGTGGATTTTATAAGATACCTAGTTATATGTTGGTTGGGATAGAATGTAGAATGTTGTGTGCAGATGGTAAAGGAGGGGTGCACTTTTATAATTTAGGGGAGGGGAACTATTTGAATTTCCTAAAATATAAAATTAATATATATTATTTTAGATATCAAAATCACAAAAATAGATAATATTTTAATCATAGACTAGTATATTTAAAAATTATATTACGGAATAAAAATTTTTCCAAGTTTGGATCATATTTTTACCCTTAAATATTTCCCCCTTAATTAACCCTTTTTATAAATACAATTTTCTAAATGATTTCAACATTTTAAGGGATAATAATGTTACAATAAGATTAATAATGAAACATAAATGAACTATTTATTCATTTTAATGAATAATTGTTTTTATTAATTATATATTATTTAACAAAGTTCTATTTATTATATAATATCAATAACTTCATTTTGACACAACTAATCTCATTTAACTATAAATACATAAATACAACGTATGATTTTAATTAGAATTTAATAAAAACTCCAAATTATGTCATATGTATCTTAAATTTCTTAGAATATATGAATTAATTCATGTTATATGACTTATATATTTTAAAATTCATTAATTTTTTATTAATGGAATAAATATTGCACTACCATTACAAATGAATTTATGCTAAATATGTAATCATAAATATTATTATTTAATTTTTATCAATTAATTTAGTTCATTAATCTAAAAATATATATTCATATATCTTAGTAAATTTATTTTATCCCCATATGGATAAATAAGAGACTTTTAAAATTCAGAGAGTCCCATTTTTGTAACATTCATTTCATTAAATATTATACATGTAATTTTTTTTGGAAAGGTTCCTATTAAATTTTTTTTGATCCAATGGGTATAAGGGTCTAATTTCCATCATCCAATAATAATTATGATGAAAAGTTATTTCCTTATCACATAGTTCTAACCTATATTAACCTAATTTTCCTTTTAGTAATGTGATAAATTTTACCATAGTTACAATACAATATTGTCTAAAAATAATTGGTGAATGTTTAGAGAATATGAATGCACTAATTATAGATATGGAATACATTTCATCAAATTAAAAATCAATGATTCTCATAAGATAAATTTAAAATAAGTTTGGAATATGTGATGAAATCCACTTAAAGAAAGATATAATTTTATGCATAAAATCTAATTTATTCACATATTATTCCATGAAATATAATAGATGAATTATAAATTATTTCATTGATTATATAATATAATATGTTTGTTAAAATAAATAAAATATATATTTCAACTAAATTTATTATGTTACATAAACATTTCACTGAAAAAAAGCATTCTTAGGAATTATGATTTTAACATATAAAAAATGTTCTTATACTAAATTAGAAAAATAATTCTACAAAATATATTATTATTTTTGGTTGATATATTAGAACATATTTTACTTTGAAGTTATTTTAAAAACAATTAGGCTTTTTAAATTCTTAAAAAAATTCAAACTTCAATAAAGATTCAAATTTTCAATATTCAAATGAAAATCAATATTTTCATATAATTCAAAAAATAATAATCTTATGGTATTTATAATTTTATGATTTAAAAATATAGTATAATAAAATAATTTTTATAAATGTTACATTAATTAAGATAAATAGTTTCTCATAGTCTCAACCAAATAACTTTATGAAAAAAACTTTCTTTCTTGATATTAAAATGAATTTAATTAAAATTTAGTATTTATTTACAACTCATTTAGAAACATGTGTATATATATATATCATAATTTAGTTAATATTATTTTTACCAACCAATTTATCAGAATGTATAAAAATATCATATTAAATAACATTTTAATTGTATATTATTTTTTATTTAAGCACACTGATTTTTGTAACATATGTTATTGATGATAATAATTTTTTTTAATTTTTTTCATAATGAATCAGGGTTTAACATTATACCCCATATTAATACATTTTTCATCAAAAATTTTACTTATGATCTGTAATAATCGGTTAGATATTTGAATAATCTTTTGCTGATAATGCTCATTATAAAATGGATTAATAACCCATCCTCAAGAAAAAATTGTAATGGAAAATAAAAATATCAATTAAAATAAAACATATCTTGGATCTAAAATAAAATAAAATTGCCAAGAAGTGAAAAAAATGGATTGTAATGAAAAAAACACCGTAGGAATAATATAGAGTAATAGAGAACATGGTCAGGGGAATGTTTAAAAGAACCTATAAATATCTGATAGATGAAAATACATTTGATTCATTGGAAATGAAGGTAATAAGAAAAAATTGTTGTTACAATATCCTTTTTGGTATTTTTAGGGGCTTCTTCACCATCTAGACTAAAAAAGGAATTTATATTAAATGACTTATAAAATCTCATCCCATAATCATTTTCCAAAAAACACAATATTTCACAATAAGATTTGTATTCAAGATGTATTTTTTAAACGTGAACCACTAACATGAAATTTTAATGTATCACATCATAAAAATGGCATAATAATATATTAATAATATTATTATACCTTATCTGAATCTAAAATTATTAAAACATGATATTTATCAAAATTGTAAAACCAATATATGAAGAGATGCACAATTATCCACCCAAATATCAATAATAACTCACAATACTCAAAATGGATCATTTGATTAAAATCTAAAAATCTAAATTATTAAAATATTCCAAACTATGATTTAAGCCTATAGAAATTTTATTACATATTCTAACATGATAGTTTAAAATTTTTCTCTAAATAAAATCAATAACTCATAATGTTTTATACAAAAAATAAATGACCTACTCATACGATCAATTTAAACACCACATCCCAAAACTAAAATCTTATATGCTTCCAAATGATAATTCAACATTTATTATTAAAAAAATCAAATAATTTTCTATAATAACATAATAATATAAAATCAATCATCCAAATAATGGATATCTATAAGAAAAAATAAATATTTACAAAAATCAACACTATTAATTTCCACCACATCATTAAAAAAATAAATTTCATACTAACCAAGACATTATATATTCTTAATGGAAGGAATTGCACACTCATCACCATTCAATTGTGAGTTGAAGCCCCATTACCTAGCTATATATGATTAGATTTCATTTTTAATAAAACTATATTAATAAAATTATGGTAACATCTAATGAAATATGCTACTAATCTAAAAATTAAACCTTACTAATCAGTGATCATATAGTCTATAAATCACATAAATAACATTAAATAAATGAAAATTGAATTATCCCTTAGATAACTTTATATATTGATCCTAATGGTTTTATATACCTAATACCATTAAAACACCTACAAAAATTTCATCAGTTACATTAAATTCAAATCACTTAGAATCATAACACAGGAGTCTAATACATTAAAACAATATTTAGTCTTATTCTCACAACCCCATGATGGTGTCTACAACTCTAAAGTTAATCATGCATGATGAAAAATATTTATCAAAAAATTAACACAATCCACATATTTTCCATGATTATAATAACCATAACATCATCAAAATAATTCATTAATACTTATAAAGGTACAAATTAATCCTTTCACATCAATTAGTGGTACAACATAGTTACTTCCTTGGTTTATGAGTAATCTTTTAGAGTTGGGAATTGGCTATGATAATTCCCATATTACCAACACATGGGACATTGAAATATAAATTTTGTATTATGATTTACATTATTTTATTACATGGAACACTTTATTTTTCCTCATTAATTACATGATCTATGACCTTCATTTCCATAGAGAAAAAAATATCCCTATTACATTGAGACATTACCTTAAGGGATTATTTCCACATTATAGAAATATAGGAAGATGGATAATATTCTTTCTATTTTATTCATGAAACTCTATCATTCTATTATTAGGTTTGATTAAAACTCACCAATTTAGAGGTTTCTAATCATATAATAACAAAAATAACTATGAAAAATTATATGTATTGACATTTCTTCGGAAATTTTAGTTGGTATTAAATTAAGAAAATAATTCCATTGTCTATTAGTGTCCACCTCAATCCCTCTACTTACATCAACTGAATAAATGAAAAAGGTATATTGTGACAAATAATAGATTTAGTGAGGGATCATGAAAAATAATTTATAAGCGGTCTAATACACGACCCCTCATTTTCAGTCTATGACAACCTTGGATTTAATATGATTATTCATGAGCATTACTAAAACATTATTATCTTATCCCATACATAAAATTATCTCTTTAGTTAAAAATGATTCTTTCTTATCCATGTTTCCTATGGATACCAAATCATTATTCTCAGACTACCTATAATGCCTAATAATTTTCATTAAAAGATATAAAATCAAGATAAATTAATATTACATACATACTATAATGATCCCCCCATATTTTTATTGTTCTAGTGAAATTTTATTCATGGATACATAAGAAAGGGTTCATAAGTGAGGTACATAATATTCCATATAGTTATCTAGAACTATTACCCTTCTTAGGAATATCATACCTAATATTTATCGTCATAACATTTGGAAGGTAAAGCTAAGAAATGGTGATATCTGATGTTTGATAAGTGTAGACAATGAAGATAAAAACCTGACATGAATATAAGGGTATGAGAAGATGAGAATCATATATACAAATAAATCTTTTAATGTCATAGATTATAATCATGAGTCATGGAATAAAGCCTAGATTCTCATAAGACGTGAACCATAAAAAATAAACGAAAATTATCACATAGAGAATAAAATTTGTAAAATATATATTTTTGTGTAATAAATATAATAATTAAAAATCATTTCATTAGTTTTAATAGATTACTTAAAATTATATCAAATTTGAATGGGAAAACTCACCAATCCAACAAAGTAGTGATGGATCACTCCCAAGACTATCATAGTGGGAAATTTCATTTACTAAATATGGATCGCTCCTAATTCAGATCCTTCTTACCTCATGAGATATCAATAGTTACCCAATGAATCAGAGGGAGATATAGGTCCCATACATATTTTTTTAAAATTTTACCAACATTATGCGATATATTGTAACCACCAACCTTTTTCAATCTGTAACAATAATCCTTGGTAATTATGTGACCAACATAATTATTTATCACTTGAGCACCATCCTTATTTATATCTTAAACTGTATCACATATTGGAAAACATATATATATATGTGCCAAAAAATCATTAAAATTCATCATGTCTTATTCCATGAAACAAAATGGGTATCAAAACCTACTCTTCATATCATATCACATTGAAAATAAACTTGTTTCACAAACATTTCATCTACTCATCATAGTATAACCCATGGAAACGAATGGATTTAATAGACATCCTACCTTCATAAACACAAACCATCAAAATAAAAATTAGGTATGATATCATTAGATCAAATCTATATTATATAATAAGTAAAATCATGGGTTTTTTCTTTTGTTTAATTAAAAATACAATAAAAAATATTATTAAAACTATTATAATGAAAATAAAAATTATATTTTGAAATATATAAAATAAAATAAAAAATATACGAAAATTATGTAGGAAAATATTTAATATTAAATATACATATAATCCTTTAATAGAATCATAAATTTATTCAGTGGTTATAAAGGAGGGAAATTCGATAAATTTATTATAAGATAAAGGAAAATAAATTCATTTAAACTTTTCTATAAATGCAATGTTCATAAAAAAATAGAAGATTCAAATTTTATTATTTTTTTTTAAAAATAAAATATCTGAAAAAATTAATATAAAAAATTATAGTTCAATAAAAAAACATTCATCACAAAATATTTACAAAACATTCATATGGAAGAAAATGTCTTTTCAAATGAATAGAAAAATATATATGATTTTCATTAGAAATATATTTTTTGTATATATATTTCCAAAGGTAAGAAAAATGAAATTAGTAAATTTATTATGATGAAATAAATAAAAATATTATCATTAATATGTTTCATGAGGGATTGACCATAATATTTCATCATAAATACATAATTATAAATAAATATGATAAATAATATGATTGTAATATAAAAACCTTACCCATATGGTAACATTTGAATAATAATTACCATGAATGAAAGAACTATAAATTAATATCTACATAATACTATTATATATATGAATCATCATGAAATTAATTTAGAGGATATATATAAAAAATATAAAATAAAAAAGTGGTGAATGTGGAATGTGTTTTACATAAGTAAACGTTAGATGAAAATAACTTACCTTAGACCTAACTATCATTTTATGCATTGGAAGATATTTTA
Organism: Viscum album; assembly: GCA_963277665.1. NCBI lineage: Eukaryota > Viridiplantae > Streptophyta > Magnoliopsida > Santalales > Viscaceae > Viscum > Viscum album. The sequence continues at coordinate 1,427,893,718 of OY728147.1, read as the reverse complement.
TAATGAATATATTTTTATAATAAATATATTAAATAATCATAATAATATATATAATTCCATATGTTATTTTATTCTATCCTTTTATCACTAATTTTTAACATTTCATTATTATGATCATTATTCCGGGTGATATCTACGTCACTTTTTTTGATATTATCATGTTCATTACTTTTGGTAATTTTTTTACCATGGTTACCTAATATTCATAATATTAATATTGAATAAAATATAATATATATACATAATATACTTGTTTATATTAATTTTTAAAATAATGAGATAGAAAAACTAAATAAACTATTCAAGGAGATATTATGTTGTATACACACATGTGTGTTAATTTCAAATACTATTTGATGCAATGTGGGTAAATAAAGATGGTCCCATAACCATATTAAATTTCCATTATTTTAATGATAATAAATATACTATTATAGTATATATAAAATTTATTGGAGTGCAGAGATTAATCAAAAATAAATTAGTCTGTTAAGGTGAATACATCTTCTTTGAAATATTCTTTTGAATCCACATTTAAGGTCTTTTTCGGTGGGAATTTTTGCAATAACATTAAATATATCATGTGGATATGGATGTTTAGATCATTACATGGATTTATTTGGTTGAAATAGATAGATCAATGTGGTTTTTCAAAGAGAAACATGGTGTTGACTTTTATAGTTTATGGGAGGTGCATTATTAGAATATTTTAAAATATTAAATTAAAATAAAAAAATTATTTTAAAAAAATTATCCAAATTTATATTATTCTATTATAATATGGATATAATTCTAAATAATATCATAAAATAAAATAAAGACATGATTGGTTCCCATTTTTCCTTAGTTTTTAACCATATATTATCCCTTTAGACAAATACAATATTATTAATGCTTTATAAGTAAATAAGTGTTAATAATGTTACTATAAAATGGTAAAAGACCCATAAATGGAACATTCTTGGTTTATAGAACATTATAACATTAACTTTAAAAGATATAATACTTTTACTTTTTTATGTATTTTTAGATAACATTTTTTATTACATGATATCGTTAATGATATTTTTTATACCATTAATTTAAATTGAAAAAAAACTGATATAAATAAAAAGAGGTTTATGAATTAAACTATTTAAAACTTATATAAAATTTCATAAAAACCTAAAAACCAATTTTACATATTAATGAATTGTAATTATATCACTTTTTAAAATTGTGATGTTATTTATTTTATTCTTCAATTAATTGGATAAATATTGTAATAATATTTCATTATAATTTTACATAATTTCATAAAATATAAATAAATTAAAAAAATGCCATGAAAAAAACTTCATTAATTTAAATAAATATATTTATATTCCATCATATATAGATTATTTTCCTATATGAATATAAATTAGATATTTGAAATTAAAAGAGTTTCATTTTGTAACATTTGTTGCCTGAAATTTTATATAAGTCATATTTTGTGAAATGCTTCAATTTAAAAACTAAATTTGGAATGAAGTTAAAACTATATAATTACCTTTAACCTATAAATATTAGGTAGAAAAATTATGGTATTATCACTTAGTTTTACTATAGATTAAACAGATTTACCATTTACCATTGTTATAAATATTACCACAGTTACTATTAATATTGTCAAAAAATAAAATGGATCTATTTACCAAATCTGAAAATATTGATACCATAGATGGAGTTCATTTTACCATATATAATATATATATGTGTATGACATTAATTTTAAAATATATTCACAAAACACCATGGAAAAAACTTTTAAAAATTTAATGTTTTCATGTATAAAACTCGATATATTCTTGAAATATACCACATAAAATGATATAATAATGTCATAACATTTGATAGTTTATATAATATATAAAATAACAAAAAATAAATAAATATTAGGGTAAAATATTATTTATTAATATAATTTTATTTTTTTCACGTGAAAACACTTTTTTAAAAAATTAAAATATATGTATAAAATATTTATTACACTAAATTCAAAAATTAAATTGATTAAAATGACATTAATTGGATTTTTAATAAATATAAGAGAATTAATATTACTTTCATAAAAAATTAAAATTGAACATTTTATACACCTAAAACAGAAATATATTAAAAATTAGATTTTTTCAATATTCACTAGAAAATCAATATTTATAGATAATTTGGATAAAATAAACCTATGATAATTTAAATATAATGATTGAAAAATTATTTTATTTTTAAAAAATTTCTAAATTTTGTGGAAATTAATTATAATATTTTCTCAATGAATAATTTAAATTCAATTTAAAAAAAATATTTTTGAAGAACCAAATGACTTTAATAAAAATTGATGGATGATTTAATTTTTTTAATAAATTTATTTATATGACAAAAAGTATTTAGTCATGTTAATGAAAAACAATTTAAAATATATGTTATATTTATCTCATTTAATGATGTTTTAATTCTATATTTGGGATTTTTTTATACTCAGATTTGTAAGTAAAATATAAAATCAATGAAATAATATATTATTGATAAAATTTTTTCTTAAAATATTGGGGTGTTGCATAAATCATATAAATAAATCATGGTGAATTACATTAATCATTTATAAAGAAAATAAGATTAGTATAAATAAATTTATTATAAATATCATCTCATTGAATGTGATAATAAATCCATGTAGTGATTATGTTCACTTAAGTAAATATGCATAAAAAATTGAAATACACTTTATAAAAATTTAGAGAGAAATTGAAACATATTTTATATATTAAAAATTCAATCCCTTTGTTTTATAAATCAGTGAATAGAGATATAGCTATGAAACCCCTAATATAGACATTAGTCTTTCATTATATCCCATTACTTTCATATATAATAAATTAATAATAAATTATTAATTATTTAACAACATTTTTTGGATTAATGACTTATCAATAAAATCATTATTTCATTTCTTCAGATGAAATATTTAATTATGTTGACGTATATGTCCATGTTAGGTGTATTGATTATATTAGGTTCATAATATCAAAATGATTGTTATTGGTTGTAAATGGAAAACGTGTTCATTTTTTCCATCATATATATATTAATTATCAATATTTAATGATAATATTTATTTATTAAAAATGATATATAGTTTCTTCCTTGAATATATGTCACAAGAAAACATCATCTCATGATGAGGTAGTGTACGAGAACAAATGATTGTTGTTTTTAGTTTTCACTAGTTTGGAAATATAAAATTTAAATACAATATTATATTTTCAAAATAATTAAAATGTTAAACATTCATATAAATTTATTTAATTCATCCAAATGAATATACATGATATAAAGTACTGAAATTTGATTTATATCACAACATAGAAATGGTACTCCATATATACACACATGTGGGGATTTTTTCAATGATTAGAATGGTATGATGAATGCTGACATATTATATTTAAAAAACAATAATAACGTCGTTAATATTATATATACATATAAAATAAATCATAATAAATATATCTGATTAGATTTTGTGAGAAACAAAAGTCATGTATTTATGATGTGGTAGGCCATAATTTCACTCGAATGATAGATTTGTTTCCTATTTTATTGTCAAAAAAATTACAAATGTTTGTACCATAAAAAAATATTAACATATTGTGTATACCAATTCTGAATATTCTAATGGTTTATATATAATTGTAGAAGGTATAAGAATAATTCAAATTGAACAGCATGAGGAAGATGATTACAGATTAATGAAGGGACTTCCTTTAGATTTCACATTATGGAATACGTGGTTAGTATTTTAATAATTCTAAATATTGTAGAGTTTAGATAATTATGTATAAAAACATGTTTCTATAGAGGTAGGCCAAATTATGTATCTCATTAATTATGAGGAGGATATTAGTGGTGTTGTATCTTTAGAAATGGGGGTAGGGGTACTATTGGAATATCATAAATCATTAACTTTATATAAATTTACTTTAATTTTTATGTGGACTAATATTGATACATTAATTATATAGGATGGATATATGTTGAATTAATATCTTTTTAACAAAACTCACACATTTTTTTTCTTTTGTTTTCTCCCACATCTCTTAGTTTTTACCCCCATTAACAGTTTTTATAATTACCTCGATATCAATCATTTTCACTCCTTTAGAGTAAGTGAAAATACTATTTTCTAAAATGTGACTCAAAAGTGAAAAATATTGACATGGTGTACTATAAATCATTTAATTTTCTTATTATATTATTTTATTAATTTTAAATTAATTAATAATATTTTATTTCACATAAGATACAATTAATGTAATTTTTTTAGGATTATTCATTTAGTATAACATTAATGTCATAAATATTGTAATATAAACAAAATATAATTTTCAAAGCATTACTGATTTTCTATATTAATTTTTGAAAATTTGGTATCATAATTAGCCATCAATTTTTTTGAATAATAATGTTGCTAAAATCATTTACATGATTATTCTTCAATATTTAATAGCATATTGTACTCATTGTAAAGGAATTTCATGTAAGTATATAATAAATAATAATAATTATAAATATAATATTATAATTAAAAATATTCAATATGATCATTTATTATAATTCATAACATATTTAATACATGTCACAAATATTATAGAAATTGAAGATAAGATAGATTCCATTCATAATTTTACTTCATATAAAATAATATAAAGAAATTTATTATATAAAATTGGAACTAATATAAAATATAAAAAAAATATTGGATGTTTTTGTTTGAATTAAACTCATAAAATATAATATCTGATATTTTGTGGGATATTTTGAATCCTTATATCATAGTTTTAACCATTTTCATACTACTTTTCTCATACGACGTTGAAAACATTATTATGAGATAAAAAATATAGATAAACTTCTTAACAATATCAAACATTGTGAATATAAAAATTGAATCCACATTATCCATTTAATATCCTTTAAGTGTCATAAATAAATTTTAAACTAAACATATAAATTGTAGAGACCCGAAGCATAACGTACATGGACATTACATTACATTTGCGGAATACTTAGTACATAACAAAAAAAACACACACACAAGGATCTTAATAGTTTAGTGTCTTTGGAAACTCGGAATATAATCTTCTAATCATGGTGAATGATCTTCAAAATCTCCCATAAAGATCTTCCTTTTTATTTACCTAAAACCTTTCATTATATCCTGGGGAAAAGAAAACATAAAATGGTGAGCTCAAATGCTCAGTAAGGGTAAACAAAAGAAATATCAATCACATCATATACATAAGCACATAACTTTTGAAAATCTTAACCTGCAAAAGAGATCATAATTTAATAACATGGGGTAAATCATCGCAGTGAAATGTAATCACAATAATCATAACTTAAAACATGAAACTTTGTGGCATTCACACATAATCATAGAGAATCATTTCTTGTTAGTCAAGACTCATTGCCAAGACTATCTTAGTGGACAAAGTCCCTTTCTGAATCGAGTAACCCTCGTTTCAGTCCGGTTTCACTGAACCGGTATAAACTACCATTCCAGCCATGTCTATCTCATGAGATATAAAATTATTACCCAATGCATTGGAGGGAGATATAGGTCCCACCCATCTTATAATGAATCCTTTCTTATGTGTGCCACATAATCATAAATCATACATCATCGCATAACCCATGTAATAAAAATGGGATTCTTAAACAACATGACATCATAAAACAATTCATATAAGATAAAGGAATTCAGAAAAATGATTCCATCACAACATAATAAAATCCATGTAATAATAGGGATAAAAACAGAACCCTTTTATTATCTTAGATGGAAAATAATTTTGATAAAATACTTGAACTTCATTCTTGTGGAAAATATCCTTTCTACTTCAAAAACACATTTCCTTTCTTAACATGTCATACAATTTTAAACTAAAAGAAGTTGATTGAAAACAAACTTGAATACTTGTAAAGGAAGCTTCTTGGAAATAATTTTTTAGAAATCCATTCATTCCGTATAAGTTAAAAAAAACATTCTTCGTACTTTTGTCGGAAAAGTCAAAAAGCACCTCGTATGAAAAACGACAAAAGATTCCTTTCACATTCTTTACTAGAAACTCACCGAAGGGTAAAATTGGATTTTAAAAAAATTGTAGAATGATATAAATATTACATATTGAGGAAACATGGATGTGGATGATAAAATACACCCCAGTAAATACCAAAGTATAAACAATCTCGGATAAAAATGAGATTGTGATATTTCCCTTACCTTAGGTCTGATTTGCTTCGTATGTGTCCGAACCTCCTGTATAATGATTTAAATAATGTTATTGAATTATTACAGAATCATATTTATTGTTATGATATCATATATGGTTCACTTATGACATTATATTACCCGTTCTTTTATAAATTCCATGTTAAAGAAGCGTTTTGGGTAAAATCGTTTCATTTATCGTAGGTGTTTTGACTTGTTGTTCTTGACATTATTATTACTTATATCATGATTTACTTACTTACAGAATATAAAAGATGATTTATATATCATATATATTCAGTATATATATATATATATATAATAGATAGATAAATGAAATGAAAAACACTGTTCATGGAGACGGAAGTCCGTACATACGAATGATCACTGTTTTCCTTTACTTATTGTCTTGAATGGAAGTAAGTAGATGACATACATATACATATATACATAAATCCAGTAGCTTTATAATGTCATATATTTCATTATTATTTCTTATATATACTTTTTAATCATTCTTAAATGGTTAACATGGAGAATGAATCTCATCGCGTCGTGGAGACGGTAGTCCGTACGTACGCACGAGCGATGATATCGTTCCCATGGTCGTGGAATTGTGTTGAAGTGTTTGTATACTATTTCAGTATCAATATAACTTTATAATAATCATGTATAGTTGCTCATTAAATCATTATACCCATCCCATTAAGGTGGTGATGGAAAATAGATTACACCACGGCGTAGAAGACGGTATTCCGTACGTACGCACGCGCGGTGATTTCCTTTCTCCGTAGGATGGATAGAAGGTTAATTTGAGTTGTTTCATATTTATAATTACATATCAGTATGTAAGTAATACTGATGTTATTACTTTATAATGAAACAACTAAAGAAGAATAAGTTGAAGAAGAAAGAAATTGAAAAAGATCGGTAATGGATATTACCTCTTCTTTGAAACGCCTCTTTGAATCATTCACTTAGGGAAGTACGATTGGTCTTTGAAGAAGACCATAACCTCTAGGATTATTCTAGGGAAGTGGAGAAGATATTTTTGCAGGGGTTGGCAGAGCTTGAAGGCTCAAATTTGTGTGAGGAGGAGGGGGAGGAGGTGCCCTTTTATAAGGGAGGAGAGGGGCACCTTTGGAATTCTTAAAAATATTAATTTATAATAAATCTAACCCCACATAAAAACCTCCAAAAATGACTCATATTAAAATATTAGATAAGATAAGGTTGTAATATCATCAAACAATAGAATTTAGTCATGTTAGGAATTTATTTTAAACATTATCAACATGATTCATCTTTATTTAATCAATTTAATTTTATTTGTGGTAATAACATTCTAATTTTTAAATTATAACCAATAATTACTTATTTGTTGTGAATTGTCCATAATTGGATTCTTAATAAAAGTTTAGATCATATAAATTTAAATTTATAATTTTGAAATATTTTGTGATTTTTAATCAATTTTATAATATGTTTTTTTTATAAAATAACAATAGTGTCAATTTTGACACTATTCATTTATTTGAATTTAAATAAAATAAATACAGAAGATATGTTCAAAAAAAAGTTTTAATAGATTCATAAAATGTCATATTTATCTTAAAAATTATTGGAGCACATTAAATAGTTAATATAATATTTATTTTATTATTTTTGAAACCATTTATTTGGTTTATCTCTTAATAAAATAAATACTAAAATTTGTTTGTATAATTATTTAATATACTTATTTGTTGCATAAAAATTAAAAATAAAATCCTATGATGAAAATAAATATATTACCTTTCACAATAATACTTTTACTAGAATTTATCATCTTAAAATCACAATATTTAAATTGTTATATTTATTAAATTATGAAGGTGACAACTTTGGCATCATTTAAAATAAAATAATATAAGTGTCATAATCGCTTTTATAAGGCTCCAAATGGTCAAATATTAGACCATTGGATGATTATGGTTTAAATTTACATGGCCAATAAGTTTTGGTTAGGTATTTGTGCATTTTATGGTCACTATTAGTTTAATAAAAACAATATTCTTGATTTTTTACTAGATAAACAATTTCTGCATCACTATTGTGTCATACTTAATGATAATTATTTAATCCCTAAAAATTATAAATAAATTTATATCATGTAGACAATTCCATTAGCTTTCTGTAGACTATTCATTTTCGAAGTTTCATGAAGTTTATCACTAAATTAAAATTAATATACTTATAAGATTTAAGAGAGTGACATGTTGTCACTTTCTTTGGTTTTAATAATAATTTAGTTATTTTCATGGAAAAATGACCATTAAATGATTATAATCCGACCCTTAGGTGATATGGGTCGACTTTTAGTCATCCAATAGGATTTTTACATTTGTTAGGGTAATTTTAAAATATTATATTTACCCTTAATTACCTGATTTATCTTTAACTATGGTAAATAAAATTTACCGTAGTTACTATTCATAATTCCCAAAAATAAAAAGTAGCTTATTAACATAATTTGGACCCACTGATTCCAAATATGTAATCCATTTTTACAAATTCAATACACAAAATATGCAGAAATTAAATTAAAATTAATCCCGTTGTCGAAAGAAAACGGGTTTTTCTTTAAAACATTGCAAAAGATTGAATTGATTTAACCTAAGAATTCAAGGTAAAATCAATGATAATGACATAAATTATATTAAATGGTAAAAATATATTCTATTTATACTTCAAAACCATTCAATATTATAATTTAACAACATAAGATATTACGATGAAAAAAGTTGTTTTTAATTAAAATATAGCGTGTTTTTACTATTCATTAAAATATGAAAGTTATCGGAAAAATATCAAAACTTTATCTAATGTAAATTTTTATATCCTGATTCCAAAGAAGAATATTATTTTGTCAAATTGAACATATAAACATGTCAAAAACTATATTTAAAGTTGGTGTGCCATCAAAAGGCGGTAAAACTGCATTTTTTGAAAAAATACTTATTTTCCCCGAAAAATTTATTTTGTTCTTATACCATGTTCTAGAAATGTGTAAGATGAATAATAATGTTATAAAATCCAAAAGTTAGTTAATACTATTCATAGCGAATAGTTCATGACAATATTATAATAATATAACATTGTTTATTAAAACCCGATATTGCGTAAAACACACGCTATCGAGGAAGGTCGCGATTGCGTGTAATGCAAGCCAAGTCAGGGTTGCGTGTTGTGAAAGAATCTTTTGTTGTTTCGTATAACAGAATCCAACCATATTTCATTTATACATCTAATATATATATATATATATATATTCTCAATGTTGCGTAGAATATCTATTATCAAAATTATGTGTAACACGGTCCAAGAATAGTGTTGCGTATACTGCAAGCTAATACGGTGTTGCGTATAGCGCAGGGTAATCTTGGTGTAGAATACATCACAAGAAATTAATGAAATTAAAATAATATTTTTCATAAAATCACGGGGTGTTACATTCTACCCCCCTTAAAATGAATTTCTCCCTCGAAATTTGTCGGGGTTATAAATGGTTTACTATTTGAAAGTTTCTTTAATTGAAACCCACACCATAAAAAGGAATAAAAAAACTTGGCTTTAAAAACTAAAGTATGAAATGTAACGATTACCCAAATAAACTAATCACTGGGTTTCCACATAGGTGAAAATATGGATATGGAAGAGAAATCTAACCATCATGTTTTGATGGAGAGTGGTAGAGAACATGGCTATGGAAAATCCAGTAATCACAAATCCATAAATTTGTGACGATATAAGGTACCATCTGATTCATCAGGTATAAGATCACTAGGACAACATTTTTGGTTTTCAAGATCATTTCCCTAAAGTTGAAAATTTGAATTAGAATAAATACTTACTTTATTTTGGTACAATCTCACTGTTGTTCGTGCCTTGAACAATTCCCACTTCATCTCTTAAATAAATGAAGTTGAATTTGTTATTCGTGAAGTGTTATCAGATCATGTGATAGAATGACGGGTCATTTCATCTGTCTCAAACAAAAGGTAAGCAAAAGTTATTAAGTATACATAAGTCATTCTATAGTGAGATTAATCATATATGGTTCCTAAAATGGACTTATACTTCATATATCATACTACTTAATATAATAAAACTAGTTTTTACTAAACAGGGACTTCCTGTAGGCCAGTAGTAGGCGATAAAGGCCAGTCGCACTTCGGTTGTGGGTTCGATTCCCACAGCCTTGTCCGAAGTGATGGGATGTCACCCGTCCTGCAGGTTGTCCTTTTTCTAAAACTATATTACTATAACATCCCATCAATAATATCGAGAAAACTTATATCCTTATACAATACTAACTTATATCCAACATAATCCATTCCAATCTTCAGGCTTATCCATAATACTGCAGTCCACTCACATAACATAGTGAAAATGTTTACCAGAGATTTAACACCATCGTCGATCCCCATATATCATAATATATGTTTAGTTGGTCACATTCAAAGTCCTTAATCATGTATTTTCTTGAATACCTTAGTGAAAACATGAATGCTGTTAAAAGTTAACACTTTCCACATACCAAAATCCTCAAAATTCTATATACTCAAACCATGATATCACTTAGTCCTTATATCAATCATGAGCTCATGAATACTGTTAAACATTTCATTTTCTCATTTTCCCTTCGTTATGTGCATATCATCTTATTTCCAAAAATATCTCAATCACTTTGAAAACCACATTAGACCAATACATATATATTTCCATACACCATAAAAGTACCTCAACAACATTATTCTTGAATACCAATACATAAACACTTCAGTCCATCCACTTCAATGATTGTCCTGGAAGAAGTACTTCCTTGATTTAGAAGTAACTTTTTAGGTCAGGGCATTGAGTTGGGTAATGCCCATGTTCTCCACAAATAAGACATTAAACTCCATAACAGTCTGTCACTCTATGGCCCTTTTCTCCACACAGATAACATCGGTCCTTCCATTTGAGGTATTCCTCAAGGTTCTTCTTCCCTTCTTTAGAAATCTCAATCTTCCTTTCTTTATGCTCCTCAACATGCGAACATGCATAATAGTTTATCTTCCTCTTCTTTGATGAATTAGGCATACCACTAAATTTCACCTTGTTAATCATATATCGCGATGACTGATTTTTCATAATCACAAGATCTTTCTCTCTAGGAATTACACAATTGTTTTGCTCATAGTCACCAAATTTTCCATTGGATTCAATGTTAACTGAATTCCTTCTGGTTCCCTCCATTAACTAAAACACAAAAAGAATCTTGTGAGAGGCAAAAATCATGCTAGAGAAAACAACATAATAAAGGGGGAGTACCTTCAATATCTAACATCTTAGGTTAAATTCTAAGATCGTTACCGTAGTTCTAGGACTATATCCTATATGTATACTTATCCTTAGGGACATCCCTAGACATACCTTAGAAATTTCTCTAGGGATCTCACTAACGTTCTCACATCCTAGTTTCCAAAGGTTGACTAAACCTTTCCTCTGATACCTACTGTAGAGACCCGAAGCATAACGTACATGGACATTACATTACATTTGCGGAATACTTAGTACATAACAAAAAAAACACACACACAAGGATCGTAATAGTTTAGTGTCTTTGGAAACTCGGAATATAATCTTCTAATCGTGGTGAATGATCTTCAAAATCCCCCATAAAGATCTTCATTTTTTTACCTAAAACCTTTTTTTATATCCTGGGGAAAAGAAAACATAAAAGGGTGAGCTCAAATGCTCAGTAAGGGTAAACAAAAGAAATATCAATCACATCATATACATAAGCACATAACTTTCGAAAATCTTAACCTGCAAAAGGGATCATAATTTCATAACATGGGGTAAATCATGGCAGTGAAATGTAATCACAATAATCATAACTTAAAACATGAAACTTTGTGGCATTCACACATAATCATAGAGAATCATTTCTTGTTAGTCAAGACTCATTGCCAATACTATCTTAGTGGACAATGTCCCTTTCTGAATCAAGTAACCCTCGTTTCAGTCCTGTTTCACTGAACTGGTATAACCTACCATTCCAGCCATGTCTATCTCATAAGATATAAAATCTTTACCCAATGCATTGGAGGGAGATATAGGTCCCACCAATCTTATAATGAATCCTTTCTTATGTGTGCCACATAATCATAAATCATACATCATCGCATAACCCATGTAATAAAAATGGGATTCTTAAACAACATGACATCATAAAACAATTCATATAAGATAAAGGAATTCATAAAAATGTTTCCATCACAACATAATCAAATCCATGTAATAATAGGGATAAAAACAGAACCCTTTTATTATCTTAGATGGAAAATAATTTTGATAAAATACTTGAACTTCATTCTTGAGGAAAATATCCTTTCTACTTCAAAAACACTTTTCCTTTCTTAACATGTCATACAATTTTAAACTAAAAGATGTTGATTGAAAATAAACTTGAATACTTGTAAAGGAAGCTTCTTGGAAATAATTTTTTACAAATCCATTCATGTCGTATAAGTTAAAAAAAACATTCTTCGTACTTTTGTCGGAAAAGTCAAAAAGCACCTCGTATGAAAAACGACAAAAGATTCCTTTCATATTCGTTACTAAAAACTCACCGAAGGGTAAAATTGGATTTTAAAAAAATTTTAGAATGATATAAATATTAAATATTGAGGAAACATGGATGTGGATGATAAAATACACCCCATTAAATACCAAAGTATAAACAATCTCAGATAAAAATGAGATTGTGATATTTCCCTTACCTTAGGTCTGATTTGCTTCGTATGTGTCCCAACCTCCTGTATAATGATTTAAATAATGTTATTGACTTATTAAAGAATCATATTCATTGTTATGATATCATATATGGTTCACTTATGACATTATATTAACCGTTATTTTGTAAATTCCATGTTAAAGAAGCGTTTTGGGTAAAATCGTTTCATTTATCTTAGGTGTTTTGACTTGTTGTTCTTGACATTATTATTACTTATATCATGATTTACTTACTTCCAGAATATAAAATATGATTTATATATCATATATATTCATTATATATATATATATATATATAATAGATATATAAATGAAATGAAAAACACCGTTCATGGAGACGGTAGTCCGTACGTACGCATGAACGCTGTTTTCCTTTCCTTATTGTCTTGAATGGAAGTAAGTAGATGACAAACATATACATATATACATAAATCCAGTAGCTTTATAATGTCATATATTTCATTATTATTTCTTATATATACTTTGTAATCATTCTTAAATGGTTAACATGGAGAATGAATCTCATCGCGTCGTGGAGACGGTAGTCCGTACGTACGCACGAGCGATGATATCGTTCCCATGGTCGTGGAATTGTGTTGAAGTGTTTGTATAATATTTAAGTATCAATATAACTTTATAATAATCATGTATAGTTTCTCATTACATCATTATACCCATCCAATTAAGGTGGTGACGGAAAATAGATTACACCACGGCGTAGAAGACGGTATTCCGTACGTACGCACGCGCGGTGATTTCCTTTCTCCGTAGGATGGATAGAACGTTAATTTGAGTTGTTTCATATTTATAATAACATATCGGTATGTAAGTAATACTGATGTTATTACTTTATAATTAAACAACTAAAGAAGAATAAGTTGAAGAAGAAAGAAATTGAAAAAGATCGGTAATGGATATTACCTCTTCTTAGAAACGCCTCTTTGAATCCTTCACTTAGGGAAGTACGATTGGTCTTTGAAGAAGACCAGAACCTCTAGGATTATTCTAGGGAAGTGGAGAAGAGATTTTGGCAGGGGTTGTCAGAGCATGAAGGCTCAAATTTGTGTGAGGAGGAGGGGGAGGAGGTGCCCTTTTATAAGGGAGGAGAGGGGCACCTTTGGAATTCTTAAAAATATTAATTTATAATAAATCTAACCCCACATAAAAACCGCCAAAAATGACTCATATTCTAATATTAGATAATATAAGGTTGTAATAGCATCAAAAAATAGAATTTAGACATGTTAGGAATTTATTTTAAACATTATCAACATGATTTATCCTTATTTAATCAATTTAATTTTATTTGTGGTAATAACATTCTAATTTTTAAATTATAACCAATAATTACTTATTTGTTGTGAATTGTCCATAATTGGATTCTTAATAACATTTTAGATCATATAAATCTAAATTTATAATTTTGAAATATTTTGTGATTTTTAATCAATTTTATAATATGTTTTTTTATAAAATAACAATAGTGTCAATTTTGACACTATTCATTTATTTGAATTTAAATAAAATAAATACAGAATATATGTTCAAACTAAAAGTTTTAATAGATTCATAAAATGTCATATTTATCTTAAAAATTATTGGATCACATTAAATAGTTCATATAATATTTATTTTATTATTTTTGAAACCATTTATTTGGTTTATCTCTTAATAAAATAAATACTACAATATTTTTGTATAACTATTTAATATACTTATTTTTTGCATAAAAATTAAAAATAAAATCCTATGATGAAAATAAATCTATTACCTTTCAGAATAATACTTTTACTCGAATTTATCATCTTAAAATCACAATATTTAAATTGTTATATTTATTAAATTATGAAGGTGACAACTTTGGCATCACTTAAAATAAAATAATATAAGTGTCATAATCGCTTTTATAAGGATCCAAATGGTCAAATATTCGACCATTGGATGCTTATGGTTTACATTTACATGGCCAATAAGTTTTGGTTAGGTATTTGTACATTTTATGGTCACTATTAGTTTAATAAAAACAATAATCTTGATGTTTCACTAGATAAACAATTTCTGCATCACTATTGTGTCATACTTAATGATAATTATTTAATCCCTAAAAATTATAAATAAATTTATATCATGTAGAAAATTTCATTAGCTTTCTGGAGACTATTCATGTTCGAAGTTTAATGAAGTTTATCAATAAATTAAAATTAATATACTTATAAGATTTAAGAGAGTGACATGTTGTCACTTTCTTTGGTTTTAATAATAATTAAGTTATTTTCATGGAAAAATGTCCATTAAATGATTCTAATCCTACCCTTAGGTGATTTGGGTCGACTTTTAGTCATCCAATAGGATTTTTACATTTGTTAGGGTAATTTTAAAATATTATATTTACCCTTAATTACCTGATTTACCTTTAACTTTGGTAAATAAAATTTACCGTAGTTACTATTCATAAATCCCAAAAATAAAAAGTAGCTTATTAACATAATTTGGACCCACTGATTCCAAATATGGAATCCATTTTTCCAAATTCAATACACAAAATATGCAGAAATTAAATTAAAATTAATCCCGTTGTCGAAAGAAAACGTGTTTTTCTTTAAAACATTGCAAAAGATTGAATTGATTTAACCTACGAATTCAAGGTAAAATAAATGCTAATGACATACATTATATTAAATGGTAAAAATATATTCTATTTATACTTTAAAACCATTCAATATTATAATTTAACCACATAAGATATTACGATGATAAAAGTTGTTTTTAATTAAAATATAGCGTGTTTTTACTATTCATTAAAATATGAAAGTTATCGGAAAAATATCAAAACTTTATCTAATGTAAATTTTTATATCCTTATTAAAAAGAAGAATATTATTTTGTCAAATTTAACATATAAGCATGTCAAAAATTATATTTAATGTGGGTGCACCATCAAAAGGCGGTAAAAATGCATTTTTTGAAAAAAATACTTATTTTACCCGAAAAATTTATTTTGTTCTTATACCATGTTCTAGAAATGTGTAAGATGAATAATAATGTTATAAAATTCAAAATTTAGTTAATACTATTCATAACGGCTAGTTCATGACAATATTATAATAATATAACATTGTTTATTAAAACCCGATATTGCGTAAAACACACGCTATCGAGGAAGGTCGCGATTGCGTGTAATGCAAGCCAAGTCAGGGTTGCATGTTGTGAAAGAATCCTTCGTTGTTTCGTATAACAGAATCCAACCATATTTCATTTATACATCTAATATATATATATATATTCTCAATGTTGCGTAGAATAACTATTATCAAAATTATATGTAACACGGTCCAAGAATAGTGTTGCGTATAGCGCAGGGTAATCTTGGTGTAGAATACAACACAAGACATTAATGAAATTAAAATAATATTTTTCATAAAATCTCGGGGTGTTACATAAATTATATTAAAATTTTAATTATACAGAAGTACATTTTTATTTATAATAATGTTTTCTAATAAATTAATAATGATTATTACTTAAATTACATTAATTGTATTAATATTTTTATAAAAATCATTTTTTTCATTTTAAAATCAATTGAATTTTTTTTAACATTATAATAACATTAAAGGAAAATAATGTTTTGTGAAAAAATAGTTATATTTTTAATATTTATTTAAAAATTTATATTTCAAGAGAATTCACAATATTTCAAACTTTGATAGTATTTATATGATAATTTATGATATAATGAAGATGTAATCTGATAATAATTCAAAACATTTCATGATTTTAATTATAATATTAACTGATAAAAATCAATGAAGACCATTTTAGATGAAAATTAATTTTTTGATTCATAAAATGAATTTAATAAAATTTGAATTACCATATCTTATGAATTAATCAATAATTTTTTATTGTGCTCTACCACTCTATTTATTCTTATTCTGTATCATGATTACTCTTATTCAAATCCACTAATTCATAAACTAGATTAAAATAGCCATATTGAAATATGAATATTTTTGTCGTCACCAAAGAAACTTTTTTATGAGTTTTTCAAACAAACATAGTATGCGTTTTATAAGAGAATGTATTATATTCTAATATCTAAAATAAATTGAATCTACGTAATTTTATCTTGACCTATTCAATTCAATATTTTAATATTAGGAAACCCCCTAATTAGATACCCAGATCATAAAAATTATTAATAAATTTCCATTTAAAAAATATTTAATACGAAATATAAAGATAACCATGAATAACCCATAAGTGGTTTAACTAATAGGTTAAAAATTATGGTATGTGAAATACATAAATAGAGGTGAAAATTAATGATAAAAATAATTTTTAGGGTTGATATATTATTTAATCATGATAATATAATTGGCTATAGTATTGTTAAATAATAATAGAGATGTTAGACCATAAAATCATAAAAACAATATTAAAAATAATAATAATTTATAAAGCATTAGATTATTTTTCATTGAATGATTATTGTAAAATTTAATTATATATAATTTATGAAATAAAAATACACTGATTATTCATTTTTTACATATATTTTATCAAACTTCCATTGATATCTCATTCTATATTATAAGTATGTGTATCAACATTGAATATTTCTTATGACTAACAGTCAATGTTTAATAGATAATAGGATCTATTAAATAACATAAATATAATCCTATAATATTTTGTAAAATCAAGATAGTTAGTACAAGCTAAGATAATACAAAAAGAAAAGAAAAAACCATCATGTTGATAAATTATATATTTGACATTAAAACATCTATAGAAACACAATAGTATAAACATATATCTATCAAAAGATAAATATCCTGATGTCCAAATTAACCTAAATAATATGCACATTAAATGATGATTTAAACACAAAGTTAACCAGATACCTTTAAGATTAAATCCTAAAAAAATTAATATCATTATTCTAATATAATCATTTATATTATACCTAAGAGTAACATATCAACTACCCTATAAAATATCTACCATTATATGATTATTCCCATTAAAATCGCATTACTTCAAACCCAGAACGGGGCATCTATGAATTCTAATGTAGGATCAATCTTACAATTAATATCTCATGATTTCATTCATAACTATTATGTTAAACTCACATAAAAATAACCTTATCACAAAATTTATCTAAATCTGTTTCAGAAACAAACTATAAAAACAATGAACCCATAAACTTGAATCCCTTGGTAATAAAATATTTAAATTTATGGATTTGATATTAATAAACACAACGTAATATTATCCATAAAAAATTACTATAATAATTAAAAAATTATTTCATCACTGATATATTATAAGAACCTCATGAATTAGAGTTCTAATAAAATGGGAAAAAAATCTTTCATAACATTTTTATTCTCTCTTAGTTATAATTTTTTCCCTCTATACAAACTTTTCAATGTTCCATATTTACTCTCCATCATCTCCAAAATGAATCCATTCTATACATATCACATATAACATATGATTTTTATAACATAGGTAATTAAATATAAATTATTAATATCATACTATTAATTATATGAATTAATAATTAGAAATATTCAATGACAACAAGTTACAAATTTGGGTATGATATCATTTTCAATGAGAATGTTCATAATAAAACAGAATTAATTCCCATAAAAACTAGAAACATAAAGAATCATAAATATAATAAACCATAAAAAAGATAAAAGGCATGAGAGACAATAATAATGATCCACGTGAGAATAAATACAAATCAAATGGAACATTATATCACATTTATATAATAAATAAATATTTATTGTGAAATAAAACATATTAAACTCATCATAAAAGCCCATAAATAGGATAATTCTACCTCTCTCTTAAGATTTTATGACTATAGTTAACCCTCTTGTCTCTATGGATTTACTCATATTCAAGAAACCATGTAATATCATAGGAGTAACTTATATAGTTATCTTTTCATCATATAGTAGTATCGTAGAATAATAATTTTCATAACTTTACCTAGTAAATTAATGGGCTATAACATTCCCAGCCATCCCTAGATATTAAAGAAACCTCCCACCAATCATTTATACATTTTAATCTATAAATGAATGAAAAACATTTATAATCATTGAATTTTAAAAACAATGCCTATTAAAACAATCACCATTCTATTGTCTCATGATCAACCCGTAGAATGTAATCATGTTTGCTTCAAAGTATAATAAAAACTAATAATCAATATTGTGAAAATATAAGGATCGTATCGTTGGAATGTAACGCATTAATAGTATATAACAAAACAAGGGATGCTTCCATTGATTAAAAATACATTCCAAATCAGAATGATAAAATTTATTTAAAACATTAAAAAAATTAATTTTATGTTAGTAATATTATAATATTATTTCAATAATATATCAAAAAATATTTTATTTCCAATTTTTCTTAGAAAATTTTAATGTAATTTTTAATGAAAATAATGTTCATGATGGTGGGAAAATATTTTTATACCACATATATAAAAATGTACCATTCTTTTCACACTTTTATTGAAATTAAAAATATCATTTTTGAAAAATAAATTCATTAAAATGATTTCTTTTTATCAATTTCATAAAATTTAAATGTTAATGAAGAAAATTATGTTTTCAGTATTTTAATAATTTAAAAAAACATATATAATTATTTTAAAAAGTAGAAATTTGGAATAAAATGTTGTTAAGGAAAGTGGAAATTAGGTTTGATTTTCATAAATCAAGATTCAATCATTAATTTTAAGTACTAAAGAGTGTAAAATGGTAATAATACATAAATATTCAATTAATATCTAGTAGAGAAGACAATAGATGACTTTTATATGATAATATTAATATAATTTCCCTTAATATAAATTTTTTAGATAAAATGATAATGTCAAATTAAATTGTAATAAAAACCCCATGTCACTTCTTTAATATTTTGTTAAAACTCATTTAAATAAATAAAAATATATGAAAATGTAAATAAAATGAATTATATGAAGTAATATGTTATAATTTTTTCATTTGGTATTAATTTCACTATGTAAAGAATAAATTGTGAATGAAAAAAATCATTGTGAATAAAACATAATTGATAAGAAGAACCGTACAAAGACAATAACATTTAAAATTAAAAAATTTGAAGACCTGATTGTGTAAATATATTAAAATCCATATAAAACAATTGGAAATATAATATATAGTGGTGGGAGTGAGTAACTCAAAAGGGGTGTGATTTGATTTATGAATTGAAATATATATTAAAATTATTAAATTAAATCCCCTATATTAATTAAAAATCATGTTAACCAAAACAGTATAACGATATAATTTTTATCTTGCATATAATTTCAAAATGAATGATTATGGGTCAGTTATATTAATTGTTAAAATTAGTAAATCATTTCAAATTAAATTACATAATCAATTCCATTATATAAAAACATGTTAAGCCTAACTATCAAATTAAAGGGGTTTTTACATATTGAAAAAAAAATATAGTTTTAGATTTGAATCATATAAAAAATAATAACACAACAACTAATAAAATTCGGGTTTTTATTTAATCTGATATATAATCCCCTCATAGTTGAAATAACCTGCTATAAAGATGATTTTGAAACTATTAATTTGATCCAAAACATTAATTGGGTTTTAAAAACAATATAAAACAACTTTTCCAGGCTCAATTCCTCATCCAAAGATATATATCAAAAAATATATATGATGTCAAGGGAGTATCCCAAAATTGTATTGGTTATATAATTAGATAAATAAGAGTGTGTGTGTTGAGAAAAAATCAGTTAATTCCTAAGGGAGTTTTTGTACAATTAAATATAGAAATATTAAACAACTATCAAATGTAATGCATAGTATTATGAGAAAACATATTTATAGCTATGAAAATATGATGCATCTCAGTCTGAAATTCATCAAATGCACATGGGTCATCGTATATGACTTGGTGAGGATCTAAAAAAATTCTCTAAATATATAGAAAAAAAAGAGTTAAAAGCTTCACTTTTCTAAATATACATATTTTTAAAAAATTCAACATTGATCTCAAGATTTAGTGTATGAGTAGTTATTTTACGTCTATATATTCCACAAGTTAAAAAACACAAATATTTATATGTATTAATGCATTCATCTATCTTCTTCACACAAGGATGTTCTTTTTAATATATACCGAATAAGACCAATTATACATTGATGAATAATAATAATTAAATCCTAGATCTGTGTAAAATGAAAAAAAAATCATAAATCATTTCAATCCCTATTTAATTCATTTATAGAGTAGTTTAGGGATAATGATTCAAAAAATAATGTTGGCTTGTTTACTGTTAATTCCATGATCTAGCTGTCAGATAAATTAAATTATAATGAAGGAAAAAATAGTAATGGAATCATACTAGTAATGGATCAATTTTGATTTCACCATTTACTATTAGTAAATTATGCTAATTATAGAACAAACTAGAAGAAATATATATTGTGTTAAAATTGGATAGGAAGTATAACATTTTTAGTGGCAGCACATGTATAATGGTAGTATAAGTCTGGAGGTAGCACATGTCTGGCGGTAAAACTTAATTGGAAGTTAAAATGTTATTGTAGTAGAAAACGTATTGATATCACACCTAGAGGTAAGAAAATATGGCTATATTAAATCAACCAATATCACATACAATAGTAGAAAATATGTGGTTGCAAATCCCGTGGATGTAAAGTTATAAACTAATGGGTGATATTCAAAAATAATGTTAGATCTATACTTATATAATTATCATTACAGTATGACATAATATCATAAAATAGTAACACAATTATAAGTAGAATAAATTTGATTTTTTGTTAAAAAAAATAAAGAGGTTCCAAAAATATCCACTATTATGATGAACAGAAATAATTAGATTTCATAACAAATATATAAAAATAATATAAACAAAAGTATATGAATTTGAAAATAAATAGTCTTCATCAAATTTTAAAATATCAAAATACTAATTTGGGATTTTCTTATTAAATTTGGAAAGATATGTACAAACTTAAATTTAAAGAAAAACATTAATGATAACTGTCATGCATACTATGTCCCCCCTCTTGGGATTATCTAAAAGTGAATTATTGAAAAGTCATGAAATGAAATAAAGAATAGAAGGTGCATATGATCAAATGTATTATTCAAAATATTATACCCTATAAATAAATATAGGATAAAAATTCCTTATTGAAGAATAATCTATGGGAGAATCACTCTCAACTCGATGGGATGAGGGATTAACTATGTCATTATATTTTCTAGGGAAAATAAACACATATTTAGAAGCTGATGGAGTATATGTAATTTGAGGACGATTATAGATAACTAATGGTATGAGATATTTATCATCCTTAGATGGGAAAAAATAGAGAAATGAATCTAATTTGACAAAAGAGAATATGTTGTTGCACCAGTAAGTACAGTCATATAAATGATTTATAGATCAAACATTGTTATTCCACATACATACAAAAATGGCTTGGTCGTGTTAAGGAATCCATGATAATGTCCCCACATATCTCTATAACATTATTGATTTCCTCTTTCTCTTTAATAAATAACTTGAGAAGAGGGAATAATTATTTATGTTGGTACACCTATTATTTGAAGGCCTGTGTCGTAAGAAGAATCATTTATTTATCGACAAGAAGATTAAAATGGTAATTTACCTCATTTTTTTTATATATTCTTGATTTTTATTACATGATTTCTATAATGATAGTTTTTCTATCACATCAATCATCATTCAAAAATTCCTGAACCATTATATATATATATATACTCACCATGATATTTGATATGATGAAAGTCCAAGGAATGAGATGTAGTAAATTCACACATGAGGGCATGAAAATCCACTCGTACAATGTCTCTGATCATCTCACCATTAGTAGAGGATACAAGTGTTGGAAAAGTGGATAGAGAAGAAACTGTAGGCCATTGGGATTCCATCCTCTATAAAAGATATTCCCAACCAATAGAAAAACTAATTCATGTATCCTCTATAATAGTGTTCCTGGATTATGTCTCATTAGATAATCTATTATTTTCTATATCAGTTTCTGGAATTTTAAAAATCATCATCGGCTGAATATGGATGATTACATTCTAAAGGATATGTCTCATATCGACTTCACTGATCAGAGTAACTATTGGAGTTTGATATCAAAAAACCTCAATAAAATAAATCATTCTCTCTATGAAGGATTCCAAATCAACCTTATATGTATAACATTATGGTATAGAATGTATAGGAATAAGATACAAAATATTATCTAGAATAGATTGAGTGTCTTCTTTATTCTCTAGAAGAACTAAAGGAACGTAAGATGTGAAGGCCTTAAAGCTACCATATTCATCAATTCATTCAATATGAGTTCCCTTAGAACATATTCTTGAAAACGATATAACAAGTCCTCCATTAATAGTTGGACTATTATGATCATCATCACTATCACCATCTCCATCTAACTTAGGATAAGTAATTACAAGGAACATGTCATGAGGTGGTAACTCCACCTTATATGTAGATTCATCCTCAGTTTTGGAAGAAGTCATAGCATTATAAACTAACTACTATATAGAATTACCTATGGACTCATCCACCTCAAAATATTCCCTCAGCCCACCTCTAAAAGTGGCCACATCATAAGGAGGATAAAAAAACTATCTCTCCACATACACAGAAGAAATTTAATTAATAAGAGATAGTTATGAGTATTCTCTCTCAAAAAAATCATCATCAACATTATGACCTTATGATTCATGATGTAAATCACTATTTCCACTATCGAAACCATATTTAGAACCATAAAACACTTCCACAACATTCTTGAGAGGATTTAAAAAATATCTAATTTTTTTATATCCAGATATTTCATGCTTATCTTATTCTCATTCACTTAATAGAATATCTCCAATAGATAATCAAGTAGGTGGAAATGTAGATCCATAAAATAAAATTAGTAATTTTTAAATCTTAAGATCACATACCTATTTAATAAAAATATCCCCTTCCTCTTCTACATTATCATCATCTTATATTTCATCATATTATTAAAAAATAATTTAATCATTCTCTAAGAAAGGGTTAAAAACATTCATCATTCATGTAAGTTGATCCATAGGATAAAATCTTGATTAATATTGTCATTATCCACCACCTATTTATTCATCCATGGAATTTAGCTGACATTCATTAATTTATACATAATTTTTATCCAAAAAAAGCCCCCATGGTTTACCTCTAATTCCACTTTCATGTCAACTTACACCATAGAGTCAAGAATTGATGGGACACGTATAGGTAAAAGTAGAATGGTTTACATGCATGTGGTACTACTCATATCTATTATATGTACCATGTGATATATAACTTGATTGAGTATATCCCATTTTTTATATGTAGTAAAATAAAATCATCATGATATGTCGTTGTAATTAAATCCCCTTTCTTGGTTCATAGAATATACTTGTTGAATTTTAATAAGAGACTAAACTCACAATTGATTTTATTTGCATTCATCCTTCTAACTATACCATTTCCATGGTTGGGGAAGTAGGGGCAGACTCAAATTCCCCCATGCATAGTGCCTCAATGTGACCCTGACCATACTGCCCATGCAAACAGGATTGAGGATTCAACATACGGAGAGAGGCTAGAATCTTTGTAACCAAATCCAACGGAGCAGCGGAACAATCCCCAGAACCCAGCTTATATTACCCTATCTCCTCCACAGGTCATCCTACAAGCCGCTCCACGAGCATCTAGGCATGCTTATCACGTTGAAGAACCTGACAACGCACTGGTAGTCAGGAATCCTTGTCATGACTAGAAACCTGCCCAGATTATCCTATTGTGGTGCCCATTTCCCGTCTCTTGGCATTGGAAACACAATAGTTGGCCAACCCCATGATGGAAATCCATATTCGATATTGGTGAAAGATATGCTAGCACCCTCGGGTTTCAGAAATCCCACCTTCTCTCCCTTTAATGGGACAATTGACCTATTGCAGCATCTTTCCCAATTCATTTTAATGTGTAAACCCATGCTGGGAATATCGGCTCATCAAGATGCTTCCAAACTCCGATGCATCATACCGACATTGGAAGGGCCTGTATTTGTCTGGTACAACCATCATCCCATCGGATCAGTAGCTGGATGGGAAGATCATAGAAGGAAATTTAGTTACCAGTTTTGTTCCACCACTTAAAAGATTTTTATTTGGACCTTTTTAAATTCAAGAAGAGTCCTGATTAGCACATCACAGACATTTTCATCTGGTGGAAAGGGATTACAAAATCCTTTGACATGCCACTAACATACGAGTTACTGATGATAATGTGTGTATGGAATGTCATGACTGAACTGGTCCCCTATATATTCACTGAGAACTACCCCAGGGGATCTTGAGAGTTCCTTGATAAGGACTAGTGCCTAGATAAAGCCATACAATTGGACAAACAGGAACAGAAATTGCCTCCTATGATTCATGCAAGAAGAGCCATAAAGCATAATCCTGCTGCGGCTGCCCAAATAGAGGCCCCTAGGAAACTAGAATTGTTACCATTATAGAAACATCCACAACCTCACAGATTCCCTCCAACATTGGGTCAACCTCTGCCCAAGAATCCCCAACCGTGGAACTACCATGATCCCCCACATAACGTACCACCACCTTCCATGTGAGATAAGTTGGTCTCACCTCATCGCCAGTCTCCTCTAGCCCATCTCCAGATCCAGGCTCCCAAAGCCTGCTTCGTTGATTTAAGAAACTGGACATACTCAATTTACAAGGATCAGGTCAACTATTATTTCCACAGTGCCTTGGAACAAGGAGTTGTATGATTTCCTGAATGCAGGTGCCCAGAAGAGTCAGATCTCACTGATCTTCCCAAGTATTTCCCATATTGCTGGATCCTTGGTCAAACCATCAAATAGTGCTTTGTGTTTAAGGACTGGTTCAAGACTAGGTCAATAACCATTTAGTCAGGTTGGTCCTAACTCCGGTACAAGTTGCCTGTATATTCATGAAGCCCTATAGCAGCAGTGAGAACAAAGGCGAGTGGCAGGAGGTTTCTAACTGCGGTTCCCAGATGTTTGATGGCTGGATGGCTCGTATGGCAGTGACATGTGACCATGGTATTATTATTGCACGTTTGAATTGATCTGATCTTTTAAAAGATGATGTGTCACCCACATCCATTACCTCTAGGACAACATCTCATCCTTCTTTTTCCCAAAAGAGAAAGCATCAGTGGTGTAAGGGAAAAACAAATTCCCATTCCAATATGGTCGTCATCCAGTACTCTCAGCGACGTCATTCCCCCGTAGATGGAGATTCCCCCAAAACTATGTCCATTAGGATATGATTTTTAATATGACAATCAGGGTTATGCCTCGGTTTACACCGTGGAGCTGGTAAACACATTCATTATTTATGACGTTGA
Organism: Viscum album; assembly: GCA_963277665.1. NCBI lineage: Eukaryota > Viridiplantae > Streptophyta > Magnoliopsida > Santalales > Viscaceae > Viscum > Viscum album. The sequence goes on along the minus strand of OY728147.1, from coordinate 1,427,867,088 downwards.
AGAGCACCTGGAGGGTCCTACCAATGTTCCCAGATATTTTCAGCATCAACAGATCCATGGAAATATGGTTTTTCGGAGTTACTATGTTAGTATTTCTAGCTAGGATGTGCATGCTACCAAAATGAGGTAGTAGGCCTTGCGTAGAACTCAAGACACGAAACCTTCTCATCCGGTTTCATCATAAAATATTCCACCCTCGTTTGTGTTTCTTGATTAGTTAGAACCACGTTGACCATGTTGTGACCAGCCACGCTCTGCTACAGACTAGTCTTAGTGATCTAGTTCTCCGCTGTTAGTCACTCCATAGTCTTTGACTAGTGGGCAGTAGGATATTCCCAGCATTAGTCTGCCACGGGTCCAACCAGCAGTGTCTCCCATACCTCTTATATGCATATTCTCACACTTGGCATGATAGTATGATGTCCTCAAACATATTTTCAACATTCCAGTAAGGCTCTCCACCCTTGAGGCCTTTCTACTCTTAGAAGATATGTGTGAAACCTATTCTGAGGCTTTATGAAACCCCCTATATTTTGAGATGGATGTAGTAGTTGCAAAATCCTTCAATGCTGAGGAAATTAGGACCTCTAAATACAAGACCATTATGTCATTCTGTGTAGAAGATGAAGGATCTTCAATACTGGGGAACATCCTCCCACTGTACATCTCTGACCATTTTTATGGTGTGGAGGATCGTTGTTTTCTTGTCGACAAAGGCCCAGAGATTAACCAAATCCGGACTCGGACATTAAAAAATCATGGTATGTATGAGGATGATATGAGTCCCTATGATGAGAAAATTAAAGGTTATGATAAGACAGAACAGAATCCATTTGGAAAGTTCCCCTTGATGTCCAAGTATGGTGGCCTAGTTATCATCACCAAGTTCATGGTTGTATCTCAGGAGAATGACTAGAATGCATTGATGGGAATTCCATGGCTCCACCTACATGTGGAAGTTCTTTAATCATATCATTGGTGCCTCATATAATCCCCTAAGGGTTGAGTTGGTGTACTTCAAGTTGATTCCCCTCCCTTTTCCTATTTTGAATCCTGCTATTTGGATGCCATCTGTTACAAGATAAAGGACAATCAAATTTAGGCTAATGCGGTTGAGCTTTCTCCGATTACAACCAACCTATGGATAGATCTAGATGATGCCTATATCTTTTTAATCTACCGATTGGAGGCTACATCCCTAGAGATGGGACAATGCATCGTTGTTTCAGGAATGATGGGGGAGCACATTTCCATTTCTAAGAGACACAGTAAGATCACATCGTACTCCTACACGAATAAGGACTGAGTGATCCCAGATCCCCCAACACACATAAGTTATCGGCATATCTGCCCCATGGAAATGATAATACAACACACATTCTTATTTCAACAGACTGGGACAAACCAGATCATGCCGACGCCTCACTTTTTCTTTGATATCATCAAGCATGACCCCTTGAGACAAAGACCAGATTAGATCAAATCTACAACCATCATTATTATGGTTTCGACCACACAAGAGTCCCCTGATGCCGTGTGCATCACCGCTCAGGATGGTACCAGTCTCCCATTGGGATCTATTGACTTAGAGGAAACTCTGCCTACCGAGGATCCCTACTCTATATGTGACGAAGAGGATTTAGAAGATTATCCTCCCGCTTTAGAAGAGGGTCTCTCCACCACGGTCGATGAATTAGTATAGGCAAACCTCATTAGTGAGGAAAATCTAAAACCCACATTGATCAGTGCCATTTTCCCTCTCGAGGAGCTACAATAGTACGTGGACTTCCTGAAGCAGCACTATGATGTATTCACCTGAAGTTATGATGAGATTCTAGGACTATATCTTTAGGTATCAATGCAATGCCTTGTCTCCCAGTAAATCAACATTGGTTTAAATAGCCTTCCAGAATGATGCACCTTTCTCCCAGTGCCATGGTCAAGGACGAAGTTGATAAACTCATCAAATCCTATTAGTTCATGATGTTTTAGTACCCCTAATGGCTAGCCTAAAATGTTAAATTCGTGGAGAAGAATGGACAGATTTTAGTTTTCATCGACTTTCGAGATCACATCCTTCATTTCCTGAAGGATTATATTCCCATTCCTATGAAATAATTGTTTATTGATTCCACTACTGTGTACCAGGACCTCTACTTCATAGGTCAGTACTGGTATAACCAGATCTGAATGGATCCTGAGGATGAGGTGTCTATAGCCTTCAGGGCATCACTGTGTACTTTCTTATACCCTTTCATGCCCTTTGGTTCAAACAATGTTGGTTCCACCTATTAGAGGGCTATACATCACATTTTTGAACTGATCCTTAGGACACTGGTGGAATGCTACGTGGGTGATCTGGTGGTCAAATCTTGCAGACGTCAAGAACATCACAATGGCCTTGAGGAAGTGTTTGGATTCCCCTATTATTGCCACCTGTAGATGAATCCTTAATGTGTGCCTTTCGGGTCACCTATGTAATGTTTCTTGGATTCTTTGTCAGCTACTGGGGCATCTAGATCAACCCATATAAGTTCAAGTCCACTAGCCAGATGTCTCCCCCGAGCAGCATTCGGGAGATTCAAGGCTCCTAAGGCCACATGTCCAACATATGCCAATTCATTTTGAATCTGGGAGGCAAGTGTATGTACTTTTATCAGCTCATGATGAAAGTCATTGTCTATGAGTGGGAGGAAGAAAGTCAAACTACTTTCAAGGAAATGAAGAAGTATCTTCTCCAGCCTCTAGTCTTAATGACACCTATATCCAGAAATCAACTAGTCCATTATGTGACCGGCCTGGATGGTCGCTCGACGCCCTTCTCACCTAGACAATAAATGAGGGAAATGATAATACCTCTACTCTTAGATATTAATTCTCCTAGATATGGAGACCTTATAATCCCCTATAGAGAAGATTTTCCTCATGATGGTTTTCATAGTACAGAAAATGAGATATTACTTGCTGCAACATGAGGTACTATTGGTCTACTGAGTGGATCCACTGAATTACATCATGATCCACCCCATGCTTAAAGGTTGTGTAGCTTGGTGGGCATTAATCCTTCAATAGTTCAACATTAGGTTAGTCCCTCAGGAGTCTATTAAAGGGAAAGTATTGGTAGATTTCCATGCTGCCCATCTAGTGACCATTGACCAGTCCCTAGACCCATATTTACCAGATGAGGTCATCCTCTATGTAGATCAAACCACCCCATGATGGGGAATTCATTTTTATTGTGCTTACTAGATCCATAAAGACAAAATGTTCAATAACCCCAGGCTCAATAGAGATGTCCTAGGTATCGACTTCGTTACCCTAGCACAATCAATTCTGTTATACTCATTTTTGTTGTCTGGAGGTTGCTCTAACAATAAGGTAGAGTATCAGGCTCTCATCAATGACCTTGAGCTGGCCCTCAAGATTGATTTTCCCTAATTGAATGTGAAAGGGGACTCTGAACTAGTCATTAAGAAGATAAATGGTGACTATCTCATCAGAAATCCAGAGCACGTAAAACTGTTGGAATGCACCCTCTATCTAATGGGCCAGTTTCCATCTCAGCCAGATGTTACTCATATCTCTTGATCCTAGAACAGTCGAGATAACTCATTGGCCAGCCGAGCTCTAACACTTTCAATGCCTGAATAGAATGATTTCATTATCCACATGTCACACTAGAGATTCATTTCTCATGTCACTCAATATGACAATGACAGCTTGCTGGTAATCTACCTTACCACTGACGCATCCATGTCAGGGCCTCCTGATCCCCCCGATGCAGTGATTGAGTTGACTCTGGACTGGAGAACCTCTTTTGTTGAGTACATCCAAAACAATAATCTATTGGTGGATTAGGGAAAGATCAAGAAAATCCAACACCACGCATTGCGGTATTCCCATTAGGGTGGTCCTAGTATCGAGAAGATCCTCTAAAATCATGGGTTCAATGGATTTATACTCTATTTCATTCAATGAGAAATGATTTCTCAACTCATTGAAGAGGTTCATGTGGGTTCCTACAAGGCTCATCGGACTGGGCTGAAACTATCTAACCGGATCCAGAGACTGGGGTATTTTTGGCCACCCGTGATCACTAACAACATCGAGATTCCCTAGAGGTTCCATGTGTGCAAATTTCATTTCAATGATATGCATCAGCATCCATAGCGTCTCCACACAACCATGAAATCTCTGACCTTTGCAGTATTGGGAAAAGAGGTTATGGGACCTTATCCACCAGAGATAGCTTACCAATGTCGGTTCATCACGAATGCTACTAATTTCTTTTCCATGTGGGCTGAAGTGATTGTGCTAAAGTTGGTCAATACCCATTCTATCGTGGAATTTTTGAGCTCCAATATCATTTTCTAGACTGGATTCCTTCACGTCGTCCTCATTGATAATGGAAAAAACATCCAGGAAATAGAGTTGAAGAAATTGTAAGACAAATAAAACATCTCTTACAACTATACCTTCCACTACAATGCACAATAAAATGGTAATATTGAGGAATTAAACAAAACCATCTCCAACATTATGTATAAAATGGTTGGTCATTAAAAGAAGAGTTTACTGGACAAGCTCCCAAATTCCCTCTTTTCTTATCCTATGATGACTCATAATTTCACAAATGTGACCCCATTCTCCCTAGATTATGAAACAGTGGTCTTCATACACATCGAGATTCAGTTTCCTTCACAACACACATATGTCTATGATCATAAAGTACCAGATAATGTAGCTGAAATATATCTGGATGAATTCAAAGAACATGAAGAGATGACTTCATGCTCAGCACAATCTGTAAATTCATCCGAACATGATAGCAAGAGATTTCATTTATAAATTCATCCTCCTCTCTTTCATTCAAGGTTACATAGTGTTGGCCTTTAAAACATCAATGATACCTAGGAAAAAACCACCCAAATTAGATCCCAAATGGGAAGGACCATACATCATTCCCAAGGTTTATCCCAATGGCGAATACTCCCTTGTTACCATGGATGGTGAACATATAACTCCTCCCACCAATGCCAAGTACCTCAAGAGGTACGTTACCTGAGTAATTAGGGTCCTACATTACCTTAAACGGTTATCTTCCACATGAAATTAAACAATATGTCATCCTGCAGGATATTAAACAGTACCTAGTCCCACATGACCTTAAATTGTTCCATACATACCACAAGACAATGAAATATACTGGTAGTCCGAACTAATGAATGCAAAACTATTCAAAAAATTTCATACATGACATTAAAATGAGAGTAACAAAATTTCCTTTATAGTCCTACATGGCATTAAAATATCATGTCCCACATGATATTAAACTATATGTCATACCACATGACCTTAAACTGTATAATGTCCCGCATGACATTAAACTGTGTGTCATACCACATGTTATTAAACTTTATATGGTCCTACACAACCTTATACTCTTATGTCTTGCACGTCATTAAACATTATTTCATCTCGTCAGATGTTAAATTGCAATTAAAGAACAACATGTGGCTTTATTACCACACTCATGGGAAACGTGGGAATGCTCGGACACCCCTTCGTGTGTCCAGCCCCAGATTCCACATTGAATGTCCCCCTGGGTATAGTTCTCTTGGAAGATCATACAAGATATCATGTAGGCCCCCTTTTCCCCACTCATGTCTGGAATACGATGATCACACCATGTGACCTTCTTCGTTTTTCTATTCTCCCATTTCTTCACCGCACGATGCTAAACTACGTGACCATCAATAACTAGGTATGGCTTGATTCCCATCCATAGGGGAAACATAGGAACGTTTGATCATTTCATCTATAGGCCCAACCCGAAAAATCAGGATCTTCCCTCGGGTCAGAATACATGTTTTAGAACTGCCTATTCCAACCTTTACATCGGCTACATCATGATTACACAATATATATTTATACATCTCCCTCCCTAGAGATCCCCACCTCTTTCACTGTCCTTCTTGAAATTAAATTGGACGGGCACATTTATGATTCACACACTCCCTTTACATGGGAATCCATAATCATTTATATCCAAAAGGGCCACCAAAGAGTATGGATTGTCGGCCTACAGTCACTCCTACCATTACATACCAATGTCCTCCTTAAAAAAAAGTTGAAACAAGTCTCACATTGATAATATACTCAGTAGTCAATGTTCATTTGATGATTCCCATTTCAGGTCACACGATATGGATGACGTGTTTAGAACATGGTCAACATCTATACTTTTTCATTATCATCACCCCCATATGTCCCATTTATTTAGTTTATTGGTTAATTCAATCCTACATTCTCTTAAAATGTCAGTCTGCCTCAGTCACAAGTGTGAGTCTAGCTATCGTTCCCTTATATGATGCGGAGAGCCTATTCCTACCCCTTGTTTGCCACACTGAGCATTGTGCATGAGGGATTATGAGCTATGGTAATGTAATAACTGTGTATGGTGAGGGCACACATCTATGGTCAAATCCCGATGTCATTAAACTAAGAGCACAATCGTCCTCACCGCAAGACGTTAAACTACGAATTGGTTGGGATATCCCATCTTAGATCCCTCAACCCTGTCGGCACCTGGCCCATATTCTAAACTAGGATTGAATTGTGTGGTATGGACATATTCCCTCATTCACAAAGATATATATTTTTCATGTGCCACATATATCCCCTCAAGTCATCCCTCCTTCAATTATTGTCCTATCTCAAGGATAGGTCTCTCTATGATATGTGTGTCCCATCATTTGGGAATCTATCATCTATCTTACACAAAAGGACCCCTGAATATCATGAATGCTTGGCCCTAGGTATATCCTTGCACTTATACAAAATTTCAACAAGGATTTTGAGTCAAAAATTGATACATGTCTTGTATGGTGAGTGTGTTCAACATTCGATGCTCAATTGTTTTCCCCCAAACCCAAAACACACAAATACATATACTATATTGAGAACATGGTGAACAATTATCCTCTATCATTGATTTCATTACATTATTTTCCATAGGTATGTTTATTCACCATTTCCACTTAGTTGTCCCATGAATATTACATTAAACTAGTCATGTAAGGCCAGAGACCTATGACATTAAACTAAGAGCACCGTCATTCTCACCAAAAGACGTTAAACTGCGAATAGGTTGGGACATCATGTTTAATGACCATCAAACTTTTCACCACATTGGCCCATGTTCTCATTCGGAATTGTATGATTTGGTATGAGATTATCTCCACATTCAACTCAAGGTACTCATCAGTTCATACACACCCTCATTGGGACACATCTCCACTATTTACATCCTTGTTGCATGACATTAAACTGCACAACATCATTCTTCATAACTTGATGTGGATTGATTCCCATCCTTATGGGATATATAGGACTACCTGAAAACTTAGTCATTGGGTCCATACCTTATCTCTTGGAATCCTCTTTATCATATTCCAGTCCACCTAGCCTAAGTTCTCCATGGATAGGGGTATACAGTATGGTATCAGCTCCAGGTCCTTAGGCATGTTAGGTTTGTAACAACCACTCCATGTACCTCATTCTCATGATATCCTTTTACTCCATTTCCCTACACTCATATTTTCAGGTTAGTTTCTCATATTTTGGGCCCCCTGGCCCTCTTCAGTGATTCTCCAATGTGCGTAAAAGTACATGGGATCTGATCCGAGGGTGTCAGATTATACCTGGACATGATCCAATCCATTTCAGGATTCATGTACCCCTTCATTTGGGATTTCATCATCCTTCAAATCCGAAGGGACCCTCATATGGAATGGATGATCATCCAAAGTTCTCTCTTACCATTTGGGTCAACATCATTGACGGTTGCGAACAAAAACTTTATTCAAATCCCACGTTATAAATATGGTCAGCATTTGACGCTCGTTTGTTGTTCCCATTCCATGTCACACGATATAGATTCTATGTTTAGAACATGATCAAATGTTATCGTCCATCGACATGCCAACCCCATCAAGCATTAAATGTCAGCTTCTTAATTCACATAATTTTCCACCCATCATTTTCTAGTAGAATTTCTACACTCCTGGTATTATTCCTCAGTTTGCATTCACACACTAGGAGGACAAAGACATGGTAAGGAATCATTCGGGGCACCACACCAATTTCCCGTTTATTTTTATTCCATGTGATGCAAAGACCTCTTCCGCCATTGTTTTCCACATATAATTTGACTCACGTTGGATTAGGGAACTGATCAGAGACCTCTCTCTATTTGAAGTGTTTCAATTCACCATGGTTTGAGCCCTAAAACCATAAGCTACGATCTCCTTATATTTCATATCATTAGATCTAGGTATGGCTTGATTCCCATCATCATGGGATATGTAGGAACACCCGAACATCTCATATTTGGGTCCATCCCATGTTTTACTAATTATCTCTTATGTTAATCCTTGTGGTCCCAGACACATATAGGTGTGTGGGGTGTAGCATGTGTGGGCTTATTCCCTCATTCATGTTGGGAATGCAATAGACACACCACATACTCAACTTCTAAGAGCTAGTATCTCCTATCTCCTGTCTTGCATGATGTTAAACTGCATTCATAGAACTACGTATTTGTTGATTCTCACCATAATAGGATATGTACGAACACCTATATGTTTCATCCATAGGTCGAGCAACTTATTTTTTTGACATTTTCTTGCCCCTTTCGCCTGAGCTTTCTTCCGCAGAATCACATGTGTTGTTATGTGGACCTCATGCTCATTCACGACAGTTATGCTTTTTCACGTCATAGGAATTTTATCTATGGTCCCACATGACTTTACAAAATGTTGTGTCTTATTTTCCGGATGTTAAAATGCACTGGTAGGTCCTATCACACAACCCTAAAACTATGACATTATCATCCTGGCTGCATGAAAAAAATAGCACATCATTATGATGACCTCTCTCGAGGGGATATCATGTTTGGTATTGGTCACCCACCACACCATTTTTTAATGCCTACGAGAGGTTTGATCCTACAATGATAAATGTAATCTCTTTCCATTAATTATCGCTTCATCATAAAATTCACATCTACCCAAAAAGAAAATCATGATCTATAAAATGATGCTTCTTTTGGTGTGAGGGTCAGACCCACAAGAACTTATTATCCATGGATCTAGTACCTTACCATTATATCTCTAGATCAATATATGTCTTGATTCCCATTATCATGGGGTATGTAGGATTGCCAGAGCAGTTTGCCTTAGCCCGGCTTAACATTATGTTTTGGTCCCTCGACCTAAAATCATCTTTGGGAGAACATTGTGTTATGGGATTATGTCCTCATTCACATCAGGTTTTTTTCATACCACCCCACATTTCTCCCCCACTCTTTTCTAACTATGTTCTGATCGTTATGACCATAAACTAAGGCCACTTTGTGTCCTTTCTGCAGGTTGTTAAACTACATGAAACGTCTAGAACAACGTATGGATTGATTCTACTCTTCATGAGATATGTTATAATGCCCACGAATATGGTCTTCGGGTCCAACCTTAGAAATTTCAAATCCCCCCCCCCTTCATTTTTATCCCCTGGGTCTGAAATATTTTATGGAACCATGTAACTGCAGCTCAACCATGAACATGATTATGATTCCCCATAATACATAGGGATGAACTTGATTCTTTTCCATATAGGATTCCCTACAACCAGCATTTGTCTCTCACCACTCCGTGCATTAAGAACTACATTTGGCATGATTATCAATGTTATGGGATACAGAGTGATGCCCATGCATTTCGCCTCAGGCCCAACCCCATGGTCACTAACCCTTCTGGAACCTCGGCCCCGATCACGGTCTAGTTTATATGACCTTAAACTAGGATCCTACAAACCATTAGATATGTTCATTTTCCTTCATGTTATGATGTAAAACTACAGAGCATTCCTGGTCCTTAATTGAGAGGTCATGTTTGGAAGTATGTTCGATCCTGGAACAGACCAATGCTCCCAACTAATGTGTTTCCACCAGGGAGGCATAATTTCTAGAGTGTTGGACACTATTTGAAAAACCCATCACTCCACTATTTATGATTTTCATACCATTTAATCAGAACCTCATCCTATTTCACATCTAAAGGAACCCCCTAATAGTATTGATTCTTGGCCTATGGCTCGTATACTGTCTTGGTCCAACGTTTTAGAAGACTAATGTATAACATTCTGAGTCAGGCCCCGTGTTTTGAACATGGTCAGCAGTCAGGCCTCATTTGTTATCCCCATTTATGGCTAACATTATTAGGATACAATTTTTCTAACATGTCCAAAGTCTCCCTTCTTTGTCACGTCACCCCTATAGTGTTCTGAATTTTGGGTATCTAGATTCACATTGTCTATTCCCCAATGTTCAGAATAATTATAGCGACTCTGGAGTTACCCTCCTCATGCACTAGAGAATATTGGGAAATGGAAATTCATTTGATCTAAGACATTTGTTCTCTAGTAAGGCGTCCCTCTTTCTCCTCAGAAATCAAGAATGGTTTTTCAAACCATGGAGGGATGAATCGTGGTCAGCACTATCATATTTGGGTGGAAAAACAAGGTGGTCATCAATTGTTTCTCACATCGGGCCAAACCCATGTGAGCTTAGGGATTGATTTCAAGATTGTTCACGAGTGTTACAGACTTGTAGTATGCCGAAGAAAATAATGGAACTCAAGCATACGCCCAACATAAATAAATGAAGAATGAATGTACAATCAAAAGTTACATGTATTACATCACCCGAGGATCAACCCCTACCATCGATGAGTTGACCCCGTTAATCAAATGTTGCATCTCTGCCATACTCTGTCTTGGAGTGTCCAGAACATTTTGTCGCATATTCATTTCTCCTTCCCCCTCAGAAGAAATAAGGTGTAGTCATCCGCCGCAATCCAGGTTGGCTCCTCGTCACTCCAAAAGATAGAAATCTAATCGGAGGCTTTCATTATCCATTCTTTAGCCTCTCCCATCTGGGCCGTCAAATGTGATATAAGATGTTATTTCATGTTAGGGAAAGTAGAATGATCAACTAATAGGACCTAAAACCGTTGAACAAAATTTCAGCCTCCAAGAGCCTCTTTATGTTCACAACGTTTCTCGGATTCCAACCCAAACCAAGGCCACAATAATATTTTTCAATCTTCTCCACCATGATATCTCAGACGAGAATTAGAGGATGTTGGGCATCTAATACCCTATCATACAGTTCTCGTAGCGGGGACCAAAGCCTCTCCATATGGTCCATCCATTGTTCCTGAGGGGTCTCATCAATGAAGTGCTTATTCGGCTTCCATGACCGGTGTCAAATGATTTTTCTGTCTTCCACATCACAGGTTATGTCATCTAGATCCACAAGGATAGTAGGTTTGTATATGGAAAAAACCCCAAGAACTCCTCAACAAGGTCTACAGCCGGTGTCTGATCAGGTATATCAGAAACCGTGTTGTCCGATCAACCCCTATCGATGGATACCTTCTCAATGATCTCAGTAAATGTCCTACTAAAAGTCCCACCAGTTATTGGGAGCACAATATCTTCATTGGTTTGGACATCCTCATCAATGACCACTGACATTCCCCTAGGATAGGCACCTATAGGAGTATTTTCCAACCTTGCGAAGGTAGCCCACACCATTTTTTGAACTATGCATACCAAAAAGTGCACGAACTTCAGTTAATCGGATGAATGGGTTGAATTAATGAATTATATAAAATAGAAATACAAAGATCAAATAGTTGTCCTTGGTATTGTTTTGTTGTTGTTGAGACCCCGAGGTGTGGCCCTACATTTATTTTTTGGAAATATGAAATCTCCAGAATAACCACATGGGATTTCCCATCCCCACTAAGCATGGTAACTGCCATAGTCATCGGCGCGGAACCTAAGGGCCCCACAGATGCATCTATTGTTAGGCGGAAATGGGTTTTACATATAAGGCCCTCCTACACAGCTCAAATACCAGTTGATAATTTCTAGACAACTAGTGTAAAAACCCTGGGAAAGGGGTTTGGATTTTTCTTCAAGGGCCTTTGAAAACTCTTCCATCTCTATGTCTGAATCTCCAACGTCACTTTCCTCTCAAGGTCTCCATCTACTGGCCACCTCTCCCTAGGAGGACTCTTATGACTCTTAAAGTAGAGGGAATTCAGTATCCAACTACTGCAGAGGGGCCATTCGATCTATAAATAATTTTCCCAATCTGAAATTTGATGCAGGGCACCACAGTAGTGCATAAAGCCCTCTAACTCGGTCAGGTATTGCTCTCACTCCACCTGGGATACTGCAATGCCAGCCCTGACAGGGATGATCCCCTGAAACTCCATCATTAAACGGTTCATTTTTTTCCACATCTCGGATGTGTTTAGGAATTTCCTGTTGGCATTCCATATATCCCAAGCCTCTAGGAAGACAACATTCTCTGACATGTGTATATAGCACAACTGCTTCCCCAGAGCCCAGGTGGATATCCTGCAGAACCCCCTATGAAACCCTCCCTCCAGATGACTCTGCTCTTTTGGGACCACTATTTCTGCTCTTACCTCCTCCCTTTTGACCAGTACAAGACACACTGCCACTACATCCACGTCATAAGGAGATTTCCTCGACACCTTTCGGCCCCGACATCATGGAAGGGGAGGCACCCCGTCACTGGCTTGGGAAGTCTGTTGCTTTAGCATCTCACCCGAGAATGCCACCTCTGAGCTATTGGCATATTACATTACCAGCCTGATCACAACCATGGGTGGAGTCTGCTTGTTCCACATCTTCCCATATTATCAAGTGAAAATGAGCCATATTCGCCTCATTACCCACATGTGATCCTCATGGAACTCCCCCAAATAGATCACATGGGTCAATCACTGCATGCCCCGAAAATAAAATGTAAAATGGTGCATGGTGTACCACTCAAAGAGGGACTCGCAGTCCACCTGTTCCCCCAAGACTCCACCACGAAAGGACAATTGGTAGGACCGATTCTCTTCTATCCCCCTGCCATCAACAGTGAACACACTTATTTGCAATGGGAATAAGTGGAAATTGAACTTGTCTACCTTCCAAAACCAGTTCATTATCGCCTACATGGTCATATTAGTTAGAAAGAATCCCACTGTATTCAAAATAGCTGGGAGAAAATTTGATCATAGAGGGGAGATTGGGTACGGATATTCGTATATAACCCTAATATGCACCGCTATCCACCCATACAGATGGTGTAATGGCCCACATATTCTCTGGGGATTCTTCTCCTCGCTAATATGACACATCATCATTTAAAACAAGTGGAGCATTGTGATTATGAGGTTAAACTATCCCCATGTCACCAACATGGACTCCATGGTAAACATGCTCCGTCACAAGCCCATGTTCGTGTATCTCACCAGCAGGATCCAACATCAGATAAGAGCGGCAATTAATGCATCCAACCTGAATACTGGTTGCTGCATGGTACTGATGTTGAATCCCCAGGTTCTTCAACTGGTTTTCCTCCAAAATACATTAGTATGAGTGCTCTTAGCCATGTTTGGTCCCCTTTGGGAATGTCCAAGGCCTCACAAGCAACTGCATATTTTTCAGGATGTTTAAGAACTACTTGAACCACCGTTTGATATGGACGTCCCTCACCGACTATTTGTCCTCCCTCTTCCCCTGGTTCATCAATTCCATTTCTAGTGGTGGAATTTTATCTGGGTCATCCCATGCACTTTTAATGGGGAGGAATTCATCATACATCACCCTCAGTATTGGGGCCCCTGAGATCTGATGAAGGTCCAATAGACTGATGACGACCTCTCCATGGGGAAAATGGAAGGTATTGCTCCTCGACGACCATCTTCACAACCACTTCGCCATCCACTACTTAGGTTAATAGTTATGAAATTGAGAGGACCAAGCTGCCACATACAGGCCCACTCACCTCAGCTCTACCCCTAATTCTTCGCATGGGGCACCGACCTAGTAGGCCCAGTCCTAGTCATTTGGAAGTTGCCACAATGGCGTAGATCTCACTCGTCGGTCCACCCCTTATCTAGTTTCCCGAAGGACACCTTCAAAAAAGTATGGTACAATAGGGGTGATGTCTCACTCTACAGTTACATCATGTCATCATTATCCACATGATTGTACATACAATCATCATTGACTGGCGTCATGTCCTCCCAGGTATAGTTGTCATCTACCATGAACCACTGGCGCTGACATGTTGTGGTCCTTAACCAGTATGATGGCTCATCCCTCCTCACATCAGGGATGAGGACGCCATCCCTTCGACCAAATCTATACAGAGGCTGCCTCTTACACAGCGGGAAGACATTTGGACTCTCTGACAGCTTCTCTACAAGAATATTATAATCAGTATGGCTTCATATAAACTCTCCTATACCCGAGCTATCTACCATTTTATTTCTTCAGGAACCATCCACAAGGACCCCCATGGAATCTTCCTGGTGAAAAATTCAGTTATTAAAATTTTGAACATTTTGGTTATGGTTCATGAAGCAATTTCGCGAAAGCCATTTTAAAAGTCCTTTCACGGAGCTCTGTCCCAGCAAGAGATCGTGAACCCATGCCCCAACCTAACAAACACAAGCCACTGAGCGCACCCTCATAGAGTCGAGGACTCACTGTGCACCGTGAAGAAGAAATACTGATACATTGAAAGCATTCCTCGAGTATGCATAGATTCATTAATCAAGAGCACAAACTTCAAAAGACAGAGGTAAGAAAGTTAAAAAGGGAGGTCAGCCTCCCCTATTCATAGTCAAGGACCATTGTGCATCCCAATGCGTCTGAACATGGAGATAATCACAGAGCTCTTAGACCGCCTGTAGCCTCTCCACCTTGCGAGACTCCTTCACAATCCTTCGTTGAGATTGACCAATGATTTTTGGAGATTGACCCTCAAACAGTGACACATGTTTTCCCCTTGGATCCTAATCTTAGGGGTTATTTTTTGGTGCTAATATTTGGGAATAGGAAGAGAAAATTAAATTCATTTGGGGATGCCTTGTGAATCTTGTTCGTAGAGCACAACAAAATAGTGGTTGGTGCCAAGCTACCTCCTTTACGCACTCGCCACTGAGCAAGGAGGAGGGAGGCTCTAAGAACCAATTAAGGTTTGTGAAGCCACTACGAAGCAAGGAGGTGAGAGGCTCTACAAGCCGGTTGACCATTATGATGCTGTTGTAAAGTAAAGAGGCAGGAGGATCTATGAACAGATTGACGTTTGTGAAGCTACCACAGAGAAAGGAGGCGGGAGGCACCACAGTTACAAAAATGTGCTACTATTCTTTGTGTCTAGTGTGCTCTACTTCTTGGCGGCTCTTTCCTATAAATACCAGGCTCTCCTTGACCCCAAAGGATGGATCCTGCAAACCTTCCCCATCCTAGATCTCATATAATGTTGAAATATCTTATTTAAAAAACTCGATATCTTTAAGGTACATTATCTTCGTAATGTGACATTCCCTTGGCTTGAATTCAACCCATCTTCAATTGGGGAATCCCATCATGGAACCCACATGCCATCATGAAAGACGGGGATCCCCAATGACACTCGGGTATTCACAAAGCACTCATGATTCATGATGTACCATCCATTTTCATTTAACCCACATGCTAAGGTAGGGTCATTTTTCTTCATGAGGAACATTTCATCGCATTGTTATGCTTCGTTAGGCAACACAACTTTGTGAAGCACTACATTGTGATAGTCATTCCACTTCATGAAGCTTCTTCCATATGCACCTATTCCCTATTGCTAGGCTATACCACTTCACTCCACGAATCATAACCATTAGCAAAGCCCTTCCACTACATGGTACACCTGGGCATCAAGAGGCCTCTACCCGTTAACCCCTTTGCTCGACAACCACTTTTCCTATGCGACCCACTAGGTTTGCACAAAGTGATTTTCAAAGCCCCATGGGAAATGCTTCATGTTGTGTTGATTCCAATCATGGTTCTTTTCATAGGCATGATAACATCTATTATGTAACACCCCAAGCTTCTACGGTACGTTTCCCTTCGAATAATGTGATAGCGTGTGTTGTACGCAACACCGAGTTCTAACACACCATAACTAATCAAACTAGCTGTTATGAATAGTAATACATACTTTTTGAAATTATATATATTTTATATTTGAAAATGGACTTCATTTTTGGATTCGGAATATCGAATTTAGCCTAGGGTGAAATTTTGGTACTTTTCGGATAACTTTTATATTTTGATGAATAGTGAAAATTACTAAATTTTAATTAAAAACAACTTTTTTAATCAAAATAATTAATAGTGATAAATTATGAATTTGAGTGGTTTTAAAGTATATTTAGAATATATTTTTACCATTTAATATAATGTTGGTCATTGGACATAATTTTACAATTAAACCGAACATAAACAAGTGTCAATCTTTTGATAGTTATTATCTCTTAAAAACACGCTTTTTGTTTTGACAGCGGGAATTAATTTTAAATTAATTTCTGCCACTTCTGTGTTTTGAATTTAGGAAAATGGATTCCATATTTGGAATCAGGATGTTCAAATTGTGTAAATAGGTAACTTTTATTTTTAGACATTTTGAATAATTACTGCGGTAAATATTTTATTTACCATGGTTAAAGGGTAAATCCGGTAAATAAGGGTTAAAAAATAATATTATAATAATACAAAATTACCCTAGAACGTGTCCTAACCTTATTGGTGGACACATACCCGACCATGGGCATCCCTGGGTCAATTTGGGGACCCCTTGAAGCCACTTGTATGTGGTAGGGACACATTATAATAATAAAGTTAAAATAAAAATAAAAATGGCATAAGCTTACATCGTTTAGAAGAACAATTTTTACATAGGGTTATACATGTTGGATTTTCGATTATAAATATTCATTAGAAAGCTAAAAAGATTTCCTACATAATGATATTTTATTTATAATTTTTAGACATTTAATAATTTATTTAATTTATGACACAATGATGATGCAGTAATTACTATAATAGTGAAAAATTAAAATAATTGATATTATAAATACCCAAATAAATATAATATGAAACTTTTAATGAATTAAACTAATTTTCTAGGATAATATGATATATTAGGATTGATCTAATTGACTTTGTTCGAAGTAATCAATCTGTTATGAGTTTCACAAAAATCAACTATTGAATAGTGTCAAAATTGACATAAAAGAGTTCTTAAAACAAATATTATATTATTAATTGATATTAAATTCCTAAAAATCTAAGGTTCGGCCAAGAGACTTATATTATGATAGGTTAATCATTAATGGACCACTTGGGGGTCGCTTGGATGTATATAGTAAGTTTATTAACCATATTATATAAAAATACAAAAAGACATTGTAAAAGTGAAACTAATTAACTTAGAGTTAATACTTATAGATAAGGTTAATATAAGTACCCAAACCTGTCTAAATTCTATTGGTTGAGTGGTTTTCGACCTATCCCCACCTTAACCTTTGAATAGTCAACTTTTGAGCCATTAGAAACCGAATATGAATTTATTATAAATTAATATTTCTAGCTTTTCCAAAGGTGCCCCTCACCCCTCTTATAAAAGGGCACTCCTCCTTCTCATTTCTTCACACCTTAAAAGCCTTTTGGTTCGGCCAAACTCTGCCCAAATACTCTCCCAACATCCCTCAATACAACCTAGAGGCCTTAGTTCGATCAGAAAGCCAACCTAAGGAGCCCTTTTGATCAAATCAAAAGGAAGAACCCGAAGAAGAGGTAATGATTTCACCACCCTTTTCTAAGTTCATTTCTTCTTCCACTTCTTCTTCCTTTGTTCTTACCATTCTGAAATAATAACTCCAGTATCTCACATATACTGTGATGTTATTATAAATATGGTACAATCATATTCAGTATTCTATCCACCCTTTGAATAACATGTCACCATACGTGCGTACGTACGGCTTACCGTCTCCACGTCGTGGTGTAATTGTTATTCAATATAATATTATTTGGATGGGTATAATAATGATGTGTAACTCATGTAAATAATAAATATAACATGTTAATGATTCTGTATATATGATATACCATCCATTTATATATTATTTTAATATCAAAAGAATGATATTGTCGCTCGTGCGTACGTACGGACTACCGTCTCCACGAACGCGATGAGATTCATTCTCCATCGTATCCATTCAAGTATAATTATCATTTGATGATTTAAAAATGATGTTTAAGGACTGTATATCATTCTGGATATGAATAAGATACAACAACCATGGCTTATTTAACAAAACATATAAAAGAAAATGAGTAAGTTAACTCCCGAAACGACGATAATTCTAAGATATTATTAACAAATCAATGTTAAAAGATCATATATGATATCATATTAATATATATGATTCTTGTATAATTTAATAACAACTATTTCACCATTATACAGGAGGTTAACCTACCCCAACCAAGGAAAAGTACAAGGTAAGGGTTATTTCACAATCTCTTCATTATCTGAGGTTGTATATACGTAATAATCTACTGGGATCTCTTTATCATCCACATCCATGTTTTCTTAAAAATGTATTTCAAAACATTTTTACTATTTACAAGAATATGGGTTAAAGTCATTTATACCCTTGTTTGACTTTTTATAAGAGGTTTATAAAGGAATCTTTCCGTCGTTTTCAAAACAATGTCCTTTTTAACCTTTTCGACAGAATTGAGGTAAGAATGTTTTTTTAACTTATACGGCGGGTGCGGTTATTTTCCGCCGTTATAAAATCGTCGAAGCTTTCCATACAAGCTTATAAGAATATTTTCAAAGAAAATGTTTTATTTTATATGGATCTTAAATGATTTCAAAATAAAAGGAGATACTTCTTTAAAAAGAATTTTGATTTCATCTATGTCAACATCCTTTGATGGATTTTAAGATTATTTGAAGTTGATTTATTATGATACAAAACTTCTATATTGTATTGAAGGTTTTGTGATATGTTTGACTGTGGATGTGCTATTTTTGTACCATTCATAGTTTATGGTGAAATTATTGACATTTCGTATGCTAGTTTTAATACGAATGTTTATGTTATGTTTAAACCTTTTCATATGGGAATGCATTGGACTTAATAAGTGACGGGTGGAGCCCTCTATAGCTCCTCGATGCATCGGTAGGTCTCATGAGACAAACTAGTGTCTTGGCACAAGGCCTTGACAAAATCTTATTTGTAGTCTTGGCACGAGGCCTTGGCTATGTGGTTATGATAGTCTGGCATTATGCATTCCAACATTATGAAAGTGGTTATTGATTTTTGCATGTGATTATTCGATTAGTAGAATATCCATGTGAATAAGTAAATGGCATTATTTCATTTTACTTTTGCCATACCATGTTGAAGTTCAATTTTAAAAGGCTTTTGTTTTAGTAATGCATTGCCTTAAATGTTTATTCTTATTTATGAAAGTTTCCGCTATATTGTTATCCTTACTGGGCATTTGAGCTCACCCCTTTTCTATGTTTTATTTTTCCCCAGGATGTGAAGAAGTAAATTATGAATGACCTGCAGGGATATTATGAGGGGATAGTAGTGTGGATTATGGAGACTTTGTTGTTGTTGTAGTTTTTCATTTTATGATGTAATGTAAAACTTTATGATTATATCTAGTGTTTCCAAGGCTACTAAACCAATCGGTCTTTCGGGATTTGATCTTTATTGTGATCATGCCAATGTTACGAAGTAATGCACCGACTCTGGGTAGCTGGGGTCGGGGCGTTACAGTTGGTATCAGAGGAAGTTTAGTACAAACCTTGGAAGCTAGATTTAGATAAACTCTGATTAGAGCACGTAGACCTAAGATGAACTTTGAGGATTAGTATAGAAGAACTTCCTAGAATTTTGGTATTGTAGAGATTTTGTGAGTTTTCCGAGCAATACATCCCTGTCTGGATACGAGCAGGTAGAGGCGGCTCTGGCACAGATGTACCTAGGGGTAAAACCCGAAAACACCGCTTTGAGCTAGACTCGAACGGGAACTGGTGCACGACAACGGGCCTTGCTGCACTCTTGGTTACGACACTCCCGGGGGATATGCTTAGGATAACTCTCATTATCTTTACAAATCATTATGAAGGGTTTATGAGTATATACTTCCTCATAAAAAAAAACATTTTTATGATTATGGATTATATCCATAAATAGTTCAATTTATGTTAAGTGTTTTATAAGTATGGGATTCTGTATTTTGATTCATAAACTGATCTAGTTTATGCCATTGTTTAGAAATGGCGCCTAGTGGAAGAAATGGAAACCGTATCAATGCGCGCACTCCATGTAGGGATTGCCCTCCTGCTCAAGATAATTATAGTGGGGCTGGTGATGCAACCGGTGCCGATCAGCTAATCACCATACTGGGACAACTTACTCAGGTTATGAATAATAACCTTACCCGTATGGAGCACCCTGATCCGCAGCGTGGAGGATCAATATTAGATCGATTCATGAGACAACAACCACCAACGTTCAATGGGAGTACAAATCCCTTAGTAGCTGAGCAATGGATATTTTCCCTAGAGAAAATATTTCAGGCTTTGGGGAGTAGTGAAAGGGAAAAAGTTACCATGACAGTTTACCGCCTCACTGGAGATGCTGATCAATGGTGGTCATTGATTCAAAACATGAAGGAAAATGATGAAGTATAAAACATGGAATAGAGGGAGTTCAAAGATCTGTTTTTAGAAAAATACTTTCCTCGCGACCATCGAGTAGATATGGAAAGGCAATTTCTGAGTCTGAGACAAAAGGAGGATGATAATGTCACAAAGTATGAGGCTAACTTTACAAGGTTAGCGAGGTACGCTGGTGATTATATTCGCAACCCAAGAAGTAAGATTGATCGTTTCTTTGATGGGTTAAAACCATTTCTCCGTCGAGCATTAGTCTCACAATCCTTTTCATCGTACGAAGACATTGTCTCATGTGCTACCAAGACCGAAAAGGAATTCTCTAAGTCTTATGACTTTAAAGCAAATCAAGAGAAGAAGAGACCTGCTGATCAATCTGGGAATGGAAATAAGGGGAAGAAGGGAAAGGTTGAATATCCATCTTGTGGTAAGTGCGGGAAGAAACACCCCGGTGCTTTCCTGAAGGGAATGGGAGTCTGTTACAAGTGTGGTGAAAAAGGCCACCAAGCTCATGATTGCAAGGGGAAGAAGGAAGCTACCAATGTTCAGTGCTACAATTGCAGGGAGATGGGTCATTATGCAAATGCATGTCCTAAGCGTCAGGAGAACTTACCTCAGAAAAGGCCAAGGGATCAAGGCCAGGCTTATGCTATCACTACTGCTGAGGTAGAAACTCCGAAAGACGTGGTGGCAGGTAATTTAATGGTTTCCTCAAGTTTAGCAAATGCATTATTTGATTCTGGATCATCGCATTGTTTCATATCTTCCCAGTTTGCTAAGAAAATTAGATATTTCCAATTTGATTTAATAAGGGAGTTGTCAGTTAAAACTCCTAAGGGAAGTATCGTTGCAACAAAGTTTTGTGAATCAGTCCCCATTAGAGCACATAAATTTTCTTTATCTGCTGATTTCATCGTCATACCTGTGATTGAGTTTGATATAATCCTCGGTATGGACTGGCTTTCGGACTATGATGCGAAGATTTATTGTAAGAAGAAAGAGGTTACGATTCTCGATGATAATGATAAGGAACACCTTATTTTTAGAGCAGAATCGTCACCACCTAATTCTTATTTAGACCCACCCCCAGTAACTCAATTTAATTCAATTATTGGGGAGGAAGAGAATGAAGTAACTATCGGTGAGGAAAGGAATGTTCAAATAGAGGGTGTACCTGTTGTGAAAGAATTTGTAGATGTATTTCCGGAAGATTTACCTGGACATCCTCCAGAACGAGAAGTTGAGTTTTCCATTGATTTGATTCCTGGATCAAGGCCTATATCGAAGA
This sequence comes from Viscum album, assembly GCA_963277665.1. NCBI lineage: Eukaryota > Viridiplantae > Streptophyta > Magnoliopsida > Santalales > Viscaceae > Viscum > Viscum album. The sequence goes on along the minus strand of OY728147.1, from coordinate 1,427,845,117 downwards.
CCCCTTATAGAATGGCCACTGTAGAGTTAGTCGAACTAAAGAAACAACTAGAGGAATTGAGTAATAAGGGATTTATTCGCCCTAGTGTTTCTCCATGGGGAGCCCCTGTTCTTTTTGTTAAAAAGAAAGATGGATCTATGAGGTTATGTATTTACTACAGGGAGATCAATGCTATAACGATAAAGAACAAGTATCCCCTACCTCGTATTGATGATTTATTTGACCAACTGCATGGAGCTCAATACTTTTCAAAGATTGACCTTCGATCTGGATACCATCAGTTGTGTGTGAAGAAGGAAGACATTCCGAAAACAGCATTTCGAACCAGGTACAGGCATTACGAGTTTACTGTAATGCCGTTTGGATTGACCAATGCACCCTCTGTATTCATGGATCTGATGAATAGAGTTTTCAAGGAGTATCTCGATGAATTTGTGGTAGTATTTATTGATGATATATTGGTATACTCCAAAACCTATGAAGATCATGAAAATCACTTGCGCATTATCTTGAAGAATCTGAGGAGGCATGAATTATATGGAAAGTTTAGCAAGTGTGAATTCTGGCTTCAGGAGATTTCTTTTCTTGGACATATTGTCTCTAAAGATGGAATCTCTGTTGATCCTTCTAAGACCAAGGCAATCCAAGAATGGCCAGCACCTACGAGTATAACTGAGGTACGTAGTTTTATTGGTTTGGCAGGTTATTATCGACGTTTCGTCCAGAATTTTGCCCGATTGGCAAACCCATTAACGAAGCTCACACGTAAAGGGGTTAAATTTGTTTGGACAAAAGAGTGTGAAGAATGTTTCGAAGAACTGAAGAGAAGATTAGTCAATGCTCCTATATTGACTCTACCATCGGGGAATGATGGGTTCGTTATTTATAGTGATGCATCAAAGAAAGGACTTGGTTGTGTCCTTATGCAGAATGATAGAGTTATTGCCTATGCATCACGACAGTTGAAAATTCATGAACAAAACTATCCTACTCATGATCTTGAGTTAGCAGCTGTGATCTTTGCTTTGAAGATATGGAGGCACTACCTCTATGGTGAAAAATGTGAGATTTATACTGATCACAAGAGTTTGAAGTATATTTTCTCACAAAAAGAACTCAACATGAGGCAAAGGAGATGGCTTGAATTACTCAAGGATTATGATTGTACGATACACTACCACCCGGGGAAGGCAAACAAGGTGGCCGATGCTTTGAGCAGAAAAGACCATGGAGTTTTGAACATGATGAGAATTGAAAGGGATCCAATTTTCATGGATCTAGTGAAGATGGACATGGGAATAACCAGGGAAGGTTAAACATCAATGCTTTTTCAAATGGTTGCCAAACCATCTTTACTAGAAAGGATTAAGAGTTCTCAGACCGATGATGAAGAATTTCAGAAGAAGATTAAAGCTGTGAATGATGGGAGATTGAGAGACTTTGTGTATGAAGATGGAACTTTGAAATTTGGAAAGAGACTTTGTGTTCCCAATATACCTGATTTAAAAAGGGAATTGCTGGATGATGCTCATAGTTCCAATTTCTCTATACACCCTGGGAGCACCAAAATGTATAGAGATTTGAAGGAACATTTTTGGTGGGACAACATGAAGAGGGAGATTGCTGATTTTGTATCAAGATGTATGGTTTGTCAACAAGTGAAAGCTGGAAGGCAACAGCCTGGAGGAGTCATGCAACCTCTTCCCATACCGGAGTGGAAATGGGACAATGTTACGATGGACTTTGTCATGGGGCTACCAAAGACTCCTAGAAGGAACGATGCAATATGGGTTATTGTTGATCGTCTTACCAAGTCAGCACATTTTCTTGCTATAAGAGAAGATCTACCCCTGGAACGTCTAGCAAGACTATACATTAATGAAGTTGTGAGACTTCATGGTGTACCCCTATCGATTGTTTCTGATCGTGATCCCCGTTTTACTTCAAGATTATGGAAAAGTCTTCAGAAATCCCTGGATACTGAACTTCATTTGAGCACTGCTTACCACCCTCAGACAGACGAACAATCAGAACGGACTATTCAAACCTTAGAAGACGGGTTGAGATCTTGCTCACTTGACTTTCAGGGTATGTGGGATCAATATTTACCACTGGTAGAATTTTCCTATAACAATAGCTTCCATACGAGTATTCAGATGGCACCATATGAAGCGTTATACGGAAAGAGATGTCGTACACCAACCTGTTGGGATGACGTTGGTGAAAGAAAACTTGTAGGCCCAGAACTGGTGGAGGAAACGGTGGAAAAGGTGAAGGTAATCCAAAATCACATTAAAGCAGCTCAAAGTAGGCAGAAGAGTTATGCCGATAATCGAAGGAAGGATTTGGAATTTCAAGTCGGTGATCATGTTTTCCTGAAGGTATCTCCGTGGAAGGGAGTCATACGTTTTGGTAAGAAAGGTAAATTGAGTCCCAGGTACATCGGACCTTTCGAAATTCTAGAACGAATTGGGGTTGTAGCTTACCGATTGGCAATGCCGCCAAGTCTCTCCAAAGTTCACGATGTGTTCCACGTATCTCTGTTGAGAAAATACATGCCTGACCCAACGCATGTACTCACCTATGAGGAATTAGAACTGGAACCGGATCTGTCTTATTGTGAAGAGCCCGTCAGGATTCTTGATACAAGAGAACAAGTACTGAGAAACCGGACGACGCGTCTGGTAAAAGTTTTGTGGAGAAATCATAAGATGGAAGAGGCAACGTGGGAACCCGAGGAACTTATGATGAAGAACCACCCGAGTCTTTTTATGCAGTAATACCCTAGAAATTGCGAGGACGCAATTATTTGAAGGAGGGGAGAATGTAACACCCCAAGCTTCTACGGTACGTTTCCCTTCGAATAATGTGATAGCGTGTGTTGTACGCAACACCGAGTTCTAACACACCATAACTAATCAAACTAGCTGTTATGAATAGTAATACCTACTTTTTGAAGTTATATATATTTTATATTTGAAAATGGACTTCATTTTTGGATTCGGAATATCGAATTTAGCCTAGGGTGAAATTTTGGTACTTTTCGGATAACTTTTATATTTTGATGAATAGTGAAAATTACTAAATTTTAATTAAAAACAACTTTTTTAATCAAAATAATTAATAGTGATAAATTATGAATTTGATTGGTTTTAAAGTATATTTAGAATATATTTTTACCATTTAATATAATGTTGGTCATTGGACATAATTTTACAATTAAACCGAACATAAACAAGTGTCAATCTTTTGATAGTTATTATCTCTTAAAAACACGCTTTTTGTTTTGACAGCGGGAATTAATTTTAAATTAATTTCTGCCACTTATGTGTTTTGAATTTAGGAAAATGGATTCCATATTTGGAATCAGGATGTTCAAATTGTGTAAATAGGTAACTTTTATTTTTAGACATTTTGAATAATTACTGCGGTAAATATTTTATTTACCATGGTTAAAGGGTAAATCCGGTAAATAAGGGTTAAAAAATAATATTATAATAATACAAAATTACCCTAGAACGTGTCCTAACCTTATTGGTGGACACATACCCGACCATGGGCATCCCTGGGTCAATTTGGGGACCCCTTGAAGCCACTTGTATGTGGTAGGGACACATTATAATAATAAAGTTAAAATAAAAATAAAAATGGCATAAGCTTACATTGTTTAGAAGAACAATTTTTACATAGGGTTATACATGTTGGATTTTCGATTATAAATATTCATTAGAAAGCTAAAAAGATTTCCTACATAATGATATTTTATTTATAATTTTTAGACATTTAATAATTTATTTAATTTATGACACAATGATGATGCAGTAATTACTATAATAGTGAAAAATTAAAATAATTGATATTATAAATACCCAAATAAATATAATATGAAACTTTTAATGAATTAAACTAATTTTCTAGGATAATATGATATATTAGGATTGATCTAATTGACTTTTTTCGAAGTAATCAATCCGTTATGAGTTTCACAAAAATCAACTATTGAATAGTGTCAAAATTGACATAAAAGAGTTCTTAAAACAAATATTATATTATTAATTGATATTAAATTCCTAAAAATCTAAGGTTCGGCCAAGAGACTTATATTATGATAGGTTAATCATTAATGGACCACTTGGGGGTCGCTTGGATGTATATAGTAAGTTTATTAACCATATTTTATAAAAATACAAAAAGACATTGTAAAAGTGAAACTAATTAACTTAGAGTTAATACTTAAAGATAAGGTTAATATAAGTACCCAAACCTGTCTAAATTCTATTGGTTGAGTGGTTTTCGACTTATCCCCACCTTAACCTTTGAATAGTCAACTTTGGAGCCATTAGAAACCGAATATGAATTTATTATAAATTAATATTTCTAGCTTTTCCAAAGGTGCCCCTCACCCCTCTTATAAAAGGGCACTCCTCCTTCTCATTTCTTCACACCTTCAAAGCCTTTTGGTTCGGCCAAACTCTGCCCAAATACTCTCCCAACATCCCTCAATACAACCTAGAGGCCTTAGTTCGATCAGAAAGCCAACCTAAGGAGCCCTTTTGATCAAATCAAAAGGAAGAACCCGAAGAAGAGGTAATGATTTCACCACCCTTTTCTAAGTTCATTTCTTCTTCCACTTCTTCTTCCTTTGTTCTTACCATTCTGAAATAATAACTCCAGTATCTCACATATACTGTGATGTTATTATAAATATGGTACAATCATATTCAGTATTCTATCCACCCTTTGAATAACATGTCACCATACGTGCGTACGTACGGCTTACCGTCTCCACGTCGTGGTGTAATTGTTATTCAATATAATATTATTTGGATGGGTATAATAATGATGTGTAACTCATGTAAATAATAAATATAACATGTTAAAGATTCTGTATATATGATATACCATCCATTTATATATTATTTTAATATCAAAAGAATGATATTGTCGCTCGTGCGTACGTACGGACTACCGTCTCCACGAACGCGATGAGATTCATTCTCCATCGTATCCATTCAAGTATAATTATCATTTGATGATTTAAAAATGATGTTTAAGGACTGTATATCATTCTGGATATGAATAAGATACAACAACCATGGCTTATTTAACAAAACATATAAAAGAAAATGAGTAAGTTAACTCCCGAAACGACGATAATTCTAAGATATTATTAACAAATCAATGTTAAAAGATCATATATGATATCATATTAATATATATGATTCTTGTATAATTTAATAACAACTATTTCACCATTATACAGGAGGTTAACCTACCCCAACCAAGGAAAAGTACAAGGTAAGGGTTATTTCACAATCTCTTCATTATCCGAGGTTGTATATACGTAATAATCTACTGGGATCTCTTTATCATCCACATCCATGTTTTCTTAAAAATGTATTTCAAAACATTTTTACTATTTACAAGAATATGGGTTAAAGTCATTTATACCCTTGTTTGACTTTTTATAAGAGGTTTATAAAGGAATCTTTCCGTCGTTTTCAAAACAATGTCCTTTTTAACCTTTTCGACAGAATTGAGGTAAGAATGTTTTTTTAACTTATACGGCGGGTGCGGTTATTTTCCGCCGTTATAAAATCGTCGAAGCTTTCCATACAAGCTTATAAGAATATTTTCAAAGAAAATGTTTTATTTTATATGGATCTTAAATGATTTCAAAATAAAAGGAGATACTTCTTTAAAAAGAATTTTGATTTCATCTATGTCAACATCCTTTGATGGATTTTAAGATTATTTGAAGTTGATTTATTATGATACAAAACTTCTATATTGTATTGAAGGTTTTGTGATATGTTTGACTGTGGATGTGCTATTTTTGTACCATTCATAGTTTATGGTGAAATTATTGACATTTCGTATGCTAGTTTTAATACGAATGTTTATGTTATGTTTAAACCTTTTCATATGGGAATGCATTGGACTTAATAAGTGACGGGTGGAGCCCGCTATAGCTCCTCGATGCATCGGTAGGTCTCATGAGACAAACTAGTGTCTTGGCACAAGGCCTTGACAAAATCTTATTTGTAGTCTTGGCACGAGGCCTTGGCTATGTGGTTATGATAGTCTGGCATTATGCATTCCAACATTATGAAAGTGGTTATTGATTTTTGCATGTGATTATTCGATTAGTAGAATATCCATGTGAATAAGTAAATGGAATTATTTCATTTTACTTTTGCCATACCATGTTGAAGTTCAATTTTAAAAGGCTTTTGTTTTAGTAATGCATTGCCTTAAATGTTTATTCTTATTTATGAAAGTTTCCGCTATATTGTTATCCTTACTGGGCATTTGAGCTCACCCCTTTTCTATGTTTTATTTTTCCCCAGGATGTGAAGAAGTAAATTATGAATGACCTGCAGGGATATTATGAGGGGATAGTAGTGTGGATTATGGAGACTTTGTTGTTGTAGTAGTTTTTCATTTTATGATGTAATGTAAAACTTTATGATTATATCTAGTGTTTCCAAGGCTACTAAACCAATCGGTCTTTCGGGATTTGATCTTTCTTGTGATCATGCCAATGTTACGAAGTAATGCACCGACTCTGTGTAGCTGGGGTCGGGGCGTTACATATTACTTCTTCACATTTCCACATTAATGTTGGTGTCTTAATAAATCACACATTAACACAACTCTCCCATGGCATTGCTCGTGCCTTCCCTTCACAAGGGGTTATTGCGTGCTAGTTATGTATGCTCTCGGGATGCGGAGTGAACTCTCCTTGTCTGAGCTACATGAAATTAAACATCCATGCACCATCATCCTCATCACATGACGTTTAATTTTGACCTCACACCATGCAATTTACCCAGGGTGCCCCATCTCAAAAATTAACTATGTCTGCTCGTCTCCATGGTAGTTAGATATTCCTCACATGTGATGAGATCCTCTTTTTTTGGAGCAGTTCTAATCCATGGGAAAGGGAAACCATCTTGGTTTAAGCCTCCAACATTTCTTTTAGGAGGCAATACACTTGCTACCCTCTTCTCTTCTTTGGTTCCAAAGACCAGAGGATGGATGGCCATTGGAACCCTCCTCTCATCTGTGTCAAATCCCTCTCCCATTACGCTTTGTCATCACCCTCACCTCCATCTTAGTGTATGTCCCTATCTCTATGTCTATGGGCCTCGAACCATGTGTAAGCCCCAATTTTCTTTATAAGAGGCTAACCATGTGTAAGTCCCACTCCAATTCCCACAGACGCACCTTTCGCGACATGATCGTCAAGCCTTTGATTCCTCTGGTTTCTCACACCAAGCATGACTCTATGGGCTTAGAGTAATCATTGACCACAGAATCCTCTTTGGGCCGCCCAAGAGAAGAATCCACAACACCATCCCAAACTATGTGGACTTTGATCCTTTCTAAGGATAGGTATGTAGGAAGCCTCTATGAGGTACAATCCAAAAACCGATTGGTTCAAACCACTACATGTCGGTTCACCAACATCTCTCCCCGACTACATGGACATTGATCCTTTCCATGGAAAGGTATGTAGGGAGCTTCTCTGTGGTTCAATACCAACAACCACTGGTCCCAACAACTTCACGTCGATTCAACAAACTCTTTAAAACTATGGGTAATTAGATCCTTTCCATTGAAAGATATGTAGAAATCCTCTCTGAGGTTCAAGATCAACCACCATTGGTCATGAATACTTCATGTTAGTCCACCAACACCACTCCAGAACTATGGGAATTTTGATACATTCCATGGCAAGGTACGTAGGTAGCCTCACCGAGGTTCAATCCCAACAACTGTTGGTCCCAACCAAAGAACACAAGTTCACCAACAACATCCAAACAATGTAGACATTGATCTTTGCTAAGGCGATGTACGTAGGAAGCCTCTCTAAGGTTCAATCCCAACAACCATTTGTCCTGAACACTTCCAATTGATTCACCAAAAAATCCAAAACAATGGGAACAATGATCCTTTCAATGGAATGGTACGAAGGAAACCTCCCTAAAATTCAATCCCAACACGCATTTGTCCCGACAACATTACGTGAGTTCACCAAAAACTTTCGAACTATGGGGACATTGATCCTTTCCAAATCAAGGTATGTAGGAAGCCCCCACCCCCCGAGGTTCAATCCCGACAACCATTTGTCCCAACCACATCACGTCGGTTCACCAACAACACTACCAAACTATGAGGAAATTTCTTCTTGATAAGGCAAGGTATATAGTAAACCTCCATAAGGTTCAAGCCCAATAACCATTGGTTCCGACCACATTACGTCGGTTCCCCAACACCATCCTGAACTACATGGACATTGATCTTTGCAAAGGATATGTACGTATAAAGCATCCCTAAGGTTCAATCCCAATAACCATTGGTCCTGACCACTTAACATGAATTACCCAACAACATCCCTAACATTGTGGACATTTATTTTTTCCAAGGGAAGGTACGTACGAATCCTTACTGAGGTTGAAGCCTAACACCCATTGGCCCAGACCACTTCACGACGGTTCCCAAATACCATCCTAAACTAAATAGACATTGATCATTTCCTTGAAAAGGTACATTGGAAGACTTTATAAGGTTTATTACCAACACCCATTGGTCCTGACCACTTCATTTCAGTTCACCAACACCTCTCCTGAACAATGTGGTCTTTGATCCTTGCTGAGGCATTGAACGTAGGAAGGCTCCATGTGGTTCAAGCCCAACAACAATTAGTCCCTACCACTTCACATAGGTTCACCAAGCACTCCATAACTACAGTTACTTTGATCCTTTCCATGGAAAGGTTTGTAAGAAGCCTCCTTGAGGTTAAATCCCAACAACTATTGGTCCCAACCACTTTAAGTTGGTTCACCAAACACTTCTTAACTACAATGAATTTGATCAATTCCATGGAATGGTACGTAGGAAGCCTCTATGAGGTTTAATCCCAACAACCATTAGTCCTGACCACTTCACGTTGGTTCACCAACAACACTCCAGAACTACATAGACATTGATCCTTTCCAAAGATACATACATAGGAAGCCTCCATGAGGTTCAAGCCCAACAACTATTGGTCCCAACTACTTCATGTTGCTTCACCAAACACTTCTGATCTATGGTGACTTTGATCCATGTGAAAAAATGGTAAATAGGAAGCCTCCAAGAGGTTGAATCCCAACAATTATCAGTCCCAACCCCCTTCACGTCGGCTCCCTAACACCCATTGGTCCCAACCACTCTATGTTGGTACACCCCTATCCGGAATGACATTAAATTGTATGACTCATTTTGTCCATCATGACAATTAACTATTCTCCAATTGACGGTAAGTCATTGTATTCCCCAACCAGTGGTAATCCATTGTGTACCCTAATCGACAGTAAGCTATCGTATCCCCAAACAATGGTAAGCCATTTTGTACCTCGTTCTATGGTAATCCATTGTCGTCCCCAACTAGCGGTAAGCTGTTGTAGTCAGTAATCGATGGTAAGCCGACATATTCCACTTTGTTTGTAACCACTTCTCTTGTCCGTCCCCGAGTGTCAGTCCAACCCGGGATGCGAACCACAAGCAAGACCAAGAATATCATCGGGTCGCTGTCGTCTGCGCACACCCTGATTCTATATCCCTATCTGAAACTACATGGACATTGATTCCATACCACTAGGATACGTAGTAAGTCACTTTGATGCTCAAGAGCAACGCTACCATCAACATCATGGCAGTTCCATCTCATTCCCCCTCCACATAATTCAACTCTACATAATCCATCATGATTCTTACCCAGGCCGCCACTTTCCAGTGAAATATTGTCACCCAATTTCTAGTTGATCCTCGCATCAGTGTTCCTTACTTAGATTTCACCCAACTGATCAACTCCAATGTGTGTTCTGATCAGCTCGATCCATCCTTGCTAAATGATAAACTTTTGGCATAACATGTGTTAAACATGGTAATATAAGAAAAACCTCAGAAAAATGTCTATGTAATATAATTCACCACATTTGACATGGGATTACATGTGCTTCCACAACATCAAGAATCCCTATCATAAGGGGAAGAAACCTAGACATGCCAGTGTCCCAGCATCCAGACATGCTAGGGATATCCAATGTGACTACTCCCCCGACCAATGGTTTCTTCCCTGATAGGACCCCTTGGAATTTCATGTTAGAAGATGTGTAATTAACTGGAATCCATGAAGACATGACACTAGGAAGATATGTAAAGAACAACATCTTAATCTATGAGGGAGACCTAGACTAGGTAACAAGTTTAGAGGAGGAATCCACAGAAGGAGGAACCAACATCTCATCGTCCAAATTAAATAATGGAGAAAATTAACCTGAATAAGAAATAGATGTTGCTTGCATTTGGAAAGCAGGAATGTGGATAAATAGTCAGCGCGTCCTCCTCTAAAGTAAAAGTATGTGTGCACCCTAAAAATGTGTCAGAAATAGTATTCAAAACATCATATCATGTATTGTTATGATCTATTGAGGATATTTTCCTCATTCAAGTGTGATGGTTTGTTTAAATATTCCCCTTTCTCACAAGGTGATTAATATGTTTAAATTAACCCCCTAAACTCACCAAAATAGGTTTTAGATTTAATTGAATATACTCACTTCTCTGTCAGATTTCAATCTGAGAATATGATAGACTATGAATGTATAAGTCATTTGGTCTTATCATTAAGTATATAGGTGGAATATACATTTGAGAAAATATGTAATCCATTTATCTATAGGATTTTCTCCCAAAAGATCTTGAAAAAAATATTTCACACAAACCATCCACACATTTTCATGAGTTAAGGTAAAAATGATAAAATATATTAAATTATAATAAACAAAAAATACAATATAAATATTGTATTACTCTTTTAGGCCTCCCCCTTCAAATATACTCTATCCACCTTCTACTCTCACAAATTCACAATCATATACATCACAAAACAATATTGCATTATATTATTCACCGCACATACACAGACAAGTCCTCCATTTTTTCTTATTTCATGTTTTTTTAATCTTGGAAAGGGTCCCACTAAACAACCCTCTTGTGTATGTTATACTACAATGATCAGACCGTAGCACTACAACACTAGTGTAATGAATGGTTGAAATTTTCTTTATTTCCAATCATATTGAAGACCAAGGACTGGTGAAAAAACTTTTAGGCCATTTCTGGGGTAGGGAACATGAATACATGTAATCAAACCAAAAAAAAAATTTCTAAAAGGAATATATTCATACTAGTTCATCATTTTCAAACCAAGATTATTACGTCAAAAAAAATATATGACTGGTTTGAAAATCATAATGGAGTTTGAAATTGAAAATAATGGGAATGTTTCAAATAATCATGAAACTACATTTGCATCAAAGATAAAAATTTCAGCCATCCACCTCCAGGATAAGAGTTAATGATGAGAGTATGGTTTATAGAATTTAACATAACTCTATAATAAAACCACCCATCATGTATTAGTAAGACCCCTTGGTCTAGATCCTAAACATTGATTAATATCACCTCTTCATACTATCATCAGACCTTGGATTACTCAATAAGGACTCAATATACATCATTCGGGGTACCTATGGCAATCATTAATAACATATAGATTTGGTATTGAGTGAGGAATAATTGAAGCTAAGATTAATCCCATCTATAATGAATTAAATTAAAGACCTTGGTCCTAATAAAAGGTTGATGATATTTTTTATTCATGGAATCAAATTTGAAATTATTTTTCCATGAAATTATTCCCACAGAGAATGATTTCAAAAAATATAAAAAATATAATTAGTGTCATACAATTTAAAAGTTAATTATTATATGATGCATAGTACTGATTAAAATGTATTGTTATAGAGTTCACCAACCATTAATACAAAACAAGTTTTCTCATGGAAAACTAATATAATAGTCTCACACCATTACATAAAATCTTAGAGTATAAGTATTATGAGCGATATTTCACTGAACAATTAACTAAAAAGGTCATTTATATTTTGAAATATATATCTGAAAATTCATAAGAATAATATTTGTGAAGGAGAACCAACATTCAAATGTATACCACTAACAATTCTCAATATGAAGATCAATTTTTTTGTATTTTACAATGAATTTTATAAACAAAATAGTAAAGAGAAATTTCATCAAATTTTTAAGCTTAGACACGAAAAATATATCAATTCATACATTGTTATGAAAATACAAATTCATAAATTTGATAATATTGATGGATATGGTACATAAAAAACCATGAGATGTCACTTTCTTAAATTGGTGTATCACGGGAAAAAAACCAGAAAAAAATATATTGGATTGATTAAAGAGTTCAATGGGCTATGGACTCCCTATGACTTAAAAATATAGGTAGATATTATAATCTCAGTTATGGGTTAAGGCCTATACCATTGAATATTAATGAAATTTGATGTTCCAAATACTAATGTGTAGGTTTGATGAGGAAAAAAGAAAAAAACATTGATAAGGCACATAAATAATTCATGTTTGATAATTTCATTTTCCAAGATGGACAATTAGTTTCTCATGTTGGTGAAAGAGATAAATTAAAGATTCGATATACTATTGAGTCAAATAATAGGGGTATTTATATACTTCTCACAACTTGGAGTGGCCTTGAAACTCAACTGGAAGTTCAAAAAGGTCACAAATATATCCAAATAAAAACACATATGGAATCTAATTAACTCAATATCAATCATAGAAAGTATAAAAATTTAAAATACCATACAAAATTTTAGTTAAAATTATTTTAAATTCCGAAAATTCACCCAAAAAATCATTGAAAATCAAAGACAAGAAATTAAAGAGGAATATTTGGAGCTACCCATAGTTGTGAGGAACCTTTACCCCATCATCCACATTCCTCAAAGAAATATAATAGAAAATTAGGATTATTAACTGGTCAAAATATAAAGGTTGATAAAAAATGAACATTAATATTCCCTTTAACGAGACTCTTATCAAAATAAAATGTCAGTTCATATTCGGCGAAAAACTTTTTGAACATAAAAAATATTGAATAATTTGTACTTATTATATCACAATAGAGTATATTGATATAATTCAATATGGGATACCTCCAAACCTTCAGGGACTATGGTTTTTTTCATTCCTTGAACAATTGGAGATAGAGTTTCATATTTTATTTTTATTAGTGATCTTTGAGAAAGTATAAATATGATCCCTTAGTCCTTATTCCACCAACTGAGACATTTAATCCCCAAAATCTCTATATTCTTTTGTCAAAATGTTGATCGATCTATTTCTTACCCATTCTAAAGGGATTATGACATTTTTTAAGAGTATGCATTCTTTTTTTTGGTATTGTTATTTTTTTGCATATAGAATGTGACACATATTTTGATGTTATTCATGAATGTCCCTTTCATTCCATAGGGGGTATAATTTTATTTTCAAATGGATAATTTATTTTTGACCACAGTGAATATGAGTAATTTTCGATATTAAATAAAATAAAATATCCCCTCGATGTCCATATATGCCTAAGAGAATAGATTTCGAACATTGATGAATATGTTTATGAGGAGGGAGATGTTCTTTGAAGAATGTGTAAAAAAATAAATTCTTCAACTAATTAAACTATATATATTATTATAGTATATTTATTAGATAATGGTGATGATCATTTTTATTAAATGGAAGGATAATTCTTGGGTTATAGAGATGATTTTTTTGTAGAATACATGTTAACTCCTTTTAAGGTAGAATGATGTTATGATGTTTTTTCTGAAGATAATAGCGATATAGAATTATATTTTGATATAGAATTGTTTAAGAGAAAAAAATTGGTACTTTGGACCACCCAAACCCCAATTCCTTTCCTTGATCCATGTTCCTACCTCCACGGACATGAATACTATTCCATTTCATTTGAAATATGTGTTTTTTGTAGATGAATAAAATTTAAAAGTCAAAATTTATCCAATATTAGTCAGAAGTCAGGAAGATGGCCTAAATGGTGTTTTTGGAACATTTAATTCTATAATAATTTGGTATATTATAAATATTTAAGGTACCAGTTCGTCCATCTTGAGGAATAGAATTACGACGGAAACTAACTACATAGAAAAAATAGAGATCATAAATTACATTACTCAAACGTGATGTTTGTATTCAGATAATATGTGATTATGTTTCTTAGTTAGGGAATAAATTTTTCAATTTTGGATAACCCATTGGTTATTTCGGTTAATATAGTCCCTATAAATAGTGGAATGATTGTGATTACCAATGAAAAAATTGAACATATTCAAACCCAAGATGTGATCCAATGTAGGGTGTGTGTATACTATAGGATTCTAAAATCCTTCACAACAAATTATAATTTTCAAATTATATTTTTAGATAAAATTTTAGAATTGTTTGGTGGAAATAATGTTCTCTACTCTATCAATGTGTGTTTTTTTTACAATTAGATTCCCATCACCCCTGAGGTTACAGATAAAACAATGTTCACCATTCTATTATGTAACATTGATTACAAAAAAATAACCTTTGAATTTTTTTTGAAATCATTCATCATTTTAATTGTACATTATGGATTGTTTTTATGATATGAATGGGTGACGTTTCGATGTTATTAGAGATAAATTATATATAGTGGTTTCTAATTTCATAGACTATTTAAAACTTCTAGAAATTTATTTGTAAATGTGTCATAAAATACAACTTGTACAACATTTGTAAAAAAATTACGTTGTGGGTTTTAGAGGAATTGTGTTGAGATTCAATGTTATTTAGTTTGGATTAGATATTGATACTGATAAAATTAATATTATAAAGATGTTTCCACCACCAAAATTTAACTGGAATCACATGATTTTTCTAAAATGATGAATTTTATAGGAGATCCATAAATTATTTTTCTAAGATAACTATCCCACTATCATCTAATTTTTTATGGTGAGACCATTTTTCTTTTATGAGAAGGGTTTGGATGCCATAAATTTTCATAAATAAAATTTCATTTATTCAACCAGTATTACTTTCCTAATTTTGATCATTATTTTCAAATTATGTTTGATGATTATAATATGGATTTGGTATTATTTCCTAGAAAAGAAAGATAATTTTTTTTGATGAAATATATTATTCTAATAGACATCATGATTTGGCTCAATGGAGTGACACCTCAATATAGAACGATCTATTGAACGTATTTATTTCTATAGTGAAATTCAATAATAATAATGTTGGATCAGGAATCATTAACATTAGAGTCCATTAATCCATTAAATAACAATTATATAATATTGAATGTTAGAAATATATATTATAATATTTCTATTATTATATGAATTTGAATTAGTCATCATGGATAACCATGAGGATGAAAATATCACATCTGATCAATTTTCAAGACTACCCTGTACAAAAATTGAAAACCCAAGGGAGATTAATTTTTTATTTTGCAAATGAAAAACCATTTTCAATTTTCATTAGAAATTTTATATGAATTTCATTATATGTTAATATTCTAATTTCTGGAATAATATGTTGTTATTTTTTTCATTGTCTTTAAAATAATTATATCTAAGAGTTTATGTTCTTTTAAATGATGGTCCTATGTTTTTAACAGTGTGTTTTAATATAATTTTTATAAGATTATGTTAATAAGAGTAAATGAATCTCATTATGGAGAGTATATATTGAAATTCAAGGGGAGGATATCATAGTTGTTAGAGAACTACATAAATGGTTTTACAATCACGATTATACTAGACCACTCTCGTTAAGTCTGATCAATGTCTGGTTGTATGGTGTGATGAATGTAAATGACTAGTTAATGTGGGTTTTATGAAATATTTGGCCCAAAAGGGACATCTATATGTTTAAAATTTTTATTCTTTGGGAATATATGTCAAGGTTCCATATCCAACATTATATATAAATGAATACATAATGGTTGCAGTTGAATACAGATCAAAATGGGTTGTGACATTGGATTTTTTAAATAACTAGTCATGTAGTGTTATTATATATTTTAAGAAGAATAATATCCCTTTTATTGGAGTGATTAATAATTTCAATACTGAAAATGGTTCTCCCATTAATGACATCAAATTCAAGGATCTAATTGATATGTATGTGTATACAAAAAAATAAGTACAACATACAAACTATAGCCTAGTGGAAAAGTATAATTCTACAACAGGGATCTAAAAAATTATAAAAAATATTTAAAATTTATAAGAAATATTATCCCTTAAATTTTGATAGTGAATTATGGGATATAGAGTTTCATTTTAAACATAAATAGGTATATATCCATATCTGATACTTTTTCAAACGAATTTCCACTATCTCTTTGATTAATAGTATATTTTTTGTACGGTAATGTTTTTTAATTTTTATTTTATAACTGATGGGGAATGAAGGAATCTTGATTTATGTGAACTGTATAATATCAAGATATAATCTTATGAAAATGATAGGATTTATAATTAAATGTTGGAATATTTTCATTGTTATATTTTAAAATATTTACATATTAAAGTGTGATAGAAGCTTATTATACATAATTATTAGCTGAATTTGTTTCTTGTTAAACTCTATCCTAGTGGTCTGGTCTATTATGAAATTTGTAGATTATAGTAAAAGGGACAGTGGAATTATTTGAACATTTAATGTACCATTTTTTGGTAAATGTCGATAGAATAAAAACTAATATTGAGGGGTATGCAAAGGCTATGGATGAAATATTATTCCTTAGTTATTGTATTTTTTTGTACTCTAACGGATGATACTAAACAATGCTCTTTATGGGAGACAACCCATGTACATTCCATTTTCATTATTTTGTTTTTTTCTATCCTATGTTTTATTTTTCCATCATTCACGCATTTCTCCATATCATTTATTCTCTATTTCATTTTTAGGATATGACTAAAATTGAATTTCGATGAGGTTTAAAAGAAATTTTGGTTCATTGTTTTTAGAAATATTATTATCCATGTTGTTATATTCGGGCGGTGTTATTTCTCCACCTTTTAATAATTTTATTTTTATTACTCATAATTATTTTTGGAGGAATACTCCATATTTTTATTATTAATTATGAGACTATTTTCATTTATTGAGTAATTATCTTATTAATATATGGTGAGTTGAATATAGGTTTTATCTCATTTTATAAAAACATCATGTACCCTTAAAATCCCATATGGTAAATGTGTTATTTTGAACATTCATTTAGGAAACACAAATATATGTGATATTCTAAATTGAATATCTATTATTAATTTCCTTATTTTCCCATCATTGCATTCAACATTGGGGTCAATTTTTCATTATAATTATTGGGATGGGATCTTCATGTTCCATCTAGGTTCATAACTTATACCAAATAAAAAAAACCATTTTTTTTTCATATGCCTCAAATTTTTTGAATTTAAATTGTTTATTGGTCTTTATGTACATTTTTTTGGGTTTCCCTATGATAGAAATATAAAAACTCAATGTGTTAATCCTAGGGGACAACAATATATTTCATTTATGGGATTTCTATGAGACTAATGTGGTAGTTATTTAGTGATTGAAAAGTGATTCTTTTCACAAAATTTATGGCGATATTTTCTGAAAACTATAAAAGGGTTGTTTAAGAGCTAATATTATCATGGAATAGGATATATATCTTTAGGAAGATTTAGGATGACCTTGAAACTATAGACATAGTATGGCTATCATGGAACAACTTATCAATATAAGAATATTGGGATTATTATAATTCCAATGAATATTGAAGAAGATAATTAATTGGTTTCCTACAATGAGTATATAATAGAAGGGTAGTAGGTGAGTTTATGTAAATGATTCCAACATCAATATGTGATATTCTTATTATATTTCATATATTTACAATTTTTAAAAATAAAAATCAATTTCCCTCTGTAAAAAATGATCTCATGATAGTTATGGGAATATATAACCAATGTGAACTAAGGAAAAATTGATTTATAATGAAATAATAATAGTGTAGTCAACAACATGGGATATAGAGAATCTATTTGATGAAAGTAGGAGAGAGTGAAAAAAATTTTCCTTTTGATTTATATTTAATTCAATATGTACATATCAGGTTAGTAATCATATAAATGTTATTTGGATTTTGTGGAAATTTGGTTGTATGGAATTCTCACATTGGAGGAATGCCTTTCTATATAATGGATGATTTTAGTTTTACTCTATTTTTTTTTTGAATACTGATAATAATAGGTAGGGTGAAGTTAAATATTTATTTGGATATTATATACCTATGTTATTGAGTAAATTTCCTTTCCCATTAGTGAAAAGGGTTAAGGGTGTGAGAGTTTGATGTGGAAATATTTTGTCACAACTTCCCACAACATTTTTGATTAATTTAGAATTTTTAATTTTTTTGTTGATATTATAATAAAAGATTTTGTGTTTTTTAATTAATAATGTTGAAATTGTTTTTAATTTAATATATAAATTGACTTGTTTAGGTTCCTAATTGATCAACATTCTTCCATAATGCATTGATCATATTTTCACTATAATTAATAATTGGTCTAATTTTCTACATTGGAAATTTTTTTGATAGAAGATAGAAATGAAATTATATGAAATATAGAAAATGATAGTAGAAAATATTCATTAATTAATTTGATATAATTTTTTGGATCAACAATATGTTGGAACTGGCATAGGACCTTCTAGAAGCCATGTCCCCATAATCCAAGTTTTCCGTAGATGGTTCCTGATGCCTCCACCCTCATCTCGTTTGGATTTTGAGATTCCCTATTTTTAGGGCGTAAAATATTGTCCTTATTGATGCCGAAGATGGAGAATAAAATACTTCATTTATTGATGTGGGAGTCTCCATTTTAAGATGGTCATGAAATGAGTAGTACTGATGTCTATAATCATTTGTATGGAAACCCGATCCAAGGCACTACTAAAGAATCTGCATCCACAACTATTAATAATGTTTTCTGATTCTCCTTCAATGAATATAAAACACCAATTCATGAATTTTTGTATAATTTGTTTCAAAAAATGGACGAGGTCATTTTTACAATCATTAAGATAACAAAATCCATTTTATAATACTTCATGGTGAGTTCTACACTAATTTTGGAACATGATGATTTGAATATGGTAGTTGAATGGGCTAAGAATCACAAAGAAGGATCTAATAAGTTCGGAAAGCTAATTTGATACATTAGGCAATATGAATATTTGGAGAGTGGTCTACATAAAAAAATCATATATGTGAGAGCTAATAACATACTTCAGCAAAAAAATTACATTTTTTACTCGATAATGCCAAAAAATGAATTCATTTTTTCCCTTTTCAATAAGAGAAATAAGTGATATATGATGAATTATCAATATGGATAATTAAACACATAGAGAAAATATAAACAATGTACCATATGACTATACAGGATATCCAACTACATCAACCAAATAGCTTCATGAATTAAAAAAACAACACCAATACATTAGGCAGACATATAGTACACTAGAGAGAGGGAATTATTACTTTATGAATACACATGTTGTGGCCGCCTATGAAGTTATAAAATTATCATAATTAGATTTAAGAAGAATGGTACAAAGTAGGGTTTTTTACTATTAAAAAGAAGGTTTTGTTAGAGGTCAATTATAGATTTTTTTCATTTGGGTATATTTATGAAGATGTATAGATGTTAAAAAAGGTGGAGCGGTTTTCACTACCAATCTGAGAAGTGGAGAGTGACTTATTGACAAAGAGACAAAGGAGGAGTAATAATTTACCACATGATCCTTCAATTTTAGGAGATGTTTTTTAATACCTTATTGGGTGGCTTCTTTCTTGTGTTGTTTTCTTATTTTTTAATTTTTTTTACTTAGAAAAAACATTTTTTAATGGTTATATAAACTTCAATTCTGGAATGATATTGATCTGGTGAGGATATTTTGATCATTTATGTTTCAAGTGTGGTTGAAATTTACTCTTTTTCGACTATGTGAGTAATATGTATCATTGAACCTCCTAAAATCAGTGAATGAGTTTATGTGTTTATTTTTTTATATTTATTTATCATCTTAATGTAAATCTGTGATGAGGATAGTCTATGCAATTTTCAGTTAACTAGTTGTTCAATGAGTATATCAGTGGAATTTAAAGTTGAGAAACGATCCAATATATTTATATAAATGGATGCATCATAAATGATCTATATATCATCTATTAGCCTAATCAAGCCACAAATTCCTTTTATAGAATGTATAAAACAATTGGAAATTATATAAAATTAGAATAAAATAACCATCTAATCAAATTACATTATTCATATAATGATCATCTCCCTTTATTCAAAGGTTCTCAACATTTTAATCTCATATTTTTTCTATCATATTATTTCCCCTACATCACTCCATGAACTTATTCAACATCAATTCACTGACCATTGGACCCATTTTTAATTTTTTTAGTTTTTTATTTACCATTTTACATGGTCCCACCATACACAAATTTTACGAATGACCATCCTTTTAGAACTACACCCATTAGAAACTACACATATCATATGTTGGGATTATTAATAATAAATATATTCTCATCCTACTGATAAGCTTGACATAGAAGCCAAACATCAGAACACATCGATAGATTTAATATTCTAATGATAATTGTATGTTTGGGAGGAATCATCCAATGAAATTTTGAACCATCAGGGGGATAGAAATCATTGATTTCATGTATTGATTGGCTCTCTATATGGATGGTCCTAAATTAATATCTTATTAAAAAATGTTTTTATATTTTACACACAATGGTCCCTAAATTATTAGATTATATCTCTAGGATTAAACATCGAATTGTTCTTACATGATTTCATATGCATATCTTCACAATTCATTTTTGTTATTAAATTATATAAAGTATGTAGTTTGGTATTCCACTTTTTGTATAGTTTAGAATATGTTTCCTATTTAAATTACCATTTAGGTGATAGGGATATTCACAAAGGAAATTCTTAATGTGTAATGGATATTAAAATTCAACTTTTTTCTTCCATGAAATGTGGTGAATTATTATGCTCATATTTAACAATTCAAGAATGAATACTATTATCTTTTATAGATGATTTTATCATTATAATATAATAAAAAAATCATTTAATTTGTGTCTCTTTCATGGTGTTATACCCCACCTATCTTCCAAAAGAAACACCTTATACATAATCACCTCTTAATCCTATAATTTCATACTATTATAGACATTCATGTCCCTATAAAATGATATTAAATTTAGTGGAAAATGTCTGTACGACATGAGAATAAACAATATAGTATGGTCATATTATATAACTATAAAATGTATCACCGAAAATAAATTGAAATTTATTTATATTTATATGGGATATATTAAATACATCTGTAATTTTTAATCCCTTCATCAGTTAAAATGTGCTTCCTTCCCCATTGGGGCCATATTCCTCATCAAATTGTATATGTTATTCCCAATAATGGATATATTCTAATAAAATTTTACATACCTTCTTCTAAGACGAAAATACATAGGTATTCTTCTTCTTGTGTAATAACATTGGTTAAACAATTCTAAATCCTTATGGTTCAAATTCCCTCATAATGTTATCATTTTTCCTTTATTATTCCCTATCCATATTGAATATATAGTCATATTCATTGGGAAATATTATTTCAATCCAATTACACTAATTATCATTGTACGATATTCCTTTTTTGGTTAACTAAAAGGTCATGTCTTGAATATGCCTGATATTAGAGATTACTAGTCATGTTTCACATAGTTTTCATTATTTTATAATGTTAACTTTCATGGATTGGTAATTTGAAAATCCCATTAAATGAGATGATTCTCACCACTATGTAGGAACCTTGTAAATTGTTTTTTATTCCTTTCCCAAGGACATATTTGAATTTATTTTTACTAGATTAATCTCATCACACCTATCACAAAGCTGGATGGTGATTAACTATATTGTTACAACCTGTGAGGCTTTTTAAAAAGAAACTCTATGTAAAAGATTTCTATTTAATTAACAAAATACGGTGGATAAAATTCAATATAGCTAGATGATAGAATTTATTATGAACCTTCTGTACTTATAAACATTCCTATCAAGAGGATATCATTAACACATAAAGAAAATCCCTATCGATCAATGTTAAATTACAAATTATTGGTGTGGTGGAACTTATATGATATTGGGAAATCAGAATTATTTACGAAATATTTCAAAAATTAATAGGAGAGTCCATGAGTAAAAAAATGTCCAAAAAAGTCATGAGGAGCCCAACCATCGGGCCTCTAAACCAATGCACATTTAATAGTGTCTCTAGAAAATCCACAGTGATAGTATTCCTTAGAATGAATCCCTACACAACTCAAGAAGAGGTATTTATTATTAATTATCATATATGAATCAATTAGATAAAAAAATAATGTTATTAGTTGTTCTAATAAATTTATTCAATGGATTATATTATTCATTATTTTTTATTTGAGTACATAAATTTTGTACATTTATTTGATAATAAATGTTACGATAATCAATAGTTTACTTGATATATTTTTGTGTGAGTTTTACAGTCATAATAATAATGGAATTATAGAATTTTTTTATTTTATTAGTTCTATATATTTTTTAACATAAATAATCATTAAAAGAATATATTAGTTATTATAAATATGCCAATGAGTAGTAGTGAGGTTCTGTTAATATTTCATGGATATTATACACTAAATTAAATAAACATATAAAGTGGTTAAAAAATAATAAACCATTAACCATTATAGAAAAACATAATTCTGTTATATGTATAATTAGAGAACTATTACTATATATAAAATGTTATATTAGGAAACATAAACCCAACACAAAGGTTATACATTTCATCCTTTAGATATAGGCCATCATAATGGGTTTATAATATAAAAGACATATTCTAAAATAATGAACTTAATGTAGAGATAAAAAAATGGGATCCATGTTGAACTTTTTCTTATATCTTAATCCAAACTACACTACTCAAGATCATATATTATATATACATAAATTTCGTTTAATCACATACAAAATCAAAATTTCATTACTGCAACCATGGTTTATGTGTAATTTGAATGAAATATACTTAGTAATACATAATGAAAAATGAACCAAAATAATTCCCAAATATTTTAATGTCTGAATAGTATGATATGTATAGAAAAATAAAATATATTATTAATATTTTCACCTCATTAAGTTTTAATAAGCTTACAATAGAAGGATTATAGCTTATTTTTCTAGTTCTTGAATTTGATAGAAATTCCCATGCATTGATCATATAAAAGTATATAGGGATTGATAATTATCCAACTATATGTCAAAAATCAAATAAAAATTAATATTTATTATAATAAAAAACAATATATTCTCACAAAACAACATAAGAAGTTAACATATCATACCACAAACACCTTGATAGGTTTCTACATTTATTGTGTTGAAAACAAATCCAAAATACATAACTTAAATATTCACAATCCCTCTAATCATCACCAACAATGAATTGATATTTGATAATAGTATCAAATTATATTTTAACTAGAAATCTTAAATGGTAGATAGGTTCACACTCTTCTCAACTATTACTATCAATAAACATAGTTTGGAAACTCTATGGCCTTTCCACACATAATTCAGCATAGGTTTGAACATAACATGACATATTTTTTCCTTCATAGTTTTATACTAACTCAGTTATAATATATTATTGGAATCACAATATCCCATCATCATCAATTTCATAGAGGATAACTCCATCAACTGTCTCTTCACCTTTAACATTATGTATCATTGTTCAATTTTGTTTTATGTAATAAGGATTAATATTAATGAACAAAACCCCAATAAAACATATGAATATTATATCATCCATGTTATAGTATGAAAAAACACCCCCTGGGTTTTCCATAAAAATCATAGTACACATTTTTATGGAAGAACCATTATAAAAATCCATGTAATTCTATCGAAACACTAAAAGGGTCGCAATTTAGTATGAAAACATTGTTTATATATAAATTAACATACATTAAATATTTTACTAATTTGAAAGATATAAAAATATTCTCACCAATACATTCATATAAATAGTATTTATTTTTATTCCCAATATCAGAGATGACTTCATAGTGGCCCATCATAGTGAATGACATGACAACAAGGACACCACCCCATATGCTAGAAGTTGCTGACTAGTGGTTGGGTACTATGTCATATATATATATATATAAGACAACCCCATTTCAGTATTTTCAAATACAAAATTAAAATTAGAAATAATTATTTCTTCCATGAATTAGATTACTTATAAATAATGAACAATATTCAATAAAAATGTACATTGGGGATTCATACAGACATAACAATTAATTGACATCCCACTAGGCTGATCACATTTATGGAGTTATCAATGAAAGGAAAATACAAAGAGGGAACACCATCATCATTGATCCACACATCAATCCCTATTTCAAATACATATCAATATATATATATATATATATATTTCATGATTTTATAAACATATTGTGACCTGACATGAAAATAGACATACCGTCTTCACATACACTACGATGTCCATGAATGGATTGAGATATAAATCCTAGAAAGGTAACAACATTACCCAAATATATGTAATCTTATATGTGTGTCAACAAATATATTAAACATGTCACAAAAAAACTTTTTGACATTGTGTTTTACTATGGCACTATAGCCTAATGTGTATTGTTTGATCATGTAATACATATGTTACAATGAAACCCGGTAATACCATCATTGGTCCCCATATATAATTTAGATACCTCATCGAAGTAAACAACTATCTCAACCCATACATAATGAATTCTCTAAAGTAATCATATCATCCATAAAAACAACCTACTACGATGAGGTATACTCCTTCTACCATGTTTGAATGAACCTTTCCACTTAAATATCATTATTCATACATGTCTTAAATTTATTTTATCATTAAATTTTTCTCATATATCATTCCATAGCTACTTCCATATTACTCATGTTAGATCGTAACATCCAAACCATACCAACCAACATGCTCTAATATAGGGTGTAAACGACTAGACTGTTAATCTAATGGTGATTCCATTTCCTTAACTAATTACTTATCACTAAGGGTAGCAATCAAATCTACACTATAATTTGACCATATCACATATTAGTGTATTGTCATCATCTCGACCACTAATTTTTTACTCATGGTATGAATGAATTCCATACACTAATCAAACTACTACATTTTTTTTTCTCAAGGTGTGATTCAACCACCACTATAAAACTCATGGTGTGGTCATTAGTTATTTAGAAATTAATTATCCCTCTTGTCATGGAAAGGTAACATGAAAAGTGGACCCCATAATGCTTAGCATTATTATTACAATTTCATATCACATATGGTGTGGTATGTAATGAAGATCAATATCATCGACACATAAATTTAGATTATATCATAGGAAAATTATATAAAGGAAGGACACAAATGAAATCTCACAAGCTCATCATCTCGTGATAATGGTTCTTATAGCACACACCCTTACCCCATTATGTTATGTATATTTTCTCTATATAGCCTCTAAATACAATATTTTATAGATGATATAAGATTTAAAAATATTTTGTGACCTATCCTCGGTATTTACAATATCTCCAATTAATTTAGGGACTGGGTTCCTTCATACTCATCGTGGACATAATACATTGATAACAAATCGCATTGGTTTCCCTAGGGTCATCCCATATTTCATATGCACTTCATCTCCCTAGCCCATTTCCTAGTGTCAAAACTCATCAAAATCACATTCAGAACCATCATTATGATTGGTCTAGCATCAGTCTCATAAGATCCATAGAGGCTATTACATATTCGAAAACCCTTTTCTTTACATCCATCATTGAATTGAGTTACTCGTCACCCTCAAAATGGAGAACATGCATTAATGAATCCTCAAGAGGGTTATCCTTAACAATAATGAGATATAGGTCTATGTCATCCTTCACCCTTGGAATTATTCCTCACTTTCCTTCTAAACTAAACATATAAAACTCACCATAGGATACCCATTAATCAACTCACTTCCCAATAGCTACCCAAAAACTCATTATTCTAGTGGAAGAATCCTACCCTTGGAAATTTAGACTTCAGGAATGGTCATGTCACCCAGTGTGATAATGAGTCATTATCTCAGATCTATGATGATCAACACCATCATAAATCATTCACTATGTATCTATTAGTCTGTATCCCTCAACTCGGTCCCATATAAAATACATTTATAAATCCATTAAAGTAATAAGAGAACAAGAAATTAAATTATTGGGACCATTTAAATTAAATATAGAGTTACATATTTTTCATGCTCTAATTATACATGGCTAAGGACATTAATTCCATATCATATCTCATACAATCACCTAAGATCGTATCTCATAAAATATCATCAAAATTAATAATTATAAAAATTTGTATAAAAAATATAATTTAATGTAGGATGTATATTACTTGAAAAAATTATTATATATCCAAGATATATAAAATCAAATTAATTATTTCTCAATTACATTAAACATTAGTTGTATCAGAAAACAAAACATATCCAAAATAACCCTTATTAGATGATAGTTATTTGAAAACAAAATAAATGTAAACAGATAGATGAAAGATTCATAAATAACGATTGAATGAAAAAAAGATTGCCTTTCTATAGAGAATCTCAAATAGGAGGAGAGGATTACAGGATTTGGATAAAATAACCACTAACAAATATTCACAACCTATCTCATGATGTATATTATCAAAAAATAAACCACCGCATGATTTTAAATGTAGGATGACCAAAAAGATTGTGGGGCAACACGACAACCAACATGATAATGTTGTGGTGTAACTTGTTGTCTTAAATCAACACTTAAAGGGAATGAGGATCAAACATTGGGAAACATCATCATTGTTTAAAATAATGGTTGTGTCGTGACCTATAATCATATGTTTTATTATGATAATTCCAAAGGATCACGGTTAGAACATGACTACATATATCATGTTGTGAAACCATTCATCTAGTTCTTTTCCCATTGATATGATAAAACCCCGCACAATATGAGTCACTTATCCATGGAGTAAGCTTTTAAAAAATATACTTTTCTATGATATAACATTCTTGTTATGGAGTGTCCATATGAATAAATATAATGTCAACAAGTCCACAAACACTTATGTAGATGGTCACTCGAGAAACTGAACCACTAGTCAAGCCTTTTCCTATAATTTCCCAACTGGGGTACAACATACTATTCCCCCAAGCTGGTTCACTATGTGACCTCATGCATGCCATCATATAAAACAGAGGACACCAAAAAAGTGAGGTTATGATATTTTTTACATGGAGAGAGTATACCCTCTTTATCAAAGTAGCACAGTAGTAGAAATTAATATAAAACAATCCTATGATATAACCAATAACCAGAATAATACCATAACCACAACATACCAGTATCATATGATGAACTAAAATTTATATAAAATATCACAAATTAAATTATCCTGTATTTCATAACATATATGTATCATGTTTTTACATGACAGACTCAAAATAAAAACACATTGACAACTCAAAAAGGGTCCCAATATCATTTATAGTTCCCTTGTACATGCTACATACAAACTCATCCATTTAATGTATATCTCTTTTCCATATCACATATTTAAAACAAAAATTATCTTTGGATACCGTTTTGGTATCCCAAGTAGTCTGTGAGTACAAATCAGTAGGCAACCACCAATAGAGTCAAAAATAATATCTGGTTTATGAATGTTTTTATAGTTGTATAAATAATAAATCACAATAGGTAATCAATTATCACATTTAATTATACATTAATTACCCACCTAAATTTCATAGAATTGTAATTACACATGAACCCTCATTTAAAACATTATTCTATTCTTGATTCTGAGCAATACTCATGTTATATCACATTACATTAAATCACGAGTTTTCATTTATAAATTATTTTTACATTCATATGATGGATAATTGGAACCACAGTCTAATGCCATTATGTGGTGCCTAGAACGTCATGCATAGAACCCTATAGGAGTTTGAGGCATCAGTCCATTTCTCACACCTCATTGTTCTCACATATGGTAATTTTAATCATTATCCCTTATCACACACAAGACTACAATGATGCATAGATTGGGTATATAACATCATTTATAGAACTACATGGGATTTTAAGGTATCATCTTATTTCCTACACTAAATTAATCAATTAATTAGAAATATATAATAAGTGCATAATTAATCATGTTTAGTCCTCGTTAACATTCAAATAAATCATTATCAACATGGTATACAATATTAATTTATTAAAAAAAATCAAAATTCATCAATTTAATTCACATGAATTAATACGAAGAATTAAGAATTACAAAAATTATCAATATTTATTCATATACCCATTTACCATTAAAGGATAAGTTAACCATACCATAATCACATGTATCATTGTAATCATAATTCAGGTTAACCAACAATTTTATCATTATAGTTTCCAATTTAAATTTCCAATGTTCTATCCATTACATTATCATATAACAATTCAATAATAGTTTCTATCTCTAAAGTAATATCACAAAAAATAAATATAAATATCTTGATCAAATAAAAAATATTATAATCAAGAATATGGGAATTGAAATTTAGACCACATACCTCATGTCCTTTGACTGTTTTTCTCTTAATGGGAAATCCGCATAATCAAACTCAATGACTTAATTCACAACGACATAGAAGACCTTGACCCAAATACTAGAATATAAATCAACTAGATCCCCATAAAACAAAAAATATATATAAACCATTCCAAAAGGGGTATAAGACACTTATCTAAATCCTTATGAAGAGACATAAGATATATGATACCACATGGGAAGAGATTACATACTGAAAGAGATGATGATCCTTCAATAAGATATTTGATTTTTAATCAATGGGGTTTGTGGAGGCATTGAATCCATTTGGGAGCTCCAAAAAATGAAGGAACATAGTATGGTTTGGGTTGGAATGAATTGGGGTTTAGATTTGAGATCCCAGAATTTTTAAAATAAAAATTTATTGAAATAAAATATGTGATCAAAGATTCTTATGTTGGGGCCATGATTTTGGTAATTATTCTCCCTGACTATGAAGTAACTATTTGTTCCCCTATGTCTTGGAAAACATGGTTTTTGGGGGAATGGAATAATGTTTGGCAAAACAATATGAAAATCATGCACTACACAACCCCCCCCTGAAAACATATATAATTATCCAATTTCTCCTAGAATAACCTAAAAAAACCAATCATGGTATAAACAATGAAGGGGTAATTGAGTACCTACAAAAAGTATGATAGATCTACAAAATGTTTCGGATCCTATATTCTCCAAACCCTATAACTAAAAAACCACACAATATACTACTCTGAATCTCAAATATTATAATATAAAGTGATCATCCAACTGGGAAAACACACCATCTTTTAACTCCCATTTTTTCTCCACCACACGACCATGATTCCACAAAACACAAACTACAAACAAATTCATTCCCAACTACACATTCTTTTTGTGATCCAAAATAAGTATATGATTCTCCATAAATGGAACATCAATTTAGTTCAACAATTAACAAATGACAAGGGTTTTGGTGGAACATCTGAAGCTATGATACCTGAAAAAAATCATGCATAACATTGTACCTCTGAGGAATAGTTAATCAGAACACCACCAGCATGACTATATCCACAATCATGAAAGGTAAAACAAACATGGGAGACATCATTCCATGCCATTGAATCCAATAGTGATAGAATTCATGAGACAACTGACATAATACATGATCATACATTAAAAAACCATTAAGACACATATTTCTTTCATCATATGAAATCATATTTCACTTAGATGAATCCATACATTTACAAATTAGATAAACCTCATTTGTGGTCATATGAAAAATAATTTTTCCTAAATACACTAACTAAACATCCTCCATCCAACATATATATAATTTTAATTTCTTATAATAATGTTTTAGATATGGTTCTACTTGAATATTCTCATGATAACTATTGTTACAAGAAAACATAATAAGATCTCAGTGTTTCTCTTATGACCCACCGATGTCTAGGATGCATGACCGTGGAATATATTCCAAAACATGTATGGTGTGTTTTGATTAAAAACTTTTCTATTAGGTTGAATGTCGTAATCAGTAATATATGTGTACCGTGTGATATCTGATAACATTTCTAAATGCACAAAGTGAATCATGATTCACGGTCTGAAACTATACTATGCAGTACACTATGTTAACAAACTATCTCTTTAATGTAAAATTATATCAAATCATCTGATGATAATTTATCATAGATAGGAATGAAATGTAAAACATTCACTAATAAGTCTGTGATAACCCTAATGACATCATTCTTATGAAGAATCATTGGAAGACCCACAACAAAATCAATGGAATCATCTCCTTACATCCATTATAGAATGGTAAATGAATGCAGTAAAACTAAAAGTCATTAATTATTATCATTTAGATATATATTGGTTTATATTGATCATATAAACTATACAACCACAAATAAATTTAACATAGGTCATGGTATTTTTGGTCACACTGGGATGCACTACCCACATCAAGGTATGAAATTCATGAAACATCTATTCTATCATACAATAAGGGACAACAACATTGACACATACATAAGGGATATCATCATAATCTATAGTCCAATCAGAATGGGACTCCCAACATTGACTATTTCTATTAGAAAAAGACACTTCATATCCTCGCACCACCTCTCCCTAGGATGGCTCAAAATTATGGATTCCACTAACATTGAGATGAGGGTCATCATAACTAGGTCCTCCTGATCTATAACAAGAATTCCATCCAGATATTTTTTCACCTTCCACTATTAATTAGAATCCAAAACATCTCCATTATTTTTCTTCCATTTTAATGAATAATCAAAAATGGTTCCCTTTCATGGCATATATTCTTTCTCAAAGTCATATGATCACATATAATAATCCCACACACACTACCTATGATTAAAATATCCCTTCAATATGATATACTTTAATGTATTTTGATCAATAAACATATGATAATTCTATCCCAATATATAATTTCTCCAACACATCAAG
This sequence comes from Viscum album, assembly GCA_963277665.1. Classification (NCBI taxonomy): domain Eukaryota; kingdom Viridiplantae; phylum Streptophyta; class Magnoliopsida; order Santalales; family Viscaceae; genus Viscum; species Viscum album. Next base: position 1,427,813,803 of record OY728147.1, on the reverse strand, counting down.
GTGTAAACCAATTCATTTTACTCCAGACCAGACATAGTTTAAATCCATTCATCTGGGCTCTACTTTTGTGACCAAAAATCCCAAATTGGACCCCCATCATCGACACTACTATATGATAGATTCAATATTCATCATAAAACACTACATTATCCTAAGATAGAATTGGTAGGATCATGATTCTTGAAAAATTCAACCACTTCTTCAAATCCTATAATGCATTCTAAGATGATCTAGATCATTAAAAATTAACTCCCCTCATAGTCAATCATGAATTTGAGGTTTCCAATGTATAAAATTCATGGATGAAAATCTTATATAATCCCACTAAACCAAGAAATATATGGATATAAAAAACATTCTTAAGATGCTTCCATGAAAAATATGACCGCACCTTCACTGGGTCCATTGACACACCTTCCTCTAAGATGGTGTGACTAGAGAAATATACCTAATAGTTCCCAAATTTACACATAGATAACATCATGTATAACCGATTATATATTAGTGTACATAGGATCATGTAAATATTTTGTTCTTGATCATCATGATTATTGGACAACATGAATATATCATCCACAATAAAACCACAAGATGATCAAAATACAGGTGTGAAATTTGGTTCATCAAGGCCATAAACAATATAATAGTGGTCATATTCTCGAATGACATCACAATGAACTCATATAGGCCATAACTACTTATAAAAGTAATATGAGGAATATCATATGGTTTAGCACTTGACTGATGGTGTAACATCCCAGGTAAATAAAGAATATTACTTTTTCATATTTATTAATATTTTTGAAACAAATATTAATATTACTTTAATGGGGAATCAATGTCCGATGGAATACCCAATACGCAATAATGAGCTATTTTGAAATCTAACGATGCACACTAATAATATAAAAATATTATTGTAAATGGTAGTAAACTTCTAGCTGATGTAATGGTAGGAATGAACATAACTAACTAAAAAGTGATTATATATGGTTTTAAAATATTTTTACATTTATTCAATAAATTTTAGATGCTTAAAATGGGAATGAATCCTATTTTTAAGCATAAATATTGTACTGTTCTTTAAAAGGTCAATTAACCGCCTTTTGATGGTGAACACTTATTAAATCCACTTTTGACAATTTTATATGTTATATTTGACCAAATAAAATTCATTATTATAATTGGGACATCAAAATTTACTTTGTATAAATTTTTTGTATTTTTCCAATAAATTTCATTTTTTAATGAATATTGTAAAATGTTGAATTTTAATTCAAAACCTCCTTTTAGTGAAATATATTTATATGGTCTGATTATTTTTTTAATTGGTTTTAAAGTGTAATAAAAATATATTTTTACCATTTTATCCAATTGTGGGCATTTTAAATAATTTCACTTTGATGTTGGATATAAACAAGTGTCAGTCTTTTAATATATATTGTTTCCTAAAAACACACTATTTGTTTTGACAGTGGGAATTGATTATAAAATTAATTAATTAATCTTATATGTTTTTAATCTGGTAAAATTTATATCATTTTTTAATTTGTAATACAAAATATAGATTAGGGGATATTTTTGGTATATTTCTCACAAATGTTCATTTTCAATGAATAGTGAAAAATACTACATTTTAATTCCAAACTGCCTTTTCATCCAAATTATTTATATAGTTATATTTTCATTATAATTAATTTTAAGGTGTAATTTATTTGTTTTTTTATCATTTAATACAATGTTGGTCATTGTATGTAATTTCACTTTTAAATTGGATGTAAAAACAAATCAATCTTTTGATAGATTTTAGATCTTAAAAACCCGTCTTTGGTTTTGAAAATGGGAATTATTTAAAAATAATTACTAAAATTTCTGTGTTTGGAATTTGATAAAATGGATTCCATATTTGGAATCAGAAGTTACAATTTATGTAATAAAGACTCTATTGTTTTTGGACATTATGAATAGTAACGACGGTAATTATCTTTAATTATCCTGTTTAATTAGTAACCTTGTAGTTAAGGGTAATAAAATAATATCATAAAAATATAAAATGACCCAACATGTGTCCTAATGATGTTTTTGGTGTCATTTCCGACCATGGTATGCCTTTTTACGACCTTGGGACCCCATTCAATCACTTTAGTGTGATAGTGACCTTTTGTCATATTTTTTTAAAGAAAGGAAAATGTAATCAAAGTATTGAACAACTAAGTAAAACAAATTTACTTTTGTCTACATAAAGGATCAATTAGACTAAAATTAGTAATTGAAAATATAAAAATATTTCATACATCATATTATTATTTTTTATAATTTTTAGGCATTAAATAAATTTATTTATTTATGACACCATGATGATGCAGCGATTATCTCATTAATGAACGATTTAAATAAGATGGAAAGATAATGTAAAATCTAAGACTTACAATTGTAAAAAACCTATTTAATGGGTGGATTTAGAACCATAATCACCTTATCCTCTAAATATATACTTGTGTGACATTTTATATCTGATAATCATTTTATAATAAAGTAACTTTTCAAGACTTTCAAGAGTGCCCATCCTCCTTCTTATAAAAGGCCCCCACCTCTACTTCCTTACCCGCACCTCTCAAGAAATTTTCTCGGTCACACTCTGATCAATTAATCTCTCCACATTCCTCTCTTCATCATATAAGTGTTACCTTAAGGTTAATCCTCTTCAAAAAATCATTTTGGGTCAATCCAAGGGGAGTTACCTTATTTAAAGGTAATTCTTCTCTAATGTTTTTTTTGTTTTATTTTGCTTCTCCAACCCCCTAAACTCTTTTTATTCCTTTATTTTATAATATCAACAGTATATTAAATATACTAGTATGTTATTATTATAAGGATTCGAGCTACACTTACACACACCTCTATCTAATGGTTAAAGAACATATTGTTTCTGTGGATGGCGAATTTCTGCCTCATGAAACGATGATTGTTCAATATTCTTCTAACACATTTCCTGATGGACATTTAGATGACACTATATTTATATATGATATATATTATTTTTATTTTTTCCATATGCTTCTATATTTTTCATTTATGGAATACCTTTATGGTTTCCATTATGGGTAAACGTGATATCATCATTTTAGGAAGTGCGGACTACCGCCCCCTCAAAGTGATTTGATTAATTAATGCCATATGTGGGAAGTATAAAGGATTGGGTTAATTATATTATATATATGATATTATACTGGAATTATAATATTCCTTTATATCATTCTGAATTTATTCCTTTAAATACGAAATAGAAATGAAAGTAGCGTTCATGCGTACTTACGGCTTACCGTCTCCATGAACAGTGCATTTAATTTCTTACCTCTAAATGTTATATAATATTATAAATTAATTTATATACTCGATATATATGATATAAATGATATCTAAATCATGAATATAACTCTGGATTTAATGGATATTTTACCACATGAATAACTTGTAATTATAAGAAGTTAATTTTTGACTCAAGTACCAATGATCGACAAAACGAACGTTATTAACTTAAATAATAACATAATTTTCATAAAATGTTAATAAATGATATTAAATGAATAATAAACTTAAATAATGTTCTTAATCAAGTATAAATTAACTCTAGTTTATTATTCAGGAGATTAAAAAACGATCGATTCTAGTCAGACACGGGGTAAAAGATCCTACATCTCCCTTTCGTTTTTAGTACTCTCTTTTATTTCATTTCTTTTAAGATCATATTTATTTTTTTTGGGTATGTTCTTTTATATTCCGCATACTATACTTTTTATTTTCATATTATTAGAGACCCTATTTGATCTCATAAATCCATGTTTGTAAGTTTTATGTGGCACTTTTAGGCTGTCGAGTATTCGTAAGTTATTTTTCATCTCACTTTTATTCCAATGAGATTTATGCTACATTTTCCACCATTTCCTTTGAGTGGTGTACGTACTGCACATTATTCTACTATTTTTTTAATATACTTCTCTTTATGGGTCTTTACATAAATTTTGTATAGTCCTTCTTTCATGGGGTGTACATTTCGAAAGATACCGAAGTCGGTAAGGGAATCGTTCACCCTCCTCTTTTTTAAATGACTTATTTTTGTTATGTCTTTTAATATACATCTTTTTATGTGGGGATATGTTCATATCTATCCTTATTGCTATAAATATTATGTCCAAGTGACAAGATACCCTTTTCCCTCTCATCAACTCTTTTTCTGAATCTTAATGTGACGCAGTTAGGCTGTCGAATTTTTGTAGGTTAACTTCTTAAACCAATTTCAATTCTATGGATCAAACCTCAATTTATTGATTATGTAGTACTATGAATATTTATGGATGACATCCGATTTTTTTTAAACATAATATCCTCTTATGTTAGGTGTATTTATATTTTCCACACATAATCAAGTAATTGATTTATCCTTAATCTAAGGATACCGACTTTATAAAGGACATCGTCTCAATCTCTTTTCATTGATGCATATTTTGTTTTATACACAACATTATTTTATATGGTGTATAAACCCCATTGACTGTTACTTTTATTAAAAAGTAATATTGTTATACAAAGAGTTTTTCAAAATGATAAAAAAGGAATGTTTTTGCCTTACGTATGCGGCGACAACGACTTTACCGCCGTTGTGACCATTATTTGAGTTTCAGCTTCCTCTACAAGCCACAAATTTTTTTAACTTGAAAATAAATACATTGTTTTAATTTTCTTTTACTTTGGTATTGAAAATGGGTTTGATAATGTTTTTATTATATTAATGTGTTTTATTGATATATTGTGAATGAAATGTGTAGATTTTATTTTTCCTTTATGCATGTTTTATGTGATACGATTATGTTGTGGTTCTTGGGAATTGTTTATGAAGACGGGTGGTTCTGTGATAAACAAATTGCGGGTGAGCCTGATATATCTCTCCAATTAATTGGGTAACGCTAAAGGGTTAAACTCTACGGTTTCTCCAAAGAGATTTAGGGAATATACTTAGTTGGATATTCCAAATTTAACCATGAGGGTTACTACCTACGTAAGAATGTTAGGAATGCCTCAAGATACCTTTATGTATGATGATTTCTATGATTTATTAATAAATCATTGATTTCATCAGCTATGATAAAGTGCTTATGTTTTATGAGTAAAGTAGGATTTCATTGATTCATATGTATACATGGACTAATGTTTTATTTTCATATTAGTATAACCCTTACTGAGCTTTTTATGCTCATCCCAAGTTTTTGAAATGTTTTTCGAAGGAGATAAAATGGAATAGGGTCAAGGATGGGATCAAGGAAATGTTAGGCTATCTAATACAAGTAACTAGTCAAGACTCTTTTGTTCAAGAGTTTTTATTTTGTGACAAAATGGAAACTGGGTAGATATGTCTACTCTGAAATCATTGAGATGTAATAGTTATGTCCTAATTCTCTAAAACCATAAACCTGAAAAGATCCTCAATGTGAATTATTCAATTTAAATCAATAATAAGTAATGTTTTAAGGCCGGGTTTATAAAGTTGGTATCAAATGTCGGTTTAGATAACTTTATAGGTTAGAGTGTTGTTTATTCATAAGTGAAAAGTTGTGTATAACCACAATGGTTAGTATATTAGATGGAGTCATTGTTTATTTTGAAAGTTAAAATCATTTTTAGATAACATGGATATCTTTATCTTAGTGTTTATATTCCTCATTATTAAATGATTATTTTACTGATATACTCACACTGACCATTTTTTTTAGTAAATGGCTGGATCTAGCAGAAAACTAAGTAACAGTGGATGTGAAGAATGCTGTAACGGTTTTCTGAACGAGAAACTGAATGATATGGGAGCTGCAATGATAACTCTTATGTTTATCATCAACCAACTATATGGAGTAATGATTGACCACCTAAACCATGGTGATTTTTATAAGGAATCGTATATGAGAGAAACAAATCCCTATAGATGTTCATGTAATAATCATAAAGGAAACTGTGTTCATAAAACCTATGTGTGAAAGATGTGGAAAGAATCACCTATGAAAATGATTCAAAGGGACAGAACGATGCTATAGATGTGGAAATGATGGTCATAAAGAAAGAACCTGTCTTGAAAAAAGGAAGCATCTGGTTGACTCGAGGAAAGGGAAAGATGTTATTTCAGAGGGATCAATTGAATGATTTAAATGTGGTGTACATGGTCATTATGAAAACACATGTCCTACGAAGAATTTTCAGGAATAAGTTCACCATGATTGTACAAATATTCGTTTACCTATACCTAATGCCATTCCGATTGATGATGAAGAAACTGACAATGGCCAATGAAACGTATGGATTATTTCTTAACATATGTTTTCCTATTATTAGAATCATATGATATGATTCATGATTTTGTTTTTAGGAACGAATTACATCAGAATAGTTTCGAAAGCAATGGTTAATGGATCATGAAGAATTTTGAATGAGTAAGAAGTCATCATATAAGGGATTCAAGAGTTATAGTAGATTTTAGGATGGTGAAAATATTAAAATTATTAAGTATATTTTGATGATGGGGTTACATTAAAAGAATTTATATAGTATGTGTAACCCTGATGTTTGATATATGATAATTTTATTCATGGAATAATTATCTGTTCCTTTCTGGACATAGTTATAAAGAACCATTTGGGTTTATATGATCCTTGAATTTGAGCCAATTACTGTTTAATACATTTTGGGTTTCAAAATGAATGTTATTAGATAAACTTTATGGTAAAATATGTTATAGTTATTTTTTTAAGATTTTAACTCTTTATGGGGGAATTTTTTTTAAGAATTATATAGTTTTGAAAAAAGGACAACACGCAGACCATGCGACAACCCGTCGCATCAGACGAAGCTGTGGGAATCGAACCCACAACCAAAGTGCAACTGGTATTTATCGCCTACCACTAGACTACATGAAATCCATAGTTAGTCTGACTAATTATTTTTAGTTAGGTGATTATATGAATCTAGAGTAAGTTTATTTTCGTTTATCTATGGAGATGATTAACCTATCATGGAGGATATGTGATTAGGTTAATAACTTTTCAAAATGAGACATTAAGAGAAACTGATGTTATTTGGAGATTAATGTTAATATCAAACTTGGAAGACTATGTGATGAAATCCTTCATAGATTGGGGTTTCAATCTTAGTTTTGGTTACATTGAAGAATTATATAGATATATGTTTATTGAATGGTCTTTGTGTATCTTCGGGTATTGTTTGTCAAATTTTGGAGATTATGAATATACTTTTTTAAAGGATTATCTGTTTTTTTGATTATCTGATCTTGTACTAACTTTTTTGGTTTTGGTTTTGGTTAAGGTCTAAAAACATGGGAAATATCTAGTAATCTTTTATGGATTAGGTGATTCTCAAGAAGTTTATCATAGTACTCTTAATATGATCAAGTCTTCCAAAATACTCGTCTTTTGGAGTAAATAAGAGTTTGTAAAAGTTGAAAGTCAACATGGAAAGTAAGTATGTTTCCTTATGTTTTAGTTAAGCTCATAAATAAATTCCTCAATGAATGTTAACTTAAAACAAAAATGTTTTCTGTTAATTTTTCCTACTGGGGAATCAAATACCGTTTAACCCATCACAAGTTTGTGATTTTCTAGTGGTTAAGTTTCTCCTAAACATGTTTCTATCACTCTCCATCAGAACTTAACCCTTTGTTGTTTCTTCTGTATCCATGTTTCCATGGAATCATGGTACCTGTTGTCTCGGGTGACCTTGGATGTTTTCTTTCATTATTTTATATTGATAGTTTAATTTACTCATTTTCCGATGTGGGGCATTCAATGAAGTTTCCAAGCCCAATTTTAAAATTGCGACGATGAAATTCCCAAAATGGGGGAAGGATGTAACATACCAGGTAAATAAAGAATATTGATTTATCATATTTATTAAAATTCGTGAATAAAATATTAATTTTACTTTAAAGGGGATGCTATGTTCGATGGCATACCTAATACGCAACAACGAGCTTCTTTGAAATATTATGATGCACACTAATAATTTAATAATATTATTGTAAATGGTAGTAAACTCCTTGCCGATGTAATGACAGGAATGAACAGAACTAACTAAAAAGTGATTATAAATTATTGTTAAATATTTTTACATTTATTCAATAAATTTTAGATGCTTAAAATGTGAATCAATCCAATTTTTATGCGTACATATTCTAATATTATTTAAAAAGGACGATTTATTGCCTTTTGATGGATAACCCATTATAAATCCAATTTTAGAAAATTTTATATATTATATTTGAGAAAATAATTTTTTTTAGAATCTTGACATTAAAATTTACTTTATATAAATTTTTGGTATTTTTCTGATAAAGTATATTTTTTAATGAATAGTGTAAAATGCTGTATTTTAATTTAAAACCTCCTTTTAGTATAATTTATTTATATAGTCTGATTATATTTTTAATAGGTTTTAATGTATAATCAAAATATATTTTTACCATTTAATACAATTGTGGTAATTTTAATTAATTTCACTTTGAAATAGGACATAAACAAGTGTCAATATTTTAATAGATATTGTTTCTTAAAAAACGCTATTTGTTTTGACAGCGGGAATTGATTATAAGATTAATTAATGAAACTTATATGTTTTTAATTTGGTAAAATTGATATCATTTTTAATTTGTAATATCAAATATAGTTAGGGTGAATTTTTTGTATATATCTCACAAATGTTCACATTCAATGAATAGTGATAAATAATACATTTTAATTCAAAAAATGCATTTTCATTCAAATTATTTATATAGTAAGATTGGCATTATAATTTATTTTAAGGTGTAATTTAATTATGTTTTTATCACGTAATACAATTTTTTCATTGGATGTAATTTCTCTTTTAACTTGGATGTAAAAACAAATCTATCTTTTGATAGATTTTACTTCTTAAAAAGCCGTCTTTGGTTTTGACAACGGGAATTATTTTAAATTAATTACTAAAATTTATGTGTTTGGAATTTGATAAAATGGATTCCATATTTGGAATCAGAAGGTCAAAATTATATAACTAATACTCTTGTTTTTTGACATTATGAATAGTAAAGACGATAATTATCTTTAATTATCGCGTTTAATTAGTAACCGGGTAGTTCAGGATAATAAAATAATATCATAAAAATACATAATTACCCCAACATTTATCCTAATTCTACTGGTGGTGTCATGGCCAACCATGGGATTCCTTGTTCCAACCTTGGGACCCCATTTAATCACTTTAGTGGGATAGTGGTCTTTTATCATATTTTTTTAATGAAATGAAAATGTAACCAATGTATGTAAAACAAAAGTAAAACGATTTGAATTTTGACTACATAAACGATCATTTAGACTATAAATAGTCATTGGAAAGATAAAAATATTTCCTACATCATAGTAATTTTTTCATAATTTTTATAGATTATATAAATTAATTTATTAATGACACCATGATGATGCAGTGATTACCTCATTAATGAACGATTTAAATAAAATGAAAAGATAATGTAAAATCTAAGAATTAGACTAGTAAAAAACCTGTTGGATGGGTGGATTTAGAACACTTATCACCTTATCCTATAAATATATAATTTTGGGACCATTGATATCTGAAAATTATTTTCTAATAAAGTAACATTTCAAGACTTTCCAAGAGTGCCCCTCCTCCCTCTTATAAATGGCCCCCACCTCTACCTCCATACCCACACCTCTCAAGCCATTGGCTCGGCCACACTCTGCAAATTTTATCTCTCCACATCCCTCTCATCATCATATATGCCTTTACATAGGCATAAATCTTTTCAAGAAACCCTTTTGGTTCAAACTAAGGGGAGTTACCCGATTTAAAAGTAAAGTCATCTCTAATGTTCTTTTGTTTTATTTTGCTTCTCCAAACCCCTAAACTCTTTTTATTCCTTTATTTTGTAATAGCACCAGTATATTAAATATTCTAGGATGTTTTTATTAGAATCATTCGTGATACACTTACACACACCTTCGTCTAATAGTTAAAGAACATACTGTTTCTGTGGATTTCGAATTTCTAGCTCACGAAATGATGATTGTTCAATATTCATCTAACACATTTCATGGGGTCCATTTAGATGCCACTATTTTTTTATATGATAGATATTATGTTTATTGTTTCTATATTTTTCTTAATTTTTCATTTATGTAATACCTTTATGGTTTCCATTATGGGTAAACGCGATATCTTCATTTTAGGAAGTGCGGACTACCGCCCCCTCAAAGTGATTTGATTAATTAATGCCATATGTGGGACGTATAAAGGATTGGGATAATGATATTATATATATTATATTATTCTGTAATTATTATATACCTTTATATCATTGTGATTTCAATCCATTAAATAGATAATTGAAATGAAATTAGTGTTCATGCATACGTACGACTTACCGTCTCCATGAACAGTGCATTTCATTTCTTATCTCTAAATGTTATGTAATATTATAATTGAATTAATATAATGGATATATATGATATACATGTTAACTAAATAATGAATATAACTCTGTATTTAATCGAAATTTTACCACATGAACTCCTTGTAATTATAAGAAGTTTATTTTTGACTTAAGTACCGATGAACGAAAAAACGACCGTTATTAACTTAAATAATTACATAATGTTCATAAAATAGTAATAAATGATATTAAAGGATTACTTATCTTTAAAAATGTTCTTAATAAAGTTTAAATTAACTCTATTTTATTATTTATGAGAATAAATAATGATCGGGTCATGTCGGACACGAGGTAAGGGATCCTGCCTCTCTCTTTCTTTTTAAGTACTCCCTTTTATGTCATTTCTTTTATGATGATATTTATTATGTGTGGGGATGTTATTTTATATTCCTAATACTTTAATGTTTATGTTCATATTATGAAAGACCATATTTAATTTTATAAATCCATGTTTTTATGTTTTAAGTGCCGTCATTATACTGCTGATTTTTCGTAAGGGATTTTTCATCTAACTATTATTCCCGTGAGATTTATGCTACATTTTCCACCATTTCATTTGAGTGGTGTATGTACTGCCCATTATTATACTCTTTCTGTAATATAATTTTTTTATGGGAATTTATATCAATTTTGTATAGTCCTTCTTTCATGGGGTGTACGTTTCGAATGTTACCCATGTCGATAAGGGAATTCACCCTCCTCTTTTTTAAAAAACATCTTTTTGTTATGTCTTTTAAATTTACATATTTTTATGTTGGGATATGTTAATATATATTATTATTTCTATAAATATTATGTACAAGTTATGAGATCCCCTTTTCTCTTTCATCAACTCTTTTTCTGAATTTTAATGTGACATCGTTAGGCTGTCGAATTTCTATAAGGGAACTTCTTAACCCAATTTCAATTCATTGGATCAAACCACTACATCGTGATTATGTAGTACTATGAATATTTTTGGATGACCTATGATTGTTTTACACTTAATATCTTTTTATTTTAGGTGTATTTATATTTTCCACACATAATCATGTAATTGATTTGTCCTTAATCTAAGGATACCGACTTTGTAAAGAACTGCGTTTAAATCTCCTATCATTGAGGCATATTTTGTTTTATACACAACATTCTTTTATATGGTGTATAAACCACTTTTACTTTTAATTTTATTCAAAAGGAATATTTTTATACGATTTGTTTTTCAAAATTACAAAAGGGAATGTTTTTGTCTTACGTATGCGGCGATAACGACTTCTCCACCACTGTGACCATTATTTGAGTTTCGGCCTCCACTATAAGCCATGACTTTTTTTAAATGAAATAAAAATGCCATGTTTAACTTTTCTTTTATTTTGGTATTGAAAATGGTTTTGATAATGTTTGTAATATATCAATGTGTTGTATTGATATCTTCTAAATGAAATGTGGATATTTTATGTTTCCTTTATGCATGTTTTATGTGATATGATTATGTTATGGTTTCTGGGAATTGCATATGAAGATGAGAGGTTTTGTGATAAAATAAGGGCGGGTGAGCCAGATATAGCTCTCTAATTCAATGGGTAATGTGAAGGGGTTAAGCGCTAAGGTTTCTTTGAAGAGATTAAGGGAATATACTGTTGTTTGTATTCCAAACGTAACCATGAGGGTTACTCCCTACGTAAGAATGTTATGAATGCCTCAAGTTACATTTATGTCTTATGATATCTATGAGTTATTCATAAATCTTATGATTTCATGATTTATGATAAAGTGCTTATGTTTTATGAGTAAATTATGATTTCATTGATTCTTATATATACATGGACTAATGTTTTCTTTCCGTATTGTTATAACCCTTTAAGAGCTTTTTATGCTCATCCCAAGTTTTTGAAATGTTTTTCACAAGACATAAAGTGGAATTGGGTCAAGGATGGGATCATGGAAATGTCAGGATATCTAAAATAACGAACTATACATGACTCTTTTATTCAAGAGTTTTTATTTTGAAAAAAAATGGAAACTGAGTAGATGTGTCTACTTTTTAATCTTTGAGATGTAAAAGTTATGTCTTAATTCTCTAAAACTCTAAAACTGAAAAAAACCTCAATGTAAATTATTCAATTTAATTCAATATTATGTAATGTTTTAATTCCAGGTCCTTATATATGGTACCCTGATCTAAAGACAGTGTTGGAGAGAACCCAAGATCATCTCAAATAGACAATGAGTTCATTGATACATGGAAGAGGATACCAATTCTTCTTCGTCATCTGGTTCAAATACAATTAATCAATAAGAAACACAAGGTAGAATTATAATTCATAAAAAATAAGAATAGATAACTCCAAAGAGACATACTTGTATAGATAAACCACTTATCCAAAAAGTCATCCAATTCTATATTATTCTCTTGAATATCAGTTGGTTCCTTTATATATTGTGGAATCAAAACATTGAGCCCAATTTTATAATCTATATATCTCACTTTGTGGTGGAATCCTGAACAAGTAATCTGGAAACATCCCTTAAAACCGATGCACTATGGGTGGGAATAAATCATGATTCATACCACCATATTCTAGAAAAATACATAGTTATGAGGTGGTATGATCCCTCAGTTTCAGATGTAAAATCCCTATATTTCCTTTATGGATATCCCACTTTTAATGATCAACATAACTATTACCCTTAGGAGAACTGAATGTCACCATCCTATTGTAACAGAAAATGAGTCCTCAATATGCTCCTAAGTAGTCCATACCAAAATCCATGGCAATATATAAAATATCAAGTATGTAAAGATCCAAAATAAAAAGATACTCCCAAACCTTTATGGGACACACATTGCACACGAAGATGTCTCTCGACAAAACTACTAAAGGTATATCTATTGTAATAACCCCTCTCTCAAACTCCTCTCCTAGCATCATACTATTCAAAAGTTATAATGATATAACACATTGAGAGGAACCAATATAAATTAAGGAACTATGAAGAATAAATTATATAATAATAGTACCTCTGACTATCGATAATCCAACATTTTTATCCATTAGTGTATGCTGAAGTGCAAGAAACAGTCACGCCCCTCTTTCATTTTCTAAATTTTGAATCCCCTTAACTTCTCAACATTACTAATATGGGTGATTAATGCTAGAAATTATACACCAACCCATATACCTTAATGGATTGTAGCACTCTATATACTAGACTAATAATAGGGATGAATATACCCTTTCCAAAGACTTGTTCTTCTTAATTCATCTATCACTACCCACCTTTCATGTGCTCGTATAGAATTGTTGTAGATAACTTATAATGTCTCTTGAAGTCAACTCTACTATCTAAAATAATATGAACCGTTTTTTCAGAAGAAACCACATATCATTATTTGATAAACACATTCATGTTCCCCTCATATATGAGAGTCTAATTCACCACTTTTGAATATATTTTAATCGTAGAGATATTTACTATGGAAAAATCTCACATTTATTCTCATAGTGAAATTGTTTCACTATAGTCTACCCATAACCTACCAATGGTAAAAAATTCATAGAATCCATAAGGAAACAATTATAGTCTATCATATAAATACTCATCTAGGTCAACCTCATACACACTAATTCCATCTCATCATTGAGATTCTCATGGTAAAAGTGATCAAATAACTTCTCTAGAATGTCCCTACAATCAAAATTCATTAATTATCCCTCTTAAATTTAAATTTACAAACAAATTTTTTCATAAAAACATAACATATAAGAATCTAATTGGAATCTCTTATTAAAAGGAGCCTATAAGTGTCCATGTATTTTTTTGGAAAGATTCAATATATAACTTAAGAGCCTCAGGTCCACCTAACCAGTGAATGCCAGTTTGTGCATAAATTGGAACTACTTGGTCATGTTATTCATAATCTTCACAACAATCCTCGAGCATATATCATTAAAATTCAAAAAACAAGAAATGGTTTCCTGAAATTTCTCTCCAAATTCCTCACTTGAAACTATCGATGAATCAATTTCCTCTATTTGGGGTACATTTTTTTCCATGACCTCCTATTATCTTATCAACAAGTATCGTCATAGTGGAATATCATTATAATTCCAAAGAAACAGTTCTGAAAAAACATAACAAAATTATAACCTTTATATAAGAGTTATTCACATAAATCCAAAACATGTAATACCAAAAAAAACCAACCACATGGTTAAAACCGATGTGCTATCACTCACCTCCATCATACATTGTATTGTCCATTTCTAACATAGGGTTAACTTTTTCACAAATATAATTCCTCAATATACACCCATTTATCAATTTCAAATCACCACATTTAGCATCATTTACAATTTTCAATTTTACATTATTCAAATTTTTATTTAAATTTCACATTTATGGAAATAAATTTTCATTTAAACAAGCAACCAAAAACCCTCTTTTCTATGCATGCTGAAAAATGATCCATTTAAAAAGAATTCCTATATGATAACAATTTTTGATCGAAAATATCTTTCTATTAAATTTAAATATAATTCATTTCATTGAAAATATTATGGATGACTAATGAGGTCACATCAGATTTGGGGTGACTGAGGACTGTTCGGAGCTCAAAAATTAGTTTTATTGGGAAAACAAGCTTTCCACATGGTAATAAGAAAACATTTTGGGAAGGATGACCAGTTACCCCTAACTGTGCAGGGCTTGAATATTAGTAGTATGGTAATGAATGGTTTTCTGAAACTATGAAAAGTGATCCATACACTTGTGTGCATGGTCTGAAAATTTAGCAGAGCCATTTCGTATGGTTGGGTATGGTTCCCCAAACCGTGTGCCTTATCTGTGTGGGTACCATCATTAATTAGTTATCCATGTATGGCCGGTGCGTGGTTTGGCCAACAATGTGGTGAAACTATGATCCCTAATATATTTGGTTAAAATTAATAAAATACCCTTCATGATATAATATTTGACCATCTTACATATTTCTAATTTTTTCAATCATGTATTGGATTATATATCCCATTGTTCTGCCACCATGGTTACCCCTAGTTTTTTTTAATATCATCGTGATTTGATGGTCAATTCAAGAACAAATTATGTCATTATATCATTTTTAGTTTGTACTAATTTCTAATTATGATGTTTTTATTTTCACTTCTCCAAATTGGAGTTTTATAGATGCAGGCTCATATGAACAATGTTTAGGGTGTTGATATATTATTACGATTTATTCTAAAGCAATCGAAACTAAATGTTGATGTTAGATGAAAAGAATAGAATGAGAATCAGTTAGTTCATCTAATAATTATCCCTCATGTCATGATATTTTATAATATTGTATATGTATCACACTCTGGTTTTGTTGTGAATTCCCCTAAATCATATACACCTTATATTTTTGGTCTTTTATGAAGCTTTATGACTCATTATATCCCTTTTTATTCTTGATATCCTAAAAATAATACTGATCCATCCTATTGGGTGTTCCCTCAAACATGCCTAAATTTATTTCATGGATATAAAACCAAAACACATATTACTTTGTTTGGTTTCACATTAAATAATGAGAATATATTGATATTTACTAGATGTAGTGGCATGGTATCACTAATTACCTAATCAATTATATTGAATGGAATTTAATGTCTTTGGTATGACCAAGTCACATGAATAAATGGAAGACTATTTATAGCCTTGTTGTAAAAAAATGTTAATTTATTATGGATTAATCATTGTCTTGTATCAAATCCAATGATCACTTATCACAGGGGATGCATTTACATGACGGACCTACTTAATTATGGATAACGGCCATGATGAAAATTATTCATGTTTTATCATTATACATGAGAATGCATTGCCTCTAGAATTATGATATGGGCCTTGCATTCTTTTGAAAATGTGATATGGTAATGGAGTCCCTTTATAAATGTCCTATGATCATGGATCCCCTTTGTAAATGTGTTTTGGTCATGGATTTCAATTTATAAATGTGATATGAAAAAAGAATTACTTTATAAATTTGATTTTATAATGGTGTCTATTTATAAATGTGATTCTAGAATGAAATCTCTCTATAAATGTTATTTGTGTGTGACATTCTTCAATAATAATGATACGAGAACAAAATCCATTTATATATGTGATATTAGAATGGAAAACCATGTTTTTATATTATGTCCATGATGACCCTTACTATGATATTGGGAATTACATCCCCTTTTCCTATGCTACAAGGCAGGCAATCCATATATAGTGAAACTGTACATGATGTCCCCTACTACTAGGATACTAAGTTTTTCGTCCCTAGTTATTTATGAGAGATATTCTGTCATGTAACGAAGCAGCTAGTATCATAAATTATTTCCATTAAGAACCATAGATAACCCATTTGTAGTTATTAATACATCTTTCCATTGTTATATCTTCACACTTTCATCTTATTTACATTCCCTAGATATTTATATATGTAATTGGTGGTGGCCTATAATGTTTACCTCAAATCATATCCGAGCCTTCAATGGTACTCATGTAGACTATACGTTTGTTGATATAGATATGGGGAATTATCATCTTATGGATGCATGTCATAATAAGGGAACTTGTTAGAAGGAAACTCAACTAGATTGTAGAATTATAAGATAGATTATTCTCATTTCGGATTCTTTTTGTATGGAATATATAGTACTTCCACATTCTTCTTTAATCCAAATTTTCTTTTATTATAGATACATGACATACATTTTCTTCATTCACTAAATAATTCAGTTTCCTGTTATTTGTAGATTATAGATTCTTGTATATTTATGTATGCATCCACTATGGTGGGTTACTAGTCTAGTTATCATAGTGTCTATTGTCACTATGACATATGTTTTTATACCCCTCCTCTAATCATATAATGATTAAATATACTGTTATACACTTGGGTAATGAGTTTAATTTCCCCAATGAATATCCCATAGTTCCTCATTATTAGTAAGAAGAATCTAGAATACAGGAAGTCACAAATGAGGCCATGTAGTCCACTATTTTGGGGCACTTATGGGTGGTATTCAGGTTTCGGATGTCAATTTTTTTTTATATTGCTTCATTTTCCTTACATACTATTTTTATAAAAGTAGACATG
Source organism: Viscum album (assembly GCA_963277665.1). NCBI lineage: Eukaryota > Viridiplantae > Streptophyta > Magnoliopsida > Santalales > Viscaceae > Viscum > Viscum album. Next base: position 1,427,796,143 of record OY728147.1, on the reverse strand, counting down.
AATTTTAGAAAATAATAGGGTTTGTTAATTAGCTATTTCTAGGAGTGGCTCTCCTATGTATAGATAAAAGATAAATTGCCTTGAATGAAAATTTGTTGTTTCTACATTTTTCTTATTTAGTTTAATTTTATTCAATTGCTTGGTGGTGCACATGGGTTGTGATTTTAATATTTATATAATTGGGATTTATCCTTTATCCTTTCCCCAATGAGATGAGTTAAAGGAAGAATTCATCATGCATCCATTTATTCTCCTTGAATAAATTTCATACGACATTTCATATTCTATTTCATATAGGAGAATTGGATTTATTTCATTTCATGGGATTATCATGGGTGATTTTTCTTATATAAATAGAATAGTTATTGGATAATGATTTATATAGGTCATTCAAAAAAATATTTTTTATATAAATTTTCTTCAATAACCTAACAGTTTTCCTACATAGTTTATAGAATATATTATACACAGACAACTAGGGAAAATCAAGTCATAGAATATTGGTCTCCTAAACTAGACCATGTTATGATATCAATTAAATATAGGCCACACATTAGTTCATTTTTTGTATGTGATGTTATGTATCATATGTGGTGAACAATTTTATTCAAAAGACATAAATCTGATTGAAATATAATCTTGAATTAAAAATGAAAATGAAATTAAAAAACATAGGGAATAACCTATTCCTGGCCATAGTACTGAGTAGTAGGTAGCACCATTATAGTTATATATAATTGTTTCTATAACCTAGACCTGACACATTGAGCTATAATAAGGGTGATATTAATAAATAGATATCCATTATACTTGCTCTGTTCTTACATTGGTTTCCTATAATGTTATTGAAACATTTCTAGGTAATTACATTGGAATTTGTAGATAAATGCCACCATGATGTCCATTGGTCGTACATTAGGAGGGTTGTGCTGACTATGAAAAAATGTAGGTTTTCCATTATCCACCAATTAAACCTATATTAGTGAATCCTTTGGTAAATCTTCATATTCCAAACACTGGTGATGATTTCTAGTCCCAATGAGTATTTTATATCCAATATTGATGAATATGGGAGCTCTATGCTTATCTAATTATATGGAAGAGCATATGTTTTTATTCCATTAAAATCATCTGGCCATATTTTGGGGGGATGATGAGCCTCATGATGTAGAGCTACAGATCCAGAAATTTATGTCTATATTTGATTATATCGTGACACCTCGAGACATGATAGTGAAGAAATCCAATTGCATGCTTCTTAAATCCTCTAAATGATGGTCGGATATTATGAATCATGATTTTTTGTAATGGGAAGTGTCTTAAAGAGAGTTTGATTTTATATTAATTGATTAATTATTCCTATATACCCTGATAGACCATTTTTCTAGGGATTTCATAAAACTGAAATAATGTTTTCTAATAGTTATGGACTATAAAACATGTTTCAAAAATAATCAATTTTGGGTTCTTTTCTATAGTACTAATGATCAAGTAAAAGTTAGATGATATGAGGATTTAATGATGCATCCAATTCATTCTCAGGTAAATGTTTCACGATTTAACATAGAATATAATATATTTTACCATGACACTATAAAAAAAAGAAACCGGATGGATGAAAATGATTGGATCAAGGGTTATTCAAAATCCAGAGAGAGTAGTTGTTTGACTACTGGTCAGATTATACACACTGAGGTTGTGGGTATGAGAAGTGAGAGCCAGAAGACACCCATAAAAATTTATGTGGAATTTAATTAGTGTGGGAAGCCTAGTAATATGAGTACCAAGGTTCCTTGATACCCCTTCATGTTCCATGGTTATGGAAGATTGATGCATTTGTGATGTTATTGTAGGACCATTCTATCATTTCTGAATGGGAGAAGATCTATGATACCTATATCTTTAGTAGAATGTTTAGAAGTAACTCTCCATGAATTTATATTTAGTTATACTAGCCATACAAATATATGAGTGGTTCATGGATATGGTAGAAAATTAGTATATATATACCGCCAATACAGTTGTCCCGCTATAGGTAGTCAGGTTGCACCACAAGGCCATAGAAGGGGATAGATTTATTCAGTGTATGTTATACCTAGGGAGTAGGACACCGAACAATATATTATTCAAGGTATTATTATAGTAGACTCTACTATCATTTCCTCAATAATACAAATTTATTTATCCCATTCACACATATTTATTCCTGTTGTGGAGATCTTTAGGATTCATGATGAGTTTTTTGTTGTGTTATTATGCTATATATGTATTTGAGTATACCTTCTTAGAGTATGCACTAGTATAAAGAGCCCCAACTTGTGGTAGATATATATTATTTCTTATGGAACCTATTAAATCTCAAGATGATAGGGTTTTATATAATGCTGCTAATGGAATTGTGGGATTCTTATCATGTCTATTTGAATTGTTATCATATGAGGGTGTATTGTACATCACCAGAGGGTAGTTTTTCAATTAACAAGGGTTAGAGGAATGTATTTTTAAATGATCTAAACTATATCATATTATTATTGGTTTAGTGACAACCCATATTTCTATCTTCTTGTTCGATGATCATGGACTACATCAGTCTGTGTTCCCTCTTATATTCGATCAATGTTGGGATGTTTCCACTAATGGGTTCTCAGAACTACCTCCTTATAGAGAGGTAGAGTTAAAGATCGATCTATTTCCAAGACATAAACCAGTATTCATTATTCAATAAATTATGTCTAATACAGTGTTATATGAGCTTAAGAGGCTGTTATTAGATTCAGAGGGAAAGGGTTTAATAAGGAAAAAAATTTATCATTGTGGTTCACCAGTTATTTTTCACAAGAATGTGAATGTAAATATCATGCTTTGTATGGATCATTAGATGTTGAATAATCATAGAGGAAATAAATGGTATCTCATACCTCACATTGTTAATAGTTTTGACCATATCAGTGAAGTGATGGTATTCTCAATGATAAAACATACATTGGGTTATCATTAGGAATGAGTTACACCTTAATATATACAACGAATAAGATTTCATTTTCTATAATACTTATACTAGTATATTTTTATTCCATTTGGAATTAATAAATTTACTACCATATTCATGTATTGGATGAATATTTATTTCCGTCCCCATTTGGATTCCTTTGTTAATGACATTACAGATGACATATTGGTGACTTCTCATACATGGAGAAAATATCAAAATAATCATGATATCATTTTGAATACACAATGAGAGAGACAAATGAATGATAATATCAGTAAATATTACTTCTAGATCAACATGGTACAATTACTGGGTTATTATATCTATGGAATGAGTTTTATTTGACCTAGATAATGTGAGAGCTATGGTTACCTAGGTACAACCCATGAATTTCATTCATATATAGAGTTTATTGATGATGGATGGTAAAAATGGGAATTTTATAGAGGACTTATCCTTCATAGAATAACCTCTTACGGTATATAAGAAGAGTGTTGTGATGTTTATATGATATGAATTTAATGAGATAGCATATCAAGGGATGAAAGATATATTTACATCAGCACCATTCAAAATTCATCTAGAACCAGGAATGATTTATACAGTATACCATGATAATAATTTTTTGATCAAGGAGTTTTTTTAGGAAAAAAAATCACACCATTTTGTACAGTTCATGGAAGATAAAAATTTATGAGCAGAGTAAACTGAAAAATAATTTCAGGTTAGAATCTATTATGCACATAGTTCGGTGTACATAGATTTCTCTGTCATATTAGGACATGGATCTTCTTTGTAGGCAGAGGCGAAGACGATTCTCACCAAGCTTATCCTTTGCATGGAAAAAGACCTAGAAATCTCTAAAATCAATATTGACTCCTTAATTGTGGACAACTCTTTGAAAGGGTATCGTGAACCACCATGGTCGATTAGCTATTTCCTTAGTAAATGTAGATAAATTATGAGTTCCAATGTGAGTATCCTTCACACAATGAGAGAGGGGAACAAGGTCGTAGACCACATGGATTCGGTGGATTTCAATGGAACGGTGGAGGTGTTCCTTCACACAATGGGTAGTATCCAACCAAATGGAATTGAATGTATCAAAGGGGATGCGATCGGTCTTCATTATTTCAAACCTCCTTAGATTCCTCCTTGGTCACCGGGGGGGATCTTCCCTGGTGTATTTCTGGTTTCTTCTCTTTTCTTTTCCTTTTAGCTGTTTTTCCCCGTTGTACTCCTTTCCTTCAGTCATTAAAAAATTACATGATTGTGATGAATCTATTATGCTCAAATTTCATTGTTCAAGGAATCACATGGAGGGTGATATTTTTTGTGTGTTTAGAGACCATAAGAGCCTCATGTATATTTTCAAATAGTGACACTTTATTATTATTCAATGATTATGGGTTCAATGTTTATAGTTCATTGAATTCAGGCTTACCTATACACCAAAGAAAGGGAAATGATGTTTTCGATCCTTGATGATGGATGAATTTATCAAAAGTCATTGAGGAAGCTGTCAGAAAGTATCTACTTATGTATTTTTCTAGGAGATGAAAATATAGGTGCAATACTATAATGGGATGTTTGTATGTTCATTTTTTTCAGGGAACACTTCTCTTATTAAAATGGTAATGATGAAAATGTTTTCTTATTCTAAGGGCTCGTCCCTATGGGGAGGTATTTCTTGTGAGGAAACACATAAAAATTAGACTATTGACTATGTTGACATCATATGTATAAATGGGTGTATTTGGGTTCCCACATATATGAGAGTGGAACTGATGTGTGAGTCATGTGATTTACAGTGGGTACTTCATCTAGAAATCTCTAAGATGTATAGTGATATGCACTATTAGTATTGTTGGTTCAGATGAATCATCAGATAACATGTTTTATCACGGGGTATTTCACCTATCAGTAGTTTATAAAAGAACATCAGAGACCAACTATCTTGTAATTAAAATTACTTATCCTAAATGGAAATGGGATGTTGTTGGTATGGATTGTTTTCCTCATACCGAGGTATGTTCGATGAATCGATTGAGTTTTGGTAGTCATGGATCAACTGGAAATGTATCCCACATTTTTCATATCTGGGATACATTTTGATTTGATAATATTGGATGACTATATGTAAATGAGATAATATAGCTTCATGGGTACCCTCATACTATAATCTTAGAAAGGGAGGCTCATTAACATCCTATTTCTGATTGAGGTTTCAAAGAGCTATGTGTAGACAGGTTCTTCTGAGCACATCCTCTAACCCTCTGACTTATGGTTAATTAGAACAGACTATTCAGGTGATATAGGAAATACTCCATGAATGCATCTTTCATTTTGGTAGTTAATGGGAGAATCATATTCATTTTTCTAGGTTCTTCTATAATAACATTTATCAGGTGATTGTATACTTTTATCTGTATGAATCCATGTATAGTGGGTCATTTAATTAACCCCTATTATGGTCAGTGGAATGAGAGCTAGATTTACCGGGTCATCGTATCATTCATGAGTCTTTGGATTAGGCTTTGAAAATTTGGATGTAGATATTTACTACTTAGTATAGAGAAAATTATTATATTAATCACTATAAATGAGCTTTGTATTTCATGGTTGGGGATCATTTTATCTTGTTGGTGTCACCCAAAACATGGTAATAGATGGATATTGAGGAATGGTAAGTGATCACCACACATTTTCAGGATGTTTTAGAAATTGGAGAGAGTCTGACTGATAGCCTATCAGTTTCGATTTCCTTAAAGGTACATTGAAAAGGGTGAAATATTTTATGATTCATATCTTTAAGGATAACATACCCATCAGGCACATATATTTTGTCCCAATAATGTTTAGCTAGATTCTAATGCTTATTTTTAGGAGTATCCTATACACTTCATTGACTAGAGCATGAAGGATATCTGAGGCTAGTGTATCAAACTAGTTTGGGTACTATGGTATAATGAATGGGTAAATGATGAGGCATTGGAGCAATAGGTTGAAATATATTCATATTGGATGTATTTTTTTTGAGATAATTTTTTTCATCCCATGGAATGAGAACTCATGTATGAGTTTCCTTATAGACGGTAAACTATATGAACTTGATTTTTATCTCAGGTTAATATATTTTAATATTTGGTCAAATTAATTTCTACAGAACCAATGTGCATTCCTAATGATGACACTATTGTTTTGGTAGTGTATGATGATTTTTTATAGTCTAGAAAAGAACCTTTTGGGGATAAACATTGGTCTTATTGTTAGGAGAATCTTCTTGGGGGATGTTACCTTTTTACCTGTAACCATGCGAGGCTTGATAATGAGTAGTATGGGGATCCACTCTTCTGGAAACCCACGTTGAGTAGACCTCAAAAAGATGTATATTTCATATTGTTTTTAACCTATCTATTTTTCATTGTTGGTGAATGGTTTCCTAAACTATATGTATTAACAATGCATATACACACCAAGGTATAGTTCAATGCAATGATAGTGCATGGTTTTGCAAAAAATGCAGCCAAACCATGAAAGCAGAAATATTTGGATGAAATTATTAGAATAACCTTAATGATCTGATATTTCTCACACCCCCATGTTAATACTTTTCTCTAGTGGGTATAGGTTTTCTTATCCCACCATGTTCCCACTTAGGATTCATTTAGGTTCACCAATATCTTCTCAATACAAAACCTGACTCAAGATTCTGTTTTCCCATTAGGTCAACACTGATAGGTACTCTATTCCACCTCTTCAATTATTTATTTAACATCTCCACAATAGATTTATATATATGATGGATCATATTTCTGATTATGATGTTTTGGATCTTTTCATTATATTTATTCTCATACATAACAAATAAATGATGGTACTAGATGAGAAGTGCACTATGAGGATAAGTATGTGGTCTACTAATTATCCATTTATTTCAAGATTTTTTATAATAAGTGATATGTTTTGGAGGCATGTATCAATATTATATTCCATTAATAATTATCAATAATTAATTGGTTGCATTCATGGATCCTAGAACTCTTTATATCACTTTAAACACTTTAGATCATCAAAATTATAGTGAGACATCCCTTTGGATGTTCTGTTCTATATGAATAATTTGATTTCTTGTATATAATTCCAAAATACCTATTGGATTATTTGAGCTCAAATAAAATTATGATTTCATATTGATATTGAATAAAGGTTGTGGTTTGGATTAAAAAATTCCCTTATCAATTATAATAAATTTAATTTAATGTTAGTAGTATTTCAACATCATGTGAATAAATGAAACAGTGATTATTTCCTTGAAATTAATAAATGATAAAAATAATGAAATATGTAGTGGATCATATTAATGAAAGTGATCACTTATCAATTAAGTGGTCTAGGCATGATGACCCTTGTTAATTAGGTCAAAATGGAAGGATGACCCGTATGCATGTTATATCCTTATACATGGGAAAGGAATTCCTATATAATTATGATACATTCATGATATTATTTTTTAAATGTGATATGGGAATAGATACCCTTCATAAATTTTATATGGTAATAGTATCCCCTTGTAAGTATGATATAGGCTTAAAGACAATTCATAAATGTGATACATGCATGAAATCCATTTATCAATGTGATATAGGCTTGACATCCCATTAGATATGTCCTATAGTAATGAGGTACCATTATAATTATTATAAGGTCGTGTATTCCCTCTAAACTTCTATTAATATATTTTGTCCCATTATATATGTGATATCAGGATTGGAGACGGATGTTTTATAATATGATCTTGAAAACCAATATTGTGATGCTGGGTATGTCGTCCCCTCTTCATGTGAAAATGAGCATGGTTTGCCTATTATATGATACTAGTCATAACATCCCCTTCTAATTTGATTCTTTGAAATACATCCCTATTTACTTTTTTAGAGATTTTCTGACACATTCAAAAGAACACAGTGTCAACCTCAGTGTCCATGAATAACCAGAGTAGAACAATTTATTGTTATTATTACTTTTATTATTTTTATATATTCACACATCCATGTTATATAAATGTGTGAGGAATATATAGATTCAATTTTTGGTGGCCTAGTATATTTATATCAAACCCTATCTAGGCCTCCAATGGTACCATTTACACTAAATCTAGCTCATGAAATGAAGGTGGGGTTTCCTCTTACAGATGCTTGAATTTGTATGAGATATAGGAAGAATATGATAGTGATGGACATTAGGATTGTTGGATAGATTTTACACTTTTTAACTTCTTTTATAGTATGTGTAGTATTGCTGCCACCTTCTTGTATCCTAGTTGTCCTGGTTTATGGTAACATGACCTATGTAATCATAATTTTTAATATAGTTCCATTTCTTGTTATTAGTTTATTATAATTACTTATATTTTTATGTCTTCTCCCTATTTGGAGGGTTACTATTCTAGTCTATATAGTTTTTGTTTCGAAAAAAATCATTAATTTATATATTCTAACTCTATTAATCTAGTTATTATATCTACTATGCTACACTCTGGTAATAAGTTCATAGTTTCCCTATGGAGACACACTAGGACCTCGCCACAGTTCCTCAGCATCTCGCGTATGGGGAGGCAGGTTTGAGGCCATGTTTCCCACCAATATAAGGAACTTCTGAGTGAAACATGGCTCGGTACATCATAATATCTATGTGAAATGATTGATTTATGTAGACTCAAGCATCAAGTCAGTCTGGTACAAAAAATAATGTATCTAAAAACTATTATATCACATAACAAGTGCATCACCCATGGTGAAATAACATACAAATGTAATAGAAAATATTAGTAAAAACAATCCCTCCTATGGTACATGGGTCTCCCCCATACATGGGTTACGTAATTCATTGCACAAGCTGATCACCATGGACCATCTCTTCCTATTATGCCTTTTACCATTTCCCAAATTTTATTTAAAAATAAATGAAAATAAAATAGACCTCCAATATCACTTTTTAGTGTATAGACCTCGGTACCACATATTGGTTCCAAGAGCTAGTTCGCTATGTCACCTTAAGCACACATACCCATATTTTAGAGTATTCCTACAATTAGATAGGGTCCAAGACCCTGAACATGTAGAAACTAAAACATTTATCTCAAATAAGAATAAAAATGGACTTAAAAAAAGATATTTCCAATAACCTGAACAATACCATAAACATAATATACTAGTATAAGATGTTGAACCAAAACATCAGAAAAAAATCCAAAACTAATGTAGTAGATATGCCATGACATATACATGTGAGATGCCAATAGAGAAAAACATGAATAAAAACACATTGAATACTACAATGTGGGTCCCAAATTTATGTTTGGTTCCCTTTGACTTTCTCTATCCCAACTGAGCCATTTTCATAGAGGTCTTTCCCTTATCTTGTCCTGTAAACATGAATTCTATTTTGGTATAAATCTTGCTTCCCAAGTAGGATGTGAGTAAAAATCAGTAGGTCACCAACAATTATGCCTAAATGAATATCTATTATATAAATGTGTATGTAGTTTTATAAATAATATATCAAAATTAGTAAAACATTATCAAATTTACACATTTTATAATTAACCGCATAAATTTACTTATTTCACAATGATACCAAAACCATCAATACCTTCTTCATAACATGCATGAGTCTAAACTATCTCCATGGGATATCATTTTTCATTAAATAATGGGTTCTCATTTATCAATTAATTCATCTTTTCTATCGTATCTAATTAAAACCATAGTTTAATTCCAAAATTTTGGGAATTGAATATCATGTCTATAACCATATGAGTTTTTGAATAATCAGTCCAGAACCTACAAAACATTTTTATCATATATGTTATTTTGAATCATAATTACTTATCCCATAATCAAATATTAATATGAATTCGTTGGGTCTAGAAAATTATGTCCTGAACCCTATGGCCTTTTGAAGCATCAATCAATGCACCACACTCCACATATAAATCAATGATACAAGTATCTCAAATTACTCATTCATCATTATTAACCATATTTACCTTTATAATAAAACATTTTCAACATGGCGTACCCTTTTATGTTAGAAATCAATCAGTTTTCATCACTTTAATTCACAAGGACTAATATAAAAAATTCATTATTAAACCATTTATCAACATATCATATAGAACATTATCCCTTCATGTTTATGTTAACCAGCCATTAATTACCATTATAAATAAAACCATCATTCATATTAATCATCCACTTCAAACATAAATTACTAATTTCAATTTCCAAAGTTTAATACATTTATCTGTCAAATGGTATGTCAGATAATAATTTAAATTTACAATGTAATTTCCCAATATGGAAATTGAAATTTCTCAATTACAAACACCACATTCTAACTTAGAGTAGTGGAATGGACATTTTGTTTGACTACCTCATAATCATTTATGGATGTTATTTCAATGGAAAATACCAAAATTGAAATAGAATAATAATATTACAATGACGTGAATGATCCATAACCAAATCCTAGAAACATTATGACACAGATGAACATCCAACAAAGACTTGATATAATCTAATGCCAATAGGTTAAACAACATCCCACTTTATCCAGTAAGATATACGAGAGAGTGAGATAGACAAGAAAATAAAAATTAAGAGATTACATACTAGAATAGCTATTGATACTTCAATAATAACATTTATTCATCATGAATTATTTCATAGACCTAGGAATCCATTATAGAGCACCAAAAAAGAAGGAAAAATAATATTTCCATGCTTTCATGAGTTACGGTTGATACCATAGTACTAAAAAAGATTCTATTAACATTGCTACAATATGTATTTATCAGTTCTCGAAATGAATGTGCTAATACATCAATGTTAAAAGGCCAAGTCATTTATCGGGGAAAGAATGTGCTGATAGGGGGTATCATTATCAGCACCAGAAAAACACTGACAGTTCATAATTTTATCAGATATGCTGAAACTGTTTGGAGTAACAACGTTCACACTGTGCACCGGGTTGATGCATGGATTACGTCTAAACATCCCAAATGACATTTGGATTGTTATTATATGGTATCAAAACAATTTCAATGTGTTCGTTTGGGTTTATGTATGCCAACTTTTATTACTATAAAGTAATTTTATTCAGGAAACAAGCACATTGAGTAATACAGGTCGAATCGTGTCTGGGTTTGAAATGATACTGGTTCACACACATCCCAAATGAATTATAAATCATTTTCCAATGTTATCTATACAATTCCATAATTTTTTTTCTATCACTGAGTGACACATTTTTTATTAAAATATCAATTTTAAACTGACAATAGAAACATTTAGTCATTTCAGTCACACTGTGATTGGGATTGAGGTGAAATTGATTCATACACATAAAAAATGTCTTATGGATCAATTCAATAAACTATAAAAAATCAAAATTCATTTTCAGGATTTTTATTATGTCAGTTGTTTTTATCTAAAAGTATGGTCAATTTTAAATAAAAATAGACACTTGGAGTCATATCAGTCACACCATTTACATTATTGAGGTGCAGCTTATTTAGAAACATCCTAATTGTCTTATGGACCAGTTTACTATTGTTTAAAAAATATATGAATGTTTTTCAATGTTATTGGGTATTAAACTATATTTTCTACTAAGATTAATATCAATAATGAATAAAAGGACACAATTGGAGTCATAACGGTCATACTGTGGGTCATATTGAGGAATTATTGATTCTAAAACATCCCAAATGACATATATATCATTTTTATAATGTCTAAAAATAATATTTGTGTTTTTTCTTAGTTTAAATAATTCCACTTGTGTTTTTACTAAAATGACATATAAAATTAGAAACATGAACATTTTTTACATTAAAATTGAATCATATGTGTGTTTGATATGATAATTATTCATACACATTTCAAATTAAAAATGAATCTTTGTCAAAAATTATCAAGAAAAAATTAGGGAATTTTCATGGTTTCCAGTGAGTGATACTGTTTTGTCTTAAAAAATCAATTTTAAACTCATAATGTACACTTTGAGTAGTACATGTCACATCATGAGATGAATTGATATGTAAATGATTTTTCCTTGTATGAAATGTCATACATTTCATTTTCCTAGACTACCAAATTAATACTAGTGAGTTTTTTTGGTTTTGAGTGTGTTATTTGTTGTTTCTATAAAATTTAAGCTAATTTTGAATAAAAAGAAGAAAATCAAGGCATACTGGTCATTCCATGAATCAAATTGAGTTTCAAATTTTTTATCCGAGACCCAAATGACTAATTTGTCATTATACTAACATATCAAAATAATCTGAATGTGTATCCTCTTTTTTGAGTATGCCACTTATGTTTATTAGTAAAATGTCATTCTAAACTAGATACATGAACCTTGAGTCATACAGGTCGCATCATGTGTCAGTTTGAAATGATACTAATTAAAACATGTCACAATAGAATTATGAATTTTTTTACTACAATATCAAGGTAATATGTGTAACGGCTTGATTCCTGAATCCACACAGAGGCGCCCATACCTGGGTGGTCACATGGCTTAAAGTGCGTTTCCTTGAACACTAGAGGCTACCGACTAGAAGCGAGGGACTTGGGTGTGATAGTTGGGAAACTATTCCCTCATTGGAAGAGTAATGCAGCAGAAATAAATAGATAACAATAGAGGAAGTAGTAATAACATGCAATAAGTAAACTGTGGAAGATTGGAAGTAATAACAAATGGATCACACATATATAAGTGAAAAAAGGTACATATGTCTAGGAAATGAGCCAAAAAAAGTCAAAATGAAGGAATAAAGTACTAAAACAAAGTGCAATGAAAAAAAATAAACTCCAGTTGCATCACATGCCTCATCTTGGACCCATGATCTCCAGCTCCACTATAATCAAGAACCTAAAGTATAAGAGAGCTTTCCCTTATCTATTAAAGCAACAATAAAATCTTTTTGGGCCAAATAGAATGACCCAAACAATTTTTGATACTAATCCTAGTAGGAAATCCTGAAAATATATGTGCCTAATAGTTAGTGAATATATGTGGATGGAAATAAACCAAAAGATGCAGTAAACAAGGAATTACTCAATCAAAACAATAGTACAGTTCAATTTCATTCATATTCACATCTCAAGTAAGAATATAATAACAAATTGGTAACCCTAAAAGGATTACTCACATTTTGAACCATCTGGTTCAACTAACCAACATAAGAAACCCTCTGGGATGTACACACTGTCTAACCCCTCTTGTTCATCTATAAAAAAGAAACTCTGTGGAAGAACACATCGTTAATTCTCCAAGTTGTCTCGTATCGGTAACAATAGACACTCTAAGGAAGAACAAAACATCCAATTACCCATGTGGCCTCACATATTGGAACTATAGACACTCTTAGGGAGCACTTAGTTCCATCCCCCATATGGTCTCGCAATGTCAATGTAAATAGACACTCTAGATAATCCCTGAGCATCCATTCTCTCTGTGGTCTACTACACCAGTTTTCCACACCCTGTGTAAGTTAATCGAGCACAATAATATATCGAAGCTAAGGTAAACCTCAAGAACTACATGGATAAATGTTCTACAACATAACACAATATATTAGATTAAATAAAACTATCCTACAATACGAGGCATGGAAATCAATTAATCCTAACATTCAAGTTAGGCCAAACGGTCAAAACAAGAATAAAGGAAAATAAATCAATAGAATGGAACAATTAACCCTATTCACAAACAATTAACCTATATCCAATAAATCAAGGTATAATAGGCAATAATAGAGTTAAATACCATTAACACGCAAAAACTCGAACAATGGTATTGGGATCATTGGAAAATATAACACAATGACTAACCATAGAAAGGCACAAACCACCTACCTTGATATTGTATGAAATATATATGTGAACCTCTAGATTTGAATCTCCCTTGAATGTCGGAAATCAAAAAAAATGCTAAAAACGATCATTTGAGTATATCACACAATAGATGAGAAATAAGTAGAAGAAGTTCTATAAAAGGATTATCTCACCAATGAGATTCCCACGCAACATATTGAGTTCTAATTAGAGAACTGACGATGAGTCAAGGGCTCAAAAAAGATTTGAGGTCATACGGATACTCCTTGGAAAGATAGGTCAAGAAGAATGTGGTTCTTTCGATTTGACGTGACCCTGGTCTATTTAATAATATAAAAATATAGTACCCTATTTTTCTATTAAAATTACACAACGTGTACTTTCCATTACCGATCTCTTATTTATTCAATCTCTAGGTCACCACACACGGCCATGTTCTTGGCTGTTACATCCCTAGCATACTGCTAACCACGATAAACTAGTACACGACAAAAAAATATATGTACACAGTGTGTAACCCTTAAATTTCTATAAAGTCCACTTTTTCTAGAAAAAAAACTAGATTCACACTTGAAAAGAAGAACTTGGTTCATACAAACATCTCCCTTAAAGAAAATTTTCCATAAATTTTCTTAGCAAGGTGGCGTCGATGAAGATTCCTTAAACAAATTTGACCACTATTATCGTACTTTGACATCCCTCTCCAAAGTCTTGTTCTACATTCTCTAATGCTGCCATAGCTATCGTACCATAGGATTTTACCGACCATGTAGAACCTTCACACTGTGATCAAAATTCTGGATATGATTCTCATGAATTGTTGCATCCACCTCTAACTCGACCTCCTCGGGTTGGAAAACTTGAGACGGGTATGAGAAGAATCTTTAGAGTGGAGGAACGTAGAATACATCATCCATAGTGAGATAAATATAAGGTAATTGAAACTGATAGGAAACCGTCCCGACTCTCTTCAATGCCTCAAACCACCTGACATATGTCGGTGAAAGATTACCTCGTCCTATAATACTACTCTATCCCATCCTCGAGGTTCCATGTTTGAAAACCACATCTCCTACCTCGAACTCCAAAGGATTTCTCTGTCGATCAACATATGACACCTGTCTTGACTGGGACGTAGACATCCTCTTCCAAATCAAATCTATCTTTTCGGTGGTCTCTTAGACAAGATAAGGTCCAAGCATAGATCCCTCTCTTACATCCAGCCAACATAAATGTGATTGTTATGGCCTATCGTACGTGGACTCTTAAGGTGCCATCTGATCCGTTGATTGAAAACTATTATGGTAGTAAAACATTACAAGACGCATGTACTTCTCACATGAACCTCCAAAGTCCAGGATGCATGCTCGAAGATTGTCCTTATGTATTTGAATCATACTCTCGGATTTTCCATTATCTGGGGGTGGTAAGTTGTAATCAGATGTACTTATGTACACAAAGCCTTCTGTAAACCCTACCAATCCTGACAAGTAAAATGAGCATCCCTATCTAAAATGATGGAGTGTAAAAGCCCATGTAGATGTACAATCTTCCAGATATACAGTCTTCCAAAGTTATCTAAACTAAATGTATCTCCGATCTATATGAAATGAGAAACCATCATGGGCCTTTCAATGACAGCCCAAACCACGTCATTCTTTCATGTAGTCCATTACAACACTATCACGAAGTCCATAACAACAACATTCAACTTCCACTCAAGAATGGGTATCTACTGTAAAATACCTGGTGGTCTCTGAGGTTATTTATTCACATGCTCACAGGTGGAACACCTGATGAAGAGTCCATTAACATCTTTATTCATACCTGGCCACCAATACTGATAGTGCAGATCTCAATTCATCCTGGTGACACCCGTATGAACATCACAAACAGAGAAATGAAAGTCTTGCATCTGTTCCTTGCACATGTATACTGACACCCATACGTGCCCATGAAAATTAAAGATCTCATGCTTTCCTGTGATCCATCCATGAATAGGGTCCTCTACTGACACACTCTCCCATTTTACTAGGAACTATTAATCAGATATATTCCTCATTCTCAATCAATTATGAAGAGTAGAGGTATTAAATACATAAGAAATAATCATCTTCCTCTGTCAGTAGTTCACCTACAAATTCATCATAGAGAACATATCCAAAATCTACCACTCAAGGTTGGCCTCCTAAACTGCCTATATCTGTGTCCTCCTTCCTAGTGCATCAGCCAAATCATTTCCTTTCTGATTCCTGTAGGAAAGATCAAAGTCAAAAGATTAAAGGTACTCAACCAACCTTCAATGTCTCAAATTCTAGTCATAGTGAGTGACAATATATTTGAGACTTTTGTGATCATAGAAAACAACAAAATTCTCTCCCAGCAGATAATGCCTCCAATAGTATAAAGCACGAACAACTACATCCAATTCGAGATCATGCATCTGGTAATTTCTCTCATTTGGACTCAACTGCCGAGGCATGTATGAAACCACTCTTTCTCAATATATAAGAACTACTCCAAGAAGGATACGTGATGCGTTACAGTACACAATATAGCTCTTCCTTGGATCTGGAAATACTAGTATTAGTGCTGAAGTCAACATCACTTTAAGCTCATTAAATTAAGACTAACATGAATCTGACCACAAGTACTTCGTAACCATCTTAGTCAGGCCTGTCAGTGGAAATGCTAATAGTGAGATGTCCTGTAGGAAAAGATTGTAGTAAAAATCCATCTCTAGAAAACTATTCACCTAAAATATGTTCCTTGGGTTTTCATAGGAAAAATAGGCTTTCACTTTCAATGGGTCTACTGATACTCTTGTCTCTGAGATAACATGACCCAATATGTGAATCTGGTCTGTCCAAAAGTGGAATTTTTAGAGCTTAGAACATAAATGAATCTATCTCTATGTACTCAAAATGATCTGAAGATGTGTGGCATGGTCGTGTTAATCATAATATTACACCACGATATAATCCATGAAAACTGCCATGAAAGATTTCATGTGTGGATGAAACACTCAGTTCATTAGTTCCATGAAAACCACAGGCGTTTGTGAAAGACCAAAAAGCAAAACCACATAGTCGTATAGATCATTCCTACTTAGAAACATTGTATGATGTATATCTAATATTCTATCATGCAATTGGTTATAACCAGATCTCAAGTCAATTATCGAGAACACTCGGGCTCCTCAAAGATGATAAAAGATATCATCAATCTTTGGAAAGGGATATTGGTTCTTGACTGTCAACCGGTTTAGCTTATGATAATCTACACAAAGTCAAAGGGTACCATCTGCATTCTTTGAAAATAGGATAAGCTCACCCCACAGAGAAGTACTGGTTCAGATTAATCCTTTTTCCTGAAACTCCTCCAGCTTCTTCTTGAGCTCTTTTAACTCTGGTGTAGCTATCCTATAAGGAGGATAGGACACCTGGTCAGCCATTGGAATAAACTCAAAATAAAATTCCACTTCTCTCTCTAGAGGAATACCCAAAATGTCACCTGAAAAGACATCCCTAAAACAATCCACCATTGGAGGAATGTCTATCGTTGAAGTCCCCTGGACAACTAGATATAGACTAGCAATATGGGTTGTAACCCATCCCAAACCATGATGCTCAGGTACTACTCTATTCATCTGGACATCATACTCAAACTTATGAAGAAACGTTATTCCCTTGGGTGATGTGAAACTCACCCTACAATGATAGAAATCGACAAATGCCTAGGTGGGAACTAACTAGTCCATTCCATGAATGATGTCATAAACTTTCATCTCAAATATGTAGAGGTCCCATAAGAAGTGACACCCACCAACCTTAAGAGGTCTCTCTTGCACTGACCAACACTAGCCGTTCTTGTCCCAATGGATTGTCTAACATCAATACAGTAGAATAAATGATACAGAGCCCAAGGCACTTCACAAAATAAACAAATATAAATCTATGGAAATCCCTGTTTCGAAAAGAGAATAAGCTAAACCTAAGGCTACTAGGATTATACCATGAACTGCAGAGTGTTTGGGATCCTGATTTTGCTGGGTCTACTCCACTATAATATTATGACCTGTACCGCAACCCTAGGACCCTACCTGACCACCCTGAGCAGATTTACCCTACTTTTATAGAATTCTTGGTGACTGGATACCACGGCCGTGACGTCCACCACAGCTTGAACGGTCGAAAGAACTCTAGTTCACATAATGATGACATACTCGTGGCGCCTCTCTAGAAAGTAGAGTCATAGAAGAACCCATGTCAGCTGACGTTGGTGAGAAAAACTGATAGAAACGATGATGGTGCCCCATCATGCCATATTATTGGCACTCCACTGGGTCTCTCAAGGAATGTGGTCTCGTATGCCCTCTCTTCATGCACTTGTATCACACCATATGGAACCTAGAAAAAGTATTTCGCCTACTACAATCATAATGTGTAGACTCGCTACGATGCTATTAGCGAGAGGGGTACCAACTCTCGAATCGGAACTACCCTGGCTCACAGCTCTAGAGTCCCTCAGATTGCGCTTTGTAATCAGCCAATTGTTTACTATTGTAGGGATGGAATTCAACCTTAATATATTCACCTTAGATTAAATGTCTGGTCTGAGACCATCCTCAAACATTCACACCATGAATAACTCTTCACATCATAGGATAGGTGTGAAGTGTTTCAGCTCTGTGAAGTGAGAAGAATAATCCATAACTAAAAGGGTACCCTGATCCAAACACATAAAATCTCTCTCTCGATCGGCCCTCAATGTCTCCAGATATAATTTTTCATCAAAGGAAATCTAGAACTCATCCAAATCCATAACTTTCTGGCGTCCCTCCTATGATATGACATCCCACCATCTCTTGGAGAAGTCATGTTTCATGAACATAGAGAGTGTCACCATTCTATTTGGTGGTGTCTCTAGATGCTCGAAGATAGATGGAATGGCTTCTAGCAATTACTCTGCAGCTTGAGGTCCACCTTTCCCTATTAGGTGGGAGGATGTTTCTGTTGAAAAACCCATGTAAATTCATCCATTGACGAGGCAGGATGTGATGATCTCGAGAAGGTCTACATGAACCCCATAAGTCCCTCTCAAAACTATATGTTATCATCTCCATCCAGAATGATGTCTACTTCCATGACTGGCACTACATGAGGATATGATGTTAGACGCTTATCATCAATACCTGGTGTCAGATCACTACCCTGTAACTGGCATACAACTGGAGGACATCTCGGTGGTAGGCCTCTACAAGGTCATGTGGACACCTTAGATCAAGATTATCAAGTACCAAATACTAGAAGTGTATGAAGGGAACTAGAAAAGGAAAGCCTTCATGTTTTTCAAAATATGGGTACATGGCATGAATAAATTATTTTTCATCCATCTGCGTCATTATTCACACAGTTGGACACATGGTCTAAACAACATGGTGGATACATCTGGTTCACGATGTGTTCTACTAATGATTTTCCAAACCAATTGACTCTTCCCACATAGCTATTGATGTGGTTAGAGGCTACATGACATTTACATATAATACATGGAATGTAATTACAAAAAACATTTTCTTCCAAAAAAGAATTATACACACCATGTATTAATCATTACATGCCATTTATTCTGGGCTTTCATAGATAGTAAGCCTCTGAAACTATTACAGAACCCAAAAAACACTGAAACGATCAATAAAGTGAAAAATTTTGATCTGTGAGGTCCCATACTCCATGAAAATAAGATATTTGAATCTTATACATGTCATATACAAGAAATAAAAAGTCAATGATCCACCAAATTATCCTTCAACTGGTTTGTTTTCACTTCTTGGAAGCTACTAGATTGGGTGGTTGTCGGTCTTTTAGATTCAAAGAATATCCAAATTCATTTTTCATTTGAGGAAGATCTGATCTATGATTGGGCCTCTTCTCCATGAGCTTTCGATGGATTCTATTTTAATTTATTTTAGTGTTCCTTTTATTTTCATCGGCTGCGTGACTCCTTATTCACAACGCTATGGATTTCGCTTCCCAGTCTTCCACCACCTATCCACAATTAAGAAATTCTTCCATTAATCGGAAATATGATCGGCCGCTACCTTTGTTTGGATGCCTGCACCAGCACCATGTGTCATCCATTCTCTCCAATAATTTTCCAAGAAGTTGATGTCTCAATGGGATAGTTGGACTCCATTGTCATTTAGATTGAAGGAGAGATCCACTAGAATCAAAAGGTGTATTACAACTCATTGGTTGCTTTCTATTTTTGTTGTCGTCATCGGTGTCATGATTCATGGAGATTTCGTCGAAGTAGTTATGGTGGAATGGATGTTACGGCTTTTGACAACAGGATGAATCAGCAGGGTAGATGTGGGGATGGCCTCCATTCCTTTGTTCAGAATGAATGGATTATGTGAAATCCATAAGTCGGTGAGGTTGAAGAGCATGGTGATTCGGGTTTTAATAAGACTGTTCAGGACCAGCGCCCAGTTAGGACTGTTGAATGGTCTGGAGATGGTTGTGCTGGTTCTGGAAAGGGTACTCGCAAGGAAAAGGATATTGAGTGTTCAAACTGAGAAGTAAAGCAAAAACCAGTTAAAAGAATACATTTTGAATCCAGTGTTTCAGTGATCTTGATCATGGTTTATAGTGATCTAGAGATTCCTCTGAACAAAAATCATTTACTCAGGGTGCCCAGACCAATGTGGTGGTCAAGGCATATGTGGATTTTTACAATGCACAATCTCAAGACTCAGGGTACTCTACTGGAGCTCCTGGCCTATATTCCTATGGTCCATGGAGTCTTAATCCTTGTACCTATGTAGAGGTAGTAGTGTGGGTTTTTTCAACAACTATGACATGGTGTTGCTTTCTACTAGAAAGGGTAAGATCAATTACGGTAAAGAGTTGGACAAGACTACACATGTTGTTGGAAAAAAAAGTTGATTACCATTCAGAGAATCAACCCAGAGAGGACGTTGTCGTGCCTCATACTAAACAACAAATTTGAGAGTTTAAATAGACAAGGAGTTCTTGAAGGAAACTCCAAATATCCCTACAATTCTGAATTTGATAGATATGGATAGCCCATGGATGGGACAGATTTGGAAGGAGCTAAGACAAGTCTTCACAACTAAAGGAGAATGAAAGGGATTAAGGAAAATAGCGACCCATGGAGCTATATAGTTTCCATGAAGCCGAATCCCAAGGGTCGTAAGGAATAATACTATCTTCTTAAACCGATGGAGACACGATTGGCCAAAATAGAGGGTAAAATAAGGGGGCACGAGATCCAGTAAGAGGCAGGAGAGGAGGCTCAACAGGTTGGCACAGTAGAGCCTCAACTATAGGTGAAAGATGAAGTGGAGGTGCATATGCATTTTTAGGATACAAGGCTAGTGAAAGAGAATGCTATTTCCCATGGACAAAAATGTAAGGTAGGTTCCTTAGATGGCTTTCAGTGCCTAAAGGATGACGATTTGGAAACTCAGATTATACTGCTCATGCATTATGGTGATGAAATGAAGGTGGATGTCCTGGTGATCATGGCGGAGAGGGAAGACATCGACCAAATGATGGAATGATTGATTCAAGTAGATGTTTCTAAGGAGTATGTGGAATGGATTGACAAGCATGATCATATATTGATTAGATGCTTCAATATGGAGAAGATCACTAATGAAAACTATTTGAAATCTTGGGAATACCTTGCAAGGCACTATATAGACAACATATAAAAAAATCCAGACTGTCAGTTAAGTTACCTCCCTTGCAAACTGTTGAGGGAAGGAGATTCTAATCCCCATAAAATAATGAATAACAAATCAAAAGTTTACATTATTGTTTGAAATTTTTGAGAGTGTTCTCATTATCCCCTTAAAAGTTTTAGAAAATAAAATACTAATCTTGGACTATGATTCCACTTTATAAAGTCTCTATTCGGAAAGCCGCCTAAACGCACCCATACCCAGTTGGTCACATGGCCTCAAGCACATTTTCCCAAATTCCAGAGGATGTGTGCTAGTAGCGAGGGACCTGGGTGTGATAGTGGGGATACAATGCCCTTATTGACAGTGTAATGCAGAAATAATAAACAGATAAAAATATAGAAAGCAGTAATAACATGCAATAAGTAAGTTGTTGATGACTGGAAGTAATAACATCTGGAGCACACACATATAAATGGTCCATGACACATATGTCTAGGAAAGCTTCCAAACAACCCACAATGATGGAATATAGTACTAAAACAACTTTCAAAAAAAAATTAAACTCCAGCAGTATTGTAAGCCTAATCTTGGTCCCATTCTCTCCGGATCCACACCATTCAAGTACCTGATGTAGAAGGGTGCTCACCCATATCTATTCCTAAAACAATATAATCTGTTTGGGAAAAAAATCATGAGCTAAATAGGGTGTGAGACTAATCTTAGTTTGAAAACACCCAAATAACTATTCCTAACAATAAGTAAATATAAATGGCTAGAAATAAGCAATAAGAAGCGGTCAATAAGGAATTATTCTATGCATACAATCCAACAGTTCAATTGAATTCAAATTCACATATCATGTAAGAAGCTAATAAAAAACATTTATCCCTCTAGGATTTACTCACAACCTATCCCCTCTTGTTCAACCAAAAAAATCATGAAACCCTCTAGGAAGTACACAATGTCTAACCCCTATGATTCAACTTTATAAAAATACCCTCTGTGGAAGCACTGACCATAAATTTCCCCAATAGTCTCATATTAGTAACTATAGACACTCTTAGGAAGCAATTAATGTCCAATTCCACATGGGGTCTCACACCGTGGAACTATAAACCCTTTGAGGGAGCACTTACGTCCACCCCAATGGTCTCTCAACATAAAAGTTAACATACACTCTAGATTAGCCCTCAATGTCCATTGTCCCTATGGTCTACTACTCCAGGTTTCCACAGCCCTGTGTAAGTCAATCAGGAACAACGATGTATAATATCCAATGTAAGCTTCAGGAACTACTTGGATAAACAGTCTACATTAGAACACATCTTATCCGATAAAATAACTCCATCCTATAATACTAGGCATGGAAAAAAATAGTAGCCTAACAATCAATCTAGACAAATTAATCAAAACAAAAAAATTGGGAAAACGTCCATAACATGAAAAGGTTAACCCTATTAACAAACGATTATCCTTTATCCAATCAAACACAGCAAATTAGGCATTATTAGGGCTAATGACTGTTACCATGAAATTCCCCGAATAAGAATATTGGGCACTGTTTCTGATATAACTCCAAAAAATAACTACGGAAAGTCACAAACCAACTACCTTACTGTTGGATGGATGATAAACATGAACCTCAGGCCTTGAATCAACATAGAATGTCGTATATCATAAAAAGTGATAAATTTTTTCATCCAAGGATATCTCACTAAAGAGGAGAAATAAAGAGATAATGTTCTAGAAGAAGGAATAACACACCGATGTGATTCCAACGCAACTGAAGGAGTTCTAATCGTAGAATGGATGGCGATTCGGGGCTTGGAGAAGATTCGCGGTCGTATAGATGCTATAGGATGAGATAGGTCATGATGAAGAAGGTTTTTTCTAACAGATGTGACCCTAGTAAATTTAATGAAATAAAAAATGTACATGACATGTCTTTTGAAAGTACACATAATTTACTTGATTTTTTTGAGCTCTTGTTTAGGCGGTATCCATTTCACCACACATGACCATTTGTTTGGCCGTTACACAGCATGTACATATAAGTACACGACTTGTACTACTGATATTTATAGAAACTCTTATTTTTCTGGAAAACCTAATAATACAAGATTTAGACCTGAAAAGAAGATCCAGGTTCTTACATATGATTTTGTTTTCATGGTTTTCATTGATTGACACTTTTTTGAATTAAAATGCCTATTTTAAAATTATAAAAGACACTTTGAGTCGTAATGATCATACCTTGAGTTTAATTGAGGTGTAACTGATTCATAGACATCAAAATTGAATTATGGATCAATATACTAATGTGAAAAAACAATATAAACGTGTTTTCTTAGTATTGAGTATGTCTTTTGTTTTTTTCACTAATTTTAGTGCTAATTTTTAATAAAAAGATGCATTCGAAGTCATATTAGTCACACCGTGTGTCCGATTTAGTTGTGGATGATTTTGAAAATCCTTAAGGACCAATGGATTGTTTTACTAATGTATCAATATAATCAGAATGTGTTTCCTTTCTTTTGACTATGCCTCTTTTTTTCACAAAAATGTAATTTTGAACTATAAATATGCAATTTTTGTCATAGAGGTCGAATAGTGTGTGGGTCTGACATTTGACTGATTCATACGCATCAAAAATGATTTATGAAACACTATATTATATTATGAAAAAAATTAAAGCATGTTTTCTAATTATTTAGTGAGTGCCATCTTTTGTGTATTAAAATGATAATTTTAAAATAAAAATGGACACTTTAATAAAATTACTCCTTGATGACCATGACAAATCAATGTTGTTTTTCCTCTATATAATTCCTCTACAAAAGAATCTATATCGTCATAGAATATTATGATCTCTGATCCTATAGCATCTCTGGATTCATATAAAGGGATACATGACTAATTTTATATTCATGACCCTGGTAATTCCCCTACCTCAGTCACTAGTCTTCCAAACCCGACTGAAAATGATGCTGATATAGATCATTCCCATGATGAAACACTTTATGACCACTAAAATGGATTCTTGTTGGTTCAAATAGAAAGGACTGAAAAAGGATATTTTATTTCAACCATTGTTCTCTTTAGTTGATTCGGTTGAAAAATTCTCCCTTCTAAGTAATGAAGAATCCATTAGGGATGATGAGAGCCCCTATTCTACTGGAAATGACCCAGGTATCTCTGTTGATCTTATAATTACTATGTATTATAATGATATGATTATTAAAAAATACGGTCCTCGCTATAGGCATAGATAAAAATATGAAAATCGTCTTTTGGAACTGTCACGGGATTGGGAACACTTCCATAGTCATATAATATAGACACATTATTATGACCAATATCCATATATTAGTTGAAATTGTCGATCCAATGATGAATTTTGAAAAATGAAACTACTTTTAGTGGGACTCCAAGGGATATTCCATTGTTAAAAATAATCATTTCAAATCGAGCACTGAATCCCTATGGGTTCTAATGCATAACTGTGATTGTATTAGTTCTGTTTTTGCTGATTTACAGTTAGTCACTATTTCATATAGTCTTGGAAATTCATATAATAATATAAAAAAATTATACTTTCAACCTGTACTTAATATGAAGATATTTATGGATGAATTTAGTTGATATCTATGAGAATATGTATACTAGGTGGGTTATTCTTGGTGACTTTAACACTGTCTTGAGGCCTGAGAAAAGAACTGGTGAGAATTTCTGCAATGTCTCGTCCTCATACTATTCATCACGCATTGGTAAATGTAGTCTTTTTGTTGTACCTATTTTTGGAGATGATTTCACATGGAGAAGATTCAATATTAATGAGAAGCAAGAATGTAAATTGGACAGATGTTTTGAGAAGTGGATGAGTGGAATGGGGTGATTGATGTGAATGGGATAACTCTACCAAGATTGAATTCTAATCATAATATCATACTCGTAGATTTCATATTCAATAGATTATGGTCACCTCCTCTCCCATTTATATTTAATATTTATTTTCTTTTCATTCTAATCTATAGAGAAATTGTGTTGGATGCATGTGAAACTGTTTACTTGGGTAGTCCATCTCTTGTCTTATGTTGTACATTATTGAAGTTAAGGAAATATTGAAGATATGTAGTTTGGAATCATTTTACTTTATGGGTAATGACATTAGTGAAGTTGAAAATGTTGTATCAAATTGTCAATAAAAAAATATAAAGAACTATCTTCCTCCTCATGAGGAAATACAAGTCGCTTCAAATCTTTTTTGATTTTTGACCCTTAAAGAAAAACTGTTCAGAATCAATTTAACCACAAATGGATGAAGGATAGAGAAAATAATTCAAATCAATTTCATTGTATGAATATGGGGAAAGGTCAATGAGAATCATGAATGTAATTAATATTGGTGGTTTCTATACTTCTCTGAGAATGACATCTAAAATATTGTGACACATTATTTTGATAATTTGTACTTAGATATTTTAAATGATAACTCTGATAAAATTATTATGTATTTTGAGCCCAATATTGGGGAATATCAAAATTAAAGGCTTGATGACATCCCCGGGGAAAAGAAAACACATGATTCTATATTCTCTTTGAATATAGATAGTATGGTATGTCCTGATGGATTAACCAATATGTTTTTCATGTTTTATTGGGGTATCATTCATTTTGATGTTACAAATGTTGTGAATAAATTTTTTAGATCATATTTTATGCCTTTTGTGGTGAACATATTTTTCTTTAGTTCCTATGAAATATAATTCTCTTGATATTAAGGATTTCTTTCATGTTGTTATTGGGACTACTGTTCCAATGCTAATTAGAATGACCAAGACTGAAATATTAGGTGATATATCCAGGGAGCTCATATCATTTAATCAATTTAGGTTTTTTCTGGGGATAAAAAAATCAAAACTTACATTACAATGCATCTGAAGAGAGAAATAAAATAAAGAAATATGGCATTGAATATCGATATTTCTAAATCCATCAACACCATAATGTGTATCTTTCTATTCACTATTCTCAAATTGCATTGGTTCTCCCAAATATTCATTGGGATTACTTGTTTTATTATAATAAGTGTCAGGCTCCCTATTCTTATTAATGCATCCCCCTAGGGTTATTTTCAGTGATCCAGATGAGTAAGAATGGGTGATCCTTTTTCTAGTATGCTCATTACTATTGAAGAATATTATTTGAGTTGTTGCCTCACTGATCTCGCTAATTTTGGTTTCTATTAGAGGATGAGAATTAGGAGGGATTTATACACCTCATCACTCTAATTCTAGGATTATATCATATTACTCATTAGAAGAGAATATAAAGGAACAATTTATTCTATTAAGGGTATATTCTCACCATATGGAGAGTTTTCAGGTCCATTTATCAACTAGGAAAAATCATTTGTCTTATTTGTTGAATGAATAGTAATTTCAAGGAAAAACAGAATTGCTCGTAATCATTTTTGTAAAAAGGGAATTTAATCCTTTTATATTCCATGTTGTTAAAATTTTCTATGATAGTGTTTAGATATTTCATCTAGAAAACATTTCATGGATGATTACAAATCATCTTATAAGATGGAAGGGGAATATTATGTCCCATACTGAGAGAATATTCTTGGTCAATTCAGTGATAAAATCTATGTTTGTGTACCCATTATATATATATAGAAGTCTCAAGGGTCTTTTCATAAAATTAAATTTTAAAATAAGAAATTTTATATAGAATGGGTCAATTCATGAATGGAATATAGTTATTGTATCATGGTAGGATTGTATCAAACCTGCTCATATGGGTGGATTGGGAGTCAAAAACACCAGGATTTTAAATGATCATTTGATTAAAAGATTAATATGGAATCTCAACTCAATTTCTGATAATTCAATAGGTTTTCTTAGAAATAGGTTTGTGGGGAAACCCCACAGAGGTTATGTCAATTATATTAATTCTTTTTTTTTGACATGCTCTCAAAAATGCTTATGTTGACATCATGGCGTCTTCAAAATGGGTGGGGTGTAAATAGTCTCATTTGAACTACTGGACAATCCCATTCCTATATTGGCCCATTAGTGACGATACTGTCATTCCATATTCCCTTAAAAATGTCAACATTGATGAATTTCAGGAAAATCGAGATATCAAGGGGTTGGTCCCTAGTAGTATCATGTTGGAAATATCAATATATTTATTCAATAAATGTGATACTTTGGTCTAGATGCTTACTCTTCATGGACATATCACCATAAAAATGTACTATATCAATATTTGTGGGGTCTCACCGAACCCTCCAAATTGTGTTACTGAATTTTATAATGACTTTAACCCTCTTAAGCACACGATATTAATCTGGAAAATTTGGAAGCAGAGGCTTCCACTGTAGTTCAATCTACAGTGCACTGGGCTATATCTTGCTTCGACCTGTATGCATTGTTTATAAGTGGATGAAGATTTTTCACATGTTTTCTTCTCTTTTAAATATTATTGTAGGTTATGGGAATATATGAAAGATATACTATATTGTAACCACAACACTCGATCTATTGATGGATTATTACAGTCTATCTAGATGGATGACTGTAGGGAGAAGGTCTTGTCAGTCATTCATGCTACCTCTAATAGAGTTATTTCATTCACATGGAAGTAAAGAAATGAAATGATGTTTAAAAATTAAGAGCCTTTATTTCATACAAGGGTTTTATTTTTACGTCATGAAATTCAAATAGGTTCAATCATTCAAACTGGGTACATAAAAAATGATGTTTCTAATCTAGTTCTATTGAGATCACTATGTGTCAATGGTATGATGAAATAGACAATGATGATATAATATGTCAGATGGATACCACCCATATCATGGTGGATGAAGGTCAACATTGATATAATAGATTTTGGAGCATAAGACCCTTCTATAAGTGTGGGTGTATTCCCCACTCACAAGGGCTCTAGGAAAGGAAGATTCTTTCCTTTTATTGACAATTGTTATATAATCAATGTGGAGATTTCGGAAATGATATAATCAATGAGGTATTCCATCCATTATTGTTTTAATTAATTAAGGATAGAGTCATATTCTTCGATTACAATACAGATTCTCAAAGATTGATCAAGAAATGTTCCATGGAATATGTTATCGGCTTTGAGTGATTGCCTTCTGCTTACAGACTTGTTATCTATTGAAGATACACATGTCTACTAGGAGGCCAATCAATTTCAGGATTCCCTTCAGAAGAGAGGTATTTTGGTGGATGGTTCTATTTGGTCCTTTGTGCTACTTGAGTATTGTATTTTCCATGCTCAAGTTGATTGCAATGGTGCATTCTATAATTGTTTTTGTCGAGTTACTCTGTGTTGCCTAGTTGTGTACTTTATGTTTTTTTATTATATTTTAATAGGAGAAAGCTTTCCAGATTCATGATCTTATGAGTATACTAGTATGATCATTGGGAGTTATAAAAGTGTATCTTCGATAGTATTAGTTCATCAATTGAAGTTTCCAACACACAATGATCTTACATGTGGATTGTTACCCTATATTAATTATCTTAAGAGAGTGGTGAAAAGAAATTATTTCAATAAGCGACCTTGAAAACATGCACAATGGCTCTTATCATAAGTGAAGAATTTTTTGTTAACTTTTTAACAATTTCTATCAAACGAAATCATGGTATAAGCCTCATTCTTCATCATTTACCAACATTTATATTTTTCACCGGCTAGAACTCAGTCTCCTCCTTCGCCTTAGCCTCTATTTAAGTATCTGCCTCTACCTCCTCCTAAATGATTGTCTCCGTCTCTCACTATATCTATACATTCACCTCTACATCCATCTTCGCCTCTGCCACTTCCTCTACCTGTTTATCTGAATTTGACTCCATGATTTCCAAACAATTTTATAGTTCACAAGTCAGCGCTTCTAAAAAAATTGATTTCATCAACAATAATAATCAATGAAAAAGAGATCAGAAATAATATATAATCATTCTAACACAAATTATTCCCATACAAATATATTTTAAGGTAATAACTCATAATAGATCACAAACACAATTGGTTGTCAATCAGATTTGTTGTCGAAAAACATTTTGGCAAAACTTACACTTCCCCCTCATTAATAAAATAATTATTTCTTCATTGGAGTATTTAGGTTGTAAAAAATCATGATATTATTGAGAAAATATAGAAAAAAATTGAGTATGAAATATATTTAATTAAATTTTATTTACAATGTGAAATTACTTATTGGGGGATTCCGACCTTTCATGATTATTGATTTATCACTTAAATTTGAAAACATAATATGCCAAATCGATGTCATTATCATGTTTCTGACACTACGTAAACATTGGAAATTTATGTAAATTTTATTTAAATGGTTTAGTGGTTATATATTTCTATAAATACCATATTTTTCTAAATTATTAGTAATTCAATTTCTTTATCCCTTCAGAGAATGTCTTTATTCTATGATCTAGCCTATATTTAGCAACCACCCTATCATAAAAAAAAAATTTAAAAACGAGAATGAATAAATATTTTTATGATCATTTATAAAATATTTATTTTAGTGCATTACATATTCAAAATATCCATCATTTGTGGTTGGTAGGTTGTATATCCATTAATTAGATCCAAAATATTAATATTTGGGGTGTCGAAATTCATGGAGATCAACATCCAGTGTGCCCAATGAAAACAAAAAAAATTAAAGAAAATTTTTTTAATAGATTTTATGTGATTAGATTTCAGAGTTTTAGCTTTTCATTTTAGGAATGAAAAAGTTTCTATCATCAGATAATTTTTTATTGTACACATTGAGTAACTCATCTTTTTTTCTTCTCAATTGTTTTCTAATCCAATCTATGTTCTTTAATATAAATGATCCATATTTTAATGAATCCAAATAATTATTCACACAATATTTCATTTATATAAATGAATCATAAATTCCAACCAAAAAAAATAATTTTTTATTAAACGTAATAAATACATTATATCATTATTTTGAAAAGTGTATTATGATAATAAAAATTCTGTATGATTTTTTAGATGAGATACCCAATCATTCCTCCTTGAAGATGTCATTTAGAGTATTAAGGATAATAATATATATCATGTTAGCTACATATAATTATTATTAATATTTAATATATTACAATTTTTTGCCGTTAAATTTGGTCTCTGTGTGGTGTTGTAATGATAATATTTGTTGGTTTGGAACTAGTAGGGAGAAGGTTCTCTTAGAAGCTTGTTTTTTTCATAGACAATGTATTAGATTTTCTAAATTAGACAATATATTTCTATAAATCATTATCCATATGTAACATCATACCACAAATCCTAAATTTTATCATAAACTATTACAGGATTTTCAGAAGAAAATATTTGTTATGGACGTAATATATTTTACTTTTTATGAATATAATACCATGATATGAATTCTCTAATAGCATCGATGTCCATTGTAATATCTATGCAATCAATTTGAACATGCAACTTAGTAGCCAGATCATGATCTACCTCAATCCCCAATATCATGTGATTTTTTGTGTGGTTATGATAGTTTAGTATATCGCATATGATATTATACATTGTACCCATCACAACATAACAATGGGTGGGTGTTGCAGATACAAATCACAAAACCCTATACCATATAGAATTTATGTGAAATAAAGTTATTTTAAGTTATTTTATTCACATTTAAAATAATTATTAATAAAAAATTTATTTCTCATGGTAAGGTATACTATTTGGGGAAATGACTAGCCAAATCTATAGTGGGATCATTTGGTTTAAGTGTGCATGTATTCTCTACCACCCTCCCTCTTTGATTCTTTCTCGGACATTGGTCTACAAAACAAAATATCAAAATAATATGTTGTAGTGAGTATATTTGTTTCTACAATCATCTCCCCCTATTATATGTATCATCATGTTTTTTATCTCCTCAAAATATGTTCTGGTATAGTCTCTGAAGCCTTATCCTATAGCACAACCATATTGCTCAGGGATCTTCAATGCTACATAATGTATATGTTCTTCTAGTTCAATTATTATTGAATCATGTGTCTAAACCATTTAAAAATATGAACATATTTAGTTTATTTTATTAAATATAATTATATGTAATAATGAATTACCATTATTTCATATGTACACATTCTTTCCATACTGTTTTTTTCATTATCTTATTTACCGTCATTATTTACACGAGCCCCCTTCTATAGCACATGATGTGGGATGGAAGTGGATTTGGATTTGGATTAAAATATTTAACTATAAATGAAGGAACATATGTTGGTTAATATCATATAATTAAACATTTATTGTTTATTTAAAATAAAAACCAATTTCTTAATTAATGAAGTGTACCCCATATTGCATTGTGATAGGGGTATGTTGGTTTTGATGTTTGGTCTTTATTTTAAAATCTATTTTCCTATTTCATAAATTCACAATTTTTAATCAAGTTAAATAACATAAATAATGTAAAATAATATATTACTGACCACAATGAACCTAAAAGGATTTATCAATATGATGATTTATGAAAATAGCCGATGTTTCCTATATTATAATTTGTGTATAACTAACTGGTGGGTGGGTTTTACTTTCTCATCAACATCCCTAAGATTTAACTTCATAATAATAGTTTAGAATCCTCTATGAATCATTCCCAATGGCCGTAAAGGAAATTTTAATACATAAATGTTCTAAAATTAATGATCTGTACAAAAAATAATGAAAACTAAATGAATGTTTCAATTTATAAATTTCTAGTAAAATAGGGAACATATATCATAAAATTTCAATTATATCAATCCAAAGGATTTTCTTTAGAACTTGTTCGATTTCGCACCAAGAAAAAATACAATTCGTCACATTCACCCCCACTGTGACCATTAATAACTAATTAATGATGAATTTATGGGGTTAATAGGTTGGATACATTGATTTCATGCATCCTTAAATTTTATCGCATGACATATGATCATGATATTTTTGTTCAACACTTTGATGTTATGTCATTGTTATTTTTTATCAACAAGCTATTGATCCCAATAAAATTCTACAGTTTCACAATCAATGGTCTATTCTTCATCAAGACTGGAAACATCATCATCTACAGAAGAAATTGATTAAATGGGCAGTAAAACATTTAATTTGTTTTTATTAACAAAAATACAGTATAATCCATGAATAAAATTCTATATTTTCATTAATCCTGTCTGAAAATTATTATTTTCTTGAACAATGATATAATACTTCAATGATCCAATACAATAAAATATACTATACTGTTTTTTAATTTTTCCTCATATGTTTGATGTCCTTCCATATTCAAATGGTGGATTTGACCCTATGTTTTAAACTATCCTTCCTCCTATCATTGTTATTCCAATGTTCATTTATGAAATAACTCCAAAATATATATTAATACATTTTTTCTTGATACACATCCACCATAAATTGTGGATATACATATATATTGTTTGAAACAATATAACCAAAATTTATCCCACAAACTATTTATCATTATGGATGACTACTACATAGTGTGTTTCAAACAACACATATGAGATATGAGATAAGTCTATTGAAACAGAATTAAAAAATAACTGTTCAGGGTATGAATGGTTCCTAACTCTACCATGATAGCATCGACTCATCCACACTAAGTTTCATTGATGCTAACCTATGTTACAAGTCATTTTCCATCACATATTTCTCCAATATAAGTACTACATATCCAATTCATTTCATAAATAACCAGAATGAATGTTTTATTATATATTATAACATATAAAATTTCATTAATTATGGAATTAACATTCTAATACAAATGGATTCCACTTGCAGTCATTTAATTCCATTAATAAAAACTTATTATTCACCACTTCATTTAAAATGTTTCATTTTTTGTATGGATAAAATGTGATACAAACCTGTGGTGGTATTTGTTAATGGATGATTGGAGAGCTTCACAACTGGCCATTTATATAGTATTTCAAGATAATGTAACAAGAAGATATAGTCCAAAACGGGGTCAGAGATCTATTCTCATTGTATGAGGAATACCTTTGAGTTTTAAATTGAAACCATTTTAGATTTTTCAAGTTAGAAGGGGGTCAAAAAATGCGTGTTTATTTATCAAAAAATGTGCAACATTAATATTTTCCTGAGGTCACTCATCACCTTACTATTCCAATAAATGTATGATTAACTGTAGAATTAAAATAGGATATATTGGGACTGCACTCAAAATTAAATATAATTAATGATGAAGTGTTTTCAAATGTAATAGTATAAGTCGTAGAACAAAATTCATTTCCTGAAACCAAAATTTTTTTATTAATTGTGTTTTGATTAATTTTTAGGATTCATTTTCTGTATTATTAGTAAGTACTAAATGAGATGGATTAAATGTTTAATGATTTTGAGAATGAGTTGGAAGATGTTTTATTCATTGAAATTTTAGTCGGCTTGTTAGAGATTAATGAATACAATCTAATCGGATGGTATGTCATCATGTAAAATTGGATCTAAAGTGATGGAATGAAAGATTGTTTGAATGAGGGAGTCAAATCCATCAGTTATACATGGAAAGAAATCAAGTGATTCAGGAAATATTAACTATTGGTAGTGGTTCTTAGTTGTAATGGAGTATTTATGTCATATATTTATATTAAAAATAGTAACTATTTTCATGCAACATGAATGAAAATTTGGACTTCTATGCATGGAGGTTATTGTACTTTGTTTATATCATACCATTGTGAATAATTAATTACAAAACATTATCCGTGAAACCCTTGGTCATTTGGTATGAAATGTTATTTTTTTTCTTAACATTATAATGTGTTTTATGATTCTTAAAAATATAATACATGAATAGTATTTTCATAAAATAAAAATGAGATACATGGTTTCCATGTTGATCAGCGAAATTGAGAATAATCTGAGAGAACCAACATAGTTATTTAAAATAAAAAATTAATTTTTATATTGGTGCACATGTATTTGATGATTCCTTGGGTTGTATGTTTCAAGTATTGATTATTGTTTTGATGCGATAGACTATCAAATGATAGCAAGTGGAGACATATTGAGTCTGTATCATCAACGATAGGTTTTTATAGGTTTTCGTTATTAACTAGGATTTATTAAATTGTTATTAATTTGTTCTTTTAGGCATTTATATTCAACAGATTCTATTGTGTGCTATTTTGCAAAGATACATTTCATATGTGAGATGGATATCTAATCAGTTTTACATGGGTCATGATGAACACTACATATTTATTATCAATACATTGGAAGTTGGGTTATTATTTTCAGGGTTTAGTAACATTTTGATTGAACTCAGGTCATGTTATGAATTGTTGGAATATATTGTGATATTGGGGTTTTTAAAATGAGAAACTTATTGATATGATAACACACACACACACACAAAATAATGAAAACATTTTTTTCTTAAATTAGGTCACTTCATCATTACTCTATTCATTCATGTGTAGGAATTTATTTATAATACAATTTATAGAAATTTAAAATCATATTAACACCTTCTATAGATGAGACCGCATATAGAAACTCATCTACTAAAATGTAAAATGATATGTTGTTCTATGAAATGTTTTCATTAATAAATGTAAAATATATAAAATTCCTAAAATTCAATTTCTATTAGTTTATAATAAGTGAAACATTATTTTAATTTTTTGTTCATTTAAATGACAAGAGAAATTATTGGAAACCATTAATTGATAACGGAAAAACGGTTTACCGTTTAATGAGCTCCATAAACCATTGAAAATCTTATTCTTTCATAAAAATAGTGTTTTAGTGAATATATTTTTCTATTAATGTATTTATAATTGGAACCTATAAATCAATTATAAATTCACCACTTCTTTAAAATACACCACAAATTTTGGGTTTGGATAAAATAAAAAAATAGAAAAAGTAATCTCATTTGTATTCTAATGAAAATTTAAACTGTTCTTCCTTATTATAGTATATATATATATAACATATCGATAATGTGAACTAATATATGATGGAAAATTTAAACATGAGTTCCATAAATTAGATTATTCCCATCACATTAAAATAATATTTATATAATCTCAAATTATATTGTTAATATCAAATAGGAATCCCACTATAATCAGTCCAATATAATGTTAATTTTATTTATCTTCATGTGCCAGTAATACTATATAAAATGTATTCAATGAATAAAAATCCACACTATATTATAGGTAAGATGAAATATAATATTGGAAATACAAAAAACACCATCAGTTGCACCAGTGGATAGAGAAGCGTTCACGGAGATCTCATATGAAGTCGAAATGAGTTTATATAACAGGGGTGACATTGCGTTGGTATAAGTATTTGAGGGAAAGATAATGGAGTTATGTAGGGTTCTTCATGGTTATTAAATGCACAAAAAATGAAAACCACATAATCCCTAAATCAAACAACAGATGTGGCAAAGTATGAAATAACATACATTAGATGATGGCCTTGATTATTTTGAGGGAACATAGAGTTGTCACACCAACAACATGGGATTTTAGTGATAGATTGATAGTAAAAAGTTACTAAGTGATTGTAAGGGTTATCTTAAATATATCAGGTAAACCATTAACATTGATTTTAGAAAATCACAATTATATATCCCTTTTATCAATAATAAATTGTTAAGCACTGATTAAATGATCAATTATATGAGTTAACGTTTTACAACTGAGAATGATTTGGTTTAGGATCACATTTTTACTGTTTATAAAGACCAATCATTATCAACTCTTGAAAATAGTTGATAAAATCAACCTTTATCAGTGATAAAATTGTAAAGCTCAAGGATTTATATTTATAATTATATAAATAATATTATTATAATTTTTTAAATTTTTAAAAAATAAATAGTTATTTGTTTATAAATATATAAATACTTATTTGAAAAATAATATATATTTATTTGTAATAAATATAAATATCTAAAATATTAAATATAATAAATATAAATATAAAAATATATTTATTTATAAATATTTCTTTAAAAATATTTTTTTAACATTATTGGTTGATATATAATTTTATAAAAAATCATTTTAAGCATTATTGAAATTGAAATATTCAAAATGATTACTCATTAAAAATATTGGAATTTTTTTTATGTTTTATTAATTAAATATAAATTGTTAATGTATATATATATATACTGAAGTATTGATGAATACATATTTAAAATAATAAAACAATTTTAATAAAAACATATTACTAAATAATAATAAAAATGATCAAACTCAAAAATAAAATAAAATTAAAAAATATAATATATAAAAAAATTAATAAATAAAACCAT
Organism: Viscum album; assembly: GCA_963277665.1. Classification (NCBI taxonomy): domain Eukaryota; kingdom Viridiplantae; phylum Streptophyta; class Magnoliopsida; order Santalales; family Viscaceae; genus Viscum; species Viscum album. The sequence continues at coordinate 1,427,759,139 of OY728147.1, read as the reverse complement.
GCCTATAATATTATTAAAATTAAATTAATTAAATTATACAATTAGAAGAAAAAAATATTATATGTATCATGTTATAATGAAAATTTCAAATATTCTAACATTTGAATGAATTACATAAATAGTAGGTGTAAGTGTTTCTATATTAGATTTCATTAATTACATAAATATATTTTTGTCTGCGACATATATATAAATAAATTATATATATATATGATAATCATGTAACATAAGATGTTTGATATTTGGTAAATTGACAAATCAAACCAAATTAATAATGAATATGTCATTATTATGTTTTTAATTATTACGCAATATTAAATTTTCATATTATTATTTAATATATATTATTTATTACTATATAAATTAAAATATTTTTTATAATTATTCATTTTTATTAATTATTGTTCCAGTTATAATTTCTTAATTTTTTTTAATTTATTCATATTTAATTTTTTAATTTATTATAATTAATTTATTTTATGTACTTATATTATATGCTATTTATTAATATATTTAATATGTATACATGTACATTAGATTTATTCATTTTTATTAATATTAATTTTTTTAATAAAATGATTAATATTTCTCATAAGTTTATAATTTTTATTTTTTATTTGTTTAATTATTTCATTTTTTCAATTTACATATCTATATATTTAGAACATATTAATTCATAATGTTTAATATGTAGATAAATGTACCGACAATTAATTTAATTTTAAAAATAATTCATTATTTAATAAAAAAATTAATTTAATTTAATTTTAATTATTTAATTAGTTTATTTTATTCAAGAACTTTATCAACGCTAAAATGAGCATTGACAAAGGGTACCATTTGTCAGTTACTTTTCTAGCATTGATAAGAGGTACCAATAATCAACAAAATTTCCCAACACTCTTTAATTATAGCACTATTAAATGCATTTTTTTGTGTTTCTAGTTGTTCTTGATTTTTTTAAAAAAACATTATAGAATTAATAAATGTGTCGATGGATTATTGGGCTTTGGGGCATGATTTGGAACATTGTACACTATATCCTATGGGATACATGGTTACTACTAAGAAGGCACATCATTTTTCATACCATGAGCTGACCATGCATTTCCACTTTGTATTCTAATGAATCATTTATCGGGGTAGGGATCATATTTTGAAAAAAAGTGGACTACCCATAACCCTCCAAAAACATTGGGAATTCTGTAATTTCTCTTGGAAAAATCCTGAATGAAAATTAAACAATTATATAATCAAATCAATGGTAAAAGAGTATATGAAAATAAGAAAAATAAATCTCTAGAATGGTAATGATATTACATTTACACATCAAAATATATCTTTATGATGTTCTAAGGAGCAAAATTTCAATCCCACTCTTAATCCATTGAACATAAACTAGTCTAGAACAAAAAATAAAACTCAACCTTAAATTAAATGATCCTGAAATTCATGAACCATTACAAATTACACACTATAATGTTTTTAATTCTCATGAATCCAGGATAGTTAATCAATATATGTACTTAAACTACCATGAAAATCCATTCACTACCAAATCACTGTATTGGGTGCTCGAATTCCAAACATGATTTTATAAAAACTATAAAAAATATGGTTCACCATCCACAAGAAATTGAGATACTAAAACACCACAAATGAAAACGTTATGATAGTTCACACAGCACATATGTAACATTTATTACGAAAGTAACAAAAACAAATTCATTTTGTGGAATATGGTTATAACCACAATAACAATTTACATGAAATTTATGATTCCACATCACGGTGACTCCACTGTAAGAACATGATAATAGTAATACACTTTCAGTGGTACATTGCGAGACCAAATGTGGTATATATCTCATTGAATACAATCCTATGAAAAATTAGATTTCAGACACCCTCAGGTTGAGATATTCAAAATATCTTTAGCCATTGTTACTGAATTTTGATATCTCACCACCCAATCATGCTCCATTACCTATCATTTGAATCAAAAGATCATTTAAAAAATTGAACCAAATATCAAACTAGATTCTCGGAGAAAATATGTTCTTTTATCACAAACATGTCACATCATTCAGGTTGTTTTGATGCTAGGAATCAACACAAATGTGATCCAATTCACTCTTATATAATGCCAACTCAAAATTATGGGTGATAGTGATGTGCTAACTCCTTCCGAGACCATATAATAATAAATAATTTTTCATTAATTAAGGAACAAAAATATATTAAATCTTCTATACACACTATTATTCCATTGACACCTTGAACTTCCACTAACTAGAATCACAACATCCACAACAAATCCGACCCAACATCTATACTCCCATGATCAACTTGATACTCCCTAACAAGAACGAATCCTCAATATTCATCAAAAATTCAATCAAGTTTTCACTAAAACCCATATTTTATCAATCACTATAAGAGATTACTCGATGTTACCAATGAATTCAAAGTTGAGTTCTTTTACAAAATAATTAGTAACCATTCCTATTTCACCATGATACTTACTTTTTACATTTAAAATATTTCACCTTTGAAATCTATAAAAGAATCTAATTTATAATGGTTTGTACCCTACCATATGTCTCAAAACAGCCCATGCACATTGTAAACCCAATAATCTAGATATCGCCACTATATTCCAAAGGGAATTCCCAATCCCAATGGGTTTTCAAATAGAACCCGATGCCCTAGAACATGAATGTGGGAACAAATTTCCCACAAAACGTAGTGGAAGAAAAAAAATTCAATATTCATTTAATAGACACTCTACTAGGAGTAAAGAAACAGAATAAAAGGTGTCACTAAAAGACCAATGTACGAAATCTCTTGTAATAAAAATAGGGAAAATAGCCTTAGAGTCCCTAAGGACAAACCCACCTTGAAAATGGTTCAATTGTAGGATCCTCCTACAAGAGATCATTCCCCCCTAACATGAAACTATAAAAAGAAAGTCTACAAACACTAAAATGAAAAATGTAGGATGTGAGCCTAATCCTAGTAGGATACCACCTAATATTCCATAATAAATGCCAAAAATTTACTAACCAAATATAATTATTTCAATTTTCAAACATAAATATGTTTGGAATTTTTCCAAAATATTTAAACAAAACATGCCATAAATATTCAAAATGAATGAAAAACAAATTTGAATAACATTCTATACTTTACAAGGAATAAATATTTATAAAAAAATTGATTAACTTATAATTTTAAATTAAAATTTTATATAAATTGAGAAGGCATGTAATGAAGTTTCAACTACATTTGTATACATTTATATCTGAAACATAAATAAAAATGAGAGAAACATGGTCATATTCCATATGTTATGATACTATTAACTAGCTATAGGATTCCTCATTCTCTACATGTTCATAGTAAAATTCATATACATATGTCCCTCTCACACATTCCAGAGGAATCTCATTGCCCTCCCATCGGGCATGTGACCCATGGTTTTTATGTACCCATACATGACATGAAATTTATTTTAAGAAAACATAGAATATAAGAAATCTCATTAATCATTTATTAAATTCCAATTTTGTTCCATTTAAAACAAAAATAGGGTTTATTAAAAAACATTCCACTTTTACAAGATAAAACCACTAGGTTTTTGTCAAATCATTTGAATTCATTTTCATGAGTTTGAAATCATTCAGAACCAAATCAATCATTTTCTAAATTCTTTTCACAATTAAATTCAACAATTTAATTAAATACATTTCAATCAAATCCACAATTTATATTCAACAATATGGATTACCCTATTTCCATAAACTCACAGAAATTAAATTGTGTTTGTGGGTTTCCAAATTTTCATGACAAAACTATTTGAAATCTCCCAAATTAGTGGAATTGGTTTTTTCAGTTAAATTGAAAAAAAGTTTTAGAAATTGAATTTAAATAATAAATTAAAATAAATCAAGCAATATAATGGAAATCAATTTTTCTAAATCATAACGGAACCACCTACCTCTTCGTGAAACACAACACCCGCAATAGAAGCCATCAATGTGAAAAAATGTGTAGAAGACCATGAAACCAAAAATAGATGTATGATCCAACACCACATGTCATAGATATATTATTTATTGATGTTCCATAAAAACCAAATATGGGAGAAAGATAGAAACTCAATGAAGAGGGTAAAACAAACCTGGGAATCACACCACTAGATTAAGGAAGAAATAATTCCAACGAAGATGAATCAAGAATGTTGGAAGGCTTCAAAGTCTAATGGTAAGAGTCTTAGGTCAATGGAGATTGAACTGGGGAGGATCCAAAAAGAAAAACCTAGCTGCACTGTCAACTTTTATAAATTCAAACACGGTAGTTCACGATGTGTAGATCCAGTACATGATGCTTAATATCTATTTTTTGTAATCACCAAATGATGGACCATTTAGCATTAAAAACCATCGATTTGGGCTATAACCCATTAATTAAGACCATCACGATGTGAAATTCCCACTCAGGGTTTGTACCTATCATGGTATTAAGTGCATCACAAGTTTTTTTAATGTCAATACATGATGTGTATCTATATTAAGACATGTACCCATTTCTAATCTTGATGAAATGGTATTTTAATGGTGAAAAACAAACTAACCTCTGACTTCACCATTATATGGATCCCAATAATTCAAACTCATCTCTCACCCCCATAATGAAATGGAAAACTGTGATGAGGTTTAAGGCGTGCCTATATGAGCCGTAAAGGGATCTTACAACTTCCACACTATTAAAATGTTCTTCCCTAAAAATCATATGAAAAAGCTTCCATGTTAATTATTTGAGGACACAAATCACTCTTCAATGACTCACATTCCCATATCTTGTGACTATCAGATACATCCTACCATAGTATCTGAACAAAAGGTTTTACACTCCCAAGATGTATATTTCCTCAAAATAAATTATCCTAAGTAGTCTCATAGTAAATGATAAACCTGTCATAATATCAAGATTACCCCAGATGAAAAATTTAGATTGATTGGATTGATACTTCACGAGCTTTGATACATAGAACATGTTATGTATTGACGTCTGCTACGGTGGAAGTGACCAACAATACCAATCATTTTCCACCTTTTCAATAGCCTCGAATGGTCCCAAAAAGTGAGGATCAAACTTCCCCTATCTCCCAATCCATCGTTGGCCCACTGGGTGAACCCATCAAGAACACCTAATCACCAACTAGAAACTCCAATGATTTATGGAATCTATCAACATATGACATATATCATTAGTGTTTTTCAAAAATCCTTTAATGAATCACCTGAATATTAATTGTCATCATCTACACAAAGCTTTCTCCAACAAAAAACATTCACCAACATCTGAGCAACATAATAGATATTTTCAATGATGGTCATACAAGGCCTCAAAATGTGCCATCTGATCGAGGACTGTTAACAGTTTTTATATGAAAACACCACCATACCTAAGATATCATCTTTATCACCACAAATGATGAGAACATATGTGAAAATCATGTCCTCGATAATCATTATATCTCTTTCTATCTATCCATCCATGTGTGGATGGTAGGCCATGCTCAAATGGACCTGGGAACCCATTGCCTTATGAAGGCCAATCTAAAAGAAAGAAGTAAACCAAGGATACATATTAGAGACTATATTAGATGTAAATCCATGAAAAGGAACAATATTTTTCATATAGAGACTTCCTAACTACTCAACCATTCTTGAATCTTGAATGGGTATGCATTGAGATGAATTGGATATCCAATAAATCAAAAACCATGTTGAATTATTTCTTCTCAGGTTATGTGGATTCCCAAACACAATGTCCAAGGAGTTCTCATCCACCTTCATGTAGTGATTGAATGTGAATGAAGAAATCTCGAAGGTTTTTGATGCTCGACATTAACATCATGGAACATATAGAAATTAGAGACAAAGTATGCAATATTCCAACTCATTACTTGACACCAGAACTACCTCTTAATATCATAGATCATTTTTTATCTCCTGGGTGCACAACCCACAGGGAGTTGTGGAAATATCCAATCACATCCTTCCATACTGATAAAGGCTGAACAAAGTGGTTCTGAGAACATAAAATACCTTCATTGAAGAATGACCATTAGGAAAATATCTAGCCACCATAAATGGATTATCTAAATCTACATAACTCATCCTTAAGAAATTGATCTTGAAGAATAATCTTAAGAAGAGATGGTGGAAACTAAACAATGGCCAAATAATCCTCACCCCTTCCTCCTAAAATTAATATGAAACAATGAAAAGAGACTCAACAAATTCGACTCTTCTGAGATTATATGATTTCCTTGGTTGAAATTTTATTGCTCAGCACATCTGCAACAACATTGCCTTTACCTGGGGATTAGGAGATGTTAATTTAAAAAGCCTTCATGTATTCAAACCATAGCCTCATCCAATAATTAAAATATTTTGGATAGAAGATTGAACTCTCAATTTCATGGTCTGAATACAGTGTAATAATTTCAAAAACAATGTAGTATCACCTTCTCATAATCCAATGGATCACTATTTCATGTTATAGGTAATGGGTAAGAAAATTATTATTATGTGGGATAAGCTAATGATATCCATATGCTACTACATTGTCACCTTGTATAAGAACGTAGACCAATCCTAAACTTAATGCATCACAAATGACTACATAGCCATTCCCAGCTTCTAGAAGAGTCAACCCTAGCACAATAGTCAAAAGGCATTTTAGTTCAAAAAATGAAATCTAAAAGTTATCATTCCACACCAAAATCACTACCTTTCGAGTAATAATAGTCATTAGAGAGCCCAACATCAATTAGTTATTCACAAACCTGGGGTAGAATTCTGGTTATCCCAGAAGATCCGAATCTCAATGACATTTCTTGGTTGCTCCCTAGTCATAATATCCTTCACCTTATAAGGATCAACAGATACACCCTATTCAGACACCACAATTTCCTATAATTCCACTTCCTGAAACTAGAAATAACACTATGAAGTCTTAGAATAAAGGTAGTGATTTTTAATAAAACGCATAACCGTTCTTAGATGTATTACATGATCCTCCATGTATATAGAGTAGAAATTTTTTTCATCAAAAAATCCAAGCACAGAGGTATCCATATACTAATGGAAAATATTTTTAATTAATTCCATGAAATATATAGGATAATTTTTTATATAAATGGCATAACAAGGTACACGTAATGGCCATGCCTACTCTGAAAAGAAGTTTTCTAAATGTCACATCCTCAACAGATGGTAAAAAGATCAATGATGGATCTATGAAAACTACTTATCCCCTTTCAGCTTATAAAATAGATCCCCAATTCATTGAAAAGAAAAATTTTCCATTATCACGCCTCAATTGGGCTTTCACTAATAGACATGTATGCGAAGAAAACCATAACCTTTCTTTACAATGGGAATTGGCGTTGCCCATGGTTACACACATGGGTGGATACAACATTTCCCATGATGACCACCCAGTAGGGACTCTAGCTCCTTCAGTTTAGTTGGAGCCATTAAGTAAGATCTAATGGAGACTAGTTGATTTTGGGGAAGTAAGTCAATATTAATATTAACCTCTCTCACTGGTGGAAATCTAATGAAATCCAAATGAAAAATTTCTCGCAAGTCGATGACTTTAAGAGGAAGATAACTACCCATTGAATCCCTCTCAATGTAAAAATCAATCACTAATATCACTTTCCCCAATGCTAGATAAAAAGGTCTAGATTTTCCCAAACATTGGTCCCAATTTACTTGTATGACAAAAGGCACACCCCCAGGTGTAGTAAAGTAGACTTGTAGAAGATAACAATCAATTCGAGCATTGTTATAAATTAATAAATCCAACCCGAAGATGATGTCAGAACAATTAATATCATGAACCAGAAAACTCATAGCTAGCTCAAAATCTAAAATAGGGTAGATTCATGTAGGACTTCGAAGACCCTAATCTCTCTTCATACGAAGTAGTGAAGTAATATCCATTACACAAGATAAAAAAATATATAAGAAGAATAAGATGATTAAAGACACCAGATGAAATAAAAGTGTGAGATGCACAATATCAAATAGAGGAGCCTCTAATGATTATATAATAATAATGGTACCTCTTAGATTCAATAGAATTGAGTTTACATTCCCTAGATAATCTTCCACTACGTGAAAAAGCATTGTTATGGATGTATGTGGCAAGAACCCTTTTGATCATGAAACATTTGATTTCCCCACACTGTTTTAGACAATATGATGATCCTATCGCACTACATGGAGTATAGAAGTGATGTTAGATCCTCTATAGGTATCCTAAAAGTCTGTAAGAACTACAATATTGGGTTCCATAGTGAAACCCCTCTTAGAATTTCCTAGATTTCCACCCAGATATAAAACCAATGAACTTCCACCAAGATCTATTAGATGTATGAAATGACTCTACCACGGAGAAACACAATGAGAATCATCATTATTTCATTTTCAAATAATGGAAAATACAATTCTACTTAGAGTAAAAGAAACTATAGGAAACCGTAACAACCGATCTTGGTCCTTCTCAACCATAATCACCCTTTCATGCACATCAGCATAAGTGACCAGCATTGACATGGAATCCTGAGAACGTATATCTGAAAAAAGTTCCGATTCAACCCATTTATCCTTGATCCCCTCATTAGATATAATATTATGAGAAAACGGAACCATCTTAGAAATGATATTTGAATACTTGGTCAATTTTTTAGCCAACATAAGCTTAAAGAACTCTATATAATTTTCCAAAACCATTGACTCTAGATTGAACTGGTCGGTGAACTTTACCTTAAAATATTTCCACTCTAAGACCTCAAGTTTCCCTTCCATCACCATCATGTCTAACTGTAAGAACCCGGTTATTTTTTTTTGAGGTTTGTGATTCTTCTTTTTTCATTTTCCATATGTGTTTTTTAGAAAATATGAAAATTGGGGAAAATCCTAAATTTTGGAACTACACGCCATGTACTTTTCCACACGGCGTGTACTTTTGGACGTGTGGGATGGGTACACGGGGCATGTAGCCATTTCGGCTACGAAGAGTGTAGGAACCGACTACATACCATGTAGTGGTACTTTACATTCCATGTAGTCAGTCAGCGGGCTTAAACAGTAAGGTGGTGGAGTAGCCCCCAGTTGGGTGACATTAAACACCGTGTACTCTGGAGTACATGTCGTGTACTCATGTCGATGGATGAACAGTGTGGCAGTGCTGCCAGAGGAACAGTTAATTGAAATAAGTACACGTCGTGTACTTCGATGTACAAACCATGTACTTTGTTTTTTCGGCTTAAAACAGGCAGTAGCCTCCTCATTTGGTAGAGGATGCGTTTGAGCCATTTTGGAGCCAAGGAGGACGGCCAAACATTTGACGATCCGCATGGTGTTCGTATGGAATCTGATTCGGCTTCGAATGATCTTGTTGGAACCGCACGGGTATGCCCTCTCCTCTCTTGGTACTGTTCTTACCAATTTCTTCCTAAGGGGAAGTTATTTATGATTGAATGGGCTTTGTTCATTGTTAGATCTACATTGTTCTTGGGAGTTTCTGGAGTCGACGTTCAGGTATAATGTTCGTTGGCATATAAGGTAGATTTCTTGGTGTAAATTTACAAATGTCGTGCGTTTTTGTGAATTTTCGTGCCATGAACCCATGTTGGGGTGTCGTGTGGCTGAGGCAGTTGCTATCTTTAATGCCTAGAATTGCATAGGTGATTGCATTGTGATAATAAAATTCTGGTTGGGATCGTTTCATGGATCCGGAACCACTCCAGCAGTGCGTTTCACTGGTTATCCATTTGGCCAGAATACCCAAGGGTATGCCTTTAATGTAGTAATCGTATAATTTCCTTGAAAGGAATTTTTTGTTACTGCTTTTGACATGTTGGGAATGACCCGGTTACCTGTTAAGCCTGAGGGTGTTTTTGTGATTAGCCTATGGGAACTACACTGTTTTTCCAGAGGGCTATTTTTATTTCGCCTGAGGGAAACCTTTAGTGCATGAGGGCTTGACTTCTGTGCCTAAGGGTGACACTTCCTACCCCTGAGTGAAATTTCCATTACGCCTGAGGGCTATACCTGCGGGTTGGATTCTACTAACCCGAGGGTACGTTTTTCCATGTCTGAGGACGTGGACTGATTGTTTAGAAATGCACTTTGGTGATTTCTAGTATATAATTAATTTAATGAATAATATAATGGCTATTTAATTGTTATGTTAGTTACTCATCAGTACTGCTTACATTATTTCATTTTAATATTGCACACTGTTGTTGTATACTTACACGCAGTTGGGCATGAGCCTTTGGTGGGTGCCTACTGAGATATATTTCTCACACCCTATTTTGGTCATGCTTTTCAGCCCAGACAGATTACGTTTCTCTAGGTGTAGATTTGGGCTAGAGTCCCTATACAGGTACTTGAATTCTGCTGAGGAGTATGAGGGAATGGGACCGAGCCTAGGCTCGCGATGCTGCTACCAACTGTTTGCTTTGTTTTGTTGTACCCTACTTTTTGTTGTACTGTATTGATGTATTTAATGTTCTGGCTATTTTTTTAGAACTTGAAAAATGTAGCATCATGTTATATATACTGATGTTTATATCCACTGTTGTTTTTTATTTTAGCTGTGTATGGTTTACTACTTCTGCTTTTTGCTGTATGTTTTATTTCAATTCCTCTACGCTACACTTTGACAAATGAGGGCATAGTTTCCCAACTATCAGACCTGGGCCCTCGCTGCTAGTCGGCGGACTCTGGAGTTTGGGGAAATGCGTTTGAGTTCATGTGGCGAACTAGGCTTAGGGCACCCGTTGCGTGGCACCCAGGTCCTGGACATTACAAATTGGTATCAGAGGAGTTTCTTTTCTTTGAATTACAGTTTGGAGCCGTAGTCAGGGATAGGGTGAATGATAGTTGATAATAAGTTGTGCCTGGGCGTAGCTAACCCTTGTACATGGAAAATCCAGTCTACCTCATATTTTGCATTCTTTTTATTTTTCAATTTTACGGTTGATAAGTTTTCACCATGGGGTGACGCTCTTTGAGATTGTGCAGTTTATATTTTATCTATGGGCTCTATTTAGTTTCAAACTGATGAGATGAGGGTATTCCATCTCATTCATCATATAGGCACATGCTAGATATCACGTTCCATGCATAGTTTCCATTCCATGTAGGTGCATTAGAAATTCACATGTTATTGTGATAGTTGTTGTGCTAGAAAAGCATGCTATTGTGAGAGCTACTTGATAAATATCTGCCTTGTGATATGGATTTTTTTTGTTTGATCTTGTTTATAGAATGGACGCCAAACTTTTTTTTTGGGGATTATGGGCCCCCATTGATCGGAATTTGGCGGATCATTGAGTGTTTATTGGTTAAAACACATATAAGATGTCAAACATTGATTCGTGGGGGGGGGGGGGTATGGGCCCCCACGGTTCGGAATTTGACACTTAAGTGTTGGTTTCGGTATTTTCTGGGTTCCGGGGAAGATTCTGAGGCATACTGTCCCGAAACCCAGTATACACGCCGTGTAATATTTTTATACACGTAGTGTATGATCTTCTGTTTGGGAAGAAAAATGAACTTTTTGAGTACATGCAGTGTACCCTGAGTACACGCTGTGTAGTCTCTTCTCGTATCACAAACCGTGTGGGCGAGGACATGGGGTAGGAAAGGGCTTGGGTAAAACACACTTTGTCGTTTTTGGACACGCCGTGTAGTGTTGACCTGCAGTCCGACTGTGTAACTGAAAACACGGGTTGGTGAAATCCTTGACAGAACATGCCGTGTAAATTATGGACACGCCGTGTAGTGTGACCTGGGGACTCGGCCATGTAAATAACAACACAGGCTGGTGTCACCTCTCCCTGAACATGCTGTGTACCTGTGGGACACACCGTGTAGTCTTGTCCGAGGATAGACTGTGTGGAGTTAGTTGTATGGCTGGAAACGGGGTGGTGTACACGCCGTGTGCGGGTGTAACACACCGTGTAGTGTCAATCCAAGTATTCATCCATGTCACATACGACACAATAAGTTGGAAAATAACACCGTAGATGCCGTGTAGATATTATACACGATGTGTAGTTTTGTTCAACAGAAGCCGTGTGGGTTAGCCATGTAGAAAGACCCGGGCACTGGAAGGGAAGTCATGTACATGCCGTGTAGTCATTGTACATGCCATGTAGTCTTGTTTTTCCAATTTTTAATGCCCTCTTCCTCTTGTTTCTATTGTGGTTCCTTCACTTTTCGGTCATAATAATCTTAAATCTGAGGCGTGCTTTTGACCTTGTAGTGTCATGCCTCCTAGACGACCGTGAGTTGTTCTCCAAGAGAGGGGTGACGATTATACTCTGGAGATGGTGGGCCATGGGATACCAGTTGATCCTCTAGCAGATCCAGATGCGGCGCCAGCTGCTATACCGGACACATGAGTGGAGGTTCAGTTATGTGAAGGGTTTATGCGGTTCATGAAGACCTTTAATAGAGCACCGTAGGCTGCCACATCTATGGCTGATATGACACATGTCTTCTAGCAGCAGCATCCGCCCATGTTTTTAGGGGATGGTGAACCACAGGCTGTGGAGTCCTGGCTAGGATCGATGCAGACTATTTTTGAGAACATGGAGACGCCTCCAGGGCAGAGGGTCAAGCTCGCGACTTACATGCTGCGTGATTCTTCCAAGAGGTGGTGGGGTTTTACCACCTAGTCAGAGCATCACAAAGACATGGCGTGTGAAGATGTTCAGGAAGTCTTCTATGACTTCTTCATTCCCGAGACACTGAGGGCAGATAGAGCTCGAGAGTTCATGAATATTGTAGCAGGGTGCTATGTCGGTGGTGTATGATTCGTCTCGTTTTACGGAGCATCAGCGTTTTGCACCCATGCTGGTGGGTAATGAGACGTTGAGAGCCAGACGTTTTTAGGATGGTCTTCGGTATGACATCTGAGCATTGTGAACCAAACATCGATTACAGAGAGGAACCTGTGGGAATCTAGTAGTGTGGTCCAGGGCTGTTTAGCACCAGTTACTGGTGCTATTTCTACTGGCAATAGGAACAGACAGATGGACATCTCTCAGGGTGGTAGTACCAGCCAGGCTGCGTCATTAGGTGGCCCAATCAGGTGCTACTAGTGTGACAGAGAGGGGCACAAGAGGTTGCAGTGTCCATGAGACCCAGTGGAGTGCCGAGCTTGCGGCATGTTGGGTCATCGGTAGTTCTTTGTTAGTGAGTTTCCTCCTTTGGCTAGTGAGAGGGGTTCTGTGCAGACTCCGCGTGCGGGAGCAGGACCAGTGGCTTCTTACCAGTCGGGGAACTGGAATACGTCAGGGCATGCAGGCCGAGATGGTGGTTGTGACCATGGTATCCAGACACCAGGATCGTATAGGCAGCAGGGCGGTACGGCTCAGGGTAGCCAGGCTGTGTCGTAGAGCCGCAGCACTAGGCAGGCATATGCAGTGCAACAGAACCAGGAGGAGCAGGATCCCGGACCTTCTACAGTTAGAGGTACTATTCAACTATCTTCTGTCGTGTCTTCAATACTTTTTTATACAGGTGGTACACATAGTTTTATATCTGTGCCTGTTGTGGAGATCCTTGGGACAAGGACGGCTCGTGTGCATCTGTGCAAGGAGTGACCCCTTGAGGTTGGATGGTGTCACTTCCTTTGGGACCTTTATGTATTCGAGATGACGAGCTATGATGTCATTCTCAGGATGGAATGGTTGGTTCCCTTTGGAACCATTGTAGACCGCTATCGTCGCAGGGTGAGTTTCACGACACCAGAGGGTGGCGAGTTTCTATACAAGGGTGAATGGGATGATCCGGCGAGTCGAGCTGGACCAGAGCATCATGGGTGAGGTGGATTCACAGCCCGAATAGCGATATTATATATGGATGATCAGGGGACTTGTCAGACGGATTTCCCTCCAGTTGTTGATCGTTTCAGGGATGTCTTCCCGGACAACTTTTCAGGTCTACCTCCAGTACGTGAGGTGGATTTCCCTATTGAGCTCGTGCCAGGCGCAACACCGGTGTCCTTTCCTCCTAATAGGATGGATACACCTGAGTTGCAGAATCTCAAGAGGCAGTTAGAGGAGTTGCAAGAAAAGGGCTTTATCCGACGATCTAATTCTCCATGGGGTTCACCGGTCCTTTTTGTGATGAAGGCGGATGGTACCCTAAGACTCTGTGTGGATTATCAAAAGCTGAACCAGTTGACGGTTAAGAACCGATATCCTTTGCCGAGGATAGATGATATTTTTTATCATCTTCATGGAGCACGAGTGTTCTCAAAGATTGACTTGAGATACAGATATCATTAACTGCACGTGAGACCATAGGATATACCACTTACAGCTTTTTGGAGAAGATATGGTATGTACGTGTACTTGGTTATGCTGTTCAGACTCACGAACACGCATGTATTTTTCATGGCTCTGATGAATCATGTGTTCTATCCATATCTTGATTCTTTTGTGGTTGTATTTGTGGAAGACATATTTGTGTACTCTCACACGCGACATGACCACGCCACCCATCATGAGATTGTATTGAGTACACTGATAGAGCATCGACTATATGCTAAGCTCTCGAAGTGCCAAATTTGGATGGACCAGATTCACTTCATAGGTCATATCATCTCAGAGGCAGGAGTTGCACTAGACCCAGGGAAGGTGAGAGCAGTAGTTTTCTAGGAGTAGCCTACGAACGTGTTTGAGATACAAAGTTTCTTAGGGTTGGTTGGTTACTACAGACGCTTCATACATGACTTCTCCCACTTAACAGCACCGTTGGTAGGTTTGACTAAGAAGGGTGTGATGTTCTTTTGTTTAGAAGCTTGCGAGATAGCTTTTTAGGACCTGAAGGGAAGGTTTACATCAGCACCGTTCTTGATACACCCAGAGTAGTGGAAGATCTATAAAGTTTACTATGATGCATCAAGGATTGGGTTGGGAGCCGTTTTGATGAAGGGCGACCGAGTTGTTGTGTATGGGTCTCGGTAGTTGAGGCCACATGAGAGGAATTACCTGACACATGAGCTCGAGTTTGATGTAGTTGTGCATGGGTTGCGCTATTGGAGACATTATCTTTTGGGAGAGAATTTTGTGGGTTTCACCGACCATAAAAGCTTCAGGTATATCTTTACTCATCATGACCTGAATCTAAGGCAGAGTAGGTGGGTTGAGGTCCTACATTCCTTCTATTATGAGGTTGCCTACACACCTGGTAAAGGTAATGCAATAGCTGATGCACTGAGCAGGAAGACTCAGATACAGGCAGTGCAGGAGGCCAGTGGTGAGTGGGAGCTTATGGCTTTGTTCTCTGAGATGCATCTGGAGGTGCATGACAGTCAGGGGTAGACTTGTCTTTCCTCTTTAGCTGTGAAATCTACCATCCTGAACATAGTGAGGATGAGACAATTATCAGATTCAGAAGGCCTAGTTCTACGGGAGTCTATGGAAAATGAGGACCATCTTCTCTGTTGGACGATAGGTGATGATGAGGTTTTGAGTTTCCATGGACGGTAATGGGTTCCAGGGGTTATACTCAAGAAGATAGTGTGGGAGATTCATGCTTCAGTTTGGGCAATTCATCCCGGAGTTACCAAGATGTACTGTGACTTGAGGCGTCAGTACTGGTGACTGGGTATGAAGAGAGAGATAGCTGGTTTTGTTACGAGGTGTTTCACTTGTCAGCAGGTGAAGGCAGAGCACTAGAGGCCAGCTAGGCTATTACAACAGTTACCTACACTAGAGTGGAAATGTGATGATGTTGCGATGGATTTTGTGATGGGATTACCGAGGTCAACTCGAGGCAATGATGTCATGTGGGTTGTTGTGGATAGACTCATGAAGGTAGCTCACTTTTTTCCTATCAAGGAGACATTCAGTGTTGACGAGCTTGGAAGGCTGTATTTCGAGAGGTCGTACGTCTTCATGGGGTCCCTCATTCTATAGTTTCATATAGGGACGCCCACTTTATGTCTTGTTTTTTGCAGAGTTTTCAGAGGGCTCTAGGTAAAAAGGTGCTTCTGATCACATCATACCACCCTCAGACAGATGTCCAGTCATAGCGGACGATATAAGTGCTTGAGGACATGTTGGGAGCATGCGTCCTAGAAATTGGGGGTTCTTGAGAGAAACATATTCCCTTAGTCAAGTTTTCCTATAAAAATAGTTTTCAGGAAACTATTGAGATGGAACCATACGAGAATTTATATGGTTGGCCATGCCGATCAACATTGTGCTGCTGAGAGGTAGGTGGGGCAGATTTAATAGGACCACATCTCGTGCAGGAGACATCTGAGGATGTCCAATTGATTCAGAAGCAGATGGCAACTACACAGTCTCGTCAGAAATCTTATGATCATCGGCGCAGACGACCCTTGGAGTTCGTGGTTGGGGATCAGGTTTTTCTACGTGTTTCGCCGAGGCTAGGACACAAGCGGATCAAGAGATAGGGTAATTTATCACCAATGTATGTGGGGCCGTTTGAGATTCTGGAGAGAGTCGGGCTGGTTGCCTACTAGTTTCACTTACCGTAGAGGTACCTATCCATGCACGCCGTCTTCCATATATCTCAGTTGCACCACTATCATTCAGACCTGTCTTACACCTTTCAGCCTAAGGAAGTTGAGCTTGAGTTAGATGCGTCCTTTGAGGAGCATCTGATTCGTATCTTTGACAGGAGCATGAAGGTTCTTTGCGAACGGTCTGTTCCTCTCGTACGGGTGCTATTGCAGCATGACCGAGTGCAGGACGAGACCTGGGAGCAGGAGGCCGACGTACGTGCTTAGTGGCCAAAGCTGTTCTGAGATTTATATTCACCACCATGTGAAGGGAAATTCCGGGAAGAATTGCAATAAGGGGGGATGTTTGTAAGAACCCAGTTTTTATTTCTGAGGTATGAGTTTCTTCTTTTTTTTCCTTAAGTGTTATTGAGAAAATAATGAAAATGGGGAAAAATCATAAATTTTGGAACTACACATCCTGTACTTTTCCACATGTCGTGTTCTTTTGGCCGCGTAGTATGGGTACACGGGGCGTGTAGCAATGTCGGCGACGAAAGGTGTTGGAACTGACTACACGCCGTGTAGTGGTACTTTACACGACATGTAGTCAGTTGGCAAGCTTAAACATTAAGGCGGTGGAGCAGCCGCCAGCTGGGTGATAGTACACCCCGTGTACTCAGGAGTACATGCTGTGTACTCATGTCGACAGATGAACAGTGTGGTGGTGCCGCCATAGGAATAGTTAAATAAAAGAAGTACTCGCAGTGTACTCAGAATTACACACCGTATACTTTGTTATTTATGCTTAAAATAGGCAGTAGCCTCCTCATTTGGCAGAGGAGGTGTTTGAGCCGTTTTGGAGACAAAGAGGACGACCGAACCTTTGAAGATCCATCAGGTGTTTGTCTATAATCCGATTTGGCTTCGGATGATCTCGTTGGAACCGCACGGGTAGGCCCTCTCCTATCCTGGTACCATTCTTTCCAATTCTTTCCCAAGGGGATGTTATTTACATTTGAATGGGTTTTGTTCTTCTTCAAATCTACGCCGTTCATGGGCGTTTCTGGAGTCGGCTTTCGGGAATAACATTCGTTGGTGTATATGTTAGGTGGCTTGGTGTAAATTTCTAACTATCGTGTGTTTTTGTGCATTTTTGTGACACGAACCCAAGTTGGGGTGTCATGTGGCTGAGGTCGTTGCTATATTTAATGCCTAGAATTGCATAGGTGATTACATTTCGATTATAAAATTCTGGTTGGGATCGTTTCTTAGATCCGGAACCACCCCATGGGTGTGTTTCACTATTTAGCTGTTTGGTCAGGATACATGAGGGTATGCCATTAAAGTAGTAATAGTATAATTGTCTTGAGAGGAATTATTGTTCACTGCTTTTGACATGTTGGGAACAACCTAGTTACCTATTTATCCTGAGGGCGTTGTTGTGATTAGCCTGTGGGCACTGCACTGTTTAGCCCGAGGGCTGTAGTTATTTCACTAGAGGGAAACCTTCCATGCATGAGGGCTTGACTTATGTGACTGAGGGAGACACCTCCTACACCTGGGGTAAATTTCTCTTACACTAGAGTGCTATACCTACGGTTGGGATTCTGCTTACCCGAGGGTAAGGGTTTGCTTGTCTGAGGATGTAGACTGTTTGTTTAGAAATGCACTGGGGTGATTTCCAGTATATAATGAATTAAATTAATAATAAAATAGCTCTATAATTGTTACGTTAGTTACTTGTCAGTAATTCTTACTTTATTGCATTTTACTATTTCACACTGTTGTTTCATGCTTACACGCAGTTGGGCACGGGCCTTTGGTGTCTGCCTACTGAGATATATTTCACACACCCTGTTTGGGTCATGCTTTTCAGACCAAATAGATTATGTTTATGTAGGTGTAGATATGGGCAAGAGTCCCTATATAGGTACTTGACTATTGCTGAGGTGTAGGAGGGCATGGGACCAAGCCTAGGCTCGCGATGCCGCTCCAATCTATTTGCTTTGTTTTGTTGTACCCTGCTTTTTGAAGTATTTTATTGATGTATAACATGTTCTGGCTGTTTTCTTATAACATGAGACATGTAGCATCGTGTTTTATATACTGATGGTTATATCAACCGCTGTTGTTTATTTCAGTTGTGTATGGTTTACTACTTCTGCTATTTTTTGTATATTTTATTTCCATTCCGCTGCGCTACACTTTGACAAATAAGGGCTTAGTTTCCTCACTGTCAGACCTAGGCCCTCGCTGCTAGTTGGCAGCCTCTGGAATTTGGGGAAATGCGCTTGAGGTCACGTGGGAAACTGGGCTCGGGGAACACAATGCATGGAACCCGTGTCTGGGACGTTACACTTACTATCTCTTTCTTGGTCCTCCCAACATAATAGTGGCACTCATCACCCTGATCTTTCTCAATGTATCTAATAACTAAAACAAAAGTTCTATCTTGCTCAACCATTCCTAATCATGCAAAGGGTTAGTGGGGCCATTAATGAACGATGCCTTCTAGAGAAGTAGATATTGAGAAGGATTCTAATAAAAATCAACCTGAGTATCCATAGATAGTCTGAGGGGGTACTTGAGGTGGTTCTTTTCCCAATGCTTGGAAAATGAGCACAATCTCCAAAACCAGATTCATATCAACAATACATTTTTTACTAAGGTTCAACACCATTATCTTCTTGTATTTGATTCACACGTCTTCTTAGAGGCATGATTCTACACAACATTGTCAAATTAAAGGGAAAAAATAGATTAACACTGAAACTGAGAAACATGATAAATGATTCTCAATAGAAGAAACCAATAGGATTTGGATTTCCCTATATCCAAATATCAATAAGGAATATAGCAGAAAAAATCCAGAAAAAAAATCTCAATAACCACCCCTGGAGAATTATTTTTCATTATTGTGTGAGCTAGACATGTACTAAATCCCAACTACCTCCTATGTCATGACAAGATTTTTGAAATGAATACTGACTTAAAGGAGAAAGTTGAACAACCTCACACTAATAAAACTAAACCATGAACCAGCCTGGGTACCATGGTAACTCGATAACCGGGATAATAATGAAATTTCCCGTAGGGAATTACCAATCTCCATGGGTTTGCGACTATAACATCACCACATAAAACAAGTACGTGGGAACAAATTTTACAAAAAGAACTACTATATGCCCCTTAAGCAAGTCAATGTGCATATAAAGGAAACTCCACTAGGAGTAATGTTGTAGGATAAAAGGAGGAATAAAAGCACAAAATAAAACAAAAAAAGAACCAAAGGTAGGTAAAAAAATACCTAATGTATATAAGGACACAACAGCCCATGATAATGATTCAATAGCTGGATCCTCCTACAAACAATCAATTCCCCTTGCTCAAACATGGAAGAAGAATGTTCAAAAACATGTGAAGGAAAAATAAGGGTGTGAGCCTATGCTCAGTAGGAAACCAAAATATATTCTATTAAATATTCCAAAAACTGATTAACCAGTGAAAAATCATTCAATTATCATGAATAAATAGGTTTGTAATTTCAAAATCATATTTTAACGAAACATGATATACATATTCAGAATGATGGAAACATAATTTTAGAGTGCAAAATTTACATTACAAGTGATCGAATATTTATAAAAAAATAGTTTAAGTAAAACCTTTATAGGAAATAGATTATATAAATTCATTATGAATGTAATGCAGTTCAAAAAAATGGCAGACATTTATATCTCAAATATAAATAAACAATCAAGAAACACAATCATCTTCCAAAAGGTAAGATAATATTAACCAGCTTTAGGATTCTTCAATATCCAAGTGATCATAGTAAAATTAGTATACTCTCTCCCCTGACACTATCCAAAGGTGAATCATCACCCTCCCATAGGAGATGTTACACACTACAGATATGTATTTGAATGTTTTCATATCATAGTGTGTATTTAAATAACTCACTATGTTCCTAAGTCTTACATGGGCACTTATATGAAATTAAATTTATTGTAAGACAACTTTAAATACAATAAAACACATTAATAAATTTCAATAATTAAAATTTCATTCCATTTAGAAACAAAAAAGTTTTTATTAAAAACATACCACTTATAAAAGATAAAAGCACTAGTTTCCAACAAAACCATTTTAATCCATTTTCATGATTTTGAAATAATCCAAAACCATTTCCTATCTATTCAGAACTCATTTTCACAATTAAATTCAACCATTTTATTGATTTTTTTATAAAATCCAAAATTTAAATTCAACAATTTAATTTAGGAAACTTCCATAAACCCACAAAAATTCAATGGAATTGGGGGGTTCTCAAATTTCTATTCCAAAACCATTTCAAATCACTCAATGCACTAAAATTGGGTTTTTATGAAACTAATTAAAAAACATTTTAGAAATTAAATTTAATTAAGAAATTTATATAAATAAAGAAATACAATGGTAATCATTTTTCCATTTCGGGATGGAAAAACCAACCTCATCCCAAAACACTACACCTACAATGGAACCTGTCAATAAGAACGAAGGTGTAGAAGACCTAGAAACTCAATCTAGAGGAGATATACTAAACCACTTGGAATAGATCCATAAATTACTAGATAATACATCAAAAACCCAAGATAGTATAAAGTGATAAGCTCGAATAATGAGAGAGAACACTTCATCAAGAATAACACCCCAAGAAGAAGGACGATCAATTACAAATGGAGCGGATCTGATAGAGTTGGAAGTATTCGAAGTCGCAAGTGGAGAGCATTAGGTCGAGGGAAAAAGAAAATGTAGAGGATCAAAAAAGAAAAAATCATCCATAATAAGTATTTTTAAAAATGAAGGTGGGGTAGTACATGATTTTTCCTTCTAGTAAAAGATGTTTAATACCTATGTTACATAACTTCTGAAACCTAAACTATTTTACATTAAAAACCCACACTCAGGGGAGAACCATTCATTAAAACCATCAGATGTGTAATTTCCACTCATGGAATGTACCAATCATGGAGTGACGTTGATAATGACTTGTTTATTGGATCAATACATGACGTGTATCACTAGTACATGACATGTAACCTACTGGAAGCCTCTATAAAAGATCTGTTAAAGCTAAAAATCATGAAAACCACTAACATCGCCATTATAGGTATCCTCCCAATTCAAACATAACACTTACCCACTCAAATAAAAAGAAAACCATGACAAAGATTAAGGCGTACTAGTTAGAGTGGTAGTGAGACGTTACACACTATGAAATCTATCACACAGATACAAAAATTAACATTATGAATGGAACCATTAAAATGTGTTTGTTTCTCTCTCCATTAAACGTACACCCATACATTCAACATGTGATAGGACACAACAACTAAATAGTCAAACCATTTTACTCATTTAAATTCATGATGGCACAATATTACCAAAATGGTGGAATATCCCAAAATAAATGAACCCCACCAATACTCATCACACTAATGATAGAAAATATATTTATAACAAATTGGCACTACACCTGAAAAGTGTGTACCTTCCATCTCACTACAATTCATTGTAAAAAATCCTTAACAACATCACTCACCTCTTCCTGGGGAAAAGTTATTCTATAAATATCCCAAACCAATGGTTATTTTTTTCATTCTCTCAATTGAAATTAAAATTAATAGTTATAAGCTCCTAAAAACAAATAATACAAATCAACACACAATAGAAAGATTCATATCCTACCAAACATAGGCTCATATGTCTAAAACGTTAGAGATGATAGAAAATGGTTTATCCTCATAATATATCATGTTGAATCTAACTCATGCAATGGATATCAATGTGTTCACTAGATACCTTTGAATAATTTCAGGACAACGATCATCTACTCATGATTACCCCACTCCACTAAAAGGGAAAACCAAATTAATATGGAATGGGATTATATGAGTCCTTCCCTCATCCCAAACTATATGCCAAATTCAAAAGATAATATAATTTCAATCTATAAATTCATAGTTTATATATATATATTATTCCTTCATGAATATATATGTAAAAAAATATATAGGTTATTATTGATACTTTATGTATCAAGATTGGAAACCCATCATATCATTGTTCGATAGCCTAAAGGATCACTCTGTATTTGTTTAGAAAACATCACATGTATGTCATGATCCCATCATGTCATGACTAATGCATCAAATACACATACCTTTTATAGAGGACAAATGTAGCCACCATTAAAGATAAACATCAACCATGATCTATAGGACCTACCATTAAATGAATAGAAAATAGATCAGTTGAATTGAATTATACAAATTATTTATATCATATAACATTGTACATATTATTGCTGATACAATATATAAATGATACTCCAATAAAATAACAATCAAACATAAGAAGATATATATCAGGAAAATATTATGATATATATATGGTTCAAGTACAAAATCCTTGGGATAATAGAAATAATTAAAAACAAAATGTATGATAAAAAATATTATCAAATGAATAACATGATTATAAAATGACAAAAACCTAATTACATTGTCATACCCCTGGTAACCAAGACATCAAATGAAAAAGTTGTTCATGAATCAATAGTCCTTGGACTATGGAAATATCAAATTATTTTATGTCCAACTATATAACATACCGTAATATATATATATATATATAAATGTTTAATGGTAACCTTTTTTCATGCCCCAGCCTCCAAGAGACTCCATAGTGCACTTATCCAATGCACAATGTGACACAATGTGTGGCTCCCCACATACCAGAGTTGACTGAATAGAGGCGACGGGCAAAAATATACATTGTGAAAAATATTCACCTAAATTATACTTGAACACAATTTTTAATTAAGTAATTTGTATCCATAAAAATTAATAATGTACACATAATCAATATATCTAATTATATAGAAAATTTACCAGAGGGATGTATAAAATGACATATTCTAACAGATCACCCACTATTAATATCACATGAAAAATAAAAATAGAAAATAATCTAGGGGTTTCAAAATTTTCAATGATCCAATTATAAATAAACATATATAATTACCCCTGCGAAGTCATATCACGATTCACTAAAAATATAATACCTAGACCCAATGAGAGATAATGGATTTCCACATGCAACAGAGATACCAATGCAAGGTACGGGAAAATTGTTTTTGTTGGGTCTCACTAATAGTCCCAAATATAAATGATAATATACATGTTATCTTGAGAATAATTTATATTTCACACAAATGAGGTGTATATTGTGTGTTAATCTAGCTATCATGAAGTCATACATATCATGTAATCATGCTCTAACAAGGATACCATGAGACATAAAAATACATACTTCATCCACCTATCAAAATTCAGAAATGTACCTCTATAAAACATGTATAAAAACAATTAACCAATTAATCATAGTATTTTAGGATAAAAACCCTTGAAAAGTACATAAGGGTTTATGGTATGGTCAAGAATACGATCATCAAATTGATCTTCTCAGTTATGGTGGTCCTACTTCTATGTCATAAAATGTACCATGTCAATAAATAAATATCATCCATTAAGACTTGAGGAATTAATTACCACACAAGGTAATAAAATACATCAAAAATATACCAACCAACATATCCTCGCCCTTGGAATGATTTACCATACATTCATTATCATGTTAATATACCTTTCACAATAACTACCTTATATAAAATAGTAGTGACTCTTTCTATATCATTGTTGGAAAAAACATACCACTCATTGATGACCACTTCTTGAACACTACCAATTATTTTATGTTGGGGGTACAATACCACAAAAAAATATAGCCACTATGATTCCATTAATGTCAAGGTTCAACCAGTACCTCTTAACTAAATGTGTCAGTATCTAGTAGTTAGCCCCACCTTCTCACTCAGGGTAGGACTAGAATTTATGAACACTATGTTCCCATTATACTAATTTTGATCCTTATAGATCCATATTACTTATTAAGGGGTTATTCCTTAGCCTCCACATCAAACATACCAAAATAATTCTTGTATCCCAAGTATATAAAAACATGTAGGAATATATCTTATAACCCATCATCACATAATCATTAAAAGGTAACAAATCACTGAAGGCTTATCCCCATTCCTTAAAATCCCTTATTATCAAAAAATCCATTTAGGCTCATTACCATAGGATCATACTAACTGAAAAGACCCAACCAACCATATCCAATAGAATTATCAAATCACTTATCATTGTGTCTTCTAGGATCCACTATAACTATCAAATACATTTTTCATTTAAACCAATCCACCCCTATCACCCTATAGTGACATTATAATCATTAATCACATTCCAACTCTATCCGCTTGGTTAGTCTCGCACATCATTGAAATCCGACTCACAAAACTCACTGTGTTCCATTTTTATTCTCTCCTGAAGGTTTCCTTATGTATATAACTCATAGGAAACTAGTATATTATAAATACCATCATGTCCTAAAGGACTCATTCCACTCACAACACAAAAAAAGATACATTCTACCCTTATTATTTAGATTATTACTAGGAATGTTATAAATTCACATATAATCTTTCCCCATGGGACAATTCCTCTCATATCTACTAATGTAGTAATAAAAAATAACCCCTGAGTACCCACTAATCAACTAAAAAATCATGATAAAACTATGGTCTCTCATCGTGGGAATCAACACCTCCAACTAGTAGTTAAAATTTCCCTAAAAATATTCTATCAAACATCTACAACACAGGATCCTGATAAACGAGTACCTGAAGATACATATATATCATTTTATAGTTTTCCCAACCTATTTTTTTATGTAATTCCAAACTTTGGCCAACATAAAATACTGCATCAATTAAAACTAACAGGAAAACCTAAAAAATATTTTCAAATAATTCACATCAATAAAACCATATAATAAATTATTAACAAACCCCCACTATAAAACATCTTGGGTATTATATGTGTTAAGATATATAAATAATAAAAATCTCAATCCACTTATCTTGTGTGTCCACCCCTATTCCCTTGTCTCCACATAGCATTGTCCATTACACTATAACTGTTATACTCTATGTACTATAATCCGAGGAAGGATATATTTTCTTTGGTAATAAAGGTATACATATAAATCATAAAATTATGCCCTATTTTTCTATTATACGTCATCAAAATCATGAACATAGATCAAATTTAACAGATCTTACTAATAAATATGAAGCTATGATACCCAAAATAAATCATGAATAGAATTATATAACTGTGGATGAAATAGACAATACCCCACCATACTAATACACTAGATTATCTCAAATAAATCTACACATTATTTTTCTAACTATACATATAATTATTATTTTTTGTGTTAACTTGACTAAACACATTTATGATTACTCAGTCAGATTCCTATTATATTTTTGGTCCATATTACTAGTATATATGTAACTATGTATATAGCTATGAGTAGTCACCAACCAGATTTAAATCATTTAAATATTTTGAAAGGTATTATATATTTATTTTTATAAACCACATATGAAATTCTAGTATAGATTAATTATAACTAATATTGTGATGAAATGTAATATAATTCCTAGAAGGGTTCCTCGAGAATCAACATATAATCAATTGTGTTATAGTATAACAAATATAAATAATGATAAATCCTAGAATCTAAAAAAATATAACACTCCCTTATATAATTATATATAAAATTAATAATCCTAAAATATGATATTTTTTAGATCGATAATAATATTTTATACTCACTTTATCTTTCCATCACAATATCTATTGAACCCTTATCATAATTATGATTTTAAACATATATATCGGTCTAAAATGATACTAATTCATAACTAGTTTTTTACCATATCTCACACATAGAGAATTCTACTATAATTAGAAAATGGTGTGTACCTAATTGGATAAAAGTGATCAACCATGGTCATCAAATTATCAATTACATAAATATTATTATAACCATAATATAATATTATAAAATTTCATCATAAATGAAATGTTAGCATTATCACATTTCAATGATGGAATGGGGTGTATAAAAAATAATGATAGCTCTCTAATAATTAGTGTCCTCAACAAACTGATATAAAAGCATTTTCAATATAAAACCATTTATAAAAATATTAATACTTGGATGAAAATTATTCATTTATCGAATTACACATTTTTTCAATACACATTTTACTATAAATTTTTAGTGGTAGGAATTTTACATCAACTCCAATTTTGTGATAATATATACCAGATCTCTATGAAAAAAATATTTTACACCGTCATTATTAAAAAACTGTTTGGGGGTGGATCTCCAAAATATAAAATATTAATTATACCATTTAAATATAAAGGAAAAAATAACTATCTTATATATCATTTAGAACTAATTATTACATACACAAAAAAATAAGTCTAACACTATTATTAAAATTAATAAAATATAGATGTGGCTAAAAGAGATATATCATTTTACACCAATCTTTAGCCACATGAACAACCATTTTTCGTTCAATTCTATATATAATGGCTCTAATTTATTCTCCATTTGTAATGGTGTACAGCATATTATAGTCAAAAAGATTCATGGTCATTATATACTTCATTTGATGAATATTGAAGTCCCATTGAGAGAATTGTTTTTGTGTATTTATGTTAATATAAATTAAAAAAATTATGTTTATGAAAATATTTTAACAAATTGTATTAATTTACTGAAAAAAATTAACTCTAGATATTTATGTGTATATTTTTTCACTTATAGCCATAATTTCTATGATCTGTCAGAAACCATTTTACTATCTTGTATTAGGATCACACAAATAAAAAAGCATGAAATATTATAATACATAATTTACTCTACACATGAATACAATGTAGTTAGTATTAAATAATCCATCATTCACCATGTTATATCATATAAGGATCTATCATATTGAACAAATAAATGAAACATAAACCCCATCAATGTATGGGCCATCATCTAAAATGATAATCAATAGAAATTACTATTGAATAATCAACTATAGATATCTTATCCAATAAGTATTTTATTCATGAATAAATTACAAATATATAACGACCCACACTTTACATACATTGTTAATACTTCAAAATTGAAGCACACTTATTACAACATATGACAAAACCACAAAGGACCGTATAGGTATAGTGTCTTTAGAAACTGGGAAACATAAACAACTGGTTCATAAATCTTCTACAGTGTCTCCCATTTATTTCATCATATCTAGGGTCCCTTTTAGCATATTCTACTTAATATCCATCTTCCTGACCTGGGGAAAAGAAAGCATAAAAGGGTGAGCTCAAATGCTCAGCAAGGGCAAATAAAGGAAATAAAAATCATATCATATCTTTATGAAAATCAAAACCTGCAAAAGAGATCATAATATCTTAACATGAAATAAATCATAGAAGTGAAAATGAGATCCCCATAATCGTAAAATAAAACTTGAAACTTTGTGGCATGCACACATAATCATGGAAAATCATTTCTTGTTAGTCATGACTCATTGCCAAGACTATCTTAGTGGACAAAGTCCCTTTCTGAACCGAGTTCACTCCTCGTTTCAGTCCTGTATCACTGAACCGAAATAACCTTCCGTTCCAGCCATGTCTATCTCATGAGATATAAAATCATTACCCAATGCATTGGAGGGAGATATAGGTCCCACCCATCTTATAATGAATCCTTTCTTATGTGTGCCACATAATCATAAAACATACATCATCGCATAACACATGTAACAAAAATGGGATTCTTGAAACATCATGAAATCATAAATCAATTCATATAAGATAAAGGAATTCATAAACATAATTCCATCACAACATAGTCAAATCAATGTAAAAATATGGATAGAAACAGAACCCTTTATTATCTTAGATGGAAAATAATTTTGATAAAAGACTTGAATTGAATTCTTGAGGAAAATATCCTTTCTTCTTCAAAATCAATTTCTTTTCACAAAACATCATGCAATTTTAAAAGAAAGAGATTTTATTGAAAATAGTCATGAAATCTTTTAGAGGAAGCTTCATGAAAATAAGGCTTTATAAAACAGTAGAAATCCGTTCGTGCCGTATAAGTTAAAAAAAACATTCTTCGTACTTTTGTCGGAAAAGTCAAAAAGTACCTCGTATGAAAAAAGATTCCTTTCATAGATATTACTAAAAACTCACCGAAGGGTAAAAATGGATTTAAACAATTGTAGGTGGATGGAAATAATATTACATATTGATGAAACATGGATGTGGATGATAAAATACACCCCAGTAAATACTTATGAATAAACAATCTCGGATAAAAATGAGATTGTGATATTTCCCTTACCTTAGGTCCAATTTGCTTTGTTCGTGTCTGAAGCTCCTGTATAATGGTTTAAATAATGTTATTGACTTATTCCAGAATCATACATATTGATATGAGATCATATATGGTCATATTATTAACTTCTTGTTAGTAATATTTCATTGTTACTTGTTACTCGGGTCTTTATAACTTTTTGTTCTTATGCGTGTTTTGTTGAATAAATTCTTATTCTTATCGTTAGGTTATAGATAATTCATTTCCAGAATGTTATTAGTGTAGTATATACCATATTAATTCATTCAATTCATTTATATAATCATTATGAAATGAAGATCATGTAGAACGAATCACATCACATCGTGGAGACGGTATTCCGTACGTACGCACGAGTGATGATATCGTTCCTATGATCATGGAATTGTATTGGAGTATATATATATATATTATTTCAGTATCAATATTACTTAATAATAATCATATATAGTTACTCATTACACCATTATACCCATCCTTGTAAGGTGATGGTGTAAAATAGGTTACACCACGGCGTGGAGACGGTATTCCGTACGTACGCACGCGCGGTGATTTCATTTTTCCGTAGGATGGATAGAAGGTGAATTAGGGTTGTTTCATATTTATAATAACATATCAGTATGTAAGTAATACTGAAGTTATTACTTTATCATGAAACAACTAAAGAAGAAGAAGTTGAAGAAGAAATAAATTGAAAAGATCGGTAATGGATATTACCTCTTCTTTGGAACGCCTCTTTGAATCCTCCACTTAAGGAACTAAGATTGGTCTTTTGAGAAGACCAGGACCTCTAGGATTATTCTAGGGAAGTGTAGAGGAGAAAAGGGCAGGGGTTGGCCGAGCTTGAGTGCTCAAATTGGTGTGAGGAGGAGGGGGAGGAGGTGCCCTTTTATAAGGGAGGAGAGGGGCACCTTAGGAATATCTCAAAATATTATTTTATATTAAAGTCAAAATCGGTTTATAATGGTTCCAAAGGGTCTTATTTCGAAGCTAAAGTGGGTAAGGGTCGAAATCCTATAAACCAATAAGATTTAGACAAGTTTATGGTATTATTTTAACCTTATCAATTAGATTTAACTCTAAGTTAATTAATTTAACTTTTACCGTGTCTTTTTGTTTTCTTTCACTATATGGTTAATACACTTACTATAACATGCCAAACGAACCCCAAATTGTTTATTATTAATATATATATCCTTATCTAAGTCATTTGGCTGAACCTTAGATTTTTAGGAATAAAATAACAATTAATAATATAATATTTGATTTAAAAACTATTTTGTGTCAATTTTGACACTATTTGATATATGATTTTTTTTGAAAGTCATAACAGAATTATATGTTCGAACAAAGTTGATTAAAGCAACATTAATATATCATAGTAACCTAGAAAATTAGTGGAATTCATAAAAAGTCTCAAATTACATTTATTTTGGTATTTATATTATTAATTTTGTCAATATTTCATTAATAAGATAATTACTGCATCATATTTGTGTCAAAATAAATTAAATTATTTGATGTCTAAAAATTACAAATAAAATACCATCATGTAGGAAATCTTTTTAGCTTTCTAAGGACTATTTACAATCGAATTTAACTTATGTATAACCCCATATTAAAAATTATTTTCTTATTAAACTTGGATTTTAACTATTTTAACCCTTCTTTAAATAAATTAATAATAAATGTCCTAATCTAATCCAAGTGGGCCTAAATGGTCATATTTTATTCCTAAGTTTGTTTTTGGTCGAATTACACTTGTCCAATAGAATTAGGACATGTGTTAGGGTAATATTGATATCATATTTACCCTTAGTTACCCTATTTACTATTAACCGCGGTAAAAATAGTAAAAGGTTACTATTCACCAAAAAATTATTTTTATCTCATTGAAACACATTTTACTTACTGACATCAACCGTGTCTGTCGGATTTTTGAAATTCCATTCACAGAAGCGGTAAAAATAAGTTTTATGCAAAATTCAGTTTTTAACCTACCACTTAGTGGTTTCACTATTCATCAAAAATTGAAAGTTTTCAGAAAAATACCAAAATTTCACCCTAGGCTAATTTCGATATTCTGAGTCCAAAAATGAAGTCCATTTTGAAAAATAAAATTTATAAATTTTCAAAAAGTGGATATTACTATTCATAACGGCTAGTTTTAATAGCATGTTGTTGTTTAGTGAAACTCGGTATTGCGTACGACGCAAGCTATCGAGGAAGGTCGCGATTGCGTGTAAAGCAAGCCAAGAAAGTGTTGTGTAGAAAAAGATTCCTTTGATGATTTATATAACATAAAAGTCTCGGGTGTTACATTCTACCCCCCTTAAAAAGAATTTCGCCCTCGAAATTCGTCACTTAACAAACAGATGAGGATACTTCTCCCTCATCATATCCTCAAGCTCCCATGTACCTTCTTCAAGTTGGTGGTTTCTCCATAAAACTTTCACCAAGCGAGTGGTCTTGTTTCGTAGGACTTTTTCGCTACGATCTAGAATCTCTATCGGCTGTTCTTCATAAGAAAGATCTTGCTCCAGCGGTACAACTTCTGAGCTGAGTACATGTGAAGGATCTGGTATGTACTTTCTCAGGAGAGATACATGGAACACATCGTGAACTTGAAAGAGATTCGGTGGAAGCGCCAATCGGTAAGCTACCTTCCCAACACGATCCAGTATTTCAAAAGGACCGATATATCTAGGGCTCAACTTCCCCTTCTTTCCAAATCTCATAACCCTCTTCCAGGGAGATATTCGTAAGAACACTTTATCGCCCACTTCAAACTCTAGGTCTTTTCTTCGGTTGTCGGCATAACTTTTCTGTTGACTCTGAGCTGCTCTTATGTGTTGTTGAATAGATCTAACCTTTTCTGCCATTTCTTCAATGAGATCAGGTCCTAATAGCATTCTTTCCCCAACTTCATCCCAGCAAGTTGGAGTCCTGCATTTCTTTCCATAGAGAGCTTCATAAGGAGCCATCTGAATACTGGAGTGAAAGCTATTATTATAAGAAAATTCCACCAAAGGTAGGTGTTGATCCCAACCTCCTTTGAAATCCATAGAGCAAGCTCTCAACATATCTTCTAGGGTTTGAATTGTTCTCTCAGACTGACCGTCTGTCTGGGGATGATAAGCAGTGCTGAAACTCAACTCTGTATCCAGAGTATGCTGAAGACTTCGCCAGAACTTCGAGGTAAATCTCGGATCTCGATCAGATATAATAGAAAGTGGTACTCCATGCAATCTTACCACTTCCTTTACATATATCATGGCAAGCTGATCTAGAGAGAAATCCTCTCTTATAGCAATGAAGTGTGCAGACTTTGTAAGACGATCAACTATGACCCAGATAGCATTATTGCCTTTGGATGTTTTAGGAAGTCCTGTGACAAAGTCCATAGTGATGTTTTCCCATTTCCATTCGGGTATGGGTAATGGTTGTAACATCCCCTTAGACTTCTGTCTCTCAGCTTTAACTTGTTGACAAACCAAGCATCGAGAGACATATTCAGCAACATCTCTTTTCATTCCATCCCACCAGAAGTACTCTTTCAGGTCCCTATACATCTTCGTGCTTCCAGGATGAATAGAGAATGAAGAACTATGAGCCTCATCCAGCAGCTCTTTCTTTAATTCGGGGATGGGAGGAACGCAAACCCGATTCCTAAACTTTATTATCCCATCACAATCAAGGTTGAATTCAGGAACATTTCTCACCTTCTTTTGTAACTCGACATCTTCTTTCTGTGCCTCTTTAATCATCACATGTATAGATGGTTGAACATTCATTTGAGAAAGATAAGATTTTTCCCCTTCCATTATAATTCCAAGATCCATCCTTTGTAAATCCATAAATATTGGATCTTTTGTGATCATCAACATGGATAAAATAGCATGGTCTTGTCGACTTAATGCATCTGCCACCTTGTTTGCTTTCCCAGGGTGGTAATGGATTGAGCAGTCATAATCCTTAATCAGCTCCAACCATCTTCTTTGACGCATATTCAACTCCTTTTGTGTGAAAATATACATTAAACTTTTATGATCAGTATAAATATCACACCTTTCACCATAAAGGTAATACCTCCAAATCTTTAATGCAAAGATTACCACAGCCAACTCCAAATCATGTGTTGGGTAATTTTGCTCATGGATTTTCAACTGTCGTGAGGCATAAGCTATCACCATATCAATTTGCATAAGAACACACCCCAATCCCTTCTTGGATGCATCAGTGTAGATCACAAACCTTTCTCCACTACAAGGCAGTGTGAGCACAGGTGCACTGGATAACCTTCTTTTCAACTCCTTGAAATTCTCTTCACATTCCTCTGTCCAGACAAACTTAACTCCTTTCCGAGTCAACTTGGTGAGTGGATTAGATAATCGTGAAAAATCTTTTACAAAACGTCGATAATAACCAGCCAAACCAAGAAAACTTCGGATCTCAGTTACTGTTGTTGGTCTTGACCATCTTTCGATAACCTCTGTTTTTGCTGGATCCACAGATATCCCCTCTTTTGAGATTATATGACCCAAAAATGAAACTTTTTGAAGCCAAAATTCACACTTGGTAAATTTGGCATAAAGCTTCTCCTTTCTCAGGGTCTTCAATATAATTCTCAAGTGATCTTCATGCTCTTCCTTGCTCTTTGAATAGACAAGAATATCGTCTCTAAAGACTACCACAAATTGATCAAGATAGTCTCTAAAGACTCTATTCATTAGATCCATGAAGATAGCAGGGGCATTAGTAAGACCAAATGGCATCACTATAAATTCATAGTGTCCATACCTTGTACGGAAAGCCGTCTTTGGTATATCCTCCCTTTTGACCCTTAATTGATGATACCCTGAACGAAGATCAATCTTGGAAAAGTATTGAGCTCCGCGTAGTTGGTCAAATAAGTCATCAATGCGTGGGAGAGGATATTTGTTCTTGATAGTGATCTTGTTAAGTTCTCGATAATCAATGCAGAGTCTCATTGATCCATCTTTCTTCTTAACAAATAGAACAGGTGCTCCCCAAGGTGACGCACAAGGGCGTATGAATCCCTTATCAAGATTCTCTTGGAGTTGCTTCTTCAATTCCTGCAACTCAATTGGGGCCATTCTATAAGGTGTCTTTGAAATAGGCAAAGCACCCGGTACGAGTTCTATTGAAAACTCAACTTCAGGATTTGGTGGAAGACCCGGCAATTCCTCCGGAAAGACATCATCAAACTCCCGTACAATGGGAATATTCTTAATTGTGAGTTTCTCACCAACCATTTGAGATAGATAACCTTCATTTAGTGGAATCAATACCCATAAGATGGAATAAATTTCCACTGGAAGGTTATGTTCATCCTTGCATTGGTATACGATCGTAGATTGATCTGGAATATGAAATGTGACTTCCCTTCTTTGGCAATCGATATGAGCTCCATGTAGAGAAAGCCAATCCATGCCAAGAATCACATCAAATTCCACTAAGGGAAGGATTACAAGATTTGCAGGAAGCACTTACCCACAAACTTCGATCGGAGAAGAATTATAAACTTTTGATGCGATTGATGTGCCATTAGGTGTTGTCACAGCTAACTCAACATCTAATTGTTGAGGTAATACGGTGATACCCTTAGAAAATTTTTCAGAAATAAAAGAGTGGGTGCATCCAGAATCAAATAAAACATTTGCTACTTTAGAGTGGATGGTATGTGTACCTTTCACCACATCGTTATCGTACTCCACATCGCTGATAGAAATTGCATGTGACTTTCCTTTGTCTTTAGCCTTAAGAGTTTGTTGACGTCGACCATCATCATCAACCCTTGGATTTGGGCATTGATTGGCATAATGCCCCATCTCCTTGCACTTGAAACATTGAAGTGTAGTAGGTTCATTCTGTGTATCCCTTCCTTTGTTTGCGTCATTAGACATCTTCTTCCCATTATCACGGCATTCAAATGCCCGATGACCTTATTTTCCACATTTAAAACATTTACTTGTCCCTTTAAGACAACTCCCTCCATGTTTCTTTCCACACTTTGAGCATAAGGGAAAGTTCATCTTCTTTTCCGTGTGCTCTTTAGATTTTTCTTTGAATTCCATCTTCCTCTTCTTATCAAACCCATGTGACTGATGGGTTACTCCAATCTCCATCTCGACTTTGAGAGCACATCGAACGATTTCTTCGTAGCTATTGAAGTCCCTTATGGCTAACGCCCTTCGAAGACTTGGTTTTAAGCCACTAAAGAATCGATCGATCTTACTCTCAGGTTGGATAATAATACCAGAAGCGTACCTTGCAAGTCTTGTAAAATTTGCTTCATAGGTACTAACAGATTCATCATCCCTTTGCTTCAGTTCAAGGAACTCTTTCTCCATCTTTGTTCGGAGAATACGAGGGAAGTACTTATTGAAAAATAAGTTCTTGAACTCGTCCCATTCCATAGACTCAATTTCATCCCTTTGCCTCGTATTCTTAACAAGATTCCACCATTGATCCACATCTCCTTCCAAACGATAAACTGCTAGGATGACTTTATCATGCTCAGAACATTGAAGAACTGAAAATATCTTTTCAGTAGTACTAATCCATTGTTCAGCAACTAATGGATCAGTAGACCCGCTGAAAGATGGTGGACGCTGCCTCATGAAGGATTCAACAGAATGTTGCTCCCTCCTTTGTTCGTTTGGAAATCCTGCATGATTCATAGCTTGAGAAAGTTGTGTGAGCATGGCTACAAGATTTTGCATTCCAGCTACCATATCGTTTGGTTGCTCAGGGGGACAATCATTGCATTGCCCATCGCATTCCGCATTAACACGGTTCCTTCGGGTTCCAGCCATTGACTAAACCAAGAAGAATAGTGTGAGCAACACTAATTATAATAGGAAACCACATAATTCAAGAATAAAATTTTCATGCTTAAGGTCTTATCCTAGGTTATTCAAGGCCATTTCTAAAACACTAAGATTGTGTTCTATGCTTAGACTTATCCTTAGGGTTCTTACTAAGGCTTTCACATCCTAGTTTCCAAAGGTTGACTATACCTTTCCTCTGATACCAACTGTAGCGGTCTGGAATTACTTCCAGTGTACTATAATTGATACCTATCAGGGCACTCCATGGGCGGCTACACCCCCTGGGCGGGACACACCACCATCCCCAGTGGCATCCATTTCCTCATGAAGCCCTCGGAGAGCCATGTTTCGTCCAACGCTCACATGTGAGAGTTCCCAAGGATCAGATACATTCCTACCTCCTTTGCCTCTGATACAAACTATAACGGCCCACACTTTACATACATTGTTAATACTTCAAAATTGAAGCACACTTATTACAACATATGACAAAACCACAAAGGACCGTATAGGTATAGTGTCTTTAGAAACTGGGAAACATAAACAACTGGTTCATAAATCTTCTACAGTGTCTCCCATTTATTTCATCATATCTAGGGTCCCTTTTAGCATATTCTACTTAATATCCATCTTCCTGACCTGGGGAAAAGAAAGCATAAAAGGGTGAGCTCAAATGCTCAGCAAGGGAAAATAAAGGAAATAAAAATCATATCATATCTTTATGAAAATCAAAACCTGCAAAAGAGATCATAATATCTTAACATGAAATAAATCATAGAAGTGAAAATGAGATCCCCATAATCATAAAATAAAACTTGAAACTTTGTGGCATGCACACATAATCATGGAAAATCATTTCTTGTTAGTCATGACTCATTGCCAAGACTATCTTAGTGGACAAAGTCCCTTTCTGAACCGAGTTCACTCCTCATTTCAGTCCTGTATCACTGAACCGAAATAACCTTCCGTTCCAGCCATGTCTATCTCATGAGATATAAAATCATTACCCAATGCATTGGAGGGAGATATAGGTCCCACCCATCTTATAATGAATCCTTTCTTATGTGTGCCACATAATCATAAAACACACATCATCGCATAACACATGTAACAAAAATGGGATTCTTGAAACATCATGACATCATAAATCAATTCATATAAGATAAAGGAATTCATAAACATAATTCCATCACAACATAGTCAAATCAATGTAAAAATATGGATAGAAACAGAACCCTTTATTATCTTAGATGGAAAATAATTTTGATAAAAGACTTGAATTGAATTCTTGAGGAAAATATCCTTTCTTCTTCAAAATCAATTTCTTTTCACAAAACATCATGCAATTTTAAAAGAAAGAGATTTTATTGAAAATAGTCATGAAATCTTTTAGAGGATGATTCATGAAAATAAGGCTTTATAAAACAGTAGAAATCCGTTCGTGCCGTATAAGTTAAAAAAAACATTCTTCGTACTTTTGTCGGAAAAGTCATAAAGTACCTCGTATGACAAAAGATTCCTTTCATAGATATTACTAAAAACTCATCGAAGGTTAAAAATGGATTTAAACAATTGTAGGTGGATGGAAATAATATTACATATTGATGAAACATGGATGTGGATGATAAAATACACCCCAGTAAATACTTATGAATAAACAATCTCGGATAAAAAATGAGATTGTGATATTTCCCTTACCTTAGGTCCAATTTGCTTTGTTCGTGTCCGAAGCTCCTGTATAATGGTTTAAATAATGTTATTGACTTATTCCAGAATCATACATATTGATATGAGATCATATATGGTCATATTATTAACTTCTTGTTAGTAATATTTCATTGTTACTTGTTACTCGGGTCTTTATAACTTTTTGTTCTTCTGCGTGTTTTGTTGAATAAATTCTTATTCTTATCTTTAGGTTATAGATAATTCATTTCCAGAATGTTATTAGTGTAGTATATACCATATTCATTCATTCAATTCATTTATATAATCATTATGAAATGAAGATCATGTAGAACGAATCACATCACATCGTGGAGACGGTATTCCGTACGTACGCACGAGTGATGATATCGTTCCTATGATCGTGGAATTGTATTGGAGTATATATATATATATTATTTCAGTATCAATATTACTTATTAATAATCATATATAGTTACTCATTACACCATTATACCCATCCTTGTAAGGTGATGGTGGAAAATAGGTTACACCACGGCGTGGAGACGGTATTCCGTACGTACGCACGCGCGGTGATTTCATTTTTCCGTAGGATGGATAGAAGGTGAATTAGGGTTGTTTCATATTTATAATAACATATCAGTATGTAAGTAATACTGATGTTATTACTTTATCATGAAACAACTAAAGAAGAAGAAGTTGAAGAAGAAAGAAATTGAAAAGATCGGTAATGGATATTACCTCTTCTTTGGAACGCCTCTTTGAATCCTCCACTTAAGGAACTAAGATTGGTCTTTTGAGAAGACCAGGACCTCTAGGATTATTCTAGGGAAGTGGAGAGGAGAAAAGGGCAGGGGTTGGCCGAGCTTGAGTGCTCAAATTGGTGTGAGGAGGAGGGGGAGGAGGTGCCCTTTTATAAGGGAGGAGAGGGGCACCTTAGGAATATCTCAAAATATTATTTTATATTAAAGTCAAAATCGGTTTATAATGGTTCCAAAGGGTCTTATTTCGAAGCTAAAGTGGGGAAGGGTCGAAATCCTATAAACCAATAAGATTTAGACAAGTTTAGGGTATTATTTTAACCTTATCAATTAGATTTAACTCTAAGTTAATTAATTTAACTTTTACCGTGTCTTTTTGTTTTCTTTCACTATATGGTTAATTCAATTACTATAACATGCCAAACGAACCCCAAATTGTTTATTATTAATATATATATCCTTATCTAAGTCATTTGGCTGAACCTTAGATTTTTAGGAATAAAATAACAATTAATAATATAATATTTTATTTAAAAACTATTTTGTGTCAATTTTGACACTATTTGATATATGATTTTTTGTGAAAGTCATAACAGAATTATATGTTCTAACCAAGTTGATTAAATCAACATTAATATATCATAGTAACCTAGAAAATTATTGGAATTCATAAAAAGTCTCAAATTACATTTATTTTGGTATTTATATTATTAATTTTTTCAATATTTCATTAATAAGATAATTACTGTATCATCTTTGTGTCAAAATAAATTAAATTATTTGATGTCTAAAAATTACAAATAAAATATCATCATGTAGGAAATCTTTTTAGCTTTCTAATGACTATTTACAATCGAATTTATCTTATGTATAACCCCATATTAAAAATGATTTTCTTATTAAACTTGGATTTTAACTATTTTAACCCTTCTTTAAATAAATTAATAATAAATGTCCTAATCTAATCCAAGTGGGCCTAAATGGTCATATTTTATTCCTAAGTTTGTTTTTGGTCGAATTACACTTGTCCAATAGAATTAGGACATGTGTTAGGGTAATATTGATATCATATTTACCCTTAGTTACCCTATTTACTATTAACCGCGGTGAAAATAGTAAAAAGTTACTATTCACCAAAAAATTATTTTTATCTCATTGAAACACATTTTACTTACAGACATCAACCGTGTCTGTCGGATTTTTGAAATTCCATTCACAGAAGCGGTAAAATTAAGTTTTATGCAAAATTCAGTTTTTAACCTACCACTTAGTGGTTTCACTATTCATCAAAAATTGAAAGTTTTCAGAAAAATACCAAAATTTCACCCTAGGCTAATTTCGATATTCTGAGTCCAAAAATGAAGTCCATTTTGAAAAATAAAATTTATAAATTTTCAAAAAGTGGTTATTACTATTCATAACGGCTAGTTTTAATAGCATGTTGTTGTTTAGTGAAACTCGGTATTGCGTACGACGCAAGCTATCGAGGAAAGTCGCGATTGCGTGTAAAGCAAGCCAAGCAAGTGTTGTGTAGAAAAAGATTCCTTTGATGATTTATATAACATAAAAGTCTCGGGTGTTACAAAATAATATTTGAAAAACTATAGTGATAAACTTTTTTGTTCCAAATAATATGGAAGACTAAAATATATTTTATATATTGGAAGACCTACCGTATATAAATGAATATATTTATGTGATATTCATAAATTAGATGTTCATTTTTAGTCCACAACATGATATCACGTTTCTTACCAATTTCACCCCATTCTTGGGAGTATAATTCAATAACATAAATAGAAATAATAATGAAAGAATTAGGATATCGGTATATTTTATTATTTAATTTTTCTATAGACTTGGTTTGAATATTCTTTAGGTTGAATAGAATCACAAAGAACACATAAAACACATAGGTACTATAATGACCCTAGAAAAAAATAAAATTATTTTACATAATTTACAAAATTGATGAAATTAAATTCCAATAATTATAATACCCTTTGGACCCATATGTTATATTTCATTATAAACTTTCTACATAATATAATTATTTTATAAAATTCAAAATCATATCTCCTTAAATGAACCATTCTAGACCATCTTCTATACATATCATTTTTATCATTATTCTCATAAAATGGGGAATGAAAACATTGGAATGTGGTGCGCTCAATATCTCAAAAAAGGGTGTATAAAAAATTCATACTACATTATTTCATAAGAATAATTATAGTAATAAGTATAATAGAAATATTTTAACATCAAGAGTGATAAATATAAAAAATATGTGTGACTCAAAGTACATTGAATAAGAATTTTTTAATTGAATGATCAAAATTGAATATATATTAGCTATAAAGTGTCTTAGAATCATTTAATATAAAACTATAATCATTAGAATAAA
Organism: Viscum album; assembly: GCA_963277665.1. NCBI lineage: Eukaryota > Viridiplantae > Streptophyta > Magnoliopsida > Santalales > Viscaceae > Viscum > Viscum album. The sequence goes on along the minus strand of OY728147.1, from coordinate 1,427,718,445 downwards.
TGGTCATATTTAAATAAAATCCTTAACTATTGAATTTATATACAAATGGAATGATACATTAGTATAAGGTAAATTTAGTTTCATGATCCACACCATTAGTTTCAATGCATATGAGACACTAAAATGTATTCAGTAGTACCTATATCATCATATATAATATCCTATAAAATTCATTTGAGTGTGATATAAAAACAAAAATGTCATTTTTCAAAAATTATATGTGAAATATAATGATCATAATCTTTTCATATCATAATGAAAAAACACAAATAAAAATAGGTTTCATAAAACATAAAAATTGATAAAATTAGTTTTTAATAATTATCACAAGGAAATAAAATAGGTTTCATAAAATAATCATATAAAAATTGTTCTTGGTAATAAAGAACCCATGAAAATAAAATGCATTTCGTAAAATATTCTAATGGTATAATGTAAAAAAAGGATCTAAATGAATCTTTAAAAAATATCAGAAAGAAAATAACCACATTGAAAATTGAAAATATAGGGTAAAAACATAAATCCCTTTGGCTTTGAAATTTTTTAATACATAGTGGTAACAAAAACCATTTCATTAAAAAATATATCATGAAAAAATTACATATTCATTAATTTAATGTGGTATTCATGAGTATATTTACATAACGAATACTTCGATTTTATTTTTAAAATTTTGAAATGTAAATATTTCACTATAGTGAATTTGGATAAAAAATTATTCTTCCCTAGAATTGAAGAGAGAATATGATTCCACATATAATATATTGGAAATAAAAAATTCAATAAGAAACTGCATTACTGACATTAAAATGTTTTATTTTGCATGTCTCAAACTCTTACCTTTAGTTTCCACTAAAGTGATTTATCATCCTATAAAATGAAAAAAAAACACATTCAATTATTTTAGAACCATATTCATATAATTTTATATTTATATTATTCATTAATTACCATTATATCCATTTTTTATATTGATATAACATCGTTTTATCATCAGGTGTTAATAATATTGATCTTCTTTAAATATTCTCAGGATATATGTGTTGATAATATTTCTTAGTAAAAATATTATCATTAAAAAACAAATAATGTTACTTAAATTGGAGTTTTATAATGATATATAATTCAATAATTACATAATTTCTATTATTTTTTCAATTTTCTTAAAGAAAAACATTTTGTATGAATAGATCGGTTTATTTACCAATATCGATCAATTATGTTACAATGATCAATAATTTTTTTGTCACCCATATGGATCATAATTAATGATAATATATATATATATATTATATATAATCTTAAAATATTTACTTGAATAGATATTTTAGAAATATTGAAAAATGAAACACATTATTCTATGGAGGTGATAGTATGCACACACACAAGGAAATGGATTTTGTTTTCCACAAGTCACGAGAAATTTAAAATATGGATTATAATTTTTGAGTCTAAAATTATTAATAAAAATTATAGTGATATATTAAATTTCCTCTTAAGAAAATACTTTTATGATGATAATGGAAAATAATATTTGTTTCATTATAGAGCTAATAAAATGCAGAATAAACGAATGGAAGAAACCTTGACATTAAAGAAAAGGGAAAAGGTGGTTAACTAATATAATATCACTTTAATAACATAATCATATATTAATTATCATTATTTAATATTTTTCTATGTTATAATGTAGTTTGATGTATTAGAACTAAAATTAGTTGAAGTGAAAGAAGAAATGAGTAGTTATAAATTTATCCCTAACTTCTTTGGTTTTCCCCTTTCCATAGTGGGTTAGGTATTTAAAGGATGGTATTTATAGAAGAATATAAAAAATTCAATATGAATAAGATGGTTTAAATTTTGTATGGGATGATTCGTTAATGATTTATATTTTATTTTTAAGGGGAAGAGAGGAGAGTAGTTCCCCATTTATAATGTAAAATTTATGTATTTTTTGAAATTAACAAAATAATTTCAACAATGGGATGTAAATATTAAAAAATATATCTAACAAAATTTATTAAAACATTATACGTGAATTAATAGGTTAATAAAATTCTAGAAAAAACTATTCCCATACATGTTTTAAATATATTTTATGTCTTATACTCTAATATTTTTATTTATACTGTGATATGTAGTTTTTACATTATTTAACATATCATTTATACATTGAAATAAAATGACATTTATTAAGAAACATTATCCTATGAATTCAAAATTTAAATTAAACATTATGAATCAATTTATGAAATTTATAAAAATTAATTTTAATATACTAAATGAATAATTTATTGAATATTTTAGAAAAAAATCACTCATATCGAAAATGTTTGTTATAGTTTAATATACCAAGATAAATATATTTATATTTATAAATTAAATTATGAAATTAATATTTGGTCATTAATTTTTTTCATAAATTTAAAATTCATTCTTATATACCAATAATTCCATAAAAACAAATATATTTTTGAAAATTGTATTTTGAAATATTCACAAAAAATAATTCTTTTTAATAAACAAGATTTAATCAGAAGATGATATTTTGTTGATAATTTAAAATATCAATTTTATATTTTCCAATTAATACTCTAAGGTTATAAATATTTACTATAAAATAAAATAATATTTAATTTTTAGGAAACTTTTATAGGAAATCAATTTTTGTTTGATTAATTATTATTTTAAAATTAGTAACAATAATAGAGATATAAACATGAAAAATTTTCATTTTATAAATGATGTTTTATGAATTACTTTTTTTGTATGGCATATTTTTTACTCTTATGGATAAATTATAAAAAACACCTTCATTTAATAATATGGTTACAACTACTTAGACCCTTTAATTTTAGAAATACCTGTGGTTTTTCAATAGTTATTATAAATATTACTATTTTTTTGAAAATTAAATCAAAAAAATGTGTTTTTATGGTGGAATAAATCACAAAATGGTGGGTTATTTCATTATACATCTGTAAAATAAAATCTATAAATAGAATTATATTTATGGGATGAAAATAGGTGTGGTTAAATTTATAGAATTACGTCCTCCAATTCATGTGTGTATTTATAAAACAACTCATTTTATGACTAAAATATTACTATATGGGTGATCCTATTCTGTATAACCATGTCTATATGATCTATGATCTCCAATATATGTTTCTCATAGAATATATCGATATGTAAATTTATTGAATCTAGGATTATCACATTTCAATTAATAGGTATTTACTTTCTCAAAGGATATGCATGGAAAAAAATGTTTACTTAGTAGACTTATTGAGGATGCTCTCATCAGATCTCAAAAAAAAGATATACCTATGGTTCAACATCACATTATTCCTAAATTTCATATCATTTCTCCAAGACTAAATTTATAGGTTTATTATTTTACTATATCCAAACAAGAGATCTAATAGATAGTTATCTATAAATATCTTCTTTTGATATTTTTCCTCATTCATGTAAAACATCCCAAAACCTACACGCCCAAATATTGTACATAAAATTTATCAACTAAATTTATATGAATAATAAACATGATAGGTTAAAAAATTATTTATTTAAAAACTAAAAAATTATTTCAAAGTATTGGATAACATATATACCAATTGAATTTTTTTTTGTTTTATTTTCAATAGTATCGTGGAAGAATATTACATAATAAAAAACATGTATTCTGGTGAGATTTTATCTTACTATTATTAGATTTTCATATTACAGTTTATGTATTCATCATCACCCAGATAGAACCCATCTAATTATATCATTCTTTTAATTTTTATTTATAACCATTTGAAAATAAATCAATAGAAAGTGGTGATGTAAAATGCTCAGTGAGGGTAAAAAAGACATTAGCAATTAAATACCATGAGTATGAGTCAATTGATAATACGTTTATCAGGATTTTGAGATTAACATAATATAATTCATACCCAACACAATTTCAATAAAAAAACATATTATAATTATTATATAATTATCAAATCTATGAGTCCTAAATTTAAATAATAATTATCCATGTAAAATCAATATTTATCAAAGGAGTTATTATACAATGAATAATAATTTTAATGTGTTTTTATTAGAGGACATAATATTTATCACCCAAGTTTTCCTATGTAGGAAATAATTTTTTTATAGTTAAATACATATTAGAACCCTTCATGGCTAACTTATACTTTTTTACATTTAAATACAAGGACCACTTTCAGATGAATTTAACTACTAAATCATAACCATCCATTTTATAATCATTACAAGACCACCCTTCATCATCAATAATAATTTTTAAACATACATTAATATGAAACATTAAAACCTCCATTTCATTATAAAATTAAATACTTTTTTAAAATACATTATAGCTTCACATTCCCATGTAAAATATATTGATTTCAAAATTATATCATTTAAAAATAATTATTATCTTTTGATAGAAATAAAATGTTTAGAATTATAGGATTATTTTCCAAGTTATGTAGATAAATAATTAAAAAATATTTATATAGATGGAAATATTTGTAGAATAACATCTAAAATATTTATTCTAAAAAGGTTAAAATATCATTTTCAATTGTCACCTTTAAGAACATAACATTTAATTTTTTTTGAGAAAGTGATTTTATTTGAAAATAAACATTGAAAACTGCAATTATTTATATAATTAAATCAATATTTATGATGTTGGGAGAATATATTCATTCAGAATATATAAAAAACTAAATATTTAAATCACACATATGTTAGAAATTACATTATTCAAAAAATGACAAGAAGAATCATTTCATAATATTTAATGTAAATAAAAATATTGGTAAAATGATCATAAATAAATCATTGTAAAATCTAAAAACATTCATTAAAGTATTTTAATGAATTTATGGACATGGTTGAAAATTATTTTTGACCGAATAGAATTTCAAAGATAATTTTATTTAAAAAAATAATTCAGTCTTTTGGTTACATAGAGTGTGGAAACTAAAAAGAAAATTTTTCAGTTAAATAAATTTTAAGAGGAAAATAGAAATCTTGTGGAATTATTTTTAATGATCAAATAATTCAAATAATGGAATCATTAACAAAATAAATATTAAATAATAATTATATTTTTAATTAAACCCTTATTTTTTGTAACATTTTATTCATAACATTAATGAATGAAATAACATGAAAAAAATTACATATAATTAAAATAACTTTAGTTTTAACATACCATTAGATGGGTTATTATGTTCCCAAAATGAAAAAAACAGGTTGGTAACCAGACATATGTCATAGAGAATAGATAATGAGGTGGAAAACCCTTAAATATGAATTTTTCAATGAATTGCTAACCAATTAGTGATGTTACTATGCGTAAAAAATATATATCCTCCTAAATAAGTTTAAATAAATCCTAAAAATAATCATATCCCATTGTGCACATAATATGGTAAAATCAATCAAAATGAAGAAGTAATATAACACAATAAAATGAATTATGTTATGAGACCTCTTACCACATGTCCGGACTCACTATATACATTCTTCAAAAATTATATAAAAATATAAGGTTATATATTTACATTTGTAATATACACTTCCTCGTTTACTCCCATATAATTAAACAACTTATTTATTTTAAATATTTTATTACACAATTAATCAATTCCTGGTCTAGTGGTCAATAGAATTTTGTTTATATTTGAAAGATTACATTTCTATGATGACAGTTCTCAATGGTTTCATTGTTCTATAATATATATATAATTGTTATTAAATTATTCATAATTTTATAAAACAAATAAAATATTAGAGATAATAATGAAATATCATCATGAATTTTGAAATATATCATCTTTGGGCGCTTTAGATTACACATACACATGAGTAATATTTTTTACATTTCATTACATTGAAAATAATGAAATAAAATAAAATAAAAACACTATCAAATGATTATAATGTTATAAAAAAAATTCATTAAATATATCACCATGATCATCAATGAGAGTTGTTATTTAAAAATTTTGTACATCAATATTTGTAGATGATAATATATATATACACACATGTGAGGATTTTGTTTTTATCAAATGAAATGAAATGATTATATATTATATATTATATTTATTGTATCATAAATATTTAATGAATGTAATAAAAAAAATATACTTAAAATTGATCATAATAAACTATCCAAAAATATAGTGATGATAAAATAAAAATAATAGTTTACAACCCAATATTAAACAGGAACATACGAATGATCTTATTGATTCCCATTTTATATAATATGAAATGGGTATAGGTAATGGAAACCACATAATAACTTCTATGTAGAGTGGTAATACTGATGATATTTTATTTGAATGGTTCACGTATAATTTATGGATGTATAAAAAATAAATATAATGATATAACATTATTTAGAGTTGTACCTACTCTTAAAAATATCATATTAGGCTTTAAAAATAAGAATTATATGTTTTCTTTTTTGAGACACCTTCTAGTAAGATGTGGGTATTGTTTTGGTGTTGTTTTAGGAAGATAATGTTTGATATTTGTGTTGAGTCAAAAGTTCCCTTTTGACTTCTATATCTTGTTTTGGAAATCACAAATGACTTTTTAATCGTACTGACTTTATCAATGGTATTGTACTTCAATCATATCATACTGACCCTGTCAATCGTATCGTACTGACCTTGTCAATCGTATCGTACTGACCTAGTCAATCATATCGTACTGACTCTGTCAAACATATCATACTGATTCTGTAAATCGTATCGTACTAACCTTGTCAATCGTATCGTACTGACTCTATCAATTGTATTGTACTGACTCTGCTTTTCATACTTTCATTACTTGTTTTGGTACTTTCTAAAAAACACTTGTTTCATATTAATCATACTATTTTTCATTATCTTCATATATCTTGTTCTAACCAATACAATGTCGTTGATTTAGTTATAAAATAATCAAAACGTTGTCGTGATTTCTGATTCAATATTACCGTTATAATTACAGGTGTCCATGTCCCTCCGAGTTTTTCGGAGAAATATGACCATTGGAGGCAACATGACTGTTGGAACCCGACGCCTATAAATAGGAGGTCATTTGAAGCTGAAAGGAGAATAATGAAGGACTCGGGAACAACCGTGATACTTCATTTCTATCAAGTTCAAGAGAGAGAAAATGTGACTTATCTCATCTGCTTTGTGCATCCGATCATCGCATCGAGGGCTTTCAAGTGATTGAAAGATAGAGGTGTCGATTACCTACAAAATCGAGGGCTGCTGGGGATAGGCAGACAGACAGTCCGATCATCGTATCGAGGGCTGCCAGGGATAGGCAGACAGACATTCCGATCATCGTATCGAGGGCTTACCAAGGTGTTAGTGAGACAGAACTTTTATCCTTTGTGAAAGGATAACCCTTCTCTTTGGGTCAAAATAATTTTAATACTTTTACTTTTCCGCTGCTGCTTGTATTAGAAAGGAATTTGTATTGTTTCCTTTCTTCTTTACATATTCAATTGTAATTGTTTCAATTACAGTCATTCTATTACATATTGTATTCATTGATTCTATATGCTTTAAGGTAGAACCATTCATCTTTATATTACTCTGATTATTGTGTTCATCTCAAATACAATTTTTTAACTTTACATTAGTATTACATTACTTCATACCATTTATATTCAATACAATTGTGTGTGTTTGTATATGTATTAGTTTAAGACTGTTTAAACTAATCTCTTATGTGTTTAAATACAAAAGTTTTTAAACCTACAATTCACCCCCCCTCTTGTATTGTTCCATCTAATATAAAAATACATCTACACATTCGATCCAACAATGGGTATCAGAGAAGGTTTTCCACTGATTTGTATTACTAGTTTTATTTTTTTCTTACTACACTAACGTGTGGAGTGGAAAGGATTTTTGTATCTTTATATAGAAGGAATGAATATTGGGTCAATAGAAAATTTAAATCCTTCTAGACCACCAATTTTTGATGGGAATGATTGTGAGTACTGGAGTGATCGTATGAAGACTTTTGTGATCAATACTGGTGTAGACAATTTTATTATGCTTAATGGAGGTTAAAAAATTCCTGACAAAGAAGTCAGTACATTCACTAACAAAGAGAAGAAAGAATATCAACTAAATTACAAGGTACACAATACTTTATTATCCTCTATGACCAAGAATATCTACAATCCGATATCTTCATGTGAAGCAACCAACTGTATTTGGAAGAAGATATAAGTCACTCATTTTGGTTCATCCAAGGTTATAGAAACAATAAGAGCAATGCTTTGAGCAGAGTATCATGGATTTGTTTTTATTTATGGAGAGCCGGTATGTAAAGAGCAACAATGGTTTATGACAATTGTCAACAACATAAAATCTATGGGAGAAAAAGGCCTTCATTATGAAGCTCTTGAAGATAAGATTATTGATGTAATGCAGAATGAATGGGAGTCAAAAAGGACAGCTATAGATGAAAATAGAATAGTTTCCCAGATTACTCTTGATGAACTTTTTGGAACTCTTTTACAGCACGAAACAAGAATTAAAAAAGATTCTGACTTCAACAAGAAGAAGAATGGAAATGGAATTGTAGCTTTTACATCTATAGTTAAAACACCTAAAAGGATAACAAGATCCAATGCAAAGAATGTAGTTATTTCTGACTCAAGTGATTGTGATATTTCGGATAATGATTTAGCCAATCTCGCTCAGAGGATGAACAAGATTGTGGGAAAGAATGATTTCAAATATAGATTAAAAAAGAAAGATAGGATGGACAAAAAAGATTCATAGGTAACCTGTTATGAATGTAAGAAAGTAGGGCATATAAGGCCTGCTTTTCCTTTACAAAAGATAAAAGACCAAAAGGATAAACACTATGAAAGAAACAATACAATGTTTTAAAAGACAAAGGTAAAGAAAGTCTTGAAGGAAAATGATATGTGGAGTGCGAGTGGAAGCGATTCCTCAGACGATTCTTTAGAATATGAGTCCTCAAGATGAAGGAATATTGAACTTATAGTCAGACTACCAATTGATGATCATTGTCTCATGGCTAAGGTACATAATGGTGAAGCTATTACAAATATCTCTTTAAATGCAAATTATACTGATAATGGATATTATGAATCTTCAAATGATGAATCATCATAACTAGAAGAAGATACATTACCTTCCTTTGAATAAGTTTCTAGATTTGCTAAATTACTCAAAAATGAAAATTCCAAACTCACGAAGAAACTTGAGAAACCAAATTCCTGAATTTCAGTTTGGACTAAAGATGTGTCAGATCATTCTAAGGATCATGATATAAAAACATATGAATTTGAAAGTATTTTTAAAACCCTTGAGAAAGTCAAATCTGATGAAGATAAACTTTCTAAGGATCTTGAAACTTTGTTTTCAATGAAAAATTTTTTAGAGCCTAACTGTAGTTCAAAATCAAATGTTTTGGAAAATGAAAACATAGTTTTAAAATTAAAGCCATAAATTTTTTCCTTGAGAAAAATTTTGTCAAAATTTACACATGGAAATTTTTTTTTGACAAGATGTATTCTCAAATCCGACCCCTGAGAAAATGTTCTGGTCTTGGTTATACTTATTCCAAACCGGTTTTTAGAAATAACTATTCTGTTCCTAAAAAATTCTCTTTTTTCTCTAAGTGTCAATGTGGAGGAAACTGGAAAATGGATTGTTCTCTTAATAAAACTCAATCTTTAGGATTTCATAAATCTCATTTTGCAAAACAAATGTGGATTCCTAAAATTATTTTATCTAACCCTTCTGGATCCAAAAAAGTTCGGAATCCGAAAAACTAATTGTTTATTTTTTAGGAGAATGAGAAGTGTTCCAATAATAATATTTCATACATGGATAGTGGTTGTTCTTGAAACATGACCAGAAACAAAGATCACTTTGAAAAGGTTATCAAAACAAAAGGTGGAAAAGTTACCTTCAAAGATAATGCTCAAGGAAAGATTGTTGGTATAGGTAATATCGGTTTTCTTGGAAATGTTCTTATTTCAAACGTTTTGTTTGTTAAAGGTCTTAGACAAAACCTCATTAGCATAAGTAAATTATGTGATGAAGGTTACCTTGTGAATTTTAGAAAGGATAAGTGTCTAGTTCACAATTCCAAGGATGAGTTCATTCTATCTGCTCATAGGCAAGAGAATGTTTACACTATTAACTTAAAAGACCTTAGGAGTCAAAACATACACTACTTAAGTGTAATAGAAGACCAATCATGGCTATGGCATAGAAGACTAGGACACTGTAATCTGAGAAACCTTAGTAAACTCTCAAAGAAAATATTTGTGAGGGGACTATCAGATCATAGATATGATTCTTCAAAAGTCTGTGATCTTTGTCAATTTGGAAAGCACCATAAAACTAGCTTTAAATCAATTAATGAAGTTTCAACTTCTAATGCATTACAGCTAGTGCATATGGATCTTTTTGGTCCCACACAAACTAGAAGAATTGGAGGCAAATACTACGTATTTGGTTTAGTTGATGACTTTACTAGATTCACCTGGGTCTATTTTCTAGCAACGAAATCTGAATCCTCCTCTTATTTCAAAAACTTTAGAGCCCAAGTAAAAAATGAGAAAAACCTACCATTGATAACAATCCATAGTGATCATGGTGGTGAATTTCAAAAATCACATTTTGAAACTTTTTGTAGTAAGAAAGGTATTACTCACAATTTCTCAACTCCACGAACTCCTCAACAAAATTGTGTTATTGAAAGAAGAAATCGTATTCTCTAGAAAATGACTAGAACCATGTTGAGTGAATACTCAATTGCTGCGAACTTTTGGGCTGAAGCTGTTAGTACTGCTTGCTATACTATAAATCGTGTTTTAACTAGACCATTTCTTAATAAAACACCTTATGAGTTTTAGACTGGCCGAAAACGTAATGATTCAAAGTTCAAAGTATTTGGGTGAAAAGTATTCATTCTGAATACAAAAGATATTTCTCACAAATTCACACCAAAATCTGATGAAGGAAACTTTCTAGGCTATTATACAACTTCTAAGGATTATATATTTTTCAATAAATACACTTGTACTGTTGAGGAAGCAGTACATGTAAAATTGGACGAAATTGAACCTTTTTTTTTCAACCAACCCAATCCTACATCCTCAGATGTGTTTTCTAAAAAAGTATATCAACCGTTATTAGAAGATCATTCTGATAAGGAAAATGTTCATGATAGTATTTCTGATACATTTACCACAAAATATCTTATACCATATGTTGATGAACAGGTTTTACAAAACCCAAATCAATTGTTTCTGAGGAATCATCCCAGTGATAACGTCATTGGTTATGTAAATCAACCTGTAAGGACTAGAAATTCCATAAGAAATGAAATAGAACATCTTGCTTTTCATTCCCAATTTTAACCTAAAATCCCAAGTGAGGCCTTAGGTGATGAAGATTGTATCAAAAAAATGCAATATGAACTAAATGAATTTGAAAGGAATCAAGTCTGGACTTTAGTTGATAGACCTAAAGAGACAACAGTAATTGGTGTAAAATGGGTTTTCAGAAACAAATGTGATGAAAATGGAATCATTCTAAGAAATAAAGCAAGACTTGTTGCTAAAGGCTTTAATCAACAAGAAGGAATAGACTATATAGAAACATATGCTCCTGTAGCTAGACTTCAATCTATTCGTATTCTATTAGCCTTTGCAACATATTTAAATTTCAAACAATTTCAAATGGATGTAAAATGGGCTTTTCTAAATGGTTTTGTTCAAGAAGAAGTTTTTGTCGAACAACCTCTTGGTTTTCAAGACTTAAAACATCCTGATCATGTTTTCAAACTTACCAAGGCTCTATATGGTCTTAAACAAGCCCCAAGAGCATGGTATGATAGACTTACAGGATTTCTTTTACAAAAGAATTATACAAAAGGTAGAGCAGATCCAACCCTTTTTATAAAAATGGAAAATAAATATGTCTTGATTGTTCAAACCTATGTTGATGACATCATATTTAGATCAACTCCGAAATCTTTAACTGATTCTTTTGATATTTTAATGAAATCTAAGTTTGAAAAGAGTATAATGGGGGAGTTAACATTCTTTTTAGGGTTTCAAATTTTTCAAAAACCAGAAGGAACATATATATCTCAACATAAGTATATAAAATATTTACTCAAAAAGTATGGTTATGACAAGACTAAAAGTATTAGCACTCCAATCGGTACCTCAAATACAATCGATCCTGGCGAAACTGGGAAACTAGTAGATCAAACAATTTTCAGAGGATTGATAGGAAGTTTTCTATACATAACAGCTATTCAACCAGACATAATTTTTTCTTTATTCTTATGTGAAAGATATAAATGTAATAAAAAAGATTCTCATTTAAAATCCATAAAGAGAATCTTTCGATATTTAAAAGGAACTATGGATTTAGGTATTTTTTACTCTTCTGGGAATTATTATGTTTTAAAAAGTTTTTCAGAAGCTGATTTTTGCGGTTGTAGAATATATAAAAAACGTACATCTGGAACATGCCATTTCTTAGGAGATTCTATGGTTTCTTGGTCCTATAAGAAACAACACTCATTAGCACTATCCACTGCTAAAGCTGAATATGTATCAGTTGGAAGTTGCTGTGTCCAAGTGTTGTGGATGCAACACACACTCACTGATTATGGATTGAGTTTCTAAAAAACTAAAATTCATTGTGATAATACTAGTGCCATAGATCTTATTAATAACCCAGCACATCACTCTCGTGCAAAACACATAGATATTAGGCATCACTTTCTTAGGGATCACACACAAAAAGGAGATATTGTTTTACAATTCATCGGAACGCAAGAACATCTTACTGACATTTTTACAAAACCATTACCTTCCGATAGGTTTGAGTTATTAAAACAGAATTTAGGAATGATTACATTAAAATAATCATTCATATCCACTTAATGTTTTACTTTTCTCCTTACATTAAATAACTCCCTTTGAAAGGGGGGGACATTTCTTATCATTTTTTTACTATGTTTCTTTTTCTCTTAGGATCATTAATTATTTACTCTCATGGTATGGGTTTTTGTTTTTCTGTTTATCGTATTGACAGTTTTATCGTATCATTTACTTTTCTGTTTATCGTATTGACAGTTTTGTTTTTATACACCTTTCATTCCATCGTACTATCTGATCATGGTAATGAAATTCTTTTCCATCGTATCAACTGATCATGGTAATGAAATTCTGTTCCATTGTATCAACCGATCAGGGTAATGAATTTCTTTTCCATCGTATCAACCGATCATGGTAATGAATTTCTTTTCCATCGTATCAACTGATCATGGTAATGAATTTCTTTTCCATCATATCAACCGATCATGGTAAAGAATTTCTTTTCCATCGTATAAACCGATCATGGTAATGAATTTCTTTTACATTGTATCAACCGATCATTGTAATGAAATTATTTTCCATCGTATCAACTGATCATGGTAATGAATTTCTATTCCATCGTATCAACCGATCATGGTAATGAATTTCTTTTCCATCGTATCCACCGATCATGGTAATGAATTTTTTTTCCATCGAATCAACCGATCAGGGTAATGAATTTCTTTTCCATCGTATCGACCGATCATGGTAATGAATTTCTTTTCCATCATATTGACCGATCATGGTAACAAGATTCTTTTCCATCATATTTTCAGTTCGTCGTAACGAGATTATTTTCCATTGGCTTGTCAGTTCATGGTAACAAGATTCTTTTCCATCATATTGTCAGTTCATGGTAACGAGATTGTTTTCCATCCGTTTGTTAGTTCATGGTAACAAGATTGTTTTCCATCAGCTTGTCAGTTAATGGTAATAGTATTGTTTTCCATCGTCTTGACAGTTAATGGAAACGACTTTTTTTTCCATCGGTTTGACGATTTTTTTGTGTACGATTGTGTTTTTATGTTTAGCTCTACTATAACCAACAATTACCTTACGCTCTCCGGCAGGTACTTTTATTTTTTATTTTTTTCTTTCATTTTAATCTTAACCATTGATCTTTTTCCCTATAATATTGACTGTATAAGATCAATGGTCATCCCTATATCGCCTATAAATAGCCCCCCCCCCTCCCCAAACACAAATTGGTTTTTTAGGATTTGAGGCGAAGCTCTGCCCTGTAACAGCCCGAGATTTTATGAAAAATATTGTTTTTAATTTCATTAATGTCTTGTGTTGTATGCTACACCAAAAGAAATTTTCACAACATGCATCCTTTACCTGCCTTACATTACACGCAATCACGACCTTCCGCGATACCGTGTGTTGTACGCAATATTGTGTTTCGCTAAACAATGATATGCTATTAAAATATTATTAAAACCAGCCGTTATGAATAGTAATAACCACCTTTTGAAATTTAATAAATTTTATTTTTCAAAATGGACGTCATTTTTGGATTCGTAATATTGAAATTATCCTAGGGTGAAATTTTGGTATTTTTCTGAAAACATTCAATTTATGATGAATAGTGAAACCACTAAAAGGTAGTTAAAAAAACTGAATTTTTCATAAAACATAATTTTACTACTTTTGTGAGTGGAATTTTGAAAATCCGAGAGACACGGTTAATATCAAGAACTAAAATGTGGTTCAATGAGATGAAAATAATTTTTGCTGAATAGTAACTTTTTACTTTTTTTACCACGGTTAAAAGTAAATAGGGTAATTAAGGGTAAAAATGATATTATTATTACCCTAACACATGTCCTAATTCTATTGGACAAGTGTAATTCGACCAAAAACAACCTTAGGAATAAAATATGACCATTTAGACCTACTTGGATTATATTAGGACATTTATTATTAATTTATTTAAAGAAGGGTTAAAATAGTTAAAATCAAAGTTTAATAAGTAAATAATTTTTAATATGGGGTTATAAATAAGATAAATTCGACTATAAATATTAATTAGAAATATAAAAATATTTCCTACATAATGGTATTTTATTTGTAATTTTTATAATTTAAATAATTGAATTTATTTATGACACAATGATGATGCAGTAATTACCATAATAGTGAAAAATTAGAATAATTGATATTTTAAATACCTTAATAAGTATTATTTGAGACTTTTTATGAATTAAACTAATTTTATAGGTTAATATGACATGTTAAGATTGATTTAATTAACTTTGGTCTAAGTAATTATTCTTTTATGAGTTTTTAAAAAATCAACTATTGAATAGTGTCAAAATTGACATAAAATAGTTTTTAAAACAAATATTATATTATTAATTGTTATTTTACTCCTAAAAATATAAGGTTAGGCAAAATGACATAGATAATGTTATATATATTAATAAAACACAACTTGGGGGTCGCATGTATGTATATGGTACGTTTATTAACTATATAATATAAAAATACAAAGTGACATGGTAAATGTCAATCTAATTAACTAAGAGTTAAAACAAAAATATAGGTTTATATAATGACATAAACTTGCCTAAATTCTATTTTATGAGAGGATTTCGAACCATCCCCACCTTATCTTTGAAATAACTAAATTTGGAGCTATTTAAAACCAAACATTACTTTATAATAAAATATTATTTTTTGTTATTCCAAAGGAGCCCCTCTCCTCCCTTATAAAAGGTCACCTCCTCCCCATCTTCCTCACACTAATTTGAGCCTTCAAGCTTGGCCAACCCCTACCAAATTCTGTTCTCCACTTCCCTAGAAACATCCTAGAGGTCCTGGTCTTCTTCAAAGACCGATTTTAGTACCCTAAGAGGGGGACTCAAAGAGGCACTTCAAAGAAGAGGTAATGTCCATTACCGATTCTTTTATCTTTATTTCTTATTCCCCTTATTCTTCATAGGTTGTTTCATTATCAAGTAATAACATAAGTATCACTTATATACTGATATGTTATTATAAGTATGAAACAACCTTGTTTCACCATCTATCCATCCTACGGAAAACGAAATCACCGCCAGTGCGTACGTACGGAATACCGTCTCCACGCCGTGGAGAAATCTATTTTCCACCACCACATTACATGGATGGGTATAATGGTGTAAATAATAACTATATATGATTATTTTAAAGTGATACTGATTCTGAAATAGTATACAGACACCCCAATATAGTCACACGATCATGTGAACGATATCATCGCTCGTGCGTACGTACGGACTACCGTCTCCACAACGTGATGAGATTCATTATCCACTTTAACCATTCAAGAATGATTATAAAGTACATATAATAAGTGATCATGAAATATATTACATAATAATGATACAGGATTTATGTGTATATATATGTATTTCATTTACTTAATTCCATTCAAGTCAATAAGGAAACGAAAACAGCGTTTATGCGTACGTACGGCCTACCGTCTCCATGAACGGTGTATTTCATTCCATTTACTGATTTATTATATATATGTATATTATGAATATATATTGTATATAAATCATTTTTTATATTCTGGAATTAAGTAATCATGATCTATGTAATCATATGAATAATTAGAAGTCAAAACACGGATGACAAATGAAACAATTTTTCCCAAAACGCTCTTTAACATGGAATTTACAAAAGAACGGGTAATATAAAGTAATAAGTGAACCATATATGATATTATAAAAATGAGTATGATTCTGGAATAAGTCAATGACATTATTTAAATCATTATACATGAGGTTCGGACACATACGAAGCAAATCGGACCAACGGTAAGGGAAATATCACAATCTCATTTTTATCCGAGATTGTTTATACTTTAGTATTTTCTGGGGTGTATTTTATCATCCACATCCATGTTTCCTCAATATGTAATATTATTTCCATCCACCTAAAATTTTTTAAATCATGTTTTACCCTTCGGTGAGTTTTTTGTAAAAGATATGAAAGGAATCTTTTTTCATTTTTCGTACGATGTACTTTTTTGACTTTTCTGAAAAAAGTACGAGAAGAATGCTTTCTTTTAACATATAAGACATGAATGGATTTTTAAAATATTATTTCCAAGAATATTCCCTTAGAAGTATTCATTTTTATTTTTAATCAACTTCTTTTAATTATAATTTTATGACATGTTAAGAAATGAAAAGTGTTTTTTGAAGTTGAAAGGATATTTTCCTCAAGAATGGAGTTCATGTGTTTTATCAAAATTATTTTCCATCTAAGATAATAACGGGTTCTTTTTCTATCCCTATTTTTACATTGATTTGATTATGTTGTGATGGAATTATTTTTATGAATTACTTTATCTTATATGAATTGTTTTATGATTTCATGATGTTTACGATTCCCATTTTTTTTACATGGGTTATGCAATGATTTATGATTTAATATTTTGTGGCACACATAAGAATGGTATCATTATGAGATGGGTGGGACCTATATCTCCCTCCAATGCATTGGGTAAAGATTTTATATCTCATGAGATAGACATGGATAGAATGGTAGGTTATACCGGTTCAGTGAAACCGGACTGAAACGAGGTTGACTCAGTTCAGAAATGGACTTTGTCCACTAAGATAGTCTTGGCAATGAGTCTTGACTAATAAGATTTGATTCTATATAATTATGTGTGTATTCCACAAAGTTTCATGTATTATGTTATGATTATTTTGATTTCATTTCACTACTATGATTTATCTCATGTTATGAAATTATGCTCTCTTTTGCAGGTTAAGATTTCCAAAATGTTATGTTCTTATAAATATTATGTGATTTATATTTCTTTTGTTTACCCTTACTGAGCATTTGAGATCACCCTTTTATGTTTTATTTTCCCCAGAATATAAATAAAGGTTTTAGGTAAAATAAAAGAAGATCTTTATGGGAGATGTTGAAGATCTTTCACCACGATTAGAAGATTATATTCCAAGTTTCCAAAGACACTAAACTATTAAGATCCTTGTGTGTCTGTTTTTGTTATGTACTATGTATTCCGCTAAAGTAATGTAATGTCCATGTACATCAAGTTTCGGGTCTCTAAAGTAGGTATTAGAGGAAAGGGTTAGTCAATCTTTGGAAACTAGGATGTAAAAACGTTATTGAGATCCCTAGAGATATTTCTAAGGTATGTCAAGGGATGTATCTAAGGTTAAGTATACGTATAGGCTATAGTCCTAGAATTGTGCTAACGATCATAGAATTTATCCTAAGATGTTAGATATTGAGGGTACTCCCCCTTTACTATGTTGTTTTCTCTATCATGATTTTCGCCTCTCAGAAGATTCTTTTTGTGTTTTAGTTAATGGAGTAAACCAGAAGGAATTCGATTAACATTGAATCCAATGGACAAATTGGTGTCTATGAGCAAAAAAATTGTGTAATTCCTAGAGAGAAAGATATTGTGATTATGTCGAATCAGTCATCGCGATATATGATTAACAAGGTGAAATTTAGTGGTATACCAAATTCATCAAAGAAGAGGAAGATAGACTATTATGGATATTCGCATTTTGAGAAGCATAAAGAAAAGAAGATTGAGATTTCTAAAGAAGGGAAGAAGAACCTTGAGGAATTCCTCAAATGGAGGGACTGATGTTATCTATGCAGAGAAAAGGGTCATAGAGTGACAGACTGTTATGGAGTTCAATGTATTATTTGTGGAGAACATTGGCATTACCCAACTCAATGCCCTGACCTAAAAAGATACTTCTAAATCAAGGAAGGACTTATTCCAGGACAATAATTGAAGTGGATGGATTGAAGTGTTTATGTATTGGTATTCAAGAATAATGTGTTGACGTACTTTTATTGTGTATTAGAATATTTTCGTATTATTGTGGTTTTCAATAATTTTAAGGTACTGGTGACCATGAAAAGTGATTCAAATATTTTGGAAAGCAGATGATATGCGCATAATGAAGGGATAAGGAGAAAATGAAATGTTTGACAGTATTCATGAGCTCATGATTTATATAAGGACTAAGTGATATCATGGTTTGAGTATATAGAATTTTGAGGAATTTGGTATGTGGAAATGTTAACTTTTAACTGCATTCATGTTTTCACTAAAGTCAAATGGGTATTCAAGAGAATACATGATTAAGGCCTTTGAATGTTTGGAATGTGACCAACACGACATATCTTATGATATATGGGGATCAACGATGGTACTAAATCTCTGGTAATCGTTTTCACTATATTATGAGAATGGACTGCAGTATTATGGATAAGCCTAAAGATTAGAATGGATTATGTTGGACATAAGTTAGTATTGTTTAAGGATAGAAGTTTTTTTCGATATTATTGATGGGATGTTATAGTAATATAGTTTTAGAAAAAGGACAACCTGCAGGACGAGCGACAACCCATCGCTTCGGACATGGTCGTAGGAATCGAACCCACAACGGAAGTGCGACTGGCCTTTATCACCTACCACTATCCTACAGGAAGTCCTTGGTTAGTAGAAACTAGTATTATTTTATTAAGCGGTATGATATATGAAGTATAAGTTCATTTTAGGAACCATATATGATTAATATCACTATAGATGGACTTATATTTTTTTGATAACTTTTCTAACCTTTTGTTTGAGACAGATGGAATGACCCATCATTCTATCACATGATCTACTAACACATCACAAATGACAAATTCAACTTCATTTGATTATGAGATGAAGTGTAAATTGTCCAAATAATGACAAACAGTGAGACTATACCAAAATCACGAAAGTATTTCTTCTAATTCCAATTTCATCAACTTTAGGGAAATGATCTTGAAAACCAAAAATATTGTCCTAGTGCTCTTATATCTGATGAATCAGATGGTACTTTAGATCATCACATATTTATGGCTTTGTGATTGCTAGATTTTCCATAGCCATGTTCTCTACCACTCTCCATCAGAACCTGATGGTTAGATTTCTCTTCCATATCCATATTTTCACCTATGTGGATACCCAGTGATTAGTTTATTTTGGTAACCGTAATGTTTCATACATTTGTTTTTAATGATTGGTTTTGGTATTCCTTTTTACAATGTGGGTTTCTATTAAAGAAACTTTCGAATAGTAAACCATTTATAACCCCGACGAATTTCGAGGGAGAAATTCATTTTAAGGGGGGTAGAATGTAACAGCCCGAGATTTCATGAAAAATATTATTTTTATTTTCATTAATGTCTTGTGTTGTACGCTACACCAAAAGAATCTTGAACAACACGCATCCTTGACTTGCCTTTCATTACACGCAAGAGCGACCTTCCGTGATAGCGTGTGTTGTACGTAATACCGAGTTTCTCTAAACAATGATATGCTATTAAAATATTATTAAAACTAGTCATTACTAATAGTAATAACCACTTTTTGAAATTTTATAAATTTTATTTTTCAAAATGGACTTCATTTTTGGATTCGTAATATTGAAATTAGCCTAGGGTGATATTTTGTTATCTTTATGAAACTTTCGATTTTTGATGAATAGTGAAACCACTAAGTGGTAGTTAAGAAAACTGAATTTTTCATAAAACATAATTTTACCGCTTCTCTGAGTGGAATTTTGAAAATCAGAGAGACACGGTTAATATCAAGGACTAAAATGTGGTTCAATGAGATGAAAAAAAGTTTTGGTGAATAGTAACTTTTTACTTTTTTACCACAGTTAAAAGTAAATAGGGTAATTAAGGGTACAAATAATATAATTATTACCCTAACACATGTCCAAAATCTATTTGACAAGTGTAATTCAACGAAAAACAACCTTAGGAATAAAATACGACCATTTAGGCCCACTTGGATTAGATTAGGACATATATTATTAATTTATTTAAAGAAGGGTTAAAATAGTTAAAATCAATGTTTAATAAGTAAATAATTTTTAATATGGGGTTATACATAAGATAAATTCGACTATAAATATTCATTAGAAAGATAAAAAAAGATATCCTACATAATGGTATTTTATTTGTAATTTTTAGACTTTAAATAATTTAATTTATTTATGACACAATGATGATGCAGTAATTACCATAACAGTTACAAATTAGAATAATTGATATTATAAATACATAAATAAGTATAATTTGAGACTTTTTATCAATTAAACTAATTATCTAGGTTAATATGACATGTTAGTATTGATTTAATTAACTTTGGTCGAAGTAATCATTCTGTTATGAGTTTCAAAAAAATCAACTATTGAATAGTGTCAAAATTGACATAAAATAGTTTTTAAATTAAATATTATATTATTAATTTTTATTTTACACCTAAAAATATAGGGTTAGGCCAAATGAATTATATAAGGTTATATATATTAATAAAACACAACTTGGGTGTCGCTTGGATGTATATGGTATGTTTATTAACTATATAATATTAAAATACAAAGTGACATGGTAATGTCAATCTAATTAACTAAGAGTTAAAACTAAAAGATAAAGTTAATATAATGACCTAAATTTGTCTAAATTCTATTGTATGAGAGGATTTAGACCCATACCCACCTTATATTCTAAATAACTCAATTTGGATCTATTTAAAACCGAACATGACTTTATAATAAAATAATAGTTTTAGTTATTCCAAAGGTGCCCCTCTCCTCCCATATAAAAGGGCATCTCCTCCCCCTCTTCCTCACACAACATTGAGCCTTCATGCTCGGACAAACCCTGGAAAATTCTCTTCTCCACATCCCTAGAAACATTATAGAGGTCCTGGTCTTCTTCAAAGACCAATTTTAGTACCCTAAGAGGAGGAATCAAAGAGGAACCTCAAAGAAGAGGTAATGTCCATTACCGATTCTTTTATCATTATTTCTTCTTCCACTTCTTCTTCTTAGGTTGTTTCATTATGAAGTAATAACATCAGTATCAATCATATACTGATATGTTATTATAAGTATGAAACAACCTTATTTAACCATCTATCCATCCTACAGAAAACGAAATCACCGCCAGTGCGTACGTACGGAATACCGTCTCCACGCCGTGGCGAAATCTATTTTCCACCACCACCTTACTTGGATGGGTATAATGGTGTAAATAATAACTATATATGATTATTTTAAAGTGATATTGATTCTGAAATAGTATACAGTCACCCGAAGACAGTCCCACGATCATGAGAATGATATCATCGCTCGTGCGTACGTACGGACTACCGTCTCCACAACGTGATGAGATTCATTCTCCACTTTAACCATTCAAGAATTATTATAAAGTACATATAATAAGTAATAATGAAATATATTACATAATAATGATACGGGATTTATGTGTATATATATGTATTTCTTCTACTTAATTCAATTCAACTCAATAAGGAAACGAAAACAGCGTTCATGCGTACGTACGACCTACCGTCTCCATGAACGGTGTATTTCTTTCCATTTACTAATTTATTATATATATGAATATTATGACTATATATTATATATAAATCATGTTTTATATTCTGGATTAAGTAATCATGATCTATGTAATCATATGAATAATTACAAGTCAAAACACGGACGGCAAATGAAACAATTTTACCCAAAACGCTCTTTAACATAGAATTTACAAAAGAACGGGTAATATAAAGTAATAAGTGAACCATATATGATATCATAAAAATGAGTATGATTCTGGAATAAGTCAATGACATTATTTAAATCATTATACAGGTGGTTCGGACACTTACAAAGCAAATCAGACCTAAGGTAAGGGAAATATCACAATCTCATTTTTATTCGAGATTGTTTATACTTTAGTATTTACTGGGGTGTATTTTATCATCCACATCCATGTTTTCTCAATATGTAATATTATTTCAATCCACCTACAATTTTTTAAATCCAATGTCACCCTTCGGTGAGTTTTTGGTAAAATATATGAAAGAATCTTTTGTCGTTTTTCGTACGAGGTACTTTTTTGACTTTTCCGAAAAAAGTACGAGAAGAATGTTTTCTTTTACCTTATACGACATGAATGGATTTTTAAAACATTATTTCCAAGAAGCTTCCATTATAAGTATTCATTTTTATTTTTAATCGACTTCTTTTAGTTATAATATTATGACATGTTAAGAAATTAAAAGTGTTTTTTGATGTTGAATGGATATTTCCCTCAAGAATGGCGTTCAAGTGTTTTATCAAAATTATTTTCCATCTATGATAATAAAGGGTTCTGTTTATATCCCTATTTTTACATTTATTTGATTATGTTGTGATGGAATTATTTTTAAGAATTCCTTTATCTTATATGAATTTTTTTATGATGTCACGATGTTTAAGATTCCCATTTTTATTACATGGGTTATGCAATGATGTATGATTTAATATTTTATGGCACACATAAGAATGGTATCATTATGAGATTGGTGGGACCTATGTCTCTCTCTAATGCATTGGGTAAAGATTTTATATCTAATGAGATAGACATGGCTGGAATGGTAGGTTATACCTGTTCAGTGAAACAGGACTGAAACAAGGGTGACTCGGTTCAGAAATGGACTTTGTCCACTGAGATAGTCTTGGAAATGAGTCTTGACTAATAATATATGATTCTCTATGATTATTTGTGTATGCCACACAAGTTTCATGTTTTATGTTATGATTATTGAGATTTTATTTCACTACTATGATTTATCCCAGGTTATGAAATTATGCTCTCTCTTGCAGGTTAAGATTTCCAAAATGTTATGTTCTTATGAATATGATGTGATTGATATTTCTTTTGTTTACCCTTACTGAGAATTTGAGCTCACCCTTTTATGTTTTCTTCTCCCCAGGATATAAAGAAAGGTTTTAGGTAAAAAAGGAAAATCTTTATGGGATATGTCGAAGATCTTTCACCACGATTAGAAGATTATATTCCGAGTTTCCAAAGACACTAAACTATTAAGATCCATATGTGTGTGTTTTTGTTATGTACTAAGTATTCCGCTAATGTAATGTAATGTCCATGTACGTCAAGCTTCGGGTCTCTACACTTGGTATCAGAGGAACGGTTTAGTCAACCTTTGGAAACTAGGATGCGAAAACATTAGTGAGATCCCTAGTGATATTTATTAGGTATGTCAATGGATGTCTCTAAGGTTAAGTATATGTATAGGCTATAGTCCTAGAATTGCGCTAACGATCATAGAATTTAACCTAAGATGTTAGATATTGAGGTTACTCCCCCTTTACTATGTTGTTTTCTCTAGCATGATTTTCACCTCTTACAAGATTCTTTTTGTGTTTTAGTTAATGGAGGGAACCAGAAGGAATTCTATTAACATTGAATCCAATGGACAAATTGGTGACTATGAGCAACAAAATTGTGTAATTCCTAGAGTGAAAGATATTGTGATTATGCCGAATCAGTCATCGCGATATATGATTAACAAGGTGAAATTTAGTGGTATACCTAATTCATCAAAGAAGAGGAAGATAGACTATTATGCATGTTTGCATGTTGAGGAGCATAAAGAAAAAAAGATTGAGATTTCTAAAGAAGGGAAGAAGAACCTTGAGGAATACCTCAAATGGAGGTACTGATGTTATCTGTGTGGAGAAAAGGGTCATAGAGTGACAGACTGTTATGGAGTTCAATGTATTATTTGTGGAGAACATGGGCATTACCCAACTCAATGCCCTGACCTAAAATGTTACTTCTAAATCAAGTAAGGACTTATTCCAGGACAATAATTGAAGATGATGGGTTGAAGTGTTTATGTATTGGTATTCAAGAATAATGTTTTTGACGTACTTTTATTGTGTATTAGAATATTTTCATATTATTGTGGTTTTAAATAATTTTAAGGTACCGGTAACCATGAAAAGTGATTCAAATATTTTGGAAAGTAGATGATATGCGCATAATGAAGGGATAAGGAGAAAATGAAATGTTTGACAGTATTCATGAGCTCATGATTGATATAAGGACTAAGTGATATCATGGGTTGAGTATATATAATTTTGAGGATTTTGGTATGTGGAAAGTGTTAACAATTAACTGCATTCATGTTTTCACTAAAGTTCAATGGGTATTCAAGAGAGTACATGACTAAGGCCTTTGAATGTTTGGAATGTGACCAACAAGACATATCTTATGATATATGGGGATCAACGATGGTATTAAATCTTTGGTAATCGTTTTCACTATATTATGAGAATGGACTATAGTATTATGGATAAGCCTAAAGACTAGATTGGATTATGTTGGACATAAGTTAGTATTGTTTAAGGATAGAAGATTTTTTTGATATTATTGAGGGGATTTTATAGTAATATAGTTTTAGAAAAAGGACAACCTGCAGGACGGGCGACAGCCCATCGCGTCGGACAAGGTCGTAGGAATCGAACCCACAACCGAAGTCTGACTGGCCTTTATCGCCTACCACTGGCCTACAGGAAGTCTCTGGTTAGTAGAAACTAGTTTTATATTATTAAGAGGTATGATATATGAAGTATAAGTTCATTTTAGGAACCATATATGATTAATATCACTATAGACGGACTTATATATTTTTTTGATAACTTTTATAACCTTTTGTTTGAGACAGATGGAATGACCCATCATTCTATAACATGATCTGCTAACACATCACGAATGACAAATTCAACTTCATTTCATTAAGAGATGAAGTGGAAATTGTCCAAAGAATGACAAATGGTGAGACTATACCAAAATCACGAAAGTATTTCTTCTAATTCCAATTTCATCAACTTTCGGGAAATGATCTTGAAAACCAAAAATGTTGTCCTAGTGCTCTTATATCTGATGAATCAGATGGTACCTTACATCATCACAAATTTATGGCTTTGTGATTGCTGGCTTTTCCATAGCCATTTCTCTACCACTCTCCATCAGAACATGATGTTTGATTTCTCTTCCATATCTATATTTTCACCTATGTGGAAACCCAGTGATTAGTTTATTTGGGTAACTATTACATTTCATACTTTTGGTTTTAAAGATTGGTTTTGGTATTCCTTTTTACAATGTGGTTTTCTATTGAAGAAACTTTCGAATAGTAAACCATTTATTACCCCGACGAATTTCGAGGGGGAAATTCATTTTCAGGGGGTAGAAGGTAATAGCCCGAGATTTTATGAAAAATATTATTTTTAATTTCATTAATTTCTTGTGTTGTACGCTAAACCAAAAGAAGCTTGCACAACATGCATACTTGACTTGCCTTGCATTACACGGAAGCACGACCGTCTGCGATAGCGTGTGTTGTACGCAATATCGAGTTTCGCTAAACAATGATATGCTATTAAAATATTATTAAAACTAGCCGTTATGAATAGTAATAACCACTTTTTGAAATTTTATAAATTTTATTTTTCAAAATGGACTCCATTTTTGGATTCTTAATATTGAAATTAGCCTAGGGTGATATTTTGGTATTTTTCATAAAACTTTAAATTTTTTATTAATAGTAAAACCACTAAGTGGTAGTTAAAAAAACTGATTTTTTCATAAAACTTAATTTTACCGCTTTTGTGAGTGGAATTTTGAAAATCCGAGAGACACTATTAATATCAAGGACTAAAATGTGGTTCAATGAGATGAAAATAATTTTTGTGAATAGTAACTTTTTACTTTTTTTACCACGGATAAAAGTAAATAGGGTAATTAAGGGTAAAAATGATATTATTAATACCCTAAAACATGTACTAATTATATTGGACAAGTGTAATTCAAAGAAAAACAACCATAAGAATAAAATATGACCATTTAGGGCCACTTGGATTAAATTAGGACATTTATTATTAATTTATTTAAAGAAGGGTTAAAATAGTTAAAATCAAAGTTTAATAAGTAAATAATTTTTAATATTGGGTTATACATAAGATAAATTCAACTATAAATATTCATTTGAAAGATAAAAATATTTCCTACATAATGGTATTTTATTTGTAATTTTTAGACTTTATATAATTTAATTTATTTATGACACAATGATGATGTAGTAATTACCATAACAGTGAAAAATTAGAATAATTGATATTATAAATACCTAAATAAGTATAATTTGAGACTTTTTATGAATTAAACTAATTTTATAGGTTAATATGACATATTAGAATCGAATTTATTAACTTTGGTCGAAGTAATCATTCTGTAATGAGTTTCAAAAAAATCAACTATTGAATAGTGTCAAAATTGACATAAAATAGTTTTTAAAACAAATATTATATTATTAATTGTTATTTTACTCCTAAAAATATAAGGTTCGGCAAAATGACTTATATAAGGTTGTATATATTAATAATAAACAACTTGGGGGTCTCTTGGATGTATATGGTAAGTTTATTATCTATATTATAAAAAAATACAAAGTGAAATGGTAAATGTCAATCTAATTAACTAAGAGTTATAACTAAAATATAAGGTTAATATAATGACCTAAGCTTGTCTAAATTCTATTGGATGAGAGGATTTAGACCCATAACCACATTATCTTAGAAATAACTCAATTTTGAGCAATTTAAAACCGAAATTGTCTTTATTAAAAAATAATATTTTTAGTTATTCCAAAGGTGCCCCTCTCCTCCCTTATAAAAGGGTACCTCCTCCCCCTCTTCCTCACACCACTATGAGCCTTGAAGCTCTGAAAAAACCTGAAAAATTATCTCCTCCACATCCCTAGAAACATATTAGAGGTCATGGTCTTCTTCAAAGTCCAATTTTAGTACCCTAAGAGGAGGACTCAAAGAGGCACTTCAAAGAAGAGGTAATGTCCATTACCGATTCTTTTATCTTTATTTCTTCTTCCACTTCTTATTCTTAGGTTTTTTCATTATGAAGTAATAACATCAGTATCATTAATATACTGATATGTTATTATAAGTATGAAACAACCATATTTCACCATCTATCCATCCTACAGAAAAGGAAATCACCGCGCGTGCGTACGTACGGAATACCGTCTCCACGCCATAGTGAAATCTATTTTCCACCACCACATTACATGGATGCGTATAATGGTGTAAATAATTACTATATATGATTATTTTAATGTGATATTGATTCTGAAATAGTATACATACACTCCAATACATTCCCACGATCATGAGAACTATATCATCGCTCGTGCGTACGTACGGACTACCGTCTCCACGACGTGATGAGATTCATTCTCCACTTTAACCATTCATGAATGATTATAAAGTACATATAATAAGTAATCAAGAAATATATGAAATAATAATGATACTGGATTTATGTGTATATATATGTATTTCATCTACTGAATTCCATTCAACTCAATAAGGAAACGAAAACATCGTTCATGCGTACGTACGACCTACAGTCTCCATGAATGGTGTATTTCATTCCATTTAATGATTTATTATATATATGTATATTCTGAATATATATTATATATAAATCATGTTTTATATTCTGGAATTAAGTAATCATGATCTAAGTAATCATATGAATAATTACAAGTCAAAACACGGACGACAAATGAAACAATTTTACCCAAAATGCTATTTAACATGGAATTTACAAAAGAACGGGTAATATAAAGTAATAAGTGAACCATATATGATATCATAACAATGAGTATGATTCTTGAATAAGTCAATGACATTATTTAAATTATTATACAGGAGGTTCGGACACTTACGAAGCAAATCGGACCTAAGGTAAGGGAAATATCACAATCTCATTTTTATCCGAGATTGTTTATAATATAGTATTTAATGGGGTGTATTTTATCATCCACATCCATGTTTCCTCAATATTTAATATTATCTCCATCCACCTACAATTTTATAAATCCAATTTTACCCTTAGGTGAGTTTTTGGTAAAAGATATGAAAGGAATCATTTGTCGTTTTTCGTACGAGGTACTTTTTTGACTTTTCTGACAAAAGTACGAGAAGAATGTTTTCTTTTAACTTATACGAAATGAATGGATTTTTAAAACATTATTTCCATGAAGATTCCCTTATAAGTATTCATGTTTATTTTTAATCAACTTCTTTTAGTTATAATTTTATGACATGTTAAGAAATGAAAAGTGTTTTTTGAAGTTGAAAGGATATTTCCCTCAAGAATGGAGTTCAAGTGTTTTATCAAAATTATTATCCATCTAAGATAATAAAGGGTTCTATTTATATCCCTATTTTTACATTGATTTGATTATGTTGTGATGGAATTATTTTTATGAATTCCTTTATCTTATATGAATTGTTTTAGGATGTCACGATGTTTAAGATTCCCATTTTTATTACATGGGTTATGCAATGATGTATGATTTAATATTTTGTGGCACACATAATAATGGTATCATTATGAGATGGGTGGGACCTATATCTCCCTCCAATGCATTGGGTATAGATTTTATATCTCATGAGATAGACATAGATGGAATGGTAGGTTATACCGGTTTAGTGAAACGGGACTGAAACGAGGGTGACTCGGTTCAGAAATGGACTTTGTCCACTAAGATAGTCTTGGCAATGAGTATTGACTAATAAGATATGATTCTCTATGATTATGTGTGTATTCCAAAAAGTTTCATGTTTTAAGTTATGATTATTGGGATTTTATTTCACTACTATGATTTGTCCCATGTTATGAAATTATGCTCTCTTTTGCAGGTTATGATTTCCAAAATGTTATCTTCTTATGAATATGATGTGATTGATATTTCTTTTTTTTACCCTTACTGAGCATTTGAGCTCACCCTTTTATGTTTTATTTTCCCCAGGATATAAAGAAAGGTTTTACGTAAAATAAAGGAAGATCTTTATGGGAGATGTTGAAGATCTTTCACTACAATTAGAAGATTATATTTCGAGTTTCCAAAGACACTAAACTATTAAGATCCTTGTGTATCTATTTTTGTTATGTACTAAGTATTCCTCTAATGTAATGTAATGTCCATGTATGTCAATATTCAGGTCTCTACATTCCCCACTAGTTTTAAATCATCGTACGATCTTTCATCGGCACCACCTATATGTCTCGGTCTTCTACTAATACTCCCGTCGAAATGTCTTCAAAGACTTTTACTGAGAAAGAATTTTTCAGAGAAAGGTTAGTTTCTCGGGACTTTTTTGATTCTTATGATTCCACAATAAAAAGAATCATTTTGTTTCATGGTTGGGAACATTTATGTGTTGAAAGACCTGTTTCTCAAGATCCGGTTCTCTTTGATGAAGTTAGTCGGTTCTATAAAACCGTATCTTTCGTCAAAGACATGACTATAAATTTTGTTGTGTATGATAAAAATTTATCTATGACTGTGAAACAAGCGGCTCATTTTATGAATGTCCCAATAGAAGGGGATTCTTTTTGTCCATCTCATAAACTACCATAGGATGTCAGTACGTTTAATAGAGAAAGTGCTGAGAAGTCTTTGTTTGTTATAAATGAAGAGAAGAGAAAAGTGGCTAATCTTTATACGGACAATCGGTTTGTGACTTTATGGATGCAAGGTTTTATTATCCCAAGGAATGGGGATATAGAATATCTTAAAGTTTCTGATATTTTTATGCTTGACTATATTGTGAATATGAGAAAAGTAAATCTCTAATGGGATATGTTTTTAAAACCATTAAGAATGTCAAAACAGGAGGCATTAAGTTCCAAATGATTATGTATCCAGCCATCCTTACAAAGTTTATTCTTGAGAGCATGAAGTTTTTCAACATTCCTTTGAAAGAAAACCTGATAGATCTGAAGCCATCTTGGATTAGTAAGAGTATGATGAAAAAGCTGAATGTTTGTTTTGATCCAAATTCAAAACATTTTATAAGAGATGTAGAAGCTGCATCAGCTCAAAATCAATCGGCACCAATGCCATCCAAAGACATTCCATCTCTTGTTGTTCTTCAGAAGTCTGATCTCCAAACTAGGTTAAATCCAAAGAAGAAGCCTATCTACAGTATGGAGGTCGTAGCCAAATGGAGAAAGGATAAGGAACAGAGAAAGGAAGGTGATCCAAAGTTTGGACTTGATCTAGACGAAGACTTTGCTTAGAGATTAAGGGTTCAAGATACCCTTTATGATGAAAATAAGAAGAAGTTACTTTTGAAAATAAAAGCACATGAATTCGATGCTTCAAATATTTTGAAAGTAGTTGAGGAAGCTATTGCTCAGCTTATCACAGAAGTGCATCAAGAGCCCATCGTACAGAGGCTTCATGAGAAAGAAAACGGAAAACAAATGATGGAAGAGATAGAAGAAGTTGAAGAGGAGGAAGAATATTTTCTCTTACAATTCCTTCAGAGTTCGAAAAAGATTAAGGAGGAATCGGTTCAAAAGAAGAGTGATGTTTTTCAACTAAACCCCTCATGCCGATCAAGCACCTTTTGAAACTTGAGAAAATCTGGATAAAACACCACCTCAAGTAAATCAAGGTGTACAATCTTCTCATACTGAAAAAGATATTGTCCTCAGTGACAAAGTAGAAGAAAGAAAAGAGAAAGAAAAAGCAAAAGGAAAATAACCAATTATTGACTCAAGCCGATCAAATGAATTGCCATTGTACAATGAGGATACTGATTCAGAACATACAATCTCTCTCAAGAAGAGTTATTTTATTGTTCATGTCTTACGAAGGGTTGAAAAGACAATTCCTTACTTTCCCAGGCTGGAAGGGAAAATTGATTTCATCACTAACAATCAGAAAAAGAATATTGGTTTTGTAAGAGAGTTGAGAAAGAATGTTTTGTCAGTTGAAGCCGATCTGAATGTTCTTTCTGAAACCTCGGATGCTCATAAGAAATCTTTCAATAGGATGACCAAGTGGTCATATAAAACAGAAATCTCGATGAATGAACATGAGATAGAAATTGAAGATATAAAGAGGTTATCAAATGATCTTTCTATTGCCTTTAATAAGCTTGACAAAGAAACTGTTGAAAGGCTAAATCAGATAACTCATGGAGCCGATATTCCTTTAGTGAAATAATTGAAAGAGAGAATGAATGCTTTTCAATCTGAATTATCGAAGGTTTCATCTTTCAAGGATTAAATGGTTTTGTTGAAGAAACAAAATTATGTGTTATCCAAAGATAACAAGAATCATCAAGATATAATTGATACCCTTGATGAAGTAATCAAAGTCTAGGAGGAGACTATCAAAAATCAAGATCATATTTTTGCGGACCAACAAGTGCTTCTCAGAACTCAGGGTGATTCAATTTCTGAAGACAAGAATGAAATAAAGAAGGTGAATGATGTTTTTAAAGAGCTCATAAATAAGGAAAAAGAAAGAGAAAAAAAATGATTGTTGTATTTGTGTTCCTTTGGAACATGTCTTTGTTTGTAATATCATTTATGATTCATTTCTTTTGACTTGAAATTCTTCTCTCTAACCCTTTCAGGAAACTGAAAGTGACCCCATTCTTTTTGTAAACCACAAAGGGGGGAATGATTTATTAAGGGGGAGAATGTTTTACAAAGGGAGATTGGTTTAATAAAATTCATCAAAACCAAGGAAAATCTATGAATACAATCCATAGGAAAGTATACACCTAAGGGGGAGTTAGTTTTATTCAAATTCATATTCAGAAGAGTTTCAAATAACTCACAGGGAGATAAGTATTTCGTGTTATATTTACTTAGTGTGTTATACTTTCCAAAAAGGGATAGATTGTTGAGTCAAAAGATCTCTTTTGACTTCTATATCTTGTTTTGGAAATCACAAATGTATTTTTAATGGTAATTAATTTATCAATGGTATTGTACTGACCTTGTCAATCATATCGTACTGACCCTATCAATCGTATCGTACTGACATTGTCAATCGTATCATAATGACCTTGTCAATCGTATCGTAATGACTCTGTCAAACGTATCATACTAATTATGTCAATCGTATCATACTGACCTTGTTAATCATATCGTACTGACTCTGTCAATTGTATCGTACTGACTCTGCTTTTCATACTTTCATTACTTGTTTTGGAACATTTTCAAAAACACTTGTTTCATATTAGTCGTACTATTGTTCATTATTTAATATATCTTGTTCTAACCAATACGATGTCGTTGAGTTAGTTATAAACTAATCAAAATGATGTCATGCTTTCTGTTTCAATATGACCATTACAATGGCAGGTGTCCATGTCCCTCTGTGTTTTTAAGAGAAATATGACCGTTGGAGGCAACATGACCGTTGGAACCCGAGGCCTATAAATAGGAGGGCATTTGAAGCTAAAAGGAGAATGATGAAAGACTAGGTAACAACCGAGATACTCTACTTCTATCATTATCTAGAGAGAGACACTTGGACTTCTCTAATCTGCTTTGTGTGTTCGATCATTGTATTGAGGGCTTTCAAGTGATTGAAAGACAGAGGTGCTGATTACCTACAAAATCGAGGACTGCCTGGGATAGGCAGACGGACTATCCGATCATCGTATCAAGGGCTACTAGGGATAGGAAGACAGATGTTTTGATCATCGTATTGAGGGCATACCAAGGTGTTGGTGAGACAGTCCTTTTATCCTAGGTGAAAGGATAACACTTCTCTTTGGGTCAAAAGAATTGTAATAATTTTACTTTTCCACTGCTGCTTGTATTAGAAAGGAATTTGTATTGTTTCCTTTCTTCTTTACATATTCAATTGTAATTGTTTCAATTACAATCATTCTATTACATATTGTATTGATTGATTCTATACGCTTTAAGTTAGAATCATTCATCTTTATATTACTCTGATTATTGTGTTCATCTCGAATACAATTGTTTTACATTTAATTAGTATTACATTACTTCATACCATTTATATTCAATAAAATTGTGGGTGTTTGTATTTGTATTAGTTTAAGTCTGTTTAAACTAATCTCCTAAGTGTTAAAATACAAAAGTTTTTAAACCTACAATTCACACCCCTCTTGTATTGTTCTATCTAATATAAAAATACATCTACACATTCGATCCAAGAATTAGTGGTTCATGAAGTTTTTGGAATGGAGGAGGGGTGGAGAAAATATATAATCATTGATATGGGATAATTAAAAATTACATAATCTATTAAATTTATAGAAATTAATAATTATATTAAACTGAAAAAAATAGATAAATTTATAATATAGGATGGATTTTAGTATAAATACTCATACAAAAAAAAATTTAGTATTATTTATATGATTTATAATTTTAATGTCTTAGTTTTCAACTCCCATTAATAATTTTAATGATTATCATAATAATAATATTTCAACTCCTAGAAGGTTAATGGAATAATATATAAGTTAATGATATCCATAAATTTGAAATGCTTGATGCTCTCATCCCCATCCCAGTCAACTATCCAAACATAATATTTCTACGAGATTAAAATAATTTAATAAAATATTATTTGACATAAAATACCATAAATTACAATTTCGTGTGTATTTAAATATTTTTTGGTAAAATATATCAACATATTAAAAAAATAGAATATAATATTTATACAAATCCGTAATTAATTATTTTTTTGTAGTAAATTCAATAAAAAATATCATATAAAAACTATTTCTTTTAATGTTTTTATAATAATTTACATGTTATTTGTACTACTGAATAAGCATTGTGTCAAAATTCTATAAGAATTTAGTGTAAACAAAAATTAAATAAACAATTTTCCGAATTTTTTTATTAATCCTAATGATAAATATTTATAAAATTTCATAACCTATGTTTATCTACTTCACCAAAAATTATAGATAGAAAATAAATAATGATACCTTTGGAATTTTCATTTCATTTAAATAAATCAAAAAAAAGTATCAAATACAAATTTTTCAAAAATTAAATTATTTAGATAATATTAATGGGTGATACAAATAATCACATTAAATTAAATATATGAAAATATACTGATGATTTTGTATCCATATTATACAGTATGAACCATTTTATAACCATTTTATCATTACCATGCTGAAAAATTACTTACCAGGGTTATGATAAATTATAAAATAAATAATTTTTGTATATTTAACAAATATGGAAATGGGGATTCAAAATATGGGATCCATTTTATAAAATTTAATCCATATATGTTAAAAATAATATTTAAGATTGTCTAAGAAAATCTGAAGAAAAACATTATTCAAAAAATTACATTTTAATGTATGAAAAAGATTGTATACATAAATTAAGCCTAAATTTGTTTCAAGTATCATTAATTGGAAAATATTTAATTATATAACGATATATTAAATTTTAAAACTTTTCCAAAAAAATAATACATTTTAAATATATTAATGTTAATGATAGTTCTTTTTAAAATAAACATTTATTCACTATCCAATAAAAAATTCATCATTTCAAAAAAATACTAATTTTTCTACAAAAGAAAACATTGATATTATTATATCAAAAATTATTTTGTATTTATAAATTATAAATAAAAATAATCATAAATAATTATTACATTTCCTCACAAAAAATAAGAATTCCGTTTTTGTGAAAACCTATTTTTGAACAACCAAATCAAATAACCAGAAACTGTTTTGGTAATTCCAAATAAATAATAAGAAACTTTTTTTCGTATGACCTTTTTTAATATAATACATAATTTTTCATCTCTTATTCATTCATTTTATTTTAAGATGTATTAAAAATGGTTATTTTTATAAAAAATAGCATTTCATAGTCAATTAATGATTATTTATCATTATCGTATAAATTATCAAACATAGTTTTATTAATATCATATTTTATTAAATTCACCCCTCTTAAT
This sequence comes from Viscum album, assembly GCA_963277665.1. Taxonomy (NCBI): domain Eukaryota; kingdom Viridiplantae; phylum Streptophyta; class Magnoliopsida; order Santalales; family Viscaceae; genus Viscum; species Viscum album. Next base: position 1,427,682,779 of record OY728147.1, on the reverse strand, counting down.
TAAATTTCACCATAATAGCCATTCTATAACCACTTACCTACACAAAAGTCTACATGATTCCTTGAGGCACGTTGGATTTGACTCAGTGATTTGAGTTGGGGTGTTAGAGCCTGCGACACATTAGTGAGAATTATTACATGGTCGTGTACTCTAGAACCTTTTTAATTGGGTTATACATATGGGAAACCATTATATTATCCATAGAACCCTTTTTAACCTAACTATTTCTAGTTATATCTTTTAATATTATACTAAACGTGCTACCATGATTGTTGAACAATTATTATCATAAGGGAATAATTCCATGAATGGAATTCATACATAATATATCATAATCATTGACACTATCATGTTAGTATATTATGATAACATAATATCAGAAATAATAACACTATTTAACTGTAAAATAAAATTCATATATTGAAAAAAACAATAATATATGGAAAATATACATTCTTGATCCACACCATAAGTTCCCATGATTTCTCGAAACTACATGATACTAATAAATATCTTTATCATTTTATATATACTCTTAACAATTTCATTGTAAGGTGATATTGGAACCCACTCACCATTCAACCTAATTTACATGATTTATGTAATAATTATTGTGTTTTTGACATCATAAAGGATCCATGAAAATAATAGTGCATTTTAAAACATATCCAAATGGATACTTTTAACATTTTATAAATAGCCAGTGGAAATAAAATTTATTTTATAAAATATAAAAATTGATATAAATAACATTTAATAAAGAACCCATGTACTAGAAAATGGTTTCCAAAAATATCGAAATTTTATAAAATAGTATCATAAATATAATTTATTGATAAAAAAACATGATCGACAAAAATAATAAAATATATATGAAAAATATTTGGTTATAAATGGAAGATAAATCAATTAGAGATAGATCATTTTGAATATAGAGATGAAAATGAAAACCAAATCATGAAATGTTATTTATTGAATATTTTTTGTACTAATAACTTTTAAAGTCATATTTTGGAATTAATTTTCAAAATGATTTATTTATTTATTGAAAAAATATATAATAATACCTTTGATGCATGTAGATTTAGATAAAAACATGATTCCCCAAAAATAAATATTGAAAATAATTTAAAAAGTAATTTCATGGTAAAAAATGTTCTTTAAGAAATTTTATAGCTATGAAAATGGATGTTGACTTATCATGTCACTTATAATTACCATATATTTCCACAAAAGATCAATAAAATAATATATGATAATGACGTAAAATTTAATTAACTGTTTAATAATCATTTACATATACTTTTCCATCTAAAATCATCAATAATTATTATTATTTTCAAATATTATATATATAAGGACATATAATTTTGATACATTAATATCACATATTTTTAGATGAATATTTCATACATTTCAGAAACATACACCTGAGCACCACAATAGTTTTGAGTATTTGGAGAGTATTACTACTATAATTTTATTTCATGAAGGATAATAAATATCCCCTAAAAAGATCTTCCCACATATTAATACTATTTGGAATACCATACCAATTCCTTTCATTATAATATGGGGAGGAAAAAGATGAAAATGTGAAATCAGATGCCCTATAAGTGTAAACATAATATATAAGAATATATGATCATTTGAAATAATACGATAAGAATCTGTGTAAATAATCATGAAAAAAACAAATAAATATTATACCCAAACTATCATATATCATAAAAATGAGTCGTAGAATAAAACAATTTTATTTCTAAAAACATGACCCCTAAGAGGGTAAAATCTTCATAAATCAATCATCAACAATAAACACATGTCAGAAAAGTGTCACACCATATTAAATATGGAAAAACATTTCATATTCAATTTTTTATTACCAACACCATAAATGTTTTTGATCATAATATATTGCATGATTCATATTGTGTAAAAGGGTGCACCAATATCCCATATTGGATTTAGAATCACATATATCTGGTATTTGATCAATCGCGTTGAATTTTTTATAATTTTATTCTCATGAGATATAATATTTTATGAAATTTATTGGAATCATATATTGGTTCCACCACTCTCATAATGAAAACAATACTTATTTTTGACCTAATATAACAAAAAATTCACCATATTATCACTTAATACCCTATGAAAATAAAATGGGTTGGGTGATCATTTCATTATTTAACCATAGAATAATTATTTAAAAATGGGTTTTACAAAATTCCATCCACATAAATATTAACTATCAATAGAAATTACAAATAAATTATTATTCAATTATATCTACAACAAACAATAAATAACATCAATAGTTTCCATCAACGACATATGCTAATTTTTAATGATCACACAGAATATTTTTTGATGAGAACAGAATTTTCATCTTGATAAGAACTTCATTTAGTCATAAAATATTTCAGATTTTATTTCATTCAAAATAACATTTCAAAGTTAGAAATTATTCATTAAAAATAATTTAATATATTTAATGAGGAAAATATATTTTCAATTTGTAATTTCACTAAAAATTCATAAAATATTTTCAAAATCATTTACATAAAAATAATACTTGAATGATATAAGGTAATATTTAATAATTGTGTGTTTATTATCCTTGAAAACACTAATAATTTTATAATATTCACAGTAGATAATCCGTTCACATTTTGCGTTAAATTAAAAATATCCCTATTCATAAAATGACAAGAATGTTACTTTTAATCAACTTAGTGAAAAGTAAAAAATGGGTATAAATGAATTCTAAAAGTATTTTGAGATTTTGAAAAAAATGTTTAAAATTTTGTTTGGAATACATTGAAATGGAAGAAAAATCATTTTCTTACCAATGAGAGAAATATAATATCATTTTACTAAAATAATATTATGAACACTAGAATACATAAATAGAAATAGATGATAGGAAAAAATATATTCACAATACATAACTAGAGGATAAAAAGATTCATTAATTTCATGTGACATGTATTTTATGATTTTTTTTAATTGAAAGCATTAACAATAACAATCCCAAAAAACAATGAGTGTGTAACATAAAACCATTTACAATCTTGTACCATTTTGATTTATAAGACCTAATAATTAATAAAAAATTTGAAGGGATGAATATTATTAAAATAAGGATATTCATTAAATATAATTTCAAATATTATTATCATACTCATCATTGGATAACATAGTAAAATAATAAGATTTATGTTTGAAATAAGGAAAATTGATACAAAAATCACATACCTCTTTGGAGTCGTTTGAATGGTATGCCCATTAAAAGAGATATCAAAAAATGTATATGTAAATACCAATATTATTCAAGAAATTCATCCAAATAGAGACACATATTTATTTTATAAACTATTGAGATTAAATACGCGGTGAATATGGATTTGTGTCCCATAAGTAAAAATTGGTATGAAAATCCATTACCTTATGTCTCAAATTCCATCATAAACATTCGAACTTATGGTATAATAAATATAAATTTTTGATAAATATATAATATGAAAATAATTATATATATCATTCCACATAATATTTATTTATGAATTCTTATTACCTTTTTATAATCTAATCCCTATTAAAATAAATTCATTGGAATAATAACTACTTTTATTTTTATATGTGTTGAAGTTTAATTTTCAGCACTAATATATTGAATTTGGTTAAAAAATTTATATAATTTTTCCATTATATAAATATCACATATAATTAGTTTATATATATATTTAGAGTGATCCATAATGTTATAGATAGGAAATTAAATACAATATTCATGGAGATTATAGGACCTACTTAGACATTAACACAATTTATATTTTACCAATGACTGGAATCAAGGGAAGGTAAATAAAATTTCAAATTTACATACACATTATATGACGACCATGAATTTTTATTACAACTTAAACATGATTTATTACATAATACTTCACATGATACAACAAAGATGATCGAGAGTTTTAGTGTCTTTGGGGATTAGGATCATTACATAAAAACTTAAAACATGAAATAAAAAATCGTTATCAAAAACATCCATTACATGACCACTACATTCCCTCGTACTTAGCATTGCATGGGATAACATGAGGACATGCATAAGAAATGGGTGTGCTATAAATCCCAGTAAGGGGGTACACATGGAATAACATGAGGAGTAAAATACATGTTAGAGAATAGTAATATCAATATAGCATAAAAGAAACATGAACATAAAGGCATGATAAAGCATGATAATCATAACAAGGAAATGTGGCAACAACACTTATCATGGAATTAGCATGAGCCAAGGCTAATTGCACATGGAGCATGAGTAAACCCTCGTTGAACATGAAGCATGAGTAAAACCTCGTTGCACTTCAATTATCATGAGTAAACACTCATTGCACATGACATATCATGATACTATACTTTACCCAATGCATTGGAGCACTATATGGGCACACCCTTCTTAAAACATTTCATTTCATGAATAAGTGTGCAACATGGATCATAAAACATGGATTCATAAAACATAATAATTTATTCAATGATAAAGGAATGTGGAATTCATACATGAATGTTTATAATCAATAAGTAAATGTGCATAAAGGTGAATACCCTTGATGAAGAAATGGGCATGGTATTCACTATACAATGACATTGGCTTAGAAAATCGGTGCGATTTCGGCAGCGTAACGGCGTGACATAAGAATTCATAAAAATGGTTGATGAGAGAGAATGTGGTTCCTCATCATATTTACGTGTAATGGAAAGTATGGAGGTAATATAGATACATGTACCAACAATTGAAAAGGAATTTAGATTCATGATACAATAGTATTGCTTGAATTTAAAAGAAGAGAGAGAAGTTCCTTTCGGAATTTCGGCATAGTAACGGGTGTACATGGGAGGAATTTAATGAGAGAGAAAGGGGTCTCCAATCATTCAAACAATAAGAGGGAAATATGGGGTATGTGCAAAACCATACCCCAACATTCATAATTGAAATTAAAAGGGCAATGCAACTTAATGAAAATTGACAAAAATGATAAAGGAAGAAAGAACCCTTACTTGGAAGTGTGCTTCCAAAGGCTAGATAGAGTCTTGTAAGGGGCTTATTGGGAGCTTGGGGCACCTTGGGAGGATTCTAGAGAGAGTATGGCATAGGTTGGATGAACTAAAAGGAATTTATTGAAGAGGAAGTGGGATCTTGGTTGGGTTTATATAGGAAAGGTGAGGGAATTCTTTATTATTTAGGGTTGTGTCCCCTTACATTAAATTAATCCAAACCACAAACCATACATTGGTTTCAACCAATGGGTTTTGGAAAATTGAAGAGGAAAACAACATTTTATAAGGACCACGTCCGAACATCTTAAAATAATATGGTTGCTTATGTGGAGGTGAGTCACACTCCCATGGAAATTAATTTAAAAAGGAAAAGTGTTTAATATGTCTTGAGTGGTCCATTAATGCTTGGAAAAGTAAGTCAAACAAACCCAAAATCACATTATTTTAATGATAAAACAGATATTGGCCGAACATAAGGATTATGGTATTTTATTACATCACCATTGGGTTATTATGATGTCATAAAACACATTATATATTTAAACGGTATTTAATTTTTACCCAACAATTTGACTATATCAGAAAATTATGAAAAATTCACCGTTAGATAATTTCGACGTCCTAATTCGATAAATGACATTTATTTTATCTAAAAGAATGTATAAATATGTTAATTTACACTTTTTAAATATAAACCAATATTTATCGAAAATTCACAGGTTTTGACAGAAATGAGTTTCAATCCTTAATAAAAATTTTAATTGCTTTCATAAAATTATAAGATCATTTATATTTCATAAAAATTAATTTAATATTAATAATAATATTTTATTAAAATATTATTTAATTCAAAAATACCTTAATTTAATAAAATTGAATTCTTAATTAAATAGTAACTAAAAACAACATTTTTACATTAAAAACTATTTACAATGTATCGAAAATGAATAGAAATGATATTCATTATTATATACACAAAAATAATGTACACGAACATAGTACTACTTATTTGTTACATAACCCCTTAAAATAGCCGCATAATACCTAAGGGTAAGGTGTGTGATGCTAACAAACTCTTGGGGCGGCTCGGATAACATTGCTCGAGTGGTAATCTCTATCAACATCCACTTTTCCCGTAGATGGTCACATTCGATCTTGACATAATGAAGCTCAACTTGTGCTTGGTCAAGGGAGAAGCCCAATGATGCCACCTCTTTTCCAAGCTCTGAAAAATGGGCTTCATATGGGGCAATTCTACTGGATGAGGCCATCGCTTCTTTTGTCTGAGTAAATAGGATTCATTAAAGCCTTATATTTATACTAATCATGTGATCACTATTCAACGACTATAAAAGTAATGGTCACAACTCTTATCATAAAACCAAAGAAGTTGACATCTTATAAAAACATTTTTTATAAAGAGACATTTAACTGGATCAAGAGAGATTTTCCATTAATGAAACTTTGGGTCATTACAATATTCCCCCCTTAAGAAATTTCACCCTCGAAATTTTCCTTTTCCCACACTAAAACAAATGTGGGTAACTCAACTTCATCATATCCTCTGACTCCCAAGTTGCTTCTTCAAACTTGTGGTTTCTCCACAACACCTTGACGAGGGGGATTGTCTTATTTCGTAGAACTTTTTCTCTACGATCTAAGATCTTCACTAGTTGCTCCTCATATGAAAGATCATCTTCCAATTGTACCACCTCGGAAGAGAGTACATGTGAAGGGTCCGGTATGTACTTCCTTAAGAGGGATAAATGAAAGATATCATGAACCTTGGCCATAGTAGGTGGATGTTCTAGTCAATAGGCCACATCACCAACACGATCAAGAATCTCGAAGGGGCCGATATACCTTGGACATAACTTCCATTTCTTTCTAAACCTCATGACCTTCATCCATGAAGATATGCGTAAAACCACCATGTATCCAACTTTAAACTCAAGGTCTCATTGACGATTATCTGCATAACTCTTCTGTAGACTCTGTGCTGCATTGATATGCTGCTGAATGGTTTTCACCTTCTCCACCATTTCTTTGACCATTTCTCGTCCAAGCAGCTTACATTCACTGACCTCATCCCAAAATGTCGGTGTTCTGCACCTTTTCCCATAAAGGTCTTCATATGGTTCCATTTGGATGCTCGAGTGGAAACTGTTATTATAAGAGAACTCAAACAGAGGAACATGTTGATCTCATCCTCCTTTAAAGTACATTGAGCACGCTCTCAACATATCCTCAAGTGTTTGGATTGTCCGCTCGGATTGTCCATCAGTTTGAGGATTATAGGCCTTACTGAAGTTCAGTTCAGTATTCAGATCATGTTGAAGACTCTTCCAAAACATAGAGGTGAATCTTGGATCTCAGTCAGACACAATAGATAGTGGTACTCCATGCAACCTTACCACATCAATGATATATATCTGTGCCAGTTGATCCAATGAGAAATCCTCCCGAATAGCAATGAAGTGTGCAGTCTTTATAAGACGATCCACAACAACCTAGATTGCATTATTTCCTTTGGATGTCCTTGGAAGTCCAGTGATAAAGTCCATGGTGAAGTTTTCCCATTTCCATTCTGGTATGGGCAATGGTTGCATCATCCCCTTAGACTTCTACCTCTCTGCATTCACTTGCTGACACACCAGGCACTTTGATGTATATTCGGCGATCTCCTTCTTCATATTATCCCACCAAAAGTTTTCTCGGAGATATCGATACATCATTGTGCTCCCTGGGTGAATAGAGAAATTTGAACTATGTGAATCATTTAAGAGTTCCTTCTTTAGATCTGGACTTGATGGAACACATAGACTTTTCCCAAACCGCACAGCCCCTTCTTCATTAACATTAATCTCCAAGGATTTTCCCATTTTTTTAGCATCCACTTTTTCTTGAATTCCCACATAATCCTTTTGAGCATCCTTTAAACTTTCCAAAAGAGATGGTTGAGCAATCATTTGTTAAAGGATTGATGATGTTCCCTTCTTTATGATTCCCACATCCATCTTCATCAAGTCTAAGAATATTGGATCCTTCTCAATTCTCATCATTGATAGAATCGTTGGACCCTTTCTACGTAAGGCATCCGCCACCTTGTTCGCATTCCCAGGGTGGTAATGTATTAAACAGTCATAATCGTCGATGAGCTCTATCCATCTTCTCTGGCACATATTAAGCTCTTTCTGTGTGAATATATTTTTAAGACTCTTGTGGTCTGTATATATCTCACATTTCTCTCCATATAGATAATGTCGCCATATTTTCAAGGCAACGATCACCACCGCCGACTCCAGATCATGCATTGGATAGTTTCCCTCATGCATTTTCAACTGCCTTGAGGCATAGGATATCAATTTATCATTCTGCATCAGCACACATCCTAATCCCTTTTTAGGAGCATCATTGAATACCACAAAGAGCTCCCACTTGTGGGTAAAGTGAGCACGGGTGCAGTGATAAACCTCCTTTTCAACTCCTTGAATATTTCTTCACATTCATCACTCCAAGAAAACTTTACTCCATTCGAGTTAGATTGGTTATAGGGTTGGACAATCGTGATAAATTTCTCACAAATCATCGATAATATCGAGCTAACCCCAAGAAGCTACGGATATTGGTTACCAATGTTGGCCTCTGCCATCCCTCAATTGCATCCATTTTGGAAGGATCCACAGATATCTCATTTCTTGTTATGATATGGCCCATGATTGAGACCTCCTTCAACAAGAACTCACACTTGTTGTACTTTTCATAGAGCTTCTCCTTGCCCAAAGTCTCCAGTATAGTTTCTTCAATTCTCCTCCTGATCCTCCTTGGTTTCTGAGTATATTAGAATATCATCTATAAAGACTACCACAAATTTGTCATGGTAATCTCTAAAACTCTATTCGTTATGTCCATGAATATTTCTGGAGCATTGGTGAGTCTGAAAGGCATTACTATGAATTCATAGTGCTTGTACCTTTTACGGAAAGCAGTCTTGGGGATAACATCCTTCTTCACCCTTAGTTGATAATATCCCGACCGCAAGTCCACCTTGGAGAAGTATTGTGCTCCACACAACTGATCAAACAAGTCATCACTTCGGGGGAGAGGATACTTGTTCTTTATCGTGATTTTGTTATGTTCACAATAATCGATGCAAAGCCACATTGACCCATCCTTCTTCTTGATGAAGAGGACCGGTGCACTCCATGGTGAAGCACTTGGGCGTATAAACCCTTTGTCCAGATTCTCCTGTAGTTATTTCTTCAAATCATCAAGCTCAAAAACAGCCATTCTATATGGAGTCCTGGATATTGGTAATTCTCTAGGTATATGTTCAATTGAGAACTCAACATCTCTTCTAGGAGGAAGACCAGACAGTTCCTCGGGAAACACTTCTGCAAATTCCCTCACAATAGGAATTTTTTAAGGATTGTTTCTTCCTTGTACTCAATCATCTGAGCCAGATATGTGTGCTCATAGCGTAGTAATATCCATGCTCGAGATGATGGAGCTAAATGTGATTTATCTTCCTCCTCACACTTGTAAAGAATCAGGGGTCGATTCTCCATATGGAGTGTGATTTCCCTCTCTGGACAATTTATGTTGGCTCTATATAAGGAAAGCCAATACATGCCAAGAATTGCATAAAATCCCACCAAATGGAGTATGACAAGGTTTTTCAACAAATTAAATCCACATATTATAATAGGGGAGGACTTATATTCATGGGATGTATTGATTTCCCCATTTTCCGTACTCACCGACATCTTTAGATCCATGATTTGTGGTGGTGCTGGGATTTTTCTACTAAACTTTGGAGATATAAAAGAATGCGTAGAACATGAATCAAAAAGTATGTTCGCAATTCATGAATGAATAACTAGAATACATGTCACCACTTCATTGTCGGGGTTCACTTCAGCAGAAGTGATGGCAAAATCTCTTCCTTTCTGTCTTGGAGGTTGTTGGTTGCCTCCGAAAACCCTGGGATTAGGGCACTGATTTACAAAATGACCCTGTTCATTGAATTTGTAGCATTGAACAATGCGTTGATGTTCGAACGGAGCGTTCCTCTCCTCTGTCGCAGTCGCGGGTCCTTCTTGCCGACATTTAATATCTAGGTGCCCTTATCTTCCACACTTAATGCATTTTCTCGTCCCCTTAAGGAAATTTATAGGGTGCTTCATTCCTAACTTTTTGCAAGTGGGGTGTTGGAACTTCTTAGCGCTATTGGATTTATCCATCGGCCCACCAACATTGAAGTCCACTTTAAGATTCTTATCCCCATGATACCCCTGTAATTTATCGATCTCCATTTCGACCTTGAGGGCACATTAGACAATTTCCTCATAGCTGTCGAAGTCACGGATCGCTAATGCTTTCCGAAGCTAGGCTTCATCCCACCAAAGAAGCGGTCAACCTTGCATTCAGGGGTAACGACAAAGCTGGAAGCGTATCGTGCAAGCCTTGTGAAGTTTTCCTTGTACGCTCCAAATGATTCCTCATCTTTTTGCCTGAGGGAAAAGAATTTCTATTTCCATCTTAAGCCGGAGGGTGCACGGAAAAAATTTATCAAAAAACATATTCCAAAATTCCTTCCATTCCAAAGCCTCGATCTCCTCCTCAAGCTTCTTATTTTTGATAAACATCCACCATTGATCAGCTTCACCCTCCATACAAAAAGAATCCAGAAGAACCTTCTCTTGTTCAGAACATTGGAGGATGGAGAATATTTTTTCAATGGAGTTGATCCATTGTTCAGCGATCGTGGGATTGAATGATCTAATAAATGTAGGGGGCCTTTGTCTCATGAAGCTCTCTATAGTGACTTGTTCATTCATAGGTGGGTTTTAACATTCCTCTTGACCCGTGTTTCTATTCAAAACTTGAGTTAGCTGAGAGAGAAGTGTGACAATGTTCGCAATTCCCGCTCCCAGTGGATTTGGCATCTCATTAGTATAGTCATCACACTGATCTTCACAACGGTTGTTATCCTGAGTCCTCCTATTACTGGCCAATAGCTGGAATAAAAGGAAAGTTATATAGAGGGTAATCCAAAGACAAAAGTTGTTGACTCAAAAATAATCATTTATTTCCTTAACTCATGACTCTATAGGCTTCAATCTAGGCTTTTCATGATCTACTTTCTAACATATATTCTTAGGGGCATTTTTTCCGTAATAAGGGTTCATACTAAGATTGTGAATTTATCAAAACATATCCCCTGGGAGTTTCGTAACCAAGAGTGCAGTAAGGGCCGTTGTCGTGCACCAGTTCCCGTTAGAGTCTACATCAAAGCGGTGTTTTCGGGTTTTACCCCTAGGATACATCTGTGCCAGAGCCGCCTCTACCTGCTCGTATCCATACATGGATGCATTTGTTTGATAAACCACTTACTTAGTATTTACCAAAACTTAGGGATGTTTTTATTATACATAGTCTTGTATCTTAGGCATTACTAGGGTTTCCAAATCCCAAAAATAACTAAACATATCCTCTGATACCAACTATGACAACCGTGCTTTTTTATTACAACATAAACATGATTTACTACCTAATACTTCACTTCATACAACAAATAAGATCGAGAGGATTAGTGTCTTTGGGGATTAGGATCATTATATAAAAACATAAAACATGAAATACAACATCTTTATTGAAAACTTTCGTTACATGACCACTACATTCCCTCGTACTTAGCATTGTGTGGGATAACCTGAGGACATGCATAAGAAAAGGGTGAGCTATAAAGCCCAGTAAGGGAGTACACATGGAATAACATGAGGAGTACAATACATGTTAGATAATAGGCATATCAATAGAGCATAAAAGAAACATGAACATAAAGGCATGGTAATGCATGATAATCATAACATGGAAATGTGGCAACAACACTTATCATGGAATTAGCATGAGCCAAGGCTCATTGCACATGGAGCATGAGTAAACCCTCAATGCACATGAAGCATGAGTAAACCCTCATTGAATATTAATTAGCATGAGTCAACACTCTTGGCACATGACGTATCATGATACTATACTTTACCCAATGCATTATAGTTCTATAAGGGTGCACCCTTCTTAAAAATTTCATTTCATGCATAAGTGTGCCACATGGATCATAAAACATGGATTCATAAAACATAATCATTTACTCCACGATAAAGGAATTTAGAATTCATACATGAAACATTATAATCAATAAGTAAACGTGCATAAAGGTGAATACCCTTTATGGAGAAATGTACATGGTATTAACTACACAATGACATTGGCTTAGAAAATCGGTGCGATTTCGGCAGCGTAACGGCGTGACATAAGAATTCATAAAAATGGTTGATGAGAGAGAAAGGGGTTCCTCATCATATTTAAATGTAATGGAAAGTAAGGAGGTCATATATATACATGTCCCAACAATTAAAAAGGAATTTAGATTCATGATACATAATTATTGATTGAATGTAAAAGAAGAGAGAGAAGTTCCTTTCAGAATTTCGGCATAGTAACAGGTGTACATGGGAGGAATTAAATGTGAGAGAAAGGGGTCTCCCATCATTCAAACAATAAGAGGTCAGTATGGGGGAGGTGTGAAACCATACCCTAACATTCATAATTGAAATTAAAAGGGAAATACAACTTAAAGAAAATTGGAAAGAATGAGAAAGGAAGAAAAAACCCTTACTTGGAAATGTTCTTCCAAAGGCTAGAGAGAGGCTTGTGAGAGGCTTCTTGGGAGTGTGGGGAACCTTGGGAGGATTCTAGATAGTGTAGGGCAGAGGTTGGACGAACTCCAAGGGATTTTAGTTAGGAGGAAGTGGGAGCTTGTGTGGGTTTGTATAGGAAATGTGAGGGAATTCATTATTATCTAGGTTTGTGTCCCCTTACATTAAATTAATCAAAACCACAAACAATCCCATGGTTTTTGCACATGGTTTTTGGTAAATGGAAGAGGAAAAAAATATTTTATAAGGCCCATGTCCGAACTTCTTAAAATAATAAGGTTTCTTTTGTGGAGGTGAGTCACACTCCCATGGTAATTAATTTAAAAGGGCAAAGTGTTGAATATGTCTTGAGGGGTCCATTAATGCTTTGAAAAGTAATTCAAACAAACCCAAAATTACATTATTTTAATGATAAAACATATGTTGGACGAACATAAGGATTATGTTATTTTATTACATCACTATTGGGACATTACTATGTCATAAAACACATTATATATTTAAACGGTATTTAATTTTTACACAAACATTTGCTTGTCTCAGAAAATTATGAAAAATTCACCGTTGGATAATTTTGACATCCTGATTCCAGAAATGACATTTATTTTATCAAAAAAAATTCTAAATATATTAATTTTCACTTTTAAAATAAAAACAAACATTTATTGAAATTTCACGGGTTTTGACAGAAGTGGCTTTTAAACCTGAATAAAAATTTTAATTGCACTCATAAAATTATAAAATCATTTATATTTAATAAAAATTAATTTAATATTAATAATAATATTTTATTAAAATATTATTTAATTCAAAAATCCCTTAATTTAATAAAATTGAATTCTTTATTAAATAGTAACTAAAACACAATTTTTTACTTTAAAAACTATTTATAATGTATCAAAAAATCAGTAGAAATTATATTCATTATTATATACAAAAAAATAATGTACATGAACATAGTACTACTTATTTGTTACATAACTCCTTAAAATAGCCGCATAAGACCTAAGGGAAAGGTGTGCGATAGTGACAGACTCTTAGGGAGGCTCGGATAACATCGCTCGAGTGGTAATCTATAACAGCATCCACTATTCCTGTAGATGGTAACATTTGATCTTGATATAATGAAGCTCAGCTTGGGCTTGGACAAGGGCGAAGCCCAAGGATGCAACCTCTTTTCCGAGCTCTGAAAAATGGACTTCGTATGGGGAAATTCTACTGGATGATGCCATCGTTTCTTTTGTCTGAGTAAATTGTATTCGTTAAAGCCTTATATTTATACTAATCATGTGATCACTGTTCAACATCTATAAAAGTAATGGTCACAACTCTTATCATAAAACCAACGAAGATTAAATATTATAAAAACATTTTTTATAAAGAGACATTTAACTGGATTATGAGGAATTTTCCATTAATGAAACTTTGGGTTGTTACACATTATTCTTTAATATTTATCACATATATAAAATAAATTTATCCACATTACCTTCCTTTGAAAGCATTAGTAGCAATCAAATCACATCGCTTCACAAGGCGGTAGTCCAACATACACATGAAAGAATTCATCATATCCCACAACGAATATGAGGTAAGAAGTTATATATGATATAAAAAGAAAAATAGTATAATTATGCCACTAATATTTTATATATTCAAATAATATATCCATATTACAATACACTGAAAATGTAAATTAAAAACACATTACATTGGATCGTTATTTGACTATTTTCTATAGACATGGGCGATATTATTGATTTCTAGTCGATTAGTTGGTATGATGTAATATGTGGTATTATAATTCCATTAGATTACTTATATGATAAATATATTATATATGAAATAAATTAATAATTATATCCATCCATATGAGGTGGTGAGAGAAAATTAATAACATCAGTTCGTGTGGTGGTTATCTACCATACACATGAAAAATAAATTCGTAATCCTTTTTAGGGAAGAAGTGACTAAATTAGGTTATTATATTTAAATAATAACATATTAGTTTATATTATATACTTATTTAATTATTTTAACATATTTGTTAATATATTTTATGGAGTTATATGATAAACCTATTTTTATTTTAATCAAAAAACCAATTTTTAATTTTTTCATTATTCATTATGCACAATAATTAATGTAAAAAACTATGTAAAATTAATTATTATAAATAAATTTATTAATTCCATTATTTCATATTATATCCTCTAAAGAGAAAATTTTTAATTTAAAATAAATCACACAAATGTGATGAAAACGTTATTGTAAATATAAAATTAAGAAAAACTAAATGTTTTTATATCAAAATTATATATTAAACTGATCGAAATGATATAAATTAATTTAAAAGATATATCATATAACTTATTTTATTTTTTATGTAAATTTAAAATTTAATTTATTATCTGAATTCATTGATTTTGATGGAAGTTATTTTATAAAAAATTTAGTATTTTCCACTAGTCTTTGAAAGGCTTCTTATTTTCACAAAATTGACAAATAATCAGACACAGATAATTTTGATAAACTAATATAACAAAATAATTTATTTGTTAAAATAAATTATCAATAATTTAAAAAAACATATTTTAATATTGGTGTGGAAAATGAAAAAAAATACATTTCAGGAAAATATTTTTTATATATGTATTAATTATTATATTTTCTCCAAAAAACTAGAAATACTATTGTAAGATAATATATTGAATATATTATATATATATTTTTCATTAATATGGATTGAAAAAGTGATTTTTTTAGTTTATTGATGTAAAATGTTATTGTGCACAAAAAAATTGTATTTTTAGAAAATTATTTTCATTTTTATTAAATGATTCTTATTTTTAATTCTATTTAATTGGAAATTAAATAATTAATTTTATATAAAAATAAAAAATAAGTATTTTAATAATTTATTAAATCATTTTCAGACACACCATTCCCCTAAATAAAAGATAACTATAATTTTAACTAATATTGTTTTAATAGTATGTGGAATTTCATTTAATCATGTCATTGTGTGTAATTAATGATAAACATAGCGTTGAATGTAGCACAAGACAAATTCAATATTAAATATAACCCAGGATAAAATAATTTATTTTCATGTAATACAATGTATCAAAAAATATTTAATTAATTTTAAAAAATATGTCTCAAATTCTCATGGTCTCACATTCTCCCACTATTAAACTGAATTTCACACTGTAAATTTATAACTATGATACAAAAAAATTGGGTTAATTATTTTTCATATTTTTTTGAAGATCCCATTTTGAATTTTCAAATTGGTGGGTTCACCATAGAACATTATCCATGTGAGTTGTGTTTTTCAATAGAACTTTTTATGTATTCTCTAGAATATCTACAAGTTGTTCCTCATAAGAATAATAATTCTCTAATAGTACTATATTTTAGTTTAATACAAGAAAAGAATCAGGTATGTACGTACTTAATATGGACATATGGAACACATCATGGAATTAAATGTTTTTAGGAAGGATAATCAATCGATAAGACACTATTATGGTAAGATAACCAATTTTAAAAGGACCAATATACCTAGGTCTTATAATTTCAATGTATTGTAAGAACAATTTCATCATCTTGTTGATCATTTTTGATTTTCTACTTCATATCATACTCTATGACATTAAAATTCGTGTTATTTTTATTTAATTTATATTTCTCAAAAATCATCATAAGACACAGAAGTCACCCTTCAGGAAATAATTATTTACAAAAAAAATTGATGGGTGGAACTAGTTATCCAATAACATACAATCAACAAATTAGTTCATTCCATAAGCAGTAAACTCTAAGGATATTCCGAACATTTTTTAAAACATAATTTAATCTAAAATAATGGAATTAATTTTTCTCACATCGGTCCTTGAAAAACATAACCAAATTTTTATTTACCAATAAATCCACACATCAAAAAGTTATATATTATAATAATTTCCAAAAAATCACCTCAAAAACATTTATAATTAATAAATATAATTTTTCATGCATTACATAAACAAGCTCTTATCTTTGCTAAATACATTCTCATTAGAAATCAGGATTCTCCCTCACACAGATATATGATAATATGATGATTATTAATATCAAATGACATATTCTTATTATAGTGTATATGTAGATAGAGATAATTAATCCTAAAAATGACCAGAAATTTTATAAACGGAGGTATAATAATACTTTAATAGTTCTCATTAATAAAAAAATTTAATAAAATTCCACAATATGGAGTGACCCAATTGTTAAGATTCATTTCATTTGTGGTTATTTTATACACATTACCTTCCACTTTTTCCATCATAGGTTGTGCGGCTTATCATACACCATATCCCATAGATTAGATACTTGATTTTACCAATCCCAAACACATTAAATTAGAAACACTAGAGTGTGGGTAGCTCATTCTATTGATATCTCTACTTAATAATTTCATTGAGTTTCTTATTTTCATCACATCTAATTTATTTTTCTTGATAACAAGATTAACACACTTATAACACCCCCTTATTCCATTCATGCATTCACCTAAGTGATTCTTCCCACATTTTTTGGCATTTATGTGGCATAACATTATTTTTATCATGTGATTTAAATGATTTACCATAAAACTAATATAATTTTGTATCCAAATCATTGCAATGTTAGGAATATAAAATTTATATCTCTACCATAATTACTCATCTAATGACTTATTCATACCTTTGAATTATCATATGTAAAATTCCATTCACTGACATGGTCCTAACAAACCAAAGAATTAATCTATTTTTATTTCTATACTGATAATTATATTATAATTCTATATTCATGTCATGTAAAACATGCTTCATATTTATTTTTAGATTTAGTATCCTAGTTTTTTATATTGAGAAATCTCTTCTCCATCATATTCGTATAATACAAGTATATTTCATAATTAAAAATAAACTCTAAAAATCATCCCATTCCATGGATTCAATTACCCTCTCTTGACTCATACCCTTAATATGGTTCCACGATTTATCATCTTATCCTTCCAAAAAATTGATAGGCAAGATGTGCTTTTCAGGATCCAAATATTTTACAATTGAAATTATATTTTTAGTTATACCGATCTATTTCTAAAAGAATTTTTTAACTGTGTATCCATTTAATGTTGGTGGATATTCCTTGATTATAGAATCATCATATTGTTATTAAATCATCTAATTGTTTAAATGTTTAGGATGATTCATAGATTGTTAAATTTTTATGAACATTTAAATGGGATTTTTCTATCCAACTCTATTAATAGTCATTTTCAAAGTAAAAAAATAATTGAATGTTTCATTTAATTTAGCTTTATCATAGATACATTGATTTACAATTATTTACTAAGATAATAAATCATAGTGTGAAAAACAATAATCATACTATAAAATCACATAATCATGAATAATAAGGTATTATATGTCAAAATAATTACAGCTTTTTTTCAATACATGATAAATAAGGCATAACCTCTATAATTATTATTAATTATTTAAATCTGCCATGATAGTTCACAAGAGTTTGGAAGATAAAAAATTATACATTGTGAGTGTAATACTAGTTGTAAGACAAGACACTATGTAATGCAGCAGGTCACAATTCATTCCAACACAATGTTCCCATTTTGGATATTTTACCACTAATTACCTCGATACAAGATCCACATCCATTTGAAGTATCTATATTGGGATGCAATTTCATTTTTACCCCTTTCTAAATCCTTTAGAAAATACTAAGCTATTTTCATATACATATAATTATCCTTAATCTTATACTTAGAGATATTCCATGACATATCAATATACACATCCTTCGGTATATCCTTTGGGATTTCACTAAATTTTTCTCATCCTAATATCAAGTTATTGATTGAACCTTTCCTATGATACCAACTATTATTCCAAAGGTTGTTCATACATAAATTTAAAACTTGTTTATATGCTTATTAAATAAATTACATTAAAACTTGCTTGAGGACCACAATATTTTAATTTATTTATATACTAGATACAAAATCTTATAATTTCATTAATGATCTTCAAAATGCCCTATAATGGTCCACCAATATAGTAATCCTCTTATTTATATGCCACCTTATGAATTATTTAAAACATCTATATAGAAACTTATCAAATGATGAGATTAGATTCTCAGTATGGTTAAACATATGAAATAACAATGTATGATTATACAAATTAGTAAGATAAAAATATGGGTATGTGATCATGATCATAACATAAGAATTTTATGTCAAACTAGTCAAAGGATAAAATGAGTTATAGAATCGAAACATTATCATTTTTGAAAACGTGGATGAGAAGAGTGGCAAGTAAACAAAGATAAATCATAAACCCTAATCTAATTTCCCCAATTTTTTAAATCATAATAAATATTGAAGACCATTTCATTTATCATAATTACCTGCAAATCATTTTTTGGAATTTTTCAATGCTGGTTTAATGAAAACCTGTAACTATACATGTCTTCAAAAATAAAACATAAACATTAAAAATTCATATTTCTGCTCCACCTCCATCATCACCTTGAGCCATGAGCCCCGAAACGTGAATTGAGACATCACGCGCTGACCATGAAAACAGAATCCACTGGATTGCTGCATCACATCGGATCTCGATTAGGCGCGTCTTCATTCCTATCCACATCGAACTCGAGCGCCAACAAGCAACACCGGCGAGAGACATTACTATCACCGTCAGAGAGAAATCCTGATGTTGGAGCACACAACTGACATCGTCACCCAAATCACCACCAGAACAGAACGTAAGCGAACCTTCACCACTATCCCTCAAAAATGAAACCCTTCCCTGACTTAACCAAAATCAATCGAAAACCTCCACGGTAAAACAACAGAACCACCAAAATTAGAACTCATTTATCACAATTAATTACCAAGGAAATCAATCTACTGTATCATAACTTATTGCATGTTTCCCATTATGGATCAGGATGATCTTAGTTACCACAGTGGTTCAGGACTCACATATTTCCAGGAATGTAGAAATCCAAAATGTGTTATATAAAATCGTAAAACAATCATCATATCATTACACAATAACCAGTGTAATGAAAATAGGATTCATAATCATTTTATAAATTCAAAATTTTATATCTCATGAATAAATGTGTTTCAGCTACATTTCATTAAACTTTTTATTTACCATCTAGTGAAATAATAAGGATTATATTATTGAATATTATCCACAATAAATCATAAGTGACATGAATGGTTATCATCTAATATGGAAAATTAATTTGAATGATATTGTGGACTATTTTTATAGAAACATAAACATTCCACTATGAAAAACACTTTTTAATATATAATATATTTTCTAAATATCTTTTTTATATTATACTGTAAAAATAATAACGTAATTTTTAAAATAATTTTAAACTATTATTGAGATAAATTCCATTTCCAATATGAGAATATATAAAAATTCTTAATATATTTTAAAAAATATTCTATATTAAAATAATAATTAAAACATTTCATAGATTCATGAAAACATTGTGTAGTTATTATGGTTGAAAATTTTGTTCATTCCATTAACATAATGAAAATATTTCCTTAACATTATTAGTAAAAATTCAATCACCTAATTAAGATAACTTCAATAAAATCTCTTTTAATTTGATATATAAATGTAAATGAACGATAAAATGTTCTTCAAAAATAAAAAGCTATATTTCAAAATACAACTTTAAAATTGTTTTTTTAAACATGGATATGGAAGAAAATCATCTTATATTTATGATAGTAATAAGGTCATATGTTCTCAACAAAATTCTATTGAAATATTGAGTATTCGAAGAGAGGAACATGAATGGAAAAATTTTATTTTTATTACATAACCATACAAGAATAATAGTCTGTATTTTTTTGGGATATGGATCATTATAAATCATCCTCGGAAGAAAAAAAAATAAATAATCTTAATAATGTATGATGTTCTAACATCAAACATTTTCCACATTAATATGTTCTAAATCATATGAAAAACATAAAAATTAACATAAAATGGAACAAGAAGTATAATGACAATACATATATTAATGACAAATTTCAAATAGGTAGTATATACAACTCATAAAATAATATAGGTGAATAAAATAACATATTTTCAAAAGAATGAACATTGAGATAGAAATATGGTTCTACTTTCCAAACATGTAGAGTGAAAAAACCATGAAATGGGTATTATTTATTAAATATATAAATCACCCTAATTTTCTTAAGAGAAAACATAAATTACATTAATGGGTTGTATATATATTAAAGGTAATAAATAGGTGGTTAAAACAGAACATATCTCACCAAAGTGAAAAATGATATGAAAATCCCTATCCTTATGTATCGACTTCCATCACATATGTTTGATCCTATTGTATAATAAATATACTATTCATATTAAAAAATTAAAGAAGCATGATAATATTATTATATTATACCATATATGATTTATTTACGACCTAATATTATCCGTTTATAATCAATTATGTATTAAATTCATGTTGATATCAGTATCTCAATTTCTTTTTGTGTATGTTTTGATTTGTTATATTTAGTCATCCTACTTTGATCATAGTTCCATATTTTCCAGAATTTTAATTGTGGAACTAATATCATATATATTAAATATATATATATTTATATTTTTCCATAGAAATCTAGAGAGAATATTAAATATACTTTTTCATGGAGACAATTGGCTATAACTATGATTGAACATTGTTTCTATTTTCTCAATGAATAGAATAAAATTTGGAGAATATTAATTAAAAAATTTATATTAATTTGGATATAAAATATATCACATATAATCCTTAAATTCAACCATATTACATTCTATGAAAAGATTTTGTATAAAATCAATCATATCACTTCATTAGGAGGTAGTCTTTCACACACATGAATGCAATTATCTTATTTATCACAAAATGAATTATGAGAATATATAAGTAAAATCATTATATGATAAGTATACTTATTTTAAAAATATTATATATATTTATTCTATATATTATTTTTAAAATTCCAATAAAAAAGAAAAAACACATTATATCGCATAAGGAAGAGGTAGTCCACCGTACAGACGTGTGACATAGTTTTTTTTCAATGGGTTTAGTTAGAAGAAGGTGGATGTGTAATTATAATTATATATGTATAATAACATAATAAATATAATATATATAAATAAAATAGATTATTTAATCCAACACTGAGTGGTGGTGATGGAAACTGAATAACATTTGTTCATAAGGTGGCAGTCCACTGTACACACATTTAATGATTTCATTTCTCATATTATTTTAGAAAATTTAGATATCCATTATTAAATTCACATAATAAAATATCAGCATATTTTATATTATTGGGATAATATTTAAGCATATATGAAAAAATTATATGTTTTTAAAAGAAGAAAAACAAAAATCTATAGAAAACATTACCTCTTCTTCAGCCAACATCCTTAGGACCAACCAAAATCCATCCTATATTCTATAGTAGATCTATCCAATTACTATAAGACATGGGGAGTAAAATAAAGAAGTAATTTCTAATGTCTTGGTTGATCTAATTTTATTTTTATGTTTCAAGAGGAGAAGGGAGAAGGTGGCCTATTTCATGTGAGTTGAGTGGAACAATAATAATTTTTAGAATGAAAAATGGATGCCCCTGTTTTTTGTATTGAAAAAAGGATAACAATACACTATTATATAGAGTTAAATATTATAAGGAAAATCTATATACATATAATAAATTTGATGAATGGTTTTTCTACAATTTATTCTTTTCATTTTAATTTTACCCATTTAATAAACCTATTTTTCACCTTATACGTAATAATTTAATTTTACTAATTTTACTATTTGTAATTTTAATTATAGAAAATAACTATGTTTAACATATTATATAATATAATTATTATGATTTTAAATAAAAATAATAATGTTTTAAAATGTACATTTACAAAATTGGAATATTTTAATTTAAATTAATCACCCAGGAAAAATGAAAAAGTAGTTTTCCAAAGACAAAATTTTAAAAGTTAAAAACGTTTCTATATAAAAATTATATATGAAAAATATTAAAATAGTCTAAATATAATTAAAATATATTATATAACTGAATTAATTAAAATTTTATAATAATATGAAAATTAAATGTAGCTTGTAAATTCATATAATGAGGATGGATTTTGATGAAGAACAACTATTTTTTTCAAACATCACTAAAAATTTATGATTTCAAAAAATTATAATAAATTCAGTTAAATATAATTAGAAAATATAAATTTTTAAAAAATATTACATTTTCTAAAATAAATTTTAAAAAATGAGCTAAATAATATGTTCTTGTATGTGTGAAAAATGTGGCAATGTTATTTTTTTAAAAAAGAAATTTTTAAGCCTAAAATTGGATTCATTATTTTCTCTTGAGTAGAAAAAAGATTAATATTTCTAAATATTATATTCAATATATATTATATACATTTAACTAAAATATTTCACGATAATTTATGTGCTAATTTTTTTGAGGTAAATCCATTTGTTCACAGGAAAATATAATTTTTATAAAATGAATTTGTTTTTTAAGAATTTTTATTATCATCAATAATATTTAATTGGTCATCGTGGAATTCATTTAATTTACATTTATAAACCATACATATTTAATATTTTCTAAATGATATTAATACATGATGTTCCAATGTATAATCGAGAATTATAATGGTATATAATAATATTGTAATAGCATGTCACACTTCGTTTAAACACATTTTTATGTGTAATCGAAACTAAACTCAATATTACATCTACCAGAATAATGTATAATAGTTTCATTTTATTCAATATAAAATTACAGTTGTGTTTAAAAAATTATCAAAATATTTGAATGTATTTGAGGAAAAATATATTTGACAATGACTGTAGGTGATACAAAATTATCACAATCTATTTTCAACTATAGGTGTTATTAATCAAGACTATTCGAAAGAAGGTTCATAAAATTAGTTTCCATAATACATATTTATCCATATATATTCATTAAAAACCCATTATATGTTATGTAATTGTAGTTTTACAATAATCTATAATGGTATAATTTTATCACATGGGACTTTTGGTCTTCTGTTGTTGAGGTGACCTCAGTGTTAAACTAATTTATGGTTATTTATCAATATCGATGGGTTTCCTTTAATGATAACTACTTATTGGGTATTAAATATAGAACCATATTCATGATATATATATATTAGTTAAATATTATATAAATAATTATTAATTATAAAATAAAAAAATCCATTATTTTGGTACCGTAAAATACACTACAACATTTCAAGGTGGCAGGGGTCCACACATTCTCATTGATGTGGATTTCATTTTCCAAAAAATATGAAAAATTTAAAATTTTTCTTTTATTTAATAATATATATTAGTTCCTAAATATACTATTGTAAACATAATGTAGTATATATTATAATTGAAAATATAAAAACACTTGTTTCCTAATAGGATGACAACCTACAAAACAAAATTAATGAAAATAAATATGTAGGGATTTACTAGTTCTCATATCAAAACCACATAACTCACCTCCATGACGAATGTTAATATCCATTTTGAACCAAGGATTCCACATTAGTTGCTCTAATGAATAATTAAACATTGGAACACATCCATATAAACAAATTATTTTCTTAATTGATAAATAATACATAAATATTTAATGTAAACTAATGATTATGTATAGGGTGATTGATTAAAATATTGTAGGTAACCCCCATCATTGGTCCTAAAATCAGCTATCATAACATGTTCATGCAATATGTGATATGTCTAGACTTGAAAAATTAAGATTACTTGAATTGGTGTAAATAATAAAATTAAATATTAAAATTTATAAATTAAACAGAAACTATCAACCATGAGTTCTACCTAGATGTACATAGTAAAACTAACATTATATATCCAAAAATATTAAAATTTTCAATCATGGCTGACACAACAACTATATCATGTGTGATTTTATGATCATAAAGAACACTAGTCCCCAAAAAAAGGACATGCATGGTTTTAAGAACCTTGGATATAATTCATAGTATCTAAATAATGATGAATATCTTCAGATATCAATGACACTTCGGGGATGATCATAACTGGATGTGGGGACATCATTTCAATTTAGGGAGGATATTACAATGTCCAAGAAGTCATGAATAACCTACTAGGTGATAATGAACTATTCGTTTATCTTCATGATTCTAGACCAGGAGAAAAAAAATAATCCATACCAAAGAGTGAGATAGAATACATTATCCATTGACCCTAGGTCATAAGATATACAAAACTAGGGTTTTTACAATTATCTATATCATCCATTATCTAACTAGACTGTGCCCAAAGAAACAATCCATTATATAAGAGAGAAAAAATAATAGGGCTTAATCATTATCCACTAATATCTCACATTTCGTCTTTATTATCACATCATAAAAAATAAAAAACTAAACCTTTCAATCCCAAAAGGCAGATCACCATGTTCAGTCAACTCCCAGACACAACAACTTGATCGATTGAGACTAGTATTGACCACATCGAAAGAAGAAAATAACAGGGTACCCTATATGGTCCCCAAAAACACTTATTCGTTTGGAAAACCTATAAGGGGATTTCCTCTAAAAATCAAATCTCATAAAAATTCCTTAAAAACCCACAACCACTCACCCACTGATTTTGAAATTATTACTATGTCTAGAAGGGAAACATCAACCAACATGTCTCTTAAAATTGAATCGTCAACAACCACCTCACCATGACGGTAATTCTTATCCAAAACCACACCTAAAATGCCACCCCTCATGAAACAAAATTACCATATGGGAAATCCTAAAATACCTCCCAACATCCCGTGATGACATTCGAACCCTAAGGATCTTACAATTAAAAGCCTCATCCAACCAAATATTCACAATAACATCTATTATACACTCAATTATAATGTATTTGTGTTTTTATCATGGCATATAATCCTCAACACACATTTTTCCCATGTATGAAATAATTGGAGCACTATTAAATCCCACGGAGAAACCATTATAAATAACATTATCTTTCATGAATTTAAATACATATACAATTATCCAATGCATTTAATAGGTAATCCATGCTCAGACACTATATAATATATATCAAGATAACTCTTTAGCATTAATAATATTGATGTTTTACAGTTCCAAGCATCAATACCACTCTTCTCATGATTCTGATTCCCTATATTGTGGGAGTCTAATCTTCTAAGATAATGAAATTCATCAGCCATGAGAGTAGTGGATCAAGGCCATAGAGAACCCGAATCTCTCACAATTTTAGAGAGAGATGGTCTCCCATCTCTACTCCAGTTTTTTTTTGGAATTTATGTTACCAGTTTCAATCAAATTCAATAGAATCTAATCACTCACTCACTTTTTTTGGAACCTCATTTTGTGAAACTTCATATGATCTATACTAATCACAAGATAAATTATAATCACAACCTCAATCATTAGTAGTAATCCTGAAATTACCTTGGGTAATGTTTATGTGATATGACATATAATAGAAAGATTTATCAATTTTCACATCACTTTATTAACACAAAAATTATTTCACTGAAATTGTGATGTGAACATACATAGAGGGCAATGGAAATTCAATTTACGATATTCCCAAAAATCATACTCTAAAATGAATGTGTAGTGTCCGACCTCATTGGAAGCTAAAAGTAGTCATCTTATATAGAAATTGATACATTATCTATAAATGGATTACTATTTTCCTTTCTTTAATGAAATCAATGTTTTGCCTATATATCACTCCAAATATTCTAAAATTAACGTATACACTCATATCATAAATATTCACATTACATATTTTAATACCATTAAAGAACATCTCCTTGAAATTCTAAGATGTGACCTCCCTACTAGACTCTCAAGTATATGAAATAAATAATTTTCCAATTTATTAGAAATAAAATAGTGTACTTGACTTGAGTTATCCAAAATAGACAATAAGGTAGATTATACTATGAATGAACCTAACAATCATTTTACTAAAAATTCATTTTTTATGGGGAAAAATAACTAATATATGGATACCATAAAAATTCACCATGATATTAATATTCTAATATTTCAGTAGTTATTATTTCCCTATATGAATTCGATTATCCCTATGAACTGTACACCCAACCATACAACAATCAATGATGAAAATATTAAAAACAAATACAAGTTGATTCCCTAGGTCCTCCTATAAATCACTGCGTATTTCAAGAACATATCATAATACTATTTTAGGGAACATTTTTTAGAAATAATTATTTATAATCATTCAACCTACAAAAAGGTTATTCTATGGTGTTCTATGACAATTTTATGAAAGATAACATAATATTAGATGTGAGGGAAAAATTATAAAATGGATATTATGATGGTTAATGTGATTCATATTTCCCTGAAATACCAATGATGTTTTACAATTTTGAGATCCCATAGATATTTTATCATTATATAGGTATATCAACATGAGACATTTCTAGTTATGTATGATTTCGAGATTAAACACACCCCAGTATGATCTTCTATGACATGGGGGATTCATTTACCATAGAAAATAATTATGAGTAATATGATGACCTATATAAATAAATTTAATTAATCTACATTCAAAATACCTAACCATGGATGTCACATCTATCAAATACTATCTTGGGTGGACCCGAATCATCACACAGTTCATCTCACAACAATGCCTCAAGATCCCATTTCAATATTCTGGTAGCCGATGACTAGTGTTGGGATGCAAGAAGGACATAGTGGGGAGAATAATATCTCATGGAATAGTGGAATAACAATGGAAATAAATTTAACATATAATCAAAAATAAAAACCAGAGTGGGAATAAATAAACAAATAACTAAAGAAGACAATAATGAATTTAATGTAGCATAAATAACAAATAAAACATGTGAAAATTGGATTCCAAACAGGATGACCCTGTAGAATATAAAAATAAAGAAAATTATTATATAAGGATTTAATTATACTATGATGTAAACCACATACCGGGTCTCCCGGACTATAGATCATATACATCTTGATATAAGTATTTCACATGATTATATTTGAGGAATCATTAAATTTTTGAACTCCACCAAATAAATCTTTTGATATTCTAAAATAAAAAGAATACCTAAGGATTTCATGTAAACTGATTTTCATGTATAGGGGTTTAGATGTATATATTAGTATGAAAACCCTTTCAATAGTCATAAAACAAGTAGTCATTACTTGAGAATGAAATATGTGATATTCCTATCCATGACAAATGATGAGTAATTGAATAAATTAAAAAAATTGATATTAAATAAAAAATGGCTAAATAAAAGGAAAACGATCAACCATGGGTTCTAGAATGAGTGAACATTTATATATAAAAAAATAGTGTAATTTCCAAACAGCGTTGACACAAAATAAATATCAAGTCTGTTTATTTGATAATGATGGAATACCAAAGGCCAATAAATGGAAACACAAGAATATCATACCCTTGGATAAAATCCATTATCTTCAAAAAATAATAATAATATATTTATATTCTATAAATCTACTCAGATGATATGAAATAGAAGTAGAGACTCACTATCAATTGAGAGATGATACTTTTGTATCCCATATGTCGTATAAAACATATTGTTTGATAATGGCATATTTGTGTATCTCCATGATTGCATACAAGATTGAAAACCATAATCTATTCCAAAGAATGAAACAAAATACATGGTCCATTATCCATTATTCATATGATATTCTGATCATGGGTGGATACAGTTATCCCGATCATACCTAATCTCACTAGGATTTACCCAAAACAACATTCCATTTCACAAGAGAAAAAAACTGATCATAAGGCCTACTATTGATTAATTAATATCACAAGGGACTCCGCTATTGTACTATCATAATAAAGAATAAACTCAAGTATCACATACTAAAGGTTTAAACACTAGCTTTAGTTAACTCTAAGGCCCAACCACTATAGCTACTGGGAAAAACATTGACCATATCCTCGGTCAATAAGAATGAGGAACCCAAAAGTGTACCCAAAAACTCATATTCTGTTTTAAACCATTCAAGGAGATACAATCTAAAAACCAAACATCGGGACAAGACTAAAAAATGTATCCATTTCTAGTCCCGCATATCATAGCCTAATGATCACCATTCCCTAAAGAGAATCATCAAACAACATGTTTCCTAGAATGGAAACATCAACCTCCACCTATTCCATAAGGTAATACTAACCGAGAACCACACCTACACTTCCATACATCAATAATTTTTTTCCAAAAGGTAAATCATATAATAGATCTCTCAGACCTGTCTCAAATCACAAAAAATTGCACCCTCCAATAAAAAACATCCACTAATATCATCCCAAACATAAGGATCTTATTGGTCCAAGGATTACAAGATGAAATTAAATCCTTATGTATCAAAACTAATAGAGATCATCCAAGGGGTAAAATGATAATTCATCCTAGAATCATTTTTGTTATTCTTATGATCGTTGATTTAAGGTGATCAACATGATTACACCGTCACATGGGTCTGACAAATGAAAACCCAACCCCAAGGATTATTATATAACAACTACATTGATTGAATACTCAACTAAATTCTAATGGACCAAAACACAATCTCCACATCCATTAAATGCAAAAACAATCACACCATTTTTTTCTATGTAAAAAAAATTATTATAAAAGAATACGAAAAAACAATATTATTACTATGGGAAAAATTGATGCCCAAAAATTCATTCTAGAAAATTTACACAACATGTACATCAATGAATATGTTGTTTACCCTTTTTTATTCACACAGACATGTAATTATATAAGGATAGAGAGAACATGGGTACTGCTTGTGTACTAGTAATGGGGTAGGTAGTACATGGGTTCATGTTCTGTACTAATATGGGTCCATGTACTACTACCATAGGGTGTCGTTCCCTGTACGTGGCCACATAGACATGAACACTTCACATCGTGTAACTAGTGTACACAACATGGACTACCCATAACACCCACAACTCATGTAATCAACCGAATGAATGGGTACAGTGAAAATTACATAAAAATGGTGAATGCATATAAATGCATCATGTTCAAACTTTTGGAAGAACCCATGGAATGGGTTCATAAAACCACTAACACTATTATTGGGATTTCTAGATTTCAAACCCATTAGAACCTCTCAAAATCTAGGATTTGAACAGAAACACATCAGATGGGCCATATAGTGTCCCCAAAAACTAATAGAAAGTGTAAAATATTAAATACCTAGTATATTCTTATTTATGGAAAATCATTAAAATGTTACAACCTCAGTTTGGAAACTACTAAAACATTGATTCGAGATCCATGCCATGAAACAACAAAGACCCATTCTGTATCATCAACAGCTCCTTAACACGATCCCATCTCTTTCCGCATTACTGTACCCTCCCTCTACTACCTCATTAGATAATTCCAAGGAGATGTACCCTTGATTATGCGAATGATGATATGGAATGAAGAGGAGTAAACTAAAGAGGAAAAATAGATGAATAACAAAAAATTAAATTAAGAAAATAGATAAGAGGGTTTGTGACTATCCCAAACTATTCAAATAATGTTATGACTCACCTATAAAAACCACCATTCTTTACTTAAATAAAAATTTGGAAATCTAATCCAACATTCTAAAAAGAATATATTAATAAATAATATGCATGAATAAATATTATTTAATTAAATAAATTTTGTAAATATTAAATATTTTACAAAAATTTTAACATATTGAATTTCCACCAAACTGATATACTTTGGTAAAAAACATATTCTGGTATCGACTATGTTGTCAAAAAATGTTTTGTAGGATCTCATTGAAGGATAAATTACAATTTATCCATTTCTCCATCACCCATGTGAAAAAATTGAATTTCATCTTTATTTATTAATCTGCGATTACATGGTTCATGATGGTATCTTATACATAAATGCTTACATCCCTTGAGATGCCTTAGAGTAGTTCTAGCAACCAAGCATACCCACGAACACCATCACATACAACACATCCACAATTTTCCACTAGCTAGTATCGTAGTTCCAAAAACACTCCCAACATTAGATAAATTCTACCATATTTTATCTGATTCTCCCTATAATTTGAGTATCATTATCATATCCCCTCAACCAAACAAAAAAATCGATGTACCACACTTTGTGAATAATGATTGAAATAGATAGATGACGCCAATCCACTCAAAAAAAAGCACCAAAACATAAAAAACTAACACATGCATCCTATTCAATAGTAAAGACATCCCAAAGCTCATAAAACCACATAATATAGGAATAAATACCATGAAAACCTATGGTGAACTACCCACCATTAGGTTTTCATTACATTTATCCTTGAGAACCTACCACATGAACCAAGTAGAACACTACCAAACCAGCATGAACACTCCCATAGACAATAATTATTTCTCCTAATACCCCATGTAATCAAAACACTTCTCATTAATTTTTGATTATATTATTAACCACTCACATAAACACATAATAAAGTTAACCATGAGATAAAGATCACATATTAATGGACCTAAAAACCCAAACCATGTTTTACATTTAGGCCTACCCTAATAAACATTAGAACATATGGAACTCCTTTTTAAAACAAGGTATCAACTTCATGAAAAAATCCACCCCATGACCACCAACCACTTGGGTGTTGATCCAAATGCATGGGATCTTAACTACACTATCACTACACATCAGAACACATATGAAGAAAAATGATCCTTGAATTAAACCAATCCTATCATCTCAACTAAATCATCCTTGAAACACAAAAGTAAACTTCCAGCACTCCACTTAACAAACCCATGGAGAATATATCCTGACAACAGAACATCAATTGGATACCATAACCTGAGGGAATATTGAGTACAATCAAATCATTTCTTAGTAATTTTTTCATTATTGAGAAGACCATCAGGATCCAATCATCCCAAATCCTTCATAAAAAATTACCTCTATTTATCACATTATGAATGGACTACATCTCTAATTTAAAATATAACAACTCCACAAGATCCATTTGAACTATCACCAATTAAAATGTAATCAAATTTCTATTGAGTATAATTTGATGATGATGCTATATGGTTCATGACCATATAGGTTACTATTTCTACATTGATAAAAATAAACTACATCATAATAAATATACATACTAATTTAGGAAATTTCATGAGAACACTACGTTTCTATCATGATACATGAATACCTGAAACATTCCATCAGGATTAGGGTAAACACTGTTAAATCACAAAATCCACAAACACAATTGCATCACTAGAGGTAAAAATCACCAAATAGTAATATAAAATAAAAAGTATAGTAATCCCACTAACCTATTAACTAGAATTCCAATCAAAAGAGCTATTCATGATGCACCATACTAATATCCATTATTATATCTATCTCATTCTGAGATATACAATATAGTGACACTCTAAAAATATGATAATGAAAAAATGCATGTGATACCAATATTTCATGAACATTTTTTGGTCATCTATGCCCATCACTAAATAAGGCTCCAAATAAGGCCTCATGTGTGCCTTCCCATATACCTAAGGTTTCAAACAAGTGTCAAGGGCCTAATATGATATAGTGGGAATACTATTCACATAGATTAGAGTGATATAATAGAATAAATAATATGATGATATACACATCAATGAATATCAAGGAGAAAATAACTGAATAAATAACTAAAACAGATTGTAATAATTAGAAAGTATTATAAATACAAAAGGATAACAATTAGACACTAGGTTCCCAATGTGGTGGCCACAAAAAAAAATAAAAATATAGAAAAAAAATTAATATGGATCTATTGAAACATTGAGGAAATCCACATAAAAAATCTCCAGGAATACTAAATTCTTTCATCAAGAACGAATGCCTTCAAATGGGTAGATCAGCTCAACTATGAAACACCAGACCTCTACCTGATCCACCACATCTAATGCCAAACATGAAATCCTATATATAAAATGCTTGCTCGCCAGGGATCACATATAGGTTGTGTGATATAAATCTCAATAGGATAGCCATAATATTTTTCTAAAATATTCTATAATGAAATGTTATATAAAGTTGTGATATCCTAAACCAATCTAAATTACAGTTACTGTGAGAAAAGTAATAAATTGATATGAATGAAAAAGTAGAAAAATACAACAATCAAAAATGGGTTGTATCCCGACACGAGTTTTAAAAGAATCCTCACTCGAGGCCCTATTATAGGAATTATAAAACTTGGATCACAAAAGAACAATATCAACTGGTACATCATGGTAATATATGATATATATATTGAAACAATAGGAAAATAGTGAATTCTGTCCCAAAAATCTCATCATAGGAATCTAAAAAATAAAGCGCATCTGTGAAGCCCTATAAATCAAACATCATGATATGGACTAGAATTAAGGACTCCATATTGAACTTGTAAGTATACTACCATGAACCATATTTCCTTCAAAACCGCATTGTAAATTTCCTCTCATCACATCGTTGGTCTACTTGACTACGTTCAAACCCATAAATAGGTCCCAGAGAGCACAGTAGCCTCCATTGTAAAAAAACTAGTTAGGAAGACCAAATAAACCAGGGAAGATCAAATCATATAGATCATCTATTTCCTTAAGATATCTTCCTCACCACAACTATAAATATTAATTTCCATCAGAATTGATCATTGGCCAACAT
Source organism: Viscum album (assembly GCA_963277665.1). Classification (NCBI taxonomy): domain Eukaryota; kingdom Viridiplantae; phylum Streptophyta; class Magnoliopsida; order Santalales; family Viscaceae; genus Viscum; species Viscum album. The sequence continues at coordinate 1,427,649,044 of OY728147.1, read as the reverse complement.
GCATGGGTCACCCTCTATTGTCCCAACAACCTCATCATTGAAAGGACACTATACAAGGGGAACCTCAGGAAAAACAAAAACATCAAACCAAATCAACTAGTCGAATCCAATATGAATCAAATACCCCCCAAAAAATGATCCCCATATAGTAAGGGGAACCATAATTTTCACCACATCTTGAATAGAAACAATAACCATCACCTCAACCAGATATACATCGTTTCGTTACACAAAAAACCTGATGGGAGCACCTCAAGAAAAAACATCCCTCTATGGGATATCCCAAAATAATTCCCTCAACCCTAGCACAAACACTGAAAAGTGGAACACATCCATTAATAAAATCCAAGAATGTTGTCTCAATATGAACATTCTTATAACTACGGGCCATAAGAGACCAGATCAAAAACATTAAAACAAAACTAAGAGACCTCTTTTAAGATGAAACTAGATCACATATCCTAAAAGTATTATAAATATCCTCACGAACTATCACACGGAATCCTCATGTTAAGGATAACATTAAGAACACATTATCTCATGGGACTCACAACTAACAACCCAACCCTAGACAGGATTATAAAAAAGCCTCAAAAAATCCTATTGAAAAACTATATAGTCTAGATGTCCATAAAGTTAACATACAAGTCATGAATGAATCCTCCATTCATTATATATAATTAATATATGGTTATAAAGGACTATAAACAATTAAAATTCTTACATCTAATCACACAGACACCAAAAAAACCCTTAATGGAATGTATTCATGTGGGTACTTTTGATTAAGCTGTGTGTACACTAAATATAGAACTGGTCCTTTCCATTCTACAATAGTATAGTAGAAATTGGGTTTGGGTGTGAACTAGTATGCAGCCATGGAATACATGGGACTTCTTATGTACCAATACATGGATAATTAGCACTAAAATGGGTTTCCATCCCATGTATATGTCCACATGGACACAACCGCAACATGGAATGAACATAGAGTGCATGGAATGTACATCCCAAAACTCAATCTGACCATGTAATCAGTCACATGTCCTAGTAAATAGACTATTACTAGTACTATTACATAGTTTTATCTTCTAAAAACACAATTAATCAAACATTTGAAGGACACATAGCATGATATTATTAAATAATGTTTTCTGAGATCTTGATTTCTGAATTGGGAACACCTATGAACAACTCAAAACCCCCCTTTACCCTAAAACTCACCATAATCAACACTCTAGGGTTCAGTATCAACCACAAATGCCTTAAAACATAAATAACATTCTCTGTGGATTTACAGTAATATTTTTTTAAATCTCTTAACCCATGGGGGGACCACTATAGATTGGAACCCAAATACCACCCATGTTACCATAGATCCCCAATCCACCTCTGTAAATAATCCCCAATGTGATATCCAGTCTCTAACACTCTCAATTTCTCCCAATCCTTATCATCCAAATAATCCATAGGGTGAGGTCCATTGGAAACATGATACAAGACATTGGAGGAAAATGATAAATGGATAGGGCAAGAGAATAAGGTAATAAATAAAAAAAGAGAAGGGTAGTGATTGAAAAAAAGAAAACATGGGCATGACCTATCCCAAACACTCATTACAAATGTTAAGAATTAACTAGAAAAACCCCCCACCACCCATTTCTAAATTAGTGGTGCAGTCAAAATTATGATCTAAATCACCATACATAATATATAATTATACTAACATACACATATTAATAATTTTTTATTATGTAAATAAATTAAATAGTAAATATTATTCCTAAATTAAAATTATTCATATTTCCCCAAAAAACATTACATTGGTAAAGTAACTATTTTGAGACTAGTAGTGTGGAAAAAATGAAGTTAATATAAATGGAGAAATTACTATTTCCCCTTGATCACCACCTAGGAGAAAAATTCAAATTCCTATATCCTTCTAAAACTATCCTGATGGACTTTTTGAATGGGTAATAATAGATCATCATTGTGTAATATAGTAACTCAAAAATCACACCAAATAATTCAACAATTTAATTACCCGTTGAGTTTTAAGAAAAATAATTTGAAATGACTCCGTTTTAAGTGTCATTAGAAAAACCATCTTAATGGATATAGTCTAGATGTCATTTAGGGAAACTCCTTATACTAGCACATCTAGTCGTACATATCCAAAAGTACACGTGTATTCCATGAATAATAAATAACAACATGGTTACCATTTGATTATAAAGGGTATTAATATGTTCAATGATACACAAAACACATAAAATCTATCAATCCAAACCATATAGACTATTCACACCAAATAATAGGAATGACTTTTATTTTTATAAATCCTTATTATGGCTATGAATGGATAACACTCCCATTAGAGATATATAGACTATGGATTGTAAAAATTGGTCTATGATTTCATATAACTACTAATCCATATATGGATATAATTTCATTATATGTGTCCCAATCACATCCAAACCCTCATTAGGATCACTATAAATTATTTAAATGGAATATCTTTAAAAAATACAACACATAGTTTAATAAAGTTAAATAAAATTTATTTATTTCATTTTTTATGGGAAATAGTGAGATTAAATTCATCCCAATACTATATACACACCATACCCACATAAGGGTTCTGTTAAAATCTGACACTCCCATACCCAAACTGCAAAATCCCATGATTCGAGATGATACACAAACATAAATGAAATTAATAATGAAAAAATATTAATTAGAAAATAATTTAATATACATAAGTTCAATAGTTTATACTAAATATATTATTAATGGAATCATTTTATAAATTATTGAAGACAAATTATATTTCTAAAAAAATTAATTCAAAATATTATAATCATATCAATGTCATGTGAATATATGTTCCAAATAAGATACATAATATAATCCCATAAACACTAACTAAAATATAGTAGATTAAAAAAATAATAATTAATAATTATTCTTATTCATTGAATTCATAAGATCACAATACTAAAAAAAGAAATAAAATCCCTCCTCACAGTTACTCAGACATTCCCCATTAAGTAGTTAGCTATGAATAAGAAAATTTTATACCTTAAGATTGGACAAATACAATATTAATCTATAATGTCACAAATATATAGATCAAACAAAAAAAATATCTAGAAGCACATTGAATAATCCATGACACATTTTAAACAAATAAAACACATTCCAATTCATTACAAAACATCAATCATACTTCTCCATATAATAGTGGTTGTTGGATTATAATAAGTGTCAATAAATATTATGGGCACACAATACCAAAAATGTAATAAGAAAAATAATACTAAATTAAGAAAAAAATTATTATATAACACCATTTATTAAAATAATTATCATTTATTAGAAAAACATAAAATAAATTATCACATTCCATACAAAATATAATCCCAATATTAAATTAAATCAATACATACATGAAATATATGAACTCATGATGGGTTAATTATACCTAAGAATGAATGTAATATAACTACAATATTTGAGATGTAAACAGTAACTAAGTCCACATACATACACATTCCCTCCTCTAATTCATAGTCACATATCCTCCAGATATCATGTCCTTTTACGTTGGAATATTATACAACATAATTTTTTCATACGTATATAAAATAACATAATAGGAATCATGATTATATATAATAGTTCCCCACAAATTATGTAGATAAAAATATATCATAAATTATTTAATTATGTGTATAATTTGACACAAAAATTAAAATATAACATATTCTATATAACAGCGTTGTGTGATAATAAGAAAAATTAATGAGAAACCACACCTTCTTCGGTTTTGTCTATAATTGAATTAAAATTCACAAAATTTTATACTTATATAAAATTTGATGTTTGGATATTCATCTAACAAAAACTCAAAAATATTTTCATGAGTATATAAGTACAAATTTTTTATTGAATCATGAATCAAATAATTACGTATTATGTTGTCATATCATCCAAAATCCCCAAAAGAAACGTTCACTATGTAGTGGGTCTGAATGAATTCTGATACAACTCCCTATTATTAACTATGTCAATTAAAATAATGTAAAAACATCGATTTATATCCTTTTAATATTGTAATCCCTCAATTACAATAAAAATATAATGTTATTTTTTTTTATAATTCAACCTAATTATTTAAAATCATGAACATAGCTAATAACTTCACATAATATTCAAAATAAATGGTAACACATCTGTGGTATTTATCAACATTTTTATCATTAAAATCCATTCAGGAAAAAACAAAGCATAAACTCATATTTTTATAGTTAATAGGTTATTTACAAATTTTAACGCATTATATCCCATCATCTCCAATTATATTGAGAATACAACCATTGGGTACAACATTACATTCCAAAATATATTACTATATACATTTTGTTCCATGTATAAGGGAATTACAATCAACATTAGTATTCTTAATAATAATGATCTGGGAAATACCATAAAATAAATATTGTTCAATAAAAAAATGGATTGATAATAAAAATAATACCCCACATTCATATAGAAACATAACAAAGGATATTCATAAAACAAAGGTACAAACCCTATGGAGATCTCTATATGTAAAAAAATCTATAGTATATCTCTATACACATGAAATCTCAAATCAATTATGTTTATACACTTTTATATTGAGTCACCAAATCATTATTATCAAATAGTTCTATTTACTCAAATAAAATGACATATATACTTTGAACAATCTACCTCATAATAATAAGAGCCAACTCAATTAATGTCATTTAGAGTCTAATATATAAGAAAAAATAATCTAAAATCCTTTTGAAACCACTCAATATATGATTTAAAATTTACAATATTGGTAACTTTTAATAATTTCATAATAGAATGGTGGAGCAGCATAGTATTACCAATAGATACCTAACTAGATAGATAATTGTCAAATAAAATCATTAATAAAATACATTGATGACATATATTATATGAAAAATAATAATAGATGGGTGAATGATAACAATATTAATTTTTGGGTGCACATGTAACAATGTATAAAAATAATTTACTAAATTGGTAAAATTGTAGAATCATGTGTTCTGAACTGGACTGAACACAGATGTTTTTGAAATTCATCATTTTCTAAAATGGTAATTTTTAAAAACGAGCATTGAAATTTAATTCTGAGAGTTATATCCCTCCTATGTGATGTTTTTGGGCACCTAGCCAGTGCAGGGAGTGTCTTGGAGGCAGAAGACTCCACAAGGTTTGCGCACGGTTTGAAAATCCATACTGGTCAAACCATATGTGACTCCCAATTTATAAAATATAAATTATTTTAATTATATTATTTTTAATTAAAATAAATAAAACCTAAACACTCCCCTCCCTTCCCTAGATCACGATTTACTTGGGGGTTTACCACTTCGACTCGCACTCAAACCCCCTCTCGGCTCCTCCTTCATCTCTAGTTTCCATTAATTTTCTTTTCGGATCTATGAAGGTGAGTCCTCTTCTCCCTTCTCCTCCCTTTTTCCCAGTTTTGAATTGGCCTAACCATCACCCCATGGGGTTAGGCCGAACCCTATTGTTTAAGGGTTAATCTTGATTTCATTTTTCCCTTGTTCTTGGGCCGAGCGAATGGTCTCTCGTGACCCTAGAGTTCATGTTCCACCAACCACCGACAATGGTGATGCAGTTCAGGTGGTTTTAGATTACCGTCTTTGCATCATGGTATGTTTTCTCTTTGTCACCTAGTTAATATTTGGGTCTTTTGTTATTAATGGGTTTCAAAATTTTTGTTTATAGGGTGTTGATTTCTTCCAGGTTGTTTCTCTTCATTTTGGCTCATCGCTGAAGTACATAGCTAGGTTCATCCAAGAGTTAGGGTCCCTTTCTATGTACTCAATCATAATAAATAAATAAATTTAGTTTCTCACTGTACTTTTGTTGTAAATAAATTCATCCAATGTAGTATTATTTCCAATTCTATTCAAATAAGAATTTTAGCGTGTTCTTGATTTGAAATGTAAATGTATTAAATGATTTTTTTAATTAAATATCATGTTTTTATAATAAATCCTCTCCAATAGAGGTGCACTACCTTCAAGCTAAAAAGTTTTGGTTACACCTTGATTACTTGACTTGTTGTATTTATAATTATTATGTTTTTATGTTGTGTGGAAATATGGCATGCATAAGACATGCCCTAATGTCATTAGAAACAATGAGTCTCCTTTTTTAAAAAAATTATTAAAGGATTGAAGCACCATCTAATTGTTTAGTACAATTTTGAATTTGAATTACCCATGTAGGTTATTTCCGTTTTCTTTGTATACATGGATCCCATTAAGAGAAATAACAGTGTTTTAGTAAATTGAATGAGTTGATTCAAATGAATGGTTAATTCATAATGATTGAACCTCTCAACAAGTTACTATTTTTTTCAAATGTATTAAATACAAATAAAACCTTGTGTGACACATGGGTTCACAAGTAGGAATACCTTGATGAATTCAATTGGTTTTTATACTCAGAAATTGGGAGATACATTGTTTCCCATGTAGCAATTCTATAGACAAACCAAAGTTCATGAGACATAGATTGGTTCCATGTCCAGGGAAAACCCTTACCATGCAAAGGTAAAGTAGCGGTGTATATATTTACTTTTTAAAATTACTTAATGGTTTTTTACTAAATGGTTTCAATGATACATGAACTTTCCAATCTAATAGATTCAAGGCTTTAACCAATCATTAATTAGTTGTAATGCTACATGACCTTTCCATAGTAAAGGAAGGAAATTATTGAACCAATAAATAATGATTTCAACTCTACATTACCTATCCACAATAATGGAGTAAATTATTGAACCAGATGAATCATTACAAGACATATTTATCAAATATGAATAAACTGACTTGAGATTGAATTGGATTCTGAGAGTAGAATACCTTGTGTCTCAGTCAACCCATTCTGATTCAAGGATAACATTTTCTTATGTTGATACCCACCTGGAAACCTGTTATTATCTATTCCTTGGATGCTGGGTATATATGTCACGACCCGTCCTCGGGGCCCGTGTCGTGACTACCCCAAGCCCTCCTTCCATAGGCCAGGGGCTGGCGACTAGCACCAAGGCGTAAATACCAACAAAAGGGAAGGAATTGCCTTTGAAAAGTAAACAAGTACCACAAAGTAAGTAAGCGGAAAAGTAAAAACAATGTAAATCAGTGTACAACTGTAAGTGCGGAAAAGTAAGTGGGCCAGTATACAAACCCAAAACTGAAAGTAAAGTACAACTCGAAAGGGAAGACAGCAACTGAAAAGTAAAATCTGCTACGCCGAGCTGCCCACTGGAAATTCCACCTGAAGGGTTGGTACAGATAGCTCCACTGCTTCTCGGGTCATGTCGTCCGCTCTGAAAACGTCCCGCCCAGTGGTCCACCTCCAGGTACCGTCTTGCTCTGCAAGCCTCAACCCCGATCAACACTGTCCGTCTTCTGCCACCAACACAACGTAGTGCAGGCACAGCCCGTGCAGGGGTGAGTATAAGATACTCAGTATGGACCCCGAGACCCCCAATGGTCTCCCAAAATCCACAGAGTATAAACCAAAAAATAAAGATACAATCACGAAGTAACAACCAACACTGCTTAGGTATATGCCCATACATATACCTAAGTCATCAATTTCAATACGCTCCAACCTCCGAGCCCAAGTACAACTCAGTCCACACAGGAAAGTATTCGTATTCCACACAGGAAAGCAAAACAAAATCCACACAGGATATCACAACACAAACCACACAGGAAAACAACAGGATTCAGCTCACAGAGGTATACATCATCGAAATGGGTGAAAGAGATGATCAGACATAGATACCGAATAATCTAAGTTTGGACCCACATAGGATACAAGACCAGTCGTCCTCATTGCTTCATTTATGCTGGGACCCACATAAGATACATGACCAGTACGGCTGTGACCCACATACGAGACAAGACCAGCACTGAGTCATCTAAGCTGGGACCCACATAGGATACAAGACCAGCACTCTTCATTGATTCATCTATACTGGGACCCACATAGGATACAAGACCAGTATTGAATCATCTAAGCTGGGAACCACATAGGATAGAAGACCAGAACAACTAAGACCCACAAAGAATACAAGACCAGCTGTCTTCATTGATTCATCTATACTGGGACCCACATAGGATACAAGACCAGTATTGAATAATCCAAGCTGGGACCCACATAGGATACAAGGCCAGTACAGCTAGGTTCCACATAGGATACAAGACCGGCTGTCTTCATTGATTCATCTATAATGGGACCCACATAGGATACGAGACCAGTATTGAATCATCCATGCTAGGACCCAAATAGGATACAAGACCAGCACAACTAGGATCCACATAGGATATAAGACCAACTGTCTTCATTGATTCATCTATACTGGGACCCACATAGGATACAAGACCAGTATTGAATCATCCAAGCTGGGACCCACATAAGATACAAGACCAGCATAGCTAGGACCCACATAGGATACAAGACCAGCTGTCTTCATCGTCGTAGTCCACTGAGGATCCCTGCACAATCGTCGTCGTCACAGGAGCAGTCGTAGCCAGTACTAGGGTTTCCGCACACAACAAGCTCGTTCAAGAGGGTCCGCTCTACGAGCCGAGAGGCTGATACATCAACTGTCACATAGTCCAGAGTTGATGTATCCAAAAGTTCTGTATCGTCAACAGAAACTCAATGCAACAAACGGCGCGTCAATCGGACGCCCGGTCTGAGAGTTATTGGCTTTTTCGTCCCAGGGGCCCGGTTGGCTTTTAAGGAAAAACCAACCCGACCGTACTCCACCTGCGACCAAACCTCGGGAGGAGTATGCCAAAAGATCCGTCTCATCAAGAGGATTTCAACGAAATAGACGGCGCATAAATCGGACGCTCGGTCTCTAAGTTATTGGCCTTTCCGTCTCACACCCATCCTAGGAAACTTCCTAGGAGGTCACCCATCCTGATCACTACTCTAGGACAATCACGCTTAACTATGGAGTTTTAACCACGTAGGCTCCCGAAAAGGAAGGTTCACCTTGAGTATAGTATACCGAAACGACCGTCTCGATCAAAAGATCGTATTGCCGCTGACGGCGATTCGTTTGGAGGCCCGTAGCCCAAGATACAGGCATAAGACCGAAATCGATTCGAAAACGGGGGGTCCGGGTCTGGGCCGACCAGGCCCGACCCCCCCTGGGCCGGCCCGAACCGGGTCGACCCGACCCAGGTCTGGCCCGGCATGGCCGGCAGCGTGATCCTGCGCGGCGGCGCGGCCCGGCACGGCGGCGCGGTCCGGCGCGGCGGTGCGGCCGGTGCGCCGCTCGGGTGCCACGCGCGGGGGGCAAAGCCCCCGCCTCTTTCCTCTGCTGGCGGCGTGGCTGATTGCCGCACCTTGGATCAACGGCCCCCCCACATGGGGGCCTGCTTTTGAGAAAAACAGGGGGGGGCGCCTTCCCCCCTTTGTGAAACCGGCCCCCCTCTTTATGGGGGACCAAATAACCGCCCAGGGGAATTTAATTCCCCCAGTTTTGCACCGTCCCGGCCAGCCCGACCTGGAAGGATGGCTTCTTCTCAACAGGACCGGCATGGCCGGTCCTCTTCCATTTTATGGCACTGGTGGCCCGGCTGGCCGCCGATCATCACGTCCCGCCGCGGTGCGATGGCACCGCGCCCCTCCGCCGCGGCCCCGCTCCGGCCGCGGTGCCTTTGGTTTCCATCGACGCGGCGTGACGGCGTCGTGTTCTTGATAATCTTTCCGTAGCGCGGCGCGATGGCGCCCCACAATTATAGTCGTGCGATTCTCGTGTGGTGCGACGGCACCACACCATCTCGTTTCATCCGCAAGGGAAAAATAATAATCAAGAACAAAGGAGGGGGGAATTCGGTCGTGTTTGTGCGGTCCGGCCCCCCTCTCATTAGACGATAACACTTAAACATTTATCCTCAAGATTGTCATGCTAGAACCAAGAACGAGAATAAATAAATAATCAACAACAAACCCCTACCATGAATTCAAGTACGGAGCGCGTCAACAAACCACGTAAGACAAGCGTCGCGGAGGGCGGGCGTCGCGGTAATCGTTCGTCGATTCCGTTGACGAAGAGGTACGTCCGAAGAGGTATGTCGTTGGTGAAACATCGTAAGCCGACGAAGAAATACCGAGGAGGAATCAGTGTCTCCTTTCGTTGACACAGGAAGAAGATCGAAGAAGCGACGTCGTCGACCATCGAAAACGCACTGGCTACGAAGAAGAAAGAAGTAGTGATCTTGAGTGTTCTTCATCGGAGCTTGAAGAAGATGGAGAGAATTCTTCAAAACCTCTCAAGATGGCAAAGGAGACCAACCCAAAAAAATAATCTAAGGCTTATTTTATTCACACAAAATTATCAATTTGAATTTCAAAGGTTTGAAATTCAAACAACTCAACTCCATTAATTAACCAAGTTGTCAAGTTAATTAAAGAGGGGTTATTGGGAGTTTAAAAAAAGAAGGCGAAGAGTTATGCTTCGTGTGGGCCCCACCACACTTAATCCTCCCAAGAGAGGTTAAGTGTATGTGGGTCCCACCTCTAACTCCCTTTGGGTGAAAATAACAAACAAGTTAAAAATAAAAAGTGCTTCCACATTTTTATTTAACTTCTTTTAATTCTCCCAAAAACTAACATTCATTCCGCATAAAACGCTACCTCGAAAAAGGTCTCCTTAAGCGAAAATCGGCGTTGCGAGTTCATCGGTGCCCTCGAAATTTGATTCCGGGCACCGGTTCAAAAGTTAGAAATTCCCGCTCGTTCGTTCACTGAACGTACCCGAGCCAAACTTCGGAAATTGATTCCCGGCACTCCGGGCCTCGGAATCAGGTGCCATCAGAAACCGCGTTCTCGTAAAATTCAAAGAAAATTAAGAAAAAATTTCCCTTGAATTTTACGGGTCTTTACATTACTCCCACCTCTGGGCTTTACGTCCCCGTAAAGATACATCAAAAACTTGGGAAACAAAAGAGGGTATTGAGCATGCATCTGAGCCTCCTGCTCCCAAGTGCTCTCCTGGAGATTCCCGTGCTGCCATCTGATGCACACTAGAGGAATCGACCGTCCACGTAGGACCCGCTCCTGTCGATCGTCGATCTCCACTGGGACCTCCGAAAAAGTTTCCCCATCGTCAACGTCAAGCTCCCCATGGTCAATGATGTGAGTTGAGTCATGCACGTATCTCCTCAGCTGAGATACGTGGAAGACGTCGTGCACCCGGTGCAACTGAGGTGGTAGAGCCAGGCGATAAGCCACCTCGCTAAAACTCCGTAAACCACGTCGAGGTGAGACCCGCAAGAAGATGTGGTCGCCATCCTCGAACTCTAGTGGCCTCTGCCTCCTATCAGCATATGACTTATGCCGGCTATGAGCTGTACTCATCCGCGCCTGGATGACCTGGACCATCTCAGGTCCCACAAGAGCTGCAAGATTTCTTCCTCTCCGATAAAATAAATCTGGTCTCATCCCCTAGATGAACCATGTTCTTTTCCTAATACAGTCAAGCCCAACATGGATGATACTAATCCATACTAAGGATGACGTCGTAATGCCTCGATGCTATTACCAAGAGATCCAACTGTTACTCTCGCCTCGAAGGGTTGAGTCACACTGTCGGCATCAGTGTGTGGTAACTGGGTCTCCTCCAGTAGATGTCTCACAAGTGAGGGTCAAGTCAACAGTCAAAACTAGAACCTCTTAGTAACATCACAAAAGAGGACATGAATAAAAACATCACAAAGGTATGCATCTTTGATTATTGCAGCTCATAATACAAAGACGCTACACAAAAGAAACAATGAAATAGAAGTACAAAGGATGTATCCACTAGTTCCTCTCCTAACCATCTGCTCCCAGAGCTTCATGATCAAAGGCCTCGGCTGCCTGAAGCTGAGCTCTCGCATGTCCACCTACTCCCTGCAGTCGGGGTGGACCTCCTAGTGGTGGTGGTGAAAACACCTCGAAGTGTCTCCCACAATTAGGTACTCGGCCAGCTCCTTTGCCTCATCCGCTAGTACCCTGCGGACCACTGTGGCTGAATCACTGTCTGGGAGGTCCCTCTACCACCTGATTCTCATCTGTAAGACGAGTCGGGCAGTCTCGAGCCATGTGACCTCACCCACTACATGCATAGCAATGTTTGCCCCTCGCGTAGCTGGCTCTCCTTCGGGTGCCCCGCACAACCGAATCTTCATCCTGTGACAGCCCATCTGATGGTCTGGCCTGCTTGGACCTCTGCGTCACCTGTCTACTACCAGCTACAGAAGACCCTACTACGGGCCGTCCTACGGAGGGTCCTATCACTGGAGCCTATTTGGCGAGAAAACTCTCCACTAGAAGGGCTCTCTCCAACACCTCTGCCTGTGTCGGAATGTTGAGGGAGATCATCGAAGCCCTGATCTCGTGCCTCAGTCCCTGCTCGAAGGTCCGGGCCTGGAAGAACGGGTCCCGTACCATATCTGTGGAGTAGCGCGAGACATCAATAAATCTTTCCAAGTACTGGGCTACTGTCATGCTGCCCTGCCACAGCTGAAGAAGCTCCTGGATACGCACCACACGAAGGGTGGCTGGGACGAACTCCGAGCGGAAGAGGCTCTCAAAGTCCGTCCATAGTAGAGATGCCTCATCGTGCACCTGGAGCATCATGCTCCACCATCGTCCTGCTACTGCGTGAAGTAGGCTCGCAGCGAGGATCACCATGAGGTCTGCAGGTGTCCTCACTAGCCTAAAAACTCGTACCACTGCCTCCAGCCAGTCCTTTGCTGCCTGGGGGTCCATCTCCCCATGGAACCTAGGTTGTCGCTGGCGCTGGAACTTGTGCAGAGCTCCAAGGCGACGTGCATCGTCAGCGGCTGGTGCTGGAAGCATCGGTGGCTTAGCGGGTAAAGGTACCGCCAGTGCCTCTGCTGACAAAGGGCCCTGCACCGAGGCCTCGTCACTCGGTGGGCTGTCGTCACGCTCGACTCTCAGAACCCTAGCTGGCTGCCATTTTGGGGCCATCCTGAAAAGAAAACAGGTGCACCACGGTCAGAACAGTATTCCTGGTGAGCTGATATTAAGTAATCACAAATAAAACTTTGATACACACACGCAATCAATGTTTTCGTGCATTAAGTCGGAAATCAGAAGTCAGGGTCCTGGTGTACGGATACGTCAGCCGCCGCACCAACACTGGACTCCCTGGACTAATAACCACACTCAATACGCTAAACATTACTGCTTCACATAGAAAATATCAGAGTTCGCGGTAGAACCGAACTCCTTTGATACCAATTTGTCACGACCCGTCCTCGGGGCCCATGCCCTGACTACCCCAAGCCCGCCTTCCATAGGCCAGGGGATGGCGACTAGCACCAAGGCGTAAATCCCAACAAAAGGGAAGGAATTGCCTTTGAAAAGTAAACATGTACCACAGAGTAAGCAAGTGGAAAAGTAAACACTAAGTAAAACAGTGTACAACTGTAAGTGCGGAAAAATAAGTGGGCCAGTATACAAACCCAAAACTGAAAGTAATGTAAAACTCGAAAGGGAAAACAACAACTAAAAAGTAAAAGCTGCTACGCCGAGCTGCCCACTGGAAATTCCACCTGAAGGGTTGGTACAGATAGCTCCACTGCTTCTCGGGTCCTGTCGTCCGCTCCGAGCACGTCCCGCCCAGTGGTCCACCTCCAGGCACCGTCTTGCTCTGAAAGCCTCATCCACGATCAACGCTGTCTGTTGTCTGCAACCAACACAATGTAGTGCGGGCATAGCCCGTGCAAGGGTGAGTATAAGCTACTCAGTAGGGACCCTGAGACCCCCGAAGGTCTCCAAAAATCCACAGAGGATAAACCACAAAATAAAGATACAATCACGAAGTAACAACCAACACTGCTTAGGTATATGCCCATACATATACCTTAGTCATCAATTCCAATACGCTCCAACCTCCGAGCCCAAGTACAACTCAGTCCACATAGGAAAGTATTCGTATTCCACACAAGAAAGAAAAACGAAATCCACACAGGATAGCACAACACAAACCACAAAGGAAAACAACAGGATTCAGCTCACACAGGTGTACATCATCAAAAAGGGTGAAAGAGATGATCAGACATAGATACCGAATCATCTAAGCTGGGAACCACATAGGATACAAGACCAGTTGTCCTCATTGCTTCATTTATGCTGGGACCCACATAGGATACACGACCAGTACGGCTGAGACCCACATAGGATACAAGACCAGCACTCTTCATTGATTCATCTATACTGGGACCCACATAGGATACAAGACCAGTATTGAATCATCTAAGCTGGGACCCACATAGGATACAAGACCAGCACAGCTAGGACCCACATAGGATACAAGACCAGCTGTCTTCATTGATTCATCTATACTGGGACCCACATAGGATACAAGACCAGTATTGAATCATCCATGCTGGGACCCACATAGGATACAAGACCAGCACAGCTAGGATCCACATAGGATACAATACCAGCTGTCTTCATTGATTCATCTATACTGGGACACACATAGGATTCAATACCAGTATTGAATCATCCAAGCTGGGACCCACATAGGATACAAGACCAGTATTGAATCATCCAAGCTGGGACCCACATAGGATACAAGACCAGCACAGCTAGGATCCACATAGGATACAAGACCAGCTGTCTTCATTGATTCATCTATACTAGGACCCACATAGGATACAAGACAAGTATTGAATCATCCATGCTGGGACCCACATAGGATACAAGACCAGCACAGCTAGGACCCACTTAGGATATAAGACCAGCTGTCTTCATCGTCGCAGTCCACTGAGGATCCCTACACGATCGTCGTCGTCACAAGAGCAGTCGCAGTCAGCACTAGGGTTTCCGCACACAGCAAGCTCGTTCAAAAGGGTCCGCTCCACGAGCCGAGAGGCTGATACATAAACTGTCACATAGTCCAGAGTTGATGTATCCAAAAGTTCCGTATCGTCAACAGAAACTCAACGCAACAAACGACTTGTCAATCGGACGCCCGGTCTGAGAGTTATTGGCTTTTTCTTCCTAGGGGCCCGGTTGGTTTTTAAGGAAAAACCAACCCGACCGTACTCCACCTACGCCCAAACCTCGGGCGGATTATGCCAAATGATCCGCCTCATCAAGAGGATTTCAACGAAACAGACGGTGCGTAAATCGGATGCTCGGTCTGTTAGTTATTGGTCTTTCCGTCTCACACCCACCCTGGGAAACTTCCCAGGAGGTCACCCATCCTGATCACTACTCTAGGTCATGCATGCTTAACTATGGAGTTTTAACCACGTAGGCCCCCGAAAAGGAAGGTGCACCTTGAGTATAGTATATCGAAATGACCGTCTCGATCCAATGATCGCGTTGTCGCTAACGACGAGTCGTTTGGAGGCCCGTAGCCCATGATACGGGCATAAGACCGAAATCAATTCGAAAACGAGGGTTCCGGGTCCGGGCCGACCCGGCCCGACCCCCCCTGGGTCGGCCCGAACCGGGTCGACCCGACCCGAGTCCGACCCGGCCCGACCGGCGGCGCGATCCGGCGCGGCCCGGCACGGCAGCGCGGTCCGGCGCGGCGGCGCGGCCGGTGCGCCTCTCAGGTGCCACGCGCGGGGGGAAAAGCCCCCGCCTCTTTCCTCTACTGGTGGCGCGGCTGATTGTCGTGCCTTGGATCAACGCCCCCCCCCCCCCCCCACGTGGGGGCCTGCTTTTGAGAAAAACGGGGGGGCCGCCTGCCACCCTTTGTGAAACCGGCCCCCCTCTTTATGGGGGGCCAAATAACCGCCCGGGGGAATTTAAATCCCCCGGTTTTGCACCGTCCCGGCCGGCCCGACCTGGTCGGCCGGGTTCTTCTCAACAGGACCGGCATGGCCGGTCCTCTTCAATTTTTCGGCACCGGCGGCCTGGCTGGCCGCCTGTCATCACGTCCCACCGCGGCCCGGAACCGGCCGCGACCTTCGTCGTCCGGCGCGGTGCGATGGCACCGCGCCCCTCCGCCGCGGCCCCGCTCCGGCCGCGGCGCCTTCGGTTTCCATTGACGCGGCGCGACGGCGTCGTGTTCTTGATAATCTTTCCATGGCGCGGTGCGACGGCGCCGCGCAATTATAGTCGTGCGATTCCCGCGTGGTGCGACGGCACCACGCCATCTCGTTTCATCCGCAAGGGAAAAACAATAATAAAGAACAAAGGAGGGGGGAATTCGGCCGTGTTTGTGCGGTCCGGCCCCCCTCTCGTTAGACGATAACACTTAAACATGTATCCTCAAGATTGTCATTCTAGAACCATGAACGAGAATAAATAAATAACCAACAACAAACCCCTACCTTGAATTCAAGTGCGGAGCACGTCAACAAACCGCGGAAGACAAGCGTCACGGAGGTCGGGCGTCGCGGTAATCGTTCGTCGATTCCGTTGATGAAGAGGTACGTCCAAAGAGGTACGTCGTTGGTGAAACTTCGTAAGCCGACGAAGAAAGTCTGAGGAGGAATCATCGTCTCCTTTCATTGACATGGGAAGAAGATCGAAGAAGCGACGTCGTCGACCTTCGGAAACGCACCGGCTACGAAGAAGAAAGAAGCGGTGATCTTGAGTGTTCTTCGTCGGAGCTTGAAGAAGATGGAGAGAATTCTTCAAAACCTCTCAAGATGGCTAAGGAGACAAACCAAAATAAAATAAGCTAAGGCTTATTTTATTCACACAAAATTATCAATTTGAATTTCAAAGGTTTGAAATTCAAACAACTCAACTCCATTAATTAACCAAGATGTCAAGTTAATTAAAGAGGGGTTATTGGGAGTTTAAAAAAAAGAAGGTGAAGAGTTATGCTTCGTGTGGGCCCCACCACACTTAATCCTCCAAAGGGAGGTTAAGTGGATGTGGGTCCCACCTCTAACTCCCTTTGGGATAAAATAACAAACAGGTTAAATATAAAAAGTGTTTCCACATTTTTATTTAACTTCTTTTAATTCTTCCCAAAACTAACATTCATTCCGCATAAAACGCAACCTCGGAAAAGGTCTCCTTAAGAGAAAATCGGCGCTGTGAGTTCATCGGTGCCCTCAGAATTTGATTCCGGGCACCGGTTCAAAAGTTAGAAATTCCTGCTCATTCGTTCACTGAACGTACCTGAGCCAAACTTCAGAAATTGATTCCGGGCACTCCGGGCCTCGAAATTAGGTACCGTCAGAAACTGCGTTCTTGTAAAATTCCAATGAAAATTAAGAAAAAATTTTCCTTGAATCTTACGGGTCTTTACAATATAACTAGTGTATCATTTTTTAATTACAAGATACCTCAGATACACTCCTTGGATCCAACATCTACTAGTAGGTGACACGGTGAAATACCATCGGGCCCATATCGTTTCATAGCCCTTTTTTACCTTGGTCGATATCCTTGGACTCGGGAGGCTATTTATTGTGGAATGCCTTGTAATATTATCCTTAGATTACACATTTACCCGTTATCTAAACTCAGATACAATTGAGTTGTATTACATTGAGTTTACTATACCATGGTTTTTACACTTGAACTACCTCACTGGATATATTTGTGAGGTTTCCTTGTTATGTCTTGGAACCTTCACTACTTATACGATCACATTATGCCTTGGATACACTTATTGGGTCTAGTATTGACATGTATGTTCAATGGTTAATGCTCATTGGGTCTAGTCATTGCTTGGCCCTATTTTACCATTGAAGAAACTCCTTGGACTTGGTAGGAGACTAATTCAGATGTGACTTATAAATAAAAAGGTAAAACTCAATTAATGAACTTGTTACAAGTTTAGACACCGGTGGAGGGATGAAGCATGTACATGGTTATTTAGTTATATTGTAATACTATCTTTATTTATGAATTCTTGCACCCTGTTTAATATATATCATACTATCAGGATTGGTTTAGACTCCGTTGTTATTGGCTTCCTGATATTTATATCTCAAACCCTACTTGGGCCGCCATTTCACTAGGGTACCAGAGTAGACCATTATTATTCACTAGGCCTTGAACCTTATTTGTTAGTTTATTACTTGTATGTTGAATATGAGAAAAGGACCAAGCTGGAGCTTGAGATTCTCATGTATATTTCCCATGGGGATTTTCTATCCTTTCATTATTTTTTCTTTATTGAAAATCATGTTGCACTGTTTACCACTTGCCTTCATATATCAATATCATGTCATGCATTCATATTTTGTATAAACTGTAATTGGCCAATTTTTTTAGTCATATGAAATCGTTTTTCTACTAAATTGTCAATTATGTATTGTTGTTTCTGTTTTTGATCATTATTTACTCTTTTACACCCCTACGCAATCTTTGATAAGAGGGTATACTCTCCCTATAAGGGCCCATGCCTTAAACCTTACTTAATCTTGAGTTATTACAAGATTACACATTGAGGATCTTTTATGGTTTAGAGTTTTAGATTATTATATCATAAAACATGCATTACATACCACATTTAAACAAAGTGGTTACATAAAATATAGTACTCATTTTTCCCATCAGCAGAAACATATTTAAAATAAAACATGGATTCTTTCTTGACACTTCATTGACACAATCATCACATCATGTACCTTTCCCTTGACCTGTGAAAAAAATCTCAAAAACTTGGGATGAGCATACAAATCTCAGTAAGAGATATAAAAGTATGAAATGAAAACATTTGTCCATGTATGAAATCATACTTTACTCATAAAACATAATATCATTAATATGCCTCATTAAATCATTAATAAATCATAGAAATCATACGACATAAAGGTGACTTGAGGCATTCATAACATTCTTACATAGGGAGTAACCCTCTTGGATACGTTTGGAATACCCATCATAGTATATTCCCTAAATCTCTTTGGAGAAGACTTAACGGTTAACTCCTTCATGTTACCCAGTGCATTGGAAAGCTTTATCTGGCTCACCCGCCATTAGTTTATCATGAAGCCACCTATATTCATAACAATTCCCAAGAACCATAACATAATCGTATAAGATAAAACATGCATAAAGAAAACATAAAATTTCAACATTTCAATAACAAGATTTCAATACAACACATAGATATAATAAAAACATTATGGAAACCATTTTCAATACCACAATAAAATAATTTTAATACATGGTATTTATTTTTTTTCTTTTTTTAAAAAAGAAGTTAGGTTATGGCTTGTAGAGGAAGCCAAAAATCAAATAATGGTCACGGTGGATGAGAAGTCGTTGTCTCTGCATACGTACGACAAATAAAAGCATTCCATTTTGTCTTTTAGTAAACTCTTTGTATAAAAAATATTCCTTTTGAATAAACAGAAAATTCAAAGAGGTTTATACAACGTATAAAATAATGTTGGGTATAAAACAAAATATGCCTCAATGAAAGGAGATTGAGACAAAGTCCCTTACAAAAATAATGTTTTAATAAAATAATACAATTATGTGTATTCACTATAAGTACACTAAAAGGAAGTAAAAATTAATGATAGAACATAATAATATCATGACATAATTTGAATGTAGGAGATTAACCCAAAGAACGGAAATTGGGTTAAGAAATTCCCTTACCTCGGGTCCGACTTGACTCGATCGTTCTTTAACCTCCTGAATAATAATCTTGACTTAATTTATACTTCCTTAAGAACTTTTTTAAAGTTAATTATTACTTTTATATCACATATTACCATATTATGAACATTATGTAATCATTTATGTTAATAACGGTCGTTTTGAAGATATTTGGTACTTGAGTCAAAAGTGAACTTCTTATATTTACAAGTTGTTCATGTAGTCAAATATACATTATCTCAAGAATGATATTCATGATTTAGATGCCATATATATCATATATATCCAGTAAATACATGAATTTATAATATTATATAATCATTTAGAGGTAAGAAATGAAATGCACCATTCATTGAGATGGTAAGCCGTACGTACGCATGAACGCTACTTTCATTTCTTGTAATATTAATGGAATTAAAACTAAATGAGAGATATGAATATTTTAATTCCATAATTATATTCATCATTTAGATGTAACATACATCATATATATCCATTATATATATGTACTTATAATAGTACATTACATTTGGGGATATGAAATGAAATGCACCATTCATGCAGATGGTAAGCCGTACGTACGCATCAACACTACTTTCATTTCTATCTCATACATTAATGTAAAGAAATAATAATTATATAAAGGTTTATTATAATTCCAGTATAATATAATATATAATATCATTAAATCTATCATTTATATGTACCACATATGTTATTAATGGATCAAATCAATTTGAGGGGGCGGTAGACCGCACATCCTAAAATGAAGATATCGCGTTTACCCATAATGGAAACCATAAAGTTATGCCATAAATTAATAATACAGAGGCTTAAGTAAAACATAAAAATATTATATATCATATATAAATATAGTGACATCTTAATGTCCACCTTTGAAGGTGTTAAAAGTATTTTGAACAATCATCGTTTCGTGAGGCAGAAATTCACCATCCACAGAAACAATATGTTCATTAACCAGTAGATGTAGGTGTGTGTAGTTGTAGCTCAAATAAATCTTATAACAACATCCTAGTATATTTAAGATACTGTATTTGTTACAAAATAAATGAATAAAAATGGTTTAGGGTGTTGTAGAAGCAAAATAAAACAAAAGAACACAAGTGAAGACATTACCTTAAAATCGGGTAACTCTTATTGATTTGAGCTCAAACGCTTCCTTGGTAAGAATTATGCCCATTGTGAGGCTTATAGGAGTAATAGAGGTATGCGTATTGACAAAATGAGTAGGTGTTGGCTGAGCCAAAGGCTTGAGAGTTGTGGGTAAGGAGGTAGAGGTGGGTGCCTATTATAAGAGGAGAGGAGGGGCACTCTTGGAAAGTTACAAAATGTTACTTTATTTTCAAATGATTTTCGGATTTTAAAGGTCCCACATTGATGTATTTCTAGGATAAGGTGATAAGGGTTCGAAATATACTCATCCAATAGGTCTTTGGCATGTTTAGGTATTAGAGTTTACTTTATCTATTTATTTTATTTAAATCTTTAAATAATGAGGTAATCGCTGCATCATCATGCTGTCACAAATAATTTAATTTATTTAATGTCTAAAAATTATGAAACAAATACTCTGATGCAGGAAATATATTTATATTTCCAATGACTATTTATAGTCTAATATATCATTTATGTAGACAAAATTAAAAATATTTTACTCAGGTGATACATTCTTTGTTATATTTAACATTCTTTAAAAATAAAAATATAAAAAGTCCCTTTCACACAAAAGTGATTCCATGGGGTCCCAATGTTTGGCACATGGCATCCTAGAGTTGGCCATGAGACAACCAGTAGCATTAGGACACATGTTGGTGTCATTTATTATTATTATGATATTATTTTTTTATCCTTAACTACCTGATTACTCATTAATCAAGATAATTAAAGATAATTATCGTCGTTACTATTCATAATGTCCAAAAACAACAGTCTTGATTACATATTTTGGAACTTCTGATTCAAAATATGTAATCCATTTGAACAAATTCCAATCACAGAAATTTCAATAATTTATTTAAAAATAATTCCCGTTGTCAAAACAAATAGCGGGTTTTTTTGAAACAATATCTATGAATAGTTTGGAAATAGTTTATGCACAATTCCAAAGTGAAATTAATCCTAATGACCACCATATGATTAAATGGTAAAAATATATTCAGATTACACTTTAAGGCCAATTAAATAGAAAATCTAACCATATAATTAAATTACATGAGAAAGTAGTTTTGATGTGAAATGCAGTATTTTTCACTATTCATTAAAAAAAATGAACATTGTCAGAAAAATACCAAAAATATATCCAATGTAAATTTCAATGTCCCAATCATAAAGAATATGTTTATTTTGACAAATAGAGAATATAAAATTGTCAAAAGTTTGATTTAAAAATGGTTTTCCATCAAAAGTCAGTAAAACAATCTTTCAAAAATATTAGTGTATTCCATGCTTAAGATTGGATTTATTCTCATTTTGAGCCTCTAAAACACTATCTAACTCATAAATAGACTTAGATAAAAATAGCTATTTTTCATTACATACTTGGGATGTTACATCCTTCCCCCCTATAGAAAATTGCGTCCCCACAATTTATTTACTTATCAAATAAGTGGGGGTATTTATCCCTCATTGCATTTTCAGATTCCCATGTTGCCTCTTCATTCATGTGATTTTCCACAAAACCTTTACCTAATGAATAACCATATTCCGTAACACTTGCTACATGTGGTCAAGAATCTAGACCGGTTGTTCCTCATAAGATAGGTTCTCTTCCAGCTGAACTACCACTTGACTCAAAATGTGAGATGGATCTGGCATTTACTTCTTTAACATTGAAACATGAATAACATTGTGTACCTGAGATAAACTCGGAGGTAAAGCCACTCGGTATGAAACTAATCCAAATCTCTCCAGAATTTCATATGGTCCAATGAACCTTGGACTCAGCTTTCCTTTCTTACCAAATCGCATCACACTTTTTCATGGTGATACTTTGAGAAAAACATGATCACCTACCTCAAAAGAGAGATCCTTCCTCCTATTGACCGCATAACTCATCTGACTTTTCTGAGCTATTCTCATGTGTTTCTGTATCAAATGAACTTTTTCTGCCATCTCTTCTACCAATTCTAGTCCCATCAGTTTCCTTTCACCCACTTCATCCCAGAAAGCTGGAGTTCGACAACGCTTCACATATAATGCCTCAAATGGTTCCATCTGTATACTAGAATGATAACTGTTATTATATGAAAAATCAACCAAAGAAAAATGTTGGTCCCAACATCCTTGATAATCAATCGAACAAGAACGTAGCATATTTTACAACGTTTGAATTGTTTATTCTGACTTCCCATCTGATTGAGGATGAAAAGATGTACTAAAATTTAATTCAGTACCCAATGACTTCTGAAGAACTTTCCAAAAGTTAGAAGTAAACCTGGGATCAGATTCAGATACAATGGAGAGAGGAACTCCATGTAACCTGCCTATCATTTTAAGATACATACGAGAAAGTTGATCTAGGGAAAAAGTATGTCGTATATAATGGAAATGAGCATATTTAGTCAAGCGATAAAAAATAACCCAGATTGCATTATTACCTCGAGGTGTCTTCGGCAATCCCACAACGATGTCCATGGATATATTCTCCAATTTCCACTCTAGCACTGGTAAAGGCTGAAGCATCCCTTTCAGAAACTGAAACTCTATATTAAACGGTTGACATGTCAAACACTTCACAGTAAAATCAACAATATCTCATTTCTTTCCATCCCAACAGTAATACTTTCAAAGATCTCTATACATCTTAGTACATTCAGGATGAACTGAAAATGGAGAACTATAAGCCTCACACAACAACTCTCTCTTCAACTTTGAAACACAAGGAACACACAATCTCTTCCCAAATCTCAAATCAAAATCATTATCAATATTGAATTCAGGCAACATACCCTTCTGAACCAGCTCTACCTTTTTCTACAACTCAGTGTCTTGCTTCTGTGCTTGCGTGATTCTGTCTGATAGAGAAGATTTCACTGATACCTGAAACCAAACAGAAGGACATCCTGCACCAACAACATCTATGACAATGTTTATCAAATCCTTAACCAAAGGATCACATTCCAAACACAACATTGTTAATGAAGAATTGCTTTTTCGACTCAAAGCAGCATCCACTTTTTTTCTTTTCCCGGATGGTAATGAATTGTACAATCATAATACTTGATTAATTCCGGCCATCTCCTCTGTCTCATGTTCGATTCATTCTGAGTGAATATATACCATAATCTTTTGTGATCAATGTATATTTCACACTTTACTATATACAAATGATGCCTCCAAATTTTTAAAGTGAAAACAATAGCAGCTAATTCAAAATCATGTGTAGGGTAATTTACCTCATGAGTTTTCAACTTACATGAAGCATAAGAAATTACCTGATCATTCTGTATTAGGACACAACCAAGTCCTTTGAATGAAGCATCACTGTAGATAAAAAACTCACTATTCCTGGAAGGTAGTGCCAAAAAAGGAGAATTCACCAATCTTCTTTTCAACTCTTGAAAACAACCATCACATTCTTTTGTCCAGATAAACTTAACACCATTCCAAGTTAGCTTAGTCATTGGACTAGATAAATGTGAAAAAATTTCAACAAACCTTCAGAAGTAACCTTCCAAACCAAGAATACTACGGATCTCAGTTACATTTGTGGGTCATGGCCATTCATCAACAACTCTTGTTTTTACAGGATCCACAGTTATTCCATCTTTAGAAACAATATGACCAAGGAAAGAAATTTGTTGCAACCAAAACTCACATTTGCTGAATTTTCCATACAATTTCTTTTCTTTCAAGGTTTTCAAAATAACCCTTAAATGACTTTCATGCTCCTCTTTACTTTTAGAAAACACCAAAATATCATCAATAAAAACAACAAACAATTTTCACCAGAGTCAACTGAGCCATCACTGCAACAAACTGTTTAGTTCTGATTTTGACCATCTCAGGATACTGATTTGAAAGGTCATTTCCCTCTGTATGCCTTCCCAGAAAAGTTGTTATGTTTCCTCTACGAAAAACCATTCTGAACACTGAAATACCATAGGTGAAGCAACATGGTAATCTTTAAATTATATATCATTTAAATTTTATGATCAAAAAAATATTTTTGGATAATCATTTAATAGAATTCTAACTCCTAAATTTATCTAAACCGACCTCTGATACCAACTATAAGGCCCCATGCCTTAAACCTTACTTAATCATGAGTTATTAAAAGATTACAAATTGAGGATCTTTTCAGGTTTAGTGTTTTAGAGAATTAGATCCTAAAACATGCATTACATACACATTTAAACAAAGTGATTACAGAAAATATAGTACTCATTTTTCCCATCAGCGAAAACATATTTAATATAGAACATGGATTTTTTCTTTACACTTCATTGACACTATCATCACATCATGTACCTTTCCCTTGACATTTGAATAACATTTCAAAAACATTGGATGAGCATAAAAAGCTCAGTAAGGGATATAAAAGTATGAAATGAAAACATTAGTCCATGTATGAAATCATAATTTACTCATAAAACATAAGAACATTAACATACCTCATCAATCATGAATAAATCATAGATATCATAATACATAAAGGTAACTTGATGCATTCATAACATTCTTACATAGGGAGTAACCCTGTTGGTTACGTTTGGAATACCCATCATAGTATATTCCCTAAATCTCTTCGGAGAAACCTTAACATTTAACTCCTTCGTGTTAACCAATGAATTGGAGAGCTATATCGGGCTCACCCACCATTATTTTATCACGGAACCACCCGTCTTCATAACAATTCCCAAGAACCATAACATAACCATATAACATAAAACATGCATAAAGGAAACATAACATTTCCACATATCAATCACAAGATATCAATACAACACATTGATATAATAAAAACATTATGAAAACCATTTTCAATACCAAAATGAAAGAATAGTAATACATGGTATTTATTTTTTTCATTTAAAAAAAATAAGTTAGGTTATGGCTTGTAGAGGAAGCTGAACCTCAAATAATGGTCACGGTGGCAGAGAAGTCATTGTCGCCACATATGTACGACAAATAAAAACATTCCCTTTTGTCGTTTATTAAACTCTTCGTATAAAAAATATTCCTTTTGAATAAACGTAAAAGTCAAAGGGGTTTATACACCGTATAAAACAAAGTTGTGTATAAAACAAAATATGCCTCAATGAAAGGAGATTGAGACGAAGTCCCTTACAAATATAATTTTTTAAATAAAATAGTTCAATTATTTTTATTAATTATAAGTAAAAAAAAGGAATTAAAAACAAAAGATATAACATAATAATATCATGACATAATTTTAATGTAGGAGATTAACACAAAAAATGGAAATTGGGTTAAGAAGTTCCCTTACCTCAGGTCCGACTTGACTTGATCATTCTTTAACATCCTGAATAATAAACTTGAGTTAATTTATACTTTCTTAATAAACTTTTACAAGTTCATTATTCCTTTTATATCACTTATTTCCTGGTTATGAACATTATGTAATCATTTATGTTAATAACGTTCGTTTTGTCGATATTTGGTACTTGACTCAAAAGTGAACTTCTTATATTTACAATTTGTTCACGTAGTAAAATATCCATTATCTCAAGAATAATATTCATGATGTAGATGCCATATATATCATATATCTCCAGTATATAAATGTATTTATAATATTACGTAATCATTTTGAGGTAAGAAATGAAATTCACCGTTCATGGAGACGGTAAGCCGTACGTACACATGAATGCTACTTTCATTTCTATGTCATATTAATGGAATTAAAACTAAATGAGAGATATGTATATTTTAATTCCAGAATTATATTAATCATTTATATGTAACATACATCATATATATCCATTATATATATGTACTTATAATAGTACATTACATTTGGGGATAGGAAATGAAATGCACCGTTCATGGAGACAGTAAGCCGTACGTACGCATGAACGATACTTTCATTTCTATCTCATACTTTAATGTAAAGAAATAATAATTATATAAAGGTATAATATAATTCCAATATAATATAATATATAATATCATTAGATCTATCCATTATACATACCACATATGGTATTAACGAATCAAATCACTTTGAGGGGGCGGTAGTCCGCACTTCCTAAAATGATGATATCACGTTTACCCATAATTAATACCATAAAGGTATGACATAAATGAAAAATACAGAATCTTAAGTAAAAAATAACCTAATTATATATCATATATAAATATAGTGACTTCTTAATTCCCACCTTTGATGAAGTTAAAAGAATATTGAACAATCATCGTTTCGTGAGGCAGAAATTCACCATCCACAAAAACAGAATGTTCATTAACCATTAGATGTAGGTGTGTGTAAGTGTAGCTAGAATACTTATTATAAAAACATCCTAGTATATTTAAGATACTGTATTTGTTACAAAATAAATGAATAAAAAGAATTTAGGGGGTCGGAGAAGAAAAATAAAACAAAAGAACAGAAGTGAAGACATTACCTTAAAATCGGGTAACTCATTTTGATCTGAGCTCAAAGGCTTCATTGGGAAGACTTCTGACCAAATTGAGGATTATAGGAGTACAAGAGGGATGTGGATAGACAAAATGAGAAGGGTTTGGACGTGTAAAAGGCTTGAGATGTGTGGGTAAGGAGGTAGAGGTGGAGGCCTTTAATAAGAGGTGAGGAGGGGCACTCTTGGAAAGTTACAAAATGTTACTTTATTTTCATATGCATTTCGGATTTTAAAGGTCCCAAATTGATGTATTTTGAGGATAAGGTGATAAGGGTTCTACATATTCTCATCCAATAGGTCTTTGACAAGTTTAGGTCTTTGTTTTTACATTATCTTTTTATATTATTTAAATCTTTAAATAATGAGGTAATCACTGCATCATCATGATGTCATAAATAATTTAATTTATTTAATGTCTGAAAATTATGAAAAAATACTATGATTTAGGAAATAGTTTTTGATTTCCAATAAATATTTATAGTCCAATAGATAATTTATGTAGAAAAAAATTAAAATATTTTACTCAGGTGATACATTCTTTGTTATATTTAACTTTCTTTAAAAATAAAAAGATAAAAAGTCACTTTCACATAAAAGTGACTCCATGGGGTCCCCAAGATTGGCACAAGGAATCCCATGGTCTCTAATGAGACAACCAGTAGCATAAGGACACATGTTGGTGTGAGTTTGTATTATTATGATATTATTTTATAATCCTTAACTACCCGATTACTCATTAATCAAGATAATTAAAGATAATTACCATCGTTACTATTCATAATTTCAAAAAACAACAGAGTATTGATTAAAAAAATTTGAACTTTATGATTCAAAATATGTAATCCATTTTACCAAATTCCAAACAAATAAATTGAAATAATTTATTTAAAAATAATTCCCGTTGTCAAAACAAATAGCGGGTTTTTTTAAACAATATCTTTGAAACGTTTGGCATTAGTTTATGCCCAATTCCAAAGTGAAGTTAATACTAATGAACACCATTGGATTAAATGGTAAATATATATTCCGATTACACATTAAGACCAATTAAAAAGATAATCTAACCATATAATTAATTAGATGAAAAAGCAGTTTTGATGTAAAATGCTGTATTTTTCACTATTCATTAAAAAATGAACATTGTCAGAAAAATACCAAAAATTTATCCAAAGTAAATTTCAATTTCAAAATCATAAAAAATATGGTTATTTTGACAATTGGATATTATAAAATTGTCAAATGTTGGATTTAAAAATGGTTTTCCATCAAAAGGCAGTAAAACAATCTTCTAAAAATTTTAGTGTATTCCATGCTGAAGATTGGATTTATTTTCATTTTAAGCCTCTAAAACACTATCTATTTCATAAATAGACAAAGATAAAAATATTAATTATTCATTACTTTATTTGGATGTTACAATCTCCACAAAATATCCTTACACCCATGCTGTTAGTCGGAAGCCTCTAGTGTACGGGGAGGCACTAGAGGTAATGTGGTGACCGGTCCAGCCACTGTCTTAATGGTTATCCAGGTTGAGACGATACAATGTGGTGACCGTGGATTTTTTACCTTTTTTATTAAGATTTTTTTATGGTAGATAGGAGACTTGGAATGTTTCAGAACATGGAAAATAGTTGTTCATGTGACTGATCACCTAACATACGGGGAATGACCACGTGACCCTGGATGAGATTCCTGTTTAAGTTATTCGCCGTCACAATTTATATGATTTCTCCTAGAGTGACTGGAGTAATTTTAGTAGCTTATGATTTTTTTAATTTTAGAAACATTCTTCGACCTGATATGGTAGGGATGTTGTATTACATCCATCATATTTGAAATTTAGAAATTCACATGCCAGGAATATATTCCATACCATGTAGTTGCAATTGTAGGTTTCCTATCAAGTTTGATTTGGTGCATTTCCAATATTCCGTGCATAGATTTATACATATTTAGGTAATACAATATCATTACTTCTATGCATAATACTTGTTATAACATACTCCTATGATAAAATTTCCATGGTTATGTTATATAATTTTGTTGCTCTATGTTAGCAACATGTAGTGACATGCTATCTTACATCGATATATGGAAATGGTTTCATGGGATAAGATTAAAGGTTGTGATTATGACGAGAGATTTTTTTAGTTATAAGGTGTATGAGCGCCTTATATCTTCAAAAAGGTAACTCATGTAATTGAAACATTGTGAAAAAGATGTCAAATTTAATTGTTATGTGAAGATTGGTTTTGACTAAGGGGATCCAAATTACAAACTATAATGTGTATCTGTTCTTTTCAGGTTGCTAGATGGCCACCCATAAAATTTGTACTGTTATGTTTGAAAATTTTAACTTCTGAATTGACATTATTATCGATTAATTGGAGCACTATTTCAATGCATGGAGTGTATGGGTGCCACATGAATTGGGAAATGATAACTCATATTAAATGTTATGACATGATACCTTGTGAAATATTTATGAATGTAAAATATTCATGGAATTGGATTAAAATCAAATGGAAAGATTTCAAAATGCAACTGGACCCAAGTAGGTCAGATGGGGGATGTTTTTATGAGATGACCCATTTGGGTGTTTAATTTTTTTTATAATTTGTACTTTTACTATTGAGAAGATTTTTTGAGAACCTAGGTTGGTTAAAATGGGTCCCTTGTAGGTCACATTATCTTTTTAACAGAATTTATTATGACATGTATCTTGAAAATGACTGGATGATAAATACTTTAAAAATTTATAAATGGGTGTTTTCTAAAACATGCATGTTTTCCCCTTTAGGTGTTGGTTAAAAATAATGTACCTTGTGATTTGTTTTGAAAATTATACATTAATGTTTTTATTAAAACTGTTGATGATTAATGATTAAATGAGATTAAATATAATAGGCTTGTAGATTGATCCTATAGTGGTGTCCAATATTTTTAAAACCCTTGTGTAAAGTGTAGTTCAGACTTCTCATTAAGTTTCCTTCGAACGAGAGCGTGATTTCTTTTCATAGGCATTATTTTCCATAGCAATGGATTTTTGATCTGCCTTTGAGACTAGTGGTTTTTTATTTACATGACCTGGTTATAGGGTTGGCACTTGTTCTTCGTAAGTGTATAAACCGTTGTAGGTAGCACCCTCAAAACATAAATGTATTGATAGTACTGTGACTTTTCTCAGTCTTGGTGTTGTTTGAGTGTTGTTTCCCCTTGTAAGACATTTCGTTCAAAAGTGAAATCCTTATTTGGATGGGTGGTTATGTCTTTCTTGACCTTGTGATGGGATTATGAATCGATTAATGATTGTCTTCAGTAGGTTATATATTCCTCGGTCATGGTTGGATGCTTATTGGTCATTTGACCCTATCTCTTTCTTTGTAATGGGCGACTAGTTATGGCATCATCTAGGTAGATAGTTGTATATAGAAATATGACTTTGTATTAATTCCTCTTAAACTATTGATTATGGTATCTGGTCATCACCATGTAAAGTGACTTGAGAGATAATGAATCTGTTCCAATCCAATACATGTACTCACTTTCAAAAGACTCGGATGTTTTGACATGTCGGTCTCCATGTAATAACTTAGCAAGCTCATGAGCTATTTGTTTTCCTTCTATTCGTGGCTAGGACACTCCAAGGGATGGTAGTGTCATCTTGAATTTGGTAAATGAGTCCATCCATGATGTTGGGTCACATCCTAGAGTACTATTAGTAAATGGATGGTTATTACTAGAATTGCCTTGATGCTTGAATGCGTTAAATGGTATCGGTTCATTCTCGACAACACGACATTGTTTTGGTTTGACTTTCTCAACTTCCAATTTCTGGGGTTGTTTAATAGGAAAACATATCATAAATCCTCTTATTTTACTCTTCTTTAGAGATGAGCATGTCCCCAATATTTATGTCATCCTCGATACATTAACATAGTGTTGGTATTACACTACGGTAAATCGCGAAAAGAAGTTGAGCATGTTGGGTGATATTTGATAGTGTTGCACGCTATTCTTGGACTCCAACCATTTATTTTTAATTTATACTACCACTTATGCCATACATCAGTGAGATACATAGAACAAGTGGCTCAACGCATTCATTCTTCCTTTTGTTCAGTGATTATGGTTTTAACGAGCCATTTTAAATAATGATTCCTGGTGATGGAATGTGTGGCCTCAAGGTCGGTAATGTCCATTAACAATGCTTGAATGACTAGTTCTTTTAGGTCGATCAAAATTTGACCACATAATTTTTACAATTATATGCCAGGAGTGTTGTAAGAACACTTAAAATTAGGCCATAAACAACAATTCCAATGGTGGTGGTGTCGTGGCCTAGAATTGTCCCACAATTTAGTTAAGACCAATAGTTGGAAGCAACATCAATCAAGTTTTACTGAGATTTTGATGTAATCTTGCCACTATCTAAATAAGCTCATGTAAGCTATGTTTATGTGTTTATGTTTAACATTGAGCATTGGTTTAGGTTGTAAAAGAAGAAGTGTGGAACACATAAGATGAGCATAAAGGCACATCATGCGTTGGAAATGAAATGAAACTGTTAGAATGAAACTTCACAACCCTTGTTTGTTGGGTGGTGTTTAAATTGTTTCTAAAGGCTTCTTGAGGATGAGATGATTTCAAGGGGGTTAGATTGTAGAATCAAATTTTTGGAACCGGACTGAATACAAATGTTTCTGAACTTCATCACTTACTAAACTAGTCTTTTTTAAAATCGAGCATCGAAATTTCATTGTGACAGCTGTATCACTCTTAAGTGATATTTTTGGTCATGGGCGAAGGCCTGATAAGTATCTCAAGTTGCTTGAGGTGTTTTTGGGATATTTGGACCCCAAAAACATAATTTATTAAATAACAGTACTGTAACACCACGAGATTTTATGAGAAATATTATTTTTAATTTCATTGATTTCCAGTGTTGTATGCTTCACAAGTTTTAGCTTTCATTGTACGAAACATTGTATTATCTTGTAGTATACAGAACACTACTCTTGGCTTCTGTTGCACACAATTTCAACTTCATTCAAATAAAATTCATTTTACAAAACACCGTGTATAAATTTTGACCTATGTATAAATAAACAATGTTTTTATTATGTTATACGCAACACCAAATGAATCTTTCACTACCCGAAACACTGGCTTGGCTTGCGTTACACGCAAGAGTGACCTTCCCCAATAGCTTCTGTTTTACACAATACCGAGTTTCACTAAACAAAGATAGATTTTTATAATATTATTATGAATAAGACATTATGAAAAGTATTAACCTCATTTTAAATTTTATAACATTATCATTCATCATACACATATTCTAGAACATGGTATGAGAACAAAATAAAATTTTTGGGTTAAATAAGTATTTTTCAAAAAAAAAATGTTTTTTTGCCGCCATTTGATGGTGCACCCACTTTAAATCTAGTTTTTACACCTTTAGGAGTTCAATTTGATAGAATAAAAAATAAAAAATTATAAATTGATATTTATATTTTCTAGAATGTCATAACGTCTCTAATTATAGGGAATTCACAACACATAAGTAAGTATTTATAACAATTTATAATTTAGAATCTTATTATTGCAAATAAAATTAAATAGATTAAATAAGGATAATTAAAAATGATTGGGTTTTAAATAAAATAAAAACAATTCTAAATTTTATTGTTTAATGATATTACAACCATATATCATCTCATATTCTAATGGCGTCATTTTTGTAGGTTTTTATGTGGGGTCATAATTTATTATAAATTAATATTTTTGAGGTTTCTAAAAGTGCCCCTCTCTTCTCTTATAAAAGGGCACCTCATCCCTCTCATCCTCACACAATTTTGATATATAAAGCTCATGCAAACCCTATAATTTTTTCTTCTCTACTTCCATAGCAAAATACTAGAGGTTATGTTATTATTTAAAGACTATCTTTAGTACCCTAAGAGGTGGTTTAGAAGAGGCGCGTTGAAGAAGAGGTAATATCCTTTACCAATTCTTTCAAATTCATTTCTTCTTCTACATCCTCTTATTTGTTTGTTAAAATATAAAGTAATAAATTATGTATCACTCATATAAATATATATTATTATAAATACAAAACAACCATATTTCACTTTCTATCCATCCTACGGAAAACAAAATCACCACGCGTGCGTACGTACGAAATACCGTCTCCATGCCGTGGTGTAATATTGTTTCCACCACCACCTAATGTGGATGGGTATAATGGTGTAAAGAATAACTATATATTATTATTATAACATAATATTAATTCAACGATATTATATCATTCGATCCAATTCTATTCAATAATTATGGGAATGATATCATCGCTCATGTGTACATACAGATTACTATCTACACAATGCGATGAGATTCATTCTCCATGTTAACCATACAAGAATTATTATAAAGTATATATAATGAAAATTATTGAGATATTTGAAATAATAATTCTACTGGATTTATGTATATATATTTCATCTACTTACGTCCGTTCAAGTCAGTAAGTATAGGAAAACAATGTTCATGCGTACGTACGGCCTACCGTCTCTATGAACGGTGTATTTCATTTCATTTATCTGTAATATATATATATAATAAATATATATGATATATAAATCATTATTCATATTTCTTAAGTATGTAAATCATGATATAAGTAATAATATCAAGAAAAACATGCCCAAACATGTACTACAAATGAAATGATTTTACCCAAAACACTTTTTTAACATGGAATTGTCAAGTGAATGGGTAATATAAAGTCGAATGTGAATCATATTTGTTATAATACATATTATTATGGTTATGTTGTTAGTTAATAATATGTTTAAACCACTTATACATGATTCTCAGACACATATGGATGAAATTGGACATAAGGTAAGGGATTATTTCGTCTCAGTTTTATTTCTGTGAGACATATGCCTTAATCACCAAGCATTTCTTTTGTATGTTGTTTAATATTTCCCTGAATGTTTTATGATTTTCATTATGAAGGAAATGATATTTACACATGAATATAATTTTCTATATTTTATAACAAATATGATTCCACCAATTATAAATGGTAAGGGATAATAATTCCAATCACATTCTTATCCGGGATTGTTTATTCGTAATTATTTACTAGGGTTATGTTTATCATCCATTTCCATGTTTTATAAAAAAAATTTTCATAAAATTTATACTATTCATAAATGTATTCTTAATTTCATTTTACCCTTTTTTGACTTTTACAACATGGTATGGATGGAATCTTTCTTTTTTTTTCACCATACGAGGTAGTTTTTTGTCTTTTCCGGCAAAAGTATGAGAATTTTTTTTAACTTATATGGAATGAACGGATTTTTACAGTTTCATAATGCCTTATATTCATGAATCTTCCACTACATGATTTAATAATTATTTAAAAAAAAAATAATTTCATTTAAAATTTCATTGCATTTTGTGAATAGAAAATGGTTCTGATGAAGAGAGGATATTTTCCTCAAGAAATCATTTCAAGTGTCTTATCAAAACTATTTTCCATCTAAGATGACATTATTTAGTATGGTTATGTTTCAAGTATAATGTATATATTATTTACATGATTTTATTTTTCATATTAATAAATTATATCCATTTGTTTTATATGGATTATGTTACGATAGGAAGATGTTAATGAAAACCATTTTTATTCATTGGGTTATGATGAATGATTTGTGATTATTTTTTTGAATTCGAATGAATGATTTAATTATGAGATTGTTGGGATAGATTTCTCCCTTAAATTAATTGGGTAATGATTTATATTTCATGTGGTAGACATGGATTGAATGGTATGTAAAATGTGGTTCAGAAATACATGGATGGAATGGCAAGTAAACCCAGTTCAGTAATGGACTTTGTCCACTATAATGATCTTGGAAGCAATTCCTTGGCTACTAAAGAAATTATAACATGTTCATAATGGTTTTCCACAATTACATGTTTTATTCCCATTCTAATTTATCATGACTAATGTTCCTTTATTATGTATTACTTCTTCCACTATTGATCGTTATTTACTTTATTATACCACATCAAAAAATACGATAAGACGGTATAGTTTTCCCGCTGACTATCCTTACAACCTTGCTGCTAGTCTACACCCTCCTTCGTGTGGGGATGCGCGCTAGAGGTCAT
This sequence comes from Viscum album, assembly GCA_963277665.1. Classification (NCBI taxonomy): domain Eukaryota; kingdom Viridiplantae; phylum Streptophyta; class Magnoliopsida; order Santalales; family Viscaceae; genus Viscum; species Viscum album. The sequence continues at coordinate 1,427,613,552 of OY728147.1, read as the reverse complement.
GTGTCTACTGGTCTGGGCAATCCCTTAGTGGTGAGTCGGGTCAAGACATTATAGACATAAATTTAAATAATTTAGTTGGAGGCCACATTATGACTCATATAACCCCATAGGGTTCCCACTATCTAACCAGTGGTACACTTGGGCCTATATTTCCATTTTCATTAACATTGTGTATATAGTACTATAATTAGGTTCTTTTATGTGCCTATTAAATTTTTACATCTTTTCTATAATGAACATGCTTTTTCTACTTCAGAATCTGACACTCAACCAACCAATCACTCCTTCAGTATCAAAAATATTAAAAAAATAAATTAATGATAATAACTAATAATTTAAATATTATATATATATATATTATTACAATCCAAAAATGTATTTGGGGACTTTTTAATGAACAATGTGTATAATCATATAATATTAAAAACATTCATGAAGGTTACCCTTCTTGGCCATCATAATTTTGCATATTTCTTTTAATATAGAGTTTAAAAAATATTTCTTATTGGGAAAATCTGATAGACCCATAAAAATTATAGGTTGACTTCAGTCCATTGTCCCATGAATATTGAACATTGGATTTACTCCATTTCAAGAAATCATTTTTGTATTTTTTTTCCCACTCCTATGTGTCTTAATCAATATAATATCCTTAGATGTAATGATTTAAATAAGGATTTAGATTGTTATATAACTATGAGAATGCATCTTATACAAATATAAGAGTAATGATATGTATACGGCATTTGTATGTAAATAATCAATGATCAATTACTTATTTTAGCAGGATTTATCTTTATAAATAATACATGTTAAATAGTTATTTTCAAGGGGTATAAGAATAATTTTGGGGTATAACATGGATGTTACCATTTATATAAATGAATATATAAATATAATAATTAAAAGTTAATTATTGGATGTAAAGTGTCTTATAATATATTAAAAATTAATAAATGGATATATCTGTATTTTCCTTGATTAATTTAATAGTATATATATTTCAATGAACACACATTAATCTCAACAGTGAATTAAAAGGTATTTAGAAGTTATAGAATAATGAATTCAATATCTATATAGCAATGTTTAAAGTATAAGTAGTAATGTACTTCTATATAGATGAATTAACATTAATAACAAGTAAAAATTATATGGTGCACCTCATGGAATGATATTTTCAATGATATTATCGTCCTCAATATATTACTGAAATTAATTATAAATATAGTATTGGAGAAATAAAAGGAAATAAAATAATATCACTAATGTTTTATATGAAATTAATAAAAAAAGATCAATGAAAATATAATATAAGATAATTAATTATGAATCATTTCTAAAAATAATATTTTTTAATTTAAATGAATCTAGAAAGGATAATAAAATAATTGAAATTAACAATGTTATAAAAGATTATTAAAATAAATGAAAAATAGTGTAGATAATGTTATGAAACTTTATATGGCTAAAAATAAATTCATTAGATTTTATGAAATACATTAATGAAGAAATAAAACATGAACACAATTTTTATGAAAGAACATAGAAATGTTATTATTTTCATTGGAAAATAATATTTAAATATGAAAATCATTTTATAATTATATTTATAAAGGTTTTGATAAAAAACATAATATGTAATATAAGAACAATTTAAAATAATTATTAACAACACTCTATATCATATTCAAAGTATATAACATATCATGAAAATAAAATTATAGGATTTAAAAGAAGACAAAAAGAAATGTAATGAAATAAATTTAATGATAAATTTTTTATTATTTTTTAATAAATTAAATAGAATTATATTTAGTATAGTATAAGAAGATGATGTCAAGAGATAAGTTGATAAAACTACACTTTCTAAATTTTAAAATTGGTCAAGTAAAAAAATAATAAAATAATAATAAAATCATAAAAGTTCTAATACATAATGTGAATGAATGAATTAAAAATATATTAAATTATATAAATTTTCCTAAAATTTTTAATATTAATTGAGATTATAACAATATGAGAGATTTATAAAAATACTATTAAATTATCACAAATTATACAGTATATTGATAATTGAATAAGAAATTATTATGGAAGGAAATCCAAAAAAATTATTAGAAATTATTATAATACATTTAAATTTTTTTTATAAGTTAAAAAAAATAGAATAACAGGTAGGTTGAATGAATTTAAACATCAAAACTGATACAATTATCATAAAATAATTCTCAGCATAGCTTCTAAATTACATAGATGTTCATAAAACAATAACATAATATTAGATTTGATAAAAAAAATTATTAATGTACATTATTATTATATATTTACCATAACATTAATCAATAATGTAATTTTATTGTATTTTTTATTTATAAAAAATTGTATCTCAATCATATTATGTTATAAATTTAAAACTGATTAACTATTTTATAAATTTATAAATTAAAAATCAATAAATTATTTATTTATTTATATTATATCTTTCCATAGTTATGTTATTATAATCCCCCATTATTATTATTCGTAACACAATATATGTTTTTTTAAACCACCCAAACATAAAAATTCTTTTATTAATTAATGCATATTAATATTATTTGACTTTAGTAAAATATCATTATTATTGAGGTATAATAAATTAATTTATATTTTATTAATTTATCAAATTTCACTCTTCAAAGTAGAGTATATAAAGAAAAATTAAATATAAGAAAAAAATAATTATTACTTATAATGAAATTTTTTGAGTTTTCCAATAAAAACCATAGTGATACGGTGGATATTGGGTTTACTATTTAAACCGAGGTATTAAATACATTTTAGGGGTATGATGGAGGTGTAAATATTAAATAAATTTTAAATTAATATAATTAATGTCTTTAATTGGATTGAGTGTTGAAATTTCCTTTTATATATGAGAGTGAGTGAAATTTTTAAAAACAATAATTCTTATTCTATTTGACATGTAAATTTTTATGGAATGTTACTCATAAATAAGAAATATTTCACTATTTTTCATTAATTACCACATACACATATTTAAATATTATTCTATCATGATAATCCATTTTATTATAAATGAATTATCTATTTACATTATTTTATCATTAACCATTGTAATTTAGTTTTTGCGAGGGTAAATTATATATAAAAAATAAAAATTTTATTTTATTTGGGATATTACACATTTATTTTTAGTGGGTTATGGTTCATTTGTTATTCTATGTCTATTATACATTTTATACACATTATGAATATATGATAAATTTCTTGTGAAGTGTTTTGTCAAATTCTCATTTAATCATTACAAATATTATATCAATTTTATCAAATTCAAACTCTACATCTAATAAATATAACTATTAAAGAATTATAATTAAAAAAATATACCAATTGAATTAATTTATAATGAAATTAATTATTATATAATAATTTTATAAAATTATTTATTTATGATATATATTTTTTCATTATATTAAGTGATAAATATATTATATTTAATATATTACTTACAAGGACATCACCATAAGAAATATTTAAATTGTATCATTTAGAAGAATTATTTCTCTAGAATTATAGGATATCATTTCTATTTATTATTTAATATAATTAGTTCTTCACCCTTAAAAAAATTATATCATAATGTGTACCCTTATACATAGTATACATGTTTCCTTGAATACAAAACTCTTATGTTATAATATATTTTCTTTACACAAGCTATATTAAAATTTTACATACTTACCAGAGCCATGTCTATAGTAGTAAAAAACTACCTATAGAAAACATTTGAAAATGTGGTATGTTAACAAAATCATAGTGAAAGATAAATATATATATATAATAAATAAAAAACTCTTTACTCCAAAAAAATAATAAAAAATTTTCATTATCAAAATAAAAATTGGGGAAAAATAAATATTTTGTACCCATGAAATAATATTATATGGCCAAATAGTTTCATAAACATTCTTTTAATCTTCATCTGATTAGATTAAATTTTGAAATTATACTATTTCTATAATACCCCATATAATGCATTTAACATGAATTTTCTTGATATGTGAAATATTTTTCATATCACTCTTACAATCACAATTACATGTGGAATAAGGTACTGTATAAATTCAAAAAATATATTAAAAGAAACCTATAGCTAGTTAAACAAATTCAATTACACAATGAATTGGGGAGCTATATGAGGTGCACCTTTTATCTTCATAAATACCAAGATAACATGTCAATAAAAAAATTCCCATGAACTATAACATAATCATAACACATGAAATCATTCATTTCCACCTCTTTTTTATAAAAATATTATTTTTACAAATAAGAACAAAATCTATATATATATGAATATCCAATTTATTTTAAAACATTGCATGAAAATACAAAAACAATTTGGAAGAAGAGTTTTTCAATTATGTAAATGTAAATGATTTATATTAATTAATATCATTAAATAATGATTACCAAAGAGTAAAAAAAATTAATACTGAATATATTATAATACGAACATTCATTTTTCATTTTTTTAAATGATACATATAAAATACAAATATTGAATACTTTTGAAAAAAAATTTAAATTAAAAAATGTAAAATAATATTCCATTTTGTATTAGTTTTAGTGAATATAAATACATTTATAAAAAAAATTATGAATAATTACGTGGATGAAAAATATTTAGAAAAAAATCATTAAAATATTGAATTTTATTAAGGTAATGTTTCCCTTACCTTGTGTTTGAATTATTAAATTCATTAAATATATTCAAGAATAATATGTATATATTAATTATTTAAATTTATTATATATTATTTATGTTTATAATTCCTTTTATGAAATTATTTTTAGTTTATATTCAATTACATAATAAATTAAATTCACATTAGATGTTTATATGATATTCAACTCATAGGGCCAAACTGACTTATGTAGGATGACTAGGGTTGAGGAGGTACTTATCCATAATATCTAGGATAAAAATATTTACATTTTTGCCAATTTTTTAGATTATTTATATTTTTAAACCAACCATGAAAATTGTTATTAGAAATTAATATTGTTATAACCTTGGAGATGATAGTTTGTTCATATTCGTCAGTACTGATCCCATTTTTTTACACTCAAATAAGGGAATTAGGTTATTTATTATTTTATGTCTATTGAAATATGATTATATCCTAAATATCACATTTTATCTATAAATATACTTATATATAATATTTAATTGAGGAAGTGATTATAAATAAATAACATCATTTTGTGGACGTGGAATTCCACACATTCACATGAATGGAAATATAATTTCTCAATAGAGTGAATGGAATGAAAATAGATTTCATAATAAATTCATAGAATGATAATTATTTAATGAATATCATATATATAAATTAAATACATTATTATATAATTATTCGATAGGTGGTGATGTAAATCCATTTATAACTATTTTCATTGAAGTAGGGGACAGTACAAATGAATAATAGTTTCATTAACCATTTAATAGAGGATATGATAAATATACGATATTAAATTTACATAAGAAAAAATTATTATATGTAATTTAATTATTTTATTATTTCAGTAGGTTGTATTATGATTTTATATTTTTTGAAGTGGTTATAAAATGAAAGATCATATATTAACTATACAATTTCTTTAGAGAAGGCCTTAAATTTTATACCAAAATCATTCATATTTTGGTTTAATGATAAAAATAGTCCTCAAATAGGTGGGGTGGTATTTTTGGATTGTATTAACATTTAAACAGGTGGGAATATCTTTCCCCCATATTATTTTTTTATTTCCATGTTTCTTCACCAACTATACTGGTTTTCCACATATCCATAAAAAATTAAATAAGTTTCATATGAAAAATTTACTCATTAAGGTCAAGAATCAAAAAACATATTTTTTAGAAGGGGTTTCCTCAAAATTCAATACATCATAGATTAAATTATAATACAAATAAAAATTAAATTTTATTTAAATTGAATCATAAAACACATCATGGGACTGAGATAAATTTAAAAGAATATCAAATCTTTAAGAAAATGATCCAATAAAATTCAAAATTACATATGTTTGACTTAAATGTAAACTTAATTTTCCATTTGTACCAATATTCATAACACCTTCCCATGGAGATGCATTAAAAAAACATGATCACATACATTCATTAAAATATATTTTCTCCAATCATCGATATAAAATTTGTTCCTTCTATTAGCCCTCCAGTTTTTCCACTGAATATTATTCAACTCCTCAACCATAAATTCAATCAATTATAGTCTTTACATATATATTTAATTAACATAATCTCAAAAGTTGGAGTCTAATAATGATTTGTACACAATGACACAAAATGTTCTATCTGTATACTAGAATGAAATGGTTATTATAAAAAAAATATACCAATATAAAATATTAATCCCAAAATTATAGATAATAACATTAATATTGTAGACATATATACTCAAATTATAAAATCCTTAACCTGATTTTTTCATCATATTGATGACGAAATATTATATTAAAATTTTATTTAGTTCACAAATTCTTTTTTTGTAATCTCTTGAAATTATAGATGATTCTGGGATCATCAATAAATACAATGTAAATTGGAAGTAAATGAAATATATAGATAAATTTACCATAAATTCATGTATATTGATATAAATAAATATTGTCTACATTTAGAAAATGATGAAAATATTTATTTAATTTACCAGTAATTACCTGAATAATATTTTACCATACGATGTCTTTGTTAATCCCACCTTGAAATAAATTGACATGTTCACCAATTTTTATTATATAAATGGAAAATGTTGAGGAATAACCATTGATATTTTTTATTTGATATTAACACATTGATAAGTAAAAAAATTATAGTAAAATGAATAATATATTACTTTATTCCTTCCCATAAAAATATTTCCTAAGGGTTTATAGACATTTACTTACAAAAAAGATTTATTGAAAATAGATAGATATGAGACTGAAGAAATAGTTCAATATTTAAATTGGGGTAACAGGAAATAGATAACCTTTATTATAATAAAATAACATCATTATTATAAATATAAAAATAACGAAACATATTATTCAGAACAATTTTATCATTTTCAAAAAAATGGATATCTTATTTACGATATATCATAGTAATGTCAGATGAAGACAGTTATAGTAATACCTAAAATGAAAAATGTGGTTCCTAAAATCATAATTTCAATACTCTAATTAATTTAACAACATATTAAAGAATTTTGTGTGAAATATTATTTGGTTAATAGAGAATTTTTTCAGACTCAATGAATAATCTTCTGTATTTTCAGTACATGGATAATAAATAATAGTGATGTTTGAATAATTTGTAAATTACATTTATATCCTCTATCTCATTATAAATTCTTTTTTTTGTGAATATATAATTCAAATAGTTAGTATTAGTATATAATTCAAAATATACACTATATAAATGTTATAATATATGTTTGAACGAAACACTATATCTTGTTATTCCTTGTTAGTGGTATATATAACCATGAAATTTTTTTAATATAATTTACATTACATCCTTTTTTATCTATGAAAACTCTGAATATTACTAACATGTGTTTTTCTTATTCCTTATTAATGAAATATGATTTTAAATGGGTCAATATTGAAACCATATTTATTTATGATATGTCCATATACATAAATATGTTGTATACAGAAATTATATTTTTTAAACATTTAATATTACAAAATTTCATTCAATGTTTTTATAGTAATGCTAATATATTTTCCATGATCCACATAATATATATTATAAATAAAAATATTAAGAATGGAAAAAATTGTAAATTTATCCAATTATTTATGTAAAAATATATTCACAATAATCAAGAATAAAACATGATAAATCAACATCTCAATGCTCATAAACAAAAAATCATAATTCTTATACCTAGTATTAAATATTGTTTTCGATATTTCATCTTTCTTCAATGTCTTATGATGTTACATTGAACTATGCTTAACCTTTAATAAGTATCATAATACCTAAAACTAATCAAATATGATATATTTATATGTTTTAATAGATAAATATTATTATAATAAATATCATTCAGTTATCTATAATTAATGAAAATCCCTTTGGAAACAATTTTTTTTAAAAATTAAAACACGATCACCCCACGATAATGTTCTCAGATGAATTAATCCCTTATCAAGAAATGCATAAAATTTATTTCACCAGTACATTTCTTCTTTATTATTATTAGATATGGGTAGTCTTGAAATATTTATATCATCATTCACAAATTCAATTTAATACTAAAAATCATGGTCAGGTATTAGACCAGGTATTCAATAAAGAAACAAAAAAAGAGTCTTTTACTAATGAAATATAATAAATTAAAATAGTTTATTTATTTTAAAAAAATTTATGAAGATAAATTTTGTTTATATTTGTTTATATTTAATCAACTTCTTGATATTTTATGAAACATACTAATATATTTTTAAATAAAAAACTTTTTTGAAAAATAACATAATTTTCTCTATAATTTATATTCTAAAGATAAAATGAACCCTAAAACAAACCAATAATGAAATATAATTATATAATAAGAATTTCAAAATGGTATTAAAGTAAAACACTTCTACATATAATAACATGATTATCTTTTTGAATTCACATTTTTTTAGTAATACCCCATATGATTTATCCAAATGTCCATATTTCATTAATTTTTTGAAATAGTCATTTTAAAATAGAACATCATAGAAATTAATGATTTTTTTATACCCAGAATAAATCATGACATTAGTATTATAAAAATAAACAAATAATGTACATGTTATAACCTTGTCTGAATCCCCAATATCTACTAAATAGATATAATTTTTTTCACTACTTCTTTATAGTTGTAGTCTTTTTTATTACCTTTATTAATGATGTTTTTAATAATGGATAGAACATTACATATTGTAAAAACCTATTTTATTATATAAAATAATACTAAAACACTCTAAAATATGATTTTTTATGTAATCATTTAATAAAGGGGTATAATTTCTTCGTGAATTTAATCCGAACTGACGAGGGTATCTTAAGATATCCATTTTTACAAAATCCATTCACCATAGTTAACCATTTCTTAGTATTTTTGCATGATGATGTAGAAAATTTATTATATAATATCAATTAATGTAATCCATTGTGAAGTGAGTTTTAATGAATGATGAAATTCACTAGTTCACACAACCCACAAACATGGAATGTTGTCGGACTGAATATAAATATTATTCCATCCTCTCCCCCGTTATATTTCAACTACATTAATAAACCCCCATTTCTTATCCACTATATATTATGATATACCAAATGGGATATTAATACAACCCATGATACCACTATTCTGATCTATGAAAACTTATCCAAATTTTAGATATCATGGTTACATATGGAATACCCATCATAGATACATTTTTGCAATAAAAAATTGATAATTCTTAAATATTTCATTATTTTCATTAGTGGGAGGTAATTTTATAATAATGCCCAATATATTTAGAACATAAATGTTATGCATCCTGTTTTCAATATCACCATGAAATGTTGGTTTTTTATTATTCAAAACAACTATAATATTTATCATTGATTTTTGAAGAAGAAATTCCGAGTACCAAGAAATATCATTGTTCTCACTATTCTATAAGAAATATGCAAGATTATCAAATTACACAATAAAAAATTGATAACATTTGATAAAAGAGAAATCTAAAAACAATATATATCTACACCTGTGAACATTTTTCTTGAGGGAGATACACATGAATAAAATCACAAACTAAATTATACAATTTTGTGGTAGTATAACATCGAACAAATAAATGTTAAGATATAATTTTTTTAAGGAACAGTACAAAACTCATATAGAGATAGATTACAACATATAAAAAATGGTGACAACTCGGATTTTACAATGTGTGATTCAATATAATAAAAAGTATAGATGAATAATTAATTTTAGGTCAATTTTTCAACCCTATAATGTTTTCTCATATGAATTTAATTATAATATAATATACTTATGTTGAGTACCCCATTTCATCGATGTTCCGAAAAAGGAGGGTCACACTGATCAATCGAAATATATTCTGATAATAACATCCTTAACCTCATCATGAAGTTCATCAGTTGGGTCATCCAGATTTTCATTGTATATGTAAATGATATTCGTTATTTATCAGGTATACTTAAGATGATCCAGTAATAATGTGACTATTTAATTATCAAACAACAATTTAATAGACAAATTTATGATAATGAACTAGTGCAAATATGTGGTAATTCTTGAGAAAACTCCCTTAAGAGACGTTTAAATAGATGAATCAATATAATACATATTCCCTTCTTTCATATTATTCAAAAATATACATTTATTGAATATAATGATCTCTAATTTATCATTGATAAACCTCCACATATAATTTTATTTTAATTCTAGACTAATCAGACAATTATGATTTATCCTGAGGCCTGTTAATGTAATTGGTTTATATATTTTTTTTCCAAGAAACAATGATAATTTTAAACAATATTATACCCCTTCTCTATATGTTGTTTTTATTGGGTTATTGATGCTCTTTATAAAACCATCAATCCATTTTCCAACCCTAAATGAGTAAAAAAAATAAACAATACCTTTTTCCATATGAAAACCCCATCCAACAACCGAGTTAGATTCTCCCATCCAAGAATCCAATTTCCTTAAAATTTGTCAAATATTATTATTAATGCTTGAGTCTTATGGAAATAAATAGAACATGGGAACACCGAGGTATTTGAAAGGGTATACACCTTTTCGAGTTCACATATCATGATTGATTTATATCATCATATTGGAAGATATATTAATAAAAAAATAAACATAGGATTCTTTCTTATAATTTCCTGAACGGAAACTCTATCTTGGTTCATGAATAAATTTTTGATAATCATGAAATTTTTCTAGAATTAATATATGAAATTTAAAATTTTATCAACATAAAAATTGTTAGAATTAATAAAAATACCTCTAGAAGATATAATTGGATTTAATTTTACACTTACATCAAGTAATATTGAACTCTACTTATGTAATATTCAATAATGGTCAAGATGATATCTTAGTGGGGGTGACACTGGCAGATCCCTTTTGGGAAAGTAAAGCACCCTTTGTAGAGACTACTAAAAACTAAAATTTAAGAGGAAAGATTAATTTTCATCCAATTAATAATGTATCATTATAAAAAATATTTAGAAAGGACCATAAAAATAAACAATCGATCTCATAGTATCAAAAGACTTTTTAATATCTGGATTAAACGATATATTACCACCTATATAACTATTTATCAGATGATTAAAACATTTATAGTAGTAATAATGAAATATATAATTGTTGTACCATTAATGAATCCAAAAGTTTTAAGCAAAACTCTAATTGTATATTATAAATTTTTAAATATAAATAACAAGAAAATTAATTTATAAGAAAAATTTGAAAGACCCGCCAACATGTAAAGAAGTATTTAATTCAAATTTTCAATTTTTAGGATAAATATATTGAAATTTTCATTAATACATTGGGAGAAAATACCTCCTACAATAAATGAAAAAAATATACAAAACATTTTGAAGAATTGTATCTATGATGGATTGGATAAAATACTTATTGAATCCATACAAACTTGGGGAACACAAAATAGTGATTATAAATTACTTATTTAATTTCAAGACCCATGGAAATAGTGTATTAATGAAATTAGAGTTTAATTCAATAAATTAGGGAAACAATGAATAGATTATTACTTTTTGGATGTTCTCTTATAGAGAAAATTTTTAAAAACCATAATATACAGATTATCATCTTATTTGAGATCACTAAATTAATTCTATAATGAGTTTCCATCTAGGATAATATGACGGGAGGATTTAGTAGAATAAATAATTTTATCCATCCAACTAATGTAGTTCCTACTCGAAACAGTCAATTTATTCATATGAATACCATTCTAGAGAATAAATATTATATAATAATCCTTATCATTCATATATTAATATGAGTCATAAATAGTCATGACATATTCATCTTTTTAATCCAAAGAATTTTTCAATAAAAAAGAAAAGGGTTCTCTAAATCACTAGAAATCAAGAAGGATGTAATTTTCTTGTGTCCATAGATGATTATTGCTATTTTTGAATATTTAATTTCATCCCAAACAATCTAAGATGCATCTTTATCATATATACTATCCATTTTTTAGAACCCATATTAAAAATATGTTTCCTACACCATGTTCATTTGGATCTGAGATATTCAAATAAAACTGATTTAATTCCAAACACAGACATTGAATTACTAGTATGAATTAGAATAAAAAAAATATTATCATAAAAATTGAAAAAAAATTAAATCCCTAAGAAGCTTCAAATTTACAAGGAGTGTTCTTGATAATGACACAATCATGTTCCCAAAATAATTATGATTTCCCCATTATTAGTTTATTTTCTTTGAATATGAATCAACATAATGACCCATTTCAGTATATTAAAAACAATTAACTACCTATTTATCAAAAATTTGCTTACCATTACTATGATATTTATTTTTTTCAATAATTATATATATAAAATAACATAAAGAAAATATAATATACCACCCAAGCTTCATAATACAAACCATATGGTTCTTATAACAACACTAATCAAAAAATAATTTTTTTTCTTATATTAATATTTCTCTAATAAAATCATTTCCATTACCTTCCAAATGGAACACAATTTCAATTTGATGTTATAAGAAACACGGCCATAAGTAAAATCATAATCTACTTTCTAATCTCAATGAAACATTTTATCATAAAATAATAATTCATGAGAGGCTAATTTCTATCAGTATCTCATATTTAATCCTTGATAAAATGATTATTTTTAATATTGAGATCATAGACAATATTGGGTTCATATAATGAAAAACATGTGAATTGTTTTTATATATATCCACTAAATATTTCTCTATATTACTCAAATAGAGGAATGTAGTTTCCATCATATTTCAAACATCTATAGGAATATTTTTTTTCATGTAAACTAATCTGAATTGTATAAAATTATATGGTTTCATACTCTTTAAATTCTCCAGTATTGTTAACCATTGTCTTATATTGATTGGATACTAATTATAAAAATTAAAAAAACATGAGTTTAATTTTTATTATCCAAAAACCATGAAATAGAAAATATTTTTAGGTATTTAATACATTAATAATCAATGATTTGGTCAAAAGATACAATTTATACTATATGGCGCTATCCTATAAAATGATACACTACTAACATGTTGCTTTTATGTAGATCAAGTTACAATAAAAAAACGTATTCTACACACATTTAGTTCCCCATAAAAATGATCATACACAACAATAAATTTTTATAATATAATTCTAAAAACTAGGGTTTCTGATTTTGAATGAAATTTTCCTTTAAGTACCTTTCAACTTTACCATCCATATTTCCTGTATGGGTAACCAGTAAAAATATAAATTGCCATGTTTTTTTTAAAATTTGGGGATCAATCATCTTCATATTTATAATAAAAGTATTAATTTATATTTATGTAGAGGGAAATCAATTATATATCCCATATTCTTTGTATCATATGAACATGGCTCAAAGGACCAGTTCAGTGTCATGATGACATCACTAAGCATGTGTCCTCAAATGCATGTGTCATGCATGCCGCAATGCCTATGACTTAAACCAAATAAGAGGTGTTACAATATTTGAACCATATCTTCTTAGATGTATTATAATGTGGTTTACCACTCATGAACCACCCCACCTAAATATAGTCAATTCTATTTCAAAAAAATCTAGAGTAACACCCTTGTATTATAATATAACTCTATTTTTGATAGCTTACATTTTACTGAATGTTGAACATAAATGAAATAAAAATGATTATTAATTTAACATGACTGTTATAATAAATAAATTAATTTATTTTGAGTGAATAATATTAAATATATTAAAAATAAATAATAAGTTCATATTCAATTAAAATTTAATTAATTTTTGGAAGGGAAAAAATAAATTTTATTAAAGATATTTTAATCTTAAAATATATATTTTCTTAATAGAGGTATTTTTATTAAATTTACATAACAAAATAAAAAATTAAGATTATTAAACTTTTATAATATTTATTTGAAAAAATAAAAATCATTTTTGGACTCATGACATTAAAATTAACTTAATTTAATTTATCTAAATTTTCTAAAAATGTTGATTTATAAGATAAAATGTGTAATTAATGTTTTTACGAAATACCATAATTATGACGATATAATTATTATATGCTATAGTTTTATAATTTATTAACCCGTGCTCTGGATAAAAATTTATTTATTTATTTACATAATACATAATATTTTATGTTTATAAACAAATTCTTATAAATTTAGAAAACCTGGAATTAAACATTAAAAAATTGAATTTATGAGTCATACACAAAACATATTTGGAAGTGATTATTTTCACAAAAACAAATTAAATCATGTAAAATAGATTCCATATTTGATATTAGGGGTCCAAATTAGGTTATATGATCAGGTTCATTTTTAGGTATAATAAAATTTACTATGGTAAAAAAGATTTACTGGGATATAGGTAAAATAATTTATCATGTTAAAGTTACCGTGTATCTACATTGAATAACCAAAAAATAAAACAAGAAATTGGAAGTTATTGTGTTTATATAATTTCACTACCCTTAATTAAATTATTTAGAAAACAAATTCTTTGGAATTAATTCCACCTAAATGTGGCTGGGATTAAATATTATATAATCATTATTAAATCACATAAAATCACCCCTCCTGAATTATAAATATCACCCCTAAAATCCCATTTCTACAAAAAATACTTGAATATATTATAAATTTTACAAGACCCTATAATCCCCAATATTCCTACATCTAGATGGTATTATTCTCACCAAAATACCAACTCCATGTTTTACAAGGGGTCATTTAAGGAGTTGATATTCAAGAGGAAATTTTATTAAACAACATATTTTAATATATTATTCTTATAGTACCTCTTATTAGGCATTTACATCCATTAAAAAATAATAAATATAGTGTAATATATATATTAGACAAATCTATTTCTAATGTTAAATTTTCCATCCACCCATTTTATCATCTCTTTTTATTTAATGAAACAAAACCATTGTCGATATTATAGTGGTCAATAGTCTCCATGGATAATGATTTTTTTTCTTTTAAAATTTCCGCCATAAATTCATCTCATAAAATTATTATTTTGGTTAATTAATATTTAAATAGGTATATTTTAAATTATTTTATGTATTGGATGTAATATATATATATATATATATTTTATAAAATAAAAATAAATCCAATTTGTGATGGTTAGAAAATGTCGTCAGGGAATCTAATCATTTGTCATTAATATTTTACCAAATAAACCATACTCGTGTTATAGTGAAAAATGATATATGAGGCCATTTGAACATTTAATTTTTTATCAATACCTTTTTTTATCTTTTGCAGGGATATTTCCATTTTACAAGTATATTTTTAATTATATACTTGTGAACTGACCCTGAAACCATGAAATTAAGGCCCCATGAATAATGAAAATAGTGATATATTATAAATGAATGTGTTTTAAGTGGATATAAATTGATCATATGAGGTTTTATAAGTATTGATATATATTTTTAAATTTTAATAAAATTATTTTAAACAATATACTAGCGGTTTAGGAACGAAAAACTAAAAAGAAGTGTGAGGTAATGGATATCTTAACTCAATTTCAACTTATTAGGTTAAACATGCACGTCATTGAATATGCAATGATATGATTTTTTTGTGAAATTAATTATGAATAACTTGTTATTATATTTAGGCATTTTTAATTACATTTTTCATCATATAAATATAATCTATTTTTTTTATTAATGATCATTTCAATGATATGATATTTGTAAGGGACCTAATATCAATTTTAATTTTTTGAGGCATATATTGATGTTATACACATATATTTATTCATGTGGTGTATATAACCCCCATTTAACATGATATATGATTAATTTATTTATTCAAAAAATATTTATGGTTTTTTAAATTCTATTATTTTTGGGCAATAAAATTCAACTAACTATAATGTGGAAGTACCATTCTGGATTGTATTTGAATGTCTTCATTTGGGAATATTTATCCTCAATATCCACGAGTTAAAAAAAATATTTAAATTTTATTTTAATATTCTCACACAATTATTTAAAATAACATTTATACATTTCTTTATTATTAAAAAATGGTTTAAAAGGAATATGTTTTTCATTTTCTAAATGAGGTATATTGCAACTTTTTTGAAAAAATAAATAACATTTTATTTATCATATAATTTTCAACATGATTTTCTTTCCTTCATGACGTTGTAATGTTTTAAAGATTCCATTGAAAATTTAAAAGTTATTTTTCAAATAATTTATTTCTTTTATAATTAAATTGTTTTTTAATAGTATATTTCAATCTAAAATATGATATTTTAATTATTAAATTTTCATTGATATTAATAAATTATTTTTATCTATGAAAAAATTCAATGTTGAGTCATATCATTCATTGGGGTTAATATGTTTTGAAATCATCTAAACTATTTTTTTGAATGGTTTATGTTCATGTTGATTATGAAGGTATTATATAGACATTATTCCCTATATTACTATATATGCTTTGGTATATAGTTTACTAATTTTGGAATGTTAATTATAGTTTTTATGATAGTTTCGATAAAAATGATTATGTTTATTATGTTTCTCCTATATAATATGAGAAATTCATTGGACATAGTATTTGATCGGTGATGGGTGCTATATCCCCTTGATTATCATTAGTTATGATGATAAAAACATGATTAGTTTTTTGCCAAGGCCATACCAATTTATTAGATTCTTGGCATGATGAATTTATGGTATAAATAATATAAAGCCTTGAGGGAATATTTTATCTCTCTAAAATTAATAATTCCATAATTATTTGATTTATTATTGATTTCCATGTTAAATTATTATTATTAAAATACCCAAAATTAAGGTTTCCATAAAATGTGATTATTTGTATGGTAATATATGAAGATATTTTCTTTTCACCCTATTATTATAAATTTATGGATTAAATGGAATGTATATCTATTATTTACATATCCATAATTTATATTTATTTTTTATTACGGATTCTGTTGTATACTTACAATTATTGAGCATCAATTCTCTCCCATATTTTATGTTTTATTTTTTTACCAAGATGCCATGATGTTTATTATTATTGACATTTAAGGTTATACACAAGTAATAATGGTTCTCACAAGGTATTAAATATTTTTTATTTATTATTTTCAATTATAATTTAGTTTTAATAATTTATCCGCCTTAAAAAAATACTAAAGCATTCAGTCCATCGGGATGGGATTCCTTTATATCATTAAAATGTAATAAAGTTACCACCATCACAATGCTAATTTGGTTGGGTTAATTATAGTTGTTATTAATGAATGATTAATTAAAAAATTGGTAAGTTGATATATAAAAACAAATATTAGGGTCTATAACTATATGACTAACTTTGAGGATAACTATATTTATAGAACAACATACTCTAAATTTTGTAGTGATAATAGATTATGAAGGTTAACCATAATGACTAATAGATTGATAAGAATGTGTCATGTTTCAGACATTTTTTCGATAATATTTCATCGATCATTTTTGTTATCAGAGTTCGATAAATACACATCACAATTTGGATTTAGTTCATGGAAGGAACCAGATGAAAAGTTATTAACATCATATGTGATGAAACAATTTTATATTGGGTTTTAGGAAATAAATTTTGGATTTATTTTGAAAATGGTAATTAGTTAATAAAAACCATGAAATGTATAATAATTTTTGTTGATATATTTATGAGTAATAAACACCATCATTTGTTTTTTAGTTTGATGTTAACTTAATGTTTAAATCCCCAATCACCATTTTGATGTTTTATTTTATGAGTGTTAATCATTTTTAATAGTACTTTGGGAGTCATTTCATTAAAAAGAACACATTGGTTTAGTATGTGGGAAAAAGTTATTTAAATAATAATACCCTTATGTTTTATGTACATATGAATAATTTAAGTTTATACTTTAGAGATTTCATTTTCTTGGATTTTAAGGGAACATAGGGTTATTATATTCATTGTAATAAGAAAGGAACTTTTTGAGAAAAATATTGAAGTTAAAACATTTAACTAATTTTGAATATATTAAGATAGTTTTTAAATATTTTTATCAATTTTTTAATATATTAATGATTTTATTAAGATTTTTATATAATAAGTACAACAATTAGGTTTGGTGATAAACCATTTCATCTAAGGAGGTCACATGTCTTGAATCCACAATCGAAGAGACAAAAGGGTACAACACCAACCATTGACCTACATGATGTCAATATACGTCTAAATTATTAATTATAGTTAAATGATTTTATGGTTGAGTGATTAGATAATTTTGTGAAACCAATATGATTTTGATAAATATAAAATTTTGAGAATTTCATTTTAGAAACAAATGATGATATTTTTTGGATTAAAAATTATTTCGTGGTGGAATTATTTAGTGGATGAAACTATATCTATCAAGAAAGTATATTTTCTTATGTTTTAATCAATTTACTAAAAGTATTACTCAGAAATATAAAATTTATTTTTGAACAAAAACATTATTTATTTAATATTTTAATAGAAAAATCAATGTACCATTAATTCATCACACTTGTAAGGGTTTTTAAAGTTAAATACATTGATGAACATGTACTACATCATTATACATCATTACTATAATTCTATATTTATTTTAATTTACCATGTTTTGTCGTCCATGTAATTATCTCATATAATTATTCATAGTTTTATGGTGACCTTTTCATTTTCCATTCTATATTCATTAGTGGATGTTTTTTACACTATTTATAATATGGCATTTTCAAAAGGGTATTTTTAAATTTCAACTCAATGATTTCCATTCAATATTTCTAATTATGAATATTTAATTATTTAATGAGGTTAGAATTTTACACTATACAAATTTGAAATGACACATTATTCGATAAGTTAAGATTTCATAGAGCACCGAGCTTAAATAAACTACAAAATATTATTATTTTGACATGATCATTAATATATGTTATTAAATTAGTGTGAATAAGATAAAATATACTATGAAATAAATATGACATTCATATTATATAAAAATTTAATAATAATTAAAATGTGAACACATAATTTTTAATAAAGACATTTTTTTCATCAAATACATATATTCTCCAAAAATTAATTTTTATTTCATTATATAAAGAAAATAAATCAAATTTACTAAAACACTAATAAAGTGCATTTAACAAAATAAATATCATTTTTTGATTCAGAACATGTAATTAATCTTAGGATAACTTTTTGAAATTTTCTATCAATGCTAATATTTGGATTAAAAGTGAAAATACTGTTTTTATGAAATAAAATAACACATATGAAATAATTATTATACTATTTTTATTTATAAATTATTAACAACTATTTTTTATGAAAATTAATTTATATAATGACATATACATAATATTTTACATTTAGAAGAACATTCTTAAAATTTATGGAATCACTGATTTCCACCTTTAATAAATTTATATGTTAAACACCAAACATATTTGGAATTTATTTTTTTAAATTCAATAATTTGTATCAAATATTATGGAATTAATATTTTTAATCCAGACAATGAAATTATTTTATATGGTCATGCATATTTTTTGTGAAAAAATTAATCATGGAAGAAAAATATTTATCATAGTGTAACTAAAATAATGTAGTGGGTTAATGGAGGATGGGTGAACCAAGAGTGAGAATCATTTATTTTAATTTTGGGCATGGTGAATACAAGAAAACAAATATATATGATTGATCAAGATATTGTTCAATAAATAATTTTATTTTATCATATATGTCTAGCCTCATATATATTTCAATGAAAAATATGGGGGTCCTCCTGGAAGAAAATATTTAGTTTCCATTGTAGAAGATTTTACTATCCATGAAGAATCAGTTAAAATGGATGTCTTAAAACATTAAAAATTCAATAAACATGAGTGTGGTAGTTTCTAGGTGTTGTTGTATCTGGATGGTCTATAATAATATTTTATTATTTTTAGATTTTCACTCATTGGTTGAGTGAATTTTTTTTGAGTAGATAAACCATGGTCTTATGATGATATTGAATGTAAAATTTGTTTATGGTGAATTCATTCTTGGAAACATATACCAATTTGAAGGGATTTTTTCAATATTATTTTTAAGTATTTTTAAATGGATCATAATACTAGTAATTTACTACTAAAAACTAGATTATTCATGATAGCATAATGCGATGTAAATTTCAATCCATTTAATAAAAAAATCATATACACAAATCTAGATTTTGATATATGGTTCATATAGGGTGTATTCAGATCCTAAAATCTGTAATGATCTTTTCTTTTGCATAGAAAATCCAATTAAGATGGATAAGTGAACTCTATAAGGACAGTGTGGTTTTTATGCTATAATCCTAGTTGATGTAAATTTGGCTTCAGAACATCCTGATTCTATATTTTTTTCTATTCAATGATCACAAAATTGGGGACATGATTGAGTTAGAACACATCCCTCCAACCGGTGAAATTTTCATGATCACAGGTCACACTATTAAGACATGCATAGTGATTCAAAACAATGTTATAGATTCCCCTAAATCCAAGGACTAAAATAAATTCATCATAAAAAACAAAAGATAAAATCGGTGGTTCTTGAAAAAATAAAACCTACCATACTATATAATGATAGAATATGGTTAATCACTCTAATTAAGAGTTAATTAAAATTAAGACATTTGTTGATTTTTTAGATGGAAATTAAATCCATCCTTCTAATCCCTACGTTCCAATTGATCTATTTCCCCAATTTCATCTTGAATGGAATAGTAAGTATGATCATAACCTAGCTTTTCAGGTTTCTCATGATAATAATGAATTATATTATATGATACAATTGAATATTACGGATGAGTCTCTATCCCATGAAATTCCATAGGCTAACACTGATTTGGTACCTTGGATTCAAAATTATTATACCCTATTGATCATATGTGATGTTGATGGTATGATGAATCAATTGAGATGTATGATTACTCTTACCTCTATGCCACTGAATGTTTCTCCGACGATAACCCCTTCCATCAAGAAACATGGGGATGGGCTAGATGGAACTCATCAGATGAAAAACATTATAGGTACCCAGTAAAATGTACTTAATAGAAACATGGCTTCATAAAATGTAAATTCTAACATTCCATAATATCATAAAAAAATATTTTATTTATCTTTTTAGTATAGGGGAATCTGCTGACACCAAGTCCATTTCCCCTATGATGATCACCACCATATGATGTGCAGATATATATCTACAATTAGAAATTAATTATATGAGGGGAAAGATCCTCTAACATGTTTCTCCAAAAACATTGACAAGGAAGATATTACTACTGATAAAAATAATATTTATGAGGGATGAATATTCCCTAAAAGAATTATATTAATAAGAATGAAACTGTGGACATTAGAAGTTCAATCCAAACATCATAAATTCCCAAAAAGAAATATGGTTGGCATCTTAAAGTAAAAAAATTTAATGAAGAAGATGAATATAATTGGTGGGATCATCCATAATTAGGTTCCTAATGACATTGGTATACTTTAATTGCAATGGCCTGACTAATGATGCCACTTTTAGTTATATTAGTCTCCACATTCAACATTATTGAATAGTTTTGATTGTATAAGTTAAACCCAAATTATTTTTCTTTTATAGATTTAGTCATGAAAATATAGGTTTTTCCACTAGGCAATGATAATAGTTTATCTTAATCAATAACGTATATGTTATGGCTCATTAATATCTTATTTCTCCTCTTTTTGTTGGATCAAAAATAAATCAAGTTACTTGCACATTTTTTATCATGGGAAACATGACCTATTCTTCCTTATTTTATGCTCATAACAGATATTAGGATTGTAGAATCCTTTTTTCTGATATCAAATCTCTTAATACTTCTATTTTTGGTCCATGTATAATCTTTCGGTAATATAACTTGAAAGTTAATCTAGATGAAAAAATGGTGTTAGTGGATAACATTATTTCATCTGTGAATTCAAAGGAGGTATTGAACAAAATGAGCTGATAGAGTTCAATCATAGTTGTTAAAAGTTCAAAAGGTATAGGAGGATACTCAAGGACATGGTTTCTAGTAATATTTATAGTATTTTTATCAATGAATATATGTTAAATTATTCTGAATCCATTAATTTCATGACATTATTAAAGATCAGTTCTGATCACAATCCCATCATGGTTCATCTCATTAGAAACGAATATAACCACCCTTACATTTTATATAAAATAAATCTTGGTGGGAAAACCCACAATGTGGAAAGCTTTCTCTTAATGTTTGGGGCTCAGTAATTTTCAAGAGTAATTATTTCCCTTGCATTATCTAATTAATGTTTCTCAATAGAAATATCATGCTTCAGAGTAAATATATATTCAATCAACTTTTCCAAGATATTCTCACTACTAAGGCCTCCCTTCGGTGTATCCTAGATAATTTCACACTAGCGTATTTTGTTGATGGTATATTGAAGGAAGCTGAGTAGACTCTTAAACTCATCAACCTTATCAAATCAAATGATGCCGTGATAAAAAAAGATAAATTAAAGGATAATTGGATCATGGATGATAGTGGAAATCTATGTTTTTTAAAACACATCGTTGAGTTAGAAAAATATAGCATCCCATAGAATTAATTAAAATGGGTACCAACACTTTAATAATATATAGGATAACTTGGAGCACATTATTTCACACTACATGAATCTATTAAATGGTCCATCTACCACTTCTTCTCTTATTGAGGGTATTATTCAAAATATTATTAATAATGAGGATAATTAAAGACTCATCTCTTATTTTTATAGCCAGAGATCAAAGAAATTGTTTTAGTCTCATGCTTGATGGATCCCATATTCGTGATAGCTTTGCAAACTATTTATTTCATACATTTTCTGATATCATTTATAAGTATTTTTTTGAAATCTTGTACATTATTATTTTAATGGAGGATACCTTCCACAATTATATAATGATGAATTACATTCTCAATTTCCTGTGATAGGTAATCCTAATGATATTCACTTGTTTAGGCATTTAACATTGTCAATAATATTTATAAAGTCATTAATAAAATTATTTCCACTCAATTAGATCCCATTTTTATTATTATTGTTTTTTTTATCAAATTTGATTCATTAATGTGTGATCTATAAAATATTGTCTAATCACTTCATTGAATCATGTTAAATTTCTCACAAACCCGGTTCCTGGAGGGACCCTTGAACATTAACATGATATTCAAATGCCTTTTATCATGTTTCATTGATAATTTATCTACAAGATCATTATCATTTTTGGAACTGATGACTATTTTATTTGTTGGATCAAGATAAATATTTTCTCTAATGGTATCTTTTTTATTGTTCATGGTTACTTGGAGGGGTGTTTTTCATATTCTATATGTGTTAGAAAGGGTGATCCTCTCTCTACTTGTATCATATATTTTACTGAGGATTACCTTAGTAGATTACTTTCCATCGTGGTTAGAAATGTAATGTCATATTCAATTGATATAGGTAAAGGTTTTTTTCTCTTACCAACATTATCTATACTAATTATCTCATTATCTAAACACAATGGTTCATGAGAAATATTAAATACATCGAGGAAGGCCTCTTTTACTATAAATAGGTCTCAGGTTTTTACATTAGTCGGAACAAATATTTTTATTTATTTTGGAAGAAATAATTCCATTATAAAGAAGGATAGACACTATAAGTGACTTTGGTATTATAGAGGTAATATTCCATTTCACGTATATTATTGTTCCTATGTTTTGTGGCCACCCAAAAGCATGTCACATCTCATAAATTCGTGGTCATATTATAAAGAAATTGTCTTTTTTGAAAGGAAAATACTCTCATTGGTAGGTAATGTTTTCTTTGTTATAGATGTTATCATCTCTAAATTAGTTTAATTATTAATGATTTATAAGGTCCCACTTCCATTTTGAAATAAATTAATTTCCCTATTTATAACATTATATATAGTGGTATCATCATTGGAAGATGATTTCCCACCATTCATTGTAATAAGTTTTGAAAACCCTTTGAGAAGGGAAGTCTTGGAATAAAAAATACCAGATTATTTAATCAATCCATGGTAGCTTCTTATATATGGATTCATGTTAATGAATATTCTAATGATATATATTTTTTGGTCTATGATCCTAATAAAGCATAAATCTGGTAACCTTATTCACTTTTACTACTTAGGCCATCCTTCCCTCATATCCACCTTTACCCTTGATGATTCTAATGCACGATTTTTAGTATTTATTGATTCATCTCTTCAGTTATGGATTAATATATTAAATGGTACACCTTTTATAGAATATATGACATAATATGATCCCAAAAAGTATTTAGATGTTATAATAACCAATCAATTTAATTTCATGGTAGCAATCCATGATCAAATATTGAATATTTTATATGATTATGATTTCTATGAACATGGAGACTTCTAGATCTAGGATACTAATCCAAATATAAGTATCTCCTTAAAATATTTTTACTCTAATTTCACTGTTTTTATTTTGGACCAGTGATAGATTGATATTAGGAATAGTAATGTAATACCTACCACTTATTTTAATATATTTTGGAGGCAATCCCATTAAAATATTCATACAGATAATATTCTATAGGTGTGTATAATGGATCCATGCTATGTACGTGATTTCTATCACCAACACCGTGTTGTCCTTGATCACTTGTTCCTAAGTTACATTACAACATAATCTAGGTGGATGGATGTCTTTGATATCACTGAAAGTATAATTAATTTCACTACTTCTAGTTATGACTTCATGGAATGTTTGTTATGTATTCCTATATCTCATCATATTTTCCTGCTCCAACATGTCACTACAGCCGTACTATTCTATATCCTTTATCTAGTGATAAATTTTTCCATTCAAGATGAGGTTTCATTCAATGAATGTGCCTCATTATCATGTTTCATGAAAATTATTAGAAATTTTTAAATTCCCCCAAAAATATTATTACGAAAATATAGATCATTATCTTTATGTTCTTAGGCATATCGACATTAATGGTAATTTCCATCTTCCATTGGGTACAATCAACTTCTGTTCGAAAACTCCTTTTTTGAAATTAAATAAATACATATGGATAATAAAGAGGTAACATGTGTACATTTGTTTTAGGGATGACATTTGGAATAGTTTTAGACATATTTTACATTTTTTACATTGTATATGTTGAATTGTTTTCCTCTTGGGAATCTGAGATGATGGGGAATATCACATTAATGGATCATGCAAAATAGAGGGGTTCAATCAATTTATTGGTTGAATTTTATTCTTAAATTATTGTTCATAATATTATAATTGGGTCTACATAAATCCATTAGAGACTTATCCATAGAAGATTCAATAGTTTGGATTTTCTCAAGTCTATTGATTATTTCATTACTCTTCTTTTTAGAGAGGGCACTTCATTGGATAATAGTCTTTCCAATAAAGGTACTGATGGGATGAACCTTACCGGGTCTGATCATATTCCACATGTTTTTTTATTATTTCTCATAATAATAAATGATATTTTCTTTATTTTAGAGTGGTCTGAAATTATGTATTGTTTCTAATAAAGGAGCACTTTTTTGTAAGGCGCTCATCTTAAACTATAATTAGTGGGATTGTGTTAAATTGTAAAAGATTAAGTAGAAAAAAGATAGAAAACATTAAATATGTGTTTGACGGGTTTAATTATCTTAAAAAACATTTAAAATATTAATTATCAAACAAATTCATTGGAGTTAATTCCACAAAATATTTTTTGTCTTTAAATATAAAAATATAATTATTTAACAATATAAAACCACACCTCATCAATTTTAAATATCACCCCTCACCACCCTATTTATCCACACATTCTATGATGATAAGAAAAACACAAAAAAACCCTATCATCCCCAAATTCTTCAAATTCCAATGCCTACTATCTCAAAAAATTGGCTATTCCAGGTTCTTCTAAGGTGTCTTTTGGGGAGGTGATATTCACGAGTTAACTTTATCAACAAACCGCTAATAATTTTCTTACTTTTTATACCTTCTCTTTACCTCATTTATCTATAAATGAAAAATATATTCAGTATCATGTATATTATGGGATGTTATATTTATGATGGAATAGTTTATTTCAAACAAATTTATTATATCCTCTTATTTAATGAAACGAATCCATTGTACAAATTATAGAGGTTAAATGTCTCCATAAATACATGTTTTTCTATCTTCTTTTACTAAAATAAACCCGCATCATAAAATTATTATTTTGGTTAAATAATATTTTAATAGGTATATAATAACATATCTTCTATTATATAATTAATATAAAGACCTAATATTAAAAAAAATGAATCTTGTTCTTGTTTATTGAAAAAACCTCCAAATAAACTAAATATTTATTATTTACATTTTATTAAATTCATTATCCTCATGTCAAAAAATTGAAATATATTATGGGACCATTTAAACATTCTGAATTTCATAATTACAGTTACATTACACTTCACGTGTTCCAATTCCTATTGATAAGAAAATCCATAATTATACAAAATTGAATCGACCATGAATCCATGAAAATAATGTATCCAAAACAATGAAAATAATGAAATATAAATAAAAATCGATATTTAGAGGTTATAAAATCAATTTAAAAGGAATTATAAATATTAATATAATTTTATAATAAAATATTATAATTTTTTATAACATTACAATGAAGTATGAAGAATGAAAAACTAAAGGGAAGGGTGCAGTAAAGTATTTCTTAATTCAATTTCATTAATTAAGATAAATATATAATTCAATGATTATGTCATAAAAATATAATTTGTTAAATGTAAATTTATTATCTATTGATTTTATTTTGAAAATATAATATGTATTTATTTTGAATAGAAATAATATATTAATTTTATTAATACTGAATTGAATTATATAACCATTGTAAGGGACATCGTCTCAATTTTCTTTCGTTGAGTGATATTTTGATTTTATAAACCAATATTCTATATTGGTGTGTATATAATTCTCCTTTATCATGTTATTACATGATCTCATTTATTCATTGGATATTTAATTTTTTTAAAGATAATTCATTCTTGGGTAATGGAATTTGACTGATAAAAATGTTACAAGGTTTTATATCACAATCTCATTCTGGTTTGTTTCTATTTAAATATCCATTGTGGAACATATCTATTATATTCCCATGTGTTGTTAAAATTATATAAAAAGGTTTTGAAAATTATAAAAAATCATTTGTAATTATTTTATACATTTCTGAGTTATTATGAAATCATTTAATTAGAAAAAATTTCCCATTTCCCAAACGAGGTATGTTGTAACCATTTTAAGAAAAAACTAAAGGATACTTTTTAATATATACAAGATTTTATTCTATTACCACAATCCTAATTCATTAATGTTTTGAATTATACTTTACATGTTTATATACTTCTTTTTAAATGATTTTTCTGTTTTATAATTTCACTCTTTATTTAAAAATATGTGATTTCAAATTAATAGAATATATTTTCCTCAATAATTTTAAAACGATCTTGTCAAATTATTTTCATCTATTTCAACAAAAAAATAATTATATAATTCACTATCTTTAATTTCTTGGGATGTCATCTACAATATTTTGTTGAATGGTTTATGATAATTTTGATTTGTTGTGTACAACTTATATACCACTCACTATATTACCCTAGATGGGTTGTCAAGATTTTTAAAAATTAGGGATATATATTTATATATTGTATGACATTTTCAAGATCAATTTATATTATTATTATGTTTCAACACATTCATATGAATAGTTAATTGGGATTAGAATGCGATGGATAGGGCCTACTACGACCCCTTGATGAATCAGTTAGTCATATGATACCAACCAGAATGTCTTTCAGCAAAGCCCTTACTCATTTATTAGATTCTTGGTATAAAGCCTTTATGGTTATAGATTCTTGGAATGAATCATATATGGTATATTGTAGATGTTATTATTATGGAATATTACCTTGAAGATATTATTTATTTATTTGAATTTGATTATTCAATTTGTAGAATTTCCAAGGTTATGTTTCATAAATTTTTTATTATTTATATACAATTATTTTATTATCTATTATGTTGGCCAAATTATGGTGTATTTTTAATTAAATTGAATTTTTTTAGTTGTTTACCATTCTGTAATTATTATTTGTTATTTATTATAGATTACCCTATATTGATAACCTATTAGAGAAAATAAGAACACCCATTTCTTATCTTTAATATTTACCCAGGGTCATAAAAATATTATTTCCAATGATATGAAATGTTATTATAGATGGGTAATTGTGTTATCAATGGATTATATTTAGTTTAATTATATATTTTTAATTATTATATAAGGATCAAGTATCTATCGTGTATCCTAACAACACTAAACTGTTCAATTAATTTGGATAATATTCCTTGAATATTATGAAATTGTATTAAAGTGACAACCTACTCATGGATACTATGGTTGATGTATTTAATATTGTATTCTTATTTGGAATTTTATTTTCCACTTAGTGCCTTTAAACGTACAATTCCCTATTTTGCTGATGGAAAACCATCATGAATAGATATTTTTTATTTGGAGGAACAAAATAATACTCAATATCTATATTATGATAATTATAAATTGAAATCATTTATGGTAATTAAATAAAATTATCATATCCTATAAAATTATCAAAATCATTCCAAGGATAAAAAATATATAAGGGCCTAAAATAAAAATAATTAATAAATGTTTCATTTGAGGAATTTTTTCATGCATTAGAAAAGAAGTATTAGGTATATAGTTTTATATAAATAGTGCATCACCATTACACAAAAAATGCTAACTCACAATGTTTACATTTAAGCTCACCTTCAATTTTTAAAACAACACAAAATCCATAGGCTATAATATGTTTTGTTTCATGAAATATCTTCATAATTTTTATCTTGACCATATCCTTGTCACTATACATCCTTAAACCATAATGGAAGACATTTTAATATGTGGGATGAGACAAAAATATAATTATGGAAAATGTAAAAATAAATAAGAGATCCATTTATTCCATGAATACTCAATAAAATTATCTTATTTAAAAATAATTATTTATAACAGAATAAACTTATTCATACAATTCAAATTAAAAAATATTCTTATATAATTTGATGAAAAATTTAATAAGAAATATTAAATAAAATAAATAATCTCAATGTTTTACCTTAATTCATTAAATATCAAGAAAAATATTTGATAAGGTAATATAAATCAACATTATCAATTACCACAAACATTACATTAATCTAATTCTCATAATCATACACTATGAAATTATAATATTTCACAAAAAAACCATAGAATTCATATATAAAAAATGCTTGTAACATGGGACATCAATTCTTTACTAATATTATAATCACTCATAAAAATTATATAACCTACCCACCAGATTATAATAAACTATTAAAGAAATCCAATATTCAGTTTACTCTTTTCCTTTTCCTTATTCACTAGAGAGTTATAATGTGATCACATGTTATCTTGAGATATATCAGGCAAAGCCATCATCACGAGATTAATCAGGCTCACAAGGAATCATAAAAATTACCATTAACCATAATATAATTATAACACATGAAACTGTTCATTTCAATCATCATACTCATAAAATAAATCTTATCACCCTTATGAAAATAAATTCTATATATCCAAATATCCATTCCATTTAAAACCCAATCTTGGGAAAACAATGATTGATGAGAATAAGGGTATTTATGTGAGGAAAAGTAAAAATACTCAAAGGAATAAAAACATTTAAAACATTTATGATGGAGTGAAAGTTTTTGGTTCTATATACGTTAAATAGTACATTTATTATTACATTTGTTTCACACATTCCAAATAAAATAGGTAAAATTATTACTTTTGAAAAACATTTAATGGAATTATAAAGTGGATTAAAATTAAATTTATATTTCATTTATGACAATGAAAAAATATAAATAAAATAATTTTAAAATATGGACGTTGATGATATTCATTAAGAATATAAATAATGATAACATTTAAAACATGTGATTCAAGTTAAGGTGTCCATTTTCCCAGAATCAGACTGATCATTTACATTATTTATAATCCTAAAAAATAAAATTGTGATAATTATTTACATATTAATATTTTTTCATGTTTATTAATCCTTTTATGAAATTTATTAATATTTTATTTTAAATATCATAATTAATTGAATTCATATCTAATCTTTTGACGATATTTCTCTCATATGGACAAAATAACTTTTTTATGTTGACTATGGTCAATGAGGTCATTATTATATATTATATAGAATAAAAATAATAATAATATTAAAATTTTATACATTAAATATAATTTTTAAATCAACTATTAAATATGTTTTTTAAAATTTAATTACATTACAATCATAGAGAAGGTCTGTTGTACATACCCATGACATTTGTTTCCATTTTTCAAAAAAAAGGATGGAATGAATGTAAGTATATATTATTAAATATAGAATGATTATTCCATATTAACTATATTATTATATTATTATAATAATTAAATATACAATAAATTGGATTGAGTGAGAGAAATTAATCACATTGCTCCATAGAGGTTGTAGTCGACAAAAACACATGAATTACATTATCATTACTGAGATGATAAAAACATATGAAAAGATATGATATCATATGTTTAAAAAACATTAATTAATTCAATAATATCATATATTATTATATATATACAATAAATATATCATTACCACATTTCATGAGAAAAGGATAGGGAAAATGAATCACATCGGTTTAGGAGGTTTTGTATCGACTTACAGATAAACCATTGTATCAATACACATATTATGGAAGAGGAAAATGATATAGGTTATGAAATAAACATAATAACATAATTATTTATATATGATACTAATTTCATAATTTCATAATTTTTGAAGATTATTTGATAGATGTAGAAAAATATATAAAATGTAAACACTCTATTATGATTTATAACACATTTTGAGAATTTTATTAGGAAAATACCTAAATCCATCATATAATGTTTTTTATAAAAATAATTACTCTAGAATATCTGGTGGAATATTATGACAAAAGTTAATAAGGTATTGTCTAAGCCATGAATTCTCTAGAAATTCCTAGAGGAGAGTAGATAGTGATTCACTGTATATGTCGTCGAGAGTAAATAAATAAAAATTTATAAAAGAATAAAATATTCTTGTTTTTAATCAAGAAAAAATAATCAAAATCGAAGATTTATGAATATAAGATTATATAAAGGCAAAATATTTCTATAAAAACGTTTTAAAAGTTTTAGATCATTTTTACCTATATTTGATAAGTTGAACCCATATCAAACAATTTTTATTATTTACTATTGTAAAATATTTGTAATTTTTTAAAAATATTTATTAAAAAACATATATTTGAATTTACTAACTAATATTAATTATTATAATAATTAATATTTAATCCATTTATTCAAACTCAATTAATATATGTGGAATAATTTAATTTAAAAATAATCCTTTTAAATTCAATAAAAAACATGTTTTTATTCTTCATAAAAATAAAAAAAATTTAGAAAATTTATTTTTATCAAAAATTCAACAAAATATTTTAATTAATTTAAAATTATTTTATTATATTTAATCAGTAATAAATAAATAAATTTTAAAATGAATCAAATAAGAATAATGGGTTTTTATAAATACTTGAAATAGAAATATTATTTTAAATAAAAATCACTATATTTCAATATTCATTCAAAAAATTATAATATTCATGGAACTCTCAAAAAATATTCATATGATAATTTTAAAAATTTAAATTCAAAATTTAATTTTATATTTTGAAATCCACATTATATAATTTGGAAATAAATCATTAATAATATCATATTGTTGATTAAAAATATATTTGTATAGAAATAATGATTTTATCCTTTGGAATAAATTACATCATAGGTTTATAACTCTATAAATTATAATTAAATAATATTAATAATACATTAACAATATTTAATTTAACATGACCATGGTTTTAACATTAGTCACATCAATAATTGAATCTAATTAAAATTATATTACTTTTCAATATATCAACTAACTATAAATATATATATATATACATAAAATAGAAATGTAACGGTCACATTGTATCAATAAAATAATTCAAAATATATTTATTTTATAAAAATATTAATTTCTTAGATGACTTCTGTTGAATGTGACAATGGGTTTAAACAAAACATGATACTCTATTAGAATGTTATATAATTATAACCATTGTAAACTCACCATGAAATTAATTTTTATGAATAGAACCTAATAAGATGTTACAAATATATAGTTTATAGAATACATTTGTTTATCTATTATTTATAGTAGAAATTATTAATAAATTAATAGAAAAAGAAAAGTTTTTCTTAAAAAGTATATTTTTCAATTAATTTTTATCCTTGCCTCGGGCCAAAAATATAAAAATAATCATTAAAAATCAATAAAAATAATTATTAATTTTAAATAATTTCTTAAATAATAATATATTATCCCGACCCATCTCCCAGGGCCCGTGACATGACTACCCCTGGCCAGTCTTCCAAGGGCCAGGGGCTGGAAACTAGTACTGAAGGCGAAATTCTACAAATCTAGGAAGGCATTGCATTTTTAACAGGTAAACATGCGCAACTAAACACATTGCAAGATAAATAACTAGGAAAATTGTATAACAAAAGGGTAGTAAAAGGTAAAAGGGGCGGTAAATACAAGTCTAACTGTAAAGTACAAGTACATCTAAATTAAGGAAAAACATTTGAAGGGTCATCCTTAGGGATTCCTACTTGAAAGGTAGGTACAGATAGCCTCCTTAGCACTCCCCATCCATTATTCTCTTTCATGTACTGAATCATTTTAAGCTCCACATCTGGGTACCATCTAGTCCTGGTACTCTCAGCCTCAATTAGTGTTGACCTTCATCTGCATCCAATGCAACATGGTGAGGGCATAACCCATGCAGGGGTGAGTATAACGACACTATGTAGGGACCCCAAAACCCTCAAGGTCTCACAAAATCCAATAAGGATAAAACCAGAAGTGTTATATCAACAGATAACCCCACTTAGGTATATTCACATACAGATACCTATGTTATCAAGTAATCCATCTAAATCATGAGGAAAACACAAAAGATACTGACTCATCTCTAACAAGGATTTATTCAATGGGTAAAACATTTCGAACCCTAGGCTGTTGGAGAACTTATCCTCTATCGAGTACAATGGGTCTACCACGTTACACATAGGCGCTTCCCACTAACATTGTACTGTTGAGGTACTCTTCATTTCGAGTACCATGGGTTTGCTGCATCAAACAGAGGCGCTACCCACCGTGGGCCTGCTGCCACAACCAGGCATAACCCCTCATAGCTTGCATAGGTACTCTGCATGTCGAGTACCGCGGGTCTGTCACTAGAACCTGTCACTCCTCTACCGCGGGTTTGCGGCCATAACCAGGTGCTCCCCACTAGACTAGTCATGTCACTCCAAGTTAATCAGTCAGTGGTAATAAAGTCTTATCCTACTACAATGTCCCCACACAAATTCCTACTCTCCCCCAAAAGATCCTCTCCAGAATCTACTGGTCGATGCTCCAACATCCACTAAGTCCCAAGAAGAATTATCCAAAAGGGCTACCATATTATAGAGGGTCTCAACGGCTCTAACGACGCATCAATCAGATGACTGGTCTGTTAGTTATTATCCATTTAGTCTCGGGGGCCAGGTAGGATTCGTGCATGATCCAACCTGACTATATCTCAACTATAGCCCAAAATATAGTGGGGTATATTCAAATGGACCATCATGCTCTAAGATTAACAGTTCCATTGACGGTTCATTAAACGAACATTCAATGCCAATGATATGGCCAAAATAAAGTAATTGGGTCCTAGTGGGCCCGAGTTTGGTCTGACCCATTCTGCCAAACTCGGCTTGACCCGGGTTGGGTCGACTCGGCCAGACTTGTTGGGTCTAGCCAAACCCGTTAGGCAGGCTAGCCCGTTTGGTTTAGCCTGACCCACTAGGCCCAGCCCAGCAAGCCACAAGGGGCCACAGAGAGCTGAGAGGGCACGGGGCTGCTGCGAAGGCACTGAAAGGCCGCAGGTTTGCATGAGATAGGTTTGGCCTAGAGGGCTCCGCGAGGGTGTGGACCAGATCTGACGGGGCGTCGTGAGGGGCGCGTGGAGGTTGGCTCCCCTGGGACAATGTGTGGGGCGCATGAAGGCCAACTTTGTTGGGGAATCACGAGGGAGGTGCAGAGGCCGGCTCAGCCGGGGCGCCGAAAGGGGACCACAGAGGCCGTCTTGGGAAGGCACCATGAGGCCGGAGCCGCAGGGTGCACGAGGTGTATGGGGTGCCCATGGTTCCTGGACGAAGGATCCAAGGGGTGCTAAAGGCGCGCGGGATGCCCGGACGATCGAGCCACAGAGTTTCCACGAGGGGTGTGTAGAGGCGTGCTCTTCCGGGGCCCCGCGAGGGGTGCAGTGAAGGTGGAGCCACAGGGCGACCATGAGGGTGCGGCAGCTTGACCTGGTCCATTATTGGGGCAAGGCGGGGTGGTGCTGTCGTGCATCATTTCCTTTGTGGTAGCTGGCGGTGGTCTCAACCTCCATTCTTGTGCTCCTCCATATAGGATGTCATTCTTTTCCATCACAAAGAACACCAAAGGGGATCTTCAGGGAAATAAGGCCATGTTAGATTGGCCCTCACCCTCTGTGTTTATAGTGGTAGCAAGCACCTCAATAGACGGTAAGAAAGAAGAACATCAAGCCCTTCCCCAACAAATTCTTCCCACCCCACAAAAGAAACATACCAACCGATTCTTTGTTTAATACGGGATGAATAAAGGGAATAATACCAAATTCAAAATAAAATCCCTACCTTGTTCATTGTTCATTGATGATGGAGTGAGAAAACAGAAGTCTATTTGTTGTAGACTAACACATCCTATGTCGAAGGAGGTTCTGAGGAAGAATGTCGAATTCAAAGTCATTCTTCGTCGGTGGATCGTTCTTCATCAAGAGATCATTCTTTGTTGGGAGATGAAGTTCTTCATTAGAGAACAGTATTTCTCCCAATCTCTCCTCTCCCCAATACCCCTTTTCCAATAAAATGAAATTCTGGCCAAATATAATTGATAAAATATCTAATTAATTCATTTGCATCGATTTCAAATTAGCCTAATTAATTACCTAGGTTGGCAAGCTTAATTTGGGAGGATTGGAAGAATTATAAAAAAGGAGAAGGTGGCACCATTAATGGTAGAGGAGGTCAAGAGGCTCTCCCCCATTAATTTGGAGAGTTGAGAGGTTTTCATCTCCCACAATTTTTAGTGTGGTTTTGTCCTGGGTGGCCTCCAAATCATAACCAATCATGGGAGGTTTGGTTCTGGTGGTCCCCACCACCATAACCTCTCATGGGAGGATATGGTGTGGTGGTCACCCACTCCATATTCTACATGGGTGGTTATAATAGATAAAATAAAATAAAACATGTGTTTATTTTATTTTATTATTTCCACAAAAAATCGAAAACAATCTTTCACCATCGACCAACTACCGTTTAGGGGAAAGTCTTCTTTAGAGGATACCGACACTCAATGTTCAATGGTTCCCTCAAATTTTAAATACAAGCACCGGTTCTAAATTATGAAAAATCAACTTGTACGTTTACTGAACGTACCCGAACAAAACATCTTAAATTGATTACGGGCACACCGGGCCTCTGAATCACGTACCACCAAATTTCACAAACTCATTAAATACCCATTAATTTTTTTATATAAAATTTAGATGGACATTACGGTTCATTAAATTCTCCCCACCTAAGGATTTACATCTCTATAAGACACAACTCAAACTAGGTAAACCAGTGGGGGTACTGAGCACACATACGATCCTCCCGCTCCCATATGCTCTCCTCGTGGTTATCGTGCTTCCAGCAAAAACATACTAGAGGTATTGACCATCCACGAAGGATCATCTCATGTTGATCCTCATCCTCTATAGGAACCTCTGTAAAAGTCTCCCCATCATCAATATCCATCTCTCAATGGTCGATGATGTGAGAAGGGTCATGCATGTATCTCATCAACTGGGATACTTGGAAGGCGTCATGCACTCGGCGCAACTGAGGTGGAAGATCTATGTTGAATGCCACCTTTTCAAATCTTCTTGGGACCTAGAATAGTCTGATGAATCTCGTAGATAACTTTCCAACATAGCCAAATCCCCATACACATCATTGGGGTGAGACCTGTAGAAAGACGTGGTTTCCATCCTTGAACTCCAGTGGTCTCTATCTCATATCTCCATATGACTGTTGTCTACTATGTGTAGTATTAATCACCTCCTGGTTGATCTGAACCTTCTCTGTGGTAGGCCATACCATCTCTGGTCCCACTAGTGCTGAGTCCCCTGGGTCAGTCCAACACAAAAAGGATCTGTAGGGTCGGCCGTATAACGCCTCAAAATGTGTCATCTCAATGGTGGAGTGATAGTTGTTGTTGAATCTGAACCCCACCAGAGATAAGTGATCCTCCCAGCTGTGAACGGAGTCGAGGAAACATTCACAGAGCATTTCCTCGAGGGTCTGAATTTTTTTCTCAGTTTCACCATACATCTGATGATTGAAAGGGGTGCTCAGACGAAGTTGCGTCCCAAAAGACTCCTACAACTCCTTCCATGGATAGGATGTAAAACATGTGTCATGATCAGAGACAATTGTCTGGAATATTACAAGTAGCCGAACAATCTCCTAGACATAATGGCATCCCATGATCTCTATTAAACCCCACTCTCTGATCAGTAGGAAGTTGGCCAACTTGGTGAGTCGGTCGAGGATCACCCAAATCGAGTCATGCCCCTGAATGTACATGGATGAAATTTTACGATGTCAATTTATATCCCTTCCCACTTCCACTCTAGAACCTCTAATGGTTGAACCAATCATGTAGGTTACTGATGCTCCACCTTCAATTGCGACTTTTGAGGCTTTGAGAGACAAACATTTAAATTTATTTCTTCATTCTCGGACACCTGTGCTATCGTCAAAGATACTGGAACATCTTCTCCACTACTGGATGTACAACTAGATAGGATTTTTCGAACACCCTCAACACTTCCTCCTGATGTGACACTGGTACCGTATGTAACATCCCGGATCTGGGTGCAACTCAATGGGTGCCCCAAACCTGGTTGGTCACATAACCTCAAGAGAATTTCCCCAAATTCCAGAGGCTACAGACTAGAAGTGAGGGCCAAGGAATGATAGTGGGGAATCTATTCCCTCATTTGTCAAAGTGTAGCTCAATGGAAAATATAAATAACATACAATATTGGAAGTAGTAACCAATATAAAAATTTAGGGACAAATGAATTAATAGAGAACCAACAGTCATATGTATATAATGATGTAGCATGTCACTATTCTATGAAAACAACCAGAACATGACACACTAAAATACAATACAATACATCTCATGTAGAATGTACATCAAAAACATAACCAAACAGTGCAACATGAGCTCATCAGCATTGCAAACCTATGCTTGGTTCCATGCTCATCTACTCATATGCAACAATCATGTACCTATATAGGGACCCTTTCCCCAATAAACACCTATAGAAATATAGTCTGTTTGGGCTGAAGACAAGACCAAAATAGGTTATGAGAAATAAATCACAGTAGGAAACAACCAAAGGCCCATGCCCAACTGTCAGTGAAAATGTGCAACAATAGTGTGAATTAGTAAATGCAATAAACTAAGTAGTACTCAAAAGTAACTAACATTACTAGTTATATTGTCATTTTAATATACATTTAACAATTATATGAATGTGATTGAACATGGAAGTTATTATATATTAATATCACCACAGTGAACATTCATCATAACATTGTCCTCAGTCATACAAACCTTACCATCAGGTAATCAGAGTCACAACACACAGGTACTTGCCCACAGGCATAATAGATATTTCTCTTAGTCGTACGAAGTGTCAAACTCCGGCACAAAATATACTTCCCTTAGTCATGAACGGAGTTGACCTCAGCCTAAATAGAACACTACCCTAAGGCTAAATAGAACACTACCATTAGGAGAAATAGAACACTACCCTCAAGCTAAATAGAATGATTCCCTTAGGCGAAATAGAACACTGCCTTTAGGCGCGTGTAACCATGCCAAGCCCAATATAGAAGAAAAAAATTATATAAAATTCTTCTCAAGGAAATTTAAAGCATGCATGTTTTATTGTATATCCTTGGGTAACCTGGCCAAATGGCTAAAGAGAGGAACGCACACCCAGGGTTGTCCCAGATCCATGTAGTGATACCAAACATCAATTTAAACTTTTCATTACATTATATAAACAATTATAGATATTTTTAGAAAAGGAATCAGCCATTAAACACCCAAAACATGGGTTCATAGCACCACAATACACAAAAATGCATAGCAATTTGAATTTAAACACCAGGCCACCTACCTCGATCTCCCTGGATCGGTATGCGTGATCGATTCCTCCCGAGTTGTCCAATATTTTCGTAGATTTGGGATAAAATAATTCTCATAAAAACCTATATAACATCCATTATAGGAATAATTGGAATGAATAGAGCAAGGAGACGGGAGAGCTTACCCGTACGGTCCCAACGTGATCGTCGTAAGAAGAAACAGATTCCCAATGTGCAGTTGGGAGATCTCTGAAGCTCCAGCCATCTTCCAGAGCTACTTCGGAATTCTATGATTCCTCTATGAACAGAGGAGGATACTATTCATTTTAAGTGAGAAAAATCTACACAGCATGTACTTTCAAGTACATGGTCTGTACTTTTCATCATTTAACTGTTCCTATAGTGGCTACTCCCCAGTGCGGCTCTGTGAACTTGCTAACATGAGTACACGATGTGTATTTCTGATTAAAAATCGTGTGTTGTTGCTCAGCTGGAAGCTGCTTCCACTGCCTTACTATGCACCTGTCGACTGACTACACGACATATAAATACTAACTACATGGCATGTAGTCTTTTTTTACAGCTTTCATTGCTGATAGGGCTACACACCCTGTGTACTCATCCCACACGGCCAATGTACACCGCGTGAGGAAAAGTACGTGGCGTGTACCCTCAAAATTTGGGATTTCCCCCTATTTTCCTTATTTTATAAAAAACACTTAAGGAAAAAAGTTAAATAAGAAACCCGTACCTAAGGAATAAGAACCATGTTCTTACAAACTTCCCCCTTAAAGCAATTCATCCCTGGATTTCCCTTCCAATGGTGGCGAAGATAAAGCTATGAACATCTCTGGCCACTGAGCATGTACATCAGTCTCCCAAAACCAGGTTTTGACCTGCACCCGGCCATGCTGACATAGCACATGTAAGAGGGGAACTGACCAGACTCAATGATCCTTCATGCTCCTATCAACAATACTAATCAGATGCTCCTCAAAGGATGCATCAACCTGAACCTCAACCTCCTTGGGCTGAAAAACATGAGGCAGTTCTGCGTGATAACGGCATAACTAAGATACATAGAAGTTGTCGTGCATGGCTCGGTACCTCCGTGGTAACTGAAACTGATAATAAACTGACCCGACTCTCTCCAGAATATCAAAAGACCCCACATACCTCGATGAATGTTTACCCGGTCTACTGATCTGCTTGTGTCCCAACCTCAGTGAAACATGCAAGAAAACTTGATCCCCAACCACAGACTCCAAGGGTCATCTGTGGTGATCAACATAAGATTTCTAACGAGACTGTGCAATAGCAATTCACTTCTGTATCAACTGGAAAATCTCTAAAGTCTTCTGCATGAGACGTGGTCCTAGTAATGCTGCATCACCTGCCTCAAACCGGCATAAGGGTGATTAGCATGACCTACCATATAAATCCATGTATGGTCCCATCTCAATAGTATCCTAAAAACTATTATTATAGGAAAACTCTACCAGGGGTATATTCTTCTCCCAAGAGCCCCAAATGTCTAGGATGCATGCACGCAACATGTCCTCAAGAACCTGTATCATACGCTATGACAAGCCATCAGTTTAAGGGTTGTAAGTTGTGCTCGGAATCACCTGTGTACCTAGTGCCCTATGAAATCTCTACCAGAAGAGAGACATAAAATGTGAGTCCCTATCTGAGACAATTGAATGAGAAACCCCATGAAGATGCACTATCTATCGGATATACAACTTTCTGAGCTCGTCAACATATAAGGTCTCCTTGATGAGCAAAAGTGAGATACCTTTATGAGTCTTTCCACAACAACCCACACGACGTCATTTCCATGTGGTTACCTCAGAAACCTAGTCATGATGTTTATTAAGACAAAATCCCATTTCTATTCCAAAATGGGTAACTGCTGTAACAGTCCAGCTGGCCTATGATGCTTCGCCTACACCTGCTGACTAGTGGAACTTCTCGCAAAAAAACCAGCTACTTCTTATTTCATACTCGGCCTCCAATACTGACGTCTCAAGTCACGGTACATTTTGGTAACTTAGGGATGCAATTCCTAAGATGAAGCATGAAATCACATATCAAATCCTCGCGTATATCCCCTCGAACCCACACTAATCCATGGATACACAGTACCTCATCATCATCTATCGTCCAACTAGGAGGACGGTCCCCTTTTCCACCGACTCCGGTAGAACTAGGCCTTCTGAATCAGATAACAGTCTCATCCTAAATCTATCTAGGAGGGTAGAGGTCAATTTTAAAGAAGAAATATAGGTTTTCACCTAACTATCATGCTCCCCAAAATGCATCTCAGAGAACAATGTCATAAGCTGCCACTCACCACTGGCCTCATGTACTGCCTGTGTTGGAGCCTTCCTGATCAGTGCATCAGCTACTACATTACCCATACCAGGTGTATAGGAATGATCAAAATCTAAGGACTCAAGTTACTCAAGACACCATTGCTATCTCAGATTTTGGTCACGCTGAGTAAAGAAGTACATGATACTTTTGTGGTCATTGAAAACTAGAAAATGACCTCCCAAGAGATAATTTCTCCAACAGAGCAACGCATGAAAACTACAACCAACTCGAGGTAATATGTTGGGTGATTCCTCTCATGTGGCCTCAACTATAGAGACCTATACGAAACAACTCGATCACCCTGCATCAACACTGCTCCTCAACCAATACCTGATGCATCATAGTAAACTGTATAGATCTTCCATTGTTCTGGATGTATCAGGACTAGTGTTGATGTCAACCTTACCTTTAGCTCTTAAAAGGTTTTCTTGAAAGCTTCTGACCAAATGAACTTCACATACTTTTTAGTCAACCCCGTCAATGGTGCTGGTAAGGAAGAGAAATCCTGTATAATGTTCTTGTAGTAACCAGCCAGCCCAAGAAACTCTATATCTGAAACAAATTCTTAGGCTTCTCCCAGAAAACTACTACTCTCACCTTCTCTAGGCCCATGAAAACTCCTACCTATGAGATGATATAACCCAAGAAGTCTATCTGGTCCATCCAAAAGTGGCACTTTGAGAGCTTAACGTATACTTGATTCTCTCTTAGTGTACTCAATATGATCTCAAGATGGGTAGCATGGATGTGTCCATTGTGAGATTACACCAAGATATCTCCAGGAAAAGTACCAAAAAAGAGTCCAGATAATGGTGGAACACATGATTCATCAGAGCCATGAAAACTGTTGCCACGTTCGTGAGTCCAAACGACATTACCAATTACTCGTATAGACCATATATGCTCCAAAAAGCTATAAGCGGTCTATCTAATGGTCTAACGTGTAACTGATGATATCTGGATGTCAATTCAATCTTTGAAAACACTCGTGCTCCTCGAAGATTATAAAAAAGAACATCAAACCTAGTCAAGGGATATTAGTTCTTAAACTTCAACTGGTTCAGCTTCTGATAATCCACACAAAGTCGGAGGGTACCGCCTGCCTTCATCGCAAAAAGGACAAGAGAACCAAAAGGAGAAGTATTTGGTCAGATGAAACCATTAGACTGCAACCCCTTTAACTGCCTCATGAGCACTTACATCTCAAGTGTAGCCATACTATAAGGAGGAATGGACACCAGTGCCACTCCTAGAACAAGCTCAATATATAAATCCACCTCTCGCTCCAGAGGTAGACCGAAAAAGTCATCCAGGAAGACATCCCTGAAATGATCAACCAATGGAGGGGAATACTTCTGACAAGTCCCATGATCATCCAGGTATAAACTCTCAATCTGGGCTATCACACCACCTCTCCCACGATGTTCAGGTCTATCTTGGCTCGCATGGACCTCCCATTCAAATTTTTATAGAAACTCTCCGTCTTTTGTTGATGTGATACTCACCCTATGACGATAGCAATCTACAAAGGCTTGAAAGTGTACCAACCATTCCATATCAAGAATCACATCATAACTTGTCATATCTAAGAAATAGAGGTCCCATATATAGTGATACCCACAATCCTCTAGGGGCACTCCCTGCATTGATACACACCATCCATTCATGTTCCCAACGGAGTGTTTAGCGTCATGACATCGGAAGAGGAAGAAACATAGAGCCCAATTATCTCCACAACAGACATAGATATAAAGCTATGTGTAGCACCCGTATCGAAAAGTATTGAAGAGAAAACAAAAGCAACTTGAATAGTACCTCCAACAGAAGAAGGTCTGAGATCCTGCTAATGTTGGATCTGTTGCACTGCATATGTCTGCC
This sequence comes from Viscum album, assembly GCA_963277665.1. NCBI lineage: Eukaryota > Viridiplantae > Streptophyta > Magnoliopsida > Santalales > Viscaceae > Viscum > Viscum album. The sequence goes on along the minus strand of OY728147.1, from coordinate 1,427,570,293 downwards.
CAGTGTCGCGGCCCTGAGACACAGCTTAGCTAACCTAAGCTATCCCGCCCTACTAGCTCGGAGATCCTGGTGTCTTTCAACCATGGCCATGACCGCCATCATTTCTTACATGCCCTGATGTATTCTAGTTTCTCAACAAGTAAGAAGCTGCTGGTTCTGCTCCCGTATGTGGAGTCTACCCAAAACCTCTCTCACTAGCCACTAGTAGAAACACCCTTCAAAAGCACTGCAGATGATATATCATTCTCCAAGTTCAACACTTTAATAGGTCACTTGGACACTAAGGCCTCTTGTGCCCCTCATTACCACACTTATAGGACACAACCTATCCTCCTAATGTATTCTTACTTCTATTACTACCATTGTGATAGAAATTCATCTTCCTCTTCCTCTTACTAGTAGAAATTGTACCTGAAACCAATGGTGAACTACCCTGGCCCATACCACTAGCATCCCACACATTCTGTTCATTAATAAGTGTCTGGTTCACAATAGCATGCACTGAAGGCAGCATGAAAACATTCACCAGTGCGCGGATGTCATACCGAATACCATCCTCAAAGCGTCTGGCCCTCAACGTCTCATCACCCACCAGAACGGGTGAAAAACACAGAAGCACGATGAAGCAAGAAGAATAATCCATCACTGACATGGAACCTTACTTCATATTCATAAACTCTTAGCCACTATCTTCCCTCAAAATCTATAGGATTAAGAACACATTAAAAACTTCCTATAAATATTCCCTTGCCATGTCTCGGTGATGCTCAGACAGCATGGTAACCTCCCACCACCACTTGGAGGAATCACGGAGCATGTAAGTAGCGAGAATGACCCTCCACCCTGGAGGTGACTGAAGATTCTCAAAAATAGTCTGCATAGAATCCATCAAGGACTCTACATCCTGTGGTCCGTGATCCCTTGAAAATGAAGGTGGATGCTGTTGCTGGAAGATACAAGTTAGCTCATCCATAGATGTGGTGGCCTGCGGTGCTCCCTGGAAGGTCTGCATAAACTGCATGAAGCCCTCACAGAACTATGTCTCTGTGCCTGTGTCTGGTATAACGGTGGGGGATTCATCTGGCTCTACTGGATGATACATTGGTAGCCCATGGCCCACCATTTATAGAGTATAATTGTCACTACTCTCCAAGTAAACAACTCGAGGTCATCTTGGAGGTATGACTCTACCTAGTCAAACACATGCCTTATATCAATATTTATCATTTATTGAAAACAAGGAGTGTAAGAAGGGAACAAGGTAAAGAAAACATTCATGTTTAAGAAAAATAAGACTACACCGCATGTATAATCACTACACGACGTGTTTCCTCAAGTCTTTTACATGGGCATGTACACTTCCCAAACTGGTCATGTAACACCCCAAAACACACGGTGTGTTTTCCACAAACACATCATGTACATGAATTTTCCACTCGACCCGAGTCCCTCGATACGTCTTAGCCACACAAATCTCCTTAAAAAAAACTAAATGTCGTGTCCCAGATAGACACAGCGTGTACAACTTAATTTCCAACTGTTGGTGTAGTTAGTGACATGGTTCACCACTCAAATGACCCTACATGTCATTGTACACCTGTACACGGTGTGTACACCACTCTGTCATCCAGCCACATGGTCAGGTCCACACGGTATTTCCTCGGTAAATACTACACGGTGTCCCACAGTTACATGACATGTTTCAAGAAAAGGTAACACTGACCCTTGTTGTTAATCACACGGATGGATACCAGAGTTAAACTACACGACATGTTCATGGTAGACATGACATGTATGTCTTAAGGTTTCCTCCATCTGTGTTGTTAGTTACACAGGAAGACACTGGGTAAACACTACACGACCTGTACAAATGGTACAAGAAATGTTTTTCCCAAGGAATTTTCTACCAAGTGTCCATGTCCACATGGTCTATGACACAAGAAGATACTACACGATGTGTATTGAGGGTACACGATGTGTACTTCAAAAGTTTTCATTTATTTTCGAACAAAAGACCACACGACATGTGTGCATAGAACTACACAACCTGTATGTTGGGTTTTCCAGACATTATGCCTTTGAAACTACTCCAAAACCTAGAATCCCTAAAGACAACACCAAAGTGCAAACATACGATATGTGAGGGCCCATACTCTACGAAAATCAATGTTTGGAATCTTATGCATGTTATACCAAGATGAACGATCAATGATCCACCAAATTTTGGTCAATGAGGGCCCACACTCCTCAAGAACCAAAGTTTGGCATTAATTTTATCAGCCATACACAAAAATACCCTATCCAATAGAATGTGTTTTTCAAATCAAATATCACAATAGCATGCCTTTCTAGCACAACAACTATCACAACAACATGAAATTCGTAATTCACCTACATGGCATGGAACTATACATGGAATGTGATTTCTAACATGTGCCTAAATGATGCATGAGATGACATACCCTCATCTAATTGGGTGGCAACTAAATAGAACCCAGTATAAAAATATAAAATCACACCACAAGATTGTCACAAAATTGTGAAAATAAAATCTACAGTAAAATTGCAAAATCAGATAGATTACATTAACTGGGGTAGATTGGCTTTTCCCTATACACGGGTTAGCTACCCCCAGGAACAACATATTAAAAACTACCATTTACATCCTATCCCTGACTAAGGATCCAAACAGTATGTCAAATAAAACAAATCCTCTGATATCACTTTGTAACATCCCAGATCAGGGTGTCACTCAATGGGTTCCCCGAACCTGGTTGGTCACATGACCTGAAGCACATTTCCCTAAATGAAAGAGGCTACCAACTAGCAGCGAGGGCCTCAGATTGATATTGGGGATATTATGACCTCATTTTTAAAAGTGTAGCATAGTGGAAAAGATAAATAACATAAAACAGTGGAAGTAGTAAACAATATACAACTGAATGGGCAATGAAAGTAAAAGATAACTAGTAGAAATATGTATATAAATATACAACATGTCACTCTTCTATGAAAACATCCAGAACATGAGTCACTATAATACAATACAATAAATCTCAAGTAAAAGGTACAACAAAAATGAAACAAAATAGTGTAACAGGAGCTCAGTAGCATCGCAAGCCTATGCTCATTCCCATTCTCTCATACTCCTCTACAACAATCATGTACATGTATTGGGCCCCTTTCCCATATCGACGCTTGTAAAAATATAGTCTGTTTAGGCCAAAGACATGACCCAAACATGGTGTGATAAATAACTCCCAGTAGGCAACCACCATTGGCATGTGCCCAACTGTTAGTGAAAATGTGCGACAACATTGTGCAGTAGTAAATGAAAGAAACTCAGCAATACTCAAAAGTAACTGACGTTACTAGTTATATTTACATTTTAACATTCATTTAAAAATTCCAAGCCTATGTTTTAACTTGGAAGGTATAACATTTCAAAATCACCATAGTGATCATTTATGATACACTGTCCTCAGACATACAATCCTTACCCTTAGGTAATCAGAGTCACAACCCGCAGGTACTTTCCCACATGCATAATAGATATTTCCCTCAGGCCTACAATGTGTCTCTCTTAGGAACAGAATATACTACCCTTAGGAATGAAAGGATTTTCCCTTAGGCTAAATAGAACATTTCCCAAATGCTAAATAGAACACTACCCTCAGGAAAAATAGAACACTACCTTCAGGCTAAATAGAACACTGCCCTCAGGCATAATAGAACACTGCCCTAAGGTGCATGTACCTAGTCCGAGCCCAACATATAAGAAAAAAATTATATAAAATTCCTCTAAAGGAAATTTAAAGCATGAATTTTTTACGGTATACACTCGGGTAACCTTGCTAAATGGCTAAATAGAGGAATGCACCCCCAGTGTGGTCCTGGATCAAAGAAGTGATCCCAAATAACATTTTAAACTTTTTGATTAATTTATCTAGACAATTCTAGATATTTTTTAGCAGAGGCCTCAGCCATACGACACCCAAAACATGGGTTTGTAGCACAATGGTACACAAAAACGCACAGTAGTTGGAATTTAAACACCATACCAACTACCTCGATCACCCTTGATTGGTATGAGTGAACGATGACTCCCGAATCGTCCAAGAAAAACATAGATATGGGATAAAATAATTCTCGTTCACACATAAATAACATCCCATAGAGTAATAATTGTTTGGAAAAGCACATGGAGAAGGTAGAGCTTACACATATGGTCCCAACGTGATCAGTGGAAGCAAAAGTAGATTCCCTGTGCGTGGTCGGGAGATCTTTGAATCTCTGGTTGTCCTCCCGAGTTCCTCTGGCATTCTAAGCTTCCTCTGTGAACAGAAGAATCTACTTCCCATTTTATGCCAAAAAAAACAAACTACACAGCATGTACTCTCAAGTACAAAGTGTCTACATTCCATCATTTAACTGTTCTACAGGTGGCTACTCAACCACACAACATTGTTCACTTGCCGACATGAGTACATGGGGTGTATTTCTGATTACACGGCGTGTGCTGTCACTCAGTCGGTGGTTGCTTCCACTACCTTACTGTGCACCTTCCAACTGACTAGACGGTGTGTAAATACCAACTACACGGCGTGTTGTCGGTTTTAAAAACATTCATCCCTGAGAGGGCTACACACCCTGTGTACTCATCCCACACGGCCAAAGTACACGAAGTGTGGGAAATTACAAGGTAGGTACCAAATTTTTTTTATTTTCACCAATTTTTCTGGTTTTCTCAAAAACACATTAGGAAAATGGAAAAGAAGAAACCCATACTTTGAGAATAAGAACCGTGTTCTAACAGCATAGTATGTCCTCTAAAGAGGATTATGTTCTCCCCACCTTCAGAAAATCCATCAGTTTCTTGACCTATAGATATCTGAGCTCGTCATGTCTCGTAGTCAGCATCCCCATGATGCGACTCCCTGACTTGCTGAAGAAGTGAGAGAGTTACTGTAAGAGTCTGAAGGATGCTGCTCCATCTCTATCCACAACATATATATGTAAAGTAGCCAGATGCTTCATCACCTAACCTAGTAGCTATACAACATACCTCTTACTGAGTTCATCTGCAACAACGTTCCCCTTCCCTACATTATAGACTACCTCAAAGACATAGTCTAGGATGAACTCAAGCCAACATCATTGTCTTAGGTTCTGTTCCTTCGGAGATAAAATATACACGACACTCTTGTGATCAGGGTACTCAGTAAAACATTCTCCCATCAGATAATGTTGCCACATATTCAAGGAAAAAACCACTGATACTAACTCCAGGTCATGGGTAGCATAGTTCTGCACATGATGTCTCAACTATCGTAAACTATATGTGATCATTTCTCTCTCCTGTATCAGGACACATCTGATCTCGGTCCCTAATGTGTCATAGTAGAGTACATACCCTACTCCTTCTTATAGAAGCCTTAGGATGGGGGAACTAGTTAGCCTCTTCCTCAATACCTGTAAGTATTGCTAGCATCTCTCTGACCACATAAAGCGTTTTTCCTTCTTCGTCAAGTATGATAGTGGTGTTGCAACTATAAATAAGTCATGCACAAATATCTCATCGTATCTATTATTGACTAGGAAACTCTCTACCACCATCGCACTCCTGGGTTGCTCCCTAGCAGTACTGCCTCAATCTTCACTAGACCCACCACAACTCTAGCCTCCAAGATGACATGTTCCAAAAAGTGAAACTTTTAGATCCATAACTATAACATCAAGAGCTTACCATAAAGATGGTTCTCTTGGAGTGTGTCCAGTACTGCCCACAAATTATAGACATTCTCTTCCTCAGAAGTTGAGTAGATCAAAATGTTGTCGATGAAGACTACAACTAAGTGATCGAGGTATGGCTAAATTATCTTGTTCATGAGTTCCATGAACACTGGTGGAGCATTGGTTATTCCAAATGGCATAACCAAGAACTCTTAGTGGTTGTACCAACATATTAAGTCCATATTATGCACATCCTTTTCTCAAAATCTATGCTGGTGATAGCATAATCTAAGGACTATCTTCAAGAACGATCATGCTCTCTTTAGATGATCAAAGATGTCGTCAATCCTCTGGGGTGGGTACTTGTTCTTCACTGTCACCTGGATTAGGCATTGGTAGTCGACACAAAGCCTCAATCTCCCATCTTCCTTCATGGAAAACATAATCAGGGATGCCCATGGAGAAACATTGGGCCAGATGAATCCCTTCCCCTACAAGTCCTCTAGCTGTACTCACAACTAACGAAGCTCCGCGGGAGCCATCTGATATGCTAATGTAGATATCGGTGCCGTCCCAGGGTACAAGTCATTTTTAAAGTCCACCTCTCCGCGAGGAGGTAGACCTGGGACATCATCATGGAAAACATCCATGTATTGATCCTCCACTGTAGGATAGCTTAGACTCTCCCCTTAACTTCTCCGAGGGTAGGCCAAGCCAACTGGGGAGTGATCGGATGTACCCTCCTCAGTGTATGTCCATCCTTCACTACAAAGTCTCTCTTTTCACTGGTGAAGGTATAACTGGTCCCATCCATGCAGAAAAACCTCACATTATTCCCAATGTAGTCTATCTGAGCATGGACTGTAGATATCCATTCCATACCCCAGATGTCGTCCTAAGGCGTCGACACCGCTACTATGAGATCCCAGCTGAAGTTGTCACCTCTTACAGCACTGTCAGTACCAGTTCGTAATCATCGAGGCTTCTCCTGTATGAGTCTCTAGCAGTAAGGATTGAGCTAATTGCTCCATCGGAATCTCCGTGCTCCGAACAAGGTAGTGGCAATGAAATAGTGACTGGATAGTGTCTACAAATATTGTAGCTATGGTGGAGTAGACACAAATACAACCTCGAATCATCTTTGGAGCACCATGATCGTAGGCCTTAACAGACAGAATTTGAGCTTTCCCTTATCCACCAGCTCCCTACGGTCGGAGAGGACCTCCTGTTGGTGGTGGCGGTAACACCTCGAATCATCATCCACCACCAACTACACGGCCTGTCCCTCTTCCACATCTGCCTGCTCCATGTGGATCTCCTTGATCGAATATCTATCTCTTCCTAGGATGTCCTTCGACCATCAGCTGATCAACTGTATGTAAGGTCGGATAGTCACAATCCATGTGACCCAACACACAACATAAGTAACACTGCCCGCTCCTGGAATGTATGTCTCCACTTTGGGTGCCCCACACAACTGATGTTGAGTCGTGCAGTCGTCCGCCTGTAGGTCTGATCCTCATGGGCCTCTGCGAAATCCGTCTTCTAACAACTGTAGAATTCTCTGCTATGTGTCAACTGGTGATGGATCACTTGTTAGAGATTTCACAACAATAAAAAACACTCCACTAGGAGGTCTCTCTCTAACACCCCCGCCTGCATCGGAATGCTATGTGAGATCATCGAAGCCCTGATCTCTCGCATGAGTCCATGTTCGAAGGTCTGGGCCTTGAAGAATGGGTCCTGAACCATATTGGTGGAGTAGCGTGGGAGGTCTTTGAACCTCACTGAGCACTGAGCTATAATAACAGTACCCTATTGCAAATAAAGTAGCTCATGTATGCGCATTGTGTGAAGATTTGATGGGGAAAAATCAACTTGAAACATGCACTCAAAGACTTCCTAGAAAATGTCATCTCCTCAGGAACCTAGAAAATCATGTTCCACCATCTGATCGGTACTACCTATAGAAGGCTTGCATCAAGAATCCCCTCGAGATCTACTTGTGTTTCTATCAATCGAAAACTCTCACCACATTCTCAAGCCAATCCTCAACTGTATGTGGGTCTGTCTCTCTCCTGAACTTGGGTGGCGTCTAGCTCTGGAAATCGTGTAAGGTGCTCATGCGGCGTGGAACATCTCTACTGGGGCTGGTGGCATCAGGTGCTCAACGGGGAGTGGGACCACTGGTGCCGCCACAGAAAAAAGGCCCTACATTGAGGCCTTGTCTCTCGTTGAGCTATCAGTGTGTACAAATCTTGAGACTCTATCTGGTCATCCACGTGGGGGCATCCTGAAGAGAAATATGTTCACTACTATTAAAAGGTATACCTGGTGAGGTGACCTGGTTGAGCTTACTTTAAAAAAAACTTTTGAAAACACACACAGAATCAATGATTTTGTGCACTGAGTCAGAAATCAAAAGTCAGGGTTTGGGTGTATGGATACGTCGGCTGCCACACCAAATCTGGACTCCCTGAACAGAAAACAACACTCACTACACATAACACTATTTCATCATAGAAAAGATAATTCAGAGTCCAATGTTCTATGGTAGAACCGACTCATCTGTTACCAATTTTGCATGAACCGTCCCCTAGGGCCCATGCCGTGACTACCCCAATCCCATCATCCATAGGCTAGGGGATGGTGACTAGAACCAAATGCGAAATTCCCTAAAACTGAGAAGACATTTCCATTATCACCTGTAAACACATGCGACTAAACACAAAATAATATTAAAACACTAGATAAAATATATGACAATAGAGTACTAAAATGTAAAAGGTGATGGTTATATAAGCCCCACTATAAAGTAGATTGAAGTGGAAGTACAAGTGCAACTGAAGAATGGAAAAAGAGCTACTGGTTCATCCTCCAAAATTCATACCTGAAGGGTAGGTACAAATATCCCCCTTAGCACTCTATTTTTGATAGTCTCCTTCGTGTTCCTACTCACTGTAAGGTCCACCTACGGGTACCGTCCAGTCTAGGTACACTCAACGTCAATTAGCGTTGTCCAACATTTGCATCCAACAAAACAAGGTGTGGGCATAGCCCGTGTATTGGTGAGTATAAAGATACTCAGTAGAAACCCTATAACCCTCAAGGTCTCACAAAATCCAACAAGGATAAACCACAAATTATGATATCAATTGATAACCCCAGTTAGGTATATGCCCATACACATACATATGTTATCAATTAATCCATCTCAATCATGAGGATAACAAAAAAGATCTTTACTCAGCTCATACCATGATTTATTCTAGGGGTAAAACATTTCAAAACCTTGGAAGCTAAAGAAATACTCTGTTATCGAGTACAGTGAGCCTGGCACGTCAAATAGAGGCGCTTCCCACTAAACATTGACTGCTGAGATACTCATTCTGTCGAGTAATGTGGGTCTATTGCATTACACAAAGGCGCTCCCCACCGTGGGTCTGCCGCCACAACCAGGTGCTCCCCCTCATAGCTTGCAGAGGTACACCTCCTTTCAAGTACCCCATGTCTACTACCACAACTAGGCACTCATCCTCCGTGGGGTCTAGCCTATCCCATTGGGCGGGGCAGCCTGTTGTGTTTCGCCCGGCCCACTAGGCCAAGCTGAGCAGGTTGCGAGAGGCCGCAGAGATCCGAGAGGGTGTGGACCGGCTGTGAGTGCATATACCGACCACAGGTCGACATGAGGGAGGTTCGGCCTGGGTGTTGCGAGGGGTGCACAGTGGTCTGGTCGTCCAGGGCTCCGCAAGGTAATGCGATGGCCGGCTTGGCCGGGGTGCCGCGTGGGGTGCATGGAGGTCGGCTCGGATAGGGCATTGCTCGGATGGAGCCGTCGGGTGCACGGGTCATGCGGGGTGCACGAACCGTGGGTTCGTGGGGTGTGTAGCGTGCACGAGGCGCATAGACGGAAGTGCTGCGGGGAGCACATGTTGTACTGGGTGTGTGGATGATATAACCATGGGGTTTGTGGGGTGCCTGGGGTGTGCAGACGGTAGAGCCACGGGGCTACCACGAGGGTACGGGCAGCTCGGACGGGGCTACCATGAGAGGCCTGTAGAGGCCGGCGTAGCTGAGGAGCCGTGTGGGGCATGCGGCTGGCGGAGCCACCGGGCTGTCGCGAGGGTGCGGGCGGCCCGGCTGGGCCTGCCGCGAGGGCGCGGAGGGGCGACAGTGCTATGGGGTGGTGTCGTGCGTCATTTCCTTAGGCACGTCCAGCGGGGGTTCCCGATGTCATTGTTATGCTTCTCCACATTGGTTTTCATCCTTCTCCATCGTGTAGAAAACAAAAGGTCATTGGTAGTGGGGTCAGGCCATGTTATATTGGCCCACACCCTCCGTGAATAGTGTGGTAGCAAGCACCACAACAAATGGAAAGATAGAAGAAAATGAAGACCTTACCGCAAAAAAATATTTCTATCCCTTAGGGAAAACATCCACAAAGATTATTTTTTTTAGAAGGGAAGAATCACGGGAATAATACCAAATTCAATATAAGATCCAGATCATTTTCATTGTTTGTCAATGTTGTCATGAGAAAGTGGACATCGATTCCTTGTAGACAAACACATCCTACATCGAAGGAGGATCCGAGGAAGAAAGTGGATGTCGTGGTCATTCTTCATCGGTGGAGTGTTAATCATTGGGAGAGCATTCTTCGTTGGGAGATGGAGTTCTTCAATGAAGAACATTATTTCTCTCAAGCTCTCCTCTCCCCAATCCTTATTTTCTAACCAAATGAAATTGTGGAAAAATACAATGTATAAAATATCTTATTAAGTCATTGGAACCAATTTCAAATTTGTCAAATTAAACACCTAGGTTGGCAAGATTAATTAGGATGGATTGAAGAATTTAAAAAAAGGGAGGTGGTGTCACTATTAATGGTAGAGGAGGTCAAGAGGATCACCCTCATTAATGAAGGGAGTTGGGAGGCTTTCCTCGCCAACCCTTATTCAGGGGGCTTAGTCCCAGGTGGTCCCCACATCATAACCTCTCGTGGGAGGTAAGGTTGAAGTGGGCCCCACCACCATAAAATCTTATGGGAGGTTAAGGTGTAGTGGTCCCCACCACCAACTTCTCCATGGTGGGTTATAATTGATATAATAAAATAAAACAGCTGTTTATTTTATTTTATTATTTCCATGAAGAACCCAAAAAATAACATTCACCATCGAACAACTGCCATCGAGGTGAAAGTTTTCTTAAGTGAGTACCGGTGCTACGAGTTCAACGGTACACTTGGATTTCAATTCCGGTATCTGGTTCAAATGTTACAAAAAGATCGCTCTTATTTTTACTGAACGAACCCAAACAAAACTTTAGAAATTGATTTCGGGAACACTGGGCCTCAGAATCATGCGCCGTCAAATTTTGCGGGCTTGTAAAATATCTATTTTTTTTAAAATAAATTTACATGAAAATTATGGGTCTTTACATATATGATTTGTCTCAGGTATAATTTTTGGGATTTTTTTTGAAATGTTTTAATTTTCGATTAATATAGAAATTTTTTGAATATTGAACAAAAACTACCTCCTTGTTTAAAATATTGAAAATGTTAAATTATATTTTGAATTTATTTTAATGTAAATTTTTTTCAATTATATATCTATTGATATTATTTAGAAAATTGGCATAATTTTCATATTTAATTTTGATATAAATGTTTTTCCAAATATGGATAATTTTCTCTTTGAAAAACACATTCTCATAATGTCTCCACGATTAATTTCAACTCAAATAACCCCCATATAAACATGGAATTTTGAAAATTTATTAAATATTTTAAATTACCATAATATATATTATCTATTAATTTATAATTAATTTTAATACAAGAAAAATAGTAAATATAGTAAAAAATTACTTTGGTTTGGGTAAAAATGAATTTATCGGGGGATTGTGAAAAAAATATAAGGGTTAATGTAAAAATACATGTCTAAAATATATTTTATTGAAATAATTTTTTCATATAATGTATAAGTATTTATAATAATCCATTTTAACCCACTTGGTATCTTAAATACAACTCTACACCTTTTTAATTCCTGATATTACAAGTCTACCAGTCATTTCACTTATAAAAAGCCACCCTCTCTACTCTATTCTTCACACTATCAAACTATTTGGGTATTCCCAGATCTGAATAATTAAATTCAAAAAAATTTAAAATCATCCTAAAATACTTATTTTTTGATGTAATAAAACATATGAATGCTTTTGGGATAACCTAATGAGGATACCCAAAGGAGAGAAAAAGTTCTTCAATTAATGTTTTTATTTTATTTGTTCCCCAACATCATTATATTATTATTAAATAATGATAATATAATAAATTTGGTATCTTTTATTTTTATTATTTTTTCAATTTAATGTAATTACCTAGAACTATCACCACTTCCATCTAACGGAATATGAAATCATCTATCGCGTGTATGGAGGACTACCACCACATGAAGTTATGTGATTTGATTTTCACTAAACCAATACATGTAATGGTACATGGGTAACGTTAATGAGTATATATTATATACATTAAATAATTATTATATCAATGTAATTTTTATCATTCTAAAAATAAAATGAAACCTTTTCTTTTTTTACCATTTTCACTCCCCGAAATATGAAAAAAAATGTATCTATAAATGTGTATATATGTCTTCACGAAGCAATTGGACTCACTTTTCAACACCACATAACATGGAAGATATATATGAGCACATTTTAAATATATAATATTATATATATTAATTTTTTTATATGAGGATAATATACTACACTCTTCCTTTCTACAATGATCATTGTATAATGGAAATGTTACTTATGTGTACATAAGGCCTACCGTCACCAAGATCGGAACATAGTCCATTTCTCAAATACATCCATTCTGATTGGTATAAAAAAATTAATTATAAATATAATAATTATTTTATGATATTTATTATGGATATGATGAAACTATATAATATGCGCATTAACATGAACATTAAAGATAATGTACAGATGAAAAAAAGGGCATCTAACTGAAGAATAAAATAAAAAAATGAATGATTATTAATGAATAGTGATAAGATGTGAAAACATTATAATATATGAAATATTTAAAATTATTATTGCTTCATTATAATTTAGTATAATGATTAAAAGAACGATACACAAGTTTAAATCATGTTTATCCAAAAGTTAGCATAAGGTAAGGGGATTCACATAAATTTCCCCATATTGAGGCATATCATAATATTAGGAACATAATTTATTTTACATGTAATATATACTTCCACTTGGACATATAATATAATAATTCATTAATAATTAACTTTATTTTAATTTTACATTCTAATAAATACATCCAAGAGGATTTGAAATGAATATTAATAAGTGGTAAAAATTATCGTACAGATTTATTTTATTTTTTGATTGTAGATATTTTCTAAAAATTGTTAAATAATACTAATAAATTTTATTATAAATTTAATTACTTTTAAATATACATAATATTGAATTATGTATATGATTATTTTTTAATGCATATATAATATATTACATAGGGAATTTAAATTGAATTTTATTGAATAATTATTGAAATATTAGTAAATATATATCATTTACCCAATACATATATTTGATGATAAGGAAAATTGATCCAATAATTAAACCATTTATCCAATATTTGAGGAATTATTTGGACATATAAGAAAGGTTGGGGCCCATATATTGATAGCCCCTTGAAGCATATACTAGTCTCACGAGAAAAATGAGTTTATGAAATTTGATGGTGTTTTACATAGTAGTTTTAAAATATAACGATTAATGATATTGATGGAATGGGTATGATCTGTCCGAGATATGAATTACATTAATTAAGAGTATATATGAATATGAATCTGGTAATTATTTTCATTGAGTTATTTAGAATGATGATATCTCTAGATGACATTTACTATTAGTTTATTATGTAAATAGATTGTGTTTTCAACTATTTAGATTGACATATTGATTATTCCTTATCATATCATGATAACCATGTAAATAAAATAGAGTTTGTGTTCAATTATTTAAATTTAATTTTTTTATTCATATTTATTCATTATATCTTACATTTTTCATTAATATTACTAAGCATTTGACCTCACTCTTTTTTTTTCCATTACATAAGATATGATGGAGAATTCATAGAATGAGTTTTCATGTATGTAGATAGTTTATTTTTTATTTATTATTATTTATTTCAAATCAAAATTTTAAAATGGGAATCAAGTGTGTATATGGTTCTCTAAAACTTCAAAACAGACCAATCCTTCTTGATTTGACACTTTTTTCTATTCTAATATCATAAACCGAACACCGATGGTGGTCTATATAGTCAGTGTCATTATAGATGGTGTGAAAGAAGGATTTATATAAAAAAGATAAATTTATTGAGGAAAAAATATATTATAGAGAATAATCCTAGGACAGAATTTGCAGATAAAAATTAAAGAATATCCCAATGTTTTGGTACAGAAAATATTATGGGTTTTTAATAGAAAAAACATCATTGTATTTACACTATTTGTGGGAATGGTTCTTTAAAATAGTAGCCTAGGGGTAATAACTCCTAAAAATTAATATCGGGCTTGACTATAACCTCACCAGATTCATGAATGTGTGCCTTAATAAGAACCTAGTTTGATACTCTGAGGACATATTCTTTAAATAATTCACATTTTCATTAGATTATGAATTATTTGAAAATAAATATATCACAAAAGAAAAAACATTTATTTATTGTGAGATTAAAAATGCATAAATTTTAATTTATGATAATTATTCCATAATATTTACAATTATACATTATGATTTATAATAAATAATTTTACTACATAGTCTTGTACATTGAATTGTTTAGAAGTGACTCCTTGGAGAAAAAAGTGTATCAAAACTCATTTCTAATGAAGATATTTCTCTAATGGGGAATCCAATACATCTACTGTTGGATCAAATAAATTATGGCTATTTTGGTGTAGCATAATAACATTATAAAAAATAACCATTCTCAGATAGAGAAAACTCATCCGTAGAGAGTGTATCCTATATTAGGTCTTTTATGTGTATGAATCTACCATCAAATGTTGATAATAAAGATAAAAATTTGTTATTACTTTGGATTAAGTATTTTTAGATGATGTTATGGCTATGGGATGTGGTAAAATGGAAAAAATTATATTTTTAGTGTATTTTATTGATGATGAGGATGTGTGGTGGTTGTTGATCTATAATATTGGGGAGAAAGAGGAAATGAAACTCATTGAATATAATTCTTTTATGGAGAAAATATTCAAAAAAAATTCCATTATGGAAAAAATTAATATGAAGATAAACATAATTATCTTGATTAAAAAATATGAATATTTTGTTTATAAGTATGAATCTATAATTACATAGTTATATTGGTATGTTAGGTATTATATATGAATCATGGATTTCATGATTTATAATATCATTAAATGTGTTTATCCTTGCCTCATAATGGTTTCAGACTCTTAAAAGATTTTATTGTATGATTTAATATATTTATGTTCAAAAAAATAAGGAATTAGCAATATATTACATATTAATGGGAATCAAATTGAATAATATTTGATCCAAATGTTATGAAATATGGAATGTTTCAATGGAGAAGAAGTGAACAATAAAATTCCCACCTTTTGTGAAATGTTGAAAAAATCACCATGGAATCAAGAATATAGGAGTGTAATTTTATTATATGTATAGAGAAATGGATCCCTATGAAAGAGAATACGAATTTGATAATGAAAACACATATATTAGTTGTTTCAACTACATGGATATGGGGGACTATGAATGAAAATTCCCATGGATTCAAGGTAAACCCTCATAAAAAATGAAAATAAGGGAATTTCGAGATAATGTCAACAAGAAACCTTATGTGGAAGTACCCAATGATGTGGTGGAAGGTACTTTAATACTATCTTCAAGTTTAGAAAATGATTTATTTTATTCCTTATCCCCAAGCACCATTATATATTGATATTTTTTCAAATAAAATTTATTATTTTCCTTTTCATTTTATAAGTTAGTTGATAGTCAAAATTCATAGTGGATGTATCTCATCAATAAGAATATAATTGGAAGGCCCCATTATGACACATATTTTTAATTTAATTTTTAACTTTATTATAATACCAATGGTAGAATATGGTATAATACATGGAATAGACCAGCAATGAAAATATTAGTAATCAATTTATTATAATGGTAAATAATTTATGACTTTTGAGGAAAAAATAACATTATAAATAATTCAATTAGCGGAATTATCATCTCATTAATATATAGATCCACCAATGTTATATCTACAGAGTAATATTAATAGGATATAAGTGAAACAAATTTTGGGATAGAAAAAGTATTACTAAAATTTTTGTCGTACTTATTATACTTGAATAAATTGAAGTATTTCTTGAGGAATTTCTTGGAAATTGATGAGATCATGAAGTTAATTTTTATTGATTTAATCAGTGATTGAAGACTAATATCAATGGATCCCTATAGATTTCCCACTTCGGATGTATGGGTGTTTAAGAAAAAACTAGAGGATTTGGGTGAATAATTATTTATTTTCCCTACTATTTTGTTATATGTATCCCTTTTCCCATCGTTAATAAGATTTATGTATCAATTATTCTATTCAATAATTATAGGGAAATCAATTATAATATAACAAATAAAAAATATCGTCTCCTATTCATTGATGAGTTATTTTATCAACATCATAAAAGATGTTTTTTTATAATGATTCACCTTCATTATAGGTATCATTAATTGTATGTAATGAAGGAAGAAACTCTAAATACATATTTTCTAATGAGGATTAGAAATTATGATTTTACAGTAATTCAATTTGGATAGGATAATAAAGCCTTAATTTTTATATCTTTAACAAATAGAGTGTTAAGCAAATATCTAGATGATATTTTTCTGGTATTCGTTGATGATATTTTAGTGTATTTTAATAAAATGTAGCATCATTAGAGTCACTTGAAAATAATTTATGAGAGTTTAAGAAGGAACGAATTATATAGTCAATTTAGTATGTTTAATTTATGTATTAAATAAGATTCTATTCCAATGTATATTTTCTCAAAATATAGAATCATAATTGATATTGTGATGATATAAGTAGTTATATAATGGTATACAACAATGAACATTATTTAGGTGAGTAGTTTCATTAGATTGGATTATTACTAACAGTGATTCATTTTGAATTTTTATTGATAGACTAACCCTTTATAAAATGATATATGTAAAGGGGTGATGCCTTTTAGTACAAGTAATGTGAAGAATGTTTTGATAAACTAAAGATAAAATTGTTCAATGCCATGTGTTTTAAATTTACCATCAGAAAAGATTTGGTTGTTATAGGTTGTGATGTTTCTTTGAAAGGAATATGTTGTTTTATTATACAAATATATAATGTCATTTAATATTATCCATGTATATTAAATAAATTCAAATAGAACTATAAAACCATTGATATTGAGTTTGAAACAATAATATTATCATTGAATATTGAGGCATTAACTATATGGGTAGAGATGTGATATATATTAACAATAAGATCACAAAATACTATTTTTCACAAAAATAGATAAAAATGGGGAAACAATATGGAAATAGCTACCCAATGATTTATATTTCTCAATTAACAACCACCAAGGTATAGAAAATAATGTATTCGAATAATTGAGTAGGAAAGATCATGGAGTTTTTACCCAAATGATGATTGACAGGGAGAATGTATTCCTGGATCATGTAAATATGGATATGAGAATTTTCAAGGATGTAGAGAAATCAATCAAATTTTCAAATTTCAGTGAAAATATTATAATTAGAAAATATTAAAAAATCAATATATTGATTAAAATGTTTTGATGAAATTTATAATTTCATATGATGAAAATTAGCAGAATTTATTCTTCCAAGTGGTGTTAGGAATTTATGAAATAGATAATATGTTCTATCTAAACCTGATACAAAATGGGGATTATTTTATGATGTTGATTGATAAAATTTATCTTTATAGTATTGCATCATAAAAATGAATATGGATTTGAGGAAAAATTATTTTTTTGGAAGAACCAATCCATAAATTACTAATTATGTGTCTTCATGATTAGTTTTCAATGAGTGAATGATGTGAGGTACTATCCTAGAGGATCCATGCAACTTAATACTGTTCATTTCAGGAAATGGGATGACATTACTATGGTTATTGTTTGTAGACTACTGAAGAACTGTAGACCGAACAACAAAATAATGGATATCATTGATCTCCTAAGATAATCTATACACTTATAGTTGAGAAGATAATATTTACCTCTTTTATCATTTGAAGGATCTATATTAATACTGTTGAAAGGATTCATGGTAAACCTCATTTAGTTTAGTAAGGTAGAGATCAATATTTTAGAAATAAATATTATAAATTTCATTAGAGGGATCCTAGTAGATAGATCCATTTGATCACTACATACCATCCTCAATCCAATTCATATTCTAAAAGAAATATTCAAACAATGTAATCAACTTTTATTTCATTCTTAATTTAACATCATGTTTAGTGGGGTAATAATTTTCTTTGGTATATTTTTCCCATAATTATAGTTTTTAGTAAGGTATTAAAACGGAACTATATGATTCATTATATAAAAAGAGATGTTTTCCTCTACACTTTTTAGATGAATCTAGTTAATAATAACTCATAGGCCTGGGAAATAATGAATAGAAAAAAAGGTAAAGGCCATAAACACAATGTAGGAAAAATAGATATGTATATAATTAGATGAATGTTTTTGAATTCCATGTGGAGATAATTTATTCATGAATGTATCTACATTTAAGGGTATCATAAGGGTTTTTATGAAAGGGAAACTAAGACCTGGTTATGTAATACCCAATGAAATTCATGAAATAATTTGTTTTTATTCTTATCATTTTTCAATTCCGCCACATATCTCTAATGTTCCCATTGTGATCAATATATCATAGTTAAAGAAGTACGTGATTTTCCCAATTAATGTTATCATCTCTAATGAATAATAATTATAACAATATATATATATGTTACTATGATAAAACTATATATATTTATAAGACTAGTGATAATGTATTCAGAAATCATACCAGTCAACGGATAAAGATAAATTAGAGAAATCAAATAATGGAGGAAGAGATGTGGGAACAAGATGGTTTTCTAAAGAAAAAATTCACCAATTGGTTTAAAAGGTAATATATATTTTATTTCAGGGATTAAATTTTTATAGTTGTGAATAATTTAATAATTTATTTGATAGCATATGGTTCAAGAAACATAGAATTAATTAAATGTGAAAATAAATTAGTACAATATTTATACAAGAATATTTAAATATAGAAATTAAATTATTTTTCAAAAAAAATAAATGAAATATTAATAACATATATTTTTTTCACAGGTAAATTTTTTATATGTTGATTAGATATAACAATAACAATCCATTTACATAAAATGAAATTTATTCTGATATTTTTAATTTTTTTCTAAATCACTATTGAGTCATTATTCACAAGTGTAATATAAATTTAATTTTAACCCATTTTATAAAATTTATTTGAGAATGTTAATAGGTTTTTTAAAATAAGAATATAAATATTAATCAAGGGTTGATTTTTTTTATTTTTCTTAAATGAATCATTTTTTGATGAATATTGATAAATAATGAATTTTAATTGAGAGTTGTTTTTTTCATTTAAAGTATTTATCGATTTAAACTGTATAACAAAAGATTTTTAAAGTGACAATAGTTATATATATATATATATGAGATTTAATTAAATTTATTTCATTGAAATCAATTTACTTTTGAATCATTATTTTATATCTTTGAAAATATTTGGATATTTTCTCTTTAAAACCCATCTTTCTAATCACGTATGTGTGATTAATATTGAAACAAAATTTGGAAAAATATATGAATGGAATTTGGAAAAATGGAATTAACATTTGGAATCCTAGTATTTAAAATTATCTTATAAGTCAAGAATCATTTTTAATAGAAATTAATAGTGAAAACATTAAAAATTATTTATTTTGGTTTAGGTAAAAATTAATTTAATAGTTGTTAAACTACAAATAAAATGGTTAAGCATAATAAAAAAAATATCTAAAATATAATGTATGAATTTTTTTCTTTCATATAATTGATATTTTGAGATAATTCTCAATTTTGAACCAATTTTTCAAGTGAAAAATTATTTCCCACTATTTTCATTCCATATATTTCAAGTATGCTAGTCACATCAATTATAAAAGGTCACAAATTATCCTCTCTTATACATGTAATAACACAATTTATGATTGAATAATAGTAGTACAAAATGATTCCCAAAATCTCTAAACCCATTCAAGAATATTATTTGTTTAAAAAAATTCATCCTATAATGGAATTGGTGAAAACCCAATGAGGATACTCGAGGAAGAGCTAATGTCTTTCAATGTACATTTTTTTAATTATTCATCCATGAAACTAAATTACATTTATTAAATGATGATATAATAAAATATGTATATCCAATATGATGATATTTTTTATGTTAATTTATCTTTCAAAAAGCATACCCACATCCATCCAATGGGTTAAAAAATCATCATTCATGAGTATAAAAGACTTCCATTTCACAAAGTGATATAATTGATTTTCCACTATATATTTACATGGAAGGTGATCAGGATAAATTTAATGAATATATGTGATATAAATAAAACAATTATTATATAAATGAAATATTTGAAATTATAAAAGGATAATACAAATTTTCATTTTTTCCCTTTATACTAACTGAATGATGATAACTTCACTCATGTATATGTGGACTACTACATTCGTGAACCGATGTGACTCTATTTTCATTAGCACAACAGGTGGATAGCATATATATATACATTTAAATAACTAATATTGTATTTATTATATTATTATAATTATTTAATGACAAATAATCCCTTACCTTCATTCTATAATTAAAATTTACACATGCAAATGTTACCCATGCATGTGTGCGACCTACCATCTCCATGATCGTGACAAATGCCATTTTTCAAAACCATATTTCATAATTTTTCATAATAATATAATTATTTTATAAATAACATAGTTATATAATTATTATGATTATATTTATGAGGAATCTATATCATATATACATATGTATATGAACCTGAAAATACATAATAAACTACAAATGAGAAAGAAGATAATTAAAACCAACAAAAATGAAATAATATATGATAATTATTGAATTATGATATTATCGTAAAAAATGGACATTATATGCTATTATATATTTTAATATTATTTTATTATAATATAATATAATTTTTAAACACTATATATGGCATTTTAGGGAATGTTCATCCAAAAGAAAGTACGAGTTAAGGGATTTCATCTCAATTTCCATTTATTGAAGAATATTTTAATAATATTCATATAATTTATTTTATAATGTATAAATTGATACAATTATATATTAAATATCATGATTCAATCATTAATAATGTTATTTTATGTTTATATTTGAAGCATTTCATTCAAAGGGAATTGGGATGTACATTACCAAGTGATAAATGTTATTGTAAAATCTCACTTTTTATTATGATAGTTAAATTTTCAATGAAAGAATCGCATTTTTGTAATTAGTTTTCCTTGGAAAATACATTTCCATTTAATATAAATATACATTTATGTTTTATGTAATAATTTATTAAAACAATTAATATTATTTTATATGGTCTCTACATTGAATTTCAATTGATTAACTATGGAAATATTGATAAATATGTATCCTTTACTAAAATTTGATATTTTTTGATCAGAGATTATGATTCATGAATTAAATATATTATTAAAGGTATGAATAATTTTTAATTGAAGACTTGTATGGGGTCCAATTATAGATATCCCCTCTATGCATCAATAGGTTTTATGGGACCTATCAATTAACAAAACCAGATTAGTTATTAACCAGCAGTTTTATATTATCATGTCAAAATATCATAATGTTATAGGTATCATGTTCCGAGGGAATAAAATAAAATAATTAGTTATTTACTATATTAATAATTAAGTTATTATTATCCCTATTATTTTCATTGTGATATTATTTATTGATTCATTTCGTTCTTAGTTTATTGATTAAATGGAATGTGTTTTTAGTTATTTACCTTTCAAAAATGATTATATGTTATCTTATCTTGTAAATAAGTTTACTTAAATTTAATTTTTGTTAATTTATTTACCTCTCCATTTTTATAATTATTATCTATTCATGATATATTCCCCTATAATTTATAGTTACATATCATTATAGATCACAACTATTTTTATTCATTCCCTGTGATATGATGATTTGTTCGTGAAATACTTTTTTAAGGGTGTGGTTCATATTTTTTTATGTTTTGTTTTTTATTTTATCTTCAAAATACAAAAGATTTATCATGTATGTTTCATTTTTAAAACATGTTGACATGATCTATCCTTCATGATGTCAACCTTCCTATAAATACCCATGTAATAATGTACACAACAACTCTATGCTACCAGAGTTTGGGTATTTAGAAATATTTCTATTTTATTCCAATATATAGCATTATAAGCATCTATAAATATATTTTATCATTAGTATGAAAAATTTTATATCATTATTTAAAATGAATTAAATTATTTAAGTAGTCATACTCAGTAGTATGATTCTCAAGAGAAAAAGTGTATATATATACTTTATACCTTTAATTTTTTATTTAATTGTTTCAATTTTACTAGTTTACCATCTATAAGTATGTTCAATGTAATATTATTTTTCATTACTAATATTTACTTTTCGTTATTGAATTTTTTGAATATTTTAAAATTATTCTCTATTGATTTTATTTTCATATTTTCTAGATTAAATTTTAATGGATATAATTCCTTATAAAGAAATTATACTTCTATTTATGAATGACCCATAATAATGGAATAAATTCATGCTAAAAATTGGTTTATTTGGTATCAATACTGAGGTTTTACATTGAACAATCCCATGGTGATCATTGAAAACATTATATTAAATGAAATTATATTAACATTTAGGAAATGTTAGTGGATATCACAATTTGAACATAGAAATTAGAATCACAAACAATGAATATTATCACTGAATACCTAAATAATAGGGATTATGTGGATGCATGAATGGGAAATCTATGTTTTATAGAAGATTTTATTGGAAGAGAATTAATTCTATTGTTGTGAAATATTTTTTGAAATATATTATATTTTAAAAAATATATATATATATTAATAATATTTTAAATTGACATAATACTCAAATAAATTTCTATGAGTAAATAAATAAAATATATGCTTTGATTATTTAAATAATTATATGTGATGAAAATATGAGGATTCTGGGTCAATGATAATGATTTTATTGTATAATATATATTTTTATTATTTTTATGTAAAGATAAAATATCTTATATTATGAGTTTACATTTTATAAAATATGACATATATTGTGGATTTCAATTTATAAAATTTTGTATGAGAGAGAAAAAGTATCTATTAAGCAAATATTTATCAAACTAAATAACTAAATTCATTGGTAAATATTAGATAAAATATAAAACTATATTTGGTGAATATTGTATTTAAACATATATGATGTAATTAAATATTAAGATAATTTTATGAATCATTATTTATGGTGAATTATTTTAGCTGTGTGATTTCCCATAAATTTACCATTATTATTCCTTAAGAAATTTGTAAATGGAAAAATTATACTATACCATATATATAAAATTATCCATCCTAAAATCATTTAAAATAATAATAATTTTTTGATTTATATAAAAATCATTGTAAATTATTTTTCCATAATGATAATGTTGAAATTTCATATATTTCATCATATGAAAAAGTACCATGTACTATAAAAAAATACCATCCTAAGTGAAAGATGTTAATCTTCAATGAATAGTTTTCTCTTTAGTATATTACCTTAAGATTAACTTTCAATATCTATTGAAAATAATTGAATTAATTTACTAATATAATTTTTTTATTATAATTCCACAATTTGATTATTTTCATTCACCTTAATTATATGTTGTGTTGTTTTGTTGACCACTGATAGAACGTATAAATAATTATAATACTCAACATTAACACTGTTTAAAAATTTGATTAAATTATAGTTATAATTGAAATAAATATAAAATTTATGTTTTTTGTAGTTGTAAACAGTTAAACAAAATATAATAGTTATGAAAAATTAATATTGGTTATAATAAATATATTATGTATGAGAATAATTTAATCAATATCCATAAAAATACATATTATGATTGATTATTTTATTTATTTTTTTAAAATAATTATAATGGAGATGATAATGTCATTAAAAGAAACTATTACCATTATTTTAATAAAGAATAATATATGGAACATTTTAGAAGATTTATACTCATGAAATATTTACTGTGATGAAAAAAAAAGATAATTAATAAATTTAAAGGAATTATTAATTTAAAATGAAATAAATTGGAATCATTTTGTATAATATATGATAAATACTATACAATATAATATAAAATGAGTTTGGGTATGATTTAAAATCTATAATGTTATTGTAAGGGGAAGCCTCCTCTTTAGAACTCATTAGATTGTTTATTTCTCTTCTATATCCAAATATTTTCTTATATATTTATTTATAAGTCATTGGAATATTTGATTTTCATGTTTTTCCTCTACATTATATTTTTTTCTCAATTATTTTTACTAATTATTTTAATATATTTCTCAAACTGTTAAAATTATTATGGAATTTAAAATAAATTCAACCACATTTTATTATTTTTCTAAAAATTAATTTCTGTTTAATTGACTACTTATATACTTAATTATATTTTTTATTCATTAAAAAATCATTTATTTTCAAAATGTTTATATTCTATTTTTTATTACATTGATATATTCATTAAACATCTGTTTTTATTATTATACAATATTATGACATTACTAATGACGAATGGAATCTATTTTAATCCAAAATTCCCTAAATTTATCTAATGGAATTCTTCATTAATTTCTAAACACATTATATTTAAACCATTGATCATATTTGATGAAACCTTTTATCTCTTACTATAATGATTTAAATCCATGTTGTTATTCAACCTATTTTTACGATCTATTTATATTTGTAAGGATATTTCATTAATGAATGTTTGAATTTTTATTATTAAAAAAATTTAATTAATATAAATATATTATTATAATAAGATTCATGTGGAACACATATTTATTGATATATTTTTATTTGATGAGCTGGATCCATTTAATTGAATAAAAATAATATCTCATTTCAATTTATATTAAATACATGAGCAGCGATACTGATCTACAATGATAATATTTTATTGAGGAATATCATTTAATTATGATGGTTATATATATAATTATATATAATCCAAAATCCAATGATCTACTGATATATTTGTGGATAAATATTTTTCTTATATTTGTTCTACACACATATTCAATATATTTTGTTCATGTATTTTTATCCACTTGTTTATGATATTCTCATTCTATTAGGCCAGATCCTAGTTTAATTTATATTTATTATATTGAAATTTTCTATCTTTTCTCTAAAACTATGAAAACATATGTGCATTTTAAATTTATAATATTTTCATAGGATTTTTAATATTATAATATTTTTAGATGGTATCTATATGTGATGAATTTGAGGGGAGAATAATTTTTTTCATTTATATAATTATTATATTTAATCATAATATATAATAAAGTAGTCATTTGAATTATGTTACTATTTTCTCGGTTGCATTTGTGGTTTTTTATCTTGTTAAAAGATGAGAATTTCATACCTGTTATATTTATATTATAATATTATGTCCATGTTAGAGAATGGGTTCTAAAACAATGAATGAATTCTATTTTTTAAATTTAATATAGGGTATCACATATCATTTGTCACATTACATGATGTAGTTTTAAAGATTTTTTATATTATTTATTAATTTAATTATTTATTATTTTCATTTGCGGAAAGATGAACCTTCTTAAACATGAAAAATAATAGGAACATATTGGAAATTATTTTATGATGTATATTTTTCTTTACAAAATCTTGATCAAGAATAATCCATAGATGTTAATATAATTATACTCATTACGTTATAATTATGTGAGATTATTGTAAAAAAATATTCTCATTTAATGTGGTAAACACATTCACTAATATATCTAGTTTTTACTACTTCGTTAATATAATGTTTTTAGAATTTTGTTTGTATAACGAAAATAGTTCCATTGTGTTATAAATTTTTTAAAGGTCATAGATACCATTGGGGTAATAAACATGTATGATAATTACATTTGATCATTATAAACAACGTTGGGAAAGAAGAGATCAATTTATTTTCAATTAAAATATACATATATTATGTATTTTGAATTGAATGTAAATTCTCTAATGGTTGGATATTATATCAGAAGGATTTAATTGCTATTTATATTGTATTTATATAAGTGTTTCGACCACAAAAACATAAATCAAATGAGATACACAATCGACACAATAGTGGTAAAACCATATTTATAAAATATTATGATTAAATAAGAGATCTATATTAAAAATAATAATAGATTTTATTTAGTTATTGAAACTAAAAATAATTTCTAGATGAATAAGGATACACAGTGTAAGAAAGAACATAATGTGGAGTATTTGGAGATTTTTTTCAATAATAGAGATTTAAAAATATGGGGTGAATTTCTGATCATTTATTTATTACCCAAAAATAATTGTCAAAATATTAATACTGGCATCTAATTTTCAAATAACATTTTTAGGAATCAATCCGAAATCATTTAAATATGCTGATACTATGATTAAATATAATTTTGATATTTACTTGATTGTAGTTATCTTTTATTCTTAATAATTAAATTCATTCAACAATGTTGTTATCATCATATAAAAAAATAATGTATGGGTAAAAAATATTGAATAGTTTACGACTGCATGAAAATAATTCAAAATATATCATAGTGGGAATGAAACATGGACTATGAAAAAATATGATTATAAACACATTTTTGAATAATAATTGGTCATTTTCATTATATAATATTTACATATCTGGGAATCTTATCAAAATAAATATTTTCCAAAAAAAATTATAGTGATCCTAATAATGATTTCCACATGCTTGTGAAGAAGATATTTGTAATGATAGATTTTTATTAGTTTAAATGATCTAATAGCTGATTAATAATTTATAATATTATTGGATGGGTGAATAAGAAATTTTACAGTGAAATAAATTCTGTAATTCACTATGATGGTTTAAATGTGATGTTTCCGTTGTAGTTGTAGTTGAAAAAACACATAACATGTATTTTTGGGTATTGAGAGAGAGAAATATGAGTAATGTGAAAAAACAACTGATCAGTCTCTATCAATCCAATGGTTACATGGTTGATTGTTCATTAGGGTTAGCTTGATAGTTTATCAACACAAAATTCTATATCATTTTATTGTTCACGTAATCCGTAATTGGATAATTAGAACATGTACATCTAATAATATATAATAATTTATGTAATTTTATGACGGAGGATATAAGTATTACTTTATAGTCCACCTTATAAATTTTTATGTTGATATGTAGATGAAGT
The DNA here is from genome assembly GCA_963277665.1 of Viscum album. Taxonomy (NCBI): domain Eukaryota; kingdom Viridiplantae; phylum Streptophyta; class Magnoliopsida; order Santalales; family Viscaceae; genus Viscum; species Viscum album. Next base: position 1,427,542,766 of record OY728147.1, on the reverse strand, counting down.
ATCCCATTTGACAAGACAACCCATGGTTATTTTCCCACTCTTGGACTTTTTTTCCAATAATTGTAGGTTGATTCAGATATATGATTCTTGGTAAACAACCATAAGATGGAACTATCATTTGCATTTTTTTCCATCTCCTCTCATATAATCTTAGTGATCTTCGGGTTTAACATCATGTGAGATTCTATCTGATAATATTAGAATAACATTTTTATGAAGTGTATTTCAAGTGTGATGCCAAGAAATATCTCTAGAGTCATAGAATAAAAAAACTATTTGTTTGTTTGTTTTATATTACCATTTAGTTTTTATGGTTTCTATGTAATTATTAATTACGTTATAATTTTATGTTGTTAAATTGTTGAGGTATATTGTCTTAAAATTGAGTGAATTTTTTCAATATACTATCCAACTATGTTGTGGAATCAATATATTATATAAATTATATATTCCCTATATCTAATTAAAATATCCTAATTATTTATTATACCTTATGAAATGATATTTTGTCCTATTTTCAATAAGATTATCTTACATCGGAATTTTCCATTGAAGGAGAAAACACATCCCACACTGATGAAATACTTGATTGTCTTGAGAAGAATCGAATATTAAATCTCAAAGAAGGTTGAAAATTTAATATTATTATACCACATAAATCCTATAACAAAACGGTATTTATGTTTCTCAAAAATACATCCCATTCCAAACGTTGAAAGTGGGTACCCTAGACCCAACATGTATTGTAATTTGATTATTGATACATGTATTCAGTTTGTTTTTATACATGTGTTTATCTTGCCATGATAATGTTTATACTTCTTGCATCCACTTCATTTATGGAAATGTGATCATATTACATATCACATAAAATGGTTATCGCATGTCCCATGCTATAAAGAGAACCCTGAGATGCCATGACAGTAATCTTAAAGTAACGTCCTATGGTCCAGTTCCATTATTATGAAAGGACCCCGATGATGTATAACCATCAGGTGGTGGGGGCTCATAAGCATTAAGACATCTTCTCATGAAGTTCTCATTTGATGATCTCTAGAAATTGATATCATGAGGACAATCCCGCTGAATAGGAACACCACATGTTTCCGGTATCATTGATCGTTCCTATCTACAGACATGTGTAATGCTCTCCTTACTTGAGATCATTATCAATTAATATCATTTAATTACGTACATTTGATATAAGGAAAAAACCATGGTGATAAAGTAGTGGTGAGGTAGTTTGTATCAGGAACTTCATTAATGGCATGGCATTGATTTAATGATCGAGAAATGATTTTTCGATTTCGAGTTTAGGAAGAGATATCTCGGGCCTAGTTGATTAGGATGGTTGCACCTTTAATAAATTCACGGACATGGTAGTCAAAGGTAAGTCCGTCAAGACAAATAAACAAAAAATATAAAGAAAATAAACAATGATGACACTAGTATGCATTCTTCTTTATTGAGATATCGATGATGAAGAGATTATATTACACAGTCTGTGTTCGTAGAAAGGAATTCATTGCTTTGAATTTGACTTATCTCTATAGGGGCATTAATGAGTTGATAGACCTCGGTCAAGGTTGGTGGTATTATTCACTACTTATGAGATAAGGGCCTAGAGGGTCACACACAATAGCACCTTGAGAATCTGCCCTATTTTGGGAATATGAACTTAGAACTACGTGGGACCCACCAAACGTCCAAGCACTATCCACGTTCAATGGATCACAAAATAATAAAAAAATTCATTAATGATTCGAGTTTAGAATAATTCATTGAATTTATTTATAACATGTATTTACATGTTATATTATAAATACAAGTATTAATATTATTCGAATGGATTTAAATATCCTAGGTTCGTTAAATATTAGCAGGAAGAATGAGTTAAGTTAAGGACTCAAATTTATCACGTAATAAATTTATATATTACAAGCAATTGATAAATTGTAAACATTATTTATGGAATAATATTATTTGTCATAAATAACTATTTATATCACTTATATAGTGGAAGTCTATTACACGTGGTCTGGGAATCTATACCGTGTGTTTTAAACACTCCATATATAAGTGAGACATAGGCTCTACCATGATCACTATTCATGTGTCAAGATTGATAGCTTCTCTCTCAACCTGGATTCTAGAGACCGAGTCTCTAAAGCAAAGAAGGATCAGATTGAAGCTCCTTCCTTTAGGGTGATCGTCGATGCACTGAAGTGAGCGTCAAAGATCCGCGCTATCTCCCAGATCTTGACGAATGACACACGAGCAGATTTGTGAGGCATGTGTGGATGATCTAGTGGGATTCGACGTTGGAGTCTTAGAGAAATGATCACTGGCATCCGGCGGCAGACATTCACACATCAATTATAAAGAAGGTAAATGATCAGTTTGATTATTGTGCTCTGTATAAACCTTGTGATATCCTGGACCAAGGCAGGATAAGATCACCGAAGTTGACAGGATTATGTCACTCTGGTGAAGTAGAAAATTTTAAATTCCTAGCCCACTAGCTTTCGCTGCGCAGTCTCGATACCCATCATTGGTATCAGAGTGATCAAAATGTTTTTATGAGTCAACAAATTTATAATGCATTAAATTTAATTGTGGGGTGTTAAAACAGTTCAATCAGATTCAACCGCGCGTCGTTTAATTTTCGAATTATCATGTTCTGATCATTTAAATTTTTTTATCAGCTCGACGTCGTGTTATTTTGTTTATTTGATGTTTATCTGAAAGTCAGAATTAACATCAAATATATATTTTATTATTATAAAATATAATATGATATTTATTATAAAATATTTTATTATAATGTATTCTTCCACCAATGTGTGGAAATTTGTTTAGTAATTATATAAGAAATACCAAGACCTGAAATTGGACTCATCATGCTTTTAAAATAAAAAATAAGGGAATAAAACACCCCAAAATGTAGTCTTTTTTCTTTATTTAGAAAAAGGGTTGGAATCTTTTTTTTTTGTCTAAGGACACAAACAAAAAATAATGAAAAGGAGGAAGAACCCCTTTGGGGTCTCCTCTCACGCAGCACGCACGGGGTGAAAACACTAGCCGCCTGGATTCCCACAACCTCTGCCAGACCTCCTCCACATCGAGCCCCCTCCGGCCAGCCGTCGCGGCCCGCGCCGGCCTCCTCATCTACTGCTATACCGGCCTGCTACGCTGCCTCAGACCCCGCCTCGTGCTGGCCACCGACCTCGTGACAAAACCTACCTCATGCTGGCCACCTGCTCCATGCCGGACCCCCTCCATCCAACCACCCGAGCCCGCGCCAGCCTCCCTTCTGCGCTGGACCGGCTCCTGCCCCCCCCCCAAAGCCCGTGATAGAACCCTCTGTCAGATAGCCTCCAGCTGGTCCCCCCATGCTCGTCGTATGGTTCACATCGCGCCGTCTAGGGTAGTCCCAGACTGGACAGCCGCCTCATCGGCTCACCTGTTCAGCGAGCTGCCGGCCATGTGGTGGGCCGACCTCTTTCCCGGCCTCCTTCCACTCCCCTCAGACTACACTGGGAGATGCAGCTGTCATGGGAGTCTTTGGACGCCGCGGTCATGCCGCAGTCACGCTGTAGTCAAGCCGTGGTACCTTGTTCCAGGATGACATCCCGCAGCGTTATGCAGTCCTTCTGGACTCCTCTCCGGCTAGAAGTAACCGTAAATTGAATTAATTGTTATTAATTTAGTATTTAAATTAAATTAATTGTTATTAATTTAGGGGTTTGAATTAATTTAATCCGAAATATTAATTTAATTTAAATTTATAATTAAATAAATGGTTTAATTTAATTATTGTAATTAAAATTAAATTAAACAATTAGAACCAATAAAATAAAATTTATTAAATTTAATAAAATTCATTTAATTTAACAGAACATCCTCACATTATTTAATTTTATTTCAATTTACTTTTATTTCACTTTTACCCCGACTGGTCTTGAGTAAGTGACCAACCTATATAGGTCTGACATTTATTTATTTGTTTAATTATTTATTCAATGTGTGTGATTATTGTAATATTAAATTAGATAAATGATGGGCTTCAAATAGTCTTTTAATTAAAATATGTATAAGGGAATTAACATCCATTACACTAGTTATATTTTGTACCCCAGACCCCCTCGCCTGTCTAAATGTATATTTGTGATTATATGGTGTGGATCTGAGAGGCGGACCCTGCCATATTGCGGTGGTAGTATAGACAGGAGTTGGGCGCTTTGTACTAGGGATAGGAGTGAAAATAATCATCTATTGACTCTGGTATAGATGCCACTAGGTGATGATTGATCAGTTATCGATCGATCATTATGGAATTCTCAATACGAGTTGGAATGCATGATTTACATTTTGAACAGTTTATTATTTTATACATCTATATGATTATTGCATTATCACATAGAATAGTAAAAATATAAAATGCATAATTTTGTGATGAATAATATTCTATTGAATGTTCAGTTGTGAGCATGAAAACCCAGTTTGAACATAATAAATTGAAAAGGATTATATTCTTCAATTAATATTAAAAATCCCTCGAAGATATATTAAGTCTAAATGCCTTCCATTTCTCACATCTAAACAAAACCGGTTGTTTGGGTGCTCATCAGCCTTAGTTGAGAGTGCCTCTTACTACCAGGGTGCTTTCATTAAATAAATTGGTCGACTTAACTAAAGTGAGTAGTCAAGGTTTAGCCGTAGCTAACTTTCTATCACTTTAGAGGCAAGAGGTTGAGGGAATCATGTTCAGATTCCAAAAGCTAGGACTTTACTCAACAACACAAGGAACCAGAAGAACAAGTGGTTGGAAAACATAGCTCCTACCTTGAAACCCTCCAAGTAGTGTCGTAGCCCTATCTTGTAGACTACGAGGGAGGTTTCAGGATCCTTGACACTAGAATTCTCAAGCGATAGAGTATTCCGATTCTAATAATGAGGGATATTAAGTTTCGTTAAAATAGTGGGAGACATTAAGTGATATAATTTATTAATCATAAAATGTCAAAAGGTAATAAAGTAATAGTACTAAGTGCTAAATGATTATCTGATGTAGAATAAAAAAGGAAATCACTAACACCACAAGTAATTTATCACGATGATCGATATTGGATAAAGAAAATATCCTGACCGGAAATAACTTCCAGGAGTGGTACAGGTGCTTGCACATAGTACTACACCAAGAAAGGATGTTGTATGTGCTGGAATCCCCAATTCCTGCTGAGCCTCCTCAGGGAGCAAGCAAGACGAGAAAAGATAAGTGTAGAAATTATGTAGATGATAAGATTGACATACAATGCATCATGTTGTCACCCATGTCCAGCCAATTGGAACAAAATTCATAAGGAAGATGACGCAACAAGATGATTTCATAACTCCAAGAACTATATGTGAAGAGGGCTAGGCAAGAAAGGAATGAGATCTCAAGTGTTCTATATAAGTGTAGGCTAGCAGAAGGGAACCAATCCAGTCCTCACGTACTCAAGATGATTGGGTATATTGAGAGGCTTGAAGCCCTTTGGTTCAAACTGATCCAAGAACTAGTAGTGGATCTCATTATTTCCACTTTACCTTCATGCTTCTAGACTTTCATTGTCAATTATGATATGAATGATATTACAAAGTCTCTCCAGGATCACATGGATTTAGTTTTCCAACAAGATAGGGACATGAAAAACTACAATTCAACTGTCGTTATGGTGAACAAGAAAAACAAGGGCAAGGAAAAGGTGTATAAGGGAAAGTCAAGGCCAAAGACACCAATGAATCTCCTTGAAAAGAAGCCAAATATTTAGAGGCAAATTAATTAGAAAGAAGCTTCCTGTATTGGATGTGGCAAGAAAGGCCACTAGAAGAACAACTGTAGAGCTTGGAAGAATAAGCAAGTAGATGCTTCTACTTCAGGTATCTATATTATTGAATTAAATCTATCTTTATCTACATGTTGGGTACTGGATACGACATGTCGCTCACACATTTGTATTCATATACCAGAAGCAAGTAGGTTCAAGAAGATTGCAAAAGGTCAAGTGGATCTCTGAGCTGCAAATGGTGCAAGTTTGGCGGTCTTGGCAGTGTGAGACTATCACTTGACTTTACCTACTATTATAGTTCTTGTTTTAAACAATTGCTATTATGTACCATCTGTTATGAGGAACATTATCTCTGTGTCATGTTTAGACACTGTGGGTTTTTAATTCATGTTTGGAAATAAAAGTTGTCTACTTTATAGGGATAACATATGTAATGGTATGGAACATCTTAACAATTATTTATATATTCTAGAACTAGAAAACTCTGTTATGGAAATCAATGAAAAAAATAGCCAAAATGACTCAAACAACATCCGCCTATGAAACTTCAGGCATGGTCCTATAAACGAGAGATGATTAGGAAGATTACATCAATAAGGGTATCTAGGCTCGGTACAGTTAGAACCCATAGATGTATGTCAACATTTTTTAGAAGGAAATACGACCAATACACCTTTCTTAGGAATGGGAGAAAGACCCAATGTTGTGCTGGAATTAATACATACCAATGTATGTGGTCCATTTCAAGTAGAGTAAAGGGGTTTTTTCAATACTTCATTACTTTTTCCGATGATTATAGTAGGTATGGATTTATCTACTTAATAAGGTATATGTCAGATTCTTTTCACATCATTAAGGAATACCAAAATGAAGTATAAAACCAACATGGTAAGATAATAAAAGAACTTTTCTCCAACAAGGGTGGAGATTATCATAACCATGCTTTCATTGATCACTTGAAGGAGTGTGGAATATTACCCCAAATAACTCATCCTTATACACCACAATGGAATGTTTTTAGTGAAAGGAATAATATGACATTTCATGACGTGGTCAGATCAATGATGAGTCCTATAACTCTTTTGTTATCCTTTTGGAGATGCGCCTTGCAGACACCAGCATATACCCTTAACCGAGTACCAACTAAAGCTGTAGACGGGATTCCATATCAGTTATGGTATGGAAAAAAACAAAATCTGAGACACATGCATATGTGGGGGTGCGAGAAATATTTCAAGATATTACCAAGTGACAAATTTGCATCCAGAAGCACTAATTGCATCTTTATAGGTTATCCTAAGGAAACTGAAGAATACTACCTATATAACCCTTTAGAAAGAAAACTCATAGTGGAAAGATACAACACATTTCTAGAAAGGGGTAACATTTCTACTGAAAATAGTAGGGGAAATATTGACTTCGATGAAGTTAATGCTCCAGATGCACAAGAGTTGGTAGAGGAACAATATCTACAAGACCAAGTTGAAGAATAAATTGTTTCTGAGACAAAGATATTGTGTAGGTCTACGAGAGAGGTTAGAGAACCAGAGCATTATGGTTTTCTTGTCCCCGAGTCAGGTGAAAAAATAGTCATTGAGGATGATGAACCTCTAACCAACAATGAAGCATTACAAGGAAAAGAAACTGCTAAGTGGAAAGAAGCCATGAATTCTGAGATGGAGTCCATGTACCAAAATCAAGTTTGAATTTTGGTAGAACCTCTAGCTGATGTAAATCCGATTGGATTCCAATTGGTATTCAAGAAGAAGCTATACATGGATGGTATGGTAAATACATTTAAATAAAGACTGGTTGCAAAGGGTTTCAGACAACATCAAGGCATTGACTATGAAGAAAATATCTCACCAGTGGAAATGCATAAATCAATCAGAATATTGCTTGAATAGCAGCATTTCATGATTATGACATTTGGAAAATGGATGTGAAAACTACATTTCTATATGGGAAGTTGGTTGGATACGTCTATGTGACTCAACCCGAAGGGTTTGATAAGTCAAAGAAGAACAATAAGTTATGTAAGTTGCAGAGATCCATTTATGGATGGAAGCTTGCATCAAGATCATGGAATGTTCTCTTTGATGAGGCCATAAGATATTTTAGTTTTGTCAAAAATGAAAGTGAGACTTCTGTCTATAAAAAGGTTGATGGGAATGCTATCATTTTCCTAGTATTATATGTTGATGACATATTAATTATGGGAAATGAGGTGAAAGTTTTACAGTCAGTTAAGACCTGGTTAAATGAATGCTTCTCCATGAAATAATTAGTTGAAGTAGCCTATATTCTTGGGATCAAGATCTATCAAGATGGATCTCAAAGGCTATTTGGTCGAAGTCAAAGTACATATATTGAAAAGGTACTCAAAAGGTACAATATGGAACAATCCACGAGAGGATTGTTACCTATGTCACATGGTGTAAATATCTCCAAAAAAATGTGTCCACAAACACAGGAGGAGATTGAAAAAATGAGTAGAGTCCCTTATGATTCATCAATGGGTTCTATCATGTATTCCATGCTATGTACTAGGTTTTATGTTGCCTTGTCTTTAAGCATGCTGGGTAGATATAAATCCAATCCAGGAGAGATGCACTGGAAAACTATTAAAACTATCCTAAAATACATAAGGTGTACTAAGGATATGTTCCCTGTGTTTGGAAGAGATGATGAACTAGTTGTGAGGGGATACACTGATGTTAGTTTCCAGACGGATCCTGATGATATGAAATCACAGTCAGGCTACATCTTTTTCTTGAATGGTGGTACAGTGTGCTGGAGAACCTCAAAGAAAGTTGTGGTTGCTGATTCTACAAAAGAGTCTAAATATATTACATCTTCTGAGGTAGATAAGGAAGAAGTCTGGATGCATATCTTTATCTCAGACATTGGTTTTGTACCTTGCAGTGTAGACCATGTTCGAGTATATTGTGATAATATTGTGGTCGTGGTACATTCCAAGGATCCCAGGTCTCACCATAGGAAAAATCATATTCTTCAGAAGTTTCATCTCTTGAGGGATTTTACTCAATGAGGTGATGTGACAATTAGTAGAGTATCCATAGAGGACAACATGGAAGACCCCCTGACTAAAGACATTTCTCAGCAGAAGCATGATTAACATGTGAGTGCTAGCGGATTGAAACTTGTTAGCAGTTCGCACTAGTGTAAGTGGGAGTGTTAAAAGTGGGTTCCCTAAACCCAACATGTATTGTACGTTGATTACTATTACATGTATTAAATTTTTTATACATGTGTTTATATTTCCATGATAGTGTAGATACTTTTTCATCCAATTTGTTTATGGAAAAGTCTTTAGATTACCCGTTGCATCTAATGGTTATAGCAGGTCCCATGCTATAATGAGAACCCTAAGATGCCAGGATAGTAATCTTAATGTAACATCCTATGATACAGTTACATCATTCTGAAAGGACACAGATGATGTGTGACCATCAGGTGCTGGGGGCTCATTAGCATTGAAACTTCTTCTCATGAAGTTCACACTTGATGATCTCTAGCTATTGAGGTCATGTGGACATACCCTCTTAATAGGAACACCACATGTTTTTGGTGTCATTGGTCATTCCTACCTACAGACATGTGTCATGGTCTCCTGACTTGAGATCATTATCAATTAATGTCATTTAATTACATACATTTCATATAAGGAAAAAACCATGGCGATAATGTCATGGTGAGTTAGTCTATATCAGGTACGTCATTAATGGCAGGACATTCATTGAATGATCGAGAAATGATTTTTCACTTCTGAGTTCAGAAAGAGATATCTCGAGCCTGTATGATTAGGACGGTTGCAACTTCAATAAATCCATGCCCATGTTATTCGATGGTAAGACCGTCCAGAAAAATCAACAAACAAAATAAAGCAAATAAATAATGATAACACTAGTATCCATTCCGCTTTATTGTGATATCGATGAAGAAGAGATTATATTACGCGGACCATGTTCGTAGGAAGGAATTCATTTCTTGGACATTGTATTATCTCTATAGGTACCTCGGTGGGTTGCTAGACGCCGCTCTAGGTCGGTGGTATTAGTCACTCCTATTGAGATAAGGGCCTAGAGGGTCACACACAATAGCTCCTTGAGAATATGCCCTATTTTGGGAATAGGAATTTAGAACTTGGTGGCCCCTGCATAAGGGTCCAAGCACTATCCAAGTTCTATGGATCACCAAAGAATAAATAAATTCATTAATTATTCATGTTTAGAATAAATTGTTGAATTTATTTATAACATGTATCTACAAGTTATATAGTAAATACATGTTTTAATAATATTCGAATGGATTTAAATATCCTAGGTTCGTTTAATAATACCAGGACGAATGAGTTGAGTTAAAGACTCAAATTTATCACGTAATATATTTATATGATATAATTATGTGAAAAATTGTAAATATTATTTATGGAATAAATTTATTTGACATAAATATTTATTTATATCACTTATATAGCAGATGTCTATTACACGAGGGCCGATAATCTATATCACTTGTTTTAAACACTCCCTATATTACTGAGATAGAGGCTCTCCCATGATCACTATTCATGTGTCAAGATTGAGATCTTTTCCCTCCTCCTAAAATATAGATAGAGACTCTCAAGCAAAGAAGGATTGGATTGAATCTCCTTCCTTTGCGGTGATCGTCGCTACACAGAAGTGAGCGTCAAAGATCCGCGCTGGCACCCAAATCTTGATGACCGGCGCACAAGAAGATTTGTGGGGCGTGTGTGGACGATCTAGAGGGCTTCATTTTTGGAGTCTTCGAGCAATGATCACCGGCATCATGTAAGAGACTTGCACATGTCAATTCGGAACAAGGTAAATGTTCAATTTACTTTTTTTGCTCTTTATAAAAATTGCGAGATCCTCGGACCAAGCTGGGATAAGATCACCAGTGTTGATAAGGTTATGTCACTCCGGTGAAGCAGAAATTTTTTAATTCCTGGCCCACTGGCATCCGCTACACAGTCCTAATTCCCAACACTAATTATTTGTTGGTGATATCCAAATACATAGAGATGCTTGTGTATTCTAACCATTTATAACAAAAATGTTGTTGGGACGTTAAAAACCTATTCTTGATTATTTTCGGAACATTTTTTCATTAAAACACATTGAATATGAGATAAAATACATTTTTAGCGGATTATTTTAAATTGAAAGAATTTTATTTTGTTATCCAATGATAAATAATATAAAAACAAATCAAATATTAATGAGATTTAATACCAGGACAAATCATATAATTAATGGATTATTTGAAAACGATGTATTCCATAAATTAAAAGGAATTATTGATGAATTTTATTCTCAAAAACGAAAAATCATAAAGAAAATGTGTATATTTTTATAATGTGACACCATTGGAAATGAATTTGAGACAACTCGCATAATAAACCATTCATAAGGAAAAAATTCATTTGATGATATTAGGGTGAGAATCCAATCCCACTGAAAAGTATATTTGTGAGTTGTCTTTATAATTAATGAATAAATTAATACATTATTGAATGCTCAGTGAATTTTCTGTATGTAATAGTGATTTAGAGACCACTAAAAAATTATTTGATATAAATTTCATATCTAGTATATACTCAATAGTACAACCTATTTAACAAAAGTAGTTTTGAACAAAATTTTCAAATACCCACCACAATCTCCATATATTATGGTTGGGATGATATAGAGTTGAAATTATATGACAATTATATTCCTTTGATGATAAAAAAATATGATATTTTCTAATTCACTAATCAATAGTTGAAAAACCTTTATATGTAAAACTCTATGTGTAGGAAAGAAAAAGGGTTGGACTTCATGGTTTTATCCCATTTTAATAAACTAAAACTTGATTAACTACCTCATGAAAAATATATTTCGTAAATATCCATTAAATTTGAAGCCCATGAACATTGTTTTTAATGTTTGTTTGTGGATACAACCCTTATTGAGGAATCACTCACTAATTACCATTATAGTCCACATATATATCACTTATCAAATATCCTAATGTGTCGTTGGAGATAATAAAGGTACCCATTAAACCTTATTTTGTCACAAAAAATCATGTGTCTTTTGGAAAACCAATGATAATTTCTTAAATCACATAGATTATGAATTATTTGACTTCATATATATCAATCAATTCACTCTAACCATAAATAATTTCCATCAAAATTCCAAAAAAAATGTGGCGATATCCAATTGTGATGGTCATAACCCCAAAAATTCTAAATATAGGGATGCATAATTTCTGATTCCTCACTTTGCACCATTTGACCCCTTTCATTAAAAAATTCATTGTGTCACGAGGTAATACATGAAAACACCATGCATGATGGAATACATTATACTATATGGTAAAGTGAGGTCACAAAAAAATATATTATATGAATTAAAATACTTAATCATTTATTTGTATTTGGTATGATATATTGGACACATCTATGAGGTTCAAATAAAATATAATTAACTATAAATATATCCTATAAATATCCTATATTCCACAGGAGGCCTCTTATTTCCTTACTCTATTGTCCATTATCCATAGAGGCTTATATGTCAATTCTATATGGCTATAATCCATGTTAACTTTCCTTATAATTTCTTGTTATGGATAATGCCTTATATAGTTTATGGGACCATATGTTTATGGTCCTAATAAAACATATAAAATTACCTTATTAAATATATATTAAATTTAGCTATATTGATTCACTATTGATATGAAATTAATCAGTAAGGGTTCCTATGTGTATGTTACATATCAACCATTTTGTGCCCCCTTTATTCTAGATAAACCTGATGTATCTATTAGAGTTTCACGGAATCCTTCATGGTTTCTTGATTATAAAATTCACATTGAAGGTCATTCTCACATAACCGTAAAATGTATGACACATCCTATTAAATATCAATATAAAACATTAGTCTCTATTCCATTTATAGGAATACAAAGGAAGACCCATTCATGCACCTAATCCGAAATCAAGAAAAATCATATACACATGGGACTTTAATACATTGTACATTGTCTATATATAATAATTTTAGCCATAGTATCCAAGAATAAGAATCAATAACATGAAAATTGATTATGGGGATCCTCCACTACAAATATAAGATCTCAATGATGGGTTGATTATATAAATTTCTCATATTTGGGTACCTATCACATCTCTATGATATATAATTGATTTTTTAAATTGAATTATCTCTATAAGATACTCTTATGGTTTGATGTTATTCATACATAAAGGGTGATGATGAGCTTTACCACCCTCCATCTGACCAATGTACATTCCTAATAATTTAAATAAATGTTAACCCATGCACATTCCATTATAATATAGGTATGTAATAACTAAAAACATCGTCATTGGGAATGACGTATGATGTTTTATAATGATACTCAATTAATTATGAAAATATTATCATCAAAAAAATTAGTATCCTTTAATTATGATGATAATTTAATTTAAAAATCACTTTACTATTTTAACACAAATGTACATTTTCTTGATTGGGTTTTCATATAATTTTCACAATTTTGTGAAAGAAACATCTTAGAATATATATCAATGTCATTATCTTTGTAACTGACATATGAATTAGTTTTTTGCAAGTCTATGACCCCACTAATGAGGTAGAATGTTTAAACAATACATTGCATTTAATGAAACGACACTAAGGTATTGGTGAGGGATTACATCCTCAATGGTATTATTCCCACAATTGAGGTTGATCAATAGATCCCCCATGACATCATGAATCATAAGTCAACAATCATGATGATTAAGTCCTAGAAAAACATAATGGTTATTTTTTCCTTATCTATCCACTTTGGGATCCTTTATATACAGAATAAAAAAATTCATAGTATACAAATAGGAGATGGAGGAGGAGTCTGTTCTTATGCTCACCGTATCTTATGTATTTATTTGGAGGAATCTTGTTAGCTAACACCATCACCTATTCCTATTAGCACCACCAAATCAGTAACCCACTAAAGAGGCATCCCAGGATGTCACATGTATAATGACACATGTATAACCCACATGAATATTACATCACTCTAGATGAATATTCATTATAATACATTGACACATGACCAATTACCATAATAGTTTAGATCCTTTGGAATCATGGAACACATTCTTCTAATTTTTTCTATGATATTCAAAATCTCCCATAACAGTTCTCTACATTAGTAGTCCAACTTTAAACTATTCATTATAATATGGGGAATGAGACATAATGAAATTTTGAGCTTGAATTCTCAGAATGGGAAAAACAATGGAGATTACATAAGAACGATTCATTATGATTCTTTTGAGAATTATATTCAAAGATATATATATATATCAGTATATTGAATCATGGAATAAATCATAGATGTTCGTAATTAATCGATATAAATAATCCATGGGACCAAAAAATAATACATAAAATTTTGGTATACATATAATTATAGATTATCATTACTATATTAGTCATAGCTCATTGCCAAAACCATTATACTGGAAAAAGTCCCTTGTTGAACTAGGATTAATCCCCATTCCTGTAACAACCCAATGTTATATCAACTGATATTATATTATTATAATTATGTCATATAACCACCTGACATCACAACACAATGAAAAACTAAGAAATATATGACCTTTTAATATAATATATTCACATATGTGATTGGAATTTCAAAAATATGACAAACACGGTTGCGGTCAGTGCATTTTTTGGAGTCTGATGGATGAAAATTAATTTTTCAAGAATAGTAACATACCATTATGAATAGTAAACTATGTTTATGTATAGTAATATGAATCTTATGAATATTAAATCATCCAAAAGAATAGTAACATCATCCTTGAATGTATAAATAAAATGTAGGAATTATATATTTATAATATGATTATAATAAATGTAATAGTATTTTTTAAATCAATAATAAATAATTTCAATTAATTATTTAATTAAAATGATATTTTATTTTTATAAAAATATGGATATAAATAAAAAAAATTATTTCTTATGGTATAAGATAATTACAGAATACCTTATTTAATTGTTGTATCCAATATAAAATCATTAATAGTTCTAAAATATGTATTTTAAAGTAAATTATGATTTTAATTAAAAATTTATTTTATTCATATTTGAAAAATTAATTTTGAAAAATTGAATTCATTTTAAAACTCTATATATTGAAATATATTTAGGGAGATTTTTTTTATTTTTCTGAAATACATGAATCTTTTAGGAATTGTGAAATACGATAATTTATGAAATATGTTAAATACATTAATTACTATGTCATAGTCATTGTTATTTCGATTTAAGAACCTATGGGTACAACTGAAATGCACTTATTAATATTTTCTTCATTGAATAATCATTATTTCTTGAATTATGTTGAAATAATAAACTAATGAATAAAAAATTAAGAAAACCCCCTCCCCTAGACTATAAAAACCATCCACACTTCCCTATAATCTTCACTTCCCACAAGCCTTGGGAATTCCATAAATTCTTCCAAAATCTCACCTCGAGATCACCCCCCATTTCCATTATCCCTTGGTCTCCTTAAAAGAGGAAATTCTCTCCCTTAAGAGGCTCTCATGTAATTCTATATGAAGAGGTAAATTCCTCATTTCTTTTTGTTCATTTTATTTTCATGTTCCTTTGTTACCTTATCATTACTAACCTATCCTCATTAAAATGTTATGAAACATACATTATAATACATATACTATAATTTTTTTTGGTAATGGTATAATTCATTATCATCTCTCATCTCTCATTCATTTATACGAAGGAAACTAAAACAATTTGTGATATTTGTTAATTTATCACATTCAAGGACGACAAGTTGTCAATTTCTATTACAATATTCAATTATGGTCATGAGACCATTCATACAGTTGTACAATAAAATTACATATGTATTTTATCTTATGTGATGTTCTGGAATCCTTTTTCACACATAATGTATAAAAAATATCAAAAAAACCAATTACGAGGAGAATCACCAAATTAAATCAAGAATTTTTCATTAATGTTTTATATAATAATTCCACATCACTGGAAGTAAACAAATGAATTTTATAACCATGTAGTATTATATATGTTCAGTAACATCATTGAACATCAATTCTGGACAACCATTATCATTATAGATGTTTATACTAACATGAATTCATTGAAATGATCATTAATACCAAGGAAGAAAATAATCCCAAACAATAAAATTGATCCACATAACCATTAAAAAATGATATGAATAAACTATAAAAGGTTATCATAAATAAATTACAAGAAAGAGAGGTTCTGTTATTTTTATTTACTGAACCTAATTTGATTATTTAGGTCATTAATATCAACCGAAGAACACAATCTGACTTACAGAGATGGATTCTACCCAAACCTCCATCATTCTATCCGCTATTTATTACTCTATTTTTATCCCAAATGAAATCCTACATTATATTTATGTAAAAATTATAATTAATATTTATATGCCAAATAATCATGTATCATGATCCATTATCCATTCTTATTCGGGTATATACATGCTTTGGAGTGTTTCCCTCCTCGGTACTTCCCTATAAGTGAACCCATTTTAAGTGAAATTACCAAATTCCTATCAATATTAAAGTGCACCCAACCTTATTTGTTATGAAATAATTGCTTTTATAAAACATGTGATTTATTATTAAAACCATCTTGGATCACATTCATGTTTATATAAATTATTATTCTATTTTCTCTTTTATATGATCGTTGGTATTATTTGTAAAACCACACTAAAATTTTTTAATGGTAAAATTTCATAAATACAATTCATACATGATATCAATTCGGTTTTACAAAATATTCCATGATATTTGATTATTTTAACATGTGAATGTCCATGTATGTTTTAACTCTATTCTTTCATTGACACATGTATGATACGCCCATTAATTTTGTTTTATGACATGATTATGATACCCATTTAATTCCATGGGTACCCTTAATATTATGTATGATTTATTATATATAATTCTTAAGGTGGAAGTCATATTAAAGAACACGTTATTATGGGTTTGAGAAGATCAAAATCCAATTCATTGGATATGATGATTATCATGAGATGTTATGTGTAACAGTCCTGGCGGTTAGCCTTAACTTGTGCAACTATGTACAACTATCTTGATTGTTAACCCTAACATTCTCTCTTATTTGAGAAAAAATAATTGAATCATGATAAAGTAATGATTTATATTACATCCACATTATTATGACTCATTTTTTATAGGATCCCATATTTATATGTTATGATTTAACATCTTCTATGAATTTTTATATTATTAATCCATTCCATCTAACCTATGTTCTGAAGCATTATTACTATTCTTTTTCCCTTATTAAACTTGTATCTCATCCCTTTGTTCATATTAACCATAGGTAATCATATGAAAACGTTTGAGATCAATCAAAGATAGGATCTCATTATTGTGATAAAATAAAATATTGTTTTCATAATGATTTATTATGTACCATGTCTTCCATGTAACTTTAATTTATGAACCATGGATTGTAATTTGATGTTTAGTTACTCTTACAATCAAGTAATCATATATATAAAAGTCTATGGTTGCTATATTTGGTAACAAAAGATGGTATATTTATTTTTGGAGATTATTAATTGAACACTTTGGTAAGAACCTTAAGAATTAGACTATTTATAAGAAAGCATCCTTGATTTAGTAATTATAGTTTAAGTGTTTTATCAATAAAATACATCCCTATAAGGATACAAACCGGTATAGGTGTCTCTAGAACATTGGTTTGTAGGGGTAAAACATGAAAACACCATTTTGAGCTGGACTCAAATGAGAAAATGTGCATGACAATGGGCCTTGCTACACTACTGGTTTGACACACATGGGGGATATTCTTTGGTAAATTCATGACTATAATACAATCCATTATTAATTGAATAAAAAAATGATTCCATAAAAATTTAGGTTATGAAATAGATAAATTATAACTTGGATTTGAACCTATTGAATCATAAGTTAGGATATACTTCTCTTTTAAATGTTAATATTTTTATGTTCAATGTTTCCTTTTTATGCTTAATATATAAGTATTCAAGCCTTATAATTATATATAATTTTTCATAGTTAATGGATGGAAATGGAATATCATGTGCCAATAATCTATGTGATATGTCATTTTGTGATTTATTTTAATGATATGCCTAATATGATGGGAATGGGTGCTCAAAACATCATGACAATACATGCATAGCTGGCTCAATTTTTTAAAAATAACTTGATTCATGCGGATGACCCACCTTCTACAAGGAAATATAAATTTTCTGTAGAATCCTTTATGCGGAAAACGCCTCCCATGTTTAGTGGATCTTATGATCACCTCCTCATAGAATAAGAGATAACTCCACTGAAATGATATTCACTTTCCTCCAGTTCTTAGATGAAGTGATAATCATAATGTTGGTCTATCAGTTTGATGGGGATGCTTAGAAGTGGTGTAAAATGATCAGTAATATGAAGTCCCAATAATAAATTGACCCCATGGATTTGGAGGTATTCAAGAGAATGCTTTTCAATAAATATTTTCCCCGAACCCCCCATCTCAAGATAGAAATACAGTTACTCTGACTCCAGCATAAGGAAGATGAGTGAATCGGGGATTATGAAGAAAACACCACAAGCCAGCCAAGGTATACCTCTGAAATTCTCAAAAACATCCATAGAAAGGTGGATCACCTTTTTAGTAGACTAATATCGATTCTATGAAAATATTTATAGATTTGAGACTCCGACAGCTCTAAAGAGATTTTTTATTGTGCCTTTAAGGATGAAATTGTGATCTGAGACTCTATGTGGTTTCGTGGGCCCAATAAAAATATTGGAAAATGGAATCTAATGTGGGAGGGTCGAAAAATAAATTCCATGATGGGATGAAGACCGACCATCCCACATATAATAATTGTGGGACAAGGCATTCTAGGATCTGTCAAAAGGGAAACATGAATTATTTCAAATGAGGAAAAATGGGGAAACTGGGGGAAAATAGTTGACAAGATGCAAAGAATCCCACTAATATAGAAGATTAATGGAAGGTTTATATGATTTCTCAGCCTGTAATGTATCATTATAACTGCATGATCTTGGGAATTATGTGGAAAATATTTCTAAACCAAGGGTTGTCGTAAGAAATCAAAAGAAAAAACCACAAAAATTGAAAATAAGGTATTATCTTATCAATACAGCTATGGTGGATCAATAAATCTATGATGTGATATGTATTGTAGTTATTACTTAATTAATTTAAAACATAGTATTTGATTCTAGTTCTACACATTCTTTCATATCTTGAAAGTCTAGTAGAACCATTCTAACAATACCTAAAAATTTGGAAGATATGTTATCTATGAGAATAGATAGTGGGGAAATTATTATGACCATAGTTTATACATCATCTCAATAAATGTTTTGTGGACTGAACCTCCTAATAAATCATTTCATACCTACATTAGTAGAGTTTGATGTTATCCTGGGAAGAGATAGGCTATCTTTATTAAAATCCAACATCAACTATATAGAAAGTGAGAACAATCATCACCTTTAGAAGCATCCTCCAATTTATTAAATGTTTAAGAAGGAAGATGAATCCCATTTAGTATCATTTCTTTATGTATGGATATTACTTCTTTTTGGTCATGCATGTATAGCTCAAAATATTTTGAAAAAGGAGAGAATAATTCTTAAAGTCATGCCCATCGTGAAGGATTACACTAATGTATTCACAGAAAAGATTTCTATTTTTCCTCTCGATGGAGAGGTTGTGTTCATAATTGAACTTATTCATAGATCTATAAATATATCAAAGATACTTTATAAAATGGCTATTGTATAGTTGTAAGATATGAACAAGAACTTAAAGGAGAAATTAGATAAGGGTTTTAGAGGACATAGTGCTTCATAATGGGGTGTTCATTTCCTCTTCTTAATGAAGAAGGATGAATAAATGTGCTTATGTATTTACTATCGTGAGATCAATTGATTCACTATAAAGATCAAGTATCGATGATACAGATAGATGACATGTTTGATATGAATTTTGGGGCTAGTTATTATTCATAGTTGGACCTTTTGTTGCGATTTCACTAATTAAAGGTGAGTAAAGATGATATTCCCAATTCATCAATTCAAACAAGGCATGGATAAATTGAGTTTATAGTAATTACCTTAGGACTCACTAATTATCCATGAATTTTCAAGGATTTAATTAATATAGTACTTAGAGATTACCTCGAAAAATTTGTTGTAGTTATTATTTATGATATTATGATATAATCCAAGAGCAAGGAAGAAAATAAAGAGCATTTTCAAAGTTTACGAAATACTATTCCATGAGAGAAAAAATATGAAATGTATAGTAAATGTGAGCTATAGGTGGAGGAAGTATCATTATTTGGGCTTGTTATCAACACCATAGGTATATATGTGGACCATTCCAAGACAAATGAAATTGAATAGAGGCCACAACAAATATTTCTGATTGATATCCGCATCATTCTGAGTCTTTGAAGGATATTATCAATAATTTATAAATAACATCTATTGATTGTAACACTCAATGAACAAGATTACTTATAAGGGAGTGATGTTTATTAGGACTTGAGAAAATGAAGACCACATTATGGAGTTTTAAAAGAGGCTTATAACTATACCAATACTCAAACTCTGAATGACTGAAAAAAAAATTTTGTCGTGAAGGGATACTTAAAAGACGGTAATATTATGTGTACTCATGAAAAATGATAAAGTGATAGCCTAATCATCAAGGAAATTAAAAATTCTAGAGAAAAACTATCCTACACATGATCTGGATTAGGTAGCTGTTATCATTTCATTGAATATCTGGTGACATTATCTCTATCGGGAAAAGTGTGAGATATAAACTAATCATAAGATTATAAAATATATAATCACATAGAAAAAGCATAATATGTTCTTGAGGAGATGGTTATAGATCATCAATGCTTATGAATGATAAATCCACTACCTTCATAGTAAGTAAAACAAATTGGTTGATGCTAATTTAGAAAAGAACATGTATCTTTATTAATAATGAGAATTGAAAAGGATCAAATATTCTTATATTTTCACCGATTGGGAATGGAAATCATTATGGATGGAACATCAATGATCCTTTCTCAAATTATTTCTCAAAAATCCATTATAGAGAAAATAAAGGATGCTCAATGGAAATATTTGAAAATTTAGAAAAGGATAGAATCCATTAGAAATGGGAAATCCTATGAATTTAAGATTGATTAGGTAGGATTTGGTAACAATTATCTGTACTATGGCATCCCACATTTTTATTGCATAACTTTTACTTACATAATAAAAAGTGATAATCTTTAATGTCTAGTGTTTTAGAAATAATCAACATAATACATGAATACATAAAATATTATTATAATACAATTGTAAGGCATCAATATAGGTTCATACTATGTATAATTAAAGCATCTCATAACCTAGAGACATACATCATTGAGATGGTTTTACAGAAGTCCTAGTACGGAAAACATGTGAAAAAATTTACATGTGATCTAGAGCGATATTAATAAGAACATTTAGATAAAGAGACATATAATAATAATAATAAATTGAATCATAACATGAAAATGGTACTACTACATTTATTTTATTCATTTTTGAACAGAGAACCAAGGTCCAACACCGAGGTGTCATAAACATTTCCAATGTTATTCACCAAGGTATCGTAAAACAAGTCATTTATATAGATTAAATTCATTACCCAATGCATTGGTGTTCTATTAGGGCACACCGTTAATATGTATTTATTTTCTTGTGATCCACATATATCAAAATAATACATTTCATTAATATCCTAATAATAATAAAAAATGGGTTTCATATCAAAATCACGACGTTTTAAAAAGGTCGTAAAAACAATATCATTATGTTATTTATTAACCATGGAAAGGGAATAAGTTTTTATATATGTCAATTAAATATTAAAATATATAATTTTTATTACTTGATGAATAATCCTGGAAAAAAATAGTTTTGGGTATTAACATAAATAAAATAATATGATTTCTTGAGAAACAGAGAGATATTTTGAGACAAATATTTTGCATCATAATGGATAAACAACATGATTTTAGAAATAAATAAATAGAGGGGGGAAAGGGTTAAACACTCATAAATAACCCAATATACAGTGTATGGATATACTAAAATGTAAATAATTTAATGGTATAGATGTATGAATGGAATTCCACATGAAAATAAAAATTTCAATAAAATAGAATATGTTATTTCATTTAAAAACATTTGGCAGCCTAATGGCATCATATAATAATTCAAAAAATATATTGATGATAGAAGATAAAATATATCATACAATTGAAATAAAATGGAATGAAATAGAGATATATAATAATGTACACAAAAAAATAAAATGGAAACTAGAATACATAACATTAAGGAATTCATGACTAAAATAAGGGGGTGAAAGGTTCCCTTACCTTGAAGATTAACTAGAAAAACACAATGGTTGGGATGTTGGAAGGCTTGACAAAACCTTAGAAGGAATCTTCTAGAGGTAAAATGTATATATCATTATTGATGAGGAATTTTTAATGAATGTAATGATGGAATGGGTTGGTATTTATATCAATAGTGAGGGAATATTTTTTTAATTTTGATGGGACACATCATTAGTGGTATTTATAAAACAATGGGTCTACCCATGGTATGTGATCATGGTATTGGCCACATGGGACTCCTAATTATATATATTACTATAGAAAAGTCGAGAAGAATTATTAAATCATTACTACATCATCAATGATGTGATTAAACGCACCAAACTCAATACTTTTTTATTACTACGGCCAAAATAACAAAACATTTTATTAGAATCTCATTAATTCACTCTAATGTAATATTGATGCTCTGAATTAAATAATGAACTCCATTTTATGAAAATAATTTTCTAATTATGTGATAATTAATTTTTATGTAAAAATAATATTTATCTATAAAATAATAACACATTACTAATAAATTATGAAACATTTATTTACTTATGATATTATATGAAATTATCAATTAAGATTCCTAAATAACATTTATACATACATAAGTGAGGTTACTATTAAATTGGTCACATTACTATTAATAAGTGTACTATTAGTATTCATAATTTACTATTCACAAAAAATTATGTTGGTCATATTAGACTCTAAATTTCATAACGATCACTACTATAAAAGTCCATTTGTTGAAAATAATTTCATATTAATAACTATTTAAAGTATAAGAAATATGTAAAAATAACATTTTTCTAAAATTCACCAATAATATGGATCTTATATAAACTCTTCCTATATTTATTTTATCATTTGAAATTCATATATTTTACCTTTAGAAGAAACATCAATTTTATTTATACCAATGGATTACACAAATTAACTAAGGCTTTGTTACATAGACCATTATAACACCTTCATAGGACCTAGGAGTAAGGTACTGAATGGTGGTAGAATCTTGGGGCGGGTCAAAAAACATTTCCAGATTGGTGATTTCTATTAGCTTGAACTTCTCCCATAAGAGGTTATATTCATGCATGACGTGTTGGAGTTTGGATTGGGCATGGTCTAGATCAAATCCTGGAAATTCCACCTCATTCCTAGGATTTGAAAGATGGGCTTCATACAACTTGAGTCTATTGGATGAAGCCATCAACACTTATTTCTGTATTTATTATCAATGGTAATTTTTATTTATAAACAATAATATAAACGTTAAGAGTATAGTTTCTAATTATCATATTTTCCAACGATCATATAATTGTCAAAACCCAACAACCAAATTTTAATTATAGTCTCATTATTAATTAAAGGATGTATTTTTGTTCATTATAAAATAGAAAAATATATTATTCAAATGTTTGGGTCATTACATTCTTACCCACATAAGAAATTTAATCCCCAAAATTTAAGACCTTAAACACTAAAGATAAGAGGTGTTGGTAGTTATACCTCATAGACTCCCCTAGTTCCCATGTGGCTTCTTCACCTTTTTGGTTTCTACACAGCACCATAACAAGGTAGGTTTTCTGGTTGTGTTGCACCTTGTCCTGACGATCCATGATCTCCATCGGAAGTTCCTCATATGAGAGGTCATATACCAGTTTGTTGCACCTCTAGATTTAGTTTATATAAAGGGACAGGTATATACTTCCTCAATAGGGATATGTGGAAGACATCATGAACTTGTGCTATATTTGAAGGAAGTGCATGTCGATTGGCCACTGCTCCTACATGATCAAAGATTTAAGAAGAGCCAATTTACCTAGGGAAGAGATTCCCCTTCTTCCCAAAACACACGTATTTATTCCAAGAAGAAATTAAATGAAATAAAATTTTCCCAACATCAAATTCCTAGTCCCTTCGACAGTTTTTGGCATAGATCGTTTTCCAACTCTGAGCAGCCTTAATGTATTTCTTGATGGCATGTACCTTTTCTATCATCTCATTTACAAGATTAGGACTAAGTAGCCATATCTCACGATCTTCATCTCAAAAAGTAAGAGTTATACATCGCATCTCAGATATAGCTTTATAGAGTGTCATTTGAATGAACGAGTAAAAATATTTGTTGTAGGAGAACTCGTTAAATGAGAGATATTGATCTCGTCAACCTTTAAATTTCATTGAGCATGTTCTCATCATTTCCACAAGTGTTTTAATAGAATATTCATATTGACCATCTGTTTTGAGGGTAAAATTCCATACTAAAATTCAATTCAGTAATCAAAGCATGTTGACGACTTATCTAGAATTATGATGTAAACCATGGATCACGATCAGATATAATTGAATGTGGAACATTGTCATACTTACCGGTTCATCCATGTAAATCTTGGAAAGTTGTTCAAGGGAGAAATCATCCTGAATAGAAATAAAATTGGTATTCTTGGTGAGATGGTCTACAATAAACCATATTGTATTGTTTCCTTTGGAATTTCATGGGTGACCAGTAACAAATTCAAATTTGATATTGTCCCACTTCCATGCTCGTATGGGTAGTGGTTGCAATACCTCTTTACGAATTTGTCGATCTGACATCACTTGTTAACATATTGGGGACCATGTAGTGTAGTCAACAATCTCTCTTTACATATTATCCCACCAATAATGATCGTGAAGGTCCATTTAAATTTTTGTGCTTCCCAGATGTATATAGAATGTAGAAATACGTGCTTCATGCATAAGATTATTTTTTATTTCTGAAATATATGGATCACTTAGCATTGTATAAAATATCAGTACACCTTCCTGATCAATATTGAACTAGAGAAACATCCCATCCTTCACATCCTCAAACTTCTTCTGGAATAAAGGATATTATTTCTGATATTTCCTGATATTCTATTGTAATGATGGTGGATTAATAATTTGGGAGAGGGTTGATGATGCCCTTCCATTATAATTCCAATTTCCATTTTCACTAGGTATTTAATCATGGTATATCTTTAAATCATCATCATGGACTGAACAACTGGGTGTTTTCTACATAATGCATCAACAAATTTACTTTCTCTTATAGGATGATAATTAATTGAACAATCACAGTAATTAAGAAATTCAAACCATCAATTTTTTCTCATGTTTAATTCCTTTTGTGGGAATATATACCTCAAACACTGATAGTATGTGTATATATCACATTTCCCCCCATAATGATAGTTCCTATATATCTTCTGAGAAATAAAAACGTTGTCATGCTCAAGATAATGTGAAGGATTGTTCTTCTCATGAGTCTTCAACTATCGAGATGCATAATAAATTACCTTTTCATTTTTCATGATAATGCACCCAAGACCTTTTAGAGATGCATCGCAAAAAATAATTATTACTTCTCCACTTGAGGGAATCCTTAACATGAGTTCAATAACCACGATCTTCATCAGCTCATGGAAACATCCTCACACTCATTTTTACAGATGAACTTGACCCCTTTTTAGATATCACTGTTAGTGGATAAGAATGATGTGAAATGTTTTTCACAATCCTTATATAATATACTGATAACCCAAGGAAACATAAAATCCCAATTATCGTTGTTGGCTATGGCGACTATTATACAACCTATGTCCTTGAAGGGTCAAATGTGAATCCTTTATTTTTTACAATGCGCCCATGAAAGAAACATGTTGTATCCAAAATTCACATTTACTAAACATTCCAAAAATCCTCTCGTTCCACAGAGTTTTCAAAATAACCCTTAGACGATCCTCATGATCCTCATTACATTTCTAATATATATGAATATGATCAATAAAAACAACAAAAAATAATCAGGGGAGTCCTTAAAGACTCTATTCACCAAATCCATAAAAATAACAGGTTCATTTGTTAGCCCAAACGGAATAATAACATACTCATAATGCCCATATCATGATTGGATTTCATTTTTTGGAATATATTGTTTCCTCACACTCAAATGATGATAACCTGATCGAAGATCAATATTAGGGAGGAATTAACCACCACAAATTTGGTCAAATAAGTCATAAAATTATATAAGAGGGTATTGTTTCTTCTCTGTGATCCCATTATGTTCCCTATAATCAATGCCTAGCTGCATTTATTCATCCATCTTCTTCACAAAGAGAACACTTGCTTCCCAAGGATTCACACTCAGTTGGATAAATCCCTTCTCAAAATGATCATGGATTTTCTTATTTAATTTCTCCAACTCATCATATTCCATCCTGTATAGGGTCTTTAATATTAGATGATATCTAGGTATGAGTTCAATGGATAGCTTTCACTTTCTTTCTTGGGGAGGTAAGTTTATCTCCTCAAGAAATAAATCAATGTATTTCTAGATGACAGGTAAAATAACTATTCTTTTACACTCTTTTCATTATTTTTCATTACCGATAAACTTCATAAAGAAGTATATAGGAGGTTCTTCTAAAAAAGACCTAGTTGAGATACATCTCCTAGGCAGATAACTGTAGGTTTTCAACTTAATTCTTCTCAGATCTCATTTCTTCTACATTTGATCATAGCATTATACATTGAGAGCCAGTCTATCACTAGAATAATGTCGAATTCTATCATGGGAATGACTACTGGATTTTCGATAGGATTGTGCTCACTAAAGTAAATACAATACTTTCTAAATAATGACAATGCTTTGATAATCCCCCAGGGTGTCTTGAATGATAAATCAACTTTTAGGAATTCATTTGTTGATTCAATTTTTTTTAAAATTCGAGGGATTAAAGGAATTCCTAGAACCAGAATGAAACAATGTACTTGATAGATTTGTGAGAAAAATAAGAGTACCTACCACAACATCATTTGTCACATAAACATCAGCCATAGTGATATCAAATGCATGCACATTCTCCATAGGCCTTTTCTTATGTAGATAGTGGTTCACCTCTACTGCCCTCCGATATAGATAGTGATTGGAAGAATTTGTAAAATCTTTAGGCTTATAGAATCAGAAATTAGGTAGGTACTTCACCATCCTCCCCTTTTCATTAGTTTTGTGAAGTTTAGGTTTCACCTCTCTATGAAAATTTTGTATGATATGACCATCTCCTCCATAATTGTATAATATCCACCTCCCAAGTATGTCATTCCCTGAATGATTCTTACCACAACTATTACCCGTGGGGCATTGCAATTGCTTGCCTCCTCTTCCATGAACATAGATCATTTATTGGATTTTCTCCATCTACCTATTCTTTTAATTGGATTTATGAGACCACTGCATATCACCAAACTCCAGCTCGACTTTTCATCTCAGTCCACCTTATTTCATCATAGCTATCATAGTCTCAGTTGGATATATTCTTCCCCATATGAGGTGTTATACCACTAAAGAATCTCTCAACATTGCCATTTTATCCATGAAAAATCATGATGTATTGTGGGAAATACTTGTTATGTTCATCTCATAGCTTACAATAGATTCATTCTCCTTCTGCTACATCTCTAAAAACGTTTTCTCCATTTTCTTCATCGAACGAGTGAAATTATTATTGAAGAATATCCCTTTGAACACTTCCCAAACCATAAATTCAACATCCACTCTAGGCCTCATGTTTTTATTCATCTACCACCGCTGAATAACTTATCCAATTAAGAGGTAAATAGCCAGGGAAACTTTATCTTATTCCGAATAGTGGATCATAGAAATGATATTTTCTAAAGAGCTGATCCACTGTTCAGCAATAAATGGGTCAGGTAGATCTATTGATGGTTGGTTATCATTGATGCATAAAGGACTCATCAAAATGTTGTTCCATTCATGGTGTGATCGATCTCTCAGCTTGATTCATGTTATTTCGTATAACTTGATTCATTTGGTTTATCATTCTCATGAATGTTTCCATTCCTGCATACATCAGAGGGTCGTTACCCATGGTCCATTGAGGTCACAATTTTAATAGTTCTTCATATTGCCTGAAATTTTCTAAAATAATAAAACATTACTGAGAAACTCATTCCATTTTTGAATCATTTAACTATAATGTAATTTTATGGCTTAAAATGTCATTCCAAAATGTAATATTCATTAACATAAATTACATTTAAATATAAATCCCTCTTAATGATTCATAAAAATTTTCTAATTAATCTAACATATCCTCTAAGATTGTCAAACTATTAGTGATGAATGACCCATTTTCTTGTACTTGGATACCCCGAGTCAATCCCAAAACTCCTTATCTGAGTTTTCACTCTAAGGTACATCTATGACATAGCCACATACACTTTTTCATATCGATACATGGCATGATTTTTTTCGAAAACTACATATATAATATTTCCCTAATATACCAGAATTTTTTCCTAAATTTAATTATTTATATAGGGTTCTTCCTAATTATTTCACAGCTTGATTTCCAAAAAATTAACTAAACTATCCTTTGATACCAACTATCGCATCCATCATTTTTATTAATAAAAATTCACTATATTTTACCAATAGAGGATCTTTAAAGTTCAATGTCTTGTATGTAAGTAAAATAATATATGAAACCAACAAAATTCTTATAATACATTTATAATATATCATCATAGTTTATTCATACTTATAATTACTACTTCTCATAACCAGTAGACAAACATAAAATGAAATGGTGAGAATAAGGGCCAATAAAGAAAAACATGTGAAACAATTTAGATGTTATCTTGAGCAATATCAATAAGAAAATGTTGATAAATATGCATATAATAATAATAATAATAACTTGAAACATAATGTTAATATATGTCTATAAAATTAAATTTAGGAATTCTTGAACATATCTCCAAGGTTCAACCCCAAGGTGTCATCAAACTTACGAAGGATATTCACCAAGGTATTGTAAAACCTGTCATCTCTAGAGATTAAATTCATTACCCAATGCATTTGAGTGCTATCTCGAATCACCCTTAATAGGTATTTATATTAATTTTATTCACATATATCATAATTATTAATTTCATAAATAAAACAAATAAAATAATTGAAATGAGTTTCATATCAAAATCGCGATGTTTTAAAAAGAGCATAAAAAGAAGATCTTTATGAAAATTTAAACTACTGAAAATGAATAAGGGTTTTATGAATTTCAATTCCAGAATGAAAAAATAATTTTTATTTCTTTATTAATTCCATTATAAATTAAATATTTTTGGTTCTTCACATAAATAAAATATGAAAATTTAATGAGAAATAGAGATATTTTGAGACGAAAATTCTGCAGCTTAACTGTTATACAACATGGTTTTAGAAAAAAAAGGGAGGGGATAGGTCTTAACCATTGATAAAAACTAATAAAAAATATAGAGACTGAATAAATTATAAATAAGATTGTGGTATGGATATTTGAATAACATACCACATGAAAAAGGAACATGAAAGAGAAGAGAAGATGTGATTTCGATTACGAAAACTCGGTAACCTAATGGCGTCAATTAAAAATTCATAAAATAATTGTATGAGAGTGGAAAGGGTCTCTTATAATTTGGAAATATAATTTAAAACAATAATTATATTTATGTACATACCCCAACATAATAATATAGATACTAGAAGACATAACATAAAAGATGTCGTGACTAAAAGAGGTGGGGGAAAGGTTCCCTTACCTTGAAGAGTAACATCAAAAAATCAAATGGTTTGGACCTTGGGGGATAGGGCGGTATTGAGGTAACCTTGGAAGGAATCCATGGGAGGTAAATAGAGAAGATCACCGTTAAAATTTAATTTTTATGTAATCGAATGATGCGATGTTTTGTATTTATAGAAAAAGTGATGGAATATTTAAATAATTGCCAAGGACATGACATTAGTGGTATTTAAAAAACAATGGTAATTACCATGGTAAATTCCCATTGTATTGGACTCATGGTACAACTCACAACAAATATTAATATACACAAGTAGGCTAGAATGATTACATAATTATTACATCATCAATGATGTCATTAAACACACAAAAACTCAAAACTATATTTTTATTATTCACTGAAAAAGAAAACAATTTATTAAAATTTCATAAATTCACCCCAACTTAATATCAATTCACTAAATTCAAAAATGAACTCTATTTTATGATAATATTTCTCTTATTATGAGATATTTAATATTAATGTAAAAATACTATTTGGCCAAATAAATTATAATTCCTAATCAATAATTTCTAAAATAGTTATTTACTTATGCTATTATATCCCTTTACAATTGAATATGCCTAAGTAATATTTATACTTTCTTAAATTATGTCACTATTCCATTGAAACATTACTATTCATAAGATTAATATTACTATTTTTAATTTATTATTCACCAAAAATTATGATGAACTTGTTATGCTCTAAATTTCATATTGATCACAATTGTGGATGACCATTATTTAAAAATCATTTCACATTATTAATTATTTAAAGTATAAAAAATATTTTAAAATAAAATTTGTCTAAAATTTACTAATAATATGGATCTTATAAAAATTGATCCTCTATTTACATGAACATTTTAAATTTACAAATTGTACCATATGAAGAAAAAAAAATTTAATTTATACCAAAAGATTACATAATGAAACTAAGGCCTCATTACATTGCCCCTTATAACACCAACATATGAACTAAGAGTAATGTGTGAAACTGTAATAGAATGTTTGGGCATCTTAGAAATCATTTATAGAGTGGTGATTTATATCAGCATGATCTTATCCCTTATGTAATTCCGTTAAAGATTAATGTGTTGGAGTAAACCTGGGGTTAGTCTAGAGAAATGCCCAGTGATGCATCCTCCTTCGCAAACTCTGAAATATGGGATTCATACAACCCAAGTCTACTAGGCGAGTCCATCAACTCTTCTTTTTGTATTAATTAACCAGGATCATATTGTTATATACAAAAATCATAACGTTATGAGTATTGTTTCAAATAGTCATATTGTCCAACGGGTTTATAAAATTCGTAAACCAATGGTCTCATTTTAATAATTCTCACTTCACTTATTATAGTATATAGATCATGTTGAGTATAACATAAGAAACAAATATTATTAAAAAATTTTGGTTATTAAAATTTCATCCAATCCATAGTTAAGGAAGGATAATTTGAATGAGGCACATTGTTAAACCAGCAATGTTCACCCAGAGAGTACAAAGATGTATCATGATCTCTGAGAGAACTGTTGGACATACAATATGTAGAATAAGATTAGTGAATATACATCCATGTGCCTGGAATGTGAACAAGTGAAGGATGAAAGATAGTAGTCTAAGGGTCTGATGAAACAACCTACTATACTAACATGGAATTATGAAAATATTATCATAGACTTTGTCACTAGACTTCCACGGATATCCAGAGGAGAAAATTCTATATCATTCATTGCAGATTGTCTTATAAAGACTATACTATTTATCCCAATTTGGGAGGACTTATCATTGGATCAAATTTCATGGATATATATCATGGATGTGGTAATAATTCATGGAATACAACTATATAATTAATTAGGTAGATATCTGATATTCCCCTCAGCATTTGGGAAAAGTCTCTAACATACTCTTAGCAATGAACATATCTTCAGTTGGCCTATCATCATCAATATGATGGACATTATGAGTTAAATTTTATGACCCACAAATATATGTTGAGAGAGTGTTCTATGGATGTGAAATGAGGATAGGACCAACATATTTCACATGTCAAATTCTCTTAAAAAAATAGTTTCCACTCAAGTATCTAAATGGATCCTTATGAAGACATTTATATGAAAAGGTGGAGAACACCATGTTGATGGTATGAAGTCAGTAAGGATAAGATACTATGACATGAAATGGTTGATGAAATGGTGGAGAAGTTGTAAACCATTTAGTATCTCATTAAGGTATCCCAATGGAAGAAGGTCATGAGGTTTGTGATGAAAGGAATGTTATGTCCTTGGTACATCGGCCCCATCATGATTCTAGACCATGTTGGAATTGAGGCCTATCAACTGGCACTTTATCCCAACATATATAAAGTACATGATGCCTTCCATGTATCCCTTTTAAGGAAATACCTACCAGATCCTTCACAAGTACTCTTTTAAGAGGTGGTACTATTGGAGAATGATAATTTATATGAGGAGCATCCAATGAAGATCGTGTATCATTGAGATAATTTTCTATGTAACATGACTACTCAACTATATAATGCACCTCAGTGGAACAATATGAACTAAGAGGAGACATAGTAAATAGAGAAGGTAATGATGAGAAAGTACACACACCTATTTATAGGTAACAATTTAACTTGAACTTTTCTGGGAAATGTTTCATAATGGGGGAATAATGTAACTCCCCAATATTGTTATCAATTAAAATTACCACTCTATAATTATTTCATATAATAATATGAAATCATACAATAATTAATTACTATGTACTATTTGACAATTAAACATAATTTGTCACTTTTGTTATTTGAATTCCGAAAATATGACATACACGATAGTGATTAGTAAGATGTTTTGAGTCTGATGGAACAAAAATAATTATTAGTGAATAGTAACCCAACCATATGAATAGTCACCTTTCGTTATGATTGATAATATGACCTTTATTAATAGTAAATCATCTAAAATAATAGAATCCTCACCATTGAATGTGTAAATAAAATTTATGCATATTATATGTGATAATATGACAATAGTAAACGTATTGGTATTTTTTTAATTCATAAATAATTAATTAGAATAAAACAATTAATTTAAAAGAAAATTTATTTTCAGTAAATGGTGTTCATAAATTAATGTGATTATGTATTCTTGTATTATGATAATTTTATAAGACCTTATGTAATTTTTGAAAGAATTATAAATCAATTTGAGTTTTTAAATATTAATTATTCAGGTAAATTATGATTTATATTAAAAATAAAATTATTCATATATAGAAATTATTTTCTGAAAATTGAAATTCATTTTTGGATTCTACACATCAATAAATGGAATGGGTGAAATTTTTGGACTTTTCTGAAATACATGAATTTTGGATAATTAGTGAAATATGAAAACTTACAAAATAAGATGAATACATTAATTATTAGTCATGGGTTATGTTCTTATGATGTATGACCAATTTTTTCAAACTATATTGCACTTATTACTATTTATAGCTATGTAATCATCTCTATTTCTTTTATTATGGTGAAATAATAAACTAATAATTAAAATAAAAAGAAAAACCTTCTTCTCTCCACTATAAAAACCACCAACACATCTCTAATAAACACTACAATCAAGCCTCGTGCATTATTTAAATTCTTTCCAAATAACTCCCCATGATCTTCTCCAACATCCAACATCACTTTATCCTATTGAAAGACCAAATCCATTAATTTTAGAGGCTCTCAAGGAAGAATAAATCAAGAAGAAAAATCATCATTTCTTTTCTTTAATTTAAATTTCATGTTCCTTTGTTCTCTATTCTATACTATCCTCTACACATTAAAATTTTAACACCCCAAGCATCCACAGTACTCTTCTCGTTGAAAAATACATTGAATAATACAGTAGCGTGTATTGTACACAACATCATGTTCTAACACACCAAAACCAATCAAACTTGCCGTTATGAATAGTAATTGTAAAATCCCAGGTAAATAAAGAATAATAAATATTTCACATTTATTAATATTTTTTAATTAAATATTAATTTTACTTTAAAGGGTTTTCCAATTTCGATAGCATACCCAATACGCATCAACGAGTATGTTTGAAATCTTACGTTGCACACTAATAATATAATATTATTATTTTAAATGGTAGTTAACTCCTTGACATTGTATTGACAGGAATGAACAAAACTAACTACAATATTATTATACATGTTTTTTTAATTTATTTACATTTATCCAATAAATGTTAGAGGCTTAGAATGTGAATGAATCTAATTTTACACACAATTTACATTAAAAGTTGATTTACAACCTTTTAATGGAGAACACTCATTAAATATAGTTTTTTTCACCCTAATAAATTCTAACCGACCAAATAAAATCCTTATTCAGAATTGGGACATAAAAATTTACTTTGTGTAAATTTTTGGAATTTTTACGATAATGTTCATTTTTTAAGGAATAGTGAAAATATTGTATTTTAATTCAAAAATGCGTTTTAATCTAATTTATTTATATAGATAGATAATATTATTAATTAATTATAAAGTTTAATTAAAATATATTTTTATCATTTAATTCCATTTTGGACATTGGAATTAATTTCACTTTGAAATTTAACATAAACAAGTATCAATCTTTTGACAATTATTATTTCTTAAAAACACGCTATTTGTTTTGATAATGAGAATTAATTTTTAATTAATTAATTCCACTTATATGTTCTTAATTTTTCCTAATAGAAATCATTTTTTAATTCATAATATCAAATAATGCTTAGGTTGATTTTTTGGTATTTGTTTAAAAAACATCAATTTTTAATGAATAGTGAAACCACTTAGTCGGAGTTAAAAAATTAGACGTTTTAAGATAAATTAAATTTTACTGCTTCTATGAATGGAATTATTAAAATAAAACATACATTGTTTTTGTCAAGAAGTAATATGTGGTTCAATAAAATGAATATTATTTTTAAATAATAGTATCTTTTGACTTTTATTTACATCGATTAAAGGTAAATAGGGCAATTCATGGTTAAAAGAATAATATAATAATACAAAATTTAACTTAACACTTGTCCCAGACATATTGGATGAGCAATGGCCAACAAATTGGCATATTTGTGTCTTTTTTGGGACCCCATGGGTCGACTTTTGAAATATAATGACAATTTAGATTAATTAAATTAATGTAAAGGAAAAAATGACATAAACAAAGATATTTTAGTAAAATAATTATAATATAGTGTTAATAAATTATATTTTTGACTATAAATATTAATATAAAATCTAAAAAGATTTATACATCATGGTATTTGTTTTATAATTTTTAGGAATCATATATGTTAAATTATTTATGACACAGTAATGATGTAGTATTTACCTCATTAATAATAGATTTAAATAAATAAGATTATTTCTATTAAAATAACGTCTAAAACCTGTCCAATTCCTATTGGATGATATTATTTCGACTATGAGTCATATTATATTTTAATTTAATGATATTTGGACCATTAGAAACCGAATATCATTATATAATGAAATAATGTTGTGACACTTTCTTATATAGCCCCTCCCCCCTTATAGAAGAAGACCACTTCTAACCCATTCCTCACCTCTATCAAGAAATTTTGTACATCTATACCATACCAAATTAATCCCCCTACATACTTATCCTCCTATTATAAGCATTACATTAGGCTAGAGGCACTTATAAATGTCCTTTTGTTCAAACCAAATGAGGTTACCCAAAATAAAAGTAACAGTTTCTCTTAAATTGTTTTCTTTTATTTTACTTCTTCAACCCCTAAACTCTTTTTATTACATTATTTTATAACAAAAACATTATCCTAAATATACTAGGGTGTTTTATTAGAATTATTTGACCTACACATACACACACCTCCATCTAATGGATGAAGAACATAATGTTTCTGTGGATGGAAAACTAACGCCTCACGAAACGATGATTGTTCAAATATCTCCAACCACCTCTAATGGTGGAAGTTATGATGACACTGTATTTATATATGATATATGATATATTTTTGTTTTCTTTATTCTTCTTTAATTTCCATTTATTTTATACCATTATGGTTTCCATTACGGGTAAACGCGATAATTTCATTTGAGGATGTGCGGACTACCGCCACCTCAAAGTGATTTGACTCGTTCATACCATATCTGTTACATATAAAATATAGATTTAATGATATTGTATATGATAAAATATTGGAATTATAATACTATTTGTGTATCATTATGTTTTAATTCCATTAAATATGAAATAAAAATTGAAGTAGTGTTCATGCGTACGTACGGTTTATCGTCTCCATGAATGGTGCATTTCATTTCTTACCTCCAAATGTTATGTAATAATATAAATACATGTTTATGATGGCTATATATGATACATATGATATCCAAATCATGAATATATTTTTGGATATAATGAACCTTTGACCACATGAACAACATGTAATTATAAGAAGTCCGTTTTTGACTCATGTACCTAATATACAGAAAACGAACATTATTAACTTAAATGATTACATATTGTTTATAACATGGTAATAAGTGATATAAAAGGAATAAAAAACATGAAAAAGTTTCTTAAGATGGTATAAATTAAATTTAGTTTACTATTCATGAGATTAAAGAACGACTGAGTCAAGTCAGACACGATGTAAGGGACTTCATCTCAATCGCCTTTCATTGAGGCATATTTTGTTTTAATAAACAAAATTATTTTATATTATCTATAAACACCATTGAATTTTCGAAGGGAATCTTATTCTATGAAGCGTTTTACTAAACGACAAAAAGGAATGTTAATTTTAACGTAAGTGGTGACAACGACCTTTTTCGCCGCTGCAAGTCTTATCTGAAATTTGGCTTCCTCAACAAGCAGTAATGTTTTTAAAATAAAATGAATAGCATATAGTCTTTTTTGTATTTTGGTATTTAAAATGGTTTTTATAATGGATTTGTTATGTTAATATATTTATGTGATATATTGTGATGAAATGTGGAAATGTTTTCTTTCCTTTCTATTTGTTTTATGTCTTATGCTTTTATAATGGTACATGGACATTTGAGAGGTAATCACATGATAAACCAAATAAGGGGTTGTTCCGTGAATACCAGGATGTGTGATTACGTTATAACCTCTAATACATTAGGTATGGTTGTCGGACGTATGTCTATTCCATTTTGTGATATGTGTGGAAGTCGACTGTATGGTTATTCTATTTAAGTATGTTTATGTCCCCAGTTACCTTTGTATGTTATGTGTTCTTTATATGGGTTTTATGGTAATAATTTTGTTACAGAAGGGTTATTAAAGATCTTTTTTACAGTGGTGAGTATTTACTACTTCATAAAGGTGAAAATTATTTATTGTGATAAATTATTCATGGTTTACCTGATGTTTTGAAAAAAAAATTTCCTTCTCTGTGTATCCCTTACTGAGCTTTTTATGCTCATCCCAAGATTTTGAAATATTTTTCAAAGGAAAAAATGTGGATTCGAGTCAAGGATATGATCAAGGAAAAGTCATGCTATCTTAGACATGGAACTAGACATGTCTATTTTTTTTCAAGAGTTCATGTATTGTAAAAAATGGAAACTATGTAGAAGTGTCTACATTGAAATCTTTTGAGATATAATAATTATGTATTAATTCCTTAAAACTCTAAACCTGAAAATATCATCAATGTGAATTATTAATTTGATTCAATATAATGTAAGGTTTAAGGCCGAGTTCTTATAGTTTGTATCAGAGGTCAGTTTAAATAACATTAGGAGTTAGGGTATTGTTAAATAAATGTCCACAAATTAATTTCTTCTGGTATTGAAATGAAATAGAATTTACAGATTACCATGTTGCTTCGCCTAAAATATTTTTGTGTTCAGAATGGTTTTCCGCATAGGAAACATGGAAGCTATGTTGGGATGACATCAGGAGGAAGACAAACTTCCAAATAAGGAACCTGAGATGGTAAGAATCGGAACTGAAAAATTTGTTTTAGTGATGACATATTTGACTCATACTATAAATGGTGTTGGTATCCATGCATGAGATCAGCTATATCAACCACAGTGGAACATGTCAGTAGTGGAACATTTCGTGAGGAAACATCTCCCGTCATTCTGAGGATCGTCTGACCCTGTTCTAGAAGAATGATGGATTAAAGCACTAGAGAAGATTTTTGATGTCATTGGTTGTCCTGAACAACAAAAGGTTAGTCTTGTTGTTTACTTTTTTGAAGGTGAAGGTGATTAGTGGTGGTCGATAGTGAATAATATTCAGGATAGTGAAGATATTGTTACTCTTTATTGGGGTGAATTCAAGGAAAGTTTCATGAGAAATATATTCATAAGGTGGTGGTATTAAGACTGAAAAAAATTCCTAGAATTGATGTAGGAGGATGACTCAGTGGGTTCTTATGAAGAAAAGTTCACTCGACTGTAAAGTTATGCACCAAATTTCATCTGAGATCTTGATAGTAAGATAAATCGATTTTACTCAAGAATGAAGCCACGATGTCGAAGAGTGTTAACCTATTATGAGATTTAATTTTATGAAAAATATGTTTGATATGCAGAGAAGGTGGAAATGTAGTTTGCATATGATCAGGTATTCATTGAAAAAAAAAACAGAATAAAAGGTCCAGTTGGCAGGAAAAGGGGAAGAATTCATCAAAGAAGCCTGGAGGTAAGAAAAATAAATATCGATATTCTGAGAATTGTTATAAAAAGCATCCCAGATAATTTTTATCAAATTCTGGAAAGTGCTTCCGGTGTTGTATGTCTGGTCATATTTCTCGTAATTGTAAGGGAGATGATCAAGCATGCAGTGAAAAGCCATCGGTCAGATGTTTTATGTGTAATGAAATGGTTCATTATCAAAATTAGTGTACAATAAATAACTCAACTATAAGAAAGTATCTGGGTGACAAGAAAAAATGGGTGGTGAAATCATTTCCAACTACTTCAGCAGATGTTGGCCAATCAAACGAAGTAGTATAAGGTACACTGTTTGTTTGTCCAGATTATGCCTATGTGTAACACCCCAGGTAAATAAAGAATATGACATTTTCATATTTATCCATATTTGTGAATAAAATATTGATATGACTTTAAAGGGGACTCTTTGCTCGATGGCGTACCCAACACGCAACAACGAGTTTTCTTGGGAATGTTACGTTGCACTCTAATGATAAAATAATATTATTCTAAATAGTAGTTAACATGTAGCCGTTGTAATGGCGGGAATGGATAGAAATAACTAAAATATTATTATATATGTTTTTAAATGTTTTTACATTTATACAATAAAAGATAACGGCTTAAAATACGGAAAGAATTCAATTTTAGGCGTATATGCCCTAGTTTTCCCTAAAGGTTCACTTGTCGCCTTTTGATGGAGAACCGTCATTAAATATAGTTTTGATCACTCTTATACATTATTTTGGACCAAATAAAACTCTTATTATGAATCGGGACATCAAATTTTACTTTGTGTAATTTTTTGGTATTTTTCCGATAAAGTTCATTTTTTAATGAATAGTGTAGAATGTTGTGTTTTAATTCAAAACCACTTTTTAATCTAATTTATTTATATGATTAGATAATATTTTGAATTGATTTTAAAGTGAAATTAGAAAATATTTTTACCATTAAATCCAATAGTGGTCGTTGGAATTAATTTCACTTTGAAATCGGACATAAACTAGTGTCAATCTTTTGATACTTATTGTTTCATAAAAACACGCTATTTGTCATGACAGCGGGAATTAATTATTAAATTAATTAATGTGACTTATATGTTTTGAATTTTGTAAAATGGACATCATTTTTTAATTCAGAATATCAAGTATAGCTTAGGGTGAATTTTTGGTATTTTTCTAAAAAACTTCTATTTTTGATGAATAGTGAAACCACTAAGTGGTACTTATAAAAACTGATTTTTTCCGTTTAAATGGAATTTTTCCATCTTTGTGTTTTGAATTTCAAAAAATACCGACATACA
The DNA here is from genome assembly GCA_963277665.1 of Viscum album. Lineage (NCBI taxonomy): Eukaryota > Viridiplantae > Streptophyta > Magnoliopsida > Santalales > Viscaceae > Viscum > Viscum album. The sequence goes on along the minus strand of OY728147.1, from coordinate 1,427,502,591 downwards.
TGGTTTTCATTAAGAAGTAAAATGTGGTTCAATGTAATAAAAATAATTTTTTGGTGAATAGTAACTTATTAAGTTTTTAATCGCGATTAGTGGTAATTTGTGTAGTTTAAGGTAAAAATGATATTATAAGAATGTGAAAACACCATGAAACTTGTCCTAAACCTATTGGGTGAGTCATGGCCGACCAACACAAGCCATGGGCCAACTTGGGGACCCCATGGAGCCACTTTAGTTGGAAAATGACAACAATATATTTTTATTTAATGTTAAAATTAAATTGACACAAACATGAGTTGTTTTACTAAAACAGATTTTAAGTAGGGTTACACAAGTCCAAATTTTTATTATAAATAGTAATTGGAAAGATAAAAGTATTTCCTACATCATAGTATTTGTTTTAAAATTTTTAGACATTAAATAATTTAAATTATATATGACATAATAATGATGCAGTGATGACATCATTATTTGACGATTTCAATAAAATGGAAAGATAATGTAAAATATATGATCTAAACATGTCCAAAACTTATTGGATGGGTGGATTTAGAACCCTTATCACCTTATCCACGAATTATATCAATGTGGGACCTTTTAAAACCGAAAAACATTTTCAAATAAAGTAATATTTCTTACTTTCCAAAAGTGCCCCTCCCCTCCTCTTATAAAAGTCCCCCACCTCTACCTAATTTCACACACTCCTCAAGCCTTTGGCTCTGCCAACCCCTGCCCATTTACTCTCTCCACATCCTTCTACTCATACTAGAGGATTCCCTTTGGGCATAATCCTTTCAAAGTAAGCCTTTAGGCTCAAATCAAAAGGAGTTACACTTTTAAAGGTAATTCATTCTCTCATGTTCATTTGTTTTATTTTGTTTCTCCAACCCCCTAAACTCTTTTTATTTACTTATTTTGTAACAACACCAGTATCTTAAATATACTAGGATGTTTTTATAAGGTTTATTCTAGCTACACTCTCACACAACTACATAAAATGGTTAAAGAACATACGGTTTCCATGGATGGCAAAATTCTGCCTCCCGAAACGATGATTGTTCAATACTCATTTAACACCTTCAAAGGTGGCCATTATGATGTCACTATTTTTATATATGATATATAATATGTTAATGTTTTACTTATGCTTCTGTATTTTTCATTTGTGTCTTACCTTTATGGCTTCCATTATGGGTATACGCGACATCTTCATTTAAGGAAGTGCGGACTACCGCCCCCTCAAAGTGATTTGATTCGTTAAATACCATATGTGGGACGTATAAAGGATGGAACAATGATATTATATATTATATTATACTGGAATTATAATATACCTTTATATCATTATTATTCCATTTTATAAATTCCGAAATAGAAATGAAAGTAGCGTTCATGCGTACTTACGGCTTACCGTCTCCATGAACGATGCATTTCATTTCTTACCTCTAAATGATTATGTAATGTTATAAATGCATGAATGTACTGGATATATATGACCTATATTATATCTAAATCATGATTAAAATACTGGATATAATAAACATTTGGCCACAGGAACAACATGTAATTGTAAGAAGTCCACTTTCGACTTAAGAACCAAATATCGACAAAACAATCATTATTAACTTAATGATTACATATTGTTTATAACATGGTAATAAGTGATATAAAAAGAATAATTAACTTGAAAAAGGTTCTTAAGGAAGTAGAAATTAACTGAAGTTTATTATTCAGGATATTAAGGAACGATCGAGTCAAGTCGGACCCGAGGTAAGGGATCTTACTCCTCTCTTTCTTTTTAAGTACACTCTTTTATGCAATTACTTTTAAAGCTCATCTTTTTGCCATTGGGGTGATCTTTTATATTAATCCTACTTTAATTTTTATGTTCATGTGATGAGAGACCCTATTATCTCTCATCAATCCATTTTGGAAGTTTTGATTGGCGCCGTTAGGCTGCCGAACTTTCGTAAGAGATCTAACTTCTCTCTTTCTTTTTAAGTACTCTCCTTAATGTCACTTCTTTTAAGCTCCTATTTGTAATGTTGGGGGATGTTCTTTTATATTACTCTTGCTGTACATTATATTTTAATGTGATGAGATACCCTATTTGATCTCATCAATCCATATTCGGAAGTTTTATGTGGCGCCGTTAGGCTGCCGAGTTTTCGTGAGGGATTTTTCATCTCACTTTTATTCCCATGAGATTTATGCTACATTTGCCACAAATTCCATTGAGTGGTGTATGTACTGCCCATTATTCTAATCTTTGTGTAATATACTTTCGTTTATGAGTATTTACATCAATGATCTATTGTCCTTCTTTCATGGGGTGTATGTTTTGAAAGATACCCAAGTCGGTAAGGGAACCTTTCACCCTCCTTTTTTTTAAAAAGACTTTTTTGTTGTTGGGACTTTTAATTTGCATATTTTTATTTTGGGATATTTTCTCATATATCCTTGTTGATGTAAATTTTATGTCCATGTGATGAGATACACTTTTTATCTCTCATCAACTCATTTTGATGTGATGTCGTTAGGCTGTCAAGGGAACATTTTAACCCAATTTCGATTTCTTTGGGTTCAACATGTAATCATTGAATATGTCATCAATTGAATATGTGTGAATGAACTTTTATTGTTTTACCCTTAATATCCACTTATATTGGGTGTACATATATTTGTCACACGTATTTTTTAGATTTATTTGTCCTTAATTTAAGGAAACCTTCTCTCTAAGGGATTTCATCACATTTGACATTTCTATTGAGGGTTCATTGTTGTTATGCACCAATTCACTCTTATATGGTGTATATACTGTCCTTTGGAGTATTATATCATTAATCCATTTATTCTCATGATATTATAATGTTTTCACTAAATGTTATTCCTCAATTATTGTATTCAAGTGTCTATAATTTTGGTAAAACCCCTTTAACCAAAATATCATTTTAAATGTTTTAATTATTTGTTCTTATTAATATCCATGTTTCCAAAATGGTTTTAAGGATTTAATTATATGGATATTAATGGTTTAAAATTTTAAGCTTCAAGGTGGTATGGGAAACTTTGATTCAAAAATCTCTTTATTAAATGTTTTAAATGGTTTTGGAAATGGTTTCTTTTTGAATGGATTCAATATTTCAATATACTAAAATGTTATATTGTGATTGAAATGTGGAAATGTTATGTTTCCTTTATGCATGTTTTATGTGACACATTTATGTTATGGTTCTTGGGCATTGTTATGAAAACGGGTGGTTCCGTGATAAACTAAGGGCGGGTGAGCCCGTTATAGCTCTCCAATGCATTGGGTAACGCGAAGGAGTGAAACGTTATGGTTTATCCGAAGAGATTTATGGAATATACTGTGATGGTTATTCCAAACGTAACCAAGAGGGTTACCCCCCACGTAAGAATGTTATGAATGCCTCTAGTTACCTTTATGTCTTCTGTTTTCATTGATTTATTCATGGTTTGATGAGGTATGTTAAAGTGCCTATGTTTTATGGGTAAAGTATGATTTCATTCTTATATATATATGAACTCATGTGTCCTTTCCATATTTTTATAACCCTTACTGAGCTTTTTATGCTCATCCCATGTTTTTGAAATGTTTTTCACAGGTCAAAGGAAAGGTACATGATGTGATGATAGTGTCAAGGATGTGTCAAGAAAGAATCTGTGTTATATTTTAAATATGTTTCCGTTGATGGGAAAAATGAATACTGTCTTTTATGTAACAACTTTGTTTAAATGTGGAATGTAATGCAAGTTTCATGATCTAATTCTCTAAAACTCTAAACCTGAAAATATCCTCAATGTGTAATCTTGTAATAACTCAAGATTAAGTATGGTTTAAGGCTGGGGCCTTATAGTTGGTATCAAAGGTCGGTTTAGATAACTTTAGAGGTTAGGGTATTCTTTAAGCTTAAGTGGAATTACCATAATGGTTAGGATTTCAGAAAGAGTCCTAGTTTTATATAAAGTGAATGAGTAAGTATATATTAGTGTTTATCTTTCTCATTAGTACATGATGGTTTTTTTGATAAACTCACACTGACCTTTTTGGTTTTAGTAAATGGCTGGATCTAGCAGGCACCAAAGTAACAGTGGATGTGAAGGAAACTGTGACAGTTTTTTGAGCAAGCAACTGAATGATATGGGAGCTACAATGAGAACTCTTGTGATTATCCTCAAACAACTATCTGGAGTCATGATTTACCACCTAAACCTTGGAGATTTCTCTAAGACGTCATATATGCAAGAAACAAATCCCTACGGAAGTACAAGTAATAATCATAATGGTAAGTGTGTTCAAAAACCTATGTGTCAAAGATGTGGAAAGAACCACCTAGGAAATTGTTTCAAAGGGACAGAAATATGCTATAGATGTGGAAATGAAGGTCATAAAGCAAGAACCTGCCATGGAAAAAGAAAGCATCCAGTTGACTCGAGGAAAGGGAAAGAAGTTCTTTCTGAGGGATCAATTGAATGTTTTAAATGTGGTGTGCATGGTCATTATGCAAACACATGTCCTATGAAGAAGTTTCGTGAATGGGGTCACCAAGAGCGTACCAATATTCATTTACCAATACGTAATGCCATTCCGATTGATGATGAAGAAACTGACAATGACCAATCAAAGGTATGTAATATTTCATGACTATTGTTTTCCTATTTTGGAATCTTAGGATATGATTCATGATTTTGTTTGTAGGAAAGAGGTATTTCGGAATAAGTTGGAAAGGAATGGATAGTGGATCATGAAGAATGTCGAATGAGTAAGATGTCAACATATAAGGGCTTCAAGAGTTATGGTGAAATTCTTATGAGTATTAAGTCTCTTTTGATGATGGGGTTACATTAGAAGACTTTTTATATTATGTGTAACCCTGATGTTTAATATAGTCAAATTTTATTCAAGTAATAGTTATCTTTTCTTTTGTGGACATAGTTATAAAGAACCATTTGGGTTTATATGATCCTTACTTTTGAGGTAATTATGGGTTACTATATGTTATGATGGAAAATGAAAGGCATGAGATAAACTTTAGGTTAAAATATGTTATGATCATCTTTGAAGGTTTTATCTCATTTTGGGGAATGTTTTAAGAATTATATAGTTTTGGAAAAAGGACAACACGTAGACCGTGTGACTACCTGTCGCGTCGGACAAAGCTGCGGGAATCAAACCCACAACCAAAGTGCGACCGGTATTAATCGCCTACCACTGGACTACGTGAAGTACCTGGTTAGTTTGACTGATTCCTTTTAGTTATATGATTTTATGAATTAATAGTAAGTTGATTTTGGGTTATTTATGAAAATGATTAACCTATCATAGATGATATGTGATTAGGTTAATTACTTTTCAATACGAGACTTTAGGAGCAACTAATGTTGTTTGGAGATAAATGTTACAATTTAACTTGGATGACTATGTGACTAAATCCTTAAAATATTTGGGTTTCAATCTTAGATTGGTTTACTTTGAAGAATTTTATGGACAAATTGCTTATAGAATGGTCCTTGTTGAACTTTGGGTTTTGTTGGACAAATTTTGGAGGTTAAGAATAGATTTTCTTTTTACAAAGGGTTATCCTTTTCTGGATTATCTGATCTTGTACTAACCTTTTGGTTTTGGTTTTGGTTAAAGCCTAAAGAAATGGAAAGTATATAGTTCTCTTTTGTGGATTAGGTGATTCCTTAGAAGTTGATTATAGTACTCTTAATTCAAACAAGTCTCCCTAAATACTCGTCTTTTGGAAAAATATGAGTATGATTAAGGAATCTAGTAAAAGTTGAAAGTCAACATGATAAGTGATTATGTTTCCTTAAGAATAAATTCCTCAATAAAAAGTAACTTAAAACAAAAATGTTGTCTATTAACTTTTCCTACTGGGGAACCCAACACCGTTTAACCCATCACAAGTTTGTGATTTTCTCATTGTTAACTTTCTCCTAAACATGTTTTCTATCACTCTCTATCAGAACATGACCCTATGTTTTCTCCTCCATGTCCATGTTTTTTTACATGGAGTCCTAGTATGGGTTAACTCGGGTGACCTTTGTACTTATCTTCCTTTATTTTAAAGTGGTTGTTTTACCGACTCTTGTTCCGATGTGGGACTTTCAAGGATGTTTCCAAGCGCAAATTTAGAATTGTGAGGACGCAATTCCCAAAAGGGGGGAAGGATGTAACACCCCAGGTAAATAAAGAATATGACATTATCATATTTATCCATATTTGTGAATAAAATATTGATATGACTTTAAAGGGGACTCTGTGCTCGATGGCGTACCCAACACGCAACAACGAGTTTCTTGGGAATCTTACGTTGCACTCTAATGATAAAAAAATATTATTTTAAATGGTAGTTAACATGTAGCCGTTGTAATGGTGGGAATGGATAGAAATAACTAATATATGGTTATATATGTTTTTAAATGTTTTTACATTTATACAATAAAATATAATGGCTTAAAATACGGAAAGAATTAAATTTTAGGCGTATATGCCCTAGTTTTTTCCCTAAAGGTTCACTTGTCGCCTTTTGATGGCGAACCATCATTAAATATAGTTTTGATCACTCTTATACATTATTTTGGACCAAATAAAACTCTTGTTAAGAATCGGGACATCAAATTTTACTTTGTGTAATTTTTTGGTATTTTTCCGACAAAGTTTATTTTTTAATGAATAGTGTAAAATGTTGTGTTTTAATTCAAAACCTCTTTTTAATCTAATTTATTTATATGATTAGATAATATTTTGAATTGGTTATAAAGTGAAATTAGAAAATATTTTTACCATTAAATCCAATAGTGGTCGTTGGAATTAATTTCACTTTGAAATCGGACTTAAACTAGTGTCAATCTTTTGATACTTATTGTTTCATAAAAACACGCTATTTGTCATGACAGCGGGAATTAATTATTAAATTAATTAATGTGACTTATATGTTTTGAATTTTGTAAAACTGACTTCATTTTTTAATTCAGAATATCAAGTATAGCTTAGGATGAATTTTTGGTATTTTTCTAATAAACTTCAATTTTTGATGAATAGTGAAACCACTAAGTGGTACTTATAAAAACTGATTTTTTCCGTTTAAATGGAATTTTTCCATCTTTGTGTTTTGAATTTCTAAAAATCCGACATACATGGTTGTCATTAAGAAGTAAAATGTGGTTCAATGGGATAAAAATAATTTTTTGGTGAATAGTAACTTATTATGTTTTTAATCGCGATTAGTGGTAATTAGTGTAGTTTAAGGTAAAAATGCTATTATAAGAATGTGAAAACACCATGACACTTGTCCTACACCTATTGGGTGAGTCATGGCCGACCAAGACAATCCATGGGCCAACTTGGGGACCCCATGGAGCCACTTTAGTTGGAAAATGACAATAATATATTTTTATTTAATGTTAAAATTAAATTGACACAAACATGAGTTGTTTTACTAAAACAGTTTTTAAGTAGGGTTACACAAGTCCAAATTTTGATTATAAATAGTCATTGGAAAGATAAAAAAGATTTCCTACATCAGAGTAGTTTTTTTAAAATTTTTAGACATTAAATAATTTAAATTATTTTTGACATAATAATGATGCAGTGATGACATCATTATTTGACGATTTAAATAAAATGGAAAGATAATGTAAAATCTATGAACTACACATGTCAAAAACTTATTGGATGGGTGGATTTCGAACCCTTATCACCTTATCCACGAATTATATCAATGTGGGACCTTTTCAAACCGAAAAACATTTTCAAATAAAGTAATATTTCATACCTTCCAAAAGAGCCCCTCCCCTCCTCTTATAAAAGGACCCCACCTCTACCTAATTTCACACACTCCTCAAGCCTTTGGCTCGGCCAACCCCTGCCCATTTACTCTCTCCACATCCCTCTACTCATCCTAGAGGATCCCCTTTGGGCAGAATCCTTTCAAAGGAAGCCTTTAGACTCAAATCAAAAGGAGTTACACTTTTAAAGGTAATTCATTCTCTCATGTTCATTTGTTTTATTTTGTTTCTCCACCCTCCTAAACTCATTTTATTTACTTCTTTTGTAACAAGACCAGTATCTTAAATATATTAGGATGTTGTTATAAGATTTATTCGAGCTACACTCTCACACCACTACATCAAATGGTTAAAGAACATACAGTTTCCGTGGATGGCGAAATTCTGCCTCCCGAAACGATGATGGTTCAATACTCATTTAACACCTTCAAGGGTGGCCATTATGAGGTCACTATTTTTATATATGATATATAATATGTTAATGTTTTACTTATGTTTCTGTATTTTTCATTTGTTTCTTACCTTTATGGCTTCCATTATGGGTATACGCGATATCTTCATTTAAGGAAGTGCGGACTACCGCCCCCTCAAAGTGATTTGATTCGTTAAATAGCATATGTGGGACTTATAAAGGATGTATCTATGATATTATATATGATATTATACTGGAATTATAATATAACTTTATATCGTTATTATTCCATTTTATAAAATACGAAATAGAAATGAAAGTAGCGTTCATGCGTACGTACGGCTTACCGTCTCCATGAATGGTGCATTTCATTTCTTACCTCTAAATGATTATGTAATGTTATAAATGAATGCATTTACTGGATATATATGACATATGTTATATCTAAATCATGAATACAATACTGGATATAATAAACATTTGGCCACACGAACAACATGTAATTGTAAGAAGTCCACTTTTGACTTAAGAACCAAATATCGGCAAAACAATCATTATTAACTTAATGATTACATATTGTTTATAACATGGTAATAAGTGATATAAAACGAATAATGAACTTGAAAAAGGTTCTTAAGGAAGTAGAAATTAACTCAAGTTTATTATTCCGGAGATTAAAGAACGATCGAGTCAAGTCGGACCCGAGGTAAGGGATCTTACTCCTCTCTTTCATTTTAAGTACACTCTTTTATGTCATTCCTTTTAAAGCTCATCTTTTTGTCATTGGGATGATCTTTTATATTAATCCTACTGTAATTTTTATGTTCATGTGATGAGAGACCCTATTCTCTCTCATCAATCCATTTTGGAAGTTTTGATTGGCGTCATTAGGCTACCGAACTTTCGTAAGATATCTAACTTCTCTCTTTCTTTTTAAGTACTCTCCTTTATGTCACTTCTTTTAAGCTCCTATTTGTAATGTTGGGGGATGTTCTTTTATATTCCTCTTGCTTTAAATTATATTTTAATGTGATGAGATACCCTATTTGATCTCATCAATCCATATTCGGATGATTTATGTGGAGCTGTTAGGCTGCCGAGTTTTCGTGAGGGATTTTTCATCTCACTTTTATTCCCATGATATTTATGCTACATTTTCCAGAAATTCCATTGAGTGGTGTATGTACTTCCCATTATTCTAATTGTTGTGTAATATACTTTCGTTTATTATTATTTACATCAATGATATATTGTCCTTCTTTCATGGGGTGTATGTTTTGAAAGATACCCAAGTCGGTAAGGGAACCTTTCACCCTCCTTTTTTTTAAAAAGACTTTTTTTTTGTTGGGTCTTTTAATTTGCATATTTTTATGTTGGGATATGTTCTCATATATCCTTATTGGTGTAAATTTTATGTCCAAGTGATGAGATACACTTTTTATCTCTCATTAACTCATTTTGATGTGATGCCGTTAGGCTGTCAAGGGATCTTTTTAACCCAATTTCGATTTCTTTGGGTTCAACATGTAGTCATTGAATATGTCATCCATTGAATATGTGTGAATGACATTTTATTGTTTTACACTTAATATCCACTTATATTGGTTGTACATATATTTGTCACACATATTTTTTAGATTTATTTGTCCTTAATTTAAGGATACCTTCTCTATAAGGGATTTCATCACATTTGACATTTTTATTGAGGTTTCATTGTTGTTATGCACCAATTAACTCTTATATGGTGTATATACTGTCCTTTGGAGTATAATATCATGAATCCATTTATTCTCATGATATTATAAAGTTCTGACTAAATGTTATTTCTCAATTATTGTATTCAAGTGTCTCTAATTTTGGTAAAACCCCTTTAACCAAAATATCGTTTTAAATGTTTTAATTATTTGTTCTTATTCATATCCATGTTTACAAAATGGTTTTACGGATTTATTTATATGGAAATTAATGGTTTAAAATTTTAAGCTTCAAAGTGGTATGGGAAACTTTGATTCAAAAATCTCTTTATTAAATGTTTTAAATGGTTTTGGAAATTGTTTCTTTTTGAATGGATTCAACATTTCAATATACTAAAATGTTATATTGTGATTGAAATGTGGAAATGTTTTGTTTCCTTTATGCATGTTTTATGTGACACATTTATGTTATGGTTCTTGGGCATTGTTATGAAAACGGGTGGTTCCGTGATAAACTAAGGGCGGGTGAGCCCGTTATAGCTCTCCAATGAATTGGGTAACGCGAATGAGTGAAACATTAATATTTATCCGATGAGATTTAGGTAATATACTATGATGGGTATTCCAAACGTAACCAAGAGGGTTACTCCCCGCGTAAGAATGTTATGAATGCCTCATGTTACCATTATGTCTTATGTTTTCATTGATTTATTCATGGTTTGATGAGGTATGTTAAAGTGCCTATGTTTTATGGTTAAAGTATGATTTCATTCATATGTATATATGAACTCATGTTTCCTTTCCATATTTTTATAACCCTTACTGAGCTTTTTATGCTCATCCCAAGTTTTTGAAATGTTTTTCACAGGTTAAGGGAAAGGTACATGATGTGATGATAGTGTCAAGGATGTGTCAAGAAAGAATCTGTGTTATATTTTAAATATGTTTCCATTGATGGGAATAATGAATACTGTCTTTTATGTAACCACTTTGTTTAAACGTGGAATGTAATGCAAGTTTCATGATCTAATTCTCTAAAACTCAAAACCTGAAAAGATCCTCAATGTGTAATCTTGTAATAACTCAATATTAAGTATGGATTAAGGCTGGGGCCTTATATTATGTGTAGTTTGATTTAGGGTCTACACACTCTTTGTTTTCTGATAAGTTTTCTAGTAAATTGGAAATTATATCTTGTGATATGAATACTGAACTTGTGGTAAAAAACACGTAGAGGAAACATTGAGACCAAAAGAAAATGTAAGAACATTTATTCCCTTGTGTGCGGAAAGAATCTACCTAAAATCCATATTGTATTGCCTCTAGTAGAATTTGATGTTATTTTGGGCATGGATTGGATTTCTTTTTATCATGTTAAGATTGATTGCAGAGCTAAATAAGTTTCATTTTAGAAATATTTACAGTTTGTGTATATTAATGAACCCTTTCTTTTGATAAATATCAGGAAGGTGAGAAACTAGTAAAATATGAAAATGAATGTTACATTGCACATATTGTTGAAAATAAAGGATCTGTTCAGATTAATGATGTTCCAGTGGTAAATGAGTACCTTGATATTTTTCCTGATGACTTTCCTTGTATAATACATGATCAGGAAATTGAATTAACTATTGACTTAGTTCCTGATGCTAAGCCAATTTCAAAACCTCCTTATCGAATGGCTCAATTCAAACTTTTAGAGTTAAAGAAGAAATTGCAGGAGTTATAAGATAATGGATTCATTCGACATATCACATCACCAGGGGAGCTCTTGTATTTTTTTAAAAAATAAAAGATGTTTCAATGAGACTTTGATTATAGATCATTGAATAACATCACTGTTATGAACTAGTGTCCTTTGCCTTATATCGATGTTTTGTTTGGTCATCTCTTGGGATCTCAAAATTTTTTGATGATTATGTTGAGGTCGGGGTACCATGAGTTGAATGTAATGGAAGCATAAATTCCGATTACCATGTTTCATACTAGATATGGCCATTATGAATTTGTAGTTATGCATTTTGGTTTAACCAATGCACCTATGGTATTCATGGATCTTATGAATTTAATTTTCCGTGAGTTCTTGGATACGTTTGAGGTTGTGTTCATTGATGATATTTTGGTTTATTCGAAAAGTTAGTAGGAACATGAAATTCATTTATCAGTTGCCTTGAAAACCTAAAAAGAAAAAAAAACTATTTGGGAAATTCAGCAAGTGTGAGTTTTGGTTATAACAAATTTCATTCCTTGGTCACATTATTTCAAAAAATGGTATAACTGTTGATCCAAAAAAAATGTTATGAACAATGGCCTTGACCCAGAAATATAACAGAGATTTGTAGTTTTCATGGTTTGTAATGTTATTACATGTGGTCTGTAGAAATTTTTCATGGATATCCAGTCCAATGACTATGTTAACTCAAAAAGGTGTTATGTTCTTTTGTACAAAATAATGTGATGATTGTTTTTAGGAATGGAAAAGAACATTGGTGAATGCTCCAATTTTTTCACTAACATCCAGAAATGGTTAGTTAGTAATCTACAGTGATTCTTCGTTTAAAGGACATGGTTGTTTCATTATGAAGAATGATCATGTAATTGCTTATGCTTCATGTCAATTGAAACTCCATGAGTGAAATTTCCCTACCATGATTTGGAATTAGCTGCTGTTGGTTTTGATTTTTATATTTGGAGGCATCATTTTTACGGATTGAAGTGTGAAATATATACTGATCATAAAAGTTCAAAGTATATATCCACTAAAAAAGAATAGAACATCCGAAACAGGGTATGGTTGGAATTAATCAAGGATTATGATCGCAAGATCCATTACCATCCGAGAAAAGAAAATAAAGTGGTTGATGCATTGACTCGAAAAATTAATGCTTCATTAACTATGTTACCTTTGGAATAAGATCCATTGGTTTTTGATTAGATGAAATTTCACATAGAAGTTGTTGGTGGATGTAATTATTCTATTTTTTATAAGGTGACAGTGAGATCATCTTTATCAGACAGAATAAATCAAGCACATACGGAAGACAATGAGTTATAGAAAAAGGTAGAGTTGGTCCAGAAGAGTATGATGCTCTAATTTATCATTGATAATGATTTTTTGAGGTTTGTAATGATATTATGTGTTCCTTTTGATTCATAGTTGAAGAATGAGTTGTTATGTTGAGCTCATAGTTCTCCATTTTCAGTTCATCCGGGTAGAACTAATATGTACAGAGATATTTGGGAGTATTATCGGTGGGATTGAATGAGAAGTGATATTTCTGATTTTACCGTGTAGTGTTTGATCTGTCAGCTGGTTAATGTAGAGTGGAAGATACCAAAAGGAATGATTCAGCCTTTACTGGTTCCATAGTGGAAATGTGAAAATATATCCATGGACTTCATTGTGTGATTTTTGAAGACATATCGAGGTAATAATCCAATCTGGGGTATTGTTGATTGATTGACTAAATCTGCTCATTTCCATCCTATTCAAGTTAAGTTTTCTCTAGATCAACTTGGTCAGTTGTATGTTAAAGAGATATTCTGGTTTCATGGAGTTCCCCTCTTCATTGTTTCTAATCGTAATCCCAGGTTTAATTCTATCTTTTGGAAAGGCCTTTATAAGTCATTAGGTACTGAGTTAAATTTTAGTACAGCTTTGGTTCCACAACCAGATGGGCAGTCAAAATGAACAATTCTAACCTTGGAGGATATGTTACGTGCTTGTTCACTAGGTTACCATGGAGTTTGGGACCAATATCTATCTTTGGTTAAATTTTAATATAATAATAGTTTTCATTCTAGTGTATAGATTTCACCATTTGATGACTTATATGGAAAGCGTTGTCGACCTCAATCTTTTTTGGATAAAGTAGGTGAAAGGAAGTTGATGGGGCCAAAATTGGTAGAAGAGATGTCATAGAATGTTCAGTTGATTCATAATCACATGAGAACATCTAAAAGCTGATAGAAACGTTATGCAGATTACCAGAGGAAGGATATTTCTTTTGAGGTCAGTGATCATGTCTTTTTCAAAGATTCTCCATAGAAGAGTGTGACGTGTTTTGGTACGAAGGGAAAGTTGAGTCTAAGGTTCATTGGACCTTATGAAATTCTGGAGAAGTTGGATCAGTGGCATAAAATATGGTCTTACATCCATGTTTATCCCATGTACACAATGTTTTTCATGTTTTGATGTTGAGAAAGTATATTCCAGATCCATCCCTTGTTTTGAGCCCACAGGTAGTTCAGTTGGAAGAGAATATCTCTTATGAAGAAAAAACTATTCAGATTTATGACCATAGGGAGCAAGTGTTATGGAATAAGGTAATTCACTAGTTAAAGGTTTTGTGGAAAAAACCATTCAGTTGAAGAGACAACATGGAAATCTAAAAATGCTATGAGGGATAAATACCCCTACTTACATTGATAAGTAAAATTGCAAGGACACAGTTCCCAAAAGGGGGGAAGGATGTAACATCCCAGGTAAATAAAGAATAAGACATATTTCATATTTATTAATATTTTTTAATTAAATATTAATTTAAATTTAAATGGGTTTCTATGTTTGATAGCGTACCTGATACACAACAACTTGTTTCTTTAAAATCTTACGTTGCACACTAATAATATAATAGTATTATTTCAAATGGTAGATAACTCTTAGCCGTTTTATTGGTGAAAATGAATAAAAATAACTACAATATGATTATTAATGTTTGTTAAATGTATTTACATTTATCAAATAAAATTTAGAGGCTTAAAGGTGAATGAATCTAATTTTAATCATAATTTACATTAAAATGCCGATTTACCGCCATTAAAGGAGAACCCTCTTTAAATATACATTAGTTCATTTTAATACATTATAATTGACCAAATAAAATCCTTTTTTATAATGGTGACATCAATATTTACTTTGTGTAATATTTTGGAATTTTTTCGATAAAGTTCATTTTCAATGAATAATGAAAATATTGGAATTTAATTCAAAAAGGCATTTTAATATAATTTATTTATATAGTTAAATTGACTTTTTAATTGGTTTCAAAGTGTCATTAAAATAATTTTTTCCATTTAATCCCATTTTGGTCATTTGAATTAATTTCACTTTGAAATTGAACATATACAAGTATCAATCTTTTGATAGTTATTGCTTCTTAAAAACACGCTATTTGTTTTGATAACGGGAATTAATTTTATATTAATCAATGAAACTTATATGTTTTGAAATTTGAAAAATAGACATAATTTTTGAATTCAGAATATCAAATAAATTTTAGGCATAATTTTTGGTATTTTTCTAAAAAAACATCAAATTTTTTATGAATATTGAAACCACTTAGTAGTAGTTAAAAACTGAATTTTTAATTTAAATGAAATTGTACCACTTTTGTGAATTGAATTTTGAAAATCTGATATATATAGTTGTTATCGAAATTAAAATGTGGTTCAATAATATAAAATTATTTTTTGGTGAATAGTAATTTTTGACTTTGATTTATAGCAGTTAAATGTAAATAGGGTAATTCAAGGTTAAAAGAATATTATATTAATTAAAAATTATCTTAACACTTGTACTAACATTATTTTATGAGCAATGGCCAACCATGGTCATCTTTGTGTTTATTTTGGGACCCAATGGAGCCACATATGAAAGATAATGACACTTTGGATTAATTAATTTAATGTAAAGGAAAAAATTACATAAACAAACATATTTCATTAAATTAATTATTATATGATGTTATATAAATTATATTTTTGACTATAAATATTCATTGGAGATTTAATGAGATATCATACATCATGGTATATTTTTTATAATTTTTAGACATAACATAAATTAAATTATTAATGACACAATAATGATGTAGTATTGACCTAATTAATAAAAGATTTAATTAAATAAGATTATAAATATTAAAATAACATCCAAAACATGTCCAATTCAAATTGTATGATATTATTTCGACTATTAGTCATATTATCTTCGACAGTATTTATTTTTGGATTTTTAGAAACCGAATATCATTAAATAATAAAATAATATTATCACACTTTCCTAAATAGCCTCTCCTCCTCTTTATAAAAAGAGATACCATATAACCAATTCTTCATCCCTCTCAATATTTTTGGATCGACCAAACCCTTCTCAATTAAGCTCCCTACATACCTCTTATCATCCTAGAAGCCTTAAACTAGGCATAAGGCACATCAAGTGGTCCCTTGATTCAAACCAAAAGGAGTTACCCAAATTAAAGTTCACAGTTTCTCTTAAATTGTTATCTTTTATTTTACTTCTCCAACCCCTAAACTATTTTTATTACTTTCATTTCTAATAACACCAGTATCCTAAATATACTAGGATTTTATTATGAGAAATATTTTAACTACACATACACACACCTCCATCTAATGGAAGATGAACATAATGATTATGTGGAAGGAAAACTAACGCCTCACGAAACGATGATTGTTCAAATATCCTTAATCTTCCTTCATGGTGGAAATTATGATAGAACTGTAATTATATATGATATATATTATTTTCATGTTTTCTTTATGATCCTGTAATTTTAATTTATAGGATACCTTTATGGTTTCCATTATGGGTAAACACGATAATTTCATTTGATGAAGTGCAGACTACTGCCCTCTCAAAGTGACATGACTTGTTCATTCCATATGTGGTACATATGAAAGATTGATTTAATGATATTATATATGATTCAATACTGGAATTATAATACTACAATTTATAATTAACATTTACTTCCATTAAATATGAAATAGATATGGAATTAGCGTTCATGTGTATGTACGACTACCGTCTCTATGAATAGTGCAATTCATTTCCTACCTTTAAATGCTATGTACTATTATCAAGACATGAATATGATTTATATATATAATATATATGATATCCAAATCATTAATTGCTTTCTAGATATAATTAATTTTCGACCACATCAACAACATGTAATTATAAGAAGTCCATTTTTGACTCAAGTACCAAATATCGACAAAACGAACATTATTATCTTAAATGATTACACAATGTTTATAACTTGGTAATAAGTGATATAAAAGGAAAAATAAACTTTAAAAAGTTACTTAATCCAGTAGAAATTAACATTAGTTTATTATTTTGAGGATTAAAGAACAATCGAGTCATGTCGGACACGTCGTAAGGGACTTCGTCACAAATATTTTTTCATTGAGGCGTATTTTGTTTTAATACATGGCTTTCTTTTGTAAACTGTATAAACACCCTTGATTATTCAATGGGAATATTTTTCTACGAAGTGTTTTAATAAACGACAAAAATAAATGTTTCTTTTAACGTAAGCAGTGACAATGACCATTTCCGCCATTGTGAGTATTATTTGATCTTTGAATTCCTCAATAAGCTGTACTGTTTTTAGAAGAAAAGAAATACCATATTATCTTTTATGTATTTTTGTATTGAAAATGGTAATGATAATGGTTTTATTATGTAAATATTTTTAAGTGATATATTGTGATTGAAATGTGGAAATGATTTTTTACTTTGTATTTGTTACATGTCTTATTCTTTTATAATGGTACTTGGCCATTTGACGGGTGGTTACATAATAAACCAACTGACGGGTAGTGCTGTGAATACCAAGAGGAGTGGTTATGTTATAACCTCCAATGCATTGGTTATTGAAGTCGAACATATAGCTATTCTATTTAGTGATATGTGTGTAAGTAGACTATATGGTTATTCCATTTAGGTATGTTTACATCCCAAATTACCATTATATGTAATGTGTACATTATATGGGTTTTATTGTAATATTTTTATTACAAAAGAGTAAGTAATGATCTTTTATTCAATGAAGAGTATTTACATCTTCATAAATGTGAAAACTATTACATATGATAAATTATTCATGGTTTACTTGATGTTTTGAAAAACTAACCATTTTCCTTCTTTGTGTATCCCTTACTCAGATTTTTATGCTCATCCCAAGTTTTTGAAATGTTTTTCACAGGACATAATGTGGAATAGGGTCAAGGATGGGATCAAGGGAAAGTCATGTTGTCTTAGACATGGACCTAGACATGAATCATTTTTTTTCAAGAGTTATTGTTTTTTAATGGAAACTGTGGAAAAGTGTCTACTTTGTAATCTTTTGAGATGTAATTGTTATGATCTAATTCTCTAAAACTCTGAACCTGAAATGATCCTCAATGTGAATTATTCATTTAATTCAATATTATATAAGGCTTAAGGACATGTTCTTATACTAGTACCCAATTTTTGAAATTTTGTAAATTTTATCCTTAAAAATGGACATCGTTTTTGGATTCTATATATCAAAATTAGCTTACGGTGAATTTCTGGTATTTTTCTTAGAAAATTCACTTTTTGATGAATAGTGAAAAATACTAAATTTTTATTAAAAACATCTTTTTTAATCAAAGTAATTTATATTTCCAAATTATAATATTTAGTGGGTTTAAAGTATAATTATATTATATTTTTACCATTTAATACAATGTTTGTTATTGGAGGTAATTTTAAATTTAAACAAGAAATATGCAAGTGTCAATCTTTTTATTGTTATTACTTTTCAAAAACTCGCTTTCTATTTTGATAAAGGGAATTTATTTTAAATTAATTTCTGCCACTTTTGTGTTTTCAATATAGAAAAATGGATTCCATATTTATAATCAGGATTTCTAAATTTTGTAAATAGATAACTTTTATTTTTAGACATTTTAAATTATTATTTCAGTAAATATCTTATTTACCATGGTTAAAGTGTAAATCCGTTAAATAAGTGTAAAAAATAATATTATAATAATATTAAATTACCATGAAAGATGTACTAATCCTATTGGATGATATATGTACGACCGTGGGCATATTTGGGTCGATTTTCGGACCCCATTGAGCCACTTGTAAGTGATAATGAGACCACATATTAATTAAGTTAAAGTAAAAAAATGACATAAGCATATATCTTCTAGTAAAAAAAAATTTTACAAATAGTTATGCATGTTATCTATTCGACTATAAATATTAATTAGAAAGATAAAATGATTTACTACCTAATTATAAATTTTTTTTATATTTTTTAGACAATGACTAATTGGATTTATTTATGAGACAATGATGATGCAACATTTTCCTTATTAATGAAAGAATCAGATAAATGGTTTTGTAAATGTCAAAACAAATAAAATTTGAAAATTTAAATGTAATACACACATTTTATAAGTTATAATGACATGTGATGATTGATTAAATGAAATTATTTTTAATTACTAATGTTTTTATGACTTATGAAATAATAAATTATTAAATAGTGTCAAAATTGACAAAAAAGTGTTTTTAAAAGAAACATTACATTATTAATTGATATAATATTCACAAAAAACTAAGGATCATCCAAAGAAATTTTATGATGATATTTATATAAATATTGAACCACTTGGGGTTCTCTTGGTAGTTTATAGAATGTTTTTTACCCATATAATATAAAAATACAATGAGACATGGTAAATGTCAAACTAATTAACTATGAGTTAAATCTAAACGATAAAGTTAATATAATGATCCAAACCTATCTAAAAACTATTGTTTGAATTGATTTAGACTCATACCCACCTTATACTTGAAATTAATTAATGTGTATTTATTAAAAAATGAATATGAATTTATTATAAAATAATACTTTATGTATTTAAAAAGGTGCCCCTCACCCCTCTTATAAAATGACACTCCCCGTTCTCTCCAATTCACACATTCAATGCATTTTGTATCAGCCAAAACCTTCCCTAATATCCTCCCAACTGTCCTCCCTTAATCCTAGGGCCCTTACACTAGTCATAAAGGGAACCTGAGGATCCCTTTTGATCAAATCAAAATGAAGAACCCAATGAAGAGGTAAATATTTCATCACCTCTTTCAAGTTTGTTTCTTCTTTCACTTCCTATTTCATTGTTGTTTCCATTATAAAATAATAACTCCAATATATTCTATATATTTTGATGTTATTATAAATATGGTACAACCATATTCACTATTCTATCCATCCTTTGAATGGCATGTCACCATACGTGCGTACGTATGGCTTACCGTCTCCACGTCGTGGTGTAATTGTTATTCAATATATTTTTTGGATGGGTATAATACTGATGTGTAATTGATGTAAATAACAAATATAAGATGATAATTATTCTATATAAATGATATACCATACAATTATATATAATTTTAATATCTAAATAATGATATTGTCGCTTGTGTATACATACGGATTACCGTCTCCACGAACACGATGAGATTCATTCTTCATCGTATCCATTCAAGAATAATTTTATATTCATAGTTAAAAATAATTATTAAATACATGATTTGATTCTAGATATTAATATGAAAAAAAACCATCCATAACAAATATGACTCACATAATAAAGAATATAATGGAAAACAAATCCATTAATACCCGAAACGACGATAATACTAAGATATTATTAAAAAAGAAATGTTAAAAGTGAATTATGATATCATATTAATGTATATGATTATTTTATAATTTAATAACAATTATTTCACCATTATAAAGGATGTTAACCTAACACCGATCAAGGAAAATTACAAGGTAAGGGTTTATTTCTCAATATCTTCATTATCCAAGGTTGTTTATTCGTAATTATCAACTGAGATATCTTTATCATCCACATCGATGTTTCTTAATAATATATTTTAAAGAAATTTTTATATTTAATAGAAACATTTTTAAAGTAATTTATACCCTTTTTTGACTTTTTAGATTTGTTTATAAACGAATATTTCCATTTTTTTCCAAATAAGGTCCTTTTTAACCTTTTTGACAAAATTTAAGTAAGAATTATTTAACTTATATGACTAGTGCGACTATATTACATCGTTATAACATCGTCAAAGCATCACTTACAAGTTTATAATAATATTTTCAAAATAATTTTCATATATATATGTGACTCTAAAATTATTTCAAAATATAAAGAGATATTTCTCTAAAAAAGGGTTGTATTTCATCTATGTCAACATCCTTTGATGGATTTTATGTTTATTTGATGTTGATTTATTAGGATTCAAAAATTCTATATTGTATTTATGGTATTTTGATATGTTAGATAGTGGATGTGATATTTTTATAACATTCATAGTTTATGGTAAAAGTATTGAAATTTCATATTCTAGTTTTAATATGAATGTTTATGTTATATTTCATCCTTTTCATATGAGGAATGTATTGGACATAGTATGTGATGGGTGGAGCTCGCTATAGCTCCTCGATGCATCAGTAGGTCTCATGAGACAACTAGACGTGGAATTGGTCAAGTCCTTTCCCAATTTGATATATGGTTTTGGCCGAGTCCTTAATTATTTTTATACGTCTTTATAGAGGCCTAGAAAAAATGTTTCAGATGTCTGACATTATAAATTCACTCATTATGGAAATGATGTTTATGGTTCATGTGGCCATTCAACTAGTAGAATACCCATGATAATATTTTATTATGGTATTATTTACTCATCTCATATTCGTTCCATAAAAGTATTCATGTTTATTATTGGTAAATGCATGAGGTTTCGATTATTCATCATGCTTTATATTTATGTTATGCTCCACTGAATTGATTACACTTATTGGGTGTTTGAGCTCACCCCTTTAGTATATTTAATTTACACAAGTTATTAGGAAATATTTATAATAGACTTTCATGAATTATATAGGAGGCTAGGATGTTTCCAACGGAATAAATTCGTGTCATATTTTTTTCAAGTTATAAAGTGGAACTTATGTATGAATCATGGTTCCAATAATACTAAAATGATCAGTCATTCGAGACATGATTTCCTTGTGATCATTCCAATGTTATGTAATAATTCCCTGACTCTGGTTAATGAGGGTCATGGAATTATAGTTTGTATCAGAGGATGTTTAGTATAATTCTTGAAAATTAGATTTAGATAATCTCTGATCAGAGCACATAGCCATAAGATAGACATTGATGATTAGTATAGAATAAATTCCATGAATTTTGGTATTGTTGATATTTTGTGAGTTTTCCAAGAAATACATACTTGTTAGATAAGAGCAGGTAGAGGAGGATCTGTCCTAGATGTATCTAGAGGTAAAACCCGAAAACACTGCTTTCAGTTAGACTCAAACGGGAACTGGTGCATGACAACGGGCCTTTCTACACTAATGTTTACAAAAATATCAGGGAATATGCTTAGGATAATTAACATTTTATTGAAAAACCATTTAAGAAGGGATTATCAGTATATAAATCCTCCAAGAAAACATTTTTATGATTATGGATTATATCCGTAAACTGTTCTATTTATGTTAAGTGTTTTACATGTTTTGAATTATGTTTTTTGATATATAAACTAATCTATTTTATGAATTTTTTTTGAAATGGATCCCAGTGGAAGGAATGGAAATCATATCAACACACACACTCCATGTAGGTATTTCCCTCACACTCAAGATAATTATAGTGGATTTGGTGATGTAACTGGTGCTGATTAGCTTCTCAATATACTAGGACAACTAACTCAGGTTATTAATAATAACCTTACCCGTATGGAGCACCCAGATTCGCAGCATTGAGGAAAAATGTTAGATAACTTCATGAGGTAACAACCACTAACATTCAATGGGAATAAAAATCCACTTGGTAGCTTAGAAATGGATAAGTACCCAAGAGAAAATATTTCAGTCTATGGGGAGTTTTGAAAGGGAAAAAGATGTCATGACAGTTTATCCCCTCACTGGAGATTCTGATCATTGGTGGTCATTGATTAAAAACACAAAGGAGGATGAATAATTATCAGGTAAGGAATGGAGGGAGTTTAAAGGGGTTTTATAAAAAAATACTTTCCTCATGACCATCGAGCGGATATGGAAATAAAATTTATCTGTTTTAGGCAAAATGAGGATGAGAATGATGTAATGTATGAGGCTAACTTTACATGCTTATAAAGTCATGCTACTAATTATGTACGTAATCCCAGAAATAATATTGATCATTTCTTTAATGGGTTAAAACCATTTATCTATCGAGATTTAGTATCTCAATCATTCTTGTTGTACAAAGATATTTTATCATGTGCTATCAAGGCAAAAAATGAATTCCCTATGTATTTAGACTTTAAAACAAAGAAAGAGAAGAATAGATATACTGAACAATCATTGAATGGAAATAAGAAAACCGGGAAAAAGTGAATATTTGAATTTCCACCATGTGATAATTGTGGAAGGAAGCTCCCTGGTCCCTATCTACAAGGAAAAAGAGTATGCTACAAATGTGGATGAAAAGTCAATATTTCCAGTGATTGTAAGGGAAAGAAAGATGCTACCAATGTTCAATGCTACAATTGTAGGGAGATTGGAAACTATGCAAATCAATGTCCTAATCGTTAGGGAAACATACCTAAAAAAGACAGGGGATCAAGTCCAAGAATATGAAATCACTACTATTGACGTTGAACCTATGAATGACATGGTGGAATGTAATTTTATGGTTTCCTCATGTTTATCCAATGATTTATTAGATTCTGGATCATCAAATTGTTTCATATCTTCCATGTTTTCCAATAAAATTAGATATTTCCAATTTGATTTAACAAGAGAGTTTTCATTCAAAACTCTTAAGGGATGTATCATTGCTACAATGTTCTGTGAATCATTTCCCATTAGGAAATATAAATGTTCTTTATATACTGATCTCATTGTCATACCCATGATTGAATTTGATATAATCCTCGGTATGGATTGGCATTTGGACCATGATGCATGTATTAATTGTAAGAATTATGAGGTTACTATTTTTCATGACGATGATAAGGAACACCTTATATTTAGAGTAGAATCGTCACCACCTAGTTCTTATATAGATCTACCCCTAGTAGCTCAACTAAATTAAATTATTGGGAAGGAATATAATGAAATAACTGAGGGTGAGGAAAAGATTGTTAAAATAGAGGTTATACCTATTGTGCAAGAGTGTGTTGATGTATATCCAGAGGACTCACCTAGACATCCTCCAGAATTAGAAATTGAGTTTTCCATTGATTTAATTCATGGATCAAGGCCCATATCGAAGATCCCTTATAGAATTTCCATTGTAGAATTAGTGGAACTAAAGAAACAACTAGAAGAATTGAGTAACAAGGGATTTAAAGATGTGAAAGATGAGAGAATGAGTGACTTTGTGTATGATGATAGAATTTTATAATTTGGGAAGAGGCTTTGTGTTACCAATATACCTGATATAAAAACTGAATTGTGGGATGATGATCATAGTTCCAATTTCTCTATACTCCTTTAGAGAACCAAAATGTATATATATTTGAAGGAACATTTTATGTGGGTCAACTTGAAGAGAGAGATTTCTAATTTTGTGTCAAGATGTATGGTTTTTCAACAAGTAAAAGCTAGAAGGAAACAGCCTGGAGGAGTCATGAATCCACTTCCCATACCTAAGTGTAAATGGGATAATATTACGATAGTCTTTTTCATGGGACTGCCAAAGACTCTTAGAAGGAACGATGCAGTATGGGTCATTATTGATCGTCTTACCATGTTTGTACATTTTCTTGCTATAAGAGAAGATCTACCACATGAAATTCTAGAAATACTATATATTAATGAAGTGGTGAGACTTCATGGGGTACCCCTAGCAATTGTTTCTGATCGTAATCCACATTTTTCTTCAATATTCCAGAAAAGTCTTACGAAATCCCTAGATACTGAACGTTGTTTGAGCACTACCGACCACCCTCAAACTGATGGACAATCAGAACAGACTATTCAAACCATAGAAGACATGTTGATATTTTTCCCTAATGACATTCATGGTATTTGGGATCAATATTTATCTCTGGTAGAATTTTTATATAACAATATATTCCATTCAAGTATTCATATGTCACCATATGAAGCGTTATACAGAAAGAGATGTCACACACCTACCCGTTGGGATAATGTTGGTGAAAGAAACCTCGAAGGCCCAGAACCTGTGGAGGAAACGATGAAAAAGGTGAAGGTAATCCAAACCCACATCAAAGAAACTCAATGTAGAGAGAAGAGCTATGTCGATAAAAAATGGAAGTATTTCAAATTCCATGTCGGAGATCATGTGTTCTTGAAGGTATGACCATGTAAGGGTGTTATATGTTTCAATTAGAAGAGAAAATTGAGTCCCAGGTACATCGGAAATTTTGGAATTCTATAAAAATTTGGGGCTGTATCTTAGCGTCTGGCAATGCCACCATGTCTTTCAAAAGTTCATGATGTGTTCCACATATTACTATTGATAAAATACAAGCCTAACCCAACACATGTACTCACATATGAGGAATTATAGCTGGAACCTGATTTCTCTTATTGCAAAGAGCCTTCTATGGTTCTTGATACAAGAGAACAAGTGTTGATAAACCAAAAGGCTCATTTGGTAAAAGTTCTATGGAGAAACCATAAGATGGAAGTGGCAACATGAGATCTCGAGGAACTTATAATGAAGAACCACCCGAGTCTTTTTAAATAGTAATACTCTAGAAATTTCGAGGAAAAAATTATTTGAAAGAGGTGATAATGTGACACCTCATGATTCCACGGTACTCTTCTCTTTGAATAATACATTGAATAATGCAGTAGCATGTGTCATACGCAACTTCAAGTTCTAACACACCATAACCAATCAAACTAGCTGTTATGAATAGTAATAACAAATTTTTTAAATTTTATAAATTTTATTATTCAATATGGACCTCATTTTCTAATTCAGAGTATCGAAATGTGCTTAGGGTGATTTTTTGGTATTTTTTTGAAAACATTCATGTTTTGATGAATAGTGAGAAATACTAAATTTTAATTAAAAACATCTTTTTTAATAAAAGTAATTTATTGTGATAAATTATAATGTTGTGTGGTTTTAAAGTATAAATAAATAATATTTTTACCACATAATACAATGTTTTATATTGGATGTTATTTCACATTTAAATGGGACATAAGAAACTGTCAATCTTTTGATAGTTATTACTTCTTAAAAACACATTTTTTGTTTTGACAACTAAACATTATTATAAATTAATTTCTGCCACATATGTGTATTGAAAATAGAAAAATGGATTACATATATTGAATCATGAGGTCTAAATTGTGTAAATATATAACTTTAATTTTTATCCATTTTTAATAATTACTTCGGTAAATATTTTATTTACAATGGTTAAAAGTTAACTCTTGTAAATAAGGGTAAATATTAATATTATAATAATATTAAATTACCCTAACACGTGTCCTAACCCTATTAGATGATACATGTACATCCATGGTCATCTTTGGGTCGATTTTGGGACCCCATGGAGCCACTTGTAAGTGATAATGACACTTTATATTAATTAAGTTAAAGTAAATACAGAAATGATATAAGCCTATATATTCTAGTAAAACAATTTTTACAAAGTGTTATAGATTTTATATCTTCAACTATATATATTCATTAGAAACATAAAATTATTTCCTATATACTGATATTATAGTTATAATTTTTAGACAGTGAATAATTAAATTTATTTATGACACAATGGTGATGCAGTTTTTTTATTAATGAAAGAATCAAATAAATGGATTTATAAATTTTAAAATAAATATAATTTGAACATTTTCATGCAATAGATGAATTTTATAGGTTTATATGACATTCTATTATTGAATTAAATTAATTTATTTTTAATTAATAAAGGTGTTATGACTTTAGAAAAATTCCATTATTAAATAGTGTGAAAATTCACATAAAAGAGTTTCTTAAACAATAATTATATTATTAATTGATATAATATTTATAAAAACCTAAGGATTGCACAATGGACTTATATAATGATATATATATTATTAATGAGCCATTTGGGGTTCTCGTGGAAGTTTATTGTATGTTGTTTAACCAAATAATTAAAATATACAAAGAGACATGATAAATGTCAAACTAATTAACTATGAGTTAAATAAAAAAGATATGGTTAATAAAGTGATTCAAACTTATCTAAAACATATTGGTTGAAAGGATTTAGACTCAGAACCACATTATCCTCCATATAAATTAATTTTAGGAATTATAAAATGAATATTAATTTATTATAAAATAATACTTTATGTTTTTCCTAAGGTTCCCCTCACCCCTCTTATAAAAGGGAACTCACCCTTCTCTCCAATTCACACCTTAAATGCCTTTTGGATTGGCCATCCCCTGCCCTAATAACCTCCCATCTATACTCCCTTAATCCTAGAGACCGTACATTAGTCAAAAAAGCCACCTAAGGATCCCTTTTTATAAAATCCAGAGGAAGAACCCGAAGAAGAGAAATATTTCATCAACTCTTTCAAGTTCCTTTCTTCATTCACTTCCTATTTATTTGTTGTTTCCATTGTAAAATAATAACTCCATTGTATTAAATATACTTTTATGTTATTATAAATATGTAAGTACCATATTCCTTATTTTATCCATCCTTTTAATGACATGTCACCATATGTGCGTATGTACGGCTTATCGTCTCCACGTGGTGGTGTAATTGTTATTCAATACATTATTCTAATGGGTATAATAATGATGTGTAATTGATGTAAATAATAAATTTAACATGATAATGACTCATTATATATTATATACCATCCAATTATATATTATTTTAATATCAAAATAATGATATTGTCGCTTGTGCGTTCGTACAGATTACCGTCTCCACGAATGCGATGGGATTCATTCTCCATCGTATCCATTCAGGATGAATTTTCATTTGATGATTGAATTTAATTTTTAAAGGATTAATATAATTATATATATGAATAATATACATCCCATACAAAACATATATGACTCACATAACAAATAATATAATGGAAAATGAATCTGTTAACTCCCAAAATGATGATAATACTATGATATTGTTTACAAAGCAATGTTAAAAGATCATATATGATATGATATTATTTTATATGACTTTTTTATAATTTAATAAAAATTATTTCACAATTATATAGGAGTTTAACCTACCCTTGACCAAGGAAAAGTACAAGGTTAGTGTTTATTTCACAATCTCTTCATTATCAGAGGTTGTTTATATGTAATAATCTAGTGGGACCTCTTTATCATCCACATCCATGTTTCCTAAAAATATATTTTAAAACATTTTTACTATTTAATTGAAATTGAGTTAAAGTCATTTATACCCTTGTTTGACTTTTTATAAGAGTTTATAATGGAATTTTTATGTCGTTTTCCAAACAAGGTAATTTTTAACCTTTTCGAAAAAATTAAGGTATGAATGATTTTTTCTTATATAGCGGGTGTTGCTATATTACATCATTATAACATCATCGAAGCTTCCCTTACATGCTTATATGAATATTTTCAAGATAGATTTTTTCTTTATAATTGTTTGGCACTTAAATGATTTCAAAATGAAAAAGATTTATTCACTAAAAAAGGTTTTTTTTCATCTCTGTCATCATCCTTTGATAAATTTTATGTTTATTTGAAGTTGATTTATTATGACACAAAAATTCAATATTGTATTCAAGTATTTGTGATGTGTTTTACTGTGGATGTTCTATTTTTATACAAATCATGGTTTGTGGTTAATGTATTGAAATTTTGTAGGCTATTTTTAATACGAATGTTTATGTTATATTTCATCCCTTTCATATGAGAAATGTATTAGACTTAGTATGTAAAGGGAGGAGCTCGCTATAGAACCTTGATGCATCAGTAGGTCTAATGAGACAACTAGATGTGGAATTGGATGAGGACTTTCCCAATTTGATATATGGTTTTGTCCAGGGCCTTAATTATTTTTAGAAGACTTGGTCGAGGCCTTGACCAAATGTTTAAGAATGTCTGGCATTATACATTCCCTCATTATGGAAATTATATTGATAGTTCATGTGGACATTCGACTAGTAGAATACCCCTGATTATGTTTTATCAAGGAATTATTTACTCTGCTCATATTCCTTCCATAAAATTATTAATGTTTATTATTGGTAAAGGCATGAGGTTTCAATTATTAATCATGCTTAATATTTATGTTATCATCTGCTGTATTGCTTGCCCATTCTGAGCATTTTAGCTCACCGCTTTCATATGTTTCATTTTCCCAGGTTATGAAAAAGTTTGTTATGAGTGACTTGATGGAATTATCTAGGAGGCTTGGATGTTTTCAATGGAATTAATTTCTGTTGTATTTCTTTTCGAGTTGTAAAGATGAACTTAGTATAAATATTGTTCCCAATAAAACTAAACAGATCTGTCTTTCGAGACATGATTTCCTTGTGATCATGCCAATGTTTTTTAATAAGGCACCGACTCTCGGTAACTAGGGTCGGGGCATAACACAGAATTTATGAAAAATAAAGTACAATAAATTTACTGGAATAATTTAATGAAATTGGAATAATTAATTATCATATATCATTTCACATTCTTTTATACGAAACAAATGAAACACAATATGAGATATGTTAATTAATCACATTCTTGGGTGATAGGGTATCAATTTCGATTACCATATTCAATTATGGTCATCAAACCATTTTTATGGTAGAGCATATTATTATGTATGTATTTTATCTTATGTTATTTCTAGAATCCTTTTTCACACATGATTTAATATATTAATACAATACAGTTAAATTATGCACTAAATTGCCTAACTAATCCAAGAATTAATCATTAATGTTTTAAATAATGAATCACCTTCACTCCGAATTAGATAATGATTTTTATAACCATTTAATAATATGAATGTTCACTAATTTAATGTTACTTAAATTCTAGAAAACATTTCTCATCATACAGGATTATATAAACATGAATATAAGTGAATCGATTATTAAAACCAATGAAGAAAATGGTCTAAAACAATTATATTGAACCTCATAACCAATCAAAAAGATAAATAAATAACTAAAAATGGTTATAATAAGGAAATTGCATGTAAAATATATTATTTAAATATTAAGTAATAAACCAAATTTTATTAGTCAGGTCATTAATATCAAGTAGAGAACATCACTAGAAATATAATCTTGGATTCTACCCCAACCTCCATTATTTAATCGAATTATTTTTATTCACTTTTTAACCAAATGAAATCTGATATTTTGTTTATGTACATAATAAATTTTTCTTTTCATATTTCCAATATCATGAATCAAGATTCATTATCCATTCTATTTCAAATATAAATGTTCTTTTGTGTGATTATGTCCTCAATTCATCCTGATTAGCAAACCCGTTTTAAGGGACCCTCTATAACACCCCAGGTAAAACAAGAATATGAAATTTTCATATTTATCCATATTTTTAATAAAATATTAATATTACGTTAAAGGGAATGCTATGCTCGAGGGCGTACCCAATACGCAACAACGAGTTTTTTAGAAATCTTACGTTACACTCAAATAATAAAATAATACTATTTTAAAAGGTATTTAACGCCTAGCCGTTATAATGGCAGGAATGAACGAAACTAACTAAAAAATGATTATATATGTTTGTCAAATATTTTTACTTTTATCCAATAAATGTTAGAGGTTTAAAATGAAAATGAATCCAATTTTAAGCATAAATCTTCTAATATTATTTAAAAGGTCGATTAACAACCTTTTGATGGAGAACCCTTTTTAAATATGCTTTTGACAATTTTATTTGTTTTGTTTGAAAAAATAAAATCATTCTTTAGAATCTGGACATCAAAATTTACTTTGGGTAAAATTTTCTTATTTTTCCGATAAAGGTCATTTTTATTGAAAATGTTTCATTTTAATTCAAAACCTATTTTTAATCTGATTTATTTATATGGATAGATTATATTTTTAATTTAGATTAAAGTGTATTTAGAATTTATTTTTTCCATTTAATCTAATTGTGGTCATTGAATTATTTTCACTTTGAAATTGGACTTAAACTAGTGTTAATCTTTTAATATATATTATTTCTTAAAAACACGCTATTTGTTTTGACATCCGGAATTAATTATTAAATTAATTAATTCAAAATATATGGTTTGAATTTTGTAAAATAGACATCATTTATGAATTCAGAATATCAAATATAGCTTCGGGTGAATTTTTGGTATTTTTCTGAAAAACATC
Organism: Viscum album; assembly: GCA_963277665.1. Lineage (NCBI taxonomy): Eukaryota > Viridiplantae > Streptophyta > Magnoliopsida > Santalales > Viscaceae > Viscum > Viscum album. The sequence goes on along the minus strand of OY728147.1, from coordinate 1,427,471,473 downwards.
AATTTTTGATGAATAGTGAAACCACTAAGTGGTAGTTTAAAAACTGATTTTTCATTTAAAAGAAACTTTACCACTTCTGTGATTTGAATTTCAAAAATATAAAATTCATGGTTGTCATTATGATGTAAAATGAGGTTCAATGTTATTAAAATAATATTTTGGTGAATAGTAACTTTTATGTTTTTAACCGCGATTAGAGGTAATTAGTGAAATTTAAGGTAAAAATAATGTTTTAATAATATGAAATGACCTAGAAACATGTCCTACCCACCTTAGATGTGTCATGGCCGACCAAGACCATCCATGGGTCAACTTGGGTACCCCATAGAGCCACTTAGGATAGAAAATGACATAAATAACTTTTTATTTATAGTTAAAATAAAAATGTCACAAGCATGTGTTGTTTTACTAAAACAATTTTTAAATGGTGTTATACAAGTCATATTTTTGTCTATAAATATTAATTAAAAAGATAAAAAGATTTAATACAACATTATATTTGTTTTATAATTTTTAGACATTAAATATATTAAATTATTTATGACATCATGATGATGCAGCGATTACCTCATTAATAAATGATTTTTATAAAATGAAATGATAATGTTAAAACTATAAATTATACTTGTCAAAGACATATTGTATGAGTATATTTCGAACCCTTACCACCTTATCCTCTAAATAAATCAATGTAATACCTTTAAAATCCGAAACCCATTTGTAAATAAAGTAACATTTTGTAACTTTCCACAAGTTCCCCTCCTGTCCTCTTATAAAAGGCCCCCACCTCTACCACCTTACCCACACATCTCAAGCCTTTTACTCGGCCAAATCCTGATCATATTGTCTCTACACATCCCTATATTAATCTTATAAGACTCACATTGGTCAAAAGTCTTTCCGAGGATGCCTTTGAGCACAAATCATTGAGAGATACCCGATTTTAATGTAATGTCTTCACTAGTGTTCTTTTGTTTTATATTGCTTCTCCAAACCCCTAAACTCTTTTTATTGTATTAATTTGTAACAACACCAGTATATCCAATATAATAGGATGTTTTTATAATAAGGAATTGAGATACACTTACACTCACCTTCATCTAATCGTTAATGAGCATATTGTTTCCGTGGATTGCGAATTTCTGCCTCACGAAACGATGATTGTTCAATATTCTTCTAACACCTTCAACGGTGTCCATTAAGATGACACTATATTTATATATGATATATAATATTTTTATGTTTTAGTCAAGCTTCATTATTTTTCATTTATGTCATACCATTATGGTTTCTGTTATGGGTAAATGTGATATCTTCATTTTAGGAAGTGCGGACTACCACCCCCTCAAAGTGATTTGATTCGTTAACACCATATGTGGTACGTATAAAGGATTAATTTAATGATATTATATATGATACCATACTGTAATTATAATACTATTATGTATCATTATGTTTTAATTCCATTAAATAATAAATTGAAATGGAAGTAGAGTTCATGCGTACGTACGGCCTGCCGTCTCCATGAACGGTGCATTTCATTTCTTACCTCTAAATGTTATGTATCATTATAAATTCATTAATATTTATGATATATAAATAATGAATATAATTATGGATATAATATAAATTTTACCACATGGACAACTTGTAATTATAAAGAGTTTATATTTTGACTCAAGTAGCAATGATCTACCAAACGACCATTATTAAGGTAAATAATTACATAGTGTTCATGGAATTGTAGTAAGTGATATAAAAGGAATAATGTACTTGAAAGAGGTTTTTAAGAAAGTATAAATTAACTCAATTTTATTATTCAGGAGGTTAAAAGGACGATTGAGTCAAGTCAGACCCGAGGTAAGGGATCCTACCCCTCTCTTTCTTTTTAAGTACACTCATTTATGTCATTCATGTTATGCTCGTATTTCTTATGATTGGTATGTTTTTTATATTACAAAAACTGTATTTTTTATGTTCATATGATGACAGACCCTAATTTCTCTCATCAATCCATTTTGGATGTTTTGAGTGGCACCGTTAGGCTGCCGAATTTTCGTAAGAGATCTAACCTCTCTCTTTCTTTTTAAGTACTCTCCTTTATTTCACTTCTCTTACGATCCTCTTTTTTATGATGGGGGATGTTATCTTATATTCCTCATGCTGTAAATTTTATTGTAATATTATGATAGACCCTATTTGATCTCATCAATCCATTTTTGGACGTTTTATGTGGTGTCGTTAGGCTGCCGAGTTTTCTTAAGGGATTTTTCATCTCACTTTTAGTCCCGTGAGATTTATGCTACATTTGAAACCATTTAATTTGAGTAGTGTATTTACATAACATTATTATACTCCTTGTGTAATATAATTTCATTTATTGGTATTTACATATTCATTGTATAACCCTTCTTCAATGGGGTGTACGTTTCGAATGGTACCCAAGTCGGTAAGGGAACCTTTCACCCTCCTTTTTTTAAAAGTCTTATTTTGCTATGTCTTTTAATTCACATACTATTATGTTGGGATATGTTCTTATATATCCTTATTGATGTAAACTTTATGTCCAAGTGATGAGATACCCTTTTAATCTCTCATCAACTTTTTTGCTGAATTTTGAAATGACGTCGTTAGGCTGTCGAATTTTTGCAAGGGATCTTCTTAACCCAATTTTGATTCTTTGGGATAAACTTGTACTCCTTGAATATGTCATTCTATTAATATGTGTGAATAACCTCTGATTGTTTTACACAAAATATCCACTTATATTTAGTGTATTCGTTTGTCACACATAATTATGTAATTGATTTATCTTTAATCCAAGGATACGTCTTTGTATGGGACATCGTCTCAATCTCTTTTCATTGAGGCATATTATATTTTATACACAAAATTCATTTATACGGTGTATAAAACCCTTTGAATTATACTTTTATCCAAAAGGAATATTTTTAAACGAAGCATTTTACTGGACGAAAAAAGGGAATGTTTTTGTGGTACGTATGCAGCGACAACGACTTCTCCGCCACCTTGACCATTATTTGAGATTCTGCTTCCTCTACATTACATACATTTTATTAAAGGAAAAATAAATACAATTTTTTACTTTTATTTTATTTCGGTATTGAAAATGGATTAAATAATGTTTTTATGTCAATGTGTTGTATTGATATCATGTGATTGAAAAGTTGAAATGTTATGTTTCCTTTATGCATGTTTTATGTGATACAATTATGTTAGGGATCTTGGGAATTATTATGAAGATGGGTGGTTCTATGATAAACTAAGGGCAGGTGAGCCCGATATAGCTCTCCAATGCATTGGGTAACGTAAAGGAGTTAAACATTAAGTTTTCTCCGAAGAGATTTAGGGAATATGCTGCGATGGGTATTCCAAATGTACCATGAGGGTAACTTCCTACGTAAGAATGTAATGACTGCCTCATGTTACCTTTATGTCTTATGATTTCTATGATTTATTCATGATTTTAGGTGGTATGTTAAAGTGCTTACATTTTATGGGTAAAGTATAATTTTATACTAATGTATATATGTACTCATGTTTCCATTACATACTTTTTATAACCCTTACTGAGATTTTTATGCTCAACCAATGTTTTTGAAATGTTTTTCACAGGTCAAGGGAATGGTACTTGATATAATGATAGTTTCAAGAAAGTTTCAAGAAAGAATCCATGTTTTATTTTAAATATGTTTCTGTTGATGGGAAAAATGAATACTATATTTTATGTAACCACTTTGATTAAATGTGGAATGTAATACAAGTTTTATGATCTAATTCTCTATAACTCTAAACCAGAAAAGATCCTCAATGTGTAATTTTGTAATAACCATTGATTAAGTAAGGTTTATGGCTGGGGCCTTATAGTTTGTATCATAGGACGGTTTAGATAACATTAGAGGTTAGAGTGTTGTTTAAGAAAAAGTGAAAAGTTGTGTATTACCATAATGGTTAGTATATTAGATGGATTCATCGTTTTTAAAGATAGAATGAGTTTGAGATAACTTGGATAAGTATATCTTGGTGTTTATATTCCTCTTTTTTATTTGATGATTTTACTGATATACTCACACTGACATTTTTGGTTTTAGTAAATGGCTGGATCTAGTAGGCAACAAAGTAACAGTGGATTTGATGAAAACTGTGACGGTTTTATGAAAAAACAACTGAATGATATAAGATCTGCAATGAGAACTCTTGTGGTTATCCTCAACCATCTATCTGGAGTCATGATTGACCACCTGATCCTTAGTGGTTTTTATAAGGCATCATATATGCGAGAAACAAATCCCTACCGAATTTTAGGTAATAATCATAAAGGTAAGTGTGTTCAGAAACCTATCTATCAAATATGTGGAATGAAACACATAGGAAAATGTTTCAAAGGGACAGAAAGATGTTATATGTGTGGAAATGAAGGTCATAAAGTGATAACCTTCCACGAATAAAGGAATCATCTAGTTGACTCAAGGAAAGGGAAAGAAGTTCTATCTGAAGGATCAATTGAATGTTTTAAATGTGGTGTGCGTGGTCATTATGAAAACACATGTCCTATGATGAAGTTTTAGGAATGGGGTCACCAAGATCGTACAAATATTCATTTACCAATACCTAATGCCATTCCGAATAAGTATGAAGAAATTGACAATGAAGAATGAAAGGTATGGATTATTTCTTAACATATGTATTCCTATTATTGGAATCATAGGATATGATTCATGATTTTTTTTGTTGGAAAACAGTATTTCAGAATAAGTTGAAAAGGAATGGATAATGGATCATGGAGAATGTTGAATGAGTAAGAAGTCATCATATAAGGGATTCAAGAGTTATGGTAGATTTTTGGATGGTGAAATTCGTAGATGTATTAAGTTTCTTTTGATGATGGGGTTACATTAGAAGGCTTTTTATAGTAACCCTAATGTTTGATATACAAAAATCTTATTTAAGGATTAATTATCCTTTCTTTTGTGGATATAGTTATAATGAACCATTTCGGCTTATATGATCCTTGAATTTGAGGCAATTATTGGTTAATACATTTTGGGTTTCAATCTTAGTTTGTTTTACTTTGGAGAATTTTATGGTTAGATGTTTATTGAATGGTCTTTGTTGAACTTAGGTTTTTGTTTGACAATTTTGGAGATTAAGAATATATTTTTTATATATTAAGGATCATCCTTTTTTGGGTATTATCTGATCTCATAGTAGCCTTTTTGGTTTAGTTTTGGTTAAGGTCTAAATACATGGGAAGTATATGGTTCTCTTTTTGTATTAGTTGATTCTCTAGAAGTTGATTATAACTCTCTTAATGTGAACAATTCATCATAAATACTCGTCTTTTGGAGAAAATATTAGTTCGTGTAAGAAATATAGTAAATGTTGAAAGTCAACATGACAATTAAGTATGCTTATTTATGTTTTAGATAACCTCATAAATAAATTCTTCAATGAAAATTAAATTAAAACAAAAATGTTGTGTGTTAATTTTTCCAACTAGGGAATCAAATACTGTTTAACACATCACAAGTTTGTGATTTTCTTGTTGTTAACTTTCTCCCAGACATTTTTACTCTCACTCTCCATCAGAACATGACCCATTGTTTTTTCCTCCATATCCATATTTTCATACATGTAATCCTAGTATGGGTTAACTCGGTTGACATTTGTACTTCACTCCCATTATTTTGAAGTGATAGTTTTACTAACTCTTATTCCGATCTGGGATTTTCAATGAAGCTTCCAAGCCCAACATTAAAATTGAGAGGACGCAATTCCCAAAAGGGGGGAAGGATGTATCACCCCAGGTAAATAAAGAATATTAAATTATTATATTTATCCATATTTTTGAATAAAATATTAATATTAATTTAAAGAGAATACTATGCTCGAGGGTGTACCCAATACGCAACAACAAGTTTCTTTGAAATCTTATGTTACACTGTAATAATAAAATAATACTATTTTAAAAGGTAGTTAACACCTATCCATTATAATTGAGGGAATGAACGGAACTAACAACAAAATGATTATATATGTTTTTCAAATATTTTTACTTTTATCCAATAAATGTTAGAGGCTTAAAATGCAAATGAATCCAATTTTAAGCATAAATCTTCTAATATTATTTAAAAGGTCGATTAACTGCATTTTGATGGAGAAACCTTTTTAAATATTCTTTTGAAAATTTTATATGTTTTGTTTGACAAAATAAAATCCTTCTTTAGAATCTGGACATCAATATTTACTTTGTGTAAAATTTCCATATTTTTCCGATAAAGATCATTTTTATTGAAAATGTTGCATTTTAATTCAAAACCTCCTTTTAATCTGATTTATTTGTATGGATAGATTATATTTTTAATTTATATTAAAGTGTATTTAGAATATATATTTACCATTTTATCTAATGGTGGCCATTGGAATTAATTTAACTTTGAAATTGGACTTAAACTTGTGACAATCTTTTAATAGATATTGTTTCTTAAAAACATGCTATTTGTTTTGACAGCGGGAATTAATTATTAAATTAATTAATGCAACATATATGTTTTTAATTTTGTAAAATATACATCATTATTGAATTCGTAATATCAAATATAGCTTAGGTTGAATTTTCGGTATTTTTCTGAAATACATCAATTTTTGATGAATATTGAAACCACTAAGTGGTAGTTTAAAAAATGATTTTTCGTTTAAATGAAACTTTACCACTTCTGTAATTTTAATATCAAAAATCCTAAATACATGGTTGTCATTAGGATGTAAAATGTGGTTTAATGGGATTAAAATGATTTTTTGGTGTATAGTAACTTTTAAGTTTTTAATCGCGATCAGAAGTTATTAGTGTAATTTTAGGTAAAAATAATGTTTTAATAATATGAAATGACCTAGAAACATGTTCTAACCTAATTTTATGTGTCATGGCCGACCTATAAAATCCATGGGTCAACTTGGGGACCCCATGGAGCCACTTTGGATTGAAAATGACATAAATAACTTTTTATTTAATGTTAATATAAAAATGTCACAAGCATGAGTTATTTTACTAAAACAATTTCTAAATGGGGTTCTACAAGTCATATTTTTTACTATAAATTTTCATTAGAAATCTAAAACGTTTTCCTATATCATTATATTTGTTTTATAATTTTTATACATTAAGTAAATTAAATTATTTATGACATCATGATGATGCAGCGATTACCTCATTAATAAAGGATTTAAATAAAATGAAAAGATAATGTTAAAACTATAACATACACTTGTCAAAGACATACTGGATGAGCATATTTCGAACCCTTACCACCTTATCCTCGAAATAAATCAATGTGGGACCTTTAAAATCCGAATCTCATTTGAAAATAAAGTAACATTTTGTAACTTTCCAAGAGTGCCCCTCCTATCCTCTTATAAATGGCCCCCACCTCTACCACCATACCCACACCTCTCAAGCCTTTTGCTCGGCCTACCACTGCACATTTTGTCTATACACATCCCTATATTACTCCTAGATGCCTCACTTTGGGAAGAAGTCTTCCCAAAGAAGCCTTTGAGCTCAAATCAAAGAGAGATACCCAATTTTAAGGTAATGTCATCACTTGTGTTATTTTGTTTTATTTTTCTTCTCCAACCCCCTAAACTCTTTTTATTATTTTTTTTTTGAAAAAAAACCAGTATCGCCAATATACTAGGATGTTGTTATAAGAAGTATTCAAGCTATACTTACACACACCTTCATTTAATGGTTAAAGAGCATACTGTTTCCGTGGATGGCGAATTTCGGCCTCATGAAACGATGATTGTTCAATATTTTTCTAACAACTTAAAAGGTGGCCATTAATATGACACTATATTTATATATAATATATAATATGTTTATTTTTTACTGATGCTTCTGTATTTTTCATTTATGCCATACCTTTATGGTTTCCATTATGGGTAAATGCGATATCTTCATTTTAAGAAGTGCCGACTATCGCCCCCTCAAAGTGATTTGATTCGTTAACACCATATGTGGTACATATAAAGGATAAATTTAATGATATTATATATGATACCATACTTTAATTATAATACTATTATGTATCATTATGTTTTAATTTCATTAAATAATAAATGCAAATAGAAGTAGCGTTCATGCGTACGTACGGCTTATCATCTCCATGAACGGTGCATTTCATTTCTTACCTCTAAATGTTATGTAACATTATAAATACATGTATATATATGATATCTAAATAATGAATATAATTATGGATATAATATATATTTTACCACATGAACAACTTGTAATTATAAAGAGTTTATTTTTTTTGACTCAAGTAGGAATGATCTACAAAACGACCATTATTAACATAAATAATTATATAGTGTTCATAGCATGGTAGTAAGTGATATAAAAGGAATAATTTAATTGTAAAAGGTTCTTAATCAAGTAGAAATTAACTCATGTTTATTATTCAGGAGGTTAAAGAACGATTCAGTCAAGTCGGACCCGAGGTAAGGTATCCTACCCCTCTCTTTCTTTTTAAGTACACTCTTTTATGTTATTCCATTTAAGCTCATATTTCTTATGATTGAGATGTTATTTTATATTAATAATACTGTACTTTTTATGTTCAGATGATGAGAGACCCTATTTTCTCACATCAATCTATTTTGAAAGTTTTGAGTGGCGCCGTTAGGCTGCCGAATTTTCGTAAGAGATCTAACCTCTCTCTTTCTTTTTAAGTACTCTCCTTTATGTCAATTCTTTTAAGATCATATTTGTTATTATGGGGGATGTTTTTTTATGTTAATCTTGTTGTACATTTTATTGTAATATGATGATAGACCCTATTTTATCTCATCAATCCATTTTTGGATGTTTTAAGTGGCACCGTTAGGCTGCCGAGTTTTCGTAAGGGATTTTTCATCTCACTTTTAGTCCCGTGAGATTTATGCTACATTTTCCACCATTTCCTTTGAGTAGTGTATGCATCTCACATTATTATACTCTTTGTGTAATATAATTTCATTTATGGGTATTTACATATTCATTGTATGGCCCTTCATTAATGGTGTGCACATTTCAAAAGTTACCCAAGTCGATAAGAGAACCTTTCACCCTCCTCTTTTTAAAAGACTTCTTTTGTTATGTATTTTAATTAACAAAATATTATGTTGGGATATGTTCTTATATATCCTTATTGATTTAAATTTTACTTCCAAGTGATGAGAAACCCTTTTTATCTCTTATCAACTGTTTTGCTGAATGTTGAAATGACGTCGTTAGTTTGTCGAATTTTTGCAAGGGAACTTCTTAACACAATTTTGATTCTTTGGGATAAAATTGTAATCCTTGAATATGACGTTCTATGAATATGTGTGAATAAACTCTGATTGTTTTACACTTAATATCCACTCATATTTGGTGTATTCGTTTGTCACACAAAATTATGTAATTGATTTATCCTTAATCCAAGGATACCGTCTTTGTATGGGACTTCGTCTCAATCTCCTTTCATTGAGGCGTATTATGTTTTATATGCAACTTTGTTTTATACAATGTATAAAACCATTTGACTTTTATGTTTATCCAAAAGGAATCATTTTATACGAATCATTTTACTAAATGAAAAAAGGGAATGTTTTTGTCGTACGTATATGGCAACAATGACTTCTCCGCCACCGTGACCATTATTTGAGTTTCGGCTTCCTCTACAAGCCATACTTTTTTAAAATGAAAAATAAATACCATGTATTTTTTATATTATTTTGGTATTGAAAATGGTTTTCATAATATTTTTATATCAATGTGTTGTATTGATATGTTGTGATTGAAAAGTGGAAATGTTATGTTTCCTTTATTCATGTTTTATGTGATACGATTATGTTATGGTTCTTGGGAATTATTATGAAGACGGGTGGTTCCGTGATAAACTAAGTGAGGGTGAGCCTAATATAGCTCTCCAAATCATTGGGTAATGTGAAGGAGTTAAATGTTAAGGTTTCTCCAAAGAGATTTAGGGAATATACTGTGATGGGTATTCCAAATGAAACCAAGAGGGGTAATCCCTACGTAAGAATTTTATGAATGCCTCATGTTACCTTTATGTCTTATGATTTCTATGATTTATTCATGATTTTAGGAGGTGTGTTAAAGTGCTTATGTTTTATGGGTAAAGTATGATTTCATTATTATGTATATATGTACTCATGTTTCCTTTCCATACTTTTTATAACCCTTACAGAGCTTTTTATGCTCATCCCATGTTTTTGAAATGTTTTTTACAAGTCAAGGGAATGGTACATGATATGATGATAGTGTCAAGGAAGTGTCAAGAAAGAATCCATGTTTTATTTTAAATATGTTTCTGTTGATGGAAAAAACGAATACTATATTTTATGTAACCACTTTGTTTAAATGTGGAATGTGATGCATGTTTTATGATCAAATTCTCTAAAACTCTAATCTTGAAAAGACCCTCAATGTGTAATTTTATAATAACTAATGATTAAGTAAGGTTTAGGGCTGGGGCCTTATACCCTCCCAAATTCATACACAATTTAATGTGCACTCAACCATATGTTTTAAGACAACAATTATTTTTATCAAACCAGTTTGTTTTTTATGAAATCTTTGTTGGATCAATTCTAGTTTAATATAATATATTAATCTCTTTTCAAGATTAAATTCTCGTTAATATTTTCTGTAAAACTACACTCAACTGTTTTAATGCTAAAATTTCCTAAATGAAATTCTTAAATGTTTTCAATTTTATTTGACATCACATACCATGATATATGATTAATTTAACATATGAACATCTGTGTATTTTTTAATTTCTTTGTATCAAGAAAAATTATATGATACACAAATTCATTATTCCTTAAAACAAGATTACTAAACCCATATAAACTAATAATATAAATCAAAGTTCTTGGAATTATTCTAGGAAACTACAATACAAACATTTTTAGGGTCAAGAGAGGCCCATAATTAAAAGATAATATGGCCCATAAAGTGAAAATTTTAAATCTCGATGTGGAACTTTGAATTCTTGACATAACACTGATGATTTATCACGGTACTAAAATTGATATAAATATGATCTTAATGGTTGCCAAAACTATAAGAGGAAAGAAATATTTCATCTGTAATGACGATGAACAATGAATCTCTATCGGGGTGGGACACACTATTCATCAAAGTCATGAAAATGTATTGTGCATTTGTGAGGCCTAGCAGAATGACGAGGTACTCATACCAACCATACCAACTATGTAATCCTTTACGAGGTATGTTTGATGTCCAAAATCATAACTGTAGATATCCCAATCTTAGGTCATTCTTATGGAAGACCTTAGCTCTTTGGAGTTGGTGGAAAATGTCATTTATTTGAGTCAATGGATGCCATTTGTTGACTAAAATCTATTTTAACCGTATTTAATCCACAAATAGTCATAAAGTTCCATCATCCTTTAGGATAAAATCAAAATAAAACCCCTAGGGTATGTACTAAGCCATATAAATCCATTGGCTTCTAGATCCTCTAACTACAGCTTGAGCTCCTAGAGCATAGTAGGTGCCATCCAATGCAAAGTAATAGACACTTGAGCTACTAATAAAGCATTATCAATCATAAAATCTACTGCTCTCTCAAATGGTAACCCTAAAAATTCATTTGGAAACATATCCTTACAATAATCCAATACTATGGAGAAATCGGCTCAACGAAAACCCTGATCCTCCATGAAGTGATTTGAGATATTAGAAGTCCCTCTTCTAATAACATGATTCTATGATGTTGCTATACCATCATTAACATTCATCTAACTATAATATAGATTTATACTAGCCTATAATAATTTAAATTAGACACATAGATGATAGAAGTCTACAAAAGCATGATACTGAACAAAAAATCCATCCCAGAATGACATTGCAGCCTGTCATATCATAAACAAAGAGGATCCAATAGAAAGGGTTACTACCTACCTCATGGGGGAAATCCAAACATTGTAATATTACATTTTCTTATATCCCCAATGGTGTATCTAGGTTCAATACACAATAGAAATATGTTATCTCAAGATAGAAAACAATAGATATTAGATATAAAGGTAACGTAGTTGAATGAACCAATATCAAATAAGGAATATACTGTTGTACATGTCCCTAGAATCATACCTTTTTCTATAGATGTTACCAAATCGTGATCCACTTGTATTAGGTGCTAATCAAGCATTAGTACTGATCCACGACCCCATGAAATATCTAGAAAATAGTGATCAAAACTGATATGATGGTACATATAGTGGTTAGGGGTTTGGCTACCAATACTATGATGTCATTATTGGCCAGACTTGTCGGTGCCATTCAATGTCCCTACCCATCACTACACAATGAACACACTCTTGATGGTGGACCTGGTGCAGATCCATTTCCAATTGATGCTATTTTAAAGGACTTTCAGAATATCTAGAGATGCCCCATATGAACACAATACCAAAACATCAGTTGGTTTCTATCACAATGAGGAATCATATACCCATATATTACACACTAATGAAACAAAATGTATCTATCAAAATGGGTACTCTATTATCCATTTCCCTAACGTAAAATCTTGAGGGAATGATTCCTGCCTCCAGATGAACTACTGGAATATCGCAACACTGATCATCTATGTCAGGTACTATTTCATTCCCTTTAGGTTGTGCTCACTGATATGTTCATGATTAAATATTTTAGAAAAAATAGGCATGAAAAATACATTCACATTTGTATGGATGATATACATTATCTCATACTCAATATATCCAGCATGCGATATCTCTCCACCAAAAAATGATTTTCTAAGTGTTTCAATTCATTGAAACACACTAAATATTCCATAATTGACATGGTAACATTCTCAACATGAAAGAACTCTCTATCTCTATAAATAATCAGAGTCGACAGAAAGAACAAATTATAGAAAAAAATTATTTAATCCATACCATATCATGTATTGATGGTGATAATCATGGGTAATCACATCCCACAAACACATGGCTGAATCCTGAAGCTTGAATTTTGGAGTCATGAACCTCCAGTCTGGAGTAGTTTCCAGATGCATAATGCTAGAAAATATTTTCATTTATACATGACTTAGAAGTATTTGGACCACCATCCCCTTAAATGGTAAGAGGATACTACAGGTGGAACCAAGGAGTTAGATCAGCCATCATTGGTGAATACCGAGGAGGACGATGCATCTACTCTATAAGACGAAAAAAATTTAAAAAACATGGGTATCAGTTCCCAAATGTATTATAGTTTTTAGTGCATCAGGTATCACATATAGAGGTAAGAATGGTGGATTAGTGCCCACCACACCATGATAATGACCGTCTCCAGCTTACTGGAATACGATGCGAGGATGTCATGGAGAAATTGGAATAAAATTTCAACATAAACTCCTTAGTAAAATATTTTAGTAGATAGATAGAAACACAAACAAACAACAAAAAAATATCAATAACAAAGGTATAAAACCCCAACTATCATTATAGAAGCCCATGTACTAGTAAGTGTTCAAGTATATTTTTTATTTCATTTTCAATTAAATTTGTATGTTTAGTCATTTACCTATCATAAAAATTATATGTCTAGATAATGATGCTCAACCATTTATGATTATAAATAATGTTTCACTTTATAATGGATATCCATTCAAATTGATTCAGTGCCTATACACATCATCAATGTAAATGACACCAATTTATTCATAACATAATGGCTAAACCTAAAACATTACTCATCCAAACACATGAGGGCCCATACATATCACGAAATTAGATAAGAAATCACTCAATCACAACCATGAGTAATATAATCATAATATAACTATGAAATCATTACTCAAAAATCAAAGGAATATCATGAAATGAAATGTAGTGAAATGCATACATATGGCATGGAAATATGATTTACATGTGAATTCTATGTACCTAATATGATGCATGTAAAAATGTCTATTTCCCTCATATCATCAGTCTAAGGATGAATGAAATAATCAATCAGTGTACCAATCAACAACTCCACACAAAATGTGTGTCCCACAATGGTGAAACTATGTCTACTCTAATAGGGATAACTAATAATAATAATAATAAGGCTAACATGGATTTTACCTTGATCTAGGGTTCGTGATGCCATAAAATGACTTATGGAAAAGTCTCATAGTGTTCTTAATCGTTAATTTATTTCATCCATGTATTAAATAAGTATTGTTAAATATTCTGATACCACATTTTTATGTCCTAAACCCAGATTCCAATAAATTGGTTCCCAAAGCATTGTGGGAAACATGTACTCAAGATCATTTCCCAAAAAACTAGAGGGTTCCGACTAGTAGCGAGGGCCTAGGGTCTACCCAATATAGACTATTCCCTCATTAAAAAAGTTTTGTACAATTGATAAGTATAAATAGTGGTAAGTAGTGAACGAAATATAATTATATACTAGAATTTAACTACAGTATAAATAATAAATGATAATAATAACTTAATCCAATAGAATAACATAAAATAATTAACGATGACTTGTATTGTAAAAAAAAATGGAATACAAGGATACAAGAAAGCTTGAATATCATGTTCCAAAAATTCAAAATGAAATCAAAACACTATTCCATAAATCCCATAATCTATCTCAGTCATATTATAACAAGCTCAATCATAAATATCATGTCATAAATAGTTCAAAGCACTACACTTCCCTTTGTCAACACCTCCACACATTTAATCTATCGTTTGTCCCAAATGACACATAAAGAGGGTGTGAGATAAATCTCCGCTGGACACAACCAACATTTTATATAACATACAGTCAATGTAATGGAATATAATTGTTTCCAATAATGAATATATAATGTAAAGCTATACAAGGTTACTAAATACCCATGTACCTTGTTCATCCATCAGGTAGAGTCTAAACATGTAAATAATATTTTATTTGATCATTACCAATATTTAATTAAGTTACATGTCAACAATAGAAAAGGTCATGTGATGTATCAATAATACCTGCAATGATATTTAATAATGGAGTCACATGAATGTAACCATGTCAACATATACATCAAGGGTTTCTAACACAATAATGATTTTATCCTGGCTATGGGTAAGAGTGTAATCAGAGTAGCATAGTCTAAATAATTCTAAAATGATATGCCAACCAAGTTCAAATATTTTATTCAAGGTAAAATAAGGATAAGAAATTACTAGTCCTGATGTGATTTAACAATGGAAACCTACTTGTCAATTCTATACCAATGGTTTGTATGTAGATAATCTTTTAGTACTACCTAGGGGATCATACGGTGTCATACCAGGAATAACAATTAGACAAGGATCAGGTTCTGGGTTGATTTTAACCTAATACACATATATCCTTGAATTCATAATGGGTTCCCCTAGAGCACAAGTAATTCCCTTGTAAAATATAGATGAGTTCAAGTTTGGAAACTAATATTTTGATAATTATGTCATATAATATTTCTTAAGGTTCAATGCATAGCCTTTTATTAGTGTGACAAGGTTAATTGATCACGTAACTATTTAACAAACTCATAATTAGTTAATTTGTCCATTTGGTTCAACCTTTTCTTTTAATTTGTATCACATGGAAAAGTTGAATTAAACCATTCATTTAATCTATTTAATGAATTTTAATGATCAAGGTTCACTCAGCTACATTACATTAACTTAGTAATGGGTGATACAGATGTAAAAACTATTGTTAAGTTATTTTTAAAAAGGTCAGGTCATATACATAGAATACATTCTAATTTGAATTTAACAATAATTTATCAATAAAAGCACTTACCTTAGGAGGTTTATGAGGTGAGCATAAATGGTGTATTACACTATTAAATTCATAATATAAATCAATACTTTTAATATTAAAAACATAAAACATAGAAAGATCAAGGTAATGAACACCTGTACTGTGGATTAAAGATGATAAAACACTAAAACAATAATTATGGAATAACATCACAAATGGGGTGGCTGGAGTGGTGGGAAAAAACATATAAAAACTAAAAACATATTTGGGAAAAATTATAACAATGAATTTATTATGATTATAAGAATTGATATAAATTAAATAAATAGAATGAAATGAAATTTGTGGTTCCCACACGACAATTCAAAATAAACTATCATAAGTGATGAGTTTTAAAACACCCACATTAGGATATTAGAAGTTTCCTATTCTAGTATTATACTTTAATTTGTATTATATTTGAGTTGATCTATGAAAAATAGAAAACACACAGACCTTGTAACTTGGTCCCGAGAAAGATAGATGATGAATGACTCAAAAAACTCGAGTACATACTGTTGAATATCCAACATGATGAACATAAGATTAAAAATACCTCAAAATTAATGAAATATCTTGATCAATATCATACCCCATCAAAAAGATCCAAAAAGATTGAAAATGGAGTTTATCCAGCGTGAAAATCGTATAGGAGGAAGGAGGAGGTCAAATTAGATCATTAAGGGTAAAATGGAATTATTAACAAAAATATAGCTTGTGCACATTTTTCCATTAAATTTGTCCAAGACATATGAAAACCATGAAAATGTACCTTAAGAATGGTATGTACCACATGTTTAGGCCACACAGTTAAGGAAATCATACACCAACATTAAAAGAAAGCTTCGCCCAAAAATGCAGACCATCCACATGGTGAGATCTAACCAGTTTCTCTACTTACAGAGTATACTATAACTATTCAATAGGGCTATTTTTTTAAAAAAATATGGTATTCGGTCTTGGAACAATCCCCAAACACCCTTGGTACCATCTCTAACCCAGTATGCATCAATATTAGGTCCAAAATAATGAAATATACTGAAATTTAAAGGATACACTGCTAAGAGAAATACTCAGTTATTATAAATCAAAGTATTAAGGTGTTAGGAAACCATAAAAATACATTCATTCATTATATGATAGAAAATAATTCCTCTCGTACTTTTTCAGAAAATGTCAAAAACTACCTCGTTGAGAAAACAATACAAACATTTATTTCATACAATTTAGTACAAATGTACACATGGGTAAAAATGACATTAAAAATTTAATATTTATAATAAAAATATTTTAGAATACCTTTTTCATGAAATGTGTACATGTAAGGTAAATCTTTCTGATGATATACTTTTTAATAAATAGTCTTGAATAATAATGGGATTTTCAAATTACACATACCCTTTGTCTGATTTCCTTAAATCATATAATAAACACTCGTATAATTCACTAAATAATTTAATTTTCTTATTTATGAGAATATTAAAATATATGATATCTTTTATGGTCATATTATCACCTTTTGTTAATAACATTTCATTATTACTATTTTTTGTTGTTAGCAACATCATTTTAATATGCATGTTTTTCCATATAAGAGAAAATTATTATAGATATGATATATTTCCATCATTTAAATAATGAAAATAAGGTAATATATGTCATATTTATTGAATATATATATTTATATAATCATTATTGAATTTTGAATTATGTAAATTTAACCACATCTTGTCATGGAGATGGTTATTCATACATATGTTATAAAGATGGTATCACTCCTTTAATAGAAAAAGAGTAAAAAATTGGATGGCATATTTATTTTTATAGATTAAATATCCTATAATAATTATAATATATACATATATAAATATACTATTTACATCATTATAGACATCCAAATAAAGTGGTTATGAAAAATTGATTACAATATTTCATCGAGATGGTATGTTATATATTCGTAAGAATAGTACATTTGTTTTTCATATGATGGTTAAATTAAAGATTATGGTTGTTATCTATGGAAAAAAAAATATCACAGAATATATATGATACTGAAATTGTTATTCTATAATGGAAACAAAAGATGCAAGGATGTAAACAAAAGAAATAATATTGAAAGATTCAATAAAAATGATTACCTATTATTTGTAGAACTTTTATATATCTCTTTGTGGACACTAGGGTTATTATTTTGATAGGTCAAAGTCCTATAGAATGTGATTGGGTGACTTGATTAGATAAATTTTATTTAAATCCTTGAGCCTGATCGATCAATGTGATGCAGAGAAGTGAGGGAGGTGGTTCTATTATAATATTGGTGAGGAGGTTACAATTGGAATTATCTAAAAATATTAATCTATAATAAAATAGTTATAAATAAAAATAAAACAAAAATGACATTTATTTAATGATAATAGTATAAAGGTCTTTAATATAATCATCCAACAGATTTTAGACATGATATGAAATTATTATAAACATTATGTTATTTATTAACACTTAGTTAACCTATTTAAATTTTAAATAAGTTAATACATTTTTCAATACTAAAAAGATATAAATTTTAATATTGTGATTTCAATAAAATCACACAACTATATTAATTTTTTTATATATGTTTTATGTTTTTTTAATTTATGAAAATATTAATTTGATAAAATATTATTAGTGTTAATTTTCACACTATTCCTTACATGGATGTTTAGAAATGTCAAGATTAAAAGTTAACTTTCAAGATAATATTTGATTATATCCATATGTTTCAAAGGTACTGTAAATAATTATTTAATTCATTAATTATCTCAATTTTTATTATCTTTATTATTTTTAGTAACATTTATTTGATATTATCATTGATAAAATAATTTTTACATTAGTGTGTTCTAATTTTTTAAATATAATAATTATTCACTAAAAATTATAAAAAAAATCATATGATTAATATATTAAATATATATTTTTAAATAATATTTACAGTAGAATATATCTCTTGTGTAAACCTATATAAAAATTATATACAATTAAAAACATGAATGTTAAATCATTAAATTGTAAAAAAATAAAATATTATAAATAACACAATTTCATCAATATGAACCAAAACATCAAAAATAAATTTATATCAAGAACTTATTTTTATTAAGTTATACATTTATAGTTAGATTCATTAATTCCAAAAAAATTCCTCTGTCTGCAGATAGGGGACATAAATGGAAAAGAAAGTGATAGTTTGTGACTGTATTGGATATATATATAGTATATAAGTCATTTCCATAGACATGTGTCCATTAAATAACATGTTATTTATCATTAGTTTTTAAGGGTATAATTTTATTCATTCAATTTATATTTTATTTTGGATTAGAGACATTTTATATTATTTAAATTTTTTTATTTCAAATTACCCAATTCAACATTTACCATGGTACCGTCATTTATCTAGATTACTATTCATATTGGAAGAAAATAAAAGGGACCTGTTCAAATAATCCAAGACATTTCAATTAAAATGAATTATATATTTTAAAAAAATAAAAAAAAATTTCCGAATTAAATTTAAAATAAAATCAGTAAACTACTTTGAGAAATAACATTTAAAAAAATTCGCATTCCAAACATAAACTGTTTTATAATAGACTTTTACATAAAATAATTTTAAAAAATGGATAAATTTAAATAAATATTAACTTATTTAAATTTAAACATAATCCCAAATATAATATTACCATGTTAAACAATTAAATTAAAATTCAGTTTTTGATTAAAAATTAGTGTATTCACAATTATTCAAAAGAGGAAATTTTCCTAAAAATACAAAAATTTGCCCTAATGTTAATTTGGTTTTCATTATTCTAAATAAAAGGTTTATTTTTTCAAATACAATATATAAAATCGTTAAAAACAATATTCGTAAGAAGTACACCATCAAAATGTTAAAAAATACTATTTTAGAATAATACTTTATTTATCTGTAAAATTGGATTTTTTCTTATATCATGTCTAGAAAAAACAAAATATGAAATTAAAATAATATATATTTATATATATATTTAATTAATATATTCCAACAAGTTTCATTTATTTAATTATTGTTATAAAACACACTTGTTCACATTAAAATGTTATTTCCTAAAAACATTTCCTTTAATTTTTTAAGATATCTACATCTATTTATATAAATTTTTCTAATATATATATATATGACAAATCAATAATTTTATAATTTATTTAATCATGTTAATAAAATAAATTCTAATGGTATGGTTACAGTTTTTATTTTTTATATAATTAATTTAATAAATTTTTTTTTATAGAATCTCAATGTTCTGTTTCACACGAAGATAATATAGTGTTTCTTGTTGCACCAGATAAAAATGTTATAAAATGATATAGACGATATTAAATAAATAATATTATTTAAAATACTGTTTCATAAAAAAAATATTATGGTGTAACGTTCTACCGAATATAAAATGAATTTCTCCCTAAAAAATAATCCGGGTTTTCAATGTTTTAATACCTGAAAGTTTGCTTCATAGAATCCCAAATCATAAAAATGAATATAAATATGTCCTTATAAAAGGGTAAGGTTACAATCTTAATGGTTTCCCAATTAAACTTATAATTTTTATCCCACATATGAGGACATGGGTGGAAAGAGAAATAAATTACATAAAAGACAAATATAAAAATCATGTATTGAATGAGAGTGATATAGAAAAAGATTATGATAATGTTAAAACCATCAACGCCACAAAGACATAAATATGTAAATATTTATTGGACCATCTAATTCATTGGAAAATAAGGTATTATTAAAATATATATTTTTGGTTTCAATATCATTTCCCCAGTGATGAATAAAATTCATGATAATAAATACACACTTGATTTCGTTACATTTCGTAAGAACAATCATAGCCCGTCATTGTGCCTTGAACAATTTCCATATTATTTATTATTTAATGAAATAAAGGTTAATTTTCAATTCATGAATAATTATAATATCATGAGATCCATAAATAGAATGATAATTTTTTTCTATCTTACTTTAATTAACTAATCATCCCAAATGTTGAAACAAGGTGTTCAAGTACTCATAAATCCTCATATGGAGATATACTAAATTAATATCTCAAATCTCATCCAAATTTCAATGCAAACAATTTCATAATTGGTTACCTTTGTGATAAATAAAAAATATTGTAATCCAAAACATTCAAAATAATTTTTCTAAATTTTCAAAATAAACCTGTCATTAGTCCACCAAACAACATGATGTAGCTCATAATTGTCACACACCAAACATTTGGATACTACTATAATGAATTTTATTAGATCGCATTTTTATATAAAAAATTCATGATTTAAAAAAATAGTGAATTCTTCATTAAAAAATCCAAAAAATTTATAATCTCAATCTATGATATCATTATCCACCTTGTTATCTCATTTATCACAAGGATATGAATAGTATCTTTAAATATTTATCATAATCACAAATCTATTTTTTTTTTATCCTAACATCTTTGAAATATTGTGGTTATCCTTTACCCTAATCATGAATTTTCTAATAATGTTTCACTTCCACCTCAATCACAATTAGTGGATACAATTACCATTCAATATATTATTTCAAATTCTTCTGAAAGAAGTACAGTAGGATAATATTTATACGATTCATTATTATGTAATTCCATAAACATTTTTCTCCAATTTAATAATATAAAAATTAATTCATTTGACCACTGATATATCATACACCACATTTCCAATAGATATCTCATGTGATTTACTTTTTCCTATAGATTTAAGAGGTTTTTGAGGTTTATCAAGTTAGAGAGCCCATGTATTTGGGAACCTGTTATCATAATTTGTACTTTCCAGTCACATGAACCATTGAAGTGTGTGTGGTAAGTTTTATGAAGTCATTGAATTATTAACTCTTTTTTTCCCAACGCTTTTGTAGTCAATTTCCTAATTTCCTTCTTTCCAAAAAATAATAAATTTACTAGTCACCTAAAGATGTGTTACTTAATGTTTGCTTCCAATCATTGTGCATAATGTAAATCTCATATTCCTTTCCGCATGATTATTATTTGTTCAATTAATTTCCATCTTCAGTTTCATACAAAAAATTGTGATATTTATAGGCAAATATAACCTCCATTTCCACATTGATATCCCATCACACAATATCATCATAGCTATGAAATTCACTTATAGATATTGATCATAAAATAAATGGTATTAAGATACTCTTGAATTTAGAAACCTTCCATTTATATTTAATGATAATTATAAAATAAAACTATTGATGCCCTGTAAAAGTTTCGACATAATTATTAATTGATTGTTAATTTTTTTGAATATATTCAATGTAATACCTCTCTATATTCAATAATATTTTACATGGAAAAGTCTTGATGAAAAATATTCTCATGAACTAATCCCTTTCCCTAAATTTAATTTCATCTCATTAACTCTTATTATTGATGTGATTCCACCATTGGTATGCTTTACCTTAAAAATAATAGGCATCCAAAATGAATTTATGTTGTTCCGAGCACTGATGGAAGGATAATATATTTTTAGCGGTACTGATAAATTTTGTAGTAATATATGGATGATAAAATCCCATGAATGATGTTTTATGTTATCTCATTACGGACTCAAATTAATTATGTCCCCATCTGTACTAAATTGAGATTTTACAATGATTCACAACTTGTTTATGTATAGAGATATTTTTTTTCATTCTAACTCCCTTTAATTTTTTAATCTATAATTATCATATTTACATCTACCAATTCATTCATCATTAATAAGGTTCTTTTGGGTCTCATACATTTACTAAAACCATAAATCATAGTGTGATCAACACAAATCACAGTAGTAGAACCACATAAGAAAGGGAAATTAATTAAAACATTTCAATATGTATTTCCTTAGGATTAATCTGATGATAATAATTAGTATTAAAAAACTCACGGATTGTAACCTATAAATAGATATAACCTCAGAGACATCCATGGAAATATCCTTATAAATTTCCCTAGGAATTTTAGTAATGTTTTCTCATCCTTGTTTCCAAAAGATGACTAAACCATTGTTTTGATACCATCTATATCAACATAGAAAAAATGTACAAGGATATTATATCTTTTTGGATGAATATTCACGATGTTATATAAAAACATTCCCAAAGACCATAGTAGTATTGTGACATTGAAATGATATAACAAAATATTCTAATTTGGTGAATGATCTTCAACATCTCTCATAAATAACTTCACTTTTAGTACTCCTACATAAATCCATTATTTATAATATGATGAAATAACATATAGAAAAATGTTGAGATTATATTCCATGATTGGGTAAATTAGTGTTGGGGACTTATGTATGAGGGAAAAAGAACTTGAAAAAACTTTTGAAAATTATATCATGCATAATAAAGATCCTGAATTTGGTTGATAAAATAAATCATTCAAGTTTATAATGATTCAAAGGACATAGTTCACGAGAAAAAAACACAATACCTCAAATTTTTCCATACAAATATTCATATTAGATCATTTCCAAAGTAGGGATGGATCAATATCAAATCAATAATAGTGGAAAATTCACTTACTGAACTGGGTTCACACCCCATTCTAGCCACGAAGTTCATAACAAATTTTACTCTCTTTCTAATACAATATTACTAAACTGTGTTCACTTGTTCTTATAGTCCAATATATATCATGAGATAAAAATATTTACCCAATGAATTAATGGTAGTTATAAGTCCCACCTTTCACGCAATGATAACCAGATATAGTTTTACCAAAAGTACATAAATTATTCATCATATATGAACCTATGGATTGAAAATGGTTTTCTTAACATCATTCAATCATAACATAACCCATGAAAAAGAAATTTGATAATTATATATCATTACATCATTAACATAAAGAAAATATTAGAATAATATAGAAAATATCCTAGAAATATATATTCTAATTGGATCATATGTTATATTAAAAAATGTTACTAAAGATGGAAAATAATTATTATAGATAACTTGAAAATAATTATTGAGGAATATATCTTTTTTACTTAGAAATGTTTTTTATTATCTTAAAATTTCGTTCAAATTAAAAATTAAAATATTATTCCAAAATAATCATTTAATATTTAAAGGGAATCTTATATTTATTAAGGCATCATGAATGTGTAAAAAATGTTTATTCCTTTTAGGTTAAAATATTCTTCTAAAAATATTTTTTTTCTAAAAACGTAAAAATGTACCGCATTAAGGAAGATAAAAAATTATTCCTTTAAAAATGTTTATTGAAAATTCACAAATGAGTAAAAATGGATTTTAAAAACTATAAGAAGAATAAGAAAAATTTATTTAAATAATTGTTTTTTGTAAACATGGATATGGAAGATAAATATTTTTTAGTAGATAATCATGTATATAAATTCCCAAATAATAATGATATTTCGAAATTAACCATTAAATTAGGTCTAATTTCTATCATATGTATCTGAAACATAGATGAAATGGATTAAAAGATGTTATTACCTTATCATAAAACCATATAAATATTTATTATATCTTTTACGATTATATTATCAAGTATTTTATAATAATATTTCATTATTACTCTTTTTTTGGGTGTTATGTGCATCATTTTCTTATGCTTATTTTGTCGTATATGCCTGAATTTTTTTCATATAATATAGTAAAAAAATATAATAAATCAATTAAGGTAATATATATCATTTATATTCATTATATAAATATTTATAATAATTCTTGAATTGTAAATTATGGGAAATTAATGGCATCACACCATATATATTGTAGGTTGTATGTATGCATGAGCGATGTTATCATTCACTTAATTGAAAAGAGTAAGAAAGTGGATGGTATATAAAGTGTTTTAGAATAAATAAAATTTTATAATTATTATAAATATCTATTATTTCCCCATTATACCCATTCAAACTATGTGGTGACGAAAAACAAATTACATAATGACTTAGTGATGATAATCCATACGTATGCATGCACAACACATTTGTTTTTTGGGGTGGATAAAAGGTGGAATATAGTTGTTAAAAAATAATAAAATCTTCAAATATAAATAATATTGGGTTTATTTTCTTATAATGGAATCAAAACATAAATAGGAAGTAGAAGAATATATAATCTTGAATGAGAGACTAATGTTGATTTCATATTCTTTTGAGATCATTTATTAGATGTCCATTTCGGGAACTAGGGTTGGTCTTTTGGGAATACCATAGCCTATATAATCTGTATAGGGTAGTTTGGAATAGAAATTTTTTTATGGTTGAGATTGAATTATTAATGTGATGTGAATAAGTGAGGGAGGAGGTAACCTTTTATAATTTCGGTTGGGGTCACATTTAGAAATTTCTCAACAAATTGATAAATAATTAATTAAATATAAATATAATTCAAATATAAATTGTGAAATGTTTTAATATCATCAATCAATATATATTAGATAATATTTTTTTATTTTATACCTTATAATTTTTCTTTACCCTTAGTTTACTAGATATAATTTAAATTAAGGTAACTAATTTTTCAATATTAAATATTTGTAAATATTACATATGTGATGTCAATTAAATAATAAATGATCAATTTATAATATTTTAGATGATATAATAATTTTTTTATGATTATATAAACATTTATATCATTTTTATATACAATTAAAAAAATATAAATTTTATAAAATATCATTAATTAAAATTTTTATATTTTTTATTTCATAGACTTTTATAAATATCTATATAATTACTTACCATTCAATTATTTTTTTATTATATGTATAATAGGTAATGGTAATTTTTAAATATTTTTTATCACATTAATTATCTGAAGTTATATTTATTTAAATAAATTTAGTAACATTTATTTGATTTATCCATTATTAAAATAATGATTACCCTAGTGTTGTCCTATTATTTAGTCTACTTATTATTATAGTATAAATCTAAAATAAATAACCATGAAGAGGATAAATATTATAGATTTATTTGTACTATTTATAGTCAAATATATCTATTATGAAACACTATAGAAAAATGTTATACTATTTATAAAATAAATGTGACATCATAAATTTTTTATTAAATAAAATATTATAAATAAGATATTTTCCTATAAGAGAACAAAAATTTAAAAAAATTAATTTTTTTCATGAATATATGGTTATTATTTTATAAATTCATAGTTATATTCATTCATAACATATTTCTTTCCCTATGTGGACACATAAGAGACATTTAAGACAAAGTGAGTGACATTTTGTGACTTTCTCTGACATAAATAATATATAATTAATTTGCATTGATATCCTTCCATTAAAAAAAATATATACATTGTTATTTTTTAATTGGTAATGTTTCATTATCCAATAGTTTTTTCATTTGTTAGAGTCATTTTCAAGTATTTATAATTTTATAATTTACCCCTTACCGTGGTAAAAAAATTAAAAAGCATACAATTTATATTGGCCAAAACTACAAGGATGTTATTCAATAAGATTGTTCTTATAAAAAAAATTTAAAATCCATTTTTCAAAATTCAATATATATATGTTGAGGAATTAAATATAAACCAAATGAGTAAATTGTAATAAAACACATTTTTCATGAAAATTACCCTTTTAGAATATAAAATGTTTTTATAATATATTTTTCTATAAAATACAATTAGAAATTATACTATTTTAAATTATGATTTACGAATTTAAATGTTTAACTAATCAAAAAAGATAATTTAACTTGTAAAAATATAAAATATATATATTTTTCAATAAAAATTAGCATTTTCACTATTCATGAAATGTTGAATCTTTTATGAAAAATATCAAAAGGTCAACCAAAATAAAATTTTATATCATTCTTAAAAATAATATGTTAATTTTTGAAATAGATACTAGAAATTAAAAAAAGAATATTTTTAACAACTATTCTATGTAATGCGTACATGTTATATTTTTAGAAAAGTAAATCTTTTATTCATAAGATTAGATTTGATCAGATGAAGTGTCTTGAAAATAAATAATATGAATTTTAAAAATTATATTGAATATATAATATATATAAGGAACTGGCCTTATTACATTACATAATCTTGATTTTAGTCAATAAAACACTTTCTATTACATTGAGTACCTTTTCATTTTTAGAGCATTAGAGAATTGGGACATGATACCTTTATATCCATACAAATTTTTATACAGTGGATACTATAAAAATAGTTTCAATATTTTTTAAAATATAAAAAATTCATGATTAAAACATGATTTCATTGAATATTCATCAGAAATTTAACATGGATTCTTTCAATGTCCTGCACATCCTTATAAACGGCAAAAAACATTTAGAAACCTTGGATGAGTACAAAATATTAGTATGGGATATAAAAAGAAAGAATGAATTCATTAATTCATGAATACTTGTAACGTATGAATGCATTTTTAGAAGACATACTTATTGCCGGTATATATATACGTATATTATGAATCATGTGATTTACACAATATATAAGAACGTACGTAGAATCATAAAGTTATAATGGGTAATTACATACATACTCATGTAACCCTATCGACTACCTTATAATTTACAATGCTCATGTCTACCTTTCAATTTGTGCAACCATCACAGTTACAAATGGAGTAACCATACAGCCGACCACCAACACACACCTACCCAATGAATTGGATGGTGATATAGGTCCCACCCTTCATCATATATAATTACCATGAACAAGAACATAACCACACAATATTAAAAATTTCATAAAAACATTTCTTTTGAATTCATTAAAATAGATTGGTAAAAGAGGATTTTAAAAGTAAATCCCCTTATAAAAATCATATAACTGAAGAGAGACATAATATAGTGGATGGAATTTGTATATAAAATGTATATATACATTATTAAATATATTATATGAAACACCCATCACACAATCTATTTTAATACACCTTAAATAATGACGTAGAATGTTAACCCAAAGAATGGAAATCGGGTTAATAATTCCCAAAAATCGTGTATGTTTTACTTCAAAAGTTTTTTTTTAAACTCATGTATAATAGATAAAAGAGTTTTATTAGTATTTTAATGAAATCTAATCCTTTTTATAACTTCTTTTATAATAATTTCATAACCTTATTTCACCCTTTAATTGTCAGTATTTTGTTCCTTGAATTGTTTAGGGATCATTCATTACCTAATTTCAAGGATTGGTTCATGATGGATGTTCATGTCAACTGGAAGTGAAACTCTAGAATTTGAATGGAAAGGTATTAAAATATTTCTAGTAAAATAATTTATATCATTTATCTTTTCTATGTTCAATATGAGGATGATTAATAAGTTAAAACATTAATGATGTTCGTTTAGATAATTTTAGTGGTTCTTTGATAATAACGACCTCATTTTGTCATATAAATTATAACCATGAGTAAAAATAATTCCATAAACATGTTTGAGAGATAATACACATATTATAACTTGGATCAATAATAAAAATGTTTTCAAGATAACACATGTAATAATTATTGACAATTGAAATCACATCCTCCACGATGTCCATAATTCGACAAATCACTGACAATGTATTTTTTCCTTGAATAAGCGGGAGAGGAGAAGAAAAATGATAATTTATTTCCATGAACATGAGAACATCCAGAATATAAATTATTTCTAGAGTATTTATGCCTCTTGGGTAAGAGGTGATGGGGAAAGAATTAAAAAATAAAGGAACTCAAAATAAAAGAATAATTGAAACATCCTTTACGAAAATTCTGTAGCCAAACGACTATGCAACATGGTATTAATATGTATTAAAATGTTAGGGGAAATGGGTCTCCTATCCAAAAATGAACAAAAATAAAGAATAAATCAATAATAATAAGTAAATACAAAAATTTTATGGAAACTTGAATTTTATACCACAAAAAATATAACTTAAATGAAAAAAGAATAAAACAGTGAATTTTCTTACATTGTAGAGTAACTCTTATAACATGAAGGTTGAGACCTTGGGGGTTGAAGAAATCATTGGATTAATGGTAGGGAGGTATAGATGACATAGCTTCAGTGATGAGGATTTTAAAAATAAGTTATTTGATGAAATGGGTTGGTATTTATTGAAAAAGTGAGGAAAATATTTAATAATTTCCATGGGACACCTCATTAGAGGTATTTACAAAACCATGGGCTTGCCCATGGTATGTGTCCATGGTATAAGCCATTTGGTAAACCTCATAACATATTTTACTATACACAATTTTACCTGATTTATTACATCAGGATTACATTATTAATGATGTCATTAACAAACAAAAACTCAAAACTATATTTTTTTACTATTCATTAATAATCAACTGTTTCAGAAAAATACCAAAAATTTACCATTATCATTTTCTAATGTTCAGAATTAAAAAATGAACACCATTTTCCCAAAATAATTTTCTAAATATTATTAATTTAATTTTTAAATAAAATCATACCTAATTAAAAAATTAACAATTTAAATTCATTAACTGCTTTTAAATCATATTGAAAAATTAACCAAAAATTAATTATCTTAAATCCTTATGAAAATAAAATAATTTCACAATTAACTAATTATTAGGGTCATATTACTATTCATATTACTATTCATTTTGGTTTGTTACTATTCACCAAAAAAACAAGTTGGTTTCATTAGACTCTATATGACTTAATGAACACAATTTTAGATGACCATTTTTCAAAATTCATAACATAGAAATAGTGAAATTATTTTTAAAGGCTAGTTATAAATTTCTGCTTAAAATAATGTTTCATGCATTCAAATTTTTTTTCAGAATTTCTGGGTGTTACATTATCCCCACCTTCTCAGAACTGCAATCTCAAAATATTATTTACCTACTAAACAGCTGGGGGTAATTTTCCCTCTTAGCATTTTAAGACTCCCATGTTTCTTCTTCAACAATTTGGTTTCCCCAAAAAACCATTTCCTTCTAGATTAAATTATTCCATAATACTCATTCCCTTCATAAATGAATCTGAACTATTTTCCTTTAATAAGAATGGATCTATTCCTGCTAAACCGGTTCTAGGCTCAACACGTGCGATGAATTTGGCACATACTTTCTCAACATCAAATGATGAATGAAATTGTGTACCTGATACAAACAGGGAAGTAGAGAAACATGGTATGAAAGTAGCCCAACTTTTCCAATATTTCTAAAGGACCGGTGAATCACAGACATAGATTTCCTTTATTACCAAAATGAATCAACCTTGTCAAATGAGTGGTTTTAAGAAAAATATTGTCACCTACCTCGAAAGAGATGTATTTCCTTATATTATCTGCATAACATTTATACCTACTATGAGTTGTCCTCATGTGATGATGGATCTTCTTCACTTTATCAACCACTTATTCTACTAATTCTGGCCCCATTAACATTCATTCACCGACGTTATCCCAAAACACTGCAGTCTGACACCACTTCCCATACAAACCCTCAAAAAGTTCAATCTGATTACTCGAATGAAAACTATTATTATAAGAAAACTCAACCAAATAAAGATGATGATCCCTGCTTCCCTAGTATTCTATTAAAAAATTGTGATGCATATCTTCTAAAGTCTGAATCATTCATTCTGACTGCCCATCTGATCGAGGCTGAAAAGATTTACTAAAATTTAATTCTGTGCCTAATTACTTCTGAGGTCCCTTAAAATAGTTAGAAGAGATCTTCGGATCTCAATCAAATAAAATTTGAAAATGATCACCATGTATCTTGAAAATATCCTTGACATATAGTCGAAAAAGCTGATCCACAGACATTATAACTCGAATAGAAGAAAATGAGTATATTTTGTTAGCCGATTAACAATTTCACAAATTGAAATGGTATCTCAAGATGTATTTGGTAGTCCAACCACATAGTCTATGGATACAATCTCCCATTTCCACTCTGGCACAAGAAAAGGCTGATTTATCCACTTTGATAGCTGCTTCTCTGCTTTAACATGTTGTCATGTAGAACATTTCACTGTAAAATTAGTAATATCTCTTTTCTTTCCATGCCACCAATAATACCATAAATTTTCTCTATACATCTTAGTTATGCCAGGATGAAATGAAAATGGAGAACTCAGAGCTTCAAACAACAATTTTTTTTTTCAACTGTGAATCACAAGGAACACACAACCTTTTACCAAATCATAAAACACAAATCATTATCACTGTTAAATTCTGGAAACATAACCACTTTAACCAATTCTACCTTTTTTGTAGCTCATGGTCTTACTTCCTTGATTTCTTAATTCTATCTGATAATGATGTATGCACTCTAACCTGAGACATAACTGATGTATTTCATGCACTGAAAACTTCTATGCCAAAATTCATCAAATCTTTAATCAATGGGTCATGTTCCAAATGTAACATGGTTAATCATGCATGATGTTTTCAACTCAAGTATTCCTCCACATTGTTGGATTTTCCAATATGGTGATTGATCATGAAATAACAATACATTCTTAGTTCTATCCATCTCCTATGCCTCATGTTAAATTCATATAGATTGTATATATAATTCCAAATTTTATCGTCATTATATATTGTACATTTGGATCCATATAAATGATACATCTATATTTTCATAGGAAAAACCATGTCTTCCAATTCCAAATGAAATGTGGGATAATTTTACCAAGGAGGTTTACGTTGTCTTGATGAATATTAAATTATTTGATCTTTCTACATCAAAAAAAATCCAAGTCCCTTCAAAGAAGCATCTATGTAAATAACAAAATCACCATTTTGGGACGGCAAGGACAAAATTGGAGCATTCACCAATCTCTTCTTTAGTTCCTGAAAACAAAAATCACATTCTTCTTTAAAAAAACCCATTTTCATGTTAAATTAGTTACCAGTCTAGATTACTATGCAATGTTCAAAACAAACCTCTGGTAATAACCCACTAATCCAAGCAAACTACGAATATTTTTATTATTTTTATGTGTTTCCCATTCATCAACCACTCTTGTTTTGGAATGATCAACTGTTCTTTCATCCTTATTTATAGTGTTCCCAAGAAAAGAAATTGGTTTCAACCAAGAATCACAGCTGCAGAATTGTCAATATAGTTTTTTTAAGGGTCACACACCAACCCTTAAATGTTTTTCATGATCCTCTTTATTTTTAGAATCCTATAATCTTATCCATGATCTCATAAAACATTCCATTCATAATATTTATAATACATTAAGTGAATTAGTTATCCCAAATAGCATAACAAAAAATTCATAACACCTATATCTAGTATGAAATGTTGTTTTCTTAATGTCATCCCCATCACCTTCAGATGTTGTTATCCAAATCTCAAGTAAATCATGGAAAAGTACTGAGCTCCCTAGAGTTGTTGAAACAAGTAATCGATTTGAGAAAAAGGATAAATTTTTTAACCAGGATTCTATTCAAATACCTATAATCAATGAAAAGTCTTAATGAATCCACATTATTTTTGATGAACTAAACATGAGATCCCCATGGTGATGTACTAGGAATAATGAAGCCTTTATCATGAAAATTATGTAACTAATTTTTCAATTGAAAAAGTACTTTTCGAGCAATATGATAAGGGGTTTTGAAATTTTATTAGCATCAGGAACTAAGTCAATTTTGAATTCAACTTCCCGATCTGCTATGGAACAGGGTAACTCATCCGGAAAAACATCAAGGTACTCATTTACCACTGGAACAACATTAATATTAACAGTTTCATTATTACCAACAATATGAGAAAAATAACTATAATTTATATCATTTAGTAGTATCTAAGCTATAAGTTATATTAACAATTGTATGGGTTCATTCATGTATTCAAATATAAAATCTTTCTGAAAAAAATCATTACCTCTATATTCAATCATTTCATGATAAACAGAAGGCCAATCCATTCATAGAATAACATCAAACTCGGATAACTTTTAAACAACATGATTTGCAGGTAAAGTATTTCCACAGACCACAATAGAATAATTCATGTAATTCCTATTTTCTATAATATTTCCACGTGGTGTTTTAACAACAAGTTCATGTCTCATTCACTGAGGTGATATTTCCAAATTACCTGAAAATATCCCATTGATGAAGGAATTTGTTGCCCCCGTATCAAACAAAACATTAAAAAATTTTAAGTGAACATGCAATGTACCTGATACAACTTCATTGGATGGACCAACATCAGCTGGCATAGTGGAAAAGAATCTCACTACACCTTTATAATTATATTCTATCTTCATTGCATCATTTGGATCCCACTTTATGCAAGAATTTTCATAGTGACCCATCTCACCATGTTTAATACACTATACAGTTTTCATATCATGATTAGTATTTAGATCATTTTCATTATAATATTATGCCTTATGTCCAAACTTACCACATTTAAAATACTTCCCATTTTTTCTAAGAAATTCCACAAGGTTCGTATTGACACACTTTTCACAAACTGGAAACTATAATTTCATTTCATCATATTTTTTTAGTTGATTGTTATCCATCACAATCCATTGGGACCTCTGCATCTCCATGTTTCCATAATGCACATGTTCATCATGAAACCCCATCTCTACCCTCTTAGCATATCATACAATTTTCTCTTAACTTTTGAATTAACAGGTGGCCAACACTATTCGATACATTTCTTTCAAAGTAGAGTAAAAGAGGTTTATTTTTCTATCAAGATCCAGAAATAGATTTGGATCATACCTCGCCATTCTGGTGATGTGCACTTCATAAATAGCAACTAGATCTTGCACCCTTTTCTTCCATTCATGAAATTTCTTCTCCATCCTAAGTCGCACCACCTTAGTATAATATTTTTCAAGGAAAAAACTTTTAAATTCATCCAACTCGATGACATAAATATTCTCTCTATACCAGATATTATTTACCATTGACCACCACAGATCAGATTAACCTTCAAAATGATAAATGGTAAGACATAACTTTTGATTATTTGAAAAACCCATTACATCAAATATCATTTCAAGGGCTTTAATCGATCCTTCAACTGCTATTGGGTCAGAATATCCCTTGAAAGAAGGTGGGTGTTATCTCATAAAATGTTCCACTATTGTCATGTTATGTTTTGGTACCTCTGGTTATTCTCTTGCATGGGTTCCCCCACCATTTATTTCTTGTGTTAGATGATCCATTACCATCACAAACTATTCATTTCTAATCCCTACCATTTAGGGTTACAGATTCACGAAGGATATCATTCTGTCAGTGCCTCCCCTCTTCTCATTCCCTGTTTCTTCTATGGACAACCATTCGTAAAAAACACATCGTAGATGAAGCAACTTGGTAATATTTAAATTTTATTACATTTCAATGTTATCATCGATTTAAAATCTTTTATGGTATTATTTTAACATCATCCTAACCCCTAAAGTAATCTTAACCTTCCTCAGATACCAACTTTAAGGACCCGACCTTATTACATATAATAATAATCATTTTATTCATGAAAACACTTACTTTTACTTTTAGGATCATTAAAATAGTAGAGCTTCAGTGAATTGGGAAATAATACATTCATAACCATACACATTTTTACAAAGTGGATAACATGAAAACATTTTCCATTTATTTCAAAATATAAACCAATAAAGATTCAAACATGATTTTTTTGAAAATTCATAAAAACTTTATCTAGTCATACTTCATTTTCATACACATATTTATAACCTTTAAAATTTTTTAAATACATGTGATGATCTCAAAAGCAAAGTAAGGGATATAAAAATAAGGAAAGAACACATTAATCCATGAATTCAGGTAATATATGAAATCATATTCAAAAGACCTAATTGTCTCACACACATATATATATACATACATTGTAAAACACGAGATTTAAAAAATACATAAGAACATAAGTATAACCATACAGTCATCTTGCGGTATTACATACATAATCTTGTAACCCTTTTGGCTACGATATAATTTGTAACCCTTACGGCGACATTACAATTTGTGTAACCATCGTAGTTACACATAGAGATACGACCCACCTCTTATATACCCATACCCAATGCATTTGAGTGAGATATAGGTCTCACCATTCATTATAAAAAGTTCCTAATAACTGGAAAATAATAATAAAACATGAATAATTTCGTAAAAACATTTCTTTTTTATTTTGTAAAATTGATTTGTAAAAATATAATTTTAAAAGGAAAGGCCCTTATAAATATCATAAAAATAAAGAGAGACAAAAGAGAATGGGTGGAATATTTATATAAAATGTAAATAAAAAAAAATTATATATAATATAAGAAAAAACCATCACATAACAAATTTTTAATACAACATAATGAACAAAGTAGAAGGCTAACCCAAAATTGGAAATCGGGTTATGAATTTCATTTCATTGGGTTTGTATTATTTCAAACTTTTTTAAACCCCCTATATAATGGTTAAAAGAGTGTTATTATTATTTTACATAAACATTTTAACGTTTATAAAATATTTTATGATCATTTAATAACCTCGATTCTCCTTATAATTGTTAGTATTTGGTTTATTGCATTGTTTAGGGATCGTGCTTTACATGATGTCGGAAATTCAACACATCACGAGCAATATTTGTCTTCCTTGAATAAGTGGGAGAGGAGAATAAGAATGATTAGAAATTTTTGTTAATGAGAGAAAATCCAAAATATACATGATTTCTGGAGCATTACTGTCTCTTTGTTAAGATGTAATGAGGAAAGAATAAGAAAATAAAGGAACTCAAAATAAAAGAATAATCCAAAAATCCCATACAAAAATTTGGCAGCCTATTGACTATGCACCATGGTTTTAGAAAATACTAAAAAGAAAGGGTAAAAGGGTCACCTATCCATAAATTAATCATTATAAAGAACATATAAATATTAATAAGTAGTTAATATTCAGGAATTAAAACATGAATGTTATACCACAAAAAAGAGAACTTGAATGAAAAAAAAGAAAAAATTGAGAATTTTCTTACCTTTTACAGTAACACCTAGAGCATGATGGTTGGGACCTTGGGGGATTGAGAAAACCTTGGGAGTAATAATAGGTAGGTAAGGAGGAGAAATTTTAATTTATGTGGAATTTGGAATTATGATAATGAAGGAATGGGTTGGTATTTTTAGAAAAAGTGATGGAATATTTTAATAAATTCCATGGGACACCTCATTAGTGGTATTTTCAAAACCATGGGAATCCCCATGGGTTTTTCTCAAGGTATAATACCCTTAGGACACCACATACCTTATTTTTCTGTATAAAAGTTGAAAAAATTTATTATGTCATTGTTTCATCATTAATGATGTCATTAACACACTATAACTCAAAATTGTATTTTTTTTACTATTGATCAAAAAATCAACTGTTTTAGACAAATAAAAAAAATTCCCATAACATTTTTCGACAAGTAGAATTCAAAAATTAATGCCATTTTGATAAATAAAAATTTTAATTATTATTAATTAAATTTTCAAATAAAATCTTACATAATTCAAAAATTAACAATTTAAATTCTATAAATTCTTTTAAATCACATTTAAAAATAAACCAAAAAGTATTTATATTAATACCTTATGATAATAAATTTATAACACAATTTACTATTTATTATGTTCATATTACTATTCATATTACTATTCAAAATGGTATTTTACTTTCATCAAAAAAAGTTGGATTCATTAGTCTTCAAATTACTTACTGAACACAAATGTATATGACTGTTTTTTAAAATTCAAAACATAGAAGTATAGTAATTATGTTTAAAGGCTAGTTATAATTATCTACATAAAATAATTTTTCATGCATTAAATTTATTTTTAGAAAACCTTGTGGTTTTACATAATATATATATATATCATCAATATAATCCAGAAGAGTAATATTTTTATTTATTTGTATAAAACACACATTTGAAAATTTAAATAGTTTTTAGAAAAAATATCATTCATTTAAAAAGAGAAATTCATTTATAAATAATCACTTAAAGAGTTAAATATACATATTTATATCATAATGTTATAATTTAGTTAATCAAACTTATACATGCCAATCTAACGACTATGTTAAAAATTGAATATTTAAAAAAATTAAAATAAAAAAATGATGTTTTATTGAACATTAATATTGCTTGTAACTCAAGCTAAAATAGTGTTTCATGTACCAAATGTGTAACGTGTTGTAGAATGATATGAAAGATATTAAATAAATTAAATTATTTTATAATCTATATCATATTAAAATATAGGGGTGTTACAATATTCATATTCACCTAGACTCTTAGTCCCAACAGAATATACCCTGTTTGGAAGGATATTTGATTATTGGAGTGTGACCATATGTTTTTTATAAAGATGATGTCCTTTAGTTTACTCGAGAGGTATCCTAAGAGAAATATTATTCTTCTACTCTAACACAATATTACATACAATGCATCACAGACTCACCTAGTGAAATATGATGACATATACTTACATCCACCAAATGGTAGGCCCATATCCCAACTGTTGAATTTGTGGCTTTTCATACTATTGAAATAAGAAATAAATGATCATAGTGTGATTATATTCCTGGACTCACCATATAATTTACTTACCACTCCATTTTGACTAGAGTATTCACAATTATATCATGGTGATGTTGGAGGGGAAGGATAATAACCCCAGAAACAACCTGTTGAGTTTCTAGAATATCTTATTAGAAAAATACAATTACAACTATAGAAATATATATAACACTAATATTGTATGGGAAAATATTCAATCCCCCTAAAAAAATACAACATACCAAATAATCATTGGAATTATTTATTAGAGGAAACATATTACAGTTTCCATTCATAATGATCATTGGATAATTCCATTAAAGAATAAAAAATCATATCAGAATCATATTCCCATTCCATTAGTAGTTTGATAAATTATTTCTGCAACCAATTCCATACCATATCATATCTACAAAAATCTCATAAGGGCATCAGTATTTCATGAAAACCATTTTAGATATGGCTTATATACCTTCCCCCACAAGAGAGGATCGTCAGTATACTAAAGAGAATACACAAGGGTATTCTAATATTCCCACCCATGAATATGAATTCCATCATCATATCATCATATGAATCGATATGGGTTAAATTATACAACTACACCCCATTTTGAAGGTTATATAGGATATCATAGTAATACCTGGAGATGATAATGAGAATATATTCAAATTCTATCGAAATCATATGAAGAATTTTTACACATCTCAATATCTAAAAAATAATTTTATTAGTATATTCTAATTGTACATAATATATAAAAAAAGTCTCCTACCACATAAGGATATTTACTCACATTGAATAAAAATATTCAATTTCATGGTCTCGACATTGATCACCCAAACATGATGATGAGGATGGTCTTGTCAATAGAATCTCACAACCCAAGACCATATACGTATTTCTACTATGATCAATTATGATGCTTATAGATAACGTCAACATAATTCATTTGTGTCCATGGAATCTGTTGGTTCTTCCTTAGAATGAG
Organism: Viscum album; assembly: GCA_963277665.1. NCBI lineage: Eukaryota > Viridiplantae > Streptophyta > Magnoliopsida > Santalales > Viscaceae > Viscum > Viscum album. Next base: position 1,427,432,943 of record OY728147.1, on the reverse strand, counting down.
ATTTCAAGGGTGATTATAATTTCCCAACATCATGAAATAATTATTAAAAATAGTTGCAGTTCCCCAGACAATCAATGATAGGTTTCTTTACCATGGGGACATAAATAACACTCATCTAAAATATTCTCATTATTAGGGATTGAAAAATATTCATTTCAGTGGATATATAAATTGGTTATATGGTCCTACCCTTGTGTAATATCTATTTTGAATTTCCATATATCAATATGGACTCCATGTATCATGATTAAGATCATAAAGAACAACATCTTTAATTTCATGAATATCATCACAATGTATTATTAAAATGAATATATCATATCCTATAATACCAATATATCATCAATTCATTAATCATGTAGTTCAAATATCTTAAAATAATTTTCCCATAATTATAGTATATTTTATTCGACCAATTGAGATAGATCCAATAGAGGAATATCATCTATAATATGAGGATAATTTAGTGATTTTGAGAAAAGTAGTAAAACATTTATTATAATAATGTTGTACTCCACAGACACCCCTAACTATTACTTCCAAAAATCATTTAATTAAAAATGTATCAATTAATGTATTGTAAACCTACTATCGATTCTCTCACAGCATAGTAAAAATTACTTATTTTACATGTGTTATAAATTTTTCTTGCAAATAATAAATGAAATCTACCCCTAGATCATCAAATATCCCCTTATAAATTTATACCATTAAAATTTTGAAATATATAATGTAGAATAATATAATATATTATCAATATCCTTGAATACTCTATGAAAATAAATTTCGAGTTACCCTCTTTACATACATATCATTTATTTTGGAGAATATGTTGAACAATGTTATAATATTATTCATTCTAAAATAGTCCTCCCCAAAAAGAATCATCCAATTTAATTTCCACAGGTCATATATAAAACTCAACAAGTACACATTCCAATTTTTTTTATAATATTTTCTTCTAATCTCTATGGTATAAAATTTTATTACTCAATGACAGTTACATTTTTATTGGTCCATGTTGCTGTATTTTATAAATGTGGATTATGATTCACATATAATGATGATAAAATGTATCAATATATAGTAATATTATGTGTTCGATAATTCAATATAATGACATGTAACATATCAAATTAATTTACATTATAAATCATGTAAAATCACAACGCTCATTTTGATGGGAATCATAAGAAAAATACGGGAGTTTCCACAGCCCATATGATTTGGGGTATTTTATAATTTCTAGCACAACCTATACTACTATTGGTGTCCAATAAAACTATATCATTCAAGTATTTTTAAGATAAAAACTTGCCATTTAAATCTAGTGGGATTTGGGAAATTTTATACCCACATTATTTATCCACATGAAAGACCTCATTCTTTATTTGAGTGAAAATTTTCTCAGAAACCCCTTTGAGTGATACTCATTAGATGATCCACCCCACTCATTGGTAATAATTCTAGTCAAATACCTTGGATAATTCCATTGTATCACCCTCTAAAGGTATAATTTTTATTGAGTATAGTGAAGCATAGACCAATCATCCTTCATGTCGTTTGCTAATGTTGTCTATCATGATGGCTATGATTATGGGGGAATTGTAATTTTCCCCTTAATACATTCCCAAAATATAAAAAGACACCTTATCCTAAATATTATTACATGACCCCTAATATATTTTTGGGATTAAGAAATTTCATTAACTTCCCCTAATTGAATGAATGGTGTGTTACACCAAAAAATGATACCTATGCGAATGTCAATGACAAAAACATGACCCACAGTGTGAAATTTGAATATGTTATGTATGGATATAAATAGAGGATGAAATTGAATATGGGATCCCAATAAAATGATAAAATAAAATTGTCCTGATGAGTATAATAAAATGAAAAAGTGAATAGTGAGGAGATGTCCCACCAGCAACCATAAGAGAATAATATCATTTTTTATCACATCTCATAATATGAAGATGATTTATAGGTACAAAAATAACACAAAACATAACTTAGTAGGTTAAATATCCCTAGTGAGATTAATTTCACGGTGGATGTTAATGTTTCCCCTCTAGTGAATCATATATATGGGAATTTTTCAGGACCTAAATATAAAGTGTATTAGTATCAAGTAGGATAAAGGTTAAAGAAACCCAATACATATAGGGTAGTTGATGAATATAATTATTTCCCTTTAGTGGTATGGTTTCTATATCCATGTCAAAAAATATATCCCCCACCATCAAATATTGCATATCCATTATAGAAAAATGTAGTCCCACATTATAAGACACTTCCTGCCTCTATGATAGTGTCTAAACATTAAAAAATATTGTAGAACAAGTTAAATCCATTCTATATCGGTTGATATGAATATAATTATCTAAGGAAATATATATATGGAGAAAATCTAAAGGAAAATATACCCTTATTATGTGGAAAAACTCATCCTTCACCTATCCTTAATAATACAAGAGTCATTTTTTAAATGGAATTGTAGAATAAAATAAATCAAAAACACATTATATCTTAATATGGTCCTATTATGGAAAAAGTAGGGCATTAATAGGTATCAAATATCAAATATTACATATTAACTATGGGTGGGAAACATTATTTTGGAATTGAAATTTAAAATCTGGTGTTCTCTCTTGTTGGGATGGTCTCTCATAGACATTGTCTATAAATTCAACTATATACTATTAAAGAAAAGTATCCATTGTCTCTTGAATTGTTTCCTTAGAATGATATGTTTTCAAATATTATTTATAGATGGAATAGTTTGAAATTTTTCATTACTATAGAGAAACCTAATGAAATATTGTATTAGACTTGAATATTAAAATTAATGATATGGGATAATTTACATTAAATACATTAATGTTCCCATGCATATTTTGATAGTTCACTATATAATCATAGGGGTTGGAAACCTCTATTTGAAAAAAAAAATCAATTTTTAACCAATTTCATTGTTCTATAGAATGAAAATATATACAGAAATTGTAAGGACACATAATATCAAACTATTATCCTTTCCCAGTGTGACCACTATTGTCATCTGACATAATACGATGCCTAAGAAGAAGTGAAAAAATAAAAATTAGAACTCCCATTATTATAGAAACAAATATGCATATACAACTCAAATAATTTTTAAATATGATACATTCATCAAAATTGAACTTGTTTAATGATATTTCATCACTACTATTGAGAAAAAATTCATCATATCACTAGATCCAGTGATACAAAATAGGTATCACTGATTTTTTAGGTTACTTCCTCTACCTGTGAACATTAGAGAAAACCATCAATAATGTCTTCAATGTAAATGAAAATATATTGAAAATGTCCAAATGTAGAAATGATAAATTGGTAAAGAAATATAATTCATGTATCATGTGCATCTAATAGCTTACATAATGTCGTTTTTGAGTGTGTTTATGTCACAAAAAAAATTCTCAAATTTTTAATGAAAATATGACATTGAAATTTGAGAAATGGGAATATTATTTACATAGGGGAAAAAATAAATAGGTGTGTTATTTCATCAACTCATATATAAATTATAAAAAAATCATAATCACTAGATATAGGTAAATAAAAAAATCATAATGATGTGAATGAATAAGAGTAATATCATTCATTACAGCCAAACTAGTTCAAAAACCAATTGAATTTATTCTAATGGCTATAAGAGAACATTAACCATCGTAAAAAATGAAATTTTCGTTAGATGAGAAGTATTAATATTTGTTCATCTAATAAAATCACATCAATGTCCACATTTTTTGATGAAAATTGATGTATATGATCAATTTAATCTCTTTCATAATCATGTTAAAGGCCATTGAGGATGTTCATGCTATGTAATATAAGACAAAAACAAACCTCCCCAACATATCATCCACCCATATGAAATTATCAATATACAAAATATGTGATGAAATTCACTTTTATTGGTTTCATACGTAACATGTTCCAACCCATAATCATCAACCACATGTTAGGTCAATTCATATAAGATGAAATCTTAATAAATGTGTGGTTGATTTTTCTGAAATCACAAACTTTTACTTCATCAAAACCAAAACTAAAAATAAACCCACTAGAACTAGGCCAGTTAAGGTATTTTATAATTTATTCAATGTCTAATTCCAAAACAATATGATAGCGGAAGCTTAATGATATGACGATGATGACCATGTCTATGAAATATAATATCTAAGAATTTTATTTCATCTCGTCATCAGATATCTCAATTCATGATTCCATTTATCTTCTAAGGTATATCTTAGAGTCCCCCTTGAAATATAATTCAATCCCTTAAGAATAAGAGGTTGATGTCAGTGTGTTAGAATAATATCAATCAATGAGTGACACTGTCAAAACTATGTCACCATATCCCTCCAGTAAATATAAAAAGAGAATACATTATAGGGGCTCATGAAGAATTTGTATATTTTTTTTAAAAATATATTACATAGATAATAATATGTCCATAATTGATATATTTTTTGGGATAAATATATTGTCCAACCAGATTAATTTATGGATGGGATAAATAAAATTGGTGTTTTCTCTATCAATTATGATAATTTAGGGTATGATTAGAGTGATTAGTAACATCATGAAAAAATATTCTCAAATTCGCATTCATAGGGAATATACAATATTAGAAATTCATGGAATTAACACAAAATACATCATTTAATGTATTATTATAGATATTGAGGATCCAAAATCATTTGGTTATTCCTTCGTCAAACTATAAATTCTCATTATACATTATCAATTAGAAGGTTGTTTATTTATTAGTTATAATTATTTTATAGAGAAATAAAAATCCTTGTATATAAAGTAATGATTTTACAAAAGTGTATATAAAAAATCAATAATATATATCACTATCATGATCATATCAACATATTTTCATGATTTGGTGTCTATGATTCTTTTAATTTTAATAGGAGAAGAAGATTATTTTTTCTACAAACATACTCAAGGAAGTAAATTTATTGAAAAGAAACCCCTCTCAGATTTTCTTCTTGTACATATAATCACATTGTACTATTGATAATGTTTTTATAATTAGATTACATATATCCAACCAAAAAAACCTCAAAATTAAATGTAAAAGGTGAATTATATTTATATGCACCACAAAATACATTTTCATGATATTATTGGTATCAATTGATGTTGTTCCAGGATAATACATCAAAAAACAATTTCAATTGAAATTGAATATTATAACATCATGATACCCAAATTAGATTGGAGAGTAATATGATAAGGTATATATATTCCCTAATAGTTATTAACATGTGTTAGGAATTTTGGAATTTCTAGACACTTCTATTTCATTTTTGTAAGAAAAAAATTCCCTTGAATAGTATTTTAAATTCAAATATGTCCCATTATATCCAATTCATATTTATTTATAAGATTATTTATGAGTAATAGATATAAAAAATATCCAATTTACCACTCCATCATTTAAATAATTTCTCTCAACGACTAATGATGTCTTCATGTGACTGAATTTGGGAGTGAATGGAGATTTAAATCCTATATATATTACAGTTTAAATGACTTTGGATGCAAAGGATATATATATATATATATATCATTAAAGAAATAGAATATATTTTTTTCTATAAAACAATATAGAGATTTCTGGATTAGATACCGATTGGTCTAATGATAATCTGAGCCTTATAGAATGTTACTGTATAATAAACAAGAACTTAGGAAAATGCATCCTATACATGCAACTCATGTAGGTGATGATGTTGAAAATATTATGACTGAAAATATTATTTTTTTAAGTTTTCTATTACATAGGTATTTCTTATATCCTCACTGTTAAAATAAAAAAATATATTATTTCAGTCATTATATACTTCATTGACCTAAACTAGTATTTCATGAATTATGAATTATCTATCCTTATCAAAATATTTCTAACCATTTCAAAAGATGTATTGAAATTCATTTCCTTGATATATTTTTATTTATTATAAAAAAATCTAAAATATCCCCCAATGAAGATTAATCCACTTATTTTTTATATTTCCCAATGTGTTTATTTAATTATGGTTATGGGATTTATCATTAATGCTATAGATTTTATATACATTAAAAACTTATGATTTTGAGTGAGATAAAATTTCCAAGAGTGTTAGAATTTTGATTCTATTGGATGTACACAATTTTTTTGAGGGAAATATAATTTATATTTTTGAGTCACCCTATGAGACCATGTTATTTTTGGATGTGTTTTAATTCATGATAATTGTCTTTTTGGATTGGTTCAGTTTAGGCATAAAAAACAACAAACCGAGAGGCACATCATTGGGAAACCAATTGGTCATGGTTTGTGCTAACCATGAATCCCATTTGGTTTAGAAAATGGTAAGAAAATTCTATTTGTGGTGTCTTTAAAAATGTAATAGGATTCTAAAAAAATTTATTAGGGTTAATGTGGGGGATTCATGAATTTAAAAACTATCATCCAATATGTGCTACGGGTAACACGTTGGACAATGGAACCACACAGTTAGAAAATGGTTATCAAAACCCTATATCCTAACCATGTTGTTCATTAACAGTTGTGAAATTATAAAATTTAGCATCCCAAATAATAAAATCATACCATGCATTTAGCATCACCATTCATCCACATCCCTATAATTGTGGGTCCATTTTTCTTATCTCCTCTAGTCTTTGCCCTATCATCCTCTTTTTAGCGATGATTCAAGAATTGTTTGATCTGAGAGATTGCTAGATGTATGGATACTAGTCTTTATTATTCATTTAATAATTTATCTATCCATTTTTATGTTATTCCCATTGTAGAAAATCTATATTATTTCTGGGGTTTTCTTATTCAAATTTTTAATTTTATTCTATTTCTTCTTGGATTAGAGTTTTGTATTTGATAGGTATGGGCCTACATGAAAACTTCAGGTTATCCCCGCTATTCTTTTGATTGTATGTGTTCTATGAGACATAAATTTATAGACACACAAGTGGTGTGGTCTAGGTGAGACCATTAATTTAATTCTGGTTTTTTATAATTATTTTTAGAGAATGCCTATGAAATACGACCTGTTTGTTTTAATATTTTGTGCATCAAATGGGATGGTAAATGTGAAAAAAAATTAGTTTTGTTGGTAATTTCACACCTCTAATTTTTTAATTAATTAAATTTTTTAAGACTAATTTTGATTCATGGAAAAATGATGGTCATGGGGTTTATTACAAGAAGAGATGATGATCAATCAGATTAATAAAATGTGAATCCATATGATATGGAAAAGGTTGATCATCGTTTTCTTGTTTAGGTGATGAGGATCACATATGGAAATGTATTTCCAATAGATAGTGGTTAATAAGAATGTTTGGTCATTTACAGTCCCTATAATTGAATAATAGTGCCATTGGAGTCATCTTCAGAATGTAAATGACTCAATGAGGTGAGGTTGACCACCTCATATTGGTGGAACCCTCCATGTAATTTGTAGCTTTGGGGAGGGTTATGGACATCAGTAATGAAGGAAGTAATACCTATAAAAATACACTGGTTGTTTTTTGAGAACATCTTATGGGGATAAGGACATGATTTAATTTTATATGAAAATGGTTTGGGATTATGGAAGGAATTATATTTCTATGCCTGGGGACGTTGGGATGTTTAGAAGATAATGAACTAATGAACATAATTCTAAGGAACAAATGATATATTTGTGTTTATGTTGTTGGTATACCATTTTTACAAAACATGATGATAAATGTGGAATTTTTTAGAATGAATTTCTACGTGACATGTTATGGTTGATAGGCCACAGTTCCTTTTGAATGAATATCCAAGGAGTATTTATTCCACTGTTGATGGTGTCAAAAGTATACAAGCAATTCCCAAATGGTGGTTGAGCACAAGTAAAATCATTTATCTCATTTATTCATGTGTTTAGATTCATTTTTACACAAATTAATACAATAATATATATGTGGATTTATGATAGAAACACATTAATTTTTTCCAAATTATTTCATGCAGATACCATTTACGGGCTCCTCACTATGAACAATGACTTTATGGATTTGAGATCAATCGAGGTAGAAAAATCCGGGGATGTGGAATGACCCAGGTATTAATAGAATATGTTTTTTGTATCTATTAATATTTATGAATAACATATTATTAATATATTAAATATAAAACATTTTTATAGCATAATCAACACATAACAACATGTTTATTTGAAATCTTATATTGCACAAAACATGTAGTTATACTTTAAAATAATATAATAATTTCATTATTTTAAATGGTAGTTCACTAATATTCAATGTATTGATTAGAATGAAAATAACATACTAAATTATTATTATAATTTTATAAAAAAATACATTTACCTTGATCTAATATCTTTTAGAGGTTTAAAATAAGAATAAATATTATTTTAAGAATTAAATATTCTAATATTCATTAAATGGTCGATATACTTCCTTTTGATTGAGAATGCATTTTAAATATAATTTTTTTCACTTTTATAAGTAATATTTTTCAAAATATTCTTATAATTTAGAATCAGGACACCATATTTTACTTTGGGTAAATTTTTGTTATTTTTCTGATAAAGTTCAATTTTTAATGAAGAGTGACAAATACTGCATTTTACTTCAAAACTATCATTTCATATAATTTATTTATATGATTGAATTTTCCATTAAATTTATTTTAATGTGTAAATAGATTACATTATTATAATTTAATCCAATTTGAGTCAACATATGTAATTTCACTTCCAAATTGAACATAAAATGCAATTCTATCTTATGAATGTTTTTACATTTTAAAAACATGCATTTTGGTTTTGACAATGGAAATTAATTTTAAAATAATATCTGCAACTAAATTTTATTGAATTTGGAAAAAATGGATTCCATTTTTGGAATCAAGAGGTACATATTGTCAATAAAGGTACATTTTTAGGAATTTTTAATAGTAAATTCAGTAAATATTTTTTTACCATAGTTAAAGGGTAAAGCCTATAAATAAGGGTAAAAATAATATTATAATAATATTAATTTCCATAAAACTTGTCCTAAACCCATTTAATGACATATTTTTTTCATTGCTATCTATGGGTTAATTTTAGGACCCCATGGAGCCATATGTTTGTGAAAATGTCATTTAATTACTTTTAATTTAAGGATAAGGAAAATATTACATAAACATTTATATTCTACTAAAAAAATTTCATATGGGGCTATATAAAAGATATCTTAGGCTAAAAATAGTTATTTTAAATATAAATATATTTCCTACCTCATTTTATTTTATTTATAATTTTTAGTCATGAAATAAATAAATTTATTTATGACACAATGGTGATGTAGTGAGTACCTTATTGATGACAGATTTAAATAAATGTGATTATAAATAATAAAATAAACTTATTTTGAAACTTATTAAGTCATCCAAGAAATTTATATACGAGTATGAGTTTTTATATTTTACTTAATGATCTTTTTTCAAATTAATCATGTTTTAATGGATTATTTGAAATGTCAAGATAAGAATAGTATAAAAAATTAAATAAATGTTTTTTTAAATAAATTAATATTTTATTTAATAATATAACTGTCCTAAAAATCTATGATTCATTCATATAAATTTATGATGTTACAAATGTCATTAATGATCCATTTTTTGTCTCTTGGAATTGTATAAGAACTATAGTAACAATATATTATTAAAATACATGAATACTTGGTAAGAGTTAAATTATTTAACTATAGGTTAAAGCTAAAATATATGGTTAATTTTATGGACTAAAAGTGTATAAATATTATTTGGTGAGATGTTTTCAACCCATAATTATATGATCTCTTAAATATATAACTTCTATTTTATTATAATTCGAATATCAATTAATAATAAAATAATATTCAAAAAATAACTAATGTGCCGCTCCTCCCTCTTATAAAATGATACAACCTCTGACAATTACCCACAGCTCTAAAGCCCCTTGCATAATACATAACCTAATCCAATAATCACATAAAATCGATATCTTTCTACTAGAATCCATACATTATGTAGAATCAATTAAATAATTCTTTTTGTTTCAAGTCCAATGGAGTTACCCATTTTAAGAGGTAGTGTATTTTCTAAAGTTCATTTCCAATATTCTAATTAATCAATCCCTATTATATTAGTATTCATTTAAGACATAATAAAACCAAAATCCAAAATATTATAGGATGTTTTATAATAAGGATTCGAACTACATTTACACACTCCTCCATCTAATAGATTTTGAACATATTGTTTTTGGGGACGACGAACTACTACCTCACAAAATGACTATTGTTAAATTATCTCTTAATGCCTCTCATGGTGTCCATTATGATGGAACTATATTTATATGAAAAATATTGTGTTTATAGTATATTTAAGCTTCTGTAATTTTAATTTATAACATTATTTGTTTCTTTTCATGATGTGTAAACAACATAATATCATTTGAGGATGTGCGGACTACTACCCATCAAAGTGATATGACTCGTCCATGATATACCTGTAATGATAAAAGTATGGAATTAATGAAAATATTTAACATATATAAAAAGTTACATTATCATGGAATTATAATATATCAATGTATCATTATGTTTTGATTTAATTAAATATGAAATAGATATTGAAGTAGCATTAATGTGTACGTACGACTTACCATCTCCATAAATGGTGCATTTTATTTCATATCTCCAAATGTTATGGAATATTATAAATACATATATAGTGGATATATATGATATATATGATATCTAAATCACGAATATCCTTCTTGATATATTAGATACTCGATGACATGAAATATTTTTAATTATAATCAGTTCATTTTTGACTCATGTACAGAACATTGAAAAAACAACCAATATGAATTTGAATAATTATATAATTGGTATAAAAATGAATTATGATATAAAAACGGATTAATAAACTTGAAAAAGTTTTCATAGAAATTTGAAATTTTATTAAATTTATTATTTTTGGATATAAAGTATGAATAAGACAATTCAAACACAAGGTAAGGGACTTCATCTCTATCTCCTTTCATTAACTCAATTTTTGAGAATATAAACCTCTTAATTTTATACAATTCTTAATAGAATAGTTTTACTTTTAATTTCATTTAATGGGAATATTTATTCTTTGAATCATTTTACTAAATGAAAAAAATAAAATTTAACGTATGCTACGCAAATAACCGCTCTGCCCCCGTAATCATTATTTAGCATAATATTTAAGAAATAATGTTTTTAAAAGGAAATGGAATTACTTATTCCATTATGTGGTGTTTTTATATTTAATATGTTTTTTGAAATGTAATTTATTCAATAGCATGAAATTATTTCTTGTGATTTAAAATGAAATTTAATTAGTGAAATGTTGATATTTGTAATATTTTATGAGTTATGATTATATAATTGTACATGGAAACATGATATTTGGTAACATGATAATCCAAATGATTTGTGTTTTCATGATAAACCAAGGATAGGTGGTTATTTTATAACCTCTAATGTATTGGTTGTTAAATTTGGTCGCATGTCTATTCCATTTAGTGATATGTGTGGACGTCGATCCTATGGTTATTCAATTTATGTATGTTTTTGTCCCAAGTTACCTTTATAATCTATAAGTAGTTTTCTATGGGAATTATGGTTGTCTATTACTTACAAAAAGTATTTTTAATGATATCATATTTAATGCAGTATTTATTGAACTTCTTTCAGGTGAAAAATAATACTTTATGAAAATGTATTGATGGTTGACATGTTTTATTCAAAAACTATCATTTTTCATTATTTATGTATCCCTTAATATGCTTTTTAGTATCATACCAGGTTTTGAAATGTTTTTTTATAGGAAATAATGAACAATAGGGTCAGGGATGAGATCAAGAAAATGACATGTTCTTTAAAAAATGGAAGTAGACATGTTTCTATTTTAAGAGTTGTTATTTTATAAAAAAATTTGATAGTGAGTTGAACTGTCTAAATGTATGATTCAAGTTGTTATGAATATGTTAGGAAATAATTATCTAAATATATAAACCTAAACAATACTCAATGTGAATTTTTAATTTAATTCATGATTAAGTAATGTTTAAGGATGGGGACTTACAGGATGGACCATGGTTACCTGGGAAGCTCTGTGATTACATGGGATTAACGGATGAGGGTGTAGTTGGTTGTTTCTATATAGATGGATATTTTTTAATTTTTTTATTACATTTTTATATGATCTTACCATGTGTGATCAGACATGTTCAAAACAGCTTTATGACTTGTTTTCACATTCGACTAAGTATAGTTATTTTCTATTGGGATAGTATTTCCAATAATATATTTACAAACGAGGATTTTTTTTACTTTCTACCACAGTAAATTAATGATAATTCTATATTTTATTATTATATTATCGACACCAAGGGTATTTTATTCTAACAATTACGTAATTATACCCTCACAACTAGTCTATATCTATTGTTGTTTTGAGAGGTGTTCTTAAGGACTAGTTGTCCTCCGGCCTAGAGCATAGGTCAAGTGTCTCCCCATTAGGGATTTTAAAAATTACATTAGAGTAGTATCATGTATGGGAACCAAGGATATATAAAAATATCAGCAATGTATATTTGGTTTTTTTACATGGTATTAAAAGATTATTTTAGTTCTGAATTGGTATTTGGTTTACAGTAGTCTAATGACAAAGTTGTTTTTTTGGACTAGGGTTAAAGCTTTTTTTAAACATATATTACCATTAGTATTAGATAAACTAAGATACTATGTATGGGAAATTATATTCTTATGTTATTTCTGTCACAATTGATTGATTTTCCTCATCTAGTGGAATACCTGGGATAACTATTATTAGATTCCAAGATTATAACCCTTTTCTCAGTATATATATGGAAGGGATATCATGAATCATAATATGAAATTTGGTAAAATTATTTATTAATGTTAATATGACTATCAATGTGACCAATTAATGTGAAAAAGGGACTTGGGGCTTTAATGTTCCAACAAAAATCTCAAAATTATTTTCGCACATTGATTTTTGGTGAAATTCTACTATGTCATCACATGTATATGGTTTATAACAATATTATATATGATTATATATTTATATGTTATATATTGGAATAAATATAATGTGGGTATAAAAAAATAATTTAAAAGTTATATCTATTTGAAGTGTCCACAATAAGATAAACAACATTTTCTTATGTAACTTTTTTATGGATTCCTAGTCACCCCCCCCCCCAAGATGGTGAGTTATGGTATGACTGGTATGAGATTATTAATGTTTATATGGGTAGTAAAGGGAACATGAGGCTGAATAAATGTTCCTTGGGTGTTTCTGGTAAGTATAAGGTCATTGTGATATGTTTCCTATTACAAATTTCCCAACATGTGATATATAAATTTTAATATTGTTATTAACAATGGTATTTGTTATTATGGATATTAAATCTAGACAAGATCCAATTGAGTATCAATAGGGTAGATATGTGGTGTCACAATATATTTCATCGGATTCAGCCCCTATGTGTCAAGATGAGCATGAAAAACATGTTTATGGTCAAAGGAAGATTAAGACATCACAACAAATGAAAGAGTTTGGGTCATGACTAGATGAGTATCTCTTGGAGAGAATTTTATGTTTCATTATGTTTATTGATAGGGTAGATCATATAGTTGATACAACCATGAGGTATCTAAAATAAAATTAATAGTCACACAACTCACCATTGTGTTAGCGAGGTGACTGTCACTACGATGTATAAAAATGGACCAAATACTTGCATACCATATTTGACCAGATAGAGACACCCCTAGGGTGGTGTGTAAATTGTTCCACGTATAATCTCACATGACTTAGAGAGTACTGTTAGAATATATATGTACATTTCTATGGAATTATGGGATCATGTGGATTGATTTTAGGACCATTTTTATTGGTAATTGATTTTTGGACACATTGTGGGATGATAATGATATTGTGTTCATGAACCAAAATCCGAGGGACATATCAATCATGGATTAGCGAACATGTTTCACATACTAATCCCATTCAAACCCTACCTTGGTAATAGATTATTTTTCTAGGATGGTGTGTTTTGAGGATCGATTCAGGAATTCTAATAGGGTGGAGGTAAAAATCATCAGGTTGACCTCATTTTCTATGGTAGTGAACTATGAATTGATACATGAGTGATATCTATTAATAATGATTTTTTTGAGCTACATGATAATACCCAGAGAGATATGTATTGACGATTCAGATAGTATAAATTGATGCATTGTAGATTTGTATTATGGTAGTCAGGATACATATATGGGAAGACCATTGAGGAGTGGATCCACAATGGTGTGCTTCCAGTTTGTGTAGTTGGTTCATATTCAGACATAGAATGATGAACATCAAATGGAGTTTTCAGAGTCTGTGATGATGGAAAATCTGGATAGGCTCTTCTTGAAAAATTATTATATATATAAGAGTTACATAACATGATATACTATAAAATATAATGTAAGACCATGAGTATAATGGGTGCTGGTAGCCAAGATAATAATTCTTGTTGAGGATGTGGTTGGGAGAGAGAGAATTTGTGATGGGGAGATTTGTTTTGTGGTTGGAATATATCTATATGGGGGGCAGGGTTTTGGTAGTTAGAAATTTGTATATGTGAATAATTTAAAAACCCATACATATCACTAAATTCATGAAGGTGGAGATAAAATTAAATAGTTATTATCATAAACCGTATGTAGTACTAAAGAATAGTTATGAGGAATTGTGAGTTCGAATATTGAGGATCACTGGTAGTTCTGTATCCAAACAAACAAAACAATTTCGATGGATTACTCAATTTCTCCTTTAAAGATTGTTTTTACTAAATCAATGTAGTTTTTATTTATGAAATATAACAAAATAATGTATTTGGTTCAATTTTAGGGCTCTTGAAAGAATATTACGATCGAATAAACTTTGGAATGTCCTAAAACATAAGATGCAGAGAGGTGTAAGATTCGCCATTTGGTTTTAGTCTATCCAATTACAAATAATCCTCCTAAATTGATCCCATTATCAAGGTATAGTTGACTAACTAGGTGCATTAATCATAGAATCTATGAAAAAAGAGTTATAGACTTATGGTCTTCGTCTTTATAAACTCCAAATAGGATAGGTTTGTTCAATTTCTCCACATATGGTCATGGTTGTGAAATATAATTTGATGTTCAATTGTAATCAACCAAACTAATATCCATATTGTAACTATGGTTCAATTTTTTGATTCAGTAGTCTTAGAAGAACCTATACTATTGAACACTAACCTGATTTGTATTAGTCATACATGGACGCGATGATTAAAATAAAGTAATTAGTAACCATGAAATGAATAATCGTGAAACAGATGAGAAGGAAACATCCAAGATTTAATAAATTGAAATCTAGATTTAATAGTTGAATGTAATGGTATTCCAATAAAATATTCACAATGCAAAATAAAATAGTGATGAATATTTCATGAATTGATAATGAAAGTAAATTGTTGATGAAACATATATTGAAAATTATAATGTAATTTCAATGGCTATAGAATGAATATATAAACGATAAAGCTTCAACAAAAACATAAATAATTAATCGATAATACAGATTAATGAATGAACTGAAAAGTGTTTAGAATTAAAATAATATGAAAATTCATGTAAAATAAGAAAATAAAAAAATTAATAAAAACGGTTTTATCATCTTATTTTTCACAGATGTGTGATCAATTATACATATGTTAGAAAATTATAGGACATGAATTCCGTGAACATCATGTATTGTATTATGTAACTTCTTCCACAATATATTCATGTCGTGTATTTCATCTTTATATCATGTATTTGAGATCTATAATTCACATTGAAGAAGCACCACATATCATTTATCGGGTGAACCATCAAAAATTTCTCATCCTCCAATCTATACATGTCATGTATGTGTTTTATTTATAGTGGGATTATAATATTTGAAATTATTATGTTGTGTAATGAATGTATGATTCTTGTATTATCTTCTCTTCATGTAAAGGAATCATGGATTTGTTTGTGGCCTTCCAAGATGTTCTGAATGAGTTAAACACATCGTGTATATGATACATGATGTGTAAATAATATTTATCATATATTCATCATTTACTTATTTTATTAAGGAATTACAAATTCCTACTATAAAAATGGTAATCAATTTCATTATCGAATAATTAATTAATAATATTTTGTAAAATGTATCCAAAATATAGATAATATTTCTTCTAATGAAACTCCACAACAAGTGAATAGTTTTTTATCCTCATGAAAAAAATTCTCAAATTGTATTTAAAAAAAAAGAAATTCTAAAAAATGAAACATTTATTAAAAAATAAAAATAAAATTAGTTGTATGAAGTAAAATACAGTGCCACATAAACAATCCTAGAGGTAAAAGAAGCCATGAATCATTTTTTATTCTTTATCAATATTTAATATTAATTTAAATATAATTTCACATATATTCCCTAAATTTTAAACCACTTTTTAAATTTACATCATAAATATTTTCTTCCATCACCTAATTTGAAAATCAAACTTGACTTATGATCATGCCCTAAAAACATGTTATTAACCATAATCATTAATTTAATCAAACATCTTCCATTTGTAAAGACAAATATTAAATCCACATTTAGGGTTTTAAAAGGGTTCAAATGACTCTTAGGTGGTGGGTAGGTGGGATATTCATTGAAATATATCACAAAAGGAGGGTAATCACTAAAGTATAATGCCTGAAAATTTTGAACAGTGTGTTGATGTGACTATTCAAATATCAAATGGTTTCAATTTTCTAATAAATCAATGTGGGTTAATGAGTGTATGATTTATATAAAAACATGTATGATGTTCCATTCAACACAATTTTTTTTTTGAAAAATGATGACTAAGATAGGTCTCACAACCATCCCCTAACAACATATAATCCATCGTAGGATTCATCGGTCCAGTAACGGTTTTTTTGAACTTACTAACACACAACTCAATATTCATTCATTTTCTATGAATATATTTTTATGAATAGGGTATGAATATAAAATTAAAAAATAAATCTTAGACAAAGACATAGATATTTTGTGAAATTAAAACATTAAATATCATTAATAAAAATATCCCATTTCCACCACTAGTGAAAATTCCACAACACTTGTTTAAAGTATAATCATGCATTGCAGGAAGAGAAGGGTACGAAGGGATAATTATCTTGGAGAGGTTACATCATAATATAGTTATTCAATAACACTATATAATAAAAAATAATATATGATATAGTGGGTTTTATTAGAAAATGGATCAATAATGATTGAATCATTCACGTAAAAATGTAATTGTTTAATCATATTCTAAATAATATCTCAATGCTTGTTATGATAGGTTTACATTCCCATTATATCACTCATGAAATATAATCAAAAAATAATATGAAATTTTGTGTCAAGAATAACCTAGGGATTTTGAGCATAAATGAATAACTAGAAATCACTCCTGGGAATAAAATATAGTAATAATTCAATTAGAACATAATGAAAGATTCATGATATAAAAATAAAGTAATAAAATCAGTAAAGAATGTAATTGTTCTGAAAATGTGTAAAAATGGATTAAAAAATTTCCCACCTATCATTATCTTTAATTTTAATGAGGGTAGTAATATGTCAAGATTAATACATTATTATAGGAAAAATGTCTCATTGAAATGAGAAAATGGGAAATAATATTCGTTTCTAAATAATAAATATCATGAATCCCACCCCACATAAAATGAAACACTACCAAAAATATTATTTAATGATTCACAGGGGAGATATAAATAATAACATAGATAAAAAATAAATGGAAATATGAATTTGAATGTAGGGAATTGATAGCTCCCCCATGTGATTGTCTTTCTAAGGGGAATCATGGTGGATTTTTTGGGGAGTTTTATGTTGTATAATTTGTTTTAAAAAAAGAATAAACCTGTAAAGAGAGAATATTATTCCATTGGGTTACCATTTTGGAAACACAAAAATGTGTTAGTGAATAGAGTAAAAAATAAGATAAATTGGTTTAGATAAATGCATATATTTGAGTATAGTTCTTTTTTTGGAAATATTTAAAAATTAGAATGACACAAAAATGGATGAAAATATTATTAACCAATAGTAAAAAAATATATAAATTTAGAATCATTGGTTGACTCTAATAAAGTTCTAAAAAATATCTTCATCCAAACATGTTTCTATTTAGTTATATTTTACTATGATGAAGCACCATTCATGAAATGGATTGGAATAAGATTACATCAATATTCAATTATAATTGAATGCTTCTTTTTATACTTATAGAATCTTCATAGATCCATAAGGTAAAACCTTAATGACATAGTAAGGTCCTGACCCTGAGAATATTGACATTGTATAGAATTGTTTTAAATCTATATTTGAATAACAAAACTATATCCTCATGTGTGATGATTTTATATGTGATTTTTTGTTATGAAACATATATGCCATTCCATTAAAAATGTGTTCATTCTTATAAGTATCATTCATGATTTCTTTTATACCATCATTGAGAATTTTTACTTCTCTTACAATAATCATATCCATGTTTAAATTTTTTATTTACCAAAGTGATCGATTATCTATTTCCATTAGAAAATGTCATGAATATCTATACACAAGTATTAATGATTTAGTTTTAATATGATTTTTAGGCCATTTACAATAAAAAATTGTTTCAACAAGTTTAACAGTCAAATAGATTATACTTTTTTTTAGATTTATTTTCTATTATTTGATTAATTTCCCAAATTTAAATATCATCCATTCCACATGTATTCTGGTTGTAGGGAGTATTAGTGTTATAATGAATTCCATAATTTTTAATATACACATTCACATTTTTATTCGTGATTTTATTTCCTCTATCATTAGAAAGTAATCATTGAAATATTAATCTGCAAATTATATGTTTATTTAAGATGATCATAACCACTTTTATAGTATTAGGAGTAGTTTCTTCGACTTCAACACATTTTGAAATGTATTATTTTCTTGCAATGATGTTAAAATTACCGTTATAATTTGGAATTGGTGGTACAAAATCAATCCCCATACATCAAATTATTATAATTAAAGGATATAATTTTGAGGAATTTTATTTCTTTTACATATACATCTTTATACTATTACATTATTAAAATGTTTTAAAAACATTATGTGAAATTCGATTAAGTGTTTGATAAAATTAACCACTATTAATGATATTATCCATGTTACATTTGGGTCCATGATTCCCTAATCATAGTGATGTATGATACATTTCGAGCACAAATTGTATTTGTTTACTTATATGATGCAACACCACATTACGCCACATGAAAATTTATTAAAATATATTGGATCATCGAAGTATTAATGTGAGACATCGGCAAAAAATATTTTGCTCTATTGATAGGTAATGGAACAATATAGGGATCCAATAGAATGATAATTATTAATATTCTAAAACAATGGTTGAGATTTGGATTTTATCATGAAAAGGGTTTCATCAAGGAGGTCATCCTTGATGTCAAAATTATCAATATCCTTTATGTTTGGCCGTGGTGGTTTGGTTAAATTGTCCTAGATAATGTTCTTAGTTAAATTTTATTCCTTTATGTGGATGGAATACACTTTCAAAAATAGGACCAATCATATTAGAAATAGTTTGGAAACATTATTTTTTGTATGTTTATAATATTCATGATCAGTTTTGACAACTAATATAGACAGTATAAGGTGTGAGTGGAAATTTTAGAACACCATGATTTTTTTCATATGATCATTTATAATAGTTGTCTAATTAATATATGCTTCATAATGTTTGTGAATATCATAGTAAATGGGATAAAAGATATATCTCAAACACTATCCAAAAACAATTATAATAGATAAGTAGCTTGATTCATACATAAACTCAAGGTATTTATCCAAATATTCTTAAATTTTTAGTGGATCTTCAACCAGACTATTAATTATGGCATGGATGGCTCGTAGACACTCATTGGTGAACATAAAACTAGTGTCTTTTGAGAATATGTTTGTCAAAGGATGGGTTAATTATGTAATTTTTATATCAACATATCACAATAAGAATGCATGTCCTAAAAAACTCTTGATTCACATCAAAATTTTAGGCTCTAGTACATCATTAATTAGTTTGATTTTAGAAGGATAAACTTTTATGCATTTTTTAGATTTTATTTCCCAAGACTCTACATCATTAGACTATGCAGTGATAGATTTACTAGTTTAATACATTTATATTTTAATCATAGTGTTTCAATAATGGATCTAAATTACTCAGGCACCCGAGAAAGGGTTATTCATATACAAAAAACTAATCCCTGAAGATTTCATGGAATTCATCTTTTTTTTTCTGGGAACACATGCAAATGCACCGTTAAGAATTTTCTTCTTTGTGACACATACCAACTGATATTTGTTGATAGAGAAAGGATCCAAATTGACAAAATAACAGCGTATTGGAGTCATCATATGGATTGACTACAATTTAATGTATCCTTAATATCTATCAAAAAACAAGATATTTCATTACCTACAATTCCATCCAACATTTGATCTATATAAATTTTATTGAGAATTATATTTATAGTTTTCTATATTTAGTTTCCTATAATCAATGCATACTCTCTATCTAGTGATGGTTTAAGTAAAGATAATATCATATTCATAATTTTCAAAAATATGATCTCCCTTCATTAGAACAATAAGTAATCTACTCATGAATATGATATCATTTATTGAAAACATTATTCATGAGTGAATTTTTATCAACTGATTCATAACATACACTTTTATTAGTGGGGTGAGTCATCTCTAAAGTTGGAATACTGGTATAAAATTTTTTTCATACAATATTTTGTGGCTCTAGATTTTAGGGATGATCCCCTTTAGGGTTTTAATACCTATGAAATTTAATTTCTCTCTCATTTTATGACAAAAGTTATCTTTTGATATTATTTTGGGTCTTCTATGAACTGACAATTACTAGAAATGATGACGCAGTCTAAATGATTGATCACATGAGTGTGGTCAAAAGGGAATTTGATCCAATGATGGATGATTAATAAAAGAGTGTATGAATGGTGGGATAATATCTACTATGAATTATTCAAAGTATTTTATATCTTATTATCATTTTCATTATCATCATTAGGGTACATGGTCTTTATAATGACCTGAATAGTCATAAAGCCATCTATTTCATTATTATGAATGATGTATTGATAGTCCAAATAATCTATCCATTTATTGGAATCGTTTTATATGTCAAACAATAATTTTTCATCTCGAACATTTAATATCATTCTCTCTTTCTTAGTGTCTATTAAATCCTTAGTAGTGGATAAAAATTCACTTTGTTGAATAATTAGAACATCTCAATATTTTATTAAATATTTCACATTATGTAATATGTAGGAAATACATTCTTGAATACAATAACTAAGACATCCTTCAAGCTACCTGAATGTTACATTATGTATTTTTATATAGTTCTAGCGACACTCTGGTTTGATTATACAATTCATGCAATATCCTATTCATGAAACTCATAGGAGTGAGATTTATTCTAAAACCATGGTCGCATAATGCTCTTATGTAGTATCATTCCACTATAGTGCATGGAATTAAAAAACTTTCAGGGTCATTATATTTTGGAGGAATATTATGATGAATGAAATTATAGAATTATAAAAATATTTAAATAACATATATTTCATCAATATTTAAATTTTAGGAAAGTAATTATTACATGACCTCTGTATAGGAAGGAATCTGAATAATAATCTCATTTAATAGAATATTGATATATAATTGATTGAACATTTCTAGAAACAACTAATCTTTTTACATGTTTATTCTTCGCCTCATTATTTCATGGAATTAGAGAGTGGGTCTGTAAGAAGGATGTATAATATAGGATTATTTCATTTTTGGATTCTCTATTTTTGGAGATTTTTCTCGGGATTCTGATTCTAGTCTTTCTATATTAACATCTACCTTTGTGCTACCATTATCAACCTCACTGATAGAGGTCTCTCATTTCTTATGTTTCCTCATCTTCTATTCATCCAATTTTCATTCTTCATGAATGTTCCTAATTTTAACATTCATATAAAAAAATTTAATTTCCTCTACTCGTAGGTGGGTTACATTGTTATTGGGTAATGTACTAGGTAGATGGTATGATAATTTATTAGAAATTTTATTAATTCTATGCTCTATACAGTTCATTTATTATATTTTTTTCATCATAGTTTCTTGGGTGGTAATAGATTTTTCTTATTTGAACATAAATATAGTGGTATGGTTTAATATATTGTATTGGAGGGGATTGGATATATGTGGTGGTTTTATAGATCTTCTGAAAATTTTTGTTGTTATGAAGGTGGGAACTATTGAGATTTGTGGAAAGGATATTCGAATTTTTTCTATAATAAATAACCTAAACCATGTGTTGGTTATCACACATGGTTTCTAATTTCATAGAGGACAATTTATATCCATGTACTTAAAATAACCCTCAATAAAATTTTATGGCTGATGATATAGTCCCTGGATGTAGTTTTGTTGCTGAAATTGTTTAGGATGTCGGTATTATTGATAGTAATTAACGTCAATAAAATCATTTAATTGGGTTTCATCTAAACCTACAATATATTCTTTATATTAATTTTCCAATCTGCAAGTCTTATATGGTTTAATAAATGCAATATGTGTAATATTAATTTGTGGTGATACTTTAATTGGAAGGATTCTTAATTTTTGGTAGGAGCCTCTTCTTGATCATCTAGGGGGTGCCTTCCTCCAACATATGGATTTATCACCTTATAGTTTCTATATCCCATTTCTAAATAATTTCTTATTGTTAAACTTATTTAAGAGTGGCTTGGATGACTTACAACATTAATATTAAGAGTCCACTATAAGTAGTGGAGTCTACCAGAGTACATGTATCCGGTTGAATCCCCATATGGAATGTTTGAAATTGTAGCCAAACATATAGTCTGTGATGTTGGAATTTCTAGAATAACTATTTAAATAATGAAAAAGATTAAGTTAATTTTTCTATGTATTCTTAAAATTACATTTGAATATAATTACAGAGATTCTAGGTTATGATCGGTCAGATTTATTTGTAAATAAAATGATTTTTTACTTCACCCCAAGTCACGATTGACTCGGTGTCATTAAAAATCAACCAATACAAGTATCTATCACATAATTACAATGATAATACATACTATCTTATAGAATCTGATGATACACCCTAGTTGTGAATGTTAATGAAAACTTAATGTAAATATTAAATATCTTCATGGGGGTCATCTCATTGAAATCCACTAAACTGCCCCATGTTTTGGATCATATGGATGATTCTAAACATTATTTTTTCTGTGTGATCCTAATTTTTTCAATGGAAAATGTTGGGAAAACCCTACTAATGGATGGGAATCAATAATCAAATATATTTTCATCCTTATGTGATGATCTCTCACCATAAGAATTAGGTGTAGAATATTTCATATTTGTTGGGTGTAGTGGTGAATGATTGTTAGACATAGCCATTGTAATGTGGTGTCATGATGAAATTTATCGATCAATCTTGGGATCAAAAAGAATTTTTTCATGTTTTATTGTTTTTCATTATCTTTTAAAGTGTCCCAAAACCATTATCATAATTTGAAAAAGAGGGAGGGAAGGAGAGATAGATAGGATATAGTTATACCCGAAGGTGGAAAATGAAAAATGGAATGGTGACTAAAAAATAGAAAGATGGAGGGGTGAGGTAATATAAGGTTAAATATAAGGGCTACCATTTATAAGAAACAATAATAAAAAAAACATAAAAATATGAAAAATATACACACATATTTGAACATTAGGGGGTGTAAATAAGATTAGATATTTATAGTCCCAAACCACACATACATCAAGGGTATAGAAATTGGGTTATTTGGGGTTTAACACATGAGGATCTCCGGATGACCATCCAAAAAAAAATAAAAACAATTTATAAGGATTACTCACATTCACTCTCTAAGATTGGTTTTTACTGAATTAAGGTACATTGGACTTATGATAGATAAAAAATGAAGGAATGAAGGTTAATTTAAGTTATTTTTATAGAAGTTAATATATGATTTATTTTGGGAGAGTCCCGGAGATTAGGTTGTAAATTTGTGTAAATTAGCAACAAGTTTTTGGTCAAACTAATTAGATCAACCAATGATGAAATTATACCACAGAAATGATATAAAGGAAAATATTGGTTCATTACCCTTAGTGTATTTGTAAAAATTCCCCAATAATAATTTTCATAGTCCTATGTAACTCCAATGTGGGTAGGTTCAATGAACATCACATCTGAGGGCCTTTGTTATGTAAATGAATGTAATGAATTTTTTTATTAACCTAATTTCATGACATAGGGCTACCAAAGTACAATCTGTAGATTCATAAGACTCATAAACACATATAATCTATAAAATAACCGTAGTTTAATTATTCATTAATGTAGATGATGACCAAAATAGATTAAAAAGTACACATGTTGTACATAATCATGAAACAAATGAGAAGGCAAAATCCATAATTTAAAAAATTCAGATTCCTGATAAAATAATTTAAATCATTGAAAATAAATTCAAAAACACAGTACACACAATGAAATAATGGGGAACATTGATAGTATTAATGAATAAATTAAATTATATATGAAACAGATGTCGAAAAATGAAATGTAATTCCAATAGATGAATAATGGGTGTAGAATAGATTTATAATCACCAAAAATTAAAAATGAATTGAACAAAATTAAAGATTGAGAGGAAATAGAATTTTATGGAAAAAAATGAAATATGAATAATAATATGGATCAAAATCAGAGTGAAATAATGTGTGAATCATTTTCTTCACATGGAGGAATATTCAAATATAATTAGGATGTAAATTTTCATAAAATATAATACATAAACTTAATGTACTAACTTATGTGACATGTGTTCTAGAGTCTTCCGATCATTTATGTTGGTTTCAAATAATGTATTTTAAATTCACAATTTCTATCAAATATTTGTATCATATCATTGAAAATTTTAGCCTTAAATCATTTCATATTGAGTATTATCTACATTTCATGTAAATAATTTTCTTTTAGATGGATTATGATCATTTGAATAATCACATAGTGTGATAGATGTCCTTATCATGTGTTTTATTAACATCTTGTAATGGATTCATGTGTTGTTATGTGGCCTTGGAATCATGTTGTGAATGAGGATTAAACATTTTATATGAGATATATGACGTGTATTTCCCATTTTTCTAATTATCATAATTTTATCCACGATGTACAGAATTACTAAATCATATGATAATAATGAAGAATATTGGGTATTATAGAATAAATAATGAATAATATGTAATTAATTGTATGCAAAATGCATATATAATTTCAGATAATCCATAAAGTTGATCTAGCATTGTTAGGGAATGCAAGGGATCCAATGATAGTTAGAGGTTACAATTGAGTGTCCCTATATTGTTTAATTGTTCTGATATGACTAATGATGTCACACAAGTTTCACGTGTGATAGATAAATTATCTAGGAATTGGTTAATTTATGGTAATGTAGCATGATTCATGATTTATATGATTTTTTATTCATAATGATCTTTTGTGAGAAGAATATACATATATGATGTGTGACTCATTTTGGGGATCTTGTGGGATGTGAGATCTTTAAAAATTTGTTTTGTTGTGATACCTCATGATTTTCATTTCTAATGTGGGTATGATTTAGAACATGATGTCATTTAGGAAAAATGGTTTGTCATAAATGGGAATCAATGGATAGGCGATAGTTAGATGAACCAATAAGAATATAAAATTATATTAGGAAGTGACTATGTAGGAAATTAGTAAGGTGGGGAGACATAAGATGAATTGTAACAAGACAATGTCATATGTGTGAAACAAGAATGTATTTATGAAATTCTTATTTTTTGTACCTCCTTAAAGAAATAACATATTAGTCAAGGATAACAAATCATATAGTGGGGAGGTTGTAACATCCTAGGTTTTTTAGTGGGTAATAACATCCAATTGTGAATGAATATATAGTATAGTTGATGTGAGAAAATTGTTTTTGGGAATTAGAATTCAATTTTAATGGTAATAATGGCTTAAAAATATTATAGATTGGGTTTAATGTCTTAATAGTGATTCAGGTATTCGGACTGTGTTGGGATTCAAAACCCTTTTCTCAAGGGAAACTACCCCAAGTCCACAAATGGATCATGGTTAGTGGTAATTCGGCGATAATAACCCTAAATCCCTTTTGGATTAAGGAACCATTAGAGAAAAAATGCGACATGGACATAAAACTCTGCATGTCCCCTAGAATAAATTTTAGAGGGTGTTTAAAATCATTTAATTGTTTAAAAACATTTCACTATGCCATGTGATGTGTAATCACATTGGATAGTGGAATTGAATAGTTATCACATGGATAACTAAAATGTGTGGTTTAATGACATTGTTAATTGATATTTTTGAAATTACTAGTTTTACCATCATTTATTTTAATGATTTTTTAATTTTTTACTTACTTTTTCAATCACATCCCTCCCACCATTGGATCCTTATTCCATATCCTCTTGGTTTTGTCTTGTCTTCTACATTAGTTGTCTAATTTGATTGTTGTTAGATTTGATAGATATCTAGAAGTAACCATACTAGTTCTTCTTTTCGTTTCTTATTTCATATAACAATTGGAGAAAAATATCCATTGTAGATCATTTAAACTATATGCATCATATTTTTAATATTCCGTACTTTATTCCATTCTGACATAGATTCTGAGGTCGATATTATATGAGTGTGAAACTATAAGAATTTGATAGGTGGATCCTATATTTACCCTTAATTATATGTGTTATATGGGATTCCTATTTAAATACACATCGGTGGGGTTGTTTGGTTGATATAATTAATTTATTTATTGAAATTGATAATTATTTTTTATAGGTTTCTAATGGGAAACTACCTATTTATTTATGAATATTGAGCGAATAAATTTTAATGTATGATTGAAATCAGTATTCATGTTTAGTTTTGGAGTGTAATCTAGTATCATAATATGATCAAATTAATTAAATCATTTTTTGAATTTTTTGGTTCCATGGGAACATTCTGGTATTTTACATGTTACATGAGGTGATGATGATCAATGGGGCAAAGGTGTTGTGGATCATGAGGATGAGGAAGAGTGTGAAGAAACATGATGTGTCTGGGAGATGAGGGTCACATGTAGAAGTGGATTTCAACTGGATGTTGTGGATTATGAATGGTCGGTGATTTCTACTCTCGATTAATAGATGAAACCGTAGTTTGATTCATGATCATATAGTAAATGATCGAGTAAGGTGGTGTTTACAACAAAATGTGGTTGTAGGCCTCTACAGATTATTTGGATTTGGGAAAGGTGGTGGTAATCAGTTATGGAGGAGGTTCAAACCATTAAATTCCATGGGTGATGGTGTGATACAATCAAATGGGGTTTCAATCTCACCATGAATTTTTGGAGTATGGGATGGCTTTACGGAAGGAAGGGTATCACCATGACTTGAGAAATTGTTCTATTAATACAAAATTTATTAGATGAATGAATGTCGGAGGGACATTAATAGTATTTTTGGAAATAAATTTGGTATGTCAATTGTTCAGGACATGAGGATGCATGAGATATTGGTTGGAATACCGAAATAGGAAACATGTTATGGTTGAGATACCAAGGTTTATTTGAGTATGACTGACTAGTGATATCTATTTTCATTATCCTCATTGAAAAAATCAGGTAAGCACTTCCTTGTAGATGGTGATTACAATATAATCAGTGTCTGTGTTTTATTCGTGAGTGTAGTTTCTATTTACTTATATATGTATAAAATTGTATAATTATGGATATAAAATATAAACATGTTGGATGTGGAATACTAAGTTTATACAGACACTGTACACTACATCTTTATAGAATATAAAGAACTTATATCATTGACATCTAGAAATAGGTCAGAATCATTGAGTATATCGTAGCAAGGAACAAATGTGAGTTCATTGGATATATGAACGATATATCAATCATGATATTCTATTAGTATTTTTTAGTAATGTATGTCATTTATAATCATCTTCTATGTACGGTTGTTTTTATTTTGTGATTTTTACAGAAACTTATATATATGGTTACGATAATTTTGATTACATGATCCCATAATGATGTAATTATGATGATTTCTTATATTACTATTATTTCATCACCCAAGGCCATAATAACCCCATAATAACCTAATTAGACCATAGATTATAGGTATAATCCTTTAAAATAAAAGGATGCATGCCAAATCCCCCATGGTCATTTGGATCCAAGAAGTGGTTTAATAGCCCATAGAGTATAGATCTACATATATCATCTACTTATTTATTAAATAATCAAACCCTATAAGTTAAATATCTTTAAATGATATTTCCATGATCTATTTTTGAAATACCATTAATTTTCTGATAATATCAGAGAGAATGAAATAGTTTTCAATAAACAATGATATTATTAACTTAAAATAATTTTCCCAAGTTGTGCTTTTGGGGTGACATTATGAAATGATATAGGCTTTCTTTGAATCCCTTCAAATTATTTTGGACAAGCAGTGGAAGAATATTTGGATCTATAAAATGCAAGCTCATTAAATATTCAAAGTGCTCTGAGGACTACGATGGAATTATTCTTATATCTAGTGATTCATTTTCAATTATATCAGCTAATAATTTCCCATTAGGGAATTTATTAATAAGGTAGGATTCTACTTGTGGGATAATGGGTGCGATGAATATTTTAAAAATACAATGTAATAAATGTTACACCCACTGGACTTATTGATACAAATCCATGGAAATCCCTTCATATTTTATGTGGTGGCCCTAAAGGATAATTTTTTGATATTCTTTTGATAAGAATTATTCTATAATGGAAAATAGTTTTTACTATATTAACAGATCAATTAATGATATAGAGATATTTTACATTGATATTTATGTGAATGGACTCAAATATATCTTTATTGTTTATAAACTGAGGAATTCTATGAAGCACCAATTTTTCCACCTGGCCTATCATGTGGACACGTTAAAACAATTACTCATTCATCCTTAATAAATGATGGGTTACCAAGTAATACTTTTATATTCAATTATTTCAAAAATATAAATCAATGGGTATGTACTGGTAGATTTCCTCATGATGTTTAATAGCTCGAAAATTTTTCCTACAAGTAAATAACTCCCTAATGAGGAATCACTCCCCATAAATGATACTCTCTAGATATTAGCGATGAAATTAAATGGATCTTATAGGATCATGATTCGGATAAGAATGGTAAATTTGAAACATAATTGGATCATTATAGGAATAAATCAGACTTTCCTGAAAAATGTAGTTCTTCATCAATTTTTTATATTTCTAGATGGATTCACTAATAATAAGGTAGAACATTATCCACTCATCACAATTCATAATAAAACTCTATATATAGTTTTTAACAATCTATTCATTATGATGCATATAAAATAGGAGATTATGTAATGATATGTTGACTATGGAATCTTGAAGCAAGATTTGATTCCTTTAATTGAATATTCATGTAATTTGGTAGGATATTTACAATAAGAACATACATTGTATCATATCTATTGCACAGGACCCTCAACCTAGTTGGTGAGGTGTCCTTAAGTTCATCAACAATACCCATGATAAAAAATAGGTAGAGACATATTTCGGGGTCATTGTAGCAGTTCGATAGTAGGAACTGTAGCTGCATTGTAGCAGTACTATACACTGTGTGGGTACTATAGCAGAATTGTACACTGTACCGGTACTGTGGTATAACTGTACACTGTGCGGGTACTGTGCAGGCAATATAGCAGGTACTGTTCAATACTGTAGCTTCTGGAACTATTCACCTTGGGCCACCGGTTTGGGCTTGGAGTCCTTAAGGCTTTCGGGCTACCCAGGCCTTCGGGTCAGCAGGGCTTTCAGGCCACCTTTAAGGCCCTCGGGCCACCTCAAGGCCTTCGGGCCACATGTAGTTTCTCAATACACACTACAAAAAAGGAGCATCCCCATATGATGATTCAAAGCAGGTGCACTCACCAGAGTCGAACCAAATAGATTGTTAGAATGAGGGGGTATGGCTATGCCATCAGTACCAGCCTGTGCTTGCACAAGAAGCCTAACCAGACATCCATGTAAAGGTGGAGAGCTACTATCATGACACAGTTTCTAGGGAGGGGCAATTACTTTTAGATAGTCTGGTTGAATAACCTAATGACCTTTGGATCATGTAATCTACTAAGCCTACCAGACTTATAATCTCTGAGCCTACGGGCATTGTAAGGGTTCCCTCTCATCCCTTGAAAGGGGGGTTATCAAAAATCAACAAAAATGAAGGCCTTTGGGCCATTCGGGCTATCAATCTATCTTTTATATAAATCATGTTTTGATGTGTATTCTATTTTAAAACCATATGAATAGTGTAACCATGTTGCACATTTTAGGATATTATATCCATCATTTTCTTTTACATGATAATAATACTTGTCTAGCACTTTAGTGGAAGTAGTTCTCCTCACAACGAGTTATAATAGCACGAAATTGGAAATCCTATATGAATAGTGGCCCAAATTTTTTATGAACTACTTAATCATTGGTCAACTAACCTATGAGTGAAGGGGGGATAAAATATGTTCACTTTGTTAGGAAAAAGGGCATGATGATAACATCTGTAATAGAGAAATGGAAAGGCATTGGCCTTGTATTTATAGGGTGATGGTGGTTCTAACCAGGTGACATTACATTATGGGGGGAGCCTCAGTAGGCACAAGGTCCTCTGGATGAAGGGGCGGATCCTCAAGAAATCCTCATTAGAACTGCTTATGGAAATGAAATCACCTCTGGAAATTTGGTTGCCTCACCGGCTGCTGTGAGAACTAGACTGGAACGGGATGAGATTACTGCCTTCGAACTTCATGAATGTAATCAAGGATTAGGCTCTAAGCAGAGGATCTCACCAGATGTTTATGTTTTGGAGCTGGGGGTCTCACTGAGGACATCAAATGAGAGAAACATTCAGAATGTGAATGCAAAGGCCCCTTTGGCTCTGTCTAAGCAGGTGGCTGATCAAATCACCCAAACTAATGCATAGAGCAGTGGGTCACATGTTTCTGCCTGCATGACCCCTACTTGTGAGGATAATATAATATAAGGAAACCCATGGCCTGAATAGGATGAATTTCTAGCCAATGGAAGTAATGGATGCGGTCCAGGCACTTCCCATGCATCTGTATCTGACCTTGTTGGAGACTTTGTATAGGTTTCTCCTTCCAAAGTGGCTAGGAATAAAAAGGAGATAATCACAGATCCTTCCCATCTGAAAGACAATAACATGGTAACTCCATTTATTGGGAAGTTCTGGTCTGAGGAAATGGTCGAGGCTGATGCTAAAAGGATGTCTGGACTTGAGGTTGCTTCTGGCATGGATGATGCAGCCTTGAAAGAGCAGGTTGGTTTGAGTGATGCTAATTAAGAAAAGAAGAGCAGTGAGGCTGACAAAGCTTGAGAGGACACCAAATCTACCACTAATGGTTCTAAGAAAAGTAAAGGAAATAAAGATAAAATAAAAAGTTCTACTGAGAAAATAGAGGTCCCCAATATAAGGGGCAGTGCTCAGTGTTAATGAGGATTTTAGATTGGAATTATTAAGGGATGGGAAATCCCCATATGGTCAGGGCCCTTTGACATTACATCATGACCTATAAACTGATTCTTGCTAGTATGGAAAATCAAAATCTTCACTTTGTAAATTGGAAATGATTCAAATGAAGTTCTCTTGGATTTAATATGATATCCAGTAATCAAGAATAGCTTGAGCATGGATCACTTGTGGGTCCTGAGACAAGATAGTATCCAAATTAACTCTTTTTTAAATGGACCCCAATATATTCTGATTAGCTGGTACAATGCTGGACAAAATATTTCTTTTTATTTTGTCGATGTCTCCACTTCTTATTTGATGAGGAGGGATATATGGGAGGATATTAAAGCTACATCAGTAAATATGCACCAAAGGTGGATGCTTATTAGTGAATTTAATACTGTTTTGATGCATGAGGAATAAAATGGGACTACTTTTAATGGGAAAGTAGCCTATGATTTCTCTGAGTGTATTGATATCTATAATTTTATTCAGATCCCTCTTGTTGGAACTGACTTTACATGTTGTATATACACATGAGAAGGAAAGCAGGTCAGTAAACTTGATAGATGCCTTGTGAAAATTGATGAATAGAATGACATACATGGGGTCTCTGGATTTACTCCTCCCAATTATCACTCTGATCATAATCCAATTATTATAGATGTCAATTTCCAGAGGATGAGGTCATCCCCCACACCCATTCGGTTTAATAATGGTTGGTTTCTCATCATAGGATGCAAGAAACTTTTCTTTGAGGCACGGAGGATAGAGCCCATTGGGACTCCTCTTTACAAAATTACTATCAAACTAAAGCATCTTAAAGGATTTACAAAGTAATTGAGTAAGAAATCTTTCTCTAAAATTGATGCGGTAATTCAAAATGATAATAAGGATCTCGGAAAGATTCAAATTCTTCACAAGAACAAGCCAATCCTTTTTAGGGAAGAAATCACAGCGCAGAATAAGCTTGGAGATCTTCTCATGGTAAAGGATAGGCTTTTTAGGAATCAATTGAATGTGAAATGGCTTAAATATGGTGATAGGAATTCTAAACACTTCAATAGACTACATACGGAGAAGAAATCGCGTGTTGCAAAGAATGTTATCAGAATTGGTAACCATATTTATTCTGATGAATATGGGATTGTATTAGCTGTTGTTGATTATTTAAAAGTAATATACTATGACATTGGGAAACACTTATATAATAACTTAGTGGAAAACATCAGCCCTTGTATTGATGAGTAGATGAATCAGTTTCTTACAGCCCCCCCCCCCTACTTAAAAATGAAATCATATTGGCTCTCCTCTCTCTAAATCTTGAGAGTTCCCCGGGCCCGGATGGGTTCACTAATAAATTTTTTATATTTTACTGTGATATTGTGAAGGATGATATTGAGCATTCCATTATGGATTTATTCTCCCATTCAAATAAGCCCCATGGGATGAATTCATTCTTCATTACAGTCATTCCAAAGAAAAAGAATTCTCTTGACATTAAAGACCTCAAACATGTTTCCCTTGGGAATAAAATACCTAAACACACCAGTAAGATAATTATGTTCATAATGGGTGGATTTGATTGAGGCATGATCACTAAGATTCAATTTGGTTTTGTCTTGCAAGGAATATACAACAATGGCCTTTCATGGCCTCTGAGAGTGTCAACCTCATGAGAAGGAAGTCAAAGGAAGGGAACTTTGCACTTAATATTGACATATATAAGGCATTAGATACCCCTAAATGGAGTTTTCTAATTGAGATACGTCGAAGGCATGGGTTCTTGAATAGATTTCTGAACCTGATTTGTACTATTCATGGATCCTCACAGATGTAATGTCTTGGAAATGGTGCACCGAGAGGGTTCTTTTCTTGCTCAAGGGGCGTTCGTCAAGGTGAACCCTTATCAGGTATACTGATTGCTATTGTAGAGGATTAAATAAGCCAATCCATCAATGAGCTTGCTCATTTGGGTATTTATAATAGGATTAGAGCTGGTATTAATGATCATGTCCCATCCCATCTCCTCTATGCTAATGAAATATTATTGCTGGTGCAGGCTTAAAAGAGAACCTTTTCCTCTATTAAGGATCTTTTCACTCATTATGAGGATATGGCTAGACATGTCATATGTTGGGACAAATCATCAATTCTTTTATGAAATGGAATTCCTCCTGAAAAAATGAACAGGATCACTCAACACCATGGGGTGAAGTGGGGATACTTTCCCATTCATTATATTGGGGTGCCTCTTTTCTGTGGAATGGTGAAATGACGTTATTAGGAAGGAACTTTTGCTGGCATTACTCATCATCTTTCTTGTTTGAAAGGGAAATCTATGTCCAGGAATGGGAGGATTTTCCTTGTGAACTCAGTGATTAATCCAAATTTGTTTACTCATTCTCTCTATAAAAATTGCCTTGATGACTGATTAAGGAACTTCAAATCCTGGTGAGAAATTTTTTATGGATAGGATAAATATTTGAAAGTAATTTTGTCATAGTGAAGTGGAAGGAAAGCATAAAACCTGTGGAAATGGGAGGATTAGGATTCCAGGATCTACGTACCTTTAATGATGGTCTGATTGTAAATTTCACGTAGTGGATGATATCAAATGATATTGATGACGAATTTTTGTTGAGGAAGTTCACAAAAAGGCTGGTTAATGGATATAAATACTACCTACCGTCTTCGGTATGCGCTTCCCTTAAGAAGGCCTATGCAATGATAATTCAAGATTATAAATGGACGGTCAGCAAAGACTCTACTCTTAGCTGTTAGAACACCTTGTGGCAGGATGATCCCTTGAAATACATGAATGTCGCACCTAAAGTTTCCTAATTATCCATATTGAATCTTCTCTCAAATCAGAATTTGCAAGAGATAATTATATTGATTATGTGCTGTCTCAAAATAACAATTATGGTATTATGGATTTTGAAAAACTAATACGGTTTCATAGTAGGAATGTGATTTTTAACACCACTATATTTTACAGGATAACATGTGGTGGTACTGACCACTCCACAACCTGGCTTATGATGTTCAGGGCTCCTTTCATTCGGCCCGCCTAGTTTTTCCTACATTAGAGAATCTTGAAAAATAGACGTCCCACATATGAATACATGATGCGATCTGGATTTCATATGGCATCTCGGTGCGGTATTTGTAGGGCTGGGGAAGACACCACAGAACATGTGTTTATGGAGTGCGATCAGGCCTGACAACTCTGGAGCTATTTTTGGTGTGTTGTTTTGAATTGCGGTGGATTCCAAAAATCTGCTCACTGATCTGTTGTCTGGGCTGCTGTAGATGCACTGCAGTGAGCAGTTGTGCATTATCCATACTACTACTATTGCGGCAGTCATTGAATCCTTGTGGGACTCGAGGAACAAGGAATTGTTTGATGGCGCAGATGATGTTGTTCGGAAGGGAATGATCTCCATCCACATGGATGTGTACGCTGCTTCAGTGATCCGGGGTGGTGAAATGTCAAACACCATTTCTGACCTCCAAACTCAGAGTTTTAATTGTGTTTTGTGTTTTCCACACAATCCTCGGATGCTTAAAGATATCAGATGGCACCACCGATTAAACCATTCCTCAAAGTATATGTTGATGAAGCTGCGTCAGGTGCGCCGGGTCCAGCTAGATATAGAGGAGTTTTCTGCATGTTTTGTGGGTTCATTAAGGGATTCTTTTATCACTAACTTGGTCTTGGAACTGCTTTTGAATCTGTTCTATGGGTCATGATTCATGAAATAAGGTATGCTATCCAATTTAACTAGAAATGGCTCTGTATTGAATATGACTCAATGATTTTTGTTCATGCACTGAGTACTAGAACACATAATTTTCCTTGGTTTGTGCTACCTTAGTGGGTTGAATATCTCATCCAAACCAATCAAATACAGATGGTGTTTTCTCATGTGTACCGAGAGGCCAATAAGGTAGTTGATACACATGAAAAAAAGGCAATACTTGACCTTGATATCTTGTAGTCTTTCACGACCCTAGATTATTGTGCCCCGATGGTTGAGGTGGATAGATGTGGTGTATTTCACAATCACTTAGGTAATAATCTCTTGTATTCCCTACTCATTCGTTTTTATATATATTAATTTTGAGTCCAGGCTCACGCCAGATCCTGATCTTATTTTTAATCAATAATCAGATAGATATCTCCTATAATGAGATATCTAGAAATTAGAATTCTCAATCTCGATTGATCTAAGAGGAAGATGGTCCAACAACCTATTGTAATAAAAAACCTATATGTTTTCCCAAATTCATATAAATTCCATTATAAATATGTATCATATGGTGTTTTTCTCAGATATATTTGTGGAGGATAATCCCTCAATATTATGATGGAATTCCATATAGGGTCTTACAATTCCCATTAGTCGGGAACCCGATCAACCAAAAAAATATAGATTCATGGGTTCTATTGGAAATCAATTATGAAACACCACATGGATTTTACCATTATATTTCATTCCTTCTAGGAATATAATATTTTTATTCATCAACCCCAAAACTATTTCTTGCTGACATATATTTTTATCTTTTTTCCTCATTGAGAGTGGATATCATATGGTTGCAACCCACTACTGGAATCATGAATTTAATTGTCATACTCACTACCAATTTTATTGCCATAAATGGAAAAAGGGTATATCTTTTTTTGTAGTATGATCAAAGGATATTATATATATTTTCCTGTCAAAAAACATCAGATGATAGGATGTTCTACACAATGTATTGATGGATTAGATCAATAATAATTATTAATTAGATTTGAAAATGTGGAATCAAGAATTTATAATATAGTATAATAACTAATCCTAATACCGTGAATTTTTAATGAATAAAATAAGTGCCCTTAATAATACTATGTAGAACAAAATTCATATGAGTGGAGACAAAAACAAGAAGACCTATAAAAAAGGTTTATATGTATTGTGGAATGATTCAACAAAACCCATAATAATACACATGAATGACCTTATTTTTTAATAGATGGCAATTAATCATTTTTAACCATTAATATCCATTTAAATAATCTTTAGATCACTATATAAAATCATCTATCTAATTATGATTATTCCTAAAAGAGGCTTGATGAGATAGACATACATAATGGGAACATTTCTAAATGTCACGAAATCAGGAATTTCATTATAATTTATCATAAAAGCCTTCACCAAGAGTGGTAATCTCCAACAATTCTATAAGGATATCTATTTATATCTATATATTCCCAAATGAAATTAGTAATGTTTCCACTAATGTTCAAACTAATGTTTGAGGAACCTTACCCCCAAACTAATGGTCTTACCTAGTGGATCATAGTCTCTAATCACCATTGATGAGTGATAATAGATAATCAAAAAAATATTAATTTCTATAAATTTTTCAATTTGGAACATTCATATAAGATCACATAATCCTCATTTTATGAAATTAATCATCATAGTAACCATCCAACCCACATAACCTCAAATTGTTGAGTTTATGTCCATGAAGAATGACTATAAACAAAAGAGCACAAATTTTAAAACCTCAAGATATAAAATATCCTAACACAGTCCAAGTCACCTAAATATAAATAAATCAACCATGTGCCCTCTTTTGTTGATTTTAAACTTCATATTGTGGACCATTTTTATGGATTCATTCCACAACAAGAGGATTTGACCCATGTTTAAATTTTTATAAATGAATAAAATATCCTTTTATCCTTGATCCATAGAACTACATTCATGGGGAAGCCTAAAAAATATTTTTACCCATTTCAATGAGGACATCATAAGCAGGGTATCTGGTTTTTTCATATTCTAATGCAAATAAAATTTATTAACGTGGTATAATTGTGCATGAACAATATCCATGTTAAGAAACCTATCTGGTAGTATTTTTCCCAATTATAAAAGAGATAGATTATTAAAACACCTCGGGGTATGGTTTCCTACATCTTTCAGTTAGAACTATAGAAAATTTTACCTCAAAATCATAAGAACAACATATAACATGTCTATTAAAATTATATTACACATAGTTACATTTGGATCTCTAACTATAAGCCAATACAAGATTTTAATGACTATTAATCTCTTTTACCCACATGAGTTTTAGATTTATCTATAAAATACATATTAAAACAAGATGAAAATCGCAACGATATTATTATTCTATGAACAATATTTTAATTTTTATAATTTTCCCTTTATATATTATTTTTCACACAATTTAGGACTCTCATTAGCTCAGATATTTATAAAAATATTTGTGTTATCAATTTCAATATCCCACTATTTTGAAATTTTTTGATTTTACCAATCATATAGATACATCATATTCTCTACGCATTAGTTATGAAAAAATTTATGTCACCTTTTTAGTGAAGCCATTTTTCTTAATATGAGATCCAAAATTGTCAAAGATCTTTTAGATAATAAATTCACTATCAAATAAAATAAAATCTTATCAAGAAAAATACGTGTCCTAATTCATATTATTAATTGAAAAGAATTGATGTATGAATTAATTATCAAGGACCCATCCAATAATTTTAATTTAATATAAATTCAACATCCATTAAATCTCAAATTTATTAATGTTTGGTCATTATATATAAGGAACATTTCATGGATAAAACACTTTTTATAAATAAATTTATGTGGCCTCATTCCTGTTGTAAAATGATAAATAGTTAATCCTCTATAAACAATTTTAGGCACATCTATTAATTCAAAAATACTCTCCACATTCTAAGTATGGGCTAGATCTATGTATCAATGTTTTTATATAATTCCCTATCTGTGGTGAATATCATCATTGTTCCTGAATTTAAAAAAATTGTTGAATAATTCCCATTTTATATTGATATGCAGTGCCACCGAGGTGGTTTATCATTGTCTCAGATACAATTTTATCCCTACCCCATTATTTTAAAACCCATGGTGTATGTCCTTGTACTATAATATTATAATTAATTATATTCATATACTTATAAAATGAAATTAAACTAGATAACATCAATGACCACATTGTATAATGTTAAATTGTATGGAATTCAAGTATCATAACATATAATTATTCTACATAAGACTTGGTTAATCATTATAGACTATAAACTACTTATAGAAACATGTTACATTTTACAAAATTCATTCAACATGATAACTAGATCCATTTGAATGAATAGTACACATGAGTCCCTATACTAAGATGAAAATCCGACTCATATTCATAAATTCATCTACTTGTGTATCGTATTTTAAGGAATTTGAAATAATCCATAATACTACCCAATGCATGTCCATAGATATACATGAAATTTCAATCGTATACAAACATAATATATCCTTCCTTTAAATAAGATTCAGATCTATGTAATGATTGATTAAAAAAATGAATTTCTTGATTCATATTATTTAATGATAAATAGTGATATTTGGATCATATTTTCTATAAACTAAAATATTTAATCAGCCATTACCACAAAATAAAAAGGATAGAAATGAAATAAACATTTTAAGTATAAAAAATTAATACTTTTATTGTCTTTCCTAAACATCCATTTTCAATCAAATATATATTCTTCTTAATTGTAATAAACTAATGTAAAACACATTATTCTATATGTGACATGGTTATTCGATACTATGTGACACCTCTATTTGGAATCAAATATATGACCCATTCATGGGTATATTCTTATAATAATTTGTAATTCTTAATCATAGGGTCCTAAAATAATTTTACCCATTCACAACATCATAGTGTAAGCATTCAATAAAATTATATATCCTTTTATCCATTTCGTACCCATCCTATGCCATTAATAAATATCTAAAAACCAATATTTATGATTTACAATACTAGTTCCCTATTTTTTATAAGTATTGGGGGTATTCATCACTAATGGGAACCATTTGGGATATTGGTCTTCTGAAAACCTTAATAAAATGGTCCACACATTATGACCATAAATTATATGAACTATTAGAAGTTAGATTATATTAATGATAGAACCATTATTTACACCTTGATTTATATTTTCCATAATGAATGTATTAAAAAAAATATTTTCAATTCTACGAGATCTAAATCTCAGCAACCACTATTAAATGATGTAATAGATAAAATTTATATGATTCTGATAATGTCTATATATCATGAAAATCAATACTTGTATTCAATGTTATATGACCATAAAATCAATCCCTAAATGGTATTTTTTTGAATAAATAAAACATAATGTGAAACAGATTTAAGGAAATTATGGTTTCGAAACCAAAAGGTTATAGAAATAAAATTTTCATTAATAACTCATTATTATCATCAAATTCTAGGATTAGGATAAAATTTGATCACAAACTAAAAAGGAAACTAGAATGGTTGGCCTACTAATTGGTCCCAAAAAAATATGATCCATGCACACTAGACATGCTAATTCAGGAATTTATTATAGAAACACCATATCAAATTCCCTAAACAAGGTAATGTGTTCAATACACACTGGCATAACAATTTTTTAAAAATAGCAATATTTAATATCATCCACACCATAAAACAAATTCATTTGGTAAGTATTTTTGTCCTCATAAACCTTTCATATATATCTATATAGAGTGTAAACATCAACAATGGATACAATTAATGTGTATTCCTAAATAAAACTCCAATGAATATGCATAATACATTCAATATGTCATTCTCACGATTGTCCATTACTTAAACAAGTATAAGGTTCCCTAATCTCCATATTCAGTGACACTGTTTTTGTTGAACCCAAAATTCAAATACAATTAATGACCATAATTGATATTTGTGTCGATTGTCAACATTCTTGAATCAAAATCAAGAGTAAAAGTTCACATAATTCATAATGGAATTAACCATGTGGATTTAATATCCATGATGTTAATGAAAGTATGTTTAACATTGTAATTGATTTGTAATATTTCATTATTTCTTGAAATTAAACCACCTGAAATGATGATCTATGAAATATCAACCCAAATTTAACACACCTTTTCAGGGAAGTTCTATTATTATATAGAGAGCTCATTCACATTAATTCATCATCTTTATCTTATTATATTGGGTAACCAAAAATTTAGTTAATTATGTTCATCCAAAAACATATTAAATATACAGATTTAGATCCATGTCACTAAAATACAATCAACAACATTTTGTTTATCATTAGTCCTATTCTGATTCTAGATCATGTCGAATATTATAAACTATTATTTTACATAAACTACCCACCTAGAAATTTTTTAAATTTTTTTTATGTAATACATTTTCTACCTATATTTGAGTAGTAAGACAATTAATAGGGTACACCTTTATATATTTTTGTGAGAATCACTATTTCATTTCCATATATTTTTACTTTATAAGGATGCCACACAAATAGAGTTATCATTAAGACATGCCTTATGGGGACTGCAATGTTGTCCCAACAAAATCAATCCATAAAAAAATAAGTCCATAAAAGTTTACTCTAATGAAATGTATTCCTATATGAATAAGTGATCACATTCAAAGGGGGAAATATATTCATCCCATTAAATATAAAATGATGGGATGATATTATGATGATTTTAATAAGGATTGATATGTGAATAAGTGATCACATTCCAAGGAGGAAATATATTCCCTATTATTTATCCTACAAACTCACATAGTGGAATATATTCCTCACATACATGCATTTCAATTTACTGGGACCATATTCCCATGATACAATCCACATCAATCCATATTCATAATAGGGCTATATAAAACACTATGTTCTATATCCCCCATGAGCCTAGATAATTACCTCATACTTTTATATTACTTTGGAAATTACAATCATATCATGATAATATTTCATTTAAATTCATCTGAAAAGGGAGAACTACGAGTATGTATCACATAATCTATTGATTGGGAAATATCACTGAGAATTCATCTCCACAATACATAAAACATCATGGAATATTTCATAGTTTTAAATCCATCATGGTCAAAATGAAGACCCTTCAAAAAAACCTAACAAGAAAGATACTTATTGATATGATGATGAAAACTATGTTTTTATACTCATTACATACATAACTAGGAAGTTGATTTCATGGTCCCAATCATGATTCAATAAAAATAAAAATACTCTTATATGGAAATAAACACAAAAGTTCAAACTAAAAGTATTTAAAACATATCTAAAAAATATCATCATAAAATAATAAATAAAAATGATAGGTCATTCGATACATGTAGATGGTCACATGCATCAATAGTTTTTATCCTTTTCTATTATTTGGGTCATTACTACCACATTGGGATATGTTATGGTTTCATTATTATGATAAAAATCAATAATAATATACTTTGGTGGAAAAAAATTACTCCTTAGTAAGTGTATACGTGCATAAACCATAATACACTCGACCAAAATACATTCCCATGCATTTACAATAAATTCTCAGTGACTATTATCATTTGGAAAGTAGGTCTATACTGACTCAAAATGTATTATTCGGGAATTTAATCCATTGATTCCCAAAGATAGATATTTTTTCATAATTAATGTCATTTCAATGAATTATATTAAATTAAGAGTTATTAAATTCCTAGATATAGGGATATAATAAGTAGTTGAATAATTAAACATAATAATTTTCTACGAATTACAAATTTTATAATAATTCAACCCTATAGGTTTTATAATATAGGTATGAATAATATCATTAGATTCTCTATATACTGAAATT
Organism: Viscum album; assembly: GCA_963277665.1. Lineage (NCBI taxonomy): Eukaryota > Viridiplantae > Streptophyta > Magnoliopsida > Santalales > Viscaceae > Viscum > Viscum album. The sequence continues at coordinate 1,427,390,127 of OY728147.1, read as the reverse complement.
CAATTTCTCAATGTTTAACTAGTATTCTATGTAAGTATATCATATAAAAATGATGTTTTATATGATAAATCATATTATATATTAAAATGATATATATATTAAATTCTTGGAGGAGGGGATGAAAATGATGTAACTGTATTCCATATATAGGAATGTTTAGAACACATGTGTAAATATATGGGATCATAGGCGAGTATACCAAAGGAATATAAAAATATGTTGAACCCGTTTTAATTTTTCACTATCATTGATTTAGTTCTATCATATGTTATTCTTATGAATCACTTTTTAGTTTCATTTAGTGAATCATGAGGATGAAACTCTTCCTTTGCGTTATAGAGGATCCCACTAAATTGGATAGAGATTTTGTTCATCCTATGAAAATATATAATGATATCATTTGATTCATATAATTTATATCTATAGTATATATGATTAAATTAATAATATTTACTTATAATTAGTGTAATCTATATAATTTTTTCTATTTAATATTATACATCATTTCATTTTTACTGAACTGGGATATTGGAAAATGGATTCATTGATGTTTTATAAAACATAAAAGGGTAATTAGTTCCTTATAAATCCCTCAATGGTATAAAATAATTATGATCATCAAATGAATCATTCAGTTCTTTTGAATGTATTGAATATTTATATCATATTCCATACACCAAACAATATTATCGGTGCCTTACCATACGATCTATAGGATCATATTTTCCAATGGGATCCGTTTAAATGATATATGATGTAAAAAAATTTCACAGTGAAATCATATAGTTTTTTTAATGTCATAACAAATGATATGTTGTGCAATAGATATAGTTGTGACTTATTTTCCTTTTTAATATAAATCATTTATAGATAATAATAACTCATTTTCTTGAAGAATTCCATTTATATCCTATAACATCACTTAACCTAAACATTCGCTAATGATCTAAAATTATCTTATAATATGATAAGAAATGTTAGGGTTATACAACATAGGTTGTGGGGTTGCATCAAACAAATGGATATCTTAATTAAACTATAATGTGGTTTATGGTATATATTAAATCAAAAAATATACATGGGATGAAAATTTTCAATGTATTTATATTTTTTATGTTTTAATTGAAAATATATAATTATATTTTTTTTATAAAGTATATAATTTTAATTTAATGTTCTATATTTAATTCATAAAATATTTTTTTAATAATTTATTATTAATTGTTTATAAATTAAAAATTAAAAATTGAAAAATATTAATTCCCCAATGTTTTTGAATTTTTTTTGAAATAAATATCTATAACATTTTTTGTTGATTTTAATAGTCCTCTATAAATTATATCAAATACTTTTTTGATATATATTGTTTCCATATATAATTCTTCGGTAATTTTAATGTTTTAATAAATAAAAAATTGAGAAAAACTGTAAATGTAGCCATAATGAATGGTTATTTATTCATTATTCAAAATTTGAGGTGATCAAACTTAATTACTTATTTTTGAAACAATTTTAACAATATAAAATTTATTTTATATAATTATTAATGATATAGATTAAAATAATAATAAGTGTGTGATATTTTTATTATGTAAAAAAATTTATATTGGAAATTAATATAAAATATTTCTAAAAAATTCATCAAATGATAATCTAAATGAATTCATATTTGAAATCAATAATAAAATTTATTCCATTAGTAATATATTTTTAAAAATGAAAATATTGATTATATATTATTTAGAATTAATTATTTATTATTTGTACATAAATACTTATCTAATGAATAAATATGTTAAAATAAAATGTATTTAGTACTATATTCATATATTTATTTAAAAAAATAGATCAATCATATTAGGAATGAATATATGGTTTAGTATAAAGTATAAAATTGAGACAATTAATTTTCATACCTGCATTTATGGGGTTAAATTCTATGAGTGGAAATTTATATTGATATCCCCAACCTTGAAACTGGGGTTTTTCAAGGATATCAGCTAGAATGAAGATGTAAATTATAGTATATTTATATAAAGTTTCTAAAATAATGATAGAATTGAGGTATATCATTAATAATGAATAATGGATATATAGAGTTTATGACAAACTCCTAACTATATAGTTATCTAAAGATTATTCCTGAAATGTGGGGGTTTGCTACTAATCATTACATGATTATTATTATAGGTATTATTAATTTCATTTGATTAAGGAAATAAATTGTTTTTTATGACACCACATTCATAAAATAAATTTAGATATATGCAAATTTATTTTTTCATTTAGTTTTGGCCATTTTCATGACATTCTAATTTTTGAAAATATTTATTAAAAAACATGGTCAAAAAATATATAATTGGTGGTTATAATACAGATTACAAAGGAAATAATAAGATTACCGAAAATAGTAATGGTAATGGTTGAGAAAAAATGGAATTATAAGACAGAAAATTCAAAATAATAATTATAAACTTCCATTAAAATCAAAATAATATTATGACCATTATAATATATCTTTATAGGACATGATAAATTTGAATTCCAATGGAATTTATTCTGCAATGGTGGTTATTTATAAATTAACTGAATATTATTAGGTATTTATATATAGATTTATATTTATGTAAATTATCTATAGGAGACCCTAGTATAATTATGATATGAAAGGAAAAATATTTGGTGGATATATATGTTGGGTTATTATAATTAGTTATATTTTCCACTTTAAGATAGAGATTTACGATACTATTAATCTGGATGTAAAACTATATATCATTGTGATTTGAGAAAGGATTAAGGCACCATGATATAATTATATTATTTATATTTTATAAATAATAATTATTTTAGACATTAAAAGGGGTCATTATTTTGGTGGGATGTTATTTCATTAGCACCCACATTAAATTAACTTAAAACATGCTACACACATGATAAATTCATATATTATACTTAAATAGAATCATTAAAATGATGTTTGGATTTTAAATAATTCCATTATAAGGCTATGGTTAACTGAACTAATTATTTAGATCATTATTAAAGTATTTAATTTCATTTACAATTGAATGAACAATTTATGCTGTAAAGAATAAACTGTTATAGTAACCAAATGTTGATTCCGTTTAATATGATGACTACATAGAAAATAAAAAAAACATTGATAAATTCTCATTAGGTTTGAACGTAATTTATAAGGTGATGTATATCCTAGACAATTATTACTATCTTCTTATATACTCAATAATATTTTATATATTAATGATATCAAGAGATTAATATTTAAATTTTTTTGACATCTATATGAGTAATTATATTATTGGTATTGATGATAAGGATACTATAGCACGAAATAGTTCAAAAATTAATAATCATATTTCTTAATTATGCTTTAGATAGTGGAACTTTGCATGATATGCTCCGGATTACGTGCAATGTTGACAGTAGAAAATGATAAATGATCAAACACATAGAATAATTAACAAAAAAAATTAAAACAATGATTCTTTGGGAATCCATTCAGCATTATGTAAGGCTAATAGATATGTATAGATAGAGGTTTTAAAAGACCACATGAGATTTATTTGCATGAAAATCATATTGGGGTTTTATAATCTATTTGAAACGTCCACATCATTTATAAATGTTATAGAAATATATAAATTTATGTTAAATTGTATAAGATTTCAAATATAAGATTTTATAATGTTATAAATTTTCAAAATTTTAAAATTTGTATAATAATTTAAATTGATGTATATTTCATTCATATACTGAAATAGAGGTTTTTACAATTGAAAGTAGGATTTCAAAAGATCATTTCATGATCAGATTAATATAAATAAACAATGTATGTTGTTGGGAAAAGGTTATATTATAATAGATGTTATTTTATTATCAAAGAGTTGTTATTAAAAAATTTATGTGATACAGGTGGTTAATTATTCCTCAAAATCTATGAAATGGATTGAGAAATAATGGAGTAAAATGGGTTTTATCAAAGGTAAATGATTATATTTGTAATATATGTTATTATATATAAGAATTGATTTTCATGGAATGACATTATTTTATGTTTGAAAAATTTGAAACATTTATTTTTATACATTTAAATGGACATTTAAAAATGAATGAGGATAAAATATATTTCTGGTATATATGGGGATTTTTTGAAGTCTTTTGCAATTAAAACATGGAAGGAAGACTGGGTTATGTGGATATCAAGAACCACATGTACTAGTGTGTGTGAGCGTGCAACATGTTTTAGGTTCTAGAAACTGGACAGGCACACAGTTTCAATTTGATTATTCAATCTATGCACTATTCACACAATTATTTCTTTTTATGGTGAAAATTAGATATATTACCGTATTTTCTTTTATTTAACTTTTTCATTTCCTTATATTCTTCATTTGGAAACAATCCATCATTGAAGCATTGATTAATTTTTGGGTTGACTGTTTTGTTGACAAAGTGGATTTTTTATGGAAAAATCAGATTTCCATAGTGATATTTCAAGTTATAGATATATTGTTGACAACCTATGTTGTCAAATAACCATGAAAAAGTAATGGACAATCTGGTGGCGGTATAAAAATTATAGATAAGAAGGTGGATTCATTTTCTACAGTTTGCTAAATTTTTTGTCCTCAAAATCAAGAATATTAATAATTGTGTTTTTGGAAAAGGAATTTGAATGTGTGACTGAATACGGCATGGGAACATGCACACACATCATGTTTTAGGATCAGAATGTTGAAATATGAAAAGGGAAAGAAGTGTGTTATAGATTAGTAAATATGTGCGAATGTTGATGTTGGGAAGAATAAATTTGTTTTCCAAATGTGATGTCAAATGGGTGTTTTCAAGCTCTAGGAATATCTTATGTAACAAGTAAAATCTTCTTTTGCATGGGTATGTGTCACATGTAAATAAGAAGTGACCCCCCTTATTCGAGGAATCTCAACACTTATAGAGAATTTTAGCTCAAGATAGCATATGATTTTTATGAAAATGTATTTTCATGAAAGATTTTTAATTGCTCAAAAGCGATGAATACTGATCAAATGATATGAGTTGTGCATTATATTGATGTTTTTTATTAGGGTTATTTCGTGACAAAAGGGGAAACTTGCATGCCTGGAATTAAAGTTGCTCAAAAGAATTTGTATTAGTTGCATGCATGATTTTTGGATTCCCAGTAATACTTCGACAAAGTTATATTCATCAATGGATGAACATGGGACATCAATAATGAATCTAAATATAGTGTAGGATGAATTTTATTGTACATATTTAAGGGACATACAAGTCTATAAACTATGTGTGATTCTTATGAAGATGTACTGGTCATACTTCTATTGAGAGAGTAGTGAGCATTAAAATTGTGATTGGTTGTAAGCCAGGAAAGAATGTGAGTCCACGTCAAACATTTATACAATATTAACTTATAGTGTATTTGGTACATCATCACATCACCGATGTACACTCTTTTGATAAATCATAGGGAGGGTGAACGAAGTTAAATTGTGGTTTCCCGTGCATTCTTTCTTATTTTTCATACTCTACAACATGATAGAGAGAGAAGATAATTTTTTATAACAATGAAACAATATCAAATGGTGATGTTATTTTAATAAATCATATTAGATTCACCCCCCTAACATATCAAATCTAGTGGACCTAACAATTGGCATCAGACAATAAACTTGATATCAATTTTTAATTATCTCAACAGAGTTCACAAAACCTAAAGGGGTACTGATCATCGATATGAGTAAAATTCAATTAAAAAAGAATAATACTAAACATAGCATATAATCATTTGGAAATAGATGTGTTTATAGCAGCAATGCATGGAATCTATTTTGACATCAATAGTGGTTCCTTATCATAGGATGAACAAAAGGAACTGGATGTTGAGGCTAAGTGAATCAATGCGTTACAGGGAGCCCTATCCAATTCTATCTATACAGAGGTGTTTTCATCAAAAAAATAACTTACTATGTTGGAGAAGATATGAAATATATATGTAAAAGATACAAATGTCAGAGAGGAAAAGCTTCATGTTCTGTGGAATGTGACTGATGATCTGAGAATGAACCTGAATGTGTCTAATGATGCCTTATTTGAAAAGATAAATATTAATTTTGAAGACATGGGAGGTCTTACAGAAGTCATTGAAGTCAACATGATTTTTAAGTGATTCTCGAAGAATCTTCCACCTTGATTCAATACAAATGTTTCAGTTCAGGAAGATAACGATCTAAAAGAGGTGACATTGGACAATGTGTATTATACCCTAATAGCATATGAAAGGAGAAATGATGACATTTATGTTATGGAAATGGGGAATTATAAGGAGGGGGAATTCAAGGCCATGAAGTATCTCACAATTGATGACTCTCAGGAAGTAGATGAAATAGATCAGGTGATGTCCTTTATATAATCAATTATACAAAGAGGAAATGGAATGTTCAAGGGAAAACTTTCTCTAGCATTTTATCAAATTAGAATGGTTGGACATCTTTCGGCAAGGTGTCCCAAGAATATCAAAGAAGTTAATGAGGATGAAGTTGAAATTCCCATGAAGAAGTCATCATCTTATGTGAATAAAATTTAATAGATCTATAGAAATTTATTTATGAAAAATAACATTCATTGACAATAATGTGTTAGTTCACATTTGTATGAGGATGAAGAGGATGAAGGGATATAGAACTGAAAATTTCATTGAGAAAACTATATGGTGGTAGATGTCAGTACTCCTCTGAAAAAGGATGAAACAAATGAAGAAGAGTAAGAAGAATATCTTGAAGGGAGAGTATATACGCAAGCTAATTTAGAATCACCTCTTTAGAAGATAGATGATTAGATTGAAAAAATTTGAAGAAATGAAACAAAGTGGAGTACAATTCCAAAAACTATATTAAACAAAACAAAGAAAAAAGTATGAGTTAATGAACAAAATTGGAAATCATAAGTCATCATATATAGTGGTCTCAAGAAATTTGGATGAGTATAAAATGAGATATGAAGAACCTAGATGGCTGATTGAGGGTTTGAAAAAAAATAATGATGAACAAATCTAACTCATCGAAGAACATGAAGAAGAAGTTTTCGATCTATAATGAAAATTTAAGGATCATGTAGAAATCATGACACCCCATTTGACATTAGTATAGAATTTAACTCAAAATATGGAAAAGTTGTTACTAAATAATAGTGGTCCAACAGAAAGGAAGAACCGGTCATGATCAGATATTATGACTGATTTGGGTCTTCACCAAAAACAAAAATATGTGTATGTGTATATCAGACCTCAAGAACCTATTATAATATTGGAATGTAGATTTGGGAACAAAGATGAATCATAATATTCAGAGATCCCAAGGGAAAACTAGTAGTATTGAAGTGACACATAATAATTCACCCTATATCAATTGTTATTGATGTGAAAAATGGGACATTCATAGAATATGTGTTCTATATCCAAAAGATACATAATGAAAAAATAATATCAGTTATATAAAAATAGTAACCAGTATTATAGTATATCATTTTCGTGACATTTTTTGGTGTGGAGGATTGCGGTACATTTCTAGATATTATACATCAATCATGATGAGGAATGCGAAAATAAAAACCCAAGCAGTCACAAAGTGAAATATTAAAGAATCAATAATTGACCTAAAAACAGAAAATATATTTGCAGCACTATAAGATGATGATTTTCCATCATACTCAAAATAATTTCATGATTTTTAAACCACAAGTTGTGTGAATTGAATTACATTGATCAAAAAGAAAATGTATGATAAGGTAGTGGTAAAAAATTCCTTTAAAGAATCAGATCATTTTTTAGTATGTAACCTAGATAGTGGCATCACATCCCATATAACACTAAATATAGATCTTTTTACAGGAATAATATATGACAAATAAAGAGATTTCCATATTGGAAATGATAATGGAATGAATATTATTGGCTTTGTAAAGGTCATGATTTGGAGAAAAGAAATGAGACATGTTGAAGTCTTGGTAATAGAATATCTTAGTCAATGTTTTCTTAGCGTCACTCAACTATGTAAATCAGGTAATTCTATAAGGTTAACTAATAATACTTTTATCTTCAGATGAAGATTTAGTGAAGTGGTTCTATTAAGAAAAAGAAAAAAGGTAAATATCTAACTTGTAAGTGCAGTAAATGATATGTGCCTTTTTTCTAGAGAGGATAAAAAAGAACAAAAATAAATGATTTGGCCATCTATTCCAACCATCACTAGATGATTTGGAAAATCTTGATGATATTATTGAACTCTCTAAACTATCATGTGATCATACTCAAACATGTGATTCTTATAAATAACGAAATATTGTTATAAATATGTACAAAGAAATGGAAATGTTGTCAACAAGATTTCTTGAATTAGAGAATGTTGATGTTTGTGGGCCTATTGTTTTACTTTTTTTAATGATCCCATAAGGGGATCTACTCATCTAGGGTTCCCTTAACGCCACCTCTATCTACTAACTCGAGTTGGTTTTTCTACCCTCCTTGGTGCTTTCTCCACAAGTTCCTGGTTGTGGTTTCTCCTTCTAGGACAGTGTCCTTTGACCCATGTGGACTCAATCATTTTTTCGTCTCATCGTTGGAGGCCTTATCCAACCTCACTCCTCTTACATTGTAAATTTATACCAATGGAAACTCAGTGATGGCCCCATAGCTTATATTTATCATTTTCTTTGGAGGATGGCTACATTAGCTCTTATATATGTGTTGGTTTGTCCTTTGTGGTCTTCGCGATCATAAATGTAGGAAATGGGTATGGGATTATGATCAGCAATGTTATCTGGAAAGCATGGAGTTTGGTTTGATGGATATTTGGGGATGGTTTTATGATATCTATATCATGACTTTACAATTTGATTTTGGATGATGGATGGTTGATTTTTCATTTCTTGTTTTTTGGATAAATAGACTATTGATTTCATGTGAATCTAAATTTTTTTATTTGAATATTTTTCTAGTAATTGTGGATGATTTCATTGAAGTGGTGGTGTGATTTTCATTGGTGGATTTGGCTGTGTATGTTCGACGCAATTTTCATTTTTGGTTTCTTCAATGTTGAGGGAATCAATTATTCATATTACAGTTTGTATAATTTCATTGGTTATGTTCTGCTTGAGATATCATTTTGGTTTTCTATGCCACTAGATTTGGGTGACTCAATGAATTCTTCTTTGGATATAATCCTGCTATGTCGGCGTTGGTTTTTTGATTAATATGTTGTGAGAACTTGTTGTGATGTTTTGGTTTGTGGTGTTTTGAAATTCATTTTGAAATTTTATTTTGGTGGTTTTTGGATTGATTTTACACTTGTTTTATTGAAATTTGAGTATGTCTACAACCATCACACTAAACGGGTCTTCTTTAGATGAGGTCTATAGAAGGGATCATTCCCCTTAACAAGCCATTCAAATTTGGAAGGATGATAGGGTATAGTTCTACCATCGGTACCAATCGCACGTATCCTTGCATGAGACATCTTGCCATGTGGTCATGATTTGGTGATGTCTTGTCGATACTATGTAATTGCTGGGAAGGGGTAGATTCTATAGTTTTGATCTATGTTTTCCTCTTTCATGGTTAGATCTGATTTTAATTTTTGGATCATTTTAGTTTATGACATATTACTCAATTGTGTTTTGATAATAAAGAAGTCAATTTTTAGTCAAGTTTGATGTTTTGTGACCTATTTCCACATAAAACATTAATGGAAAATAGTATTATGTTCTATTCATATATGGCTATAGAATAATGGCAGTGGTATTTTACATTCCCCATAAATTTGATTGGTTTAGTTTCATAAAACTGTTTCAGAAGGAATATGAGTGGATGATTATATAGAGAATTATAATGTTTCGTTCTAAAAATGGTACGAAATTCACATAATGTCAAGAGGAAGACTATCTCAGGAAAAATGGGATAAGGAATCATGTTTCATCAATGAGAACTCCTCAACAAAATGGATTGATTGAAAATAGAAATTAGATAATCAAAATGATGTCCTGAACAATGCGCATTGAAAAATCCCTTCAAGATATTTTCTCGAAGAAAATTTATTGAAGTTAGTCTATATTTATAATAGGGATATATTGTGTCGGATGTAAGGAATGACAATGTATGATATATTTCAAGGAATCAATCCAATAATGAAATACTTTGTAAACAATCTAATTAAGTGATTTATTATTAATAAAAAATATAGGAATATTGATTCATGTGGATATGAGGGGATATTAATTACCTATTCATAAAAAAGAAATACATATAAATAGATTAATAAGTGGCTGGAAAAAGTATTTGAGAGAAATAATGTCATTATAATGGTTAATGAAGAAACTAATAAACAACATAGTGACCAATTTTTTCATGAATGTGATGTGGAGGAAACAATATAGCAGGATATGTAGTGCCAGATGCTAATTCAAAAGAACATATTGATAATCAGTAAGAGGATTCAAAGTCTATATCTATAAAGAAAGAAAAGAGTCTACATGAAATTTATAGGCATAATAACATTGGTTATCATATAGTTCATGTTCAAAGAAAAAGAATGAAATCATTACAACATGCATCTTTTTTATCTTAGGTAGATGGTAAATCTTTTTTTGATGTAGCTGGTGATGAAAAATAGGTAAAATCTATGAATGGAGTGCTATATTACATTGGGAAGAATCAAACATGGTTTATTGTTTCGTTTTCAACAGATAATAATTTCATTGGGTGTAAATTGGTTTTTCAAAAAAATATGAATGAATATAGGAAAATGATTTGAAATAAACAATGATTACAATGAAAAGGTTACTCCCATATAGAGGTAATTGATGTCAATGAAACATTTTCACTTATTTCATGGTAGGAGAAAATAATATTATTCATGGCTATTATAGTGTGACAGATGTTTGAATTATTCCATATGGATTTGAAATCTCCGTTCTTGAATCTTGTTATGGTAGAAGAATAGTATAATGAATAGCCAAATGGTATTCTCATTCATGTATATGGGGAAAATGTTTCTTGATTGAATAAAGAACTATGTAGGATGAAACAAGTACAAATATCATTTTATTAGAGACTAGATCAATATTTGATGAAACATGGATCTCCATGTCATGTAGTAGACAATAATATCTTATCTAACAACAATTGTAATCAACAGATGATTGTGATGGTTTATATTGATGACATAATATTTTGTGGATCCGATGAAGCTCTTTGAAGATTTTATTTCGAATTCATGAAAAGTGAGTTATAAATTCTAATGACTGGAGAGCTTACATTTTTTTCTTGGTTTATAGGTTACACAAGGTATGGTAACATTATCATATATCAATAAAAATATTACTAATGGTTATTCGATGATTTATAATGTAAAATTCCATGGAGATGGAATCTATAGTTACTACCTATATGAAACATTAAAAAGATGATGATTAAATGGTAGTTAATATCACATAATATAGGAAAATAATTGGAATGATACTTTACTTCGCACGGGGGAGACCTGATATTGTATTTTCCACATTCCAAAATGTGAGGTATCAATGAAGTCCCAATTAAAGGAACAATTTTTACGTAAAACGAATTCTTCATTATATTATGGGCATAGTGGACATAATTTTTATGTATAATGAGAAATCATGGTCAGAGTTATTAGGATACACAGATGTATATTGGGCAAGTTCAGTTGATGAAATGAAATCAGAATTAGGATGAACTTTTTATCTTGGTTTACGGTGTATTTCTTGGATGATCAAGAAACTTTATTTAATTTCATTGACCATAGAATAATCTTAGTATATTAATGCCACTCAATCATGCACAGAGTTATTGTGCATGATGTAGTACCATGATGACATAGTGGTTGATGTAAAATAATCAATCATAATCCAATGCAATAATTCATGTGTTATCAATCTTAGAAAAATACGATTCATCAATCAAAGTCAAATCTCATTAAAAACAATTATCCAGGAGATGGTGAATCATGTGCATTTGAAGTTGGAGTATGTTCAAACAGATAAATAGGTTGCAGATATTCTATCAATGAACAAACCCAAATAAGATTTCTAGAGGCATCAACTAGATATAAGAGTTCAGTCGACATCCCATACTTGAAAAGGTGTGGATATGTGACCCCTTATCCCCATGGTATGATGTGTTTTCCTCTAATTAACTAATCTATGTTCTGTACTCTGTTGTAGGAAAAATGTGCTGACCTTTGGGTTCATTGAAAAAGGCTGAGAAATTGTGGCTAAAGACAAGGGAAATATCAATGTAAAAACATCCGGAGAAGCTGATAGGTTGATAAACATGAAAGGGGGTGTAATGAGAATGGAGGATTAAAATGATGTTAATTATTCATGGATCTATATGGTCAACCTAATAACAGCTTATACCACACAAGACCCCAAGAAGTGAAGTAGGAGGATTGTTAAATTTGACAATGCTTCAAGTGATCAATCAATGAATATTTATCATGGGAGATGAGATTAGTGATAAATTCTGTGGTTTGGTTTCATGAATTGGTGTCAATAATGAAGTTATTCATACATGAAATTTTCATTATATTCTTGTTTCTCACGTGGAGAATTTCTCATGTGGGCATAGAGTGTGTGTTGGGTTTTTATTTGATCACTCTTTGAATTAGATGAGACAAATGGTGGAAGAAGATAGATGTAACTATAAACATGTATCATTTTGTGAATTATTTTTTAACAAACCCATTGGGAGGTATTGTTGAGGGAAAATCATTCAAGGAATTAGTGAATCATTTATTGGTTTATTGTGTATGTTGACAAAAGTGTTTTGTTTGTGCACAAAGAGGGTTTCCATGATGTAACGTTGAGTTCCAATGATATTAATGAAAACCAAGGTTCAAAAAAGATTCATTAAAAAGGAATGGGAGATATGGAGGTTGTATAAAAATAATAGATACAAGGTGGTGTCTTTTTCTAGTGTTTCCCAAATTTTTGCGCCTGAAAAATTAAAATATGGATATATTTGTCTTTGGGAATGGATGTTTCACACAAGATTGAAGTTGGTATGATAACATGCACTAAATAAATGTTATATGATTAGAACAACCAAATATGTAAAAGGGATGGTTTCACAATGGATTTGGAAATTTGTGGAAAGCTGAGGTTTCATGTAATATTTTTAGTTTCACTCAAGCTAATAATGTGGTGCGTAAGTTATTATTAAGTAAAGGGAATTTCATGGACTATTTTTAGATTCACTTTAGCTAATAATTTTGTGCATAAAATATGAGTTTCATGTAATATATATGTTTTGTGTAGGTGTTGTTTCATGCCTAATGTGGAATCATGCACCCCAATCTTTGAAGTGGCGCGCATGGCATAGTAGGTGTTGCATAAACTATTTCAGGTTTCCTAGTAATATTGAAATAATGTTTTATTCATGAGTGGATAAATGTGGGACATTAATAAATAATCTATATATAGTGGATGATGCATTCATAATAAATAAAAATGTTACCTAGAATTCAATAAACCATGAGTGGGTCTTTTGAAGAATCAGTTAGCACACATCATTTGAGAGAGTAGTGATCATGTATATTGTGATTGGTTGTAAACCTGGTGGGACAGTGAGTCCACTTAAAAAATCTAAATTATAGTGTCATTATAATGTATTTGGTACATCAACAAATCTATAGTGTATGATCCTTGGGCGTATCCTAGTGAGGGTGAACCATGTAAACTATATATGTTGTGTCCATGCTTTAAAATTTGATCATACCCTGCAACAAGAAGGGGAGAGAATATAGTTTTGTCTAATAATGAAACATGATAATATGGGGATATTGTTTTAATCTATCATACCCTAATTCACCCCTATCATGAAATCTATCCTAGTTAACCTACCATTCATTTTTTCTTTATTTTCTATTTTATATTTCCCATTTTATTTTATCTCTTTTACATTTTTTTCTTTTTTTTCATTTTTTCTTCTCTCAACCATTTTCCTTCTACATAACCTCATATGAAACCCTCTACCACTCTCCCTCTATCCATGAATGACATCCACTCCTCCTCTAGAGGGGGGGTTAACTAAAACCCTATTTATTGTCTATTCCTATCACCATTAGATGAGTTGGATAGCCCTAAATACATACTCTCTTCCACACCCATCATTTTCAATTTTCCACCATTGAACAATGTTCTATTTTTATACGATGTAATTTTGCACTATATTGGGGTTTTGATAAATATTTTTATTTCTCCCTCATTGGGTTGAATCAATTGTTGTTTCTTAATATATAGTGCCACATAAATGATTTTATTTTTTTTCTTAGATCCAGTTCATTTTATGGACATGATTTTTTTTCAAGAACTAGGTGTGATAGGTCTAATTTTTTTAGAAAATATTATAATTAATATATATATATATATCCTTTTCTACATGGGGTTTATTTTTATATTTGGGCAATAGTTGAAAATTCATATCTTATTTCAAGATGTGTGTGGTCACTGCTTGTTCTGTTAGACAACAAAACATTCTCCAAGAAACCATGTATCCTATGCCCATTTTTGAATTGTCACTAATTTCACAGTTAACATAGAGTTTTTAAAAAATGTGGTCTAACCATGTGGCATGTTCCTCTAAAATATTTAGGGGTACATGGTTGCCACATGGTTTGTAATTTCATGAGGGAAACCACTGAAAAATGATCAGGTCATTAAAAATTCAAAGATGAAATCTGTCCCGCTTTAGAATTATACATTAAATCCACCCCTCTGTCCATTATTTAATAATTCAATCTCTAGGAGCATTATCCCTCTACCATGGATCCCTTTGATATCATATTTATTAGTTTATTAGTCCTTGAAACTTTAAGTATACATATTTTAATTCCCCCCACATTCTATATCATCCTCTATTATAGATTTTCTACACAAATCTACTGGGTTTATGTTCTCGATCAAGTTCGGTTACCTATTTTTGATTGAATCATGTGTTTTGGGTTCCCTCTAGAATTTTGGGTGAGCTATTTTTCCAAAAATTTATTGGTCATTGGTGGAGTGGTTTTGGATTCACACTATTTTATGAATGCAATCAAGGTTGAGGTATGTGGTTCCAGGATTAAACATTATTTTAATATTTTTTTATGATTTAATTGTTTCTTGTTCATTATTTCTATCTTGTGCATGAGGTAAAAATTTGTGATTTTAAAAGGGATTAAGGTGATTGTGTTTTGTAAAATGTAATTTCAAATGGCCTGGGTTGTGTTTCTTGTGTAAACCCTTGATGTGCCTCTAATTTGTGTTTTATAAAGGGTTAAGGGTGATTGATATGATTCATATATAATGGGAAGCATGATTTTAAATATATTTCATGTCTATATGGCTTTAATGATGGTTTCCCAAAAACGTCGGTTGGATTTTATGTTTTCCTCCTTTTTATGCACCTATAATGTACATAATAAAAAGTGTAAGTGATTTTATAAAATGAAAGATTAGATAGAAATTTATTTCTAACTGTTTTTAATATTTTTTTGGACATGGAAATAGATTTGGATATGGAAATGGAAATTGACCCTTTATATTTATATTTTTTTGGCATGTGTAAATGTGAATATATGATCCACGTGATTTGTGGAAGGAAAATTGAGAAAAAATGAATATCGAGTATCTTGGTCAGCTGACTAAATATATTACGCCAGGGATAAGGAAGTGTCTAGTCTCTATTTCAATTTGTTGGATTAAAAATAACAAAACTATCTAAACATTAATGATGATTTGATACCACTAGGCCATTGGTGCATCCCCTCCCAGTGGCTCATGCATGAGAAAGCTGATGGTTGTGTTTACTATTTAACATTTTATAGAGTTATGAGGTTTTAGTGTCTCACTCATGATAGATTACACTTAGTTATTTACCCATGGAATTGTATTGTGAAATGAATCCTATGTGATAAGGTTATATTACTCTGTATAAGGAAAGCCTCGTGTGTATTTTTCCCTCATGGAAATTATTTGAGAAATTGATATTCTTTAAATTTAATTTGTATTAAAAATGGTATTCATATTATATACTCTTATAAATAACACAAATTGTTTAAAGGATGTGTTCTTATTAGTTATTCATTTATTGTTTTGACATGTAACATCTTTAAGGGGTGGCATCCAACATGGATTTTCCCATAACCTATACACACATTTATTTTAAAACAAACTTTTTTTTTGAATCATGTAAGTGAAGGATTGTTGTGTGGGTAGTTGAGTTAATAGCGGCCTTATCCTTGTCAGTGTAATTTATTTGGAATTAGGATTATTGTGTTATGTTACAAGGAGTATTTGTGTTATTTTTTGGTTTCCCATGCAATGTTTTAATTTTTCTTGTTTACAATGGAAAAACATTGAATCATGATTTCTTGTAGCATGTTTTTTATAGTTATCTATTATTATTTTATATAATTTATGGTGTTTTATGATTAAATATATTGGTAAAATAAAACCAATGATATAATATTATAACCCAATAAATATTTTCTATCCCATGTCGATCATAAATTCCCTTCGAGTTATGTTCTAGGATATGTCATGATTCGGGTTGGATTTTGCAATAGCCATGATTGTGACAGTATGATATTATAGGAGGTCACAGTCTATTTGGGTCATGTTATTTGGGAAGAATCTAGATATACAGTTTATAGGGGTTTTTGGATATGATGTTCAAATTATGAGATAGTTGCATGTTTAACAAACCTTGTTTGGGGACATGAGTTTCAATGCGAAGTGTTGTTTCTTTGGTTTTCATTAGTTCATATTTGTTGTTTTCTGTCTGGGAAAATTTATATAGTTGGGAAAATGGTCTCAATGATCTTTCAAGGCTTGAAAATCCATTTGTAGCTAAGGAAACAGTCTTATAATACTCTATGTGATGGTAGTTCTATCGGCGAATGGCAGCTAATAGCATGGTATTGTTTCCCAACAACACTAGTTTCCTCTTGTAAATATATTTGTGTCTTCATAGGTTTTGAATTTTTTTTAAAAAACTATTTTAATTAAATTGTGATATATAGATATAATTTGGTAATTGATTTACCTTTAAAATGATGATGCATTTTTAGAATTTACCTTGAAGAAGACATTAGGATAATTTATTTTTATGAAAATAACCATGGGGTAAAATGACAATGGATTAGTAAATTTATAAATTGATAAAATAGTTCGGTAGCTTAACGACATCATTTGTATGGAATTGTTAAAATTGTTTTAAATAGGTTCAATTTTTTAACAACATAAATTTTATGTAATTAGATTTCATGAAATCCTGAAATATTTTAAATGCGATTAATTAAGATTTAAATGAAAATATAGGGATTTTTATTTATGATGGAAATGAAATGGAACATTGTTTTGAGCTTGAAAATGGATTTTTATTTGATTGTTGGTAATATTTTGGACGGTTTTATTAATTTATAATATGTGAATTAAATTGATAATGTAAAATCAGAGGTTGAATGTTTTTTAAACATGAAGAGTCATGTGTTGACCATTGGTGTTTACATGACTTACCAAATGCATGGATACATGTGGAGAGTTAATGATGTGACGTGATGGTTGAATTGTTTGGAATGATAAGTTTCATGTTTGATACTCTATGAAATTCCATTGTTTTGTGAGAAAAAAACATTGATATATTTCATTTCAAAAGTGGTTTTTTGAGAAAATATGATGCTTTGATTACCAGTTCTTGTGTGGTGTGTCTCTTTGTAATTTTAGGGGGTTATTTTCATGTTTTTATGAATTGAAGAGACCATTTTTTTAATTGTTGTTTTATGTTATCATTCTTGTCAATATGCTGGTTTTGAAATTTTTCTCAGTCCTATTTTAAGAATTTTTTTTGGATCCCATGACTTGGTTCCATTTGTGTTTTTAGGGTTTTTTTGTTTGTGGTGAGTTGTGGCTGATGGACTGATATGATTATGATTATATAATTCTTCGATGGATAGTTTACACCCCCAAAACGAATTAGTTCATATTTTATTTGTGACCACATGTGGTTCATCATTGAAAGAACAACTAGTTGATTAATGTAAGGTCTATCATCTCGATTTTTTAATTGAATCCACATATCTCTCTTAGTTAATAGGATATACTGGAAGCGAAAGAGTAGATACATGGAATTGAAAGAATCAATAGTTACTTAAAGTTACATGAGTTTTCAAAGGTCAATATTTTCACCAATAGTCTTGAATGTTTGTTCAGGATGTTTGAAGTGAATTATAGAAATAAAATTTCACATGAAGCTTTCAGTTCTTGCTATAGACTTAAAATGCATTTGGATCTTCAGTAGGATTTCCTTATGTGAGGGATCATGTAATTCCATAAGTGTTGAATTAATGGTTATAATAATCTATCATGTATTTATTCAGAATTAGAGTGATGTTTGGGGGATTCATATTAAGATCCATTCTACATTATTGCATCATTATTTGTTAGAGATTATGTTTGGTGTCATTTTGTGGCATCATGTTTTACTTTCAAAATCCTGAAATTCATCATCTCAAATTGATGTGTATTCCGTGTGTCCATGATTTGATTGATTCATGTCCAAGATAAAAAGGTATGATCGATATGAATCTTCTAAGTATCAATATTGCTGATATTTATATACTGATATTATGTGAGGTCCGTGGTTTGTGGTGTTATTTTGGTACCACATGGAATGTAATGTAGTTTCACATGAAACCAAAGAATGTGTTTTGAGTTGGAATACACAACATATAGGTGTGAAGCAGGATATTCAATAAACCTATGAGATTTATCCATAATCCTCAAAGTGAATATCATGTGTATTTAGAAAAGATGTGAGGTGTAAGGGACCTTAGTATGGATTGGACTCCATTGTTGGGTGGGGATATTTAAATATTATTATTTTTAACTCATTTTTTTCGAATGTTCATGTTTCATGCATAGTGTCATGATGGAATAATTCTTTAATGAAACATATGGGGGTTGAATTGTTCCTCCATTTTTATAAAGTGGTGTGATTTGATTGTGAAAACCTAGTTGTTGTATCAATTTTCAATTCAATCCATATTTTTTGTCCCTATGTGTTGTGACTTGAAAATTAGTTTCAGTTTTGGTTATACCCATCAAGATGTGGTCTCATCCCATAGGAATGGTTAATTTCATAGTTTTTACAATTTGTTGTGGCATTTATATTGTTATATCCATTTTTGAGAGGCATATTGTATTATTATAGCTACCCCATGTTGGCTTTCTTGTTTTGGTGTCTCTTAGTTAGTTAATCTTATTGTTTCTTTTTTGTGGGGAGACCCACCGTGAGTCCCACTGAAATTCATTCTTGATTAAATTGGATCTATTTTTTTAAAATGTTTTTATCCCTTTAGGCCTCCCCATAAAAATAATCTAGTTTAGTTTTTTATGTTGTCTCTAAGATTCCATTTTAAGAAAACAATAGTATTTTCTAATGTGAACAACAATTTTGATTGAGTCATGAATTGTAAAAGTTATGGTTTATTTTATTTTGATTCCATTGGATAAGTTATATAAGTTAATTTGATTATGTATAATATATTCTGTTACTGATAGGTTGTATTTAATGTTTTGAGAATCTCTTTTTCTGTTGGTCAATCAATTTGAGTAATACTAGTTATCTAGGGGAAGTAAGCATATGGTTAGGAGACCATTCTGTCCTCTTTGTCAAAAAATATCAACTGTTTTTTCTATTCACGATGTTATTGATTTCGAATCCTTTTATGTTTATGGGAACCAACTAGAGTTAAGGGTGAATTTTTGTTTTTTATTTCATATCAAACCATGTTGTGGATTTCTAGGGACGAAAATCATTATGATGGGAAGATTTGTCACACATGGGATCCTATTTTTTCCCTTGGATCTGGGTCATTTATGGGTCTCTAATTATTATCAGGAATTAAAGTGTGATAAAATTAAATTTTTTATCAAATTTTATATTAATCATTACAACATTTTCCCCTTAGGTTTTCATTTTATTTTTGTGAAAAATTGGGATTTTCGGGACTTATAACATGAAGAGCCTAGTTTTCTAGACAATGCACCCTTCCATAGGAAACCATGAGGCCTATAGTAATTTTTCTGATTATGGAAAATAACATTACAAGAGAATTATTTGTAAACTAGGTGATCTAACTATGCGTCTTGTTCCTCTTAGATAGTAATTTTTGCGTAGTCACCACACGATATGGGAAATCATGTGAGAAAACCATGTTCGATCATAGGGTTAGTAAAAATATAAAAATAAATTTCGTGTGCCTAGGTAATTTTACACCAAATTCTTCCATCTCTCTTCTATTCAAGAATTCCAGCTCTATGAGCCTCCTCACCCTCCCATGGAACATTAATATCTCCTCTTTTCTTGTGGATGTTGAATCGAAACTCCACGGAAACATCATGTAATTCCCTCCTACATCAACATCCACCTCTCTTATAGGTTATCTAATATTAGCCTTTATGGGTTTGTTCTCTAGTGGGTTGGGTGACCTATTTTTTGCTGAATATAGATTTTAATGGTTCTCCTTTGATGGTTTTTATCTGTTAGTTCCTTTTTTCGGCTCTTGTAGTTATGTAGTTGGGGGTTATGACCAATTTACTAATGCTTCCATGATTTAGGTAGGTGGTTCAATGATGAAAAAATATTTTATGACTCTAATATGATTTAATTGTGTCTTCCTCATTTTCAATGCATTGTACACGAGGTGTGAAATGTTTTTTAAATGATTCTAGATGTGTATGTGTTGAAAAATTTGTTGTGTTTCATTTGTTAAAACATGCTCTGCCTTTTAATTGGGTTATATAAAGGATGAAAGGTGATTGTCTTAAAGTGTAGGTGGTGTGAATCATGATTTGAAATTTATTTTTAGGTTGTATTGATACAATATTGGATTTAAAAATGAAATGGGTTGTATTTTATGTGTGCCTCTTTCCTATGCTCCTTGAATGCACTATATAAATTGTGTAAGTGGCATTATATATTGATTTAATGGTGTGACACGTGTTTCTAAATGGCTTTGGTGTGTGTTTTGACACATAAATGTTTTTACTATGTAATTGTTCATTGATCATGTATATTAATATTTTTTAGAATGTATTCATGTGAATTTGTTTATCTGTGTGACTTTTGAAAAGAAAATTAAGCAAAATGGATTCATGTGTATCTAAGTGGGATTACTAGATATTGTATGATAGTGATATATAAGTGGCTAGTCCCCGCTTAATTTAAATGGATTTTTGATTTCAACGCTAACTAAATATGTATTATTTTTGGAGAGAAGTATACAATTGGGGAGTCCCGTCAAAGTTTTTCTCTTAAAAGAATGATGTGGGATGTGTTTAATATACCACCTTTCACCATGGAATGAGAATCTAGTGTCTCACTTGAGGTAGATAACCCTTATATATTTACCCATGGTGATATCATTTGACGTGAAACCAATGTGATAAGGTGATAGACATCAGCATACAATAGAACATGTGTCTATTTTTATCTCATGAAAGATTAATAGAAAAAGTAATTTTAATTAAAAATATTTTCCATTAATAATGGTTTATTTAATAATGATTAACAAAAATGATCCTAATATTTTAAAGGAATTGTGAATGGTAATTTTCCATTAATTTTTTCCAATGGAATCTCGTTATTGGGTTGCATACTATGGAGATTTGGTTGAAACCCTACATAGACCTTTGGGGGCATGGAAACCAATTTGGTTGACTCATATAAGGGTATGGTGTGTCATGAGGGTGGTTTGTGATTCTTATGTACTTATCCTTGTAGGAATCATTGGTAGTGGTTGGAGGATGACCCCCTTTTATTACATGGATGTTATGAGTGATTTTTTGGGATTCCATTATATTTTCATTATTTTAGTTTTGGTTAAAATTGTAATTCTTTGTATATGTGTTTTATAAATTTTAGTGTTTTGTTTACCAGTTCTTGTGTTATCTTTTTTTTGTTTTTTATGATTACATAAATGGGTAAAATCATGCCCATAATTTAGTATTTATACCTAGGAACTAGTTTCAACCCCATGGGGTTTGAGAATAGAATTTGGTTAATACTATAGACCAGGTTGAGTGTCGGTATAGATAGAACATGAGCCTGGTTTGTGACATAGAGAGTGATGCAATGTTGAGGTTGGGTTCATATGAATTTTCATTCCATTTCGTTTAATTTAAAATATTCCACTATTATGGAGCTCGTAAGAACTATCCAAAGAAACTCGATATCACATTATAAATTAATTGTATTACCTTTATTGTTCATAGTGACCCCCACTTGAGGAGAAACCCATTAATGGGGTTCTTTATTTGACGCAATCCACCCATTTGGGTGTGATATCACTTTTGTCCTACTTTACCTTTATTTATAATGTGAATAATATCTTGTTTGATTATATCACCTTGTTTTTGTGTTTAATATTAATATGTAAATCATGTATGGTGTTGGACTATGATATGGATATCATTTATTATATTTGTGAAGTATTGTTTTGGTGAGCCCACTAGTAGAGCTAAATGTCATTGCAAATGATAATTCCATATGTATTTTTTATTAATAGTTTCTGATGGAGGTTTTAATTTCCATTCTTATGAAGGGTGTGAAATTTTATATTATTGGTATTTAATTTTTATAGGAGTAGAATTATGGTTCTAGAATTAATGATAAATATTCTGAACAAAATTGTTGATAAAAACTGTATTTTTTTTATAATAAAACCCCTCCAATGGTGGCATCAAATATTCTAAGATAAGAATTTATGATTATGGACTAAATTCATGTTTTGTAGTTCTGTATTGTTGTTTTTTCTTAAGGATTATATCATTTCGGATTTTCAATTGTTATTTTATTCCAAGGGACTTGCCATATTATGATCTATTTTCATTATCCATTTTAATGGCATGAGATGACCTAAATATCATGGTAATATTGTTATCTTTAACTAATAAATTATATGTGATGAAATGAAATTGTTTAAATTCTATGTTTATCGTTTATCCCTTTTTATGATGGATGTTATTGTCATAAATATTTACTGCTTCATTATTGATTAGTATAAATTTCATGGAATGATATTGTTATTTAAATGGTATGAAATAATAAATTTCATTAGTGACATATTGGTTCATTCATTTCATTCGATGTTCTTGGCTATTTGAATCCCTTGTCATGGGCCAGAAGAGAAGGTGGGGTTTTAATTAAAGGCTCATGGATTAAATCCCATGCATAGATCGTTATACAATGAACCGTTGGGGAAATGCTTTGGATTTCTAGGTGAGGTCATCCAAGGAAAGTTATTATAATCCTATGTGGTACTGGTTCCCTAGGGGAGAAACCTTGGAATGACCCTTTAGAATGACGGTTGAGCCATTCCTTCAGTGATAATCTGTCCATTAGTGAGATTCTTCGAATGGACTCAACGTAACCATACCTAATGTGTTATTCGGGACTCCTTAGGGATTTCCAGGAATAGACTGGATGGTATTGAATTACATTGTATGTACCATATGGGTACCTAGTATTCTTCTTAGATAAAAAAATATGGCGTTAGATTCCACCACTAGAATTGATGGACTTGATCACATTTCATGGATGACATGTCATGCTTTATTTAATATTACTTAGTGAATTGTGAGATATTTTGATACATCTCTTTCACATGTTATGACAATTAGCGATTACATGAGAAAGAGACCCTCAGACAATAAACAATATTAGGGGTATGCCTTTGTGTATTTACATGTTTATATTGGCCATTATATACATATTCTGCCTTTCATAGGTACATTATTCAGACTCTTGACATAGATTGAATTAGGTGGAATGGGATGGGTGTCCGCATGGGAACTTGGACCAAGATGTAGTTATTTTATATATTTATCTCCATTTATTTATTTTATATTTAACATTGTTATCTATATAGAACATGTAATGGAAATATCTAAACACCATGGGTTCTAGACTATTGTGATTATATATCACACCATACTCCTGTGCTTTTTGGTACCTAAGTAGACTATATTCTCACAGGTATGTATAATGGGAATCATGTCAATTCTAATGCCTGATTTCAATATAGTTTGGGATAGAGGTTTGAGGCTAGAAGACTAAGCCTATGCTCGAGATGCCCTATTAAATTTTTTTTCTTTTTGCAGTTTTTGGTAGCACGCATTAAATTCTTGTACCCCAATACCCCTACACTGTTATTTTTCATGACATCAAAATTTTTGAACATTTTGTTATTTTTCATGAAAATTCATCTTCTATAGTTTTTATTTATTCTAGTGTGGTCATTTATCTACCTCTATTGTTGTCTTATTATTCTTTTTATTCCTCTCCACATTTTATATTTTTTTACCACTATGTTATACCATTTTCTATAAGTAAATACCCTCTTCATAGAAACACCCACGACCCTCACTCTATGTCGACATCCTTTAACATTAATATATATGTGATTGATGTCATGTGGTCAACCTTCTCGTGCCTGGTTGAGTGGCACATGGGGAGAGATGATATAATGTGGTATGAGAGGCGGTATATTCCTTTTTATTTACTTGTTGGGATATACAAGACACTAGGAAATATGGATTTATAATTCAAATCATGATTAGATGTATCTAACACATGTACACTAGTTAAAAAAACTATTTGGGGTGGGAATTATGTTGTTGATAACAATATTTTTCATTAGTAAGACTTTAATGTTGGGTGAAACACTTTTTTTCTGATACTATTTGAATTAGTATGACTGAGGTTATGGTCTCTATTACTTCAAAACGATGATATAAGAGCACATATTATCCGGAGCCATAACAACAATTATAGAAGTTGAAATGAAATTCATTATGACATGCCATATTTATTTTAAACTTGCATTGAATGTATTTAATTAAATTGTTGTTGTTCTATGTTTTGATATATATTGTCATGCATTAATTGTTATAAATATAGAAATTTTCCAATTTAACATGTAGATACAAGTTATAAAATATATTTATTGTATATCCAAATTCATTTTATGAGTTTTACGGGAACATATACATTAGAATTGTGATCCATATAAGTCACTATATTTTAAAGGGGAAATTAATTCTTATATGAAATTAAAATTAAATTTAGACATTAAATGAAAATGTGAGACCTCAAATTGACCTTACCTTGGCAATGAGTAATAACCCATTTGTCTCTAGGATCCTTCTAAGGATTTTCATTCTTATATGGACTTGAATAATGCAATGGGATGTATATTGTAGAATTTTTAAAGGTAGGATATATACATATCCCCTATTATCATGTTCTCTAGAGACCATGAAATGATTCTAGAAGGTCATACACCTCCCATTTCACTATTTCATTACATTGTTTCTAGATTTATTATGGAATCTTTTTTTGAGGTTTTATCATGTAAATTATAGTGATAACCACCGAAACGTCCTCATGTAGTACTCCATGTGAGTGGAAATGAGTACACTCTATCGGTGGAGGGGCCAATGAATCACATAGTGACTTTGATAATCCCACCATTGGAATCTCGTAATAGTCTTCCACTAGTCACAAATACTCAATTCTATGATAGTTTTCTCTAGTTTAGGTAATCTGTTTAGAGTTCTCCAAGGCCTTCCCTGACTATTTCATAGCATACATGGGGATTCCATCATTAGTATCATCCTTCAACCATCTAGGGAGATAGATGTCCTTAGGTCTCATAGTAATTGATTGAATCTATGATATCAATATTCTACCACTATGAGACTCTTTCATAGTTAAGTGTTATGATTTTATGCATAGTTGCATTGTGAATATCCAATGAATTGGTGGGATGTTGTTTCTACGTCAGATAACTATTATGATATGGTTTGGGAAGATTTAAATATAGTTTTATATGGTCGCTTATTACCGTTGAATATGAGAGAAAATCACACTAGGGAGATATTTGATTTTTTGTATAGCTGCATCACAGTGCATGAATATTATGATAGCATCATTGAGCATCAAAGTTTTTATACAACTCTAACTGGTGAAAAATTAACAACTAAAATGAACTTTGAGAATATTCTTGGGTATTCTTTCTTCAAATAGGTAATCATATATTGGTTAATTTATGTTATTATTTAGTGAACCGGACCATTATAAAAGAACAAACTCTCAATTAAGTTGGTCTTGTAATATTTGAAGGTTCAGTTCTGAGGTAGGGTGATAGTTCTTCCATCAGTTGAAAAAATGGTTTCAATGGTGCATATGGGTGGTGGTTTCATCTAGACGAAACACATTGAGAGATATATCATATTTCATTAGTGGGATAGGATCATCAAAACAATTCTCCATTGCATGAGGAAACTAATGGAATGCTGGGATTACTGTAGAAAGGGTCACCTTAAGTGCTTATAACATTCATCACCCCCATCATCCAATGGTATGGGATCCATTGTAGTGCCTAGATTAGGTACATGATATATGATCCCACATTAGGATGGGCATTGGTATTTTACTATCCATTTAGGCTGGGTTTGTGGGGGTTATGGCCATGGTAGTCAGGCTTTAAAACATCTGCGCCGTTAGAGTGCACATGCTAAGGCTATTCAGCAACATCATAGGGCCAAGGTTTAGGAAAAATGTATGTATCGTAGATAGCTCTAATAGAGCATAATTCAGGGCCATATATTGTTAGAAGTAAAATCCTGATGGACTATAGATTTATGTTTCTACTCTTTTTATATTGGTTATTTACACTTATTTTTATATGTTGAATTTGTTGAGAGTTTGGGTATTTTAATCAATTACTTTAGTTGTGTAATATCCCTAGAAACTATTTTTGGGGTCTGTTTAGAGGGCATATGATTTTTCCTAGGGTTACCCTTTAGATATGAAGTTATCGTTTCTTTATGAATTTCATCATCTTTAAGATGGCTGGATTTGACATCATCATCTATATAGACTAGATAATCCTTTATCATTATTTTGTGTATTTCTATCTCCATCAAGTTTCATTCATATCACCAAAGGGAAATACATATAAACCTATTGTTGAATGGAATATATCAGAATATTGAACTAAGACCCAATGTTCTAGGGTGGGTAGAGTTATATCTCAGTTACCATGTGACCTAATGTGTGATCAGGGGCTTCATTCAGTGGAATTTAGCCATATTGTGGATGATTTTTGGGATGTTATCCCATAATAATTACATGGGTTTCCTTCAATATAATAGGGTGAATAATTCATAGAACAAGTGACATGTGTCACACTCGTTTCTATTCCTCCTTATCAGATATCTCCTAAAGTGATAAAAAATTGAAAAAAAACATCTTAAAGATATTGAGAAAAAGTGTTTTATCTAACCCCACACATCACTGTAGGGTTCACTAGTACTACATTCCATGAAGATGGATGGTACCCTCATATTGTGAGTGTATTAAATCTAACTAAACCAACATATAGTAAATAATTAGTCTCCATTGTTTTATATAGATGGAATATTCAACTGAATTCAAAGAGAATCTCCCCCCCCCCATGATCGATCTAAGGTCAAGCTATCATTTGTTTCTTGTCAGATCAGCAGATCTACCACATACAACTTTCTAGAGAAGATGTATCTTATTATAGTTTTTTGTTATGTAGTTCAATCTATTGTTTTCATATGTTAAATGGAATACTCACATAATCTCTGAATATGATTCTTCGTGAGAAGGGAAGTAGTTATATAGTATATATTGATGTAGTAGGAATCTAACTATGTGTGATTCCAATAGAATGAGTTCATGTAATGGATTATGGATCCCTCTAGCCGAGGCCTAATGTGATGAACAATCCTATACATGATATCAAGCTATCAGCTATGGGCCATTCTATACACTTTTTGATGAACTATCTTCTATGTGAGAAGATCATAGTCTAAAATAATAATAAATTCCAGAAGTAAATCTCTAGAGAATGATATTTGAATTTAAGAAAGTACATATGGGAATAATATTTTTAGTAACTCAACATTGAGATTTCTTATATGCCCAAAAAATGGTGATTCCATGGATAATTCATTGATCTTCAAGACTCAAACCCAGGACTTCTATATAGCCAGTAGTTAGTTGTAAATGATGGCCTAGTTTTATGAGATGCATATTGAGTTTCTTGAAAGATAGGGACAATCAGTTCTAGAAATTCTATCAGTGTTGTACACTCATTTTGAATGAGTCCACATACAAAAATTATCTAAATCATAGGGACTCATTTGTGGGGAGATTTTTATTGGAGAGAACCAACCACCAAGATGGGTTATTAAGTGAAATGAGAGCCTGATCAACTATGTTCGTGTCAGGGTTCATTTAGATATTCAGAGAGATATTGAGGGAATATTCTACCTTAGTGTGGGAATTTCTTCCTTGACTAACTGAGAATTTATATGGTTTGAATCTTTAGTATTGGTGGCCTGGTATCAACAAGTTAATAGTTGGTTTTATCATTTGATACTCCACCATCTAGCTGGAGAAGGTAGAAAATCACTATACTTCAGTACTCATATAGCCTCTATCAATTCTTATTTGGAAATTAAATGATGTCACCATGAAATTTAGTATATGAATTTTGGGATCTCAATGATGCAGTGAGGTGTTATGGGTGATCTTCATCATTTTGAACAATGTCTCCCACATCCAATCGATAAATAAGACTTCTCTATTTATCAGTTGGGAGGATATATAGCTGAGAGACATTGCGACATCATTGTGTGCCCCATTCAATTGTATCGTATATGAACATCCTCTTTACATAATTTTTCTTGAAAGGGTTGCATAAGGCACTGTGTTCATTGGTGCTCTTGAGTAATGCATTTCACCCTTAGACTAATTATATGTATGAGTGGACCATATAGGTGTTAGAGGATATAATGTATTATTGTATCCTTGATTTTAGAGGTTCTTATGGGAAGAATATTCCCCCATTTTAGTTTTCATATAATTACATATTCATGGAATGAATTTAGATGGATCCTTATAAGGACCTATATGGTAAACCATTGAGTTCAAAACTATGCTAGCTTGAGGAATGTGAGACAGTTCTATTATTTCCATATCATATTGAAGAGACTTAATAGTAAGTACAAATAATTTATATGCATATAGAAATAGATCAGTTGATGAAGATGTCTTATATCGATCATCATCACAGACCTCTATAATTCAAAGTGGGACCTCAAGTCTTTCTGTGTCCTTTACTATGGTTGTGTCACAAACAAATTATAACTCAGGGAATGTTATTGCAATGATATGTCGGACCATTCATGATACTAGATAGAGTTGGTCTGCTAGCCTTTTAATTAATATTACCTCAGAGGTATTGTTCCATGCATGAAATATTCCATGTATCTAAGTATAAATAGTATCATCCAAACCCATCTCATTTGATTGACCCATAAGATATCAATAATGAGGCAAATTAATCCATCGAGGAGAGTCTAACTCCTATCTTAAATAATAGAATGAATTTTTTCTTTGGTAGGTAGTTCATCTGGTTCAGGTTCTATAGAATAACAAATTCATTTATGACATGACTTGGGAGAGGGAGAATAATGTATGTGAATAATGGCAAAAACGTTTCTAAGATGATTCTCCACTACCATCGAAAGGGGATCTTGGGGACAAGCTTATTTAAGATATGGGGTTGTGACATACTGAAATTATACAAGGTGTGTTACATTTAAATTTTTCAATTGAATGCATCAAAATTACCATATTAGTAATTTAATAGGATACAAGTAATTTCAGGTGCATCTGTGGCATTTTTGTAGTCTGATTCAATAATAAGGTGGAATGTAGACCAGGTCATGAAGTTGTTAGGAACCGTCGTAACTCAAGACGAATGCATGTGCGAAAAATTTCATTTTTTTGGAATGTGGAATTATTCATGGTTTTCACATGGTTATTTAATCCGTGATACGTTCCCACCCATAGTGTTTCTTTGGGTAAAAATTAAATGAGCAAACATATTTTATTTTTTTTATTTTTTATCTATTTTATTATTTTCTTTATCTAGTTTTCCCTCCTTA
Organism: Viscum album; assembly: GCA_963277665.1. NCBI lineage: Eukaryota > Viridiplantae > Streptophyta > Magnoliopsida > Santalales > Viscaceae > Viscum > Viscum album. Next base: position 1,427,359,986 of record OY728147.1, on the reverse strand, counting down.
TCAAATTTCTTTTTTTCTTTTTTTCACTTTCACTTTCTGTTTTTATTAATTTAATTCTATATTTTCATTCTCCCATATATATTTATTGCCTATCCCACACCCATATATTTCATCTATCCTCTAGCTTCTACTATGTTATTTTTATTCGGTAGGTTTATTCCAAATTTTCCAGGGATGTAATTTCTTTCGATTTTGTCACATTTTAGTTTGATTAGAAGGGTGTTTCTTGATGTTGACACTGCTACAATGTTGATGTATGGTCCCTACTCATTTTTTTTTATCATTTTTTGTGTTTTAAAAATCACACTATTCTGCCTCTCATCAAAACCATCCAATGAAGCTTGATATCTTGTATTAAATTAATTAGACTGCATTTCTAAGACATAGTGATCCCATAATCTAGAAAAACTCATTCATGGGGTGTTCACTTCATCTTTAGCCACCCCTTTGGGTGATCCATCCATTTTTTCTAAATTTTTTCTATTTTTAATGTGAAAAAATTATTTTGGTTATGTATATAACCTTGGATTGGAGTTTATGTTGATTAAATAAATTTGTGGGCTGTTGATCTTTATGATGGATCTATTATATTATTTTTTTCCATGATTTTTTTAGTTAGCCCATACATAGAACTGAACTTCATTTTATATTATCATTACATATATAATTCCATGTATATAATTACTTATTCATGTTTTAATTTTAATTCATATATAGTGTGTGAAATTAATTAGGCTAGGTGAAGAATTATAATGGTAGAATAAATGATATATAATCTTAAATAATTTTTTGATAAACAAAGACATATTTTATATTAAAACATCTCTAATAGATAATCATTTACATCTATGATAAAATTTAATGATTGGGTATATAATAATTGTTTGGATGACTGGATTTGGTTTTTTTCTAAATTATTTATACAAAGTGAAATTTTCATGCTTTATTTTATACTAGGGTCCATGAAATATCTGTGCACTTTACATGATCCATTTAAATTTCATTAACATAATAAAATATTTTTGGTAATATTATTGTCTTGTTCTATTAATTACCATGTGTGGACATGAAATTTTTTAAATGCCATGTTTTATGATTATGCCTTTCTTATGATTATTATTATTACCTTTGAGTATTCAATCTTCCATTGTTGATTAGTCTAAATTGCATTGTGTGATATGGTTATTTTAATGGAATGAAATTAAAAATTCATTCCTTGATATTTTGATTCTATAATTTGTTGTGATGTTCTTGTCTATATCAATCACATGACATGGGCCTGGTTAGATCATGGTTTCTGTATTAAGGACTAATGGATGGATTCCCACACATATGTGGTTATACCATCACACTGTAGGGGTGATGCTTTGGAATTCCATAAGAGGGATTTAATACTGAATTAATATAATCATTTGTTATACCGGTTCCCTAGGGGACTAACCAGGTGTGGATCCCTTCACAAGATGGCTATGCCATTCCTTCGGTGATACTCAGCCCCTAGTGAGATACGCCTGATGCACTTAGGGTCACCATTCCTTGAGTGATGTGAGGGACATCATTATGGTTCTCCTGGGAAGGAATCAATGGTATTTTATTACATTAAATTCACCATATAGATACCTATGATTATATATAGATTTATTTGGATGGGATCATACTTGACCACGTGAGATGATAGAAAAGATCATATTGTTTGGATTTCATGTGATGAATTTATTGATATTTCATTGATCATGCTTATGATATTATCATAACACTCTTTAACATATTATAAATCCTATAAATTTAATAAGAAATGGGACCCAAAAAATAGAACAATCTTTAGTGTATTGTTTATTTTATTTTTGTTTTTTTTTGTCTTTGGTATACATATTATTTCTTACACATGAACTAAATTAGGAATCACATATTAGAACAAAGCATGTGGTATAGGATTGGTGTCCTCTGAGGAACTCAGAAAATGTCACTGTTATTTTTTTTATTTAAAATATTCTATTTATTTAAAATAGAAATTTTTTTATATATTTAACATGAAATAGAATGGTATAAACAACATGTGTTATGGCCGACTAAGCTTATATATCACTCCATCTGCGAGTAATGTTCGGTACCTAGTTGGAATTTATGATCTGAGGTATGGATAATAGGATGTGTGCCACTTCTAATGAATGTATTCATTCTAGTATAGGATAATGACTTAGGGTTATAGGACTGAGCCTATGCTCAAGATGACGTGTAGAAGGATTTTCCCTTTTTTAATTATTGTCAGCACGATGTACATTCATGTACCACCTATACCACTCCACTCTTATTTTGAATGGTATTATACATCGTCATCATAAAGGTATTTTTATGACTATTCATACTCTATAGTTATTATTTATTCTGTTAGGGTCATTTATGTTCTTCTTCTATTATTGGGTATTTTTTATGCAACCACTAATTATATTATATATTTTTCCTCTGTGTTTTAACTTATCATATGAGAGAATAGTCTCCCCACAAACAATACCAATTAACTCACTTCTAGTTGGAAGCCTCTTTCATTATATAATATGTGAATGAGGTATTATTATACAACATCTCAAGGGGAAGTTCAGTGGAACTCAGTGTTTATTGTTACATTGAGATTCTGCCACAAATCTGTGGAATATAATAATTTATTAAATAATATAAGGACACTATTTTTATGATCAAGAAAATACTATTTAATATATATATATATATATATTATTGGGAAAAATTATGATTTAATGAAATAAGTGTTAATTTTTGAATTCGATGGAGTGTTCGAATCAAATCCTGATATTCCAAAACGAATATTGGGTCTTAGTTTCAGGGGGAATTTTCTATGTACATAGATAAGTTTAATGGTAAAAAATTAATTTTGAAACAAAAAAATATTGATTGGGAATATAAAACAATATGAAATATAATTTATGTTCTGTCGATAATGTAATATGATAATGTGTAACTTCGTGATGCAATGATGATGTCAAGGAAATTTTTATGTAATTAATTAGATATGATGATGATGAGAAACTCAAAAATAGATCTCAGTATATAAAAGATGTTATTAAAATTGATTCACTATTTGTTGTTTTGTAGAGATGATTCAATTCAAGTTCAATGACTATTACACTATGAATATGATTCAAAATTTAACATATTCTAAAAAAGATACATGGAATTTACTACATTAAAATTTATATTTTTATAAAATAAAAACACAAACAATTAATGAATTATTATAATTCCATAGTATGTGAACACTCACTAGTGTCCCAATAGATTTTCTACCAGTCCGTACTCATAAAGATAAATAACTTTGACACTTATGACCTGATTTGAGGTACATAATATAATAGTTGGAATAGAATTCCAATAGATTATCGTACCAACACATATTAAATAATAAAACTGTATAGTAGAGAGAGGCACACAATCACATAAATCCAATAAAAACTATACCGAGTGGAAGTCATAAACATAAACCACAACTGATCTCCCCTTGGAAGATCACATATTAACAAAATGACCGAATTAATAATATATACAATGGCTCTATAACAATCATCATTCCTCCCCATCCCACTCTCCAAATCCCTATTGATATTCTTCTACCTGACCTATTGCACAATATATGTTCAATATAAAAAACAAGTCACATGGTATTCAAACACATAATAGTGACCCAGTTGGGTTTGAAAAATACATATAAGTAGGGCCTCAACATTTTTCTATATTATATAATGTATATAATAGTATGGCGACTAAAAAAATAATTAATTTAAACATGTTTGTTAGGTCATAATGTTCTTACTAGGATAACATGAAAACTATCTTTACTAGTATTATAAATTTCTATAATATATTCATCTTATTCTATATGTCCCATTCCCAAATCAAATATAAAAGGTATTTTGTTATAAAAAAATTACAATTATGAATTTATTTAGTTTTGAGATACACCAAAAATACACTATTGGGTATATGAAAAAGAAAAAATAATTATATACTAGTATTAACATCATGTGTGGTGGACCAATAAAAAGATCCAATAATTCTATTAAACGAATCATTGCATATCATAAATAATTCCCAACCAAAAAAACAAAAGTTCTAGTGACATTGAAAATTATCATCATAAATTTATTATTATGAATATATTCTATTTTATATCAGTATAAGACTTGATATGAACATATCAAATGTCATATTTTTCTTCATAACCTATAAAATGGATAACATAAGAAAAATAAGGGGTTAAACTCTTAATAATGAAAAAACATATCACTGATTCATAAAGGGTGGGATCATAATCATATGAGAAAACATGAACATGTGAGTAATATTAATTAAATGGATCATGTAAGAGTAAGAGTTGACTATATGACATGTTGTAAGAGAGTATATAAAAAACATTTCAAATATATTCTGATTATAAATATTTTACAATCATGGTACCATAATATTGAGCCATGGGAAATTCAAAAAGAATATACTGAAATTTTTTTTTATAAGTGTATATATAGAAAATTATATCATAATAAATAATGATAATATTAAATAAGTGCCTCAATATTTTACTTAGCCCAAAATATATGTACATGAATCATTTTTGAACCAAATAATAATGTACTTGTATCATATTGTGAAAAAAATAATTTCCATCAAGAATATTTTGGACAAAATGATGATTTACACTAATCATATATGGAACATAACAATAAGGTCCTTGCACAATGTCATCATCTAATGAGAAATAAAACACTTACCCGATAATTGGTGGGATGTACATTACTCCATTCATCACATAATGATAATCCATTCAAATTTATAATACGCAAAATAAATTCTAAATAATATCATGGAGAAGAACATGGAAATTAAATGGTTATAATAACATTTCAATATGTTATCACATAGAATTAAAGAAGAGTTTGATTAGTTTGTATTAAAAATTCCATCACAGAAATTTGAGTTTAAAATTATATAATTAATAGTTTGTTCATGAAACAACAGTCTATATAAAAAACATTATTTATGGATAATAGATAAAATTGAGACAAAATCACAAAAATATATTTCAGAAAGCATGAAAAATTATGATAATAATGTTATATTTGTATACTTAGTAAACAGTTTTTCACGTAATTATCACAAATAATTGTAATGAAATAATTTAGAGACAATTTATAATAAATGAAATGTGAAATAAATAATTTTTATGTCAAAAAATAATTTAGTGGGTGATAAAAGATATGAATATGAAATAGAAATTCTTTTCCAAAATTAAAATTACCAATATTGAAACCCACATCATAAAAAAGAACTAAGAAGGAACTAATTTAAAAATAAGTAATGAAATATATAATGATGAAATAATAGAATATATATTATTATTTATAAATATGAATGTACATTTCTTGGTAATAAATACCATAGGTATTGAAGAAAAAAGTTATTAAAGAGGGAGATAATTATTCTAAAAAACATTATACTTTTATGTTAAATAAATTCATCAAAGGAAGAATATTTGAATTTCAAATGTGATATTACTAGTTGGTAGAGGAGGTAATATCAACTGAAATACAAAATGATGAATAATGAGAATATTGTTAACTGGAGTTCAAAATTAAACCTTATAATCTAAAGAAAAGAAATTATGTTAAACAATCCTCATGACTTGGTAGGTTTTGAAAAGAAAAAGTTAATAAATAATGGATATTGAAATAGATATTTAAAAAAAATTAGGTGAATTATGATAAAAATCACACATATTCTAATATATATTTTATTAAATAAAACTATATGAGAGTAATGAATACACCCTGAGGAAATGAATATGACATTAATTATCTACATGGTTTTCCTCTGGGTCAAACTTATAATAACCCCCTTAATAATAAAATTAAAAATCATAATCACATAATTTAGAACATTATTCATATATAGTATCTATTAAAATCACTTTTTATAATAATTTATAATAATTTATTTTTATTTTTATTATTCATTTTCATCATTAATAGATAATTATTTTGATTATCTTGTAAATATATTGTAATATCAATATATATCTTCATTATATGATACTAGGTTAATGACTACTAGATTATTTAACATATTTATTATGTGTTATATGATAATTTTAAATATTATTATTTAATTAAATGGGATATTCATATATTATCCAATAAAATGAATGCGGGCGAGATCTTGTTTTAGTAACTTTTAATATAAAAAATGTGGAATGTGAGTAATGAGATTGAATGGTATTACATCAATTTCAGATTCATAATAATTTCATAAATATTATTTTCATTAATTATTTTAAATACTTGAACCATCAATGTATGGCTGTGGGGAAAATGTTAATATGTAATTAAAAAAGGCATTTGTCCCCAAATTAGATGATTTACATTTTTTTTCATAATTTATAGGAGGAAAAAAATTATGGTCTATGTACTAACAATGTAAAACTATACTATACCAATGGAAATTAACTGATTAAATTTCTACGGTATGAATATCATTTTAGAATCATGATTGATAATGATAGAGATGAAAGGGGTGTTGAGTGGATAATATTCACGTTTAAGACAAGTATAATTTCGAGAAAGACTTATTTGAAAAGTAAATCAAGGGACACATTAATGTAAAAGAGGTATACCATTACGGGAAAGAGTTATTTAGGGGAAGGTAAATGGGTAGTGGTTTTAGGGAATCTAAAAGGATATGTTGTGATTAAATTGTTTTTAATGTCATAACATTTTATGTATAAAAAATTAGTAAATTTATTTGGAAACATATGTGTGGTTAATGATAAATACGTTGACAACTAAATTATAGATGTGTCAAGTGATTAAATTTAAAAGATAAAATTGTTCATGAATTTACAACAAAAAATAAGTTTTATAATTTCAAAATGTTATTTTGTTTTAGGAAAATATTGTTCATTGTTCGTTACCTAAATTTTACCATTTAACAATGAATTAGTATTTACTTTGTTGATTACCCTTCATAAAAAAATATGAAATTACCCTTAATTTAAAATTTCAACATTATGATTCCAAATCATGAATCCTTATAATATAATTCAATTTTTAAATATGTAAAAATTATGTATTACATTAAACTAAAACCTATATGCTGGAATTTTTTATTCCTAAAAATGAAATTTAAATATTCATTGTAAAAATATACATATCTAATCAATTAATTATTAAATATGTGGTCATAGTTATTTATATAATCATTAAAAACTAATTTGAGTATTCGAAATTATAAAAACATACCTCTTTTAAAAATTACTCTATAATTTAAAATATTGAAATCATTACCAAAATTCATTAACATTATCATATTTATATTAAATATTATTTCATATTTAAAAATAAAATTATTTAGTTGTATTATGAAATTATAATTTAAACAAGCCTATGATATTATTATCATTCTAGATCTATTATACATGAATCATATAATATTTGAATAAATAATATAATTATATATTCATTAAATTTCATATGTAAATATTTTAATTAAATATTATATTTTTTTATTTGTTATTATATATGTATAATATTATTTTCATTTTATTAATAGAAATAAAAAATTTTTGTATCTTTAAAATCCATGTGTATAAAATAACCATATTTTCATTGACAATATTTTCATTATAATAGTTCCCTTAATAATGATTATATTTCCCTAATTATATACTAAAAAGTAATTCCATTATTACCTCTAGAATCACACAAACCAAACATAAATCTTGAACTGAAGACATGATTTATCCTCTGATTTTTATTTATCACATAATATATATTAGTTACACTAATTTTGATTCTAAATAATTAATATGAACCATGGTATTTCATAGTTATGATGATATTATTCATTTTTATTTATTTCCCCATATTAGTTTAAGCACATTCTAGGGTTATAATAATCCATCTTACTTAAAAATTATTGGAATACAAGAAATTTAATAATTTAATATAATTTTACAGCTCCATTATGAATGAATAAATTATTGTAACTAAAATTCCTATAATATTTGTGATTTATTTTATAATAGGGTTTAATTTTGTTTAAATAACTGAAAAATGTAATTTAGAATTATAGACATCTAACTTTTGGAAGTAAAATGGTCTTAAATAACTATGTGATACATCCCCCCGCCAATTAATTAAGTACCTCCTCAAAATTATTATATCCATATAAAATGAAAAAATAAATCTATTTAAGAGATATACATGTAAAATGTATAATTTATAATGACATATAAACCCTTTCATCGATGGTGAATAATTTTAAAAACTTCACCATAATAAATATTAACTAATTATTGTGTTCTTTAGATTACATTGACCTAGTTACCCCTTATTGTTTAGTATAGAAACCCATATAATAGAAAAAATATTATTAGTGAGTTAATAGTCATTCATATAAAATTGTTTTCTTATATGTTGATTTGAAATTAAAAAAAATATTTCCCCATTTTTAGTACTAAAAATGGATTTTATTTAGTTATATATATGTATTTAATTAAATCACATCAAATTATATGAAAAATAGAAAAATAATTTATTCATGAATCAAATACACAAAAATAGCAGAACAATACACATTTTAAAGCATTAATCAAGGATGATTAATTGAAATTAGAAGACTTTTTAATTATTCTTATATCCCATTTTGGATTTAATTAGTAAAATCTATGTGTTTTCTAGGAAACATAATAATAAATTTATTATTTGTTGCACTATACAATATATTATAAAATATAAGGTTGTTTTATGATAAATTGTAGTATTACGAAATTATTATTTGAAAATATAATATTAGAAGAATAATCTCATAAATTAATTCACTAACCTAAGATAATATTCATTAAAATTTATTCTAGTTTATCCATGTTTAAATTCACTGTAAAATGTCAATCAAATATATATATATATATATATATATATTACTTCATCAACATCCATTAAAATGTTTTATAAGGTATCCAAATAACATATGATTCAACCAATTTTTGTCTCATGGGAGTGTTAAAAAAGGTCAGGAAGTAGGCCAATTAATTTTTTTTATATTTTTTATCAGTATAATATTAAAGAAACATATTTCATTTTTTTTACACCTATCTCCATATAATACCATGTAAAAATACACCAATTTTATCCACATGTGGATGTTGTGTCTATGAAACGACACTTAGTTCACATTAAAAATATTTATAATTTCTATTATATATTGACTTAACACGTGTTTTTCTAAAACATTTTTCTTTTAATAATACAAATATATCACTAAACTAATCCCCATAAAAAACTAAACACTACTTTGATACCAACTAAGATTCCAAATGACCCCTTATCCTAGGTATGGTGAAAACAGAACAAACATTATTAATAAGCTCTGATACCATGTTGGTGGTATAAAATAAGAATATAAAATTTTAATTATTATAAACATATCACCTAAAAATTAATCTTCATACCCAACACCCAATTTTTTATTGTCTTTATAGATTAAATACTTAATAATGTTGTGTACATTTCCCTATAATATCACCATTCTTGAATGTCGTCTTGACATGTAAAATTTTATTTCATTAATTATAATAGAAAAAATTGAAAACATAATAATATTATTAGGTAAAATTCTTCTTTTGATAGAACTTTATCATAGATTTATAAAGTAAAGATAACAATTTTTAGAATCAAGTAATATTGTAGAAATATCTTATAAAAATAAACAAAAAATAATAATTGTTAAATATTGGACATGATAACAAATAATTTAATCTCATCACATCATTAAACTACCATAAAATAATAGTACTGTATAATAGTACAATAATTATGGTCCACAGTGAATATCAAAGGCATATATTCATAAAATATGACATATGAATAAGGATACTAAATCCCTATATTCAAAAAAAATAATATCTTTAAAATTGTCAATGTATTAAATTGAAAGAAAAACAATAATTTCCCTTCATCATATTGTGAAAATATATATATTTAAACACATCACATTATTAATCTAACAAAAAATTTCTATATCACTACCAAAAATAGAAGAATAATGTCCATGCATCATACAATTAATATAAAAACTATTCCATGCATATTGTCATTATCTACTGATATATAATTTATTAACCATTTAATTAGTGGTATAAAAAGGATCCCACAAATCAGGTAATGATAAACGATGTGTATTTATAACATAAAACATTTTCCATATTTAAAATCATGATAAACCAATGGGATTAAAATAGTTTTCATATCATATTAAAATGTATCTCATAAATTGAACTTAAGAGTGAAATTTGTTGAATCAAAATGTCAATTCCCCAAAATCGAGTATCTCTTAATTGAATGGTATGATAATTCATAATACATAATATTATATGACATATTTATTTTTGAGAAAAATGGAATATATAAGAAAAAATTAATAATATATTTCATTAATTATATTTAAAAATGAATTAAAGTGGAAAAATTATTAATAAATATCAATATTATTTTTGAGAATATTACATGGATGTTATCGAAACAATATTTTAAAAAAAATTCCACAATAAATGAATATTGAAAAATAATTACATTGTGTAAATAAATGGAGAGTTTAATATTTATGATATGATCTTGGAAGGAATAATATTTAATTAAATATACATTTATTGGTACAGATATTATAAAAAGTTATTATAAAAAATAATATTTATGAAAAAATCATAAATATGTTTTTAAAAGTATATAATTTGTGTTTCAAAAAAAATAATATGCGAGAACATTTTTAAATTATATAATATGGTCATGGATGAAAATACCCATTAATGTGGATTAAATTTTATATGAACAATGTTATTATTTTATAAAAAATAATTTTATTATGGTAGAACATATAAATTAAAATATTCATTTTTAAATAGATATAATATGTAGATTAATATTATATAGTAATTATATTAATAAAAGGTAATTGGATATATTATTTTCAGGAAGTATACATATATCTTAATGTGAAGAAACTATGTAAGAAAAACCACTTATATTGGTAATTTTTTAATAAATATTTAATTAATATAGAAATCATGATGTTTATATTTATTAAAACTAAACATGTTTAACAAAAAAATAATTGAATTTCATATAATATTATATACTCAACAATGAATGGGAATGTAGTTAAAAGTTGATATGTCTTAATGAAATATAAATAAGGTGAGAAAACCATAACATTGATTTCAGTATGGATTGATGTTCTCAATCATCATATATAATAATGTTTTATATCATAATCACATATTTTTAAACACATTTAAAAATATTACATTTTATAGTATTTAATTATATCCATTTATATTACATTTATTTTTTTAATTAATGTTTACTTTGACTATAAAATGTTAGTATGGTTTAATTTTTTGTAAACAAATTATTGATTAAATCAATAGTAATCATTTGATATAAATATAACCATTAATACAATTTTTAATGTACTAGGTTTATCTTCCCTATTTATTAGAAGTTTTTTAATTTTTATTCCACGATTCGTACAGTTATAATAAATGATGTTTATATAGTTGATCAGCTTATTTTGATCATTTTTATTGAAGAGAAGTATCTAAAATAATAGGTCTTACAGTTAATATTTTATTTTAAAAATACTAATATTACCATTCATTAGAAATATTCTTGGAACTATTTATAAATTATTTTTTAAAAAATACATCATTCATTTAGATAGTATACCACACATAACCCTAGTGTGGTTTTTATTTCTAAATGGATAGAGGTGGATTGATAATGGATTTTTAATAAACATAATAATATTTATGTATAATGATTATAATGATGTCATTATATTATTTTGCTTTAATTTTTTTTCGAGGAGGGCGGATGAAAAAAATATAGAAGAAAATTAAATGGAGTGTTTAAAATGTACTCATAGCATCTATATCTTCTCTTCGAAGAGACAATCAATGTAATGTAATGGAATTTCCCTATAATTATTTGGAATAATTTTATTTCATTTTTTAATCCACAAATTATGTTTGATCCGGATTATGATCCTCCCAAAGGACAAATATTGATAACATTTAATTGTTATAATATATTATGTCACATGTAAACTATTTTTAAAAAATTAATTGAATAACTCCAGAACAGAGTCTCAAATGGGAAAAGTAATACAACTATTGCATCTGAAATTTCAATTTTCCTCAGGTAGTACATATCAATTTTTATTATTAGTTTTTTTGGATAAGGAGTGGTAATGAAATCAATTATAAATAAATTAATTCATTATTTAATTTTTCCATAACAACGCTTCTTTTATTTAATCATGTTAATGGGAAATCATTGTGTTATCCCAAAAACACTATGAATTTGAGTGGAGTACTATAGTAGTGTGTTTTGGAAATAAAGGATCATTTTCCAATAGATATATACCACTGAGATCCTCTATTCCAATAGTGTTCATGGAACTAGTCAACAATAATAACCGATAAATGTTCATCATTATAGATAGATAAAAATATGAGGTATGATTTGTTTTCATCTTTTATTCACTATTTTATTATCCCCTGATAAATTTGAATAAAATACACTAAAATATTTTTTAATGGGCCATTTATGACTTTTGAGTGTGGGTTTATCATCCTGTGAATTAAAAATTGATATTTCTATTGTAGTTCTTTATTTGTTATTATTATTGCATTGAATGGAGAGAACCATGAAAAATGATATTGATTGTTTCATGAAGTTATGTTTTTGGTATTTAATTACCATTTGTTTTCACAATCTTTCCCAGATACTCTCACTTACAATGATATTTAATTATTTTTACTATATTGCATTTTATTGATAGAAACCCGTGATTCCATTGCAAGATAATGGTGTTGAATCTCTAAGTGATGAGTTTTCACTATAGGGTCCTATATAATATGTTCTAAATATCAGTGGTTTTCTTGTATTACCACCACACATTAAGTAATAGATGCCACCTGTTTTACTAATCAACGACATACATAAGATGAAAATGATCCATTAGTTTCATAGGTAAAGACAAACCATGTTTATATTAAAGTTATATCATGTGGAAGATAAGTATTATCAGAGGTAGTTTCTTCCATTAAATACCATATGATGACCCCTCAAGATTATATTTTATCCAGAGAGTTGTATACACATCATATATCAGTAGATTGATGTTTGTGTTAGGTGAGTATGACTTGTGATGTGGAATCCCCCTATAAATACTTATATAATAGCATTAATTATGAGTATACAATAGAAGATTGGGAGTGGTTAACATCAAATAACATACAAAGCATTTGTACAGATGCACAATCATGATATAGTATTCATCACGGTTTACCATCCTCTCAAGATACTCTCTGGATATGGTTATAAATATATAAATATGATCATGATGAATCAAGAAGAACCTAGAATAGGATATTAATGATAAATCTATATCAATTTTTATTTCATCTTATACTAGAATGATTATTTTAATTTTGGTGGTGGATAGTTATTTGGATGCGAGGATACTGCACGATGGTTCTAATAGTGTCATCATTAATGCTGAGACATCAATAAAATGATGATGGAGAATGATAGATGGATTCAATTTTATGAGAAAAATCTATAAAAAATATTTGTATAGATGGAATTTAGTTTAAATCTCATAAAAATATTCTTTTCATCTGAGAGAGATGTCTTTTTTCTTAATAGATGGTTGAGGGAATATCACATGAGATTTTCTAACCCGCTGTGTAACTCACATATATATGGTCAGTAGACATCTTCATCCTTAACAATAGTAGTATTATAGAGGTGTATTAGGAGAACAACATGGAAGAGGTTGAGGTATATGCATAGTAGGGTTACTGAGTTTTAGATGTTTCCCCCACCACCCTTGGAGAGTCTTCTCTATTATTTGGGAGCTATTTAAAAGGGGTGAGGATAAATGAATTCCATTGAAAAATAAAACCCTGAGAATCATGGGATAATTATGGGTAAACAATATTCCTTTTATAATTTATCTATACTAAATTATGTCATATTTATTATCAACACATTTACTTATACTTATCTATTTAGAGACATGGATAATTGGTGGATCCCTTTCCTCAACCATATTTTTTTGTGACTCATAATAGAGGGGATTCTACAATCACACACATTCTCTAATTTTGGAAATGAATTATTCAGTGAGAAATTTATCAATGATATATCACAATATATATTATGGGGACCTATAATTTCATATTAATTAAAGACTATCTATCCATAGTTTAGTCCTATATTAACTATTTCTTTTAGATGATGTTGTGTGTTTGTTGTAATGATATGATTTTTTTACATTATGGTTGTTAAGAAAACCCATAGATAGAAGGATAGGATCATACATTGGATAATACAACCTACAATGTGTTATTTTTCTATTATTATAGTTGAAATAGTTGTTTTTTTTATTTCATCATCTTTAAGTGGTGGGGTATATGAGTATATAATTCATAGAGATGTTCTGGAACTACCTCTTAATTTTGATATTGAATTATACATATAAATTTTGATTGATCATGTAGATATATCTGAGTTAGTAATTTTTTTATTAATTAGAGTGGATGAGACTATTCATAGACTATATGTCCCTATAAGAAATCATAGTATTATACAAATGAAAGTGGATTTGAGAATTAGGTTTTTAGAAGACATATTTTACCATAACAAGGTGACCATAAATAATAAATAACTATTTATGAGGATTGAGGACTTGTATTTCTTGTTTAGATGGACTTAGAGGTTTTAAAATAATAACATTTTAATGGCTTATCAATATCAATGAGTACGAGATTTTGACATAATTGAGATGTAATTATGATATCATTATGGTCATTATGAGTAATTGTTGATGCCTTTGGTAGTGAAAAACACCCAAGATGTCTTGATGATATTGAAGAAAAATATATTTCATCATTGTTAGACTTCTGTGTGGAGGTCTTCATTAATTACATCATAGAGTAATTAGTTTATAATGGGGATAATGATAGAAACATGATGAAGATCATAGAAATACTCCGAGAGACCAAATTTAATAGATGATCTACATGTGTTAGTTCTATATTCAAGTTTTCCACTTTTTCTATGTGGAAATTTCATATCATTAGAGGGTTTGGTATTGGACCTCAAATATTTTTTCTTAATGATTTCTTAGAAGCAACCCAACCAGATGATAAATGTTTATAGATTTTTTTTATTTTCATGAAACCTAGTGTGATTTGATTCCAATTTCTATATGATATTACCACAGATAACAATATTGACCCATTATAGGGATTCCTTTCATTTATATAAATAGATACTAGTAGGATTTTCAAGAGTTGTATTTGTTAATGATGGGAACACTTATCTTTAGAATACCATATGCGGGTAGTGACTATGTAGTTTTATATGATTCCCCTAAGAATGGGTATAGATGTCTACCAAATTTGACTAGAGTGGAGAGAAATTATCAGTCCCAAAAGCTGAAAATTGATTGTTAGATGTATATGACCCATGATCTAGATTTGGTTTTAATGGCATTTTACATGATTATTTGGTGACACCAATATTATGGGTGACCAGTTTCTTATTAATTCTTAACAAAAGAGTATCAGGTATATCTTCTCATTGATGCAAATTTATATGATTCATAGGCTAGGAATAGAGTTCCTACAGGATTATTACATTGAGATAGTTTAAAATAGTGGGAAGGATAACATGGTTTAAGATACTCTTAGTAAAATATCTTGATTGCAGTTTTTTGTTGAGGCACGAGAGCTGATTACCTCATTATAAATGTCCTAGTTGAAGATGAAAGCGCAACATCCCTCTACTCGATGTTTGTTTCCCCACTATTACAATAGAATGTTAGGGGGTATCATCATGTATATAAATAACATTAGAACATGTATATTAATATATTTAATTGGTGTTCTTATGATATATTCTCTGAATGTAGAGAATAAATAATCATATCCATAGGGTGGATGATGTTAAAAGTGATGTTTCATGAGGAGGATCTATGAAATTTTCACACAGCCTATTAAATTTACATCTAGGTCTAGTAATGTTTTACTAAAACCATTAATAAAAGGTTTGGTGGCTTAAAATGATGAAATGTGGAATAATGTTTATATTCAGAATCCCCACTTTTCGACAGTTGAAGATTGGTTATAAGCCTATTTCATGATTAGACTAGCCCCTTATAGTAATTGAATGGCAGTGGGGTAGGGTATCAATAATAACCAAAACATTTTAATTTTGTTTTATTTCTTATCAAGGTTAATATTGTCAATTTTTATACACATACAATACATATAAAAAACTATTCTCCTTTTTTTTAATAAATAACCTTACAACAGTTAGCAACTAAACAAATATAAATTTCAATCATTACAATGGGACATAAAATATAAAATAAGAAAAGTGTAATGGGAAAATATAACTCTTCCCAATTATATAGGGTCATATCCCCCATGAAAAACTATAATATATATATATATATAATATTTTTAGACAAATCAACATTTTAGAGAATGAAAAACTAAATATTGAGAGGTATTACAATGACTAATATATAAATATATGATATGGTATTTATATGAGTTAATATGACCATTTGAATCAAAATATAACTATTTTTAATATATCCTTTGATCAATAGGGCCATTTTGAATTATAAACATTTTTGATAATGTTACTGTTTGATCCAATTTCAATAAATGTTACTGGAAAATGATATTTGATACTAAAAAGAGAAACATTTCCTGTAACAAAAATATTCATGCCAATGGAAGCCCATTATTTTGAATAACGGAGGTATATAATATCATAAGGGTTATCTATACACCAATAATAGATAGAGAATTAACACATGAAGATAAAATTTAACTTTTTATGGGATTGGTTCTTGTTATTAAAGGTTACAGCTAGGTATATGTCAGTTCTTCCCCCAGAAATTACCCCCATCACACAATTTATGGTTATGAAAAATAACAGTGCAATAAACCATTATGTGTCTATAACACCTAATAATAAATGTGTACCATCCTATAGATAAATTTAATGTAAATTTTATAGATACAATTACTATTATAAATATTTAAAAACAAATCATGAATATATTATGACATTTTAAATTATTTTTTGTGTAAAAATAGAATTTAAATTTTAAAATATATATATATATATATACATTCATAATAAACTAAGGTATTATATATAAAATTTACTATGATGAAATATCATTTTCAAAATATATCTATTTAAATATAATTGATAAAATAATTTTATTATAGCATAATAATTTTTCCCATGTCTAATGAATGTTAATATTTCATAAAAACTATCATTTTCATGATATTGAATATTATATAAAATTAAAAAATCATGAAATTAGTATTTTTTAAAGATATACATTATATTTGGAATCAAAATTTTTAAATTAGTTTAGGTTGAATTTTTTTATAATCTTCTAAAATACATTAATTTTTAGAGATTTTTATGAAATATTGTTTTGAGTTTTTTTATGTTTTATGACTTCACAATTATTTAATAATAATTGAATAATTAATGGAGAGATATCAAAGCTAAAATATGTTATTAAATTAATATAATATACTTCAATATATTTAAATAAATTTTCAACCCTAATAATTTCATTTCAAAGTATAAAACAAAACTACTGCTTTTAAAAACAACGTATTTTTGGCAAACAAATTCCATTTCCATCATAATAGTAAAATATGAATTTTGTTATGAATAGATTAAACTAATATAAAAGATGAAAAAAATCTCAAAAACCAGAAATAAAAAATTATGGGAAGGATAATGGTTTTTTATTTTCAATGATAAGTTATTCCAAGACCAATATTTTGATATTATTAATAAAATTATTCCTATTTTACTATAAATACCCTCTCATCCAGCATTTCTAATACTCTTATACATTATTCCATGATACTCTAGTTATTTTAAATCCTAATGATTCCATCAAATGTGTCTTTATGTCCTCACGGTTTCATCTATGTGTTTTAGTTTGAAACCCTTTAAGGTAAGAAAATACACCACATTATCTACCCTATTTAAGTATCTCTTATTTATATATATTTTTAATATTTTATTACAATATTTCCATTCCCTTTTTAATATCCCTTTACATAAAAAATAGTGGTCTATAAATGATAGACTTCTATTCTCCCATTATTCTATTTCCTTTATCCACTTTCTATTTCTTAGCCTGATGATTTCTTTCAGCGAATTTCTCTCTCACATATGAGGAATTTATATATTTTGAATACCCAAATCATTTCCTTATATTTGTCTGTTTACCTAGTATTAATTAAAAATTTTTAATCCTTGGATTTACATATACGAATCCTAAATTCCCTTTTGGAGGGTTAAAAATTATTTCATGCGAATTTCATTATGAAATTTTGTAGATGATGATTTTTATGAAACCCCTTATTTATTACAGAAGGGTTATTTATTAAATGATTTATTTTGATCAAAGTGGCATGCATGAATTTAAAAATATAATGGGATTACTCAGATATCACTCTATTGTATTGGGTAATGAAATAATTTATAGATATGACATATTTTATCATTGGTGACTAACCTATGAAAATACGATTTACAATACCATAGTGAGAAACAACATATATATAATTATTAATATTAATGTTTCTAATCCCGATTTATTTTATTTAATTAATTTTTCTTTATATAATTAAATTACTCATGTTCTTGTGAACATTCTCAATTGTCAGGCCTCGTGGTGAAATGATAAATACTTGTTTTTATTCATTTATTATACATTATGCTCACCCCTTTATTTTGATGCATGTACATGCAATATCATATGTTGTAAAGTATCTTATGATTAACCTTTTACAAATACATTAAAAATGATTTAATAAAATTATATTTTATTCATTTCTTATGTTTTGTATTTCTTAATATATAATCCTCAAAATATCCTCTCAATTATTAATTTTTTTCCATGTAATGAACATTTTATGTATTATATGAAGATGGGATTCCCTTCCTGGTATTAGATGTCTGTTTTTTATTTTTAAAAATTAATATTATAAAAAAAAATTCATATCCCAATGGCTACATCTAAATATAGGAAAACCACCTAGATTTATTATGATGTATTAAGAAGGTGTTATCAAAAAATTTAAATCCATGTATTTATTATAAAATTGAATATGGATATACATATAGTTGTACCAATGGATAAAAAGAAAAAAATTGTTTATTATGAATTGAATCAATCGTCACCTAGTGCATGAGACTAACCCTTTTCTACACAACCAGTTTGACACTCCCTGGAGATATTTTTTGAAAATGATATTATCTTTAATACATTATGAATTATATATAGGTTATGTAATTTTTTTAGTAGATTAATAGAATAAAATAATTATGATTATTTTTTAGTACATAAACTACCTTTATAAATACAACAATACAGAAAGTAACATTTTTCTCAATAAAGAATTATTATCTTAAAATAATATTTGGAAATACGAGGAATATTGTATATCATTATTGAAATGGATGATTCAGTGACAACCTTTCTATGATGATGGATGTTAGGATGAAAAAATAATGAATATGATGATTCAACAATATCAGGGTATTAATAATAATCTAAATCATTTTAAGGGCATATATTTATCTTAAATTGATCTAATTGGTGTTGATTCCTTCATGTGTTAAGAGCCACATTTCATTATTTTTTTTGTTAATCCATCTATTATCAAATAATGTGTTATATATATTGAGAATATATTTTCCAATATCTATTTATTCGGAGCTAAATAAAGTCCCCATGGTAGTATGCTACTTATAAAGGGGATATTAAATGAGGTGGAAATTAATTAAAATGGAAAACCCATGATGGTTGTTTGAATCAATGGAGTATTAAGAGAATAAGAGAATGATTATGATAATTAATTAAACCATTAAATAAGACACGAAATGGAGAAGTATTTCTAAAATATGATGAGGGAGGAAAATGAATTGTCCAGATGCAAAACATTGAACATTACAGGGCCTTCTTGACACAAATATGGCTTTCTTCTAGAACCTATAAGTAATGTTGATAAGTTATTTGGTTGGTTAAGACCCCATCTGTAGAGGAAATACCAAACACAAAAGAATTAATGTAATGAAGCTATATTATGGAGTTCTATACAGAGTGAGATGCAGTTTATAGAGATGTATTGGTCACATAGGATTTATGAATTTAATACATAAATTGATTTAGGCATATGGATCAAAAAAAATTTAGATGAGAAATATATAGTCTACAATATTTCACATTCAAAATTTTTGGGATGAATCATTTGGTGGACGACAATAAAATGAGTAAAAAGTGTAAAATGAGTGGAAGATATGACTATATATCATGGAATTTTAATGTTAATTTGAATTTTTAACATCTCAATGAAAAAATGGAAAATAGATCAATCTCATCTTGAGGGTCAATTTATCAAGTGTACATATATTTGTAAATTTTCGTATTTGTGATCAAATCAGAATATAATAAATAAAATCGCTATCAACCAAAAAATAGAACATAGTAGAATTGTCAGGATTTATCAATAACAACTATTGATGTAGAGGCTCCAAAAAATAAGGTTGTAGGTAAAATCATTATTCCCTAAAAATGGTAATTTTTTTAATCTTTATCGATACATTAGATAATTTCACCCCGATTAGAAAATAATATAGAATCAGATATATAAATTATTAATGTAGAGATATACATTGAGACACCGAAATGATTTATCCATGAATTTACATTATATATAAACCCTAGTATTAACTTTTGTGACTACAATATCAATTGAAATTTAGTATTCAATATTAGTAATGAATTCAATCTGATACTAGGGATGAACTAGCTCCCAAAGAATAATTCTATGATCAACTATTGAAGTATGTAAATTTTAGTGTTCTTGAATAGATAACCTAGATTAATTTTTAATGGGGAAATTCCACATCCTATGAATCGTTTAGAAGATCCACCCATATCCTTCATTAATTTTTTTGGAAAATAGGGATAATAAAAATAATGTATAATGAAAATGAAGATACCCATTTTTTTGAAATACATTGATATATATCCTAACAATTTACATGGAACACCCCTATGAATAGTCGTAAAGTTATCAATTAAACACATACATAGGACTTGGAATATATTTATTACCCTATATAGAATTGAATATATAATGTTATATTAATTATAGAATAAAATTCATGATATTTTGGAGAAATATATTGTTTGAGCAGGAAAATATCCTTGGGGAGAACCAATTCTCATTGTAAATTAGATGTATGGATAAATTATTTGCTTCTTTGGATATAGATATCTTAATTGGATCAAAATGGATGAAAAATATCATCTTCTATAGATTAATAATTTTTTCAACCATCTTCATGAGGAATAATTCATTTTCATGATTGACCAATGATTGGGGTGTCATTATTTAACTTTAATGAAATAAGATACCCTAAATTCTAATGTCAAAACATTATATGGTAATTATGAGTTTTTTTATATTCCTATTAGATTGACTAACAATCTTCTCATAATTTTGGATTCGACTAATAGAGTCTTCAAATATCGAGTGGATAAATTTTTTGTGGCCTTTATTAAAAAATTGATTATTTTTTACAGATAAAACCATGAGAAAAAAAGATAAAGGGGGGGTTAAAATAATGAATCTTGACAGCATCAGTAACCAATTATATATTCATGATAAATAATAAATAATTTCAATGACATTAATTAGATATTAAATAACTATTACTAAAAAATTAATTGTTTTTTATATTGTGTGAATTTATAAATATAAGATTACAATGAATCTAAATTTCCAGTTTAATAGTTTCTGTTATTAAATATATTTTTTGAAATTTATTTTCAGTGGTATCATTATTTTCTAGTTTAACAAAATATAAAATCTAGTCCAGCCATTATGTAAAGAACCTATAAGCTACACATCTTGGAATATGTATGCCTAAATGACCATGCATGCCCGAGGGACGGATGGAACCAATGGTATAGGATGAGAGGCACATGATGGATGTGGTCCATGTAGTGTGTGGCCCGCAAGGAGAAGATTGTGAGGAGTATATATGTGGTTCATCCCATTTGGGGTGAGTGTGGTGTGGCATAGACTATATATGTGTGCGATAATTAGTAATTGGAGCCAATCCTTTGAGCCTTATTAAAATCCAATGATGACATGTGATTTGTTAAAAATTATTTCACCCTAAACATTTTCATTCGATGTGGGCATCAATTTTTTATTTACTATTCATCATTTAAGAAAATGATATAGTCCTATCTTGGTCATGTCCACACCATCTTGGACATAGGAAACATCCATACATTTTTAGAAACACCACATGTCACTATACAAAAAAAATTCAACCACTAGGGACCACCATTTCTACAACCATGGATGCTTGATCTCAATCTCTAACACATTTTTGAAGCTAGATATCACCTGGGATACCTTCTTGGACTTCATTATACCATCATAAAATCTATATAAATAATTATATAATCATTGATATGGTAATATTATTTTAGGAGACATGATTTGCCTATAAAAGTTCTAGTTCATTCCATGTAATCTCCACTAATCGTTGTGAACTTCCACATCCCATGTAGTCCATGAAGATGGGGGAACCTCTTGACTACACTATTCAAGAAAATATTTTGAAATCAGGAGATATCCTTGATGTTTCTTATTAGGTATTTTATTTACATAATTATTAATAGAATTGATTTATCTGAAAATAAATATACGGGATGACCCAAGGCTTCTT
Source organism: Viscum album (assembly GCA_963277665.1). NCBI lineage: Eukaryota > Viridiplantae > Streptophyta > Magnoliopsida > Santalales > Viscaceae > Viscum > Viscum album. The sequence goes on along the minus strand of OY728147.1, from coordinate 1,427,337,046 downwards.
AAATTTTACATGAAAAATTAATATCATACAATAATTGATGGAGTTCAAAACAAAAGGTAGAGAATCCCAATGCTACTTGCTTCTATTATTGTTGTTTGAGTTAAATTATTTATTTAATCTAGTATTTAGATGTTAATTTTAATTAATATTAATATTTATTATCATTTAATTAATCATACATTATTCTATGATTTCTAAGTTACCCTTTATCATTTCATCGACTTATTCTTCTTCATCTTTAATTATTTTGAATTTATTTTTTAAAAAATATTTTTTAACTACTATCCCATTCTTAATATTTTTTTCAGTTTTATCTCTACATCATCCACAATCTTTTATAAACATTATGATTAATAAATGTCCTAAAAAATATGTAAGGTGAATAATCTAGTTTCTGAACCTGAGGCCATGATTAAAGTAAATATTGGATTAATGTATGGGTGTTTTAATGTGGGTTTAATATTTATGATTGTAATCTCTATTTTAACTTATTATTCAACAATATTCATTACTAGGTATGCTCAGTGGGTCTGTAGTTTTATTGATGAGTTTTATGTACACTTAACATTAACAACTATAGTTGACTATGTTGTGCAGGCATACGGTGGAGTGTGGTAGCTAAGAAGATTTAAAACAGGACTATCATTTTTCTACTAGGGAAACTCCCCTGAGGGAATATCAATTACTTTTTAAGCTCATTATATAGAAATCATAAGTTAATATATAATTACATTCCATTTCAATATTTTACAAAATAATCTTAACACAAAATATTACTTTTTAGGATAATTTTAAAAATATAAAAAACTATATGAATAGTTTATTTTCAATTTGTTAGTTTAAAATTGTGAAGCCCCATAAGATAGATGACCCTAGTCATCAATTTTGATACAATAGAAAAAATATTTAAATTTTATTTTTCCACAGCATATGAAGCATGCCTAAAAAATGGAGTAATTTCCAGGGACCCAATCAGTAGTGTAATAAAATCTTATTTGCACATTGAAAATAGTATAAATTTATTTGAAATTAAATAAATATAATCATTAAACTATGTCCCATGAGATATCTAAACTAATATTATATTTCATAGACTAATAAAAATATGTTGATAATAGTTATCTAAATGATAATGTTACAAATTTTAGTGATAAACTAGATGATTTGGTTAGAAAAATTGATCTGTAACTACATATTTGAATTTAATAATGGAGAAACTGAATCATGAACATGAGAAAGATCTTCCTCTAGTGCTGGAAGATAAATCTTCATGCATCATTGAATTCAATGAATCCATGGATGAGGATGAGGATGTAACAGAATATAAATTCCACCTCACTCTACCACTACATCAAGGGATCGATGAAAGATAAATTTCTATTTATTTATGGAATGAATAACTGGTAAAATAGAATAAATTTTTTAGAAAAGGGGAAGACGATGAAATTCAACATGATCTATTAATTTATAAAATATATGAATCATAAAAAAATCTACACACACTAGGAATTGATGGAAACAACTACCCATGTGGGTAATTTAATGAATTTTTTTGGAATTCTAAATAACAACATCCATCAAGTGAAAATCTATTACAAGAGGAACGTTAAATTGAAGAAGATATTGATTCTAAACAAGATCATTGAGTTGAAAACTTCGTGAAGTAAATTTAATATTATTTCATTGAAAAAAAAATACTTATAACACAATGGTTTTTTTTTTGTTTTTCAAAATCATTTTTCACTTATTATTCCCTCGAGACTGATATGGAAAAACCAGATACACCTATTGAGGAACACTTAGAGATCCCAAAGGCATCAATCATTTATAACAGGGAGTCAAAAGAGAGATCTTCATGGTTATTCTAAATGAACTAGAGATATGATTCATCCACAAAAATGTGAAAAAATATAGTATTGAAAATTCAATATTAAATTTTCTTAAAATAAAAATGAATTGTCACTTCCCCTATAAATATTATTTTAATGAATCACATCGTGGGAAACCAATGGATGTTATGTAATAATTTTTATAAATAAAATTATCATAGGAGTATGTTTCAATATTCATCTTAGACTCACTATGAAATATGTACCTCAATATAAACATGGATTCATATTTGAAATCTATCCCTTGAATTCTCCGCAATAATAAAAGAGGATTGTGTTGGAAAATTGAAAATGTGGTAGATCAAGTTCTTTAAACTCCACCAATAAATATTCTATGAATAAAATAACGAATTTCCCATCTAGATGTAATAAAAAATATAGGCCCACTTGGGTGATCAATCCATGATTAATCATTCTACGTAATTTTATTGAAATTTAATTTCCTTTATTTGAATTAGTTTATGTAAATACCCCCAATCATTTCATTTTTCATCATTAATTACATATTTTATGAGTTTTAAGGATTAATAATCTTTTATAAGTCCATGATGACAAATGGAAAACTTAAAAAAATAATGGAATGGGACTAATGATTCTGGATAAAATGCTGTTCATAATTAAATTTCATCTTTTAATCTACTTTAACATTTCTCTAAATATATTTATGTAGAATGAAACTGGAGATTTCATCCCCATTGTTGAGTCAATTATTATCCTAACTTATATTGGATAAATTATTCTATGTGGTTCATAGTGTTGTAATGTCATAGATTCAATGATAATAGTATTGAAATAGTAATTTAGATAAGTTAATGATGATATAGAATCATTTTTATTGAAATAATAGCTTAATATTTGATGGAATTGGATTATTTATGAAAATAAAATTAACCTTCTATTTTTAACACTTTGACTTTCAGAAAATTATTTTTATTTATTTATTTTTTAATTTTCATTATTTGAGTTATTTTCTAACTTTAAATTTCTCATACCTGAGGGAATTTCTATTCCAAATGATTTATATTATTACATGAAAATATTTATTTAGTGATATTGGTACATTCCTCATAATAGGACATCCATTGAATCTTATCAAAGCTAACGATTATACTGTTACTCCTTCTAATCTATAAAGGAATTATTATTGATAATCTATTAAACATGATACTACATTATACTTAAATCGTTTTTTATAACATAGAGACAATAAATGAACATATTTTGAATAATCCATGTTTCAAGACATTTTTATCCATATCTACACTACTCATACTATTTTCATGATATTTTAATGTTGAATTGTGGGTGTTGAGGAATCCATTGTAAAATTAATTCACTTCAATGGTAATAAAATGTGTTAGGTTTCTAATTATAGGTATTTATTTATTTTATAATTTATATGTAAAAATTTTATTTTTTTTATCCTAAAAAATGAAAAAAACTAGAAGTTTGGGTTGCAACTTGGTAGGGTAAAAAATTAAAATTAATTGGATGATTATTTTTAACACATGTGTTTATGTCCTAGATTTGAGGTTCATTCTGAGGCTATATGTTAAAAAAGTGATGAAAAATGAAAATAGAGCTTGTAAAAAAATTATAATAGTATATAAAAAATCTCATCATTCATTTTGGTTTCATTATTCACGATCTTACTCAGATATTACGAAGTTATAGTTTCCCAATTTTAGGGAGAAATTTTAATTTTTCTTTTAATTTATATATCCTGGGTTATAAATTGAGAGATATGCCTATAATTTTAGAATTATTTTTAACTAGAATTCCCTACCAACATTAAGACTAAGAGTCATATGAATGTTTTTTTGAAGGACGACATAATTTTATTTTTCATTTTTCAATACATAAGAGAGAGTGTAGTACGTTTTCATGAATTTGTTTATGGAGAATCTACTCATGAAATAAGACTGTATGTAGATAAATTTTAGTCATAATTGTTGAGTTATATAGATAAAAATTCTAGAAAATATATATTTTTCATGTTGTAGGAGAAATTAATTATGCAGTTTTAATGGATTAAATATGTTACATAATTCTCAGATAGAGATGGTAAAATGATTAAATTGACTGATTCATTGAAAGTGATAAGTTAAATTGATATATTATGTGGAACATGAAATATTTTCGAACAATTGTTAATTTTTTAAATTCATGGATTTGAAATTTAAATATTTTTTGAATTTGTTTCCGCTAAAATTCCATGTTGAGATTTTAGGATTGAGAAAATGTATAGTTGATGTTTAGGGGAATTTTTAGCACATATATATTTATGAATGAATTAAAATAATTTAAATGATTTAAAATGTATTTTTAATAAAATTACCATGAAATTATTATTTTTATTTAATTATGAGAATTTATAAAAAACAATTAAAATGAATATACATGTGAAGATTTAATGGTTAATCATATTATTGAATATTTATTTATATTTATTTTACATTGTTACATTATTTTCATGTATCAAAAAAATAATACAACATATCTAGTTCTCAATAAGGTGGTTTACCAGCCAGATTTCTAGTCCTATCTAGGCACGAGTTGTGATGAAATTCCATTAGAATTCACGGCCTAGTTCATAATGTAATGAGACACATGAGAGAATGTGACTATCTAAGAAATTGATAATGTAGGGGATTTATATGGGAGAATAGAGGGAAATTTTCTCCATAGAACATTTGTGACGATGTGCATCCCATATATATGTGTGTGAAGGTGTATCGAGTTCCCATACACAAAGCATGTTTCTAAGCCTTGGATGGTGCAAAAAAATATTATATATGAACATAGACGCCATATTATTTTATGTTGACGTAAAATATTTTCTTAGATACATATCATAATTTAATTAAATGGAATAATCCAATCATCTGATAATGCATCCGCATATAGACACTGACCGACATCGTCCTTTGTTGATACCATATGCATGTCACTAAGCTGTATACATCTACAACCCTTAGGGACCACCATTGTTGCATCCATGGGGATGGAACTCAATATCCTATACACATCCAATGTTTTTTGTTACATATGATTACTTCATGGACCTCATTAATCACTCATAATTATATTTTTATGCTATATTTGTACACTTCGATGGGAAAATGATTTGAGGAGTAATAGTTTGACACTACCACCACTACTATTTGTTATATGATCGCCATAAAATTATTGGAAATTCCACCTCCACTATAGCCAATTGAGATTGTTGCACTTCCAGATAGTGACATCCACATAAATATTTGTATTCCTAATGATCTATTTGGTGATAATTTGTGTGTATTTTAAATAACTATCAATGAAGATAACTGGGGGATTTAAGAAATTGCTACATGTTTACACAAGCATCCTTATTTTCCCAATAAATGAAGAATTGATTTCCACTACTGATATAGTTTGAGAATGAAAGGGGATGGGGGAATGTTGAGATGAGCCTTTTTTTATTTTTTAAATCACTATGTTATATTTTTTGAATATCAATTTTTTTAAAATGAAATTAGTTTAACAATAAATTAAATAATTAATTTCTTTTTTCTATTCAAGTGGAGAAAAATTTATAATATTTTCCTTTATTATTCATCATCTTCTCATTCATTCAATAATCTTGTTAGATTTTATTTTATTACTTTTACTTCTGCCCTCTCTTTCTATATTCCTTTTATGTTAATTTTCTATTCTTATTCCACTAATCAAATCCCATTTATAAATCTTATACCCATGAGGATGAGTATTATAATTAAGGATTATTCAATGTGATTAATCTACTACATAAACTTGAGGAGATGTTTAGCATCTATTTTTAGTTAATCTAGTGAGCAATCATAGTGGATGTAATGATCATTTTTATTATAATCAGATTAGATTCATAATCTACATCCAAATGACATAAATATAGGAGTGTTATGAGAAGTGTTATTTATGGTTATTCAGGGCACATAGTGTTGAAAATTGGTGTAGATTATGTTCTTCTAGAATATGGTTGGGGTATTTCAGCAAATATACTTGAAATAAAGAAATGATGGTACTCCTGGAAAAACTCTCATTGGAGAACATCCTTTATTTTAACATTTCATTTTTTTTATGAGATGGTAATTATAATTTAATGATTTTTCATTATTTTTTAATATAATCAAGTCCCAAAAATATAAATATTTTATTAATATATTACAAAAAATGAAAATTTTAAATAATAGATACTTTTGAAATTGTATGTAGAAAACATTAATGATCTTCATGTGAGACGACCCTGGTCAACCATTATTCATCACTAGAAAAAATGTTGAAATTTTATTTTATCACACCATAAAAAAGGTTTGAATCAATCAACCCTAATAATATTCAAAAATCATGGAGGAATACAACCATGACTAAAAATGAAAAAAAACATTTTATCTAAATCAACCCTAAAATAAAATTAATATGTATCATGGTTTATTTCTCAACAAGTGAGTAATAAGATAGCGAGGAAAATGAATACATCATTAACCTTTTGTATCATATATGTAATAGAATAAGGTATAATGATTCATCCTATTAGAGTGTAAAGGATGATCATAGACTCAGCCTCTATCAATTTTTTTTTATATTTTCCCCTTTCCATATTTTCAACCCTACACACATGGAAAATTCCTATATGGTAGTAGAGTCCCCAAGACCATATAATGAATTTATGATGATAATTATATATCTTCTTGGGTCACAAACAATATCTTTTCCTCTCATAAACCATGAATTATAGGACCCATAGAAATTAATCTTGAGTCCATTGGAAGAAGGATGCCAATAAATCTAGTGTACCTGGATTATCTAAAGGTCACATTAAAAACAAGGATTTTTAATTTTTTTTAACATTTAGTAAATTTGATTTATATTTATAACAATTTTAATTAATTTTAAATTTCATGACCAGTGAATGAATCTCATGTGATCATTCCATTATATTATTATTCATCATTTTCCACATTCTCCTACAATAACAAATATTTATAGTTTCCTTGGAATTTAAGGATACTTCAAAATGTTTTAGAAATAATTTTCATGAATTAATCATCACTATGGATGTTAACAATATTGGGTGTAATATTTATATGAAAATAGTTTGTGAAGATATTGTCCATGACCTGAGGAAGTGGTTGGTTAGTTCAACTATTATAACTCAACCTGCTGTCAAAGTAAACTTTTTTATTTAATAATATGAATCCTTACAAGTTAATGGATGTGTAATCATGATAATGATGAAGTGATTTCTTATAAAACATTATTGTTGATGCCTCAAAATAGTAACTTATTTACTCGGGGCATGGAGTTAGTTATAATCATCTTTTATCTAATGATATATATACACAATATTTATTAGAGAAAATTTTATATATACATAGAGAATAAATGGTTGAAGTATATATTCACATATCAGGATATAAACTTAAATGATTGAATATGTTTATACTTCTAATAATTTAAAATTACTTCTATATTCATATCATTTGTGGAAGAGAGAATAAGGTAACTTATTCTCTTAGTAGAATGGATTATGCTACTCTATAAATGATTTTGATTATGATAAATCAAATATTTATGCATATGAAAATAATGAATATGTAAATCATAATGTAATGAAACAAATCATACCATGTCCAAATGATTTTTCAACCATCTATCCACGATAGGATTAGGGTAGCCTAAATCAATGACCTAAATGTTTAAAAAATAGTAAAGGGGGTGTAGCTTCATGACTTATACATTAATGAAGATTATTCCATCCAGTATAGAGCTACACATTGTGTTCCATTATCACATGTGATAATGATATCACTATAGAATATTTCATGTAGATCTTCATTCCCTATGCATCATAAATGAACCATGATTTTCCATGATCATTGAGAGATCTTTTGGAGGGAATTTTTTTTGAATTATATGCCTGAGTAAACAAAGCATTTCATTGTTTATTATTAAGTGAATGAAGAGTGACATTAGTCTAAAGGGATAATGAAATCAACACCAATAACAACATGAATATGGAAGAACATCAATATGGACTTTTACCCTATCCTCCTAAAGAAATCCAAAGGAAGCTTTGTGAAGTGGTTTACTGTGGATCGAATAACCTAGACGTAGATAATAATATGGAATTTGGATGATTTATCTCTTTTCCAACCTGAAAATAAATATGTAAAAAAGTTGTGAGGACACATGGGGTAACTCTATAGTTATTTTATAATCATGATCCCTATTTCGATAATATATTATAGAAAATATCTCAAAATTGATTCGTATAAAAAATTTGATTTCATTATACCCTCTTCCTCCTAACCAACGTACAATATAAAAGGACTATTCATACACTCTTTGAAATTCCTTGTGATTATTAATGTAATTTGATGGTGGAGGGATTCATTATATACCATTATTTGACTTATCAAAAAACAATAGCTTCATTTTGAGTATTCTATTATCTCTATTAGAAGATCAATTTGGGAAGAGATGTAGAACTCAGATTTTTGTCGATGTAGTTAGTGAATGAAATCTACGAGGACCCAATCAAATTCAAAAGATTTTAGAATGTTCTATACATCTAATAACATAAAAATGTTTATTTGAGTTAGTATAAAAGTTATTATAGAACTCATCAATTTGAATTTAACTTCAATGTTGTAAACAATGAATTATTATGTCTATCACCAAAAAAGATATTCCTACGATCTAGAAATAATGAAAACATAACCTTAGGTACATTATCCCCTTAGATACCATTGATATTGTTTGTGAAGTGACACATCATCAAAAGATTATAATAAATAATCCATGAATGCATGATATGTACAACCAATCACTCCTATGAAAGTATATTCATGATCATTTTTTATAGAATTTGGGTGTGGAATAGATAGAAATTACCCCTCTTTTTAGGAGTAGCTGTTGAATATTTTGTAATTTAGTGGCAATGTTCTATAAAACAATAAAAATAAATATTCCAAAGTGTTATAGTGTAACTAAAAATACAAAGAGGTGATGTGGTAACTAGAACAACAAATGAGACATAATTACCCATGTCTATTCTCAATTGAGAATTTCAGTAACAATTTTAGGTATAAAATATAACAAGGGCGATGAACGTAAAAAATAATCTTTAATAATTAATTTTTCCATGAAGGAATGTGTCATTTATTATAAAATGATAAACATATATAACATAGAAAAAAATAACACATTATTTCATTAATGAAAAAGATTTCTTTAGTAATAAAATAAACTTATATAGTATCAAATTATATAATTGGGGAAAAATATAAAAAAATTGAGAAGGATGATATATTTATTATATTTATTATATTCTAGGATCATTATCCACTTGAAAAAATCTATAAAAATGAATTCTATTATTATTACAACAATAGATTTTTTATAAAACTATGTTATATATAATCTAGATTGTAGTTATATAGAGTAATATATAAAGAAGTGGAAAGGTTTTTATATAATGTAATATGATTGTTGTAACATTAATCATACCATTTGATAATATGATTATTGTTCAATATGGAATTAGTGAACAATGAAAATTACTAATATTATTTCCATCAGATTTATTGTTTAAAAAATATGATTAACACCGAGAGTTGATTCAGAAAAATGAAATGATGTTCACAATCAATAGATTCAGGCCTTTTGGATCCAATTTTTCAGCTCTTAGGCATGGTGTATCATAACTTGTTTTTTCCCTTAGACATGACTAAGAAACGATTCAAGAACTGATCATGAAATAATATTGACTATGAGGGAAGTACATGATAGTAGAGATCAACACTAGGTAAATTCAAGTAGAGACACCTCATAAAACTACAATCATCACAAACCCTAACAATAAAGAATATGTTGATTTTAGATGGGGATATGTGTCTAGAAAATTGTATCATAAGTTTGTAATTTACTTTGTATAACATAAATGGATAATGTTTCAATCCAATTTGTTTTATAATTTTTTTTCATAAAGTATTCTTGACTATAAAATGAGTTGGATAATTTTACATGTATATAAATACAATAATATTTTTGAAAATTATTTACAATTTTATAATATAATCATGTATTCGATATAATGATTAATTTCCAGAAATAATATTTTAAATCATTATTTACATAAATAAAAATTATAATTTTATTTCACATTTGATTAATAAATTTTTTTAAACATCTAATGTTTTTTATGAGATAAAAAAGTATTTTATAATAAATATAGAGTAATTATTTAAAATAAAAAATTCCAATATTTAGGAAATGAATTTGAAAAATTATATATATATATATATATATATATATGAAAAAAACATATCAATATTAGGTCAGGGTGATGTTTTGGGAATTTTCAAGAATACATTATTTTTATTTGTATTTTTAAAATATAATTATGTGTTTTATAAATGGGTTATGACATAAAATATATTAAGTAATGATTTAATAATAAATTTAACTGAATCCATTACCAATAATATGTTATATGAATAATATATCTGTATTTCGATGGATTTAAATAAATATAAAATCCTTAAATTTAATTCCAAATTGTAAATATGAAATTATAATTATTAAAACAATATATTGTGTAAAAATAACTTTTTAGTGTCTAATGAAAAATTAAAATAATGATTTTAGATATAATATGATATAAGATTATGGAAAATACTATAATTTCCAAAACAATGATCATAAAGTATGGGCCATGAATTGGTTTTTCATTCCCCAAAACCTATAATTTTAAATCAAATATTTGGGAATTAATAAACAAATTACCCTATTTCACTATAAATATGATACCATATGCCATCCCTCTACACTCTAAATCCATATTAATGAATTTATGGTATTTTTTACTACCATATATTTCCAATAATATATCCATCATTCCCCATGATTAAGTAATAAAATTTTCAATAAAAGGGGAAATGGTTTAGGCTTCTACCCGGGATGAATCAGACATTTTTTTAAAATTTTGGGGTCGAAGCCTCATTTATTATTTATGCAAATAAAATACCTCTTTAACTAGGTAGAGGGAAACCCATTACATTACCTGAAGGCCCAGTGGAAATTTATCCCATTACGTGGCCCATAGGCCCACTGTTTTGGCCCAAGGCCCATTTTATGAATAGTATTGCTACAGTTCTCATACTACTACAGTACCGCACAGTGCACACAACTACTATAGAAACATGTTTCCGCTACCGTGACATGTCTCCGCTATAGTGACCAACATATATACAGTGCCACCGAAGTAGGTATTGTGTTTTGGGTGTTCTTGGGAACCTGGATGTTTAACGTATTAAGGAAAGGTTATTTGGATAAATATAATTATTTTACCTATTTTATTGATTTATTATTAATGAAACTGCATTCATAGCATTTTGAAAGCATTATTTTCACACTTTTAGTGGTGACCTACTGAGTCGTAATCACACTAATCTTGGGCTGCCTGATCGGTACCCGAATAGACTGTGTTGATGCAGGACGTGATAAGGGCAACTGCCCTGGTTAGATTACTGAGTTGTGGAGGGAGCTTTGATAATGAGCCAGACATGGTTCAGGACACGTTGGCAGTTGTTGTGTCTTTACATCCTGTTTTATTGTGGACACTTGGAACATGAATTGTAGTAGCATGTTTTACCTTTTAGTAGATTGTTGTGTTTCATTTTTATTATACTCGTAACATTTGTTCTATAAAATTTTTAACTGTTTCCGCTATTTCATGGTAACTTCTGCTGGTATTTTATTCTAATAATAGAGGGTATAGTATCCCCCTGACTGAATTACCATACACTCACTGCTAGTGCTCACCCTCTGGCATATGGTGTGGCGTGCTTGAGGTCATGTGTCCAACTTACTCGGGGCACCGTTTAGTGGCTCCTGAGTTGGGACATTACAAAGTGGTATCAGAGGAGGTTTTACTTCTTTTTTTTTCTTACTATTTGGGTAAAGTATAAATGATAGTAGGGAATGTCGGATCTTGACAATGAGCTCATTCATGGGAGTTGAAAACCCATGTATGGGGAAAACTCAAGTACTCGTGGTGGGATTGCTGTTATTGTTGTTTGTCGTTATAATTGAATATTTTTTCACCGTGGGTGAATCAATTGTTGTGTGATGTGATTATTATTTCTGGATTTTTTTGGGTATTGATTTGTGGCCTAGAGTGTCATGATTTTTTCATCTACATGCATCATTCTAGGCACTCAAGATTATTGTGACATGCATCATGTTAGGCACGCACGTGAAAATAGATTATAGGTAGATTGTTGAACTAAAACTATTTCTTTTCCTTGCTTGTGAAATTCAAATGATAATGGTCTCTGATTTTGAGATTGAAAGAAATAATTGTGATGTTATATAAATAATTTGGTTGTGACTAACTATGGAAACATTTTAAATTTTTTTCTAAGCTACATGCTTGGCTTTGAAGAACTATTCCTCCATGACACTTGTTGAGAGGACGAGGAGGGAGTATAGTTAGAAATGGTCTTCCAGTGGGCGAACCCAAGGCACCAATTGTACCAACTGAATATGCAAGGAAATGTTTTGAGAGAAATTCATCCATTTCATGTAAATTATGTAAAGATACCCAGGGCGATTTTTGAAAAGTTTTTCTGATTTTACGAGGGAGTTTTAGTTGCAGAACTCACCGACATTTTCTGGAGAGGGTGGTCCGGAGAAAGCATAGTTCGGGATTGAATCAACCTAGAATATACTTGACCACCTAGAGAAATCTATTGAGAAGAGAGAAAATTTGGAATCATACATGTTGCACGGTCAAGATAAACATTTGTGGTACATCCAGACTCAGAATGGGCATCTGGAAGCTGTGGAGTGGAAGGAATTTCAAGAGATGTTCTTTGAATACATCTATCTAGAGACACTCAGACTGGAGAAAGAGGCTGATTTATTGAGTATAACTCAATGTTATACGTCTGTAATGGACTATGGTGGATGATTTGTAGACTTACAATGTTTATCTCCAGCATTGGCAGCAGACAAGACCACTTCAGCAAGATGATTTCAGGTTGGAATTAAATGTGAAATTAAGTCTCAAGTGAATATTTTCATGTAAAAGAATTTGCTGGAAGTTGTAAATCAAGCCTCATCTCTTAGGGGAACCTGAAAGAGGATTCTAGTGCTAGAAAAAATAGTATTTACTAGATTGTTAGGTGGTGCATCTATTGAGAGCAAGAAGCGACGTTATGAGGATTTTGGTTAGGAAGGTGGGAGATAGAGTAACCTGACAGAGGGGTCGATTACACAGGACCTTACTAGAGCATTTTTCCAACAGTGTGGAAGGCTGATACATTATCGTAATCAATGTCCCCAACCCCCTATTGAATGTATATCATGTGGTCAGATGGTACCTGTCTATATGTTCTGCATGAACCCAAAGGAGTCAGTTGGTGATGGATTAGCTAGACAGTGTCAGAGTGTGGGAAGGGGATCCTATTTTACCTTTCAGTCCCAAATTTTGAGTTCTAATAGACGAGGTGGTAAAGGTGATGAAAGTGGTGCTCTTGGGAAACAACACCCATATCAGTAGAGTGTTACAAGTCATGGGTGTCAGATGGAGTCATAGGGAAGAAAAGCAGCACAGTTATATGCAGTATATCCTACACTTGTGGATGGCAAGGCTGGACCATCGATAGTGAGAGGTACTATTCATGTGGCTTCTACTTTAGCTAATTCCTTGTTTGATACATAAACTTCTCATTCAATAATAAATATAAATCTTGTTAATGGTTTGAGTTTGGAGGTGGAGTTCGTGAGTGGGGAAATAACGATAGTCACACCTTTGGGGGTATAGTCTAGAGACATTTGTATGTTCAATGGAAATTCTCTTGAGATCAGGGAATACCATTTCATGTGGGATCTCTATATCCTTGACGTGATAGGCTTCAACCTTATCCTAGAAATGGATCGGTTAGTCACATAATGAGCCCACATTGATTGTTATCGTTAGAGGGTGACATTTATGTCTCCTGCGGGTGACCATTACATTCACCCTTGGGAGTGGGATATCTAGTTAGGTCGAGCATGGACGATTACTCATCAACTAGTAGAGATCACAACCCAAGTTTCATGTCTTTTACTAAATGATGAAGGTGTTAGTTATGATGTCCTTCCACCAGTGGTTCATTTGTTTCAAGAGGTATTCTCGGAATACTTCTCAGGGCTGCCACCTACGAGAGATGTTGAATTTACTATTGAGATCATGCCAGGAGCTGAGTCAGTATCTATTCCACCATATAGAATGGCATCGACATAGATTCAAGAAGTAAAAGATCAGTTGGAAGACATGAAGGGTAAAGGATTTATCTGTCCAAGTACGACGCCATGGGGATCGCCTGTACTGTTTGCAAAGAAGGTTGAAGGGAGTTTACGTGTGTGTGTGTCATTTATCGGAGGTTGAACAATATGAATAAGAAAAACCAATATCCTCTACCATGTATTGATGATCTTTTTGACCAGTTGAATGGATCATGTGTATTCTCAATGATTGACTTAAGATTAGGGTATCATCATTTGAGTGTTTGGACTTCTAATATACCGAGTAATACTTTCATGAGTAGGTATGTGATTTATGAGTTTGTTGTAATGTCATTTTGGGTAAAAAAAACGTACCATTAGTGTTTATGGTGTTGATTAATGGGATCATCCTTCCGTACCTGGATGATTGTGTCGTGGTATTTCTGGACGACATCTTGGTGTACTCTAAGACTCATAAATATCATGCCCATCATCTTGAAATCGTCCTGAGTACACTGAGAGAGCATCGAATATATGCCAATCTATCTATGTCTCAATTTTGGATTGATCTGGTACAATTCATGGGACACATTATCTCGAATAATGGTGTTTTAATGGTTCCAGTGATGGTCCATGCAGTGGTTTCTTGGGCGCATCCCAAGAATATTTTTGATATCTGAAGCTTCCTAGGGTTACCTTGATATTACTGTAGAGTTATCCAAGATTTTTACCATTTGAAAATTCCACTTTTAGGAATGACCAAAAAGGGTGTAATGTTTGAATGGGCATGGGCATGTGAGACATATTTTCAGGAGTTGAAGAAGCGTTTGACGTCCACACCAATTTTGGCTCTACCAGAATACGGTGAAGAGTAAATGGTGTATTCTGATGCTTTTGGGATAAGACTCATAGATGTGTTGATGCAAAGAGATAATGTTGTGGCATACTGGTCTCGACAACTGAGGCCGTATGAAAGGACGTACCCAATGCATGACCTAGAGTTAGAAGTTGTGGTTTATGCTTTGATGTGATTGAGACACTACCTCCTTTGTGAATGGATTACAATTTATACAATCCACAAGATCTTGAAGTACATCATTTATCAGCGCGATTAGAAACTTAAATAGAAGAGATGGTTTCAGTAGATGCTGCATTTTGATTTTGAGTTTCTATATTCACCTGGGAAAGGAAATGATGTTGCTGATGCTTTTAGTAGGAAGACTCAGACTCAGACTATTCAAGAATATAGTTCTGAGTGGAGGATGATTTTATTGCTAGTGGAAATACACGCTGTAGTTCAGGAGAGCCAGGATGAAATTTCACTCTTGTCATTTGTAGTGGAGTTCAAACATTTGAGACGGATCAGTGGCTAGAAATATGAGAACAAAGAAGGCTTGGCCTTGAAAGAAAACATTGATGTTGGGGAGATACCATCATACTAGAAGATAGACAAGAATGATTTCATTTATATGATGAATTATTTTTTTTGTTCTCACAAGCATACGAAAGGAGCTCATTCTTGAATTTCATGCCTCTAGATGGGCAGTGCACCCTGGGGTGACCAAAATGTACTGTGAACTGCGACCACATTTTTGGTGGCCAGGCTTCAAGAAGGAGATAGCAAGGTTTTTGACACGATTCTCTAACAGTCAATAGGTGAAGGAAGAGCATCAAGGAATTGGAGGATTACAACGACCTTTGTCAATTATAGAATGGAAGTGGGATGATGTTACCATGGACTTCCTGATAGGCCTTCCAAAAAATCTTAGGATGAATGATTCTATTTGGATCATTATGGATCGACTGACCAAGGTAGCACATTTCATGCCTATAAGGGAAACCTTTACGGTTGAGCAGTTGGGAGAGTTGTATATACAGAAGATAGTTCAATTACATAGGTGTCCACGAACTATAGTTTCAGATCGTGATTCATGGTTTACATAACGTTTTAGTATGGGCTTGCAGAAGGCACATGGTATTCAGGTTTTATTGATGATGGAATTCCATCCATAAACAGATGGACAGTCAGAGTGTACTACAAAAGTTCTTGATGAAATTTTGAGGGAGTGTGTACATGACTTCGGTGGTACATGAGATAAGCACCTAGATTTAGTTTATATTTACTATAACAATAGTTTATAGGAAACTATATAGATATCACCAGACGAGGCTCTTTATGGTAGGCCCTTTAGATCACCACTATGCTGGATAGAAGCAGGTGAGTCAGTGTTGTTGGGACCGAGTCTCGTGTAGGAGAAAACAATGAAGGTTCATCTGATTCAAAAACATATGGCTACGGCTCGGAGTAGGTATAATTTTTACGATGACACAAGGATACAACCATGAGATTTTATAGAGGTTGATCATGTTTTCCTTCAGGTGTCACCAAGGTTGGGTCACCAAAGGATACAGAGGTAGGGAATGTTGGCACCCAGGTTTTTTGTACCTTTTGATAGCATGAGGAGAGTGGGGATAGTAGTGTACCAAATGGATCTTCCATAGAAATATAGTGATATGCATGATGTTATCCATGTATTACAACTACGAATGTATCACCCCGACCCTTCTCATGTGATCGATGTGGATGATGTTGAACTGGAGATAGATGTGTCCTTTGAGGAGCATCTGATACGTGTGTTGAATCGTAGTGAGAAGGAGTGGAGGGTAAATATAGTACTAATAGTTCATGTTTTATGGAAGCATGGATGTGTGTAGGAAGAGACATGGGAAAGGGAGGAAGATATAGAGACTCAGTGGCCCAATCTTTTTATCATGGAATCTCAGAGAAGTTCAGGAGTACATCTCGAGGACGAGATGTTATAAGGTGGGGAGAATGTAAGATCCTCGACTTTTCTAGAGTCAATATCAGGCATGTTTTTAGGTACATTTGATGTTTTTATGTACCTCTATTTTGCAGTACTGATTTGGGTTGGGTTTGGGTGAGCTTTTAAGTAAAACAAAAGGGCAGTGGGTTGTGCAAGGTTTGTTCACAGTTTGACAAACCGTGCGACTAAATAGTGCCAACAAAGCAGAAATGGACATAAATGTATGTATGGTTTACGCACTGCATGACAAACCATTTGACCAAATCATGCGGACCGTGCCAATCTGGATAGTGAGGTCCGCACGATTTGAGCAAGATTTTACAAACCATACACCACTGTATAGGAAATCCTGAACGTGGATTTTATTTCCAAAAATCCTTTTTAAAACAACCCGAACCCCCTGTACTTCCTTATTTTCCAACTGTGGCTCGGGTATGGAAATTTGTATGTGTTTCCAAATCCTCTTGGAGATATTCAACAGAGATCCAAACACCTTTTCTCATGATTTAAGACTCAGATTGATGATCCTCTCTCCTTTCGGTAAGTAGATTTCATCCAGTTGTTTCTTCTGTTCTTTCCTCTAAAATTTCATGATCTTTTAATGGGGGATTACCCTCACTTCCATGGATCAAAACCAATTAGTTAAGGTATATATATAGGATGGTGGATCCAGATAATTTTTTCCATGATCTTAATTTCATTAATCATATTTTGGTTTTACAGATTTAGAGACAGAACAATATCAAGAACATTGTGCCACTAAGATTTTTTTGGGATTATTGTTAGGATAACTTCCATCATTAAATCGAGGTAGGTGGTTGAAATACAATTACACTGTCTCATATTGTTATGCGTATGCAGTTTTATAAATGTCATGGCATAAATAATTAATTGGTGGTTTGGTTTTACGGATCAGAGTGAATTGTGGATCTAGTAGAAAATGGGTGAGAGTTATGATGGAAAGATAAAGATGATTAAACATTTGAATATGGTTGTTTATGTGAATTTGTTATTTGTTTTGAAAATGGGATGTGGGAAACAGAATGATGCTCATAATAATCGCAGAGTTTCTAGACATGGAGTTCTAGAACTAATGACTTGCATGGAACTTATATTTTATGGGACAAGGACTGATGCTCCAAATACTCATGGGTTGTATGTAATGGACTGATTCTATAAATACTCACATGTTTGTTAGACATGCTGTTCTACACTCTTTCATTTATTTTATACTATGGTTTCATTTGGATATTTCATAAACTTAATATTTTGACATAGTAAATATGAATTGAATAAGGTAAATGGTTTAGGCTCCTACACGGGCCCAAGCAGGAAATGTGTTTTGGGTGTTCTTGGAAACCTGGATGTTTAACATATTAAAGAAAGGTTATGTGGATAAATATAATTGTTTCCATATTTCATTTCATTATTATTAATGTACCTGCATACAATTATTTTTCACTGGATTCTTTTTTACATTGTTGGTGGTGACCTACTAGGTCGTCCTCACCCCCTACTCGGGCTGCCTGATCTATACCCGAATAGACTTTTTTGTTGCAGTACAGGATAAGGGAAAGAGCCCTTGTTAGATTGCTTAGTTGGGGATGGATCTTGGATGAGGGAGACATATAAGGTTTGGGACCCTTTGGGAGTTATTGTGTCTTTACATTCAGTTTCATTGTGGATACATTGAACCTTCAATGTAGTAGCATGTTTTACCTTTTAGTTGAGTATTGTATGTCCTGTTTTTGTTATACTAGTAACATTTATGATATTAAATTTATATTTGTTTCCACTATTTCATGGTTACTTACGATGGTATTTTATTCTATTAACAAATGGTATAGTATCCTTAAGACGGACTTACCAGACCCTCACTTCTAGTCGGCACCCTCTGGTGTACAAGGAGGCGCGCTTGAGGGCATGTGGCCAACCAACTCGGGGCACCATTCAGTGGCTCCCAGGTCGAGATGTTACAAATAATCATGGGATTAAATCTTGTATGAGTGACGATATGAAATGTAAAGGTCATCCGTTATTAGAAGAGAAATACATAGATTCATCAAATTACATATGAGTAATGTTGATGGAGGCCATTTGAGTTAATATAGGGAGGGTAGTTTCTCTTAATGGTATCACTATGAAATTAATTATATATATTTCTCCAACCGACAAGTTATATAATGGAATCATTGTCCCTTTCATGATAATTAGTGGTTTTGGTGTGGTGGAATTCAAGTTATCCATATAACCACATTTAAAACAAATAAACAAGGTCATCTATGTTTCATAGCTAAGGAGATATGTGCATGTCACATTTCATGTTATCAACTCCGATGATATGGACATAAAGGGTAAGGCTTATGTTGAAAAAATATCTATTAGATATCAATGATGGAAATGGGAAGATCCCCCATCGGCGAGTGATTCAGTTGTGAGATGTCTATTGTAATCTTAAAAATATTTGAGGGAGAACAAGGGACTGGAAAAACCATTTGTGAGCTCAGTAACCATATATTTTGGTGTAGGTTATTTTCAATTATAAATGAAATGCCCTAATTTCATGAGTATGTAAATACATCATTATTTTCATGTAAATATTTAGAATATAATGAAAAATATTGGTGAAGATAGGATCTATATTAGAGGTGGATTTTATGTCTTATAAAATCTCGGAATAAAAATAATATAAATGTGTAAATTTATTATAACATTCATTATTATTATTCTGAAATTAATATTTCAAATCAAAATTTGATACTTAGAAAGAAAAAAATGAAAGATCCATTGAATTAGGAATACGGGTTTCACAATATGTTGAACAAAACATTTGATCGAATATCTTTTATGGTAAAAATGTGGTCATGGTATTCTTTGTAAAATAAATATATAAATAAATAAATAAATTTTCTATACCAAGCCTACTCCTATTTAAAATCATTTTTGAAACATCCTAGGTTTATCCTTGTAATCCTATGAAATGGAGAGGAAAATTGAAGTAGTTAATTAGAGAATCTATATATCATAGTCAAATGGTTCTATACTGTAGGGAACCAATATTATAATTGAGTTCACTTATGTCACCAATGAAACCAATTTACAATAATTCACCATTAGTGATTGATCCAATATCGCAGTAGGGAATGTTTTTCATTTGTAATTATCCACATGATTATCATGGAATGATATTTAATAAAAAAATCCATCATATTGATTCATGGTTTGATTTTTCATTTCATTTTTTGGGATTATATTCCTGGGATTTGGGAATTTAGTTATTTGATTTTGGTTCTTCACTGATAATTCTAATGAAAATTATTTGAGCGTAACCCAAATAGTGGGTGACGTTCATTCCTCTTTTTAAATTTAGATTATTTCTATGCCTTATATTTTTAAATTCACCATTAATATTAAATTTTGGATATTTTTTGACCAATAGATAGTGGATTTTCACTCTGTGATTATATATTTGTGAAATAGATCATTAATGTGGATTTGGGTTCTTGATAAACTGAGTAATCATTATGAGATAATGCTATAGGATCCTTGGATGATGATCAATGTCATATTTGTGTTACCCATTTACTATTTTTTAAATTTTTTAGATGATTCATTGTGATGATGGTTATTCTAAATATGAGTTATTCATTATTTTTCTATCAGTTACAATCATTTTCATTCATTTTAATATCAAGGTGTATCAATGGTTCTGATGGTCGAATTGATGACATATATGATGTGGATGGCACACGTACACCAATATGGATATTTTAAGAAAATACCAACTACATGGTGTGTACCATAGATGAAAAAATGGTTTAATGTCCCATCATGTGGTGATTGGGTTTACACATGGAGAAATATTTGACAAGTGAGTTACGTAAGGCAAGAATCATTGTTTGTTCCTTTATTGTACAAGAGAAGTCACAAAAATAGGAAAATAAACAAAGATAGAATACCCCAACATTGACCAAACATAGAAATATACATGCGAATGACCATAGTAATTTGAAACTAAATAAAGTACATGAGTTTGGATTGATTTACAGGGGAAGACCCCAAGTAAATCAGATAAGTCATGTACTACCTATACACACTATGAAAATATTATTGGGTTTGTTGATACCCTCTGTCTCATTGTTATAGACCACTATTAGTATGGTGTGTTCCCATGTCCTATCACTATTAGGGTTAAAGTGTGTAATAACATAATGTATAAATAATTTTTGTATCCACTATTTCATTAGATTTAGATATAATTTTTGAATCCCACCATGAGTCAATGGGTGTGACCGTAAACTATTTATTCATATTACATAGGTAGGGTTTGAGGAACTGTCACAACCAATATATAGAGGTACAAAATTCCTTAAATAGTAGGTTATTCGTAGTTGGGTTCTATATACTATAGAGGACCTAGGTGAGATCCTTTATTTCATTACTAAGATATTTGGTGTTCAATAATGTAATTAGATGGTGATACATAAAGATAATGAACTCTCAAATGAGTTCCGTCTATTATAAAAGTGATCATGATTTCAGTTATCCGAAACAAATGTTATGTTGATTCCATGAGTTGAATCATATGGAAGACATACTTATTGAGACTTGTTAGTGATTTGATTATTTATGAGTATATTATTGTATATTACAATTTATCTAATTTAATATTTGAAATGTTTTTATAATAATGAAATGAAAATTCTATTGATGTTTTATGTTGACTAATTTACTAGTGTCACATTGAGTATTGCTATACTCTCCCATGAATGGTATTTTCCCACACATGTCATGTCTTAGGTAGACTATAGGTCATTTTATGGAAGCCTGAGAGAATAAGGAGAAGGAGGATGACAATTGAGATAAATAGATTGTTTTAGACACTAGGTGTCCCATTTGAAAATAGTACACTCTTCAAAAAGGTTTTACACATTTGTGGTTTTTTGGTGGTCTTATCTTTGATCCATTATGCCTTCCATTACTTTATCTATACTATTATATGGGATATGATCGATTCAATACTTTGGGTATCATTTTTGTTTTACTTTTGAATATTCATTTGGTGTATTGATATGTTTGTGTCTTTTCATGTACATACGATAATGCATCCCATATGTGACGTATAAATAAATGGTTATCTTCATTATAACCTAGACTATATGATGTGGGATTAGGGTGTCAAGAATGTAATACCTCTAATAAAAGGTCCCTCTGTTTTAGTACATGATAATAATAATAAAAACATGGAACAATTTCATGAAACCATTGTGTAAACAATGACATAGAGGGATCTAGGGGAATTTTAATTGAAATATTTTTTAATTAATTTTATGTATAATTGTGGATTGAATTCGGTTGATGTGTTATACATTTATAAGTGATTATTTTTGATATATCCATTGAAAAAATTTAGTTGATGGGTAATAATAAAATCTTATGGGAGTTATTTGCATTTTGTGTGAAAATAATAGTGATACTTATAGTTATGATATTCCCACTAATAATATCATTTATATGTTTTATGTGACCTGTTCATTAAGAAAATTTGATACATGTTATATTGCCTCCTACTAAACCATTATAATTGAGTAAATATTTAATATAGTAATGATCATATTTTAAAATATAATATAACACTTCAAATTATAATTTTATGTTATATTTTTTAATTTGGATTCAAAAAAAAAATTATTTTCTATACACAAGAAAATTATCTTTTGAATATACAATAATATATATATATATAAATTTTAGAATGAAGAATAATTAAAAATATTGTATTCTTATTATAATTTAAATTAAAATAATAATTAAATATGAATTAATATATTGAATAAAATGTCTATAGTTCATATTATTACCATAAATAATCAAATAAATGTTTTTTAAAATATTTACATGATGCTTATAATGAAATATTTTATTAGTAACAATTTTACCATGATAAAATATATTTATATTGTTAATTAAGTTTTCTGTTAAAATATTGACAATATTATAAAGAATGATTTTTATTTTATTAATATAGTTATTATTTTAATAAAATAAAATTCATAAATTATTTGAAATTAATTTAAATATAATCCCCATAACATATAATAATTTTTTATAAAAAATATATCTTTAAATGGCGAAATGAAATAATCTCTATTACATTCTATGTAGAAACGAATTTATAAATTTATTTTATTTTATGGTACTAACTACTAATGTATTTAACATAGTTCATTAATTAGTAGTGATTAATTACAAATACATAATACATTACAAAAAATATTTATTTTTATAATTCAATGACATGCATCAATTGATATTAAATCTAATTATATATTTTTTGAAATTTTATTTTGTCTATCAATTTTCAGTATAATCTGTGAGAGAATATTTTGGATTCATTAAATCATAAATTTAATATAAATATATTTAAGACATCAAAATTATATTTAGTAATTAGTATTATAATTATATATTATATTATTATCACAATAAATATCATCTCAATTTTTTAAATTTAAATTTTCTTCTATGAATAAAATAATTTGTTATACCAATTAGATAACTATATATCCTATAATATTTTTTGCAAGTTCAACATTTTTATGACCATAGTTATTCTTATAATGTCTATACCTCAAATAAATACTATAAATTCATTACATTCATTCCTATTAAAAATCATTCCTTAAATTCAATTTTATATTTCAAAAAATTATTATCCATCTAAATTGTTTCATCCCAATATATGCTTACTTATACTAGAGGATATCCTAATATTAGAGGACGAATCAATGGATTTTGTAATAAAAAAAGTGTTATTATATGCTATTTATCGTTATATTTAAAATGATACCAATATAAGGGAAGTGATCAATGATGGTATATAATTATACATGGCATAGAGTAGTTTAATATATGTTATTTTTTTGGAAATCACTTGTATGAATTAAGAATCTATTTTTAGTTTCATTCACATTAGGTACACTTCATACCAAAATCCATATTAATTCTTATCAAAAAAATAGAAAAAATATTTTATTATTATATATATATGTTTTGAATATGAAAAATTGGTCTTATAAAATACGTTATTTCAATAGGGAGGACTTTTCTCTTTTTAAAAGTCCATCCCTTTCACATAAAGGTGTTTTTTCCACACTATGCCACTCAATATGAGGCCAAAATCTACCTCTTATTGAATTCCTTATCATTAATGTTTGGGACTGGAATATATATATCCTCAACAATGGTGTCACAAAATGTATGTTCCCATACACATATCATATCACCATACACCTAGACTAGGCATTATTCATAAGAGGTCCCCGACAATGTCTTCTAAGTGACAATGAAACTATTAATATAAAAATATTCATATCTATGAAGGAAGGGCATACTATAATTTCACAATTTAACCTATACCTACTTAAAAAAGTAATATTCAACCAACATATTCTAACTCAGTCTGAGGTATTTATCTAGACCAATACATTATAGCATTATGTTGAGCACAATACCATATTGAAACTACTTCCCCCTAAATTAATCACTACTGGAAATAATGGTATTTGCGAAGGGGAATTTGCGTTGGGATCCCGTTGCTAATAGGCTTTTGCGACGGGAGCCCGTCACAAATACCCCGTTGCGGAAAACGGAATCGCAACAAAAATTATTTGCGACGGCCCCATCGCTAAAGGTATTATTTGCAACTGCGATCCTTCCCGTCGCAAATATTAGTCCGTATATTTGTAAAAACATTATAAAAAAGTAAATGTGATGGTTCCGTCCCAAAAACTAATTGCGACGGGTCTGTCGCAAATACTAATTGTGACGGGCTAGTCGCAATTACTATTTTAAAAGAAATTAAAAATATTAATAAATTATTTTAATGAATATAATAATAATACTATTTGAAACGGGCATAGTATCCCGTCGCAAATAATAATAAAAAATTAAAAAAAATTATTAATTTTTTTTAATTAATATAATAATAATCCATTTATAATTCAAAAATAAAAAATTATTAATAAATGATTTTTATTAATATAATAATAGAATTATATTTCAAAAATAAAAATAATAAATTATTTTATTTAATATAATAATAATAGAATTATAATTCAAAAATAAAAAATAATAAAATATTAATAAATGATTTTAATTAATATAATAATAGAATTATAATACACAAATAAAAATAATAAATTATTAATAAATTATTTTAATTAATATAATAATAATAGAATTATAATTCAAAAATAATAAATAATAGAATATTAATAAATTATTTAATTAATATAATAATATTTAAATTTTAATTCATAAATAAAATAAATATTAATAAGTTATTTTAATTAATATAAAAATGATAGAATTATTTTACATTGAAATATTAAAATAAATCAAATATTACAAAAAATATATAATTAAATTATAATATTATAAAATTTTAATATATATATAAAATTTAATATTATAAAATATAAATATTATTTTTATTCATATTAATATTCTTATTTCAAAATATAATATTATTAATATTTTGTAATGAGACAGAAACTACGAATAGGAAAAAAATCATATTTTGATTTAACAAACCTTATAACATAAAAACAAACTCTAATCAGAAGGAGGGGGAGGGGGGGATCTACAGATGCTGGAGAAGGATACTCCATCCCTAAAGCATGAGTGAGTCGGCGCATGTACTCCATCTGCTCCTGCTGCTGCTGCTGCCACCGACTCATCTGCTCCTCGTACAACTACTGTTGGCGTCAACGCTCCTCCTCATGTTGCTGCTGTTGCTAACACATCTACTCCTGCTCCTGTCGGAGACTCTCTATCAGTGCAGTCTGGGATCGCAACTGATCCTTATAATGTGTAGCAGAAGAAGATGCACGAGCTTCTTTCGAGCTGGACGCCGACATCACAGCACTGCCATAATAATTTCCAGGAGTCAGTCGAGAGCTGATACCAACTACCCGGCCCTTCTCGAAGGCATACTGGGTGGCCTGAATCCATGCCACATCATCAAAATGACGGCCAGTGGTCTGATCTGATGACGCGGCCTGACTCTCAGGCCGGGTCTGTGATGCTGCGGCCTCATATTACTTTTGTAGTTGCTATTTAAAATTAAAATTGTGAATATGTTATATGCAGTTAATTTTTAAACTTGAAAACAAGTAATACTTACCATGATGTGACGCTGACGATCACCTCTGAGCTCCCCAGTAGCAGGATCACTATACATCTTCTGATATACGTCATACTCTGTAATATCGGGGTGCTGGACAGCCTATAAGAATAAAAAATAAACTGTTAATAATTATAGTTATATAAAAAATTT
Source organism: Viscum album (assembly GCA_963277665.1). Lineage (NCBI taxonomy): Eukaryota > Viridiplantae > Streptophyta > Magnoliopsida > Santalales > Viscaceae > Viscum > Viscum album. The sequence continues at coordinate 1,427,310,698 of OY728147.1, read as the reverse complement.
ATAAATAATGTTCGTACCAGATGTTGTCTATGAGTACTGAAAGTACGTCTCCAGGCTCGATGAGTCACCTCCTGTCTCCCCCGATTTTGCCTCCCCACCGATGATCTCCACTGAAAGGCATCACTCAAATAGTTTGCACATAATCCATCACATAAAAGGGATGAAATGTACTCTGGTTGGTGTGCTCTACACGGCTCGTCAAAATCTGACACTCCAGCTTTCTTCGTGGCATCTTTTCTTAAATTGTGCAAAAACAGACGAAAGCGATCACGCATGGCCACCTCCCATGCCTCGTGGATGGCATCACGCATGGTATCCTCGATGGGATACCATAAACCCAACAAATAAATCAAAATATCAAGTTAGAAATGAAATAATTTTCAAAATAAAAATTATTTATTTATGTACATACCAAGCAATCGCCGAACATGGCCTGCTGCACATCAATGAGAATCTACTCCCTTGTGGTCCAAGGCTGAGAGAAATAGTTGCACAAAATAGTGCTTCCCTGTCCGACTGCTATATGCGGAAAACTATAAAAATAATAAACATTTATTATGTGAATAGATTAATGAGATCTTAGTGAAATCCACAGGTTATCACAAAGGTTATAACACCTCTGTGTGCGTGGATCAAAACCAAGACATGGACGTCGCTTGGGGACAGGGTCAAGAATCATTAATCATGCAAGACCGCACCCCCTCTGCCTACTCCCTGGAGTGCCTGTAGGTTGAGCGCCTGCAGGCTGAGGGTCATCTGCCAGCAACTCATCCACATCGAAAGGCAGGTCAGCATCCGCAAACTCACGAAATGTGTCGTTGTAACACCCCAGGTAAATAAATAATATCACATTTTTATATTTATATGTATTTGTGAATAAAATATTAATATAACTTTAAAGGGGACGCTATGCTCGATGGCGTACCCAACATGCAACAACGGGTTTCTTGGGAATCTTACGTTGCACTCTAATAATAAAATAATATTATTTTAAATGGTAGTTAACGCCTAGCTATTGTGATGACGGGAATGAATAGAAATAACTACAAAATGATTATATATGTTTTTCAAATGTTTTTACTTTTATCAAATAAATTTTAGAGGGTTCAATTACAAATGAATCCAATCTTAAGTAATGAATACACCAGTATTTTTAAAAGATTGTTTTACTACCTTTTGATGGAAAACCATTTTTTTAAATCAAAATTTTGACAATTTTATTATCTCTATTTTTCAAAATAAACATATTATTTATGATTGGGATATTTAAATTTACCGTCGGTTAATTTTTGGTATTTTTATGACAATGTTCATTTTTCAATGAATAGTGAAAAATATAGCATTTTACATCAAAACTGCTTTTTCATATAATTTAATAATATAGTCATATTATCTTTTTAATTTTTTTTAAAGTGTAATTAGAATATATTTTTAACATGTAATCCAATGATGGTCATTGAGATTAATTATACTTTTTAAATGGGCATAAACAAGTGTCAAACATTTCATTTATATTTTTTCTAAAAAACCCGCTATTTGTTTTGACAACGGGAATTATTTTTAAATTAATTATTGCAATTTCTGTGTTTGGAATGTGGTAAAATGGATTACATATTTGGAATCATAAGGTCCAAATTATGTAATTAACAGTCTTTTATTTTTTGGTCATTATGAATAGTAACGACGGTTATTATCTTTAATTATCTTGATTAATGAGTAATCAGGTAGTTATAGATAATAAAAAAATATCATAATAATAAAAAATGACCACAACATGTGTCTTAAAGCTACTGGATGTCTTATTACCGACCATGGGATGCCTTGTGCCAATCATGGGGGCCCCATGGAATCACTTTTGAGAGAAAGTAACTTTTTATCTTTTTATTTTAAAAAAATGTTAAATGTAACAAAGAATGTATCACCTGAGTAAAATATTATTAATTTTGTCTAAATAAATGATATTTTGGACTATAAATATTTATTGTAAAGATAAACAAATTTCCTAAATCATAGTTTTTTTTTATAATTTTTAGACATTAAATAAATTAAATTATTTATGACATCATGATGATGCAGTGATGACCACATTATTTAACGATTTAAATAAAATGGAAAGATAATGTAAAATCTAAGACATACACATGTCCAAAACCTATTAGATGGGTGTATTTCGAACCCTTATCACCTTGTCCTCAAAATACATAAATGTGGGACCATTAAAATCCGAAACTCATTCTAAAATAAAGTAGCATTTCTTTACTTTCAAAGAGTGCCCCTCCTCTACTCTTATAAAAGGCCCCCACATCTACCTCCTTACCCACACATCCAAAGCCTTTTTCTCGGCCAACCCCTGCCCATTTTTTCTCTCCACGCCCCTATCTAACTCCTTGAATGCTGACTTTGGTCAGAAGTCTTCCCAAGGAATCCTTTGAGCTCAAACCAAAGGGAGTTACCTGATTTTAAGGTAATGTCTTCACTTGAGTCCTTTTGTTTCATTATGCTTCTACAAACCCCTAAACACTTTTTATTAATTTCTTTTCTAACAACTACAGTATATTCAATATACTATGATGTTTTTATAAGAAGGATTCTCGCTACACTTACACACACCTTCGTCTAATGGTTAAAAAACATATAGTTTCTGTGGTTGGCGATTTTCTGCCTCACGAAATGATGATTGTTCAATATTCTTTTAACAGCTTTAAAGGTGGCCATTATGATGTCACAATATTTTATATATGATATATATGGTTTTTATTTTTATTAAATGCTTCTGTTTTTTATACCTTTATTCTTTTCATGTTGTGTAAATGTGATAATTTCATATGAGGAAGTGTGAACTACCGCCCCCTGAAGTGATGTGACTCGTACATCCAATACATGGATTATATAAATAATGAAATTAAATAAAATATGTGACCTATAAAACATATATATTATAATGGAATTATAATATATATATATATATCTTTTATTTTTAATTCCATTAATATGGAAAAGAAAAAATGAAAGTAGTGTTCATGCGTACGTATGGCCTACCGTCTCCATGAATGGTGCTTTTCGTTTTTTCTCTCCAAATGATATGGAATAGTATAAAATGAATATGTATTGGATATATATGATATTTTAATCATTAATAATATTCTCAAGATTATTTACTTATAACTACATGGAAAATCATTTTTTAAACAACTTCATTTTTGACTCATGTACCAAACATCGGCAAAAACGTCTGATATGAACTAACATTATTAAACAATTATTATAACATTATAATATGTGATATGAACTGAAGAATAATCTCTAATGGAGGTCCTTAAGCAATTATAAATTGACCAAATTTTATTATTCAGGATATTAATGAACGATTGAGTCAAGTCGGACCTGAGGTAAGGGATCATACACCTCTCATTCTTTTTAAGTACACTCATTTATGTCATTCCTTTTAAAGATAATATTTCTTGTTATTGGGACATTATTTTATATTCCTATTACTGAAATTTTTATGTTCATATGATGAGAGAACCTATTCTCTCTCATCAATCCATTTTGGATGTTTTGAGTGGCGCTGTTAGGCTGCCGAAGTTTTCGTAAGAGATCCAACCACTCTCTTTCTTTTTAAGTACACTCCTTTATGTCACTTATTTTAAGCTCTTATTTGTTATGTTGGGGGATGTTCATTTATATTCCTCTTTCTGTAAACTTTATGTTAATATTACGAGAGACCCTATTTACTCACATCAATCCATTTTGGATGTCTTAAGTGGCGCCGTTAAGCTGCCGGGTATTCGTAAGGGATTTTTCATCTCACTTTTATTCCCATGAGATTTATGATACATTTGCCACAATTTCCGTTGAGTGGTGTATGTACTACCCATTATTTTACTCATTGTGTAATATACTTTCATTTATAAGTATTTACATCAATGTTGTATTGTCTTTCTTTCAGAGGATGCATGTCTAGAAAGATACCCATGTCGGTGAGGGAACCTTTCACCCTCCTCTTTTTAAAAGACTTATTTTGTTATGACTTTTAATTCACATACTATTATGTTGGGATATGTTCTTCTATATCCTTATTGATTTAAATTTTATGTCCATGTGATGAGATCCACTTTTTATCTCTCATCAACTCATTCTCTGAATTTTGTAGTGACGCAGTTAGACTGTCAATATTTTGGAAGGGAACCTCTTAACCCAAATTTGATTCTTTTGGATAAACTTGTACTCCTTGAATATGTCGTTCTATGAATATGTTTGAATACCCTCTGATTTATTTACACATAATATCCACTTATATTTGGTGTATTTGTTTTTCACACATAATTATGTAATTGATTTATCCTTAAACCAAGAATACCGTCTTTGTAAGGGACTTCGTCTCAATCTCCATTCATTGAGGCATATTTTGTTTTATACACAACATTCTTTTATACGTTGTATAAAACCCTTGGACTTTTATGTTTATCCAAAAGGAATCTTTTTTATACGAAGCGTTTTACTAAAAGAAAAAAAAGGGAATGTTTTTGTCGTACGTATGCGGCGACAACAACTTCTCCGCCGTCGTGACCATTATTTGAGTTTCGGCTTCTTCTACAAGCCATACATTTTTTTTAAAGAAATATAAATAACATGTTTTACATTTCTTTTATTTTTGTATTGAAAATGGGTTTCATAATGTTTTTTTATATCAATGTGTTTTATTGAAATCTTTTGATTGAAATGTGGAAATGTTATGTTTCGTTTATCCATATATTATGTGGTATGATTATGTTATAGTTCTTGTGGATTGTTATGAAGACGGATGGTTCTGTGATAAACTAAGTGCGGGTGAGCCAGATGTAGCTCTCCAATGCATTGGGTCACACGAAGGAGTGAAACGTTAAGGTTTCTCCGATGAGATTTAGGGAATATACTATAGTGGGTATTCCAAACGTAACCAAGAGGGTTACTACCTACGTTAGAATGTTATGAATGCCACAATTTACTTTTATGTCTTATGATTTCTATGATTTATTCATTATTTGATGAGGTATGTTAAAGTGCCTATGTTTTATTGGTAATGTATGATTTCATTCTTATGTATATATGAACTCACGTTTCCTTTCCATATTTTTATAACCCTTACCGATCTTTTTATGCTCATCCCATGTTTTTTTGAAATGTTTTTCATAGGTCCAGGGAAAGGTACATGTTATGATGATAGTGTCAAGAAACTGCCATGAAGGAATCCATGCTTTATTTTTAAATATTTTTCCATTGATGGGAAACATGAATACTATCTTTATGTAACCACTTTGTTTAAATGTGGAATATAATGCAAGTTTTATGATCTAATTCTCTAAAACTATAAACCTGAAAATATCCTCAATGTGTAATCTTGTATTAACTCAAGATTAAGTATTTTTTAAGGCTGAGGCCTTATATTTGGTATCATAGGTCAGTTTAGAAAACATTAGGGATTATGAGTTTTTGTTAGACACATGATTAGTACCTATATCTATTATTTCATTTAAATCCTTGTTTTATAACTTTTTTCAGGTCAAGTAAAGATGGATATGAATGGAAGGAGAAGGATCTCAAACGACATTCCTATCTCTTCTGAATGACATGCTTGCAATAATTATTAAAAAGTCATGTTCGGATGATTGTGAAAATTTTCCTAGCATACAACTCACTTGCATGCAGTTGTTTTAGATATCAAACACCTCCACTATACCTCGTTATCATCGTGGATCATGGGTTGTTTTTAGACAAATACTATTTTCACAATATTCTCATATTTTAATGAATGGTAAATATTATCAAGGTATTTTCAAATATTTTACCTTATCATAAGAATTTGAAGCATATTATGATATTAAAAATGGTGCTCAGGAAGGAGACCCTTGCGCAACCTATTTATATTTGGTTTTAAAATATAGTCTCTCAGCACATACTTATGGTATTTTAAAAGGACCAACAATAGAATGTTTTAACTCAAATTCTGTCAGACTATTTTATAGAAATCATGTTTTATCAGATGATTTGGAATTATATGTCATACATGATTATTTTCCAAAACTATTTTTCTGTGAATACCCATATGACCTATATTGTACAAGGTGTATTTGGATGGAAGAAGCTAATGATTTTGAAAGATATCTAAATCATTGTTGTAATGCATGGGACTTCTACCTACGTATGAAAGATGATGATGAAACCGAGTGGACGCCATGATCAAGGTATGATGTTATTCATTTTGGGAATCGTTTTATTTTATCTTATGGTGGTGAAATAAGAGTTCAAGAAATAAGATGTTGATATCATAACGAATTTGGGAGAAAATGAGAGGTATAAGGAAACTATTGATGTTAAAACATGTTAGGGTTATTTTTGGAGTTTTATAAAAAAGGACAACACGTAGACCGTGTGACAACCCGCCGCGTCTAACAAAGCTGCGGGAATCGAACCCACAACCAAAGTGCAACTGGTATTTATCGCCTACCACTGGACTACGTGAAGTCCCTAGTTAGTTTGATTGATTCTTTTTAGTTAGATGATTTTATGAATTAAGAGTAAGTTGATTTTGGGTTATCTATGTAAATTTATTAACCTATCATGGAGGATATGTGATTAGGTTAATTACTTTTCAATACGAGACATTAAGAGAAACTGATGTTGTTTGGAGATAAATGTTACAATTTAACTTGAAAGACTATGTGACAAAATCCTTCAAATATTTGGGTTTCAATCATAGATTGGATTACCTTGAAGAATTTTATAGAAAAATTGTTTATCGAATGGTCCTCGTTGAACTTTGGGTTTTTTTGGATAAATTTTGGAGATTATGAATAGATTTTCTTCTTATAAAGGGTTATCCTTTTCTGGATTATCTGATCTTGTACTAACCTTTTTGGTTTTGGTTTTGGTTAAAGTCTAAAGACATGGGAAGTATATAGTTCTCTTTTGTGGATTAGGTGATTCTCTAGAAGTTTATTATAGTACTCTTAATGTGAACAAGTCTTCATAAATACTCGTCTTTTGGAGAAAATATGAGTTTGTGTAAGAAATATAATAAAAGTTGAAAGTCAACATTATAAGTGATTATTTTTCCTTATGAATAAATTCCTCAATAAAAATTAACTTAAAACAAAAATGTTGTCTATTTAATTTTCCTACTCAGGAATCGAATACCATTTAACCAATCACAAGTTTGTGATTTTCTTATGGTTAACTTTCTCCTAAACATGTTTTCTATCACTCTCCATCAGAACATGACCCTATGTCTTCTCTTCCATTTCCATGTTTTCCTACATGGAATCCTATTATGGGTTAACTTGGGTGACCTCTGTACTTATCTTTCTTTATTTTAAAGTGATTGTTTTACCGACTCTTGTTCTGATGTGGGACTTTCAAAGATGTTTCTAAGCCCAATTTTAAAATTGTGAGGACGCAATTCCCAAAAGGGGGGAAGGATGTAACACCCCAGGTAAATAAAGAATATGACATTTTTATATTTATATGTATTTGTTAATAAATTATTAATATAACTTTAATGGGGATGCTATGCTCAATGGCGTACCAAACACGCAAAAACAAGTTTCATGGGAATTTTATGTTGCACTCTAATAATAAAATAATATTATTTTAAATGTTTTTTAACGCCTTGTTATTGTGATGGCGGGAATGAATATAAATAATTACAAAATGATTATATATTTTTTTCAAATATTTTTAATTTTATCCAATAAATTTTAGAGGCTTAAAATACAAATGAATCCAATCTTAAGCATTGAATACACTAGTATTTTTAAAAGAGTGTTTTACTACCTTTTGATGGAAAACCATTTATTAAATCAAACTTTTGACAATTTTATAAACTCTATTTATCAAAATATACATATTATTTATGATTGGGACATTGATATTTACCTTGTGTTAATTTGTGGTATTTTTCTGACAATGTTCATTTTTCAATGAATAGTGAAAAATACTGCATTTTACATCAAAACTGCTTTTTCATATAATTTAATTATATGGTTATATTATATTTTTAATTTGTTTTGAAGTTTAATTAGAATATATTTTTACCATGTAATCCAATTATGGTAATTTAGATTAATTTAACTTTTGAATTGGGCATAAACAAGTGCCAAACTTTTCATAAATATTGTTTCTAAAAAACCCGCTATTTGTTTTAACAACGAGAATTATTTTTAAATTAATTATTTCCATTTATATGTTTGGAATTTGGTTAAATGGATTACATATTTGGAATCAGAAGGTCCAAAATATTTAATTAATACTCTTTTATTATTGGACATTATGAATAGTAACGACGGTTATTATCTTTAATTATCTTGATTATTGAGTAATTATGTAGTTAAAGATAATAAAATAATATCATAATAATAAAAAATGACCACAACATGTGTCATAAGGAAACCTTTTGTCTCATATCCGACCATGGGATTCCTTGTGCCAAACATGGGGGCCCCATGGAATCACTTTTGAGAGAAAGTGACTTTTTATCTTTTTATTTTTAAAAAATGTTAAATGTAACAAAGAATGTATCTCCTAAGTAAAATATTTTTAATTTTGTCTAAATAAATGATATTTTGCACTATAAATTTTTATTGGACATATAATAAATATTTCCTACATCATAGTATTTTTTTATTATTTTTAGACATTAAATAAATTAAATTATTTATGACATCATGAGGATGCAGCGATGACCTCATTATTTAACGATTTAAATAAAATGGAAAGATAATGTAAAATCTAAGACTTACACATTTCCAAAACCTGTTGGATGGGTGTATTTAGATCCCTTATCACCTTATCCTCAAAACACATCAACGTGGGACCATTAAAATCCGAAACTCATTCTAAAATAAAGTAACATTTCTTTACTTTCCAAGAGTGCCCCTCCTCTCCTATTATAAAAGGCCCCCACATCTACCTCCTTACCCACACTTCCAAAGCCTTTGGATCGGCCATTCCCTGACCATTATGTCTCTCCACATCCCTCTATAACTACTTGAAGCCTCACTTTGGTCAAAAGTCTTCCCATGGAAGCCTTTGAGCTCAAACCAAAGGGAGTTACCTAATTTTAAGGTAGTGTCTTCACTTGAGTCCTTTTGTTTTATGTTGCTTCTCAAACCCCCTAACCTCTTTTTATTCATTTCTTTTGTAACAACTCCAGTATATTTAATATAATAGTATGTTGTTATAATAATTATTTGAGCTACACTTACACACACCTTCGTCTAATTGTTAATGAACATACAGTTTTTGTGGTTGTCCATTTTCTGCCGCACGAAATGATGATTGTTCAATATTCATTTAACACCTTTAAAGGTGGCCAATATGATGTCACTATATTTTATATATTATATATATGGTATTTATTTTTACTATATGCTTCTTTATTTTATACCTTTATTCTTTTCATGTTGTGTAAAAGCGATAATTTCATATGAGGAAGTGTGGACTACCGCTCCCTCAAGTGATTTGACTCGTACATGCAATACATGGAATGTATAAAGAATGAAATTAATGAACATATGTGACCTATATAACATATATATTATATGGGAATTTATATATATATATATATATATCATTTATTTTTAATTCCATTAATATGACAAAGAAAAAATGAAAGTAGTGTTCATGCGTACGTACGGCCTACCGTCTCCATGAACGGTGCTTTTCGTTTTTTATCTCCAAATGACATGGAATAGTATAAAATGACTATTTAATGGATATATATGATATTTTAATCATTAATAATATTCTGAAAAATATTTTCTTATAACTAAAAGGACAATAATTTATCAAACAAGTTCACTTTTGACTCATGCACCAAACATCGGCAAAAACGTCTGATATGAACTAACATTATTAAACAATTATTATAAAATTATAATATGTGATATAAACTGAAGAATAATATCTAAAGGAGGTCCTTAATCAATTATAAATAGAAAAATTTTTATTATTCAGGATATTAAAGAACGATCGAGTCAAGTCGGACCCGAGGTATAGGATCCTACACCCGTCTTTCTTTTAAGTACACACTTTTATGTCATTCCTTTTAAAGCTCAAATTTCTTGTTATTGGGATATTATTTTATATTAATCTTACTGTAATTTTTATGTTCATATAATGAGAGACCCTATTCTCTCTCATCAATTTATTTTGGAAGTTTTGAGTGGCGCCGTTAGGCTGCCGACTTTTTCGTAAGAGATCCAACCTCTCTCTTTCTTTTTAAGTACTATCCTTTATGTCACTTCTTTTAAGATCCTCTTTGTTATGTTGGGGGATTTTCTTTTATATTACTCTTTATATAAACATTATCTTAATATGATGAGAGACCCTATATCCACTCATCAATCCATTTTGGAAGTCTTAAGTGGCGTCGTTAGGCTGCCGAGTTTTCATAAGAGATTTTTCATCTCACTTTTATTCTCGTGAGATTTATGCTACATTTGCCACAATTTCTTTTGAGTGGTGTATTCATTGGAAATTATTTTTCTCATTGTGTAATATACATTCATTTATGAGTATTTTCATCAATGTTGTATTGTCCTTCTTTCACGGGGTGCATGTCTCTAATGATACCCATGTCGGTGAGGGAACCTTTCACCCCCCTCTTTTTAAAAGACTTATTTTGTTATGTCTTTTAATTAACATACTATTATGTTGGGATATGTTCTTCTATATCCTTATTGATTTAAATTTTATGTCCATGTGATTAGATCCCCTTTTTATCTCTCATTAACTCATTCTCTGAATTTTGTAGTGACGCTGTCAGGCTGTCAAATTTTTGCAAGGGAACTTCTTAACCCAAATTTGATTCTTTGGATTAAACTTGTACTCCTTGAACATGACGTTATATGAATATTTTTGAATAACCTCTGATTGTTTTACCCTTAATATCCACTTATATTTGGTGTATTTTTTTCACACATAATTATGTAATTTATTTATCCTTAAACCAAGGATACCATCTTTGTAAGGGACTTCGTCTCAATCTCCATTCATTGAGGCATATTTTGTTTTATACAAAACCATCTTTTATACGGTGTATAAACCCCTTTGAATTTTATGTTTATCCAAAAAGGAATATTTTTTATACGAAGCGTTTTACTAAACGACAAAAATTAATATTTTTGTCGTACGTATGAGACGACAATGACTTCTTCACCGTCGTGACCATTATTTGAGTTTCGGCTTCCTCTACAAGCCATACCATCTTTTTAGAAGAAAAATAAATACATTGTTTTACATTTATTTTATTTTGGTATTGAAAATATGTTTAATAATGTTTTTTATATCAATTTTTTTTGTTGATATCTTGTGATTGAAATGTGGAAATGTTATGTTTCCTTTATTCATGTATTATGTGGTATGGTTTTGTTATGGTTCTTGGGCATTGTTATGAAGACAGGTGGTTCCGTGATAAACTATGGGCGGGTGAGCCTAATATAGCTCCCCAATGCGTTGGATAACGCAAAGGAGTGAAACTTTAAGGTTTCTCTGAAGAGATTTAGGGAATATACTGTGGTGGGTATTCCAAACGTAACCAAGAGGGTTACCCCCTACGTAAGAATGTTATGAATGCCACAAGTTACCTTTTATGTCTTAATATTTCTATGATTTATTAATTATTTGATGAGGTATGTTAAAGTGCCTATATATTATGGGTAAATTATTATTTCATTCTTCTGTGTATATGAACTCATGTTTCCTTTACATATTTTTATAACCCATTCTGAGCTTTTTATGCTCATCCCAAGTTTTTTTGAAATGTTTTTCACAGGTCAAGGGAAAGGTACATGTTATGATGATAGTGTCAAGGAAGTGTCAAGAAGGAATCCATGATTTATTTTTAAATATGTTTCCGTTTGTTGGAATAAATGAATACTATCTTTATGTAAACACTTTGTTTAAATGTGGAATATAATGCAAGTTTTATGATCTAATTCTCTAAAACTCTAAACCTGAAAAGATCCTCAATGTGTAATCTTGTATTAACTCAAGTTTAATTAAGGTTTAAGGCTGGGGCCTTATAGTCGTCGTCCATATGAAACAGAAAATGATAATGTTGTTATCAAATAATTGATAATTACTATTATATATACATATATATTAGTTATGATTGTATATAACTACCAAGTAATTCTATCAGTGTTCATCTTCATCATCATCTTCATATATGTTAATGTCATCTTCATATTCCTCCTCAAAATCATCGATATCCATTCGAGTTCCAGTTGCTTCATCTCTTACCATTTCAAATTCATATGTGACATAATTAACATCATCGTCATCACCAACTCTTAAATGTGGGGTGTCATCATTGATACTCATGTCTCTTTGTAAAAAAGATTGATTTTGAGTACTCTATTGAAAAACTTCAATTCTTTGCACATAAGTGAAAGCATATTCACTTTGACTAAACAGATTGTCTCGAATTTTGATTTTTATTATACTCCACCAATCTGTCAAGTCTCTTCATGTAGCACAGTAATTTGCGTAATAAACATGATATGCCTGTTGAGCCAATAAGAATATTTCATTTACTTCGAGGACACTTTTATATTTAATATCAATGATTCCTTGAATTGGATGAATAGGCACGCCTCTCTCTGTATCCAACCACCGACATTTGAACATGGTTATGTAATATTGTCCAAGATAAAAGATTTCAATTATTTCATCAAGTATTCCATAAAAGTCAACTTCATTTTCTCGATGATGAGATCCTCTCAAGCTAACTCCACTGTTCATTGTTTTTTTGATTCACCATATGCATGTGTGTGAAATCTAATTCCATTCACCACATATGCATTATAATTTTTAACAAGTTTTAAAGGTGGGTTACTCAATATACACAGCCATTTGTCAATTTTATCAGCATGTCGAGACACCTGAAAATTGTTGAAATAATTATCAATATAGTAAACCATAAATTGAATGAGTTGCTAAAATATAAAAAATTTATGTTACCAGTTTTTGAATCCACTGAGAGAAATTTTTCTGTCGGCGTTCTTCGAGAGCAGCTGTTGTAATTTTTGGAATTTGTTTCTTGATATAATTAACATACAACCTATAAAAAACAAAGTTATTTACTGTAACATAAATGATAGAATAAGTAATATAAACACATACAGTACAACTGATGTCTTCTCTTCACCGTTGAGCAGAACATACGTATGAGCTATGTGATGTTAATCATCAGAAATCTAGTGTTCATAAACTCCACCAAAACCAAGCTTTGGCTGGTTGAAAACAAATAATTGATTGTCGATTTCATCAATATTTATATCATTCCATCCCATTCGGTTGTTTTTTGAAGGATACTCAGATTCAAAATAATGGGAGCAAAAAAAAGATATTTTCTTTTGCAAATAATCTTCTACAATATATCCTTCAACAGATGCTTTGTTATGTACTTTTCTTTTCAATTTTTTCATGCATCTTTCAAGTGGGTACATCCATTGAAACTGTACTAGGCCCCCACATTTTTCTTTATATGGAAAATGTAAAATCAAATGTTCCATTGAGTCGAAGAAAGAAGGCGGAAATATGTTTTCCAGTTTACATATAATTACAACAACATCTTCATCAAGTTTTCATAGTGCATCATAATCTATTGTAGCCGCACAAATTTCCCGAAAAAAATGAGAAATGTCTATTATAGAATCCCAAATCACAAAATTCAATAGACCTCTTAATCCAATGGGTAGAATTATTTCCATTATAACATGAAAATCATGACTTTTTAATCCAGTAATTTGACCATTCTTTACATATCTACCCAAATTGGAAGCACAGCCATCTGGAAGTCTCAAATATGCATTCCACTGAAAAAATAATAAACGGTTTTCTTTTGACAGTGTATAAGCTGCTTTTGGTTTCAGTAACCTTTCTGTTCTGACATTCTCAAACAGTTCCAGTTCTGGACGCCTACAAATTTGGGAAATATCTAAACGTGCATTTACATTGTCTTTGCTCTTTCTTGGCGTATCCAAAACTGTATGAAACAAATTATCAAAATAGTTCTTCTCAATATGCATGACATCCAACACGTGGAAGACCAAAAAATCAGACCAATATATAATATCCCAAAATATGCTACGTTTAATCCAATTGTGTTGTTTCCTAAAACCATAAATTTTCTGTTGGTTTATTGTGGGACCAAAAGTGATGGGAGGTAATGAAAATATAATTGATTTTAACTTCGAAACTGATAGTATTTTTATAGGTCCATCCCTTTCAACTGTTCCTTTTCTGAAATGAGATCTGTTTCTATGAAAAGGACGATCAGCTGGAAGAAATCTACGATGACAGTAAAATTGACAAGTTTTCTTTTCATGAATGAGCATAAATGCTTTGTTCTCTCCAATACAATAAGGTCATGATTTCTGACCATTTGTTCTCCAGTTAGATAACATCCCATAAGCCAGGAAGTCACTAATTGTCCACATCAATGCTGCTCTTAGTATGAAATTCTGTTTCTTAGCAACATCATATGAACTGACACTAGTACTCCACAATAAACTTAATTCATCAATCAATGGTTTCAAATAAACATCAATATTCTTCTTAGGATGTCCTGGATTGAGTAAAGTAAAAAAGATATATGACTCCTTCATCAACATCAATGGAGGAAAATTGTATGGAGTTAAAAAAACAGGCCAACAAGAATATTGACTACCATAAGATCTGAACGGACAGAAACCATCAGTGGAAAGGTCCAGTCGAACATTTCTAGCTTCTAAAGAAAAGGATGGATGCACTCTATCAAAATGTATCCATAAATCACCATCGGCAGGATGTTTCAAGCTTTTATCAGTTGAAATATTCGCTTTAGGCCATGACATCATTATCGTTGTATTCATAGACATGAATAAATGCTGAAGTCTGGATGTAAGTGGAAAATATCTCAACTATTTTACAAGAATCAAACTAGACTTCCCATGTTTCCCTTCTTTATATCTCAATTGCCCACATGTGGGAAAATTATCCAACGACTAATTTTCCCCAGAATATAAAATGCAGTCATTTTAACAAGCATGAATCTTATGACAAGTAAGTCCCAAATATCAATCCAGCTTCTTACTCTCATAGTAATTTGCAGGCAAAACATTTCCTTCAGGTAACAATGTTTTAAGCAAAGAAAATATCTTGTCAAAACTGGTGTTTGACATTCTGTTATCTGATTTGATAGCCATAAATTTTGAAACTGCTTCTAAATTTCTCATCTTGTAGCCAAGATATAATGCATCCTCAACAGACCCCATCAACTCATAAAATTCAGACGGTGCCAACTCAGGATTTGAAACTATATCAGCCGGAGTTTCTGTATGTTGGACAGATGAACCTGTAACACTGTATACTAAATCTTGAAACTAGGATAGATCCATAATCAAGTTGGTATCACCTACTCCGGAACTGCGTTCACTGTGTGGATACCAAAAAACATAATATGGTTGAAAACCAAAATTCAAGAGATGTCTCCCCATATTGTCAAACATGTCAAACATTCTCAATGCCAATTTTCTACAAGGGAATTTTATTTTTCCTTCTCAAACAAATTTTGTATTTGATGCCGCAAATTATAAAAAAGTATCCACACCCTCTATATATATTGGATTTAAACCAGAACCATATGGATTTCTACGTTTATTTATCCATATGCGGTCATCTAATAATGAATGTTGATGACCTTGTTGTTCCATATTTTTTTATAAAATATAAGAACATTACATGTGTTGAATAATTTGTTAGAAAAAACACTCAAGAAAGGATTATTATAGAGTTTACATCAGACACAACTGACTCTAAATTTTTATTGAGATAGACCAAAAACCTGACCCTTTAAGAATTGAATATGTTGAGACAAAAGCAAAACCTGTTACAAATATTGATAATCTTAATATTATATAAAAATTTTATTACTTTAATAATAATGATATTATTTTTTCATAATTATTAATTATGTAATAATTACATTATTACATTATTAGTATATTTTATTATTAATATTAAAATAATATAATTTTTTAAATTATATACAATTCTCCTTTCATTTGTGTGTTTAACATTCTGTCTCCATATGTAATATTTCTATTCACTTTCACCTCTCCATTGGTGAGTACGTTGATAATTTCGAAAAAGAATTAAAATATTACACGTAGAGACAGAAAACACACAGATGAAAGGAGAATTGTATATAATATAGAAAATTATATTAATTTAATATTAATAATAAAATATAAAAATAATGTAATGATGTTATTATTCCTAATTATTGGTAGTTATTCCTAATTATTTGTAATTATTGGTAAATATTGGTAAATATTGGTAAATATTTGAGTATATTTGTATATATTGGTAAATAATGATAATTATTGGTAAATATTACTAATTGTTGTTAATTATTTCTAATTATTGCTAATTATTCCTAATTATTGGTAATTATTCCTAATTATTGGTAATTATTCATAATTATTGGTAATTATTCATAATTATTGGTAATTATTCCTAATTATTGGTAATTGTTGCTAATTACTGATAATTATTGTTAATTATTGGTAATTATTGGTAATTATTCCTAATTATTGGTAATTATTCCTAATTCTTGGTGATTATTCCTCATTATTGGTAATTATTCCTAATTATTGGTAATTATTGGTAAATATTCCTAATTATTTCTAAATTTTCCTAATTATTGGTAAATGATGACAAGTTTTGGGAATTATTGGTAAATATTGACACTATTGGCAATTATTGGTAATTATTACTAATTATTCCTAATTAATGGTAATTATTCCTAATTATTATGAATTATTAATAATTATCGGTAATTATTACAAATTATTGGTAATTATTACGAATTATTACTAATTATTGGTAATTATTGGTAATTATTGGTAATTATTGGTAATTATTGGTAATTATTACTAATTATTACTAATTATTACTAATTATTACTAATTATTCGTAATTACTGGTAATTATTGGTAATTTTTTGTAATTGTTACTAATTATTGGTAATTATTACTAATTATTACTAATTATTACTAATTATTGGTAATTACTTGTAATTAGAAGTAATTATTAGTAATTATTGTTAATTATTACTAATTATTGGTAATTATTACTAATTACTGGTAATTATTGGTAATTATTGGTAATTATTACCAATTATTACTAATTATTGGTAATTATTTGTAATTATTACTAATTAATGGCAATTATTGGTAATTATTTCTAATTAATGGTAATTATTGGTAATTATTTCTAATTATTACTAATTATTGGTAATTATTACCAATTATTTTTCATTATTACTAATTATTGGTAATTATTTCTAATTATTAGTAATTATTGATAATTATTGTCAATTATTACTAATTATTACTAATTAATGGTAATTAATACTAATTATTGGTAATTATTACTATTTATTGATAATTATTACTTATTATTAATAATTATTGGAAATTATTGGTAATTATTTGTAATTATTGGTAATTATTGGTAATTATTGGTAATTATTGGTAATTATTATCAATTATTACTAATTATTACTAATTATTACTAATTATTACTAATTATTTGTAATTTTTGGTAATTTGTGGTAATTTGTGGTAATTATTACTAATTATTGGTAATTATTACTAATTATTACTAATTATTACTAATTATTACTAATTATTACTAATTATTACTAATTATTACTAATTATTACCAATTATTAATAATTATTGGTAATTACTAGTAATTATTAGTAATTATGAGTAATTATTGGTAATTATTACTAATTACTGGTAATTATTACTAATTACTGGTAATTATTGGTAATTATTCATAATTATTACCAATTAGTAGTAATTATTGGTAATTATTAGTAATTATTACTAATTAATGGTAATTATTGGTAATTATATCTAATTAATGGTAATTAATGGTAACTATTTCTAATTATTGCTAATTATTGAGAATTATTACTAATTATTGGTAATTATTTCTAATTATTGGCAATTATTACTAATTATTAGTAATTATTAGTAATTATTGATAATTATTACTAATTATTACAAATTATTGGTAATTATTCCTAATTATTGGTAATTATTACTAATTATTGATAATTACTACTAATTATTACTACTTATTGGTAATTATTTGTAATTATTGATAATTATTATTAAATATTAGTAATTATTACTAATTATTACTAATTATTGGTAATTATTATTAATTATTACTAATTATTAGTAATTATTACGAATTATTGGTAATTATTATAAATTATTAGTAATTAATGTTAATTATTTCTAATTATTATTAATTAATTCAAATTAATTTTAATTTGTCATAATTACTACTAAGTAATTGTAATTACAGCTAACTATTTTAAATTAATTAGTGTTTAATTGTCTCTAATTACTAATACTTATTCATAATTTTTTCTAATTAGAAATCATAAAAAAATTCTAAAAATTTAAACTAAATAAATATAGTAAATAAAATAAATATTAAATTAAAATTCAGATAAAAACCTTAAACTTGATGTCAATGTCGAGCCGCTGTAATTGTAGAACACCACCAACTGAATCCTCGAAGTCGGAAAAAAATTTCTACAACTGAATGTCGTAAAAGATTCAGAGTGAAAAAATTGAAACGGTTGAGAGTTGAGTTTGGGGAAATTGAAATGGTTGGCAGTATTTATAGGTTGGATTTATCATGACGGGCTTTTTTGCGACGGAAAACCCGTCGCAAATAAAGATATTTGCGACGGTACCCATCACAAACAACCCTAGCCGCATTTAATTATGGGCGGCATTAAAATGGTTATTTGCGACGGGCCCCGTCGCAAATAACCCCTGCCACCGGGGTATTTACGACGGGACTACGAGACCGTCGCAAATAATCTTTAACCGCTGCCGGTTATTTGGGATGGGGATAGAACCCCGTCCCAAATAACCTTGACGGAATTTAATTATCGGCGGCATTAAAACGGTTATTGGCGACGGGTCCCGTCGCAAGTAATTCCCTCCGCCTGGGTATTTGCGATGGTTTGCAGTCATGTCGCAATTAGTCTTTAACTGCCGCCGGTTATTTGCGACGGGGTTCTATCCCCGTCGCAAATAAACCTCGCTCAGTTTGGCGCACACTTCACACCAAACTATTTGCGACGGGTAAAAAAATCCGTCGTAAATAACATATTATTTGGGACATGAATAGTTGCCCGCCGCAAAAACTCCTTGGCGAAATGTATTTGCGATGGGAATTATTCCCGTCGCAAATACCCCGTTTCTATAAACCATTTTTCCCGTAGTGAATGTAGTGTTATAAAAATATTAAACCAGTCATGGTAATTCCATGCCACTATATTGTTAATGGATCATGTTAAGATTCATCTTCAATCACATACACATGGTCCAGAAGTTACAGAAATAAAAAATAAGTCATGAAACCCAGACCATAATATCACCAGCTCATCTCTAGGATGCTAGTCAAACTGGTACCAACCACACATCTTGTTGTAAAACATTTCATCAAGAATAATGACAATGTAACCTCTTAAGATAATGTTATTAAATCAAGAATTCCACGATGATCCACTTTTCATTCTCATGTATCCCATTAGTGAATCCCTTAGGAGAATTCAGAATCATCACAGTATTTATATATTGGTACCAATCTAATTCAGACATCCCATAGTTTCCTCTCTTTTCAAAAGGGTCCATTAGACTTTGAAACTAGGAGGCACCATCATGTTCACATCTAATTCCAAAATCAGTTACCTTACCAAAGTACCTTCTCACATTTCTCTCAAAAGCGTTCCCAATTCCATTAGATAGAATATACCCTCACACCACCTATAATTTTTTTTCAATGGACATCCTCTAAAATCTGAATGGTGTTCTCAAACATATGTGATATGTTATATAATCATGCCCCCAAAAATATTACTGAGAATCACCTAAATTACTTAGTACCAATAGAGTAATCATACTAGGCTACACATCTAACATTACACATTTAGATATTAACCCAATGTAAATCTTTGACTCAATTGGTACATTGATAGTTTTGTGAATAGGTTTTTGGGTGATCCCAAATTCCATAATTCTTAGGAGTTCATAACTACCATCTTGATAAGGCTCATAAAATAAAACCTTTTTATAGAGGATTTTTTTTTGAAATCCATTTACTTATTTCCATACGAAAATGACATATTACCATTTCTTATATAAAAAAATTATTTTTTTCATTAAATGAACAACAATCGTCACAGTATATGTAAAAATAATTTTAATGATTTCTAGCCCCTTAGTTATGCTCATTGGTGGATACATTAATATTATACAATTATTTTTACCATACATCACCCAAAAACAGAAATAATTGTTTTATCAAAAATCACTTGTTTATAATTTTAAATTAATGCCTGATATTTAAATAAAAACTAACATGACTTCACTAAATGACCATATTAACATAACACCCTATTAATTACTCAGTTGGGGTGAATTATATATAGGTCATGGCATGAAAAATTAATGTTGAGTAATGAACCCTAGTGAAAGTTCTTCAAGAATTCACCCCAGAAGGTCATGTATTGATATATATTCTCATTGAATCCCATGACATATAGGGCCATAATTTCTGACTCAATACATGTTATCCTCACACCCCCAACATGACCCCCTTAATCATTGGCCACACCAATGTGTTTGGTATTTCCTCCATGAGAAATAAAGGCAGAACCTTAAGGGTTTATTATTAGGAAGATAACCACACCACCTGTCAACGATGAAAATCTGTTATCCATTTCATGATCATCCCCTACTCAACATTCTTCACTGTCTCACCATCACCTATAATAATGGTACATTCATATTTAATTCATAATTATCTAAGGGGGTCATTATTGACTAAACCAAACAATGTACCTTGCATCTACAATATCTATTGGACCATCATGCACATACAAAAATATCTCCAAGAGACTTTCTAACCCTTGATATAAACCTATGAATCATAACTCTCCCAGTGTCTTCTTAATAGAACAAAATGATCAAATTCCCTTTGAAAATGACTTATAAATAATATTTCCATACCATTACTATATAATTCCATATAAAATTATATAATAAATTTCATGGATTGGTTTTATAATAGTTATTTAAATTTTCAAATAATACAACATTATATCATTTATACAATAGGTATGTCCACCTTAGCTTTCATTAATATTCGATGAATATTACACAATAATTGAAATGAAAATTATACACTAAATGTATATGTATTAATATAATGTGATTAAAAATTTATGTACTTTAAAATTTTCACTCTATAGAAATAGATTATTTGATGGGGGTTTATTTAACCAATTGAGATATAAATACATATAAGATCCATGAAATCATGGTTGATATGTTTCTGTTATCAAAAAGAATAATTCATTTCATTATGTTTCTATTAGTTCATATATTTAAATTAAAAAAACCTAACTATAATAATAGTGGGTTTAGGATAATGCCTCTATATTATATTATCTAAAAGAATAGAATTATTGGTTAATGTATTTATCATATTTCATGTGGAAGATTCCCAAGTAAAGAATATGTATTCTACATTTACCCTTTTGTCACTATAATTATACTCTTGTTTATAATTATTCGGTATCATTATTTGTTTTATGTATCACCTTATTTCTAAAAAAAGTTATCCTAATGTATATCTTTCTCAGGAAAAATTAATTTTAATTAGTTTCATGAATAACCATTTGTATTTATAATGAAATGGAATAACCAATACCCATTAACTAATACACTAATCAAGAACTTATAAAACATATAATTCTCATTCATAATACTTAATTCAGTTGATGAAATCCTCATAAAAACTATCTAGACAAAAAAAATATATATAATACATTAAAAATCACTATAATTTAAAAATAATCAAATTAAAAAAAATTATGGTCATTAGGTATAAAAAAAATTACTTACTATTGTTTCATGAAATATTCATGGAACTTTTATCATTTTAAACCTATTTAAAATTTCTTTAAAATTTTAATAATAATAATGAAAATATTTTCAATAAGAGACGCATTTTAAACTATTTTTTCTCAAAAAACACAATTTTAAATATTGAATGGCCAAGAATGATCAACACAACATTTTTAGGAAAATAAAACATAAAAAAATTAATATAATGATTTAGATATAGAGACAATTTTATAACATGAAACCATATAAAATACCCCAACATATAATCCATTTCTTTTTCTCGTGAAATCATGGAATATTAACATGGAATGTGGAAATAAATCGCCAAAATAAAAAATATACTGAAAAATAAATGGTATTCTAAAGGGATTTTCCACATGAATTAAATATATAATTAACATAATATTCCTCCTCAAAATGAAACTATTTTGAAATAAATTAGGTTAATAATGATGAAAGTAATTATTGAACTAGAAAATATTGAAATAAAATTATCCAATCTCATATTTCATTCACATATTCATATAATCATCTCTTTCTCTTCATGGAGATAATAAAAAATTTGAAAAAATAAAATAGAACAAAATAAATATACATTATTAAACACAAAAAAATTGATAAGACATCAATGTAATAAAATATTAGATATATATAATTAATTTAAAAAATAATTTTCCATATACATAAATTAAATCATAATTTGATTTTATTTTCAGACAATTTCAATGTATTGTTTGATTTTTTAACTATAATAAAAATCTCAGAACCTATTCAAGAATTTATTTACATTCTAAAACAATTCCTCTTCATTATTTATTAATAGTTCACATGTAACATGTTTTCATATTGATTTCACGGGGAAATGAAAATAATTTCTTAGACATAGTTACTGAATAATAAATAAATTCTAAGTGAAACCAATTACACATTAGATATTAAAATTTATGCTCATTAATGGATCAATTTGAAACAATTTCAAGGAAATTTTTATTTTTAAGACAATAAACATAAATTTGAAAATATAAACAAACTCTTCCAAAACCTAAAAAATAGTGATTTTTCTTAATATAAATTATAAGGTTAGGTATGGAAATACTAATAATATTTTGAAATAATATTCAACTACCAAATATTATAATAATTCTTAGGTGAACGATCATGCTTTAAGAATCACTATGTTTTACACATTTTACTTGAAATCCATCTTATTTTCATTGCATTCATGGAAGATAATAACTTTGATTCATAATTATTTTAAATAATATAGAGAGAAATATGAATAACAACCTTTTCAATATGAAAAAATTATTCTTAAATTAGTGGTCTTATCATATATATTCAACCTTAAAATGAGCAGAATGCAATGACCCCATATACAATTCTAACATATATAGTTTTTCAAAATATACAATGAATTTGATCTTTTATAATATTTCAGATAACAAATAGGACTATATTTGTGTTTATATTTTCAATAAGATAACATTGATTAAGTACATTCCAATATATCAAATTATCATAAATATATAGAGAACAATAAAATAATTAATATACATAATTTTAAAAAATAAGCATTAACTTGAAATTTTTATTCACGATGGATTACTAATTATAATTGAATTTATTACATTGGATTAAATTATTTGATTAATTTTAATATAGGAAAAAAATCATAAAAATATAAATTTCAAAATTGATAAAAAAAATCTAAAGGCATATGTGATTATAATTTGATAAACCCCAATGTGATGGGATTTATTACAATCCTCATCTGTAATAGAGGATCTATTTAACACCTTCTAATAGTTGATGGGGATTACTGATTACATCCAACACATATTTTTTTAACCCATGTGATATTGAAAATTCATTGAATATTGAAATTCCGTTGATATATATTATTAAACAACATAACTTTAATTGGATATCAATTTGGGTAATGTGTAAGTAAAAAAATCCTAGGGTTGATCACAATCAAAATTAAATTCAACAATGGTTCCAAATAGTGTCTAAAATAGAATTCCAGTATATAGATAGTCATAAATTTTATCTTATTACATAAATTACTATTTTTAACATATTTCAAAGATACCATTGTAATCATATACAAATATAAAATATCTTGTATTTATCAAAATTAATATCCACTTTTTTATTTATTTTTGGCATTTAAATTCTCATAAACTAATGAAAAAATTAATATAGGGAGTTCATGATGGGAATCAATATATTTATTTTCAAATTTCTCTTTTCTCTCAATATTCCAATATTGAAAATATTTTTCATTAAAAATTTTAAATTGTAATGAAATATCAAGTAAATAAATAATTTATTCATAGTAAAATAAAAAAATATCTTCTTCTAAAAATAATATACTCTATGAAAACATTCCCTCTCTTATTAATAATAAAATAATAATTTAATTAATAATATTTTCAAGTTAAATATTAGGTATTCAACCTCTTGATGTGTCTCTTAAAAGAAAAACATATATGCTCTGTAGTTATTTCATAATGTAATAGGATTTAATTTTGTGTAGTTGAATCATTATTAAAATTAAAAAATCGTTATATATAAAATAGTTTAAAAAGTCAATTCATGTTACAATTAATATATAATTGATCCAAATAATATATAATAAATATTTTAATTTAGAGTGATCACTATTTGAACGTATCTTAATAAATATGTTGAAATTTTTATTTTTAATTTTAATTTTATATTTAATGAAATTTTCCTATTGAAAAGTTGAGAGTTTTATCTCATCCACTAATTATTCAACTAACAATAAAAATAAATATTAAAAAGCCCTTAGAATTTTAAACTCTTCAATTAGATGGACTATTTTTGTACTAAATTTCTTAATTAAAAGATAAGAAAGCCTTCTATCAATTGTGATCATTTTACCTAATCACTCATGCAACAAATATTAAAAAACACCAATTTTGCTTCTATGTTATCACATGAAGGAGTAATATAAATGAAAATTTAACCCAATATCATGATAGTATTTCATATTTAACAGATATTTTTTAATAATAATAAATTATTAATAAAATAAAATAATTATATATAAAATTATCCATATGGTTAAGTCAATGGTAAATGTTCTGATGAACATTTTATGATTAATTTTTTTCTGTTTTTATTAATATTAAAATGTCAAAATAGATAAACACTAGTGGAAGAAAACTGGACATAAATCAATGGAATGGAAATAAATGTAAACTGATGAAAAAAACAAACAAAGAATCCACCCACGCATATGTTGATTAACATTTATGTAAAATATCATAGATATGTTGAGGGATTACATGATGAAAATGTAGCATCAATATATATATAATGTGTTTCATGACTCAAATCCAACTAAAATATAAAAAAATATTTATATAAGGTTGTTTCACAATATATTAATGATTATCCCAATATTGAATGGATACTATAATATAAATCCAATAGAGAATTGATATATATCATGATGATGTTATCTTATCATGATCATATAAACACAACACATAATACAAAATATTCATCAATGGGAATACACTGTATATTTTTAAACATAATTAAGTATGGATAATATTAAAATATTTCAAGGAGATAATGTTTTTTCATACCAATACTTATAACAATAACTTCTATTTGAGTGTGAATAAAAATCAAACAATAATCATGATGTTCAAATCTATAGAAAATATGATCCATAATATAGTAGGAACTGTTTCTATTTTATCATTATATTTTCCTAGGATGATGGTAAAATTTAAGATAGAGAAACCACACAAATTATTATCATAAAATTATATACTAACAAAAAAAATATAGTATACAAAACCCAAAAATAGATCCATGAATCCAAATTTAATAATAAAAACAAGAGAATAGATAAATAAAAAACAAACCCAATGTAACTAAAATATAGAAATACATTAAAATTGTCACACATGTTTTTTAGTCATTTTATCTATTATATTTCTCTTAGCGTCAGGTGTTTTTTCATAAGTGCGGGTGAGTCCCGGTTTAAATTTTTTAATGTTAGGATGAGTTTAAGGTTTGGGATAGTGCGCAAACACTGTGCGTTTAAGATTCGCAACCCGCTTGGGTACGTGTAGACGTGCTGCCCGCTTGGGTACCGTACGATGCGCAGATACCGCACGATCAACCAGTTTTAACGTTATGTGTGTAGATATATGTATATGTATGTTTATATGTTTATATATTTTTATATGTGTATATATATGTGTGTATCTATGTTTGTATATTTTTCTGTTTTAACGTTGTGTGTATATATATTAACGTAGGTGTATATATGTTTATAGGTGTATATATACACACATATGTTTATAAATAATATGTTTAATGTTATAAGCTTATGTGTATACAAGTATATATATATGTTCAAATATGTTTAGATGTTTATATATATATAAATATATATGTATCTATGATTATATAAGTATGTCTATATATGTTTATATATATATATATTTATATATGTATATGTGTTTATAATTATTCTTATTATTATTATTATTATTATTATTTGAATTATTATTATTATTATTAATTTA
Source organism: Viscum album (assembly GCA_963277665.1). Classification (NCBI taxonomy): domain Eukaryota; kingdom Viridiplantae; phylum Streptophyta; class Magnoliopsida; order Santalales; family Viscaceae; genus Viscum; species Viscum album. Next base: position 1,427,284,090 of record OY728147.1, on the reverse strand, counting down.
TTTCATTCTTTATTATTATTATTATTTATTTATTTCTTTATTATTACTATTATTATTATTATAAAAAAATCAAACCCTAGAACCCCCCTTCCTTCCCATGCGGCGCACCAGCCCCCCCCCCCCCTTCCCCCCCCCGTTCGGCGCAGTAGCCCCCCCCCCCCCGTCGGCTTCCTCCCAGTGCCACGTCGGCCGTGCTCCGGCGCCTCTCACCACTCCCTGCTGGCGCCCCTCCGCTCACTGCCTCCCAGTCTCTTCGACCGTCGGTGCTTCTCCCACTCCCCGTCACATGTAGGTCGCGCGACCCCACCCCCCAGCCACCTCTTTCCACTCCGTCCAGCGGTGCCTCCGCCCTACATTGGCGACCCGAACTCCTGGCGTTCTCCCTTAGGTCAGCTTCGGCGCGACTCCCCCCCCGTTACCATCCTCCACTTGGGTTTTCAGATTTTTCAATTTTTCTCCTGCCAAACCCTAAAATTTTGGGTTAATTCGATTGTTGGTTTCTCTTGTGGTTTATGGTATGCGAATACCTCCTTCTGGTTTGTCCTCGCGTGTTCCAACATCTTCCGCCAAAGTCGAAGCGGATTGACTCCGGTTAGGTTCTCCACCGACATCCAAGATATATTTTTATGTGTTCTGTTTGTCTTCGCACTTATTTTGTGGTGTCTAATTGGTGTTTATTCAATATAGTGCATTATTTAATTAGTTTGAATTCTGCATAATTGTTCTTGATTGAGTTTTTGACTGCATTTAATTTGTTAGTAGTATTTTCAAGTGATTTTAGTGTATTTTATTGTGAAAACCCATTTCAAAATGTTTGTCAGTGTTTGACAATTGTGCAGTTAGTGTGTTATGAAGTGCAGATGGTGCAGTTTACATTTTCACGTGGTGTCAAAATGGGTTTTGTCTTGGAAGAGGTTTTAAGTGAGCTTTGGACTTTGAAATGCTGCCTCTTGATTGATAACTATTTAATAAATTTTCTTAGTGGTTTTTTAATCGTGAAAATGGCTTTTTTACAATGCATATTGTTTATTTGATTGCGTAAGTGGGGCGAATTTGGTTTTAAAAAGACTTGGTGTGTGTATGATTTTAAAAGAGGATTTTGTGTTTGTTCTTTGTGTAAAGGGTTTATATAAATTGTTTAAATGGCGTGAGTCATGTTTTGGAAAGGTGTTGTTGCGCGGTTGGTTCTAAGGTGACATTCATTTGTCATTTTAAAGATTCCTTCTAATTGTTGTGTAGTGAGTATACGGGTAGTGCGAAGTGGGTTGGAGCTGCTGTCGTATGAGCTTCGTATTTGAGGTAGGTTTTTCGAACCATTTCCCTTTTTGATTCAGACCTTGAGCACATGACTATTTCCAATTAATTATTATATAGCATTTTCATCTCTATTGTGTGCATGGAATGCTTTGGACATGGTCTTAGCATTGTTTTAAATTTATAAAAATGGCTTTTGGTGTATCTTTATATGGAATGCATAGGTTCTTGCTAAAGATAATTGATTTCCTTATGATGTGTTTGGTTGTAATTTATGGTAACTGTGTTTTGAAAATGTAAAATTGGATTGGTGTGTTGTTTTGACAAAATGATGAACTAATGGGTTCTTTTAAAAATGTTTTGGAAATGGTGGTTGGTTTGAAAGATGTGATTTGCTTTTATAAAGTGTTGTGAAAAAATTGGGGTTGGTTTCAATTATAAAGTGTTGTATTGAAATGGTTTCTATGTTGAATCTTCAAAAAATAATTATATGTGCCACTGGATGTTGGCACATCCATGGGATCACTAGGTGCTCACATAGATGTGCCTCCAAATAAAAATCACACATTAAATCTATGTTTTCTCAACACTAGATTTCAGAGAAAATAATGTGTTGTTTCAAAGGGAATTGAAAGAAGCTGGCCCAGTTGGCTTTTTGCGTGAGTTAGATGGTCGTTCTGCTTAATGTCCTGTTTGGCTCTTCCAACTCAATTGTAATATTTGTGTTGACTCTTTTAAAATAATGTGTTTGCATTGAATTTTGGAAAAACAATATGTGGGTGCCCGATTGGAAACTTAACTTGTTTACGAAACGCTTTGAAAATGTGCATGTTGTGAATCCCTGGTTGGCACCTTGTTGAACGTGAATGAATTTCATATATGCATATTTCTGGGGAATCTCTACAGTGGAACTTCCCTTCGAGGATTGTCGTGTAGTGGTGTTTGTGTAAGGGGTTGGCAAGTTCGGTGAGATGAGTCATGCGTGCGAGGGCCTCCCACTTACACAGTATTATTAAATCCACCGTGGGTTCCTGGGCATCTTTTAGAGAATCGAGTGACGGTTGCTGGCTAACCCTGATTATACGGGTTAGTCCCCCATTGGTAGGTATGCCTTGTTGGGCGTGCCACTGGTTGGCTGTTAGGCGGCCAGTTGGTTATTAACTATGGAGTATCACGTCGGCAGGTAGTATGAACCCGAGTACGTCCATGGGTTTTTCTTGGGATGTTTAGGAGTGCCCATGGTTATTTCTGATATCTTCTTGTTTACTTTTACATGCACTTGGTTTTCATCATTTACTTACTACATGTTCTCCTTTTGCACAAATGTGATAAACATGGACTTGAAATTCTGTTTTTAAGAAATGCATTATTTTGGAAAAACAGGTTGTGGCGTGTGTTGGTTTTGAAATGGTAAATTAGTATCCTTTTCCTTTAAAATGTGAAAAACCCTATTTTCCTATCATTATATGTGCAAACTAGTGTTTTGGGGATTGTTTCTGGAAAGTGAATGTGGTTGGAATCTGTGGTTAATTTGGCATTCCTACTGAGAATTTTCAATGCTCACGCCTATATTATCATTTCATTTGCAGGTTCCATTGCTCATGTTTTCATGTTCGAGTTGCTCGTTATGGGAGCAAGGTTGGCCTTAGTTTGGAGGTGACCAAAGGTTCACAAGGAGGTATGTGTCTTTTTGTTTCTTTCCACTGCTGTTTTTTATCGTCAGTTTTTATTTGTCAGTTTATCTCTTTAGCATGGGGAAAATCATTCCCGGTGATTAATGTTTTGATGCCCGACACTTGTTACCATCCCGGGGGGATCGGGAACGCCCCTCGGGACTTTCCGCGGACCTTCTCGGGTGACCGGCTCAGGGTCGACCCGGGCTGGTTCGTGACAAAATTGTATCAGAGGAGGCAATTGTTATTTGGGATGTTTGGTAGAAAGAGATTAGGACTGTCAGGGCTCATGAGGTAGGTTACGAGTTGGTGCTTAATCACCACTGCTCGTGACGAGACCTGAGTTACCAGGGTTAGTCCGGTATTTTAGTCTTTTGTCTTTGGTTATTTTGGATTGAGGGATGAAAAATGGGAGTGAATCGGTTCACATTGCGGCCTCATGTGGGGTGGTGACCCACATGGAGTTCAAGAGCCCGGTTTAAGGTCCTCTTAGTGTTATGTATTACTTGGGTCATGGATCACCACCATGTCATGGAGTTATGTACAGACACTAGTCCCTCGTTCCGATGGTTTATAGTTGGTTGTGTTTTGTTTTAAACATGGTCTGTGTGTGTGTGTGTTGAAAATGAAAGTGATTTCGAAATGAAAAAAGTGATTTCTTCTAAATTGTTTTTGAAATTAGTAAAGTGGGTTTTTTAAAGAAAAATGGATTTGGTTTGGAACAATTTGATATGTGTTTGTATTGGGTAAGGAAATAAGTGTTTGAACCTTGGCACTCATTATGGAGGGTCATATGTGCGTGGGTATGTACGGAGAGTGCGTAGGGGCACATGTTTGCAGATGATGTGAGCAAGATTGAATGAATTCACATGTGACGGTTAATAAGGTTCCATAAGTGAGTTTTAAAATTTTAATGAAATGATGGTTTTGGAAAGTGATTTATTCTTGTGTTTGTATATGTTTGGATTATGGGCCTTTTGACCTTGACTTGTGTTGTTGCCTTGATTTTGTTTTGGCTTGATGCCGGTTTCGATGATGTTTCTCGTGTTGTCATGTGTATGCCGCCCAGAAAGGTCGTTAAGGTTGCTAATGAGTCATGCCTAGTTTCCAGTTCGTTCTACATGTTGCCTATCGATCAAAATAATCAAAGTCCATGAGGGGAAGTTGTGTGGTTGTGGAATTAGAGCGAGTCTTCAGGCTGTTGGGAACACCCACGGTTGTTAGTGTTCGTACCATCACAGGATCATTCAAGGGTCCAGTTTTGGACTAGATAAGGTGAAATGTATTTCCATCATTGATGATTTGGGTGTGCTTGATGGTAATTGGCTCTAGCGAAGGTTCCCCACCGGGAAAGGAGTGCATGCCGGAGTAACCTATCTCCAAGACAACATTTTCATCGGTGCTGACCCCCAGTTTGTCTGACCATACTCTTGTGTGCCACTAGTATGGCCAGTTCGGGCATTCTAATCCATAATCTTGCATCCCTTAAAAAACGTGCCAACATGGTGGTCGTTTGAATCGTTGATAATAAAGAGATGTTGGGGGATAGAGAATGAAAATGCTTGACTGTGAGGCAGGGGATGCTTCAGCCATCAGAGCCGCAACCACAGGTCTCGAGGTGAAGCTCGCGCACAGTCAGGAGTTGCCGAGGGTGTGTAGAACCTCACTTCGGATTATGTTTTCAGCTTTTTGAAGGGAGATACCCAAAGTTTCATTTTTCTATTCTTGTCATTGTTGTAAGATCACCTTTGTTGCAGTCGCGCGATGATCATTTTCTACTGTATTCTATGCAGTCTTATATGTTCTCAGTGTGTTCTCAAATCTTTCGGATTTCCTTGAAGGAAGTTGGGCCCGCGAATAAACGAGCCGTTCTAATTTTGAGTTGGGTCTCAATTGTGTTCATTAGGGGGATGTTTGGTTTCGTGAAATTCAAGTTCAGTATTTCAAGGCCCTTGGTGAGTTCGGGCTAGGAATTCCCTAGTCTCTAGTTACAGTGAAGAGTTTTTTCGGTCGGTGTGGGAGGGGTTGAGTTAATTCTTTATCCTTGAGCTGTTGGTTCGTTTCGTAGAAAGCTTCATATTTAAGTCTCTGAGTGTTGTTCGGTCTATGTGGAAAAATTAAATGGGTTTGGTTTGGGAGTTCCCGTGTGCCCCCCTAGGGGTGGTGTGTTCGAGTTTCATGGTCTCCTTGTTAGTATATTTCTGTGGTGGGAAGAACCCTCATGTGTTCTCCCCTCAACCTTGGACAATAATTGTACATGAGTTGGTCTGGTGTGACTTGTGTTGGTAATGGACGCCCCTTGCCTCTCAGTTTCTTCTGATTTTTCCTAGGCACAGACTCAAGGTATGCTAACGGTTGGCTTGGTGACTTTCTGGGGGCAGAATGTTTTTGTGGTGGGGAGAATTGTCACACAGTTTTTTCTTAGCCATTTTATCTATTATATTTCCCATGGCGGTAGGTGTTTTTGCGTAAGTGCGGGTGAGTCCCATTTTACATTTTTTAATGTTGGGATGAGTTTATGGTTTGGGATAGTGCGCAAACACTGTGCATTTATGATGCGCATCCTGCATGAGTACGTGCAGACGCACTGTCCGCTTGGGTACCGTACGGTGCGCAGATACCACACGATCAACCAGTTTTAATGTTATGTGTGTAGATATATGTATATGTATGATTATATGTTTATATATTTATATATATATATATATGTGTGTGTATCTACGTTTGTATTTGTTTATGTTTTAACGTTGTGTGTATATATATTAACGTAGGTGTATATATGTTTATATGTGTATATATATACACATATGTTTATAAATAATACGTTTTAATGTTTTAAGCTTATGTGTATACATGTATATATATATATGTTCAAATATGTTTATATGTTCATATATATATATATATGTATCTATGTTTATATAAGAATGTTTATATATGTTTATATATATATATTTATATGTGTATATGTGTTTATTATTATTATTATTAGTATTATTATTGTTGTTGTTTTTATTATTATTATTATTATTATTAATTTTTTTCAATTTATTTTATTAATATTATTATTTTATTTTATTTCGTTAATATTACTATTATTATTATTATTATAAGAAAAAAAAATCAAACCCTATAACCCCCCTTTCTTCACATGCGGTGCACCAGCCCCCCTTGCCCCCCCCGTTCAGCGCAGCAGCCCCCCCCCCCCCCCGTCGGCTTCCTCTTAGCACCACGCCGGCCATGCCCCGGTGCCTCTCGCCGCTCCCCGCCAGTGCCCCTCCGCCCACCGCCTCCCAGTCTCGCCGACCGTCGGTGCTCCTCCCTCTCCCCGTCGCAAGCAGGCTGTGCGACCCCACCCCTAACCGCCTCTTTCCGCTCTGTCCAGCGGTGCCTCCGCCCTGCTTTGGCGGCCCGAACACCTGGCATTCTCCCTTAGGTCAGCTTAGGTGCGGCTCGACCCCCCCCCCCTTTTCCATCCTCCATTTGGGTTTTCATATTTGTCAATTTTTCTCCTGTCAAACCCTAAAATTTTGGGTTAATTCGATTGTTGGTCTCTTCCTATTGATTATGGTATGTGAAAATCTCCTTAGGTTTTTTCCCCTTGTGTTCCGATATCTTCTGCGAAATGCAAAGCGAATTGACTCCGTTTTGGTTCGCCGCCGACATCCATGGTATATTTTTTTATGTTCTATTTGTCTTCGCACTTATTTTGTGGTGTCTAATTGGTGTTTAATCAATATAGCGTTTTATTTAATTAGTGTTTATGCTACGTAATTGTTTTTGATTGAATTTTAGAATGAATTTAATTTGTTAGTAGTATTTCAATTGATGTTAGTGTATTTTATTGTGAAAACCCATTTCAAAAAGATTGTCAGTGTTTTCAAATTGTGCAGTTAGTGTGTTATGATGTGCAGATGGTGCAATTTACTTTTTCATGTGGTTTCAAAATGGGTTTTGTCTTGGAAGAGGTTTTATGTGAGATTTGGACTTTGAAATGTTGCCTCATGTTTGAAAACTATTTAATAAATTTTCTTAGTTGTTTGTGTAATCGTGAAAATGGTTTTTTTGACTATGCAGATTGTTTATTTGATTGCATAAGTGGTGAAAATTAAGTTTTAAAAAGGTTTTGTGTGTGTATGATTTCAAAAGCGGATTTTGAGTTTGTTCTCTATGTAAAGGGTTTATTTAAATTTTTTAAATGTTGTGAGTCATGTTTTTGCAAGGTGTTGTTGCGCGGTTGGTTCTAAGGTGACTTTTTTTTAAAGATTCCTTCTAATTGTTGTTTAGTGCGTATACGGGTAGTGCGAAGTGGGTTGGATCTGCTGTCATATGAGCCTCGTATTTGAGGTAGGTGTTTCAAACCATTTCCCTTTTTGATTCAGACCTTGAGAACTTGAATGTTTCCAATTAATTATTATATAGCATTTTCATATCTATTGTGTACATGTAAAGCATTGGACATGGTATTAGGGTTGTTTTAAATTTCTAAAAATGGATTTTGGTGTATGTTTATATGGACTGCATAGGTTCTTGCTAAATATTACTGATTTCTTTGTGATGTGTTTGGTTGTAATTTATGGTAACTTTTTTTTGAAAATGTAAAATTGGTTTGGGGTGTTCGTTTGTCAAAATGATTAACCAATGGGTTGTTTTAGAAAAGTTTTGGAAATGGTGGTTTGTTTGAAACATGCGATATTCTTTTATAAAGTGTTGGGAAAAGAATTGGGATTGGCTTCAATTATAAAGTTTTGTATGGAAATGGATTCTAATATGATTCTTCAAAATAACAGTAGATGTTCCATTGGATGTTGGCACATCCATGGGAGCACTAGATGCTCGCATGGATGTGCCTCTAAATGAAAATGACACATTAAATCTATGTTTTCATAACACTAGGTTTCAGAGAAAATAATGTGTTGTTTCAAAGGGAATTGAAAGAATCTGTCCTGGTTGGCTTTTGGCGTGAGTTAGATGGTCATACTGCTTAATGGCTCGTTTGGCTCTTCCAACTCAATTGTAATATTTGTGTTGAATTTTTGAAAAGAATGCGTTTGCAATGACTTTTGGAAAAAAATGTGGGTGCCCGACTGGAAACATAACTTGTTTACGAAAAGCTTTGAAACTGCACATGCTGTGAAGGCCCAGTTGGAACCTTGTTGAACGTGAAAGAATTTCATATATGAATATTTGTGGGGCATCTCTACAGGGGGACTTCCCTTCGAGGATTGTCGTGTAGTGGTGTCCATGTTAGGGGTTGGCAAGTGCGGTGAGATGAGTCACGCCTGCGAGGGCCTCCCACATACACAGTATTATTAAAACCACAGTGGGTTTCTTGGCATCTTTTAGAGAATCGAGTGACGGTTGTTGGCTAACCCCGATTAGACGGGTTAGTCCCCCCTTGGTAGGTAGGCCTTGTGGGGCATGCCACCGGTTGGCTGTTAGGGCAGACAGTTGGTTATTGACTGTGGAGTACCATGCCAGCTGGTAGTCTGAACCCGAGTACGTCCATGGGTTTTTCTTGGGATAATTAGGATCAGCCATTGTTATTCCGGATATCTGCTTGTTTACTTTTACTTGCACTTGGTTTTCAGAGTTTACTTACTAAATGTTCTCCTATTGCACAAATGTGATAAACATGGACTTGAAATTCTATTTTTAAGAAATGTATTGTTTTGGAAAAATAGGTTGTGGCGTGTGTTGGTTTTGAAATTGTAAATTAGGATATCTTTCCTTTAAAATGTGAAAAACCCCTATTTTCCTATCATTGTATGTGCAAACTAGTGTTTTTTGGATTGTTTCTGGAAAGTGGACGTGGTTGGAATCTATGGTTACATTTGCATTCCTAGTGAGCATTTTTAATGCTCACGCCTATATTATCATCTCAGTTGAAGGTTCCTTTTCCCAGGTTTTCATGGGCGAGTTGATCGTTATGGGAGCAAGGTTGGCCTTTGTTGGGAGGTGACCAAAGGGTCATAAAGAGGTATGTGTCGTTTTGTTTCTTTCCGCTGCTGTTTTTTTATCGTCAGTTTTTATTTGTCTGTTTATCTCTTTAGCATGGGCCAAATCGTTCCCAATGATTAATTTTTTGATGCCCAACACTTGTTTCCATCTCGGGGGGATAGGGAACGCCCCTCGGGACTTTCCGCGGGCCGACTCAGGTGATCGGCTCAGGGTCGACCCAGGCTGGTTCGTGACAAAAATGATGTTTCTAATTCTCCTAATAAAATATTGGTGAAGGATTTAGTATCCCCACACATGATTACACATCAGAAGAACATGGAAGTTCCTTATATCTAGATTAAGATGATAGTTACATCTGAAATTCGGGTTCATAATTGAAAAACATATTTTTAATGATGAATTAAAATATTATGACCTAAATATTTCCATGAATAATTCAAATAACCACATTCATTTTTCATTTAGGAACATTTAATATTAAATATAAATAATGTATTTCGTAATTTATTAGATAATATTTCACGGAAATTATATTAATTATTTTACGTCATATATTATTTATTTTGGGCAAAAATATTCCCATTTTTATTAAAACCATTAACATTCATACATTTATATAATGTAATCCAATTTTTCATATACATAAACTTAATACTCTAGAAATCTAATGATTTAAAAACAATAGACTTACGCAACATGTGTCTAATACTCCAAAAATTTAATGGTGAGTTACATTTATGTATAACTTTTTCTTATCTGTCAACCTTTCCTTGGATATTTAAAGATATTAGGATGGATCAGTAGTGGAATTTCCAAATCAATAATATACATATAGATGAAACTATAATACACAAATTTGTTATGAAATGTTTTCTTTAATTCATTTTATGATGGATTAAAAATAGTGGGAGGCCACATATCTATAATCTCTTAGGTCATGAAAAACATGGTCATCCCAAGACAATAACATTCAAAATTTATAATGTAATGATTGTAATTATTCTTTGAATCATACATACTTATTCCTATATATTCCATGTCGCTTTATCGACCTTGTTGTAGTTGGAATATCCTCATTGGAGAGTATAGATCCTCTATCATCGTTCTGAATGTGTTAATGTATAATCTATTGTGAGTTTTTATTCATGGGGATTCTAAGCCAGTAAATTCCATTTATATCTATTGCTTCCTGAATATAATATTTTTTTTTGAAACCCAATGTGATAGTGTGGGAGTTGATTTTAGGTATTCAGTGCAATGAGATTTAATCTGGTGTTATTCAATAGAGAACGATACTAACTATCCATGAGGTGGGTTATCCTTGCAAAATTATGAATTTCATATGATATTTTTATGTCTTCAATTATCTATGGGTAAATGGTAATTATAATGAAAACTCTATTTTTTGGAATTAAACAATTCATGTAGGTTTAGAGAGATATGATATACCATTAATGTGTATAAAAATAAAATTATATATTAATTTTTGACTAAATTTACGGTAATTTATATGAAGATATAGGGATAAAAACTAAATAGAATATGATAATTGAGGACCTGATTCAGTATAGATGACAATAAAATGGTTTTTTATTATACATAATCATTTTGGATATGATTCCCCAAGATGTACTGTAATTTATATATTGATTAATTGTTACTATTGGTGAAATTTTTATGATTTTTGTTCCACCTTTATTTATAAGGTGTTTATTGAAAATAAATTTTTCCTCCCAAGAGTAGCAAAGGATGGGTTGGGTGGAATGGATGTGACCTCGCATAAGTGGGAATGGTTGGTTCATGTGTGTATAATAAATCATAACCTATGTGTGATAGGTTATGTTTGATCCACGTAACAAGTCCATATCATGAGTGAAAAGGTATTGGTTATGTACTGATTAGGATATAGTGTTTAGATAGATATTTTATTATAAATTTGGGTTCGATCAGATATACCATGGGTATGTAGTGAACTAGTTAGAACACGAACACCTATTAGTTATTACATGATTATTTATTAATTTTATTTTTCTGATAAATCATCCAATATAGATAATTTTACTAATGTTAAGGCTTCAATGATGGTCTCCTATTTGGTTTGTGTTAAATATTGTCATTGTAATCTCTATGAAATTGTGTATATTGTATCAATTTATCTATACAATGGTATGCTATATATGATGGACACTTGCGTTGGTGTTCTTGGAAAATGATGGTTCTACATCGATACACATTCTGATATTTTTTAAATACATGACTCGAATACATTTTTTTTCTTTTGTACACTATATATATATTCATCTTCCAAAATATTAGATATTTAATATTACACCATTTATTGGTTATTATATTCTATTTTCATATTACATAATATGAGTTTTTCATTTCCTTTAATTTGTTATTTATTATCTTATAGTTATTATTTCATATTTTTTATGCATATAACATGGTGGTAAACTTATACTATCGTAATTAACCCCATAATATACTATTTAAAAAAACCCAATAGTTTGTAGAATCTTTTTTATATGGAGTCATTCATAAAGTCATTTAACTCCTATATCTAATATTTTGTGATCCATAAAAATTAACCAAATATTATATGAGAGCCCCAATTTTATTTGATTTGTTAACTAGCTATCTGAAGAATAGAGATGGTATTACATGATATCATGTATGAAATGTTACATGATCTTGTAAAATTCCCCGATTATAGATCACTAAGAACCTAATGATGTGGTAATGATTTCATTAGTTGGTATATTACTGTTTCATGTTATTCTTTATGGTTTTAATTTCTTTCAATATTTTGATGTTTTCCATTAGACTAATTAAAATGAATGAGAGAGTACATGAATCATGGAATGGAATATAAGTTCCCATTGGTTGCTTCAAATTCAATGTCAATAATGTGAATTTTAAAAATTTATATACCATTAATATTATATATCTTATTTTCCATGTATTATTTGGAAATTTCATTAATTTATCCATAGAAATTCTTCTCTTAATTTATATGATAATAATATAAATTTAGTTATTAAATATTTGGATCTACAAAATATTCTATTGATAGGGTTTTGTGCCATATTTTAAAGGGTCACCCACTTGGGTGTATTTTCTAGTTCAATCAAATGAATTAAATCTAATAATTACAATATATCCTTAAATAAATTATATTTTAATGTAATTATAGAGTATATATTGGATCATTTTAGACTATTTAATATCATCAATGTCCTCTAGTTCAACTAAGTGACTATGGTATTACACACATAATGTAGGGAATATTACTGATGATCCATTAATATTGGGAGGTTTTGGATTATTGTTCACTACAAAGTTATCGTTTTTAATAGGCGAAAACACCACTCACATTTTTTTTTGGAATCGTGCTAATGGGAGGTAGATGCGCCCATTAGGGAGGCCTTATAATTGTGGATTTCATGTAGTATTTATATCTATATTACCCTTTAAATTACAATGTTTTTGTTGTCCTTAAGATACAATGCGATGAATTATGATTTGTCATGGTTTTATTGAGCTCATTTAGATGTCGAATGATTGATGCGTAAATCTAGATTCTTATATGCTATAGTGACCTACTAGAGGTTGTTTGTATTGATAATATATAATTAAAGTCAGGGGTGTATTGTATGAATAATTACCAGACTTATATTTTGTGTAATTTTTTCCAAATACACAATGGAGAGATATATCTCTAGTTTTTATGGATCTTTTTTATGGGACATGTAATTTTCTAAAATATAGGAACTATATTGGAGATTAGTAACATTTTTCTCTTCAATTTGCATATAATTTGGACCAAAAGTATAGTGTATAATTAATTTTCATTGTTATTAGGTAATTCATTATGTCAGTATAGTATATGAATTAACATAATGGCATTTAGTCAATATGAAAATTTCTTTTGAGAATGTTATTTTATTGGAAAACAAGAATGGATTTCCTCCTATCATTGTTGTTTAGGTTATAGCCTTTTAGTGTGGCCATTATTTCACCTTCATGTAGAAGTGATATGATGTATGGGGAGATGTTTCAGGGAAATGTGAGGTTTTTATAACATATAAGCATATCACATATTCTATAACCAAAAGGGAATCCCATATGTGATATCCTGGTAGGAAGTCTAGGCATCATTAAATGAAGTCAACTTGACACCCGTTCAAGAACTTTTTGGGCAGTTGAATATTTCATTTTGTGATATTATATTTGAGGATATCAAATTCGATTATGGGGAGAATGTTGGGATAGACATAGGACTTGAAGGATTGGTTAGCTGAACCATGAAAGGAATGTAGCAAGTCATCATTATCGTCAGGTCAAGGATATCAATGCTAATCTTAGGTGAAGTCTCCACAAAAGGAATCCTAGGGTTCAAAACCAAAAACAACATATTCTTCACGGGTTTATTATACATACTATATATCAGATTTTATATTCATTATAATTTAATCCTATGGATTATGATAAAGGTACCATGATTGTATGAGTAAGGGTTCATATTTCCTTAATTATTTCAATTACTCTATTTAACACCAATTATTTACATTCCAATTTTTCTAATAATGTTGTATATAAGTATTGGTTGACTGTAAAGTTATTTCATCATGTGTTAGTTAATAACAAAGATATTTTAAAGAGAAAATTACATGTTCTCTTATTTATTAATTCCTCTATGGTGGTTGGGGTTACAAGAATTAATAGGATTTAATCATCTTTTATGTTTAGTTATTTGATTAAATTTTATATATGGAATATATAATGTAGTTATAATAACGAATTGAATAACACTATCCATGAGTAACAATTACATCCCTAAAGAGATGAGTTTGTTATGAAATATAGTTATTTGGAGGGAATTATCAGTCTTACCAAGAATATCCCAGGGAGGGTAACTACCCTTCCCATAATCTAGAGTATGATGGTGTGTTTCATGTTGGGAATTTTATAACTCAATATATCTCATGGGAGATTTTTTTCAATTTAAAATCATTATAAAAGGGTTTAATTAATATTCTCTATGTGATAACTAAATCTGTATCAATTTGAATGGGTTGAGTCCCACAAGTCATCTAACATTGAGATATCATATTTGGTGGTGAAGGGGAATGTTATTATAGATTCTATATGAGTCATTTCTTAAGAGATATAGGTTTATAATTTTTTTGTGGAATATTTTATGATAAGGATACATGTCATCTATTAAGTCGATATAATATATTAATGGGTGATGGTATCTTATAATGTATCATCCAATTAATTTACTATATATATTTCCATTAAATAAATAAATTATGTTTGAGAACATAATCCACATGTAACACTAAACTAAAACATGAATGAAATTCATTTGGTTATTATCATGAAATTGATCATAATAATAATACACCTCCTAGATAATAATACATTGAAAAATTAAAATTTAATAAATTTGGAGTACATGTAATTAGTATGGTTTAATATTTAAAATAGTTTCCAAATTTAATTAATTATTTGAAGTATTTTTAAATTAAAGTTTAACACTTTTAAAAAGGTTTAATTTAATATATAATCCATTAATATTTAAAAAAACAAATTATTAATTCATAGGAAAGAATATTTTAAAAAAATAATATTGAATAATGACATTTTTCAATTAAAAAAGATTCTAATTATATGTATAATTTTCATTAAAAAGGTAAAATTATAGATACTAAAAAATAAAAAATTAACATCATTTTTTATTCAACATATCAATATTAATCAAATATGAATTAATATTTTTTTTAATTAACTGAATTTAGTATAATTGGGATGAATATTTTTTTCTAAACGAATAGTATTTTATGTGTATATTAAGATATATAAAATAAAAACTCATTATAAATTTATAAATTAAGAGGATGTTGTTATGAAAAAAATGAACTTTCCAAAATTCTATTATAAATTATGAAACCGTAGGGTTAACTATTGATGTATTACAGTCCTATAAAAATCAATTTCGTCATCAAATTTAACTAATTGTTATATTAGAAAATTCAGTTTCTTTTGACATGAAATACATAGATAATATACCGTTATTTAAAAGACACCGATTTTTATATAATATAGAAAACAAATTTATAATTTAATCACACACAAAAATTATATGCATTAAAATAAAATTTTCTGAAAATGAGTTTTATGGTGTTATTTGTGCCACTGGAAAAATTAATTTCTCAAAAGAAAAGGAAATTAATTTATAATATTTATTTCATATTAATAATATATATTTCCACGTAATATCATCTGTTTCATGTTATTTTGTTCATTTATAGTAAATTACATATTTATAAATTATTTACCTAAATAATACCAAAAATAGAAAATGTAAAATTGTTATAGTATATAACCTAGAAGAATGTTTAACATATTTTTTAAAAAATTACATTCAAGAGATTATCTACATTATCCAATCTCCTATCCATTATCAACTATTCCTATTCAAATTTACAATTGAATCATGTGGTGTTTTATATTAATTTAAAATATTTACAAAAATGAAATCCCCTCCAATAATATAAGAGCCCCCTGAACACCCCTTATAGTCCCTTGAAATAATTTGGTTTCATATTCAACCTCTTAAAATTTTTATTCAACATTAATTATCTAATATTTCAATGACTCGTTTATAATAATATAAAATCATAAAACCTCTATTTCTAGGTAATACTATAACGAAAATAAATGGATTTATATGTGAGTACTCATTTTCCGTAATATATTTTTTCTATAAAAATAATTGAATCCTAATGTTATCATTCATTAATATTTGAAATTAAAATATTCTTATATGGAATTTTTTTATGTGATATGAAAAAACAATTACCAAAATTCCACTTTTATATCACGAAAATTGAATGTTAATTCTTAAAGTTGGAGGACTACCTCCTCCCTGAAGAGATGCAATCATTTATTCAACACCACCACTCGTTACATATAATGAAAGTGGAATTTATGAGTAAATTTAAAACATATAATATAATTATTATTTTTAATAGGAAAATTATAATCTAGAATAATGACCTATCTTTGTTCAATAAATTAATACACTCATCATGTGTTGCATGGAGTACCGCTTCTACAAAGAAGCATATCTCGTATTTAATATAGTTTCCAAATTATTTAAAATAATTAATTCTAATATTTTTGTCCACCATAAAAATATTATAATAATATCTATTGTATTTAATTATTATTATATTGTTTCAAAATATACATCTTTCATAATAATAATCATTTGTTTATTATGGAATGTTCATGTTTTGTCTAGTCGAACCAACTACTAGACTAAGGAAATAAAAAATATCATAAATGGCTTTGAAAACTAAATTATAACTGATATATTATATAAATAAATAATATTTCCTTGTCTCTATAATTTTATCATTAAAATTATATTCATTTTTTGGAAAATATCATCCCTCCCCTAAAGCTCACAGAAACATTATTGTCACTGTTTTCATTTACATGAACTATGACAGAATCATTGATCGACTGAAATTAAAACATTATAAACAATGGGGAAACATAAATACTAATAAAGTTATTATCTGGGAATTATTATCATTTGGTTAATAATGTTGAATTGTATTTTTATTGTGAGTATAGTTCAACATTATCAGGATTTCCCACACTAAATTTGGAAGATACCAAATAACATTATAATAAACATATAGGGAATAAATTTGAAATTAATTTTATAAAAAGATATCAAAAATAAAACCTTTACATAATAGGTGATTATTATTTTTATTTCTTATATACGTTAGGTTATAGTGCGATAAATTATATATGAATTCAACATAAGGGATTCATTTATTAAATTTTCATTAGTTGATACATATTAATTATTATACCCCCAGTTTTTTTAGAAAGGGATATATACAAAAAAAATTTATATATTGTATAATTCTGTTCCCCTTATTCATGGTATTATATATTCAATTAATATTTTCTCTCTTTCTAGATGTTTTCATTGAAATGGATCTTGAGGCATAAGAATTAGTTTCCCAACCACATTATAAAAAAGGATATGTCCAATGCGATAACCCATTTGTGGAATTCATAAAGTCTTTATTTCATATGTCAAATAATTTTCATTCCCCTATTATTTTACATGGTTATCATTATTTCATTTTTATATTCTTTTAAATTTGATGTTTTAAAATAATTTTAAAAATGTGGTTTTAATAAAACGTATTTAAATTTTTTGAAAATATTTACATTAAAGGTGTTTAAAATATTTAAAATGATATCCATACTTATAAAAGAACATATTCTATCACTCATTTCACGTATTTTTGGTAAAATAATCTTTATCAATTTTTAAAAAATAATTATTTTCATTTCAAATATATTTATTATTTTAATATATATTACTATTTTTTTATCCAAACATTTTTGTGAATGAATTCTTGAAAGTGATATCCTTTTTTTCACATATAATTTCATTATAAAAATATGAAAATAAACTTCTAATTGATGGATTTTTAGAAGAAATTATATTACATATATTTTAAAATTAGTTCTAATGAATTGGAAAATTAATCTATTGTTCTTTTTTTATATGTGTATTATTTCAAATGGATCTAATTGAAAAGGGGTGACATTCATCATGTTTGTATCATATTATTAAATAATTTATCTATAATTATTCGATATCAATTAGTTTGTTCATTGACTATGTTTTATAAAAATATGAATTTTTAAATATCTATAATTGAAATGATCCATCAAATCCATTTAGTGTCTGAAATATTTTGGTTTATAACATTAAATATTTTCTTTCCAAAGAAATTCCTATATGAATATTTAATTTAGGATTATATTGACTCTTTTGTGTTCACATCGAGACATATATGTCAATATATTAATTGTAAAATATTAACATAATTCTATTCTATTTGTCCATATAGTTAATATACCATATTCTCTATTTTATTTATTTAATTATATTTACCTAGATGGGAAAGATTCATCATTGGATTCCAAATAATTTTTCATGGGTATATATTATTATTATTATTGATGGAATGTTGAAGTTATTTCTTATGTTATACAATTTTAATAGGATACTAAACACATTTCATATCTATAGGTTCATTATGATTTCATGATGATTTTTCTTATAAGTAATTCATATGTATGTATGTATAATGGTGGAATTCATTAGCTCTCTCCAATGTCTTTTGAATGTTTCTTTCTTATGATCTCAATGCGTTAAATGTGAGGATTTTTCAGAATCTAAAGTGGTTAAAGGATGGATATTCTCTATTATAATGATTATAACAGTTGTTTAAAATGGAAAAAAAGGTACATAAGAGGATTTTTCCAAATCTTATAGGGTTTATAAGATGGCATATCACAATACCAAGGGTATGATAGTTTATTATTTCACGGATGAAAAGATACATGGGTGGTATCCCAATCCAAATATGTATTAAATTTTTTGGTTGGTATCATAAAAATATGGTTTCTATGATAAATATTATTCCTCATTTGTATTTCAGAATCATTTACCATTAGTTATAATCCCTGAGTCAAGTTTAATGTCTTATTATTTAAAACAATTCCCAATGGTTTTTGTTATTTCAATTAAAATTCCTTATTCATCAATCCTGATATGTTTAAAAAGATAAATATTATTCCTAGATTTTAAAAAATCATCTTTAGTAAATTTTTTCAGAAGTGATTATTATCTAACACATCAATCCATGTTGATATGTTTTACCAAATTGAATATTTGTGAATTTTTTTTGAATGTTAACATATAATTATGTCATTCAGAAAAGTATAAATTCTTAAATTTTTTGATTGGTGTATAGTGGAGTTTTTCAAATTGATAAATAACCATAGATTATGTTGTTAATCTATATATTCTAAGAGATACTAAAACATTCAATCTATTCGGTGACTATCTATTTAAGTGTTTTATTTTATAAATTGTGAAATTAATATATTATATATTCTATGTGGGAATGTATATTTATAGTTAGTAAATGATGATGGGTTATATATTGTTTATATTTGTTTTTTTATTAGATATTACTTTGGATATTTTTGGATTTTTTCTACGAACATTATATAAAGATATATGCATATGTATATGTTTTAACACCCCCTCATAGATAGACTAAACCACACTATAGTGGATACACTACATGTCCTAAAAAATTCCTCCTCATGTGCCAAAGTATAAAGACTTATGGAATTGTTATGTGGATGAAATGTGGGGAATATACAATTGCTAATCATATCCACACAATATAAACATAACAATATATAAAAATCATGAATATCAAAATAAAAGATAAATAAAACAAATTAAAAAAAACTTTTATCCCATGGATTACAAATAAAATGATACAATATCTAAATATAGAAACCAAACTCTATAATATAATGCATAATCAAGATTAATAAATTATGATTTGGGGAAATCTTTTAGAGTATGTACCTATACCACCACCATACCTATACTTCCTAGAAAAATTATCTATCACAAAAAACATTCCCATAAAGAGACCCCAAGTCATATAGTATATGAATACATGATGATTCCAATATATGTGGTGTGTAATAAAACAGAATAGGATAGAAAACAATGATTTGATAACCTGAGTGAACATGTTTGATTTTTGTTTTACTTGATAAATTAAAATTTAAAAGTAGCCAATGTGAAAAAAATATTAATCATTCTTGTACTAACCAAGATATTAGGGGCCCCAACCTTACCTTCATCGGATTCATACTTGATGGAAAGTCATTGATTTCAAAAGTGATCAAAATATTCTGATAAAGATACTAAAAATGTTTCCAGATAATTATAATGATGAAATTCTAATCAGGCCACAAGGTTGTTCCATCACACCTATATCAAGCATAAGAGATCAAGACCATCAAACCCTTTGTTTGTCATTTGTTAAGCCCTAGTGTCATCTTATTCTATCTACTCCTTGGACTAGGCTATAAAGTCATCATACCCCTAATATTAATACCTCGAGACCTACATTAAGTCCTTCATGAATGTTCCATATGTTTTCGGCTATTTTTTCCATCTTTATTTGTTGTTCACACTCACCCAAAATGGGATAAACATATCTCGAAGGACCATATATTCTATATACTAGTAGAAATAGCTTCCAATGTGTTGTAATAACACATAATAGTGTTAGTAAAATATAGGTGTAAATTAACATGTCACTAAGAAAATTACTGGGAACATACAAGTATATGTTATCAACAACAATGATTGTTTGGGAAACTATATTGACATACTATTGAATCAATCATCATATATGGGTGTCAGAGTTTAAACAGACAGTGACATTGATATCTGATCACCATCACAAATTATTAATAATGGTATTCCAAAACAAGTATTAAATAAATGAAACTGTACTATACAAGGCCCTAAATGTTACGTAACTTTCTATATTATTCATATTTATGATTATTTTTTAATCCCTTAGAGAATAAACACCTGAATCACAAACGAGCTCTAACAAGATTAATACAACACAAAAAATAACATATGAAATAAATTACCACTCATCATATTAATATTATGGAATTATTTTTAAGAATATTATAAGAAAACATAAGTGTGACCACACAAATAGAAATATCATGATACCCCAACAATGCTGGTTATGTGATTGATCTATGGCAGATCAAGTAACATAGATGATATTCCATCATTTTGAAAATGAGGTAAAAAATAATTATTATAGGGAAATAGAATCTGTATAACAATACATGGAATTATGGATGAATAATTTATCTCAATAGAATAATAATTTATATTGGAAGAAACTATATGGACATAGGTTTGTGGATCAAAATACTTAATTATTGATAACTAACACACATACATCTTTTGGGAATCATCTCCAAAAGAGATAAAATCACTATGATAATATTTTTTATTCACTCAGTATTAAATGGATGTAATTAGAAAAAATAATTTGTTATATAAGACGAGTTTCTAAAATTTAAGAGGAGTTTAAGATCATCAATTCATGAACTTAATATTTGGCCGCATGACTTGGAAAATAGTGTTCAACCATTCATGATTCATTTCTTATTTAGGGAGAATACATGGATTTAGAAAATTGAGTGACAAGAAATTTAATATATGTCATTTTACTACATGTATGGGTAGTATATTTTTCAAGGAGATGATACACATTTTTGTTGAATAGTGATACCTAGCCATGATTAACCCAAAGTTCCTCTAAAACAAGCCACATGATTTATTGGAGAATCGAAATGTTTTGGGAAATTATTATTTAAAATTAGAACCCTTAAAAACCATATTATTTTCGAAAATAATTAAAAAACTATTAGAAACTATACCACAAATTTTATAGTTATAAATAATTAGGGATAATAGAACAAATTATTCCATAATTCACATGAATAATATAATATTGTCACATTTTCCCCATGACATAATTTTCATCTGGGATAGACAGATTTATAGGAATAATACTTGAAACATAACATTCCACTAAGAATTATTATCCAACTACTTCACCCATGAATCCTCTAAAATATGTCCACACCATAATAGAATATGGAAATGTTTCATTGTCTTTACCCAGAAAACATTTTGTCTATGGTCTATAATTTTCTCAATCCCTCTACATATAACGAATTTAGATATTGGTCAATATAAATGTACTAGAGACAATGAATATTTTTGGGATTGTGTATAATTATATATATATATTAGATACAAATGAATCAAATATTAAATACCTTGTTATTAAGAAGTAATTCCCAAATGATAATCCATATTAGAGATTTACTCAAGAATCTAGAACGATCCAACAAATATTTGTGCCCACATTCCATGTATCTAGAACCATCTATACCCTAACTATGTAGTCACAGAAAATAATATGACTTCACCCATAGTGGAATATATATATGTTTACAATCTGATATACATAAAATTTATCTAATTTATCCATGGAATGGGTCTCACATATTAGAATGAAATTATAAGATCTCATTAGCCAATCAAAAAACAATCCCAAATCAACCTGGATTGGGGTATCCATAACATTGGTGCCATCACCACCCAATCCCACATAAATTTAAGATGAATAATTGGATGAAAAATACAACAAACATTCTAACTCTCTTCCTTTACCCTCTAAATGGTATGGTATAGAGAAATAAAACTAGTGAATTCCCTCTGTATACCATGTTACAAAATCTTAAGTTGGATGTTATGGTAAATCTTCCCCAAACCTGTATTTACTACCCATTTTTAAACATTAGGGTACCTCATCACCTATTTTCTCATAGAATATAGAACTATAATCTTCTCATGTATGTAGATCACATCATCATCATCCACTAACAATACTGTGGTAGGGTAACTACTTACCGATCATTATTAAGTCATATAAACTCATGATGTGACTCCTGGTCTATCTTCACCAGGTGTGCTAATGAATATTTGTGGATAATGGAATATATTTCATATATCCACAATTAGAATCTAAATCCATAGTTCATTCATCTAATGAAAACATCAAATGACATTCCTTTGACTATGACTACTCCGTATGTTTCTTTATATAAATTTTTTTATTACCAAACGAATATAGAAATACATTCCCATAACCTAAGGTATATTATATATCAATTCAAAATGTTCTTAGATACTCAATCATAATTTCAGATATGTCTATAATAAGATATATCAATGTCACCTATGTTCTATAAAAATAATAAATCTTTTACTATAGAGATTATGTCCCTGAAACATAAATATGTGGACAAAACACACAAACACTTAATAAGATTTTGGATAGTTCCAGTCCTATAGTCATAGGTGACGTGACTCAAAAGAAATGGTACAATAAAATTTCATCAGTATACCTACTGACCCAACAAATAGGGAATAACTTTTTATATGTATCATTTCATAAGATCTAGAATAAAAATAGATATGATTTCAATAACCACCAAATAATCAGGAAAACATCCTCACATTGATCAATGCATTAAAAATATTATCCCATATTGTTATACAGTGTTATTAATTATCATGTGATTGAAGAGAAATCGTTTAATAATTGAAAGTATCCATCCAACATGAGGATATTACAAATATAAAAAAATTCTGCTATCTATCTGAAGACAACCCTACATCAAACTTCTATGGGAGTATACAATTTCTTATCTCATAGAAAACATTTTCTTGATATAAATTATATCATACATAGAAGATACCCTTTGAAATTATGGATCTATTCTAGGTACTCAAGGTGTACTCGGATCACTCTCGTGGTTCATTGCATGCAACTCACATGTTTGTGAGTACATGAAGATATCATAAAATTTTAAAAAATAATGTAGTTTAGATATGGTTGTAAGAATTTTTTAATGATATCCAAAATAAAACTTATTGGATATTCATAAAATATAAAGGAATAGAGAGGTTCTAATTTAGTATAGATCTAAATATAAATGTTATTTTTGAAAAATGATAATCTTTGAATCACAACTGATGGTATCCAGAACCACGATCAGTAATGCAGAACCACTAGGATCCCCATAAATGATAAAAGTGATCATTAATATTGGATATAGTTTATGAATTATTCATCATCTCATAATCATATCACATGTGTAATGATATTTCATGTTTAGATAATGTATAGTCAAATATACTACCTTTTACATCCCATAAACTAATTGTCACTATGTTCTCTCTATTTGATTAAATAATAAATACTCACCTTTGATAAATGATTGCGTGATAAAAAAATCTAGTCAATCATTGAATACAATAGATCACATTATAAATATTATTTTAATTCATTATGAAATACTATAGATATTTATAAATGACAACAACTACTAGGAACTATGTGTAAATATAGGGAAACTCAACATTCATCTCAAAGAGTTTGATGATAAAACACCCGAGAAGACAAAATAATTAGTATATAAAAACCTTAAATTAGATAATAATATATAAATGATTGGAATGTAAAAATATATGCAATGGTTGTTGGAGTATAATAAGTGATCAATAATTTACATAAAACAGTTAATGATCCCTATCCATAGTCTTCTAAATACTAATCCACTATAAAAATACATCCTACTGAAGCTCCATGACCCAAACTATGACAATAATAACTATACTTGGAAATCTTCATTTAAGGTGTCTTAAACCACTATTTTGGAACCCTATCAGATCAATTGGTCATGATTTACAACCATTAGATAGTTATCACTGAATCGTTTCCTCAACAAACATGAGATGTGTTTTAGAGATTCCCCAAATTTCTACAATAGTAACAAATTCAATAATGTATCGGGGAGAATATTCAGGATCATTTTAAAATTCCATTGGTGAATAAAAACATAAACACTCTATATGGAGATGATGAATAAAACACACAAGAACCATCATGTAGTCTCCCCAAATTACATCCTCTGTCTTCCTCTACCAACAACTAGATATGGAACAGTCCAAAAACATTTTTATGTCTATAAACCAATGTATTTAATTGTGGAAGAATACTATCTAATTGAACCTACACTTGTCCCCCTCAATGAGTATGTATTTACACTGAACCACTGGGTACACATTATTTTTACAGCTCAAATCTTACCATCTGATATAAGGGGGAAGTCCAATTACCCAATTTCTAAACATTTTATCATTATTTAAGGCCTAGTGGGGATAATAATGGTGATGTTATATGAAATTATTTGAGTAATATGATTCAATAATAAGTCTATTCTGAATCAATATTATTTACATATCACGATCCATATTTAGAATATTGGGAATGGATCTCCCCTAGAATATTTACTTGAAGTCCCTCCACGATATACTCTAACATATTCATATTTTATGAAAGACATCATAACTTCTCTTTATGGTTCCCAAAAGAATAAATTTTACTAGTCTGACCAATCAGTACACCAATGTCTCATCAATGTCAAATTTTCCATCAATGGTGCTTATAGAGTCATCAAAATGTTGTTTCCCCACAATACCTAAGAAGGTTGAAATATTTTTGGGATAAAAGTCATGGGTGTATCCAATGAGGGTCATATGTAGCCATCCACTATGCGAAGGAAAAAATCTAGAAAGCACTGTGTAACATGAATGAAATATAGTGTATAATAATAGTAATCTTGACTTCTTGTGTCCCATAGAACATTGGGAATTATGTTAATTGTGAAACATTATTATTTAAAGATAATCAATAAAAAAATTTCATTGAACTAGATAATATTATTATTAGTAAAACATTTCTATGTATATGTAGAATTATTCTAATAAATAATGATTTATTTATTAATTTAATTAAAATAAGAATTAATTTTTCTGTGATGTTATTCTATGCTTCGAAGATTCATTTCCATGAGAAATAAACATATATATCATTGATTCGTATGAAATAACTTGTAACCACAACCCCTTGTTGACAAATTATTTTCTAAAAGGAATTTTCTTTCATATCACCATATATATATTTGTATTCAGAGAAATATCTAGATTTTTCTAAAATGATTAATCATTCATAGAATATGAAAAAATAATTATTTTTTGAATATTATAATTTTTTGTCAATAAAATATGTAATTTAAAATCACCATTTATAAATATTGTTTTTAAAAATGTTAAATATTACATATTTTAATTATAATACTGTAAAAAATTACATTTGAATCAACAATATTTTATATATTTATATAGGTAAATAGCCGGGCTTAACATAAAACTTGATTTAAAAATTATTTTTCATTAGGATTTATGAATTTTTATTTAAAATAATTTCAATTATTTATCGAATTTGGAACATGGAAAATGTGTTAAGTATTTAGAATTTTAGGATAAATATGTTGTAAATAGGCCCGTTTTTTATAATAACTAAAACGAAAATTAATTGTCACCTAGTTATATTTGGAATGGGTAAAAGTGGGATAAAAATTTGGGATAATATATTAGAATAACCCAAACAATTTCCAATAATGTATTTTATGTTTATGTTTAGACTATCCTCATCCAATATACGATGTTATAGAATTGGTTTCAGTTTTTTAATTTATAATTACTTATATATTATTTAATTATAAGTGTGATATAACATATAAAACAATTTTACTTTGAAAAATATTATACTTTTTCATGGGGACGAGGGGTAATTTGTTTCGTTATATTTGGTTATTTCAAATATTATGTATTTTTTAGTAGTAATTTATTTATATTTCTTAGTTATTGTATTTTTACATTTAATTATTATGTCACGATGGTATAGTGCATGTTCATGTATAAAAAAATTACAATATCATCTATAGAATATTAAAAGTAATATGTTTTTCAGGAATTTTTGAATAGAATTTTTATGTGTAATAATAATCAATAATTGATGGATACAGATCCTATTTTAGGTATAAATTATTATATACCTAATTGTAAAATAAAATTATATGAATTACATAAAAAATGTTAATTATTTTGTAGATTTATATTCTTTTAGTAGGAGATATAAAAATCATAAAAATCATTTTATTATATGCGGAATCAGAAAATGTAAAGAATTTCATAAATGGACGACTAATGAATAAATATTGAAATAATTATATTTACTACCCTTGATGATTGTAAAATGTGTTTCCACATTTAAGGATGAAATGGATTAATATACTAGTTAAACTAATGAGAACAGGGTTAAAAGTCCTAAAACACTATTAAATATATCTTATAATATATATTTATATTATATCATTTTTACTTTTACATAAGACCTTACTAGAAAAAAATTTTAATTAAGGAAACTTTATAATATATTTGATATCTGAAGAATTTTTAGCATGCCCCACCCATGACATATAATATAGAATCTATTATCCTCCCTTCATCACACTTATATTTCCACTTATCATGAAAACCCCCAATCAAATCGAACTATTATTATTAGTACTTAAATTATATATTTTAATATATTATTTAATGGACATATGAATTATACTTAATGATATTTCCAATAAAGGTTATTCAAGATGAAGGTTTATATCTAAACATTCTATTTTAATTTTAAATATTATTGTAACTTTTTATTTTCATCATAACCATTAAATTTTATAATATATGTTTCACCTATTTATTAATATGATATTATTTCATTGGAATATCCATATTCATATCCTTTTTCAGTTAAATTATAAATTAAAGTATCCCTCTTGCGTACTTATATACTACCACCTCCCTGATGCAATTTGTTCATTTTTTGATAACACCCTCACATGAGAGTGAATTATTATTTAACTTTATTTCATTGAATCTATCAAAATGTGTAAATAATTTCCCCGCAATCATGACCATTATATTCATTGAATACCACTTTTCAATTATGCCTAGATATTTTCATATGAAATAATTTTACAAATATTTGGGTTTTTTGGAATAAATGTTTTCCATTGAAAAGATTTATTTTATTATATTTAATAAATATTTCAAGGATATATTGAATTTATATTTTCAGTATTTCATCATAAATTTTATATTTTTATGATTCAGAAGGGTTATGATAATGTGATACTTTCAATTTTTTTTGGATATCATATGTTGATGATGATTATATAAAAACTCTATCATTATTATGGATGGATTATGTTTTGATGATTCTATTATGAAACCCACATTATTTCAATGAGTTTTGAAATTTCAAATATTTTAATGGTTTATGGTCCAATGGAACACATATGAATTCATATTCGTATGTGATTAGAGGGTCCGTTATACCCTTCATTGTATTAGGTAAAGCATTATATCTCATTGTATAATTAAGTTAAATGAGTTGTGATAAATACATTATAGGAAATAAAAATTGATATATGGAACACTATTATATGGGAATTATGTAAAGATTATTGACATTATATGATGTGGGAAACATGTAGTGACGAATGATCAATTCTTTCATGATATTTATATTATTTGACCATGAAAATGTTTTGTGTTTCATATATATTTTCATTGAAACCCTTGTGAAATGTTGTTAAATTTTTTATTTGAAAGCATGTCTCATTATTGATTTGTGATTATTCATCAAACATAGGATTTGTGACTTTTGAAATGATATTGTTTTATGAAATGAATCAGGTATATGGTTAATTATATATTAGGTTAAAATTTGTTTAGGTTTAGGATGAGGTAAAATAATGCATATCTTATACATTAATATGGACATCGATTGATATCTCTCAGGTTTACCCTTACTGAGAACATCATCTCACCCTTTCATATATGTTATTTCCTCCACACCTTAATAATGGTTTTATGTAGAATATGTGAATGATGTGTATAATGTGAGAAGAACATTTTGGGATGTGTGGATCATCAATGATGATATATATTTTTATGTTTATAGAATTGTATTATAGTAACCCTTTACTATTATATGTCATATATTTCTATGATATTCAATTAATATTAATTGAAAATGATGATTTTTTTGTATAAACTCATTAGGGTGCTTTAGATTTCATTAGATAAGGGGTTACTTATTTTTGGACATTAGGATTAGAGAACCTTATTGAAAAATATAGGGGTATTACTATGTGTAAAATAAAATACATTTTTTGTGAAATAATATATTATTGTTTTCCTAGAAAATAAATTCACGTATGGTTACTAAAATGTGGAACTATTACTCCTGTGGTAATAAATCAGAAATTGGTGTATTGGGAAATAACACAATAATTAAGAGATAATGATGAGTGGACATGTGATAGAAACCCATGATTTACTATCCTATCATATTAATTTAGTTTAATACAAATTAACTTTTAAATCATTTGTGATGGATTTAAATATATACTTCAAAAAAATTACATAGGATAACTATATGTTTTCTAATAGTGAAAATAAGGTGATGGGATTTAGATAACCTATGATTTCCTTTTCATGATTAGATGATTTATAAATACTATTAGTTTTTATCAAACATTGAATTCTGGAACCAAAAAATGTATTGAACAAGGTGGAATATAAATTATATTGAACATGATGGATAATGAAATGGTTTTCCTCATGAACATCCAAAATAAATAGGATCTAGAATGTGAATTTTTTATATTATTCTTAACTACATATTTAACTATATTATAACCAATCTCAACATGGATGAGTTTCATAACAGACCTTATCAAAATAAAATAGTGATTCAATGAATTTAAATCAGTGAATACTAATGAAAAAGATTAAACATTCCTTATTTCTAGATCTTCGGATGAATAACATTGAGGAATGTCAAAAAAGAAATGATATTATGATTTATGTTTCGAATGTAAGGGTATATGATATGAGATTTCAAAGGAAAAAAATTATGAGCTCAATGGAGGAAAATAAATTTATCATATGTACAAAATTATACATTAATTCAATATCTATATGGAACATCAGAATTATCTAACTAAATTCCCTAATACAATGTTAAACTCCGAGACTATTGAAGGGATTGCGCGAAGACAATCATTCATGATGAATGATTTTAGTGTTAATGTATTGGGATTTGATAAATATATTTTAAACATGTATTATCAATAATATTCATTTTATAGGATTCCTGAAACATATAAATATTCTTAATTAATAGTTTTACCATGTGTTTTTGAATCCATTGTTAGATGATACTCATAAATAAGATAATAAGTTTCGTATTAATGATATAGTTTTGGAAAAAAAAATTATTCCTGGAAAAAATAACAATTAATATGTGTATACTATCAAAATGATAATTTGAATTGGTATAATGAGGTTTATGATAATGTTAAATTAAATTTTATAGTAATTGGGACATTAGAAATAGTTAGTGGTATTGTGACAGAGTGATTTATAGATAATTTGCTTCATTTTTTAATTTTTAAAATATCTTTTATATTCTGTAATTTTATTTGAATTATAAGGTAGAGTTTTTTTTTTGGATTAATTTTTATTTTCCTTGATAATCTATGTTGATTTTGATTACATTTGAAAAATATTATCTTGTTTTACTATAATGCATGATGATTGAGTTAAATTCTATGTTATAAAACAATATGATCAACATTATATATATTGGGGATAATTTTTAAGGTTAATATTGAAATGTATATGAGATATTAATATTTTGAATAATGGGGATTTAAAATTCAGAAAACATTTTTTCTAGGATGCTTTATGATATCTTTGTGTAGAATGGAATATGTTGAACTATTTTTGTTATTTAGGAGGTTTTAGAGGATAATGAATTATTTCAATAAAAGATGATTTATATATGTTGTATGACTTATTCAAACAATATTTTATTAGATAAAATTAGAGATAAAAAGAATGATGTTACAATCATGTATAGAACTTATGATCGGAAAAAAATAATTTTATAACATCAAGAAATAAATTTTCATCTTCAATATTTTTTTATATATTACGAGATGATATATAATTGATTATAAAAAAACCTATAAAAGAAATTGTTCTTATTAAATGGAATGAAATATAGTAATTATATTTTATCATGTTTTGTATAATGATAGTATAAGAATCCCTGAACTCTAGTATCTGGATAATGGAATATAATTTTAATCCTTTTTACACAATTTCTATTGATAAAATGGAATTGTTTTACAATTACTGATTTATGTTAGTTTGGTCATTATCTAAATTGGATCATTATTTACGTTGGGTAAATATCAGTTCATGTTAATGAAATTATTGCGGAACTATATCCAATACATAATGCTAATAGGTTTATAATAAAGAATATGTCTCAATTGAGTGGATGTTGAGAAGAAATAGTTTACCTCATATTTCTACTAAGTTAAACATGATTTAAAATCCTATATAATAAATTAATATTATTATTAATGAACAATATAACCATAATCATATATAAAAAATCTGATATAATCCACTTATTACATCTTATCACTCATTTATTAATGGTATTTCATTATGGACAATATATGAAGTGTTAATTGTTTAGTTTTCTCTTGAATGCTTCAACATAGAAATTCTGATAAATGAGAATATGTAAAATTATAATAATCTATTTAATATTATTCCTTCTATAAAAATAATTTATATTAATTATACAAATATTTTAATACTATATATGAAATTATTTATGAATAATTAATTACATTACTTAATTGAGGTGGTAGTACTCATGTATTAACTAGTGACATTTTTATTTTTTTGTTGGAGGAAGTGTGATAATGTACGTAATATATTAAATTTATTGAATCCTAATTATTTCATATTTATCAAATATAGTAATAATTTCTATCATTATGGTAATAAAACAAATGCAATGTATAAAACAATGTCATGTATTTGTGAGGTGTAAATTATAGTACACTAAAATAGAGATTTTATTTCCCATTTTTTGGAGATGTATATTGATTGATATAATTACATCACCTTAAAAAGATCATATTATATGGTTAAATTTTATTTATTATATTATTACGTTTGGAATATAATATTCATTTGTAAAAGGAGAATAAGAATGAATGTGATCGATATTGTTGATTACCAGGTCATTGATAGAGGTCATTACGATATTCTCATATTTACTCTAGTGTAGTTATATTTGGAAGAAAATAACTACTAAAATGTGTTGATGTAAATTTTTGGGGATATTTTTTGGAGGGTAGTTTTTTCTATATGTATTAAGAGGGGTAAATAAATGGATTTAAGTGGATCGCATTTATAAATGAGGTTGGTATCACACCAGTAAATCTCAAAAGTTTTAAAATATCATTATGTCACATTCTTAGAAAAGTATCTATAAATTAATTCTATTTAAAAGGAGACATAATGTATGGTCTTATTCAATTATTATATTAGTAATTTTTTCTTTTTAAAATCTATTTGTATCCTTACAACTATAACCATTGGAGTACTCATTTTAACCTCAATCACGTTTACCAATTTTTATGGTCTATAGTTTTAATAATGAAATAATGAAATTGGACACATTAAGGAAATTTAAAATTATGATTAAAAATATAGGGACCATTTTATAAAATGAAAATAACATATGTATTATATATTAATTTAAATACAATCACAAACAATACTGGTTAATTTGTTCATGTAAATGATTTTTTTAGGAATAATATAATCATATATTAATACTATCAATTGTAATAAACATTATAAATGTTTTTAAAAAAAATTCAAAATAAATTTAAAAATATTATTTAAAAATTTAATTATTATAGATTATTTATTCACTAAAAATGGGAAAACGTTATTTACCGGATAAAATTTAAAAAAATCGCATTTTTACCTTCGAATGAACATGAATTTATTTGTTTCAAATGGATAATATATCAAATTATTAAAATATATTATAATATATTATTATGATTTAGAGTTATATTAGTTCAAAACAATATTTCACATTGTTAATAATATCTTATTTATAATGGAGTGATTTAAAATAACATTCTATGATTATTTTTGGCAAAGTATGTTCCAAATTGATAGTTATAATATCATATTTGAATTATTATTCAATGAAATATTATAAAGTACAATTTTATAAATATTTGATAAAATAAATTATTAAAATACTATAATTTATTCCCGAATGTTAAAATATAAATATAAATTATATTAGAGAATACTAGAGAGAAATTTAAACTATTCAATTCCCATAGTGAAAATATTGTTACAATCCTATGGCGGACAACCAAGAAGGAACCTGAAACTGCTTCAATTATTGAAGAGAATGTGATAAAGAAACATGAATAATGAAGAGATATTAGGTGACCTAATAATGGAACTGAATATTTCAATTCCCCTTTTAATATAAAACCATAAATCAATGTATATTATTCTAATGATTATGGGAATTACACCACAAAGTCTACTAATCATAGGGTTTACAGAAATAATCTACATAACCATCCACATAATCCAATAGAATAGGTAAAGTCCTATGAAGTCAGCAAGATTAATCAAATTTATGGGGAAAAGTATGATTATTAAAAATAATGAATAATTCTCCTCCACTCAACATTAGTGGTTGTGTTATTAAATTATAATTATAGTAACTCAATTATATCATGAATGTTATAAAATTGATTTAAATAAATACTAATGTTATATTATATCCCTTTGTCAGATATTTCACTCTTAGGTACATCTATGATAGAGCCGTCTCTAACTGCTCGTTTCTATACATGGATGTATTACTTGGAAAACCACCATAAAATTTACATTTCCAAATTTTTTGGATGTTCTTCTATACTAATCCTCAAAATTATATCCTAGGTTAGTGTTTTCTAATCAGTGTTTTTCTAAACCTAGCTTCCATGTATTGTACTAAACGTCCTCTGATACCAACTGTAATGTCTCAATCCTAGTAACCAAGAGTCAATGCATTATTACATAAAATTGGAATGATGATAGTAGATCATGTCCTGAATGACCAATTAGTTTAGTAGCCTTGGAAGTACTAGATACATGCATATGTTTTACATTACAGTATGAAATGAAAAACAACAACATTGTGCCCCCTTTGAACACACTCATATCCCTTATCTTATCCCTTATGGTCAATCATAATATACATCATCATAACCTGGGAGAAATAAAAAATAAAAATAGGTGCCATCAGATGCTTAGTAAGGATAACAATATAGAGGAGACTTTCATAAATAACAATAAGCTTTTAAGATAATTTATAAGACTAAAACACAAGACTTTTAAACTAAAGATTCAGCATAATATGTGAAATATAAATCAAATAATGCCATTTAATTTTTCATATGGATATTCTTATAGTCGAATAATCAAATGTAATATCAATAGCTAATTTAATAAGGATGGAATGCATAATGTCGGACCTCATAACCACATAGTCAAAGCCTAATGATAAGACTACAAATATTTTTTTGTCAAGGACTCATGCCAAGACACTAGTATGTCTCACGAGACCCAATGATGCATTGAGTAGCTATAGCGGGCTCCACATATCACATACTAAATCTAATGCATTCCTCATATGAAAATTATGAAACATAATCTAAATATTTTTATTAAACCTAGCAAAACAAATCTTAATATTTTAACCACAAAACATGATTGGTATAAAGATTACACATCTGTTGTCAAACATAACTCATCAAATACAATATGTAAGATTGTTTTATAATAATATAAGCTCAATCTAGAATATTTAAACATATTGACATAGATGAAAATAATCATCAAAACTATTTTAGATAAATATCCCTTTTTTCATGAAAACATTTAAAAGTCTCTCTATTAATAAATAAACCATTTAAAATATATTTTTTAATAAATGTGTCCAATACCAATTTGAATCTTTTAAAAGTAATTTTTATCTTAAAACCTTAATGTACATAAAAATAAATCCTTAAAAACATTTTAAAAAACATAGACATTTATTAGAATGATATGGAAGAATAAAATTTCAAAACATTTAAAATGATATTTTATTTAGAGTTATTAACCAAATGAGAGATTCTAGAATAAAATTAATTGGGATAATCATAACATCATAATATCACATGAATAAGGGGATTCAAGATATACTATGTCAACGTACAATATATATACCATATGGAATTTTATTGGCTAATAAAAAATAACAAGTCTCAATGGAAGGTAAGTTGAGATGAAATCTATTATAAAGATCATATACTTACATTATGGATAAATAAATGACATAATTATGTTTTTAAAATATAAATACAATGAATATGATTGGATATTAAGTGTAATTGTAAAAACAACACCAATGACATGGATGCTTAACTAAATGAAAGGAAACTGAGTTAAGATTTCTCTTATCATGTTAATATTGATAATTTGAGAATTTATGAATGGAGTGATTATTTGTATCAAAAGTATACCCACAAAAATGGTAGTGTAAATTACTAAATAAATAAATAAATAGTAATTTCCCACATAGTTTGGAATAAAATAATCAATGATGTTTCATAAAACAGAATGATTGGAAATTAAAATTTGTAAATACCTTACCGATTTGGTAACATACAAAATATACACACCCAGAAAGCAAAAAAAAAATAAATTAAGATATAATTATCCATAAATTAAAGTATATTACACAAATAATACAACCATGGAATGTACATACACCACACAAAATTAAATAGCGGTATATATCGCATGAATCTCACAGGAATAAAAGTGAGATGAAAACCCCTATCCCCATTGTAATCAATCGATACGTATGGAAAAAAGTTACTAACCACAAAATGAATCAGAGAGTACGATGAATATAAATAGAATCATGATAGAATATATCAAATGGAAATACGCAATACACCACATTCAATAAATTAGTCGGTAACTATGGAAATCCCATGAAATTAAAAGTGAGATAATAATCCCCTTACCTTGTACGTTTCTTTAGTATTGCGTAGGTTGACCTCCGGCATAATGGTGAGATCATTATTATTAAATTATAATAGAACCAAATAAATAATTAATATATCATATATGATCTTATAATATTTATTTTTTAATGATATTTCAGTAGTATTATTGTTTTGGAAGTTAACTGATTAGTTTTTATTTATATGTTTTGTTACACAAGTCATTTTTGTTATGTAAATCATGTATTTGATTCATGTCCAGAATGAAATTATTTTCTTAGAAATTATTTTTAAATAATCAATTTAAAATATATCTTGAATGGTTATGATGGGGAATTATTCTTATCGCATTTGTGGAGAGGGAAATCTGTACGTACGCATGATCAAAAAAATCATTCAATTGATGGTAAAATCATATATAATTGTATCGTATATAATAAATACAGAATAAATAAAATGTTTTATGTATTATTTACATCAATTTTACACATTATTATAAAAATATAAATAATTAATTGTTTAATAACAAACTACACCATGACGTGGAGACGGTAAGCCATACGTAAGCATGTTTTGTGACATTGCCATTCATTGGATGGATAGAATAATGAATATGGTTGTACCATATTTTTTGTCACATCAAATCTTGTATAAGGTACATGATTTATTATTTTTGTATGTAAACTACAAATAAAGAATAAGTGGAAGAAGAAAGGATTGTTTAATGAAGTGGTGAAATTATTACCTCTTCATTGGGTGCTTCATTTTGATTTGATCAACAGGGCTCCATAGGTTGGTTTTCTGATCAATGTGAGGACTCTAGGTTGATGTGATGGTAGATTGGATGATATATTAGTTTTTTTGGTCCAAGTCAAATGTCTATGGTTCTATGCAATTAAGAGAATTAGAAGTATTCTTTTATAAGTGTGTTGTCGGTCACTTTTGAAAATTCATTAAATATTATTTTATTATATAATAATTTATTATTTAAAATATCTAGAAATGGATTTATTCCGAGGGTAAGGTGGGTATGGGTCTAAATTACTTCATCCAATAGGTTTTATGATATTTTAGGTCACCAAAATACCATTATATTTTATATTTAACTATTAGTTATTTAGTTTAATGTTTACCGTGTCTTATTATATTATTACACTATATTGTTAATAAACATACTATAAACTGCCAAGTGAAACTCAAGAGGTTAGTTAATGATATATATATATCATTATATAAGTACATCATTTGATCCATATAATTTAAGGAATAATATATCATATAATTATATTATATTTGTTTTAAATACTCATTTGTATGAATTCTGACAGTATTTAATATTTGATTTTTATGAAAGACATAATAGCATGATTAATTCCACAAAAAATGATTGAATCAACCATACCATGTCATATTAATCAATAAAATTCATGTAATGCATCAAAAGTATCAATTTATATTTAATATGATATTTATAATATCAAATATTTTAATATTTCCTTAATAAGGTAATTAATGAATCTTCATTGTGTCTTAAGTAAATATATTTATATAATGTCTAAAAATTATAAATAAAATACCACGATTTAGTAACTATTTTTATCTTTTTAATTAATATTTATAGTCTAATTTATCTTATGTATAACCATATATTAAAAATGTTTTAGTTAGGATCATTTGAATTTAAAACATTTAACTCTTTTTAAATAACAATAATAATATATATCCTAATCTAATTCAAGTGGACCAATTAGGGTCATATTTTATTCCTAAGGTATATTTTTTTTCGAAAAAAACATATCTAATAGAATTAGGACATGTTTTTGTGTAATTAGAATATAATTATAACCTATAATTACTCTATTTACCTTTAACCATGGTAAATATAATTTAAATGTTATTAGTAAACAAAAAATATTTTTATCTTATTGAACAAAATTTTATATACTTATAACTACAATCAAGTTGGATTTTAGAAATTCAATTCACATAAGCAGTAAAATTTTATTTAAATGAAAATGTCAGTTTTTAACTACTACATAGTGTTTTCAATATTCATCTAAAATTGATGTGTTTCATAAAAATACCGATAAATCAGCCTAATCTATATTTTATATTCTGAATTTAAAAAATGATGTATATTTTACCAAATTAAAAACATATAATTTGCATCAATTAATATAAAATTAAGTTTAATTGTAATGCACAAAGTGTGTTTTTGAAAAATAATAACTATCAAACGATTGACCCTTGTTTATGTCCAATTTCAAAGTAAAATTACATAAAATGGAAAACAATGGATTAAATGGTAAAAATAAACTCTGATTAAACTTTTAAACCAACTAATAAAATAATCTAACAATATATATATATAAATCAGATTATATGGTAATTTTGAGTTAAAATATAATATTTTTAATAGTCCATAAAAAATCATTTTTATATGAGAAACATCAAAAATTTATCCAAAGTAAATTTGGATGTATCAGTTCAAAAAATAATTTTATTTTTTAAAATAAAACATATAAAAGTGTCAAATATTGTATTTTCAAATGGTTGGCCATTAAAAGGTGGAAAAATTCAATTTTTTAAAATTTTTCTTTTATTTGAAAATTTAAATTTGGATTTATAATATGTCTATGAAACAAAAAATATGAATGTTAAAAGTATATGGGATATATTTCAAATAAAAAATTTGGTTATTAATATTCATAACCACTATCTAAATGGCTAGCTCGTTAGGTCGTGGTACGCTTGAACTCGGTGTTACGTACATCGCACGCTATTGTATTATTTAAAAAGAAGAGTACAGTGAATGTTTGGGGTGTAACATTCTTCCCTCATTTTGGAAATTGTTTCCTTGAAATTTTAAATTTAATCATGGTATTTTAATTGAATGTCCCATTTTTGATGAAGATCCAATAAAACAATCACTTTAAAATTATGAAAGAGATGTACGAAGGTCACCTGAGATAACCCATTTTAGGATTCCATGTAAGAAAGCATGGATATGAAAAATAAACTAACTATCATGTCATGATGGACTTTGATAGAAAACATGATCAAGGGAAACATAACAACAACAAAAAGAAAAAGTCATGATGGGTTAAACAGTAATTAGTTTCCCAGTATAAAAAGTAAACGAACAATGTTTTTGGTTTTATGTTCCATTTCATAAAGTTAAGGAATTTATTTATCAGATTGACTAAGAACATAAAGAGATAAACTTAATTTTTTATGTATATCTTCATTCTTTAATAAATTTCTACCACGAACTCGTATTTCATTCAAACATAGATAATTCAAGATCAATTGGTCACAACTGAAGTGATATAATCAACTTCTATAGAATCTGTAACATTCAGACTCGGGTCACCACTAAACCGGTGGACGAACCAGTCGCCACCTGAACTCAAGCGTGTCTCCTCGTATGCCAGAGGATTCCAACTTGCAGTTATGGTATAAGGATATTCAGTGGGGAGAATATAACCTCTTGTTAGAGATTCACAACGGTATATAATTGTGGATAACAAATAATAGCGGAAGCATTAACCCATAATGACAAACAACGGAAGACGAATAATACTCATTATATAAAAGTGGCAATCGCAAAATTATATAGAAGAGGCACTGATGACATGATAATGATACAAATGTAGAATAGAGTGAAAAAAACAACATGCTGAAAAAATCCAAGATATTTAGCAACCATCTCACACAACATATCATATTTTCAAACAACTCCATCTAGGACAACTTAAGGCATGGAAAATTATTACTCATTAAAAGTACTTCTAAATAACAATCATAACAAACTATCAAATCCCAATATTAATTAAATGGATGAATATTAATTAATTCTACAATTAATTAATTAAATCGTATCTCTTTAACCAATCATCAATATGTTAACCATTTACCATTTAACATGTAATAATTAATCAATCCATTAAGTATTACCAGTTTCCAAATTACATCCCGACCATGTTAAATATTCAATATTACTAATAATATCTAAAATCCACAATCATATTCCAACTCATGACTTTCTAATTAAATCACGAATTGATTATCTTATTACTCATTCATCCCATTCAAATCATTCAAGTGTTTAATCATAACACTTTAACTAAAATAGCAACTTGTGCTTAAAATCGTCCCATGTTTAGGTTAGGATTTATCTCATGTGGGTGGCATTAATTAATAACATTAAAAGTGTCATGCATTGACCAATAATAATCTAGGAAAATAAAATTCTCATTTTATTTTAAGAATCTATAATTGTTGAATAAATTGTTATATATTTGGGACCCTACATAGGGGTTTTGACGAAAACCAGAAAGAACGGAGAACACTCAAGAGAAACGAATTGATTCTTCAAGAACCCGACATAGATCACTACTCCAAGAATGACCAAAACTAAAACTCATCATACATGTCATCCACACAAATAGATTTACTCATAATGGGCGTAGATATATGAAATCTTGAGAAGAGGAGATGTATATTTATGTAGAACTATGAAACCGAATAAGAACGAAGAAGAACATCTACCTACCTCAAGAATCCAACTTTGATTCGCAATGATAAGCCTTCATATCACCTCCAAAACGTTTGGGAGAGGTTTTTCAACCTTCAAGGGACAATAATCGTGAGTTATGGCTGGTTGTGAAGAAAAAAGATCCACATAATGGCAAAAACGAGTGAGATCTATAATTTAAGGATATCATTTATGTTCTCGCACGGTTAGTTCACACGATTTGACAAACTGTACACTAATCGTGCATTAGATACTACCTCGTCCACCCTTCTCACCCGACCTCATAGCACGATCACACCTAATTGTGTGCCAACCATGTTGGAGCTACTACCTCAAAACACAACTATGCACAGTTTGGCAACATGATTAGATAAACCGTGTGATGCCCATGCGACTACCACTTTACCTCAAACCATCAATCAAAGTTCAAAACCTGAAATATTTATGTGTTCCAACACTCAGAATAAAATTCCAGATCTTGGTTTAAAAAGAATGACCAGTTGATAAACCAAAACATAATTTTAAGAATATTCGTAACTATAACCCTTTTCAGAAACATGGGATCTTACATTATACCCAACTTAAAAACTTCCCGTCCCCGTGAAGCCATCGAGAACCACTAATAAAACAACTGACCAACCAAGTTCATTTAAACTTGTTAGATGTGACGTGTTTTGTTCTCTACACCAAAAAATAAGTTAACCCTTCTCAACCATGATGGATAAACGTTAATAACAAGATCCAAAGATTACACTAAATCATATACATTGAAAAAGATCCTCTTTGGTAATTAGAAGGACCTTTTCAACATAAAGGGTTGATCCTTGATCAATCAATAGAACATGTTTCTCTTGCCTCACTCAAAGACACCGCAGACCCAAAATCCCCTTTCATCTTTTATATGATGAGGTTCCTTTAATACTATTCCAAAACCATCCTCCAGTATAACGAAGTCCTTACCCAACATCTGGTAAAATATTTCCAATTAAATCCATCCCAGGGATATTTTAAAAAAAATTATGCCCAAACACGAAAAAGGAAGTAGCCCAATGAGTCAATGCATTCCCCATACTACCTAGATTACATCTACTCATCAACCCCAACAACATTTAAAATATAGTGTGGCACAAGACCGACGCTACCGTAGTGTCTCCATGATGAGGTCAAGATAGGATACATGCTCGTCATGTCTTGAATAACACACTAAGAAAAAATTGAGGTTATAATGATGACCAGTAAAACCATTACCAGAATACTCTGTTCAAAAATCTCTGCATCACCTGCCAACACATTCATCGTGATTAATGTGGCAATACCATCTTTAGGATTTCCCACAACGTCTCATGAAAAGAACAACCGCTCCCCAATGTGCTAGATTAACAACATGATCGTCGTGTAGAACACCCGAGTCATTCAAAAACCAATCCTTGTATTGATATGAAACTGATTCTTCAATGTTAAATTACTCTACATGTAGTATACCAGATACCATACTCAATAGTACAAAAAGACATATTATAGAGACATATTGCATTATACAACCATTCTTTTGGTTGACTCTATAATCAGTCATCCATTACTATGAAGGAAGGGTGAAATGACCAACAAAACATTCTATCATGCCCAATGCATGTCTAACTAGCTGACAAATAGAATTTCTCGATGCTAAAGCTAATAACAAGGTCAAGAACACATCACCTCCCATTCGAATAAGGGTGTTATTGGAAACTGGAAGTCCTACCTGGGACAACGACACCCAACAACTACAAAAGAGTAAGAAAAACCATAGCACTAGCAAGGAATTTATGTTTTGAGGCCCCTACCCATCACTGGTTATCCCCTTACGAAGAAAAAGTGACAACCCTAAACAAGGATACATAAAACAAGTCACTAGACTCAAAATCCGAACATAAGGCCATTTCTAAAGAGAAGAATTCCTATGGAAAGTACTCATTCTTCCATTCAAATGCATCTCAAGAGAATTATGAACTACCCTTTACATGAAGGTTTCAAATAGTGGACACCAAAATAGTTTACATTTCCATGCCTCTTATATTTAATCACTTTTATTATTTAATAATCAAATGATTTAATCAAAAAATAATGTACCATTTTCAAAATGCCTCAAGGAAAAACAGGGAAGTTTTATAAAACTCATTTTTAAAACATTTACGTTTGTTGTCATACCATCATTTTCAGAAAAATTATAAAAATAAATATCTTTTAAGAAGATAAGGCGACCTACGAGGATCTAATTTTAACCAACCTAGGTTCTCTATAAAAAAACCCAATAACTAACAAACATGTATTAAAATTTTAAACACCCAAATGGGTTATCAAATAAACACACACTCCAACATACCTACTTGGGCCCAGTTTCATTTTGGAAGGTAACCATTTGATATAAGTACAACATTAAACATCTTTCACATTTAAAATCTTTCCACAATGAATCAAGACATCACATTTAAAATGAGTCAACATTTCCCAATTCATGAAGCACCCATACACTCCATGGATGGAAAGTTTGATCTTATTAATCGATACGAATGTTATTTATGAAATTAACATTATCATCCTCATGGTCCAAATTATATGGGTGGCCACCTACCAATCGATAAAAATCTTATACACCTTATCGCCAGATTTTGGCTCCCATGTAAAACAATGAACATTTATTTAACATTTTATTTTTATCACCCCTATCACATATCATAACTTCTCTAACATGTTTTCATTAGCAGTAACACAACAACATGCTTTAATTCAAAAGCATGTCACAACAACAAAACATGCTAATAACCAAGGCAGTACAGAATATAATCACTCAAGCATGTTAAATCTATCACTAAACATGATATCAAGAGAGGCATACTAAAGAAGATCATACATGGCATTCCACCCAAGGAAAATAATCTAAATTAGCAGGCATCCGACTAATGGAACTATATGGCATGTTATATTCATAACATGTGAATATATAGGTGCCTAAGATGATGCATGTAAGAAAAATACATTCCATATCAGGATAAGAAAATTATTCTATTCAAAATTCTCAAAAACAATAAACAGTGAAAAATACACGAATCACTCAAGGTGAAATCATATCAACTATAACCTATAATAATACAAACATCAAATCCAAACCCTGGCCAATTGTTCATTTCCCATACATGACGTGATCAGTCCCAATCATGGCTATTAACCTAAGCACTTACACATTTCTAGTCTCATGTCTACCAACCCTAAAACAGTAAGGAAAAGAAAAAGAAAAAAACATATTCCTCTGATACCACTTTGTATCATCCTGACCCAGGTCACCACAAAATCGATGGCCGGACCTATGGCCACATGACCTCAAATGCATCTCCCTGTACGCTCGAGGCTGCTAACTAACGGTGAGGGTCTATGGATTGTCTATGGGGAGAATATAACCTTTTTTTAGAGTTTTAAAGTGGTATGTAAATGTGGATAAAAAATAATAGCCGATGCAGAAACTCATAATGACAAATAGTGGAAGATAATTAATACATATTTTATGAAAGGGGCCAACACAATATTATACAGTAGATGCATGCATGAAATACTAATTATACAAAAGTAGAAAATACTGAACAAAACAGTATGCTGAACAAAGCCAAGATATTTAGCAACCATCTCACACAACATATAATATTTTCAAACAACTCCATCCAAGACAACATAAGTCATGGAAAACCAATACCTATCAAAAGTAATTCTAGCAAACAATCGTAACAAACAATCAAATCAAAATCTTAATTTAATAAATGAAAATTAATTAATTCAAAAATTATTTATTTAAATCTTATATCATTAAACAATCAACAATTAGTTAAACATTTACCATTTAACATGTAATAATTAATCCATCCATTAATTATTAATAGTTTCCAAATTATATTCTGAACATGTCAAATATTCAATATTGCCAATAATCTGTAAAAGCCACAATCTTATTCCAACACATGAATAGATAATTAATTCTACAAGTAAAATCATATTACTAATTCTTCCCATTCAAATAATTCAATTGTTTAATCATATCACTTTAACTAAAATAGCTACCCATGCTTAAAATCAACATATGTTTAGGTTCTCATTAATCACATGTGGGTGGAATTACATAATAACATTAAAAGAGTCATGCAATGAAAAATCATAATCACGGAAAATCATATTATCAATTTATTTAATGAATCTATAATTAATGAATATTGTGTTAATTATTTGGGACTATATCTCGTGGTTTTGACGAAAACTACAACAAATGAAGAACACTCAAGAAAAACATATTAATTCTTCATGAAACTCCTTTTTATCACTTCTCCTTGAAAGACCAAGATCAAAACTCATAATACTTGTC
The DNA here is from genome assembly GCA_963277665.1 of Viscum album. Lineage (NCBI taxonomy): Eukaryota > Viridiplantae > Streptophyta > Magnoliopsida > Santalales > Viscaceae > Viscum > Viscum album. The sequence goes on along the minus strand of OY728147.1, from coordinate 1,427,239,827 downwards.
ATCCACACATAGATATTTTTTAATAAAGAGGGTATATCTAAAATATAGTGAGAAGAGGAGATGTAGATATAATTAGATCAATGAAACAGAACTTGAACGAAGAATAAGATCTACCTATGTCAAGAATTCGTCTTCAATTAACCAAGATAAGACATTTGATCGACTCCAAAACTCTTGGGAGAGGTTTCTCAACCTTCAAGGGAGAGTAATATCAGGTTATGACCGCTTAATAGGTAAAAAGAGCCATCCAAAGCCAAAAATGATTGATATATACAATTTAAGGATCTCATTTAGGTTCCTGCACGTTTAGTTCGCATAGTTTGACAAACCGCGTGCTAATCGTGTGTCAGCTACTTCCCCGTCCACCCTTCTCGCATGACCTTAGTGCATGGTCTCACCTAACCATGTGCCAAATATACGAGAGATACTGCCTAAAAATTGAACATCGCACGGTTTGGCCGCATGGTTAGATAAACCATGCACCACCCGTGCGACTTACCCTTTACCTAAAAACATCTATCAAAGATCAAAAAATGACATCTCTATGTGTTCTAAGGCTTGGACTAAAATTCCAGAGCTCGGTTGAAAAAGAACGACCTGTTGATAAACTGAAAAATAATTTCAGGAATATTCGTAACTATAACCCGATTAAAAAACATGGGATCCTACATAATCACATAATCCCAAAAGAATAAACTATATATTTTCCGTGACTTTATAGATTAACAATACCAAAATGTTTATACAATATTAGATTATACCAAAAATAAATAATCCTTTATAGAATGAAATACTAATTCAAATTTCTAAAATTGAACAAACAATACCCAAAGTTCAATAAAGACAATTCAATAAATAATTTTCCGTAAAATCATTCAATATAATCCAAACTAAGATTGTAATCCTAAAATCAGAAAAATTTAATCACATAGACTATCATAGCATATCATAACATTTATCACCAAATAACATAATCTACTCTGAAACTCTCATATATAATTGTAATATTCCAAATCACATATTCTCTATGATAGGTTAATCATTTAAATTAATAACCTAAATCTCTACAAAAACCACAATTCTTCCAAAATAAAAAAATCCACCATTACTCCTCAAATGAAATTCCATATTATTCTGATTTTCATAGGCATATAGTGTTCCCTGCAGAGTCTACATCTTCCAAAATAAAATTTATCACTAAATTACCAAATAACATTCTAATACTGAGGATATCCATTTTAGAAAACATAAGATCCAAAAGAAATGTATTATTTATCTATAAAATAATTTATCTAAAAATAATTAGCCACACTAACCAAGGACGTCGCATAGTCTAGAGGTAGGAAAAAAATACCCATCACACTTTGGTTGTGGGTTTGATTCCTAGATCATTTTCCGATGTGACAGGTTGTCACACGGTCTTCCTATTGTCCTTTTTCAAAATCTATATTTTTTAATATTCAAAAAATGGAATAAATTCCTCAAAATTACCATAAAAAATTTTACTAGAAATTTTATCTCATACTTCCCATTTTCATCCAAAATATTAATGACATGTAATTGCCTAAAAATCAAGGATCATATAAACCCAAATGGATCTTTATAACTATATCAACAATAGTAAAGATAATTCTTCCTCAAATAGTTTTTCACATAACAAACTGCATGGTTACACATACAATAGAAAATTCTCCCAAAGTAATCCCCAAAAAAGATATTTTTAATACCTTTAATCATTCAAAACCCATTAATTTTCACACAGGTTCTTCCATGAACAATCGGTTATTATATAGAATTTGACATTGACAAGGGTAATTCCATGGACCCATATATATATGAAAAATTACTCTAATTGTATTCATTGGATCATGATTATCTTCCATAGTAATACTCATTTTTCCTTGGAAATTATTTACATTATTCCCTTCTTTCCCACACATAAAGAATTTCATTGTTCTATTTAGACACATTTCTAGGTTTGTCCTTCCACATATCTGGCGTGATGGAAATGGAGCATTATTTTCTATATGATTTCCACATTTGGGGCTCTTATCATTCTCTGACTATCTATTCATTGTAGAGTTTGGGTGTTGGAAAATGTAGATATTGTTGATCATATTATTGGAAAAATGTTATGGCATGGACATGACATATTTTAAGCCTATGGAAGTTCCATTTAGTTTAACATTTCCATCATCATGACCACCTTGTACATCATGTTCAATATTACTATGACACTCTTGGAATCCATCCATTGACTAACACATGAAAGAATAGTGTGAGTCATAAAATCATTAAGAGAATATCATTATACCTTATTTTCAATCTACACCACCTTAAGATTAACCGAGGTTATTTATTCTAAACTAATATTTAAATCCATCACATTGGTTTGTAATGAAAATGTGAATTATCCTAAGCATATCCTCGGGAATTTCGTATCCAAGATTTCAGCAAGTCCTGTTGTTGTGTACCAGGATACCCTGGGTCAAACCCAAAAACTCATTGTTAGAGTTTTCACTCCAAGGTATATCTCTTACAAAGCCACCTCTACCATCTCATATCCAAATAGAGATGTATTTCTTATAAAACCCACTTAATATTTACATTACTAAAATTTTTGGATGTTCTTCTATACTAATCATAAAATTATATCTTATGTTAGTGTTTTCAAATTATAGTTATTCTAAATCCAGTCTCCAAAGCTTGTAATAAACTTCCACTTATACCAATTACAACACCCTAACCCTAGTTACAATGAGTCAGTGCATTATTACATAACAATGGCATGATCATAATATATCATGTCTCTAAATACCTATTAGTTTAGTATTTTTGGTTGTACTTGATATATACATAATATTTACAGTAAATTATGAAATGAAAAAAACAACATTGTTCCCCATTTAAACAAACTCATATACCTTATCTTATACCTGTAGGTCAATCATAATATAAATCTTCACATCTTGGAAAAAATAAAACAGAGAAAGGGGTGTGAATAAATGCTCATATTTGATAATAGTATAGAGGAAACTTTCATAAATAAGCATGAACATTTATGGGAATGTAAAAGACTAAATCACAAGCCTTTTTAACATAAACATCAGTCTAAGATGAAAATTTTAGATCACATAATTCCATTCACTTTTTCACAAGGATATTATACTAGTCTAATAATCATATGTAATATCAATAGCTAATTTCATAATGATGGAATCAATAATACCAGACATCATAACCACGAAGTCAATTCCTCGAGCTAATAATACAAATAAGATTTTGTCAAGGCCTTGTTCCAAGATACTAGTTTGTCTCATTAGAGATACTGATGCATCGAAGAGCTATAATGGGCTCCACCCATCACTTACTATTTAAAATTATTTCATCATATGGAATGGATGAAACATTATTTGAACATTCGTATTAAAACTAGAGTTCCAAATGTATATATTTTATTCACAAATAATGAATGGTATAAAAATTGCACATCCGCAGTGAAACATATCTCATTAAATTCAATATATTATATTTAAATAAAATTAACCTCAGTAGAAAATAATGATGGATATTGACATAGAAGAAAATAATCAACAAAACTATTTGAGAAAAATATCCACCTTTTTCACGAAAACATTTAAAAGTCTCACAATTTTTCAAGAAATCGTATAATAATTATTTTTGAAACAAAGTGTCCTATTACACATATAATAAATTAAAAATAATATTAATTTAATGATAATACTTTCCATGTAAAGAAATCCTTAAAACCATTTTGAAAACATTGACATTAATGAGAACAATTTAATAATATAAATATTTAAAACATTTAAAATGATATTTTAGTTATAATTACAAACCAAATGAGAGACACTTTAATACAAATAATTGAGCTAATAAAAATATTATAATATCATAATAATAAATGGATTCATGATATACTATGTCAAAGTATAGTATATACATTATATATAAGTGAATTAGCGCATAACAACAAAGAAGCCTCAAGGAAAAGTAATTTGAGATGAAATACCTTATAAAAAATGTATCCTTAAGTTATGGATAATTCGATGACATAATTATGTGCGACAAATAAAGATACAATTAATATTATTGGATATTCACTGTAAATAAATCAGTGAACATTCACACATATTCTTGAAAAAACAACACCAATGACTTTGATGTTTAACTCAATGAATGGATGTCGAGTTAAGATTACACTTATCAAGTTCATATTGATGACTAGATAATTTATCAATAGAGTTAATATGTGTATCAAAGGTATATACACAAAAATGAGAGCAGAAATTACTAAATAAATAAATAAATAGTTATTTATCAAATAATCATGAAGTATAATAATCAATGATGTTTTGGTAAAACTAAATGATTGGAAATTGAAAATTTTAATTTCCTCACCGATTTGGAAACTTACGAATCATACACCCCAATAAATAAGGATCATATAATGAAGATTTAAATACCAATAAATTAAATTATTTTACACATATAATACTACCATGGTTGGTACATACACCACACAAAAGGAAATAGTGGTAAATATATCATGTATCTCATAGGAATAAATGTTAGATGAAGACCCCTTACCACGTTTTAATCAATCAAGGAGTATGGAAAAAAGTTAATAACCACAAAATTAATCACAAAATACAATGAATATAAATATAATCATTATTATATATATCAAATGGTACTACACAATACACCACATGCAATAAATAAGTGGATAACAATGGAAATATTGTGAAATTAAATGCTAGATAAGAGACCCCTTACCATGTAATTTTCCTTAGTATAGGATAGGTTAACCTCTTGTATAATGAAAAAATAATATTTATTAAATTATTCAAGATCCATATAGATTAATATGATATCATATATGATCTTCTAATATTTCACTGTTAATGATATTTCAATAGTATCACTGTTTTGGGTGTTAACTGATTAGTTTTTCATTATATATTTTTTTACGTAAGTCATATTTTTATTTATATGATGTATTTGATTCATATCCAGATCGAAATTTTGTTCATAAAAATTATTCTTAAATCATTAATTCAAAATTATTCATGAATGGTGATGATGTGGAATGAATCTTAACACGTTTGTGGAGACAGTAATCCGTACATACACACGAGGGACTATGTCATTCAATTGATTGTAAAATTATATCAAATTGGATGTTATATCATATATATACAATCATTATCATGATTTATTTATTATTTAAATCTATTTTACTGATTATTATACCCCTCCAAATAATTATTTGTTGAATAACAAACTACACCACAACGTGGAGACGGTAAGCCATACGTATGCACGTATGGTGACTTTTCCATTCATAGGATGAATAGAATAATGAATATTGTTGTACCATATTCATAATAACATCATATTATGTTTAAATTAATGGATTTTTAATTTTTTTGTAGAAAAAAATAGAACGAGGATGTGGATGAATAAAATAACATTGAAGGAGGTGGAAACATTATTTCCTCTCCTTCTTGTGAATTTTTCATTTGATCCAAATGGATATGTAGGATGGCATTCTAATGAATTTAAATCCACTAGATTTAATAGATTGTAGTTCGAAAGATATTAGATTAGGGTATAGGCGAGTCAAATGGCTTTGGAGGTGTGAAATTATGATAAGAGGAAGTACCCTTTTATAATAGAGGTGAGGGTCACTTTAGAAAAAACATGAAATATTATTTTATTTTATAATCATTTTTTGTTTATAATGTCTAAAAATAGAATTATTACAAGGATAAGAAAAGTATGGGTAAAAATACATTCAACCAGTAGTTTTATGATAGGTTTAGGTCACTGTATTAACACTATCTTTTAGAGTTAACTATTTGTTAATTATTTTAACTTTTACCAAGTCTTCTTTTATTCTTATAGTATATGGTTAATAAACATGTTATTAAATACCAATTTAAACTCATGTTTTTCATAATGATATATATATATATCATTATATACGTCATATAAACAAAAAGTATATTTTTATGAAAATTATATCATTTAATAATATAATATTTGTTTAAAAAACTTATTTTTGTCAATTTCTACACTATTTAGTATTTTGTTATTGTAAAAGTCATATCAACATTATTTAATTGAAAATAATTAATTTAATCAACTATAAAATGTATTATTAATCAATAAAATTCATGTAATCCATCGAAATTATCAATTTCTTTTTATTATGATTGTAATAATATCAATTAGTTTAATCTTTCATTAATAAGGTAATTAGGGAATCATCATTGTGTCATCAAAAAATTTTAATTTTTTATTGTCTACCAAAAACAAATAAACTTCCATAAAGTATCAAATATTTTTATCATTCTAATGAATTTTTATAGCCGAATTTATCTTATGTATATCCCTATATAAAAATTGTTTACTTATGAAAATTTGAATTAAACACTTTTTACTATTCTTTTAATAAAATAAAAATAATAAATGTCCTAATAAAATTCAAGTGAACCAAAGGGGATCATATTTTATTCTTAATGTTGACTTTGGCCTAAATACATTTATCCAATATAATTAGTACATGTGTTAGGGTAATTATAATATTATTATAATCTTCAATTTCCCTATTTATTTTTAACCGTGTTAAATAAAAGTCAAAAGCTACTATTCACCAAAATTTATTTCATCTTACTGAACAATATTTTACTTACTAATAACAACCATGTATATTGAATTTTACAAATTTACTTCATAGAAGTGGAAATATTTTATTTAAATGAAAATGTCAAATTTCGAACAACTACTTAATGTTTCCACTATTCATGTAAAATTGATGTTTTTTAGATAAATAAAAAAAATCAACAGAAGCTATATTTGATATTCCAAATTAAAAAATAATTTCTATTTTATAAAATTATAAACATGGATGTTTTATTAATAAAATTAAAATTAACTATTGTTGTTAAAAACAAAAATCTTGTTTTTTATGAAATAATTACTATCAAAAGATAGACAATTGTTTTTGTCAAATTTAAAAGTAAAATTATATACAATGACAAAAAAAATTATTAAATGGTTAAAATATAATCTAATTACACTTTAAATCCAACTAAATTGATAATCTATCAATATAAATATATTAGATTAATTGGTAGTTTGAAATTAAAATATATTATTTTTCTATATTCAGAAAAAAATTATTTTCTTCCAAAAAATAACAACAATTTTACTAAAGTAATTTTGAAGTCCTATTTATAATAAAGAATTAATTCTATCAAAGAGAACGTATTAATGTTTCAAATATTGGATTTAGAATGGTTTCTCCATTAAAATGCATAAAAACTGTTTTTTTTTAATATTTCTTTCTGAATAATTGATTTTGACCTTATAATATTTATAGAAAACATAATAGATGAATGTTAAAATTATATGGGCTATATAAAAATTTAAAATTTTCAATTTTACTATTCATAACCGCATTCTAAATGGATAGTTTGATAGGTCATGAGCGCTTTAACTCGGTGTTGTGTACATTGCTCACTTTTGAATTATATAATGAGAAGCGTACCATGGATGTTTGGGGTGTTACATCATTGGTCTCGTTTCCCATATGATTTAGGTTTTTATGAATGTGGGTAATTAAATCATAAGAATAAAATATGAGACTATATGAAATATTGGTGTTATTATATAATCATTTTTGAATAATGTTTTAGTGATGTTGATATTGAAATAAATCAAATACAAATGTTTAATATTTTATCTCTTACTTTAAAGGACTAATTATGTTTATACCTAAGGAAATATAAGGTGTTATTACTAGTAAAAATGGTATTATATGATTTTGGGATAAAATTAAGGGATGGATTCAGGTTTTTATTGCATGACCAAAATGGTCTGGAATGTGTTGAAAGGAGGGATGGGTGGCCTTCATTAAGTCCGGTAGAGGACACTCATGGAACATTGGATATGATAATAATATTAACATATTTTCTTATAAAATATTCCTAAAAAATGTGTAATTATTGAATCATTTATATTATTCATTCTATATATGGATATAAAATGTTTTTTGGATGTTTATAGGTCACTTTTGTCCAATATATTCTTAGTTTAACCCCCCCCAGTAAACCAATTCTTATCAATACTGTGGTTGTAAATTTTATATTGTTTTCACTATATATTATGAGATAAAATTTTGATGAATATGTTAGATATTATAAATAATTATGATTTCAAATTTCTAATCTATTTGTAAAAATTAAATACATAGAATTGGAAAAATGAAATTTAAAATTAAACAATAGATGTGATGAATGTTTGGGTTTCTGATGGTAAAAATATAATTAGTATAAAATTTTTTATAACAAAATTGAATAAGGTAATGATTAAAATTACCTATATTAGTTAAATTTATATATAATTTACCAAATTTTAAATTAATTTAATTTCAATAATTTAACTAAATTTATACGTAAATTAAATAGAACTGATATTTTTTAAAAAGAAATACATTTCACTAGTACTTAAAAATATTATATTTTTTATGAAATGCCAATAGTTTCATAAAATATAATTTTTACATTTTTATTTAAAAAACTAAGAATATTGTTTTAAATAAACTTTACTAATGTTTTAAAATTAAATGTTAAATTACCTGAGCGAAGCGTGATATGACCACATCTTTTAAAATAAATTAGAAATCATTTCTTATTCTTTAAAATAGTTCTTATTTAATATATAAATATTATATAACATTTGATTTTATTAAATAAATATTAAAAAATATAGTTTTCATAATATATATATCATGTTTCATACAATCCAACACAATTATTTTGTTATAATGACCAAAATAAAATTTTAATGGAGGATCACACTTCATTGAAACCACGTGTTGCATGTAATGCATGATATAAAAGAGATATAATTTTTTTAACAATAAAAGTATCATAAAAAACAATGTGTGATACAATATCTTATATGCTCATTGTTGTGTGTCATATATTCTATATAATATGGAATTTTGTTTTAAATACACGTGTTGTACATTCTACCCCTTAAATAAATTACATCCATGCTGTTTAATCTTGTTCATAGTAATAAAGTGTTAGTCATTTTAAAATATCCTTATTTATGTAACACGTCATAAAAATGATTAATTTAAACATACTAATTATTAGATTGAAAGGGATGTATGATTTTTACGAAACCCATGGATTCAAATAACAAACACATCATTAATATTTTTAAGTATATAACTTGTTTTGGTGATGTTTGAGAGGGTTGAAAGATGTTTCTAATGTTTTTTAGTATTTATCCAATATTAATTGTCGGGTAATAGGATGATCATGGTTAGTAGAAAACATGAATCTTTTCTATGAAGCTATGAAAAATGACATAGAGGGCGTGGGGTAGGCATATCATTAATGATTATAGTTTGGAAAAACCATGCAGAAACCTAGTATAATTAATAAAAAGAATAAAAGTGGGATTTTGTAGAATTGTTGAATTGTTTGAAATCCATATTGTCTATCCTTTCAAGGTTAATCCTTGAGTATGTGGTTGTCATGTGGTTATTGTACAGTTTTTTTAATCGTGGGATTAATCATGTAGGTATCAAGAATAAGATCAAATAAAAGTAGATCATGGGTGGGATTACGTTTTAACCCATCATTATACCAAAAACCAACCATAGATTTTGATTTATTCCTCTGGAAGGATAAGTAGTCCTATCTAATAAATCCAAAGGAGATCTAAAATATTATCATGGTGTGTAAAATCGAAATTCTCATGTTATGTAATCCATTATGGTTGGTTTTAATGGTTTTCATTATATCTACTTATCCCCGACCATGGTTTCATAGATCTATGTCAACAGTGGATAGAACAATGGTACAGGATTCCATATATGATTATATTTGGCCTTGTTTATGATATGAGAAGATATCTATAGTGGTTTTTGGAGATTTTGATGCATATCATTGGTGTTTTAGTGTTGTTTTTTGTTTTATCCATAAAACGCAAGGTATGTTCCATAAATCTATATTCATCTTAATAGAACATGAAAGACATATACAAAATTAATTGTTTTTATTTAAATTTATTGATTTATTAGCGAAAAAAACATTGTAGAAACCCACTTAAGTGATGGATTGAATAGTTCGTTGGTTTTGAGTAAAATTTTGGAATTGTGGAAACCGGATGTGTAATGTGGCTTGATTTATTGATTTTTTATATATTGATTTTAAAATGAGTATTTGTTGGATTTTATTAAATGATTTATTTTTTGTAGTTTTCAATGAAAATATTATTTTGCGGAATTGGATTGAATTGGTTTTTCTAAAATAGACATAAATAAAAGGTTGGTTTATCTAAAATGGTTTGTTTGAATCATTGTTTTCAGAAATGTTTTCATTTATTGAAATGGTTTTTTTGAAAATTATCTTTAATAATTGGTTAGTTTTATTGAAATATTGTGATACTATGGTTTTCAAAAATGGATTTTAGCTGTAATGACTGGATTTGATTTTAATGTTTTGTTTTGTTGTTGGTTTTGTAATAAAGGCTTGTGCGTGTTCTTGTAAATTATAGAAATATAAGGGTAAGAATTATCCCCCATCATTATATGAATGTATAATGGGTGGGATTTCTCCACCTAAAAATGGGGTGAATAATGGTGCTAAGTGTCCCCCATCATTTTTTTGATGGATACGGATCATGGAATTCCCCCTATAATGGTTCATTATGTGAAAACATAGTGAAAGGATGAATCTCCACTTGCGTATTTACCACATTCCATGTTTTGTGCATGTTTGGTTGTGTGGATAAGTGGAATGGAATGTGTTATTAGAAAATAGAACATGTTGAATGAGATTGACGTTTTTTATGGATACATTCCCATGAAAAATTCATTTTGTTGGGAAACTATTTTAGTATGGAAATTGATTTATATTCTGATATAAACTGTCTAAATTTGGTTTATATAATTATTTTAATTTAATTGTTTTGACATGTTTAATCCTATAAATTTCAGTAGGGAATTCATTTGGGGTAAGACTATTTAGTTTTATTACACCTCTACACATTAGAATATTGGTAATTTTGTAGATGTTTTTTATTTGGAAATAATAAATTGAAATGTATCAAATATTTCTTGTTTTTATAAGATATAAAATGGGTTTTCGTGGAATCAGAACATGGATCCTATAGATCTTCGGGCCTATGTGGTTATCTTTTCCTTTGAGGGGTTTTAAGTCAAATAATATATACTTGGATTTTTTTGTAGTATTCTATGGTAGTACTCATTGATATAAGTTTTTATATAAATGTTATTTATTTAGTTTTATTTTATTGATATCATGAATCATGTAGTGGTTATTTGGTTATTTAATGATTTCATTATAATTTTACATTCAAAAAGAAAATCATCTGCAAACCTTTAATGAATCCCTAGGCTTTTATTCCAATACATTGTAATCTTGGGGATTTATCTTAATGAAATGCAACATCCTCCCACATTCTCAAGTCAACGTGGAGGATAAAATCATTACAAGTCATATCAGCATGATAATTCACTTCCTAATAAGTGGTATTTGGTTCTATTGTCCTTAGAGTAGATATTAATTCCATTTTATTACTTATCCAGGGTTTGTAGAAATGATTAAGATCATCTGGATTTGTAATGTTGAGCATATAAATAGATATCTATAAATTTTATTATAAACATAATGTTACATGGATATTATATACATAAGAGTTTTGGAGACACTTATTAGAGTTATAATATCATTTTCATGGGATTATCCAATGAGACGATAATGAAATCCATTATAGGAATTACATCAGATTATGTGTCCCCAAATAAATTTAATAACGATTTCTAATTTAATGATATTTCATTGATTTTGAAAAAATGATGAAATTTTTATCAAATGAAATATTTTCCAAAATATATTGGTGTTGGTATTTTTAAATTGGTCAAATATTCATAATATAAGTGATATTTTTTTCCAAAAAAAATGTGGAATATGGAAGTGTTTATTTTTCTACATTCATTTTGAGATAGATGATTTGGTTGAATTTTTGGTTGTCAACCCTTCAGTTATCATAAAAAGAGACTTATAGATTTTCTTGTCTATATAGAAATAGAACCTAATAGAAGTTGAATTAATGGGTTGGAAGAGGCCTTTGAGAATGTGGTTTCACTTGAGCCAGAAGTGAACCAATAATCAGATCTAAAAATACTTTAGTAATTTCAAACCGTTGAATCATTATTGGATACTGATACTATTTGTATCATTCTGTTACTACTAGAAATCCTTGTAGAGGAAGAAAAGATTTATCATTGAGATTAGGTGTCATCATTAACAATAAAATAAAGAATAAGAGGGAGGAATATTCTCTAGTATGTACTAATAATTAGAATCAAATCACAGCAACAATTATCCTACCACAAATACCCAAAAGAAATATGAGATTTTTCAAATATGGTTCTCTTAGTCACATGAAGCGAGAGTGTGTGGCACCGTGTAGAGAAAGCCACAAATTCAATAAGATGATTCATCTTGAGTTCCCTTATCACTTATTTCCAAGGTTAGGTTATTGGGATGCTTCTCAGGATTCCCATATGTTCTATGCTATGATGGAGTCTTGTTAAAATATCACATCTCATAGAATAATATGGTTATCCATAGAGATTCAGCGAATACAACGACTCAAAATTCTATGCAATCTCAATAATGAAATATAGGGTAAAGTGTGGCGACCATGAAATATTATGTAGTTCAGTAGGTGATTATGGTTGATCAATATAGTCTATTAAATCTGATAGGTACTGTTATATCGAATTCCTCCCATATGTGTGTATTGTTTTATGTGGTGGAATCTCATTCCTTTATATTATCTCATGTGATTGATATGTTGTGGTTAAATGTTGAGATGATTTCTATGATCTTAAAAATATATAAACATGTTTTTCCATGATACTGTTGATCCATTGTGTGTAGAGAATTTAATATAACTGTTGATGGAGTTGAGTTGTTATCATACTTTTCTTTGCTTCAGATTGATGTATATGATATAATCATATCTATAGATTGGATGACAATGTTTAAGGCTCACATTGACTATTATACCAAAGTAGTCAGTCTAACAACTAAAGTTATCGTCGAGAATATATTTCTAGGAGTCCCAAATGTAAAATAAGGAACAATCAGTGTGTTAGAACTGGCAGTTGAAACAATATTGCACTTGTTTTCATCGTTTATCTTGGAATTAATGGAATAGATTAAGGATAAAATATTCAAGCAGTGGAGGATCATTTTCTAAATGATATAGAATTTCCATTGGCTAGATAGTTATTAATAATGCTTTATTCATGATTTTTCAATACTAGAATCACATATAAAATATTTTAAAAGGAATAATGTTCCATTCCAATGGAATGAGGAAAATCATGACTGTTTTAAAGAGAATAAATTTTACCTTACCTGAGAACCAATATTTAATTTTCTAGAATCGAATCAATGGTGTGCGGTGTGTTCTAATTCTCCATGATCAGGGTTTGGAATTGTTATTGTAACAACCTGATATTTTTTGATAAGTACTCTTCTTAATTTATTTAATTTCATGTGTTTTATGCTACAACAAGACTATCTTGTGCTATACGCAACACTGTATTAGCTTGTAGTATATGCAACACTATTCTTAGATTGTGTTACACACAATTTCGCGTTTGTTGGATAATAGTAATTCTACGCATCATTGAGTATATATATATATATATATTCAATGTATAAATGAAAAATGGATGGATTCTGTTATAACGAAACAACAAAGGAATCTTTCACAGAACGCAACCCTGACTTGGCTTGCATTACACACAATCATGACCTTCCTCAATAGCGTGTGTTGTACGCAATACCAGGTTTCACTAAACGACGATATATTGTTATAATATTATTATGGACTAGCTGTTATGAATAATATTAACTACATTTTAAATTTTGTAACATTATTATTCATCTTATAAATTTTCTGAAACATTTTATGTGAAAAAATAAATTTTTCGGGGAAAATAAGTATTTTTCAAAAAATGTAGTTTTGCTGCCATTTGATGGAACACCCATATTAAATCTAGTTTTGACCTATTTATAAGTTCAATTTTACAAAATAAACTTCTTATTTTGAATAAGGGAAAAAACTTACATTGTATAAAGTTTTGATATTTTTCTGATAACTTTCATATTTTAATGAATAGTAATATAACGCTATATTTAAATTAAAAACGACTTTTATCATTGTAATAATTTATATTATTAAATTATAATATTCAATGGTTTTAAAGTATAAATAGAATATATTTTTACAATTTAATATATGTATGTAATTATCAATGATTTTACCTTGAATTCGTAGGTTAAATCAATTCAATCTTTTGCAATGTTTTAAACAAAAACCCATTTTCTTTCAACAATGAGATTAATTTTATTTTAATTTCTGAAACTTTTTTATATTTAATTTGGAAAAATGGATTCCATATTTGGAATCAGTGGTTAAAAATTATGTTAATAAGCTACTTTTATTTTTGGGCATTATGAATAGTAACTACGGTATATTTTATTTAACAATGTTAATGGTAAATTGGGTAATTAAGGGTTAATATAAGATTATAAAATTACCCTAACACCTGAGAAAATTTTATTTGATGACTAAAAGTTTACCCATATCACCAAACTGTAGGAATAGATTCATTTTATGGACTTGTTTCCTTGAAAATAATTTAATTATTATTAAAAGCAAAGAAAGTGAAAACATGTCACTCTGTTAAATCTTATAAGTATATTAATTTTAATTTTGTGATAAAATTCATGATACTTAAGAACATTAATAGTATCCAAATATCTAATATAATTATCTACATCATATGAATTTATTTATAATTTTTCAGGATTAAATAATTATCATTAAAGGTGACATAATAGTGATGTTAATATTATATTATTAAGAGAAATATCAAATAAATGGTTTTAAAAATATTAAAATAAATATTATATTAATTATTTAATGTGATCCACTAATTTTATAGATAAATATGACATGTTATTAATATATTATATATTTTATTTTGAACATATCTTCTGTATATTGTTTATTTAAATTAAAATAAAGGAATAGTGTCAAAATTTACACTATTGTTATTTTATAAAAATAATATATTATAAAATTGTTTAAAAATCACAAAAACATTTAAAAATTATAAATTTAAATTTATATGATCTCAAATGTTATAAATTATACAATTATGGACAATTAAAAACAAATAAGTAATTATTTTTAATAATTTAAAATTTAGAATGTTATTACAACAAATAAAATTAAATCGATTAAATAAGGATAAATCAAGTTGATAATGTTTAAAATAAATTCTTAAAATATCAAAATTTTGTTGTTTTATTAGATTACAAAACTATCCCATCTAATATTTGGATTTGAGTCATTTTGGAAGTGTATATGTGGGGTTGGGATTTAATATAAAATAATATTTTCTTATATTTCCAAAGGTGCCCCTCTCATCCCTTATAAAAGGGCACCTCCTCCCTCTCCTCCTGACACCACATTGGAGATTCAAGCTTGGAAAACCCATACCTATTTCTCATCTCCATTTCCCTATAAACATCCTAGAGGTTATGGTATTCTTCAAAGACCAATCATAGTTCCCTAAGAGGAGGTTTCAAAGAGGCGTGTCGAAAGAATGGATAATATCTGTTACCGATTCTTTAAACATTATTTCTTCTTATACTTCTTCTTCATAAGTTGTTTCATTATGAAGTAATAAAATCAGTATCAATAATATAATGATATGTTATTATAAGTATTAAACAACCCTATTTCACCATCTATCCATCCTACGGAAAACAAAATCACTGCGTGTGCGTAAGTACGGAATACCGTCTCCACGCCGTGGTGTAATCTGTTTTCAACCACCACCTTTCTTGGATGGATATAATGGTGTAAATAAATAACTATATATGATTATTGCAAAGTGATATTGATTCTGAAATATTATACATACACTTCAATGAAATTTCACGATCATGGGAATGATATCATCGCTCGTGCATACGTACGGACTACCGTCTCCACGACGCGAAGAGATTCATTCTCCATGTTATCCATTCATGAATTATTATATAGTATATATAATAAGTAATAATGAAATATATGACATAATAATTCTACGGGATTTATGTATATATATATGTATGTCATATATGTAATTCCATTCAATTCAATATGGAAACAAAAACAGCATTCTTGCGTGTGTACGACCTACCGTCTCCATGAATGGTTTACTACATTCCATTTCTTGATCTATTATATATATTTATATTATGAATATATATTATATATAAATCATGTTTTATATTCTGTAGTTAATTAATCATGATCTAAGTAATCATATGAATAATTACAAGTCAGAACACGGACGACAAATGAAACGATTTTACCCAAAACGCTCTTTAACATATAATTTACAAAAGAACGGGTAATATAAAGTAATAAGTGAACCATATATGATATCATAACAATGAATATGATTCTGTAATAAGTCAATGACATTATTTAAATCATTATACATGAGGTTTGGATATATACGAAGCATATCAGGCATAAGGTAAGGGATAATTATTCCAATCTCATTCTTATCCGAGATTGTTTATTCATAAGTATTTACTAGGGTTATGTTTATTATCCATGTACATATGTTTTCAAAATGCATTCATAAAATGTTTAATTTTCATTCATGTATGTTTAAATTCATTCAATACCCTTTTTTTACTTTTACCACTTAGAATGGAAGGAATCTTTCTTTTGTTTACCATACGAGGTACTTTTTGTATTTTCCGACAAAAGTAAGAGTAAAATGTTTTTTTAACGTATACAGCATGAAATGATATTTACAGTTTTATAAATCCTGATTTTAATGAATCTTCCTTCAAAATATTTCATTAATATTTTCAACAATATCCTTTTATTTTAAAATTTCATGACATTTTGTGGAATGAAAATTATTTTGAAGAAAAAAGTATATTTTCCTCAAGAATTCATTTCAAGTGTTTTATCAAAACCAGTTTTCAACAAAGATGACATTATTTCATATTTTTATGTTTCAAGTATCATGTATCTATGATTTACATGGTTTCACTTTTCTTATGATGAAATGATATCCAATTTTTTTGTATCGATTATCTTATGATCGAATGATGTTTATGTAACCCATTTTATTCTTGGGTTATGATGAATGATTTATGTTTATATTGTGGCACACGAACGAATGATTTCAATATGAGATGGGTGGGACCTATATATCCCTCAAATGCATTGGGTAATGATTTATATCTCATGAGATATACATGGCTAGAATGGTATGTTAATCTGGTTCAGTGTTATAGGACTGGAACGAGGAGTGAACTCGATTTAGAAAGGGACTTTTACTACTAAGATGGTCATGGCAGCAATGCCTTGGATACTATGGAAATCATATCAAGTGATTAATGGTTTCTAAAATTCCATGTTTTATTCCCACGATATTTTATCTTGATTGATGTTCCCTTATGATATATGCCTTACTTACTTCAATGATTCATGTCTTTGCTCAAGATTTTGATGTTTAGATTTTATGTTCAAGTTTTTGAATTAAACTGTTTATGGATTGTTTTATGTTCTCTATGTTTACCCTTACTAGGAATTTGAGCTCACCTATTTTATGTTTTCTTTTCCCAAAGATATAAAGAAATGTTTTAGGAAAGAAAAAAAGGGGATGATCTTTATAGGAGATGTTGAATATCTTTCACCATGATTAGAAGATTATATTCCGAGATTCCATAGACAATAAACTATTACGGTCCTTGTGTGTCTGTTTTTTTTATGTACTATGTATTCCACAAAAGTAATGTAATGTCCATATACTTCAAGCTTTGGGTCTCTACAGTTTGTATCAGAGGGATGGTTTAGTCAACTTTTGGAAACCAGGATACGAGAACTTTAGTGAGATCCCTAGAGATATTTCTAATGTATTTCAAGGGATGTACCTAAGGTTAAGTATACATATAAGTTATAGTCCTAGAATTGTGCTAAAGATTTTAGAATTAAACCTAAGATGTTATATATTGAAGTTACTCCCTCTTTATTATGTTGTTTTCCTAGCATGATTTTTTCCTCTCACACTATTATTTTTGGGTTTTAGAAAATGGATGGAAACTGGAAGATTCACGATAATAGATGATATAATGGACAATGGAATGATATTATTCATAAGCAACCAAATGAAATTGGATCTGGTGGTCCACATATCGTTATTATTCCTAATCATAAATCTCATAATCTGATCAATAATATCAACTTTGGTATGTTTTATGACTCAACTAATAAGAGAAATATGGAGTTTCATGATGATCATAGAGGACGGAAAGTTCAATTCCCCTCATGTAAATCATGTGGGAAGAGGCATCCGGGAGACTGTTTCAAAGGAACTGTAAGATGCTTTGGGTGTGGAAAATAAGGACACAAAGCTAGTAATTGTAATATAAAAGGTTCAGTTAACACTGTGGAAAAGGATAATGGCATTGCTAAGACATCAACAATGGTTAAGTGTTTTAAATGTGGAATATATGAGCATTTTGTAAACCAATTCCCTAAGGAAAAATCTCATAAAGAGAATCAGCATGGTCATATGGGTAGTATTTATGTGGATGAATGTGAGGAGACAATATATGATATGTTAATTGAATGGATTGTTCATGCCTGGTCAATGGTTTAAGAATGTAGTAGAATGATTACATGTTTATCAAGAGTAATGTTGTATAAGTAATCTCA
Source organism: Viscum album (assembly GCA_963277665.1). Lineage (NCBI taxonomy): Eukaryota > Viridiplantae > Streptophyta > Magnoliopsida > Santalales > Viscaceae > Viscum > Viscum album. The sequence goes on along the minus strand of OY728147.1, from coordinate 1,427,220,936 downwards.
AGGTACTATGAAATAAAGACACATCTAAGGATTGTTACACTGTTGTCTTTCCTTAAGTTTTGAATGAGTATGATGAATGGTACTGGTAACCATGAAAGGTTATTCATATATTTTTGGAAGGTAGATGATATGCACATAATTAAGGGATAAGGACAAAATGAAATGTTTGACAGTATTCATGAGCTCATGACAGATATAATGAAATAGTTATATCATGGTTTGAGTATATAGATTTTTGGGGTTTTGGTATGTGGACAGAGTAAACTTTTGACAGTACTCATGTTTTCACTAAGGTTCAATTGGTATTCATTTTTCAAGAGAATAAGTGATTAAGTTATTTACATGTTTTTAATTTGACCAACAAGATATGTCGTATGATATATGGGGGATAATTGATGGTATTCACATGCTCGGTAGATGACATTTCTAGTAATTGTTTTTGTTATACTATGAGCTTGGACAGAAGTAATTTAGATAAGCCTAAAGATTGGAATGAATTATGTTGGATATATGGTAGTATTGTTTATGGTTAGAAACTTTTTTTGATATTATTTCTAGAATTTTATAATTGTGTAGTTTTAGAAAAAGGACAACCTAAAGGACGGGCGACAACCCATTGCATCGGACAAGGCTGTGGGAAACAAAGACACAACTGAAGTGTGATAGGACTTTATCGCCTACCACTGGCCTACAGGAAGTCCCATGTTAGGGGAAAATAGTTTTATTTTATTAAGCGGTATGATAAATAAAGTAAAAGTCCATTTTTGGAACCATATACGATTAATATCACCATAAGATGGACTTATAAATTTTGCTAACATTTTTTTTGAAACACATGGAATGACCCATCATTCTATCACATGATCTGCAAACACTTCATGAATAACAAATTCAACTTCATTTATTTATGAGATGAAGGGAAAATTGTTCAATTCACGAACAACAGTGAGATTGTACCAAAATCATGTAAGTATTTATTTTAATTCATCAACTATACGGAAATGATCTTAAAAACCAAAAATGTTGTCCTAGTAACCTTGTATCCGATGAATCAGATGGTGCCTTAGATCATCCCAAATCTATTGCTTTGTGATTGTTGGATTTTTCATAGCCATGTTCTCTACCACTCTCCATCGGAACATGATGGTTATATTTCTCTTCCACATCCATATTTTCACCTATGTTCTCCTATGTGGAAACCCAGTGATCAGTTAATTTGGGAAAACTTTACGTTTCATACTTTAGTTTTTTAAGTTATGTATTGGTAATTCATTTTACTATGTGGGTTTCAATTAAACAAACTTCCACGTAGAATACCATGTATAACCCCGATGAATTTTGAGGGCTTAATTGAATTTAGGGGTGTAGAATGTAACAACATGATATTTTATGATAAGTATTATTTACAATTTATTGTATGTCATGTGTTTTATTCTACAACAATACTATATTGTGCTATATGCAACACTGTATTAGCTTGTCGTATACACAACACTGTTCTTAGATTGTGTTACACACAATTTCATGTTTATTGAATAATAGTCATTCTACGCAACATATAGTGTGTATATATATATATATATATTTTTTCAATGTATAAATGAAAAATGGTTGGATTCTGTTATAAAGAATCAAAAAAGGTGTCTTTCCCAACACGCAACCCTGACTTGGCTTGCATTACACACAATCGCGACCTTCCTCGATAGCGTGTGTTGTACGCAATACCGGGTTTCACTAAATGACGATATATTCTTATAATATTATTTTGGACTAGACGATATGAATAGTATTAACTAAATTTTTAACTTTATAACATTATTATTCATCTTATAAATTTTCTAAAACATTTTATGTGAACAAAATAATTTTTTCGGGTAAAATATGTATTTCTCAAAAAATGCAGTTTTGCCACATTTTGATTGCGCACCCACATTAAATCTAGTTTTGACATGTTTATAAGTTCATTTTTACAAAATAAACTTCTTCTTTTGAATCAGGATATAAAAATTTACATTGGATAAAGTTTTGATATTTTTCTTGTTAACTCCCATATTTTAATGAATAGTAAAAACACGATATATTTTAATTAAAAACAACTTTTTTCATCGTAATAATTTTAATGGTTAAATTATAATATTGAATGGTTTTAAAGTATTAATAGAATATATTTTTACCATTTAATATAATTTATGTAATTATCATTTATTTTACCTTGATTTCCTAGGTTAAATCAATTCAATCTTTTGCAATGTTTTCAACAAAAACCTGTTTTCTGTCAACAACGAGATTAATTTTAATTTAATTTCTGCAACTTTTCTGTATTGAATTTGGAAAATTGGATTCCATATTTAGAATAATTGGTTCCAAATTATGTTAATAAGATACTTTTTATTATTGGGAATTATGAATAGTAACTATGGTAAATTTTATTTACCATAGTTAAAGGTAAATCAGGTAATTAAGGGTAAATATAAGATTATAAAATTACCCTAACACCTGACAAAATTCTTTCAGATTACTATACGGTGACCTATATAACCTAAGGGTCAGAATAGAATCATTTTATGGAGTTCATTCCTTGAAAATAATTTAATTATTATTGAAACCCAAGAAAGTGACAACATGTCACTCTCTTAAATCTTATAAGTATATTAATTTTAATTTAGTGATAAACATCATGAAACATAAAAAATGAATAGTCCCCAGAAATCTAATAAAATTATACATCATATGAATATATTTATAAGTTTTAGGGATTAAATAATTATAATTAATGGTGACATAATAGTGATGTTGAAATTATTTTATTATAAGAAATATTAAATAAATGGTTATAAAAATATTAAAATAAATATTATATAAACTATTTAATGTGATCCACTAATTTTATAGATATATATGACATGTTATGAATCTATTAAATATTTTATTTTGAACATATCTTCTCTATATTGTTTATTTAAATTCAAATAAATGAATAGTGTCAAAATTGACAATATTTTAATTTTATAAAAATAACAATTATAACATTGTTTAAAAATCACAAAAAAATTTAAAAATTATATATTTAGATTGATATAGTCTAAAATTTTATAAGGTATCAAATTATGGACAATTCAAAACAAATAGGTAATTATTTTTAATAATTTAAATTTTAGAATATTATTACCACAAATAAAATTAAATTGATTAAATAAGGATAAATCAAGTTGATAATGAATAAAATAAATTCCTAACATGTCTAAATTTTATCTTTTGATGATATTACAACCCTATCTCATCTAATAATCTGATTTTAGTCATTTTATAAGTTTTTATGTGGGTCTGGGATTTAATATAAATTAATATTTTCTGGTATTTCCAAAGGTGCCGATCTCCTCCCTTATAAAAGGGCACCTCCTCCCTCTCCACCTTACACCACATTGAAACCTCAAGCTCAGCCACCCCTTCCAATTTCTCTTCTACACTTCCCTAGAAACATCCTAGAGGTTATGGTCTTCTTTAAATACCAATCTTAGTGCCTTAAGAGGAGGTTTCAAAGATGCGTGTCGAAATAAGAGGTAATATCTGTTACCGATTCTTTCAACTTTATTTCTTCTTATACTTATTCTTATTTAGTTGTTTCATTATGATGTAACAACATCAGTATCACTCATATACTGATATTTTATTATAAGTATTAAACAACCCTATTTCACCATCTATCCATCCTGCAGAAAACGAAATCACCGCGCGTGCCTATTTACGGAATAACATATCCACGCCGTGGTGTAATCTGTTTTCGACAACCACCTTGCTTGGATGGGTATAATGGTGTAAATAAATAACTATATATGATTATTGAAAAGTTATATTGATTCTGAAATATTATACATACAATTAAATGCAATTCCAGTATCATGGGAATGATATCATCACTCATGCGTATGTACGGACTACCGTCTCCACGATGCGATGAGATTCATTCTCCATGTTAACCATTCATGAATGATTATAAATTATATATAATAAGTAATAATGAAATATATGACATTATAATTCTACTATAATTATATATATATATATATGTGTGTATGTCGTATACTTATTTCCATTCAACTTAATAAGGAAATGAAAACAGCGTTCTTGCGTACGTACAGCCTACTGTCTCCATGAACAGTGTATTATTTCCATTTATCGATTTATTATATATAGGTATATTATGAATATATATTATATATAAATCATGTTTTATATTCTGGAATTAATTAATCATGATCTAAGTAATCAGATGAATAATTACAAGTCAAAACACAGACGAAAAATGAAACGCTTTTAACCAAAATTCTCTTTAACATGGAATTTACAAAAGAACGGGTAATATAAAGTCATACGTGAACCATATATGATATCATAACAATTAATATGATTCTGTAATAAGTCAATGACTTTATGTAAATCATTATATTAGAGTTTCATATATATACGAAGCATATCAGAAATAAGGTAAGGGATAATTATTCCAATCTCATTCTTATCCGAGATTATTTATTCGTAAGAATTTACTGGGGTTATGTTTACTATCCATGTCAATATGTTCTCAAAATGTATCCATAAAATGTTTACTTTTCTTCCATGTATGTTTAAATTCATTCTTTACCCTTTTTTTACCTTTACCACATTGAATGGATGGACTCTTTCTTTTGATTACCATACGAGGTACTTTATGACTTTTCCGACAAAAGTATGAGAAGAATGTTTTTTAATGTATACGGCATCAAAGGATTTTTACGGTTTTATAAAACCTTATTTTCATGAAGATTACTCCAAATGAATTAATTAATATCTTCAACAAAATCCTTTTCTTTTAAAATTTCATGACATTTTGTGAAAAGAAAATGATTTTGAAGAAAAAAGGACATTTTCCCCAAGAATTCATTTCAAGTGTTTTTTCAAAACCATTTTTCATCTATGATGACATTACTTCATATGTGTATGTTTCAAGTATCAGGTCTCTATGATTTACATGGTTTAACTTTTCTTATGATGAAATGATAACCAATTTTTTTATGGATTATGTTATGATGAAATGATGTTTATGAATCCCATTTGATTCTTGGGTTATGATGAATGATTGATGATTATATTGTGGCACACGAAAGAATTATTTAAATATGAGATCGGTGGGACCTCTATCTCCCTCAAATGCATTGGGTAAAGATTTCTATCTCATGATATGGATATGGCTGGAATGGTAAGTTAATCCAGTTCAGTGTTACAGGACTGGAACGAGGAGTGAACTCGATTCAAAAAGGGAATTTGTCCACTAAGATGCTCTTGGAAGAAATGCCTTGCCTACTATGGAAATAATATCTTGTTCTTAATGGTTTAAACAATTACATGTTTTATTACCATTCTATTTTATCATTATTGATGTTCCCTTATGATATATGCCTTACGTACTTCCAAGATTCATGTCTTTGCTCAAGATTTTGATGTTTAGATTTTATGTTCAAGTTTATGCATTCAAATGATTATGGATTGTTTATGTTCTCCATGTTTACCCTTACTGGGCATTTGAGCTAACCCCTTTTATGTTCTTTTTCCAGGATATAAATAAAGGTTTTATTTTAGAAAATAATGGTTAAGTTCTTTGTGGGAGATGTTTAAGATCATTCACCACGATTAGAAGATTATATTCTGAGTTTCCAAAGACACTAAACTACTACGGTCCTTGTGAGTCTGTTTTTTGTTATTTACTAAGTATTCCGAAAAATTAATGTAATGTCCATGTAAGACAAGCTTTGGGTCTCTACATTTATCATGATTAAATACCATATGGTCACTTATGTATCATGTTATTTTAGTTTTAATGAGAATAACATAACATCAATCATTTGGATTAAGCTATTGTGCATCATAATTTGACGACTTGTCATTAGTACTTCTTTGTTGTGATATAAACTATCTTTATAGATCATAAAATGTTGAAACATATTTTTTTTTCAAAGTGATGTGATTCTGATACAATGATGATGTATGGAGTATCAACAAATGATTTAATTCGACTTGATATATACACAAGTAAAGGGATAACTAGGGGAAAATACATTAAGAAAAAAATAACATTCTTAGTTGGAAAAATAAGTTTATGATTAGTGGTAATTTATATATATCCTAGACCTCATTGAACATTTAATGTGATGACTAAGGTGAAGAATAACCTTATTTCTAGTTTCATTAATTCATGATTTAGTAGATATAGAAAAACATGAACAAACAAAAAATTCTGAATATTTGGATTTGAGATCAAAACTCCATGGTGGGGAGAACATTGCTGGATCTATGATATATGTATATTCATGGTTGTGGTCCAAAAAAATTTGTTTTCTTACCTATGGATTGTCAATAAAAACTTATATGTTATCACCACCATTAGATATGGGTTCTTCATCATGGAATATAGATGTTATATACAGCATTGAAAGCACAAATTTTATAGATTTTTATGAATAATTAGGTGGATGAGTTTGTTTCCAACAACATAAATTCTCAAAAGATAAGTGTTATCATAATAAATGAGTAGGTATGTTATAGTCTTTCCCTAATACTATTTAAAAATGGGAGAATATAGCTATATATTTTGTAACTGGTCTCCTAATATTGGTTTGGAAACACGATTCCATATAGGTTATAGTCGACTGATAAACGATTTCAAACCATTTGATCCCTATTCATGGATCTCATACTTTATAGGTATTGTTATGAATAAATATCTAAAAAGTATTAAAGAGGTCAAACATACCAGTTTCAATATGATTAGGCATTGATCCATGTTTTATGACTAATTTTAGAAATAACTTAATGAAATACAATTGGATATAACTAAATATGTGTAGGACATATCATCCTCCAAAGGGTGGCCAATCCAAAAAATGATTCCGAAATTTGACGATATATATATTTATTTATTTATTCATTTAAGGGGATCATGAGAAGAGATAATACAAATAGTAGGGTTCACATGTGACAATAATTATCAAGACTCGATACCGATGGATCATTTTGATTATTTATATGGGTTTCCTTATCATTCTCCTCTTTGTTGGGTGAAAAAATGTTAAACTTCACTAGTTGGGTTGATGGATGTCAATGAAACAATAGAGAAGATTAAATTGATTAGAAAATAGATGGTGATAAAATAGATTCATCATAAATCATATGAAGATCATCATCTATGGACCTTTCAATCCAATTTTGGTGATCATTTGTTATTAATGATCTCTTGAATGCTTGGACATCTAAATTTTTTCAATCAGGGAATGTTAAATCCTTGATATGTATTACATTATAAGATAGATGAATGTGTTATAGAGTTGTATTCTCAGTTGGAATTTACAACACAGTTATATGGGGTGCATAATGTGTTTTATTTATCCTTTTTAAATAAGTATCAACATGATCCTGACCATGTGATTCAATGGGATCATGCGAAAATGGATTTGAATGATTCATTGTTACACATTCTAGTGCAAATTGTGAATAGGAATGATAATGTCATACATAGAAAATGTATTACTGTACTTTTTATTTTCTTTCCACGTGGTCCGATTTAGGAAGAGTCTTTAGAATTTTATAATGAAATAAAAGAAAAAAGGACAAACAATTTGAAAGAAACTATGGTAGTCAAGATTTACATGAAGGAAATACCAATGGTGCGGAGAATATAGAACCACCAGTTTTATGTATGTTAATTTTATTTTATGAATTTTTAAAATATACCATGTTTGGGTGATGTTTTGGAGTTTTTGGATGATATATGAAACGTTTCGGGGATATTTTTTAATTTTGCAAGTTAGTGCCTGGTTGATGGGAACTATGAATTTTCCCCGGGAAACTGTGCACAACAAGACATAGGGATCTAGGTATGTGCATATTTAAGGACAATGGATGGGAAAAACCATTCTAACATCCACTACAATCCATAAAAATATGTACTGTGGTTTTTGGAAATGACGGTTCATGGTTTAGGAACTATGTGAGATTCATCCTTGAAGCAGTAGCTGACACACTTTTAGTGCAGAGGTTTTAAACCACTTGACTATACATGCTTAGTATAAAAAGTAAATATCCAAAAAGTGGACAGTGGTCATGAATATGTTTTAACCCCTTCTGTTTTCCCCAAATCGGCCTTAACATGGGATTTATTCATCTAAAATGATTTTGATGATTCTACCATTAAAATTGAGGTGATATGAACGATTTTCATGGTGTGTTGAAGCTGAAATATCATTGTATGTCCTCATATATGGTTTTTTTTCCTTGCTTATCCTTATATATAATTCTTCCCCTAAATCGGTTTCATAGATATATGTCTATTGTGTGTAGATATAAGTTATTTTATGCCGAATATATTCATATTTATTTTGATATGGGAAGATATATATGGTTTGTTTTCGGATATTCAACGTGGATTTATTGGGGTATTAGTTTATTTATTCTTTTCCACCATTAAACCCAAGGTAAGAGACTTCACTATCGACTCATCATGATAGAACATGAAGGAATGATTTCAAATTAATTACATTAATTGAAATTTATGTTCTAATTGGTATGAAAATAATGATAGAAAACCTATTTTGAAATCGTATGGGTAGTTTAATTATTTTTGAGAAATTTTTGATTTTTGGAATGTCATTTTTCATTGTGGATGTTTTTCTTGATTTTTAAACTGTTAATTTTAAAATGAGGATTTTTTGGAATTCAAGTAATGGTTGAGTTGGTTAATTTTGAATAAAATTATGGTTTTATTGAAATGTATTGAATTTCATTGTTTGAAATGTTTTTTAGTAAAATGCTGATTTTATTGAAATGGATTATTGCAAAAATTATTTTCAATAAATGATTAGTATTTCTAAAAGAACTATTGAAAATATGGTTTTCAATAAAAGGATGTATTTTTGAAATTATGTGTTGTTATGGTTTTCAATAAATTAATTATTTTCTAGAATGATTGAATTGGTTTGCGAAGGTTTTTTGGTATTGGTTTTATAATAATTGGTCTGTTAATTAATGTGTATTTTGGATAGATAAGGGAATGAGGTCTCCCCATAATTATAAGGATAGATAAGGCCATGAATTTCCCAATAAAATTGGGACGAATAAGGGTGTGAAGCCTCTCCCATCAATTTTTGAGGGTTAAGGGTCATGGATTTGCACCATTAAATGTTTCATTAAGTGATGGCATTGGAAATGAATAACTCACAACTCACAAGATTAGGGAGGTCTAGGTAACATGAATGGTTGGATGTATGGATATGTGGAATGGAATGAGTTATCCCAATATGAAACATGTGAATCCACTTCAAAGTAAAATTTGTTTACTTTAAATGGAATAATTATTTTCTTAGATAATATTTTGGGTATGAATATTAGTTTAGTGTCGATTATAAACTAATTTAAAAATATCTATAAAATTATGATAACATGTTCTGCAATATTCTTGTGAGTAGGTACATAATTTGGGCCAAGTACACTTAGTTTCATTACTCACCCTTTCATTGGAAATTTGTTTCTTTTGCATATGTTTTTTACCATGACACAAGCAATGGAAAAGTATCAAACATTTCTAGATGTTCTTAGTGATACAATGGTTTTTTGTGTACATGGAGAATGGATCATGTTGTGATTTGAGGATTTGTGGTTATCTTTGGGATTTTTTGTGTTTTTAGTCATCCACTCTGAACATGGATATTTTTTAGATATCCATTGTGGTACTCATTATAGTTGCGTTTGATATAAATGATTTATCATGTGTTTTCTTTCATTGATAACATGCATACTGTAGTGGTTATTTGCTTACAACTTGTTTGGTTGGGAATTTTGTCTTCATCATGAAAAATCATCCCCCAAACTATTAAAAATTCTCTATGATTTTTTTCCACCACTAGCATCTTTTTCATTTCGATTAAGGCTATGTAGTATCATCCAACCTTCTATAGCCAATGATGAGGGGTAGGAAGCTACAATGGACCACAAAATAAAATATAACATGTTACCAAAGTAATGAACATTCATTAAAAGTGAATAATTAGGCATGGATGAAAATAATAAAAAATAATATAGAGTGGTACATATCATAGAAAATAATAAATTGATTTTTATTGAAAATATAATGATATTTTTTTAAAATATATGATGGTTGAGAATATAAATTTTTCAATAGAAATGTTGTTATTAGGGTAATTTTTTTGATCCAATATCCCTTTCCATGATTTTAATAATTCCTTTACCATCTAGACTGGGAATATATGAAAATTTAGTTACTTGTTATCATTATACAAGAAACGTCATCAAAAGATAACCCCATGAACATTTATTAAATTAAAAGAAAATGATAGTTAACAAGTACCACAAGCAAAAATATAAAGCTACATATCAAATAATCCATACTCATCACCACATCCCTGATAAAAAGATTCCTATATAGTAGCTGATCCCATTGTTAGCCTTCATAATGCTTCAAAATCATAGCATACTTCCTTCGTATATTCATTCATTTAAAGGATAGAAGCTCTGTGTTTCCAACATAGGACCTAGTGGACACCAACTTTGATATGTAGGGGTAGTCCTTCCTCAGACTTCACCATGGTGGAGTAGTCAATCTTTCCCAATTCCCAATCATCATCATTGTCCCACCCTCGACAATATCATTATACAAAGGCCTGGTCAAGACAACCTCATTCTCCTTGTCACTCTCTATATAATACACCCATTTTCCAAATATAGGAACCACATGGATTATATATTCCACTTCTCATCCATTCTTAGATTGAATATTTGGGTCAATCAAGGCTAGACACTTAGGCTGTTCAAAAAAACTCATGGCCATCAAGAATCCTCTACTGCATGACTTATTTAACAATTCTATTCTCCTAAGAAGAAATACCAGGCTGTATACTACCACCTTCATCCATTAGAGATCCTTTTTCTGCGTTCTATGATTCCAAATCATGGTACCGATTTCTAGTATTGATTACAATCACTTCTCCTCCACCACTCACAGCCCACTTTGGAGACCATTCAGTATCTTCCACCACATTCCCAAGTCAACTATCACAACCTAAAGTGCAAATGTTCTCCTCAAGTGCAGGTTCTGATCCCTTGTGCTCACCTTCATCCTTCCCATTGTTATCCAACAACAAACATACCTCTTGCTGGGAGACCATTGTTCTCACATTAACACCTGATAACCCTCCCATGATACCAGTACCATGGTCACCTTTGACAGCAGACTACCCCACCCCAACCCCTAAATATAGATAAATCTTATGCCATCGAAACACCAAATCTTCCATAAAAATAGGGGTGCCACTTAAACCCAAAAACTCACTGAAGCACAGTACACTAGACAATTCACATTGCCAGAACAAGCACCTGATGCAGGCATCTGACCAAGGGAACTACCTAGATCCTCCCTCGTATCAGTCAACCTCCTGTTCACTACTTCAAATTGATACATAGACACTATTTTACCAAATTGAGATCACTTAGTGCAATAATCAGGCTAGGATTCAATCACAATGGACTGCTTCAATCGGAATTCCTCACCCACGGTAATCCAAATCCTTTCTACTGGAGGCTTCGCAAAATCCACCTGAACATAGAGACGAGGATTGATCAGATGACTCACCGAGGAAGTTTGAACATCAAGAAAAAGAAAGCCGCAAACCATATTACCAATAATACAGACAATTTAAGGATTATGAAATGGTAGAGGAATCTGCGGAAGACTAAATCATGCTGCAATGGTGGATGGATTGCGAAATGTACATAAATCAAAAGACCATCGAAGAAGAAAAAACTTAAAGTCATTGCAATGATGGGGTGAACTAGACCAAGCTTTGAAAAAATCATATTCTGAGGAAAACCTGATCATAAAGATTCATTTTTCAAGAATAAAGATGACCGTGTGGTCTGGATAATCCCATTTCTCGAAGACGAGGAAGTCAAAATCATCAACCGAGGGCCATCAGTGATTGAAACGAGCCACTAGTGTCAAATCTAGATAAATCAATGCTTCATAGAACTCTGAAAATATGATCGATAAATAAGGATCCCTATGGTGAAGGATAGTGTCCATCGGGATATGCTAGATAACTTGAATCTATATAAAAAAATCAGGTTTCATAAAGTGGTGGAGGATTCCACGAGACCAGAGGTGGAAAAATCAGTTCTTCTTCCCCCTTCCTGCTCCATGAAGGGGGGGGATCAGCCTCAGTCAATGGCTAGGGTTCCATCACCGATGTTCATCGTCGCCACTGCTCTCCCTCGTGGTTATATGTACATGGTATCATTATATTTTATAGGAAAAAATTCATCCATTTTATGTTTTCTTATCAATTAATATATCATCTATTAGTCTATGAAAGGAATATCCAATACGAATTTTTCTGTATGAGGTATTAAAGAAACATTTAACATATAGTTATCTCAATATAATAATGAAAATTCATTATTCTTATGTATGAATACTTTCCAAGGCCAAAATGATTGATATCTGTAATATAATGACTCTTGATGATCAGTATAATCCATTAAATATATTTTAACCCTTTTTGATCTTAAAAATGACGTCTTCCAAAATTTAATGTCCAAAAAAATAGAAGGAAGGACACTAAATCCACAAATATATTCCCCAAATAACATAGTGTGTCCCTTATTATAAAATTAAAAATATGTAAATAAATTTATCACCATAATTAATAAATAGAAACATGCATTCTTCTAAAAAAATATCTTAAGATGTCGAATACATTCCTAAAATCTAGTAATGAATTAAACACAATCAAATAAAGAAGAAATAATTAACTAATTTCATTTTTACCAATATTATCCCATAAAATATAACTTTATAATTATTATCTCACCATAGACCATATATTAAGGGAATTATTCCATCAATAATATGTTTTAAAAAAATGATCAACATTCTGCATAAAAACATTTTTTGTTTTTCAGTACAATTCTACATATGTTTTGAAATATATAAAAAATCCACTATTGTACAATACTTATGAATTTTGGGATTCATATACAAAAAGTATCATTCATAAAATAAGCTTAATATAAAATTATTGAATACAAATAAATGTAAATTAATCATTTTAATTCATTTGTTGTAATTCCTTGGTCACTTAGCCTTTTATGATGTATATTCTGTTGAGGCTTAAGGAATTCGATTTTGTAATTCCCCATCACATTATAGTTGAAGAAAAAAAATATAAAATGGTTCTTTTAAAAAAATTAATTCACATGCTTGATACCATTTCCCTCAACTCTTAAAGTCAACTATAATTCATTAAATTAACAAAATGTCGTTTTTATTTTTACAATTATCACAAGTAGGATAACACTTATTTACCTTCTTCCCCTTATTTATTTTTTATTCTTTTTTATTCTAATTATTATTCCTCCATTTAGTGAAATTTAAATTGATAATTAATTCAAAATATTTACACCTCAATATGGTATGTCATCATATGGTGAGAATATTATGGAGACTAGTTATTTAGGTCGTATTTTTATATGCCTATCAAAAAATGGTCAATCAGACTCATTGAATTATCTACATAATTTGAATAATTATACGATAACTTTTTAATGTTCACTTCCGTTTTGTAACTTATTCATCGTCATTTTTTATTATACACTGTATCATTACCTCCATATATACTCACTCTTCATGGGGAAAATACTTTTCTATGTAGAGTATCTTGAATTCATCCTTGTATATGTATGCTATTTATTATTTCTATTTAATTATTTAAATAAATTATTTATAATTTTCAACATGTAATGGGATATGTTAAAAAAATGTAAAAAATGTCCCCCATATATTACTACATGTTGTGAAATATATATTCTCAATAGAACTTATCCATTTATAAACTAGTATGATGTAGGTTTATGACGCAGAAAGCGATCTAGAATTCTTTCACCCAATTGTAGATTGGAAGACTTCTCTATATGACCATGTTTATTTCCCATAACCTTAGTCAAATAACTCTGTATGGTTATAATTTTTTGTATTCCCTCCATATCAAAAATTCTTGCTTTATTAACCTTCCTAGGCGGGAAATACCTCTATATGGTATATGAATTGATAGAGCTCATATTCCTTACCCTAGAAAAATATCATAATAATGAAATACACTATAATATGTCATAAAATTATGAATCAAATTGTTTAATCCAAATTTTAGTGTACTATATATGAAAAAGTGAAAATTTTATACATTTTTAATTTCATAATAATAATCATGGATTATTTTGAAATGGTTTTTGAAAATAAATATAATTTAAAATAATTTATAATGTTTTGAAAAAAAATGATAATTATTTTAAGAATATCCCATTTATTTTTAAAAAATATCATCTATAATTCCGATTTTTGTGAACCATGTAATTCTTTGATTATGCCTTATGTTAGTTTCTTATAGTTATTACACCAATGTATATAAAATACAGAACAATGTCAACATATTGTAGTAGGATATGAATTTATTTCTAGGATAAATCACATAAGATCTACATTAAAAAATTGTTAATATTTCCCCACGTACACTTCCTCAATGTTTATAATATTTTCATATTTCCCGATCTATGATTTCTTAAATTTAGTAACCAAGAATTCTTCCAAACATCCTATAATATAAAATTTTTTATCCCTCACTACAATAGCCTAGATGATGTTTTTTAATTATTAAATTGGAACGAGATACAAGGTATCACTCCCAAAATTTCGGAACAACTTAGTAGTCTTTGAAAAGATGATAAATAATTGATTTCTCATTAAATAAAACATAAAAAAATTACATTTTTATCAGTAATACCATTTCTAACCTAACAATTTCCCAATATATCTATCAAAAAATGCATCCTAGTATTATAGGGATAAGTAATATATAAGAAATGGATGAGATCAAATGACATGTACGGTCATGAAAATAATGAAGCTTGCCATAAATAAGCATAATCAATATAGGAAGTTAATGAACTCATGGACAATCTATTTAAACTTATATTATAAAAAATATTTTAGTAATATATTGTAATAAAATATTTCTAAAAAAATGACATAATCTTGGAAAATATCCATGGATATTCAAACTAGTAAAATAATCACATTGACATGATTAGTTGATCTAATAGTGAGGTAATTAATAATTTCATTCATCTAAAACATACATTAAATATGTTTCACAAGATAGTATAAATATGTTGGTATAAACCCATCCAATTTGGACAAAAAATGTTTCTCATAATACACATTGATTAATCGAGTGGATATCAAATAAAGGCTCCATCTATAACATTATATTTTCAAATCAATCCTTATTTGATTGATGTGAAATATTATCAATATAAAATTAATATAAAAAACAAATAATAAAGTTTTATTACTTACGAAAATCAAATTTACATAATAAAAAATCATCGAGGGTAATATGGTGAATGTAAATAAATTTTACATTCTCAGCTGAACAGATCAAAAAACTGTTAAAAATAATGAATATGAATTGAATAAATAATATCCCTAGTGGACAAAATGTAAAATACTATTTTTATTTTACCGATGAATTTATATACCATACAATTCATAGAAATTTATATTGAGGAAAATAATATTTTCACATTAAAATATGTTCAAAAAAAATAATCATAAAATATTTTTATAATAATTTTATTTGAAAATAACCAAAAAAATTTAAAGAATATTTAAAAATTTTAATTTTAATTGTATTGGAAAATTATGTTGATGTCGAACATGTTATGACAATGATTTTATTCTCATTTTTGTTAAAAGAAAAATGAGTCTTCATTTGAAAATGACAAACCAATTCCATCATTTTTTTCATAATTGATTTTTTAAAATTTATTTAATATATACATTTAATATAAAAAAATAAAACATTTTTAGAAAGCATTGATTTTTAAGAAAATGGATATTTTACTAAATAGATTAATATTATTAGATTTTACTAAAACCATTTTATTAATCATTTTCAGTACCAAGGAATAAATAAATGGTAATATTACATTAAAAATTAAATGAATAATATATTATAAGAAAACAAAAAAATTATTTTATGAAATAACACCCCCTAGTGATACATAGACATAAAAAATATTTATTAATCATAAGATTGTGGAATAGCCTCTAACTAATTTAGTATATTCTAAAAAATTAGCCACATAATAGAACTAAAAATAAAATGAAATATTATATACATATTAGACAACAATATTAATGGAATGAGATATCAATAGGGGATGTATATACACCAAAAGAGGGATAATTGTTGAACACGGAATATGACTCATGGATGTAAATGTTAGACGATTAACCACAATCTCATTTTTGAATTCCATCACATGTGTCCTAAAATAATTTATTATCAATGTAGGATTATTATTAATATATTATAAAACCATAATAATATCTTGTACTATATATA
Source organism: Viscum album (assembly GCA_963277665.1). Taxonomy (NCBI): domain Eukaryota; kingdom Viridiplantae; phylum Streptophyta; class Magnoliopsida; order Santalales; family Viscaceae; genus Viscum; species Viscum album. Next base: position 1,427,204,437 of record OY728147.1, on the reverse strand, counting down.
TTATTAATATAATATTTTAACACCTATTTATTATCAATTGTTTGTTTAAATCACTATTTTAGGTGATCATAGTTTTATTTTTAGTTAAATTTATTGTAAAGAAACATTTTTATTTTTAATAAGTTCAAATTAAATCAATTAAATTTTTTTATAAATGATTAAAATACCATATATATTAATAACATCTATATTTATATCTGTCAATTATTTTTATTTCTTGAAAATGGATTTCATTGTTCATGGGGATGGTATCACAAATTTATGCATGAACATTGTTTCAATTTTTCTTGTTTGACTGAAAAAAATGAAATGAAATTTTAAATAATATTTATATAATAATAATTATTTAATATACATATTGTATATAAATAAAATAAATATTTATTACCATCCATGTAAAATTAAATTGAATTATATTTCACATCACTATGTGGAGGCAGTGGTCTATACATTTAGTTAAGTGATGATTTATGTCTTCCAACATATATGAATGTAATATGATTAATGTGATATTATATTTCCATAACCATGATTAGATAAAAAATATATCATATATTAGAAAACATTTACTTCACTACATTTCATAAATTTTTAAAGAAAAAAAATCACATCGCTTTGTGAGGCTATAGTCCACTGTACATAAGGGCAGTTTTATCTTATACCCCATGAAATGGAAAGTGAGAATATATATATGATTTAATAACTTTAAAATTTAAAAAATTTCATAAATATAAAATCATTATTTTTATTAAATTAATATATCAATCATTTAAATGAGGTGATGGAAAATGAATTTCATTTTCTCGTGTGGTGGTGGTCCATCGTACACGTGATATACAGATTCATTTCCCATTTGATGTAAATGTAGATGGTTCCAAGTTATTAGATTAACAAATTAATATATCACAGTATAAGAATGAATTTTTTTATATTATTATCATATTTTAATAAAAACAATTAGGATGAAAATAAAATTAATCAAATATGCATGTTTAAGGATTTTACATCTTATTTAAAGAGCCTCATTAGGATTATACCAAAAGCCATCATATGTGGGATTACTAATTACTAAAATGAATATGTTATTTTGTTAGTAAATTAGAGAAGGTATAATGGTATTTATTTTTTGGGAAAGGGTTTTTAACCCTCTTAAGAGGAGTAGGACAGGTGGTGGCATTTAAGATATGTGGAGAGGATAGATCAGAAATTTTTTAAAATTTTTGTGATACCCAAATTTTTATAAAAAAACATCCAAAATAGTTCATAATCGATCACTTGTTTTATTATGTTATAAATATTTCTATAAAATTTGATTTGGATAATTTTTATTCAATTTTTAAAAATTATGTTCTTTGTTTAACTGTCGATAAAACAATTTTTACCTTAACTGATGTAATTATTTTATTACTGCATTCATTATTTATTATAGTGAAATAATAGATTGATTTTATTATATAGTATAACTTAGTATGATTATCTACCTGAATGAAGTTTTACAATAACAATTAATAGAAGAATAAGAATTAAATTCAATATTAAACCACTAATGTTATAAAATCTAGGTTTTTCTGTTAGAAAATTTCCTTAATTATAGAATATTTTAATATCAAAATTCAATAGGTAATTGATTCAGATGAAATAAATTATAAAAACTGTAAAATATGATCATTTTTTATTTAAAACAAATTCATTATATAGTTTAACATTTTTCATAATATAAAAAATACATTTTCCATAAAAATATTATTTTTTTTTCTTTTAATAAAAATTTGACACATTTAAATAAATCAAAAAAAATCAAAAAATGATAATTATGACATATATATTTCATGAATGATGTTTATTTTTTAAAATAAATTATATAAAACATTGAAAAAATGTTATGTGTTCAAAGCATGATTAATGACCATTAAGAAAAAATACGTTATATGAAAAAATTTATTTTACTATAAATTAATTATTTGATAATTTAGAATAAATATATTTCATTTAAATTCATTTTTTATATATTTAAACATTAAATTTTTTATATATTAATTTCTTTTCATTCTTTATAAATCAAAGGGATATGTTATAATGGGGATACCAATATACTTATAGAAAATGAAATTTCATTTCAACAAATTGGTTCCAAAAAGTCAAAATATTGAAGGGAATAAATTTATTTAAAAATAAATAAATAACAAATTATAATAGATTTATATTTAAATCATTTCTGGATTTTTCATTTAATATACAATATCATTTATGATGATCCACTTTTTAAATCTCAAGGTGTGACATTAAATAATTGGTCAAAACCCAATAAATTTGTTAATGATATTAAATAAGACCAAAAAATGTTGTTGTATAAAAATTCAATTTCACTATAAAAATGTTTTTTATTATATTATATTTTTATTGAAATATTAAATTATTAAATTTTGGAATTTAAATTTTAATAAATAAATAACATTTTTTTATTTCTAATATCAAATATTAAGTAATAATTTATTTTTGTATTTTTTACTAAAAAATTGAGTTTTTAGTGAATAACTTATTTTTTAAAATAACTATCACTTTAACAACATTATTATAACACAATATTGAATTATATATTTTAATACAATTTTATATAATTTATATTTCTAAGGAAAAATTTATTTAAAATTCCTATGTTGTATTTTTGCAAACCTATGTATATCATATTGAAACTAGAAAAGTATAATTTATAGTAATAAATATATTTATTTTATTTTATTAAGAGTAAAAATTCATAAATTAAAGAAATTAATTATATTAAAATTTAATTCATATTTTAGACCTCCATTATCAAATTATTTAATAATTTCAATTAAAATTTTGGTTATAATGTTCTAATTAATTTGATTAATGTTAATGATAATGATAATGGTTAAATTATGATTTTCATTGAATTGTTTTAATAATATTGTATAATTTTTTATTAATCAAATAAAAAATTATATTAAATATTTTGAATCATATATAATGTTTAAAAAAATATAAAATATATTAAAAAATATTAATGGTATCCAATAGTAAATAATAGAAATAACCATTATTGGTTGAAAGATAATTATTAAAAAAAATTTCAATATATATATATTTCTATTTTTTTGATATATTTTATTATTAATAAATTTAAATATATTTGATGAATATAAAATTTATGTTAATTACAAAAAAATATTTTATGGGGGTAAATTTTCAATTTTAGTAAAACATAAATTAAATAAATAAGAACTAGTTATCAAGGAAAAAACAAAACAAGTAAATGCGAACAGTAAATAAAAAATGAATTGAATTATTTTTGAAATAGGTTTGGAAATATAATTTTTTTGATTTTTAAACTCAATATCACCCCAAACTCCATTAAATATAAATTTCGATGTCTTCTTTCCTATAATTGTATAATGATATTATTTAATGTTAGGACATTCACAAAAGATCCACATTGATTAGTTTTAATTTGGTACACACCCTAACCATCATTACTCTCCCATTAAAATTAATTCATTAGCTAAAAATTTAGCTTTTTCCTACATAGAATCTTATCTCTATATCATATGTTTTTGGACTAAATTATTTATCATATTCCAATCATTTTCAATGATACAATGATGTGAGTGTTCAAAATTCCAACGTGTGTATTACATAATCATTATAATTTTATTGATAATAAGTATCTTCTAATAAAACATATTACATTGTTATATGATCACATCAGCATAAGTTTTTTGAAAAAGAGGTCTTATATTAATTATATAATCATTATGTACTAATTTCTATCCATTAAGGAAAAAATTCAAATGTTTATTGTACATAATAACATATAAATGAAGAGTAATATTCCTTTATAAATAATTACCAATAATGGTTCTTAATTATTTTGTTAATAAATAAAAACTATAAATATAAATATTAATTTTGAAAGAATCATATAATTTGATGTCCTCTAATTTTTTGGTAACAGAAAAATTAATTATTGTTATAGGAGGAATGCCATTGTAACACAATGATATTTTAAAATTAATATCATTTTCTTAATTAGTATACAGAAATTATATTATAGTGTATTTTTCATATTTTTATGATATGATTGACCTTCGTTAGAATATTTAGTAAAAACTACTTGTATTTAAAACTGTATTTTTTTCAAGAACATGAGATGTTAAATTTTATTTTTAAATGGTTAGATATGAAAATTGGTTTTATTTTGTTTTTTAAAAATTTATTTATATTCATATAAAAAACACTATAATTTAATTTTCAATAAAATAAATTTTATACATAAATTTGAAATTTATGAATAAGTGATTTTTATATATAGTGGGAATCGTGATGTTTTGAACATATATTTATGAATAAATTTCTATCAGTTATACAAAACTTATATATGATGAAATAGTATCCAATATTTAACAAATAAATCCATTCTTATCATTGGATGTCATTTTTTAAATTTTATATTTGAAATTAAATTATTAAGGAATAGTAAAAAATTATTATTTTTATGTTATATTTTATATTTTATGATATCCCCTACATATAGACCTAATATAATAAATTATGAAGCATATTTAATAATTCAAGAATTATAAATCACTAACCTTTTCATTTAAAAAAAATTAAAACATATATATTATATTTTATTCCCCCATAAATATTAAAAACAATTTAAGTGCTGAGCCTGAGCCCACACAAAAATTGAAAATTAAAACTTTGTATCCCAAAAAATAATAATTTGGATGAGAAATTTCTATGAAATACTAGGTTATTAAATATTATGAATTATTTAAAAAAATTTTGATTAAAATTATTTTTAGATTTATATAAAATGGGTATTATATATATTCATCTGTAATGCCTGAAAAATACATGAAATATCAAAATATCTATGTAAATAATTTTTTATGATATAGATGAGATATAAATAAAATATTAAATGAATATAAGTGTATGTTTTTGTCATAATATACTTATTTCAATGGAATAAATTTATTTATAATTTATTATAATATTATAATTACCTTATATTTATATAAAATATTAATAGAATATTATTTTCATTCCAAATAAATTTTAATAAATTATATTACAAAAATTAAGAAAAATAGTTAGATATATTTATTGTTACACTTGAACTATATAGATTTCCATGACATTTTTAGTATACTGAAAAATAGTTCATTCAAACTTTAATTATTTTCTTGATGTTTTAAAATTTAATGTAATTAATAATATCAAAAAATTAATATAATAAAATTGTATGGGATTTATATTTTAATAAATTATTTAAATTTAATAAAAATGTTATATAATGAAAAATGCGATAATATATAGTTCTATTAGAAATACCTTTCCTATTCATACCCTCTTGGGATTAATTTTGATCAATAATATGATTATTATATATATTTAATCTGTAATATATATGCACCATAAATAATTTGTTCATATAAAAACCATACTGGAGATGATGGTGATCGTAATCAAATGTTTTCCTTTATTGTGATGAAATTTTTTCATGAAAGTAAAATCACATTATATTATATTTGGTGAAATTTGTATTGACCATTGTATTCTAATAAATTAGACTAAAAAGGCTTCAAAATGTCCATTATATTTAGGATTGGCTTGTAGGATAAAAAGGATCATCGGATTCACACTATCTCGGAAATGAAATGATTGCTTGTATTGAGTAAGGATCATGATGAATGTGAATAGTCGTCATATTAGCTCAGAATCTATTATAAATGGTTTTCATCAAAATAAAAGAATCTTCGTATACATGAATGTGATAAATAAATGTGAAAATGCTTTCTTTGTCATGGAGTTCTCATAAATCATGAGTTATTGGTAAAATAAGAGAGGAAATCCTTATAAAATAAAGGGGGAGTGAATGATAAAATATGATGTCAATTATATTTAGATAGACTGAATTTAGGAGGAATGAGAAAAGTTTAAGGATATTAAATTCATCCGAGTTATAATAATGATGATCGTATTCATGTTTATAATATTCAGGATGAGTTTGAAAGAAAGATGGTTGATGGAAATGATGAGAATTAACAAAACCCTCAGTTCAATGTAATATGATGATAAATATAGTCTTCAGTATCTTCAATGTCATGAATGGTGTCATCAATCAAGAACAAGTTTGGGACTAAAGGAAGATGGAGAAGCCCAATATTTATGATTATTATAATGGTCTCATCATATTTATAAAGGCTGGGTTAGTTTGTAAAAATATGAAAATAATAAACAGTTGGTTTTCAGTTAGACAAAAATCCTAAATAATCAAATATTTAGAGAATGTTGTTTTTAGTGGGATCTTATTGAAAAGAAATTTGTGAATGATCATAATAGGTATGATCACATAATCATAATTATTTATAAAATGAAGAAAGAAATGAAATGTGAATAATGTAGTGGCCAATAAAAATATGAAATTCACGGTGTAATCAACATTGTGTTGAACCATTTAAAAGGTTTTGGATTTCATTGTTGTTCAAGTAGGTCAAAAGAAGATATAAAGACGATATATTATATCTCATGTTTTCCAAGAGATGATATGGAGAAATATATATTGGTTTAAATTTTCCTTCATCACAAAGAGGTAGATCGTTAAAAATTGAGTATTAAAATTAGAATTGAGTAAGTTAATGAGATTATTTAATGTATTCTCAAGGGGAGTATTATATTTGCTAATCATAATAGATAATTTAAATCTACTGGGAATTTGATCTAAAAATATATAGAGATGATATAAAGTTTAATGAAAATTTTTAGGATTCAGGAATAATTAATGAAGCCATATTTGATCATGATAATTAAGGGAAATTGTGATTTTGAGTAATTTGGGTCAGCAGGAATGCTTAGAGAATTCCTACAAAAACCAATTTTGGGTCACCTATTAATGTTGAAAGAAAATTTTATTTTTGTTGACATAGGTACTATTCCTAGAAAGATAGAATCTTTGACATTCATGAGAGTGAATAGAATTTCCTATTATGCATCTATTATAGTTTTTTTAATAGATTGAAGTGAATGGAGAAGAGATATGATTGAAATGTTGTTCAACTAATCATCTTATTATTGGGGTCATCGTATTCATTTTTCCATAATCTTCTTCTTGTCATTATATTTGGATGATAACTATATTGGGCTTGATAATATAATTGGATTTATGAATTAATATTTTTGGACTTTGGATGAAGGGGTTTTGAAATTTATTAATTGTATTCTAAAAAATCTATATCAATTAGACTGGGAAATCTGATTTTCAAATCAGATATAATTAATCAAAGTGGGAGTATTACACAGGAAAATCATATTTTAATTCTATATCATAGTACATGAGTTTCATACAAACATCATTGGAAGATTATGAATAATAGTTTCATAAATTATACATTTGTGTAAATTGTAAATAAGAACTTGTAAAATGAATCATTACAGAACCATTATTTACACTATTATTTCTAAGAGGGTGGCACAAACTGTCGTATTTTTTTTGTATATTTATACTTGAGTGAATGGGAATATTAAACTTGTCATATTGCACAAAAAAAGTATTTGTTCTGGTGTATTGTGTTGTATTGGATTATTTCCAAACTATACCATTGACATAGCTATTCTTATAGAATTTTCAACATTCTAAATATCTATGTACTTGTGGATGCATTTTGGAAGTATTTTCAATAGAAAATGAAATTTTTAATAGGTGGTGAAGGTTGTTTGAAATAGACATAAAAGAAAGAGTTTCACTAATTCACCATATTCCAATCTTTCTGATACAATTATCTTGACTTGTCAAATTCAAGGGGTATCAGATGTAGGTTCCCCTCACATATTCTAGGGAGTTGTATTGAAAAAAAGGTCATGGAGAATTTGAATTGTGTGAAAATTAAAATTATTATTGCTTTTAATGGAATGAATTAACAATACTGGAATTATAGAATAGAAACTTATCTTATATATATAGGATATGATGTTCTTGATTCTTCAATAGATGTGTTATATCCTATTTATTATTAATTTTCTCTCACATATAATAAAAATAATAATATTGAGAATGCTGAAAAGGAAAATAATGCATTATTATCATTGCATTCTGAAATTTTATAAATAACGGGGAAAGGTATTTCTATAACCAAAGTTCACTTATACAAATTTAAAAACATATTTTAATGCAGTACCATAGTTGACATGATAAAATATTAAAAATTAGAGTTATAAGTATGAATATTCGAAAATGGGTAAATATGAATCTATTATGGACTAATTTAATATATTGAATGGTTTTTTTCAGCACTATCAAATGTCTTGATGAAAATTTACATGATAAAATATTATATAAAAATATTATTTCAATCCTTACAAACTATTTTTATAGATGATATTCTTCACTAGAAGAATGAGATCCTTAAACAATGTCCCTATATGATTTCAACTAACACATTACATATGATCTGAGAATGAAGAATGTGATGATAAACACAGTTGATAGGGAAATTATTTTGAAGAATTATATGAATTAAAAACCAGATAATATTCTTATTAATGTTTAATTTGGTAAATTTGATTCAGAAAATGAGGTGTGTAAAAATGTTGATGATATTCTACAATTATTTTCTAAAAAATCGAAAGAGGTGGAAGAAAATAAAATGGTAAAATTCCTGTGATATGATTAGAATGTAGAGTCATTAAATATTATTTGGAAAATTATCCTCAACAAAAGAATTAAGAGAGTAGTTATTAAAAAGAAAAAAGGGAAATGAATATTATGGAATAAATATGGAGATAAGCTAAAACCATATTTCAAAGAGAAAGAGGGAAATTTTGGAAATCCAGAATAAAGATTATTTATAAAAAAATTGATGAATATTAAGGTAGTGATACTGAATTATATTTTTTAGGAGTATGTATTTGACTATAATTTTGTTGAATCAAAGAATTATTAATAATGAGGAATCAGTAGTTATAAAGAATAAGAAAAGCAAAATTAATGTCATTTAAATGAAGATGTAAAATAATGTTTCAGAAAGATTATCTTCCTCAGAATTCAAAAAATAAAAATGATTAATGTTCATTTACCAAATTCAATAATGTACTGTTGATGGGTAGGTGATTCCCTTGAAATTTATGAATTTACTAATGAAATATCATGAGGATTAAAAAAACATTACGCACATTTTTTGGTGAATCTCGAGGAAAAAAAGAAGAGTTGTGACATCTACAACAAAAAAATTATAAATATCAGCAATGAAAAACAAGTTTCAAAAACACTATCTCTTATGATGGTGAATGTAATCGAATAGATCAACATGAGAAGGGATAAATGCGTTATCTTTAAATTTAGAGAACAAATATAGCATTTTTCTTAAAAGAATAATTTTGATAGTGTTATGCATGTTTCCCAAACCAACAAAGACCAGAATTTAGAAGTCACTAATAAAATATAATCCAAAAAATATGATTCTATGAATTTTTCCCACACTTCCAGTTATTATAATAATGAATATAAAAATAACTGTTTTATTGATTACAAAATTTTTCGTGCCTCACAAATTGAAAATATAAATATTACTGAGAAACATATTTACAATTCTGGTCAGAATGGATGTTTCTAAGGCCAATACTCATTAAATGGTTAATAATTGTATAATGTAGAATTAAAACACACAAAAAATATATTTGTGTTCATCCATCAAATTATTATTATTCCAAAGGTTATGAATGGTATGGTTTGAGTTTGAGTCAATTTCCTTCAAGAATTATGTCTAAAAATGTTTTTTTAACATAACGTTAAATAGTTTCTATGAATATTTGAACCATTAAAAACTATTTGAGAAATTTATAAAAATTCATGACACCATTTAAAAGGATTTCTTGTTGTGTTACTAGAACAGAAAACATTTCTTAGCTCTTTGAATCCAAATCTTATGAATGGAAATGATGAAGAAAAATATATTTTTGTTGAAACTAATTTAAATTCTATAAAAAGTGAATGATACTAGATTCATGTTGATCGGTGTTCTTCTTATATGATATGATATATGATGATATTGATGAAAGTGAAAGACATTAATGAAGGGACAATGAAATTTATAAATGATGAATCCATTAAAATCATAGCTTGAGGGTCATCCATCATTGGAAAAGAGAATATTAAATCCAAGAACATTTTGTATGTTGATGGATGAAACGAAATTTTCTATGTGTTTCGCAACTGTGTGATGAGTTTAACAATTTTATCTTCCGAAAAGAATGTTTTTTGTGAAATTTTGGAATATATAATGAATGTTATAATAGGGAAATATACAATATATATTTTCAGTAAACGATGTGTTTTATTGAAATATTCGGTTTTCTTGGATTTCAATATAGGTTTGGTTAATTATAATGATTGAATTTGTTTTTACTGGTTTCAAGGTATGGTTTTTCGAATAATGTCTTGTGTGTGTTCATGTTCAATATACAAAGATAAGGGTAAGAAATATCCCCCAATATTAGAGCTATATATAAGTGTTTAGAATTTACACCATGGAAATTTGATGGAAAGTGATATAAAGTGCCCCTATCATTTTAGGGATGGATAAGGGATATAGAATTGATTTATTAATCGGTAATTAAGTGGAATCATAGTGAAAGGATGACTCACAATGTTTTTATTTAGGTAGTTCAAGGTTTTGTGCATGCTTTGGTGTGTGGATATGTGGAATGGAATTAGTTATTTATAAATAAAAAATGTGGACTAAAATTGAGGTATTTGTTTTATACATTCATAGATAAATATCTTTTATTTGGAAACTACTTTGATATGGAAAAAATTTTATATTATTTTATAATCTATTTAAATGTATTTTCATATACAGATTTAAAAATAATTATTATAACATGTTCAGTACTAGTGATGTGGGTAGGAAATTCATTTTCTGAAACATTATTGAGATTCATTAATCTCTAATGCTTTGGAAAATTGGTGCATTTACAGATGATATTTATCAGGAACTATGAAAAGATAATGTATGACACAATTCTTATCATTCTTGATTATAAAATGGTTGTTGGTGGAGTTGTAGGATGGAGCATGTAGATCATCTAGGATATGAGGTTGTCTTTGATTTTGTAGGGTTTTTACTCTTCCAATATATATATTTATGTTTTATAGTATTTTATGTTGGTAATATTTGAAGTGTGTTTTTATATAAATTGTAAATAAATAGTTTTCATTCATTGATATCATGAATCATGTAGTTGTTATTTAGTTATGGAATGATTGATTGGTCATTTTATTTTCAAATGTAAATTTATCCCCTAGCTGTTAATGAACCCCAATTCATTTATTTCCATTTTTTGGCATCATGGAAATGTATCATAATCAAAAGGAACATCCTCCCTCCTTCCAATTTCAATTTAGAGGGAGAAAACATTAAAATTTGTATGAGTATGATCATTCCATTCTTAAAAATTTGTCTGTAGTTTTATTGGTCATAGATTAGATATTAATTTTGTTCTATTGTTTATGAATTATAGGTAGAAGGGAGTAGGATCATTTGGATTTGAAATATTATTCATAGAAATATATATCTAAACATTTTATGTTAAACATCATGTTCCTATAGAGTTGGGTACAAAAGTGTTTTGGAGTCACTTATTTGATTTAGAATCTCATTTTTATATGTTTAGCCACTATGACAATCATGAAATTCATTAGAGGAATGACTTCCCATTATGTTCCCAAAAATAATTTTAATAATGATATTTGATTTTATGCATTCTTTTGATTTTACAAAAATATCAAGTTTTTTTCAAATGAATTATATTTTCTAGAATAACATGTTTTTTGTATTTTGAATATTGTACACTTTTAGATATTATACTAATTTTTTTTATAAATTGTTGAATATGGAAATGTTTCACTTTAGACATCAATGTTTTGATAGATGATGTAGAAGAATTTGATGTTTTTTTCCTTCATTTTCTAGAGAGAGACTTATTCATGTTTTTTTCTATATAGAATTGGAATCTGATAGAAATGGAAAGAATGAGTTGGAAGAGGCCTTCAATAATGCGGTTTCACCTGAGCCATAGCTGAAACCACATCATATTCAATAAATAGATCATTTCATTCAAATCAATGATTCATTTTTTTTATGGAAACTATTTTTTTATATCTGTCTGTACAAGAACTCTATTTGGGGGAACAAAAGATGAATTTTTTCAATTTGGTGACAATATTGACACTATAATAAGGTGGAAGTGGGATATGTGATCTCTAGTTTGTGTAAAACATTGGAATCATATCTCAATTAAAATTTTCCTCTCACCATTACCCAAGAGAATAATGGTCTATTTCCATTATGGTTCCCTTAGTATCATGGCCTTAGAGTGTATGATGACTCTAAGAGCATTTCAATATTAAAATAAGATAGTTCATATTTAGTTCCATTTTGGAATTTCTCAAGGTTGTGTTATTGGGACACTTATCAAGTGTTGTAGACATGGTATTATATAGTTGGGAGATGGTAGAATAATACGTCTCATAGCAGAATATAGCTAACCACGGAGATTTAGGGAATATAATGACCTCTGATGCTGTGCAATCTAAACATGGAATTACATGGAAAGGTACTATGAGTAAGAAATTATTTACAGTTGAGTAGGTTATTAGGGTTGATCAATCTAGACCATCACCTTTTAGAGGTACTATTCTTTTTAATTCATCACTTATGTATGTTTTGTTTGTACTATGTAATCCCATTATTTTATTTCATCTCTTGTAATTGATATGCTGATTTTAACTATTGAGGTGGATTCTTCTATCTTAAAAATATATACTAATTTATATCAAGGAGATTGTTGAGCCATTGTTTGTAGATATTGATCAATAACTATTGATGGAGGTAATCTGTTATCAGTCTTTTTTATGCTCCAGATTAATGAATATGATAGAATCCTATGTATGGATTGGTTGACAATGTTTAAGGATCACATTGAATGTTCTACCTAAATGGAAAGTCTTACAACTAAAGATAGTGTCTATAATCTCTTTCTAGGATACCAAAATTTAATGAAAGACATAATGGTTGCATTAGAACAAGCAGTTGGAACAATCTTCTACTAGTTGACATCATTTATTGAGGAATTAATTGAATAATTTGAGGATAACATTTTTCCCATATTGGTGGATCATTTTCTAGATGATATTGAATTTCCATGAATTTGTTAGTTATTACAAATGCTTTATTCCTAATTTTTCAATAATGGACTCAAAAATAATGATTTTACAGGGAAGAATGTTCAATTCTAGTAGAATGATTAATATCATGAGTTTTTTACGGAGCATAAAGTTTACCATCCATGCACACCAATCATGATATTTCTTAAATCTTGAAAAATGTATGTGGGTTATTGTGATGCTTTGGGATCCCTGTTTGGAAGAGTTCACGTATTTTCAAAACATATGTTAATTTAGGTCTCATTTTAGTTATGTTTGAATGAGAATAAAAAACCAACACAGAATTTGGATTTAGCTATTATATTCCGTGAATCGATGACATGATTTCATTAAATTTTCTTGAAATATTTACTGTGTTTTCATATCATAAGTGCTTGATTCAAATATTCTTTAAAAGGTACATTATTATGAGACAAATAAGGTAGATATTGTATATAAAAATGTTTGAATGTTAATTAATGTATACTCTAGGAAATGGATAATTTGAGGAAAATAAATTTTGCAAACATTCATATACCAAGTTGGAAAAAGAAGATCTCGATGAGATGAAATAATTATCAATCCTAGCCAACATGCACATAGATCATAAAGAATGAGGTGAAGTAGAGGCCTTGATTCTAGTTTCATTCAATCATGATTTTGTGGATATATTTAAATATGCACACACAATCAATTAATAATGTTTTTCTATGAGATAAAAACTCAATGTTGGGGAGATCATTGAGGGTTTTATGATCGATAGAAGTTTAGGGGGGTTTTAAAAAAAATCAGATTCTCCTACATATGGAATTTAAATAAAAACATAATCATTGTTACCACCATTCGGGTTGGTTTGTTCATCATGGAATGTAGAACATGTATAAATAACGGAAATCACAACTGTTTTAGATTGGTATAAATATAATGGTGGAGGAGTTTTTTTCAAAGGTATAAGTTTTCAAAAGTTAAGGGTTATCATCAGAAACTAGTTGGTATGTTTCATTATTTACCTATTCCTATGTGAAAGGTAGAGAAAATGTCTAATGATTTTGTTTGTTTCCTCCCATGATCATTTCAGAAACACGATTATATATGGGTGAATATCAACTGATAGACAAATTCAAACCATTTCATCCATATAAATGGATATCACACAGTGTAGGACATGTTAAGAATCTATATATTTTTTTAAAGGGTCATACCATATCTTTTTGAATATTATAATCCAATATCTTTGTTTTATTCCTTGTTTTATAAAATAATTAAGGAAATCCCAATGGACTCAACTGAATATGAGTAGGACATATCATCCTCAGATGAGTGGCCATTACAAATTGTTGATACAGACATTGGGATTCATATTTTGTACTTGTGTAATGGATTTAGGTAGCTCATGGTAAGAGAACATGAACATAGTGGAGTTCCCATATAATAAATATTATTATGAATTGATACTAATGGATCTTTTTTTTTGTATAGGCGTCCTTATCATTCTCCTCTTTATTCATTGGAAATAAGTGAGACATATATAGTTGGGTCAATCCTATATCCAAAAACAATAGAGAAGATTCAGTTTATTAGAATATGGATAGGGATGAAATAGAGACACCCGAAATTGTATAAATATCATCATCGGTGGCCCATTCATTGAATGTTATATCATCGATGGATAGAGATAAAATATACATTTCTAGATTTATAGAATGTTATCTCATTGAAACGTATTCCCTTATGAGATACATGAATGGGTTAGAGAGATGTTATATCAGTTAGAATTTCCACAACATATATATGTGGTGAATTATGTGATTCATGTATCATATCTGAAGAAGTATCACCATGATCCTGAACATGTGATTCAATGGGATCATATAGAACTATATATGAATGGTTCATTGGTTCACATTCGAGTGTTGATTGTGGATAAGCAATAGAATTTATTACATGGAAAATTCATTGGAGTACAATGAGTCTTTTGGATACATGTTCGGATTTAGGAATACTCTTAGGAATGAGATAGGGAAAAAAGGAGAAATAGACAAAACTCAATAAAAGGAAATATGGTAGCCTATATTATATTGAGAAAAATCCAACAGTGGGGAGATGATAACACAACTAGTTTCTTGTATCAAAGAAATATTTTAGGAATTTTATGTATAAACATTGTTCGGGTGATGTTTGTGGGGTTTAGGATAAATTTTGAAACTTTTTTGGTCAATTTTAATGAGGAATGTTGGTGCATGGTTAATTGAAACTATGAAGCATCCCCAAGTAATCATGTACAAAATGCATATGGATCTGGGTAGGGGCACAGTTAAGGAGTATGTTTTGGACAACCCATACTACCACCCAGTACAAACCATACATAGAAAGATAATGGACTTTGGAAATAATGGAGCATGGTTTAGAAAATATGTGAGTTTCCTAGTTGTGGTAATGGAAGGCACACATTTAGTGAAGGGTTTTCCTAACCATGTGACTAACCAGATACAGTTTAAAAACAAAATCCCCAAAAACATGATATAGGTCATGAATATGTTTTAACCCCATGTGTTTTCATGAAACTGAACATAACATAAGATTTATTCCTCTAAAATACTAATGTGGAATCTCCGATCAATCTAGTTGTTATAAGATGGCTTCTCATGGTGTGTTAATGTCAAGACCAATCCCTCGGGGCACGTGCTGTGACTTCCCCAAACCCGAATTCCATAGTTCAGGGGAAGACGACTAGCAACGGAAGGTTTATTGCATAAAACAGGGAAATCATTGCCTTTATAACCAGTATACACACACAACCAAGCACACAATCATATACGAACAGAAGTAACTATAGTAAAAATGTTTGTGTATATTAAGAAAAAGGGTCCAGAATACAAGCCCAACTAGAAAGAAGAAGAAAACTCAAAATAACAAGTAAACTGAAACAGCTCCTATGAACTCCCACCATGGACCCTACATGTAGGGTAGGTACAACTATTTAACAATCATCTATATGGTATGCCTCTTCTAATATCCACCTTCAAGTTAACTCTAGTCCTTGTACTCTAATCCTCATTCAGCATTGTCCATCGTATGCACCAACCACAACAAGGTGTTGACATAAACCGTGCAGGGGTGAGTATAACGATACTCAGTAGGGACCCTGAGACCCTCAAATATCTCACAAAATCCATAAACGAAAAACCAAAAAGCATGGATAAAACTATCAACCCCACTTAGGTATATGCCCATACATATACCTGGGTTATCAAGTAAACTCATCTCATTCATGAGGAAACACAAGGCCCAACTCATTAGCTCAAAGCTCAACTGTTCCATGAAGGAATGAATATCATGAAGGTAACACCACAAAGTTATGTAACAAAAAGTATCACCTTGAATGAAAGTAACACACAGGTACTCCGCATAGAATAATACCCCCAAGGTATCCCGACAAAAGAACGTACCACATAGGTATGCCACACAAAAGAATAACACAAAGGTATCATAGTGAAGGTATGTACCACACATGTATTACACAAAGTAAAACCAACAAGGTATCACCATGATGGTAAGTATCACACATGTATGCCACAGAGTACAATGCCATAAATGTATCACCACGAAGGAAAGTACCCCACAAGTGAGCCACACAGAAGAATATCACCAAGGTATCACCACAATGGAAATTACCACACAGGTAATCCACATAGAAGAATACCACCATGGTATCACCATGAAAGTATGTACCACATAGGTAAACTACACATATGAATACCACTAGGGTATCAACCCAAATGTAAGGACTCGACTCACACCAGGATTTTTTCTATGTACATTAGTAAATATTAATAGATGTAAACACTGAATCATTTTACTCTATTAAAAAGGAATACCCACATAGGATCCTAATTCATCATACCCACACAGGATCATAGTACATCATCAGACCCACACATGATCCTTGTAAAGTAGACCTACACAGGATCCAAGTACCAAAGACCCACACAACATTCTAGAGTAGTCCCATGTGAATTCCTATAGTAGAACCATGTGAGAATCTCAAACAAATACCCACAAATTATCTCAATAACAGACCCAAAAAGGATCACATTCTAAAGTTAAATCCAACTACAGGGTTCCCTCACTATGCTCACTTGATATTGGGAGGATATTTTTCTCAATAAACATGTAGATACTCCAATTTCAATGATGTTTCATGAAGAATTATCCTAAAGGACCACCACAAAAAAAGGGGTCTCAATGCAACAGACAGTAAGTCAATCAGACGTCTGTTCTGTATGTTATTGTCATTTTAGTCTGGAGGGCCTCGTTGGATTCAGGTTTGATCCATCCTAGTCGTAACCCAACATTATACAAAACTCATGTGGGGTATACCCAAAAGATCTTCCTTTCTCCAAGGTTTCTAGCGCTAATGATGGGTCGTCAAACAGAAGTCCAGCTCCCAGGAGTCCAGCTCGGCTGGCCACCGTGAATGTCTCACTACTGGCCAGACAAAATTCCTTCTTCCTCAGCGTTGTCGGCCACCAAGCCGCCCCAGGAGTCCAGCTCGGCTGGCCACCGTACTACGCCGCCGCAGCCTCATACAACGACTCCTGCCTGCCGACGACCTGGACGTGCACCTCCACCTCCCCTTCATGGGTCCGTCCATGCGTTGATTGCTGCCACTTTCCATGTGAAATTTTGGATGCGTTCTAAGACTAAAAAATTAAATGATCACATATTTGTGATCCTTGCGTTGGGGGCTTCCCGTCCCTAAATCAAGATAAGCCGAACTCCGCATTTCCAGCAAAAATATATATTTGGAAGCCTCCATCTGCGAGCCATTTTCTAAAAATTATACTCCCAAAAAATTCAATGATCACATATTTTCAATCCTCCATCGAGGGATTCATGTCCATATATCATGCTCAGTTCCTGAAAACATTGATTGCATGTGTGTTTTGAAGAGTTCTCTTTATAATATCTTTAAGTCAGCTCAACTGGTATAACATATTTACCATTACAAAACTGTTTTTTATTCAGTATTCCATTACAAAGATAGCATGCTAGGGTTCTAGATATACTACACCTTGATATCCTACTGAGCAATGAGGCCTCGGTGCAGAGTCGTTTTCCAATTTTGGCACCCGCAAAGGAACCAGAGGTACCATTCACTATTAGGCCACTGATGCCAGCAAACCCAACAGTAGAGGGTGCACGCAGAATGAGCGCATTGCACATGTTCCAGTGCTAGAGGCCACCTAGGTTTAGGGGAGAAACAGACCCACAAGCAGCTGAGGAATGGCTGGAGGCCATAGTGACAGTCTTCTGACTAGTAGGGACTCCAGTTGATCTCATAGTGATCTTTGTCTCCAGCCTTCTATAGGAAGCAACAGGAATATGGTGGATCTTGATACTCTAGGCTCACGATGTGGTGAGAGTTATCTAGGAAGACTTCGAGAACTTTTTTGGGGAAGAGTTTGTCCCAGAGACTGTTTTTGCAGTGCACATACATGAGCTTCTTCATCTGCAGCAAGGCATCATGATTGTAGCTCAATACTCAGTGTGTTTCATTGACTTCTCATGCTACTCCACTGATATGTGCTAGGACCCATTCTTCAGGCCCCAGACCATCGTGTAGGGACTCAGGAGGGAGATCAAGGATTTAATGATCTCACTCAGCATCATGATGCATGTGGGGGTGTTAGAGTGAACCCTCTACATTTATGGTGTGGGTCTCATTCTTCAATTCTGATATTAGATACAATGACTATTTTTCTAACTATTGTGAAAAAACGATTTTACAAGAACATTCAAATTGATGAAAAATATGTATTCTTGGTTGGTGATATATATGTGGAATTTTAAATTGAACGAATTTTTGGATATGTGGTGGTAAAAATCAATATTTTTAGTTCAAATTGATGAAAACGTTGTAAGGGATAAAATGGGCATTGATAGCAAGGTAATCCAAATAGGATACCTTCTTATTAAAGATATGTTGTAAGATGATAGAGTTGATAATACTCTATACATCGGAGGATGTCATGAGTATTTCCTCATCATAATTATTTATGTAGATGATATTATCATTGACTGGAATAATGAAATAATATTTTAAATAATTATTAATGATATAAAAAATGAATTTGAAATGTCTATGTTGGGGGAAATTAAATACCTTATTACGCTACAAATTTTAAAACAGATGAAACATATCATTATTCCCTAGTAGAAGTATTATAATTTGATTTTGAAGAAGTTTGGAATGGAAAAATCAAAAACTATCTCCACACTAATTTTGGGTGGAAAATTAGATTAAAAAATATGATGAAGGAAATGTCTTTTATCATAAATTATTTCAAACGTTGATTGGATGTTTTTTGTTTTTGACTGCCTCAACATTTACATTTTTTATCTTGTTGCCTTATATTCATGATTTTTGAAGGCAACATAACAATTTCAACTACATACTAGAAAAAAAACTCTCTGACACATTAAAAGAACAACATACTTCAAGACCATGTATGACAGCTCATAATTGTTTGACTTGTATACGTATTCCGGTGAGGATTGGGCAGTAAATAATGATTATCGAAGATCCACATATGGTCGAGTATTCATTCTGGGAAATAAATTATGTTATATTTAATTCAATGAAACAAAATTCAGTAACTCTCAATATTTTTGATTCTCTGAAATTTGATTCCACTTAATCCACTACTCAACATATGTGGATGAAAACTCAATTAAAATAATTACTTTTAAAGTCAGGTTACCCTTCGATTGGGTTATAATAATCAACATAGAATCAATATCAGTACGAATCCAGTTCAAAATTATAATTCAAGTAATATTGATATAATATAATTTTTTTTCAATGTAAACATGGAGATGAATGAATTGAAGCTAGAATATGTTCATACATTAGAATATGTTGCTTATAATTTCACAAAAATATTACAAAAGGAAGCGTTTTTTAAAATGATGTTGAACATGGGTGTCCAACTTTGTTCTAATCATGGATGTGGATTGAGTTTATATCCACTCACAAACTACCCCTGGATAGTGTTTTCAATGTTGAGAATATTATTTTTCATAATTCTATTATTTTTTATGAATGTATAAATGGGGTGTTATGTGTATGTTTTTAATATAAAATTGTATTATTTAGGAACTATTTTTACTATTTTTTATCAGTTTTATAAGGAATAAATTGTTATTTATTACAAAAATGGTGAGGATGATGTGAAAGAATGAAATATAGGAAGAAAAAATAAACATGTTTTCATAGTAACATATTTTTGAAAGCATGGTTTTGCTATAAATGATTCTTATTTCTTATAATGAGTTAGATCGCACAAGATTTTAATTCTACATGTGTAATCCTTTTACTGATTATAAAAATTTTAGTGATTCAAGGCAATTGGTTGACAATAAATTCTAATGGGGTATATATTTAGGAACATTTATGATGAAAAAAGTGATTGTATTTGGATGTTATCTTTTGTATTCATTAATTTTTTTGAATAAAGGATGTACAAAATAATTTTTATTTTGTAAATATTTTTTTGACCTTCATATTCAATAGAATTAAACGTTAAATTATTAAAATGTATTATCCTTTTTAGGAGAGGTTGTTTCGAATAAAAGGCTAATTGGATATATGCAAAATCGAGAATGAAAAAAATGATCGTATTGAGGAAGGGTCTTCTTGGATGTAAATGAAAATCGGATTCACTATAAATCCAATATGAATTGCTTTGTTTGAAATGAGTGAATTAGAATTTAATTATTATGATAAATATATGTGAAAACAATATTATAATTGAAGATTTCTCAAAAATAATAAGTTATTGGAAAACAAGTGATACAAGACATATATAATAAAGGCTTTGAAAGAGAAAATATGATATCAATCATATTTAGAATGGTCAGATCTGGATGGAATGAGAAATGTAGATGGTGATCATCTTCATCCTAATTGTAATAATGCAGATCATATTGATGCATATAGTATTTTAAATCAGTTAGATAGAAGTATATTTGATGGGAAGGATGAGATGTTATAGTACATTACATTTTATGTTAGAAGGTACAATAGAAAGTCTTCAATGATTTCGAAGTAATTAACGAAGTAAAGATATAATAAAAACATTGTGAATGATAGAAGATGGTCAAAAATATGATTTCTAAATATCATAATGGGATCATCATAATTATAATGGAAAATAACATTTGTGGAAAATGTGACAAGATGAATATTTAAGTTTTCATTTTGAAAAAATTCCTAAAAAGACAATCGTTGGGTAATGGTATTTCCACTGGAAATTTATTGAGAAGAAATAAGATGTTTTTGAGACTCTATATGTTATTTTAGTCGTAATTATTAGTAACTGGTGATTGAAATGAAAATATTATAATTGATTGACCAATACAAAGTGTATTTTTAATGTATTATCAACAATATTGAAAAAATATTAAATTGGGTTGGATAGATTTTTTATTCAAGTGTGTTATGAGAAGAGATGTAGAAGATGTGTCAAATTTACTATTGTTTAAGAGAATAGATGAAGAAGTATCGATTTTTTTAAATTTATCATCTTTTTAATGAGTAAGAACATAATAAATACCAGAAGAGAATTCATATTTGAGTGTGTGAAGTAGATTGTTAAATGTACAATCATGATTAGTATCATATTCAATAATCAAAATGTAGAATTTTAATCATACTCTAATTTGATAATGAATTTAAGAATTAGAGATGAAATATAATGATGTTTCAAAAAAATTTAAGAAGTGTTGATGAAGTCATAAATGAACTATAAATTAAAGGGAAATTGAGATTTTGGATAATTTGGATGAGTACGATAATTTTTGTGGCTTCCCTACAAATTTTTTTTTGGTAACCTATAAAACTAGAAAGTAATTAATAATTTTTTTGATGGAAGCACTATTCATTGGAACTGATAGATTATCTATCTTTATATAGAGAGAATAAGTTTTCAATATTAATCCATTATTGAAGAATATTTTGACGGAGATAATTGATTTGAGAAGATAAAATATTGAAATGTTGTTAACTTGATCATTGTATTTAGTGGATCATCATATTCCAAATTACATAGCATTATTTCTTTCATCGTATTAGGCTAATCACCGTATCGGGCCAGATAATTAGATCGAGATTTCGGAATAGGGTTTTATGGAAAGATTAAGGAGTAATAAATTGTATTAATTATATTAAGAAATAGTTATATATATTTTATTGGGCAATCAGATATGAATAATTAGAGTGGGATGATCGGATAGGGAAATCAGATTTGAATTCTATATAAAATTACATGAATTTATTACCATCTTTTGGGTAAGAAAACAAATCATTATTTCTCAATGAAAACCATTGTATAGATTGAAAATAATCACATGTAACATGGGATTCTAGAAAAAATTGGTTGTTCCCTATTTATGAATAGAATGTTAATAGACAATAATGTATTATTTTCATTGTGCTTCACAAATGAATGGTCATATCCTACATGATGTATTCCACATAACAAATTGTTTATAGAGGATTATGTGGTATTGAATAATTTCTAAACCATAGCAAGGAATTATCAATTATAACATAATATAGAAGATTTTAAATACATATTTTCTTTTGTATTCTTGTTAGGATTTATTTTATGCAGTGAGAGAAATCATTACTAAGAGGAAAAGGTTGTCTCAAGAAAATATTAATGATGAAGCATCACTGATTCAAACCCTCACCCTCGATGTGATAAAATTATCTTTACTATGAACATCCATTTATTAGATGATGGAACTATATAATAAGAAAAGCAACAAAAAATTTATTGAAAAATACATATGGGAAAATAAAGTAGTTAACAAAACAAATAAGGGAAATTAAGAAATATTATGAACAAAAATGTGATAAAATTATATTAGATAATCATATGTGATATTATAAATATGAATATGGTAATTTCATAAATTTTTGTAATGTTAAAAAAATTATATTAGGTGTCAATGAATATTCAACTAAAGGATGGTGTTATGTTAGGGTTTCACATATAACATTTATTTAAATGAAACACACTTTATATCCAACACTTACATATTTTTTGTAGTGTATATACTACCCTATCATTTTTTGGGATATTTAATCTCTTTTTCTACATGTTATTTAATATTTTATTTGATGTTATTTTTTACAAGTTTTTAAAAAATAAGAAAACCGAGTTGTAAGGATTTATTTCAAAATTTATTCCTTACTCTTATTTTTTATGTTTATGTCTGCAATAAATAATATATATCATCCATTTACGTTTTTTCTCAAAAAAATTAACCTTTTTTTATATTTCCATAATATTATTTAATTTATTTTTTATGATTTTGTTATTTTTTACAAAACTATTTGAAAGGAATCCTGCATACTTTTTTAAATACGGTACTTTGTGACTTTTATGAAAAAAATATGGAAGGAATGTTTTTTAATGTATTTTAGAAGGGTTTATTTGGATGATATCATGATGCCTTAATTATTATAATATTTATTTATAAATTTAAATTTTTATTTTTAAATAAAATATTTTCCTTTATATTTATGAATTAATTTTTAAAAGAAAATGTCAACATGAAAATGTTTTATTTCTCAAAAAGTTTATTATTGATGCTTTTATGGAAAATTTTATATAAAAAAGGAACCTTTATTTGAATAATTCATCATTTGGTATATGATTGAATAATCCCATCCATTGAATAATCCACACACATGGGATAATATTATAATTCATTTCTCCACAATATCTATATTTTTTATAAGGGAAATGATTATTTCATAAAATGTATATCATTTTAATAAGTGGTGTTGTACATTGAATGTTAGGGTATTTTCTGGGGAAATATTGTTAAATATCAGTTAATTAATAAAAAAAGATATTGAATGGGAAGAAAAATTTATGATTATTTAAAATTAGTATTTATATATACGAGGAATGTATTACACCTATTGTTATGGGTGTGCCCATTTATTATATTTTACATAAATTCAATGGTATGTCTCATGTGACAAATACTGACCGAAAGATAATTTTTTGTTATAAAAGACAGATATTGTGAAAATGTGAGAAACCCCATTTTAATCAACGATAAGCACTAAAGAAATTAACATATCCGTTTGAATGAAACATGAACCTATTAGAATTCTTATATATGAAGATTTTCCAAGAATTAGAACATGTAATTATTTTTGGAGCATAATTTAGTAGGTATTCAGAGCGAGATGCCATCATATCCCACATTTTCATGTACTATTATTGTTTAATCTTTTCTTTATTGAATCCTATAATTAATATCATATTTTACTTGTCTGTCAAAGAACTATACTCACACTTAGTATGCACCCGAATAGGCCTTCCCATCATCTTTTATACATCTTCTATGGAGGCATTAATCAAAAAGGATTCTTATTCCATGTCTTCTCCGAAATGCCATCACAACTTCAATGGAATATGCCCTTGTAGGTCTCCCTTAAAAAAGGCTACCTTGAAATTCCCCTCCAAGAGAATCGAAATTCTCGCAGGGTTGGTAGAACTACCCTTCACCATGTCTAGTGATTTTTTAGTAGACCAAATCATTATAGGTAGAAGAAGATATGAGTAGTACTTTTGACCTTTCTTACTTCCTTGCCACCCCATCCTACTCCTCGTACTGCAGGTTTCTTTATCATGAAATTTTGAATCATTGTTTTAAGTAAACTGACTGGATGATTCGTCATTAGATTCTTACCTGAAAAAATCATCCACTTGACCCAACCCATCAATATTCAATCTTTCAAAGCAGTTACCTCACATAATGGTTGGGGACCATCTCCTCGATCATGTTCTATTAAAATCCACAGTCTTATGAGGACACTCTGTTCCCGAAGTCCCCTGCCTTATGTTTGAGCTATCACATGTCTCAAAACATCACCTCAAATAATTATATATTAACAACATCATTAAATTAATATATTATTATCTATGAAATTTTCATAATAATGTAATATATATATTCATTTCATTACAATATTATTTATTAAATAGAATGTGTGTTTAGTTATTTACCTCTTTATTTTTATTATGATTATTTAGTCATTATAGACCATGCTATACATAAACCTTAATGAAGATTTGATCTCAACATTATTATGTTTATTTTCTCTAGAAATTCAAGTTGTGATTTATTATTGATGTGTAGGGATATGATAAATTAAATAATGTTATACTCATTGAAAAAAATATGTTTTAATTTATTTTTTAAAAACTAATATACTAATAAAAAATATATATTGTTTACAAATAATACTGAATTATTTGATACTTCATGATGGTATTGTTTTTGTCTATATCCAATGTAATAAAATAACCAAAAACACCGAGATACATGGGCCAGTTTCATTATTTTTGGTATAAAAAAAATATGATTAGAATCCTTGGGAACTTGATTAAGGGAATATTATATTATAAAATAAAACCCTTTTTCATTATTTGGAAATACATCCAACAAAACCAATTGTGTGATTTTGAAATTAGTTATAACGCACATATATATTAACATTATGTGTTTCAGTAATTTTTATATTATACATTATATATCAAAATGTTATGACCTAATGTTGCATATGAAATATTATGGAAATGTAACCCCCTTTAAGGAATGTTAAAATTATCAATGCACATAATCTAAAGTTTATAAATGATTGTTTGTATAATTATATTAAGACAATATATTAAAGGGAACATGTATCCCCTATAATAGCATCATATGAGGTTATAGAATCATGTTTAGAAATAGTAGAGGTACAATTCTATTTGTATTATAGATTCTATGCAAATAATGATTAGAATAGTGTGACAAAGAAAAATAGGGATAGGGGGAAGAATGGAAAGAAGGTTTTCCATAAGTGTGGTAATTTGGGAAGAATACACTACATTACTTTGTTTAAGGGAATATGAGTTTTCAAATTATATGGAGAGAATGGACACCAAACACTAGAATGTAAGGGTACAAATGAATAATATATGTTTATATGCTTGAACTATAAAGAAATAGTTAACTATGGAAATGATTTCAATATATCTCAGAAGAAGAAAAAGGGTCAAGATGAAGCTTATTCTATTTCTAAAGTCGAATAAGAATACATAATATAATTATATAGTTTTATTCAATAATTATTATTTAATAATATATAATAACATAATTTATTTTTATAATAATCCTAAATAGAATAAGTATTTTACTATAGAACTATTTCATTATTTATTTTTGTGAAAATGTTAAAGGCTAGTGATGACATAGAAAAGTTTTTCAGTGAAAGTGGACCTTTTAGAAAAACATAAGATTGAGAGAAGATAACCCTTAAAATATTATTGATGATATTATAATAATAATAAATATATATTTATTAAATAATTTTTATTAACATTCAATTTTTTATTGATTTGATGGTTATAAATATTCACTCGATTACAAAATTTTTGGATTTATGGAATTTATTTGAAAACATGGGAGATTAATTTTTGAAGAAAGAATGTTTTCATTATAGTTATAAGGTGATCATGATATTCATATATTTGTTATTTTATATTAAGGGATATATTATTTTTAAAAAGTAATATACTGTTTTTTTATTTTTTAACATTAGTTACCTTCCATCTAAATTTTTGGACATTGAATTTGGAAAAAGGAATTTTGGATGAGTCAAATAATTATATTCAAATATAATAGATGAGTATGAAATTTGGATATTATTTTTTGATGATTTATCATGTTGGATAAAATATTCTAATCATTTTATTCAAAAATATTTTGTTGGTGGGGGAATTACTAATGGATAATATAGATTGATAATTTGTCCTCAACCATGAAACATTAATCTCGAATACCCATTTCCAAGTGTAATAGACAATGATGAGATAAATAATAAGAAAAAAAGGGATGATATTATTCTTATGACATGGAATGAAATCAATTATGGTAATATTTTGGTATAAATTACCTAGATAGTAAAATAATTCACCATAAATTTGAAATTGACCTAAAAATAAAATGTTGTCCAGATATGTTTTGTACAAGAAAATATATAATCATATAACACATCACCATTTTATGGTATTAAATTTTATAAATTTATCAATAATGTGCTATATGTCACCTTCTAATAATCAATATGATTTAGTTTTGTTCTCCCTAATCATCATTTTCATTTACCATTAATGTTTTCTTATTTGGAAACTATGTTTTCTAGTGGGATTTTCATTTTCCCTTTCCCCTTTATAATGATATATTTATAATGAATTATTAAGAAGTGGGTTTTGTAGAAATGTAATAAAAATTATAATCACTTTCATACTGATAAAAATTAAAATTATCAAGAAATATTTTATAGAATGACATAAGAATACAACATGCTCATATGTTACAATAGCACAATTTATGATATCTTATGTTGCACTGAACATTGATCCAAAGTGCACCCCAAAATGTTAATATTTCAAAATGTCCATAATAATATATCTATTAAATTTGAAGGTATAAATATTATTAATAACATTTTGAAATATATATATATATATATCACATACTCAAAACCAAATAATTTATTACATCTTATGAATTATGAACATAATTTTTATTAATTTTATTTTATGCTTTAAAATATGTTTTCTTCAAAAATTGATATCTAATTTTATTTTTGTAAAAAATAATAATTTTTTTATAAATTATATAAATTTTTTAGTCAAAAAAATCAATTTTTAAATAATCATACCAAAATTATCTTAGTTTGATGTCACCTTATTTTCTTGAAAATTATTATTTTTCACTGAATTGTGAAATATAGAGATTTTTATTATTATCACAATATTTATTTCAATTATTTGTGAAGTGAAATTTTATTTTAAAATGGTTTAATTAAAAAATTATAATATAATATTATTGATAATAATATTTGGTTCATTATAATAAATGTAAAATTTAATCTAGTGTAAAAATATTTTTATTAAAAATTAGCATTTTTTAAAAAATTGATATTTTTTATAAAAAGAGGTTTACGTAATGAATTTATCATATATATTAAAAATATTTTTTATCAATTATAAGAATTTAGATTCACAAAATTGAATTTATTTTTGGATACAACAAATAAAAACATACTGGGATGGGTTCTTTTACATTTTTTGATGTAATAATAAATTCATTTATTAATGAAAATACTATTATTTTGAAATTCGTTATCATTTAAGATATCACCGTGATATAGAAATAATATAAAAATAAATTAAATTTAAGTAAATACAATATAATGATAAAAATATTACAATATAATTATGAAAAATAATTTAAATTATAGAGATTTTTATTTATTCCATAATAAATATTAAAAACATTTTCATTGTTGACATAGGGTCTATGAAGCACAAAACAAGTCACATTTCCTATCATAATAAATTATTTTGAATTAGATATGTCCCTGAAAAACATGGTTAATAATTATTAAATAATTGTGATAATTTGTATGTTCAGACATGACTTTTAGAGTTATAAAACAAGTCGATTATCTAAATGATTTATCATTTCTCATAAAAGCCCGCAAATGTAAAAATTATTCATTAGATATATTTTATATGAAATATTTTTGAGTTATGGAAAATAGGAAATGAATATAAATGGATACATTTAGGGTTGAAAAAATATTTTAATCATAATATTTCATTTATAAATTTTATAAAATATATAAATTTCTTATATGCATGTGAAATGATAATATAATTTTAATTTAAATAACAAAAAAATATTATATAAAAAATATTAAATCATTCTTAATTTGAGATATATAAATAGTTAAAATAATTATATATTTTACAATGACATGTTTATGATATAATAAAATACCTTTTTTCGATTTTTACTTGTTTAATTGATGTATTTAAAGACAATTTAATGAATTGTATATAAATTAAAAATAGTAAAATTTTATTGGGTTAATATGTTATAAAATTATTGAAGAACAGTTAAAATATAAAATAATAAAATAGGGTATAATAAATTTTCTAAAATTTATCCAATTTGAATTTATATTCTATTTGGAAGCATTTGGAATAATTATTGGGATATAATATTTTAATCTTTTTAGAAATTCAAAAACCTTTACTCACCCATATTATAAAAGGGAACCTCCTTCATCACTTAGTTCGATAAAACATATCTTTAAATCATTTAAATGTATGACATATTTACCACAAAAAACCATTTTTCATGTTTAATATATTATTGTACTTCCAAAATACTTTCTGAAGAAAAATTATGAAAAGTTCTTAAGGATGTGTTCCCAATAAGTGTTAATCATTTTTACAAATAGGTTAATGTTTATTTATTCTAATAATTAATCACAATGGGTTATTTCCAACATAAATTAATAAATTCAATATCTTAAATAAAATAAATATTTATTATGAATATGTTAAAACCATATTCCATCTTATTTCCATATTATTAAAATAAAAAACATTGCACATCTATATGTATAGCATACCATCTCCAAGTAGTGGGGTAATTCATTTTTTGTCAATACATTACATAGGTGGTTATAAATATTGAAAAAATAAATATATATGATATATATTACATTATAATGAGTATGAAAGAGATAATTAATCTTTACCTATCCTTTGTTCTATCCATAAAAAACAATCAACGTTCTAACATAAGTACGAAATACCGTATCCACATACGTTTTAAATCATATTTAAATATATATTTATCTGAAGTATCCTATAAACACACACACACACACACATATATATATATATATTCTTTACACCCAAAATAGTATTCTTCAGATTATAGAACTATATGCTATGAACAATTACATGAATATAAATAGGAAAATGTGCATGGTATAATTAAACAGTTTACACCGAAAACCAGGGTAATAATGACATACTACTAGAAAAAGATATATAATAAGATATAATAGGATAATATATGATATTGTATATATTAATAATGTTATGGTATTTGTTAAATAATTTTTAAAAACATTATATAGTAGGGTAAAGATCTAATAACTTAAAGAGGGGGGTTAGTGTTTCTCATAAAACTTTTACCTCATTGATAAATATTTCGTAGTCACTATATCATTCATTTTGGTAGTGTTTTTACATTAAGATTAATCTTTTATATCAATAATAACATTACCTTTTTATTAAATAATTTTTAATATGATATTTTTTGATTCATAAGGCTTACTATTCATATCAAACCAAAGTTGTAAGGTCTTCTTTCAAAATCCCATAATTATACATGGACTTTCTTTCATTAATTATCAATGGGGAAATATTTCTCTTCAATTTCCATGAATTATAAAAACTATTTCATATTTTATTTCTAATCCCCGGAAATGTCAATGTTATATTACATATATTTTACTTTTTAAAAACATTCATGAAGGGAATGTTTTTCACATATTCATAATGAGGTAGTTTGTGACATTTTATAAAAATTACTAAAGGATTGTTTTCATAAAATATATGTAATGTGTTTATTTTTCATCCGTAATTAATAATTAGTGAATTGATTCTTACTTTATTTGGTTACAAGAATAATATCTAGTAAAATATTTTCCTTAGAATTTCCCAACTATTTTTTAATGTTAATTTTAAAAATGAAAAATAGATTTCCTCAGAAATATTTCTATCAATTTTTTTGTACTTATATTCATCAATTAAAATGAAAATTAAATTTTAGTTGACCAAAATGGGTATATGGTATAATGATTCCTTTAATTTAGTTTTTGAATTATTTTGACCGTTTTTTATTTAATTTTCTATTAAATATCCTTATTCTTATATCATTAATATGTTTATTAAAAATACAATATATGAATTTTAATACGGTTCATTATTTTAATGATATTTTTTATTGGGCTTTATTGGTAATTTATTATTATTTTCTCAACATATATTTTTTATTATAAACAAAATTTTTCTATAATGAAATTGATTATTCTATATATGAATAATTCATTGGAGTAATCATGATGGGATGGGAAAAGATGTATCGGTCCACTTGAATCATCAGTATGTCTCATGAGAAAAATAATTTTGTCCAATTAAATATGTTTCTCATCAATTTCTTAGTTTGTATAATGAAATATACTCCTAGTAGATGTAGAATGATCTTGAGAACATGATTTATAATAATTAATAATACCCTTGATTACATATTCAATTAATATTACACGTGAAATTTTCAAAGTTATATTATTTCTGGATGCATTTCATTCATATTATATTGATTAACCTAAATGCGTGTTTAATAATTTTCCTATAAATATTGAATATTATTATTGATTCATGATAAATTATATTTTACTTTCCCCTTACTAATAAGTTGGTATCATCCCTCAAATATTTCCTTAACCTAGGATGTAAAATAGTGTCTTATGATTAATATGACGGGATATGGTAAATGAAATAATGATATACTAAAATAAAATAATGTGGTTTATTATATATTTTTAATAATAATGTGATATTCATTTTTTAACCTGATTACCATGACTTCTAAATTATTTTACCCTTAATGAGGTGATTCCATGTATCTTTTGTAATTGTTATAAAACAAGAACTCACTATGGAAAACAATGGTAAGTGTCATTAATGTTGGTATTAGAGAATGTTTAGTAGAATCATTGGGAAAATTATTTATGAAAAATAACATTAGGGTTAAATATATATATGATTTAATTTGTAAATTCTACCAAATAAACAATTAATTTTATATTGATATTAGTGATACCAGAATTTTAAATTTATATTAAATGTTTCACTAATTTTGAGAATAGAAATTATGTATCACAATTTTATGATCAAAACATGTGTATTACATTATATATAAATGGAATCTCGTTGATTAAATGGGAACCATATCTATGAACCTAATCAATATAGAATGAGTGAATTTTTTCATTCTGCTCTAAAGACAATCATTATAAAGGGACTAGTCTCCGAAATATTCTTATTATATGAGGACACCGTATCATGTTCATAAAAAATATATAATTCAATCAATAATTATTATATATTTTAAAGGAAGAAAAATAATACGAAGAATATAAATGAAAAATGTATAAGGCATTGACATTAATGGGGGATTTCCCCACATGTGTTATTTTTGAATGAATCATATAGGTACACGATTAAAGAGAATGCTAGTTTTATATATGTGGAGAGGGAAATGACACCAGAAAAATGAATGCTACTGTAAGAAAGAAAAATATAATGTTCATTTTATCAACTATAATTAGATGGGGAAGTACAAAAAATTAACCGAGCATAAAGTAAATATATTTAAAAAGTCGAATGGAAACAACTTCTATATTATTCAATTAATATAGTCAAAGTAGAATGATTGAGTTACTTATGTAATTAGATTCAATAATTATGATTGAATAGTATCTAATCAATGATATTTTAGTTATATGAATAATTAAATTCATAAGGATTATAATATAAAAATATTTCATTATGGATTTGATAGCATATATACAATGACTCTAATGGTAAAGAAAATTGATTACATGGAATGTTGATATTTCAAGAAAATATAAGGTTTAGGGAAAAACCCCTTAATATGTTCATATGTTTGAGATAATAATGATAAAGATATATTTATTTTATATTTTTGGTGACCATGAAATTGGATTGGTGATTTTATGGTCTATCGTAATTTTTTGGGCTTACTACTTGATTGGATTTAATGAATATTTTCAAAAACTAGGGATTTTACTTTTCAATGAATTCATTTTTAAATTTATATTTTATGGTGAAAAAGGTATTTATAGATTTATTATGTTACAATAATAGTTATAATATATTTTTTTGTTATACAATGTTATGTGAATTTTATAAATTTAGTGACATTCTTCAAATTAATTCAAAATTGAATTTGGATAGATATATTCTGGATGAGTCCTAATGTTAACTAATTATATATTCGATTAATTTGACTCTAAATATTATTGTATCATGATTTATAAAATTTAATAACATATATTAAATATTTTTGTTTTTGAAAATATTTGGTTGCCAAAGGAAATAATCAGGGAAAATATAATTAATTATTAGTGCTTGAGGCATGAAATAATAATCTCAAATGCCAATTTTTTAATGTAATAAATGAATTTTAAAAAATAAAATAACACCTATGGGATATGATTGATATAATTAAATGGAAAAAATAAATAAATTTAATTTTCCAGGATAATTTTTATAAGATGTAAAATAGTTCATGAACTTTATGAAAAGGAACCTATAATAATTAATTTAACTTGTTACTTTTCATTCCAATAAAACAATAGTTTGGTAACCTTCACATACTTATGGTTTTGTGATTTCTAATATTATTAGAAAAATTTCCCATATCAAACTCTAAAAATATTAATCAAATGGTTATATATTTCATATATATAATTTTAATTACCATTATATTCTAATATTCATAAACCTTGTTTTTGGGGACCATTTAATTTCACATCTCCACTTATAAGAGGATGCATTATTAATGCTTCTGATGATATGGGATTTTAAAAAGCTTAATTTAAAATGTAAAACATTTGATTATTGATTATAAGTAAAAATTGTGTGTAAAAAAATTATAAATTTTTTTAGAATGTAACACACTGATATTTTTGAAGAATAATATGTTTGATAGCATACCTTGCACAAAACAACAAGCCTAAATGATCCAAATATAATTATATAAGTATGAATTTTATAAACCATACATTAAATTATTGGTATTTAATTGTATTAATAATAATATATATATAGTAAATAATCAATTAAAACTCATTTAATAATTCCTAAGAAATATGTACTAAATTTTAAGTAACGTTATATTAATCTTTAGAATTTCATTTTCATTGAAAATTGTGCTTCATTATTTTTATGAATGTATGTTATTATTAATTATTTGAAATAATATGAACATAATTTTATTAAAATAATATATTTTTTAAATCAACATACAAATATAAATATATGTGGACTTTTTAGAATATTTAAGAAAATATTAACTTTCAACTGAATAGTTAAAGATACATATATTTGTTTAAAATAATTTTCATCATCCATTTTAGTTGATATATTACATTATAAAATGGTATCAAATTAAAATTTGTAACATTGAATTATTATTTTGTATAATTTTTAATTTGAATAAATTGTAAAATATAATTTTCAATATAATGTTTTTATTAAAAAATTATCACTTTTTAGAAAACATGTATTTTGGTTTTATGAAGCCTCATTCATCACATTTGGAAACATATATTAAAATTAATTTTTACCATATATATTTATTTAATGTAATTAAATGGAATAGATTTTAGGATTAAAAAATATCAATTTATAGAATAATTTATTGTTTATCATTTAAAAAAAATTTTATGGAACATTTAAAATAATACTTATATGGAATATGATATCATTTAGGATATCACCAAACATATATTTAATATAAAAATTTATAAAACATATAGAATTAATCAATTATAATAAATTAATATTAATATAATTCAAAAATAATTAATTACATGGATAGTAGAATGTATCCCATAACATATTAAATTCATTTTCAATGTTGATGCAGAGCCTTCACAACACTGGACAATTAAATATTTTCGTCATAAATATAATAATTTGAATTAAATAAGTCATTGATCGATATGGATATTATATTTTGAGTATTATTTATCAAATATATGGTTATATACTAATTATATAGTTATATATATAGTGGATTCTCTAAATGATTGTGAAATGCTTGCGTAAGGCCAGAAAGGTCAACCAGACACTTTAAATGTGTTTTTTTATATAGATTATAGATAAAAATATTATTTAACAACTATAAATTTATATATATATATAATATTATATTAATTATGTATATATATATATATATATATTTTTATTTATAATTCTTATAAATTATAAAATTACCTACTATTCTTGTGCAACACGAAGAGAGTTTTATTTTAATTAACAGAAAAAATATATAAAAGTTATTAAAATTATTAAAAGTAATGATGTTTTTGATATTTATGTTGATAAACGAATTATATTGATATCGCTAAAATTTATATTATTTTAAAAGTATTGTTGGTTCATATTTGACTTATATTTTTGTTGTTTTGAACATCAATGATGTGAATAGTATAAAAATTAACAATAATGATATTTTATGGGATTGCAAATTGAGTTAATTTGTCATGACCCATCCCCCAGGGCACGCAACGTGACTACCCCAAACACGCCTTCTATAGGGCAGGGGCTGGTGACTAGAACCAAAGGCGTAATTCCCTAGAACTGGGAAGGCATTACCTTTATAAAATGTAAAGACACTCACAACTAGAGAACAAGCGGAAGTAGAGAAAAAGTAATGCAGTATAACAATTGTGTTGAAAGTACAAAGGTGCTGGAAATACAAGCCCAACAGAAATGTACAGCTACAACTGGAAAAAAGTACAACTGAAAAGACAAACAGCTGAATGGTGAAACAACTCATGGATCGTCCTCCGGGTTCCTACATGAAGGGTAATTATAGATGTCCTCCTCTGCAATTCAAGTCTCTCAGTCCACTCCATGTGACATCCCGCCGAGTGTCCACCTCTGGGTATCGTCCAGTCCTCGTACACTCTGCCTCGGTCAGCGTTGTCCGTCTTCTACATCCAACACAATGAGGTGCAGACATAACCCTTGCAGTGGTGAGTATAACGATACTCAGAAGGGACCCTAGACCCTCAAGGTCTCACTAAATCAGACAAGGTTATACCACAATGAATGATCTCAACAGATAAACTTTACATAGGTATATGCCCATACATATACCTAAGTTATCAAGTAACCCATCTCAATCATGAGGAAAACTCAAAGTTCATTGACTCAGCTCAAACCAGGATTTTCATTATTGAGACCACAACTTACGGAGAACTCCTCCATTGTCAAGTACAGTGTCCTTGTCATGTCTTCGAGGTGCTACTCAATAACCTTAGACTGCTGAGGTACTCCTACTATCGAGTACTGTGGTTCTATCTCCCCAATAGAGTAGTGGTCCCCGCCATGGGTCGTTCACCCCAAAACAGTAGCGCTCCCCATAATATCCTACAGAGGTACTCCTCTTGACAAGTACCACGGTTCTACCACCCCAACAATGTAGATATCCTCTTCCATTGTTATGTCATACCAACATAGTAGCGTTCCCAACTAGGCTAATCAAGTCACTCCGAAATGAATCGAACACGCAGTCGTCAGGTCTACAGCTACTAGGTCTCCACACTCTGTACGCTCATCTCCGAGAGGGTCCACTCCACGAGCTACTGGTGGATACTTACAAGTTTCACGTAATATCACATAGAAGTATCTCAAAGGTCCGCCTTGTCATAGGGGTCTCAACGCAATAGACGTTGCGTAAATCAGACGCCCAGTCCTTGAGATATTTGCCTTTTGGCATGGGGGCCCAGTTGGGTTCATGTACAAACCAACCCGACTGTGTCTCAACTCTACCAGAACACCCATTTGGTACAATCAAATGAACTATTTCTCAACGAGATTACAAATTCTGTTGACGGTTTGTCAAACAGACTTCTGGTCTGACAGTTATTGGCTTTTCCATTCCAGTGGCCTAGCTGGACATATGATCGTTCCAAACCTCGCCATTTTCCAAAGTCATCCAAAAATCACATAGAGTATCAAAAAAGGACCTCCACGTCATAAGGGTTCCATTGTCGCAGACGGCGGGTCGATCAAACGCATGGTCTTCATGTTATTTTCCTTTAAGTGAAAATGGGACTGGCCCGTTAAGCCAAGTGGGATGGTGGGTCGGGTCAACCCAGTTTTGGAGGGTCTGACCCGGATTGGGGTCAGACCAGCCCAATGAAACTAGTGGCTCGGCCCGAAGGGCTACGGTTCGGCCCAAGGGGGAGTATCCCGACTCGACGCAGCGCGGCCTAGCGTGGCGCGTCCCGGTGCGTCCCGGCTACGACTCACCTCGAGGTTGCTGAGCGGTCCGAGGTCGGGGATGTGGCTCCCAGGCTGCCTGAACCGATGGCTCCACCCTATCTAACTGGCTGGTTGAAGCCGGACAACCATCTGGGTGCAAGCGGCCCGCTTGGGCGGGCTACTATCCAGCTGCGCGGCACCTTCGGGTGCAACAGCTTCTTTACCCGACAGACCGATGAGCCGACTGGTTGAACGCCGAAGCGGCCAACAGATTGCGGCCTGCTGTCTTCTGTAGCGCGGTCTCCCTTCTGGCACCGCGATCCGACTATGGCCATCCAGCTTTAGCCGGCCAGTTCTTCATCTGCTGAGCGGCCCGCGATTGCGGGCGGCGAATCCTCCTCAGGCTGCTGGTGCGCGACCAGCGCCTTCTATCGTCACCACTTCCCAATCGCAAGTAAAACAAGAAACACCAGAGGTTCATTGGTCCATGTCTATTCGACCCACACCCTCTGCGTTAGGTGGTAACAATCGGCCAATGATAACATAGTACAACGAGAGATGAAGAACAACATTATTATATTTAAATGAATTGTATCAATCCCCCTACCTCGGTTTCAAGAGCGGAGTCATGGATAAAGAATTTCTATACAACTTCATGGTGTGTCCGAGGAGGAAACGGTGTCTCCTCCGTTGATTCGGCGAAGAGGAAGGATGGAAAAACATCATTCTTTGAGGAATCCGCATTTTTTATAACATCCCACCTTTTTCACATAAACATTCATTAAATTATACAAAACTGAGGATCATTAAGGTTTAGAGTCTTGGAAACTAGGAACTTAATACATGAAACAAAAAAACAATCTTCTTAAACACTTGAAAAGCTTCTCCTTATTTTCATCCTATGTTCATTACTGTATCTCATAACCTGTGTACATACATCAAAAGAAAGGGTGATCAGAAATCCTAGTAAGGGGAACAAGGGAAACATTTAACATGTGAACTTGAGATACATCAATAAAGTCATGAAAAAGAACATTAAGGCATGAGAATGAAATCATGAGGCGTATCATAATAAAAATAATGTATTTCATAACTTGATGATGTAGATACAACATTTAACAAAGACAATCATTTACGTTTCACCATGGTCCATCCCCAAGGTGTCAATAAGAATTACCATTGTTATTCACCGAGGTATCAGTCAAAATGGTCATCTATAGAGATTAAGACGTTACACAATGCATTGGAGTGCTATCAGGACGCACCCTTATATTATCCTTTATTATCATGTGAGCCAAATATATCATCATCAATCATTTCATAAACAACACATATATCATATACTAAATGGGTTTCATTTTATAATAATAACGTTTTAAAAACTTCTTTAAAGACATGATCTTTATGTCACTTTAAACCCACAGGAAGGGAATGTGGGTCTCATCTATGGAAATCCTAGAATTTAAAATAGAAAAACATGGTATATATGTGAATTACCCTATAGAAAATAGATCATTGAGTATTCACTTAATAATATAAAATAACATTAAAAAACGAGAGAGTCATTTTGAGACATTAATTCTGCAACTAATGGCTATGTTTCGGGGTTTTAGAAAACATTGAAAAGGGAGGGGACATGGATCAAACATTCATAAATTACCCATAATAGAGTATATGGACAGAATATGAAGGATATATGAACATGGTAATGAAATTTTAATGACATACCATATGAATTTGAAAACATGGTAGGAAGAAAGAAACATGATTTCTCTTATGAAAATTCGGCAGCCTAACGACGTCACTTAAAACGTCCTAAAATGTGAATTGATGAGGTCAAATAGGGTCTCTCATAATATGAAAATAAATAATTGGTATGATAGATATAGAGATCATATGCGAAAATAATAAAAATTAACATGAAAGACTTGACATGGAAATATATCTTGAAAATGTGAAGGGTGAAAGACCCCTTAAAATTTCGGCAGCCTGGCGGCACCACATAAAACATCAAAATTCTGAATTGAAGAGATCAAATAGGGTCTCAAAAAATATGAACATAAAAGATAATTATGATAGATATAGATATCATAAGTCAAAATAATAAAAAGGAACATGAAATACTTGACATGAACATAGATCTTGAAAACGAGAATGGTGAAAGAATCCCATAAATGTTCGGCAGCCTAACAACGCCACTTAAAACATCAAAATACTGAATTGATGAGATCAAATAGGGTGTATCATCATATGAACATAAAAAATCAGTATTATTGATATATATATTATACCCCCGCATAATAAAAATGAACTTTAAAGACTTGACATGAAAGTAGAACTTTGAAAAAGGAGAAAGGTGAACAAATCCCTTAAAAATTCGGCAGCCTAACGGCGTCACTAAAACATTATTAAAACGAATTGATGAGTGAAGAGGGGGTCTCTTATGATATGAACATTAAAAGAGAAGTAAGAGGAATATAAAATATCATCCTCCGACATATGATCATGGAGCATAATATAAATGACATAAAAGATATTACTTGAAAAGAAAGAGAGAGGTAGGATCCCTTACCTTAAAACGTAACTGTTAAAACTCAATGGTTGGGACCTTGAGGGCTTGAGGGAACCTTGAGATGACTCCATGGGAGGTAATGAGGACAGAGCTTCGTTGGGGGAGAGTTGGGAGTCGAATGGATGAGAGGATGGCTTGATATTTACAGGGAAAGTGAGGGGACAAGGCATTAATGGCCAAGGGACACCTCATTGGTGGTTTTGGCAAAACCATGGGCTTTCCCATGGTATTTTCCTATGGTATTGGCCACATGGTTCCCCCCATACAATAAATAATCACCTATGGTCTGCCAACACTTAAAATATCTCATGACATCATCATGACATAGTTATGATGTCATTAATCATACCGAAACCCTAAAACTGTATTTTCACTATTCATCGAAAATTCATGTTTCTAAAAAATATCCCAAAATTTCACCGTTACAAAATATATATTCTCTGATTTCAAAAATTAACTGCATTTTATAAAAATAATTTTCTAAATTTTTTATATTTATTTTTTAAATAAATACACTATTCACTGAAAATTCATTCTTTTCAGAAAAACCCCCAAAAATTACCTTAACATAATATCAATGCTCTGAGATCAAAAATAAAATCCATTTTATAAAAATAATTTTCTAAATATTTTTAATTTTATTTTTAATTAAAAAATATTATTCACCTGAAAAAACAAATACTTGACTAATAATTTATGAGGCCGTTATTTATACATTTTATTGAATCACATTACTTAATCAAGGTGCCTAGATTATATTAATAGTTTATTTAAATTAGATTACTAATACTTTTGGTCACATTACTAATCCTTAGCATAAAATCAGTATTCATAATTTACTATTCATCAATAATTTAGTTGATCTTATTAGACTTTAAATTTCGTACTGAACATAATTGTAGAAGACCATTTTTTTAAAATCATTACACATTTTTAATTATTCAAGCTTAAAATAAACATTTTTAAAATATCCATTTTCTGACATTCATCAAAAATATTCATACTATATTTATACGGACATTTGAAAATTCATAAACTTCATCATAAGAAGAAATCAAAAATTTTATTTAAAACGAAGGATTTCACAAGGTAGTTACGGTCTACTTACATAGCCCCTTATCACACCAGCATATGACCTAAGTGTAAGGTGTGCTAAAGTGAGAGAATCTGAGGGAGGATCGGCCAACATCGCACGAGTAGTAATTTCTATCAGTTTGAACTTCTCACGAAGGAGATTTCATTCTAACTTCACATGAGGAAGTTCTGCTTGGGTTTGGTCAAGTGCAAAGCCTAGTGGTGCTACATCCTTCCCAAGTTTTGTTAGATGAGATTCGATTGGCCCGAGACTACTGGATGCGGCCATCAAATCTCCTTTCTATATTACATA
Source organism: Viscum album (assembly GCA_963277665.1). Lineage (NCBI taxonomy): Eukaryota > Viridiplantae > Streptophyta > Magnoliopsida > Santalales > Viscaceae > Viscum > Viscum album. Next base: position 1,427,163,221 of record OY728147.1, on the reverse strand, counting down.
ACCAAGGACACTTTTATTTAGATACAAAAGTCACAACATTCAGTTTTCAACTTTCATACTGACTAATGGTCATATAATAGTCAAAACCCAACAGTATCATTTTAATTATAATCATGTTATCAACTGAAACAGTTTTGTTGAGTATGAAAAATAAAATAACAAACAAAATTAAAAAACAAGATTTATTCAAAATTTCGGGTCGTTACAATCTTCTCCCCTTAAGAAATTATGTCCTCACAATTTTTAAAATTGGGTTTTGAAATTTCATTGAATGTCCCAGATCGGAAAAAGAGTCAGTAACACAATTACTTTATAAGATAGAAAAGGAAGTACAAAGGTCCCCCAAGTTAACCTATACTAGGATTCCATGTAGGAAAACATGGATATGGAAGAAAAAAACAAATGGTCAAGTTCTGAGGGAGAGTGATAGAAAACATTATTAGGAGAAAGTTAACAATAAGAAAATCACAAACATATGATGTGTGTAAACGGTATTTGATTACCCAATAGGAAACGTTAAAGGACAAATTTTTTGTTTTACGTTCTTTTTAAAAGTTTTGAGGAACTTATTTACTACATTGAATAAAAACATTAGGAAATATACCTAACTTCAAGTAGAGTTTCATCCTTTAATATGTTTCTACAAAAACTAATCTTTTCTCCAAATGATGATCATTCAAAACTACTTGGTCTCCTCAAATCACAAGAATCATATTATAGAGAATCACATAATCCACCAAACATTAACTATCTATTTCTTCTATATGTAAACATTATCCCAAAACCAGAAAGGGTAAGATAAAACATCTCTTCGAAAATAAAGAACCCCAGAGGAAGGGAAACTACATTAAATATTGAATGTTCCACAGTACTACCCAAAGTTCATCATAGACCATTCCATAAATAACTGCCCTTAAAATTCCACTAAATAAACCAAACTAAGATTGAAACCCAAATACAAGAAGGATTTGATAAGATAGTCTTCCAAGATAAATTTTATCGCTCATCTCCAAACAACATCAACCACTCCTAACATCTTATAACAAAAGTATCTAACCTAATCATATTTTACCCAAGATAGGTTAATAATTTCCATATGTAACCTAAATTACTATAAGTGCACCTTAAATTCATCGATTATTCAAAATATAACTCAACCTTTACTCCTCAAAGAAAATATCGTAGTAATCTATTTACCTTGATCAAATAGGCTTCCAAAAATAGTGAATGTCTTCTAAAATAATAATCATATTTTAATACCTTAATCATATCTTTCAAATTAATATGGAAATCATCACATTTCCTATCACATTGGTTGTCGTCACATGTTCTTCCATTTCCCTCCATTAACTAAGAAAAGAAAGTAAAATTAGGGTCTTAAATACTTAGCCAATTATCATGAAAAGGAACTTAAAGCAGAGAAGGATAACTAGTAGAAGAAAAGTATACCCTAACATGTGATCCCCTATGTTCCAATCAAGGTTATCCATGATCATATATTATTATGTGAATAATTATTTTATTTTATCTTTGTTACATTAATAATGGTTCATACTAAGCTTATGAATTTACCAACGCATATCCCCTGGGAGTGTCGTAACTATGAGTGCAGCAATGCCAGTTGTCATGTACCAGTTCCTATTTGAGTCTAGATCAATGTGGTGTTTTCAGGTTTTACCCCTATGTACATATATGCGAGATCCACCTCTACCTGCTCTTATCTAGACAAAGATGTATTTTCTTGGCGACCCCTTACTCAATACTCACAAAAATACCAGGAAGATTTTCTTTATTTAAACTTCTCTATAGGGTTCTTCCTAATGTTTTCATATTCTAATTTCTACGAATAATTAAACCATCCTTTGATACCAACTATCACATCCTACCTTTTGGTCACATAAACATTCATTATGTTATACATAATTGAGGATTTTAAGGGTTAGTGTATTGGAAACCAGTATCTTAATTCATGAAAAAAAATTTCTTCTTAAACACTTGAAAGGCTTATCCTTATGTTCATCCTATGTTCATTAATGCATCTCATAACCTGGGTACATACATCAAAATAAATTGTGAGCAGAAGGCACAGTATGGGAAACAAGGGAAACAATTAACATCTGAATTTGAGATACATCAATAAAGTCATGAAAAGAACATTAAGGCATGGGACTGAAATAATGAGGCATATCATAATAAAAATAATGTATTTCATTACTTGAAGATGGGGCTACAACATTTAACAAATAAAATCATTTCCGTTTCACCGAGGTCCATCCCCAAGGTGTCAATAAAGATTACCAAGGTTATTCACCGAGTTATCAGTCAAAATGGTCATCTCAAGAGATTAAGTCTTTATCCAATACATTGGAGGGCTATCCGGGTGCACCCTTAAATTCACCTTTATTATCATTTGATCCAAATATATCATCATCAATCCATTCATAAACAACCTATATATATTAAAAGAAATGGGTTTCATTTTATAATCATAACGTTTTAAAAACTTTTTTAAAGACATGATCTTTATGTCACTTTAAACCCACTGAAAGGGAAAGCGGGTCTCATGTATGTAAATTGCAGAATTTAAAATTGAAAAACATGGTATATATGTGAATACCCCTATAGAAGAGAGATCTTTCAGTATTAACTTAATAAAATAACTTTAGAAAAATAGAGAGTCATTTTGAGACATAAATTATGCAGCACAACATCTATGTATCGGGGTTTTAGAAAACATTGAAAAGAGAGGGGACATGGGTCAAACATTCATAAATGGCCCATAAAATAGTATAGGGACAGATTATGAAGGATATATGAACATGGTAATGAAATTTTAAAGACATTCCATATGAATTGAAAAACATGTAAGGAAGGAAAAAATAAGATTTCTCTTATGGAAATTTGGCAGCCTAACGACGTCACTTAAAACTTCATAAAAAGTGAATTTATGAGGTCAAATAGGGTCTCTCATCATATGAAAATAAATGATCGGTATGGTATATATAGAGACCATACGCCAAAATAATAAAAAGGTACATGAAATACTTGACATGAAATTTGATCTTGAAAACGATAAGGGTGAAAGAATCCCTTAAAATTTCAGCAGCCTAACAGCGCCACTTAAAACTTCAAAATACCGAATTGAAGAGATAAAATAGGGTCTCTCATCATATGAAAATAAAAGATCAGTATGATAGATATAGAGATCATACTCCCAATTAATAAAAAGGAACATGAAAGGCTTCACATGAAAATAGATCTTGAAAACGAGAAGGGTGAAAGAATCTCTTTAAATTTCCGCAGCCTAACAGCGCAACTTAAAACATCAAAATATTGAATTGAAGAGATAAAATAGGGTCTCTCAACATATGAACACAAAATATAATTATTATAGATATAGATATCATACCCCAAAAAAATAAAAATGAACTTGAAAGACTTGACATGAATGTAGATCTTTGAAAAATGAGAAAGGTGAACAAATCCCTTAAAAATTCGGCAGCCTAACGACGTCACATAAACATTCTTAAAATGAATTGATGAAAGAAATAGGGGGTCACTCAAAATATAAAATTGAAAAGGTATTTATGAGAAATATAAAAATCATCCTCCAATATATGATCATTGAGCATAAAATAAATGACATAAAAGAGATTACATGAAAAAAAAAGAGAGAGGTAAGATCCTTTACCTTAAAATTTCACTCTTAGAACTCAATGGTTGGGACCTTCAGGGCTTGGGGGAACCTTGAGAGAACTTATTGGGAGGTAATGAGACCAGAGCTTCAATGAAAGAGAGTTGGGAGTCGAATGGATGAGAGGATGGCTTGGTATTTATAGGGAAAGTGAGGGGACAAGGCATTAATGGCCAAGGGACACCTCATTGGTGTTTTTGGAAAAACCAAGGGCTTGCCCAAGGTATTTTCCCATGGTATTGCACAAATGGAACCCCCATACAATAATTCATCACATGTGGTCGACAAAAACTTAAAATATCTCATGATATCATCATGACACAATTATGATGTCATTAAAAATACTGAAACCCTAAAACTGTATTTTCACTATTCATCATTAATTCAACTTTCTCAAAAAAATCCCAAAATTTCACTTTAACCAAATATAGATGCTTTGATTTCAAAAATGAACTCCATTTAATAAAAATATTTTTCTTAATATTTTTAATTTAATTTTCAAATAAATACACTATTCACTGAAAATTCATTCTTTTCAGAAAAAACCCCAAAAATTACCTTAACATAATATCGATGCTCTGAGATAAAAAATAAAATCCATTTTATAAAAATAATTTTCTAAATATTTTTAATTTAATTTTTAATTAAAAAATACTATTCACCCGAAAAAACTAATACTTGACTAATAATTAATGAAACCATTATTTAACCATTTTATTGAATCACATTACTTAATCAAGGTGACTAGATTCTATTAATCGTTTCTTTAGGTGAGATTACTAATTTATTTGGTCACATTACTAATCCTAAGCATAAAATAACTATTCATAATTTACTATTCATCAAAAATTATGTCGATCTTATTAGACTATAAATTTCGTACTGAACATAATTGTAAAAGACCATTTTTTTGAAATCATTACACATTTTTTATTATTTAGGGTTTACATTAACATTTTTAAAATATCATTTCTCTAAAGTTCATCAAAAATATGCATACTATATTTATCCTAACATTTGAAAATTCATAAACATCATCATAAGAAGAAATCAATATTTTTATTTAAAATGAAGGATTACACAAGGCAGTTACGGTCTTTTTACATAGACCCTTATCACACCAGCATATGACCTATGTGTAAGGTGTGATAAGGTGAGAGTATATGAGGGAGGCTCGGCCAACATCGCACGACTACTAATTTCTATCAGTTTGAACTTCTCGTGAGGGCAATTTCGTTCTACCTTCACAGGATGATGTTCGGCTTGGGTTTGGTCCAGAGAAAAGCCCAGTGGTGCTACCTCCTTCCCAAGTTCTATTAGATGGGCTTCGATTTTCCTGAGACTACTAGATGAGGCCATAAAATCTCATTTCTATATTAATTAACCAAGGTCACTTGTATTTAGAGTGAAAAGTCACAAAATTCAGTTTTCAACAGTCATACTAACTAACGGTCATATAATAGTCAAAATCCAACATCATCATTTTTATTATACACATGTTATCAAATGAAACAGTTCTGTTGAGTATGAAAAATAAAATAACACACAAAATTAGATACAATATTTATTCAAAATTTCGGGTCGTTACATTCTTCATCGAAGAGGGCGTATTTCATTGTGGAAGAAGGAAACTCTCTTCAAATCCTCATGTGCTCTCCCAAAATTTCTCCACACACAACGAAGGCTCCCTCTAAAATTATAGATAATGATATTAATTTTATTCACACAACAAAAGATTTAAAATTAGAAACCGTAATTACATAAAATGGTGGGCATCTTAATTGGGAGGAAGGTGGTGGGGCTCCACATATTAAATGAGTATAGTTGTCAAAGAATTAATGAAGGGATGTTCAAGAGAGTTCAGAGAAGTTATGGGGGAGATGAAAGGTTGGAAAATCATGTGGGCCACACCTCACAAATATCCTCCCATGGGAGGTTATGTGGGTGTGGGCCCCACCTCTAACTCCCATGGGGAGAAAATAACCACCCAGATTAAATAAAATTGTGTTCCACAATTTTATTCAATTTATTCATTTCATTATAAAACCCCAAATATTAACTCTCCACCCACAGAAAATCAAATGTGGTAAAGGTCCTCTTAAGCTAATAACGGTGCTTTGGGTTCATCGGTGCCCTCAGATTTTAATTTCGAGCACCGGTTCAAAAGATAAACAACCCGCTCGTACATTTACTGAACCTACTAGAAAAAAATATCAAAAATTATTTCCGGGCACACCAGGCCTCATAATCTTGTGTCGTCAGAAACCGTAGACTCATAAAATTCCAAGGTATTTACGAATAAATTTTCCTTGCAATTTCCAGGTCATAAAAAAATTAATAAAAAACATAAAAATGATAAAATATTAATTAAAGTGTTAAAATATGGTATTAAATTTCTATAATTTTTAATTTATATACAAATTGGAATGAATTTATTTTTGAATAGTTATATTATATTTTAATCCTTTCAAGGATTCCAAAATTAATCCACTCTACAATTATAAAAGGGAGCCACCTTCCTCACTAATTTTTACCATTTTGGACCTCGTCTATGGATATATTACTTCAAATTATCGTTCTCAATTTATATACCATTGTTCTTGTTGTTTTTTTCCTTTCATAAGGCCAACCGTAGATACATTATGAATAGATTTAAAGAACTCATGTCAAAGAAGAGGTAATCATATTTACCAACTCTTTCAAATATATTACTTCATGTACATATTATTAATTTATTTCATCAAACCTAAATTAATAAATACAGTATAATAAATAATAATATATGTAATTTTTTATAATAAAATAATATTTAATTGTCTTTCCATCATATGAAATATTAAAAAATCACTCATGTGTTTATATCACTCATTTGTTTATTGAATGGTTGACTATTATTTATTATTGATTCATTACATCCATATAGATATTAAATCATACATTCATATGTTTGGCCTACAATCTCATTGGATGTTTTAATTCATTTATCTATCTCTATATTTATGGAATATATATATATATTAAGCATATATTATATAAAATTAATCAATAATATTATGGATATTATTGAACTTCATCATATGGATAAGAATCATATATGACATAGAAAAATGTACATGGGAAAATGAGTGCCAATGAACCTATACCAAAGTGGAAGAGGCTACTACATGGAATCCAAAAGATCCCGGATAAAATCCAAGTAGGGAAGAATTTCTAGGTTATTTTAGTTGTACAGTAGCATGACATTGTAGCAGTACTATAGTAGCATCAGAATTGTAGTAGCGACGTCATTGTAGCGGCAGAGGCAGTGCAGCAGGTATTGTAACAGCAACAATACTATTGAAGTTACTGTTGTAGGGAAGGAACTACAACAATACTATTCACCGAGGGGTCCTTTGGGCCAAAAAATGGGCTTTCAAGACTTGTATTTAGGGAACTTGTCCATGGGAATTCAGGCTATGTAATGGTTCTCCCTCTACCCAGTATTAAAGAGGTATTTTCGTTATATAATAAATTGAGGCTTCAATGCCATCCTTTTAAAAAATGCATTCTAAAATGAGGAAGTGAAAAGATGAAACCAAAATTATAGGGAAATATTATTAAAAAACATGCGATAATATGACATAATCAGATCATTAATTATATTATACATATTTATTTTGTTATGGTATAATTTATTAACATTATTAAAAAATTTATAGATGAATTCATATCTTTTTTAACTAATGGGAAACATGATGTAAGGGTTGGTCATCTCAATCTTACTTATATGAGACACATCTAATATTCACCACTAATATATTTTTGGTTCTGTATATATGACCCCTATATTTTTTTATAATAAACTGAACTATATTCATTATATTAATTTTGTTATTTTATTTTATTTCTTTTATTTGTATTCTGAATAAAAAAAAGTGCTAAAAGATCATTTAAAGTCTCTTAATTATTATGGATGGTTTATATTTATGTCTCTATTGGTAAATATATATCTTACATGAACATGTTCTATAAAAATGATTTTAAAAATATTTATAACATTCTCTTATTATTGATCAAATTAATTTTTACCGATGTATTAATTATTTCAAAATGTTTTGAGTGTAATCTATTTTATTTTTCCCAATAAAATGCTTTATGAATTTTTTTATAAAAATTATGGATTTCATGTTTTAAAACATATATATGATGATCGGATTTTCCCACTTCAGTTAATCTATAATTACTTAAAGCATCATTAATATTGTTTATTAGGTTATTTTGAATAAAAAATTAATCCATCTTATTTTCAATAAAAACATTTCATAGATAATTTCAAAGATAAAATGTTTTTTCCAAAAAAGCAAATTCATTTAACCATATGTAATGGTACTTTTATTCAAAAATTACAATAATCCATTGTTTTACATATTTAATACTAGGTATATTATTTAATTATATCATCCTATGAAAAATTCACTCACTTGTGATCATGGGAAATATCATTTTTTATAGCATTCATATTCTTTTATCATGTATATGATAATATCATGAAACATATAAATTTTTTTAACATTTGTTTAAAAATGAATGATATTTTATTATATGTTTAAATATTGATAATTATATATTTATTACTAATTATTGAAATTTTACTTTTAGGGACATTCGTAATGAATTAAATAAATTACTCGATATACAGGGAATGATTTAGACATGAAGTGATAGGTGGATCCTAGAATCAAATAGCCCCTCAATTCATTGATAAGCCACATGGAAAAGTATGTAGGAATACTTTTATTACTGTCCAACTATCATTTCTCCTTCTTCTAAAATTACTTGATGGTATAGGTACCATGTTCTTGAGAATCTTACATCCAATATATAAACATTTCCTTTATCATGAATTGTGTTATTGCTATCAATGAAAAATTCATAATGAAATTATCGTTAGATGGATTTAATTCACAACGAATTTACTAAAAATAATATATGTTCAACAATTTATATATATTGGTTAAATATTCTTATTTATTAATGATTTCAGTTACTGTACATAAATCTTAATGAAAAGATTATGTCACCGGTACTATTTTTCCATTCTACAAGATACCAAGATATTGTATATGATTATTATGAGGGGATATTCTACAAAGAAATAATGGTTTACTGAAATAAAATTGTATTTTGGTTTTTGATTTTATAATAGTAATGTGATATTTAGTTATGTATCTAGTTTACCATTTGACTAATATGTTTACTCTTATGTAATTTTATTTCTTATATCTATTTCCAATGTAATTATTTATCCACCAACTCTATGAAATTTGTGTCATCATCATTCTATTTGTTATAATATTTAATTTACTATAAATCATGGGAACATGATTTAAGAAATCATATATTATAAAATGAAATCTAATAAATTAATTTTTAAATATTTTGAATGGAAAAAATATTCTATATTTGAAATTATTTATACAACAATTTTCAATTTATTTTATGTTTTAATGTAATTTTGAGATGATACATAATTTTTTGTTATGTTATGATATAATATAGTGTATTCCATTATTTATAAATTGAACATGAATAACGATTGTGAACTGCATCAATGAAAATAATGTGAAAAATATGAACTATCATGTAATTGATGGTCATAAGATAATATTTCGAAGGGAACTAGTGTCCCAAAAATTCACTTCCAAAAAAGGCATATTACCAAGTTCTAAAAATATAGATATTGAATTATATAAGTACTATTATGACAACACAATCATTTATCAATGGGTCTTGTGCCTTCTTATAATAATTTTATTTATTATAAATCTCATAAAATAACTTACAACCCATTATATATGATTTATAATTGAATAATTAATGAAATAATAGGAATTTCTAGAAGTTAAGGAACTAATACTAATAAAATAGAATCATTTCCTCAGTAAAATTAATATGACCCTTTGGAATATTAGACTGAACCAATGAATGATATCCTCAGCCATGAAACTAGAAATAAAAAATTGGCATCTTGTAAATTAATATATGGTATAATTATATCATTTTATAAGTAAATAAATGTTACATAAATTTATAAATATGTGTCTGTATTTCAGTCTGTCATAAATATTTATTTACTATTTTTTATTAATTTAATAATTTTAATAAAAATTTATATTCCTAAAATGTATACATAAATTAATATGTTCATTTCGAATGATATGAAGATAAATTTATGAGGCGTTATATAATTTTTCAGTGTTATAATATCACAAATAATTAAAAAATTTGTTCTTTATGATTAAATTATAATATCAATTAAAAAATAAAATAACCATATTATAAATTTATATTCATAAAATCGAGTCCATTTTTAAATATTATATTTGAAAAATGTATAGGGAAATTTTATTCTATTTTTGAAAAATATTTTCTTTTTTAGTGAGTAATAAAAAACATTAATTTCAGTATATATACATTATAATTTAAATACATTATTAATCTAGTAGTATCTTAATTAAGCACCATTATATAAAAATGCATTCATTTTTTTTATATTTTTTGTGATTATATTCAATCTATTGATTGTTCTTAATCAATAAAAAACTAATGAGTAGAATCACTGAAAAACACCCCTCTCCTCCACTATAAATACAACTGCTACCTTCTCTTTTCCACACACCACTAATGCATTGATACCTGAAAAAATTTATATAATGAAACTTCCCTATAAACATGAAAATGTTTGTTATTTCGAGGTCTCACCAAAAGTACAAAAAAATTCTTTAAGGAGGTTCTCAAGGAGGATACATCCAAGAGGTAAAATACCCTTTACTTAACTTGTTTTTTTTTCAATCTAATTTCCTTTCCTCTCTTCTGAAAACATTATCTTATCCGAGTTGAGATAAAATTACATTGTCTGCGATATAATATAATTATATCTTAATAATAGAATATCCATCATTAGACACGTCCCTCCTAACCAATTAAGTTTTAAAAATAAATTGTCTCCAATAGTGTGTAAATTTACCGACATCATGAGTGAATCACTTTCACTTTCTTATAATTCCATAAAGAATGTTAAAAAAATTATAAATGTGTAAAATATTGTAAAATTTATTTTACTCCCATGTTTATGTTTTATATCTCTCATATATACATTATACTAAATGATTAAAAAAAGGAGTTCATTGTGATTGAAAATCTAGAAAAATAAACAAAAAACGGGCATCATTAAATGTTTATCTAACGACTCATCCACGTAACATATAATAAAAATATTTAAAAGATCATTTATGATTATGGAATAATATTAATAACATATAATTCCAATTCTAGGAATTTATCTTCATTTCACATGAACATCAATTCGTGTATACAAGTGAACCAATCATTAAAACTAGTAAAATGAACACTCTAGAATAATGAAATTAAACACTAAAAATAATTCAAAATCCAATAACATAACATGATAAAAAATTAATAATTAAATTTATTTATAATAGGTTACTTGTTTTTAATTAATGAATTTAATGTGTTCATACATGATATTAATGGAAAGGAGAATTTTAGACATAAGGTAACTGAAATTATCATACCCAACTCACATTCATTGTGTTTTCCTTATTTAACCCCTTTCTTAGTATGGATATTCCATAAATATCATTTAATAACTATTATATTACCTTTTTGGGATATACATGTTTCAACATTAGTTTATGACAAAATAATGTTTTTAAATATAAGTCTTCTTTAAAATAAACAAACATTTACCTACAAGATAATGTATCTTCTTCAATTAAGGTTGTGATTATAATATCAAGTATGTTATTCCATATTTTAATTCAGAAACCACTTCTTATGAATGTATTCTTTATGAAACAATCCCCATTACATTATAGGTGCTATTTTATGTCCAATATCGATATACATTATATATGGCATGGATGTAAATGAAAAATATACGATGGAACGAGTGCACCACGAATTATATAGTAAATTATGAATATTATGATGTGATGGGTGCACTCATAATTATATAGTGCTTCTATATATTGGTTAATGTGATGAATCTCATGGAAAAAGTGAAATATGTGTGAATGTGATGCAATCATTTTTTAATACTTTTTGTGGTAGTTGACCACTATGACAAGATGTGTCATTTTTATCCATTACCACATTCCATGCCTTTTCATAATACTTAAACTCATTATTGTGTTCCTATTATTATATTATTATTATAATGATTTTTCTCTCCCAAATATATATATATTATTCCTCTTAATATTCTTTTAGTTCACCCCTTTCTTTAATGTATATCTTCTGATGAATACTTATAATAAATATAATTTATGGTAAAATAAGAAGATATAGAAGAAGGAATTAAATAAATGTTTATGTATTATTTGGAAAATTCTATGTATGTTCCAAATTTTCCTATGAAAATAAATTATCTGATCCCTGTCAGGTAATTATTATATGTTTTAATCAGTAAAATCATTTTATATGATATGTTGGAAAAAGTAGGGTTCCTATGTTGGTATCAAGGCATGCTTTAGTTAATGTTGGAATTCAGATTAAGGGACCTTAGTGAAAACCAATCGAAAGTAACTAAGTATTTATCAGCAAAAAGAATCATTTTTAATCATATCGATCCTATAAGATATTAATTTAGATTAAATTTCAATAAGGGATAAATTATATATGACTTGTTGACTTTGGTTTTGTTCAAACATTTTATATGAAATTAATACCATTGACATAAATGTTTTAATTTATAGTTATGGATATATAATTATCTATCTTATTACTTATTAGTAAATTATTTAGAATAAGTCTTCATTCAATGTTATGATAACCCATATTTACATTTTTGACATCATTAGTTATTTGTTTCATGTTACATGAATTTGGTCACCCTAATTTCTTATGATTCCACTCCATAAGTTATAATAAAATTATTAAAAATGATAGGTTTAGAATGATAAATTTTTTGGAATAATTTGTATGTGATTTTGAAAACTCATTATGTCTTACACAATTTAATAAATAATGGAAAAAATTCCAATTTTACTAAAAGAACAAGGTCTTTTTTTAATATTTTCCCCAATTCTAGAATACATATTACATGAAAATATCATTATGATTTAAGAGTTTTGATAATCATTATTTATTTTATAATTAATAATTATACTATCAGTAATATTTTAGCTAACATTAATTAGATTATTTAATGTACATTTTCATGGAAGGTGATCCAGTAGTATGGGTCTCGAGAATCATAATTGGAATAAATGGAATTTCTTATATAACTTATTAGATTATGTCAATTATTTTCAGTAAATTATGGTTTTATAAAATATATATTTTATAAATATCATTATTACAAATATATCATCTAACTAGTAAATTATTTAATATTATGATAATAATGTACATTATATTTGGGGATTAATATATGGTAATTTTCGGAAAAATCCTTGTAATAAATCTATATATATTATATCATATGATTATTTTTTACAGACATTCGTACAATTTTTTCTTTGAATTTACATCACATTACGTATACATCAAAGTGGATTTTGTTATGGAATAGACAAACCTACATATAATTACCTCATAAAGGATTGGTGGATCATTGACTCAACCATCACGTTGATGAATGATTAGTGGGCCTAATAATATACATATATCAAGAAAAACATGTAGGATATTTCTTGATTAATTAAATTTTATTTTAAAAAACATTGTTATTAATTAAATAATATTTTTATCTAATTAGGTTAGAGAGTCTAATAGAAAAATTATCAAGGATAATGAATTATTAAATAAAGAGATTTATAGGTTTATTCAAAAGTATAGTTTGTTAAAAACAATGGTTTCACTAGGGAGTAAATATATTAATTGATTTTTTAATATTCATAATTTATATATTATCACATAGATTTTGGATTTATAATTTGGATGAAATTGGATAAAAATGATGATTCTAAAAAATTTATATGACTAGAAACAACTAATTATTTTTATTAAATATTGGAGGATATGTACGTTGTTGATAAGTTTAATATATTTCTATTATGATGGAAGAAGTGAGTTTACTAGTCTTACAAATTTTTATTGAGGATTATTTCTTAAATGATTTTTTTAAACTCATATCTCTTTTAATTAATTAATTGGTATTTATCAATGGAATTTTTTATATTGTAAATTGTTTCATGGATTATATGAAACATTTTAAGACTTTTATTTAATTTTTTTTCATTAATGATTTGAAATAATATAATAAATGGTGTTAATAAGAACTAGAAATTCTATTATAGTGAGGTAGTATTTTTAGATAATTATTGATGAATTCATGGTTGAGTGGTGGATGTTTTTTGAATTAGTATAAATTTTATATCGGGATACTAATGGCTTCTATGATTCTGAAAATTCGACGTATATATTGTTGAAATACATTGGATTGATGTTATTTAACTATTTTCATAGTTATATTTGTATTATTTAATGGTATTGTTATACTTATTGACCTTTGTGTGGCCTATTCAACTGTTAGTTAATATAATTTATATGACACATATATAATTAATTGTTTGTTGAACATATAACTTCATTGTGGTTTATTGTCATATAGATTCAATTTGAATTGGTAAAGGTATTTTATGAGAAGTATATGATTATAATGTATACATTATAAGGTATATCATTTTATCAATGGATAATTTTATTTTATGATATTTATGTAACTTGATATGACCTATGAGAGTTTTTTTGATTCCATATTAGAATTTATACCATCTATGATGAATATATTAAGAATACCCACACCTAAATTTTCCATTGATAAATAATATAAATGGTTAAGATGAAATTCCTTGAAGATGTGGAGAATATAATATCTAGATATCTTAATATATGGTCTCATTTATACATTTCAATGTGTATGCTACATTTTTTCACAAATAATACGTAACGTAAAAGAAACCATGACGAACGTAGAAAAATTGTAAATATTAATGTCTGACCATTATTTCATATACCTTAAAATATAATAAGTTAATATGAGTAATCCCTTTTTAAATGTTTATATATAAAATAAAATCAACTTTTATATAAACAAAATTCATTTTGTATTGTTGAAAAAAATTATAAAATTATTGATTTTATAGTAATATATTTTTCTAAACATTATGTATTTTTAATATATTAATTCAAATTTAAATATTTATATAATAAAATATTTTAATTTATTCTGTTATTAATCTTATTTGAAAAACATTTTATTTAGTAAATCTTTTTAAATATTAATATTAATTGGTAATATATGAAAATTTATTTTCCCAATAAAAACAACTTTTCATTATATTTTATTATTTCACATAGAAAATGATTTTTTTTTAATTTTATAAATTTTAATTTAATGAAATTACATAATTTTTAGTTTTAAAATAACATTATGATATTATTATGATATTTTATGGAATTTTATGAAATTAGTATATTTTTGTTGAATAATCGGAATAATAAAATCTATAAACTAGAACTTTTATGAAAATATCATATCTCGTGAATGATTTAATGGTTATGTATCATTTTTCAAAAAATTATATATATATATATATATGTAAAATAAATCAATTTAAAATACAATTTTGTACTTATAATTCACTTCTATAACATTGTGGATATATTAGTAAAATTCATACAAAAATTAATTTTTATTTTCTAATGTTAACGATTACAATTAATCAATTATAAAAAATTAAATCTTTGAAAATGGATTTCATTTTTAGATAAAAATTATAATTTTAGTTAAAAGTTTTAACTAAATTTTTTAAAGGAAATAAAAATTATAAAGATTATCATCAACGACCATTAAAATTGAAACAAAATCTTATTTTAAAAAAATTTATCATGAATATTGGAATAATTTTATCTAATAAATTGTACATTTAGATTTTAAATCTGGAAAATAATATAACTTTTTATACCCCCCCCCCACACAAATATATATTTATTTATTATATAACATTAAAATAATAACCAAGACAAAATAATAATAAAACCACATAAAGTTTAAAACACCATACTCTATAAATATTTGTCTATATATATATACACATATATATATACTTTTTTTAAATTATGAAGATAATTATCATTTATATATATAACATAAATAATATTAAATGGGGAATACAATTGTATTTAGAAGACAGAAATTTTGAATGATATGTTGTATTATATTTTTTGAAAATGATAAATTTATTAGCTAAAAATTATTTATCATGTTAAAAACAAATTACTAGTAGTAAATTCCTAAGAAAAAGTGACATCCGAAATTTTTAAACATATGTGGATATAAAATTATGGGGTTATCATCCCAATATAACCACATAGTCCATTATTTAAGAAAATATTTTTCGTTGAAAATTTAATAGTGTAATGTTATCCTTGAATTAGATGATATTTTTTAAAGTTCTATTTTATTCCTTTATAATGTGGGATGCATCATAAAATTCATATCATATGAATTCCATAAAATAAATTCATAATAAAATTTCAATTTTATCCTCATGTAATTCTCTCTCATATTCATAATTTTCTAGCATATATTTGTTATCCAAATCCCTTCATTTTTATGGATATATTCATGTGAAGATTCCATATTTAAAAAATAGTAATAAATAATACCTAAAATTAATTTTTTAATATTTATTACTATAGGATATATTTTTAATATGATACACTATTTTTCATTATTATACTCATTTGTGATTATATTATATTAATAAAACCATTTACTATTTTCCAACCACTATGGAAATCAAAAGTGTATATAGTGTGTGTTAGCTGTCATATGACTCTATAATGCAATGACATTTTTCATAACATCTCCACGTCAATGGGTTTTAAGACGTTTTGATAAATAAATATTATATCATTTATATAACTATTATTTCAAATATAAAACTATTGTATACTTTACTTCCCACTCATTTTTTCTGAAATGGAAACACTAATCAAGAATACATGTGGACTATCACCTCATCCACTAATGTGATTTGTTTTACACTACCACCAATCATGGATGGATTAAAAAATATATTTCATATTAAAAAAATATTTAAATAATATTATTAATAATATAGACACCATGAAATAGTTTTTAAGGTTTCAATATTAGTAAATATATATAAGGTGTTACAAAAACATTGAACCACAATCTGTTGAAAACCATCAAAGTAATGAATATTATATAGTAAATATGTATAATATGTTATGACCCAATCCCTATAAATATATCCTTAAGGAGTTGAAAATGACAGAAGGTGGATAGTTATTCATTAGTCCCACCTCTTATTGGCCCTATATGTTAATTAGAAATGAATGAATAAAATTCTAACAATTTGGAGGCACTACCCTTAATAAGTAAACAAGATATTGAGATAAGATAAAACAACCAAAAACATTATATAAAATAATGTAACAAAAAACCATCCCACAGTACATGTATAAGGAAAAGAGTAAAATATTCCTCAAAAATATTAAAAAGGAAAATCTAGTGGAGGAACACTACAATAGTCCAATGGTCTGAGTTTATAATGCCAAGCACATCTACATTTCCCTCATGAAAACAAGAAAATAAATTATTATATTAATGGGTTTATCATATATATATATATTCAATAGAATAATGAATGTATCTCATATAAAAGTGATAGAATCATACTAATTTTATAGTGAGAATAGAATATAAAAAACATTAACTGAACATGTCAACTAACTAGTCAAATAACAACCAAGGAGTACTCACTGAATAACATTTCTAACCATACAAACATATTAAAAATCAAATTGATAAAAGGATAAACCATTATATATAGCCAATATTTTTAAACCCTTACATCCATAAATCAACTATTTTAGAACTCCCACTACATTAGTATAAAATCACATTACAAGATGCATACCCCATAGATGGACAAGAAATAATATTTAAACTACATCAATAAAATTAGATTCTCATGGACTTTAATAGAATAAAAAACATGCCATTATCCTATCATGAATGCCACCAATGATTAGTCATCTCATCATCTCACCAATAAACCCATGGGTTGATAAATATATTATATATTGAATACAAATTTTCTATCAAATCAAATTACAACTATACAATGCACTTTTTAACTTCTAACAACAATCAACTTTTCATTTAATCGTCTCTCGGGGGATGGACCAGGGAGTATTGGTTGGAAAATTGTATATCCTCATGACTAGGGTAATGGAAAACCCCCTAAAAATATTGATTATATGAACTAGGATTGATGAAGGGGAGTTTTATGTAAATATAATCGTAATGAAATTGATGTTATATAAAATATCATAACACCCATTCCAAGCATATTGGCTCACAATTAAGCAATGACCAACTCATAACACCAACACCCATCATCACAATGCCACCAATTTTTCTGCCACCACTAAATTTACAATACTAATGAAAATTCCACAATGCACATTTCACATTTTATATTAATTATTATCTTAATTAATTTTTTATATTTCACATTACCAAATATTATAATTATTGAGAAAATTTATTATCAACTTAAACATCATCTATTTTTTATCCCCACTATCAATTTTTAATGTTCTGTTCAAAGTTTTTTCCCATTAAACAAACCATCCCATTCTACTTAACTTTCATAATTACCCATTAATTCTATTGCTGCCTTAGAAATAATCACAACACAATACCATACATAAAATTATATCATCATACTCATAATTCCAACCAACCCCATACTACATCCAACAAAACTAAATCAACATCCTCATCACAATATCCATATCACCACATATTTATATAATAACAAACCCATCGAAAAACCATTGTACAAGAATCATATTATCAAATAACACATTACCGAAAATTCTATATATAATTTTTCAGGGTTTTCTAGATGAAATTTTCAATTCCACATATATTATAAAGGTATTCTCACATTATCATTATTTTCCATGGGAATACATTTCATTAACAAGATATAAATAAATATCAAATTCAATAAAAGGTCAAATGCAATAATAAGAAATAGGGGTTCTGTAGAACAACAACTTCCACCCAAATATAACCCCATACAACCATGTTTTTTAGTAATTCATCAATACCAAATGACCACATTATCAATAATAACAAAAGATGAAAAAACATTAAATTAAAACCCCTTCCCCTTAGATTTCAATATAATAACTTTTTAGAATCATTATTCTACAACATAATCATCCCAAAATATAATAATGGGAAACCCAATTATTCATGATGTAACTAGATGATAAATAATTAATCCCCCACCTAAAATTCAGAAGCATCACACGAATCGCTACACCAAAACAACAGTTCTATGAATAGGATGGAACCACTAAATAGAATAGATAAAAATAGGGAATAAATAATTCATATATGATATTTCTTATATTTTTACCTGATTGTTATTTTTTAAGAGATCCATTTCCACTTAATGTTGATAGTATCTTGGCATTAGATATGTAATTCATTTATTTGTGTACATATGGTTCTATTTTTTGTTAGTTGTAGCTGTTTTTGGATTTAAATTTTGTAGAAATTTAAATTTTTTTGATTGTGGTTATGTGTATTATAGGGGGATTGGGGATGAATATTTTTTCGGTGGTATTGCTTTAGTTGTGATGAGTCACTTGATATATTTCTCACAGGATGGTTGTTTGGATAAAAATTTCCCTACGATTATATTTTTTATTAGTTTACATATCAGGGATGAGAATAGTTTAAGAGGTGTCTAATGTAATTACATGGATCATAAGAACCATTCAACTTAGGATTCATTATTCGTATGAATTCCTAAGAGATGTTTTATATAATGTATTTATTTTCTATTTTTTGATCTAGAAAGTTTATCCTGGTAGTAGAGTCATATGGTATATCCTAAAGATATATCCAAATATTAGATATAAATAGTAGATCAAGATGCTAGACCAGGATAATATATCTAGATATTATAATTTTCATATATATTATATTAGAAGTTCCTGATTTTTAGATCCTAGTGTTATATACTTGTGGTATATTCTAGTGGTAGATACTAATTTTAGACCCAGATGGTAAATCAAAATGGATGATCCTTATTATAGATCAAGATAATAGATAATGATGGTATTTCATGATGTTATATGTTAACAGAAGATAATAAAAGTAGTTTCTAATGGTAGACCTTGATGGTAGATCCTCATCATATATCTATATAGAATATCTTAACAGTAGATACTCACAGTATCCCATTGAATGAAAAAGTTATACTGTATCTAGAATTTATTGTTTCACATTTTTTATATAAAATTGTTTAAAAAACATGTGGTTGTAAGTTAATGTTAGTTTAAAAATATTATAATGTTAACATAAATTTTATTTAAACATAAATTAATCCTCCATTTTATTTTAATGATATGTGAATTTATTTTTTATTAAAATCATATATACAGTCTATAATCCCAATAGTATCTTATGTGATAATTCTAAACTGAAGAGTGTTTCTTCATCCTTTAATACATTCATTATCATGATAAAGGATGTTATGAATCCTTTACCTATGTGTATTAGAACCATTTTACACCATAGGTTAAACCATTTCATGAAGTCGTTTTTTTATTGAGTAGAACCCATGTTTTGTTGGAATGAATCAAGTGAATCTGCTTCCGTCTTGTTTGGGGGTCCTATATTTAAAGTATTTTTCATTATCATGAATGAAGGCTAATGATAATTTTATATATGTTTAATATAGAATATAATAACCCAGTGAATATTACAAATTATTTAATTGAAATTTATGGGGAAGGGGATTAGATTTTTTTTTATATTTTTTATTATAAATATTTTGAATTTATGTGATTAATTACTCAGTAAAAAACATGGTATCTGAGGAATTTTAGGTTTTTTTCTATTATGGAACCCCTATTTTCGTGATTTTTGGATATGATACTAAATGTAATTTTTTATCACTTATATTTGGTTTATTATATGGTTAACAATGAGATAATTATGATAGCATGAGATTTCAAATAATGTTGAATTGGAATTAATGAATATACAATTGAAAAATTTGAAAAATGATGTGTGATATGATATAGAAGGAATTATTATATGTTCATAGGTTTTGTGTGGTGTGGTCATGATATGGGTATATTTTGATGGAATTAGTTTTTGGTATGGAATCTGTGATGAGGAGGTGGTTGTGATGGAGGTATTGTGGTGCTAGATAACTTTATGATGATGGTGAACTATTTTTAATCTAGTTTATTATTTTTCCAGTCAATCCGTTCAATATTTGAATTAAATTAATTTATTAAAATTGATGTTTTATGGGATGTTTTGGTAAATGGGATGGATATTTTGTAACGACCCAAAATTTCATTAATGGAAAATCCCTCTTGATCCAGTTAAATGTTTCTTTATGAAAAATGTTTTTATAAGATAGCAACTTCTTTAGTTTAACGTTAAGATTTGTGACCGTTACTTTTATAGCCGTTGATCAGTGATCATCTGGGTAGTTTAAATATAAAGCTTTAACGAACCAATTTTCTACTCAGACAAAGGAAGCGATGGCCTCATCCAGTAGAATTTCCCCTTACGAAGCCCATTTGTCGGAGCTCGGAAAAGAGGTGGCGTCTTTGGGCTTTGCCTTTGACCAAGCCCAAGATGAGCTTCATCAAGTCAAGCTCGAACGTGATCGTCTACGGGAAAAATGGAAGTTGATAGAGATTACCACTCGAGCGATGTTATCCGAGCAACCCCAAGAGTCTGTCACCATCGCACACCTTACCCTTAGGTCTTATGCGGCTATTTTAAGGGGTTATGTAACAAATAAGTAGCACCATGTTCATGTACATTATTTCTATATATAATAGTGAATATAATTCCTAGTCATTTTTGATGCATTGTAATTAGTTTTTAAAATACAAATGGTGTTTTTAGTTATTATTTAATTAAGAATTATTTTTTATTAAATTAAAGGATTTTTGAATTAAATAATATTTTAATAAAATATTATTATTAATATTAAATTAATTTTTATTAAATATAAATGATCTTATAATTTTATGAATGCAATTAAAATTTTTATTAAGGTTTGAAAGCCATTTCTGTCAAAACCCGTGAATTTTTTTATAAATGTCGGTTTTTATTTTAAAAGTGAAAATTCACATATTTAGAAAATTATTTAGATAAAATAAATATTATTTTTGGAATCAGGACGTCGAAATTATCCAATGGTGAATTTTTCATAATTTTCTGAGACAGTCAAATTTTTGGGTAAAAATTAAATACAATTTAAATATATAATGTGTTTTATGACATCATAATGACCCAATGGTGATGTAATAAAATACCATAATCCTTATGTTCGGCCAATATATGTTTTATCATTAAAACAATGAGGTTTTGGGTTTGATTGACTCACTTTTCAAAGCATTAATGGAGCCCTCAAGACTTATTCGACACATTGCCTTTTTAAATTAATTTCCATGGGAGTGTGACTCACCTCCACATAAGAAACCCTAATTTTTTAATAAGTTCGGACCTTGGACATGTAAAATATTGTTTTCCTCTTTCCTTTTCCAGAAACCATGGGCAAATACCATGGGATGGTTTGTGGTTTGGATTATTTTAATATAAGGGGTCCCAAACCTAAATAATAAAGAATTCTCTCACCTTTCCTATATAAACCCACCCAAGCTCCCACTTCCCCCTCACTCAAAGCCTTTGAAGTTCGTCCAACCTCTGCACTACTCTCTCTATAATCCTCTCAAGGTGCCCCAAGCTCCCAAGAAGCCTCTCACAAGCCTCTCTCTAGCCTTTGGAAGCACACTTCCAAGTAAGGGTTTTTCTTCCTTTCTCATTTTTGTCAATTTTCTTTAAGTTGTACTGCCCTTTTAATTTCATTTATGAATGTTGGGGTATGGTTTCGCACCTCTCCCATACATCCCTCTTATTGTTTGAATGATGGGATACCCCTTTCTCTCTCATTAAATTCCTCCCATGTACACCCGTTACTATGCCGAAATTCCGAAAGGAACCTTTTTCTCCTCTTTTATATTCAAGCAATACTTTTGTATCATGAATCTAAATTCCTTTTCAATTGTTGGGACATGTATCTATATGACCTTATTACTGTCCATTACATGTAAATATGATGAGGAACCTCTTTCTCTCTCATCAGCCCTTTTTATGAATTCTTATGTCACGCCGTTACGCTGCCAAAATCACACCGATTTTCTAAGCCAATATCATTGTGTAGTGAATACCATGTCCATTTCTCCATCAAGGGTATTCACCATTATGCACATTTACATATTGATTATAAAGTTTCATGTATGAATTCCACATCCCTTTATCGTGGAAGAAATGATTATGTTTTATGAATCCATGTTTTATGATCCATGTGGCACACTTATGCATGAAATGAAATGTTTAAGAAGGGTGCGCCCTTTATAGCGCTCCAATGCATTGGGTAAAGTATAGTATCATGATACGTCATGTGCAATGAGTGTTGACTCATGCTAATTCAAGTGCAACGAGGTTTTACTCGTGCTTCAAGTGCAATGAGGGTTTACTCATGCTCCATGTGCAATGAGCCTTGGTTCATGCTAATTCAATGTTAAGTGTTGTTGCCACATTTCCATGTTATGATTATCATGCTTTATCATGCCTTTATGTTCATGTTTCTCTTATGCTCTATTGATATGTCTATTGCCTAACATGTATTTCACTCCTCATGTTATTCATTGTTTACTCCCTTACTGGGCTTTATAGCTCACCCTTTTCTTATGCATGTCCTCAGGTAATCCCATGCAATGCTAAGTACGAAGGAATGTAGTGGTCATGTAAAGGAAGTTTTCAATAAAGATGTTGTATTTCAAGTTTAATGTTTTTTATGTAATGATCCTAAGCCCCAAAGACACTGAACCTCTCGATCTTCTTTGTTGGATCAAGTGAAGTTTTTATGTAATAAAGCATGTTTAAGTTGTAATAAAAAGCAGGGTTGTCATAGTTGGTATCAGAGGATAGGTTTAGTTATTTTTGGGATTAGGAAACCCTAGTAAAGCCTTAGATACAAGACTAAGCATAATAAAAACATCCCTAAGTTTTGGTAAATACTAAGTTAGTGGTTTATCAAACAAATACATCCCTGTCTGGATACGAGCAGGTAGAGGCGGCTCTGGCACAGATGTATCCAAGGGGTAAAACCCGAAAACACCGATTTGAGCTAGACTCGAACGGGAACTGGTGCACGACAACGGGCCTTGCTGCACTCTTGGTTACGACACTCCCGGGGGATATGTTTTGATAAATTCACAATCTTAGTATGAACCCTTATTAAGGGAAAAATGCCCCTAAGGATATATGTTAGAAGGAAGATCATGAAAAGCCTGGATTGAATCCTATAGACTCATGAGTTAAAGAGATTAAAGTTTATTTATAAGTCATCAACTTTTGTCTTTAGATTACCCTTTATGTGTTACCCCTAACAACCGTTGTGAAGATCAGTGTGATGATTGTACTTATGAGATGCCCAATACAATGGGAGCGGGAATCGCGAACTTTGTCACGCTTCTCTCTCAGCTAAATCAAGTTTTGAATAGAAACACTGGTCAAGAGGAACGTTCAACCCCCCCTAAGAAAGAACAAGTCGCTATTGAAAGCTTCATGAGACAATGGCCTCCTACTTTTAGTGGATCATCCGATCCCACGATTGCTGAACAATGGATCAACTCCATTGAGAAGATATTCTCCATCCTCCAATGCTCTGAAAAAGAGAAGGTTCTCCTGGCGTCTTATCGTATAGAGGGTGAAGCTGATCAATGGTGGACGTTGATCAAAAATACGAAGCCTGAGGAGGAGATCGAGGCTTTGGAATGGAAGGTATTCCGGAAGATGTTTTTCGATAAATATTTTCCACGCACCCTCCGTCTTAAGATGGAAAGGGACTTCCTTTCCCTCAAGCAGAAAGATGAGGAATCTGTGGGAGCGTACGAGGCAAACTTCACAAGGCTTGCACGATACGCTTCCGGCTTTGTCGTTACCCCCGAATGCAAGGTTGACCGCTTCTTTGGTGGGCTGAAGCCTAGCTTGCGGAAAGCATTAGCGATCCGTGACTTTGACAGCTATGAGGAAATTGTCTGATGTGCCCTCAAGGTTGAAATGGAGATCGGAGAATCACAGGGGTATCATGGGGACAAGAAGCGGAAGGTGGACTTCAATGCTGGTGGTCCGATGGATAAATCCAACGGCGCTAAGAAATTCCAGCACCCCACTTGCCAAAAGTGTGGAAAGAAGCACCCTGGAAATTGCCTTAGGGGGACAAGAAAATGCTTCAAGTGTGGAAGAGAAGGGAACCTAGCTGTTAACTGTCAGCAAGAAGGACCCGCGGCTGCGACGGAGGGGAGGAACGCCCCGTTCGAACCTCAAAGCGTTGTTCAATGCTTCAAATGCAAAGAACCGGGTCATTTTGTGAATCAGTGCCCTAATCCAAGGGTTATCGGAGGCAATCAACAACCTCCAATACAGCAAGGAAGAGCTTTTTCCATCACTTCTACCGAAGTGAACCCCAACAACGAAGTGGTGACAGGTACTCTAGTTATTCATTCAAGATTAGAGAACATACTTTTTGATTCAGGTTCTAAGCATTCTTTTATATCTCAAAAGTTTAGTAGAACATTCCCTACACCACCAAAAATAATGGAAGTAAAGATGTCGGTGAGTACGGAAAATGGGGCAATCATTGCATCCCATGAGTATAAGTCCTCCCCTGTTATAATCTGTGTATTGAATTTCCCGGCGAACCACGTCATACTCCCTTTGGTGGAATTTTATGCAATTCTTGGCAGGGATTGGCTTTCCTTATATAGAGCCAACATAAATTGTCGGGAGAGGGAAATCACACTCCATATAGAGAATCGACCCCCGATTCTTTACAAGTGTCAGGAGGAAGATGAATCTCCTTTAGCTCCATCATCTCAAGCATGGATATTACTGCCTTATGAGCACGCATATCTGGCTCAGATGATTGAGTCCAAGGAAGAAACCACCCTTGAAGGAATTCCTATTGTGAGGGAATTCGCTGAAGTATTTCCCGAGGAACTTCCTGGTCTTCCTCCAAGAAGAGATGTTGAGTTCTCAATTGAACTTATACCTGGGGCGCTACCAATATCTAATACTCCATATAGAATGGCTGTGGTTGAGCTTGAAGAACTGAAGAAACAACTACATGAGAATCTGGATAAAGGGTTTATACGCCCAAGTGCATCACCATGGGGTGCACCGGTCCTCTTCGTCAAGAAGAAGGATGAGTCAATGCGGCTTTGCATCGATTATCGTGAACTTAACAAAATCATGATAAAGAACAAGTATCCTCTCCCAAGAATCGATGACTTGTTTGATCAGCTGCGTGGAGCACAATACTTCTCCAAGGTCGACTTGCGGTCGGGATATTATCAAGTAAGGGTGAAGAAGGAAGATATCCCCAAGACTGCTTTTCGTACAAGGTACGGGCACTATGAATTCATAGTAATGCCTTTTGGACTCACCAATGCTCCAGCAATATTCATGGACTTGATGAATAGAGTCTTTAGAGATTACCTAGATAAATTTGTGGTAGTCTTTATAGATGATATTCTAATATACTCCAAAACCAAGGAGGACCATGAGGAGCATTTAAGAACTGTACTGGAGACTTTGCCCAAAGAAAAGCTCTATGCCAAGTACAGCAAGTGTGAGTTCTAGTTGAAGGAGGTCTCATTCTTGGGCCATATCATCACAAGAAATGGGATATCTGTCGACCCCTCCAAAACAGATGCAATTGAGGGATGGCTGAGGCCAACATCGGTAACTGATATCCGTAGCTTCTTGGGGTTAGCTGGATATTATCGACGATTTGTGAGAAACTATTCACGATTTTCCAACCCTCTTACCAAGCTAAATCGAAAGGGAGTAAAGTTTTCTTGGAGTGATGAATGCGAAGAAAGCTTCAAGGAGTTGAAAAGGAGGCTTATCACTGCACCTGTGCTCACTTTACCCACAAGTGGGGAGCTTTTTGTGGTATTCAGTGATGCTTCGAAGAAGGGCTTAGGGTGTGTGCTGATGCAGAATGATAAAGTGATATCCTATGCCTCAAGGTAGTTGAAAATCCATGAGCGAAACTATCCAACGCATGATCTGGAGTTGGCGGCGGTGATCTTTGCCTTGAAAATTTGGCGGCATTATTTCTATGGAAAGAAATGTGAGATATATACTGACCACAAGAGTCTTAAATATATATTCACACAGAAAGAGCTTAATATGCGCCAGAGAAGATGGATAAGGCTCATCAAGGATTACGACTGTTCAATACATTACCACCCTGGGAAGGCGAACAAGGTGGCAGATGCCCTAAGTAGAAAAGATCCAGCAATTCTATCAATGATGAGAATTGAGAAGGATCCAATCTTCTTAGACTTGATGAAGATGGACGTGGGAATCATAAAGAAGGGAACATCATCAATCCTTTCACAAATGATTGCTCAACCATCTCTATTGGAAAGGTTAAAGGATGCTCAAAAGGATGATGCGGGAATCAAAGAAAAAGTGGAAGCTATCAAAAAGGGAAAATCCTCAGAGTTTAATGTTAATGAAGAAGGAATTGTGCGGTTTGGGAAAAGACTATGTGTTCCATCATGTTCGGAGCTGAAGAAGGAACTTTTGGATGATGCACATAGTTCAAATTTCTCTATTCACCCAGGGAGCACAAATATGTATCGGGATCTCCAAGAAAACATTTGGTGGGGTAATATGAAGAAGGAGATCACTGAATATACATCAAAGTGCCTGGTGTGTCAGCAAGTGAAGGCAGAGAGGCAGAAGTCTAAGGGGATGATGCAACCATTGCCCATACCAGAATGGAAATGGGAGAACATCACCATGGACTTCGTCACTGGACTTCCAAGGACATCCAAAACAAACAATGCAATCTGGGTTATTGTGGATCGTCTTACAAAGACTGCACACTTCATTTCTATTCGAGAGGATTTCTCTTTGGATCAACTGGCACGGATATATATCAGGGAAGTGGTACGGTTTCATGGAGTACCACTATCTATTGTGTCTGACCGAGATCCAAGATTTACCTCTATGTTTTGGAAGAGTCTTCAACATGCTCTGAATACAGAACTGAACTTCAGTACGGCCTATCATCCTCAAACTGATGGCCAATCCGAGCGGACTATCCAAACACTTGAGGATATGTTGAGAGCGTGCTCAATGGACTCTAAAGGAGGATGGGATCAACATCTTCCTCTAGTTGAATTATCTTATAATAATAGTTTCCACTCGAGCATCCAAATGGCACCATATGAAGCCCTGTATGGGAAAATGTGTAGAACACCGGCATGTTGGGATGAGGTCGGTGAACGTAAGCTGCTTGGACCAGAAATGGTCGAAGAAATGGTGGAGAAGGTGAAAACCATTCAGCAGCATATCAAGGCAGCCCAAAGTCGACAGAAGAGTTATGCAGATAATCGTCGACGAGACCTTGAGTTTAAAGTCGGAGACATGGTGTTTTTACGCATATCTCCGTGGAAGAAGGTCATGAGGTTTGGAAAGAAAGGGAAGTTAAGTCCAAGGTACATCGGCCCCTTCGAGATTCTTGATCGTGTTGGGGTTGTGGCCTATCGACTAGCACTTCCACCTACTATGGCCAAGGTGCATGATGTCTTCCATGTATCCCTCTTAAGGAAGTACATACCAGACCCTTCACATGTACTCTCTTCTGAGGTGGTACAATTAGAAGACGATCTTTCTTATGAGGAGAAACCAGTAAAGATCTTGGATCATAGAGAAAAAGTGCAACGAAACAAGACAATGCCCCTCGTCAAGGTGTTGTGGAGAAACCACAAGTTAGAAGAAGCAACTTGGGAGTCGGAGGATATGATGAAGCTAAGTTACCCACATTTGTTTTAGTGTGGGAAAAGGAAAATTTCGAGGGAGAAATTTCTTAAGGGGGGAATGTTGTAACGACCAAAAATTTCATTAATGAAAAATCCCTCTTGATCCAGTTAAATGTTTCTTTATGAAAAATGTTTTTATAAGATAGCAACTTCTTTAGTTTAACCTTATGATTTGTGACAGTTACTTTTATAGCCGTTGATCAGTGATCATCTGGGTAGTTTAAATATAAGGCTTTAACGAACCAATTTTCTACTCAGACAAAGGAAGCGATGGCCTCATCTAGTAGAATTGCCCCTTACGAAGCCCATTTGTCGGAGCTCGGAAAAGAGGTGGCGTCTTTGGGCTTTGCCCTTGACCAAGCCCAAGCTGAGCTTCATCAAGTCAAGCTCGAACATGATCGTCTACGGGAAAAATGGAAGTTGATAGAGATTACCACTCGAGCAATGTTATCCGAGGAACCCCAAGAGTCTGTCACCATCGCACACCTTACCCTTAGGTCTTATGCGTCTATTTTAAGGGGTTATGTAAAAAATAAGTAGCACCATGTTCATGTACATTATTTTTGTATATAATAGTGAATATAATTCATAGTCATTTTTGATGCATTGTAATTAGTTTTTAAAATACAAATGGTGTTTTTAGTTATTATTTAATTAAGAATTATTTTTTATTAAATTAAAGGATTTTTGAATTAAATAATATTTTAATAAAATATTATTATTAATTTTAAATTAATTTTTATTAAATATAAATGATCTTATAATTTTATGAATGCAATTAAAATTTTTATTAAGGTTTAAAAGCCATTTCTGTCAAAACCCGTGAAATTTTTTATAAATGTCGGTTTTTATTTTAAAAGTGAAAATTCGCATATTTAGAAAATTATTTAGATAAAATAAATATTATTTTTGGAATCAGGACGTTGAAATTATCCAACGGTGAATTTTTCATACTTTTCTGAGACAATCAAATTTTTGGGTAAAAATTAAATACCATTTAAATATATAATGTGTTTTATGACATCATAATGACCCAATGGTGATGTAATAAAATACCATAATCCTTATGTTCGGCCAATATATGTTTTATCATTAAAATAATGAGGTTTCGGGTTTGTTTGACTCACTTTTCAAAGCATTAATGGAGCCCTCAAGACTTATTCATCACTTTGCCTTTTTAAATTAATTTCCATGGGAGTGTGACTCACCTCGACATAAGCAACCCTAATTTTTTAATAAGTTAGGACCTTGGACTTGTAAAATATAGTTTTCCTCTTTCCTTTTCCAGAAACCATGGGAAAATACCATGGGATGGTTTGTGGTTTGGATTATTTTAATATAAGGGGTCCCAAACCTAAATAATAAAGAATTCTCTCACCTTTCCTATATAAACCCACCCAAGCTCCCACTTCCCCCTCACTCAAAGCCCTTGAAGTTCGTCCAACCTCTGCCATACTCTCTCTAGAATCCTCTCAAGGTGCCCCAAGCTCCCAAGAAGCCTCTCACAAGCCTCTCTCTAGCCTTTGGAAGCACACTTCCAAGTAAGGGTTTTTCTTCCTTTCTCATTTTTGTCAATTTTCTTTAAGTTGTACTGCCCTTTTAATTTCATTTATGAATGTTGGGGTATGGTTTCTCACCTCTCCCATACTGCCCTCTTATTGTTTGAATGATGGGATACCCCTTTCTCTCTCATTAAATGCCTCCCATGTACACCTGTTACTATGCCGAAATTCCGAAAGGAACCTTTTTCTCCTCTTTTATATTCAAGCAATACTTTTGTATCATGAAACTAAATTCCTTTTCAATTGTTGGGACATGTATCTATATGACCTTCTTACTGTCCATTACATGTAAATATGATGAGGAACCCCTTTCTCTCTCATCAGCCCTTTTTATGAACTCTTATGTCACGCCGTTACGCTGCCAAAATCACACCGATTTTCTAAGCCAATATCATTGTGTAGTGAATACCATGCCCATTTCTCCATCAAGGGTATTCACCTTTATGCACATTTACATATTGATTATAAAGTTTCATGTATGAATTCCACATCCCTTTATCGTGGAAGAAATGATTATGTTTTATGAATCAATGTTTTATGATCCATGTGGCACACTTATGCATGAAATGAAATATTTAAGAAAGGTGCTCCCTTTATAGCGCTCCAATGCATTGGGTAAAGAATAGTATCATGATACGTCATGTGCAATGAGTGTTGACTCATTCTAATTCAAGTGCAACGAGGGTTTACTCGTGCTTCAAGTGCAATGAGGGTTTACTCATGCTCCATGTGCAATGAGCCTCGGCTCATGCTAATTCAATGTTAAGTGTTGTTGCCACATTTCCATGTTATGATTATCATGATTTATCATGACTTTATGTTCATGTTTCTCTTATGCTCTATTGATATGCCTATTGCCTAACATGTATTTCAATACTCATGTTATTGATTGTTTACTCCCTTACTGGGCTTTATAGATCACCCTTTTCTTATGCATGTCCTCAGGTTATCCCATGCAATGCTAAGTACGAAGGAATTTAGTGGTCATGTAAAGGAAGTTATCAATAAAGATGTTGTATTTCATGTTTAATGTTTTTATGTAATGATCCTAAGACCCAAAGACACTAAACCTCTCGATCTTCTTTGTTGGATCAAGTGAAGTTTTTATGTAATAAAGCATGTTTAAGTTGTAATAAAAAGCAGGGTTGTCATATATTTAATTTAAATGAAATAAAAATTGAAAGTGTTCTAAAATATCATTAATTTATAATTTTAAATAAAACTAGCGGAATAGTGAAATTAATGGTATGGTAATGAAATTTTTCGGTATTGTGAAATAAAGAAAATGGAAAATGTTTTGGAATAAGATGAAATGTTTTATTTGACTTGTGTCCTACTTTTTTGGTGCATTTCATTTATTTGTGGACTTGAATATGGTATTATTGTGATTTCCGGTGGTGATGTTATGAAATTTCTATGCTTCCATATGAGCTAATATATTTTCATTATGTGAGTTGATATTATATATAAACTATATTTCAATTACATTCCCCAAACATGTATGAATCATAGTAACAAAAACAAATAGTTGTTGGTGTGTTTATCCCAATATTGTGGTTGAAAATATTTATAACTGTACACCAACCCTTACACACCCTCATTTCCTAGAGAAAATGTGATCCACATGTTGTAATGGATATAATTCCAAATCATACAGTTGAGATGTCTTCTGATGTGATCAGATGGCTAATTTCTCTTCAAGTGATGATTGATTGGATGACCATAGTGTTTTTATATGATATTATATGATAGACTATAGTGGGTTTTGTCCATGATATGAGTATAGAATGAGGTTTTTAATCATAATGTTCATGATACCATATAATATTTTGTAATAGTATGGATTTTATAAACCATTTTATTACGAGAAATAATTGATTTTATGTGAAATTATATGGTCGATCTAACAATGGTGGAGAGTTGTGTTGGAAATTTGGGTGTGTTATTCATGTGACTATCTTTAAAATGTCTGTTGTGGAGGTGATCTATTTGTAGAAGCATTTATATGTGGAGTCAGATAGTACACCAAAAATTTGTTTTAGATCAACTATTTGTTGTGTATTTATTGTAACATTGTTGTAGTGAGATGCTTCGTTTGTTTTTTCTCGTGGTGATGTTATTGGGTCCTTGATTCTCCGAGATAGTGGATGCATCATCATCATAGAGTAATGTTAATAGGTGTGATGGTGGTGGTGTTTCTGCCAGTTGTGAGGTCATGGTGACATTGATGGATTAATAAAAAATATCAAGCTATGGTGGTGTATGGGAATTTATTTTCAATCATTGTGGTGATTGACTATTTTAGCTATGGAAAAATTTCTTGTTGTGAGGTCTATTCATGGACATCGATGGTCATTTTGGGGTTATTCTTTGATGATTTTATAGATGATTTGATCCTCTGATCAGATAGTTTAGAAATGTAAAATTTTAACTATATCAATGGAAATTTGTTCCACTCAAATTCTTTGTTGCTTGCCTTTTGGCCTTTGGGTTTGTAATGGTTTCTCACATAACCAAGTACAAAAGGGATTTATATTTTTCATTCTATTTGTAATAAAAGGTATTGAAACCAACTTATTTCGTTCAAGTATTTGAAAAATGTTTCATGGTTATTAGGGGGACTACGTTGACCATGATGGACATTATGAGTTCATATCATGGGGATGTTTTTTGTGTCACTACCTCAAATTTTTTAATTTTCAGTATTTGATTGGTAATTAATAAAATAATTTATATTGCACATATATTGATGGATGAGATTTTTTATCGTTTTAAATAAATCATGAAGTTTAATAATCAACAATAAAAAAATTTCATATACTAGTTATTTTAGAGTGCAATTCCAATAATATTTAATATTAATATAACCTAGATTATTTTCTCTAACAAATGGCCTACAAGTGTTGGGATTCAGATTTCATATCTGTCATCTACCTTTCCAGCCCTAGGAATCTTATACGGATGGTTTCATGAAATAATATTAAAAAAATTCATATATTAAATTATATATAGATTATAATTATTTTTATAATGGTATCTATAAAACTATATTCATTTTTAATGAATATAGGCTAATGTGCATAATAATTCTAAAACAAATTATTCATTTCCACCTCAAATAACCATATTTTTATTTTATAATATTATGAACATAATTTAATTTATGTGATGTTATACTATTTATTTGATATATCATATAATTAATAATGTTTTTTTATCAAAAATTAATTTATATTTAAATCCCATTATCCAAAGAAGTTATAAATAAAATGTTTGTGGATATGTTATGATATTTGTATTCTCAATTACGATTCATTTAGATGCACTTCAATTTATAAACCATGACTATTGTTAATGGATTTATATTATATTGACAAAAAAATTAATATTTTACTTTTTATTTTCCTATAATTTATGTGATATACAACAACGTATCATTATTTCTGCGGGAGATGAATTTTGATTCATGTGTTACCCTAGTCCTCCGAGTTTTCTAAAACATATCATTCATTAATTTTATTATGCTAAGACAATTCAATATAATTTTTATATGGTGTTTACATTAAAAACAATTATTTTATTATTTTTATATTATCTCATTACATTAAAATGATATATATATTCCAACCACATAAACCCTTTGACAAATATTTCTCACTTATTAGGATATTTTTTTAGAAAGTGATATTAGTATTATAAATATTATTATTTTGGTTATAATATATTATCATGGACATTTTTCCTAGCATATTGGGTTCTAGAACAATAATAATTTACAATTTGGCATTTTATAATCCTCTTTGGGAGAATAATGATTTAATAAAATGATATTTTTATTACCCTTTTAAAATGTAATTTTTTAACATTATCATTTTAAAAAATAAGTTAAAGTTTTTTTTATCATTATTATGTATTATATTACTCTCCATATTTTTAGTAGATAAAATTTATGTATTTTTATGGCTATATTATTGATTTTTATTTTAAATTGTAATTGTTTTATGAAATGATCACTTCACCTATTTAACTAAATTTTAGAAGTGACCTGTAACATCCAATTTTATATTGATGATAAATGTGTTTAATAAAATCCATTAAGGGACTTCACTTCCTTTATTATATCCAATTTCTAATGAGTTATGCAATTAGTGTTTATGGATCATGATTTTTAGTGATATATATAAATATAATTTTGAAATGAACTAATGGGATAAAACAATAGTATTCCTTATCTCTTCTTGGGTGGTTTCATTAAAACATTTTTTGGAGTTCATGTTTTTCATATATATTAACATTCATTTAGATTTCTATTATTAGAATGGTGATATAATCAATTGAAACAATTAAAATTGTTTCTCCTGATTTCTTTTGAACAAATTATTATAGTATTGAATGATACACAAAATAATATCACTATATGGTGTAAAGATAAAATTTTACATATTTCGTATTGAATGATGTCCACCTACAATAATGTTATTCTATTGACATGGGTTAATTTATTTTTGTTTTTATATTATATTTAAATTAATTATTTTTTTGGTATTGGAACATTGTTTTTAATCATCCAATTTTATGTTATGGATTAGAAAGTATCATGTTATCTCTTTTATTGATATTCAAAAAATTACTTTTATTCTATGTATTTTCATTATAGATTTTTTAATATTAGAAAATAGAACA
The DNA here is from genome assembly GCA_963277665.1 of Viscum album. Taxonomy (NCBI): domain Eukaryota; kingdom Viridiplantae; phylum Streptophyta; class Magnoliopsida; order Santalales; family Viscaceae; genus Viscum; species Viscum album. The sequence goes on along the minus strand of OY728147.1, from coordinate 1,427,128,283 downwards.
TTTATAATTTTTAAATCAAATTTTTTTATATTTATGGTTTATTTTTATTTTCAACATTTTAATGAGATGGGTTAAAGTGATTAAATTATTGATTTTCATTGGAATTTAACTATGGATGGTAATGTAATTATAAAATTTATTTATTATAATATTGACAATAATATTTTTATTAAATGTATGAATCATCATGGAATGGTATGAAACGTCTTTTTTAATACATTGGAGAATGAATTAATAATAGTATTGTTATATTTTTGTTTTATAATTTTATGAGAATTGATTAATCGACAGGTCCAAAGAGGAAAATCATAGTGGGTTTTGGTGTATGTATCTTCCCCTAACATTAAAGTTTATTAGGATAAGTCATTGACATCCTTTTTTGAGGTCTAGAATTATAAATTCCATTTTTATGAGATTAAGATTATAGTTAAAATTGATTTCATTTAATATCAATGGTATATAATGATTCAATTTTTAGTTTATTGAGAAATCATTCAAATTATTTATTTATTTCATATTATGTAAATCATATTTTATCTTTAGATATATGATTATAATATTGGTCATTTGATCTGATCAATTTCTAATTGATTTATTCCTTGTGTTGCTATGAAATGTTGTACAGATGATATTACAAGAAATTGAACATGTGTGGAATTATTTTTGGGAGACATTGAATTCTCATTAAGGATTAGTAGTTTCTTATATACTATAAAAATTTTAATTAATAAAAATGAAAAAATTGGTATTTAGTACTTGTTTTCTCTTAAATCAATAATGTTATGAACAAGAAAAGTTATTTGGGGTGTAGGAGATGAAATAATCATAATTTTTTTTAACTAAATATGGTTATATAAGTGATTTAATAATTAGTATAATATAGATAAGGTAATGTATAGGTTAATTACATGACACATATGAGTGAAGGTATGTGGCATTATAAAAGTCATTATTGTTGATGTCTAATTTTTTATTGGTGGATAATAATTAATAGTATTTAATATTTTTCATAATATCATAATTCATGGTATCTATAACGGTTATAAGAACTAAATTTATAAATATTTTAATAAATATTTTGGTTAGAACCTAAAAATCCATGGGTATTTAATTTCGTAATTATTGTTGCATGGTGTGTACTTTTAGAAAATATTGAAATATAATAATGATTGTAGAATTTAAATTATATTTGTTTATGGGGTTTAAAAAAATTAAATAAACTATATATAAAGAGAAGAAACATTTATCCTAACATCAATATAAAAATAATTTTTTTAAAAAAAATCTGGGAGAAGTTTTATATTAATTATATAATATACCATGTTTAATAGGATAAATGGATGAATATTTTTTAGTCAATGTTTATTTGGATACTTATATATAAATGGAAATAGAATTTATTTACATGATCATCAAATATGAATGTGAAATAATTTTGTTCTGTTTTTATAATTTTATATATATTAAAGTTCAATTGAAAAATTTCTATATACAATATTTTTATCCATATTCAACTACTATCAATTGTGGAACTAATCAGGGGAATCCATTATGATGAAAATATATAACTATAAAAATAATATAATATGTTATTATATATTTTGTTAATTATTTGAAGACCAAACAAAATTTATACAAAAAATTATAGAAAATATTAATAGAAATATAAAGGTAGATAATCATTTCATTAAAATATTTAAAATGAGCAGATATTAAGGTACCGGTAATAAATGATTTTACTTTTAGTTATAAAAATTGTTTGAATTTAATTATTATTAAAAATAATAATAATTTAGTTCATTTATGAAAAAATATACATAAGTAGAATCTATTTTTTAATCATATGAAATTATGTTAGATGTATCAGAAAAAATGAATATTATTCATCACTTATAAAAAATAATGCTCAAAATATATTAAAATAAAATTTAAACACCCAAAAAATTTCAAAATATGATTTGATTGAATATCCATGTGACTAAAGTGAATGGAACCCAATTATTTTTAAGAACAAAATTTTATTAAATAATTCAATTATAATATTATAACATTTACACTTAAAAAAGATAAACATTATTTGTTAATTTATCATAGAAAAGTGTGAAATTTAGGGATATCATAGTGGAATATATTGAAAGAAATCAATAAGTGACAAATATTTTATAAATGAAGTTACTAAACTAGGATTTACAAAGAAGGAATCGAATCACACTATCAAGGCCTACCAAAAAATTATTGAAAATTTTGAAATATATTCTCCCTATATGTGTTTTTCCCTTCTAGAAATTTTTTAAAATTAATATGATTAGAAACATTTTGGATAATTTTTAATATATTTTAAATCATGAAAGTATAATTCAATTTAATATTCTGATTAAATGTATATCAAAATAATATTAAATTAATGAAACATGAGATATTTCAATCATTTTAATATGTAAATGTATAATAATTTATAATATTATATAAATTTGTATACATAAAATCATGAGTGTATTAATTTTTCATTATTTCATAGGGTGATATGAAATTATTTTTGACAGATTATATGAAGTAGTAGAAACTTATATATTGATGAAAATAAAGTGGTTAAATCTGATAATGGTTCAGGGTAAGAATGTAATATCTCTATAAGAAACGTTTATTATTTTAAACAAAGATCAAATTGAAATAGTGTGATTGATGAGATCTTTTATTACTATTTGGAGTTTATGGGGTTTTTTAGTTTAATAATAATTAATTTGGATTTATGAAAATCAAAAGATATAAATATATTTATTATTATAAGTAATAGAGGTGGATATTACTGAATCCAATTTTAAATAACCTATAACGGTGATGATATGTTTTAGAAATTTATTCTGTTAATTATTAATTAATTTTATTGAGACAATAATAACTTAATATATCATTAGTGTATATTAAATAATTAGTTCCTTATAAATCCATGATAAAAATGAATTATATTTTAGAGGGATTAGAATTTAAAAAAACTATAGTAATATGGGTGATTTTGTACCTTAATTGGATAAAATTATATAATTTTCATGAATAGATGACCCTATTCCCAAATCACCATTACTCTATATGGTCTATTAGAATATATTATTATGACATTATTTATAGACAACAAGAGTACATATATACCTGACATATTCTTGACTATAAATCTCACATGAGGTTGAAAATATGGAATAAAATATAAACTATTCCTATAAAAATTTCATAGATGAAATGTTTTATATTATATATTTTTTAAAATAGTATGTTATGGAATCATAGAATTGGATCAATTTAATTTTTTTTAATAATGGATGTTAACCATTTTCATGTTCATGTTGATTTTTATTAAACTATTAAGATGTTTTCAATAATATTTGATAAAAATAAATTTACATAATATAAAAAAATATGTCAATTTTATTTTAGTGACATATATACATTAATATATTGAAGGAGGAACAATTCAAAATGATATGAAGATATTGAAGATATGGCTTTTATTCGCATACAATTGAGCACAAAACAATCTCTTGGTTTGGGTATCCTTAGTTTAATTTTTTTTCTAAATATAAATTATATTGACTATTTTATATATTCAAATTAATAAAATTATTTTTATGGGTGATGTGAATATAACATTGTGGATGTTTTTAAAAAAATAATTTTTTATGAAATTTCTAATTGTAATGATTAGCGTTTTTTAGGTTGTAATTATGATGATATTGAATGTTAATATGTTGATAGAATAAAAATATGGCCTAGAATGGAGATAATAGATTTTTTTATTTATTGAATCTATTTTGTTCCATGGATTAATAATAGAGTTCAGTTGATATTATATATTTATTCATGATGAATCATGTGAAGGGAAATCCCCATCCATGAATAGTATAATATTTTTTCATTCAACGATTCAGTGTCAATTCATTATGAGTTATGAAATTGAAATCATATCACGAAGAAATGTATAATAATATAATAGGTGAAAGATATAGATGAATTTTTTAGTAATACAATATTAGTTTATTAAATAACATAATAACAAATTAGTGATTTATGAATACATTGGAATATTTCTATATTTTGTTTCTTGGATAGAGGTATAAAAGATAAACCAAGTAGTAATCATTATAAAATATTACTATAAATTTATATTTGGGTTTTATGAATAATTATATCTGTATGAAATTTTATTTTTTTCAATAAATAGTGCAATGCGACCTATGTCATGACTACCCCAATACCACCATCCACATTCCATTGACTAGAGACTAACACCAAAGGTGTAAATATCTGTACTGGGAAGGCATTGTCTTTCTAAAAGTATAATCACAAACAAACAGAGTACAAGCTGGAAGCAAAACACTAAGTAAAACTGTGTACAAAATAGTTTTGAAAAGTCAATGTTGCAGGAAATACAGTTCCAACTCTAAAGTATAGGGAAATGGAAAGAAAGTATAACTAAAGGAATATAAATCAGCCCCTAGGTCATCGACCCCAGGTCCTACTTGAATTCTAGGTATAGATAGCCTCTTATGCACTACATGTTCGTCAAACTCCTCTGGGTACCTACTCATCGTGAGGTCCACCTCTTGGTACTGTCCAGTCCTCGTACACTCAGCCTCAGTCAGCGATGTCCGTCGTCTACATCCAACACAACGAGGTGCGGGGAATAACCCATGTAGGGGTGAGTATAACGATACTATGTAGGGACCCCGAGAGCCTCAAGGTCTCATAAAGCCCAACAAGGATAAAACACAAAGTATGAAATCAATAGATAAACCCACTTAGGTATTTGAAAATACATATACCTATGTTATCATGTAATCCATTGCAATCATGAGGTAAACACAAAAGTTACTGACTCAGCTCAACTAGGATTTTATTTTATGAATACTATCATTCTGAAACCACAGCTACTCTTGAACTCCTCCTATATCGTGTACAGTGGGCTTGCCGCGTCACAAAGAGGTGCTTCCCACAAACATTGGACTGCTGAGGTAGTCCTCCAGTCGAGTACTATGGGTCCACCACTCTCACATAGAGTCACTCCCCCCAAGGGTTTGCTACAACAACTAGGCACTCCCCCTCATAGCTTGAATAGGTACTCCTCCTCTCGATTCATGTTGGTCTGCCGCCACAACCAGGCACTCCTCTGCCATGGGTCTACCGCCACAACCAGTCACTCCCCAGTGAGCCATACGTGTCACTCGGAGTCGCTCGATCAACACTCATCAACTCTCAGCTAGCTAATAAGTTCTTGCACAAATTCAGGCTCGTCTCTGGATGATCCTGTCCTCAAGCTGTGGTTCGATACTCCAACTATACCAAAGTCCCTCGTAGAATTATGTCAAAGGCCTTACTCGTTATAAGGGTCTCAACACAACCGACAGCGCGCCAATCAGATGCCTGGTCTGTGAGTTATAATATTTTTAGTCCTGGGGGCCCGGTTAGATTGGTGTACCATCCAAGATAACCATATCTCAACAAAACCCCAATAATTTGTGGGGTATACTCAAAGGGAGAATAAATCTCCTAGAAAACCAGTGCTGCTGACGGTTCGTCAAACGGTCTTCTTGTGCCAAAGATATGGCCAAAAGAATGTTAAGGCCGGTAGTGGGCCTATATCTTGTCTGACCCGGCCAGACCGACTTGACCCATCATAGACTGGGATGACCTTGTCTAGGTTGACCCGGTCGGACCTTTTGGATCTGGCCCAACCCATTGGTTCAGCCTACCCGATATATTCGTCCTGGACCGCTGGGCCCGACCCAGTTTACTGCGAGGGAAGTTCGGCCTAAAGGTCACCACGTAGGCGGCTCAATCCAGAGGTCGGGGCAGGTTTTTCTAACAACACGGGGGGAACGACAAAAATGGCTTGGCTCGGGAGAGCACCGAGCAGGCCGGTCGGTAGCCGGGGAGGCCGGGTGGTGACCTTGGCAGGATGACGTGGTGCCGGGTAGGCCGACAGGGTGCTGTGTAGGCCGCATGCAGGTCGGCAGGGTGCTGGGAAGGCCGCATGTCTGGCACATTGGGTGTGGGCAGGCCGTGACATGCTGTGTGGGGTTCTTCCATGCCGACTGAGTGCCGGGAAGGCTATGGGAAAGGCGCTCGAGGCGCATGCACCCCGGTAGGGCACCGGCCTGGCTGCAGGTAGGGCGTGCTGGAGGCCGCAGTTAGGTGGGCAGGTGGGCCGACTGCTGGGTGGCAGAGGGGAAGGCTAGGTCTGCAAGGCTCGGGCTAGCGTGGGCTGGAAAATGTTCAGATGGGATCATCGGAGCACCTCAGGGGGCGGCGTGATTCTCAGAGGTCGTGGGTAGCGCAACCTTTTTCGTTGCCACCTTCGTCGCCTCGTTGCCGCTTCATTGATGAAAGTTCAACATAAACAAGATTGGTGGTGGGGTCAGACCCTGTTGGATTGGCCTGCACCCTCCTTATTTAGGGTGGTATCAATTGGTTCATCATGTAGTACGATGAACTATTTTTATTTTACAAACTCTACAAGGAATTCATTCTATCCAATGAAGAGAAAGAGAAAAGGGATATAACACAAAAGTAAATCCACTACCTTTGATTGTTGGGTGTCATTCGTTCAAGGATTCGTGGAATGTAGACAAAATAGAATCGTTAATTGTTGCGTCCATCACACACTTCCAAATCCGAGCTATGTCGTCTCGTGGAAGACGGTCCACGTTGGTAGGCATCTGGGAAAGAAGTCGAAGAATGATCTCCGTCAGCATTCTTCATTGGCGAGATTTCTTCATTGGGGAATTCTCCCAATAATCCTCTCCTCAAAAAATCCAATGATTTTTCCATAAAGAACAATTCCAACCCAAAAATAATAATAGTTTTATTATTTTAGGTGTTGGCACAAGATTCAAAAAATGAGAATTTGTTATATGGGTACCCTTTATTAATACACGTGTGTTGGAAAAAAATAATTAAAAGGGAGCTAGATCCATTTAATTAAAGGAATGATAGAGTGGATCTACCTCATTAATGAGAGAGTTTAGAGGTTTTACTATCCTCCATCAATATGGGGTTTATCCCCGTGTGGTCCCCACAACGTAACCTCTCGTGAGAGGTTATGTTCGAGAGGTCCCCACATCGTAACCTCTCGCGGGAGGTTATGTATGGATGGGCCCCACCACCATAACCATTCAATGGATGTTAATGTGTGGTGGTAACACCTATAACTTCAAAGAGGAGTTTTAAACTACCATTCACCCACAAGGCGGCTCAAATAAAATAAAGTGTAGCTCACGTAATTTTATTATTTTATTTTGGAAAACCCAAAAACTGACATTTATTTTCGACTAACTGTTGTCGAGGTGAAAGTCTTCTTAAGAAAATACTGGTGTTGTGGGTTCAATGATGCCCTCATATTTCAGTTTTAAGCAGAGGTTCGAATGTAATAAAAAACACGCTCATACATTTACAGAATGTACCCGAACAAAACATCAGAAATTGATTCCGGGCACACCAGGCCTCAGAATCATGCGTTGTAAATTTTCGCAGACACGAAAAATTCCCATGTATTTAAAAAATTTCCACAAAATTTCTCAGTCATTACATTATCCCCACCTCAGGGCTTAACGTCCACATAAGCTACAACTCGAATTATGAGAATAAGTGGGGGTATTGAGCATACATCTAATCCTCTCGCTATCATGTGCTCTCCTGGAGTTTCATGTGCTACCAACGCACACACACCAGAGGTATCAACCATCCACGTAAGCCCCACATCTATCGATCCTAAATCTCTACAGTAACCTCTGTGATAGTCACCCCATCATCTACATCCAACTCTCCATGGTTGATGTTATGAGATGGGTCATGCATGTATCTCCCCAGCTATGATACATGGAAGACGTCGTGAACCCAGTGCAACTGATGTGGAAGAGATAGTCGGTAAGCCACCTTTCCTACTCTGCTGAAGACCTGGAATGGTTCGATAAGTCTCAGAGATAACTTTTGGCCTCAGAAAAATCCATGTATACCTCATCAGAGTGAGACCCGTAGAAAGTCGTGGTCACCTTACTCGAACACCAGAGGTCTCCGTCTCCTGTCGGCATATTACTTCTTCCTACTCTGTGTAGTATTCATTTTCTATTGGAGGATATGCACCTTCTCCATGGAAGATCATACCATCTCTCGTGCCACTAGAGCTGAAACCCCTGGGTCTATCCTGCACAAGGGTGATCTGCAAGGTCTCCCATAAAATTCCTCAATATGTGCTATCCCTATGGTTAAGTGATAACTGTTTTTGTTGGAAAACTCCACCAATGGTAAGTGATCCCCCCAAATACAATCGAAGTAGAGGACACGTGCATAGATCATTTCCTCGAGAGTCTGATTGGTCCACTCATTCTGACCATATAGTTGGGGATAGAAGTCAGTGCATAGTCCAAGATGCATCCCGAAAGACTCTTACAACACATTCCATAGCTGGGAAGTAAATTGTGTGTCACGATCAGAGACAATAGAAGAAGGTTTACCATGTATCCACACAATCTATTGGACATAGAGGCATCCCAATATCTCTACTAAGACCTTCTATATGATTGGTAGGAAGTGGTCCAACTTGGTGAGTCGGTCAATGATCACCCAAAACGATTCATGTCCCATGCATGTACGTTGAAGACCCGTCATAATGTCCATGGATATCTCATCCCACTTCCACTCTAGGACCTCTATAGGTTGTATGAAGCCTACTGGTACCTAGTGATCCACCTTAAATTGCTGGCAAGTGAGGCATCGAGAGAATAACTTTGCTACTGCCATCATCATACTAGCCACCAGTGCTGTCATCTATGGTCTTGATACATCTTTACCACTCCTGGATGTACTTCTAAAGGGTATCTGTGGAACTCCCTCAACACTAACTCTTAAAGTGACAATGGTACCATAGTACATCCTCTGAAGAGCATGACATGATCCCCTCCATCAGAAAATACATCAGGTGCATGCGCTGTGGATATATGAGCATGTCATGTCTCGCAGTAAGTGTCCCCATGTTGTGCCTCTTTGACTCATGAAAAAGTGGGAGAGTGACTGTAAGAGACAATAGAAAGGCTTCTCCTTCTCTGTCCACAATGTATATCAATAAGACAACAAGCTACTACGTCACCTCTCATACCAACTATATACGAGATCTCATGCTGAGTGAATCTACTACAATGTTCCCTATTCCTTGAGTATAGAATATCTCAATGTTATAGTCCTAGATGAACTCAAGCCATTTCCACTATCTTAGGTTCTGGTCTTTCTGAGAGAATATATACCTAGGGCTCTTGTGACAATTGTACATGGTAAAATGTTCTCCCATCAGATAGTGTCTCCACATCTTCATGGAAAATACAAATGCTGCTAACTCCATGTCATGGGTAGCATAGTTCTTCTCATGTTGTCTCAGCTGCCGAGAACCATACACGTTCACTGCTCACTCCTACATCAGGACACACCCGAGTCTAGTCCCTGATGCGATGAAATAAACTAAATACCATACGCCTTCCTCTAGAATCCTAAATATTGGGCCACTATTCAGCCTCTGCCTCAGCTATTGAATGCTCTACTAGAATCTCCTTGACAACACAAAGGGTTTCCCCATCATCGTCAATGCTAATAGTGGTTCTGCAAATCTGGAGAAGTCTGGTATGAACCTCCGATAGTAACCAACCAAACCCAAGAAACATTGTACCTCCATCACACTCAGGGGTGGTTGAAAATCATATACTACCTCATTCTTCGCAAGATCCACTGCAACTCCAGTATCTGAGATGACATGACCCTGAAAGTGAAACTCTCGGATGCAAAAATAGCACTTCAAGAGCTTACCGAAAATATGGTGCTCTGGGAGTGTGTCTAGCACTACCAGCAAATGGTAGTCATTCTTTCACTCAGTATTAGAGTATCTTATGATATCATTGATGAAGACTATGATGAATTGATCGAGGTATGGCTGGAAGATCTTGTTCATGTGTTCCATGAACACTACTAGAGAGTTGGGTACACCGAAAGGCATAACCTAGAACACTTAATGGCCATACCGACACCTTAATACCGTCTTCTTCACATCCTCATCTCGAACTCAGAGTTGCTGATAGCCTGAACTGAGGTCTATATTAGAGGACCATAATGCTCCCTTCAACTAATCAAAGAGGTCTTATGTCTTTAGAAGTGGGAACTTGTTCTTCACGGTCACCTCGTTCAGGCGACCGTGGTCGACACAAATCCTTTAGCTCCCATCCACCTTCTTGGCGAATAGAATCGGGTCTTCCCAGGGTGGATAACATGGTTGGATGAATCCCTTCCCCTACAAGTCCTCTTGATGTACCTACTTCTTATGAAGATCAAAGTGAGCCATCTGATATGCTAATGTAGCTATCAGTGTCGTCTTGGGGTATAGGTCAATGTAGAATTCCACCTCTATGCGAGGAGGTATTCCTGGAACATTGTTAGGGAAAACATCCATGTATTATTCCACCACTATAGGATAGCTCGGACTCTCGACATATGCAACTCCAAGGGTAAGTCATACCGACTAATGAGTAATAAAATGCACACTCTTATGAGTAAGTTTGTCATGTGCCACAAAGGCAACCTTCTCACTGTCGAAGGTAAACCTGGCCCCATCTGTGCGGACACACCAAACATTCTTAAAAATACAGTCAATCTAAGCATGGACTATAGATAACCAGTCCATACCCAAGATGAAATCGTATAGCCTCATCATCACTATGATGATATCCCAACTAAATATCATACCTCATAGAGTATGCTCACACTACCGGCACTAGTGTGTAATCATCGAGTATCCTCCCGTAAGATTCTATAACCATAAAGATCGAGCCAATGGCTCTGTCGGAATGTACGAGCTCCGAATGAGGGAAATGGAAATGAAAGTGTGACTAGCAGCTATGCCTATAAGAACTGCAACTATGTTGTAATAAACATAGATCGTATCTCGAATCATCTCTGGAGTGTAGCGATAGTAAGCCTCAGCTGCCTGTAGATGAGATATCGCCTGTCCACCTACTCCCTGCGGTCGGGGTAGACCTCTTGGTGGTAGTGGTGTTAACACCTCGTAATGTAGTCCACCACAAGCTATATTCTAATCATCCAAATTGCAGGTCAGACATTTCTGAGACATTTGACCATGCCTCCACAAGAGTAACACTGCCGACTCTTGGTAGGTCTGTATCCACTTCGGGTGCCCCACACAATCGATCCTATGACATGCGATCGTCCACATATAAGTATGGTTCTCTTGGATCTCTGCTTCATCTGTCTACTACCAGCTACAGAACACTCCGCTACATGTTGACTGGTGGTGGGTCCTACTGCAGTAGGTTTCTCAGCAAGGAAACTCTCCACTAAGAGGGATCACTCACCCCCCCCCCCCCCCCCCCCGCCTGCATTGGGATTCTGAGTGAGATCACTAAATCTCTGATCTCTCACCTGAGCCCCGGCTCGAAGGTCTGGGCCCTAAATAACGTGTCTCATACGATATTTGTCAAGTAGTGTGAGAGGTCGGTGAACCTTGATGAGTACTATACCATGGTCATGTTGCCCTGCTGTAGATGAAGTAGCTTATGTATCCACAAAACTCGTAGGGTGGCTGGAAAAAACTCCAACCTAAACACCCTCTCAATGTCTGACCAGATTAGCGTCATCTCTTCATGCACCTGGAGCACCAGGCTCCACCATCTACCCACTACTATCTGTATAAGGCTAGCAGAAAGAAACACAATGAAGTCATCTATGGTCCCTACCAGTATAAAAACCCTCACCACAGCCTCCAGCCAATCCTTAGAACCCTTCAGGTTCGTCACTCCCCTGAACCTTGGTGGCTTCTAGTGGTGGAACTCGTGCAATGTTCTCAAGCGGCATGCATCTTCTACTTAGGTGTTATTGCAATTATTGTCCCAACAAGAAGTGGTACCACCGGTGACCCGGCTGAAAAAGGGCACTGCACCGAGGCCTCGTCGCTCGGTGGGTTATCTGTGTGTACGACTCTCGGGGCTCTAACAGGTTGTCTATGGGGAGGCATCCGTAAAAAATAGATGTGACACGGTCAAATTAATATACCTAGGGAGCTGACCTGGTTGAGGATATTTAAAAAAACTCTTGAAAACCAAAACACACAATTAGTGTTTTCGTGCACTGAGTCAGAAATCAAAAGCTGGGGTCTTGGTATATGGATACGTCGGCGGTTGCCCAATCTATGGAATCCTTTAATTGAATACAAAACATAGTAGCTTTATCACTTTTACTTCATAGAAAAGAAATATTAGAGTCTTACGTTCATCTGTAGAACCGACTCCTCTGATACGAATTTATCACGACCCATCCATGGGACCCATGCCGTGACTAACCCAAGCCTGCTTTCCATAGGCTAGGGGCTGGATACTAGCACCAAAGGCGTAAATCACTATTCTAGGAAAGAATTGCATTTTTAAACTATAAGCACAATCAAACAGAGTATAAGCTGGAAGAAAAACACTATGTAAAACTGTGTACAAAAGATTGTTGAAAAGTAAAAGGGGCCGGAAATACAAGCCCAACTGTAAAGTACAAGGAAACATAAAGATAATACAACTAAAGGAAGGTAAAACATCCCCTGGATCATCCACCATGGATCCTACCTGATGGGTAGGTATAGATAGCCTCCTCTTCACTCTACGATTGTCATTCTCCTTTAGGTACCGATGCATAAATAGGTCCACCTCTGGGTACCATCGAGTCATCGTTCACTCATCCTCGGTCCACACTGTATGTCATTTGCATCAAACACAACAAGGTGAGTGCATTTCCCGTGCAGGGGTGAGTATAACGATATTCATTAGAGACCTTGAGACCCTCAATGTCATACAAATTCTACCAAGGATAATCCAAAAAGTATAAAATCAACAGATTTCCCCACATAAGTATATTCCCAGACATTACCTATGTTATCATGTATTCCATCTCAATCATGAGGTAAACACAAATTTTATTGACTCATATCACTAAGGATTTTATTCTAGGGATAATATCAATCTAAAACCTCAGATATTGGATAACTCCTCTTCTATCAAGTACAGTGGGCATTACACGTCACATAGATTCACTTCCCACTAACCTTGGTCTACTGAGTTACTCCTCCTGTTGAGTACTGTGAGTCTGTCATGCTCTCACAGAGGCGCTCCCCACCATGGGTCTGCCGCCATAACCAGGTACTGCCCCTCATAGCCTGCAGAGGTACTAATCATATCATGTACTGTGAGTCTGCAGCCACAACAAGGCACTCCTCTCCCATGGGTCTTCCACTACAACCAGGCGCTTCTGACTGGGCCATACGAGTCACTTCGAGTCACTCGATTAGCAGTCCTCAAGTCTCATCCAACTACTAGGTTTCAGCACAAATTCATGCTCATCTCTAGAATATTTGATCCACAAACTATTGGTCGATACACCTACTATCACGAAGACCCACATAGATGTATCTAAAATTTCTGCCTCATCATAGGGGTATCAACGCAACCGAAGATGCACCAATTGGACGCCCGGTCTGTGAGATATAATATATTTGTGCCAGGGGCCGGTTGGATTAGTGTATGATACAACCTAACTGTATCTCAACATTACCCCAAAATCTAGTGGGGTATACTTAAAGGGACCTTCGTTCTCCTATAAAACCACTTCCACTGACGATTCGTCAAACAGTCGACCGGTGCCACAGATATGGCCAAAAGAATGTAAAGGCCGGTAGTGGGCCCAGGTCCGGTCCAACCCAGTCGGACCGACCCAAAACATCTTAGTCTGGTCCGACCTCATCTAGGTCACCCCGGTCAGACTTATTAGGTTTGGACCGACCCATTGGGTCGGCTAGCCTTTCAGGTTTGGCCCGGTCTACTAGGCCTGACCCAATGGACTGCGAGGGATGTTCAGCCCCGAGGTCGTCGCATTAGCATCTCGGTGTGGAGTCCGGGGCCAGTTTTTCTAGAACCACGTTCGGTGTGGCTTAGACAGCTCAGCTCGGGTGGGCTCTGGGCATGCCGGCAGGTGGCCGGCCAGGCCAGGTGGCATCCTGGGCAGCCGATGGGAGGCTGGCAGGCCACACGCAGGGCGCGCGGGGTGCAGAAAGGCCGCATGAAGGCCGCACAGGGCGCATGCATGCCTAATGAGTGCTAGGCAGGCAACAAGCAGGGCTTGTGGGAGGCCAAGGGAAGGAATGACGGTGGCCATGCGGGGGCCGGACATGCCTGTTCGGCGCAACTCGGGCCAGTGTGGTCCGAAAATGTTCGGCTGGGAGCACTAGAGTGCCTCGGTGGCGACACGATTCATGGAGGTCGCTGGTACCATGGCCATTTTCGATGAAATCTTCATCACCTCATTGCTGCTTCTTCACTGAATTTTCAATATAAACAAGATAGGTGGAGGGGTCGGGCCATTTTGGTTTGACCCGCACCCTCCAGGTTTAGGGTGGTATCAATTGTTTTATCACGTAGTATGATGAACACCAATTCTTTTACAAACCCTGCAAAGAATTCTTTCTATCCGAAGAAGATAAAGGGAAAAGGGATATAACACAAAAGTAAACCCCCTACCATTTATTGTCAGGAGTCATTCGTTGATGGAGTCGCAGAAAGTAGACGAAGTAAATCATTGTTCGTCGCATACGCCACATGCTTCCAAATCCGAGCTACGTCGGCTCGTGGAAGACACTCCACATTGGTAGGCGTAGAGGAAAAATTCTTAGAAGGATAATCACCAGCATTCTTTGTTGGAGAGAGTTCTTCATTAGGGCCTTCTCCAAATAATACTCTCCTCAATGCATGAATGGTTTCCACTGAAATAAACAATTCCAACCCAAAAATAAAAATAGTTCTATTATTTTAGGTGTTGGCACAAAATTCAAAAAAATAGATTTAATTACAGGGATCTCATTAATTAATTCACGTTTCTTAGAAAAAATTTACAAAAAGGGATTTGGCTCCATTTAATCAAATGAATGGTGGAGAGGATCCCCCTCATTAATGAGAGAGACTTGAGAGGTTTTACTCTCTTCCATCAACAGGGGGTTTAGACCCCTGTGGTTCCCACGACGTAACATCTCACATGTGATTATGTTCGGGTTGGCCCAACGTCATAACCTCTAAAGGGAGGTTCTGATCAAGAGGACCCCACCACCATAACCTATCATCGGATGTTAATGTGTGGCGGTCCCACCTCGAACATCCAAGATGAGGTTTCAACATCCATCTACCCACAAGGTAGACCAAATAAAATAAAGTGTAGCTCACATTATTTTCTTATTTTTTATATGAAAACCCTAAAAATAACTTTTATTATTGACCAACTACTGTCGAGGTGAAGGTCTTGTTAAGCGAATACCGGTGCTGCGAGTTTAATGTTTCCCTAATATTTTAGTTCTGAGCACTAGTTCAAATGTCATAAAACCCCCTCTCGTATGATTACTAAACGACCAGAAAATAAATTCAGAAATTGATTCCAGAAACACTGGGTCTCGGAATCATGAGCTGTAAATTTTCACAAACTCCTAAAATTTCTATGTATTTTAAAAAAATTCCACGGATTTTTCGAGTCTTTACATGTTCATCATTGAAATTTCAAAATTAGAAATAATATATAATTTCAAATTTTAGTATTTACATTATATCCCTATATTATTTTAGTATCCTAATTAGATATACTATTCCCATTCGGCCTATAGATTAAAAGTTGGGAAAAAAATCACCAAGATGTATTTGTAAATGAAAAATGATTTTATTTATCCATGAATATTACAACATGAAAGAACATAAAAACTTTCTATTATAAGAGATATCATGAATCATATGTAGAAAATTTAATTATGTAAAATGTTAATAATGAATACATGTAAATCAAAAACTACATATCTGAAAAAATATACCTTGTGTGCATTGATAAATATAATTCCATCTATAAATAATAGTAATTTAATGTAAAATGATAAATATAAAATATAAATTGTGGGGATGATATAATGTATGATGATGAATTATTATTATTGTTATATAAAATTAATCACGTAGGAATGTCAATGGATAATGTAATTATTATATAATCATTGAGAATACACAATAATTAAGAATAAATATAACTAATGATTAAATAATGTTTCTATAAACATATCATAATTATTATTTACAAGTGACTAATGTTGCAAATAATATATATTTGATATATATATATATTAAATAATTTTGTAAAAAAATATTGATAGGAAAAAAATAATTCAACGAATCATTATCATTAGAATATTTTTTCATAAAATATTTATATCTGTATGTTTTATGTATTTTTAATTGATATATTCTCAATATATTGAGTAATAATTGGGTAATATTATTTTTATAATTGTAATTAGTACATAAACAACATGTAAAAGTTAGAATATAAATTTTTGGTAAAACATATACTCTTTAAAAAATACGATAGTGTAGTGAGTAAATAAATTTACTAATATGGTGGTTATAATTTATTTATTAATTAATTAAATTAAAGGAATTATCAAGAACCTATGGGATGATAAATTCCAAATAAAATAATATTTTTCTCATTGTGTGTCGCATTCCATAAAATAAAACATTTTTTATTTTTCAGTGAACTAATATTTGAATAGAATATCACTAAATAATATCAGTTAAAGAACTCATCAATTTTTTATTACAATTCATTAATAATTTTTATTTTATATCCTACCCTACGAAAAAATTCCTCATTTATAATCCATTCTATGTATTAGGATCCTCTAAAATCAATTAATATATAATGAAACATTCTAAAAATATTTCAAAATCGTGAGTTTTTCAATAAGAATACACATTCTAAAATTTAATATATATATACATTGTTAGAGAATTATAAAATTATGACATATCCTTCACATATAAACCCTATATATAAAAAATATAAACCACCATGGTATATCAATTTTTTCTAGAGTGTAATAAATTTAATATTAATCATGTTCGATTTTCAGAAAAAAATCATCAGTTTCAACTTGACTTCATTATTTTTCAAAATCACACTTATGCAAAAAGAAAATCATTTAAAAATATGAGTCATTGAAAGAAGTATTTTTTTTATTAAAAGGTAATAATATTTCTAGTCAATTATAAAAAAATAAAAAACTATTAAATGGTTAAAATTTTCATTTTATTCTATGAGTGTTGAATATAAATAATATCCTCAATAAAATGTGATTTATTTTCTCAATGAAAAGATTTAATACTAATAAAACATAAAAAAATTCTTATAGAGACAAAAGTTTTATATGTTCACAACATGCTATCTCTCGTGTAGGAAATAATTTATTTGAAGTTAAATAATCATGATAAACATCCTCTATTAAATCCACCCATATTACATTTGAAGACATGAAATATTACTCAATGATTTGGTATATTTTATTGGGATCTCATATCTTATATTTCATACTCAGCTCACATAAAATCTTCAATAATAATATGGTAATATATCAATAGAAACTTTCTTAGTCATTTACCTTTTCCAAATAAATCCATTTAATATTAATTTTAAAAATTATACAAAATCATTTATATTTGTTTTTAAAAAATAAGAAATATCCCTTTTTAAAATATCAATAGACTGAAAATTTTCAAAAATAAGGTGGAACTTTTTTTTACTGTATCCATTGAAAATTTTAAAATAATCATGAATTAATTGATATTTCATGATAGTTGGAAATTTCATTCATGTTGTAAAATAAAAAATAAGGATTCCATTAACACCTTAAATAATGGTTCCTTTATTGGAAAATGAAGGGAAGAGTCATTTTTTCCTAATAAATATTGTAAATGGTTGTTTAAATCTTATCTTATACACCAGTTATGAAAAAATACGACTTTTCATAGAAAACATTCAATTGACTTCACATATATAGAAGAAAAAGTGTCATAAATATAATATAAAATTGTTTAAAATATGTTTTACAAAGACACTCACTTATATCAATAATATATTTTGTAAATAAAAATAAAAATAGTGGTAACATGAAAATGATTTATAAAATAGATTAATTTTATAAAACACCACCGTAATGTAGAATATAATCCACCAAAAGAAATAATTTGGTGAAAATGGAATGAGTTTCATAGGATGAAATTTGACATGACAAAAGGCATACCGTAAATACCATCTATCATTTTTTGATCATTAAATATAAAAAAACGTTATTATATGTGTAATTTACTTGAATACTAATAATTTATGTTTTAATTATTTTATAAATAACAATTTTATGTTATCTAATACATTGTTTAAATTATTAGTAATGTTTATATTCAATGATTAGTGGTTGTTCAATTTAAAATATAGTAATAGACTTTTTAAGATAAACATATAAAAATGGATCATTTTTACATAATCTAAATAATCGTAAATATTAAATCGTTATAATTTATATAAATTAAATTCCAATTTTAGAACCATCCATGAAAGGCGTATATGAAAAATGAATATCATAATTTAGTCGAGGATTTTTTCCCCATGTACACCCAAAACATTATAATTTTTTAATGGATAGAAATGTGTAAATGTATATGATATATTATCATTCGTGAATTATATTTAGTTCTTTTATATTTTTTTAATTAAATTAATTAGAATTGCCATACTTTTATGGTGGGAATTAATTAAATAACACATCCATTCGAATGGATGTTAATCCAAACATAAGAAATGGATATGTTATCATTTATTATATGAAAAAAAATGGTATGAAAAAGAGTAGTAACATAATATGATAATCATTTAAATAAATGGAACATGTGTTATTATTTAATCACGAATGAAAAATATTATAGTTATATGGGAGAGGGAATAATAATGAAATATATCGGTTAGGATCTATACCATCTCTTATGAAAACCTCATCAGATTTTACCATTAACTATTTAGGTTTTCTAATGTTGAGAGAAAATTAAAACATTGATATGTATAGGGATGGTTGGGAAATATTTGGGTAGGGAATTTTCAAAATAGTGTTCCCAAAATTATTGTGGAAGAGAGCTGGTGGCGTGTCCTTTTATAATATAGGGGCGGGGCACCATCATAATTACATAAATTATTAAATAAAATTAAAATAATTTTAATGGACATATGTGTTAAGTCAAAAGTATTCTTTTTTACTTCTATATCATGTTTTGGAAATCACAAATGTATTCTATCATATGCTTATAAATTACAATTGTCTTTTATCATGTTTGTCGTATCATACGATGTTGATCGTACCGACCAAATCATATTGTACTGACTCTGTCAATCGTATCGTATTGACTCTGTCAATCGTATCGTACTAACTCTGTCAATCGTATCGTACTGACTCTGCTATTCAGATGATCATTATTTGTTTTGGTACATTGTCAAAAACACTCTCTGCATTTGAATCGTACTCATGTTTTTCATTTCTATATATCTCTTGTCCTAACAAAACGATGTCGTTGAGTTAGTTACAAACTAATCAAAACGATGTCGTGCTTTCTGTTTCAATATGACCATTGGAGGCAATATGAATGTTGGAACCCAAAGCCTATAAATAGGAGGTCATTTGAAGCTGAGAGAACAACGATGAACGAAGAGAATGAATGAAGAGACTCTGTGAACTACCAAGATTCTAGAGAGAGACACTGTGACTTCTCTCATCAGCCTTGTGCGTCCGATCATCGTATCGAGGGATTTCAAGTAATTGAAAGACAAAGGTGCCGATTACCTACAAAATCGAGGGCTGCCGGGGATAGGCAGACAGACGTGCCGATCATCGTATCGAGGGCTGCCGGGGATAGGCAGACCGATGTGTCGATCATCGTATCGAGGGCTGTCGGGGATAGGAAGACAGACGTGCCGATCATCGTATCGAGGGCTTCCAGGGATAGGCAGACAGACGTGCTGATCATCGTATCGAGGGCTCACCAAGGTATTGGTGAGACATACCTTTTATCCTAGGTGAAAGGATAACCCTTCTCTTTGGGTCAAAATAATTGTAATACTTTTACATTTCCGCTGTTACCTGTATTAGAAAGGGATTTGTATTGTTTCCTTTCTTCTTTACATTTTCAATTGTAATTGTTTCAATTACAATCATTCTATTACTTTTTTTATTGATTGATTCTATACGCTTTTAAGGTAGAATCATTCATCTTTGTATTGCTCTGATTATTGTGTTCACCTTGAATACAATTGTTTTACTTTACATTAGTATTACATTACATCATACCTTTTATATTCAATACAATTGTGGGTGTTTATATTTGTATTAGTTTAAGATCATTTAAACTAATCTCTTTGTTGCAAAAACTCAAAGGTTTTTAAACCTACAATTCAACCCCCTCTTGTATTGTTCCATTTAATAGACATATAAATCTACTATTCGATCCAACAATTGGTATCAGAGGAGGTCTTCCACTGATTTGTATTACTATCTTTACA
This sequence comes from Viscum album, assembly GCA_963277665.1. Taxonomy (NCBI): domain Eukaryota; kingdom Viridiplantae; phylum Streptophyta; class Magnoliopsida; order Santalales; family Viscaceae; genus Viscum; species Viscum album. The sequence continues at coordinate 1,427,107,802 of OY728147.1, read as the reverse complement.
TCTTATTACTCTCTTGAATACTTACTACACTAACGTGTGGAGTGGAAAAGTTGTTTTTGTTATATTAGATGGCAGGAATGAATATCGGATCAATAGATAATCTGAATCCTTCTAGACCACCAATATTTGATGGGAATGATTATGAGTATTGGAGAGATCGTATGAAGACTTTCGTCATCAATACTGGTGTAGACAATTTTATTATGCTTACTGGGGGTTACAAAATTCCTGACAAAGAAGTTAGCACTTTCACCAACCAAGAGAAGCAAGAATATCAACTGAATTACAAGGTACGCAATAATTTATTATGCTCTATGACTAGGAATATATATAGTCAGATATCTTCATGTGAAGCAGCCAACTGTATTTGGAAGAAATTAGACGTCACTCATTTTGGTACATCCAAAGTTATAGAAACAAGGAGAGCAATGCTTTGAGCAGAGTATCATGGATTTGTTTTTCCTTATGGAGAACCTGTATGTAAAGTGCAACAAAGGTTTATGACAATTGTCAACAGCTTACAATCTATGGGAGAAAAGGTACTTGATGATGAAGCTCTTGTTGATAAGATTATAGATATTATGCTAAATGAATGGGAGTCGAAAAGGACAGCTATTGATGAAAATAGAAAAGTTTCCCAGATTACTCTTGATGAACTCTTTGGAACTCTTCTACAGCATGAGACAAGAATGAAGAGAGATGCTGATTTTAATAAGAAGAAGAATGGGAATGGAAGTGTATCTTTTGCATCTAAAGCTAAAACACCTGAAAGGCTTACAAGGTCTAAATCCAAGAAAGTTGTTATATCTGATTCAAGTGATTGTAATCTTTCGGATAATGAGTTAGCCAATCTTGCACGAAGGATGAACAAGATTGTGGGAAAGAAAGATTTTCAATATAGATTCAAAAAGAAAGACAGGAAAGATAGGAATGATTCAGAGGTAACTTGTTATGAATGCAAGAAAGCAGGACATATAAGGCCTGATTATCCTTTACTGAAGAGGAAAAATAGAAGAGAGAAACACTCTGAAAGAAACAAGAAATGGTTTTATAAGACAAAGAATGGTTTGAAAGAAAATGATATGTGGAGTGCAAGTGGTCGTGATTCCTCAAATGATTCTTCAGAATATGAGACATCAGGACAAAGAAATATTGGACTTCTAGCCAGACTACCAATCGAAGATCATTGTCTCATGGCTAAGGTACATAATGATGAAGCTGTTACAAATGTATCTTTAAATGAAAATTATGTTGATAATAGATATTATGAATCCTCAAATGATGAACCCTCATCATCAGAAGATGATACTTTACCTTCTTTTGAATAAGTCTCTAGATTTTCTAAGTTACTTGAAAATGAAAATTCTAAACTCAAAAAGATATTTGAAAAATCAAATTCTAGAATTTCTATTTTGACTAAAGAAGTATCAGATCTTTCTAAAGATCTTGATGAGAAAACTTCAGATTTTGAAAGTATTTTAAAAACCCTTGAGAAAGTCAAATCTGATAAGGATAAACTTTCTAAGGATCTTGAAACTGTAATTTCAAAGAAAATATTTTAGAGTCTAACTCTAGTTCAAATTCAAATGTTTTAGAAAACAAGAATTTGGTTTTAAAACTAAAGTCAGAGATTTTATCCTTGAAAAAGTTTTTGTCAAACATTACTCATGGAAAAGAAAACTTTGATAGGATGTATTCTCAAATTAGACCTTTGAGAAATCGTTCTGGTCTTGGTTATACTTATTCCAAACCTGTTTTTAGTAATAACTATTTTGTTCCTCAAAAAACCATTTTCTGTTCCAAGTGTCAATGTGGTGGACATTGGAGAAGAGATTGTTCTCTTAACAAAACTCAATCCTTAGGATTTCATAAAGCCCATTTTTCAAAACAAATGTGGATTCCTAAAATTCTTTTATCTAACCCTTCTAGATCCAAACAAGTTTGGATTCCGAAAATCTAATTGTTTCCTTTTCAGGAAAACGAGAAGTGTATCAATAAGAACATTTGGTTCATGGATAGTGGTTGTTCTCGACATATGACTGGAAACAAAGATTTCTTTGAAAAGGATATCAAAACAAAAGGTGGAAAAGTTACCTTCGGAGATAATGCTCAAGGAAAGATTGTTGGTATAGGTAATATCGTTTTTCTTGGAAAAGTTCTTATTTCAAATGTTTTGTTTGTTAAAGGTCTTAGGCACAATCTCATCAGCATAAGTCAATTATGTGATGAAGGTTACCTTGTGAATTTTAGAAATGATAAGTGTCTAGTTCACAATTCCAAGGATGAATTCATTCTATCTGCCCATAGGCAAGAGAATGTTTACACTATTAACTTAGAAGACCTTAGGAAACAAAACATACCTTGTTTAAGTGTAATAGAAAACCAATCGTGGCTATGGAATAGGAGACTAGGACACTGTAATTTGAGAAACCTAAGAAAACTCTCAAAGAAAGGACTTGTAAAAGGGCTACCAGACCTTAGATATGATTCTTCAAAAGTCTGTGATCCTTGTCAATTTGGCAAGCAACATAAAACTAGCTTTAAACCAATTAATGAAGTTTCAACTTATAATGCATTACAGCTTGTGCATATGGATCTGTTTGGTCCTTCACAATCTGGAAGCATTGGAGGCAAATACTATGTATTTGTTTTAGTTGATGACTTTACTAGATTTACATGGGTCTACTTTATCACAAAGAAATATGAAGCCTTTTCCTATTTCAAAACTTTTAGAGCCCAAGTTAAAAATGAGAAAAACCCACCATTGATAACTATTCATAGTGATCATGGTGGTGAATTTCAAAACTCATATTTTGAAACTTTTTGTAGTAAGAAAGGTATTACTCACAATTTCTCAGCTCCAAGAACTCCTCAGCAAATGGGGTTGTTGAAAGAAGAAATCGTATTCTTCAGGAAATGACTCGAACCATGTTGAGTGAATACTCAATTGCTAAGCACTTTTGGGTTGAAGCTATTAGTACTGCCTGTTATACTATAAATCGTGTTTTAACTAGACCATTTCATAATAAAACCCCTTACGAATTATGGACTGGCCGAAAACCTAAAGTATCATACTTCAATGTTTTTGGATGCAATGTATTCATTCTGAATACAAAAGGCAATCTACACTAATTTGCACCAAAATCTGATGAAGGAATCTTTCTAGGATATTCTACAACCTCTAAGGCTTATAGAGTTTTCAATAAAAACACTTGTACTGTAGAAGAAACAGTACATGTAAAATTCGATGAAACTAACCCTTTTGTTTTCAACCAACCCAATCCTACATCCTCAGATATGTTTTCCAAAAATGTTTATCAACCTTTATTAGAAGAACATTCTGATAAGGAAAATGTTCAAGAAAGTATTCCTGAAACATTTACCACAGAAGATTTTCTACCATATGTTGATGAACAGGTTTTACAAAACCAAAATCAATTGTTTCTTAGGAATCATCCCAGTGATAACATCATTGGTGATATAAATCAACCTGTAAGGACCAGAAATTCCTTAAGAAATGAAATAGAACATCTTGCTTTTCTTTCCCAATTTGAACCTAAAAGTCCATGTGAGGCCTTAGGTGATGATGACTGGATCAAAGCAATGCAGGATGAACTAAATAAATTTGAAAGGAATCAAGTCTGGACTTTAGTTGAAAGACCTAAAGAAACAACTGTGATTGGTGTAAAATGGGTTTTCAGAAACATGTGTGATGAAAATGGAATCATTGTAAGAAATAAAGCAAGACTTGTTGCTAAAGGCAATAATCAACAAGAGGGAATAGACTATGAAGAAACATATGCTCCTGTAGCTAGACTTGAACCTATTCGTATTCTATTAGCCTTCGCAGCATATTTCAATTTCAAACTATTTCAAATGGATGTCAAATGTTCTTTTCTAAATGGTTTTGTTCAAGAAGAAGTTTTTGTCGAACAACCTCCTGGTTTTCAAGACCCAAAACATCCTGATCATGTTTTTAAACTTACCAAGGCTCTATATGGTCTTAAACGAGCCCCTAGAGCATGGTATGATAGATTCACATGATTTCTATTACAAAACAATTATACAAAAGGTACAGCAGATCCAACTATTTTTATCAAAATGGAAAACAAAAATGTTGTGGTTGTCCAAATCTATGTTGATGACATCATATTTGGATCAACTCAGAAATCTTTAACCGATTCTTTTGCAAAATTAATGAAATCTGAGTTTGAAATGAGTATGATGGGTGAGTTAACATTCTTTCGAGGTTTTCAAATTTCTCCAAAACCAGAAGGAACTTATATATCTCAACATAATTATATTAAAAACTTACTCAAAAAGTATGGATTTGACAAAACTAAAAGTATTAGCACCCCAATTAGTACCTCAAATACTCTTGATCTTGATGAAACTCGGAAAGCAGTAGATCAAACAATTTTTAGAGGTATGATAGGGAGTTTGCTATACTTGACAGCTAGTCGACCCGACTTGATGTTTTCTGTATGCTTATGTGCAAGATATCAATCTAATCCAAAAGTGTCTCACTTAAAAGCCGTAAAGAGAATCTTTCGGTATTTAAAAGACACTATGGATTTAGGCATTTTCTACTCTTCTGGAAATGATTTTGTTTTAAAAAGCTTTTCAGATGCTGACTTTGGTGGTTGTAGAATGGATAGAAAAAGTACATCTGGAACATGTCATTTCTTAGGAGACTATTTGGTTTCTTGGTCCTGCAAGAAACAAAACTCAGTAGCACTCTCCACTGCTGAAGCTGAATATGTAGCAGCTGGAAGTTGCTGTGCTCAAGTATTGTGGATGCAGCACACACTCACTGACTATGGTTTGAGTTTCTCCAAAACTCAAATTCGTCGTGATAATACAAGTGCCATAACTCTTAGTAAAAACCCAGCACATCACTCTCGTGCAAAACACATAGAGGTTAGGCATCACGTTCTTAGGGATCACACACACAAAAGATATAATATTTTACAATTCATCGGAATGCAAGAACAACTTGCTGACATTTTTACAAACCCTTTACCTTCCGATAGATTTGAATTTATAAAACAGAAGCTAGGAATGATTACATTAAAATAATCATTCATATCTACTTCCTATTTTAAATCTCTCCTAATAGTAAGAAACTCCTCGTAGAAAGGGGGAGGACATTTCTATCTATGTTTTTATGTTTATTGTATGATCTTTAACTATTTACTCTCTAAATATGTATATATCAGTTTTTCTGTTTATTGTATTGACAATTTCAGTTTTTCTGTTTATCGTATTGACAGTTTTATCATTTCATTCATTTTTTTTCTGTTTATCGTATTGACAGTTTTATAGTATCATTTACTATCGACCGATGATGGTATTCAAATTCATTTCTATCGTATCGACCGATGATGGTATTCAAATTCGTTTCCATCGTATCGACCGATGATGGTATTGAATTTCTTTTCCATCGTACCAATCAATCATGGTATTGTATCGACCGATGATAGAATTGAAATTCTTTTCCATCGTATCATTCAATAGTTTTGAATCGACCGATGATAGTATTGAAATTCTTTTCCATCGTATCATTCAATAGTTTTGAATCGACCGATTATAGTACTGAAATTCTTTTCCATCGTATCATTCAATAGTTTTGTATTGACCGATGATGGTATTGAGATTGTTTTCCATCGTACTGTTAGTTCATGGTAACAAGATTATTTTCCATCGTACGGTCAGATCATAGTAATAACATTTTTTTCCATCGGCATCATATTTTTATCCTTACGATTGTATTTTCTTTTGATTCTTACCAAAACCAACAATCACCTTATGTTCTCCGACATGTATATTTTTAATTTTTTTTAATTTTTTTTCTTTCTTTGTTTTAATCCTAACCATTGATCTAGTTTTCTCTAATCCTGACCGTAGAATATCAATGGTCACCTGTTTTCGACCGTAGAAGAACAACGATCATCTCTTTATCGCCTATAAATACCCCCCTCCCCTCCCCAAACCCACATTGGTTTTTCAGGATTTGAGGCGCAGATCTGCTCCACTTGCTATATATCATCGTACGATCTTCTCAATCGGCATCACCTTTATGTCTCAATCCTCTGCTAACACTCCCGCCGAAATGTCTTTAAAGACTTTTAAAGAGAAAGACTTTAACAGAGAAAGGTTAGTATCCCGAGACTTTTTCGATACGTACGATTCTACAATCAGGAGGATCATTTTGTTTCAAGGATGGGAACATCTGTGTGTTGAAAAGCCTGATATTCAAGATCCAGTTCTTTTTGATGAAGTTTGTCAGTTTTACAAAACCGTTTCTTTTGACAAAGATATGACTATAAACTTCGCTGTGTACGATAGAAAATTATCTATGTCTGTGAAACAAGCGGCACATTTTCTGAATGTTTCTGTAGAAGGATATTCTTTTTTTCAATCTCACAAACTACCAGAGGAAGTCGGTACGTTTAATAGAGAAAATGCTGAAAATTATTTGTTTCTTATTAATGAGCAAAAGGGGAAAGTGTATCATCTTTCACCGGACAATCGTTTTGTCACTTTATGGATGCAAGGTTTTCTTATCCCAAGGAAAGGGGATAGAGAAACTCTTAATGATTCTGATATATTCATGCTCGACTATCTTGTAAATATGTGAAAAGTAAATCTCATGGGGTATATTTTTGAAACCATCAAGAATGTCAAGACAGGAGGGATTAAGTCCCAGATGATTATGTATCCAGCCATCCTTACGAAGTTCATTTTTAAAAGTATGAAGTTTTGTAACATTTCTTTGAAAGGAAAACCCATGGATTTGAGGCCATCTTGGATTAGTAAGAGTACGATGAAAAAGATGAATGTTTGTTTTGATTCAAATTCAAAACTTTTTGTCAGAGATGTAGAAGCTGAATTGGCTCATAATCAATCGGCACCTATACCAGCCAAGGACATTCAATCCACCGATGTTACTCAAAAGTCTGATCCGCAAACCAGTTCGAAGCCGAAGAAGAAGCCAAGGTACAGTAAGGAGGTTGTAGCAAAATGGAGAAAAGACATGGAACAGAGAAAAGAAGGTGATCCGAAGTTTGGTCTTGACCCTGCTGAGTCTTTTGCAGAAAGAATAAGGGTAGAAGAAACCCTTCAGGCTGAAAAGAAAAAGAAGGTTCTTTTGAAAAGGAAGGCTCAGGACTTTGATGTCTCTAAAGTCTTGAAAGCAGTTGAAGATGCTAGTGCTCAACTAACTGAAGAAGTGCACCAAGAACCCATCGTACAGAGTCTTCCTGAGAAAGAAAAAGGAAAACAAGTGATGGAAGAAATAGAAGAAGAAGAAGAAGGAGACTTTCTTTTAGAATTTCTTCAAAACTCAAAGAAGAGTAGAGAGGAATCGGTTCAAAAGCCGAGTGAAGGTGTTCAACAAATCCTTCATGCCGATCAAGCACAATCTCCAGACAGAATGTCTTTTCATGAAAGGCAAGGTAATCAATCATCTCATTCTGATAAAGTTGTTGTTATTAGTGAAAAAGTGGAAGAAGAAAGAAAACAGAAAGAAAAAGCGAAAGGGAAACAGCCAGTTGTTGACTCAAGCAAATCGTATGAACTACCATTGTATGATGAGGATACTGATTCAGAGCATACAATCTCTCTCAAGAAGGGTGATTACATTGTTCATGTTTTGAGAAGGGTGGAGAAAACCATTCCTTATTTCCCGAGGCTGGAAGGGAAGATTGATTTTATTACTAAAAATCAAAGGAAGAAGTTTGGCTCTGTAAAAGAATTGAGGAAGAATGTTTTGTCAGTATAAGCCGATTTGAAAGTTCTTTCAGAAAGCTCGGTTGCTCATAAGAAGGCTTGCAATAAGATGACCAAGTGGTCGTACAAAACAGAGAGCTCAATCAATGATCATGAAATATCTATTGATGATATAAGGAGGTTATCAAATGATCTTGCAATTTCTTTCAACAATCTTGATAGAGAAACGGTTGAAAGGCTGAATCTTTTGTCTTCTCAAAGAGCCGATGTTCCTTCAGTGAAAGACTTGCAAGAAAGAATGAATGTTTTCCAATCTGAATTCTCGAAGGTTTCATCTTTCAAAGATGAAATGGTTTTACTGAAGAATCAAAATTCTGTGTTATCCAAAGACAACAAGAATTTGCAAAACAGGATTGATACCCTTGAAGAAGTAATCAGACTCCAGGAGGAGACCATTAGAAATCAAGATCAGATTTTTGCGGATCAACAAGAGATTCTCAAAACTCAGGGTGAATCAATTTCTGAAGACAAGAAGGAGATCAAGAAGATGAAAGTTGTTCTTCACGAGCTTATAAAGAAGGAGAAGGAAAGAGAAAACAAATGATTGTTGTATTTGTTTATTTTGGAACTTGTCTTTGTTTTGTAATAACTCTTATGATCCTTTTTCTTTTATCCATTGTCTTGTATTGCTTCACTAACTCTTTCAGACAATTCAATATTACTTTTTTCTTTTTGTAAATCACAAAGGGGGAGAATATTTACAAAGCAAATATTTTTTTATATAGGGGGAGAATGCTTTACAATGCTCTTAAGGAAAATCTACGAATACAATCCTTAGGAAAGTCCATACCTAAGGGGGAGTTAGTTGTATTCAATTTCTTATTCAGAAGAGTTTTCAATAACTCAGGGGGAGATAAGTATTTCTTGTTACATTTACTTAGTGTTTTGTGCTTTCCAAAAAGGGGGATATTGTTAAGTCAAAAGTCTTCTTTTGACTTCTATATCATGTTTTGTAAATCACAGATGTATTCTATCATATGTTTATAAATTACAATTGTCTTTTATCATGTTTGTCGTATCATACGATGTTGATCGTACCGACCAAATCGTATTGTATAGACTCTGTCAATCGTATCGTATTGACTCTGTCAATCGTATCATACTGACTCTGTCAATCGTATCGTACTGACTCTGCTATTCAGATGATCATTATTTGTTTTGGTACTTTGTCAAAAACACACTCTGCATTTGAATCGTACTCATGTTTTTCATTTCTATATATATCTTGTCCTAACAAAACGATGTCGTTGAGTTAGTTACAAACTAATCAAAACGATGTCGTGCTTTCTGTTTCAATATGACCGTTGTAGGCAATATGACCGCTGGAACCCAAAGCCTATAAATAGGAGGTCATTTGAAGCTGAGAGAACAACGATGAATGAAGAGAACGAATGAATAGACTCTGTGAACTACCAAGATTCTAGAGAGAGACACTGTGACTTCTCTCATTAGCCTTGTGCGTCCGATCATCGTATCGAGGGCTTTCAAGTAATTGAAAGACAGAGGTGCCGAATACCTACAAAATCGAGGGCTGTCGGGGATAGGAAGACAGACGTGTCGATCATCGTATCGAGGGCTGCCGGGGATAGGCAGACAGACGTGCCGATCATCGTATCGAGGGCTACCGAGGATAGGCAGACAGACGTGCCGATCATCGTATCGAGGGCTGCCAGGGATAGGCATACAGACATGCCGATCATCGTATCGAGGGCCCACCAAGGTATTGGTGAGACAGACCTTTTATCCTAGGTGAAAGGATAACCCTTCTCTTTGGTTCAAAAGAATTGTAATACTTTTACATTTCCACTATTACTTGTATTAGAAAGGGATTTGTATTGTTTCCTTTCTTCTTTATATTTTCAATTGTAATTGTTTCAATTACAATCATTCTATTACTTTTTGTATTGATTGATTCTATACGCTTTAAGGTAGAATCATTCATCTTTGTATTGCTCTAATTATTGTGTTCACCTTGAATACAATTGTTTTACTTTACATTAGTATTACATTACATCATATCTTTTATATTCAATTCAATTGTGGGTGTTTATATTTGTATTAGTTTAAGATCATTTAAACTAATCTCTGTGTTGCAAAAACTCAAAGGTTTTTAAACCTACAATTCACCCCCCTCTTGTATTGTTCCATTTAATAGACATATATATCTACTATTCGATCCAAAAATATGTTACCAAAATGAAATATTTATAATATAGAATTAGTATGATTCAATATAATTCCATCTACTAATATTTATATTTGTTGAATTGTTTTTCACCCTTATCTTTTTTTAATCCCTAATAACCCTTTTATAGAATTTCGGCAATATCAATGTTTTTTACAATATATTAGTCATTAAAGTAACAATAAAATAAATAATGACCAATAAGTGAAATATGGTTTATATAATTGATCGTTAATAATATTACATGACCAATATAATAATTTTATTATTGTAATATTATTAATTTGACTATTATATAACATCATGTACAATTGAATTAATTTTTAGGACTATTCACAAAAATTGGAATTAATGACATCATGATATAAATGGAATACTATAATACAAAATTAATACAATATTATTTTGTAATATTTATTTAATATATTCTTATTAAGAAATTATTATTCAATATTGAATACTTTAAATTTCCTTATGATCATTTAATTTATTTTATTATTATATGAAGAATTTTTATATGAGTATTATTTATGAATTTAAGGGTTTCCCACCATGAAAAATTATTAATAAATTAACATGATAAATTTAATTTATTCATATTTAAAATGAAAATTTAGAAACAGAAATTACCAATTTTTATCCCTAAAAAATATAAGATATATTAAAACAAAGAGAGTTTCCTTTTGTTTGTTTCCCATAAGATAATATCATAATATATTCATTGTCAAAAGAAAGTGAAAATAAATTTCAATTTTACCAAACCATAGATGGTTATGGTAGAAATATAATTATTAATATAATATATTTTATTATTTTTTAGTTTATCTAATAAATCTAAAAATGATTTTACTATTTTACCCAAAATGCGGTGAAAAAAATTAATAAATATTATTATTCATAGTGAAAAATATGACAACAAATATTCTAAATTCAAGCCTATTAATTCCAAATATAAAATCCATATATAAGGATTCAATTGGTATAATTTATATAACTCTATTTTAATAGAAAAGTGTAAAATGTAATAAAATAATTTTTAGAAACATTTATTTTTTATCCTAAAAAATCATTTAAAAATATAATTTTTATTTCTGAATAACATAAAATTAAAAATATTATTTATATTTAAATAAGTATTATGTCACATTATAATAAAATAAAAAATTTAATTGTTCATTTAAATTAATTTATTTAAACAAATTTAAAATTTTACAGAAGTTGGTATCCATCGCTATTCACCTAAAAATAAATACATTTTAGAAAACCTTAAAAAATATTTATGCTTATAAACACTTGATAATTTAAATAATGTGCATCAGTTTGTAAAATTAAAAATTATTTTATTTGTAAATTTTCTTTTTAAATAAAAACCTACAATTAATTAATATGAATTACATACGAATAGAACTATTTTCATTATGGATGAAAAATTTCATAAGATTGTAAAATTCAATAAAAAATATAAAAAAATTCCTGAATATTAACAAGGTATGTAATTTATTATCGATTAGAAGGATGGTCATATTTTACCCCTTTTGGGAATTATATCATGGATTTTATATTCAATAATTATAAAAGTAGGGATAAATTTAATCTGTTTATTTTTATAATTTCCACGTTTCTTCCTCAATAATTTGGGTTTTCCACAATACCAAAATTTTATTAATCTCTTGATAATGAATTTCATACTACATATTATTATGAATAAGAACCCTTTGTTCTTCATATAAAATAATCTAATCCTATTAAACTTTCTTATCCCTCAGAAACAAGAATACAGCCAAAATATATTTCATTAATATTGAAAAATGGAACTGATCATTTACAAAGGGTAAAATCATAGGCTTGAACAATCATTTAGAAATTAATAAACATTTCAAAAAAAACATAGATGATACAATAAACCACGCCATTTACATTCCATTTTATTATAAAATTTCTAACAATTGTACGTGATATACACTTGATAAAATGATAACCAGCTTAAAAATAATTACAATTTCTCCAGTTATTTATATAACAATTTTTCACTCTAATAATCTCAAATATATTTATGAGTCACCTTTTACACATAACATATATCATTAACCAACTATATACCCACCGAATTTATTTCACCTGCACCCTCCAAATAATTTAGAGTTTGTACCTATATTCATATTATTCCGTAAAATGTTTCATCTATATACCAAAATGAAAACTGTTATAATAACAACATTCCACTAAGGATCAACACTTCAATATTCATACTACAAAAATAAACATGATTGTGGTTTTATTTTCAATGTTGAATTGTTTATATGGAATATCCATCTAATTTAAGACTAAATGTTCTGCAAATTTTTTTACATATAACACAAAACTACTATCATCTATTAAAAAATTTATATGTTAACCAGAAATATTGTTTAGAAACAATAGAGTGTGAATATTGATGTATGATAACTATAAAAATGTGATATGGTTGGGAATGATTTTATGAATCCATAATATCACTAATATGAAGGAAATGTGCTGATATATTCAATCGATAAAAAACCACACTTACGAAATTATCCCCTCAAGATGTCTTTGAAAATCTATATGCAAAATCCATTATATATTTTCCCATTTCAATTCTCGAATCATAAAATAACGAAGTTTCCCATCTGTTAACTCTATTTTTAATTATACATAATGATGTTTCCATCATTTCAAGGTTATCAGTCCAGTATCATTCAAATGGAAGATAAAGAGAATATAAAATGATTATATAAATATAAACTCATTTCCATATCAATGGTAAATTCATTTTACATTGATTTAATATAAGATATTGATTTCATTGACAAAAATAGTTCTCATTCGATATTTTGGTAATTAATCTTTAATATTATTTTTTCACTAATAACTAATTCAAAAATATTGAATTTTCTTCCTTAACAATGTCTGTTGCGATCTTATTCCATGTAATTCCATCATTGACTTTTGCTTTTAATTTCTTTCTATGGGTTATCCATTTTTGTTAATACATGGAGGATTACTGTTTTTTAGAGATGGAGATCATATTTATTGGAAAATAAACAGAAAGTCTATTATGAAATTTTATTTTATTTAATGGAGTCTCGGTAAAAATGTGTTAAATGGTCCTACAATGAAATTCTAGCTGTTTTGATGTCTTATAAGTTGGTTTAGTTTATTTCAATAAAGATGGGCAGACCACAATTTGATGGAAAGTTACACACCATGTATATGTTACAAAAATTTTATTTTATCTAGGAAACATTAATGAAGATGTTCATTATGTGAAGTGGTTACATGCCATGGAACAAATTCAAGCCATGTAAATATTGATCATGATAATCATAGCCCAAGCACAATAAATTTTTTTTTACTAAAATGTGAATAAATATATATTTGAAATGATTACATATCATGAATTCCACAGACATAGTTGTTTCATGTGGTAAGCATGTATTATTACTTAGTTATTTTTGGTAAAATAATTTCTTTCCCAAACCACAGTTAATTCCTTGAGTTATTTAAACACTTACACACCATCTGGAACACATTAGTCTAGCATATAATCCATAGTATGACTCTTTTTTTATATTTCAGTCTTATCCATTATTTATATTTATAGTTATGTAGTAGATATTTTGAACAGTTGTTTTTGGGTTATTATCCTGATCCGTTATAATCATGCTATATTAATTCGATCTTCCTCACAAATTGTCTTATTGGAGATTCAGGATGGAATCGTTTCTTAATCGCTAGATAATATTAGGGGTGTAAACCTATCAATACTGTCTATTTAATTGAAAAGTGAATGATATATGTCATGTAGTCTGATGTAATGTCTAATAAAATTAATTTATTCATTAATTAATTGCAAATAATAAATTTGAATATTATATGGATCCATTTGGGTTCAATAGTTCATAGGGACACGGCTTATGGCTACCCATGGGTGGGAAACCCTATAAAAAAATATACATATATAAATAGGATAATGAATTAAATTTTTTAACATGAAATGATATTTAAGTGTTCTCTTGAAATAGATTCCCCATGAAAATTTATTTTTTAATTAAATGGTTGGTATGTCAATATTTTAATACAAACATGATAAATTGAAATGGTAAATTGAAAGCAAAATGGTAATTTTCATAATTATCCATTATGGAATATGATTTCATATACATTATATTTTGAGTTGTAGTGTTAACATGATGTAATGAGTATATTGAGCGGGCTCTACCCAATCCCATGATTTCATTAATACATTCAGTGGGATATAAGATTTACCATGATATAATGCATATATTGAGTATGCTCTGCCTAGTCTCATGTCGTAATGACTATATTTAGTGGGATACTGGCAAATCCATACTAAAATTAATATATACCTTGCATTTCCATGTATTTTGTAATTTTCCAATGGATATATGTTAACTTTTGGCCTGATTTTTTGATATTTATAGTGATATTTTTACATCATACTAAATGGGGTTTATTGATACATTATGTAAATTTATTTATTATTACTCATGTTTTATCATTGTTTTATACAGTTATAATTATAATGATTTTTATTAGACATAGTGGTGTTGGCATATTGAGTTTTTCTCACTGTCTATTCAATCTATCATTTGGTTCCTAATAAGATTACATTGATGAGTTTGGAAAAGGGTATGTGACCATGTTACTGGTATATTACATACCAGAGAGTATTGAGTTTGGATATGGGTACAACATTGGTCTCACGACACATTGTATTATGATTTTATTTTATTGTATAATAATTATTATATCTTTATGATATCTATTCTTTCGTTCTTATATATTTCCATATATCAGTACATGATTAATAATTATCAGTTTATTGGATCCCCCTTTTATCTCCCAGTTCTATGACATTATTTTCCTTTATTTTTCTATTACATTTATATTTATTATCATTAATTATTATGATACATTATAACTATCTACCAGGTGGTATAGTCTCCTGGAAATAAATATCACACCTTTGTTTCTAGTTATAAACCATTCTCATATGAGGCAGCACCATTGATATTCTATAACTAACCTGAATTTTCCATGTGAGAGAGCTCTGGATTTGGGCACATTACAATGTGGTATTAGAGCAGAATAATTTTCTATTATATTTAATTATAATATAGGAATCGTAGAATAGAGACTAGGATGTGTTAGGACTTGGTAATTATATTTTTCATGAGAGTAGTTATCCAATGTATGTGGGAAATTCCCTGTGTTAATGGATAGTATTCGAAATCATTATGTTTAATTGTTACATTTGATGTTATTTATCCATGAGTGACTGACATGTTGTGTATGGTTATTTTTCCATGACAGATCTAGTAAGGGTCCGGCATGGAATGAAATGATTATGCATGAATGAGGGTTGGAAGATAAGGCTATATATTGAAATTCATTTCTCATGATAAGGACATGCTTATTTAATGTGATATATAATTTTATATATAAATTGTGAAATTAGAAATCATTTATATCTAATACATTAAATTTAATGAACAATTATGAGATGCTAAAACACTTGTATTCAGTTTTTTGATTGATGATAAGAAGTGGATCTCTATTTTTTACATTTTTAGGCTAGCATTGTTTGATAGAATGTATACTAAATAGTGATTTTATTTTTAGAGGAAATGCATACTCATCAACTTCATGATGCGAATCTTTGGATAAGAAATTAGATTTCTCCTAATATTTGTATGATGGATCTTCCAAGGGCTCTTAAGGATCAATGGATGCTCATCTTCTTGATATATTATTAAGGGTTATGTCATACATGAAAAAATTAAATGTTCACAGGATTCCATTTATGTCCAAGAAGAAGAGAGACTCTCTACTACAACACCATCTTATGTTTATTAAATAAGAAGGCCTCTAGGAAGACAATTTTTTTATTGATTTTCTCTAGATGGTATTTTTTCATGATGAGACACATGTATATTGAAGTGTGATGCTTTCAATGTATATTTTTTCATTTAACATAGATTCCATGGTGGTGAATTCTACATTATGAAGGATTGTAAGTGGTTTTATCATGGATGGAATTTGGGGAAATTTTCAAGAGCCACTTATATCTAGAGATATTGAGGGATGAGAAGGATCACATGTCCGTACATCGGACATAAGAGGCCCTTTCAATGATGGAAAATAATAAACAAATCATTGACATGAAATTTTTTGATACATTGTGGATATATGATGAGATCAAAATGGAGATAAATTTTCCATATGAGAATTTCCTTTAGATCAATTCATTGGTGAAAACCTTGGGAATGAGAATTTTTTAGGATTTGATGAATCTGGAACTCTCCATATAAAGTGAAAATATAAGATTCCCCTAAAATAATCCAATATATTTTAGTAAGGTAAACTGGTAGCTAGACTTCTAGTGAAAAGAATATTTTTATTATATTTAAACCCCCATAAATTATGGCCAGAGTAGTTAGGATAGTGAGAAAGCATCCAAGGGTTGTATTTTTTTGTAGTTTTATTAGTCTGGAATGTTTATCCAAAAGAGGCATTAGTGTTTTAACCTTATTTTCAGTGTCATTCTTATAGATTTATGGGACATCTTTATATGTTTTTTATGAACAAAACATATTAGAGTAGTGATAAGGGATCGGGACAGACACAATATTCTATAATGGATTAAACTACTTTTCAATAGTTCGGTAGCTAGAGATCCACTTGAAATATGGGTGAGGTAGGGGACATGGTACCTCATGCAGGAGTGCCAATACCATGATGAAGGAATAGCTATGTGGAGCCAGGCTGGACCATAGGGTAGAGAGGTTGGTTGGATGCATGTTTTGTAGACAAATTCGACTATTATAAAGGAATGAATTTATATGGTCAGATGTATGATTCATGTATCGGCTGCAATTTATTAGGGTTTTCTAATATAATATCATCAAATTTCTTATTATATAATATTATTTAAAATAGTATTGTAATGGTTTTGGATATCATGTATATTGTTTTGAAAAATGAAAAAAAATTGATGTGCTGTCAAATAATATCAAATGTTTAAATTAGTGTTCTCTATATATGTGAAATTATTGTTTATTGTAGGAACAATTTATGATTGAAATGAAGCTTTATATTTAATTATTGATATATAATATTTAGTGACATAATATGATCATAATGTATATAACTGTATGATATTAACCTTTTTATCATATGATGTAGTCTGTTATTCATACATGGGTGAGTGGGACCATCAAGTTGGCCTTGTAAGACCAATTAAATGTAGATTATATTATCTATCCTCTCATATATAAATCCCAGATCATAGTAATATTTGAATGTATCTGGACTTATTTCCATTAGTGTTAGACCATTTTCATTTTTCCATTCCATATGGCTTCTATTACTTACCATCAGAGCAGGGGATAGAGATCATTACTAAGTTTGTATTGGGAGTACAACTTGTTTTTATCCCACATTATAGGATGGATATAGTAGATTCTTGACATTAGAAATTTAATTTTTAATATATATAATCTAAGATATTAATATAGGCTAGTATGTCCCAGGGTGTTCTCTAAATCATTTTACCTAGAAAGATGATGTTACCTTTCCCTAATGGGTAGATTATCATTGATTGAACGAGATGATGGTCTAGAAATGGTACCCCCTTCCACACATAAATAATATATTGAACTTGTTGAGATGAGATAATTAATTAATCAAGAAAATTTTGATATTTAGATAACACATGTTGAGGGTGATACCATCATATATTCATCATACTACTTTTAGGAGATGTTATGACTTCAACATGTTTATAAAGATGTCATTTTATTTGATGAAGGAACTAGTTGTATTGATATCATTGATGAATCATACAATTCATTGACTATTAAATTTTTTTGGTGGTGGTTTTGATGATATCATCATATAATCATAGTTGGAAGACAATAATTATAAATATCTTTAAATTTTCTTCAGTATATTGATGGACATCAAATATACCCAAAGCTAAACAAATATAGTATAAATAATTGATAACATGAACTTCAAGGAAAATTTATTCATAGAGAAAGGTGTTATTATTGATCTAGATAAGGTTGAAGATTAAATATTTGTAAGTGACAAGATAATTACTATTACATTCAAAATGTTATAGGTTTAGCAAGTTTTTATTGGCAGATTTACGGGTCTTCTTCCATCTAGAAGCATTGATGTCATGGATGAACAAGAATGGATGGATTTTTTTTGTTCAGATTCACGTAAGAGATCATTTATGGAGTTTAGGAAATGAATGACCTCATTAAATTACACACAATACCTGTTCCAAGTAAATAATATACCATTTAATATAATGAATCTATAGTTGGGCTCATAGTTGTTCAGATAAAGTATGGATGAGTGGTTTGTTATAGCACCGAATAATGGGAAAACACAAGAGGAATTAACATACTCACGATCTAGTTTTTTCATCCGTGTTACATAGCCTTACATGTTATAGAAAATATCCATTGGGTGAGAGGTTAGGGTTACACATCTCACAAGATCCTCAAGCACGTATTTTTTCAGCATAACATGAGCCCTTGATAGAGGAGGCGGGTCAATCATATCTACTATTTAACCATTTTATTTTCTTATTAACCATTAATGGGATATACCAATTCCAATTTTGTGATGTAAAAGACATTGAATGTGTCAATGTTGGAGTGTTATGATGAGTTATGGATGATGTATCTCTTCCAATACATGCAAATAGATGATCATATTACTGTGGGATGAGTTTCTATGACATCAAACCCTATGTTACCCATCCTTTAGTACTAGATAATGGAATATAAGTGTTCTATTTAAAAGGTATTTATTGTAAGTGATATGTTATATGGTGGGGAGACACCATTAGGTTGTCCGATTAACAATGGAAATTTCCATCATTTTAATTTAAGGTATGGGTTACTACAGGCTTGCGTGTGGAGATGATGTGATAGTTTCATTTTTCAATATGGGTAGAAAGTATTAGTTGTACAAGGATGCATCCTTTCCTCCATAGATATCACATGTGGTAAGGAATTAATAATGAGGTAGCATGACTCAGTGAGATGTATTTCTCCAATCATTAGGTTAAAACCGAGCATCAAAAGGTATGTAGTCTATTGTAGCCTCTATCCATTCAAATGTGTAAATAATATAATGTCACTACATATTTTGTTATATTATTAACCAGGAAAACCCATTAGAATGAACTAGTATTGGTGATCATGTGTTGGATGATGAAGGTATTCCACTACGTTCATATTTGAGATACCATCATGTTTAATGATATTAGTAGTCTTTACATGTATGAGATAGTTCACATACAAGATGTTATGAGTTGAATATTTTAAATATAGATCCTCAATTAGATGAATTCTTATATTTTGGTAATAATTAAGATCATGGACCACATGTTTTATTTTGAGAAAAACCTATTATACTAAAAATGATGGTCAATCAGAGAAGACTATTTAATTTTAGAAGATATATAATGACCTTTGTTTTAAATTTATGTGATTCATGTGAAAAAAAATGGCACACAATGAGTTTAGAAATAATAATTCCTCAAGGAAATGATTGAGATGGAAGCTTTTCATGACTTTTATTACAATTAGTTTCCTTTTCCTCATTAGTGGTTTGAGATGGGTGAATCGGTAATAGTTTGACCTAGAGATAGAATGTAGATCTATATTGAGTTTCATATATTTAAAATTTAGTCAATGAACATAGAAATAAAAAATAAATCATACACTAGCCATCAATGAAGTAATCTTGTGTTTGAGGCAGACCACCATGTTTTTTCAAGTGTATCCAATGTTAGGGAAGACTACAATAAAAATACTGGGAATGATATAACCCATGTTTTTTGGGAAGATAGATATATTGGATAGGGTTCATCTAGTGTCATACCAATTATCCCTTTCATAGTTATATATTTCCAATAATGAAGAGTCTCACATTTAATAAATTCAGAGATATTATCCGGAACCATATCATTTTGTAGACATCGGTGAATTTGAAATTTGTGTTTATTAATCCATATGGGGGTATTTTATTCATATTGGGGCCTTTAGGTAGAAATATATAAATGGTAGTTTAATATATTTTGTTTTAGATTAGGGGGTAATGGTTGTGTTTAGGAGGATACATGGGAGAGAGATTGGTATTGGAGAATAGTGGCCAAATGTGTTATCCATGATCTCACATTCATTCATTGATTATATTGAGGAGTAGTTGTTACATAGTGGGGAGGTTATACAATCTCATATTTTTTCATGTATGCTCCAATTTGGGTTTTGCATTAAATGTAATTCAAAGGGGTTTCCATTATATTTAAGCAATGTATGCTATGTCTTATTCAAATAATGAGATCCTTCATTGGGAAAAATAACCTATAATTCAATGATGTATGTCTATTTGTGTAATGGGCCGGACCTCTCCGGTCCACTACTTTGTGAAAATGTGGTGTTGGAGGTGTTCCGGGAGGTCAAGGTGACTTATCCCCCAGCCGCACCCTACCGGTACCTCGGTCTACCGGTAGGCGGCGCCTACCGGTAGCTCGGTCTACCGGTAGCCACTGCCTACTGGTAGCTTGGCCGACTGGTAGCCGCAGCCTACCGGTAGCTCGGGCTACCGGTGGCCGCTGCCTACCGGTAGCTCAGTCCATCGGTAGCCGCAGCCTACCGGTGGCTCGGCCTACCGGTAGCCGCTGCCTACAGGTAGCTCGGTCCACCGGTAGCCGCTGCCTACCGGTAGCTCGGTCTAGCGGTAGCCGCTTCCTACCGGTAGCTTGGTCCACCAGTAGTCATTGCCTACCACTCGCTCGGTCTACCGGTAGCCGCTGCCTACCGGTCGCTCGGTCTACCGGTAGCCACTGTCTACCGGTGGCTCGGTCTACCAGTAGCCGCAGTCTAGCAGTAGATTGGCTAACACTTTGCCAAATTTCTAGTTCTGTGAACAGTATTTCTATCGGTGACCTTCTATCAGTAGACTTTAATAATGTTCCATCGGTGAGGATCTAACGGTAGACTTGTGTTTCTTTCGGCAAGGTTCTATCGGTGACCTATTCTTTCCTTTTCCAATTTTTGAGTTCTGTGAACAGTGTTTCCAGAATTTTAAGAGACACCGATTCCTTTTCCAAATTTCACTTTTGAACAGTGTTTCCAGAATCCTAAGAGCTACTGATTCTTTCCTTTGCCAAATTTCACATTTGAATAGTGTTTCCAGAATCCTAAGAGCTACGGATTCCTTCCTTTTCCAAATTTCACGTTTGAACAGTGTTTCCAGAATCCTAAGAGCTACCGATTCTTTCCTTTGCCAAATTTCATGTTTGAACAGTGTTTCCAGAATCCTAAGAGCTACTGATTCCTTCCTTTTCCAAATTTCACGTTTTAACAGTGTTTCTAGAATTCTAAGAGCTACCGATTCTTTCATTAGCCAAATTTTGAGTATGTGAACAATGTTTTCAGATTCCTACAGTTTTTCCCCTTTTGACGTTTCCTTTGACGTAAAATACATTTAAATCCTTATTTTAAGGGCTCTTATGGCCGTTTAAAATGCCATAAATCCTATATTAATTATTCCTAAGGCCAGGATGTATTTACTTGGTCAAACCGCGTGGGTTAATGCGATCTGTTTTTAATGGACAATTAACTGGATCTTAAACTGTCACCCCATTAAATCTTCAAAAAGGCACTAGAACCTTTCAATCATTTCCGTAGGAGTTGCACAATCAATCATTACTCCTAGGATTGGTTCTGCTCTGTTTTGGATGCCACCGAGCCGTGTCGATCAATCTTCGATATAAGTTATGTTGTATCGTCGTTCTTTTGGGGTTTATCTTCTCTTATCCTCCTTTCCATAATTATACCATGTAATTTCCAAGATTCTAATGGGTTTTCTTGGGGTTGGTTGGTACTGTCGTACCGCAGCATCCTCCGGTGGATGCAGTTGTTGCGAGGTGAGGATCATGACCTGTTGTGTGGATAATGAACATGAGGAACTGTTTGAGGTAGGGGATTCATGGCTTCTCTAATTGTGTATGTGCAATCGTAGAATTAACATGATTTACTCCTTTGGATCACAATGAAATTGATATAATTAAATACTTGAACCGGATTAAAAGAATTGGCTGATCGCATGTTATTGCTTTATACAGTGATAACGGTTTGCCTCATGATTTCCTAGATATAGTGATATCTATGTTTTCTTTTGTTGTTGTTCATTCATGATAGAAATTGATAATGAACGTAAACCCGGAATTAATTGTTAATTAATTGGCTAAAGATAATGAGGCATGTAAATTAATCTGGTTATTGTCGTTTTTGTAGTTGTTCTAATTTGAGGATAATCAAATTAGGGAATAAAGAATGGTTATTTAATTGTGATAGGTTTCCGATTAGGTATCCGTGATTGGATCCTACGAATAACAAATCTGCCAATTCAATATGGATTAAAGAACAGATTATGTGGGAATTTCTAAAGGGGTTCTGGGTTACACTCTTGTTTGCTAAATGGGTAAGAGCCCATGGTTGTGACTGTTTTTTTTCTACTGCTTGTGTTGTTATGTGAGACTAGATGGCTATTGTGATATGTGGAGGCATGGAGGCCTTGTGGTTATGGCAGTGGATGACGCCTAGAGTGGCGATATGCATCAGTTATGCATGTGGGTGTCTGGGAGGACACCAGGGGGTGATGGAATGGGGTGGATGTGTTTGCTGGATGCTTGTGGTTTTCTTTGAATGTTAATATGCTTTTCTTTTCCCCACTGCTCAAGGCAGCTGGTCTCGCTACCCTTCGTCCGAAGGAGGCGAAGACGCGTGGGGTATGCCACGTGCTTTCCGTGTTTACCCTCTCGAGGGAAAATGGGTCTGTGCTCTTTCTATAGGCAGCAAAGACTCGACGGGTAGTATATATACTCACCGAGTTGAGCCTCCTTTGGGTTTAGTAGCATAAGGTGATTTTCTAGAATTCCTGGGAATGTGGGAAAGTAACTCGATAATGAATGTTTTATTAAATGGTGAAAATCCACGGGGATGGAGATACTTGAATTTAAAGGTGATGTGAATATTAAAAGGAGAAGTTGTTTTTGAATGTGATGCCAATTCAGTTAAATGTGGAATTGTTCATTCTTAATTAATTTTTAATGAATTAAATTAATGTACAGTGGAACTGATAAAATGAGAATGGAGTAATCTAATAATGATCTTCAAATGTTTTTGTGCTTATTGGATATCTAGTCTTTGAATTAGCAGTCTGGAGTCTGAGAGACGTTAGCTGCAGTTGTATCTAAGACTAGGTAATGCCCATAGTGTGGATGTGAGTTACATATATATTCTGTACTTTTTGTGTTTCTATATGCTACTCCACCCTGTCGGTAAGGGCAACTTACACCACGGGGATTCAAGGCCCTGGGGGGTGTTTTCCCCAACATTCTGATGGGAGGTTGAATGGATGACTACCCCCTTTGGCCCCGCTCACTTCTCTTGGTAGATACATGTGCCATAAGGCACAGCGGTTAGTTACCCCATATATGTGTGTAGAGGGCTGTAATGGATTGTGGTTATTCACACACATATATTCTAGATATAGTATCCTATGGACTACTATAAGTGTAATGTGTATAGGCTATAATGGCTTGAGGTATTATACCCGAAGTATGATACACGTTATGTGGGCTGTGGTGGCTCCCAGAAACTACATGGTTACTTTTGGTTGTGAGGATGGTGTGGTGCTTCGCCTGGGTGTCTGCGGGCATTCCTATGTGGTGCATGAGGTGTAGATTGTGGAGCTTAGCCCAGGTGTCTACGGGAAAGCCTTTGGAGAGAGATGCACAGGACGTATGTCATTGGGGAAATGCAGAAAACTAGTGGGGAAGTAGTAGTGGGGTAACCTTGATATTCTTTACTATATGCTATATTATTGTATGCGTTACTTGGTGAGAGTATCCATGGTGAGGTTGGGAACATAGTATACCTGTTTAGGTGACGAGTTAGTTTCACTTATTGTTCACTGGATTTTAGCATGCTTTCTTTACTTTTACACGAGAGGCTTGGGGAGGATCCTACTGAGTATACTGTTATACTCACCCTATGTAAATATAAACTGTTTTTCAAGTCACTTGGAGAGGGTTGGAGATCAAGCTGGATACTACTATCTTATGGTTGGAGGAGCTGTTCAGGCTTGTGGCTTCTGCCGTTTCACATTCTTTTGGGTACCATGAGTTTTCCCCCTTTCAATTGTAGTACTTTTTCATGACATTTCATATATGTACTTGGATTTCTTTTATATCTCAGTTCTGAGTTGGTGTTAATTGGAGTATATTCTATCTCTCTCTTCTTCATGTGTTCTCATAGAGGGTAATGCCTCCCATTTGTATGTTTATTATACCCTCGGTGCTAGTCTCCAACCCGGGGCCTACTGGAGGCAGGACACGGGGGTCATTATCTCCCTTCTCACATTGTAGGCCCAGGAGGGGTACACTTTGTGGGGAGGGGGTCATGACAGAGTGGTATCAGAGGTCTGGTTGAGGGATAGGATGGAGTTTGGAGTTAGGCACAGGTGAGGATGAATAGGGTGGTAGGACAATAGTGTCATTCATGTTTAGAAAGTGGGGTAAACACTGGAGACCGGCAGAGACATAGGTGTTCAGGGCCCCCTATGATCTGTTGCACGTGCCTTTAAGTTTACGATAGCTACTAAACAAAGTGATACTAGTTGCAGGGTAGAGACCTAGTAAAGGATCATGCATCATTATTCTTTGCACCTGTGTTTTAATGGGTAGACCTTGGGATAGGTAACCTGAAATTAATAAAAGATAACAATTAATTAATTAATTTTGAGTCTTCCATATTCTAGGCTTAGGAGTTCTAACAGTTGTTATTTTACAGGTATGGCTCCAGGTCGATGTCCTCGTCAGGTTTGCGCAGAAGATGCCCAACAGGCTGTTCCAGCAGATCACCGCCGAGTAGAGGTTGATGACGATGACACTTGGAGGAAGACACTTCGAGAGTTTCAGCGGAAGAGTCTATAGAAGTACGAGGGCTCCGTTTCAGATGCAGTCACAGAAGACTGGTTTGAGGAGATCGAGATAGGCTTCACTTTGATTCGTGCTCGGAAGGAACACTAGGTTTCCTTGGTTGTGACGATGCTACGTGTAGCAACGAGGAAGTGGTGGTTCTTGTTCCTTGGTGGTCGTGAGGAGTCAGCAATCTCATGGGAGGTGTTTTGAGACAGGTTTAGAGTCGAGTTTCTTTCATCGACTGCGAAGGTGTCCAGTCTTTAGGAGCTTCTCACCCTTCGACAGGGGAGCTCCAGTGTTCAAGAGATTGGAATCCATTTCGGGAACCATCTACGATATGTTTCAGACCTGTTACCAGATCATGAGGCCAGGGCGAGGCATTTCGCGGAGGATTTGCATCCAGAAATCCAGCGCCATGTCACCCCGTTTATGCTGAAGACATATCTTGAGGTGCTGGAGAGGGAAGAGGATGTTGAGAGGACTTTGGCCAGGAATGGATCGTCACGAGAGGGGAATCGTCGTGATTCCTCACGAAGTAGAGCTGTGGTCCGGGGTTCCCAGTTTTCAGGACAGAAGAGTTTCCGTTAACCTGGGGGTAGGTCCCAGCCCTTCCCATCTCGTTTCTCCAGAGGCAGCAACTCTCAGGCCTGTGCCAAGGGATCAGGCGCTTGTTTTTCTTGTGGTGGTCGTGGTCATCAGTAGCGGGAGTGCCCGAATTTTCAGAGCAGTCATCGTGCACCAGGCACTCCACTCCAGGTTCCTCCATTGAGGCAGTTCCAGCTGAGGCAGCATCAGCAGGTTGCACTGGCTTTAGATCAACAGAGTTTAGAGGGAGCAGGCAGAGGACAGCCCCATGATGCTCCTCATCCTCAAAGAGCAGAGCGTGGCCGTGGTGGTGGTCGTCATCAGGGTCAGAGAGGCCGTGGAGGTGGTCGTGGTCAGCTTCTTGCTCTAGCGTTGCTAGCCCCAGGCGAGCCAGATGTCGTTCGAGGAACCCTTTGCTTGTTTTCTACCTTGGTGTATGCCTTTTTTGATTTAGGAGCAACACACTCCTTCATATCACCTACCATTGTCCATGCTTTGAGACATGAGGTAGAGAGGCTTCCAGTGCCCTTGGCGTTGACTACGCCAGTTGGAGGTCGAGTTGACTTGTTTGAAGTATGTAGAGACTGTGAGCTAGCGTTGGGGCAACAACGCTCTTGGGGAGATTTCCTATGTTTGCAAATACAACCATATGATGTCATACTCGGCATGGATTGGTTGTATTCGGTACAGGCTATTGTGGATTTCTACAGGAAGAAGGTCGTTTTCCTTGATGAATATGGAGAGAATGTGGTGTTTGTTAGAGATATCCTTGGATGAGTCATAGACGAGTTTCATCCTTATCATCCATGATGACTGGGATGATGATGAGTTCTTCAGAGGTTCAACAGTTGGGGTTTCCTAGGGTCGTAGAGGAGTACCCTGACGTCTTCCCAGATGACGGTGCAGTCATCCCTGATGTAGAAGGTGGAAGAGTCTCAGTTGGGTGATCTAGAGGTGGAAGTCTGGAGAGACAGAGTTGTTTGTGGTAAGGCCCCTGATGGTTGGTCGGAGGATGAACAACACCGAGTGTTGTATCATGGCAGGCTTTTTGTCCCCTTATCGATGCGCGAGACGGTTCTCTGAGAGTTCCATAGTTCACCCTTGTCAGTATATCCTTGTGTGATGAAGAGGTACCGAACCTTGAGGAGTCAGTTTTGGTGGCCTGGGCTGAAGCGTACAGTTGCAGAATGTGTGTCTTGATGTTTAGTCTTCCAGAAGGTGAAGGCCGAACACTGTGTTCCAGGTGGTCTTCTCCAGCAATTGGAGATTCCTCAGTGGAAGTGGGAGGACATCTCAATGGACTTCGTTATAGGTTTACCTCGAGATCCGGGAGGACATGATGCTATATGGGTGGTAGTGGATCGTTTAACAAAGTCGACCCATTTCATAGCGATCAAGGAGTCGAGCTCAGTGGAGTTTCTGTCGAGACAATATCTGGAGGAGGTGGTGAGGCTTCATGGAGTACCTAGGATGATCATTTCTGATCGAGATCCTCGTTTTACCTCCAGAGTGTGGAGAGGTGTCCAGCATGCTTTTGGCTCTCAACTGTGCCTTAACAATGCTATTCATCCTCAAACGGATGGTCAGACAGAGCGAACCATCTAGACTCTTGAAGACATGTTGTGCTCTTGTGTTCTTGATTTTGGAGGTTCTTGGATAAAGCACTTACCCTTGGTAGAGTTCTCTTACAATAATAGTTTTCACTCTACAATCGGTATGGTGCCGTTTGAAGCCTTGTATGGCCGGCCATGACGTTCTCCATTGTGTAGGACTGGGGTCGGAGAGTCAGCAATTCTCGGACCAGAACTATTGCACAATACAACAGAGATGGTTCAGTTGATTCATGAGAGGATGAAGACAGCATAGGATCGTTAGAAATCATATGCTGATCAAAGAAAGAGATCGTTAGAGTTTAATATTGGGGATGATGTGTTTCTAAAGGTGACTCCCCATCGTGGGAAGCGAAGGTTTGGTCGTGGAAGTAAGCTTTCTCCTCGGTTTGTTGGGCCTTTCGAGGTGTTATCTCGTGTTGGAGTTTTGGCGTATCATGTAGCACTTCCCCCTCAGATGAGTCGGATACATGATGTTTTCCATGTATCACAGCTCCGTCGTTACCTTCATGATGAATCTCATGTGATCGATTGGGGAGAGATCAATATTGATGATGATGCAACCTTCGAGGAGCGAACTGTGGAGATCCAATACCGCAAGGAGAAGGTGTTACGTGGGCGTTCTATCCCCTTAGTTCGTGTCTTGTCGCGATGCGGTGGCATGGAGGAGAGTACATGGGAGCATGAGTCATAGATACGTGCTCAGTACCCAGAGTTGTTTAATGTTTAACTCTTTTCATGTAATGATGTTTCCTTTATGGTTAGACCTTTCATGTTTTATTTATGCGCCTTTTGTGTGATGTTATGATTGAATTGTTTGGATATGGATTGATTGTTTCCATATTCTCGGATGTCGTAGTTTTGTTCCAGCTTTCGAACAACTCATGGTGGTTTTCCCCTGAGAGGTATCTTATGGGGTGGTTGTTCGGACCCCTCTTTTCTTCTGAGTTGGTTTTTAATTTTCGAGGACGAGAATGTTTTGAGAGGTATCTAATGTAATGGCCTGGACCTCTTCGGTCAATTACATTGTGAAAATGTGGTTTTGGAGGTGTTCCGGGAGGTCAAGTGACTTATCCCCCAGCAGAACCCTACCGGTAGCTCGGTCTACCGGTAGCCGCAGCATACCGGTAGCTCGGTCTACCGGTAGACGCTGCCTACCAGTAGCTCGGTCTACCGATAGCCGCGGCCTACCGGTAGCTCGGTCTACCTGTAGCCGCTGCCTACCGGTAGCTCGGTCTACCGGTAGCCTCTGCCTACCGGTGGCTCGGTCTATCGGTAGCTGCAGCCTACGGGTAGCTCAGCCTACCGGTAGCCGCTACCTACAGGTAGCTCAGTCCACCGGTAGCTGCTGCCTACCGGTTGATCAGTCTAGCGGTAGCCGCTGCCTACCAGTAGCTCGGTCCACCGGTAGCCGTTGCTTACCGCTCGCTCGGTCTACTGGTAGCCACTGCCTACCGGTAGCTCGGTCTACCGGTGGCCGTAGTCTAGCAGTAGCTCGACTAACACTTTGCCAAATTTCCAGTTCTGTGAACAGTATTTCTATCGGTGACCTTCTATTGGTAGACTTGAATAATGTTCTATCGGTGAGGATCTAACGGTGAACTTGTGTTTCTTTCGGCAAGGTTCTATCGCTGACCATTTCTTTCCATTACCAATTTTTCAGTTCTGTGAACAGTGTTTCCAGAATTTTAAGAGCTACCAATTCCTTCCTTTGCCAAATTTCACGTTTCAACAGTGTTTCCAAAATCCTAACAGCTACTGATTCCTTCCTTTGCCAAATTTAACGTTTGAACAGTGTTTTCAGAATCCTAAGTGCTACCGATTCCTTTGCCAAATTTCACGTTTGAACAGTGTTTCCTGAATCCAAAGAGCTACTGATTCCTTCCATTTCCAAATTTCACATTTGAACAGTGTTTCGAGAATCCTAAGATCTACTGATTCTTTCCATTGCCAAATTTCACGTTTGAACAGTGATTCCAGAATTCTAAGAGCTACCGATTCTTTCCTTTGCCAAATTTTGAGTATGTGAACAGTGTTTCCAGATTCCTACAGTTTTTCCCCTTTTGACGTTTCCTTTGACATAAAATACATTTAATGCATTATTTTAAGGGCTCTTAAGGCCATTTAAAATGCCATAAATCCTATATTAATTATTCCTAAGGCCAGAATGTATTTACTTGGTCAAACCGTGTGGGTTAATGTGATCCGTTTTTAATGGAGAATTAACCGGATATTAAACTGTCGCCCTATTAAATCTTCAAAAAGGCACTAGAACCTTTCAATCCTTTCCGTAGGAGTTTCACAATCAATCTTTACTCTTAGGATTGGTTCTGCTCTATTTTGGATGCAACCGAGCCGTGTCGATCAATCTTCGATATAAGGTATGTTGTATCGTCATTCTTTTGGGGTTTATCTTCTCTTATCCTACTTTCAATAATTATACCATGTAATTTCCAAGATTCTAATGGGTTTTCTTGGGGTTGGTTGGTACTATCATACCGCAGCATCCTCCAGTGGATGAAGTTGTTGCGAGGGGAGGATCATAACCTGTTGTGTGGATAAAGAACATGAGGAACTATTTGAGGTAGGGGATTCATGGCTTCTCTAATTGTGTATGTGCAATCGTAGAATCAGCATGATTTAGTCCTTTGGACCACAATGAAATTGACCTAATTAAATACTTGAACAGGATTAAAAGAATTGGTTGATCGCATGTTGTTGCTTTTTACCGTGATAATGGTTTGCCTCATGTTTTCCTAGATATAGTGATATCTATGTTTTCATTGATATGTTGTTCGTTCATGATAGAAATTTATAATGAACGTATTGCCGGAATTAATTGTTATTTAATTGGCTAAAGATAAAGAGGCATGTAAATTAATCTGGTTATTACCATTGTTGTAGTTGTTTTAATTTGAGGATAATCAAATTAGGGAAGGATTAATGGTTATTTTATTGTGATAGCTTTCCGATTAGGTATCCGTGATTGGAACCTACGAATAACAAATCTGCCAATTCAATATGTATTAAAGAACAGATTATGTGGGAATTTCTAAAAGGGTTCTGAGTAACCCTCTTGTTTGCTAAAGGGGAAAGATCCCATGGTTGTGATTGTTGTTTTTTTGCTTCTTGTGCTGTGATGTGAGCCTGGATGGATGTTGTGATATGTGGAGGCGTAGAGGCCTTGTGTTTATGGCAGTGGATGACGCCTAGAGTGGCGATATGCATCAGTTATGCACGTGGGTGTCAGGGAGGACACCAGGGGTGATGGAATGGGATGGATGTGGTTGCTGGATGCTTGTGGTTTTCATTGAATGTTAATCTGCTTTGCTTTTCCCCACTGTTCAAGGGAGCTGGTCTCGCTACCCTTCTTCCGAAGGAGGTGAAGACGTGCGGGGTATGCCACGTGCTTTCTGTGTTTAGACTCTCGAGGGAAAATGGGTATGTGCTCTTTCTATAGGTGGAAAAGACTCGACGGGTAGTATATCTACTCACTGTGTTGAGCCTCCTTTGTGTTTAGTAGCATAGGATGCTTTTCTAGAATGCCTGGGAATGTGGGAAAGTATCTCTATAATGAATGTTTGATTAAATGGTCAAAATCCACTGGGATGGAGATACTGAAATTTAAAGGTGATGTGAATCTTAAAAGGAGCAGTTGTTTTTGAATGTTATTCCAATTCAGTTTAATGTGGAATTGTTCATTCTTAATTAATGTTTAATGAATTAAATTAACGTACAGTGGAACTGATAAAATGAGAATGGAGTAATATAATAAATCTCTTTAAATGTTTATGTGCTTATTGGATATCTAGTCTTTGAAGTAGCAGCCTGGAGTCTGAGAGACATTAGCTGCAGTTGTATCTAATATTAGGTAATTCCCATAGTGTGGATGTTAGTTACATATATATTCTGTACTTTTTGTGTTTCTATACACTACTCCACCCTGTCGGTAAGGGTAACTGACACCCCGGGGATTCTGAGCCCTGGGGGGGTGTTTTCCCCCAACATTCTGATGGGAGGTTGAATGGCTGACAACCCCCTTTGGCCCCGCTCTCTTCTCTTGGTAGATACTTGTGCCATAAGGCACAGCGGTTAGTTACCCCATATATGTGTGTAGAGGGCTGTAATGGCTTGTGGTTATTCACACACATATATTTTAGATATAGTATCCTATGGACTAATATAAGTGTAATGTGTATAGGTTATAATGGCTTGAGATATTATACCCGATGTATGATACACGTTATGCGGGCTATGGTGGCTCCCGAAAACTACCTGGTTACTTTCGGTTGTGAGGACGGTGTGGTGCTTCGCCCAGGTGTCTGCGGGCAAGCCTATGTGGTGCACGAGGTGCATATTGTGGAGCTTAGCCCATGTGTCTGCGGGCAAGCCTTTGGAGAGAGATGCACAAGACGTATGTCGTTGGGGAAAAGCGGAAAACCAGTGGGGAAGTAGTAGTGGGGTACCCTTGATATTCTTTACTATATGATATATTCTTGTATGCGTTACTTGGTGAGAGTAGCCATGGTGAGGTTGGGAACATAGTATACCTGTTTAGGTGACGAGTTAGTTTCACTTGTTGTTCACTGGGCTTTAACAAGATTTCTTTACATTTGCACGAGTGGCTTGGGGAGGATCCTACTGAGTATACTGTTATACTCACCCTATGTAAATATAAACTATTTTTCAGGTCACTTGGAGCGGGTTGGAGATCAAGCTGGTTACTACTAGCTTGTGGTTGGAGGAGCAGTTCGGGCTTATGGCTGCTGCCGTTTCACTTTCTTTTGGGTACATTGAGTTTTCCCCCTTTCAATTGTAGTACTTTTGCATGACATTTCATATATGTACTTGGATTTCTTTTATATCTCAGTTCTGAGTTGGAGTTGATTGGAGTCTATTCTATCTCTCTCTTCTGCATGTGTTCTCTTAGAGGGTAATGCCTCCCTTTTGTATGTTTATTATACCCTCGGTGCTAGTCGCCAACCCAAGGCCTACTGGAGGCCGGACTCGGGGGTCATTATCTCCGTTCTCACATTGCCGGCCCAGGAGGGGTAGACTTTGTGGGGAGGGGGTCGTGACAATTTAAATTAAGAGAGTTTGGGTATATAGAAATTAAATTTTCTAAAAAGATTTTTACATGAGTTTTGGGGGATTATTTAGTTGTTTAGAATCATATACAAAATATAGGAAGAGAACTGATCAATGTATAGTTACACACCATGTTTATGTTACGTGACAAGAAACATCTTCCGGACACATATCGAGAACTGGTTCAGGATGTGAAGTGGTTATACCTCATTAACCTAATTCATGATATGTAAATGTTTTCATGATAAATATTTACCCATGGTTATGGGGATTTAATCATAAATCAAAAATTATAAATACATTATGTGAATGTTTTACATGTTTGTTTTTCCTCTGTATTAATGGTTTCAATTGGGAGGCATTGATGGTTATTTCATAACATTAGTGAATCCCTATCGTCTCTTTATCTTTGTGAATTCCAGCCAATTTTGGAACACTTCACTAGTTCTTGGAATCATGATCATGATTCTGATCAATGGTAATTTAATTTTCAACGGTTTCCCTCTATTCCTGGGTTTGTCTTTGTCGTTGTGTTTCAAATATATCGAGCAATTTTTTTTTGGATTAGATCCTAATCTTGTATAATAAAGGTACTTTCATGTGATCTTTTAAAAATTAATTGTTGTTGAATATTATCATTAAAAAAATTGTTTATTCTTAGTTTAATGGTGGAGGTTATTAACATTACCCTATTGTCGATTTAATTATAATGTTTATAAAATATGGTTATTTTTTCAATGTAATATTTCCTCTAACAAATTCAATAATGGATTATTGCTAAATCATGGATTAGAGTATTGTTCATATCCCTATTCATCCAATGGATTATATAAACCTGGATTATGTTTACAAATGGGTTACTAAACCCTTGAATATATATATTTGTATTTGTCAATTTCATAATATGAGTTTTTAATTACATGATATTTCAGCTTTTTCTTGATATAGTGTCCGCATATAAATGACTTGTTTGATAAAATATATTGTATGATAATAATTAAAGAACAAATGGATAAATTAAAAGAATAATTTTAATGATGAATGGTAATTTTTAAAATTAACAATTATTTCATATGATGTGATATCCTTATTATTATGAAAGGTTTCGTAAAAATTGTATAATGAATTAATTAACTAATCTCTTCACATTCTCATGATGTAATGATTATATTGATTAGGCACATTTAATTGCCATGATGTAATTATTATTGGTGTCTTCCTTGTCTTAATGATCGAAATATAATGATTTTAATGATATTAATTTATTTAGTGCCTTTATAAAATATTTAAAAATCAGAGAAAGGTGATGGAATTGACTATGTATAAGTCGTCATTAAGGTTAAGACACCGTCAACCAAACACAATGAAAATATTACTGCTGTAAAATTTAAAAAGTATGAATAACCATTTCATATATGAAACAACATTCCATGACTCACTACCATCATTAAAATCATTCAATTCCTATGACAAAATCTAACGACACACTTCCAGATGATACCCTGCCAGCGGGGAAACAGTCATCCACACACCACAAGAACATAAAATTGGAAAAGTGTGAGATACTATCTTCCTCACCTAAAATGTTTGGAGAAAATTATGTAAGTAAAATTTTCATGACTTATTATATACTCCACTTATTTATTTTATATGTAATGTGAATAATGTGTGTGAAATATTAATATTTTAATACTAAGTATAATTTTTGAGCATTTTTAGAAGTAGTCCAATTGAGTCAGTCTAGTATTTTATTTATTACACTAACCCTACTGATCCAAATTGTGTAGTATTTGTTTTTCATGATTCCTAATTCAATATACAATATTTCATTGGAAGGTATTATGGTCTAATTCTTTCAAATTAATGCTCATATGGACCACACAAAAGGGCCTACAGATTCTGTGACGAAACTTGACCAGTCATTAAGATTGAATTATTGGGTTCAATATAGTAGTGAAAATTCCTTCTTTATCCTCATAAGATCGGGAGAATATGTAAGGAGTCTTGGATAAAAATTTTAAGTACCAACTCCAAAAACAAGGTGACCAACATATGATTTTAAATCCAGCCATCCATTCATGCCGAGAAATACAATCTGTACAATATTCATGACATATCTCATGATGTAATAATCCATTCAAGCTGATATTTTTCAATGTTAAAGTGGAGATAGAGGGGGATGAATTTTTTGAAGAATGAATTGGTATTGAAGGAATCTTCCTATTCAATAACCCTTTCACATTTTAGACATAAAAAAGAATCCATTGAAATGGATAGATTAAGATTGATTGATCAACTGGCCATAATAGTGTCTCCAAAGGTCCAAATGACTCCAAAATTTGAGATATGTTAGAAAACATTATTCTCTAAAACATTTAATAAGGATATTTCTCGATATTCGGCTGTCGGAATAGACATCATGGCGATGAAAGTGGACAGACATATTTGGAATGAAAACAGTCCACTTCCTTGGGCAATAAATGCATTCCCCTCCTCTCCATCAAAGGGGTTGGCACTTCAGAAGAGAGGATCACGTATTAGCACGACCAACTACTTTCCAAATTCTTGGGAGGGCCTTCCATTTTCATATTTTCACTTGATATACATTTCCTCTTCTCTTTGATTCATTTCACTTTTGTGTTGTTCTTCATTTGTAATCTTGTAAGTTTGTATTTTGTAATTAATTTTTAATGCATTTTCTTCCTAAAAATCACTTATTCTAATCAACCTTATATAGTATAATTTTAATGTTCATAAAATAGTTTATATACATTTGAATCCCCTTCACTTATTTTTCTTCCTCATTCAATTAATGTCTATTTTGTAATTCTCATCATTGATCGAGTGTGTGTGTTCGACTTACCACTCTTTTCATATCCCATTATTTTTCTTCACATCTTAATTAATCATAATAAATATATAAACTAGATTAATATTAATATCAATGTATGTGTAAATATATTATTGGGGTGATTCAAAATTTAGAAATGTTATGTGATTGAGAGTATTTTCTCGATTAATATTCATTGAATTAACATTGTGCATGTTGGACTTAACATGTCATGGATTAATGACATGTTTAGTTTAAAGTGTGGTTTACATGGATTATTCAAACCATAAATACACCTCCATCAATAAGATCTGATTTGGATTAGAACCATAAGTTCTGTTAAGGGTTGGATTGAAGCCTTAACACTTAGTAAATCCAATCAATGTTATCTTGTGAAGTGGGTGTTCTTTTAATGCAATATAATGAAATGCCCAATGACTTTACAAGATTAACTACATAATGATGAACTCAACCCAATCATCATAAATTTGTTAAATCAATCATAATAAATCAATCATTACAATTAATCTCTACAACCCCCCCAATCAAAATATAATCAACTAAAAACAAACAACTATTACAAAGTATCATCACTGAGGATTCAACATGAGTGCTACTATTCAAATTTGCAGAGCAACGAAACCTTGATCGATTGATAGGAGATAAATGGCCATGCATTTCAAATGGAGTCATTTCTGAGGATGGTACTATAATTTTTCACTAGTTTCTGGTTATTGTAATGAAAATTAATAATAAAAATTTAAAAAAAATTGAGAAAAAACATAACGAAAAACCAGTATTCTCATAAACATCATAAACTGAAAAAAATACAATGAAAAAACATCTTCCTATTTCTTCCAAAATCTCTTTGAATGACCCATAGCCTTCCAAACAATCCCTCAGTTTTTTTACCCTAAAATTGAGCGAACACATCACCAACTTAGGAGGAACATAATATATAATCAAATAAATCGCGAACCAGTACTTGTCCTACCAATTGAATTAGATATGGACAATCCTAGGGAAAAACACTTAAAGAACATGCTGCCCAAGATATGAATTACCGAAATCATGGTATTCAATATCCAAACATAGAGGCTGACTTTGAACTCAAATCGGGTTTGATTCATCTGCTCCCTCGTTTCCACGGGCTAGCTGGTGAGGATCCACATCTCCACCTTAAAGAGTTTCAAGTAGTGTGCTCTATCATGAAGCCTCAAGGGGGTTCTTAGTAACAAATCAAACTCTGAGAATTACCTTTCTCTCTAGCTAACACTACCATGTAATGACTGTACTACCTCCCTCCTGGATTCATAACCAAATGGAATAACATGAAGCAACTTTTCTTAGAACAATTATTTCATGCATATCGTACTGCTTCTATCCGAAAGGAAATAAATGGTATCTGTAATTTCCCGTATGAATCACTCCATGAGTATTGATAGAGGTTCAAAAATATTGTTTCAACCTTCCCACATCACCAAATTCTTGACCAACTCTTGATCCAATACTACTATGTAGGGTTATTTTCTATGGAGAGAACTCTCATTGATGCCACAAGTGGCGGTTCTCTCGTTGATAAATCATCCAGAGATGTAATAGATGTCAAAAGTAACATGGATGCAAACAAACAATATTTCCATACTCGACCACATTCTCAATTCAAAAAATCCCAAGATAATAAATAAACTGAGCCGAACCAGATGACTAAGTGGATGAGTGAACTTACAGGTCTTGTGCGACAACTAGTTGTGGCTTCTAATTCCCTAACCTCATCTTCTCTGCAATCAATGTTTATTGGACCTATAAAAAACATTGGAATATGAAAGTCTTCATATCATCTAACAAACACATTTCCACATCATCAAGAAGATAAATCTGATTCATCTGGAATAATGGAGCTCAAGGCAGCAGCAGAACACCAACCCTCAACTATCAGGTCAGTTTTTTAGAAACATCACCCAACCTCACTCTGAGCACTTCTCTTCTTCCTATAACCATGGCCTTAGGTATGGTAATACCATATCTCATCCCCCTCAATTGCCTCCCCAAAACCCTAACCGGTTTCAATATGGTCAAAGTGTTTGTAACTTCCAACAAATTTATTCTATAATTCCTCAACCTCAAAGGAACAACCCTCCTCCTGAATTCCATTATACTAGTGAGCCATCCCAATTCCAAAACCAATACAATCACATTCCCAAGAACCAAAATCTGTGTAATCCCAATCTCGGAAAAGACTCCTCTTCTATGAAACTATTGGAAAGTGATGTTGAAGTTCTTTCCTTCTTCACACATTCTAGTCTTAAGAATATTGAAACCCAAATTGGTCAACTTACATCCCACCTTAGTCAACAACAACAATCCAATTCTTCCCAACTCCCAACTCAACCATTACCCAACCCAAAGGGTAATGTAATTGAAATTTCACATAGATTGAAAAAGAAAATTTATATTCCTAAATATAAGTCATATAAAAAACCATTAAATTTTTTCCTAGAATATGAAAAGAAAACGAAACATAAAAAGGAACCTGAATCCATTCCCTAACATCCTTTTATTCCACTTAGGAAGACAATTCCTTTTACTCAAGCTGTCTCTAATCCAAATAAGTCATTTGTACCTGATCCTAAAATTCGTTATATGTTTAGTCAAGTTCACGTAAAAATTCCTATCTTAAATACCATCATACAAACTCCTAAGTATTCCATGTTTCTTAAGAAATTGTTTACCCACAAGGGGAAACATAAGACATTCTAAAATGTTTCCACCCATTAGTCTATTCCCATAAAGTGCAAAGATCAAGGGACCATTACAGTTCCATTCCAAATTGGAAGTTCCAAATTTGATGATGCACTCCTAGACCTAGGAGCCTCAATTAATTTGATGCCCAAATCCATAATCTCCAACATTAGTCTAGGGCCCCAACATCCAACAGGTGTTTCCATTAAATTGGAAAATCGAAGCACACCCAGTCCTGATGGAATAATTGAGGAAGTCAATGTCTGAGTACATGAAATTATCATCCCTACTGATTTCTATGTCCTATAAATAGAAGGTGAGACAAACTCTTCTTGATATCCCCTAATTCTAGGAAGACCACTCATCATGACTACGAGAACCATGGTTGATTTCCATTCATGCATCTTATCTATGGAATTCAGTTTCCAACTGGTCATGTTCAATATTTTACAAGCCATGCGATGACCATCTGAGGATCACTCTACATTTTCAATGCATGTTCTTGAGGACACTTCTATGAGTCAATCGAACCCCAATACAGCTTTTTTTCATGTTCTAATGACAAAGGATCTAGTGAAATATGCCCCAAGATTAACAAAGTCAATAAATGGTGATTTTTACGTGGACCATTCATTCATAGACTCTATCAGTCTAGAGGATCTTGAAAACTCTCTTGAATCCCACATCAACATTGATATATACTAATCCACCTTGGAAAGTATTAAGGAAAATGAATCTGCAGCTACTGAAGTCCCTTCTTCCATTCTCGAGTTGTCTAACCCAAAAATGAAAGATGAGACTAATCTAAAACCTCTTCCTTAACACCTAAAATATGCATTCATTTTCAATGACCACACTTATCCTTTCAATATCTCTTCTTCACTTATTGAAACCGAAGAGTCCAAACATTTTCAGGTGTGAGAGGAAAGAAGAAAGTCCTTAAGGTGGACCTTAGATGACATAACCGGAATCAACCCTGCTCTTTGCATGCATGACCTCCATCTTGAGGAATCATCCAAACCCATTAGTCAACCAAAAATAAGACTCAATCCACTCATCCTTGAGGTAGTTATGGAAGAGATCAACAAGCTCATTCAATTTTGTATTATCTACCGAATTGATGATAGTGAATGGGTGTGACCAGTTCAAGTTATACCTATGAAGGGTGGGATAACTATAGACAGAAATGATCATGGAGAGGTTGTCACAACTAGAATGAAGAATAAATGGATTGTGTGCATCGACTATAAGAAATTGAATTTTGAAAAAAGAAAAGATAACTACTCTCTTTCATTCCTTCATCAAATTCAGGAATGATTATCCAGAAAGTCACATTATTTCATTCTGGATGGATACACCAGCTGCTACCAAATCCCAATCACACCTCAGGACCAATAAAAGACTACTTTAATATTCCCCTTCAGAACATATTCATTTAGAAGAATTTCTTTTGGACTTTACAATGCTCCTATAACATTTTGGAGGTGTATGATGAGTATCTTTTCTGAATTCATTGAACACTACATGGATGTCTTCATGGATGACTTCACCATTTATGGTGAGTCCTTTGAATATTGTTTGAATTCAATCTCTCTAGTCCTATAAAAGTGTGTCAATTGAATCATTGTGTTAAATTTTAAAAAATGTCACATTATGGTAGGAAATTGGATTGTTCTTGGGAAAATATTTCCAAAAAATTGTACTAAAGTCTATCTTTCCAAAATTGACGTGTTGCTATCACTTCCTCAACCCACTTCTGTTCGAGACATCCATTCATTTCTCTATCATGCTAGTTTCTATCAATGATTCATCCATAACATCAGTAAAATTTCACTCCCACACACTCGTTTGCTCCAAAAAGATGTCACTTTCCATTTTGATGAGGATTTCAAGAGATCCTTCATTGAACATAAAACTACTCATACATATTTTCTGATAATCCAACCCCCAGATTGGTCCATACCCTTTGAGTTGACATGTGATGCTTTTCATAGTGATGTTGAGGAAATTCTTGGTCAAAGAAGAGAAAATGTTCCCCATGACATCTATTATGCCTCAAAAACAGTTTATAAAACTCAATCTCACTACACTGTCACTAAAAAAGAACATTAAGCAGTGTTTTTTTCCTTAGATAAATTCCTGCCCTATCTCTTAGGTTCCAAAACCATAATTTTCACAGACCATTCTGCTATAATGTTCTTACTCTAGAAACGTGATTCCAAACCGAGGCTAATAATATGGATCCAAATGCTCCAAGATTTTGACCTTGAAATAAAGATAGAACGGGAAATGAAAACCCTATGGCTAATCACTTTAGTAGAATTTCTAATTCTTCTCATTCTGAAATCATCGATCCAGAATTCCCCACTGAGCACATTTCATCTCTCACTCCAAAAATACCATGGTAATCCCCAATTGTAAATTACTTGGTTTCTGGTGTTTTTTTTGAATATCGTTAAAAATAAGAAAAATTAATTTGAAAAGTGATTCAAAATACTATTTTTGGGAATAAAATAAACATTGGAAAACTAGGGATAACATGTTAATAAAGATATGTGTCGATGAAAATGAAAATTCTTCCATATTATAATCCTGTCACTAAATTCTTGGTGGTGGCCTCTTTTTAGCACAAAGGACCTCACGAAAGGTTCTAGACTCTGGATTCTTTTGTCCTTCAATCTTCAATGACTCAAATGAGTTTTTTCAATCATGTCTCACTTGCCAAAAGTTTGTCACAATTTCAAAGAGAAATGAAATGCCCCAAAAGATTTTATTTTTTTTTTGATATTTTTGATGTTTGGGACATCTATTTCATGGGACCATTCCCCATTGCCGATGGATTTTCATATGTTCTTCTTGAGGTTGATTATGTTTCTAAGTGGGTCGAGTAAAATACCACTATAAAAGATGATTCACATATTGTTAGTAAGCTTTTAAAGACTTACATCTTACACTGATTAGGCATGCCTCGTGCCTTGATCAGTGAATTAGGGACCCATTTTTTTAATAGATCCATGGAATCTCTTTTGAAAAAATGGGGTTTTACATAAAAAATCAACTGCATATCCCCCCCCCCCAAACAAATTGAATAACAGAACATTCAAATAGAGAAGTGAGAAGAGTTATTGAGGGAATTGTAAAACCCACCAGAAATGACTGTCCTAAAAGACGTGGTGATGTACTTTGGGCTTATCAAACTTCCATTAAAACACCCATTGGGATGTCTCCTTTTATGATAGTTTTTGGTAATGTATGTAAATTTCCAATTTAAATCCATCATAATTCATTTTGGGAAGTGAAAAATTGTAATTGATATTGTGAAAAATTTGGTGAAGAAAGAGTGTTGCAATTGGGTGAAGAAGAGGAGCTTCGACTTGATTCTTATGAGAATTCTAATCTCTAAAAATAAAATTCCAACACACTCCTTGATAAACAAATCCTATGAAAGGTATTTTAAGAATGTGAAAATTAATGCTCTTAAATTCATGATTTCATCATCACTTAGGTAAGCTTAATTCTCATTGGGATTGTTCTTTTGATATAACTAACGTTTAGCCATTGGTTGGAGTGGAAGTCCAAGACTCCTCTTCCAAAAGGACATTCACGGTTAATAGACATCACTTAAAGAATCACCATGAGAGGACACACAATCCTGGAACCACCTCGACTTCCTATGGATCCCCAACTTCTCCAGTCGACCTACCTCTAGATGGAGATGGAAACCAAAAAAATCCAAACTAGGGGGCACCTCTTTCCATTTAACTCTCTCTATCTCTTCTTCCCTCTCAATATTTCTCCTGTTTTCTATCTATTTCATTTTTTTACCTCTTTCTTCATCAAACCATTATATTTTTCTCTTTATATTTTTTGTGGGTGTGTATTTTAATGAACACTAAAAAAATGAAAAAATAATAAAAATGTAAAAAAAAGTGTCATACATACTCTCCTTCATTTTTCAAATTTTGTCCATACATTTTGGGGAGTCAAAATACATGGTTACATCTAAATTTTTTTGAATTTTCATAATGACTTTGGATAAATAATTTTATGTCAAAATTATCAAATTTTTAATGATAAATTTTTTCTTAGGAGAATGATTTTCCAAAACCATGCGGAACAAAGTTTTCTTTCATGCCAAGGCCACCTATGGAAATCATTACAAAATTTTTATTTTCAACCCCATTTGTGAGTCTTCAATTATAGTACCTTCAAGCTGAATTTTGTACTTTAGTGTGCATTATTATGATAGATAATGTTTTTGAACCACATTTGAATTATAATATCCAAATAGCCTCTAATTAACCATACATTAATCATCCTTTTTTACTCCCCTACAAGACTATGAATACATTTTCTTTGATAGCCACATTACAAGACAAATTCCTTATCCCACCCAATATCAATAGGGATTTTCTTTCCATAAGTTTTTTAAAATTTAAGTGGGGGATATGGATTTAATTTTGGGAACCCTTTCTTGAGGCCACTATATTATCATATGATTGAGGGAAATCATCATATTTTGTTTTGGGTGAGACAGTGTCCTTGAGTGGGATTTGGGAATGTATATAAGTTTATCATGTACAATTGAAAATAGTTAAAAAAATCAAAAAAATAAAACAAATGAAAATAAGAATGGGTTGTGTCATGGGTATATAAAAAATAAATATTTATCAGCCATTTATGTTTTTATGACTATTAAAATTAGTGACATGATAAGATCAATAATGGGATAGTATATGAGTGTGAGATCTTTTCCATGTTCAACTTTCGAAAAAAAAATAAGAAAAAAAGAACCCTTGAATTTTCTTCTTATGTTATTTGGTGAAGTTATGGGGTTTGTAAATATTTAATCTTCTCATACCCTTCAAATTTTCTTCCTCTATTGTGTCTTTCTTCACACAATCATTCCCTTGTAATTATGTGTTTTCATTTCCTTCCATGTTTTATTTCAAAAAAATGTGCATTTATTTTTCTATGTTGGGGTTTTAACCATCTTATTCTGTATCTTGTACATTATATAACTACCATCTCATAGCCACATAATAACCCCTTAAAAATAACACTTGATTCTTATGAACTTTGAATTGGTATTGGAAGATGAGAGTTCTTTTAACCTCTAATATTTTCATATTTGGTTGGTGAAAGATTGAACCTCTACATATGAATTTTATCATCATGAGAGGCATGAGTTTTCAGTGTCCACGTTTTCCATTTCTAAATTTTATCATAAAAAATGAATTAGTTTTGGAACATTGTTTCTGTCACAACATGTGGTGGAATTCAAATTGTCGGAGTGAAATAGTCAAAACCACCCCTGATTTGAGAAAACAAAATTTTAATATTTTTTGGTGAGTGAAA
This sequence comes from Viscum album, assembly GCA_963277665.1. Classification (NCBI taxonomy): domain Eukaryota; kingdom Viridiplantae; phylum Streptophyta; class Magnoliopsida; order Santalales; family Viscaceae; genus Viscum; species Viscum album. The sequence continues at coordinate 1,427,064,555 of OY728147.1, read as the reverse complement.
ATGATTTTTTCATGTTTTTATATTTGTTTCACATGAGGACATTCACAAAACTAATTTTGGGGGAGTATATGTTATTAATATTTTAATGAATTATTATATACTCTCATTACTGATTTTATATGAAATGTGAATAATGTGTGTGAAATATTAATATTTTAATACCATGTATAATTTTTGAGCTTTTTTAGAAGCAGTCCAATTGAGTCAGTTTGGTATTTTATTTATAACTCTCAACCTAATAATCCAAATTTACTAGTTCTTGTTTTTTAGGATTTTTTAATTTAATATAAAAATTTTCATTAGAAGGGATCATGATCTAATTCTTCTATTTGAAGGCTCATATGGACCACACAAGAGGGCCAAAAGAATCTATGATGAAACTGGACCAATCATGAAAATTGAATTACTGGAATCAATATAGAATTTAACATTCCTTTATTCTCCTCAAAGGTTCTGTAGACAATGCAAGGAGACTTGGATAAAACATTCATGGCACAAATCCAAAACCAAGGGGCCCAACATATGCTTTGAAGTCCAGACCACCATTCTGGACAAGAAATAAAATCAGTATAGTATTCATGACATATCCCATGATGTAAGAATCCATTAAAGCTGAAATTCTTCATTGTGAAAGAGGACATATATGCAAGAATATTTTTTGAAGAAATAATTCTGTTTTCAAGGAATATTACTATTAAAAAACCCTTTCACATATTGGACTTCAAAAAGAATGGATTGAAATTGGAAGATTAAAATTGTATAATCAACTAGCCGTAACATTGGATCCATAACTCCAAATGACTCCATATTTTGAGAGTGGTCGCCCAACTGTTTTATCTACCACTTTGAAGTAGGATATATCTCGATATTCTACTGTCGGAATAGCCAACATGGTGATGCAATTGGAGGCACAGATTGGGAATGAAAATAGTCCACTTCCTTGGGCTATAACGGCATCCCCTCCTCTCCTTCAAAGGGATGGACATTTCAGAATAGAAGAGCACATATTGGCATGAAAACATCCTTTCTAAAGGCTTGGGAGGACCTTCCATACTCATTTTTTCACGTGATATACCTTTCCTCCACTCATTGATTGCATTCACTTTTGTGTTGTTCTTCGTCTGTAATCTTGTAAGTTTTTGTTTAGTAATTATATTTTAAGGAAAATTTCTCCTTCAATATCTCTTATTATCATCCACCTGTTGTAGATTAATAATAATGTTATCAAAATAGTTTAAATATAATTGAATCCCCTTCCATTAATTTTCTGCCTCATTCAATCAAAAGTATGTATTTTTAATTCTCATTATTGTTCGTGTGTGTGTGTTCGACATACCACACTTTTCGTCTCCCTTTATTTTTATTCTCTTGTTAATTCATCATCATTAATATATAAACCAGATTAATATTAATATCAATGTAATTGTAAATATATTATTTGGGTGAGTCGAAATTTAGGGATGTTAAGTGATCGAGAGTAATTTCTCGGGGAATATTATATGAATTAACATTGTGTATGTTGGCCATAACATGTTATGGATTAATGTCTTTTTTTATTTAACGTGTTGTTTCCATGGATTATTGAAACCATAAATACACCACCATCAACATGATTTGATTGATATTAGAACCTTATGTTAATTTAATGATTGGATTAAAGCCTTAACACATAGGAACTCCAATCAACATTATCTTGTGATGTCGATGTTTACTTAATGGAATATAAAGAATGCCTCAATGATTTTACATGGTTAACTAACTAATGATGATCTCACCCAAATATTTATCAATTTGTTAAATCAATCATAATCAATCAATCATTTCAGTTAAGCTCTGCCAAAAACCCCTCAATCAGAATACAATCAACTAAAAAATAACTATTAAAATGCATCATCGCCGAGGATTCGACCCTAGTGATTCTATAAAAATTAGCAGAGAACTGTAACCATGATCGGTTGATAGGAGAAAATCGGCCATGCATTTTAGACATATCAAGTGAAGTGGATATTTTTCAAGGTATATGAAAACTCCAAATTCATAAAACCGTAATGAGACACTGAAATCCTAGTACACTGTCAATATGAGACACCACGAGACTAAGGGATGGGAATTGTTTTATTATGTTATCTTTTTTCATTACATATTTTCTCAATGGCTATATTATTGATATTAAAGCAAGAATGTTATTTTAGTTATTGTTTCATAAATGCTCCATATAATTCATTGAAGATGATAATAGACGTGATGTATGAGGAAATAAAATATTTTTAATCATGTGGATATTCTCCTTGGTACATATATTCATAACATAAGTAGACTCCCTTGTACAATTTACACAAAATGAACATGAAGTAGAATAATATATATCTAAGAGATAGTTATTCATAAATATTCACGTAGATCTGTGGAGATAAACTACTTCATCTGGAATTAAACTCCACTAAAGAACCTAAAACCATCACTAAATTAGTTACCTTTCTCTAATCATGAACATGAGTCTGCGACACTCAGTCTTTCTGAAAAGATATAGAGAACCCGATTCAAAATTAAATGTTAATCATATCAAGTGTTACAAGATGAAAATAAATTTTACGATACTCATTAAACTCTAAAATCTAGTATTTATTAGTTCTATTTATTTATTTGTACATATTCAGCAGTGTGTGTTATACTCTATTTTCTATATGAACACAGTCTCCTATGTTAAACTGGAAGATACTTGATATATTATTACACATTTTACTTGTACACCCATGTATAATAGTGGTAGAGGTCACTATGTGGGATATTTGTTTCTACCACATATTACTATGAATGAGGTCCTGCCTGACCCAGATATTGGTAAACTGTTGTAAAACCTAACCATTGTTATTGATAAACTAGTTGATTTTATATAAAATATTTTTTTAGGTGAACACCATGTATAGTGGAATAATTCTCATCTTGAGAGTTTACCTATTGTTTCTAGTTTTCTCTATGTGATTTTTAATTTATTTCCACCATTAAAACTGAAAGTATTTTAACCAAAAAAAACTACTACACTGATATTTAATATTTGTTATTATTTTTATATGATTTTAAGTATGTAAATTATTTTCATAGGGCTATGTAATATTATACATTACATACCTAAGAACTAATTACTCTTTAAGAAATATAACGAATGATAAAAAAATATAATGATTTTCTATATTGATGAACTGTTGTATTTTAAATAAATTGGTGGATTTCAAAATAATGCAATTGAAATATAAATTTTTATTGGGTTCTTAATTAACCTCTCTTGAGATACACACTATAAATAACATTTTGTATTAAAGGAATTATTTATATGGTACTAATTTTTTTAAATGTTTTCAACAATTATTTTTATTAATCATTAATGATCTTAAATTTATGTTGTTTGTAAACTTAATTTTTGAAATTGATAGTCATCAGGAAGGATATTATAGAAACATACCTAGTTTTTTTCATGGAATTAAATATTATCAATTGAAAATTGAGATTACATTGAATATTGAAATTGTAAGTTTTGATATTTGGTCTACCATATAAGATTAATATGTTATTCCTCAAACATAAAGAAATTATTATAATGATGGAATACAGTTATCTTACAATATTAATTATAGATACCTGAATACCCTTTACATCACTATAGAAGATAAATAGCCTTACATAATTTAATAATATGAAGAAACTCATGACATTTGGGACACAATATATATTTTCCACAAGGCCACTAATATTATTATAGAGATGATGCTTAATTAAAAAAATTAAATATGATAACCATAAAATGAAGTCTGATGATCCTATTTCTGAGATATACTGTGAGGTTAATGAAATTTTGAATAGAATGTGCTCTCATGGAAAACCAAAAACGTATAATTACAATAAAATGAGATTACTAAGATTAATACTTTAATGATGGAGAGGAACATCTTTCTCTATTTGAGAATCACATGTTTTTAGAATGCATACATTCAAAGAGTTTCTTTGAAAGATCATGTTATATGGAGAAGATATATAATTAAACAATAATTAAGATTATTATCCCTAATTAAAATCATTATCAATTATGAAATAAATTTAAGAATAAAATAGAAATAAAACGAAAAGGATAAATCTTAATCTATTAGTTTTATGTATAGAGAATCCACTCGTGGTAGGGATGTGGTGATGAATCATCTATCCAGAAAATTTAAGTTGTTATATAGGATGAATAATTATTTTATAAAGAAAAAATGAAATGGGATATTTCATTCCAAATGATATTATAAGAGACATTGGATGAAGGATAATGATGCAAAATATGTTGTACGTTTAGAATTTAAGATTAAATGATGTATAAAAGTAGATTTTCAAAAGCAGAAGTATAAAAATTAATATGAAGAAACGGAAAAAAATATACAAAAAACATCCATGAATTTCACATGGATTTCATAAAATGATAGTTATAGAGATTCATATTATTCACATGAGGATAAAACAAATAGAGAAACCATGTGTTTCATGAATAAATTAAATGTGGTTCCAGTTATACCCCATATTTCTATTATTATTCCTATGAATTACTCTGATGATATTGACATTGAAAATAATGATGATAAAAATACATGAAATGAGGAAATATTTTAACATTAAACCATGTTATAATATACATTTAACTAATTTAAAAAATATAGATATTTATCAAATTAAAACATGCTCAAACTACAAACTTCATATTTAAACGATCTTTAAAAAAATGAAAAATTGATCACTACTCATAGAAAAAATTGAACTCAAAATTTCAAACAAAAAATATCGAAAAATATAAATTAATTACAAATGGTAGGAAAATATTACTATGATTTTATGTAACAATGTTTCACCTTAATATGTCCCTAAAATAGGATATGATCCTATATAGATTAGTATTGTAAACTAATATTTTGTTCCAAAATATTAGAAATTAATTTTTTCTATAAAATATTTATCTGAGGGACCTAATACACTATTTATTTAGAAAATATGTCAATTAATTTAATGGAAATATATTATGAAAATATGGATTCCAAAATACCTTATCAATAATATTTCTAGGAAAAATTTAATTGGAGTACAAATTAATTTCATTCTTAATTTTTTTTGTAGGAATATTATTTTATAACCACTTATAAAATTAAATGGTACATGGATATGGTTATTTAAGGCATATTACATGATATAATTCATGATTAAAGAGAATATTTAATGTTTATGGTGGTCATTTCACCATACTTGATAATGCTAAATAAAAAATAACCATCCTTGGACAAATAGGTAAGAGTAATTCATTATTATTTTCTAATGTTATACTTATTGACATTTTATTGTATAACTCTAATAGTATTTATCAGTTATATTATGTTGGTTTGTATTTCAAATTTGAGGATGATACTTTAAATATTTATTATTCTAAATATGATTTAATTTTTACTAGATGGCGAAATGATAACGTTTATGTTTTTTATTTAAATTGTACAGTTTTCAATTATATTTCATGCTTTCGTGTCATTCACAAAAAGTCATGGATTTGGAATGGGAAAATAGCCCATTAAAAGATTCTCTCATATAAAAATATAAATAAAAAATTGATATTTAGGGATCTTTCAAAGCTTGTGTTTTCAACAGATAATGTCTAGAACCTTTATACAATGGGAAAACATCATTATTATTCATTTAAATTAATTAATGTAGGGTATACTATTCATCCTCTTGAGATGGTTATCAGGGATTTTTTAGACCTTCTTTAGTTTTATGTATTAATGAGTAGCACGAAATATATGTTTATATATATATATAGACATTGTAGGTATAATTGGGAATAATTTAATGCTAACAAAATTGATTTTCTCTCTTAAATTATCATGCACATAAATTCAATATAAAATCATTTTGTACAATGGATTAAGACCTCATGATGTGATTATGGATCTGAGTTAGAAAATATAGTTTTTAATGTTTTTTCCCACAAAATTATTACACTCATAACTTCTCAAATCCAAGTATCCCTAAAATAATAGGGCATTATAGATGAAATATAAGACATTGCAAGATATTTCCAAAGCACTGTTGAATGAGTATGATCTACGAAATAGTTTTTGGCTATAATAATTCCAGATTTCTTTCTATATTATGAATTGGATCTGGATTAGATAAATCCTTTTGAAGACCCCATTTATCTTTGAAAAAATATTATTACTAAGGATAATTACATTACAATATTGGGGTGTAAAGTCTTTATTCATAACAAAAACTATAATTTGGAAAAACATCCTTCCAAAAGCTATGAGGGGGATTCCCTAGTAATTAAATCCATATGAAATCCAATAGATCATTCAATAAGAAGGAAAAAAATGTATAATAATCACTATATGTCAAATTCAATGAATGTAATCCCCATGAACCTAAGACCCCTCTAAAAACAATGAGTATGATTTATCTTCTATGAATTTATATTCAAAACCCTTATACTCTACTATCAAATAGTTAGAAAAATCATCCAGTTCGGATGAATTTAATGATATTCCAGAACATAAATCTATTGAACCTGATTTAACCTGTCCTTATTTTTCTCAAGCTATTAGACACACTCTATACCAACCATTTGATGTTTTTATAGCTGTTGTAAGTTATGGATCAAAAATTATATATTATATTTGAAATCTATTTGAACATTAAACATTATTCTCTCACAAAATACAAATAAAAACATTAATTTAATTAATAAATTTTTTTTGGATAATAGACACACAATAAAAATTGAAAAAATTTGAAATAAACAATATTATAAAAAATTTAGATTTAACCAATAAAAACATAATTGTATGAACTGAATGAGAGTATAGAAAAAATGTTCATGAGACTGGAAATATAGTTACAAAATAATAGACTTATTGCACAATGATAAAGTTAAGGATAAGGGATAGACTATCAAGAAACTTATGCACCAATAGAGTAACATGAGTCATTAATAATCATTACTTCCTATAAAGATCATATTTATTTCATTCTTTTTCATGTGAATGCCAACAATGAATTCAAAAAAGGTTTTATAGTTTGGGATGTTCTTTTGACAACCCCTTGGGTTTCAAAATATCAATTTTTTAAATAATGTAATTAAATTATCAAAACAAATTATACGGTTTGAAATTGGATCCTAGAGAATGGTATGGCAGGTTCATCAACATTATGATTTTAAAATTATTTTAAAAAATTAATATATTACTTCACCCTTTTCTTCAAATTATATTCAAAATATTTTTTATCAGTACAATTATTTTGTGGTGATATTATTTTTGGATCATAAAAAATTTATATTTGTAATAATTTTTCTAAAATGGTGAAAAATGAAGTTCAAATGTTATTAATAGGTGAAATCATATTCTTTTTGGGAATTAATATTTATTAAAGAAAATACATTATTAAATTAAATAAAATTATTTTTATTAATTATCTTTTTAAACAATTAATATTGGATAATAGTAAACGTCATGATACTCTCTTGAGTACCCCCTATAAATTGTATCATGATCAAGGTAAGAAACTAATAAATCAAACCCATTATATGTTTATGGTTGGTAGATATATATACCTAAATTATAGCTAATTTGATATAATTATTACTGTTAGTATGTGTACTCTCTATCACGAAAATAAAAATGATTCATAGTTAAATTATGTTAAAATTATTTTTAAATAACTGATGAATATAACCAATTTAGGATTATTTTAACCTAGAGGAAAATAATTGATCTAGTGAGTTATTATGTTACAAATTATGTAGGATTAATATTAGAGATAAAGAGAACATTTTAAAATGAAACATTTTGTACAAGTCTCTATTTTTTGGTTGTGTAAAGAAGAAAGCTTTTCTATGATTATTAACTTCTAAAACTAAAAAAATTGATGGTGGTTATTGTTATGAAAAAAATTTTGTGTGGATAAAACATACTCTACTATACTATGGATGTCAATTCTGACATGTCCCCCTAAACCATGAAAACAGAACTTCTATTAATATTTCCATGAATCATTGATCACATTATAGGGAAATGCACAGTGATAAAATACATCACCTTTTGTATGATCATTTTCATAAAAGTGATTTCACTCATGAGTTAACATTCACAAAACAAATGTTATTTGATATATTTAATAATAAATTATGTAATGAGATAATTATTTATATCAAAAATGATTTAGGATGATTAATTTTGGGTATGATTCATGTTTTCTGACACACTATTAGGTTAAACAATGTTTATTGACACATCAACATGTTTGTATCCATGTTATATTTATATCACTATTATAGTTGCCTCACAATTTGTTTGTCCCACCATTGTGATTGAAACCCAATTTTCATTTAAATACAACTGTTTTCCTAATTCCATTTCATATTTTTTGATTCTATGTTTTTTGTACAGCCATTTTTATATTATTATGGTTTATTTTCCTATCCTATATACATATGTTTTATAAAAATAAAAATTTTATATTACTATATTTATTTTATTTTTCATTATTATTTTTATTTTTTTACATATATAAATATAAAATGATACATAAACTAATGTATACATATTTTGAACACACGTTGATCCAATCTTGATACCCTCTTATCATTCTTTATCAATCCCACAACAGCCTTTATCTTCCAATCGTAAAACCTGCTACATTTCTCTTAGATTTGTACTGATCAAACTGAATCGATATTCATTATAAGGGAAAATATCCATTACATATATAGTCACATTGTATATTGATGAGATAAGAAGATGATGAAATGACTGAGTGTTCTTACTCCAGTTGATCATATTAACCCGGATCTGTAAAATAATGTTGTAGTAACTGAATTTGAAGAATATGAAATGTGGTTGTATTCTATTAAGTCTATAGGTTTGAAATTACTACATAACCAAGGAATATTTTATGGGTTCTCCTCAAATGAAATACTTTTATATCATAGTCATGTTCTTCTTTTCTATTAGAATGATTATATTGGATTGAATAATGACGAATAATACTAGATGAGAGCCAGAGTATATGGTATTATATTTGTGTATTCATAAAAACATTTGGTGAAGTGACTGGGAGTACCAATTGAACAAATTATGACGACTATAATGGATCTATCCCTAAGTATGGTGATTTTTATATATATAAAGATTAACATATAGAACACAATGTAAATGGCTTAACAATAGGTCATGGTGCCTGAAATTTTAATGCGGGGAGGGGGGGTCGGTCATTGTTCATTTTAATACAAAACATTCTTCACCTCAGGAAATATGATTTTCCAACCTAGAGAGACCAAGATGATTAATTTTTTTATCATATGAAATACGGACATAACAAAATCTATGTAGGTATATAATATGTCAAATGTAAAAAATATTAAACAAATATATAACTATTTTATCTATCCATAGATTATCTCTCCCATGATAAAGGTCAGGGGCCTAGATTGTGAGACTAATGAAATAGTAATAGACTTAGTTTATTTATATATTTATAATGAAATATGTTCATAGATGAAAATTAGTTGGATACCATCGAATACAATATGGTATGGAGATAAAGAATATGTATTGAGAGGTTGTTGTAAAAGAATAAGTTGGAAATGAACTATATACTTATGAAAATTTCTATTTAAAATTTTCAACTCCATCATCATGGACTACACATAGATCTCATATTCCACATAGGAGACTTCCAAAATGAATTTTTTTGATATAAGTGATGATGAGGAAACCATTGTTTTTGATGTTGGTCAATAGAAAATTTGTTCTAAAAAATTTAATGATGAAGAAGGTTACAAATAGAATGATGAATAAAAATCATAAAATGAAAATGTATATAATAAGAATATACATTAAAGTGATGTTGATTAAAATTATTCTTACCCATAGGGTTTACCATTTAGAATTTGAATGAAATATTTTGAGAAGACTATAGAGCTTATTCCAACTCCCACTAAATCTACGGATAAATTGAGTGTGTCTAAGGAAGTGGACTCATAGCATAAAGCTGAAGAGAATTTTTTTCATTTGGATAAATCCTTATCTGTGGAGATATTTTATGAAGTTACATCCATTAAGAATGATGAAGAAATATATATTGTCACTGTTTAGATAGTTTATGACTCTACTATTGTTTAGAAGATGTGTATTATTACAATAGTTGAGCTACATGTGGATGTGAACGATAAATTAGAGATGATTTTTTCTAAATATTTTAGTGATATTTAGAAGGTTGAAATGGCTACTGATGATCCTCTGGTTTATATCCATGTTGAATTTGAACATATTTTTTGTCAAAAACATGTTGTATTGAACTCATGTTTTTAGAAACAAAATTTACAAATGGATGATGTTCTAGTGAGTGAGTAATATATTTTTTCTAATATTGTTGATAAATTATCTGCTACACCTAAATTATTTTAACTTCCATCTGTTGTCGTACCTCATTCTATTTTTTATAATAATTTTTTAATGATTTTATTTGTGTTAAATTTAGTTCTCCTATATAATGATGTGTTGATCATAAGTTGGAATAATAGGTCATATTCAGGGATGTATGGAGTCCACCAAATAATGGTATACTTGGGGATCAAAATGAATGACATCCTAATTTAGAATTTATTGTTCAATTTGATATTGATGGTCTTCATAAAACAAACCCATTGTATTTCCTCATTCCCTTGATCATAATACTCATGGTCATCCTTATGTTTATGCTAATATATTGAGAAAAAGTGACTTGAATTTCATTGGTGAAAAGTTCATTTTTGGCTTCAATAATTTTTTGCGAAGGATATGTCCTCTAATGACCATGATTAGTGATAATGATTATATATATTATTGAATTAGAGATTTAACACATATAACCTAAATGATAGATCACTACTAGATGTTGAGATCGAAATATTGAGAATATGTGTTGGGGTGGAATATGTATATATTTTGTTGATGACTAAAAAACCTCGTTCACTAACCATCTTGATCATATTAATAATATTTTGGATGAAACTTCATTAGATTCATCCACATTAACTCATAAAGTTATTGTTGATCAGATCCAAACAGTTGTTATAGAAATTTTATAGCTATGTCCATTATATCATCTAGTGGAGAAACTAGGATTCCTTTGGAAGTTATGACAAACATCGAGCATGTAAATATGAATTATGATATGATGATCATAAATTGATATGAATATATGAATGATGATCTGGAGAAAATTTAAATAATCTATAAAATATCATCTTTCCAGGCTTTGAAAATGTATTCCATATTGGTAAAATTCGTGTTTTCATTGGAGAAACTACAAATTCCCACTAGTAAATAGGATTTCAAGGAACAAGGTAGATGGTTAAAGTATATGAATCCATTTTTGTGTCATTTTATGGATGAAAATGGTCATTAATATAGATTAATAAAAATTGGTGAAAATAATTTAATGGAATTCATTAATTAAATGAATCCCTTTCATTATATTCATGGTATTGCAGTGGTTTCTACTAATGTTGTTCCTATTAATCCTCGGTTATATCATAGAAATTGAGTTTCTCGAGGTCATCTAGAACCTATTCCCAATAGATTTAAACCATTAGCTATACATCATTCTAAATAATTCATATAGATCTACCTAGTCATTTTTTTATTATATCATCCTTAGGAAATATCTTGAATATGAACTAGTGTTTTATATCTTCTACATCGAGCTGACAATGATTTCTCAATATGGTAGAAATGAAAAAGGTAAGGGAAAATAAAAAATATAAAACTATAAAATATCTAGAACTATTTGTTGGATTCTAAATTATGTTTTTTATTGGAGTTAATTTTTAATAACTCTTTGATACTCATTTTTAATTCCTTTGAGAACTATTATTCATTTATTCATATTTCTTTTGCTATATTTTTACTATCTTTATTATACTAATTTCATTACATTTTGAAAATCCCAAAAGAGGGGAGAACACTTTTGAATTTCCATTTGGAGAATATTCTATAATTTATTTAGGATCTTACAATGTTGTTTATAAGTTACCTTTTAATTAGTTTTTACCTATTTACCTATGATACTATCTATTTTTAATTGTATTTTCTAGTTGATATGAATAAATTTTCCTATCATTATTATTTTTATCATTGATACCAAATTCACATTATATTAATGAGAAGTCATGATTTAATTCTACATTTTACCATTAATGTCATGTTCTATATTTGAGATACCTTTGTTTCCATGATTTGTAATCATCAATAAGGTGGACATTGTTTAACTAAATGTTTTAATTGATAGAAAATCATTATTATATTGATATTAATTAATTCCCAATATTTATATATTTATTTCATATTTTTTAATATGTGATGGAATTATTTAATAACGAGTCACAGTTGAGGTTAAGAAAATATCATCTCGACTCACTGTCGTGGCATGTATTTGAAAATTAACAATGTCTAAGACACCATCACCTATAAGAAACTATAGTAAATTACTAAAGGACTAAATGAAAACCTTCCTATGTATGGGAAAACATCACATGATACACTTCTTTATGAGAATCTTCTAATTGAAACACTGTCATCCATACATTGCCAGAACTCATATTTGGAAAAGTGCAAGATAACTCCAGCCTGATCTACCATATAAGGACACACCTCAAGGGAAGTTGAATTTTTGAGAAGTTTAAGACACCGCAAGTGTCATAACAGTAAGATGAGTCATGGTTACACTAAGACTTCATTAGTATGAGACACCTCCAGATGATACCACCAAAACTGTTTTGTTAAAATAACATTTTCTATTTAATAATTTTATAATTGCTAATCTTTTTATAAGTTAATGCAGAATAAAGTTTGAATTATTTTTTATTAAATGATTAAAAGAATTCATTGAAGATGATTTCAAATATGTTTTGTATGGAAACAAAATATATATATGTACATAGGTATTCTCCCTGATGTTATTGTTAATAATAGATGTGGACGCCCTTGAGGAATATACACAATAAGGGTGTGAAGTAGACCGATAGAAAATTGAGTGCTAGAGCATAATAAACATTCACATAGTTCTAAAGAGTTGAATCAATGAATCCTAAAAATCACTCAACTGATGAACGTAAAACATATAAACATTAGTTTTCTTCCCCCAGTCAAGAACATGGAGTCACCAAAACACACTTTTTTCAATAAATTTAATGATTTACCAACACAATCTTCACATCATATCAAATCAGGAGTCACAAGATACAAATCAAAAGACTAAGAATCTCTAAACTCTATACTCTTATATTGAAAAAATATGTAATGTTTTTACATAATGAGTAAATTTTACAATACAATAATTTAAATATTAACATAATATTTTATGTTGAACATGAAGATACATGATATCTTCATTAATGTTTAAATTCTACTTCCACTGAAAATAGTTGTATAGGGCCTTCTATGGACTATTTGTTTATATACCCATGCATAACAATTGAAGTGGTTGTGTGTGACCTATGGAGTCTTAAACTATTTTAAAAATAGATCTAATTTGTTGATAGAATTATTTATTTTATATAAACTTCTCGGTGGTATGTTATCACCATGTGGAAAAGAATACGTCATAATTTGAGACTGAACCTCTTGTCTCAAATTGCTGCTCTCTGTTTTTGTTTACATTATTTAATTATTTTAATGAATCAATTTTATCCAATTAAAAACCAATAGATTGTTATTAATTCATTATTACGGTGTTTATCTAATTAAAATGCCTTTGATGTTCGAATTAATATTCATTATTAAGTACCTGGACACTAATCACTCATTAATAAATCAGTATAATTATAAGATCATGTAACGATATCCAATATTGATACATTGGGACATTTTAAATAATTTTTGGGAATTTATATTAGTCCAATTAAAAATGAAATTTGTATATGGTACTGAATTCACCACCTCTTGTGATACTCACTATAACCAACAAATAATTTTTGTGGCCTCTTCTAGGTCCCCTACTGTAATTATTATATTGAGTGGGCTCAACCATGTCCAATGTTTTTAAACTTATAATGAGTGTTATCTAACCATTTCAGTGGTGATATTATTATATAAGAGACTTCACTTGATAATTATGAATTTTTGAATAATTATATGGTTAATGTTGGAATTTTTTTGCTACATGTTTAGAGAAATTACGACATGGTGATGAAGAAGGTTGAATAATATACTATTTTAATTGATTAATTAATAAACAATTTTATCCATTAATTAAATAAATATATAATGAAATAGGTTTTTTTAGACATGGTTCTGTTGAATGAATATGTTTTAAACATAGACAATTTATGTCATCATTTAGTACCAAATAATAATACATGGATGTTTGTTTGGATATGGAAATGTGACCTTGTTTGGTATTTGTTCCATTCTAGATGGGATAGATATAAGATATGAGTTTTTCCTAGGGTTAAAGACTATGTTTATTTTTCATTAATTTTGTGTCTTATGATTTTATTATCTATATAGGTTATAGTTTTAATTTTTGATTCATTTTCACCTATCCTTACCTAATTCATTATTATTTATTTATCTGTTAATCTTTTTTCCCAGTTGTATTATATATATCTTATTATTAATTTTCATTAAATTTATGTATATTATTATATTTTATTATTCTCTATTATTACATTATAATAGTGGGTAATGTCTTCCCACTATACATTTCATACCCCCAATCCAACTCAATAGCCTCTAGTGTATGGGGAGGCACGCATGAGAGCCATTATGATGCCCGATTTGGCAGTGTTTGATGGTGATGTTTTTGGAGACATTAGTCATAATTTATAGTATATCATGTGTTTAATAATTAGATTATGGATCATGTTCTGAACATATCAATATTAATGGTTCATTATGTTTTAAACTAAATAAATTAAATACATATTTTTCTTTTCATATAAGTTAACAAATAATAATGTTTTAGTTCATTGTAAATTAATGTTATCATCATTATCAAATGTGTGAATCTCTCATAGTGAATATATAGATAATAAATTTATGATTACTATATATTTAAACCATTATTCCTAATAAATGTTTTATCTCAATTGTTTAATAAAAACCCACAATAAATAGTTCAACATGAATTGTAATACTTTTTAGATCATGTGGTTTTAGTTTATATGAATAATACAAAATTATCTTAAAAATATAGATCCAAAAACAACAAAAAAACTTCAAAAAAACATCCTTATAGTTTAAAAATGACTATTTATATATGGAAGGGTCAGAACATGACCATTCCCTTATCATGATTTCAGTTCATGGAGACATTCATAAATCTATTTCATCCAAATAAGGTTATAACGTTTCTAGTTAGTAGAGTTATTGTTATAGATAACTACGAATCCTTTTCAAAAAAATCACTGTTAGTAACCTAATATTCATTGAAAACTATGAATTTATTTAAAATTTATAGGTTTTGTCAAATATTAGAAAACATTATTTTTTACTGTGTCATGAAATATTCAATATTAATAAAACAAATTATGAACTAATGAAATGTATTCATAGTTAATAAAATATATTATTTTTTTCATATAAAATAATATTTTTCATTTATTTAAATAATCATCCATTTTATTTTTTGATCCTTATGTCATTGAAAATATTCAATATATCACAAATAAACATAACCACAAACTAATCGAAAATTTCATGGAAAACCATAATCATATGTTCCATCAATAGAGTTTAAACATTACAATACCAAAAGATAATAACCACAATCTCATAATTCTTAATTGTTTCATAAACACAATATTCAAAATTTTAGACGCTTTCTCCTCAACCTGATAATACCATGACATAAGATCATTCTGTGAGAAATACAATTCAATTTAGTTCTAAAAAATAAATCATTTATAGGAGGTAAGGGAATCATTTCCATAAAATTAATGTTTTTCATATATATATATATAATAAAAAAAACTCATTGAATTTTCATTTCTTAACAAATAAAAAAGATGACCACCATTTTAAAGTGCTCAGGAAACTAAAATAATTATCAAGAAACACAAGCTACAACGTTTCATATTCCAAATTTTTTCATGAGAAATTAAATATGTGAGTTCTGAAATTTACATAACATAAAATAACAATCAATATTATATTAATCCACTTGATCAACAATTGTAATAGAAAATTCATTGAAAAATAATTACTTATAGTAATATACAACACCAACATCGCTAAAATGAAAAAAATTATTTTTTCAAAAACATTTCAAGGAATCATTCGCTGCCATATTTCATGAAATTATCAGCTTCTTTTTTGACATCAATGGTATGAAATCAACGAATATAAAATTTATAGATTTAAAATCTTGCATAACATGATAATATAAAATCAAATCCGTACATTTAACAATTTCAAATTTCTCAATCATCGGTTCTAATTAATATTCAAGAAAAACCTTCCAACTAATAACAATAGGATGACTATAATAAATCATATATTAAATAGTAAATTTACAAGGTTCTTTCACTAAAAGAAATATCTTATAATCACTATTGATTTAAGCATTTTATATTAAATTTTTTAAAAACTAAGTTAATGAAATCATCTTTAGTTAATTAAATCATTGACATAATTTGAATAAATATATACCATACATGTGACCACATAATTAGATCAACCAATATCAACTATAGTTGGTAAAATTGATCTACCCACACCATTTTATATTCTAGATGATATCTATCTAGATTAACTAAATATGAACACACCATAATTCCCCAAATAATTGAAATTAAAACATATATCCATTAGTTGGAAAAGTATACAATATTTATGGACTAAATAGAACTGTTTTCATTACATTATTTGGCCATTTTAACAAATACACCATAATGGTATCACTTTCAAGATCATGTAATTTGATTCCCTAAAATTAATCATACTACACATATATAAATATTGTTTCCTACCTATATATTGATTACTCTAATGATTTTCTATTTATTCCAACAATGACTTATTTTTACTCTTATCATCAAGAGTCGCACAAGTTTTAGAAAAATCCATATCAATATTTGCATTACAACAAAGAAAATGATCATTTCATTCAAATTCATATATGGAAACTGATATTCATAAACATTGTATATATTTTGAGTAATATCTTCATATATTTTCTATCAATTTAAAAAAAATAATTAATGTCATACCAAAAAAATGTAAAACATTATTCATATATAGATACTAGATCATAACCTTTCTGCATTTATTATAAGATTTGTTTATCAATTCTAAAAAGAATAATAAATAGTGTGAAATTTCAACCATAAATGATTCATATAAATATATATAACAATTATTAGAATCAATAAATACTCTATATAAAGTAGTTATAACCAATACTCACCAACAATCAGCTTAACCATCATAGTGATAAATAAAAAGGGTTTCATTTAATTAGTCTGAACATTTCCTAACATTGAATAGCATTTCAATATAATTTATCCATAATTAATATAACAACAGATTAGATGTTATACCATAATATGATAGATGTTTTTCATAATATTCTCAAATATCAACACATTCAACCGTGGTAAATATAGTTTCTCTCTAAAATGAATTCCACCTCCATTTATAATCTCTCTCAACTATAAAATCATGAAAAAAATGATTTCATTATAATTCAATATATCAAATGCTCTGGATTAGGCAGGATATTTTCCTCTTGAATTAGTGGAACTTTATCTTACTTGTTTCCTATATGGAATACCATTATACAAGGAAATATATTAAATAATGAAATATGGTACTATTTAATTGATATATCCTTTCCAAAAACCCGTGAGTTAGGGTATATCATGGTAATTTTATTATTTTTATCCCAACCTATAAAATTTTATAAAACATTACATATATACAAAATATAAAGACCCATCCATAAATCATCATAATATCTGAATTTTTACACTTAAATTCATATATATACATTATGATAATAATTTTTCTTTATATATATATATAGAAAAAAGGGTCACAAATCCCAAATAGAAATTATATATAATCAAAATTTGACACTTCTAATTACTATCCATTTATCAAAAAAATATAACATCTTTAAATTAAAACACATTTTAATTTCATGAAAAATAATAATGATGTTGAAAAATACATCCAATTTACTTAAATTAACTAACAAGCCTCTATAAAAATAATTTGATAACATGTTATGAATGTTTAATGATATATAAGGGATATAATATAATGAAATCCATTTGTACATAAAACACATGACTCCCCATAAATGTTTAACTTTATATAAATTATTCATTATGAATATAAAATTAAATCATATCCTTTTGGAAAACACATTTTTCCTAAAGAAAAATATTAAAACATATATCAAGGAATGTATTTGTGTAAGATTTTAAAAAATTTATAATAATAAACATTTTTTAAATTGTTTGAAGAACAATAATATATAGATTAAATACATAAGAAAATCAATCCCAATTAACACATTATTTCTCCCTAAGAAGATATGTAACATTACATAATTCAATATAAAGTAATTTAAAGCTCACTTATCATATATGATGTATCAAAATCACCAACAACATCAGTATTATTTTTCAACCCCAAATTTTTATTTAAGGTACTTGTACTATAGAATTAACAAACACTATTTAGTTAACTAATTTTCATAATAATAGAAATTAAAAAACTTATAAACCCATATTTAAATAATTTTAACATTTTAATATATATGTGGAAATACCCCATAATAATAGAAATACATTAAAATGGAGAAATATATATATTTTTTATTTAGTTTTAATATATTTATGGTATCATTTAATCTAATATTTAATGAAATGAAAATTCATTAATATGTGAAATAATGTTCATTATTATAAGATAAAAGAAAGATTCAATTCAAAAATGTTATTATGGTACCTGATTTAGAAATAGAAAACAATGTTCCTTTTTAAATAAAGGAAAATTACGAAAACTACATTATTAAAATGATTTTATAAATAATTACTCAATATAATTAAGCTTCCATGGAAAATTTTGAATGTAAAAAATGTATGTGTAACAAAAAGATGCTGAAATGAAATAAAATATTCATTAAAATATATTTTTTGATATTTAATAGCATAAGACTTTAGTATAATTTTATTCAAATAAAAATTCAATGATGGATCATGAAAAATATTATAAATGAAATTTAAATTTAATAAAATACACTCATAAGGTTATATAAACACCATAAAAGAAAAACATGTCGTGACTATTCCATGAGTCTCAAATTAATTAATTTGAGATGAGAAATCAATTACCTTAAATAATGTCATGAATGGTGCATTAATTAACTGAGAAAAATTATATTTAAAACAATTATTTAATTAAATATGAACTTTTTTACACATTTTAGATTATAATTATCTATTTTATTTCATTTTAGGCTTTATTCTATGACATAATTTGTTATGCTTCTGTTGATTGTTTTGTGAACATTGGATTCAAAATTGAAAAATTTCATGAGTATGATGACACTTTTTAATTGAATCCTTATTCCATAATCTAAAATATATTATTCATGATATTAATATCAAATTATTTTTTATATTTAATTTTATAACTATCTATGATAGTAATATGTATAAAATGAATCATATTAAATTGTAGATGTGGTAGTTCCATTTTACTCAAAAATGATGTTTCATTTTTTTAATGGATCGAAGGTAAGAAAATATATGACACAAAATTCTGTATTTAATTATTATTATTTCATAAATATTATATATATATCAATTATAAAATTCATAATATCGATCCATTTGTGGTGGTTATAATAAAAACATAGCATTCCTTAGAGGTGGTAATCTAAAGGTATGAATGTGATATGTTTTCAATTCCCATTGAATGGATAAGAAAACTAAAAAGGATTATTCCATCAATAATAATATTTAAGCTTATGGAAGAAAATTACTAATGTATGTCTTCATTGTAAATGAATATATGATAAAGGTAGAAGAAAAAATGATAAAAAAATACGTTGGTTAGGAATTATAAATTCTATAAATAATAGATCTTTGTATTAGACTATAAGAATTAAAAAATTATGATTTATGAGAGACAAGAATATATATAATATGAGGAGTGATGTTGTGGAGATGTTTGGTTATATATTGGTTATACTAGAGTTCCCAATATTTCTGATAATGAAAATTCAGTTTATCCCTTATTATTAGTAAATCTGGGGGGGGGGGATATAATTACATAATGTACAAAATTAATATAAATTAACACTCATGTTGATGTGATAAAAATTGAAATATATCAAGTATAGGATTACTATGACTAAATATACTATAAAAATAAAACATTTCGACATATTTAGGTAATTTTATCATTCTTCTTTATTAATTTTAACCTCTACAATAACACTTTGGATGATTACCATTGTATTAGTGTTTATTTAATCTATAAGAGTCATTAATGACTCCATAAAAGGAGAAGTGTCTAATAATTAGACAATGGATTCTATAAAAGATAATATAATATTCCCATGGATAATGATAATATTTTTAGGATATTTATATCATTTTACTAATTATTATTTGACATATTATACCATAAATTTCATTTTTAGACTATTCAAATGGTTTGAAATTACTGACATCATTATACTAATATGATTAGAATATAAACATTACCAATATCAATATTATGTTTTATTTTACTAAAAAATTCATGAATCTCCATAATTATTCCAAATTAGTTTAATTTTATTATTTTAAAAACATTATCTTATTATTTTTCTAATACATAATTAGACACTATATTAGTCTCTTTTATGAATTGAAGGAAATAATTCCATCAGTAAAAAATAAAAAAAATTAATTAATTTAATATTAAAAATAATATTTCCATCCTAACATAACCACTTATTATCTCCCTGATAAAATCTTAGAGATATTCATATAATTGTATTCAATTTTTTATTTTAAAATTAAAAAAATTGTAATTTCATTATCAATGGAAAGTGTTAAGAAATGTACACACTATAGAACAATTATTTTTTTGTATAAAAAATATTAAATCAATATAAATGATAGAGGAATTATTATTCCTTATCTAATAGTTTAAAACATGTTTTACTTGTTTTATTGTTATAGGGGTTTCAGATATTTACAACGATTATTATTAATAATAACATAAATTTGACGAATATAAAAAATTTGAACCACTTAAATCCAAATATTAATGAAATTTTTAAATTTTCAAGTTATGGTATTATAAAATATTAATTCAAATTTAAATTCATAACAATCAGCATGTAACAGTTTTTATATGAATGAATTTAAAATCCATATAATTAACTTGTACCAAAATGAATATTAATGAAAATTAGTGTTTAACAATTAAAGAACACAATACAATATTTTGAGTATGTTCCACTAATATAGAACCTAAATAATTAAAATACATCTAATATAATTTATTTAATGAAATTAAATATTTGTTTTACAAATAATATATATCATTCACTATTTATATAAAAATATATCACTCCATAAATATCTTAAATTCTCTTTTTAATGACCATTTATAAATGATTATTCTAAAAATTATGTTCATTTTTTGGAATTAAAATTAAAATACTTATGAATTATACATTTTAATAATACTATATAATCAATGATAATTTATTTAGAATGAATAAACCAATGTCTAATTTGAATTAAATTCTTTTTATATTCCCATATTGAATAAACCTATTTAAAATATTCTTAATGATTTTTAATATGGAATTTTTTTACTATTATATTTTTTTTCAAATTTAATGCCTAAAGTCATCATTGAAATGATATATTTCAGGTAAATAGATGATAACATCTAAATAGGGGAAACCTTCCTCTATAATAATGTCTTTTATATCCTCATTGTTAATATAATTTAATAATTTTAATTTTACATATAAACATATATAACGACTCAATTGTGTATAAGAAACAACTTTTGTATATCCCATATGGCATTCCCTGTCTCCATGGACTGAAAAATTTTCTCTAGGAATAATGGTTAAATTCATGCCTACAATTTCTCAAATTAAATCAACAAATGAGCCTCTGAAATCCCTATAGAAAACACGCATTACTCATCTGTGTGTCATTCTTACATGAACGATATCAATATATAAAACTATGTAGTATTATCTAAATATTATATAAAATTAGAAAAATGAATAAAAATCATGATAACAATCTAATAATAAATATAAATAATAATTTAACATTCATTATCAATTGAGAGTTAAAACAAAAAAAGGAATATATTGTAAGACAATTCCAATAAATGGGTATCATGATGTAATACCCAAAAAAACACATTCTCTACTGATATTTATTTTAACTAGTGTCACTATCTACATCCCATTGAATCCTATAATAACCCGTGATTCATAGAATCTATAAAAATATTAAGACCTTGTTGTAGAATAGAAATACAAAAAATTATATAGAAAATTATTCTATACCTGTTGTGAGAAAAAAATGACCAGTTTGATCCCCTAAATGTGTTTTTGGAATTCCATTGAAATTAGACTTTAGATAATAATCTTTGAAATAATTATATATTATAAAATTTAATTCTAGAGCATGAATAATAATAAAAGACTCATATCTGGTTCATTTATCTTATGAGAACATTTTCTTTTATACAAAACTGTACTAAATTATTTAAATCAAGGAAAATCATAAAAACCCTTCGAAAATAATGAAACATTATGAATAAAAAAATCATTTCATTTTAAATAACTTATATAGTAAATTTCAACTTATTATAGGGAAAATATTAAACCATATAAATTAGCATCATTCATGGTCACCAATTCATAAAATAAAATCATAGTATTAAGAAAATAATAGTTCCATACATTCTAATTAAATCATGGGATAAAGGGAATCCACAAGGTGTTGTTATGAAATACTCGTAGGACCATAAAATTGCTCCTAGGTTATCTAGAATTGAGTTAATATAATTATGGGTAAGCTAGGGTGTTTGGGGGTATACGATAGGGGTTTAGAAAAATTATAATAATATTTAGTGGAAGAAAATCCAATATTCCTGGTATTCTACTCATGGTGCATGCTTTCCCATATTTGTGTTCCCCACTATGAATCAATTTAATGTTGTTGGAGAGTTTCTCCATTTCATGTTTCACAGTATGAAATATTGTGAACCATCCATCCAGAATACCTATGACTAGGTTTTAATGGAATTATAGGGAAAGCTTTATGTTTATTACAAAACATTCACTAAAGGTGGAGTGTCTTCTTTCTTCCAAATTTTTCAAATTTATATCCCAATGATATAAAAAGGTAAAATCAAAACAAAAATTATACAACACATGTAAAACAAACATGTATAGGGTATCGAGACATATCATGCAATTGTCGGGGTTTTACAGTCACCCCCAATATTATTGATCATCATCATGTAATACACTAAAGTGTCTCTATGATTCCTAGTCAGATTGGTTTGGCCCCTAATCTCGCATATCAGCTTCTCTCTCCCAATATTCCTCTAAAAAACACCCTTGTTTCCAAAATAAAAAAACACACATCCCAACCATTCCCTATAAAAAATTCAATTTGATCCAACACACATATCAGATAATCCATAAATGACACATCTAGCTCAATATCGACATCATCAACCTCGATCAAATGATAATGGTTTTGGTGATAACATTGATGTTCTGACATGTGGAATATTTCATGCATAATAGTGTATCTCTATGGACGATCCAATTGGTATGTCATCGGCCTGATTATCTCCACAAATGATAAATATATGAAAATCCTATGCATTGATTCTACATGTGTCAGTATCCAATGATAATCCAATCTAGGAAAAACGTTATGGAATATATGATCACACATAGTAGACTCTATGGATTATCAATATGAACCAGCATATAATTTCTAACTACTATCATATGTATACATACTCTAATGAATTAGAATAACCTACCATGATATCTCCTTCATGATACTCAGTTCCAACAACATTGACTCCCAAACATCAATATAGGGTAAAGAAGATTGGCATGGTCTTCATAAATATCATTGTATGGTTCCATTTTTATCATTGTCTTTCATCTTTTTTTATTGGGGAACTCCAAAAAAACCAATAGATTCTCCCAAGAGCCACGGAAGTCATAGACACATTCTAGTAGCATATCCTCAAAAAGATAATTAGTATTCTATGCCATACTGCCAATCTATTGGTGGAAAAATATACTAAAAAAAATGTATACCAAAATAATTATAATGGCCCTTCTAGAATCAGAAGTTAAAATTCTTTTCAGGGTATAAAATTATAGTTTATAAAACCCCATATATATAGACTATATTTTGAACATATTTTCCCCCATATAGTTTATTAAATAATATATACATATAATATATAATTGATTAAACGTTTTCAATATTTCAACAATCACACCGATGGAATCATTCTTCTAACGCATCCTTAGAAGACCCACCAAAATATCCATTTTCACATCTTCCTACATCCATTTATGAATGGAAAAAAGTTTTAACAAACCATTGTGTTGTTGATTCTTAGCCTTTATCTACTAATAGGTGTAACGTCAAGTCAAAAACCATGATATATCCTTTTTCATTACAGGTCATCAAAACTATTACAATGGGTGATGTTAAATTTTGGTCACACCTAGATGTACCTCCCTTTTAGAGGAATGAATATCAGGCCTCATCCCCTCCTACATTCTCTTAGAAACAAAAACACAATTTCTGAAAATGGTGGACTCATCGTTATATATATTAAAATATGAACGTGACTCCAAACCTTCAAGGGTTTAACTAACGGTCAATCACTTTAGATCATCATTCTTTTTCTCCCTGATCCATATCATAATTTTAGACTAAACTAAATCTAATACAAGTGTCATTTTATCCTGACCCTACTGAATGACATGTTTCATCTCATCTCATACAGTCACTAACATCCACTCAGTGCAAGACTCATGAACCACCTGAGTTTTATTATTCATAATCAATGTATTAGAAATACTATACAATTTTTAAAGTATATATTCTATATAAAAATAAAATAAATTCACATACTCAACCAACATATGATACTAGATATTCCGATCTTACATAATAATGATACATTTTATCCACTTAGGATATATATACATAGTATAATTTTATCCCAATATATATTTCCACCAACACATTATCTCATATAATACAACATCATTCTTTGATTCAAAAATAGTGTAATTTAGTTCATGAGTCCCCAACAACTGAATCCCATACAAGACATCCTGACTCCCCTTTATCTAAAATGCTCCAAATATTATCACAAAATTTTCACCAAACACTGAATACTCATAACATATATTAGGTAACTTCAAGATTGGTGTGGATATCAAGTTCTTATTAAGTTCCTCTAATGTATTTTATCATGATCTAGAATAGTCAAAAATTAATCCATTTTTTTGGATACCCAAAAATAGTCATTTTCAAATAAGAAATGATTTGTATAAACATCTAATAATATTCAGATAATCCATGAAATATTATTATCAATAAAATTTTATTTCACTTCTATTTTGAAACTACTACATAAAGATTTTTTGGGTCCATATTCACATCCTTACTTGAGAGTAGTTACAAAATAATTTTACCTTATCAATCATTGATCGACATTTTGATATATTAACATATAAATAATGCTCTCTTGGTGTACTCAGCGCTATGTAATGATGTTGGGAATGATATTTTTGAGTCCTGATGTACCCCAAGGTTCCTTCCATAAAAAATGAACAAAATTGATCTAGGTACAGATGGATAATTTTGTTCATCAAGTTGACAAAAAATGATTTTCTGTTCTCCAAACCATATGTCATTAAAAACACTCGTATATGCCCTAACTACAATTGAAAATTTTCCATGAAATACCATATAGTCAAAATCCCATATAATGAGCCCTTATCTCAAATAAATATTTTCAAAAACACATGATGAACTCAACAGCTCAATTAGATCATCTATACGTGGATAAGGATAGTGGTTCTTCCCAGTAATAAAGTACTATATTCAGTAATCAACCCCAAAGAAAAAATACCACCATATTTAATTATAATCAACTCTGGTAAACCCAAAAGAAATTTACATGGATAGACAAATATTTTATACCCCTACTAGTACAACTATTTCTTCAGCACTTGATGATCTATCTCTACAGTTTTTTACGATGGAATAGATGCTACTTCATCTATTAAATCAGATAAATGATACATTCATCTTCTGGATCTGATGGAAACTTAAATATGATTATTGAAAAAACATTAAAAAACTAGTCTACTATAGTTAGAAATACATCCATTTACAGAACTCGGTAATAAAAAAATACACTCACAATATGTTTTTTTATCCATCCAAATGTTTGGGTAATTTTCTCCACACACCCTTCTTAGATACACAACATTCCATGATGAATATATTATTCACCCTAAGGATTTGTAAAATTCACTCCCCTATGGTAACCATATATGTTCGCTAATTATTCAAATAATCCGAAAATAGTAATATATTTGTAGAAGCCATCCATATCTAGAATATGGAGATCCAATTAATGTGATACTCACCAACCGTGAGACAACACCTTAAACCAAAACATACATCTCTCTACCGTACTCCGAATATTGTATCTATCATCACAACCCCACATACAAACTCACCATCCAGGCTCCATCCATTCACAATTTCATCAAAAATAAATGAATGAGAAGAACTATTTTTAAATAAGGAACTTGAAAATGTAGAATCTACATGAATTGTTACCCTTATTGTCAATTATCCAGCCTCTATATCCACAATTGTTACAGAAACCATGTGAAAATATCCTACCCCTCTTCCAGGATATTCATTTTGAACTCCATGAGTTGCACCACATAGATAGTATGGGTGATAATTCCCCAATGTACCTCATCAACTACTAATTATACCATGCCTAGTAGATCTCCATCTGCTAGAATGATACGGTGCAGAAGAGTCTCATTCTGCACTCTAGTTATTTCTACCTCCTCCATAACTTCCCTTCTGTCATAATTACATGAAGAACCTATATGTATGTCACATATTTTAAAGCCTCTACACTCTACTGGTGGTCCTAGAAAATATTTATGAATTATTCCCTACCTACCATGCTGATGGAAAATCACACGAGTATGATCTGGAGTAAATGATCCCTCTACCTAGCTATCATACATCTCGCTTCTTTAGATCAAATTATCATTATGACGCCTCCTATAATCATCTGTTATATGTCACCAATTTTCATAGAAACCCACATATAATCCCCTATAATCCTCCCTCATGTTCCCCTTAGATATGATAACATTTTTCACTACCTCTAAAAACTTCTTCAGCATGAAGATATTAACTGGCTACATACTCTAACAATCAAGCACATCCTGATGCATCTTTGAAACTGAGGCTTCATCTTTTGTGAATTGTAGAAAAAATCACTCCATACCTATAAAACATCCATCATAGTCTGCCATGAACATACTCCCATATTTAATCCTTATAAACATATATTTTCTCTATGGCCTCATGATATCATGGTAAATGTGCTCCCAGAACATATCCAAGTGGTTCTTCTACTCTAAATTCTATAACATTCCATCATTAGTTTTGTCGTCCCACGTCAATTTTATTGACTATGTAAACTTTATTCCTAAAATTTTACTATCTTCTATGTAGGAGAATCTTTGTGGTCTTTTATATTCAAGATAGACTCAATAAATAACCCATATTCCGTTGGTCTAGAATATGTGGTGATCGTATGAGGGTGCAATAATTGAAACTCCCATGAAAGGTCAGACATAATATTCAAAACCCTCATTGGGTTTTCATTAAAAATGACTCATGAAGGGAGATTCATTATCATGTTACTGTTATCCGACTTCCTCAACAATCACTATCAATGCTAGAGGATCCACCACATGAGGGTCATCCATAGACAAGTCCACTATTCATCCTCTCAACAAGTGCTTTCATGGATGCATAACTGTAAAATTCATAACACCAACCTAAGTAAATATTCCACAACATTAGCACATTCACAGGAAATGAAATATGTCACAAATATTTATTTCCCCAATACCTTCCACATGGTCAAAACTGAGGCTTAATCACTACCATTAACCATCCTAAACATGGATCATGGTTATAAAAATTGACTTACTCATTCTCATTTCAATTTCTCCTTATATACCCATTTATTCAAATCTTGCATTTTTTATACTTTTAATTTCATATTAGGAACCATTTTCCACTCAAAAAGCACAAAAACTGAGAAAAAAATTTCATGTTCAACATCTTACACATTACCCATTTTACGGTGCGTGTTGAAAATAATGCATGTACCAAAAATAATCACAAGTCCATAAAATTATGCATACATACTCAACTCTTCTTCTATAAAGAGTCATTAGTAAAAACTGAAAATATATAAGCATGGATCGACTCTTCCTAACTTCATTCCTACCATTCTAAAATAGAAAAATAATTACAAAGACTCCCTCGATATCAATTTTTAATGATAAACCTAGGTGTAACACACTGGTGTCCCGAGAAGGTGAGTCACATGACCTCATGCATGCCTCCCCACAATCCATATAATTCAAACGTACAAAAAGTGTTGAATATCGATCATGGGGAGAATATACCCTCATTTTAAAGGGTAATAAACAGTTTGAAGGTAAAAATTGATATAACAATAAATAACCATAAAATAAATAATATGGTATCCAATATGATTAAAAATAGAAATAAATTATGAAAAATAATCATTAAATAATCCATGGTAAATTATTAGATATGTGTCAAAATGAAAAACCAAAATTAAAGACTCTAAAAAATCCCAAGGAGGTCCCGAACCAGGTCTGGTTCCCTCATCCATGATCCATCTCAACTCAACCATCTAACAATTTTCCCTTTTCACTTAACTAACCCTAAAACCATGAAATATATCCGCGAACTGATTAGGAAGCCCATATAGGGTGTAAGTACAATATAGTAGGAAAAAACAAACATTGTATAAAATAATATCCAATCAAAATAGTGTGGGTAGTTTTATCAAAAAGAAAAAGAAAAATATAAGTTTAACAATTATCATTTATTTATTTACAGTTTATATAGTAATATATTTATTTGAAAGAGTTAACAAGGACACCCAGTGTGTCAATACATTCTTCCGGATATTTCTTATTATGTTCCATATAATATTTTCCATTCTCAGATTATTGAAATGAAATGGTGTTTCATTATTCAAAATTTCAATTTAATTTCCCGACTAATTATAATAATGTTTTAATTCCATCATTTTTTGTATGGGTCATCATTCTTAGGACCTCATGGGATTTTGATACAACAGATCTTATCCCACACATGATTATAAATTTATCATTATGGTATTTTTATGGAGGATTACTTGTTTCACACAACAATATCAATTTATCACTATTATATTTTGACACATTTGTCCTTGTCTAACACATGAGTATCTCACAATCACATGTATTACAATTAACATTATCTGAATGACACATAAAAATTTATTAATAATCATTAATCATTATACCAAATTTAACCATCACCATTCCCATTAATTGATTCCCCAATCAGAACATCCAATTATACATTTCAATATTTAAAATAGTTATTTCAAAAATTAATTAACCCATTTAATAATCATGATATTATAACAATTAATTCATTAATTTTTATCCTAATTCAACAATTTTATAATCTCAATAATTTGATTTAATTAACTCAAAATTTAACTAATCCAGTTTAAAAATATAAAATTTATATAATTAACTCAACAATCAATTATTCCACAAATCCCTTATTTTCAGTAATTTCACAATAAATTCAATAGTTATTTAATCCTTATTTCAATCCCTTAATTAATTTTCTCATGGAATTTAACAATTATATTAGAAAAATAATTTCATAAAACAACACTAGAAATAAAAAACATCGATACACATAATTCAAATATTTTATATGGGATTTAGTTAACAGAATAACTATAATAATATTTTGGTAAACAAAATCCCAATAGAGTACACCAATTTGATGTTGGATGATCAAGAACCAAATAAAGAACACGATCTAGATCAAAAACCTATGTTTGTGGTAAAGAAGAAATAATATCCCATGGTTCTTTATCGAGATCCATAAATCCAAGGTCTAGATTAAAAAAATATAAATATTACCCAATCAAAAAATTAATATAACAACACACTAAAATAATATAAATTAATAGGTGAAAGAAGAGAAAAAAACATAATGAAACTTCATATATGAAGTGGAGAATATTGGACAACATGGCCTGAAATTGTTAGGCACAATGGTCATGTGACCTTATAATCGCTCCAAGAGACCCTGGAATTGAATGAAATTGGTTATGGGTAGATATATGATGTATAGGGGAATAATAAGAGGGATTATAGATTTATTTAATAAAATTCCGGTGATTAAATTACCGTACACATGTTTTTCTACTCAGGTCCCATGTTTTCCTCATACAGTGAACATAACTATGCTTCTCTTATATGTGGGTTCACAATCTCTCCTTCTAGGGTCCATAGTTTAACAAAAACTTCAATATCCATGAAAAGAACTACATGTAGGGTTGAATAGTTTCATGTTCTAGGGAATATAGTTCGGTAAAACCACACGTCAATCTTGGATAGCCCTTTTTCTTCAATTTAAATTTAATTTTTCATGCAAACAAAACTCAAGTTAAAACCGAAATCAAAATTACTGAAAAGAAGAAAAAATTTACCTCTAAACAAACCCAATATATCTATGGAAAATGTTGACGATTTATTTTCCATATAATTTAAAATTAAATAAATATATTATATATTTATTTTATATATATTTGGAACAATCAATATCATTTAAAGATGTAAAATGAAATATAATGTTCACGGTAATAGTTGGTTGTATGTACCAATGAATTTTTTTTCATTATCATGAAGGATAAAAAATTAATTTTAAAAAATATATTATTAATCTGGAATATTGTTTTGACATATATATATATATATAAATAATATTTTCATTAAATACTACTTTATTACCTTTTATTTAATAACTAAATGCATCATATCGCTTCACGAGGTGGTATTCTGTCTTACACAAAAGAAATGTTATCGTATTCCCATAGAATGCTATTTAATAACATTTATGTGATATAATAATAACATAAGAATTATAATATACTAAATTTTATATATAAAAATTTAACCCTACATTATATCCATCCTTGAGAGTTTTTGGTGGAAAATAAATAACATCGGTTAATGGGGTTGTATTATACTGTACACATTATTAGTGATTTCATTTCATATATGATAGAGGTGGAGTAGGATATTGGTAATTAAATTAACATAATAATATATAATTATATTTTATATACTGGTATTAATATATCATAATAATAGGATAAAATTTAATGGATTTAGAAGATAATATAAAATAAAAACAAATATTTAAAAAATAGTTCTTCAGAAAAACTCTCGAGGATTGTACTAAATCATTAATATAATGGATTTATAATATCAGAAAGGAATCTAAAATTTGGTTATGAATTTAATAATGATATTCAAGTATGTATTTTCCAAAAATACTGTTTATGTGTGATGATATACGGATAGTGGGATCCATTTTATTATTGATGGATTTGACAGACATGGTATTATAGATAATATAAAAGTGAACCCCCATTGTTATCCCCAAAAAATGCTTCAAATTGGATAATTATATAACCAAATAAGTGATAATTTCAATATATGGATAGATAATAGGTTTTGACAACATTCTTGGTTACTTTAACACATATCATGTTAGTATAACTATCGGTAAAACCATTTTTACCTTCAAACCAGTAAATAAATTTAACTAATTTTTCTATTATTTATTGTAAATATTTAGGATTAGATTTATAGGTAATTAAAATTAATATATTTAAAAATATGGACTCAATCATTTAAAATTCTAATCACAACTTTGGTAGAATAATGTTTAATAATAAACACATAGGTGCGATGATAACACAGGTTCTCAAACATAAAATTTTCATAACTAGAGAAAGACTTAATATAAACATTTAATATAAATTTTATTCCAAATAACTAAAATGGATTAAAAATTTTATAATTTAAGAATATTACCCTTTAAACAATTATATATGTATTTTTTTGTCTTTCAATTTTTGAAATGAAAATTGTAAATTTAATGTAAATATTTTTCATAATTTACAAAAACATTTATCTTTTCTGAAAAGTATAAAAAAATCATTCAATGATAATATTCACATGTATATTGAAAAAAAAATAATTTTTTTTTAATATATGGAAAACATGATATTTATTATTTTTTTACAATATGCAATAATTTTTTTTAGAAATAATTATTTTCAAAACATATAAGGAAATTTCTAAAAATTAATTATTTTTCTATAAATATGTTTTCATTATATTAAACAATTATAAATAATATTTAATAATAAGACATTACTCATTATATCTATATATTAAATGTCTTCATTATAATGGTTATGTTTAAGTAATAATTTTAATAATAAATAATAGTTTTTAAAACTCAGAGTCACAGGTAACGTATGATAAACTCAATGTGTTGTATAATGCTAGATATAATCATTTTTATGTAATTATATATATAAGATAAATTTATTTTTTCCAAAAAAGAAAAATTTCGTAAAACTCAATTTGTAACATTTAACTTGTATTAAAATTATTTTCACCCTATTTTTTGGTTTGATAAATTTAATGTGGATACATTTACCTAGTAATTTCTTCAGGATCCAACAAAGCATCTTCATGATGATGGTTTTTAGAAAAAAAGTATTGAAAAATGTCGTAGAATTATTTCATAACGCATCCTCTCTATGATCAAAAATATATATTGCATATTCCACATCAGAATGATCCTACTAAAGTTGTATAACCTATAATTTCAATTCATGTGAATGATTAGGTATGAAATCCATATAGAAAGATACATGTAACATATCATTGTCCTGAGAGTGGATTGTTTGAAGCACCATCTAATAGGATACCATCCCGATAAGATCAATAATATCGAAGGGACTAATATACCAAAATGATTTTTTGATCTTTTTTCTGAACATATTCAACTTCTTCTATGAATTAATTAATAGTAAATCCTTATCAAATCATTCTTATTCGAGAATAATCCAAATTGTTTATTATTAATTTTCATCCGACATTAAAATACCATGACATGTTACTGAATGAATCAGTCATTCACTACCATTTCATTAACATAATCACACCTCAATAGAGTATTAATCCAATTTCATTATATGATGTTTTATTTCTATAATTTATTCCATAGGTACCTATTAAAGTATCATTAAAATTTATTGAATAATTTTTTTTGTATTATGAAAACTCTAATATAGAATGGTTTTAATCCCAAATGGATTTAAATCCATATGATATGATCATTGAATATTATATAGCGTATGAGATATCCAATAAAATTGATAATATATCTAAGGAGAATATAATTTCTTGAATCCAACATCTATATCCAGATCCTCATGTATACATCACCAAAACAATGAGGTAAATTTCAGATCCTAATAAAAAATTATAGAATATGGAACTCCATTTTCCATTAACACTTCATTAATGTATATTAATGGAATCTGGTCAATATATAATTAGTTTGTGATAGTAATGAATTGGGATGATTTTGTATGGTGATGTACTATTACCCATATAACATTAAGCCCTTTAGACATTTTTTGGAGTCCGATGACATTACCCATTGTATTGTTTTCCAAATAAATTTTTGTTATGGTTAATGGATATAATATCCACCTATACATTTGTTTCACATTCTTAATTTTATGACCAACCATGAACTGATATAAAAAATCTAATATACATAACATTATGATATTCCACTAGAAATAATCTTTCAAATATACATGCATCTTCGTACTTCCATAATGAATAGAGAATTAGAAACTATGATAATACTCTAACATCCCCTTCTTCAAAATGTAGTATGGTTATAACACATAATTAGTTCCTAAATATAATCATGGCATAAGGATCGAGGTTAAAATTAGGAACATTCAATGACATCATTTTTATCCAATATCTTTATTATACACCTCATTAATCTTTTCCTAGATACATGGTAAAAAAATAAATTGATTAATATTATATATCTCCAAATCATTAATGATTTATATATTAATCCATTGAATATATGGAAATATTAGATCAATTGTGATATCCATCTTGGATAGGCTATCTTGTGGACTTTGACCTAAAGAATTCACCATCTTGTTTTCTTTCTGAAAGTAATGAAGTATTAAGAATACATTATC
Organism: Viscum album; assembly: GCA_963277665.1. NCBI lineage: Eukaryota > Viridiplantae > Streptophyta > Magnoliopsida > Santalales > Viscaceae > Viscum > Viscum album. Next base: position 1,427,029,987 of record OY728147.1, on the reverse strand, counting down.
ATTATATTTTTTAAAACACATTTTCAAGTAAATATTTAGCTTTTTCTATGCGAATATATAATTTACATTTTTATTGGTATATATGTATCATTTGTCATCATATATATAATCACTCTACAACATTATGAAAAAACAATTGATGATAACTCCATATCCGAAGTATGGTATGTTTTTCATTATCCATAATTTTATGTTTGGAATTAGGTTTCACCCTGTAATTCAATAATTAAATTCATCATAATACCATTGTGGATTAATCCCTATAAAATAAGGTATGCAGTGGTACTGTAACTATACATCTCTTCAATTAAATTAAATTTTCATCAGATACATCTGTTGAGAGGAACTTAGATCCCTTCAATGATAACATTGCGAGTGGATTAAATTACTAAGAGATTATATGGAAATTAGATTATTTTATAATAGATAATAATATCATCTAAAAATACTATCAATAATTTATCATGAAAATCATAGAAATCAATATTCATTAAATCCATTCTGATATTGGCGAATTAGTATCATTGAATGGATTCAATATACAGTCATTGTTTCCATACTATGTGTGGAATGTTGTATTGGGTATATTACCCCATTGACACCTAATAAATAATTTCCAAGAATTTAGTAAATCTTAGAAATGTTTTGAGATATTTAAAGATGATAAAATAGGTAATCAATACAATGAATCATATAGTTATTATTGATCATGATCTTGTTCAGATATCAATAATAAATGATTATATTCATCAATCCATCATTTTATTAACAAAAATTATATTTGTAACCTATAGTGACACACTTTGATGATTGAATCAATTTTCAATCTTCCTATGTTGTCAGTTTTTCAATTATTACAACTCAATAAAGGATGTTATATAGCGTATCGTTGATGTAACTTTTGATGCAGGTATATGAACTACAACGAACTAATATTTTATTTTCAGTTGGAGTATTGGATTCTCTTATAAAAATACAAAAAAAAATCTAGTTCGCAATATGATTATCATCGATTTTTAGTTTCTCGACAACCATATGATATAAAATCCCCACATGAATTGGAATCAACAGCCATACAAGTAATTTATATCCATTATATTTTGATATTTATAACTAAATATTTATAAGAACACAATTCAATATGTAATATAATATGTGACACCGCTTCCATGGAAATTAAAATGAGACTTATATAGTGAAATCCAATCAATATTTAAAATAACATCAAATACCACATGAGGAAGACATAAAATACAATTAGGAATCATATTCTCTCAATCCTAAACAACAAGGTGATAATATAATTATGAATTTTTCATTATAATTGTATGGATTTCAACATATAATTATTAATTAAATTTTTTTATTAAAACAATGATACCCTTAGAAAATTCATCAAATTTTGATGAATGGGTAGATATAGAGTCAAAAAAGACAATATAACTTCTAGAGTAGATGATAAGTGTATCATTCACATCATAATTATTACCCATATCATAAAAAATGTTATTGCATAATAATTTCCTTTATCTCCTAATTTAAGAGGCTTTTGACACAAATCCTCATCACTAACCTTCAAATTTTGGTACTGTTATGTATAGTTCTCATAGACAATGTAATAGAATCGTTGGAAATTGGGTTGTTTATTCTGGGGATTTTTTTTATCTATTTGAAGGATTATCTAACTTCTTTAAATTACAATATAATTATATTGCATAATGGAATTAATTTCTAAAAGAACTACAGTTATATGTACCCATATATTAATTTTCTCCCTCATGATGACCATACATAGGACATGAAGAAAGTATTATCTATTTTTCACTAAGTGTTTTAGGGATTCTATTGTTCAACATCCTCCATTTATTTTCTAAACCATTAAAATTATCGGTAAATCCATTATATATATCCAAATTTATAGAAAATTAATTTATTTAATGATAAAGACCAATGTACCATATGGTTAGCATAATTAAAATAATTTTTAATCCACTGAAGAATCAATTGACCTTTGCTTTTTGTCGATTTTTAATTCCTATAGAATATAGGACATGTCTTGTAAAATGTTCTGCATAGGTATTGATCATTTCATCATCTGTATTATATTGAACATATAACTTATTATCCATTTCGTTTTGAAGAATATGTTGCGTGAATATATTATATATATATATCTTATATGCATCGAAACAGATGGATTCTATATAATCACATTGAATGGTATTATTTATTATATTTAACCATTTATCCATTTCTCTTTTCAAAAAATATAAAACCAAATTGATATTCTCAAGATACAAGAACAATATAATATGGAAATTTTATTTTATTGGTACAATTCAATTTCTTATAATTTATTCAGATAGTAGAACAACTAAAATAAAACTATAATTTCATTAATATTCGTTCAATAGAATATTTCTGCATACATTTTTCTTTTGGATTATCACCATGATTTATATCATCAGAATGGTTTTTGAGAATATAAATGATATTTTTCTTCCAGGCCATATTAAAATTGGATTCATAGTAGAAAATTAATTTCATTTTATATCACACTCACTATTTATATGGGTCCTTTAGGTTCTAGTCGTTTACTAGAAATCAAAACATTATTGTAATTAAAAAATCAATTTGAGGAACTACATAATCATGAAATATAGAATATTGAATGTCTAAATGAATAATTTTTTTTAACATATGATATATTAATATTATACTTTTTCATTTATGGTCACTATTCAAATTCATTATGTTTATTCATAAAGCATAAGTGAATATTCAAAGAATATACCATTTTAGTGAGAAAAATATTCTATAGTATATGTTGTTGTCATTTAGAAAGTGACAATAATGTGTATCCCAATATGAACATTTCAAATTTATTAGTCCAATGTACCTATATTTTAAAAAAATATCAAATTTTAAAATCCATAAAAGTATTTAATTTTTTGAAACCACTATCACTATCCTCTACCCAAAATCTGTTTAATTTTACAAAACAATTATTTTTCCTTATATATATCTTGAAATATATCATTAGTGAATACACTAAATTTTTCTCATCATTGATTCCATTTTTTGATGCACCATTAAATCATTACATCTGTAATGACACAAGCATCTTATATATAATTATTACTTCTTAAAAGGCGAATACTTATTAAATTACATTACTATTCATTAGAGAATTCTTTAGGTCTAGTAAAATTGGAATTATATACAAATAAAAAACATTCTCATATGTGATCTATGTCATCTCACACTTTTTTCATAAATAAAATTCTTCTTTTAGATATCAGACACAATTCAATTCATTGATGCCACGAGAAAGTCAATATAAATTTTTTTTCCTCGAATTCATAGTAGGGATTGATAAAAGAGATATCAACATGTCAGGAGTTTATGGGAATGAGAACACGTGAATACCATTTGTAAAAAATACCATGCACATCATAGACCATTAAACTAATAATGGACAAATCATTGTAGTTCATAATTTACGAATCATTATGGAATCTATGAATATGAACCATGATGAAAAAAATTTAGGCGATATTGAATTACAGTATAAAAATAATTATAAAAAATGTAATTTAGTATATGAAAGGTCAATTCCACATCTAGAATGGTAGAATTTGTTCACTACTCAGATAGTTCTATTAGTCAAGATTCACTCTAAAGTACATCATATTAGATAAATTCCCTTACAAAACGAGTATCAATGAATATTTAAATCATGTTTAAATTATGATATTAAAATTTCTACATAATGCATTGGAGGGAGATATAAGTCCCACCATTCTTATAATGAAATTATACATACATGTTCCACGAGTAATTAAAACATTCCTTATTTCAAAACCCAGGAACATAGATGTTCTTCATTTAACATTCTCCATTTCGTAACCACAAAAGTAGATTAATTTACTTAAAATTTGATCATTACATAACTATTTAATAAAAAAAAGATTTATAATCATTTCATCATTTCATTAAAGTATAACCCAAGGAAAAAAGATACATTTTTCATAATTATCATGTCATCGGAAAAATAAACCATTCAGCGAAATAAAAATAGTTGTATCCTTTGAAAATATAACCTATATAGTAAATGAAACATAAATGATATCATCGTATATGGAAAATGAATTTGAAATATCATGTGGAAAATTTCGTTGGAAAAATAACATTTCATTGAAAATCTATTTTTAAAACAAAAAATTTATTAATTTATTTCATAATTAATTTCATTAAAAATAAACATGAAGAACCATAATATACACATAAAAATAATGGCCATCATGGTGGAAAATTTAATTAATGTCATACAAATAATAATATTATTCTATTCACATTATCTATAAAATACAACGGGTCTATTTTAAAAGATTGAAAAAAAATATTTCTAAAAAATAAAAAAAATTGAAACAAGGGTATAAATGAAAAAATAATTTTATAAAATAATTTTATAAAAATTCTCAAATCATTTTTATATAATAAATGGAAATGAATGGGAAATTAATTTCGAATGAAGAATGAAATAATGAAAATTTTTCATTAAAAAACTTTTTTGTATAATTAGTACCTTATGATAAGAAAATGAATGGACAAATGAAATATCATTGCAGAAATATAGGGTAATAATTTTTGTGAGTTTCATGAAATACATATCATATAATTATTTTATTTGTGGAATAAACATAAACAGTACTGGTAAATAATAGTATTGTATTATAAAACCATGAACACATTAGTCATATTGAATCAAAATATCCATGAATGAGATATACACCAATGTATATGTAGATCAATTTAAATTTTTTAATATATTAATAAAATCAATTCATGGGAAGTATATACACTATATAAGAAAAAATGGTGGTGAATCTGACACTTTTCTCACATATGTAAAAATTGTGATGGAAATCCCTTTCCATAAGTATCATGTTCTTTAATAAAAATTCAACAAGCCTATTTAATAAATAAATTTTGTTATTAAATATATTATAGATAAATAGTTATATATATCATACGATATAGAATTTATTTATGAACATTTATTTTCTATTTATCAACGATTCTATTTTGAGGTCATGTTTTTGAAAATTTATGCTTTTTTCATATATGTTTTGATTTTTTATTTTTGGTCCTATATTTTTTATTAAGGCTACATAATATCATATATGGTAAAATATATAAAAATATAATATTTATTTAGTATATATTTATTTATAGTAATCTGTAAATGATATATAAAGAATATGAAATGCATCATTCATTGGGATGGTATGACTTACACAATCGTGAATATGGTTTCCAGTTTCATGAATGATTGAAAAAAAGAATAATTAATAATATATTAACATTAAAAAAATAATTTTAGTTTATATATATCACTTATTTTTATTAATCCCACCCTTATTATGTTCTGTTTAATGAGTGAATGATTCAAATTGAATCACTTAGAAGTAGTTAAACGTACAAATGAGTGTTGTTATAATATTGATAGAGAATGGAAATGAAGAATGTATATGAGATATTAAAATTTCATAAGTATAATAAAATGATACCTATAATATAAAAAAATTTAATAAATCATTATATTAGGCTATGATAGTCTGTTATTTTAAATTGACAAGATCATTTGGTGAAGTGGTAGTATACCTTAAACAAATGATTTACTATTTGATATTGGTGGATAATGTTATAGTTTATTAAACTGAAATAAAGACCATTATAAAAATAGAGATAATATTTTTATTATATGATAATAATTTAATATTATTTTTCATATTTATAACAATAATTAATAAATTAATTGTTAAAAACATTACATGTTTTTCAGAAAATCTCTTTCAGTTTAACACAAATTACATCATATATTAAAATTTTTATTTGAAAAGACCACTAGAATACTGGTAGGGATATATTGAATCAATTTGAGAAGATATTGGATAATCATAATTATTTTGGATGTCTTAATTGTAGATGATAAGGGGAATCTATTTTAATTAAAGGTGGGGACACACTTTGAATTTTTGAAAAGACTAAAATGTAGCAACATATTTCACATGGAACAATGTTTTGTAACTTATTTTTATGGGAAAAGTGATGTGTTATAATGTAAATATGACTATAAATATTTACTTTTAAAACATTATATGAAAATTTACACCTATTGTTTTTAGATTAACTCATAGTAAACACACTTTTAACATAAACATAGTAAATAAAAATTATTTTATTTAATAATCATTATGATAAAAAAAATAAGCTAAAATTTATCGAAGCTATAAACTATACTGATTCCAAATGTTGAGTCAAATTTTTAAAAATAATATCAAAGAATTGGAAGAACATAATTTAATATTAAACCAATATATGTGGAGGGATAGATGTTTTTTAAAGGGAAACCATTCAGAAGTAAAAAATAATTTAATAACTACATTTAATAGGGAATTGATTAAAAAGATAAAATTTGGAATTATAAATGTATAATTTAAATAATTATTTATGAAACCATATCAAAAATTACGAATTTTAAAATTTTGGAAATTTAATGAATTTTGTTACTGAAAATTAATATTTTTCACTACACACTACATAATTTATCTTTTCAAAAAAGTGACAAAAAATAAACGAAGTAAATTTTGACATGTATATTTTTTAAAATATATATTATTTTTTCAATAAAAAATTATCTAATTTTCATAAAAAAACATTATATATTGTTCCGAAAAAATAATGAGAAATATTTTCTATAATTGAATTATAATTACACATAATTAATGTTCTTATAATAATGTTTCTTTTTATCTATCAATATTCATTATATAAATCATTATACTAGGTATTTAATTTTATTTATTACTATTAATAATGCTTTATTACACTTCTAGTATATAATGACCTACTTAATTTAAAATAATTATAATATATACTAGTTTGTAAAAATATAATGTCACATATTATAGAATGTAATAATTGATTTTTATATAGCACAAGATTAACTCATTGACGTGAATAATTCAATATATGAAATAAATTTAATTCATTCAATGAATAATAAATCATAAAAACATATGGTGTTACTATCCTACCAATTCATGGTCTTCTTACACGACCTCCACTGGTGAAACAATTGTGGTTTTAGTAAAATGAATGTTTTCCTCCATTCCCCATTTCCATTTCATCGAATCAAAAAGACATCATCCATAATATATGGATGGTGAGTGGTGATTCACATCTATGGTGGTAGGGTCCAAATTTTAAGATGTTTTCGTCCTTATAACTCAGTCTCGTGTTTGAGGGGATTTATGATGGTAATTACAATGAAGAGATTTGTACACTTCATTGAATTCCAACACGGCGGCATAATATAAATAAATAAGATTCAATTATCACATTCTCTTTTTGACATTTTGGTCAGATTGAGTTACTGAAGAGGCAGTGAATTGAGTTCGCAAGAAATCTATTAATGATTAGGTTTTAAAAATCCCTTTATAAAAAAAATGTCCATTTAAAAAAATACAAGATGGATATAAGATCAGTACATTTAATAAATTTCTCAACGTTAGATTATATCTCAGTTAATTTTTTTAAAATTTTATTATCTTTTTTAATCTGTTTCCATAGACAATAAAAATAAAAAAGTAGTTCAGATTAATTAATGAAATTGTTTTCTTGTTTAAATATTAAAAAAATTTATGATATGATAAAATAACAAAACACAATAACAAAATAAAACAGAATAATAATGAAGAGGTTCGGTCTCATGATGAGACTTAATATCTGTCACTTGGAAATAACATACTGCCTATCAGATTATAATAATAATTAAACAAATCCAAAACTTTGATTTTTTATAAAAAGTATAGCTATAATCTATCTCGGTTATGGAGTATTTATTATAGTTAATGATGGGATATAAAGATAACACATGACCTAGAAGGACCTCATCCTCAATCACAGCCGAAAAAATATAATGGTTGGATAAAATAATAGGAATCATTAGGTTAGGTACATAAGACATTGTGTGTTTGATACAAAAGTAACAAAAAACTCTTCAAACATTAAAATAAATAGAAATAAACATAAAGACTGATAATTCTTAGTCTAATATTTTAACAATGGCCCATTTCCTCAGATCATATTTGGTGGGGATTTTGAGATTTCTTTTTTATGGTTGCCAAAAAATGGAGGATTGTCTAAATTGTTATTTTTTCCAATTGATCTATGTTGGTATCTCGATCAATTATTATAATGGATGTTGTACTTCATTTTAGTTGATATAAAATGAAAATTACTCACTGATATTATATAGATTTATAGATTTGTGTAGATGATCATTTTAAACATATCATTCAATAATCACTTTATATATCATTTTTATATCGCTATGACCTTCACAAATATATAAGAGCATACTTTGTAGGATATCCTCAATCCTTGGATCAACTCCAAATAATTTTTTTTTGTATTGTTAAATTTATCCATAAATAAATATTTTCTTTGATTCCTCAATGTTAATGTTATCAAACAAATGTGTCACCAATAAGCAGGTGGTGATTCAATATCTTATAATGTCTTAGTGTTGTGGTACCTCAGGCAGACAATGACAAATAGTTTGGCATTGAAAAAAATTATGATGGTTAGGAGCATTGTATTAGCTCTTCTTTGTGGTAGATCGTCAAGCTATTAAAAAACATTCCAGTAAAGAGGGTGACAATTAATCCTCTATTGGTATCCCATCCATTGTGGTGATTCACCTCAGTAGTAGCTCCTGGATAAGGTATCATGTCCTCTCAATAATTCCAGGATAACAATGACTCACAAAAAGATATAGCTTAATTATCATAAAAAATAGTATTACGATATAAAAGGCTATCCTAAAACATTTAAATCATTAGTACTAAAATAATCATGTTCTATGATCGTTAAAATTAATAGAGTCTCAAACAATCTGCACACCTGATGGTCAAACATTATACACTTTTTGATTATAACAAAACATGGAATTTTCCAAGATATGTCTAAATAAGTATACATATATTAATAAATATGTATTTAAGTTAATTACATAATTCATATCATTTTAGAATTTATATGATTAATTAACACAAAAGAGAAAAAATTTCAAAAATATATAATGATGATGTCTCCAAATATTTATAATTTTTATACTCTTTCCCTATATTAAATGAAATACACATTTTATATCCCCAATTGAGATTATCCAAAAGATAAGATGAATAAAATAAAAATATTAGTTAAATGAGTTTAATATAATGATATTTAATTTTTTAACATCCAAAAAGTTATTATTAGAATAATTAATAAAGAAAGAAGAAAATGAAATGACCATATAGGAAGGATATAGGCAATCAGATTCACTATTTAGAGGCTATTGGGAGATCACCTATTTCATTTCATTTTTCCTTGAATTTTTCATGGGATGATGATATAATAGTAGTGAAATTTTGAGAATATGTGGTAATGGGAGGTATTTTTGAGGAAGAAAGATGTAGTTCACAAATAAGAACACGACATAGGTGTCTGATCACATAAGCTGGTGAAAACACCATGAGCTAAAATTTTTGAGGAAAAATACCATCTGACTATGTAGTCACTGCTAGTATGTATCCAATTGGTTCTATTGTTGTGGATAAATAAATATTTTCAAAACATTTTTCTCTATATCTATAACATCCAAACTATGGGAAAGTATGACTGAGTTCAAGAAATTAATTTAATACATAATTATACTACCAACCCTTTATATATCCCCAATGAAAACTTTTTCTCCTCCATGAATGATTAAAGAACATTTCTAAGAAACATCGGTTGAATCACTTGTTCTTTGAAAGCTACATTAACATGTGGTGGTATTAGGTCCTCGATAAAATATTATATCTTCATACATCTCCTAATATTTTTAATTTATGATTATATAATACTCGATTAATTTCAGTATTACGTCCATATCTATTTTGAGATCAATGTAAAACTCCCTTATCGTCTTATATGAATGCTATCTAAAATGATTCAATTTCATAAATTTGCCTTCATGTGTTGACACATCACCCAATGTAATATGATGAACTTCTTCAGTAACATGTATAATGAGGTCTCTATCAATTGGTACAAAAAATATAGGATGTGTAGTGGATGTATAGGAAATAATAGTCATATAATAGATATTTTACGAAATAAAAATAATAATTTACTATAAGTATATCATTTATTCTGCTAAATGTCATATACATATCACTTATTTTGAAAATATTCTATTTTAAAAATCAATTTCATGAATTTAAAATCAAACATTCCATTTAAAACGTTTGAGAACAACCTCATCCAAATATCAAGTGTTGTATTGACGTAGTCTCTCTAAGGGATATTGTTGAAAGACTTGGACATTTTTAAAATTTTAAACTATGTTCCTTCTCTATGAGTCCAGATTAGAATAAAAATTTCATTTAAATGATTTTAAATCTTATTTTGTGACACCATTAAAATGTCTAACAAATTGAGTTGATGGAATATCTTTTGGCTCATGAGGCACTCATGCCTCACCTGATCTATAAGTATTCATTGGAGTAAAAGGTTGAACATCCCCTTCCTGACCAATTTTATCTGCTAAGGATCCATCTTCTCTAACATGATTTTCATTTGACTTGTCATCTAATTCATTGTAATCAAAATCAACTTGATTAACACATGGATAATTGTTCCACTCTTCTAGGTAAAATACATTATATATTATATATGGATGAATTATAGATTCTATGTGATCTTCAAAATATTCACCAATTTGATATAAACATTGTAATTTATTTACATGATTTGTATGAATGTTATCTAATTGTTCGATGTGATATATTTGTTTTGATAGATCTGTAGTATTTGGAGTATCATCCCATTCATATGAAGCTACCATATTTTCTTACTCAATAAGTGGTTAATCGTCCATCTTAGTATCATTAGATTAATTATAATCATCATTTTAACTTCATACCACTAATGATGAAAGAGTAGTCTAAACTATTTCATGAACCTAGTTTGTATTATCTATCTGTTCTTATCACATTAATTTTTAGGTATATCTCATTGATCCTCCCCAAGAACAGTTTTATTATCATTATCTCCTGGATCCTTAACCACATCATCCATGATTTTTTTTTTCTATTTATAATTTATTATCATCATCACTATCTTCTTACTTAGATGCCTTTTCATAACTAGAATTTTCCATAACATTTTGGTCTCTTGATGATTCAAAGTAATATTTTTAAAATGTTTTTCTCCAAATACTTTATTTTCCCCATAATCAAATTTTGGTCAAATTAATTATCTTATAAGTAAAGAACCTAGTGTATTGATATATACATAAAAAATAATAGGATAATATTTAGGAATATATGGAACACTCCCCACTTCTAATGAAAAATAATCTTCTTCTTCATCAAATTTATTCTAAATATTTCTAGTTTCATCATCACGAGGGTGTTCAAAATACACATCGAGCTAAATACCGAGATTTGAATTGTCCTTTTTTTGTAGTGGATGATCAATAAGGATGAATTCATCATATAATTTGTTATTAACTCTCACCCTACATTTTTTTCATGGTGTCCAACAGACACTAACTTTATTAAAATTTGTATTCAATAAGAAAAACCCACATTACTTTTCATTTAAATTTTCACCTTATTTTACATATCACATGGAATATACGATGAAATATAACAACTAATGATATAATAGAGTATTTGATCATGAACATATATTGCTCATAAAATAAATATTAATTTTCATAAATCTACACATTTTAGTCTTTTACTTTATTTCATCACAAATAAGAATAAAAAATCTTAATATCACATGATATTGAAATATCCTTTTCTAGGTCACAAAAATTATAAGCAAACATGAATAGAAGATTACAATCCCCATTGAGTTAAACATCTATAGGTATCGTTAGAGTACCAACTCCTATCAACTATAGGAGACCCTCTTCTTATTTGAACATTTATCATTCACTTGTAATAGTTTCTTCAAAATCATCATCCTCCCCTTTATGAGGTAATTTTATGATCTTTTACTATTCCTTTGTAGAGAACACCATATATTATCTATTAATTCAACTTATTGTCACATCATTATTATTTCTAAAATAACTCATAATTTAGTTATAAATATTATACTAACATTAGATAATACACATGTTGATTTGATGAGAAATAGTTCATCCTTTTTAATTTTCTATGACAATAAAATCAGGTGTATTTATTAATGGAATCCATTGCATGTTGATTTGATTTTATTCTTGGAAAACTCATTTATTTAGATGTGGGTTTCATGAAACAATATCCAAAATATAAAAATATTAATTTCATTTTTTATTGCCTGAAATTTTATAGAGTTGACTATTCTACTCACTATAAAAGTAAAATTCGTATTATATTAATTATTTAATGGAACTAGAGATAAATGAAACATGATTAGTCTAATAGGGAAGAAATTTTTTAATAATTCGAGGTTATAAGGGCTATTGATACAATTTTATTTATCCTATGAAATTTATTATTTGGAGATTCTAAAAAATAAAAAATAATAAATTTAAAACAATTATTATTTAATCCATAAAATTATAAAAATGACAATAATACTACAGTATCAAAATGGAACAATGAATAATTCAAATATGAATCATCAATCAGGACATATCAATGGTGAATCATCAACTTTGACTTATAAATGGTTACTGGCCAATGGTGACTCATCAAGGGTAACTGATCAATGGTGACTCATCAATAGTGACTCATCAACGGAGACACATCAATACAAAATCATCAGAGGTGACTCATCAGTTGTGACACATCAATGATTACTCATGAATTCTGACTTAGTCAACCAAAACATATCATTCATAATTATTTTTTGATGTAGTTTAATCTCCTAAATTTCAAATTCAATGGGATAATATTATAATTTAGATGTTCATTTCAAATGAATTAAATAGTTATATCATCATTTTGATAAAGATATCTCAAAAAGTGATATCTTACATCTTGGTGTTTTGTTCTAGAGTCAGATTTTGTATTTTTCTGAGACTTCTACTACACTTATTTTATCACAATTTATAGATACCTGTATAATTTTATCATCAAATCCTTGTAATGTATGTTTCATCCACATGACTTCTGCTCATAAACTTCCTATAAATATATTTTCATCATCAACAATAGACATTGAAAAACAATATTGTTTATTACTAAACCATGTCACTAGATATTTTCTTATATGATAATATATTCTTGAGGTTATTTTTATTTCTAACATATGTCCACCAAAATCAGCATCAAAATAACTTATTAAATCTAAACCATGTCCCATTGGAGAGATCAATCCAAATTTGGTAGTATATTTGAGTTACATAAAAATTATTTTTAGAGATAATAATAGAGAGCCTTTTGGAATTTTTTGAAAGATATAAAAAAAATACACTAAACATAATATCAGGCTGATTAATAGTCAAATAAAATAGACTTCCAATCACATCATTACGCCTAGTTTGAAATAATGATTTCCCAGGTTCATCAATATATAATTTAAAGGGTGTACTCATGATATTATAAAAAGTTTTATTTCTATAATAGATAAACTATTTTAAAAGATGAGAAATATATTTATTTTCATTTATGATAATTCATTATTTATTTTGTAAAATCTGAAATCCAACAAATAACATGACTTCACCCATCAAAAAAATTTCAAATTTATTTTGAAATAGTATTTTGAAATTAGTTCATAGGTAATATATAATAGCTATAATAATAATATCATCCACATATATTTGTACTATTATAGTATATTTTGAAATTAGTTCTATAAAAATAAATGGATCAGCAATACCATTTGAAAAAATTGAAATAAAAAAAGAGGTAATATAACGATACTACGATCTGAGATCATGTTTTTAACCATATAATTCTTTTTATAATTTAATAAAACAATTTGTAAAATATATATTTTGAAATCCAAACTATTTCTTGAATGAAAAAAGAAAATTATAAATCCATTAAATAATACACATTTAACATCCAATTGATATAATATAAAATCCAATTTTTCTTCATAGTAATGTAGTATCCAAATGGATTCAAATATGGCTACAATATCAAATGTTTCTTCATAATAAATACCTTCTTAAGGAATATAATTTTTTTATGTAATATAGAATTTTTTTCTTACTATAGTTCGTGAATTTTCAGCCTTTATTCTAACCAGCTATTTAGATCCGATAATTATTGTGTCTTTAGGTTTATTAATAGTTTCCCAAAAAATATTTTTCTAAAATTGATTGAGTTCATACTATATACGTATTAACCAAAATTGACCATTGATGGAATCATTAATTTTTATATGAACATGTTGTTACGAAAGGCTTGGTGTTAATTTTGATTTTTAAATAATGCTCTAATTTGAAAATTGTGACAGGTTGCCTCAATATCTATGTCATGTTTAGGTTTTGGTTGTTCATAGGGTGTACTTTTTTCGTGTTTTATTAAAAAATTAAAATTTTTAAAATGGAGACATAGAGTTGAAATACCTTCCCCATGGTTCTCTAAGATATTTTTAGTTTATTTTGTATTAGTATATGAAATTTAATGTGGAAAAACCATTCCATTTGTTAGTTTTTTTATTAAACTATTTATAATATCTCTGAGAAGTTAAATATCAAAAGAAAATTCCATCATCAGTCATGGAAGGAAATTTTTCCGGAATATCTATTTTATTAAGAAAGTAGATATATCATGCAAAAAAGATAGTATAATTATCCTTTGTTTTACCCAAGGTACTCTATGATTTTTTGTGAAAGGAATATATATATGAAAAATATTTTGAAGATAAATAATATTGAACAATATAAATGATTTTATAATTTCCTAAATCGTTAAAAATTTAAAATTTTGTATCATTGAAAACATTACATGAAATGATTTTCCAATTTTACTGAGAAAAAAACATAATATAATTGTTATTTTATAAATAGAAAATATTATAAAACTTATATATATATATATATAACAATAAAATTGATAACGAATTATAATTATTGATATTCCAAGGATAATTATTTTCCCTTTTTCATTATCCCCAAAAGATACTGGGCCGCCATCAACAATGTTAAAATTATAGAGGTCTGAATACTCAAAATACATTTGTTTAAAAAATCTGCTATCAATATAAAATAAACTTTTTAAAGAGTTTATCAAATATGTTTCTTAATAAATAATTTTAAAAAAAAAATAATTTTAGAATATAAATATTTTTCTGTCCAGTTAAGATAAAAATAAGATATTTTGAAATGAATAATTACCTAATGGGTTTCATTTAAATAGTTTGATAGCATATAAAAATAAATAATTTATTAGATCTTATTTAGTCAGTATTGGATGTATATTAATTTTCATAAATGGAACTAGATGTGAATCTAGTTTTGGAAATTTTTCTATTTCCTCATTGATAATATTAATTAGTTATATAATCAAAGTAAATGTTAATTCCTTGTATTTTGGTTAATTTTTTTATCATTATTAAATCTTTATATGTTTTCAATAATTTTAATTTTTAATTTTTAATTCATTATCATTTTCAATAATTGAATCGTTATCACTTTTCAGTAGTAAGGTTTGTATAAATATTTCATATCAAATAATTTTGTTTCATAAAAGGCATATATTTATCTTTTTTATCATTAATTGTTTCATCCATTATGTAATAATATTCATATAAATCATCATTTGACATGTTTTCTGAATATCATCATTATTTTGAGGAAATTATGGAATATTTGTAAGAGTAATAGAAAGGCTATTTTATAGAGATGATTTCGTTATTGTGAAGTACATGTTCCCCATGTATACTTATCTCCTTGATCATTATCCAAATCACATGAGCTTTTATATGAGGCCCTCCATGTTTCTTTCCTGTTTTTTTATTCTTCTATCCTTATCCTCATAATTTGTTTTTATATTTAAGTTTTGTATATTTAGTATTAATGTGTCTTTTCCAATTACATTAATAGTAGGTGATTTAATTTTGATTATTATTATTTTTCCAACCAATTGTTCCCATTCCCTTGATTTCATAATTTTATATGAAATTAGATTTCTTGAATAACTACTTATCCTAAAATAAATTCTTCATAATTCTAGTGATATGGGTCATCCCTTATTCATTACCATCAAGAGATTCCTCTTCATTTGTATTTTCATGTTGTACCATTTTAAATTTTCTAGAGGTTCTATTCTTATAGGGTAGTGATTTTTTGGTTCATCATCATAAATATACTTATTAACATTAATAACATCTTCAAAAATCATTATATATCACATCAATTCATTGAAATGTATTTTACTCACATCACATGATTAACTAATTAATAAACATGTCATTCTCTATCTGTATGGTATGAATCTAAGGAGAATCATCACATGTTCTTTATATATAATATGAATCCTAATTAGTTTCATAATATTGAATATTTCATTGAACATGAGATACAAATCAGAAAATAGTTTTTTATATTTAATTTTAAAATTATCATAATTTATTTAGTATATATTTATTATCATTTATTTTTCATTATATGTTAGATTATGTTAAACAGATATGGTATCCGTTATTTTAGAATAATATTATCAAGTATATACTCTATTAAATTCATTATAACCAAGAAAAAAATAATTATTTCATAGATTTAAATTTATTATTTTTGTATTTTTTGTAGCATCACCCCTTATAAATCTAGTAGTTTGGTTTATTTCATAAAGATCATATAATACCATCTATTAGTAAAAATATATACATTCGAATTGAATTTTCATTTTTATATTTTATTTAGAATAATTTTTGTTCTTATAATAAGAAGGTCTATTGGTAACATATATCTTTTTTCTATTATCCATAATGTTCCAAAATTTATAATTGACATAAATTAGAGATATTTAGAATATGAATAAAAATATATGTTGAAATGATAAATAAAATTTCCTTTAATACCAAATTTTTTTCAGAGTGAGTATCTCAGGGTGTGAATTGTTTTCCCTAAAAAATTTTGTTAGAGATTCATTTCAAATAAGTCCCATTAATAAAATAACTTATCCAGGTCTTTAAAATAGAATACCAATATAAGATCTATCCTTTTAGAATATTTCATAAGGAATGGTTATGATATTGTTAAAATGATCTTTATAATTACCATAGATTTTTAAATCAATTTGGTTTATCCAAAAAACAATAAACACATGTTATGATTTATAATCAATGTAATTAATTTTATATATTAAGAAACATATGGAATTTGATAATAAACCAAAACAGAATAACACAGTAATATAGAATAATAATCAATAGGTTATGTCTTAATGTAATACTCAATCCTCTCTAAATATCAATCACCCACTTCCATGTAGATTATATTAATTACGAAACAAATCCAAAACCTAGATTATGTAAAAAATATCAATTATATAGATAGGATACAAGGAATATTCTATTGTAATACATGGTAATTAATGATAGAACATGCCACTAATGAACCTCCTCCATAAAAAGCATGGGATAAAATTTAATGGAAGTATAGAATAACAAGTATTCTATAGTTATGTGAAGTGGAATGTGTGTTTCTAATGAAAAAGTAACAACACACTAATCAAAATAAAACCCTTAAAAACAAGATAAATAACGAATATTAATACTCTTTCTCTTATGTTTTGAATTCTCAATGTCTTTATATTAGATTTGGTATGGAGTTAACGAATTGGTTTTTATGGTTACAGAAAAACAAAGGATTATTGGAATATACATGTATTACAATTGATCAAATTTTTATCCAAATCAATATTTGTAATTGTTGTTGGTATTTTGGGCAATTAATACTGATAGAAATGAATCTGTGAGATATTAAATATTCACATACATGATTGCACAATTTTAAAATGACTAGTTAGTCAATAAATGTAATATATATCATTTTTAGATGTAATTTTCAATCACATATATATATTAGTATTAATTTATGTATATCATCAATCCTCTAATCTTATTTGACTAACTAATTAAGACTTGGTAAATTATCCTTGAATAAAACTTATCATTGATCCATTCAATTCAATGTTCTAAAATAGGAATAATAGAATGAAGATGGTGGTTACTCAACATCTAAAAGTATCATGTACTAGTGGTTCCTCAAGGAGGCGGTGACTTACTATCTGTGGGTGATTCATCATTTAAAAGCTACAGGCCTGATAGTAGTTCATCCAGGATATTACTCCTATAATTGTAACAAGCCTGGTGGTGATAAGGCTGGTGGTGATCCCACTCATGATAGCTCATTCTTACTGTTTATTCCCCTCAACAGTAAGTCCAAGTTAAAGATAGAATGTCTTAGAGATGGATCTCATATAATGGTGGATCTCTATAATACAAAGAATAACTATAATAATAATATATCTCATATATAAAATTCAACTGTATAACTTTATTATCATTAGTAATTAAAGAATTATGGTTTTAGATCATCAAAATTATAGAGTTCCCAGCACACTCCATAGAAGGAGGTTTCAATATGTTATATCAATAAACTCTTTAAAAATAAAATATTCAAATGAATATATTTATACTAAACCATAGAAAAATCATATACAATAATTTAACATACTAATATGAAAATATTTTCTTCTAATAACACTCTCATTGAAAAAAACCACATATATTATCCTTAAATTACTTGACACAATCATCATTAATTGAAATCCATTTAATCTATATAATAATTTATTTTTCTAATGATATAAAACATTAAATGTGTTATCTTATTTTTATCAATTTTTAAAACAAATAAGAGGATGAGTTTTTAATATCCATTTGAATGAAAACTATAAGTAATTATAAACAACCTCATTTAGAAATAAAAAACATAGTTAGTAAGTATTAAAACAATTATTCAAAATGTAAATAGGAAATACATTTCATATAAATGAATATATTTAGAATCCTATAAAAATCTTATTGTATAAATATATTTAGTTTCACTAACATTAATTATAAACACCATTTGTTTTAATATAGATACACAATTAATCCATATAAATAATCACATGGATGAAACATATCTATGTTTTTTTTTCATTAGTATGATATATGACTATTCACCAACCATATAGATTCCATATAGCCATCAACCATAATCACATTAGATATTCATGGATTTGATGACTATATAAGATAAAAATTCAAATATATTTATCTATTGACAACTACACTAAAACTAAATGGATACCATAAAAGACCGATATGAATATATTATCATCCATTCTTCTGAATCATTTTTTAATAAGACATAAAGGGTGTCATATATCCACATGTGATTCTGAATATCATCTAACCATAAAAAAGATAGTATAAATTATTTCACCTAACCAAGGGTTCCAACAATAATGGAATATATAAATTAAGTGTGAAATTACCAATATCACATTAACGGTTTCAATTAATTGATTCAATAAATAAAATCAATATAATA
The DNA here is from genome assembly GCA_963277665.1 of Viscum album. Classification (NCBI taxonomy): domain Eukaryota; kingdom Viridiplantae; phylum Streptophyta; class Magnoliopsida; order Santalales; family Viscaceae; genus Viscum; species Viscum album. The sequence continues at coordinate 1,427,010,390 of OY728147.1, read as the reverse complement.
AAAAAACCATTTCAAAATTAAAAAAAATTAATTACCACTATATCTATTTACCATGTGGGAAAAATAACTCCAACACAAAAACCAGGTCCCCATACCTGTTGAATATAATACTAGAAACCTCACTGTGGAAATAATAAATTTCATAAATCATATATGTCTTCTTATTTACACATCTAATAGTGTGTGAAAAATAGAAATGTGATATCACACTAATGGTCCCAAGAGCTGTATTAGTTATAATATCAAAATGTTCTCATTTTATAAGATAAAAATGAATCATATATATATTTTTCACAATTAATTATAATAAATAAAAATTAAATATTTTCTATAGTTTAAAATTTATTTCATGAAAAAATGATTTTAATTAACCATTGAGAAACCAGTTTAATAATATAATAAAAATTACAATATATGAATACCTAAACATAGATCAATATAAATTAAACCTAGCATTGTATTGTTCGGGGTTAGATTGGATCTCATAGACTTGGGATCAATGAATACTAGTGACCACTAAACATGTAATTGTTATGATGAATGCATGAGAATGGGAACAACCTTATTTCATGACCCTTATATGATGTCTTGTAAATTAGTCCCTACATGATTACCTAAATAGATAATGAAAAAGATGAGGTGTGAAGCCTATATGAGTCATGAAAAAAGTACCTATAGAACCTAACTTTCTATTTAAAATATGATTCTATATTCTAAAATATTCATGTCATTTATAAATGGAGTATAACTAAATTAAATCGAAAATTAATTATCAATAATGGTCCTATATTTTAAAACCCTATTATCATAAAAACAACCTAAAATAAACACACTGTTTTCATAAAATTCAATTCCATACACACAAAAAGTATAAAAGGTTTGTAGTTATTACATGAATATACTAAACAATGGATATCATAACATAGAATTTTTATTCAATGATCACAAGGTTCATGGAAGAGTGAGATATATGTCATGCCATTATTATCTCAAATATTTACTCAACGATCCACAAAGGTCCCTTTAATTCCACCTATTTTAAAAATAAATTTAAATTAGATCTCATTAGATTAATAAAAATGTATATAACTGATTAGATAGACACTAATTTATAAAATAACTTATGAAAAAGATTCTATATCTAGATTAAATGAGAAGATGTACCATTACAAGAAAAATAATTTTGTTAATATATATCCACCCCCCAATGATATATGAAAATAAATCATATGAAGTGATATAATATTAATTATTTCCATATAGATTCTCCTAGATAAATAATTTAATTATAAAGATGAATAATAAGTCAAAATGAGGTAATATGTGTCTTAAAAATAAAATTCCAATTAATAAAAATGAGTAATATTTTTTGATGCACAATATAAAAAACCATACTACCCAATGTGGGATACAAAAAGTACTACATGTCATGGGAATATGGTTTTCGTAATAAAATAATTAAATATATGAGAATTACAAGTCTTATAATGAAATATTTTATGTAATGTCCATATATTATTTCTTAATATTGCACTAGCAACTCACCCCACTATGGGGCTCTAAAATAAGGTAAGCAGTTTGATGTGATGACCACACAATGTTCCCAAACAATTCACCTAATCATGGACATTCTAGATAAAATATAACACTCAAATATTTTACCTAAAATGTTCCAATAAATACTAAAATTAGGTATTTCAAAAAAAATTTCAATTCAAGAAATGAACTGAATAATTAATAGTGAAAAACATTTAAAAAACTAGTAAATTCAATATTTGGAAATGTTATTCTCGGAATAATATTAACCAAATCGGTTACATTGAAGCATAATAAAGTCTTTAAAATATAGTATACCATTATGAATGGTATCCATTAATATTATAGCTTTTTAATAGTAAATATTAATTCTAATTTATTAATTATTGTAATAATGTCAATTTTATATTGATGATGGAAGTCATTTCCTCAATATGTAGGATAATAAGATATGACGCTTATATAAATAGATTCATAGAGAGAATGTTACAATAGAATTTTCCTTTTTATAATACCTATATGATTAAAAACATTTTTATTTCAATATAAAATTTATAAAGTATACATTTATGCTCACTATGATCACCACCCAAACCATGTTCTCCAAACCAACCCTTAAAAACCTCACCACTTCACACGTTCTACATATGTAAATCAATTTTACACTCTAGGTCTTTTTGTGTAAGCCAAAATATTGTGATTTTTTATTAATATAATTATTAAATGTGTCTATTTTTAATATTCGAACTTAAATGATTATGCAATGAGTTTTAAAAAAATTATATTCTGATATGGTGAAACTCTTATTATATTTTAGTGAAATATATAGTTTCGTAGAATTCAATATTGTTTTGATTTTATAAATTTTTGCAATAAATTATATTTTAATAATAATGTTATATTAAATAATATATATTACAAATCAATTAATATATAATGTTCTATTATAAAATGTAATTGTTATTTGGGATAAAAAACATATATAAAACAAATATTTTATCAATACATATATTTATTAATTAGAATGTGGAAATAATGATGCATTCAAATAAAATAAATATTTTTTACCATCACATAATCACTATAACATTTTGATTTGTAAATAATTTTATTTGATTTTTGATTTTTATTAATATATTTAAATAATATATATATATATATATTTTATATAATAAGACATCATAAAAACCCAATGTTATGTAATATATTCAACAACAGGAATCCATGACCAAATATATATCTCCCATATAATATAATGTATTTTGAAGTTATTCTATAACATATTTCAATCATTTATAAACCCTCCAAAAATGATAATTATAGGTTAGTTTTTTTTCAATTGTGTTCATTATATATGTGAATCACATCAACATCACAAATACAGTTATTTTAAACTATTATGTTAACATCCTTAATATATAATTAAATACATCCATTTTTGTTAGAAACTCATTGAAAAGAATATGTTATATTTTGTGGTTTTCGTTATGTTATCATATGGTGTCCAAATCCTCTATTAGGGAACTAATAATGAATTTTCCTATTTTTGATAAACAAAGATACCCAACCTCACCTTTTACTCCACCCAAAACTCATGGAGAAATAATTTACTCTATCCATCTCTATATCTTTGTAATAATCTAGTTATTGTTAATAATATTTTTATAGTAAATAAATATGTGTTGTATTATATTATATAATATTATGCACAATAAAATATAGATAAACAATTAAGGCATTTTCTCATTAATAAACATCATTACATTAGTCAACTAAAAAATAAATGAAAATTCCAAATATTACAATAAGAAAAAAAATTTCAAATGAAAAAGATAAAATGGGAAAATATGGATCACACAAACGTACACGAATCATTACCCCTAGATCCAACACTATTGAAATAAAAATATATATCAGTAAACTAGCCTATGCCATAGAACCTGAATACATATAACCAAGGGAGGAATTGTAGTTAATATTTATTAATATAGGGAACAAATATATATAAGATGTTATGTGAACATTGGAATTGTAATGTGACTATTAGAAAAGTAACCTAACCATTGGGAGTAGTAACCAGACCAATGGGAATAGTAACATGACCGTTAAAATTGTAATTTACCTAAAAATAATAATTTGTGACATAAATTATATTTATAAATTTAAATATTTTTTCATATAAACAAATATATTATGATTCAAAAAATAAATATATTGATTAAAAAACTAAAAAAATATAGGCAAACTTTTAATATAGAATACTATAATATATTTCCCAAAAATCATAATTTATATAACAAAGAATAATATTCACTGTTAAATAAATTTACATGGATTTAATTAATATTAATTTGAAATGAAACATGTTGAAAATTTCCATGGGTTATTTTCCTATAATTTTATGAAATAAAATATTGTTCAATTAAATAATTTAATAACAGTTTTTCAGTTAATTGATTTTTATAAATTTCATAGATCAATATTTTTTGAACAAAAAAATTTATCCAAAAAAATTATTCTTTTAAAAAATAAAATTTATTTATAAACCAAAAACACCATTATCGATAACCTAAAAGTGCTCCCTTAAAATAATATTTTCCCGTTTTTATACATTCCTTTATAATTAACCTAGTGAATTAAAATTATAATGGGGTTTGATGTAATAAACCCATTATATTATATTTATATATGATTTATGTACTATAAAATTAAAATTATTTATGTTCACGTTTTATATAATAATTTTATTAGTGGTTGATTCTAAAAATACTCATCATTAATTATAAATAATCTACCTTCATCCACATGGAAAAAGACCCCTCTCAGACTTCTCAAAGAATATTATATACAAAAATATCTCATATAAAGACATATAATACCTAGTGACATTGTTGAGTAAACCAAATAAAAATACTATGAGTGTTTTAGTGTGAAACAAGAGATGCTACACTGAAGAAAGAGTATGTTTTAATCAACTCTTATTCAATTTTTCTTCTTCAATTGCTTTTTCGTAATTTCAAAAAAAATAATATAAAATTAATTTTTATTATGTTAAAAATAAATTATTTAATCTAATCTAGTTCATATTTAGTTATGATATTTATATAAATTTCAATCATCCCTTATTCGTTCTTTGAACAATGTCCCATCAACAGTCCTCCAATCACTAATAAAGACATTATCAATCCAGTTATTATAAAAAATCATTGGAATGATTATAATAAATTCTTTATTTAATATAAAGGTGTAAATTTATTTTTTTATTAACCTATAATTATTTGTACTATTATATAAATTACATGAAACAAAAATATTTATGTTGAAAGAAAACGGTAAATTTTATTAAAGCAATGTGAACAAAATAGTACACATTATACAATGAGTGTTATAAATTAAAAACAATTTATAATAACAGAAAAATATAATATAAAAAATGCATTATAATTATAGTTTTATGTTTTAATTATCCAGGAGGTGAGGAAATGATGAAATAAATAGATAATTATAGTATGGTACTTCTCAAACATTACTCCCATTATTTTTATTATCCTTTATTCATTTCATTTTGAATATATACATTCTTATAATTTTTAATAACATCAAATTATTTATTCTTAAATTCCTTTTGGGTATATACATGTTTCTAGCTTGAGTAATAATCCAAATATAAATATTTTTCAACAAAGAACTATTTCCAAAATGCATATTTTACTCCTATAGGGTCCTAACTTAGATAATAAATAATGAAATTTTTTTCCAAATATATATAACCTATTTCATTTGTTAACCCATATTCTATTCATTAATTCTTCAATAATTAATTCCTTAATGAACCAATTCCTTTCCATTTGATTTTTTATGACAATAATTGTTACATGTTCTATGTGGAATTCTTGGTTACTTAAATATTTTGATGTGATAGGATAGAAAATAATTGTATATACCTCCAATTTATTGGTTAGTTTGATTAATATAATGATATAATGTGTCATATGTGTGAAGATGATGCTCTATTTTTTAAAATAATAATGTTATGATTTCTATACATATGTTATTTGATGACATGATGCTAGTAATATTAATAAAAATTGTTGTTATTTGACCATTATGAAATGATGTATCAATGTTATTAATTTTCACATTCTACTCCTTTAATACATGTTTCACTCATTATTATGATGATTATTCAATTATAATGATGTGGTGATGATGATTTTTGTCTCCCATGTTATATTGATACATATCCTTTATTTCACTTCTTATTGGGACATTATCTCACTACATTCCTTGATAAATATCCTTAAGTGACTCAATTTACGAAGGATAATGTGATATTTTAGAAGAAAAAAAGAAGATGTACATTAAAAATTGATTTTGATTTTTAATGTGTGTGTAATGTATGATAATAATATTCTCAAAATAAATAACACTTCAGTCATAGAGTATATTACTATTATGTTGTCTATAAATAAAATGATTCCAATGTTATGTAAGAAAGTATAAGGTGTTTTTATAGGTATAAGAGGCATAGTTTAGATTATTTATGAATTTGAATTAAAAAAGTAAAAAAACTTCGTATAAGCCTTTGTGTATGTAAATATCCAACAAGCATCAAGAAAATGAGAAACATATAGATCCCATAAGATATGAATTTAGAGTATATATTCAGATTAAATAATGTATTTATTGGTGATTATGGACTATGATTTAGTTCAAACAATTAGAATATTTCATAATTTATTAAACAAAAAAACTATGTAATAATCTGAGAGATAATGTAATGTATTCTGGTATGATATTACCAATTCCATGAGATGTGGAGTTCAAAACCTCAAGGTTATTCTTACCATGTTTTCAGATTATATCAATATTATTCTCATCATTGTGAAATTCCTATAATAAAACAATAATGAAAAACTATCCCTTGATTCATATAACTAGAGAAATCCACATATGTTTAGTGGATCATCTAATTTACTTATCTTATAACAATTTGTTATCTCAATTTAGAATATATTTTATATGATCCATTGTTCTAAGAAGGCGTAGTAGACTCTATCCATCTACTTTTTGATAGAGATTATGATCAATAAAGGTAATAGACTAAAAACAACATAAAAAGGATGAAATAGAATACATGGAGTGTGAAGACATTAATAGAATCATTATTAACATGTTTTAACTCAAATTATTATAATTATAATGGAATGTGGAATTCATATACTTGTAGAAAAATGATGGAGAATATATCATGACATATGAGGAAAAAATTTCAAGACATAAATAAGGATCTTTATGATATGTTATAAATATTGATATTGTAATAGATGGATTATCTATTTTTTTAAATCCACAACATGTAATGGATCAATAAATCTAAAACATTTGGTGTCAGGATAATGAAGTTCGAAGCAGTCTTAATGTAGAGAGAGAGAGAGTTATTGGAGAATCATTCTATGGTTATGGGTATAAGAAGAGAGGAATGGATTTTCAATAAGGTTGTTCAAATAAAAAAAATTAGAAAGAGAATCCAAAAACATAAATCAACAATATTTGAGGAACAATCATCATAATTTATTCAAAGGGAAAAGGAAATTATTCATGTTTTGGTGAGAAATCGACTAAGACCATGAGTATTTAATAGACATGATGAATCTTACCATCAAAATAGAGTGATGTAAGGAAATATCTAAATACTCACCCATGGGCATATGATTTTATTATAGGGTAAATGGAAAATTTATTTACCATGCAATAAATATAGAGTGCTTGAGGTTAATATGTATTATCAACCCCCAATACCAAAGGATAATGTGAATGCTTATTTCATCACTACTGTTTATGTAGACGTTGAAAATGAATTCTGACAACATATGATACCTATAAATTCATTAATTGAAAAACTAGTATTTTGTTTTATTTCTACGTATTCCATTATATCATTCATGATTAATAGTACTCTTTATTTGATTCACTAAATACTGAAATATTGTTATTTGTATAATTATATTGTGGTGGTATCAAAGAAATAGAAGTGATGGAATTATCTCCAATTAAATATATTGGAATATTATTCGAGTGAATATCTTAATCCTTCCCATGGTATAATTTTATGTTATTATAGTCATGTAATGGGATTCATTATATATAGGACACAAAATGTTTTTGAAAAATGATATCTAATTTCTTATTACGAGCAATATAATTCTCATCTACCAATGGAATGAGGTTGATTAATCAAAATTTTAAAATCACTCGATGGGGGTGTGTGATGATACCCTATAAGAAAACTACCTTACCAAAATTGATGATCCAAATGAAGGTATCAACCAGGGAAAAATTAACCCTATATGGTCATTACATTCACTATCCTTTTAAAATTTCAACATTAAAATTTATTTTACATACTATGGTTAAGACATGTGGTGGTATTTCTCTATCATTTCTTCCCCAAGTTGTTAAGTTTCCTCCATAGTACATTTACGAAGAGAGTTTTCCAATTTTATAGGAAACTATCTCTATGGTCCATGATCTTCACCTACTGGTCCTCATAAATGATAGAATGTTTTTGGGTAAACCACCTATAAATTAATTATATGAGATGGATCAGGTATTTATTTCTTCAAGAGGCATATATAAAATACATCCTTAACATGAGACATGGTTGGTGGATGTGGTAGTCTATGTGAAAATCTGCAATGCGATCCAGAATTTAATGGGGGTCTATATTCCTGATACATATCATTCCATTCTTCCCATATCACATGATACCCATACATGGAGATATGTCATGTGATACCATTACTACAACATCATACTCTACGCGTTGTCTGTGATTATTTGTGTACTTCCTCTATCGACTGGGGGATTCTTTGTTGTACTGATGTGTGGTTTTATCATTTTCTATCATTTTTCTACCCATTTAGGTCTCACCAGATTCTGTTCACTAAAATTATCACATTATGATGGTGTTATGCATATTTTCCAACAATGGGATTCATATGGTTCCACATGGATGCATGACTAGTAACTATTGTTGAAAAAGAATTCAACGAAGGGATGATATTGGTCCCATAATCCAAGGATGCCCCGTGAACATGATCTCAACATGTCGTCCATTGTGTCATTATACTTCTTATGTTGGGAAACAATTTGATGATGACAAGTTGTAATAAATCTAAAGTGAGTTTTTATTTACTATTGGATACTTTACCATAACATAGAGGTAAATATTATATCACGATCGAATATAGTTGATATTGGTTATCACAGCATGCTTACCACTTCTATGATGTACATCCATGCATGATGGTCGAGTGCAGAGTCATAAATAATTTTGATAATGTGACCTCTTTATGTAAAAAAATATACAAAAAAACCATATAGTATTATTTCTTTTAGATGTCTTTAGATGTTCAGTGATAATTTCCATGGATAATTTTTCCATTTCTATGTTGGTATATATAATTTTGAAACATTCCCTTTGATGTTTTCCTTTCATCCATCACTTTTATAAATACTTTGGAAATTTATACATATTCAATGGTCACATTCATCATATTATCCCAGAAAAAATGATCCAAGATATATGGATACATTTTTGTGCTCAATGGTGAATAGAGAAGCTTGATCTTGGTTGATCATTCAATGAATATTTCATTATATCTGTGATTAACGGTACACATTGTCCTGGAACTAAACTTATGACTAATTCCTTATCAATTATTATCTATGTGGATTTCCCCTCTCTTATAGATTCCCACCTTTACTATATTTACACATTAATTTTTTTGAATCAATTATTTTTTAAATAAGCGATAGTTGATAGAACAATTATGAAAGGAAAATGATTTACCAACTTTTATAACCCCCATTTCCAAAAATTTAATGTCATTAGAGAATTAATCCTTATAAATTAGCATCATTGTTAAAGATACATGATCCTTTCTATATATAGAAAAATTTAAATTTTTTTATTAATGGTACTGTAGTGGATTGAGAAGAAAAATACATGATTAAATATAACCATCATTGTAGGAACATATTAATATCCCCTATGTGAATATACATTTAAGATTCTAATTAGTTTTATATATGTCAAAAAACTACCCATGGAGAAAATTACACCGTTATTTACCCCCAATGATAAAATCAACCAACTTCATATCAGGAATGAGTTATATTCACTCATGAAACTTCAACCTCCATGAGGCTTAGGCTATCAAATTATCAATTTTTATTAGTACGTATCTAAATAACTTCGTTGATTCATCATTACATACTGCAAATAGTTTTCCACATTTGGAATTTCTATTGCTGGTGCAGTTATAGTTCTCATTTTCAACTCATTGAAGTAGTCTTCATATTCCCTGGTCCATATAAACATTAAACCATTTCCACTCACATTTCTTATTATGTTTGAAAATAATTATAATTTCATCCCAAATCATCTTTAAAACCATGCTGGACTGATGTAATAATGAATCTCTGTTAGAAATATTGTTCTAGGAAACTCATTGATCCGCCTAATTTTCAATGTGTACATAGTTATTACTTCCCTGGTGAACAAATTCCCCGTAAATGATACTTCCTATATCTAGAACTCACATTTACTATAAATTTCATACTATATACACCTTTTTATATTCATAATCATAATGTTTATATTCTAATAGTGTTTTACATTACTCTTGTAGTATATAAAAATAGTACTTATAATGACTAAAAAAATTTGATAAGGAAATCACTAAATGCATTATCCATTGTGTCCATGATTGTTTGATATAGATTTATTGATTCCATAGGTAATCAATATGAACTCATATTTTCTACAACTTTTTGTAATGGGTTTCAGGGGAATATCCTCCATCTTCCCCATTAATGATGACTTCCTGACCAAAGTTCCCATTAGAGAAATTCAGGACCCAACATAGTTGATTTAACATGTCAACTATCTATGTAATGTGATATATTTTCTCTATTATAATTTTGTTGAGCTGATAATAATCAATAATGGGGTACATTGTTCTATCCATCTTCTTGATAGAGATCACCGGTGCTCCCAAATGTGAAGCACTCTATTATATAAAACCATTTTCTATAATTTATTATAAATTATAAATTATATCTTATAACAATATGGTTTAAAACCTTCATATAGGAATATATCCATGTATAACATCAATTGAGAACTCAACCAATAATTAATGTGTAAGGCCATGAAATTCATCGAGGAAAACATCAATGTTGTACCTCACAGTGGGATAATAACGAGGATGATCCCTTCATTTTTATTGGTCTTCTGATCTAGATATATGTTATTATAATGTAATTATATAATAAATTTTGATGATAATTATAGTGGTAATTCAACCCCATACAAACACTTTTATATAATTGGAGGATGCCTCAGGAAGTGAAGAGTGACCACCATTTCTCAATAGTTGATATTGGATATGTATATTGATATCAAATCATTTAACAATACCCTAAGTAAATCCTCCAAAGTATGTAAGTTAATAATTACTATGAGGTTCTGTCCTAAATAATTGATTATGAAGGACTTATATAATTTTTATGTAATAATATTCCCATTTCATGTTCTAATGGATAAATTAGCATTCATATTTTGAGGGTGGGGGTGGGGGGGGGGGGGGGGTTAGTGGCTCTACTAAACATGAATTATATAAAATAATGTGTAAAAACATAATCAAAATTTGAATTATCTATTGTTGAATTAATATCTAACATACCTTTCACCAAAACCTTATCAAGATCCACATTAGTATTAGTGAAATCATATCCCTTTATTTTCTATGATAATGATTTTTATTTTTTATTTCATATAACAATAGAAGTCTTAGAGAATTTTATTGAATATTTACAAAGTCCCTTACTTTTGAAACACTGAAAAATAAGTTGAGTGTCAGTCAGAACATCCATTTATTCTTTGATGTTTTCCTAATTCTTTACACTCCTTTAGAATATTTATCCTAATAACTATCTTTTCCGCATTAAAATAATATCTTAGTCCCCATTATAATGTTTTGAGGATGTTTATTTTAAGACATTCTTCATATGCGATAATTGATTTTCTTTCCCATAATGGCATTAATATTCTGATCCATTGAAACAAAATATCATTTCCCACTTTTTAATTATAGATCAAAAAATCATTGATAGTCTATTATATCCATTTCCACATTATGGCGATAATAAATACTCTTCTAATAGATATGAAATTCATGAATCACCAAGGCATTCCAAAATATCAACATTATTAAACTAATCAAGTGATCCTCCTTTAATTTAGTATTCATGAATAATCTAGAATCAAATCAACCAAGTCCTGTGTTGTTTTAATCACATTAAATTATATAATAATCTTCCATTTTCTTCATTTCACGGAACTCCCTCTACATATTATGATAGAGAGTTCATGGAAAATATTTTGATGAAAATATTTTACTTGAATCCTTATTAAACAATGGTTTCAATTATATCCTTGTACATTGTTTTTTAGACCTTTTTACAGCATGGATCATCTTCCAAATCAATACCAAAAACCAAAAAATAGATTTTAAATAATTTGAGGATTTAAGAATATCGAATATCGTATTAGTGGGCTCAATACATTATTCCATAATATCAGTGTCACAATATCCACTACTAATATGAGAAATTATATTATAAAGAATTTGACAGATAATTTTTCAATCCTATGTAAAAGAGGGAGTTTTACATGATTTATGTTATTGTCCATAACCTAAGGTAGTTGAACTATTATTGTATTTATGTTATGGTCTCCAGTTTCCATCAGATTTGGAATTACATTAGCAAAATCATTACTTTTATTATCACATTGAATAATATCAATAGTTAACCTATTTATAACTATTATATAGGGAAATATAATTAAATTAATGTATGGTCCTTTAATAATTTCAAATGAGATTTTAAAAATTAAAACATTGAACCTGGATGGATAAATAAAAATTATATCATAACTTATGTTACCATATGTTTGTATCATGGATATAAATAGTGATATAATTATACATTGGGTAATTAATAATTTTTTCATGTCCAAATCCACAAAAATAAATAGGTTGTGATATAATACTAACTACAGAAACCCTATCCTTTTATATATATCATTACATGATTTTAATCATAAATATCCCCAACTTAAAAACCATGTATCATAAAGTCTAGTTTCTTTGGAATGTTGTGTTCATAATTAGAAAACATGAAGAAAAAAAATATCCATTACTCAATGAGATCCTAAGTCCATTTCACCTCCTCCTAATTCATGGGATAACCTCAAGAATACATATAAAAAATTGATGAGCCAAAAATCCCAGTAAGGGAATACACATTGGAATATAGAATACCACGTGGGTTAGATGGAATAATGTTATAATATTAATGTAATAGTGCATGAATAATAATTTATAAGCCTAGAAAATAGATTAAGGAATAAAATGATCACAGAATCATAGGAATTTAGATGATACATACAACATGTATTAAATAAGAATCAAGGATAACTACGAAGACAATCTCACATGGTGGTAAAAGTCCGATAATGGATTAGGTTTACCCCTTAATCTCATACAAACCGTATCATGAGACAAAACATTAACTTGTTAATGGGAGATATATCAACGTAAACCAATATTAACTAGTTCAGGAATATATGTTCCACATGAATAATCTCAAGATAATTATTAATGTTATGGGTTACCCATGAAAATAAATGGCTATCATAATCATTTCATAAGGCCTAACCAATGGGAGTATCATAATGGAATCCATGAGTGAATAAATATAATTTTTAATTAGAATATAAAAGGGAAAATATGAATATGTCAAGGTAAATTATGCTAAAATCAAATGAAAAAAATTTAAAAATAGTTTTTAAAGAACATTAGAAATGATCAACTTTATTGATGTTTAACAGAAAATATTAATGTTTCGTTAAAGAGGGAAAACAAAGAATAATTTTCATATCACCCAAAATGAACTAAGAAATATTTTCATGATTAAATGTGTAATTATAGATAAATAATTGTGGTTTATAAAAGAGTGTGTAGTGTTCTTTAAAATGGGTATGAAATTAAGAATATTCATTTAACTAGGCACACTTATCGAGATGAATTGATATGGGATGATTTTAAAGTAGGTATTTACCCCTAAAACAAGGATTGTTTTTTTGAGATAAATATTTCTAGAGATTATAAAGACAATATATTAGAATTATATAAGATTAATAAAGAAATAAATTTTTATATGTTGAGAAAGTTGATCTCAATGCTAAATTTAGATGATCATATAGATTCAATACCATATGTAGGAATGTTTTCATTACATGCAATAATAATCATGCATAATAAAAATTGATCCTTTAATAATATAATTAGTAAGCTTAGAAAAATATGTTTTATATAAATTAGTTTTATTTATATCATTTATGGATAATTTCATGTGTTATACAGTTTGATTTTATTTTTATGGGAGAATTTGATTCATGGTTTCATTATCATTTCCCCTGAGTAAAATTACAGGAATTCATGTTAAATTTTAACAATTCTCGAGAAGATAAATAATATGGTATTATTTAAATTAATGAAATTTAAATTGTCCCATGTATCACTTTTTTTTAATCTGAGAATTATTGAAGGGAAAAGACTAAAATAATAACTTTTTAGACTATTTTGGTTGTTGTTTCGATCATCAGATATTAGGTTGGTTGAATTGTTTAATATAATGTATATATATGGGTTTTGAAAGATAAAAAATGTTATAATATAAAAATAAATTTTAGATTAACAATTAAATGTTTTTATGATCATCTGTGAAAGTGGTAATGAAAATTTAAATACCATTTTCTATGAAGGTGATGACTGGACAAATTAAGGACAATAATTTCATTTTTATGATAAAAAAATAGAGAATAGATTTAATTATGAATATTAAAATAACAGAATAAAAAAAATTATTAATATGATATAGAAATTATCATGACACTTTGGAATGTGGGGTAATGGATTATGTTAATGAAAAACAGAATTTAAAAAAGAAAGGTTGGAGATTTTACATCTTTAACAACATTTCCTTAAGAAAATCATTAAACCACTATTGTTTTGTCATCTGTTGACAAATGAATATCAATGACATGTAGAAGAGTCTTGGTAAATTAATTGGGATGAATCTTGATTATATTCAATGATTATAAGTTGTGATGGGGTGGAGTGGTATTTATAGTTGGAGGAGAGGGGTGTTTTGATTATATTGTACATTTGTTTATTATTACGACTAAATAATATCATTAGTGACCATTATTATGAATAAATATATTAAACTATTTATGAAATTTTGAAGTAATTTGATATTAGCTCATCATTTTTATAGTTATCTGTGAATAATTCATTTAGTTTTTAAATTCTTTATATTTCCATATTTCACTATTCAATAAAAATTCCAGTTTATTTAATAAATCCAAAAATGTTAAACTATCCATTTTTTGATAAATATATTTCAAAAATAGACTCCATATTATCAAAGTAATTATAAATATATTAACATTTTATTATTTACTAAAAATAATAATTTATTAAAAAATACTGATTTTAATATTATAATTGATTTTATGGCACATTGTATAAAGAAAATTTGTCTCTTAAAATTATATTATAATTATAATATAACATAATATTAAATTATGAATATATTTTAAGAAAAATAATTATTTTAAATTGATTTTTTAATTATAAATTAGTAAATAAATATGTACATTTCAATAATATAACAACAATTTATTAATCCTTATGAAAACATTTATTCCCTTATTTTATTATATAAATATATAATTTCATCCTTTATAAAATATAAAAATTTTACTTATACATTCATAGGTGAGATCTGAATTTAATGGAATGGTTACTATTCCTTATGACCACAATACTATTCAAATAGTTAGGTTATTAATCCAACCGTTAGATTCCAAACAATCATAATGGTTGAAAACTGCCAATAGATACCTATTATTCCATTAATATGTAACTTTTACATTATCGTGTCTATATATATATTAATATTTTAATTTAACATTTAGTTTTTAAAATTGAGTTTTATTTAACATGATTTTTTCAGGAATGTGGTCATTATATTGGACTAAGTAGATCATAATTTTTGTATTCTTATTATATTACATTATATTTATTGTCCTAGTATAATATTTTGAATTATTATAGGTCGTTTTAAAAAATAATTTACCCATATTCCATTAGAAGAATAATTTTTTTTGGTGTATCAATGTTGTGTTTGAGCATTAATCTATATGAAATAAGTATTAGATGCTAAAATCCATTGATAAAATTCATGGACATAAAAATTCTCAGTGAAATTTAATGTAGGATAGGATCAGCATCACCCATTGGTATAGATATTATATAAAAAATTGCTTCAACTATAGTATTATTATAAAAATATATGAATCTTTGTATGGAATGTGATATAGACCCCATAAATGTTTGGATGATGTTGGGGAATAAATGTTACATAAACAAGATTTTGAGCATGTGATGGAAGATAAGGTTCATGAAATCCAACATCGGGTGAAAATTCAAATAGTTAGAAAACGATATACCATGGAAAACATAAAATGGATTAGGAGTTTGAATTTAGATAATCAATTTCTCATAGAATATTATATTGGAAGTGATTTATGTGGTTTGGATTGAAAAGTATTCAAAGACTTATATACATTGTACCAATAATTATACATGATTTCAAAGGAGAAATGTCCTATCATATTTTAATTCTATAATATATGGCTCATTTACATGTTGGGTTCCACATATCCCTCCTAAAGAAATACATACTTGATCAGTCACTTATACTGAATACAAATATCATACAACTGGGGAATGAACTCTCATATGAGGATAATCTGATGATAATATTAGACCCCAAAAACCAATTTCAATACAAACAGAAAAAATCCTTGTCAACTCTTTCTGTAGGAATAATATGTTTAAACATGGGACACTAGAAATATAGGAAATATTGAATCAGAAACATCGTCACATATTCTCCACATGGAATATGAGTTAAAATTTTAGCTATGGAATTCCATAGGGGGAATAATGTAATGTCTCAAATTTTACTAGGAATATTTGTTTCTTGAACAAAATCTATCTTATTGTATATTATAGAATTTTACACACATAAAAAAATATAGGGAAACCAAAAAAGAATATATCTCATTAAAAAACGATACATTAATCAGCTACAAATCTAATGAATATTCCAAACAATAAAATTTAAAAAAATTAAAAACCTAAAATGAGAGTTTATGGATCAACCCAAACTAAAGAATAATAAAGAATACAAAAAAAATAAATGAAACAGAACACAACAAAACAATTCAACATCTTTGATAATTTTAATATATAACATTGGAAAAAATTATATCATATTTTGTGAAATAATGATGTGTTATATATATTATGTATTGTGATTTTATGAATAATAATGTGACCAAAATAATACAACTAAGCGCTTTTGGATTTGTATCCAGGCCATTGGCAATAGTTACCTGATGGAAGGAATATTTATTTTACATCAAAAAAATAAACTCGGGTAAAATATTATTTAAATGGAAAATATATGTTAATAAGAAATTATAATTTTATATATAAATATCACGAATAAAATTCTCAATGAAAATATCGGTACATTTTTATAATAAATATTTTAAAGTATTTCTTAAAAATAATAATTTCTATATTAATAATTAAAATTATCAATGAATAAAATTTATTTATATAAAATTAATTAATATTTTTTAATATGAATTTAAATTTATTATAAGTGTGATTTTTTTCTCCAATAATTGTTTTTTCTAGTGAATTGTGAAAGTACATATTTTCTCACATATACTACATCTTAAATTACATAATTCATAATTTAATAATGAAAGAAACATGTCTAGAAATTGAGGATAGGAAAATATATATTTAATTTCAAAAATTATTCATTAAAATTGAATATACATAATTTCAAAACCTAAAAACCATTTTCGAAAACATATATTAAAAATTGTTCCCCTAAAATAATTTTTTGCACATTTTATTTAATAAATATAATTTAAATATAATTATAAGGTGTTTTAATATCGTAGAACAATTCTATTATATTTATATATCATTTATATTTTCTAAAATTCACTTGGAAATTTTTTTAATTTTATATAATATTTTAATATATATTTTACTCTATAAATACCCATCTCCCCAGGTATAAAAACCCTTCCATCACCCTTGGAAATAAACTCCACCCTCAATTTTCAAATCCAAATTTCTTCCCCAATCCACCCTGATGATCCAATTGAAATATCTTAGTATGTCAGAGAGTAAAATAACTTCAAACATCAATGTAGTTTTTTTGGCCTTCAAGATAGGGTATATAGATGAATATGTATATTTTTATCAACTCTTCTATCTTTTTTATATATTCATTTATTTCTTCTTATCAATTCCATTAATGTAATTGAAAAGAAAATAATCATGTAGTTTGATAATATTATATTAGTTATCTTAACCATCTATAGGTATCACTATTATGACATATATATAACTATCAATCCTCCATTTTCTTCTATTTTGATAATGACCTTTCAACAGTCAGTTTATCTCCAATAAGGAAATTTAAATAAATTTTCATATTAAATTTCCAAGGGATAGTTAAAAAAATATAATATATATATATATATAATATTTTACATATAATATTTTAAATATTCCATAATTAATTATAATATTTTATAAATGAACTTGAAATAAAAAAGTGACAATGAAAAAAACCGAGAAAATATAATAAAATTGTTATATAAAAAGCTATTAAAATGTTAAAAATAGTGTTATAAATTGGAATTGAGAAATTATAATGTATAAATATTTTAATTAATGAAGTTAATTATCTTATGGATATTTTTTTAATAATAAAACATCTATTATTCATGTTGGTAAAATTTAATTAATTAAAGAGAGTTTTATTCTAGGGGGGTTGAACCAAAATCTATTTTATGGGGTATTTGCTTATTCATGTAATTTTCAGTTTTTATACTCTAAAATTTTCCATAAAATGCATTCACTAATCATCAATATTTTTTTATCAAAAATAGATTTATCCGCCTATATTTATATGTTAAATAGAATTAATTTCAATAAAAATATTTTCATTGTGGAAAACAGATTTTACTCCTCATGAGTGGTTTTTTTCCACATAATAATTTTAATTTTATATTAATGTATGTTAAAATTTTCCTTATTGGAAGACAATGTTTGTTAATGAAGTTAGAATTTATTAAATATTTATGAAACACATTCCTTTCCTTTGACTATTTTCTCTCAAATATTGTTATATATTCTATGTGGCATACAATATTAGGTAAATTTTTTTATTTGAATGGTTATACTAGAACTATATTTCCCACTATTTTATATTTAATCATAATTTATCTCATGAGATATGTTATATTGTTCATGTACATGATACTATAATTGTTAACAAATATGTGTGGTATTTGACCACTATAACATTATGATTAATATTTACTAATCTCTACATTCCTTGACATTACAAAATGTTTCCCTCATGATTATGATCATGATCTTATCCATATGATGTTATTATTATTATTCTTCATGGCCATTTTATATTAATTCATGTTCATTATTTATCCTCTTATGGTGATTTTAGATCACCCCCATCATTGATCTATATCACCAGTTTACTACATGTATTAAGGAGAAGATTTCATTTAATATGTTTACATTATAATTATTGAAAAAAATGTTTTCTAGTTTCTTATATATATGAGATTTATAATAATAATTTTCCAAATATTATACAAATATTGATCCTCGATTTTTTTCCATTATGTTTTTAGCTATAGAATGATTTAATAGAAATTTATAAAAAATTAGTGTCGATATAATAGATCTCTAAATTTTTTTCCATAATATCATGAAAACCTCCTTCAATGTTTATAGAATATCCCAATCAAAATAAGGGATCCTTTACTTCTCCTCATTATTCAAGGGCATTATTTATTTCATGCACTTGGTTTTAAAATTTTTAGAGTTTTGTTATTTTTTAACATATCACTATTATTGTAATTACGATACCCTTGAAATGATATAACCATTACTCTTCCATTAATCATTTAAAAAATTTATATACAACCATTATGCTACTGAAATTATCCTGTGATTTTCTATGCTAACCCTTTTTTTGTGAATAAGTGTATATATTTCCTGATAATTTTATTGAACTAGTTATAAATATCATTCATTAGTTAGGGGCTTACAACTATGGATCCCAAAATACTTTTTCATGGGGTATGAATTTAATGAAAAAATTTAAATTTTGTATGATCTCTGATACATAAATTTGAATATACATGGTATGATTGTGAATAGTGGGGCCATAATTATAAATTTCTTCAATGCATTTGGTAACATTTTTATCCCCTGAGAATCCATTTCTAGTTCAAGAAAGGTTATACAATGATCACTATGTTAGGTTTTCATGAATTTTAGTCATTAAAAATTATTATTATATCGGTTTTAATGTTTTTTAACATTCTTATGTTTCCATTATGTTATAATATTATATTATAATTCATTTTTAAATATTATTATTTTCACCCCTCTTATGTTACATTGATATTACTATTTGATCACATGTATTTCCGCACCGCATATTATTTTTTATTCCCATAACGGTATTTCATGGTCACCCTTTTTTTATTTAATTCACCATTTTATACCATTACATTTTAGAATATCCATGGAATATAAGGGCATGTCTCAGAGTTTTTGGAGACTGATATTGTACCCATGATTTAAGTTATTTTGTTCTGAACCTAATTTTCCAATGACAGAATGCCTCATCACCTTATATTGTTTTATTAAGTGTACCTAGATACTATAAATCATTAATTATTTTTTATTAAAATTACTGGTTTACATTTTTTGTTTTATAAAAATTTATAGATATTTTTGGGGATTATGTTTAGAAAGAATAATTGAAATCAATAAGGATTAGACTAAATATACAAAAAACTACATAAATTTTGTTAAAATGTTTTTTATGTGGATTCCATGGAAATATATTCCTATATTTGAACTACAAGTGTAAAAGAATTTTTAATTGTCTTACATAAGATTTTTTACCCCAAAAATGGGATATTGAGTTGGGATGGATCCTTTCCTAGTTCATAAAAGTGGGATTTTGGTACAAAAATGGGTTGAAATACCCCTAAGACATGCTTTGTAAAATTCAAAATCACTCTATATTGTATTATTAAACTAAAAATGATTAATGATATTAATTTTTTATAAATATAATGGAAAACATATATCAGAACCTAAACATCAATTGGTAATGGAATACATGGCATTGATGTGTTAAATTTATAATGTTTATATAAGAGTTTTTATGTTTTAAATAGTAAAAAAATTCACATTAGTAGACCTATTTTGATTGATGTAATTATTTAGAAGTATAATATAATAGTAAATTATATGTATATAATATATGGTTTTAAAATTAGTTTATATGACATTAGTTACGTTGAACTATTCCAACTTCGCCTCCAAATATTATAGTTGAATTATTGGTCAAGATGGAATATTGGTAAATTGTTGCATCCCAAGAAAACAAGTGACCCCCTATACAGATTGATCACCAAAATTTTGTAACATAAGATGCTATTCTTTACTATGATGATTTTGATTCAATTACGATAATGGAATGGATTTAATTATACCATTCCAATATATATTAATTATAGAAGGAAATAAAACACTATATCTCAAATAACACAGAAATACTATATATGTGAAAGGTTGCTGACAAGTCATCATTAGTACAATCATCTCAAAAATGGATAACATTTCCATGGGAGAAAGCATATAAAAATAAAATTATGGAAATTAATGAAAAGATTATCCTCATAAAAATCCATGTTTTATTCAAATTATAGACATGATTATTGAATATTTTTATACATTTGATAGTAGAAATTAGTTTGAGTTCTCACTAGATTTTATAACAAGAGCATTATTGACATCCAGGACTAAATATATAATTATTTTGATGAACATGTGGTGATAAATACAAAATTATATGTGAATTTGGATAAGGGTTTATATGCACAATTGTTTCACCATGCATGGAATCAAAACTCACTATAATCAATATAGATGAGTCAATGAAAATATTCATTGATAATCATGAGAATAATAAAAAATAACTAGGAATCAGAATCATATACCAATGATTTTTTACTTGTTAAATTATCTATTTGGAGACCACCTATTCATTGTTAAGGATCTTCGATCATGATATTATCATGCACTAGTGAAAATGAGGATATTTCCATGGCCACATTTTCTTTATACTATTAGCACTATGATTTCATAGACTAATGACCATAATTATTCATGAAATTAATCAACATATTTTTTAGTTATTACATTAAAAAGTGGTATTCATTAAATACAATGTTTTTGTTTGATCTAAATATAATGAGGAATATATATATTATTTAAATAATATACTGAAGGCCTTTCATAAGAAAAACATTTAATGAACTTAAATTAAATATGTGTTTTTGTTTAGGATAGTTAAGTTATTATGGTCTGTTATATAGAAAAGACATATGTGGTTCTATCAAAAATAGAGGAAATCAATAGATATATAATAAACCCATCTTCATAAAAAATATGTAGATTCCAAGTATTTTAATGGTATTATTTTTTATTTGTATGAAAATTATCATGAATATCATGCCCATTGACCATGATTACATTATAGGGAGTAATCTTTTTACGGACTAATGAATATAAAGAGATTTTTAAAGATATGTATATGTGAAAAATAAATTCACATATTCACAAATTTAATAATAGTGGGGAATAATTTTTGATCAAATGTGATGCTCAAAATATGGATTTTCATTTAAACATCTAAATGTTGGAAAAGTTATATCATAATCCTCAAACTAATTAATGTTTCATGAGTATAAATATTGAAATCATGATATATATTTTTTATATAAGGTATTTAAATTTAATACTTGGAGGATTAATCTGTATATAGAAAAGTGCGACATATATACAGACCAGAAAATCCTCACTTATATACAAAAAAATATCTCATATGCTGAAATAAAAGTTGTTATATGTTATCAATAATTATGAATATTCAATACATTACAATCCTTGGAATGAATAAAATGTTACATATTCCCTAAGTAGAGTGGATCATGTAACCCTATCCATGACAAATATTTCATGGGATCTAATTTAATTTAACCAGAAAGGGTTGAATATTTGAATAATAAAAGGATTTTCATCATACATTTCATTAATGAAATACTAGAAGTATATTATTGAGAGGATAAAAATGTACAACATGATGATGTGTTTTTACAAAAGATGATTGTGAATGTTTAGATGATTAAATTTTCTAATGATATAGTTATATGGTCTAGAACTATGATATGTGTCCCTACAAAACCAGAACTGTGAAGGTAACTTCTAGATGATTCACATATATTATCCTTCTCTATTTATCAAGGAGGTGATATGATATATAATGTAATGATTGTAGCCTCAATATCATAGAGTCAGTTATTACAATAATAAATCTTTTCTAGATACTTGTGATTATTTCCAAAAGGTTTGATTCCTATAGTAGTATTAGAAAAATACATAGATATATGATCTTCAAAATAAATTTGTAAAAAATAAAATACAAAATATTTATTGATTACACATTTATTCCCTTTTTAATATCGATACTTATCAAACATAATATGAGTTTTGGATTCTTAGGGAAATGAAACATAATACTGGGGAGATCTTTTATAATAAATAAGGGTATGAATATAGTGGAAGATATCATTAAAACATAAAAAATAATCAATATTGAAATTTAAAATATCCAAAAATCATGAAATTTAATAAATAATGCCAACATGATGAAAAATATGGTTGAAATAAATGATGATAAAACAATGTATTATAAATAATATTTGTATCTATAATCTCATCCATGTAAATCACGGAAAATAAAATAATGCAATGAAAATAAATAACTGAATTCATAATTATGTAATAAATAATTCCAAACCCATATTATATACAGTCAAGGACTTGATATTGAAATACAATATAATGTTGTGTACTTTTTACAGGATGTCCACAAAGAGGGTAAGGCATCACCCAAAAACCAATCTACCATTCTCCACAAGACCAAACGATGAATCAATGGGGTTTAGTAGGCCCCAATGACATCATAATAAGTCCAATGGATTCCTCATATGATAGGGGTGAATAAAAATAAACATAAATATTCCTATTAAAAAAGTCTCATATGGAATTCTAATACTTTCCCCAGTCAATAGACATAATAATTTACTATGGAGAATAATATTTAAAATTGTATCAAAATAGTATAACCCTAGTAAAACTAATCATAGTAAATATAGATAAAAAATAATTATGATATGCATAAATCATATTCCAATTTTATTAAAATCAATAAAATTGGTTTTTCTAGTTTATCAATATAAATAACATGAAATGATCATCTAAAAACATATTCTAAAAAAATTACTTTCAGTTTTTTAGTGATTTTCAAAAAAAAATATAGAATATTCATTAATTATTTTTAATATATAATGGTAATATTTTAAATAATTTCAACCATATTTATTCCAATAATCATTATTTAAGTTAATAAACATTCCTTTAGCATTGTGGAAAGAGGATAAAATGTAAACCAGCTAGAAACCTTCTAGATGATTAATTTCCATAAATTTTTAGAAAATTCATACATGGGTAAAATATTCTTTTATAAATACTTTTTATAAAAAAAATTAAATCATTATTTTATAAAATTTACATGTTATAAATTGGGTTTTGGACTGATGACAAAAATGAGTTCGGTTTCCAATAAAAACATTCGTTAGGTGTCTTCATTCTTTAATGTGGTTGAAATTATTGGATTAAATAAATTATCCAAAAATAACCATAGGTGATTAAAATAAAATATTTTCTTTAAACTTATATTATTATATTTCATCATTGAAAGAATCATCATTAATAATCTAGATAAATAATAATATTGTAACATAAAACCTTACCACTATAGTATCTTCAAAAACATAATCCCCATGAAACAACTAAATAGAAATGAAACATTAAATACAATAAGGAAAAATTTATTCATGATAAATAATATGAATGGTATAGTATATATTCCACATAGAACTTAGTGGTGAATAAGTAAAATGACTCACTGATGTAAAAGTGATTAAAAAAACCCTACCTTTGGCATGATATACATCTAACATGTCTGTATCTACTATATAATACCTATATATCTATTCTATTAATATTATAACACCATAGTCATATATGTCATTGAATATATTATTTACTTATTGTCTTTGGGTCCCATTTTTTTAATAACTATTTTTTAAAATCATTGTTTCTCTTGTGTTATTTATTTTATTATTCAGTTATATTTTGGTTTGGGAATTAATATACTTTTAAATTGATCATGGTATATATATATAGACGGTTATCCATTATATAAATATATTATTTAATTATTATATTATTTAATATAATAGTCCTTAAAAATTAGGGATGGAAAAATGAGTTACAACATTAATTTAGTCATTATGTCATACATACCCCTTATCACTACATCAATTTCTTTAAAATATTGAAAAACTAATCGTAAATGAAATTTAAGCATTAAATAACTACTAGTAAATCAATTAAATCGTTTTATTCATTAAATACATATCTATTACCATCTATTCCCAAATAAAATGAAAAAAATCACAAATCATTGTAGATGCAGTTTTCCCGAGGTATACCAGATTGACCTTGTTTTTAACTGGTTCTAAATTATAAAGTTTAGGATATTATAATTATTTAATTATATAAATTTATTATATATATTTTCAAATATTAATTATATTATTGTATCAATTCTTGAGAGGAGTTATTTGAATTCAAATTTTATCTAATTGTGTGGAATTATTCCCTTCTACACACGATGTGTGATTTCATTTACCATTTCGTAAAAGTAGAGATAAATATATGTTATTTAATTAAGATAATAACATTTATGAATATAAGTGAAACTTTTTTAATATATAATGATATTTTGGGATGATTTTATGTAGCATCGGTGAGAAAAAAACTAAAATATAAAATTAAATAATTTACCTCTTCTTTATAGAACCTTTTTATGTTAATAGATAATTAAATAACTTGAGGGTTTCATAATAAAAATAAGTATCCTAATTTTAAAATAGTAATGTATTTTAAAAAATTGGATAGGGAGTTTTTTATTAATATTTCCTTGAATGTGAGGAGAGGGGAGGAGAGCGGTTTGCCTTTTATAACTGGTAGATATTAAATAGTTGGAATTATTGATAACAAAAAGTGACACTCAATGGATGGGGGGGAACCCTTACATTACATGTAGGATTAGATATTATATTTCATGTCTGCTTAGAACCATTAGAAGAAACATAGGTCGTATGAAATTTATATAGACTATGACTACTAGAAACTACCCCTCCTTAGCATCTACATTATGATCATTTATCCACCATAGCATGGTTTTTCGGAAAGCATGTCCATGTGAAGAAGTGCACATGCATGAAACCGATTGGAAATGACATACCATCTCATTCATCCACATCTGTTTATCCCCATCTCTAGTGAATCCTCCATACTCTTTCCTCCTCTAGAAGAGTTCCTTGTATGATTTGTTTGTGCATCTGCATATTATGTGGCCATGAAGGCCTTGAGGTGTATCTATGGCCATGGGGTTGCCCAGAATCCTTATTGAATTGAAGGCATGTGTGGACCTAAGTGCTGAAGGACTCCAATCCCAAATTAGTAACCTAAGGTGAATAATTTTGGCTACTAATGAATAGTCCAGTACCGACTACAATATCTGATACAATGTTGATAAAATGCTACAACAGTTCCTGATACAATTCCTACTACAATTTACTGAAATTATGCCACCACCTGCTTTTGAAACTGGATCTCGTGGATGCACTTAGTGAGACCTTAGAAACAAGGCTGAGGCTCAAGTGCAAAATATGGGTAATTATTGAACGAAAAAAATATATATGGTCTATATTTGGGCATAAAATATGTATTAGATATGTTTTTTGTCAAATTTTTTTAATTAACATTCATTTTAACCCATGGTACAACCCTTTTAAACCTCATCACGACTAATATTTATTATTATTTATAATTAATATTATCACAATCTATTAATTTTAAAATATTATGTAAAATAATTTATTCTGATTCTGAATATAAATACCATTTATTAAAATCTATTTCTAAGTTGTGTCCCAAATCATTTGTATTTTTAAATAGAACATTCATTCACTGAACAATTTTATAAAGTAAAACATTCAAATGTTTAAAAATTATTTATTTCAAAATTATATTTTTAATTGATTAAAAATTTTGACATTAGTTGAATTAAAAAATAAATCATTTAATTTAACATAAAATCCAAATTAAATTATATTTTAGGTTTGTAAAATTTTAAAAAGAATATATCATTTTTGGTAACATAAATCAAATTAATGAAAAAATTATTAGTTTATAAAAATTTAAAACAATTTACCAAAAGTTAAATTTGAAATTTAAATTTCATTCTTTACATTTATTATTTCAAATATATTTTCTGTATTTGGTAAATAAAATATTTTAAATTATTATCTCAGAATTCATTAAACCCCTTTTCAAAAAAATTATTTTTCTGAAAACATTTCCCTTTCATTAATATGGTTATTACGTTATTTAAAATCAATAAATACTATTTTTATTATTTTACAAATTTTAAACCTATAATTTATTCATAATTTATCTATATTTATACATACCCTACAATTTGAATTGTACCATTATAATGATATACAATTATTTTAGACTCAAAGTTCTGTGTATCACCAGCTATAAAAAAATGAAATATAATGAAAGATATTTATTGGTAACTTTAAGATCAATTTTTATTGAAAAATATTTTATAAAACACAATTTGCATGCCTTAAAATTTGATGGTCACACCATCGTGGTGGTAGTCGATTGCATTACATATTTGAAACATCTCATCCCTATCATGAATGATCTAACTCTTCAAAAAAACTCAATGATATAATTATGATTAGTGGTAAGAATAAAAGGAGATACACTCTTCATTCAATTTGATTGTGATTCTTGGTTTATATTGAGGATCTGAATAATCCTTTAGTAAATGTCAGATATAGAACATGGATTCATCATTGGTTATAATCTTAAGAAGGATGGTTAGTTATAAACTAATATTTCAAACATGGTATGACATATAATGATCTTTTTTAATATAATTACAAGGACGTTAGGGAGATAAAATTCCCCCTATTTTTGTGAAAATATAACAAAAATTCTATTCTAGAATTGAAATGGATTAGTATTATTATCTTTATCAGAAGAGGTGTTATAATCATTCTTGCTAGAAAAAATTTTCATGTGGTCGATGACATGTGCTAATCTATTCCATTAAATGATTGAGATATTTCCAACCAAATCATTTTCACATGAAATATATGAATGTTTTTTTTAAATTAAATTTATTTAATTTCAAAATAAACATAGAGTTTAATGTTAGAGGTAACATATTAAATTTTATACCTCTATTGAATATGTTCATGATGTTTAGTAATATGTGAATGATTAGTTCTAGTTACATCAACTACTTTGGGATAATTGATCACATTAGGGATGTGTATTATCTATTATAACATCAAACTAACATATTCTAAATACATTATGTGATTAATGTATCCCTCTTGTGAATGAACATACCATACCCTTCACTAGTTCTATATCAAAATGTGGTACCTACGGAATATGATCATTCATATAAAAGGAGTCGAGTTATGATCTTATATAACAGTTACAGGGTTCTATGAATCACAATAAGTCACATGGTCAATGTGCATTGGAAGATCCAGAATATTGAGGAAACAACATAGGAACTAGAAATTGGTATGAAATTTATATACCCTCATATGTTTTACTGTATGAGATGAAAATTTCAAGAGTGAAATATTTTAAGGTTAGATAAGGTAACATCCTAATTTTTTTAAAAAGATATTAATGAGAAAATTCCAATGTATGAAATGATTTTACTCGAAAATAATTATCCACATTGGTTAAATTGGATTGTTATATGGTAAGTCATATAAATAATATCTTTATGAATAATAACCATTTATATTTTATCTATTATAAAATTATCATTCTGATTTGAATATTATGTGTTATGATAATGTCTGCCTGACATAGACAATGGAAGCGACGAACTTGACATGTAGGATCATACCATATAAAGCATATTTATCAATGATTTCATGTTAAATTAATTAATTTTCCTTACAAATAACCTTTTAAAAGATAAGACTCAATAATGGAAGCTCATGAATAACCATCTACATTGGAATTTTAGTCTCGTTGAGATAGATACATAGACCATGGTCGCCAAAGAACCCCTTAAAAAAATCACCTTTAAACACCTTACACATTAAGAATTTGTTATTGTAATAAATTGAAATGTATATATATAATAAAAAAATTAATTTATATTTAATTTTTTTAATAAGACAATGCATATATATTCTATTTTTAGTTTTTGTTCTTTTTAAATGAAAAAATAGTGAGTTTTATAAAAAATGATTTTTGATACAATAAAAAAAATATTTTATTTTTGAAAAATATGTTTTATCAAATAAGACACCATATTTGATTAATTAAAATGTTTTTAAATAAATTATATATTAATAAAATTTTGTTATAATTTTTTTTATAAAATATAAAATATAATATAATATCATGAAGTCCAATGTAATTTATATATGGGTAAGAAAACTATTCATGCAAAAACTATATTTCCATTAAATGTTTATTTTGATTTTATAGTTTAAATTTTCATATATAGATAATATATTATATAAAATTAATACAATTTATTAAAATCTATATATTGATATTATGACGGTGTGATTTTTTTTCATTTATTTCTATGAGAGTCACATTTTATAGTAGAAATTATATTCTGTATAAATAGATTATACATATTATGAAGTTATAATGACCCTAATGGGACATAATATATTTTATAAACTTTTTCTATAACCAAATACATATTTCCCAAATAAAATATATTTTTATGACATTATTTGACAAAATTATTAGTCTAATTGAATCTTCCAAAACAAATTAATATATATTCAGGTATCTAAATCAATTACTTATTAAAATGACTCACACATACATCACTAATGAAATTATTTTAATTTTTTTATTTACATTTCATATAATATAATAAAATCCACTCCCCATTGGTTGAGAAAATGAAAAACTTTCATGTTATGGATTATGGGTTTTATTACATTATAATGTAGAGACCAAAACCAATGTCTGTAAATTTAAAAATAATTTTCTTGTATTTTTATAAATTATCCCAAATAAACACCCATTCCTATTTATTCAAAATTAATAAGTCAAAATTTTACTATAAACATACCTCTAGTTTTCCTTCCGATGATTCCACCAAGATATTATTCACATCCTCCCAAACATTTAGAAGTACCCTCTAAATGTTAGTGATCATATCATTAAAATCATTATTCAATAACATTTTGAGTGTCATTATGGAAATTTAAAATTTTTAAATAAGGAATTTGAATTTGATATAATAAAAGACATGAAACACTGGAATTAAAAGACCAATGAAATATATTTCTTTTATATTTAATCTCTTCAATATCTTGTAGAATATAAAACTTCAAGCCTAGATGATTCGTAATATAGTATCCACTAATCAAATAACCATTAAATTTTTAGTGGTGTAAGTAATAAACTAATTATAAAAATTCTGATTATTTATTAAATAGACTTTATATAATAACAATTTATTTTAAAAAATGAAATGTTTTAAAAAAATGATTTTTTATCTAAAATGTGGTTAAGTCATTCTTTGCGCACATAATTTAAAATTAATATTTTTCATATGAAGAATTTTTTCGATAAAATTGACCCCATTTTTTTAATCAGAATATAAGAAATCGCAATAGGTTTATTTTTGGGATTTTCATGAATTGATACGTTGTTGGATGAATAGTGAAATATACTAAATTTTATCTTACAACTGTTATTTTACATTAAACTATTTATAATAATAAATTATAATATTATTTTGATTAAATTTCAAATTACATAAATTATATATCTTTTACTCCAATTTATTTCATTTTAAATGTGTTGATATTTAATTTTTATATATTTACCTTCATTGATTTTAGAACTTTTTATCTTTTAAATCTGACATTCTCATCACATCTACTAGATTAATTTTAAATTATATTTTTTCCTATTATGATAAATGAATTTTGAAAATCAGATTTCATATTTAAAATCTTAATAATAAATATAACCCAATAAGGTAAACTTTTATTTTTTGACCAACATGATTATTGAAAATAATAAAATAATTTTTTTGTTGTTAAGCTGAAAATTGGTTTACCTTAGGTCAGACTAATATGATGAGGGATATAATAAATTAAAAACAGATGATAAATATTTTATCGATCAATATTATTACCCTATAATGTATATGTCCTCATATTATTTTATTTCATACAACTTTATCATTGAAAAATAATGGCACATCATATTGTTTTGAAAAATTACCAATGTGCCACTTGCGTCACTAATAAAAACCCACAAAATCTCTTCTATTCATTAAAAAAACCAGTTTAAATAATATCTACTAGAAATAATTTCCAAATTTCCTCCTCTTATATAAAATTAATTTTATATGGGACAAATCTACAATAGGATGGATTTTTGTGAAATCCTAATGATGATACTCAATAAAGATGTAACCTTCTTCAATGATAATTTTTATTTTATTTCATCCAACACATCCTTAGAATATTTTGAAACCATGATTAAATTAAAAAAAATTCTAATATTGGGATATTTTTATTTAATGTGATTACCGACGTCTACCTAAACAACCATAATGAGTGTTGTGAAATCATCATTTGTCTGTATGGATTTCGATAATCGTACGGACCGATGTCATTCATTTTTCTATTTACACCTCTCACGGCTAGGTTTGATGAAGATTATAAAATAAATATATGATATTTAGAACAAAATAATACATAAGGAGTCATTATATTTTATATAGCTTTATCAACATTCCTTTTTTAAGGAGATACAATAATGTAAATCATGTGTACAATCAAATACCACCACTCGAAGCAATGTGATTCACCTTTTACTAATTATTTACATGGATGATATGAAAAATAATGATAATATTTATATGTGATACACATGAATGTTTTCTTATATTCACAAAATATTTTTCATTTTAAAAATATTATAAATACTTTTATTTTTTTTACTTTTCACTCACTAACTGATGATTACATCATTCGTGAACATGTGGACAACCACCTACACGATGTTATGTGACTATATATTCATCAAAAAATCTGATCAATGATATACAAGAATACATAATGAAATAATATGGTATTTATGATATTATCCTCATTATTGAAATATAATATAGTACTTACAAAAATTATTCATTGATCATTGAAATATGGAATCATCACTCATGTGTACATATGACCAACTGTCTTCATGATCCTATGTTACACAATTCTTTATGTCAAATTTAATAATTTGGAATAAAATTATAAATGATATAAAAATATTATTATAAATCCATGATTTTGTATCATCATATTTTGTAACAATATAATATATACATGAAATGGGTCTTTCATCAAAAAAAATAGACAAGGAATCAATATAGTCAACATAAAAACAACGGTAATAGAGAAGGATTACTGATTAATGGGTGATAAAATGTTATTAATTGATCATATATGATAATACAAATATTAACATGGTTATGTTTTTGTTAATAAGATGTGTAAAACCACTATATAGTAATAATAATAATGTTCGACCAAAAGTAATTGTGTCGTAAGGGATTTTGTCTCAATATCATTTCAATGAGGCACATGCATATGTTTTCGAAAATTTTATTTTATTCAGTATATATAAATCCCATTTCATGGATAATATAATTTATAATTCATAATTCATGGTATTATATGTTTCCATTTTAATAACATTATCCAATGGAGTTTTACATGAAAATTAAAAAGTAGTAATGAATTTCGTAAATAAATTTCCTATCATCGGGTGATATTTCCTTTTTGTTTTCA
The DNA here is from genome assembly GCA_963277665.1 of Viscum album. Classification (NCBI taxonomy): domain Eukaryota; kingdom Viridiplantae; phylum Streptophyta; class Magnoliopsida; order Santalales; family Viscaceae; genus Viscum; species Viscum album. The sequence goes on along the minus strand of OY728147.1, from coordinate 1,426,977,428 downwards.
TTGATTTTATATGATTATTTTTTTAATTAAATTTAATTTTCTTTTGTTTAATTTCATATAGAATTTGGTTGTATTAAATTTTCTACTCATAATTCAATCATTTATTAATTACCACATCAACGTTAAGGGTTTGTTCCACTGTCTCTTATTATTTGTGTTTATTTACTCAAGAATATTATTTGAAAATATAAATTTATGAATGTATAATAAAACAATTTAATATTTTATAATATTTTTATTCATTATTCATTCATGTAATATTATCATTTTCTCTTATATTTTTTTCATAAAGTTGCTAATATATTATCTTTAATAATATCTGTCTTCATTTTCCCCTTCATTCTGAAATCATTTTTCTTCAAAAAAACATAATTTTTAATATTTTTCTAAAAATGATTTTATAAGTTTACAAATGATTTATTTATGTAACTTTAATGCACTATGAGTTTATAAATTCTTTTTCTGGAATCTTGATGTCTTTTTGTACTTTGGATTTACTTAAAAAGTGCAATCAATCGTTGTTTTATTATGTATGACATGAACATAATTTACAACAGTAATGTAATATAAATTGTTTGGAATAATAATATATAATTAAAAATGAATATTTTCATATAATACTATTATAACGTTTTTCCTAAATTCTAGTTTTAAAATTTCATTTTTAAAATGAAAATGATATTATCCTCAACATTTTCTTTAGATATATATTTGACTATTTTAGTATTGATCATTGATGAAAAAATCATTCTTACTCAAATGTTTATCTGGTTGATTGATACTATCCTAAATAATTATATGTATATTTTATAATCATTTTTTACATGTAATGTATTGGAATTCAATTTTATGAATCAATTTTATTTTCATTATCATTCCATAGAAATACTCTAAAACCTGTAATTATTAGATTTTAAATTTCACAAAAAATACATATTTTTTATCAGGTATATTTTTATTGATTAAATTATATATCATATCTTTATATGATGTTCTACATGTTATTCCATTGGTTAATATGTTTAAATATTTATAAATCCACATTCTATACTCAATATGTATAATTAACTGTAAGTTCTATTAATGATGAATTACATCACTTATTTGATATATAAGAAATATTTTTGACATGTTATATATTTGGTCCTAGATATAGATAGCCTCTAGGTTAATATATATTTATAATGAGAAGAATCAGTAAGGGAGCATTAAAATAATTTTTACCTTCACTTTTAACCATTCATATGGAAATGCCTTGATGATATATAAATCTTGTTCCCTGGAAATGATGCCCCAAAATTAGTTATTTCATTCATCATGTTTCAATATAATAATAGATTATATTTTCATGATGATATTATATATGGATGCATTTCATTATATATTTATTAAATAAATTGAATGTGTTTTCCATAATGTAAGTTTTCATATTAATTAGCTCATAATGAGTTAATTTAATGAAATTTTTATGTTTTTATTTAATATTATATATTTACTATTCTATATCAATTTGTTTAAATTATATGAATGTTCATTTTGTTTTTTTTTTCAATGTTTATTTTGCTTATCGATTTATGATGTCATCCAAAGTAATTAACCCTAACTGATCATTTTAGTTCACCATTATTTTTTTCATTATCAATAATAAATGATGTGTACAATGATTGATATGAAATGATATTATATAAAGAATAATGATTTTCTTCAAAACTATTGTGGATTAATATTTTTTTTAATTTTGAATACAAGTGTCAGGTATGAGTCTTGTTTTCATAGACATAAAACCTATGTGGTCCATTGAGATGTGATTCCATGTATCTTATTATAATGTAAGAATTTTAGACCTTGGATCAAGGTTACATGAGTAAGGGTTTTTATAATTTTTTATAAGAAACTATTAGTATAATAAATAGTAAATGGATTCTGGTAAATATATATTAGAGATCATGACCATATTATTTAATTTTTTGATAGGATTAAACGACCATTATATGATTTTATGTGGTTGATATTATGTGGTTTTTAGGGGAATAAATCCCTTTCTGGATACTAAATTTTTATATGGTTCTAGAATAAACATTCATAGGTGTCATAGTATTCTGAAGGGCTCATTTGGATTGACATCATCTTAACCAACTAATGAATATGGTCCTTAAATATTATTTCAACACAACCATGGGATATGTTTAGGATAATCCAAATTTTATTTACCAACTATTTTAAATCATTTCAAATAATTCACAAAAAAAACCTTTTTTATTTTGATATTTTCTATGCATAAAATGATCAATTTATGTTATGCAGTTCACTGGTTTTGGGTGAATACATTATATTTCATAATTAAATGATCATATCTAGTGTATGAACTTATTTATAATTTCTTCCTAAAATAATGAACTAGAACTCCCTCAAAAAAATTATCCATTTCATTGATGGGATTATGCTGATATTAGGAATTGTAATAGTCTCTAAAACATCATCTGTATATGTGGATATAGAATAATATTCTAAAAATAAAAAGAAACAAATATAAATTATTATATATTTAGATGAAAGTGTGAGATATAGAGGATGACATGTGAAAATTAATAAATAAGAATGAGGGAAATAATTATTGTCACACGTGTTATAATTGTTGAAACAAATATCCTAGTTCTTGTATAAATTCTAAGGGATTTTTCTACAAGTTTTTAACTAAAGGGTACCATGATTGTGAATGAATTGAGAAATTAATGCTTCCAATGTAAAATGTTTTCATTTTATGGTAATGGGGAAATATGAAAATCATTAAATCATGTAACAAAGGAATATCAATAAAAATGGGCCATTGGATCATGGTAATGCCTATTGTATTTCGAAACATATAGTTTACTGATTAATGATATTTATATTGGATTTATGAATTATTCCATTTGAGTTCTTAATGAACAATATCAGGTTCAAAAAAATTATGGTATTTATAAGCATTGTAATATAATAATTTTCCCTATATGATTTATAAGATTATGTTGAATGATACCAATGGACTAGAAAAATTATTCATTTTCTAGATGAACTTCTCAAAAAAATCATGATTTAGGGAATATAAATCCTTAATGTAATCCTTATGTTGATATAATTATTTTTCAATAACGTGATGAATGATATGCATATTTTAAATTATATTGTAATAATTACATTAGGAATTTATAATGATTTGTATTTTTTTTTCATTGATAGAGTTTATTTTTTTGTTGATCTAAAAAATATATCCAATATTGTGTGTTTTACCTACACAATAAAGATGAAATCATTTTTTGAATAAGGTATTTTTATAATTTTTGTTACTACAATGTTTCATGACAATAAAAGATCCATTACTCATGTTTTTTATATGTTATGAGTAAGAGATACATCAAGTTGTTATAGGTATTAATGATAAATTTCATTACCTTGTTTCTAATGTTCTTGATCATGATATATTGGATGGGTTATATTTTAAAATATTTATGAAAAAAAATTCTTCCATATTGTACAAGGTTTTATAGATTTATGTATTACTTAACATTATGTAAATTTTAAATGTGTTGGATAAAATGTGAAAAACATTTTTTCATAAAAAAAAAAGAATAATAATTTTACATTATTTAAATGAAATAAAAATCAATTATAAGAAATTTTTATCACCTTTATCATAACAAATTTCATTTTTATATTTTTATTAATTTGAGTAAGCAAGTGATTTTATATTGATAAATTAATTACAAAATGATTAAATTTTTATTTAAAAATTTAAATGAATCAAGTGTGTATACATTCTTTTATCCATATAAAGTAAAATAATTCCACTTTTTTGTATGGGTTAATGAAATAATGTTTTTATCTTATTACCATCATTTATGAAAAATCTATGCTCTTTAAAATCATAATATATGTTCTATTTTTAGGTCTATAACATTCAATATAACCCTCAAATTAATATGATCAATGACCTCTATCCGCCCCTTTAATTTTTGGCAATTTTCCACTATATCGAAATCATCACCATCCAAAAATTTTCATCTATATAAAAATCTAGTTAAATTTTTTTATGACCATTTCAATTCCATTATCTATAATTAAGAATATATTTTATTTATCTATTTATGATTTGGGGTTTCAACAAACAAATTTTAAAATATCAAACAATTAATTAAGGACATAATGTTTAAATTGAGGGGATATTATTTATCTGAGGTCAAATGAATGTAACATCACAAATTTCCATAATAATTACATTATATTCATTATAATTTGGGAATAACAACAACGATCTTTAATAACCCATGAAAAATAATTTCCAAAATTTAAACACATCAATTGATTAGAAAACACAGATCAATGGTATAAATGAAAGATAATATAGTATACCATTATAACATAATATTTAAATAGGTTCGTATAAATAGAAATAATCAAAATTTAAAATATATTGTTACAAATTCATTATAAATAAAAATAATAATTAATTTAATGATATAGTAATATTTTCTATAAAAATTAATTTCTTTATAATGATGTGTTAGTCATGCTTTTCAAATCTAATATAAAATTAAATTTAATGAATAAAAGATTATTTTTTATGATAATGATAGTTTCATTTTTTAAATAATAATATCAAAATTATAGTAGAATTTTTATAGTATTTATATGAATAAATTAATTTTTCATTGAATAGTAAAAAATACAGAATTTTCAAATATGACTTTTCATTTAAATAATTTTTAATTTTAATTTTTGTAATTTATTTGATTTATTGTAAAATTAGATAAATTATATATCTGTTAATCTAATATATTTAATTAGAGTAATTTAACTATTTAATTTTATTATACAAAAATATATAAACTATTTGACATTTTATCTTTGAAAATATCATTTCTCATAACATATGCAATATTAATTTTTAAAAAATATTTCCCCATATGTTATTTTTATTTTATAGAAACTATATTATATATTAAGAAGAAAAATAAATTATGTGAAATAATAAAGGGAAAATGAATTATTTCCAAAATTAATTGTGATGATTGTATAAATTATTTAATTTGGTTTGGGAAAAAATATAATTACAGAGTGGTCAAACTAAACAGATAAGTAAGTCAATGATTAAAAACTTGTCTTAAATTTATTTTATGAACATATTTCTACACTATAATGTATATTTATCAAGAATATTACTATTCGGGAATGTAAAAAACAAGGGTAAAACATTTTCATTTCAAAAAGTACATTTTTTCCAATCACCTCAATTTTAAAAAGATAATAATTTCCCATGTTCATCACATAATAAATCCAATTTTTTCTCATCTTGGGAAACAAATCTCAAACCGACAACCATATTCTTAATATAAAACCCATATTTTGTTAATAATTATATCGTATGAAATATTTGGTGAAAAACTGAAGAGGATACTCAAAGAAGATATAAATTTTTTTTATGAACGTTTTTTGTTTCACCATTCCAGCTCATTAAATAGTTAATATACAATTCTTATATAATAAACTATGTATCTTAGATATAATTATATTTTTATATGTTTTGGTAGTTACCTATATCCTACTCAACTTCTGTTAAAATTGTTACGATATAATCGTTTGTGTGTATGGTGGACTACCACCTCGTGAAACGATAGTATTTGTATTATAATTACATCCTCTACAAATAGTGTATGAGGATATATTAAAATTATATATATATATATATATATATATTATAAAATAATTTTACATCTATTGTAATTGTATAATATATTAATTTTTAATTTTTATTCCTTTAGTTATATAATATCATCACTAGTGTGTGATGCAGACTACCGCCTCATGGTGCCAGCTGATTAGTATTTCAAAAATGCATAGAACATATAGTGAATATTAAAAAGGTAATAATTATATGTTATATAAATTATATATTTATGATATTATTTAAAAATATATCATTTCTAAAAATGATAAAAAATTTCTATTTTTACCCTATTACTCATTGAATGATGACAACATCGTCTCTGTATGACTAGACTACCAACATAACAATGTTTTGTAAATATATTTTTCTAACCACACCATATTGATGATATATATTCATATATGTATATTAATAAAATTAATCATTATTAGTTGGATTTATTTTTATTTTTTAATCATTAAATATTAACTAAATTCTTTCTATTATAATCATTAAAAAATGGAAATGATTCTCTTATATATATATGACCTACCATCTCCATGTTCATAAAGTAATTCATTTAGCATAATCATTATTCATGACTAGACTTAAAATTTTAAATTATATATGAATATTAAAAAAATCATTAATATTATTATAAATATCAACTAATAGCATAATATGTTTAAGACCATATATTTCCAAAAAAACCATACATGAGAAAGCATGAAATTATCACATGTAGCAATGAAAAAATTGAATAATTACTAATAATAATGTCATAAGATGGTATAAATGGATTATATTTTTTTAGATATTATAATGGTTCTTTAAAAAAATAATAAATAATATAAATTCTATATATAATTGGTCAATTCAGATTCATCTAAAATAAATTATGATGTAGAGGATTCTGTAGCAATTTATTTTCATTAAGAAAAATTTGTTTGTGGTCAATAAATTCCATTTATTTGGTTTATACAGATAGATTTTCATATCTAATATATTTAATACATCATAATGCATTTTATTATTTGTTTCCAGTTTAATTGTTCTTCCCAGTGTATTTTACATGAAGATTACTAAGAGTAATGAATTTAATGACTCAATTTAATTTCATTATGACCTATTACTTCATTACATTGAATGGTATTCCATTATTATATGAGTAAATAAATTTATTTATCATATATAAAAGTTCCAATTAATTTAGTTGGATTTACATTCTAACCACAGAATTGATTCATTGATTAATTATCATATAACATTTATTTTTTGTATGTGTTTATTTCACAATGTTATTTAAATCAGAATTTTTTATAAATGAACGTCTATTGAAGAAAATTATTTGATATTTTTCATGTAATAACATTTAATTTTATTCTACTAATTCTATTAATTAATATAAAATTTTTTAGTACCGATTTTTAAATCTTTATTCTTGAAATAATTGATATGTTTTTAAGAAAATATTTAATTCATTTCTCTCATTAGGTGAAAATTCATTTTCTTCGAAAAGCACATATTATATAAATATTTTGAAAATGTTTTTATAATTTTTCACATGATTTAATAGTTAATTTTGTTTAAAAAATATTCTCTTTAAATAATGTATTGAATGTAACAATCTTTTAATTTTCTAAATAATAATCGATTGTCTTTGACCGAAATATTTAAAGGATTCTTTGATTTAACATGGATGTCACAAATGGAAATTTATCCATCATGAACAACAAAATTATAAAAATATTGTTTTATAATTATCAGGTGTTATATTTATAGAAAATTATTTTAATGTTTTCTTGACATTCTTTATATGAAATATTGATTTTCAAAACTAAAGGCTATTTTCTCAATAAATTGTATGATGATATTATTAATTTTAATTTTATTAATAGAGTATAGAAACTAGTTTTTATTATTCCAATGATTATATTTTAATTAAAACGATCCTAATTATTTGTATTAATAGTTTATGATAATTTTTATACAAAAAATGTAAGGAAATTCCATTTCTCGACTCATTTGGGTAGTCATGAACACTACATTAATGTATTCACATGCATATGAACATTGGACATTAAATATCACACAAATAACATTAATAATTATCATGGATGTGTTAGTTTCATAAACAACATATTATTTCCTCATATTTTGTGCTATATTGAATGTTATTTTATTTATTTGTTATAATATTTATAAATCATTTATCTTCAATAAATAAGAAGGTTTTATGATAGGGCGTGTTGTTTATGAAATGATTAATTTATTTAATATATGATTAAAATTTTTAACACGATAGAATGGGTGTGTCCCGTATATATATTCCACCATGATGCATCAGTATATCCATTAGTTAAATCATTAATCTAGCATTAAACATGTTATTAACAATCAGTTCTAACCTATGTTGAGGAAATATCTTGACTGTGGATGTATCATTGACCAAATACATGACATCCAATAATTAATTAATTACTTTTTTAATATATTGATTTTATTATCTATGATATTTTAAAAATGATATTATAATAAAAAAATTATTATATGTTTATTTATTAAATAAAATATTTTTTAATTTATTTACTTTTCATGATTGATTATTCATTATCCAAATATTTAAATATTAATTTTGTCTTGGTATTTTACTTAATATGTCGATTATTCCAATTATATTTGTTAACATGGAGTGTGAGTTATGTTAATTACTATTCCATTTAGAATAATAATATTTTAGTCCAAATAGATTCCATTGTACAAAACCCATAGTAAACGTATTATATCACTCTTATTTTGATTCCATTATCTGGAATCAATGATGTTTAATATATTTGATATTAAAGGACATGAAAGAGGAAATAATATTATTCACAAAAAATAATTATTTCATAATTTTAATTTATAAATATAATCCTCGAAAAAATTATTTATATCGTTAACTAAGACTACAAAACTATTCAGTCTTTTAGGATATCATTCATTTTATCTTTTTATAATTTAATAAATTGATCCACTTACTATTGGATACTAGAGTCAGAGAATTTATACTCATTTTATATTGTTTTCAATCATTCATATTGGGATATGTTTTTTATATATCCCCAATTATATTCCATTTGACTCTGATGAATATAGCACCAATTTCCATGTTATTATTAACATAAATAAACCATTATATAAACTAGTTATTCTATAAAAATTATTCAATAATTTTTAATAACAAAATTATTTCAATGAATACAGACATACACTTTAACTCAATTTTATTCACATAGTTGTAAATATACTTATTTTACTCAATATTTACATTTATATAACATGTACCCATTAATAGTGTGTAAATTTTTATTAAATTGATCTATCTATTTTATGATCAAGGTGGCATATAGATGCATGTAAATAATAGGAAAGAGATATACGGGGCTAGAAATATATGTCCCCATAAAGAATTATGTATTGAATTTATCTAATCATTTTTTATGTATTGTGTGTGGTAGGATATGTTAAGAAATGTAGGTCATGTTTCCATGGGTTTTCATTGATATATGTTTATGATGGCATGTTGAAGGCTGTTACCACATGCCTTTGTTTTAATTCTTTTCATGTTATATCATCTCAATTGTTCCCAATAATGATTATCACACATATTTTGTTACCTTGATATAAATTCCACTTAAATGTTTTATTTTCCACATTCTATTCTTTTTTCTCCCTTCTAGGGATTTATAGATCAATACATTCTTTTGTATATTTTTAGGTTATCCCAAGTAATTTTAAAAGTTCCAACGAATATTTGACAGTTTTTTTGGATTTTTTAAATAAAGATGATGTACAATGATTTCAGTATAGTGGTTTATGTACTTAATGTTCAAATGAAACTACCCTCACCATCCAATGGCATTTCAATATTTGTATATTTATCTAATAAATCATCAATTAAGGTGTATTAAAAATATTGTTTTTCTTAATTCAAACCTGAATTTTTAAGAACCATATTAGAGTGACATCCACCCGACATCAACCCCATTCTAAGACATTGAACGCATGGAATTACCAATCCTAACATGTTGAAAACTAATAAGAAATTTAAAAGATAATCCAAAATAAATGGTTTAGAATAGTAAATAATTATGATCAAAATAGAAAAACAGAACATACTATTCCCTTAGAGAAATAATATCCTTATAAATGAATATACAAACTATTAAAACATAAAGAATAAAACTGAATAAACTATAGTCCAATTACAAAACCAAACAAAACAACTACCAACATGATCTCCATGTGACATCATGGTCACCACCATCCAAAAAACCAACCTTCCACATGAATAACCTGCCCTAACAATGTGCACTCCAAATATAAATTTAAACAAGGAAAATAATTTCGGTCTACCAATAATGAATGATACAAGCAGTGAATGATGTCAATAGATATGTAGGAAACCACCAAAAAACACATAAATTTCTTTTTATCAAAATTTTATTAAACAATATTTTTAAATAAATATATAAAAATTGGGTTTGCGCATATTTAAATAGAAAAACATTGATATCCCTTTTCAAAATAACACAGAAAAAATATCCCTATTTTTAAAATAAATTACTATTTTAAAACCAAAAACCAAACAAAAATATGAGAAAAATGTTACCAATATATGATGAAGTTAAAAAAGTAATGATCACTAAACCAATTGTAATGGTATTCAAACAATAAAATGCATACAATAAAACATTGTAATTTACTAATTATCCCTATATTTATCCATGGATGTACTCAAATCGGACTCACTAGAATAAATATAGTGCATATACATATTTAATAACCAACCAAACAAAATAATTTATCCAATATAGTGGCACACCCCACCTATCCCTGTAGATTCATGGGGTTTTCAACCTATCAAATCCATGTCAAAAAAGAAACCATTAGTGGACCCTATAAAAGATGGCTAAGAAACACATGGTTATAGTTCACTATGTAGGTCAGAGTCCCATACACCTGTGACTTACTCTACCAACCACCACCAAAAATGCATACCCCAAACACTAATACTTCCCTTAAAGGGAAAGTCCTCTATAAGATTTACCATAATATGACAAAACATTTCTAGAAAAAAACTATGATACCAACCAAGAATTCGTTCATTCAAATCCATAATTAATTATTGAAATATTATATATTGAATGTAAGACATTACATATTATTACATTAAAACTAACCTTGCAAAAATATCACAGGTTCAAAATGGTCCTTTACAATTTCCAACCCCATTATATTTTTAAAGTTGTTTTCCAGCTAGAATAAAACATGAGACAATATCAAAAGTTCCAAATGGTCTTTTAGGCCAATAATTCAAAAAAAAATATCATAAAGTGCCAAATGGGTCAAGAATTAATGAACACATTAGACCCAAATATATATTCACATAGAAAACCCAAAACATCCTTATAAATGAAGAAAATATTTTATGAAATGGTGATCATTTATATGTGTCCCACTCATTTCAATATCCTTCCTTCTGTGAACCCCATGTAGTCATATATGTTCCAACATCTAATGAAACTCATCAGGTGTCCATAAAAAATTCCATAACCATTATTAATAAAAAAACATTTCCTTATGCTATGAAAAAATCAAACAATTTCAACCTCATCAGAATGTATATAAAAATTGGAGGAATCTGTCCAAAATTTTTTACCAGTATTATTTATAAAATAAAGAGGCTCCCAAACTGCACATCATGCCCAATTTTTAATTTCAACCACGCTATAAAAACATAGGAATTCATAAATAACACTACAATTGTAAACATTCACCTTAAAAGATCAATTAATACTTTAATAAACACATTTTTTCATAAATATATATCATTTATAATGAAATACCATTAAAATCAAATCAACCAATTTTGTCCAACACAAATACGAAACATTAATAAAAAAATTGAAACACACACAGATATATATTAGTAAAAAATACACAAGAATTAATGGATTATACTGACAATGAAAATAATGTAAACAGTTACATAAATGGAGGGTAGAGGAAACAAAACCATCCAAGGAGTGAGATGCAAGCCTGAGGAATAATCCATTCAAATTAACATTAATGAATTAGAACAAAATCATCTAACCCTAACCATTTGAATCATGAAATATGTAAAACCATCTAAATAGATTCATAAAGCTAGATAGATTGTGTAAGGGGAATTAAAAATTAACCAAAAACTCAATAATCATACCTTGGATGGTTAAAGGAGCATTTATAGAGGGAGGATAATAAAAGGAATAGGCTTTAGGGAACCCTATCAAGCATGAAAAACGACCCAATGGGTATAAATCCCAAAATTATCTAAGAAGTGTGTTTGGAAACATGGAATTTTTATTAATTATGAAACTAGGAAGCTCGCATGATTTTTCTGTATTGTTTCCCAAAAAATGAAAATGTTGTGCGGTATCCACTGTCAAAAATGAAATCACCTCATGGATGGTTGTAACATGATTTCCCGAACAATTCACTAGCTATTTCCTTACTCATAGACCCCGTAACTGGTCACACAGTTACCTTGGAGAGGGTCCATTGTTACCTAAATCATTCCCAAACCACAAAAAATCCATAAACTCAGCCAAAACATCAAAAATACAAAAAAACACTAGGTCAACCCAAACCAAAATAAAAAAGATCCAAATATGTGAAAAGAATAACATAAAATAATCTCGATGTTGATATTATAAAAATTATCCCCACTACAAAAACATTCTTACAATAGATAGTCAAAATGATAAATGTTAAATAGAACATTATTTCTTTCCTAGTACAAATAAAAGTTCCAAAAAATCACATGATGAAACTCTTCTCCAAATACCCATGCTTAACCAATCCTAGAAAAAACCACAACATGAAAATCAATAGGTAATCCCGACTGGGTTCCCTTACCATTATAACTCAACTAATACATCCATCAATAAAACTAAAATAACACCACTTTGGGGTTACTATTAATGAAAATTCAAACGATGGGACCCAATGTCAAGAAACATGGAACTTCCAACAAAATCAAATATCACATCCCACACAAGCTAAAAATGGAATTGGAACATCCAAAACAAGTCATACCACCAACACAATGTAAAACCATTGAAGGGTATACATACTAATTAGAAATCCCTTTAATAGTGTTTAGACATTGATTTCCATAATAATGTGTATCTTATAAAGGCCCCAGCTAAATCAGAGTCCATATCTAACCATAGGAAGGGTTACTCACACACCTAAATCAATAATAAATCATGTCGAAAAAAATTCAATTGGAGAACATAACCCATCCAATAAATTAAGAGCAACAATAAGGGAGATAGAATTATTCCTAAACACACAATTCGATAAACAGATTCACTCAAATTATAAAATAAATATTCAATCATAATTTTACTAAAAAATTTAAATATATTAGTGGAAAAACTAAAATATGTTATTTAAAAACATCTCGAACCCAAAATGGGGGAAAACTGGGACAAGATTCCCTATACCCCTGATAGAACTTTAATGAATGAAAACATTACTCTATAGCTTAAAGTTGGAGAACTACTAGCTATAACATCTCCTGGCTCATTGTCATTCATATAAATCCTATGATCAAAACTTCTCCCTTAGGGAATGCATCCAACAAATATTCTCTAAATGACCTATACAACGAAAACTATGAGATGTCACTATGGTATAATGAAGAGATGTATTTGAATACACAAACTATCTATATTAGTAGAACAAGACTGAATGGTATGAAGGACTAGACATCAAACCCAATTAATGAGTATTTTCAAAAAAAAAAGATTCATCTAGTATAAATCTCTCTCTCTAGATAGGGATACTTCATGAGATATATCCACCATTGATTTCACCATAATAACCAACGCAGCTCAAAAAACCACATCCACCAACATCACAAAATAAACATCAACATATGATAACATGTCTATTAGATATTGGGATGGTGATCCTAGAAGAAAATAGGTTCATACAACAAAGCCCAAAACTCCAAATCTAGTGATATGGATTCCGACACAATGAAGTGGTATACATAGTATTTATCCAACCACATACCTTTCTAAACATTCCACAACACTTCCATCTTTCTCACCTTCAACACCTCAAGTATTAACGATTGGAAGATGTTATCTTAATGGTTTCAAGATTCTGGCATACATCCAAATATGGAATTTCAATCATTACGCATTAATGTAAACACAGACGTTCAAACAAACCATAAAATATCATGAAATCTAATATCTTAAGCTATGAACAAACAATCGGAAGACATCCCCAACTAACTCATTCCATTTGGTGGATTCTAATGGGACTTGGTCACTGTTATATACATACAACACTCTAAAATCACCAAAAATAATCTTTAATCACTAGAATATATCAAGTCATTTCTGAGTGGTACATTCTGAAAAATATCAAATCACAAAATAAAATATAAACATCTAACCAAAAAACAACCACAAGACCATCTCTATTAAAAATAATCGGCACAAATTCCGTGAACATAGAAGCACACATCAAAAATTATATTTTAAAAAATCCATCATTTTATTTCAACTCCACAAACCACATTTTTTCAATCGGTCTATTGAAACACTTAAAATAAATTTCCCATAAAATAAAACCCACATTTCAATAAAATTGAAATTTTAATACAAAACGGATTCCATAAATCATTTTCTGTTTCACAATCCATGTGTAAGTATAATTAAATGACCATAATTTCAAACACTCACCCATGGCCTACTATAAACCTTCATATATGTGTCCTTCCAACATCCACTCATTCCATCCATACACACATGCCAACATGTACATTCAATAAACACCAACAATTATGTGAATATTCATAAGGAACACCAAGGGTCGTCTATACAACATTATTATCGAGACCAAATTTTATCTTTTTGTAAAGGAAAATTGATTTTTCTTTTATAAAACATTGATGAATATTAAAAAACCATGGATTGTAATCATTTTGATTTCAAGAAAAATTTCATTTCAAATACTCACATATAACAACAAAATCAAAAATATAATGCAACATACACCAATCATCTAGTATGAGGAACTAGTAATCCATAGTGTTTTACTAAACATTCATAGATGGATCCCAAGATATACAGGAATCATACTCACCTTCCATAGTATAAAGCATCTCCACAGTCGATAACCAACTATCTGCTGTAAACTATCAACTATAGTGGCTTCTCTCATCTAGAACTACAATGTATAGGGGGTGAAATCCCATTTAATAGGGGTCACATGAAAAAATAACTTGAACCTCTAAAATACTCCATGTAAACACATTGTAATAACACATTGTCTAAGGTGAAGGCCCTTGCATGTGTGACACACCCAATCAACCCCAACCACACTTGCATACACAAAATAGAAACACCACACAAATGATTTAACAAATGGAGAAATCCACCATAGTTTTTGCCATCATATATCCATCCATTTCGATAAACAATCTAAGATTCTAACTCATAATTTTTACTTTTAAATCTATAAATCATTCTTGGAAGATTATAATTTTCCTTCCAGGCCTTCAAGTCACATCCATTTGAAATAAAAAAATCGAAAATATCAAATGTTCCAAATAGATATATTATATTTCTAATGCCAATACATTAAAAAATCAATTTCCTTTATTAATTGAAACATGAAATATTATGAAAGTTGTAAAATGGGACAGTGACATTAAGTCACCAAAACACATCACAAAAATCTGAATTGGTAAGTAATTAAGTAAAATATTTTATGCCACATTTAAATTCATAGGGAGAACACAAAATATAATTTAAAAACAATGGGAACATTATTAGAAAAACAGGGTCCCTCTTAATGGTCATCATAATTTGAATTACTTTCCATGTATGCACCCAATGCATTAATTGATACACCAAAATCTAATGTTGTCGTTCAACTGTCCATGATATCCCTAAAAACCTATTTTTAATAAACACCCCTTTTCTGTAAAAAATCAAATCCGGTCACAAAAATAAAAACACATCAATAAGTATTTAATATCTTGTTTAATATTTCCACAACATTCTACAACAATTTATTCTTAAATAAATAGTCTCCCAAACAACACATCATTCCAAATATATAATTTTCCCAATATATAAAAACATATTCAATTGAATGTAACACCAAAATAAAATAAATTCACATTAAAATATCAATTTACATTTTAAAAAACACCTTGTCTGCATGAAAATATAGTATGTTTAATGATACCCCTTGAAAACCAATTCCACCAATTTTTTCCAACACAAAAACAACATACCAAGGGGAAAAACCATACCACCAGTATTTAAAAAAAACACACACACACACAAATATATATATATATATATATATTATTTAAAAAACTAAAAGTATCAATGGATTGTGTCAGAAACTAAAATAATGGAAACACACAAATTCATAAAGTGTGTATGAAACCAAACCTTTGGATAAGGGATGTCCAAGCCTGAGGTGGAATCCCCATGTAGAAGAATGCATGAAATGAACCAGAATCATCCATCACTAACCATAGGGTATAGCTATGATGGAAACCCACCATGAAAGAACCAAGAACCTAGGGAAAGGGAATAGGGGAAGAGGAAATAGGCCCAAAACTCATGATTCTAGATGGAATGCTTGTAGGAGAATCCATAGGGGAGGAGAATCAATGGAGAAGTGTATTGTGAACCCTCTCTTGCCCCAATAATTTACCATGGGAAGTAAATTATAAAATTATCATAAATTATGGGATATAAATCATGTAATTTTAAATTTTTTTGAATCTCGACCTATCACAAGGAACTCCAAGACCTTATGAAACCATGTGATATGTACTATCCAAATGGACGAAACCCCAATCACATTTTTCATGGTTTTATAAACCATGATAAACCGATGTGCCTTACTCTTAGACCCCAAAACATACTATATGGTAACCCGGGGAAGGGATCCTAGTTTACCTAAAAAGTGCATAGAAATTTCAAAGGCCAAAACTCGCCCAGAACATCCCAAATACAACAATTTAAAATGATGATAAATAGGAACTACAACCATAAAATCTAAATCGTTGTAAATAATATAATAAAATAATAAAATGGTGGGGTATGATTTGAATATTATTTCAGGATATTAAAATTCAACCTATAAGATGACATGCTTTCCAAGGAAAATCATGTCATTAATTGTTGATCAATAATTTTATAATTCTATATCACTTAATCCTCAATTCAGAATCAATGAATAATAAAAATTCAATCAATTTATAAAAAACACACTTACCATAGAATAAAAATTTCGTGTATGGTTTTATAAGTTAAAATGAAAATTTTTACTACTTCATTAACTATATGTTAATCCAGTTCTATATAAATATCCCACCAAATAAATATATGATAATGATTATTGATTATATTTTTTATGTTGGGATATATGGAATACATCATGAATAATAGTCAACTAATATATTAATGAAATTTGATATGCCACATTTCTAATATAAATAATGATAAAAATTTGTTCAACTTATTTCAATTTTATCTTATACAACTTTTTAATATGATAACAACTTAATCTAGAGGATTTATTCAAAAAAAAATATCCAGGTATTGAATAATACAAAAGAAACCATCGAATATCAAATAAGGACTTATGTCGTCATAGATCCACCACCAATAATAAATGTATAACCAAAATAATCAAACATGTATATTTTATATTTATAGGCAACACAAGTAATGAAACTCCATTATCTATACACTATAGAAGATATATGGAAAGGATACCATACAGTTATTTGAAATAATCCATTCTCATATAATATATGTAATTATTATTGTGTTATAACTTAAAATTTACTCTAATAGATAAAACCAATATTTAAATCATAATAAAAACCATATATTATTCGAGTACTACTATACATATAGGCATCGATCTATAAAAAATATTACAATCTAAATATCACCTACCCCTCATTAACAATTTTGATACCAAACAAATAATTGTAATGAAACATGTAATGCCTATTTTACTAAATATATTTTATCAAACAATTGAACCTCATATTCTCATTCATATATATCATAACCAAATAATATTATTTAGAGTTTTAATGAATTAGAATTATTTGTAATGAGTTAGTCAACTGATCAATCAACCCACAGATAGTGTTCTTACCCTAAGGATTCATGGGGTAATATAATGATAATATCCATGGATACCACATCTATTTTATGAACTGTCTTAAGAAGAAGTCTTATAAGACAAAAATGATTTTTCAAGTCATCCATAATTTACTAAAATCTATAACGATGCATAAAAATCCATCAATTTAATACATTATTAAATTCCACCAAAACATTATATTCATATCAAAAATCATTTTTTTTAGTTCTAGGTTAATCACACACTAAGTAATATGAATAAAATATTTCATATCCTTAGAAATTGATAGTGATAAAAAAATAGATATTATAAAATATAATTCTTTCTAACAAAAGAGACCATCCAAAAATTACATACCATCATGATAACATGATTCTTCTATACTCATCATTCAACTTCGTCTCTAAAAGAATTTACTCGAGTAGAATTGATGTAAACTAGTTACCATAATGAATCATAAATGCATTATTATCAGTCTACATCATATGTGTATGAGTAAATTGTCCCATGATGTTACATTCTTCATACATTCCATGATGGCATGAGAATGAAATTTCCTATGTATGGAATGGAAAAAAATACCTTCCCCTTTTCAGGGGTATTTCCACTTTTATTAAAAAACATCTGGATGTAGTCCCCCAATCACCTCATTAAAATTTACAACTCATTATCCATACTGATATGTATAAAATTCATATGGTAATAATATAGACTGAATAAAAATAAAAAGTTTGAGTATCCATAAGGTAAGAGAACTCAAATCTTCTTTATGTTCAAAATTATTGGTGGGATAGTTATTTCTATATTGTTTATATTTATGATAATCATATACCAAAACATGTTCTACCTAGGTATTAACAAAATAAATACCTGAAACAGTGATTCATAATGCACCACATATCCTTGTATTGCATTTATTTAAAAAATATATAACCTACTGTCAAAAAACATTTAATTTTTTCAAAGGATGTAAGATATGTTTCCTCCCACAAACATTACACACCATACACAGTAATACCATTTAGTGGGGATTCTTGAATTTTATTCCATTTAGGAACTAGTTAATATAACAAAAAAATCCAATAGTTTTTCTATATCTATGTCATTACATATTTTTTTATGATAACATAGGATTTACCATCTTGAGATCAACAATATTACGATTTCTATTACCATGTATCCTATAAACATCTCTTCGAAAATATAAAATTCATATTTTCATAACATATCATAATTTAAATGATTCCTCATGATTCCCCAAAAAATTACCAAATCAATCTCTCAATCCTACCACTATTTCTAATAACCAAAGATATTATTAGCAATTACAAAAAAAATCTAGTCGACAAACAAGTGGAATACAGGTTTAAAAAATCTATGAACAATGATTGATCATTAGTAAGGAAAAATGATATCAAAATAAATTTAACGTCTTAACAGTTAATCATATAATAAATATTATGGATATCTAGAACCATTACTCTAAGGTAATAATAAACAGAAAAGAGTTCAAACATTAAAACCCACATTCCACACTTCAATTGATCATACTTGTTTTTAATATGAGGATAATTATATGTATTCTTAATAATCAATAGATTAATAATGAAATTATTGAACAAATGAAATTTATTTCCATCACACTTATTTGAAAAATGATTAGAATATTCATATGGTGTTACACAATTATGGGTAAAACAATTTTTCATTAAATCATTCTATTGAATAGTGATCATTTTTAACTATGTGGATTCCCTATGATTAAAAAGAATAAAGATATTCCTTGTTCTAGGAACCCAATCATTGAAGAACACCACATATCATTAAATTCGAATAATAGTGGCCTCGTCATTGAATATATAATTAAAATACATAACCCCAAAAGGATAACCACAACTAGGGGAATCATTCACAAAAACAATTAATAAAGAATATTTTAAATCATTAAATTCAGATGAGGATCACATATTATTCTATACACTGGATACCTTATACCCTAGTGAACATTGAATCTAGAATCAATATATGTATAGTACACACAATGAATAAGGAAATCAATAGTATCTCAATTGGAAATAAACCAAACCATCCCATAACTCATTTGAAGAGGTCCTTTTTGAGACCTAGAAAATCCCAAACATACTAAACATCAAATATTGAGGAAGAAAACATGGGGAACAAAAACCCATCACATTTTATTTCACAAGAGGTGTCTTCTTCTAAAAAAATAGTGGAATGATTCCTATTTAATTATTCAAATGACCCCAAATGGGTGGATATAATGGAATGTATTGAACCTATATAAAAAAGCATTCTTACTATTGATGATAAAAAACATACCTCTCACTGTCAATTCCCACATATCATCATCCTCTACAAACTCTGTGATGTCGTGATTAAAAGTTTACTTACAATCTAGTGGGTAGAGGCTTCAATCATAATAATTTTAATCTATAAAAGATATTCATTTCTAATAGATATATCATATCTAAAAATGTTGTCGAATGATCTGGATAGAACCTTTATGAATATCCTAAAAATCAACAACAACTAAAAAACATTAATGGTGAAGGATAATATATATTATATTCTATATCTCATAACATTAATATCATGTTATTGAAAAATTTATATTTTAAAAAAATTGTGTGGAGGAATCCTGATACTGGGTGCTACACATTTCTAATACTATTAATTATATAGGATACCTTAGACTGTCCACATAGTGGAGAAGGAAGAGCAAAAACATGAATTTACCAATAGATCCATTTCAACAATAATTAAAATATACATAACAATTTTATCGGTTAAAATATTATATTTAAATTCCCTATAATTTATGTATAAACACAAAACCTTATAGAATATCTAATCATTAAGATTGTAATTTTTCAAAACCATAGGAGTAATATGGAAAAATTCAGGGATGTGATTTGAATACCTAATGACTGAATGATTACCCATCATAATAATCCCTATTATTGGTTCTCATATAAAAATACATAACACCACCTATTTTTAGGTCCCTAATGTTTGAATAATTAACAATTTACCATAAGGTAATTTGAGTCTCAAACATTACAATGAATTGACCAATCATACACATAGAGTCTTGTTCTTTCTATATGTCATTCATCCTATAAAAAAATAGAACCTTTAGATATTGGAATTATTGATCTTGATAGTTAACTCATACATATCCATGTTTCATCTATATTAATTAAATTGTGTATGTATGTATATTATGTTCATATATGAAAACCATCAATACTATAATATCAAAATGATTGAGAAAAAATAGTGTTTTCCCTCTTAGAGAAATATCAACAACACTATCATCGGTAACACATGGATGTTTCCTTGGAGATATTGTTCCATTTTATTGAATGTAAAAAACTTTACTACAAAAAAGAAATATAATTTTGAATAAAGTGATATTTATCATGAACAAATATTATATGAAAACCCACTATATATGACACATTTTATAATATTGTAGGGTAAATTAAGGATCATTATGGTGTGATTTAACAGGGAACTCAACTATATGAACACATTCAGTCTAAAAAAATAATATCTAATGTCTACCAAACCTCCCAATTCATCGAATCATGATCCTATTAATAATATGCAATACATTTTTTATGAAATGATCGTGATGATCCCCCAATACAGGATTTGAATCGATTTACAGCAAGAACCAAAGGAATCCCAAATCCTAAAGTAATGGAGGCTAGAACTCGAGAATCAAAAAACCATTCATAATTGTTTACTCCTACTTGAAACAACCACCATTATTATTATTATTATGAAATGTAGAACATTACAATAGACTACAATAATGTTCTCTTATAGGTAAAGTCACATAAATAGAAAAAATAAAAAATCCAATTACAAGATTAAAATTTTCCGAATGAAAATGTTATCCCCCACTATCTCTATGTTTTATGTGTTATCATCCCAAAATAAAAACACCCGACCCCCAAACCAATATAACATAAATATCAACTATATCTCTAAAACTCATTTCCAATTCCAAAATTAGAAAAATAATGTCTACATTCATATTATAATTTTTTAGTTTGTGTTAACAGTATGTTCATGGGAACCTACAATGTATTCCATATGTTATACATAATAAACAATACAAAATCGATTATTTTAAAATGAAATTATTAATGAAATATAATTTTATAAAATTCTTTTCGAAAAATTGGAATCCAAAATTCACTACAAGAATTAGAGGTAATTGCGCTGGGATCATATCACAAATACGATATAAGAATGTGTCCTCTTCGCAAATTGCCCGTTGCAGAAAACAGTGTCGCAAATTTTATTTTTTGTGAAAGTATCGTCACAAATAACAATCCAATTATAAACATTATATATATAAATAATCCGTTCTCAACGGCTCGTCGCAACTAAGCCATTGGATATATATGTTATATATAAAAACCTTTTTATACGGGCCCGTCTAAAATACTGTTACAGAAATTTATATTTAGATTATTTGTAATGGGATCCCATCGCTAAAGGTCTTGTCGCAAACACTAATTTTGGGCGAAACAATTTTTATTTGATTGATGGATTCTGTTTTGTCCGAAGGCTCATTTAGCTGCAAATTTCTCTCAATAAAATTACATAGAATAATCTGCTCATTGGTAGGCATATTCATTCTTGTGAAAACTAGAATGTATAAGTGTATCACCATGTAGATTCTTCATTTTTATTTTTGTGTGAGAAACATTCACATAAATGAGCCATCGGACAAAAAAATCCATCTTTTCATCGATGAATCATCTTCTTGCAACTATCACTTCCTGAACACATTATGAAAGATTTGGTCCTACGAATGCATATTCAAACTCGTGCATACTTAGAAGAATAATTTTTATAATGTTTTGAGAGGGAGAAAGTTGAAAGGAGAAGAGTCATCGAGCAAAATTAGTACCATCAATCAGCTGGAAATTGTGCCAAATTATTAAAAGTTATTTCTTTTCATAATTTTTACTATTTATTACAATTAATTACTAATTATTAGAAATTATTACAAATTATTACAAATTATTACTAGTTATTACCAGTTATTACCAATATTTAATATATATTACTAGTTATTACATGTTATTACTAGTTTTTAAAAGTTATTACTAGTTATTACTAGTTATTACTAGTTTTTACTAGTTTTTACTAGTTATAAGTAGTTATGAATAGTTATTACTATTTATTAAAAATTATATCAAATTATTACAAATTGTTACTCCTTAATACTAATTATTACTAATTATTACTATTTATTCAAAATTATTCCTACTTATTGATATTTTTTCCTATTAATTCTTATTTATTCCTATTTATTTTTATTCCTCGCTAATTACTATTAATTATCACTATTTATTACTATTTATTACTAATTATTCCAAATCATTCCAAATTTTTCATAGTTATTTCTATTTATTTCTATTTATTCCTACTTAATCATATTTATTTCTATTTATTCCTATTTATCCCTATTTATACTTATTTATTCTTACTTATTACAATTTATTCCTAATTATTCCTATTTAGTAAAATTTATTCTTATTTATTCCTTTTCATTAAAAACTATTCCTATTTATTCATATTTATTCTTATTTATTAATATTTATTATTAATTATTCATATTTAATAATAATATTTATTACTAATTATTACTAATTATTTTTAATTATTCCTAGTTATTCATATTTATTACTAATTATTCCTAATTATTTATATTTATTCAAATTTATTATAATTTATTACTAAATATTCTATTTTATAACAAATTATTCAAATTTATTACTAAATATTCCTAATTATTCTTATTTATTCTTATTTATTCCTATTTATTTCATATTATTACCATTAGTTTCTCATTATTACTATTTATTACTATTTATTTCTAATTATTTCTTTTTATTACAAAGTATTCCCAATAATTACTATTTGTTGCTATTTACAACTATTTAGTACAAATTATTACTAATTATTCCTATTTATTACTATTGATTACTATTTATTACTACTTATTCTTATTAATTTATAATTATTTTTATTTATTCTTAATTACTACCAATTACTCTTAATTAGTACTAATTACCATCAATTACTACTAATTATCACAAATTATTACTATTTATTACTAAAATACATATAATAAAATTTTATATCCATTTTAATTACAACTAATCAAAAATAATTAAAAAAACGTCAAAAAATTAAATAAATACTAAATTAAATAAAATATAAATACTTTTAAACGTGATCTCCTATTGATGTAAGGTCTTTCACATGTTCTCTGTAATAAAATAACTATGAAAAATTTTCACATTAAAATTCAAGAATAGTGAGAGAGAGGAACTGAGAAATAAGTGGAAGGGAATGAAAACCAGTAGAGGTATATATAGGTTAGATTAGTTGTGAGGGGTCTATTAACAATGGTACACATGTTGCTAATTTTACTTTTAGTGACGGGACCCATCGCAAATATCTTTGACCGCATTAATTACGGGTGACAGTTAAAAGGTTATTTGCAATGGGTCCCGTAGAAATAAGTATCATGCCAACACACCTTTTTTGATGGGACAACATCCCATCGCAAAAACTCATTTATCGTTTCCAGTATTTGTGAGGGGTCCCATCAAAAATACCGTCTGACCGACACATTGTTTGCAACGAGAACCCCCCCCCCCCATCGCAAATAACCTTCCCATGCTTTGGCGCGCATCCCGCACCAAAGCGCGCATTACCTTTTCCTATAGGATGAACCCCCAATTGAAAATACCTCATGAGATGGACCATTTGTGATGAGAATTAATCCCGTCGCAAATACCCCGTCGCCAAAGACTGTTTTTCCGATAGTGATTTTCAATAGTTTATTACCAATTCCCTAAAAAATAGTTTTCCATATCACATCAACAGAATTATGATTTTTTTTCAAATAATGAATCATAAATCCACATCAAATAAAATTATAATGGAATTTCCCCTTAGATAATATTGTTTTAGGATATGTAGGATCCTTACACCAGAGGATGTGTAATGTCTAGTTCATAGTAGAAATTTCATTACTAGAATGACTTACAGATTAATGGAACACCCAATGTTGGAACCCCCTTGGATTTATTGTAATTTAGTGTAGTGTACAATGAAGGTCTAGAGGAACATAGTGAAATATTAAATACCAACTAGTTGTATATCCATGACTCTACACACACCCCATTCCAACATAGCCCATCCTCCAATTTTTGTAATATTTTCAATCATTTACCAAAAAAATTCACATTTCAATATTAAATCAAAATTCCAATTTCCATACCAGACCGATTATATGAAATATAATTTATCCAAAAAAAACAATTGTTATTTAAAATAGACTATTATTTTACTTATATAAAGGGGAAAGACAATTTATATAAAATAACCACATATCTAAAAAAACTAGAATGAGGAACTAGTATACCTTGGGCATTTCATAAACATCTGTAGATAGATACATAGATGTACATGAATCGGTATCAGCTTCGAATGTATGGTCCATATCTATAGTCAATAACCAATTGTCTCTTATAAACAATCCAATCTAGTGGATCATCACATCTAGACCTCTAATGTCTACGGATGAGATCCCATCTAATCAGTGTCACCATGAAAAGCACTTGACCTTTTAAAAGATTCCATGGAAACCCATGGTAATAACATATTGTCTATATTGAAGGCCCTCAATTGTGTGACTCACCCTATCTACCACCACCACACTTTCTTATACCAAGCACTAACGCCATAAACATGATATCACAAATTTTGAAAGACACCATAGGTTTCCCATCATTTAATAAGCATTTTCTTCAAAAAAACTAAGATTATGACCCATCATTTGTACTTTGAAATCTATAATTCATTTCCTACTTATTATAAATTGTTGGCCAGGCCTTTATGACACATCACATTGAAAGCAAAAATTCCACACAAATATCATAATTTCTTATTGGTTACTTAAAATTTCAAATCCCAATATATTAGTAATGGTATTTCCAAGATAGATTGAAACATGCTACAGTTCGAAAAGTTATAGATGGGCATTTATGAAATTCCTTCTCCAAAACAAATCTTAACATTCCGAGTGGAAAAATATTTATATAAAACAATTGAAGACATGTTTAAATTCCCAGGGAGAACACAACATATCATTTCAAAATCTATGAATCAATTTGGGAAAAAAGGTATCATTATTAAAGTTAATCATTATCTAAATTTCCATCCATGTGTACAAAATATGCATTAATTATTATCACAGAATCTAATGGAACCTTTCCAGTTTCTATGAAATCATTCGAAACAAATTTTTATGAAACACCCCAATCCCATAAACAAACACAACTAGTCATCCAAATAAAAATTCATCAATAATTTTTTAAAATACGGATGAATACTTTCAAAACCATTAACCACAATTTATTATTGATTAAATAATCTCTTATACAACACATCAAGCGAAATTTGAAATTTATAATATATTTATAAAAACATAATCAAGGCCAAATAACATTACAAGTACATAAATTAACATTAAAAGTAAATTTTTTAATAAACAAACAACATGTCTGAATACCAATATTTCATGATTAATGAAACCACTTTAAACCAATTTCAACCAATACATTCTAACACAAAATCCCCATACCAATACAAAAAAAATATACCACAATCATTCAAAACAAAGACACAAATATATATATATATATATATAATGTAAAACTCTAAAACCATCAGTTTATTATGTCAGAAATTATATAAATAGAATCACCTAACTCAAGAAAGGGTGGATGTTTCAAAAACATCATATGAGGGAGATCCAATCCCGAGGTGTAATCACGATAAAATATATTTCAATAAATGAGAAAAATAATCCATCCTCATGCTTAGGGTTTTAGAAAGATGGAAACCAACATTAAATTAACAAATACCAAGGGTACGAGATAAGGGAATAATAAATGATCCAAAATACTCATGAATATTGCATTGCAATATTGTAAGAGAATCTTATGGGGAAGGGAATCAAGAAAAGAGTTGACTGGTTAGTCTCTCATGCTCTAAATATTACCCAATGGGATGAAATTATAAAAGGGACTAAAATAATGGGAAGGAAAACATGATGTTTAAAATTATTATGAAACTGAGCCACTGACAAGTTATGCTAATTACTTCTCAAACCTTATGGTAGCTACAATAAAAAGTTTCTAAATCCCATACAGAGTTTCCTCATGGTTTTCCAAATAATGAGAAACTAGTTGGCCATACTCCTAGACCACAAAACATACTGTACAATAACATATGTGAGGGTGAACAGTTTAACTAAACCATGTCCAAAAAATTCTATGGAAAAAACTATCCTGAAATGTTCAAAATGATAAAAATTAAATTGAAGTAAAATCTAATCCACAACATAAAAATACAATCTTAAGTAAAGAATATCATAAATAATTAGAATGGTGGGGCTGTGAAAAGAATATGATGTCAATATCTGAAAATTATACTAACATGATCACATGATTCCCAAGGAAAATAAATTCATTGATTTCGATAATATATACCAAATAATTAACTATATATTAATATTATTTCATATAAATATCCTCCCATATGAATATATGTTAATTATTATGTGGTTTTTTATGTTTCAAAATAGGTAATTCATCATGAATAATAGTGAACTATGATAGTCATGAAAATTGAAAATACCGCTCCAAAATATAATTAATGATAAAAAATGGTTTTACATATCTAAAATAGAACTTAAGAAGCTTCACAATATGATAGTTACCTAATTTAGGTGAAACATTAATGAAAATATAGTCCCCTATTAAGAAATAAAAAGGAATATTTCAATAGTCCATGTAGGACTTATGTCATCTTAGATACACTAAAAATTTTCAATGTATTCCGAAAATCATAATTGATTTATCATAGATAATTCTAGGACCCACATGAGATGAATATAAAATATCTAACCAAGAATGAATAGATATGAGTGGGTGAACATATAGTTATTTGAAATAATCCATTCTGATATAATTTTTTTATCTATTATTGTGTTATAACTGAACAATTCCCTATTATATATTCAAATATTATTTAACCCCGAATGAAAAGAAAATAAAAAAAATCTATTTTTTGTATAGTATGCTTCATCTAGGAATTTAGAAAAAAAATTAATCCAAATAAAATATAACATAAAACAATGATTCATAATGCACCACATATCCTTGTATTGCATTTATTTAAAAAATATATAACCTACTGTCAAAAAACATTTAATTTTTTCAAAGGATGTAAGATATGTTTCCTCCCACAAACATTACACACCATACACAGTAATACCATTTAGTGGGGATTCTTGAATTTTATTCCATTTAGGAACTAGTTAATATAACAAAAAAAAATCCAATAGTTTTTCTATATCTATGTCATTAAATAGTTTTTTATGATAACATAGGATTTACCATCTTGAGATCAACAATATTACGATTTCTATTACCATGTATCCTAAAAACATCTCTTTGAAAATATAAAATTCATATTTTCATAACATATCATAATTTAAATGATTCCTCATGATTCCCCAAAAAATTACCAAATCAATCTCTCAATCCTAACACTATTTCTAATAACCAAAGATATTATTAGAAATTACAAAAAAAATCTAGTCAACAAACAAGTGGAATACCAGGTTTAAAAAATCTATGAACAATGTTTGATAACTAGTAAGGAAAAATGATATCAAAATAAATTTAACGTCTTAACAATTAATCATAAAATAAATGTTATGGATATCTAGAACCATTACTCTAAGGTAATAATAACCAGAAAAGAGTTCAAACATTAAAACCCACATTCCACACTTCAATTGATCATACTTGTTTTTAATATGAGGATAATTATATGTATTCTTAATAATCAATATATTAATAATGATATTATTGAACAAATGAAATTTATTTCCACCACACTTATTTGAAAAATTATTAGCATATTCATATGGTGTTACACAATTATGGGTAAAACAATTTGTCATTAAATCATTCTATTGAATAGTGATCATTTTTAACTATGTGGATTCCCTATGATTAAAAAGAATAAAGATATTCCTTGTTCTAGGAACCCAATCATTGAAGAACACCACATATCATTAAATTCGAATAATAGTGGCCTCGTCATTGAATATATAATTAAAATACATAACCCCAAAAGGATAACCACAACTAGGGGAATCATTCACAAAAACAATTAATAAAGAATATTTTAAATCATTAAATTCAGATGAGGATCACATATTATTCTATACATTGGATACCTTATACCCTAGTGAACATTGAATCTAGAATCAATATATGTATAGTACACACAATGATTAAGGAAATCAATAGTATCTCAATTGGAAATAAACCAAACCATCCCATAACTCATTTGAAGAGGTCCTTTTTGAGACCTACAAAATCCCAAACATACTAAACATCAAATATTGAGGAAGAAAACATGGGGAACAAAAACACCTCACATTTTATTTCACAAGAGGTGTATTCTTCTAAATAAATAGTGGAATGATTCCTATTTAATTATTCAAATGACCCCAAATGGGTGGATATAATGGAATGTATTGAACCAATATAAAAAGCATGCTTACTATTGATGATAAAAAACATACCTCTCACTGTCACTTCCTCCATATCATCATCCTCTACAAACTCTATGATGTCGTGATTAAAATTTTACTTACAATCTAGTGGGTAGAGGCTTCAATCATAATAATTTTAAACTATAAAAGATATTCATTTCTAATAGATATATCAGATCTAAAAATGTTGTTGAATGATCTGGATAGAACCTTTATGAATATCCTACAAATCAACAACAACTAAAAAACATTAATGGTGAAGGATAATATATATTTTATTCTATATCTCATAACATTAATATCATGTTATTGAAAAAATTATATTTTTAAAAAATTGTGTGGAGGAATCCTGATACTGGGTGCTACACATTTCTAATACTATTAATTATATAGGATACCTTAGAGTGTCCACATAGTGGAGACGGAAGAGCAAAAACATGAATTTACCAATAGATCCATTTCAACAATAATTAAAATATACATAACAATTTTATCGGTTAAAATATTATATTTAAATTCCATATAATTTATGTATAAACACAAACCCTTATAGAATATCTAATCATTAAGATTGTAATTTTTCACAACCATAGGAGTAATATGGAAAAATTCAGGGAAGTGATTTGAATACCTAATGACTGAATGATTACCCATCATAATAATCCCTATTATTGGTTCTCATATAAAAATACATAACACCGCCTATTTTTAGGTCCCTAATGTTTGAATAATTAACAATTTACCATAAGGTAATTTGAGTCTCAAACATTACAATGAATTTACCAATCATACACATAGAGTCTTTTTCTTTCTATATGTCATTCATCCTATAAAAGAATAGAACCTTTAGATATTGGAATTATTGATCTTGATAGTTAACTCATACATATCCATGTTTCATCTATATTAATTAAATTGTGTATGTATATATATAATGTTCATATATGAAAACCATCAATACTATAATATCAAAATGATTGAGAAAAAATAGTGTGTTCCCTCTTAGAGAAATATCAACAACACTATCATCGGTAACACATGGATGTTTCCTTGGAGATATGGTTACATTTTGTTGAATGTAAAAAACTTTACTACAAAAAAGAAATATAATTTTGAATAAAGAGATATTTATCATGAACAAATATTATATGAAAACCCACTATATATGAAACATTTTATAATATTGTAGGGTAAATTAAGGATCATTATGGTGTGATTTAACAGGGAACTCAACTATATGAACACATTCAGTCTAGAAAAATAATATCTAATGTCAACCAAACCTCCCAATTCATCGAATCATGATCCTATTAATAATATGCAATAAATTTTTTATGAAATGACCGTGATGATCCCCCAATATAGGATTTGGATCGATTTACAGCAAGAACCAAAGGAATCCCAAATCCTAATGTAATGGAGGCTAGAACTCGAGAATCAAAAAACCATTAATAATTGTTTACTCCTACTTGAAACAACCACCATTATTATTATTATTATGAAATGTAGAACATTACAATAGACTACAATAATGTTCTCTTAGAGGTAAAGTCACATAAATAGAAAAAATAAAAAATCCAATTACAAGATTAAAATTATCCGAATGAAAATGTTAACCCCCACTATCTCTATGTTTTATGTGTTATCATCCCAAAATAAAAACACCCGACCCCCAAACCAATATAACATAAATATCAATTATATCTCTAAAACTCATTTCCAATTCCAATATTAGAAAAATAATGTCTACATTCATATTATAATTTTTTAGTTTGTGTTAACAGTATGTTCATGGGAACCTACAATGTATTCCATATGTTATACATAATAAACAATACAAAATCGATCATTTTATAATAAAATTATTAATGAAATATAATTTTATAAAATTCTTTTCGAAAAATTGGAATCCAAAATTCACTACAAGAATTAGAGGTAATTGCACTGGGATCATATCACAAATACGATATAAGAATGTGTCTGCTTCGCAAATTGCCCATTGCAGAAAACATTGTCGCAAATTTTATTTTTTGTGAAAGGATCGTCACAAATAACAATCCAATTATAAACATTATATATATAAATAATCCGTTCTCAACGGCTCGTCGCAACTAAGCCATTGGATATATAAGTTATATATAAAAACCTTTTTATACGGGCCCTTCTAAAATACTATTACAGAAATTTATATTTAGATTATTTGTAATGGGATCCCATCGCTAAAGGTCTTGTCACAAACACTAATTTTGGGCGAAACAATTTTTATTTGATTGATGGCTTCTGTTTTGTCCGAAGGCTCATTTAGCTGCAAATTTCTCTCAATAAAATTACAAAGAATAATCTGCTCATTGGTAGGAATATTCATTCTTGTGAAAACTAGAATGTATAAGTGTATCATCATGTAGATTCTTCATTTTGATTTTTGTGTGAGAAACATTCACATAAATGAGCCATCGGACAAAAAAATCCATCTTTTCATCGATGAATCATCTTCTTGCAACTATCACTTCCGGAACACATTATGAAAGATTTGGTCCTATGAATGCATATTCAAACTCGTGCATATGTAGAAGAATAATTTTTATAATGTTTTGAGAGGGAGAAAGTTTAAAGGAGAAGAGTCATCGAGCAAAATTAGTACCATCAATCAGCTGGAAATTGTTCCAAATTATTAAAAGTTATTTCTTTTCAGAATTTTTACTATTTATTACAATTAATTACTAATTATTAGTAATTATTACAAATTATTACAAATTATTACTAGTTATTACCAGTTATTACCAATATTTAATATATATTACTAGTTATTACAAGTTATTACTAGTTTTTAAAAGTTATTACTAGTTATTACTAGTTATTACTAGTTATTACTAGTTATTACTAGTTTTTACTAGTTATAAGTAGTTATTAATAGTTATTACTAGTTATTAAAAATTATATCAAATTATTAAAAATTGTTACTCCTTAATACTAATTATTACTAATTATTACTATTTATTCAAAATTATTCCTACTTATTGATATTTTTTTCCTATTAATTCTTATTTATTCCTATTTATTTTTATTCATCGCTAATTACTATTAATTATCACTATTTATTACTATTTATTACTAATTATTCCAAATCATTCCTAATTTTTCATAGTTATTTCTATTTATTTCTATTTATTCCTACTTAATCATATTTATTTCTATTTATTCCTATTTATCCCTATTTATACTTATTTATTCTTACTTACTACAAATTATTCCTAATTATTCCTATTTAGTACAATTTATTCTTATTTATTCCTATTCATTAAAAACTATTCCTATTTATTCATATTTATTCTTATTTATTAATATTTATTATTAATTATTCTTATTTAATAATAATATTTATTACTAATTATTACTAATTATTTTTAATTATTCCTAGTTATTCATATTTATTACTAATTATTCCTAATTATTTATATTTATTCAAATTTATTATAATTTATTACTAAATATTCTATTCTATAACGAATTATTCAAATTTATTACTAAATATTACTATTTATTCTTATTTATTCCTATTTATTCCTATTTATTTCATATTATTACCATAAGTTTCTCATTATTACTATTTAGTACTATTTATTTCTAATTATTCCTATTTATTACAAATTATTCCCAATAATTACTATTTGTTGCTATTTACTACTATTTAGTACAAATTATTACTAATTATTCCTATTTATTACTATTGATTACTATTGATTACTACTTATTCTTATTAATTTATAATTATTTTCATTTATTCTTAATTACTACCAATTACTCTTAATTAGTACTAATTACCATCAATTACTACTAATTATCACAAATTATTACTATTTATTACTAAAATACATATAATAAATGTTTTATATCCATTTTAATTACAACTAATCAACAATAATTAAAATAAACGTCAAAAAATTATATAAATACTAAATTAAATAAAATATAAATACTTTTAAACGTGATCTCCTATTGATGTAAGGTCTTTCACATGTTCTCCATAAAAAAATAACTATGAAAAATTTTCACATTAAAATTCAAGAATAGTGAGAGAGAGGAATTGAGAAAAAAGTGGAAGGGAATGAAAACCAGTAGAGGTATATATAGGTAAGATTAGTTGTGAGGGGTCTATTAACAATGGGATACATGTTGCTAATTTTACTTTTAGTGACGGGACCCATCGCAAATATCTTTGACCGCATTAATTACGGGCGATAGTTAAAAGGTTATTTGCAATGGGTCCCGTAGAAATAAGTATCCTGCCGACACACCTTTTGTGATGGGACAACATCCCATCGCAAAAAAGCATTTATCGTTTCCAGTATTTGTGAGGGGTCCCCTAAAAAATACAGTCTAACCGACACATTATTTGCAACGAGAACCCCCCCCCCCCCATCGCAAATAACCTTCCCATGCTTTGGCGCGCATCCCACGCCAAAGCGCGCATCCCGCGCCAAAGAGCGCATTACCTTTTCCAATAGGATGAACCCCCAATTGAAAATACCCCATGAGATGGACCATTTGAGATGGGAATTAATCCCGTCGCAAATACCCCGTCGCCAAAGACTGTTTTTCCCGTAGTGATTTTCAATAGTTTATTACCAATTCCCTAAAAAATATTTTTCCATATCACATGAACAGAATTATTTTTTTTTTCAAATAAATAATCATAAATCCACATCAAATAAAATTATATTGGAATGTCCCCTTAGATAATATTGTTTTAGGATATGTAGGATCCTTACACCAGAGGATCTGTAATGTCTAGTTCATAGCAGAAATTTCATTACTAGAATGACTTACAGATTAATGGAACACCCAATGTTGGAACCCCCTTGGATTTATTGTAATTTAGTGTAGTGTACAATGAAGGTCTAGAGTAACATAGTGAAATATTAAATACCAACTAGTTATATATCCATGACTCTACACACACCCCATTCCAACATAGCCTAACCTCCAATTTTTGTAATATTTTCAATCATTTACCAAAAAAATTTCACATTTCAATATTAAATAAAAATTCCAATTTCCATACCAGACCTATTATATGAAATATAATTTATCCAAAAAACCAATTGTTATTTAAAATAGACTATTATTTTCCTTATATAAAGGGGAAAGACAATTTATATAAAATAACCACATATCTAAAAAAACTAGAATGAGGAACTAGTATACCTTGGGCATTTCATAAACATTTGTAGATAGATACATAGATGTACATGAATCGGTATCAGCTTCGAACATGTGGTCCATATCTATAGTCAATAACCAACTGTCTCTTATAAACAATCCAATCTATTGGATCATCACATCTAGACCTCTAATGTCTACGGATGAGATCCCATCTAATTAGTGTCACCATGAAAAGCACTTGACCTTTTAAAAGAGACCATGGAAACCCATGGTAATAACATATTGACTATATTGAAGGCCCTCAATTGTGTGACTCACCCTATCTACCACCACCAGACTTGCTTATACCAAGCACTAACGCCATAAACAAGATATCACAAATTTTGAAAGACAGCATAGGTTTCCCATCATTTAATAAGAATTTTCTTCAAAAAAACTAAGATTATGACCCATCATTTGTACTTTGAAATCTATAATTCATTTCCTACTTTATATAAATTGTTGACCAAGCCTTTATGACACATCACATTTCAAGCAAACATTCCAAACAATTATCATAAGTTCCTATTGGTTATTTAAAATTTCCAATCCCAATATATTAGTAATGGTATTTCCAAGATAGATTGAAACATGCTACAGTTCGAAAAGTTATAGATGGGCATCTATGAAATTCCTTCTCCAAAACAAATCTTAACATTCCGAGGGGAAAAATATTTATATAAAAAAATTGAAGACATGTTTAAATTCCCAGGGAGAACCCAACATAGCATTTCAAAATATATGAATCAATTTGGGAAAAATGGTATCATTATTAAAGTTGATCATTATCTAAATTTCCATCCATGTGTACAAAATATGCATTAATTATTATCACAGAATCTAATGGAACCTTTACAGTTTCTATGAAATCATTCAAAACAAATTTTTATGAAACACCCCAATCCCATAAACAAACACAACTAGTCATCCAAATAAAAATTCATCAATAATTTTTTAAAATACGGTTGAATACTTTCAAAACCATTAACCACAATTTATTATTGATTAAATAATCTCTTATACAACACATCAAGCCAAATTTGAAATTTATAATATATTTATAAAAACATAATCAAGGCCAAATAACATTACAAGTACATAAATTAACATTAAAAGTAAATTTTTTAATAAACAAACAACATGTCTGAATACCAATATTTCATGATTAATGAAACCACTTTAAAACAATTTCAACCAATACATTCTAACACAAAATCCTCATACCAATCAAAAAGAAAATTATACCACAATCATTCAAAACAAAGACACAAATATATGTATATATATATCTATATATAATGTAAAACTCTAAAACCATCAGTTTATTATGTCAGAAATTATATAAATAGAATCACCTAACTCAAGAAAGGGTGGATGTTTCAAAAACATCAGATTAGGTAGATCCAATCCCGAGGTGTAATCACGATAAAATATATTTCAATAAATGAAAAAAATAATCCATCCTCATGCTTAGGGTTTTAGAAAGATGGAAACCAATATTAAATGAACAAATACCAAGGGTACGGGATAAGGGAATAGTAAATGATCCAAAATACTCATGAATATTGCATTGCAAGATTGTAAGAGAATCTTATGGGGAAGGGAATCAAGAAAAGAGTTGACTGGTTAGTCTCTCATGCTCCAAATATTACCCAATGGGATGAAATTATAAAAGGGACTAAAATAATGGGAAGGAAAACATGATGTTTAAAATTATTATGAAACTGAGCCACTGACAAGGTACGCCAATTACTTCTCAAACCTTATGGTAGC
Source organism: Viscum album (assembly GCA_963277665.1). Taxonomy (NCBI): domain Eukaryota; kingdom Viridiplantae; phylum Streptophyta; class Magnoliopsida; order Santalales; family Viscaceae; genus Viscum; species Viscum album. The sequence goes on along the minus strand of OY728147.1, from coordinate 1,426,940,841 downwards.
TACAATAAAAAGTTTCTAAATACCATACAGAGTTTCCTCATGGTTTTCCAAATAATGAGAAACCAGTTGGCCATACTCCTAGACCACAAAATATACTGTACAATAACCTATGTGAGGGTGAACAGTTTAAATAAACCATGTCCAAAAAATTCTATGGAAAAAACTCTCCTGAAATGTTCAAAATGATAAAAATTAAATTGAAGTAAAATCTAATCCACAACATAAAAATACAAACCTAAGTAAAGAATATCATAAATAATTAGAATGGTGGGGCTGTGAAAAGAATATGATGTCAATATCTGAAAATTATACTAACATGATCACATGATTCCCAAGGAAAATAAATTCATTGATTTCGATAATATATACCAAATAATTAACTATATATTAATATTATTTCATATAAATATCCTCCGATATGAATATATGTTAATTATTATGTGGGTTTTTATGTTTCAAAATAGGTAATTCATCATGAATAATAGTGAACTATGATAGTCATGAAAATTGAAAATACCGCTCCCAAATATAATTAATGATAAAAAATGGTTTTACTTATCTAAAGTAGAACTTAACCAGCTTCACAAGATGATAGTTACCTAATTTAGGTGAAACATTAATGAAAATATAGTCCCCTATTAAGAAATAAAAAGGAATATTTCAATTGTCCATGTATGACTTATGTCATCTTATATACACTAAAAATTTTCAACGTATTCTGAAAATCCTAATTGATTTATCATAGATAATTCTAGGACCCACATGAGAAGAATATAAATTATCTGACCAAGAATGAATAGATATGAGTGGGTGAACATATAGTTAGTTGAAATAATCCATTCTGATATAATTTTTTTATCTATTATTGTGTTATAACTGAACAATTCCCTATTATATATTCAAATATTATTTAACCCTGAATGAAAAGAAAAGAAAAATAATCCATTTTTTGTATAGTATGCTTCATCTAGGAATTTAGAAAAAAATTTAATCCAAACAAAACATCACCTAACATTCATTCACAACCTCGATACAAAACCACAAATACAAAGTAAACATATGATCATTATTTTATTTAATTAATTTTTTCTAGAATAAAAACATCAAATTTATATTCATGTTAAATTTACTGAATCATACTATTTAGATGTTAACATAATTAAAATTGTATGTAATGAGTTAGTCATATGATCAAACAACACAAATGTAGTGTGCATTCCCAATGGATTTTGAGGTAATATAATTATAATATAAACATATACCATATCCAATTTTTGAACTGGATTTTTAATATGTTTCAAGAGAAAAAAATAATTTTTGGATTATCCATAATATTTTAACAATTACAAAGAAGTACAAAAATTTAACTTGGACATACATTATTGCATTCCACTAAAACATAAGATTCATATCATAATTAATATTTATTTTTCGTGGGAAATTACACACTAGGAAATATGAATAACATATAACAGAGATTTCCAAATTTACAATGATACAAAAAATATCTCTTATAGAAAATAATTCATTCGGATGAAAGTGAACAACCAAAAATTTCCTTCTACAATGATCACTTGATTACCTTAAACTCATCATTCATCTTCTTCTCTAAAATAATTGACTTGATTTTATTTTATATCAAATGATAACTATAATGAATCAAACATTTATCATCTTTTATCTATATAATGTAAATATGAGTATATATTCCCTTGATATATCATTCCTCGTAAATTTCAAGGTGGCATAAAAGTGAAATTTCCTACGCTTGGAATAAAAAATCATTCCCCTATCAATGGGTGTTTTCATTATATAGTCCAAACATCTGAATATATTCCACCAATTACCTCCATAATAGTTTCATGTATTTATGCTTAATGATATCTAACAACATCATATAGGGATAATAGAGAGTGAAACTATCCAAAAAGGTAGAATCTTATAATCATAATAGAATGCATAACTTCTATACGATAAAGATCATTATTGGGATAGTTATTCATATATTGTTTATATATATGATAAAAATATGTTGAAACATGTTCTAACTTTGTATTTACAAAATACATACCTGAAAACATTGATTCATAATGCACCACATATCTTTGAATAGAATCCAATAAAAACAATATAGAGCCTAATTTTATAAATCATTTAAATTTATTATGAGATGTAGTATATCTTTCCTCCCATAAAAATTACACACCATTCATAGTAAGACCATTTTGTGGGGATTCTTGAATTTTATTGTTTTTATGAACCACATAAAATAAACCAAAAAATTCATTAGTACTTCTATATCAATGATGTTACTTATTCAATGATAAAATAGAGTTTACCTTCTAGAGATCACCAACATTACAATTTCTAAATCCACATATCATAAATACATATCTTCTAAAATATAAAATTAACATTATGATAACATATCATAGTATCCAAGAATACTTATGATTTCCTAAAAAATTTACATATTAATCTCTTGGTCATACCATTACTTTAAATGAATGATGATATTATTGACAAAGACCACAAAAATAGAGTCGAGATAATGGTGGAATATCATGTTCAAAAATATATTACTAATAATAGATCATTTCAGAGGAAAAAATATCATAATATATTAAATTTGGCTACAATTGATCATAAAAAAATATTATGGAATTCTGACCCCCTTACTCTGAGTTACTGATTTGTAGCAAAGAGTTTAATCATTAAAAACAATATTCCACACTTTAACTGATCATACATGTTTTCAATATTATGAAAATTTTATGTATTCTTAATTAAACTAGATTCTTAAGCCAATAATAAAACCAATAAAAATGAGTTATATAACATTAATTTAATATAAGTATAGTATATTCATAAGGTTTTACACTATGATGGATAAAACAATTTTCCGTTAAATCATTTCATTTAATTGTTATCTTTTTTATCTCAGTTCCATACCAATAATTTAATAGAATGAAGATAATCTATGTTTGAGGAAAATAATCGTTGAAAAAAACCACCTATAATTCCATTGGAATACTAGTTACCTCATCGTGGAATATATTGGTAAAATCAATAACTCCAAGAGGATAAAAAATAGGGGAATCATTCAAAAAAATAATTAAATTAAAAGATTTAAAATCCCTTAATTTCAGATGTGGATTTCCGATTTTGCTACACTTTGGATCCCATACTCCCTAGATCACAAAGAATCAAGCATAATAAAAATTAGGGTACAAACAAAGATGATGTAAATCAATAGAAAATAATTTATAATTTAACCAATCCATCTGAATAAATACCTTGAAGAGAACCTTTTTAGACCCAAAAAATCCCAAATGTACTCTACATTATATATTTATGTATAAAACATGGTTAATTCAAACTCGTTCCACTTGTTCTTATCCAGAGTTTTCATCCTCTATAAAACAACTAGAATGTGTTCTAATTGATTATTCAAATAACCCAAAAATGGGTGGATATAATGTAATGTGGTGAACCTATATATATATGTGTGTGGTTACTATTGATGATAAAAAACATACCTCTCACTATTACTAAACCCATTTCAACATCATATATAAGCACTATTATATATTTATTACAATTTTCTCTATAAGATTGTGGGTGGAGAAACACAACCTTAATATCATTTTACTAAAACAATGTTTCATTTTTAACATATGTATCATATCCCCAATATTTTTTATAAAGATCCTGATAGTTCCTCATTAAATAACCTAACAATCAAAAATAACTACTTATCTTTGATGGTGTAGTTTAATAATATTTTTTACTCTATATATTGTGACACTAACATCTTGTTAAAGAATAATTTCTATTTTATTTCAATGGATTGGAGGAATCCTACTAGTAGAGTAATATGGAAAAATCAAGGGAAGTGATTAGAATACACTATGACTGAATAATATCCCTTCATAATAAGACCTATCATTTCTTCTCAGATAATAATATATAACTACACCTATTTTGAGGTTGCTAAAGATTGTATATTTTACAATTAACATTAAGGTAATTGGAGCCTCCTAGAATACAATGATTTGAAAAATAATACCCACTCACTCTTGTTCTTCTAAATTTCATTAATCTTATTAAGGAATAGATACTTCAAATAGTACAACTATTGATCATGGTCATTATCTCATATAGATCGAGGTTTCACCTTTATTTTTTGAATTTAAAAAGGACTTATATTATATAATACTATGAAAACCATTAATATTGTAGCATAAAAATGATTAGGATAAAATGGTGTTTTCCCTCTAAGAGAATCATCAACAACACCAAACTCGATAAAACAATGATGTTTTCTTGGAGATATGTTACTATCTCATTGAATGTAAAGTGACTATCATACAAGGAGTAAATATCATTTTGAATAAAGTGAACATATTCCTGAAACAATATTATATAAAAACACACAATATATGACACATTCCATAATATAGTATGGTAACTTATTTTTCATTATGGGGAGAACTGACAATAAACTCTACTATAAGAACCCCATAAGTACAAAAATTAATATATAATTTCGAATGAACATCCCAATTCATTGGATCATGATCCTATAAAAATCATGTAATAACATATTTTTATGGAATGATCTTGATGATCATCCAATATATGTTTTGAATCGATTCCCAATAAGACCCAAAGAGAATCCCAAATCCTAAGGTGCTAGAGGCTAGAACTAGATAATCAAAAAATCATTCTTAATTTTTTAGTCTTACAAGATACACCCAACATCGTGGAAATTATTATGGAATACGGAACATAATAGAAAACCAATATATTGTCAAATATAGAAAATAACACATGAATGGAAATAATAAAAAATCATTATACAATATAAAATTTATCAATGTTAAAATGATAACCACCACTATCTCCATATTCTACATGGTAACAAACCAGAATCAAAATGCAAGATTCCCCATCCAACCTACCATAAATATCCTCCATATCAGTAATGAAATGTCTACATTGTTATAATAGTTTATGTAATTTGATTGAAAACTATGTTCATGGGATTCCACCATGTATTCAATAAGAAATCCATACTAAACACTACAAAAATGATCCTTTTAAAATAATTTAATTAATAAATACACAATTTCATAAATTCATTTTCAAATGATGGAATTCATACATTTCAATAGATTATGACCATTTCCAATTAAAATATTTTTCCATATCAAGTCAACAAAATTCTTTTTTATTTTTAAAATATGATTCTATATAGCCACATCAAATAAAATTATAATCGAATTACCAATTTGGATAATATGGTTTTAGGATAAGTATGACAATTTCACTTGGTGATCAATACATTACAGTTTACACTATAAATTTCCTCACTATAATGACTTATTGATTAATGGAACATCCAATGTGTTAACCCACATAGGATTCCTTGTAATATAGTTCCATGAATATTGAAATTAGGAGTAGAAGAAAACTTTGAAATTTGAAATACCTACATGACGTCGAACCAATTCTATATACAACCCACTTCCCGATATACATCAACATCCAATTTTAAAAAAAAAATTAACATTTACCAAAATAATATCAAATTTCAACAATCAATCCAAATTATATTTTCCAAACCACAACCTTTATTTGAAATATATTTTGCCCAACAAAACCAATGGTTATTTAAAATATACTATTATTTTTTAAATATAACGAGGAAGTCATTTTTTATCAAATAACATCGTATAGAGATTCCAATAAATTAAATATCATGGAATTGATATTTTATACAACCTACCTATAAATTACCATTAAAGCATAGCCCATATTAAAATGATTATATATTAAACCACCTGGATCAATCCTATGGTATTTGAAAAATTCCATTTGTACTGCATAGTTATAAAAATTAGATCTAGGTATCAATGAATGACCCAAAACCAAGATTATAATAACCCCAAATTTTAATTCAATGATCACATGATCAATATTATGAAATCCTGAACCCAACAGCCATGTAACCTATTCCCAAATCCCAATTATCCACATGACCCCTTGTGATCTACCCACAATCCATGTTCTCTTGACTAGAGCGAGGGTGTAATGGTGAAACCAAGGGGAAACTATAACCCCTTTTTGGAGTACACAATAGTTGTAAAAGAAACATATACTAGTAAAATAAATGAAAAATTGAAATATAATGTAAATAGATAATGACTGAATAATATAGAAAATAACATCATAGGTAATATATGGTATAGATGTGGATGCATTAAATTTCAATACATCATCGAAAAAAACTGAAGTTGGGAAACAAGTAAAAGATAAAAATTTAAAAAAAAGTTAGAATCTTATACATAACATCTCGAGGAATAGTATGTTTCTCTACTATAAATATCTATCTAAATAGATAGAATCAATATCTAGAAGTGTGATGATTTCCTATTTCTATACATGTGGTAAACAGTTCTACTCAGGTGCCAATGGTGGTTAGAATAGTGTGTGAGATAAATCTCATTAGCCCACCACAAACATTGTCTACATGTATAAAAAGTAGGAAATCATTATTACATATTGTGTACGTAATAGAAAATGTAAAAATGATGAATTAATGAATAATATTCCGTTGAGGTTCCTAAAAGAAACATGGTGGGTCTACCTGCTTCGGTTCAATGCTAGTTAGTCTTACCATGTCACCATGTATATATAAATATATATATATATATAGGTAGGTATATATAAGTATATATGGGTTGTTATATTGTTTTATTGATCAGGACATAACACTAAGACATCCAATACTGGGGGATCTCTCACAGTTTAACTCCATTACAAACTCCAAGAGCTCTCATTGTCTCTTGGAAATTGATGTCGGATATCTCATAGAATTCCACTCCTCTAGGATCTCACTGTCCATGGATTCATATTTCTAATCACACGTAGTCTTCCACACCTCATGGATCTCATGTTCATTTAACCCACAACCATAAGGCACAAAATTTATATTATATAATTTGAAGAAAATGATCATACATAATTTTAATTTGATAACCAATACCAATATACAGTGACATTATAAATAATTCATGTCCACCGAAATCGAAATAAATAACATGAAACCATTTAATTTGATATGAATTCATCATTTAGGTTTAGGATGTCTCATCGAAGACAACCAATACAAATTTCTTCAGAGGGAATTTCTATTCCAAGGAATGTTGGCAAGCCCCAAGTGTCAATTAAATTACTCACAATGTCAATATGCCAGTTCCAATTAAAAGGCACCGAAGAACCATTGTGACACCTTTAAATATGTCAAATACCCAAGGGACATATGTGAATTCAATTTTAAAAAATGTTTGGAAAAATAAAACATAATTTAAATTTTTGGAAAATTGTCCTAAAATGACCAATTTAGGTAGAACACCCCGTGGGAATTCATAGAGGGAAATGATGATAAAAAAACACTGAAACATGAGTCTACTAACATATTTCATCATGCTAGGGTAAATTAGACATGAAGGAACCCACACAAAAGGGGATCCCTTTAAAAGGCCAACAACCCTAAGAATGAGATTAAATACATAATGACAAAAACACAAATTGAAAACTACATGACCACAAACCATAAGGTCTTAGACGATGAATCACTTAGTATTATCCTTAGAAATAGATTATGTTTGAGTATATATGTGTTTCCATAATATTCAATAAAAATTAGGTTATGGAGTCTATATCTAATTATTGCAACAGTTGGTTAAACATAACAAGGAATGAAGAATACATGAGGTTAGCCTTACATTGTCTTATTTGATGCTTCTTTCGGAATTTGAATCGGTCTTCGGATATAGGAGTTGTATGTTATTGAAGAAGGAAAATGTATAAAAGATCAAGGCGGGATATTGAGGGTATGTTGTCTACATTGAGGATTATAAAAGGAATTTTTTACATAAGAGGGGAGAGGGGAAAGTTGTTATTTTGTCTTAAAAAGTAGATCATGCAATTTTGTCAAACCATGTGAACACCATTCTTAGAGCATAGACACACTGGTAACACCACAAGTACTCTAAGAATGGTTTCATTAATAGTGCATAGACCGTGCCGATGGGCTCTTGAACTCCACTATTGCAGCTACAGGGCCATGCACTGAGGTTTCACAGTTGTAGAAAAACTATATAGAACAATATTTTCTCCCATTTTGGCGTTCTAGTCTTCAGTTGAGGCCAAGATTCACTCATGATCGCCTTATATTGATTATGTGACTTTATTAGAACCATTAAACATATTCAATATGAACAAATAATGATCTTTACCTTGGTCAAGGATTCGTGTCATTTAAACCACCCTTCCTTATAGAAACATGCACCATGTTTCTATTATATGGGTAAATAGTTGTTTTCCACAAAAGGGTTATGGACACTAAGATCATATATATGTTCTCCACTACATGGTCTTTCTCAATACCATTCTGTGCATCCATATCATCCATAAAAGTGGTATAAAAATTACATGGAGTTTATTCAAACTCCAATCAACAAATAAAAATTTTGTACTCCATGCTGGAATATTCTATATCATTATAAACCTAATAAGGATGGAATACATTAGATGGGTCTACATAATATTGGGATTTTGAGATACATGAAATACATCATTCATATTCTGGTATCTCTAAGGATTTTCCAACATGTATGCCACTAGTCTGATCTACCTCACATCATCAAAGGGTCCAACAAATCTTGATGATTTCTTATCTTTCTTAACAATACATCTATGACCCTACCTGGGCATGAAATTCATGAATACCTGGTCTCTAACCTCGATCTAATGAGGTCATCGACTCTTTTTGGTGTAGTAATTCTATCTAGACTGAGATATCACTAGATTCTTCTAGATCAGATGTACTTTCTCTAAATTATCCTTTTTGAGACGATTCATAAGCACCCCTGCTCCCCCTACCACTAACCAACACCGAAAAGAGATACATGGACAACCATACAAGGCATCATAGGTAACCACCTCAATGTTAGAATGTAAGTTGTTGTTATAATTGAACTGATTAAAGGAATGCATTTTTTCATTAAACCCCCAAATTTGACAACTCAAGCACTGAGAATATCTTCATTCACTTATATTTTACACTCAGTCTTATCATCAGTATGAGGTTTATAGGCCATTGTCAAATGTATTTGTGTACCCAAGGCCTTTGGAAACCCCTACCAAAACTATGATGTAATGCTACTGTATATTTTATAAACAATAGAATGTGCATCCTCAAGAAGACATAAAACATCCTTGATGTAAAATAATCTCATCTCATTGATAGAAACGGTATCTCACACAAGTAAAAAGATTTCAATTTTCATCAACTAATCAAGGAAAACCCAGGCTATGTCATTTCCATGAGGTGATCTAGGTAAGCCCGCCCTTATGTTCATCAAAATGTTGTCCCATATCTAATTAGAAAAGGGAAATAGGTGATCAAGCCCTGCAGAACATTGGTGTTCTAACATAACCTACAATTCGGTGGAGCATCATAAAATGAAACTAGTCTAACGGTTCATTTTGGCCTCCAATATTAACAACATAGATCTCGAATCATTTTATTGAAACCATGGAGAACCACCTATGTTGAGGTACTTAAATCCATTATCAGCTCATATATGATTTAAACTAGGAAACATATAATTTTGATGAAATAACATGCATCATCTCTATAAATAATCCAACTAGAATATGTATCATTACATGAGACACCTTCCCATAGGACAAGGCCTTTAGGATAAGAGAGTTTTCTTGACCATACTCATGGCAAAAGAGTGTATATGACCACTAATTCTGAGATTATAGTCTTACCATGGTCCTCTTACCCCTCAACATTAATATATCGGAATAAATATATAATATTCAATTAATCACTAAAAACGTCAACTACCTATGTTAGTGTCTTTTGGATCAGAGCATCTGCTACTTAATTTCCTTTTCATTGGTGTGTAGGCATGTTAAAAATAAAATTATTGCAGGAACATAACCCACCTATTATTCTTGATATATATATCCTATTGTGTAAAGATGTATATGAGGATATTTTGGTCTGCGAACACCAAAAAATGGTCCCCCAATAAAGTGTGTCTCCCATAGTGTAAGGCATGAACAATAGTAGTGAGATCGATGTCGTGTGTCAGGAAATTCTGCTCATGAGTACTCAACAATCATGAACCATATGAAATGACTCTCTCATCCTGTATTAGAATAGATCTGAGCCCAATACCTAATGTGTAATATTAGAATGTATATAGGGCCTTCCTAGATCTAGAATAATTATTTTCAATATTGTAGTAGGACTTCCCTTTATCTCATGAAAAGATTCTTCACAATATTATGAACATTCCTATTTCACACCCTTCATTGTCAAGCCAATAAATGGTGTTACAGGGTGTATAAAATCTCAAATGAATCATCATTAGTATCCAAAAATCCCTATGAAACTCAAAATTTCGACGATGTTCTTGGGATTCTCCCTAAAAATATATCCCTCTCTTTCTCTAGGTGAAAAGAAACACCTAACTCTAAGATGATAAAAACTATGAATTGAACATTATTGAATCAAAAGTTGAATTTATGGACCTTAGTATAGAGATAATTCCCCCTCATCATATTTAATATTATCCCCTGATAAGTTTCTTGGATGTGCCTCCAGTGGGATTACGCTATGATATCATTTACAATGATAACCACAAATGGATACAGATACTGGTCGATGACCTGATTCATTTGATCCATGAATAGAACTAGTGCATTTTTGAATCCAAATGGCCTAACTAGTTACATGTAGAGACCAGACCAACACCTAAAATCCATTCGATTTATGTGTGGTGTCCTCACATGCACCTAATGACAGTAAAAACTCATATCTATCATTGAAATCACATTCAATACATGATGCACATCATAGAGGATTTTTTTTCAAGGGAATGGATAATGGTTCTTGATATTCAGCTACTTCAACTGGCAGAAACCTAAGAATATCCTAAGGTTATTGTCTACCTTCATTAAAAATAGGATAGGTGAACCTGATTGAGAAGTGTTGAGGATTATAAAACCATTCTAATCTAGATCATCCAATTGAGTCTTTAGATCCAAAAGCTCCATAGGTTCCATCTTATACAGAGGGATGGTCAATAGTTCCACTCATATAACATGATAAATAGTAAAATCCACACCTCGTATCAGAGGTACACTAGAGAAATTTTCATAAAAAAAGCATCTTTAGATTTTCCATGATAGGTATAAAATGGTGTATATCAACCCTAGTTTATCATGGTAATGACTGGATACATGTGATGTAACACAAACTTGCCTCTCCTTCTCGGGTCCTACTCATGTCGCATTAAGATATCATTATCCCTTATGCATTTGTGTGACACCCTTCAGTGATGTAAACATTAATATTTGATGATATTAGTCAAAATGGTCTATTTAGGGAAATAAATAGTCCATCCCACAGATTACAAAGAGACATGTCATGGTGAGAACCTACAAGTTCTATTTGAAATGGTAACTACCTATTTCAGGGGGGAAGTTCTATAAATGGAAAACTCTCTCTAAATGGATACCTAGAGGTGTATCTAGTGTCATAGAGAAATGGTAAAGCTCAATGTTGAGACCCATATTTGTAGTGATTGACATAGATATGAATGTGAGAGAATCAAATGTCTAAAAAATAAGATAATAATGTAGAGTATCGTCAAATAGTACCTTGTATAGTAGATGGATGGGAGTTTTGCTCTGTCGGATTAGACAGAACAACAATTAACTGACATGCACCATGACTCTATGTTACTATCGTACATCCCGGAGTAGACCTTCTCTTCTGGTGGAATGAATCATTATTCCGGTGTCCTCTACCTTGACCACCTTCATGGCCTGATCGACCAAAAATATTCTAGATACCTGACTATCATGATCCTACATTCACTGCTTATAGCCAAAGAGTAGGTGAAGATACATGATCACTTGGAACTATAGGGAAGGTTTTATAGAAATGGTGGAGGTGACCCTTCCTACAACTTCCATTGCACTCTACTAGATCTCATGGACAATACACATTGAAGTTTCATTTATTTCTGCATTGGTGATAGCAATTATTGTTATTCGATTTAGGAGTCTAACAACTGCTTCCCTCAAGAGAAAACTCAATGTGTCATTTCTACCCAGAAGGTGATCCACTCAGAGTAATAGATGTTTAATTTATTTTTCATGCACTATCTTCATATCTTAGATGTCACTCTATGATTAGGGCCTCGTTGATGATTAATGAAATAGTAATCAGCCTGAAAATTTTATCCTATTACCAGTTGTCATCACATATCTCATCTTATAATTTCCATCAATCGATAAAATCATCAGTGTCTAAAAAAGGATAAAACATTGTGCGTAAATAAAACAAGATTATTATTCCATAACAAAATTAGTCCCCTACTGCATATTTAAGAACACTCTATCTCAGTCACACTATAGTTTATATGGAATGTATTAGTTTTAAAAGATATGTAGGAACTCAACCCAACCCATCTCTTTATGCAGGCATGCCTAAGAGATGACATCTCACCACATTTTGGAATATTCAAGTTAGTTGTAGGCTACTATCATGACCCTCTTGTATGGAGTAATTTCAATGTTCTCGAATATATAAACTAGAGCAACCACCCAAGACTCTTCAGAAAATGGTCCACCATCCCCTATGAAAGTAGGTGGAGTTGCTACTAAAACTCATGGGTCAACTCTACTATGCCCAGGTTAGGTTGAACTCCTCCATTAAAATTCTTCATCAAAGGAAATAATCCATCTTGAAATTGTATATTGTTGCCCAATTCAGGTATAATAGGTGGAACCACATGTGGCTCATCTGGAAGAACAACTATTGGAACAAGGTACTCGCCATAGAAACATAATAGTCACCGACTTCATAGGGTGTGTCTCTAAATCATCATAGTTGCATGATGATACAATTTTAAAAAATGCATTCCGAAGTAATTTTAATCAATTTAGTGGATTTCGTTTAAGAAACTAGAAATGGTACTAAATACTTCTTATGGGATTGAACATGCCACTCTGCCTACATTCAAATCCAGTAATAGACATTAGAACTGGCCATGAAAGAACATAAGAGGGATGAACACCCACTACCCACTACTAAGGTTAGTTTTGTGTCATTATTCTCCTTTAGGGACACGTACAACACCATTCTCATGTTATAAGTCATTTTTAACAGTTGAATCCAAAGATATGTAATTTTTTCCCCATAAGGGACCATAAATCTTATGATTCAAAATATGACACTCAAATTGATGTCATTTTATTTTTAAATTGTTATTATCCATCTGACTATATCCTTTCTCAAATGTTTGATCTTGTTTTAATTGAATTTTCTAATCCATAATGGTATATACACATTATGAATCAAATAGTGGTACCCACTAACATATACCATAGAATGATCCAATTCCTAAATAAAAGTTTCACCACAATTTCATATCTGTAAATCAGGGAACCTAAATATGAAATAGATAGTGCTTGATAAAAATCAAAATATTAAATGAAATAATGAAATTGATATTCATAATTGGACTACCGTTATGCGTATTCAACACATTACCCTTATTTCATTACACCAAAAAATTAAATCACATTTCCAAATATAAAAAATTCAATAACATCACAAAATATGTGAATCACCAAATGATGAAATAAAACCAACAATAATAGAAGAATAAATAACAAAAGTAATTGAGTCATCTTGTTCCTTGCCCTATACATATATATGTGATGCCCAATCATAGCTTGTAACCATGTCTTCAACATTTATGATATAAAATATATCAATGGAAGTTAGTAAATAAATAATGGAACCGACTCTGATAATGCTTTGTGACTTCCTGGACAAAGATACCATGAATCCTATTCCCTAATCCCGATTATACGCATGACCATTGGTGCATCTCCCCATAGGTCAGGGGATGTCAACATATAGCGGGGGGTAATGGTGAAATTGCTGGGAGACTATACCCCCATGTTAGAGTACATTGGGGGTATAACAACAGCATACAGTAGTAGGTGAAAAAAATGATGATATTTAAATCTATGGATGAAAGAATAATATAACCAAAATACTCATAATAATTGAATGATAAATATATGCATACTTTCCATGTGGATACAACATGTAAAAGGTATAAGAAGCAGACATACATGTACAAGATACAAAATTTATAAAAATAAAAAAATCTTCTATATATAATATTGAGCCTAATCGAAACCCTCTTCTACGAAGAATCATTTTAATAGAATGTATCAACATCCAGATGAGTTATGCGTGCCCATTTCTATACATTAACGAATACTATATGCTTGGGTTCCAAAAGCGGATCGAATAAGGTGTGAAATAAATTATAGTTGGCCACCTCCATTTATGTGTATATGTAAAATGAGTAGTATATTATATGTATATAGTGTGAAAGTAATCAAAAATTCATACAATGCATAATTATTGAATACCCTCACACTCAGGTTCCTAAAGGACAACTAGTGGGTATACCTACATCAGCTGAAGGCTTGTGAGTTTGACCAAGTCTCCATACACACATATATATGTATATATAGCTTCGATAGATATATATATATATATATTGGGATATATGAAGATTTAATACTCATACATCTAGTACCAGGGTAGCTCTCATTGTATAATCCATGGAACAACACCTAGAGCTCTCACAGTCTCTTGGAAATATACAAGGGAGCTCTAACATTCATCCCTACCTAAAGGATATCATGTTAATTGGGTCCAAAGTTAGAATCTCCCAGGTTCATCCTCACCTCAAGGATCTTATGGTACTTTTGTCAATAGCCACATCACACAACATTTATATTTTATAATATAATGATAAAAATATTACATAATTTCAATTTAAACAAGAAAACCAATATACAATGCCTTATATAAATAAGGCATGTTACGGTAAAATATATGAAATTACTCAAAATTATTTCATTTTATATCAATTTATCATCAAGGTCTTGTCCATATCATCCTATCCAATCTATAAAAATTGGATTGCATCACAATTTCATACCAAGGAAGGGTTTCAAGGCTCAAGAGTAATGTTAAATACTCACATGATCAATTTTTTAATTCCAATTCATTGAAGAAGAAAATAATTGATAAACAATTATATAATTTAAATACACATGTATCTTGGTCATTTAAATTTAAGAAAATTCCTAGAAGAAAAAACCAAAATTTATATTTATAGAAATTTTTCATAAAATGGATAATTTAGGTGGAACACCCCATGAGAGTCCATATAGAGAAAGGTTGATAGGGAAACACCTAAACATGATTCTATTATCATATTTCATCACACTAGTTTAAGTTAGACATGGTGGAATCCCAATTATAGATAATCTTGTCAAATACTAGCTCACGTCACAATAATATTAAATATGGAATGGCCAATACACAATGGAAAAATGTGAGACCCCTTACATTAGGGTGTTGAAGATAACTCACTGAGTATAAGCCTATGATTTGTAGTACATTGGATTAGATATGTTGTTCCATCCAATTAACTGAATATATTGTAAATGAGACTAAATATAAATTGTGCAACATATAGATAATCTTATCAAGAAATGTAGGACATGAGTGGTTTTCCTAACCGTGGCATATCCGATGCTTCTGATGGGATTGGAATTAGTCTCCGTACAAAGGTGTTGTAAGAGATTATAGAGGGATAAATAATGAGAGCTCAAGAAGGGTGAATGGGTTAATACATTCTGTATATATGAGGGTAATTTGGAATGAAAAATTAAAATGGGATAGGGTCAAAAGGCTCATTATTTCTTAAAAATAGGCTCGCCCGATTTCTAATCACGGTTTATCCATACCATGCACACAACATGTGTAGGTGAGTGATTCAATGGAAAAACCACATTGATGATATTCATGATTTCACTATCCATGAATATAACATTTTTATGGTCTCTGGACCACCACTGTAGTAGTTTCACAACCCTATTTTTGGGTTGCACAGTTGTAGACAAATATTGCAGCCTATTCTGTTTTCCCCATTTTGGAGTTTTGGGATCCCGTTCAACCCACGATGCTCCCGTGACCTCATTATCTTAATTTGGACAATTTATTTAGATCATTTAAGAAATTTAAGAGATAAAATAAAGATTCATACTTTGTAAAATGATTCTTGTCATTAAAAACATAGATTATATAGATATTATAGTCCCCGAATATCCAAAATATTCACACAAAAATCAACCTGAATCCATAGAATTACACATTTTTGAATAATCATTATAATTAATAAATTATTCAATCTTAAATCTAAACATATATTTTATAAAAACACATATTATATATGAGTTTTCTAATAGGGACCATGTCTTATCACAGATAACATTAGAATAATTTTAAATGAATATTCAATATATGTTAAATAATACATTCAAGAGGACCATACTAATTTAGTCTCTCCATAGACTAGATACATAATCATATTATTTCATAAATATTATTTAAAATAACTAGAAATGTTTATCTCACATTGTACTATTTATAGTCCTAACATACATAATACCATTCCCTATAACCTAGGGAATGAAACCATAAAAAATTGTGTGCACAATAGCATAGTTAGGATAAAATTGAGTACACCATCAATGATAATAAAATAGGAAATTAATAAAATAAGGTTGTAAAATCATGATTAAAACAAAAAAAATTACACACCATCATTCATCAAACATAAACATGACACATATCATATAAAAAGTTCTTTTAAAATTTCATTATTCATTGGAGTGAGGAATAATCATAAGTCAATCATGAAATAAAATGTATATTATAATCATTTAATGATTTCATACGAATATTGTCAGTTTTTCATAAGTGTAGTAATAAAAATTTCTTGTAAATCAGACAATGATAAATGAATTTAATAGAAATAAAATTAATAATATTATATTATTACTAACTTATATCTTTTTAAATCCTCTATCTCTTAGAGTTTCAAAACATTTTCATATAATAGAAGTTCATAACTATGTCAACTGATTGGTGATGCATAAATTTATCATCTTTTGGGTGTTTAATAACTCCCTCATAATTAACCAATACATTATAGAGATATATAATTTTTTATAATAAATATTATAATCAAAATCCATTGATATATATGTCACATGATAATAATGCATTCACCATATCTGTATAATAGAAAAAATGGAAAATAAATGAGTTTCTTAATCATATCAATGTATTATACAAAAACCTCCCACATAAATTATAAGGATATCATCATTATGTAATTTCCCCTATGAATCATAATAACCATAAAAGGGTGTAATTATATAATATAATTTTTCTTAGTATATTAGAAAAAAATTATCGGGAGAATGAACATTGTCATTTTGAATTCACATATAAAAAACATAAACTTATTAAAAATATTATGGAAATTTTTTTCCCTGGATTAGAACCATGTAATAATGTAAAATAAGCATTATTGGATTGACTAGTGATTAAGGTTTGAAAATCTCTTAAGACATTATACGAAAAATTAGAACATTCAATTCAAATTTTGGAAAATTGTTAAAACCCACATGTATAGAAAATTTCATTAACAAATATAACTTTCAAATAATTGTAGATAAATTATAATTGAATGAAAATTGAATTTATAAAAAAATTCATTAATAGGTAAAAAATTCACACAATTATTTTGAAATGAATGTGTAAGGATGAATACATTATATGATAAACGTTGAAATAATGTCAACTTTTGTTTAAAAACATTTTCTAGAGAATTTTTCGTAATAATGATTGGAAATTGGAAATAAAACATGAACAAATCAAAAATAATAAAATATTACCATGAATGATTTTTATCGGATAATAATTATATAATTTTGAACTATGGAATAACAAGCATAAATATCTATGAATAATATTATATTGAAATAGAAATCTCTTACATTTAGTCACATATCGTTTCGTGTGCCTTAAAAAATTCCTTAAAAAAATTTATATTTATTACAGGTAAATTCCAAAACCATTTTCATATATAATAGAAATGTATAATTTATTTATATTATTTAATTAGACTTTTATAAATATTTTCTTTATTAAAATCAACAATCAGGTTAAAACATATTGGTTTACAAAACATATTTCAGTTTGATCATTCCAATACTTCAATAGTGTTGATGCTTTAATCATCTCAAAATATACACATGTATCATGTATATTAATCGGATAATCAATTATAATTCTTAATATAAGAAAATGATGAATACAAACTCACATCTCTCTATGGAGGTGATAGTCCATAAGAAGATATGAGAAAAAAATTCTTTATACAAATATAGAATAGTAAGATGGAATATAAGATATTATAATTATATATTTATAATTATGTATTAAAATTAATATTACAAAAAAAATATCATATTTACTAATCCTGAATTATCATGATTTAAAACGAATGACATCCCCACACTGAGAAAGTCGTCTCCATGTATTCAAAGGGTAATTTTCTTTCACATTTAATTGAAAGAAAACAAAAAATGATATATCCACCATAAAAATAAAAATTTAATATATTTATTATACCTATGTAATTTTTATAAAAATCATAACTTATATTTATGTATGGTATTATAAGAAATAAAATTTAATGTACTTGGTTAATATTTATATGTCATTGTTGTGAAATCCATGATGTATTACACAATAATATTTGAATAAAAGGTATTTTGAAATTAAATGAATCTATCATATGTGTGGAATGACAATAAGATACTATTATAGTAGTCCATGGATCATATAAAAGGATTATAATGAGTGATGAGGATAGGATAAGATATGATAATTTCTATAGGATGGAGATGATATATTTGGAATGATTCATAAGATATAAATATATCATTGTATTACAAAATAAATGTGGCTAAAAATAATTATATAATATATAAAAATATATTTGAAATATCATCATATAATTAAATTAGTTTTTTATTTTCAGTTATATAAAACAATATTCAATTGGGAATCCCGTCTGTAATCATATTTTAACCATTATAGTGGAATCTAATTTATTCTTTTTTATATTCAATATGAAATAAATAAGATGACCTTATTATATAATATTAATTTTTCTCATCCTAAATAAGGAATCAAATATTCATGATTAAATATATATATATTAAATTAATTAACTTTATAATAAGTATTCATATCCCAAGGAAATCTTTTTAAAAAAATATATTTTTATTCTAAATATTCACATTATCATCATTCCATTCCATCTAAAAAATACTTCAAGAATACTAAAATATTTTTTAAATGATGTATTCTATATATTGAATAAAAAAATAACTAATAGTTATTATATATTATATATATTTATAATAAAATAAATATTGAGATTAAAATGAAATTTTTGAAAAGAAATCTCTATTTATTTAAAAAAAATATATATTCATTAATAAAAATTGAAACCCATTGATTTCAATTATTAATTATATTCTAAATAATTTCTCATATTTATTTTAGAGTTATTCATACCAACTAATTCAATGACTAGGTTCTAAATATCACATTAAATATTATTATTTTAATAATATGTCGTGATTCATTTAGTATCAGGGATTCATGTAATGAAATATATTAAGGAAAAAATTTATTTATGGGGAAATGTAACATAAGAACAATTTTTGTTAATTTAATCCCACTTATGATAATCACATCTATGAAATCACATTGGTATGATTCAAGGCATTGAGTATACACTTGCCTCATCACATCCATGGGTTGTAACACATATTCATCAAATTTACTATTTCCACACAAACCTTTGAATACGTTGGTATTATTGTTATAAAAATATTTATATGTATTATTGAGATTCACCACTATTTGTTCAAAATAAAGTAGATCATAATCAACACATATGACCTTTTTTAGAACATATAAATGATTAGGTATGTACTACCTCAAGTGATATACATGGAACACATCATGATGCTATGATATATTAGGTTGATATTCCAAGATATAAAAATGCATCCCATTCTGTAAAAGAATTTGTCACCCACTAATATAACTATTTATTAAATTTACCTTCTACAAGAATCATATAAACAAATTATTTGGATAAATTCATAGAAATACCTGTTATAAAAAATTTAATACTAATTATCATGTATTATTTTCAATATACGTATTATATTTTCTATGACCAATCATATTGTGTAATTTTAATGATTTATCATAATCTACCATTTCATTAGCTAATTAATGTCCCTAAATATTTATTTCTCCATAATTTTTATAAAACAATGGTATTATATTCCTCATTACATAAATTTCATTGTGATGAGTCCTATGAATACTCATGTGAAAATTTTCAATATATGAAAATTCCATACAAGGAATGTGTTCTTCAATCCACCTCAAAAATACATAGAACATGAAATTATCGTATCCTCTAGTGATTGAATAGTGCTAAAAGAATATCCTTTTTATAATAAATTTTTCTAGTCCTAACATTCAATACTATACTAAAATATTGTTTATTAATATTATAGAACATAGTTAAATTCCTCAAATCTCATTTAGATATAATATAATGTGGTACTCCATGAAACCCAACAACATACCTAACAATTATCATGATAAGATGGTCTATAAGTAAATCTTATATATTTCTTTTTAAATGATTCTAACAAGTTAGATAATATTTTAAAAACAAAAATAGCATTCTTCATTATATATTTTTCGAGGGTATAATGAGGAAATAAAAGCCACTATTTTCTCATTTCAATTTTGGTATGGGTAATGGTTGTAACATCTACTTATATTTATGTTTCTCAAAAACAACTTGATGAATTAGAAACAACCTAGATATATACTCTAAAATACCCCTTTTCAATTTGTTTCAGATTAATTTTTTTTTCATATCTCCAAAATGTTATTACATCCAAGATGAATATAAAATGATGAGCTATAAGATTTATTTAATAGCATATTTATTCATTTTTGAAATAAATGGGAAAAATGGTTCCGAAAATTTAAAATCCTATAACATTAATGGTATATGTTTGGAACACTTCTAACCACATTATGATATTAAACATCATCTCACTATTTATATATTATCCTGATATAGATGGTTGGTAGATCCTCCATCTATAAATGATAGGATATGCCCCATTTTCATAGGATTTAATGATATAACTTATATAAATCTATAAATATTAGACCCATTTAAAAATAGTTGATATAAAAAATAACAATGTATTTTTGACATGTAGTATCATCCACCCTTTTCTTCATCTCAGGGTAGTAGTGTATTGAAATTATCATAATAATTATTCAATTACAACAGTATGAGTTGGTTCATTTTCAAAACATTATACGGGAAAATCTACATCAGGATTTTATGATCATTATACAAGTTACATATTCCACTATAATGATAATAAATCTATATTCTCTATGAAAATATAATTGATAGGATCATAAAATATATTGTTATATAATTTTTCTCATGAATTTTTAATATTAAATATGTATATTTTATAACCATTACTGGATACATAAGGGAAAATCCAATTACATTTTTTGATTCATCACAAATGATCAAAAAAGCTTAACAACATCATAGAATTGTTAAAATTGTTTAGCTGACGAACATTTCATTCTTGTAATTTATATCAAATCCTCATTAATATATCCACATGATCATAACTCTATACCTTTTCAACAAGGTGGATAGATGAGAATGTCAAATATACATTTCTCCCAAATCATCAGTAGTATATTAAAAACTAATAAAAACTATATTTCTTATAGGTAGTTGATATAATAAGAATCTTTTTAAAAGAAAATTCAATATTTTAATGTTTTAATGGTATCCCCTCATCTAGGATTATATGAAAAATGAATGAAATAGTTTATAACAAATATTTATAGGTACTAAATATATAATCCAACAACCTTTTCCTTAGGCTCCTCAACACAATATATACATGTTCTTTATTTTCTTCCTTAGTCTCAAAAACATATAAATATCATTTCTAAAGGCCAGTACAAACTAATGAATGTAAATATAAAGGTAATATTTATTAAATACATTAAAATAGTGGGAGAATCAGTATGTATTAATAGACTCAATATAGATTTATAATGTATGTAAATTATATAGTAGGTTTTCTTTGGTATTCCCCCATTCTATGTAGTCATGTGTTAATATTTTGAATGAATAAAAACAAAAAATAATCATTTCTTTCCACATAAATTTTAAAACAATTCATCAATATTTGTTAAATTGTATCCTTTATTAATAGTGATCTTTTTTAGTTCTTAGTAATCAATGCAATGAGGACCTAATCCACCATTATATTTCACTAAAATAATAGTTTTCTCCCATAGTGACATAGTTGTGTACATGATCCCACTATAAAGACTCTATGTGGTTATATTATCCCATTCCTTCATCTCAATCATAGTCATTCAATATAGAGACTTTTAAATAGTTGTTTCAAAATATAAGTGTTATTTTCAAACACATTTATATGATTTGGATGAGGAACAAGAATTTAACCATGAAATATATCACATCATACCTTAATAATAGGAATATACTATTTATTGATATTATCCCAAAACATTTGACATAAATATAACCTATGAATAGGTACTATAGCCCATATAGTTGAGGAAAATTCCATTAGATGTTCAAATTCATCCTCACACCAAAAATAATTATGATATGTTGGTTCATAATATTAATTTTCATTTCCTTATTCAAATTTTTTTTAAGAAATATATGTTGATATAACTAATAATTCATAAGAATTAGATGAAAGTACACTAATGGAATAATAAAAATACATTAAAAAATTTATTAAAATAAATGGAAGAAAATACCAATCTATAGAGTGAAGGATAAATAATACATATAATCATTTTTTATAGAATGGATTAACATAGAATGATAATTTCCATGTTATAATAAATAGACTACATAATAAGAAATTAAAATGGATAGTTCCCATGTTACCTAAATATATGACATTGAAATTTATATATAAATTTATAATGAATATTCCCCCCCATCCAAATCCTAATTATATCTAAGATATTATCATATATATTCCCATATTATATTCTAAAAAAATATCTACCCCATTGATTGGGAAATTTTCCATTGATATTTTCCCAACATTTTTACATAATCATAGATTAATATTATTTTTTCTATGATGTACATCAACTAAACTCATATGATACAATGTTTTCTCATATTCGGTCTATTAGGAAACTCAATAATAGTAATTTTTTAATCATATAAGGTCAGGGATGGTATGAAATACAAACAAGGTTTCACAGTATAGATGTTGTAATATTTGGATGAATATTCGTAAAATAATTAATCGTTTTTCACACTCATTTTTTGGAATATTCTTCCTCATTTGAACCATTTTATATTTAATGAAAAAGTCTTTGTGTAAGAATAATAAATATGAGAAACCATGTAATAATTAAAAAATATTCATAGAATATCTAAATAGAGACATTGCCTTTACAATAAATGACTTGTGATTTTTAACCTATGTAATCCTTGTTCATTATTTATTTAAATCCATCAAAAAATTTCATAATAAAAATGTTAATTTTCCTCTCGGAATGTAATTGTAAAATCAGTCGATGTTTATATTCCTAGGCCTAGACCTCATGTACTAGTGAAATCATGTTAATATAAAATTTACCCATTTCATACTTTTTATCCATAGGTTATTTTTCCCATAACTAAATTGACATAATAATTTTCAAAATCCTTGTATATTATTGGGAAACGACACAATATCCATTTTAATATAAATTCATGATATTATCCTATAACATGTGTTGTCTATATTGTTATCGTATCATATCTCTATTAATATCATCAAAAAAAATTAATAACCAACATTTTGATAACAATTATTGTAATTTAATAATAAGATAAAATAATAGTACAACATATTATATCAATATTCATTATATTATATAATAATACAACACTACGAACCATAGTGGTTTAGTTTAATTGGATACTAGATACAAAATTATTTAATTTAATGATAGATAATAAAAAGCCTAAAAAGGACTTCTCAAATAGTACCCTTCTTACAAAAATTGTACCTGAAAAAATTCATCACAACATTTGGAACATTTACCTCAGAAAGGCTTCTCTCAAATACCTTGTAATGATAAACATGGGAGATATCGATTGATGATTATATAAAAAATAAAATAACCACTATTCTTTGATATATAACATATAATGTTCATTACCATTAATTGTTATCCCATAATCATTAATCATGTAATTAAACTATAGTATTCCAAAATACATGAACCATTACAGTCATGAATAATCATATATCAATCATATCCCAAGATATCATATCATATGCAATGAAAATTTCATTCCGATTTTGTGGATGAATATCATATCTTGGAAATAAATTTTTAACTACTAAAAGAACCAATCATGACAATACCAACATTATAATTTTACTAACATATATCAAGTGGACCAAATCATTTATTATGTTTTTTTAATCTACAAACTCTTAAAAGTTTCATATCTCTATTATCTAGTAAGAATTTCAAAACTCAATGATATCTTACGGTTTCCAAAAATATGTAATATCCTAGGTGTTTCATAGGTCTTTCAACTTTACCTAATTCATTTAAGGGTTATATATTTTAATTCATATACATTACACAATCATAACCATTTCATATATATTAAAAAATAGAATAACACATTAATAATAAAATAATACATTAACACATCGAAAATAAATGGGATTCAGTAATATATCATAACAACTTCAATTTATCTATCTAGATAATTAATATGGATCTTATTATTTGATCATATATCCAATAATTAATATCTCACATTAAAGGATTCTATAATATATAAAAAATGGTTTTAAATTATCACTGAATTTTTTCCTGAGGAGTATAAAAGTATCATTTTGAAGTAACATATTTTAAATAAAAAAATTTCAAAATTATGATCGAAATGTTTTTCATGGGAATTCATATTTGAAAATTTTAATAGAATAATAAAAAAATGATTAGTAATGATAAATTAATAAAACTATTATAACATATTTGTTAAAATAAAAAAAAATTCACAAATTTGTAATTATTAATAAATTAAATTTAAAAAAATAATAAAAAACATTCAATTCAAAATTTGAAATTAATCAAAAATATAATATAAATAAATTTTTTAAATAATTTCATATATTGGAAACAATTTAATTTTTAAATCACTTATACGAATGAACATTTTCTACAACCAATGAGAAAATATTGTCAATAATTATTTTCAAAAATTCATCAATTATTTTTATTTCGAATCAGATTTAAAAAGTGAAAAAACATAAAAATTTTACATATAACCAATGGTTAATAAGAGTATATGTTTCTTCTATGATATTTATCTTATACATTCCATCAATAAATTTTCATACAGAAGCAATTCCAATTTAATTGATCTTGAAACAATAATATCATTCCTCAAGTATCATTATGCTGAAAAAAATTAAAATATACCATATAATTAATATATTTTAATTATGAAATGATTATAGATCATAAAAAAATATAATCAATTATACATCATTCCATATATTATCTAATTATCCTTATATTTACATTTTCATCATTGGAGTGAACACTTGGGTGGGAAATAGTCCATTTTTCATGATTTATTTTGATTTAATTGTTCTACTACTTACATTGTGTTTATACATTAATATTAAATGGAATATTTATAATGAAATATTATTATATTTTTTCATCATATTCAATTTTAAATGTAATTGTAATATATTGTGATGAAAAATGAATCACATTGCTTAACTGAGGTGGTAATCGAAAGGTTTAAATAATAAATGTTGTTATTTTCCAACATATGGGATTGTGTGATGTTCTAGAATTAATATAATAATATTATTATAAATATATCATAAATATAATATATAATTAATAAATCTTTAAAAATAATAAAACATGAATTTTATAGATGGAAAATGTATCATACCTCAATATGAATAAGGTAGTCCCAATGTAAGCACGAGTGACACATAATTTTATATTTGATAGAATAGAGGAGTTAAATGGTTTATAAATCATCATCATAACAATTTTGTATAATTAATACATATGAGAAATTATTTTTATATTGTATAAAACCGAATTATATTAATTAGAGGAAAAACATAATATTGAATGTACTTGGTTAATAATTACACCTCGTTATTGAGAAAACTCATTTTCCTTACCTCTTATATCATGAATATATTTAATTTTTCATACACTTGAATATATATTATTTGGGTAAGGAAAAAATGATTTTATATGGTAAGGTATTCAAATAACTATAAAAATTATAAATTTTTTTGGATAAAGGATTGGTGATGTCCTTTTATAAGAGATAGAGAGAACACAATATGATTTTTTTGAAATATAAATAAAAATTATTTCATTAATAGTGCATTTTTCCACAAGAATAACATATAAAATAATATATTAACCTTGATATTGAAATAAAATACACCAAAAAATTAAATAATATGTTTTGTGAATTTCATGCCTGGTCTCTTTTTGTATAGATTGTTACACCGAATTTAACCTAAATCATGGTAACTAATTGTTTTTATTTGACTATTAATTATGTAAAAAGAATAATTTTATTATTAATAATAATATTATATATAATTATTATGAATATAGAATCTCTTTGAAAATACTAAATTTTTGAAACTAGTAAAAATTTTAATTTAAAACCACTGTGCAAAATTCAATGAAACCAGTTTTGGAAGAATTATTTTTATGAAAAAAAAATTTATTCACCTCATTCCTTAGTAATAAAAATTTTAATAAATGTAAAATAATTTAAATAATATATTATATAACCATTTAATTAAAATATTTCAATAAAAATGAATGTTATTTACTATTATAATAAAACATATGTGTATAAAAATATTCAAGAAAATATTACTATTTACCTTCATAGGTTTTATTCTTATTTTTATCAAAATGATATTATGAAATTATTTTACACATTAATTAAAAATATTGAAAATAATTTTTTTCTATTATTTCAATATAATTAAATTACTAAATGATTAACAACTCATTAAATAAAAATATAAAAATATTATATATTGGTTTACGTAATCTCAGTGTCTCGTGTAAAAAATGTTTAATTTAAATTTATTTTAATTAAAGAGTAATATAACATAAAATATTATGTTTTTACCTTCAAATCCCATAGATGAATATCAATATCAATATTACATCACACTGATATAAAAATGAGGATTGTTCTACCACATTAAATCCTTGGGATCCCATGTTTCTTCCTCCAACATATTGTTTACCCAAAATACATTGACCATGTGAGTGACTTTATTTCATATAAAATTATCTATTCCATATTTAATTTCCATCAATTGATCCATATAAGATATATAGTGCTCTAATAGTATGAAATATTATTTCATTACATTTGATGAACTACAAATGTGTTACCTCAAAAAATATATAAGGAACACATTACGAATATCAGAGCTCTTCAGTGGAAGTGCTAAATGGTAAAAAACCATCCTGATACGATCAATAATTTAAGAAGGTCAGATATAAAAATTCCAAAAATTTCCTTATTAAAAAAATCATAGAATTCATATAGCGATATATTTTCATGAATTCATTCTATCCAACGTTAAATTCCATATATCATCATTGATTTTCTGTGTAACAATAATGTCAAATCTATTCTGCCACAATCGTTTCTTAAACAAAACTAAGATTTCATACCATTTCCTAAGATACTTCTTATTCCGATGGATTAATTTTTAAAATAGCTTCCCAACACATTTTCATTCATTAAAAATTTCTATAGATGGATTCATTGGGAGGAATCTGAATGCATGAATTAATGATATTATAAAAAATTAACATTCTAGGAATTCAATGTGTTGATCCCAACGACATTTGAAATATATATATGTATTCCTAAAGATATTCACTAAGGATTAAATAGTCCCCTTGTAATGAACATCTATTTGAGGTTGATTTGTGGCTATAATGTATAACTATGTATTCTGATCATGTTGAAGGCTTTTCTAGAACAATGGTGTAAACATAATATCGTGATAAGATGAATTATATCATGGTAATCCATGACATCTTACCACTTACAATATTTAAGACAATGAAATTTGATCATGAAATTAAAATTCTCTCATAGAAATAAATTTTTTTGATTTAATATGAATATTGATGAAAAAATATATAATTGTTCCAAATATCAGTTTTAGGGAGTTTGAAGAAAAAATTGATGGTAATGTTTTCCCATTTCTATGAAGGTACCTATAATAGTTGTAACATCTTCTTAGGTTTTTTCCCTTGTTAATATATTTTCTAAAAACCAATAAAAATAATAAAAACAAGGAACTAACCCTTTTCATGATATCCCAATTGAAATACACATTTAGATATCCAAACATCATTAAATATCTTGGATGAATAGAGAATGATGATCCACGATAATATTAAAATAAATATTTCTTCCTATTTTTTTATTAGAAAAATAATTCGTTCGTAACACTTATTGTTCAATCAGTGTCATAGAGAACTAAATATGTTTTTCACCTTTTTCCCTTTACACTTCATCCTAATACCCCTATTAAATTATAATCGTGATGGATGGTTATACATTAATCTATGACATATATGTTGTTTTCCATTTACTAATGATTCTGAAATATATATTATAAAAATATTAAATTCATGTTCATTTATATGATTTTCATGAAAAATATAGGATCGCATCTCTGACATACATAATCGAACACCTCTTTCTCTTTCATATGGTGGTATTGTATGAAATATTCATAATCATTAATTTGTTCCAACAATCTCATTTAATGGATATTCCGAAATTTATATATTAATATATACAGAAATATTTTATGATAATTATAAATATCCCATATATAACAATAAAAATAATAAATCCATATTTTTTATACATTGATTAATGTTTTCTACTTGAAATCATGAATTTGGTAACTCTACTCATTTATTTTCAATTTGTATATGGATTATGCAGTTGCTACATCATTTTAGAAAAAATAAAAACATCATAGTTTCATCACTGGTGAATCACTATAGAACAAAAAACATTACCGAATGTAGGGTAGTGTGAGAAGATGTCCACTAAAAAAACATGAATTAATCTATTTGAAATTTTTTTCACATTCATATATCTATAAGAAAAAAACTATCTTCCTTATCAACATCATATGGCTATTATGTAGTTAATACTAATTTATCTCAATACATATGATGTATCCATCCCAAATAAGAAAATAAGGGTTCATAGTTAGCATGGTTTTTCTAGTGTATTTAATGAGAACATTAATCATTGAATGTTCTATTGATATAACATCAACTTAGATTTCATAACCTCAGAATGAAATTTTCTAAAACTATAATTGAATCATATTTAATATGAAATTTAACTTATCTTTCTTACTGATCATTAATATAATCTGAATATCATCATTATCATCTTTTTTACTCGTATAATAGAATATAATATTATATATTAATGATAATAATAACTGAAAAAGGTAATATTTAATGTCGTATTAATTAAAACTATGAACATAAATAGATTTTTGGTAAGCTCAAATAAACTCAATAAAAATAATAAACATTGTAACATATATATAATACTATTATTGAAATTTTCATCCTTATTGAATCTAAAATTATGATATAGAGAATAAGGATCAATCATAGAATGTTGAGAATCCATGTTTAGTTGATAAAAAAATTAATCAATGAATGGTAGAAGATATATTTTAATCAAATTTTTCTTATTATAATCTTGATAATTAATGAATGGAAATATTAAAGTATATTTGATTTTAACTAAAAGAATAGGATCACCCTATTATGACACTCTTCGGAGTATTTATCCCACCCAATGATTATCACATTTTTTATCCTTAAATAACATAAAATCAGTGGTGGATATTATATATAGTGAGTTATTAATAGGTGTAGCACCATTTTTAAATTTGTATAGAAAAATGAACTTCGTGATGTGGGTATAATACGGCAGTAAAAATGAAATATAATATTATAATATAAAACAATTGGAATGTCAAAAATAAATAGTTTCTCTGAAACCATAATAAAAAAACCATAATGTATTAGTAGTAAGACCAATACAATTTATGAAAAATCTATTTGATGTTAATATTCATCATCCCAAAAAATTAAGAACCTAGGTTAGTTAAAAATATCAACTATAATTACTTGATTCTAGTAATATATAAGGAAATTTTACATATAGAGTTAAATAAATATTTAAAACACAATATATCCCAATTAATAAATAATACTTAAATTTAAATAGGGATTAAAAATAAAAACATTTTCTGGAATTCCCCAACTCTGTCATAGATGATATGTGTTAAGTAAAGATCATGATCATATTCAAAAAATGATATTAAATATTCCCTTAACATGATTAGTCATTTTCCAATGTACATCATTATCAAATTATGTTATTCTTGAGTTCACCAGAGACAAGATATTGAACTATAAATGTACCATTATGACCTATTATATTTCTCTCTATCAAAAAAATTAATTTTTATTACACAAAAAAAATTATCCATTATATTATTTTCCATGATAAAATATATTCTAATTATTTAGAGATTTTTTCATGCACGATTTATCCAAAAAAAATTAATATATGAAGATGGGTATTTAATCCCATTGAATAGTAATTGATTGAACATGAGTAAAAAATATTTTTCTCAATAATGTGGTTTTTGGAAACTCACCCATATGATGGTTTCTAACCAAATAATTCTATAGTTAGTCGGGAATAATAACAATTTTTAAAAATTATATCTCCAATTTTATTTTTTTTCTCCCATGAAGAACCAAGTAATTGTCTTTGAAATTCAAAATTATCATGATGCATCCTTGGTTAATCTATTCAATAATACACAAAACATTATTTGAGAAGAAATATTCATATTGATAAAACGTTTAATTTTGAAAAATAATTCATTGGATGTCTAAATAATGAAACATTCCATTCAAATAATGAAACCGTATGTTAAAAAATTCATATCCATATTAAATAACTGTTAGATTAAATAATAATTGTTAAAAAATTGACGTTGAGAAGACAAATAAATATCACATGGGTGATTATATCTTTGTGTGAATTATTTTGACCACTCATGACACATTAGAAATAAACTGGTTATTTCCCATTGAACCCATTTCAATGTTTTTACCTTAATTTATATTTTACCCCCATCCACATCAAAATTATTGTATCTAGAATAGGTTGTATCATTTAGGAATCACACATCATAGAATAAAATTCAATGATTCATGATGTTATACTGTACTAAGAATTGTGCATATGGTTTTCAATTATTCTCTACAGTCATAATCTCAAAAAGAAATTAAATATCATATAATACAAACTATATAGAGAATAATAACATAAGAAACTATATTTATTTGTATATATTCAATAAAATTTACATTAATACAATTCGATGGAAGGTAATTGATCAATTTATATTTATAGTAAATACAAATAAAACCTGTTTCATAAACAATCATTAATATCCCAAAATATATCATATGAAATGTTACCCTTTTTAGAAATTCAACAAATAAAACAAGTATTCAAAATAGGGAGAAGGTAAATGTAAGATGGGTTATCTTAGATTATCAATAATAATAATAAATGGTTATATTAATGGATAATTATATAAAGGAATATGATAACCACATGAGTGTGTTATCATCATCCAAACTACCAATCTATCAAAAATCATAAAACAAGTAATTGAATTTAAAATTGCTTTTAAAAAGATACGAATAATAAGAGAAATTAATAATCATCAGTTAAATATTAATAAATAATGAATATCATTATCATTTTAATTATTCATTGGAATTGTGTGTCTTGATCCAAATAATTTTCATAATAATATATTGGTTATAAAATATTTATAAAATAATTCACCAAATTGGATAATTCCAATATTTTTATAGGATTATCGTTTATGTAGTTATATATATAAACTCTTAAGAGATTCTAAAATACATCATTTGGTATGTGTTTTCTAACTTTTCTATATCATACGAGATTAATAACATTATCATCCTATAAGAGTTTACTAGTTCGTCTCTCTCATTGTAGTATCTTAGCAACAACTTTGTTACCTAATGAATTATATGGATTTATAGTTTTAGGCCCATACATTTCAGAACCATAATCCATTCATATTCAATGTGCATTATTGTCAATAATCATATAATAATATCATCACAAATGGAAAATTAATGGATGTGATACATATCTCATGATTATAATGAAAACCCATTAATATCGGGAAAAAGGATGGATTCAATGGGTCATTTCTCTAGTTAATAATTTTTAAATTGAAGGATTTTATCATTTATTTAAAATTAATTAAAAATATTTCAGAAATATTTCAAAATGAAAATACACAAATAATTTTGATATCATAATTTTTTTTAAAAAAAATCTAAATTATTATGGAATTGTTTTATGTATTTTAACTATTTTAAATTTATTTTGATGCTTGAAATAATTGATCTATCTTGATGGTGGGAAAATATATTCACAAAGTAATGTTAAAAGGGAACATAATTTTTGAAACTTCTGTAAAATGTAAATAACGTCACGTTTATAAAAGGTTAACATATAAAATAAAATCCTTTAAAATTATTTTAAACAAGTTAAATTGTATTTAAAAAATTATTTTAAATTAATTTCATTATATATATTAAAAATCAATTATGTTGTTTTAAATGAATTGAAAAGTGATAAGTAATTACATAGAAAGGGGGAATATAGATAAATTTTCATTAAAAATAGTTTATAGCCCATTTTTATAAAAAAACATATTAGAAAATATTAATAAAATAAAATAAAAATATATTAGAAAATACCTTTGTGTAGGGATTTTTATTCTTTTTCTAATATATTAATCATCTCATTTTCCACAATAATAATTCAATCCTAAAAAATCCCTAGTAATATGATATTTAAACATAAAATTTGTTACTAAAGTCACGTATTGATTCTTAGGCATTAAAACATGATGCATCATATGTATATTATTAATATAAATATATATTTTAATCATATAAAAATAAATCACAATTTATCAATCGTTTATAATTTATAATTATCCTTACATTAAAATTTTTATCATAAAAATATACATTTGGTTGAAAATAGTCTATTTTCCCTGATTGATTCTGTTCAATGGTTCTGATTCCATCTGTATGTTCTCAATTTCATCACCAAAATAATATCGATTAGTAGAAAATTATCATATTTATTCATCCTATATAAAACTTATAATTGTTAAAAATAATTGATGTAAAATGAATCCCATCAATTAAAAGGAAAACATCATAATTTTCCAACATTTGTATAACTATGATTGAACGGATCATTTTATAATTACAATAGATTAATAATGTCAAATATTAAACATATAAAAATTAAATCAACAAAAATAAACATAAATTTAATTTAATGATTCAAAAAGAATCATATCTCAACACGGAGGTTATAGTCTACACGTACATGTTATCAATACTCACATTAACCATTTGATGGAAGGTGGAATTTATTGTCTATCATCAAAATAAAAATTTATCGAATAGAAGATACTGGTGTAGTAAATTTATAATTGATATTATAGACTTATAGGTCGTATATTAAGATACAATATTTATTGTATCTTTTAAACTTTATAACTCTTCATTAGGATAGATGCACTAGATTACACCTTATTCCTTGAATGGATGGTATTTTTTCAACATAAAATATATATGATTCATGTAATGAATACATGATTATATGATGTTAGGTATTTACCAATAAATAAATCATATCATGTTTGAGCATGATAAGATATGTGTTGTCCTTTTACAGGGTTGGCAGAGAAAATGCATGGAAATATTCAATATCTAATAATATATTGATGTCTTACTCAAGTCAACGTTTATGAAAATGAAATTTATTTAATGATAATATTTAAATGGTAGATATCCTATAATACAATATAATTATGATAATATTTTAGTTATATTTTATATTATTTCTCTTAGGTTAACCCCTCGATAATTTCATTTTTTATGAACCCTAGTTAATTTTTTTAATTATTTTTCTACTAAATATAAAAAAACAATTAAATAAAAAATATTACGTAAAAAAATTATTCTTATACTAAATTTGGAAATCATATTATAGGATTTAATTTATATTAGTGGCAGAAATTAATTTTACACTCATAGTAATAAACAAAAATTTTAAATAAAATATTTATCTTTATGAATAAAATTTAGTTTACCAACATTACATTCCCAATAGTAACTATTAGATGAATGATAAAATATTAATCTGAATATATATTATATGTATTTAAATAATCAAATATATTAATATAATAAATCCCTTTCCTTATTAAAACCATTTTAAAGAATTATATATATATATTTCTTCAAACACACTAATTTTTATTTCTATCGAGTTGATTGACAATTAATTAATATTATACTTATGTTGAAAAATAGTTTTTTTTATTTTTAAAATTATAACCCTAAAATATATTTATGGTGACATAATTAGCACATTCAATGATAATATTTTAACAGAATATTGATATTTATTTTAAACATAGAGTTGCATGTAAAGATCACTATTAATGATATAAAATTTATTAAATGATATATTTTTCACCAAATCATAGGGTTGTACATAACTTATGAGAAATAGGAGATATATAACGGTAATGAGAAGAATAATGATTAATTTAGAAATACCATTGAAAACATTGATCTAAATCATATGGATCTATAAAAATCAATCACCATTTGGAATGAATTCTCTAAAAAGTCTAATGAGAGATTTGATAAAGAATTTCCAAATTCCCTTAAAGATTAATGAGGTATAATGTAGTTTTTTTAGGTTATGAACTTAATATTAATATTAATAATGAAAAATCCCGTAATTGTTCTATAGAGTTTATCAATCAATGAATTGAATTTTTCCACCTCATACGATATTAGATGATCTGCATGATAGTGAAAAATGGTATATAAAGATGTGTTTTATTCATTTGAAAGAACATTATATATAATTCATCGTTTTTTATGATTTTTTATTCATTTGGCCTCATTTTTTCCCACAATGTACCCTCTAATTGGACTCAAATTTATATTTCATAATATCTTCAGATAACTATAGTGGTTTTCACTATCATTTAACATATCATTTATTTGGCATTAAATAATCAAATAAGTCAACAATTTTAATATACAATAACATTTACACCCCCAAAGCAAGAGATAGTGGAAATGCTATAAATATAAATAAATGGGGTTTTAAAATATGATTGAGAACCTAGAAATTATTATTTTTCTAAATGGGGTTAATCATAACATTATATAATATATATATATTTCTTTTAAAATTTACAAAATACTAACCTAAAATCATTATTTAAATCCAAACATCAAAGGGAGACTCGTGTGTCATCATGAAGTGTGGTTATAGGTCACACATATGTTATCTTCTACAATTGTTCTTAGGTTAACCCTATTCAATGTTCCACTATGATACTAAATAAATAATACTTTTTTTATGAACCGTGAACTACCAATAAACTCATCTCTGATGCAATTTTTTTGTTTTCTAACATAGGTCACGTCTCAATTGGGGTCTAATGTATGATTTTTCAATGATCAAAGTGAATATCTAGTCCCCACATGAATGAAACTATTTTGAAAGAATCATAGAAACACTCATCAAGAAAATGTCACTAAATAAATTAATAAAAAACGTTGGAAATCCACAATAAAGTATATAATTATATAAAAAATAAACTATAACACGTATGAAAATTTAATAAAAAAAGATGTAAGCCTATTCAGGAATATAAATCAAATACATGCGCATGAAAATGTTCAATTGAAAACTGATGGTTCAGTACAAAACCCTTTGTGACATAGGGTCACTCAGAAATACGATATCATGAATTAAAAAACTATCATGAATATAAATAAAGAAAAGATCAGCATTTTTCAAGTAAAATTATATAATAAGAGAAACATATATCATTGGGTTTATATACTGTATATTCATATTGAACCTAGTAGGATCCATTGAAATATATTATACAATTATACATCGAAAAATTTTCATTTATATTATTCTGATAAATACCTATAATAGAATCTGTAATTCTACATTAGACATGGTTATGATAAAATCTCATCACATGAATCATTATAATACTAATAAAATATTTTATTAAAATAATTGAATGTTAATTACCATAAACAAAACACTTCAAATACATTCTTAACTTTTATACATGCTAGTCGGAATGAAATTTGACATTTGAAATACCTTTTATGAAATTTTAATGTTATTTTAATTAAACCAATAATCTATATATATCAACATCAATCAATGTAACCAAATAATAATATTAATGTGAGAAATTTTATAACCCATGGGTTTTCACAATCCAACTAAAAAATGGTTACAAAAGAGATAATGATATTCCCTTATATTGGGATCGAATGCCTACTATAGACTGAGATATTATCTTGAAGCGTATAAAAGAGTGATGCTCATAGGTATAAAACTATATAAGCATTATAATATAACCATATTGTACTTGGAATCTAACACAAATGCTCTTGTGGAAAAAATGGGAAGGAATATGAAGAAACTATGGGAGGTGGATTATATTATCCGGAAGGGGAGGAAATTGATTGGTCTCAGAGTTAATGTTATGAATACATAGATAGATGGAAAAATTGTGGCTGAGACATTGGCTAGAAATGTGTTTTCGACTTAGACTATGATTTTATATTTTTTTTATGGGCTCCATACTGTAAGGATATACTATTTTTTTTATGGCTGAACCTTGTGGTTTTAATTTTTCCCTCCCTCTTTAATATGTATTGCCTTTATTTGGATGGTATAATTAAACCCAACTTTCATTCATAGATAAACATTAAGTTACATGCTATCAACTACATAAATACATTTCATTTAAAATAAAACAAGACACCTGACACATCTACACTGACATTGTAGGGATGACATTCCCACCTTGTAATAACATCCACTTGTTATGACATTAGAATAATTTATTATAACAAATTCAAATAAAATATGTAGAACCCCCTAGTTCGTTGTTTTTTGTGGAATTAAATCATCGAGGGGTGGGAATTCAAATTAATCATACCAGAATTATGTAATAAAATCATATCATTTCCAAAAAAACTATCAAACCCACTTCTAATGTAGAATTTAGAAATAAAACCTTCCACGTTATTCATATTATAATGCAATATGAATTTCCATTAATATTAAAATGTAATTAAAATCACTAAATTAAGACGATCAATATGGTTATAAACACTATTTTATTTCATATAATATTTAATTTACAATATATTCCATCTTGGGAATCCTGCCATAAAATACTGTCATCCAGTTGTTCATGTTCACTACTTATTAAAAACTTCTTAAATGATATGTTAATTTCATTATATTTATGATTTTTAATATATTTAATCCACATTTATGTTTTTTACTCATTTATTTAACATCCCCGTATTTATTAATCCTTAATTAATTCCATAAAAATTATATACTCTTTAATGGGAATCCTACCATTGAATACTATTTTGAATGAATATTTCTTCTTATTTCCCTTATTCTTTATCCTCAAATTTTTCTTGTTTATTCAAAATACTTTTTATCATTTCATTTATATTATTTGTGCATCGATTTTTTTATTATCACATTCCAATTATTAATACTTCCTCTAATTTAAAAATTATAATCATTTATTTTTCATTATTTGAATAATTTAAATGCATACTTAACAAGATTAATTTTATAAAAATTACACCATTAAAATGAGATGAATATTTTACATCTTGTAAGTATAATTATCAAATATAAATATAAATATACATATCCTTATATTATTTATTTAAATTTTAATTGAACTAATATTTCTCCTATTTATCAACATTACAAATTGAAATAAAAATAATAAATATATTTATAAATTATAACATGTTGTTTCCTTTTCCATTATATTATTTTTCAATCACATGAACATAGTATTACATTTTACCCATTAATGAAATCTTATTAAATTTTTTATATGGTTATAGAATAGATTATACGTTATTATTTATATTAATAGGGGAAACATGGGGGTTCATCTGATGATTCGTTTTAAATATATACTTATTACTAAAATGATTCACATTATTATTGATGTTATAGAGTCTCAAAAGTATATACAATATTTTGGGATGATTAATAAATTAAAAATGAACATTTGCGTTGGGATTTTTGAAATTTAATTTTATATAAATGGTTTCATATAACCACTTAGAAATTCAAATTATTCTACCTTGTACCTATAGAGATATTCAATGATGTTTTATCACCTTAATTTCCAATAGGTGTTTATGGAGTACCAAGTGGTTTATTTTCTATTATTCTAGTTGATCATGTAATTTTAACATGTAGAAATATAATTGTTAATATTGAGGGAACACAATTGAACTCACTTTTAGTAAAAATTTAATATAGAAATAAATTCCATTATTATAGTTTTTTAATTTATATTCTCGATCCATATCAATATAAATATAATATTTTTTATTTGAATAGTGTTTCATGATAAATTCATTTTTTGGTAAGATAGAATCATCCAATAATGAATTATTATATTATTTTTAGAATAATGATAACATTTTTTTATCTTTTTATGAAATTCCACATTAGTTATATAACCACGACATGGGATTTATTTTTTGTAGAAAAAATGCATTTTTTGATTATATTTCTATATTTTATACAAAATTTCATTCAAAGGATTATTAAATTTTAACAAAAACATGTATTTCTCAAAAATAAATATAACATCAATTTGATAAAATATTACATGATAGTATCATGACCAAACGGTTAGGGGAATCAAAAAAATATTTAAAAGTGTGTATCCCATGACATGGAATATATAAACTATTCCCGAATTTTATTGAAATAATTTCATATAAAAAATAAATATTAATATCCTATTTTTGGGTTCAGGAATTGAAAATTAAGAAATGTTTTTCCAAAATAGTTACTGTAGTGAAACTTATCATGGTTATTGTCCACGTTTAAAAAATTCATATAAATTGTTGAGAACCCTATAAAATTTCTTATACTTATACATGTTCAAAATCAGAATAAAATAATAATGTATAAAAAGAATAATTGAATAGTATTATGTTTTCTTATTTTATTCCTTAGGTAGAATTTTTACACTTTCCATTGATTTTTTATTTCACTTTCTTATAATAATTAGCCTTATTTTTTTATTATTAATAGTTTTTTATTTTATTTATATTTATTAAAATACTCCTTAAAATTTTAATGTTGTTCATATATGATTTTCATTAATTTTATTTTATAATTTATTAAATAATTTTTTAAACAGGTCAATGATTTGTTATTTCCATTATTAATTAAGTAGTAAGTAAGGGTTATAATTTAAAATTAATGGTCGAAAGTTTTATATGGTAATTGTGGACACCCTTATGTATTGATCCAAAAAATTTAGGAATTTCGGTTGTAAATCTAATACACATTGGGGTTTCTAATCAATCAAATAAATGTGGGTTTGTTCACTATTATATCCTGGAAACGCATTTTCGGATTTGATTTCCATAAAATTCATTGTCATTAAATAATATTGTTTTTCCAAAAACATGTATGTGATACATTCACATATAACTATATATTATTGAATATAATTATGGGCTATCTAATTTAAATATTTGGTTGTACAATATGATGTACATTAACATTTTTAATAAATATTATTTTTAATGAATGAATGAGGTCCAAAATAATAATTATCTAAATTAATGAATACATATTGTGGTCACAATAGCTATATAAAATTTTCATGATGTAATAACACTCTTTGATGTTAATAGGATAAGAATGTAAACGGTGAAACATTTATGTACAACGTATATACAAGTAGTTAAATTCCCTAAAATTGAACACATATCAAGTGCACAATCATCCAAATGTGTATATTCATCCAATGTTGGGAGACCATGGATTTTGTATTAAAAGGAATTTCACGTGTGAATAATCCTAAATAGAATATTTTATCAAATTAAAGTATCATTATTTTGTCAAATTTTGATTTGTGTGCAAATATGGATAAGTCTTCCAAAAAAATATATTTATGAATATTAAAATTATAATATTTTCCTAGAGTAATTTAACAAAAAATCCAAGAGTAGTAGATTATTTAATTTTAGTTAATTCTATATTATATGGGTTTAAATATGGTAAACAGTAATGGTTATATAATATATATTAAATTATTGATCATGGACATATAAAGTAATATGAAATATAAAGCTATAATCAATATTATAATGATAAAATATAAATCTATTTTTCAAAATAATAAAAACAAATATAGTCACCCAAATATATTTCATGTTTTAGATAATAAAAAACATCATAAAAAATATTTTTATATATTTTATTGTTTAAAAATAAATTATAATATATTTTTAATTATGACATATAATATTTCCAATAATACAAAAAATATTTCTATATTGATGTGAATGTTATTAAAAATGATTTAAAATAATCTATCTAAGGAGTATTTGATATCCAATAACTATTTGGAATTTTTTATGACAAACATAGACATGTAAATAGTAGAGATTTGATGAATGAGAAAAAAGATATACATTTGGTATATAGAAATAGAGTTGTAGAAATACATCAAAACATTATAGTTATATCTATATAATGGATTAGATTTATTATAGTAAAACTATTTAAATATTACATTTATAATGAGAATGTTGAAATATTCATGTTATTTAGAATAAATTATATTTTTTGTATATGATTAATAAAACGAGTGTTTATATATAAATGAGTGCAACATTTAATTTTATTATGAATATAATGAATGTTCTATACATTCTAACTAAATATAATCCAGATAATTACATTCAAGATAAAATTGTGAAGAATTTTTATACTACTAGATGTCATTATAACATTCCATATTGGAATAAATTATAGAAACACATCTATAGAATCCATAGAGATTGATTTTTGTACTTATTTGAGTCTGAATCATTTGGATATTTTGAAGCATTACTATTTCAAAAAATAATTTTTTTTGGTTTTATCGAACTAGTGGGAGAGTTACCATATATATTGATCTTCTATATAATCCTGAATATAGACAGTTGAGTACTTTTTTATGTTTTATATATATTATATGTATAATTCATTGAAAACATTAGTTTGTATTTATATGTAAATATTATGAGGTGATATATTAAAATGACATGAAATGCAAAATAAATTAGAAATTATTTATAAAATGAACTCTTATAATGTAATAATATTTTAAATTCGGATTCATTTATTTAATAGAACAATAAAACATTTATTGACAATCATTGAAATTTTATTGTTGTTTTCATAGTTATATCTCATAGAGAAACCCAACCGAATGATTTATCAATAGGTGGAATCAATCATATATTGAATTGGATTTATTTATATTGATTCCATGTGAAAATTTAATATCATATTTATTTTGTGTTTATAAATCATTTTCATTCCTCCATTACCAAAAATTAAATTAATGTACTCCTAAATCCAATATTTTAGATACATACAATGGGGTTTCATATGGGATTTTGGGTTATAAATATTATATACAATTTCTTAATCATATAAAATTAAAAAAATCACATTTAATGTTCTTATTATAATGATATTGAATGGGAACATTGCAATAATATCTAAATAATCCAAATGGATTTTTCTTTGAAAAAACCTTGAACATTTTTTATAATAAATTTTTTAAAATTCTAGTTTGTGGTTGAAAATTGAACTTTGAGATCATTTAACCTAATAAATATAAATTGTTTTGTAAAACCTATCTAAGACAATTCCATTGGAAATTGATGAAAAATAATCAAATCATGTCATATAGAATCAATAATTATCTAGTTTATTCTGTTACGTCCATAAGTGATTTGGATAAAATTAAATAATAATGGTAAATAATTTTATAAAAAACGTATTCCACATGTGACCGATGTAGATTCCTTAGGGGATCGGGTGTTGTCTATTTTATATAAAAAAATTTAATACTTATTTAACTTTATTACACAATTATTATTAGTGTAATTTGATCTATTATATATTAAAACAATAAAATATATACTGTATTTATTCATTTACGAAACATTAAAGAAACATTGTATACTTACAATGTTCGCTAGTAAGTCATATTACTTTCCTTGTCTGTTATAAAAATTCACATTGATTATCAAATATAATATATATAATTAATTATATTCATAATTTATTATATTATATAAATCATTTGTAATATAGACTCACACCATCAACTTATAATCTTCTCATAGAACATTCTTTAATAGATTCAAACTATATTCATTGAGTCAAACTGTGATCTCCCCATACACCCTATATATATGAACCTATTTATTCACTCATTTAGGGATCCATTAAATTTCAGTAATAATATTCTATTTGAACTTAATTTGGATTCATAATGAGTTAGTGAAGTTCTTAGGGGTTCCATGGGCATGTTTAGATCCTAGAACCCATTTTTGTGGGAAACTCGCCATGTCACATGGTTATTGCATGGTTGGTGCAGAGTTCGGCTAAATGTGTAGATTGAAAATTCGAGTCAGAACCATATATCAAATCTTTTTCATGATCGTGTAGAATAACCAGGAATGTCCCCCTTCTTTTGATTTAATCATTCATAGTTTGTGCATAGTTTTTTAAACATTACAGGAAAATTGAAAAAATGTAGTTTTATAAGGAAATTTTTCCTCTTTTACCTTAATGATCTAGTTTGATCCCCCATGCTTCTCTAATCTAAGAAAAAGTAGGATTAAACTATTTCTCTCTGAATTTGGAGATTTTTCATGACATGATTATGAATCATGTGATATCCTTCTTTCAGGATATGTTCAATATTCTGTTCATTGCGGTGGATGTGCAAGGTTAAGTACTCAAGTCTGTTTAAGCCTTCCTCATACTCTCTTTCTCTTTAACTAACTATCGAGTTATGAGATAATTTCTTATATTATGATATCTAATCCAATATAATACAGTTCATTGGCCGATACTGGATGAGGAGAGTCTTACAAGGATATGGTG
Organism: Viscum album; assembly: GCA_963277665.1. Classification (NCBI taxonomy): domain Eukaryota; kingdom Viridiplantae; phylum Streptophyta; class Magnoliopsida; order Santalales; family Viscaceae; genus Viscum; species Viscum album. Next base: position 1,426,897,315 of record OY728147.1, on the reverse strand, counting down.
GTTGGTCTATGACTCATCTCTCAAGTTCATTGATTATGAAATTGTCTTATAGAGCCCACTGATTTCTATTGGTGTGGTTTATAGAATTTATATTCCATTAATATGTTAATTATAATCGTATGGATATGATATTTCCACGTATGGATTAATTATTGGGGCGTTACTCCCACAACTCGATCAATCCCATGTAGGATGTTATTCCATTATTGGGGATATAGTTTTTGACGTGATTGATCAACTATTCAGGTGTGTCATGGATTTCCCATTCTATGGGAAATATTTCCTATATTAAATGGATTGATTTAAATGTACATTGACTAATGTATTATACAATGTTCGTTTAAAACATGTACCACCTATTGTGAGTGTGTTATATTGATAATTAAATCTGATGTGGAAATGAAAGGTATAATATGTATATGAAATGAATGTATTAAATGTGAATGATTAATAGCATAAATTTCCATAAAAACCATTTACAGATTAATGGAAGGAAGTAGAATGAAGTTTAATTATGGAATATTCCATAAATAGAATTAATAAAGGATTCATTATACATGGACTTATAACACTAATGAAAGGAATGTTTTATGTTACGTGATTGAAATTTGTTATGTTACATGAGCATATCACACTAATGAATGGAAATGAATTAAAAAAAATAAAATTTTATATGATTTCATACTTAATGAGGAGTGTCCTGACTCGATCTTTCTATGAATTCTTTTCAGATAATTTCTTCCGAATGTGGGAACAAAATTCCGATTTAAGGATACAACTTTCATAGGTTGATACCCACCCATATCCCGACCCTTGTCTACTCATGGATACCTAGAAAGAAACAGTATGATCCCATACATAATCTTACAAGAATCCATGGATACACTCTTGGATCCAGCATTGGCATGTACGAGGCAAGGTTACATCCCATAGGGACCTGTCTCTACATGTCCCCATTTTACTTTGACGATCACATTGGATTCGGTTGACATCTTATTGTGGAGTGTCTTGGATTTTTCTTATTGGATTATATTACTACACCTATCCATTATACATTTTTTACTAATTTTGAAACCCTTGAGTTCTATGATTCTTATGTTATTACCTTGGAACATAATTATTAAATGTCTTCAACGGTTTCCTAGTTGTAACAAGGAACCTTAAATTTTTTTCACAATTGACTTATTTATAAACGATTAATAATAAATTAACGGACTGGTTATGTTTAGATACTATCTGAGGGAATAAGAAGGTACATGGGTATTTTGTTACATTATTATGCATTACATTACATTAGAATTCTTTCACAATGCTACATTTATATTACTCAAGCATGCATGATAGACACCATTGGTGGTGGCCCACACTTGTATATCACACTCCCTCTTTGGGCACTATTGGAAACCCAGAATATATTACTTGGTAGTATGTGTTTAAAAGGGGAATCATATAACTTCAAACACTTAAATTCATACTATTATAGTGGGTCTTGATAAAGGATAACAGTGTTGGAGTTCTGGATTCTTGGAATAGACTTTAGTTTTCATTGTACTTTTGTGTAATATGTTAGTCCTTATTTCTTGTATAGAAGTTTTCATGTTTTCAATTGACATGACATATCATCATCAGTTGTTGTATTCATTGATGTTATTCTAGTTATTTAAGGTATTTTTACTATTTTCTCTAGTTTACAATTTTCATTTTATATACATATATTTCTTCTTCTCTTTACTGATGACTGCATTCATCAGATGTGATGCGCATTGGTATTAAGGGAATAGTCACCCCAAAGACACACTGTAGGCCCTCACTGATATTTGGATGGCTCTGGAATTTGAGGATACGTTCTTGAGGACACATGGGCCACCAAGACAGTGGCACCTATTATGTGGCATCCATGTCTGGGATGTCACAAAATGATATCTAAGGAGTTTTCATTTCTTCATTCACTATTTAAAGACAATAGAATATAGATTAGGATCACATGGTACATGTTCCAAAACTGTTCTTAGACATTTCAAAAACTTGTTTTGGGTAAAAACTGTATTTCATTAAATTAGAATTAATTTTTTTATTTTTCCTACTATAGTTGATATTTTTTCACCATTGGGTGACGCACATTATGTGTGGAGTTTTTGATTATTACTCATTTTTAGTATTTTCTTTCTTCCTTAGCCCGATGATATGAGTGCAAGGAGTATTTATACATGTATAAATATAGGCACCTATAATTCACTTGTTATGCATATTTCCATGAAATATAGGTGCACTTCAATTATTTTCATTTCTTGAAATACCTATGATCATTGTGTGATGTGGTTATATTTAGCTTGTACATGTAATACATTTAATTGTGATTGAGTGATTTCCTCTAAAAATCATGAATTGTGTGGGACCTCATGGTTTATGAGGACTAATTTACATAGTAAAGACATTATTCTATAAATAAATGGTTTTTTTTCTTGTAATAGTATAAAGAGAACATTTTCCTTAGAAATGGATATAAATAATAATGGGAATCATGAAATATAAAATTAATTGGTTGTAAATCCTTACGTATCCATCTGATGGTTATGAAAGGTAATGGTGATATCCTTGTAATTAAATGTAAAATGAAATTAAAATGTACATGAGAACCTGCCGATACCTGGTCTTCTATGTGGGTAGTTGTGGTAGTCTTCCATGGGTAGTGAGTTTTCTCATGTTGAGCTACCTCTAGTGATGTTAACATTCTTTTTAAGATTTTTTAAGTTGTTTACATGGAAATTGGGGACCAGTTACACCATGATGTGCTAATATCACATTCATGGAGGTTGGTGATAATCGGGCTCCAGATGTTGGGGTACCTGAGCCTCTAGTCATACATCTAGGAGGGCCACCTGAGGCACCACCTATTATACATATTCTGGGAAATAATACCCAAGTTATTGATATTTTCCTACATCTAATTTAGTCCATGCATGGTTCTCCATGTCCTAAACCTATAACATATGATCTGAATCGTGAGTTCCAGAAGAAGCATCCTCCTACTTTTTATGGGGATGGTGGTCTTCAGGCTACTGTGTCTTGGATAGAATCCATCATATCTATCATTGAGCATCCGTTGACGCCTCTAAAGCGGATGATCAATCCTCCTGCATAAATGTTTCAGGATTTATCCACACACTGCTGGGATGTCATTAACCATGTTTTTCATCATCACGGCATGTTATTGGTTTATTTCCCAACTGCCTTCTATAATTAGTTCATTCCACATATTTTGAAAGCTGAGAGAGGTAGAGATTTATTGTATCAGGAGAAGAGTTAAATGTTAGTTATGGAATATTCATTTCATTTGACAGAGTTACTGGAATTTTCACCAATTCTAGCATGTGATGAGCTTTCACATGAAATATCCTTTGAAGGTGTGCACTAGTATGAAATCTGTATGTAGGTGAATGTCTATCACCTACTTGAATTTTCCTCAATAGTCACTCATGCTCTTATCACTGAGCACAACCTAAGGGATGATAATTGTAATATGTGTAGAGGACCAGGTCTGCATCATGACAGTATTTATTCATGTTGTTAGAAATGTTCTATCATGGTTTCTCATATTGGGAGTGACAACCAGAGTACCTATTTTTATATCTCCAATGTGTGTCATCAGTCTGGAACACATGGGCAATTGAAGATTCATTTTTTTTGAGAAACACTTATGTTTTAGTCTTGAGGAAATGTAGGGAATCTTTAGAATTTCTAAAGGACCCTTACACTAGCATTGGGTAGGAATGGATCAGCACCATCTCCACCTTCAAGAGAATTTTATTTTATGTTGAGTCAGAAGGGGAGTTGGAATAGAACTAGTTATTCTGGCTGAGGTGGAGGTCATGGTTATGGTGTAAGACATTTGGTTAATAGAATCAACAAAAAAAATAATGATCATTGTAGTCAATCAACTGAGAATGGTTGTGGGTCATGCTAGTTTAATTCAAAATAGTCTATACCCAAGGATTAGGCTATGGGGATATCTATAGTTTGATGTATTATTCTACAAGAATCTACAACCCCATCTACATTATTTGATATAGGTGCTTGAAAGACTTTTAAATTTCTATCTATCGTGGAGAGTCTCAGACTGTAGATACCATATTACTATGGTTTCATGATCCTAGATACACTATTAAGGGTATGGAAAGAGAGAATATGCTAGTATAGGGAGTACCACTTGAGGTTGGCAGTTACCCTTTCTATTGGAACTGCTTTTTTCTTCATATGACGGGTTTCGATGTCATACCCGATACAGAAAGGCTGGTTCACCATCACAATTTTTTAGACTGCTACCTCTACATGTTATCTATTACACCACTAGGGGTAGAAATTATCTACATAAGGGTGAGTGGAATATTTGGTCATGTAGAGAGGGACTAGATAATCATGGTCTTTGTAGAGTTACTGTCCAATTGAAAAATTACTTTAGGCAGGATTTGGGATTATAACCCGGTGATTTCAATCATATAGTGGATCATTTCAGGGATACCATTCTTAATGGTTATTCATGATTACCTCATAAGAGGGAGGGGGTGTTCACAATTTAAATTGTTCTAGGATCATCTCAAGTGTCCCTTAATTTATACAGGTTTTCTTTTATAGAGCATCCAGAACTCAAGTGATTATAAGAATATTTAGAGTTCAATGGTATTATTTGGCCTAGTACATCTTCTAGAGGTTCAGCTATTCTTCTTTCCATGATTTATGATGAAAAAAATGTATATTAATGGATTACAGATGGTTGAACGTTATTATATTCAAGAATTTATATGTAATTCCTTGAATAGATGATCTCTTTGACCAACATTGAGGTGAAAAGATATTCTCCAACATCAAGTTGATATCATGTTATTATCAGGTATGAGTTATACTATCATACATTACTCGTATAGGTTTTTAAGAGTGTATAGTCTATATAAATACCATTTTATTTAATTTTATATTACAAAAGTAAAAAAAAATTCAAGGAACAAATGAATAAGGGTTTCCACCACTATTTGGAATCATGTTTCTTGGTGTTTATGGATTACAACATGGTGTACTCTCACACTCGTAGAGACCATGAAAACTATCATATAATTGTTCTGAGTACACATAGTGAGCTTCAAATTTACACCAAGACAAAAAATATCCACTTCTAGATCAACAAGTTTCAAATATTGGGTCATATTATATCAGAATTAGGAATATATGTTGATCCATAAATATTTAGTGATGTTGTTTCATTATAGAATCCCAATAACGTGTTGGATATATAATTTTTCCTAAGACGATCTAGAATTTTTTTTCATTTCATGAAAGAATTATCATTCCTTTATTCACCTCTCACTAGTCTTAAAATGACGTATGTGATGATAATATGGTTATAAGCATGTTAGAAAGCCTTTCAATAGCTGAATGTGATTCTTGTATTCACACATATTCTGACCCTTCCATAGCCACTAATAGGTTATAAAATCATCTTTGAAGCATCATGAATCAGTCAAGGAGAAGTGCTAATGTATGAAGGAAAAGTCATTGCATAAAGATCTCGACATTTGAGGCATCCTGAGAAGAATTACCTCGAACATGAACATGAGGTAGCATCATTTTTTGATACTATACATTGTTGGAGACACAATCTGTTTGGGGATCACATTTTTGTGTACACATACCACATGATCCTCAAATATATATTTTCTTAGCGTGATTTAATCCTCAAACAATAAATATGGTTCAAATATCTACAATAATTTTATTTTGAGCTCTCTTATATACTTCGTAAGGGTAATATAGTTTCATCTGCATTGATTCTAAAAACATAGGAAATTTCCATATCTAGAATCCATGGATGAATGGATGTTAATGGCCCTCTTTTTTAACAGGCAGTTGGTCATTCAAGAATGTCACATGTAATATTCCCTCTCATCCGAGATAGTTACCTCTTACCTTTTTGAGTAGGGGTTGGGTAGACAGTTTTCAAACCTATAATGTTATGTTCGTGATGAGAGTATATCTGGAGAAACCCCGCATCTCGATTGGTCTATAGACAGAGATGACATCTTGCGTCTATATAGAATTATTTGTGTTACTACAGATATCAGAGATTAGTTGAAAGAAGAATCACTTGTCACTCATGTGTAGATCATTCAGGCATCTCAAATATGTATCGACATAAGTGACCCCTATATTGGTGGACTATGTTGAAATGTCAGATAAAAGGCTTTATCCCTAAATGTTTTAACTATCAACAGGAGAAGAAGGAGGAACATATAGCTATTGGATTTCTACAACATCTTCGAATCCTAGAATGCAACTGAGAATATGTTTCTATGTATATTATAGTCTTATTACCTATGTATATAACATGTAACATTGATATATGGGTAATCATTGACATACTAATGAATTTATACAACTTCATTCCTATTCAATATTTTTTCTATGTTGATGATCTGGGAAGAGGGTTGGTCTATGAGATCACATGACTGCACAGGGTTCCATGTACAATCTTTTCAGATCTTTATTCTCATTTCATGTAATTGTTATAACCATAATTGTAAATGGGTATCAAAACATATGTGATTCTAAGAAAATACATTCACCCTTAGACCAATTGAAAATAATAATGTGTAATAGAGGTGTGAGAGGATATAGTTGGAGCATGTTTCCTTGATTTCTTTAGTTCTTCAGAAAGGCATATCCATCTCATTTAGTTCTCCTATAATAAAACCTATGAGGAGACAGTAATGATCGATCAATTTGTGGCTTTATATGCTTGTTCATTCCACTCACCCCTATGCTGGCTAGAGGATAGTGAGGTATCCCTTTTAGAAACTCATCCTAGTCAAGAGACTTTAGAGAAGGTTTAGCTAATTTGAAGGTGTATCACTACTACATTGTCTAGATAAAATATTTATGACAATTTACATCGATGAACTCTTCAGTTTGAGGTTGAAGATCTGGTTTTTCAATGTGTATCATCAAATCTAGGGCATAAATGTTTATGAATGTAGGTAATTTTGTCACCTTGTAATGTAGGGACTTTTGAGATCATTGATAGAGTGAGTCCAGTAGCCTATTAGTTTCTACAACCATATAGATTCCATTACATTCACGACATATTCTACATCTCATAGATTCTCTAGAATCATAAAGACCCCACTAATTATTTTGATCTTTAGGGGGTTGAGATTTTTGTAGATGCTATCATTAAAGAGTATCTAGTATGCATTATTGAACAGAGCAAGAATAATATTTGAGGTCGATCTGTGCTCCTCGTATGGGTTCTATGGTAGCACGACTATGTAAAAAACAAGACATCTAAGAGGAAGATGATATACGTGATTACTAGCTAGAATTATTCTCAAGAAGTGTTTCCACACCCTTGGAAGGTTAACTCAGTGACAAGTTATTTTAAGGGGGAATACTATAAGAACAAAATTTTCAATCTATTATGGAAACATTATATTTTATCCTAAATTTTTACATTAGATATAATATGGATGTCTAATGAGTTAGTAAGGTCCTCATGGGTGTCTGGGATATCTTCCGAGCCTAGAATCCATATTATTGGGGAAAATGTTCATGTGGTAAAGTTAGCACACTACTGGAGAACGAGCTTGCTGACCATGATGATAAAAAATTCTTAACAGAACCAAATAGCATAGTTTTCCCACGGTCGGGCAACCTAGCAGTGCATTTCCCCCTTTTACCTAAGTAATCATGTCGGGTTTGCACATGGTTTTTCAAACCCTGCAAACAAACTATGTGCATGCTACATTGAGTAAATTGATCTTTTATTTTATAATGATCTAATTCAATCCCTCCTTATTCCATAATCAAATAACCAGCTAGATTAACCGATTTGACACTCAATTTGGTGCTTTTTGAAGATCTATGGTTAAAATATAGATTCCTCCGTCAAATAGGAGCAATTCAAGATTTTGTTTGTAACGTTGGATGTGTATCGGTATGTATTGATGTCTATTTAAGCCATCCTCCAAATCTTTTTCTATCAACCTAGTTATCAGTGTATAGAAATTTTGCCTCATTTCTTATATCAACTCGGATTCGATACAAATCAAGGAACGATCCTGGATAAGTAGAGTTGTACTACTCTAAGTTGGGTTGTCTATGACACATCTATCAGGTTCATTTATTATAGAATTGACATGAGTGAAAAAACAAATTCATCATGGGTGTTTTATATAATGTATGTTCCATACTAATAAAAATTTGAACATTATGGATATGTTATGTCCATATATTTGATAAATTTTTTGTGCTTATTCACACAAGTATATCAATCCCATGTAGGATGTTATGCCATAATTGGGTTTTTACTGTTTTATGTGTTTGCGCCACAGCTTGGGTGTGACTTGACATAACCATTATAGAAGTATGCATTACAACATTAAATTGATTGATTTATATTTTGAAAGGGATAACGGAATTTACCATGTGAATTTACCACATAACATGCCTAAGGAATTTTCTTTATATTGATAAACATATTTCAAATGGACATTGGTAGGTATACTAAGTATATAAATTGATTAGATTAAATGTGAATGAATAATAGGATACATATATATATATCACCTCTTTCTAAATTAATGGAATGTAGTGGAATAAACCATTATTATTTAATATTATATAAAAAAAATTAACTACGTTTGCAGTCTACTTGGGCTTGTCACACTAATGAAATTCAATGCTTGAACCAAATGGACTTATTGATAATTTAGGACCTGATTAAAAGGATTTAAGCTACATGACCTTATAAAACCAATGAAAGGAAGGACTTGAAGAAAATGAAAACATACAATGGCATGATAATTGAATATAATATTTTGGACTCGAGACTGACTATGATTTTTATTATAGATTTCCGTGAGCATAGGCAACCCAATTCAGATTCAAGGAAACAACTTTCATAGATTGATACACAAATAGATCCTAATCCTTGTATATTCTTGAATTCTTGGTAAGTCACTATAGGATCCATGAAATAGTATTACAAGATTCCATGGATATAGTCCTTGCATACACCACTGACAAGTAAGTCCCATAGTTACAACCCATAGGGCCATGTCTCTGCTTATCCCTTATTTACCTTAGAAGATCACATTGTATTAGGAATACATCTTATTGTGAAATTCCATGGATAAGTCTCCTTGTATTTAATTCTGACCATTATCTAGGATATTATTATTACTGAGTAGAAAACTCTTTGGTTATATATTGCCTTTCTTATTGACTTAGAACATCATTATTAAATTTCATTACTCGCTTCCTCTTAATAACATTGAACATTCATAGTTGTTAACTTATGACCTATTTATAAACACACAATAATCAATTAATGGACTGGTTATGTTCAGATGCAAATATGAGTGCTGAATAATGTACATGGTAATTTAGTTACATTGTACTATTTATATTATATATTCATTCAGTCAAACTATTACACTTCCACTAGACGTGCCAGATGTTATAGACACCAATTGTGATGGCCCAGTGATAAATATCTCACACCCTCTTTTCCATTATTAGGTACCCGAATATGATAAAATGGTTTCATGTGTCTACAATGGAAACCATACGACTTAAAACAATGGATTTCTTTTATTTATTATGGATCATGATAGCAGATGACTGTTCTGGATCATGAGATGAATGGGATAATCATTTGATTCCTTTATATATTTGTGGAACATATCATGGATACTGTATTACATTGATGTTTTATAGTTTTCTAGTAACATGTCATATCATCATTAGTTGTAGTATTCTTGGATTTTATTATTTTTACATCAGTTATTGATACTGTTGTATCAATTTTTTGTCATGCCTTCTGTTTACTTATATTTCTTCTAATATTTATTGATCATTAATTTCATTGGTTTCACTAAACATTGGTAATGATAACTTATACTCCCCTAGAATCATGCTAGAACCTCATTGCTTGTGGGAATCCTCTAGAATTCCTAGAGATGTGATTGAGGCCATGTAGCCCCCAAGATCTGGGAACCAGTTATATGGAATCTGGGTGTGGGACATCACACTATATCACAAATATTCAATATATTAACTTCATATATATTAATTTATTCTAAAATAAAACTAATTGTTGTTTTTAGATCAGTAACACCATAAGATACTCTTATATACTAATAAATTTTATGTACATAAAAATAATATCAGATTCAAAATATTTCATTAAATATTCCGGAATACTCTATAAATTGATAACTCCACATATCTCATCTTTATAGAACATTTACATAATCTACTAAGTTGGATGCCTCACTTGGTGATCTCTTTTGATACTTAAACCGAACATATCTGATTCAATCATCATGTTCTTCAACAACAATATATAAAATCACACATAGTACATCCACCTATATATCATTTATTTTTTCCCACAATATTATTTAATGTTATATATCCTTGAAATCCTTTCATAAACATTTAAAATTATATGAAGAAGATATTTAGCAAAATAAAATGCACTTATTTCCCATTGTATTAATTTCAGAGATTCTTAATATATTAAAAATATTTTGGTACCACATCTAGTTGTTTCTCAATTTTCTACAACCCTAACTATATTCATCTCTCTATAATATATTTCATCACTACCTAATTCTGCAACATATTTTTATATATATCTTGAATATAGATAATTTCTAACAAATTGTTTAAACGATGATGCTCAATTAAATTCTCAACAATTGAATAAATTGGACATATCCTATATCTCATTATTATTAATATATCTCAATAACATTATCCTATAAATTTATAGGAGAGCCTTAAAATATTCAACAACACTTAATAATCATTTTTCAGTCAACAAAATTTTGTATTATAGGAACTTTCAGCATCATCCAATTTTCCGAGATACCTCGTCATCTTCATCATTTCACTATAAAATAATCAATATTCGATTTTTATCACCTCAATGTTTTTTGATCAAAAATATTTTTAACATATGTTTTCATTTATAATCCATGATACATTTTATTCTTATATAATACTATTTACAAAAAAACACTTCAGTATATTTTTAGAGATCTTTTAATATTTGATAGAGTAAACCCAATATAATTTACTATGTGGAACAATAAAAAATATCTTTTCAAACTAGTTTTCCTTAAATAATCCTGAATAATGAACCATTTTCAGGAACACAATAATTAATTAATTAATCTACACAATAAAATAATCAATTCCAATTATTATTTAATGTAGTGTTTCATTTAATAAATTTTTATAAAATATTTCTAGAAAATAACTATTACATTAGCATACTTCTATAATTGATCAATGACTATAACTTGTGTATATAAATTTTATATAATACAGTATTATTGGTGTTTAAGATATTAAAATAATTAAAGAGAATCATTTTGATCAATGGAATTAGGTTTATCCTCATTATTGTAATTATATAAACACTAGAATTTGTGACAAAGGACGTACGGTATGATTTTTTATATAAATTTCTACATCACTTTTGTAGACAAGGATGCTTGTTGGGTTATATTTGGTCGATAATTTTGAAACATTAGATTCTCATATGTGTTGAATTTAGTTTTGTGGATTCCTATAAAATATCCATAACCAGAACACTAATGTGCATATATGGACTGAATCTGTTAACGTATTTCCAAATGTAAAAAAAATATCTATTAATTTGAATTATTCACTTATTTGCTAGTCACATACATATGTAATTCACCTATGTAGACATTGAACAAAGGGAAAAAAATTTTAGTTCAACTACATTTCAAACGTGGATATGAAACTTCAATATCAATCCATTTTCTTCCACTAAATAACATGTTAAAATACCAATATGAATTTACCAAACACTCATAAAAACAAAATATCTACTCCCCATACATTTATGAAAAAAACCACATTGAGTTAAAAAAATATTTTTTAATATAAATAAAAATAATATTTAATTACAAAACTATTATTTTTGGATTAATGATTTCATTCATCAACATCAGTAATTGGAAATAATTCTTGGATTATTCAAAACATTTTAACATTAATCTATTATTATTATAATTTTAAAAAAAAATCATAACTATATAATGATATTCCCTTCTACTAGAACATCAAGAAATTATAAACTAATATTGGAAATAAATAAAACATTAGTAATTTTCATTAACATAAAAGTGATCTCAAGAATCATTCAATATATGTGATGACCAATAAAATCAATCAGGTATGGTATTCTATATAAAACAACTCATTATAAAATGATATATATTGTTTATTTTTATAATATATTCTTCTTTTTTTATGTTACTCAATCCATCACACATCTTTCCTACACAGATAATGAATTAAAATTTTCTAATTAATAATAATTTAAACAATGACCTCGTAAACCGATTTATGAATAAAAATATATCCCATTTGGTTTTTTACTTAACACATTAACTATCAATTTTATTATTTCTTAATCCACCTGGTTTAAAAAAATATTTTGATAGTATAAGTTTTTATACATTTAAATATTTGGGTGGCCTCATCCATTTTTCTTACAAAATTCCTTAGTTATTTATATTCTAGTGTCTGTACAGAAGGAAAGAATCATAAAATTATGAAAGAAATGATTTATCAACTTCTAACTCTATATCTATGTGGGTGAACATGAAATTGATTCAAAAAATCATAAATAAGGACTTAGATTATTCTTTTAAAACTTCTAAATGTGGAACCAAATAAATTTTTTTTATTCGGTAATTCCAAATTGATATTCAAAATGGTAATGATTATTCAATTCACATAAATGCATTCATCGATATGTATCATGTTAATGTGTAATATTAAACCCATCCATTGGATGATCTTCCCACAATTACAATAAATAAATTAAAATATATAAAATGTAAGGAGAGTTTATATTTTACTAAAAAATATCATTTTCTTGATATCAGTAAAACTTTCAAAATAATATGTAATTATATTATAAATAGTAGATTATATTAAAATATCATAACACCCTCATGGATGTATTACCATATAACATTCCCATAATTTTGCAAATATTCACAGAGCATTAAATTATTTTGAGATATTATAGGTTAAAATATCTTAATCACGAGTAAGTAGCTTTATAATGTTTTCCAAAACCATAACATTCATCCCAACATTACATCAATATTAAAGCCTTATATTTCCATGTTAGTAAATACCTATGAAGTATAAACATCACCAAATTGTTATACTTAGCGAGAACATGATTCTATTCATGAGATAGAATATCACCATTATCTGTTGATTCCTGACCTAATATAATGTCTTTTCCAATGGAAAATATAATATAACTAAGTATGTCATCTTGAGAATTTCACCCATATTCATCGGTGTTTATTATTTATTTCCTAAAAAGTTGGTCATATAGAAAACAATGTTTGACTTCCATAACCTCTTTTCATATATATTTTACAATTTTCTAGTGTCATATATTTGAAAAAAATGGAGAATAATATGTTAGAACCTTCGACACATGGCTCATATCACATATCCATATGTTTTTTTGGTTAGTATCATAATCAAATCATCAATGATTTCATCTCTAATAGTAAGATTCCTAATCTAATAGCTCATTGACTTCCTTTTTTATTTCATTTTAATCTATAGACCTTTTCATTTAATTTTTTACTAGGACAAGTCATATTGTGGAATCTCTTTCAAGAAATCAGTACCATTAAATAATGGTCTAGAATCTCTTGATAGACATTTTAATAGGATATGATGATCCAATATTCAATTATTTTCACCTAGAGGACTGAATATCTTCTTCTCATTCATTTAATTAATTGGAGTTGTATTTTATCCTAATGTAGAGTTATATTTCATTTGATTAATTCTATAGATCACTTTTTTGGTTCAATAATTAAAAAAATGTGTTACGTGGTGTATTTTAATATACCCACATTCATTATAATATTGGAATTATAATTCAAATAACGAAATAAAATTATCAAGACAACATAATATTTTCTTCATTGTTAAATTCAAACTACTGTTTAAATTTTTATTCACTGGTATAATTGGTTTTTTAATTTCTGATTAATGCCACATTACTTAAAGAATTATATGAAATTTATAAATTCTTCATGTTATGGAAAAAATATTTTGATATAAGACCATACAACCAAGAACAATGCTAATAACAAACAATCCACTTTAATGAACATTTTTATGAAAACTATTATTATTTTTTCATGAAGGTATGAATGTTTTTTAGTTTTATCTATTTTATTGGGATCTATTTAGTGAACTATTCTATTAATAAATTGTAATTTTATTCCTTAATTTAGTGGTAGGTTTCATAATTTTTTTCTTCTCCTATTTTAAATTTTTGTTTCATTTTCATTAATATATTGTTGATACAGAATTACTATAAATAAAAATTTCAAGAAAGTGAGTAACCTTGTTAAATTATCAAATGGTGTCAACATCCCATAATGAATCAAAACACTTTTTCATAATTTTAATTATTATATAAAACAAGAATTTCTTATAATTTTTTATATTTAGTTTAATTGATTATAGCAGTGCATTGGAATATTCATGCTTGAGTTTTTCAGGAACCATTGATTTCACATTGACCACTATAAACCATATGTTGGGAATGAGTTTCAAGACCTTAAAATATATTTAACAATTTAACCAAATCTTATCAATCATTTAAAAATATTCAATGTATATCACTATTTTCATCTGACATGAATTCCAATATTTTTAGCCCTGTTCTACAATTCCATTATGCATCTTTTATATTGACATTCAGACTGAATAACATTTCGAGTTTTTGGAAAACATCAATATAAGAATCCATAAATTCTTCCTTTCCAAATATTATCCTTTTAAATTTTTGATAAAAATGTGAGGTATTTTTTATTAATAAGTATACCTTTACCACATTAACATTATACCAATTATGTGAGAGTATGTGGTCTCTTAATATTTATAACAATTCTCTCTCAATGGAATTGGCTTCCTTATATAGTGAAGATTTTTAATTATTATTATCATAAATAAAATCATATATTAGAGTAACTAATTCAATATGATATTATTTCACATAATCTGTAACCTAAAAGAAGATATTACTAGAAAATACAACTATAGGCTATGCATCTGATAATTAATTAAACAAAAGAAAAACATACAGAAGAGACAGGAAGGGAATACAAATGATCATTCCATCATATGTAAAGCACAATTTTATAGATCATAATTTTACATATTATTTCCATATGCAGATTCATCAGCAGTTTCCCATTTAGATTGGGACACACTCTTATTTAGGATCTTATGCATATCAGAATTGAAAATTCCTGATGATATAAAGGAACATGTGAACATAGTACGTGGTGTGATAGAATAGTGCTACCTCAACCTTTTCATCATGATATCCAGAGTATAGTCCAAAAAATCATCAAATTTCCATTATTTAGAAATGAGTGCACCATTGATGGAGGTAGGACCCCGTCTACCTGATACAACCCATTCTGCCTCTATGATGTCACCATAGTTCCAATATTTTCTAGATGAGTCCAAAAGAATAAGGATTTCATGATTTCAATCAAACAGATTATAAGATCCAATGTTAGTACTCAACTCAATAAGATTATCACATAGAATACATGTTTCAGGACTATCATTCATGCATATATTTGAGCAGTCAGTATGAGAAGGAGATCCCCCAATATGGAGGTTATCATTTTTTTCCTATCTCAACTAATCTAGTGGAAGAAACCACATGAAAATAATTGGATATAATATTCTTGGGTAAATCAACCCGGTCAGTGGAGGGACCACTCATCAATGATGTAGAGTTGACCTGAGTATTAGTGGGACAACAGTTAGCTCTCTACTATTATTTACCCACAATTTGTCCCTTCCCATTCGATGGAATCTCTTGATATTCCACCAAATCAAACACACCACCCTGATTGTAAGATGTCTTGGTGATAACATTTATATTTTGATCAAGGGTTGGCGATTCAGCTACATAAATTCACTTTGACTTCCTTCTGTAGTGATTATATGGATGAACATTAATCTAACATTTCTCGTTGGAGATCCTCCTCCATTATAGTCTAAAATAACTCCCAATAGCATCACATTAATTATAGAAATGTTTCATTCTTTAATACTGAACATCAGTTTTGATGTCATCTATTGGAGTGAAAAGTGTAACCTTTTCAATCAGGGTTGAGCTAAGAAAGATCTCCACTATCACCCTAGAAAGGATTCCAAACCGAACTATATCGGTCTTCTTGTTATGTCTTCTAGGAGTCCAAATTCCAATTCCAAAATCATTCATAATATTTTATTTAAAAAGGACTCAAATAAGACCATGAAGATGAGGCCATACTTGAGAAAAATAATTCCATGTGCACAAATCATTAATGTCTAGAGACCATTCATGAAAGAGAAGACACCCATGCCTCAACGAAAGTGATCTAGTGGTCCATGAATGAATTTTACAATAATTTATTGGAAAATTGTAATAATGATACCACATATAAGTGATAAAAACATGTAGTAAGAGAATACCCATAATAATGAGATTATGTAGATCAAATCAATGAACCTCTATGATTTATGACCCTAGGTTTAAAAAATATTTGCAATCATGGAGTTTTTACCAATTTAAATCCATTCATCAAACTAATTGGGATTTGTCTCAACATGGAATGATGACCCATTTAGAAATATTATTCTAGAACATGAATAAATGTAAGATAAAAGATTAGACATTAACGCATAATTCAGGTTTATCATCTGATAATCAGAAAAATCAAAGGAAGAAGGCATGTTCAACACTATAGAGGGCACTTTTCTTGAATCATCACAAATCATAGAAGGCATATATTTATTCAGTAGTAGTAGTGGATCAAACATTTCATCCAAAACCTGCATGCCTCTAGCATGAAAATAATCATGCAAACAAGTGAGGTCCTCGATCGGGTGACAATGCAGGCCTCCATTAGTGTAGCATCATGATCAAGCGAAACTTCTGTATCTAGAGGACCAAAAGAACTTATGTAGTCCCTATATAAATAAATTATAAAGAACTAGAAACTCATTGGACCAGGGTGTGTAGGAAGATTAGTCTGTCACTTTATGACTATACGTTAATGATAACGGAGTAAGTCATGTGACAAGTATTCAAGTGAACTATGTTAATATTACTGATAAAATATTAATTTCGATCTAATCAAGTGATGAATCTTAGGGGTTGGGCTTTGAATTGTCCATTGTAAATATCTTTCAACATACTGAAATATAATGAGGGGAATTTTAATTTTATGGAATATTTCCACCAAGATAAAATGTATCATATTCAAATTTTATTTATAAAAAAACTCCCACGTGCATTAATGTAATGATAATAAAATTCCAGATATATATTTATAAGGATTGGAACTATGAACAACTAATTTTTATATTAGATAGATTCCATAACTTAGTGTATCCACCATAAAAATTATAAAAAATAATATGTGGACCTGAATTGAGTGAAACATGTATTTTATCTGTAATATTATCATTATCCACTTGAATACTTATAAGAGTACATTCTCAAATAACTTGACACTATAGTGATAGAGTGTTAGAATGATCTCCCTCAACACCCAAATTCACCATGGTTCATGTTCTTTATAATGTATTTATTAAAGGGTTCCAATAATTCTCATTCATCAATGTAGATGAGGAGACCTCTAGATGATGAATTTTAAAACAATAGTGTCGATAGAATTTATATTAACTGTAGTGTCTTTAAATTCCATTAGATCTTATATAATATTATGTAACATGACCACAACTGAAACATAAACATTAAAAATAATGTACCAAATCATATAACCTATTTTTATTACATGTTTAGATCTATTGATCTATAAACCTAGTTGATACTAATTATTCTTCAATAAAAACTGAAAAAATATATAAACATAAATAAAATTTGTCAAATCTACTATATATCAACTTCTATTCTTTCATCAATTATAGAAGTTATGTAAATCACATATTTTTAATTTGATTCCCTGAAGATCATTTCATTTAAAATTTGACTACATGGTTTTTATTATTTTTCAACAAGTGTGTTCTGCGTTATTGTTTCTAAAAAAAATAACATAACACTTTGTTTAATATTTATCAAGTTAAAGTGATTGTATTACATTCACTTCTTTATATTTAATTTATATGTATGTATAAACAATTTATTTTAAGTATTTAAAATATATAAATTTAACTAAAAAATAACACATCATAATTTAATTTATCATCATTTTGGATATATGGTATGTTATAATGCTCTCTGTATTATTATTTTTAACTCTCACCAATTTTCTTGTGTACAAATAGAGATATTTTTTCTTTTTATCTCTAAAATTTTGTTATAATTTTTTTCATCAAATAATTTTTAATTATAGACTATTTTTTTTTCAATATTCATTCAAAACGTCTTCTCTTCAACACAAATATGTCATTTACTTGTGCTTTTACCATAATTGATTCTATTAAAAAACATCATGATTTATTTTTTTCATTTATAAATATTACTAGCTACTCCAAATAATTCAATTACTTTTGTAGATAACAAAATTAAATACTTCTATATATATCTCAACATGAATGAATGAAAATATCATCAATTATTTTTGTATTAAACATGTATAAATTTTATCTTTGACTGGCCTTCCAAAAATTAGAATATATGATGATACCATTGAATGAGCCTCATTTTTTAATGTGGGATTCAATGTAAATGTAACATTTTATTATTTTTCATTTAGTCAATAATATCATCTTATAATTTGAAACTTATTAATATTTCAAGAAACACTCTAAATCAATGACCATCTTCTCTATTAGTTTTAATATCAATAACATAATATTTATATCATGAATCATAAACCCTTATGGTGTTTGTGATATTTTTATCCATGAATATTTTCAATGGAAATATCCTGTTTAACTCCATCCTAATAATAATATTTATAAATTTTTCATAATTTTTCACCAATGAAATTTGGGTATATTATTTATTGTAATTTCATATCAACATTAATATTGTAACTTAATTTATTTAATTTTTAAAATCTGTAAAATGATATTTATATTATATATTATTTGATTAATTCCATTATTTTGATTCAAATATGTTAGAAGGGTCTCATATGAATATTACACTACATGGGTTAATATAATTTCATCTATCAGAATGTTTTGAAATATTATCGCATAACAAATTCACATAGACGATGACTTCATCTACGATGATTCTATATAAATGTTATTTTTCCCAAACAGTTACATTTAAAACTGTATCACCTCTAGTCATTTTATTTCCTTTCATATCCACTCATAATCACATCAAAAAACCTCTAGTTATTTAACCATCATTCATAATCTCATGATATCTATTACCAATTATATTATATATAATAAAACACACTTCTTTGAGATATAAAATTTAGGTAACAGTATATAACATAATCTTCAAAATACCCATTATCTAATTTTGTTTAATCGTATATTTCAATATAACCACCATAGTTATATTGTGGTGAATTCTCCGTATATGTAACACATACAACTCTAAATTAAGCTACTATTAGAGTTTATAATCACGAATATAATGAGTTGAATTCATCTATTTTATTGCATACAAATTGGAAAAAAATTATATGGACTAGAGAACTAAATTATTTATCAAGGACATGTGGACCAACAATACAATCATATGATTTATGTGATTCTTATGTGATTATTTTTTACCAAGTATTTTAGTGGATCTAACTCTTTATACTATTTTACCAATAGTGAATGGGCTACAAACAAACTTTTTTAGTGGTTGGATACTCAATCCATCACCCAGATCCATCATTTAGATTTTCAAATCCACTTTTCCCATTGATAAAAAATAATAAAATTTCTTCATAAATAAATTTTTAAATAACTAAATGTTGTTAAACTACATCGTATAATTAACCTAATTGATGTTATAATTTCAAAATTTTATTATAAAACATAAAATTTAGGATTTAATATATTCCATTATTCAATGATTTAAAATTTCTTATTAACCTGATAAAGAAATAAGTATAATATTCAGCTGTATATTTCAAAAAAAATCAATCATATTGTCTTGACAAATAATTTTTTCATAGTGTAAAATTTATATAAAATAATTCAAATAATTAAATATAATGCAAAATTTTCATTAATTATAATCAATATTTATTTATTGTTATTCTAT
Organism: Viscum album; assembly: GCA_963277665.1. Lineage (NCBI taxonomy): Eukaryota > Viridiplantae > Streptophyta > Magnoliopsida > Santalales > Viscaceae > Viscum > Viscum album. The sequence goes on along the minus strand of OY728147.1, from coordinate 1,426,876,983 downwards.
TATATATATTATAATTATGATGTTTATATACATCAAATCCATGTAAAAACCACTTTCCCTAATTGGAATTTTAAGGAGAATAATTATTTGATACATAATTATTGTTTAGAAGATAAAAATGATGTAAATAAAATTTCCATGATAGGAGTATCCATTTATATATTGAATTAATAATATATAATACGAAAATTAATTCAAAGTATTTTGTTTCTATAATAATGAACACAATTAATTTATATAATAACGTGTTTGTTCGTGTATTTAGTTTTTTATGTGTTATATATTGATGTATTAATAATAATGATATTATTATCCTATAACTTGATTTTAGAATATTATGTCATGGAAAGTAATTTTTAATAAAATAAATGGTTTGTGATTATTATATATAATGTTTTTGGATGTAATGTGATATATCTTAAAGTTTTTGGACTAATTAAAAAAACATATATTTATAATTGTTTATAGAATATGAGAATGATAATGACTAATAATTTTTAATATACAGTGTTTTATTAAAAAGTATTAAGTATACCCAATATCAACTAAATGAGTGTGTGTAGAGATAAATTGATTATATATATTTTATAAACAAACCAAATGAAATATCATGAATCAATTTTTATGTACATATTCACATTTATATTATACATCAATCACACCCAGTAGAAGACAATTCAAACCAATTTTTATCCATTAAATAGTTTATTAGATTATAATTATTTACATGAATGAAACATTGAATCTGTTTTTGGGATTTTTAAATTTTGAATAACTCATTATAATGTCATATATAGTTGGTTTATTATTTATATAAAATTATTATTTTTAAAAAATTATTTTATTTCATTTATCAATTATAGTTGTATTGTTAAATCATATAGTTAATAAACCACTATAATGGACTCAATAATAGTAGTAGAGTATATTTTTGTGTCATAAAATAAAATTTTAAATATTCAAAAGTAGTATTTTATTTTAGAATATTTTCTCCAAGATGAAATTGGGGATAATTTACTCTTTACAAGAAATTTGACGAAGCTATTGTTGGGGAAAATGAGAATTGATCTAATAAGTGGACCAACAACATCCTTTTGAAATACAATGTCAATAAAAAAACATCAATTGTTGTTATATTTATTTTCAACAATGGAAATTATAGAAATTAATAAATCATATATTTTATAAACAATAATTTTTTGGAATCATAATAATCATATTTTTATAAATAGTTTTATAAATTATTTTCGTTGAAAAAGTAATATTTTCATTTAAAAAATTAATTTTCCATAATGTTATATCTTTTATTTAAAACAAAATAATATAAAATATTGAAATTAATTTTCATTAATCAGATATAATTTCTTTATATTATCAGTAAATATTTCATTTGGTTAATTTTTATTATTTTTTTTAAAATAAATATTTTTTTGTGATTAATTTAAAATGAATATTTTTTTGAAATTATTTTGCAGTTTATTTTAACTTATATTACATGTAATTATTTAAATTATACAGATTTAACAATGAAAAAATATTTCTATATTTTTATTATTAGTTTCAAATTTAGTAATTATTGGAAATTTTATTTTTTTTATATGAAAAAACCATGTCAAACATTTATTTGGCTGAAAATGGGTAAATATGGTCATTTAAGGTAAATAGACCTCGATAAGTGCAAAAACATTTATATTAAATTTTATTTTTCTGAAAAAACAACAAACCTCATTATAAAATCATAGTCATTTGATAGTTCGTGAGAAAAAAAGGGTATTAGTAAGAAATTTATAATATATAAAATTTAAAGAATATACAATTGTGCCACTACCATAACTTTTATTAGGAAACAAACAATTCTCACTTTCTCAAAGCTATATAGAAAAATATATATGTGAATAAAATCATAAATATATCCCTAAAATACCTACTCTCATCTCATAGGTTTTAGAGTCCCCAAAACACCAATCCTCAAAGGATTACGGCGTAATCTAGTTGAGGCTTCCCAAAGAATATGTATAACACATAACACAGTGTTCAATTTTGCTTTATTCGTCTACCATAGTAAATTTTATTTATCCTAGAAGAAATTGTAAACTTATAATATTATATATTGTAATTTTTTTACAATTATAGTAAAATCCTTTTTTCTCTTTATACATCCTATGGGAAATTAAAACTAATTTTGTGCATACATTTGTATTACCACATCAACAAAAAGATGTGTTTAGTATTTAACCACTATATAATATAAATTTATAAAATTATTCATCATTTTAATATATATTATATTAATTAAATAATTTTTTAGATGAATCATTGGTTATCTTCATAAAAATTTCATCCATTATTAATAGATAAGGTCATCCGGGCATACCTGTGGAATAACACATCCATGGATAATTGTAATTTATTTTTTATTTCTTACATAAATGGATAGATATAATGATCTAAATTATGATTTATAATTAAATTTATAAATTATTAATTATCTATTAAAAATTGAATATTAATTATATGTTTTTATTTCTACTTAATTGAGCAATGAAAATGTACTTCATTAATAAGTATGGAGTTCTATTTGAATGAAATGACATGATTAATATTTTTTCACCACTTCAGATGTATGGTTTTATATGAGAATTTACCTAATAATTTTTTTTGTTATAAAAGTAATTTTTTATATTATTTTGGAACATAACCCATATTTCCAATGCTGACACAATGATGTTTCTTACATGATATAAAATAAAAAACACTAAAAATTACAATATAGACAAAAACATTTTAGTAATTAAATATATAAAATAAAATAAATAAAATAAAATAAATATTAATAAATTATTTAATATGAAAATGGTAAATTATTATGACAGAAAATATTATAATATAATTTTTCATGTTTTATAGAGTACATGATTCATGATGATAATTATGGAAATCAATTTTCTATGAAAAACTTCATTTAAATATATTATTTTATTTCTTCTCGAAATATATTTTAATCAAAATATTCCATTAATATTAATATTTAGAAAAAAAAATTATTTAATGTCATTTTAAACTACTTATTACATTTTTTTTAGAAATTCTCAAAAAGGAATCTATAGAACATTTAATGTATGGGTCATTTTTAATATTTATAAAAATCTAAATAATAATTAATTTCAATGTATATGTCATGTCCTAAATTTTTATATGTTATAGATGTTTTATATTTCCATGAATAATCTATAAACTAACATGGGATTTAATATAATATTAAATATCTACTTTTCAATGAATTCTTTAATTATCATATTTTTCAAATGAAAAATGATATTTCTCCTTTTATATATATGATAATTGAATGATATTCACTTGTGTGATGAAATATATTTTCAATGGTTTTATAATAAAAATGTGAAGTTTAAATTTTTTTTGGTTATTTATATAGTAATTAATCATTATATATAATTACATGTGAGCCTCAAATAGATAATGAAGATATGTATACTTGTTATATGTCTCCAATATAATGGGTAATTATGTTGTCTTTATAGAGAAAATTAAGGGCATAACATGATTGATTAGTACATTAGATATAACTGTTCCTCACTTCTTCATAAATGGTTTAATCATGAGAGAACATGGTCATGAATATGATTCTCTATGTCACCGGTATTATTATTTTGAAAAGTGGTTTTATCGAAATATATCGATTTCATTAATTAATGAAATTTTTAGGTGAGTTATAATGTAATTATTGCTTTAATATGTTCTCATGTAACTGGTAGGACCATCATGTATTCTTGTAATATTTTTAATGATTTCAATAGTTTATTTTTTAGAAAATATTAATTTTCACTTCTGGAGATATTTTTATTATGTGATTATCTTTTAATTGTAAAATTATTAGCATCAAATTGGGATTTCATGTTTTTCATTAAGCATAAGGGGTTTTTTCTTTTAATCTAATATAGTTAACATTTTATTTATATTATCAAGTGTTTATTTTTTTAGATCTTATTTATGGATACAAATGAACTATAACAAGGTCATATTTTCTGTAACACCCCAGGTAAATAAAGAATATGAAATTTTTATATTTATCCATATTTGTGAATAAAATATTAATATTACTTTAAAGGTAATTCTATGCTCGAGGGCGTACCCAAAACGCAACAACGAGTTTCATGGGAATCTTACATTGCACTCTAATAAAAACATAATATTATTTTAAATTGTAGTTAACGCATAACTGTTTTAATACCAGTAATTAACAGAACTAACTGCAAAATGATTATATATGTTGGTCAAATATTCTTACTTTTTACATTAAATGTTAGAGGATTAAAAATGCAAATGAATCCAATTTTAAGCGTAAACATTCTAATATTCTTTAAAACGTCTATTAACCGCCTTTTGATGACAAACCTCTTTCGAATCCACCTTTTGAAAATTTTATGTGTCATATTTGACAAAATAATATTATTCTTTAGAATTGGGACATCAAAATTTACTTTGTGTAAATTTTTGGTATTTTTTTGATAAAGACCATTTTTTAATGAATAGTGAAAAATGTAGTATTTTAATTCAAAACCTCCTTTTAATATGATTTATTTATATGGATATATTATATTTTAAATTTAGATTAAAGTGTATTTAGAGTATATTTTTAACATTTAATCTAATGGCGGTCTTTGGAATTAATTTCACTTTGAATTTTCACTTAAACTAGTGTCAATATTTTAATAGATATTGTTTCTTAAAAACGAGCTATTTGTTTTAACAGCGGGAATTAATTATTAAATAAATTAATGCAAAATATATGTTTTGAATTTTGTAAAATAGACGTCATTTTTGAATTCAAAACATCAAATATAGCTTACGGTAAATTTTTGGTATTTATCTGGAAAACATCATTTTTTGATGAAATTTGGTTGTCATTAGGATGTAAAATTTGGTTCAATGGGATTAAAATAATTTTTGGTGAATAGTTACTTTTAAGTTGTTAATCTCGATTAGAGGTAATTAGTGTAATTTAAGGTAAAAATGATGTTTTAATAATATGAAATGACATAGACAGATGTCCTACACTCATTTGATGTGTAATGGCCGAACAAGACAATCCATGGGTCAACTTGGGGACCCCATGGAGCCACTTTGGTTGGAAAATGACATAAATAGCATTTTATTTAATTATAAAATAAAAATGTCACAAACATGAGTTGTTTTGCTAAAAAAATTACACGGTGTTATACAAGTCATATTGTCACGACTCGCCCTCGGGGCCCGTGCCGTGACTACCCCAAGCCCGCCTTCCATAGGCCAGGGGATGGCGACTAGCACCAAGGCGTAAATCTCGGTAAAAAGGGAAGGCATTGCCTTTGTAAAGTAAACAAACACCACAGAGAAAGTAAGTAGTAGAAGTAAACAGTAACTAAAAACTGAGTATAGCAGTAAATGCAGAAAAGTAAGTGGGCAAGAATACAAACCCAAAATGAATGTAGAGTACAACTAGAAAGGGATGACATCAACTGAAAAGTAAAGCTGCATTGTCGAGTCGTCCACTAGAAGTCCCACCTGAAGGGTGAGTACAGATAGCCTCCACAGCTCCTCGGGTCCAGTCGTCTACTCAGTGTACGTATCGCCTAGTGGTCCTCTTCCAGGTACCGTCCTGCTTCGCAAGGCTCAACCATGATCAGCGCTGTCCGTCGTCTGCAACCAACACAATGTTGTGCGGGAATAGCCCGTGCAGGTGTGAGTATAAGCTACTCAGTAGGGACCCCGAGACCCCCGAAAGTCTCCTAGAATCCATAAAGGATAATCCAAAAAAAAGATACAATCACAAAGTAACATCTGACAGTGCATAGATATATTCCCATACATATACCTAAGTCACTAGTTCTAGTTCGGCTCCGACATCCGAGCTCAAGTACAACACAGTGCAAACAGGAAGTAAAATGAAATCCACATAGGATAGCACAAACACAATCCACAAAGGAAAGAAAAACAGGATTTAGCTCACACATGTATACTTCTTCGTATGACGATAGAGATGATGAGATATATCCACTGATTTAACTACGTCGTCATACCCACAAAGGATAGATAGGTACTAACCCCCACAATGACCCACAAAGGATCTGACCCACACAGGATCGATAGATAACTAAACCCTACCATGACCCACACAGGATTGGACCCACATTGGATCTGTAGGCACTGGCCCACCCAGGACCGCTGAGCGCTGACCCACATAAGATCGGACCCACACAAGATCTGTAGCATTGATCCATGTAGGATCGCTTAGTTCTGTAGTCGTCACCGTCGAATCCACTGAGAATCTCTGCACAGTCGTCGTTGTCATCGCAGTCGCAGTCAATTCTAGGGTTCCCGCACACAGCAAGCTCATTCGGGATGGTCTGCTCCACGAGCCGAGAGGCTGATACATCAACAGACACATAGCCCAAAGTTGATGTATCCAAAAGTTCCGTATCATCAACAAGAACTCAACGCCAGAGAAGACGCGTCAATCAGATGCTCGGTCTGAGAGTTATTGGCTTTTTCGTCCCAGGTGCCCGGTTGGTTTTTAAGTCAAAAACAACCCAACCATACTCAATCTGCATCCAAACCTCAGGAGGAGTAAGCCAAAAGATCTGTCTCACTTATAAGAATCCATCAAAGTCGACGGTACGTCAATTGGACGTCCAGAGCTCAAGTTATGAGTGTTTCCGCTCCGAGGGCCCAGTTGGTTTTGTGTACGAACCAACCTTTCCAAACCCCATGTACTCTGAAACCATGAATGTAATATGTCTAAACGACTGTCTCAATCCATGGATCGCATCGGCGCTGACGGTGCGTCAATCGGAGGCCCGCAACCCAAGATATGGGCAAAATACCGAAAGGGGTCCGAAAGCGGGGAGTCTGGGCCCAGACTGACCCGGCTGGGTGCGACCCCGCGCGGCCGGTGCGGCCCGGACCGGCCTCGCCTGGGCGCGACCCGGCTAGCGCTGGGCAGGTGTCCAGCAGGTCGGCTAGTCCGTTACGGTCGAAGGAGCGGGGGGCGCGCTGCCCCCGCGTGAAAAAGTTGTGGCCCTGCGTGTGGCTGCCCTTGCCAGCGGACGCAGCCGGCTGCCGCGTCCCATCCCCCTCCGGTGATGCACGGTCGCGAGACCGCGCCCTGCCGCCGCCACAACAGCGCCGGCGAGGCGCGCCAGCAGGCTACTCCGGGGACCCCTGGACGAGTTCCGGTGGTCAGAATTGTTTGTTGTCTTCGCCAATGGCCCTCCCGGGGCCCGCCCTTCACAGTGAGGACCTCACATCACCCGTGTGGCTTGTTTTGTTGTCGCCCGTCGTTCCGCACACCAAGAACGAAATGGGCGGTGGGTTCGGACTTGTTAGTTGGTCCGCACCCACCGCGTTAGCGGTTTTAAATGTCTCACAACAATCATTTAAACAAATCACGTATATAATCACATAGATTTAAAGGAACAAAAACCCCTACATCAACATTGTCTTCGAAAGTGAGTTCGTCACAGAATTGATCGTCGCGGAAGAAGTGGATCGTCGCGTTGCGGAAGGGGCGTCGCTATCGTCGCGGTACAGGGCATCTCATACTCAAACTCCGAGGATTAAAATCACACAGATTTAATTACACCAATTAAACCCCTGTTGAGGATATAATTCACAAATAATTAAAAGATCCACAATCCCATACCTCAATCGGTTGTTGATCGAAGATTTCCGCGGGGAAGGAACATCATGGAAGAAATGTCATAGAAGGAGGATCGTCGGTGTCACGGTACACGGTGTCGCGTCGCCGATCTCTGAGGGTTCGGCGTTCTTCGTCGCCCTTCGTCGAAGGATGGAGTGCTTCGTGTTCTTCGTGTTCTTCGCAAAGAAGGATGAAGATCATCCGACCTTAGAGATTTCCCCAAATCCTCTCAATAAGCATCCCCTCAACAAAAAGTGTTGGACTTATATTATTCCCATTCCAACAATTTGAAATTCAAAGATAAGAAACGAACGATTAATTCGAATAATTAATTGTAACAATTTAACTGCCCAATTTAATGGGGCGTTTCTTAACTAGAAAAACGCACAGTTGAATTTCATTTAAGAGGGGGTTGTGGGACCGTTACATGGGAGGAAAGAAATGGTGGGGCTCGTGCAGGCCCCACCTCACAAATATCCTACCAAGAGGGTAGGATATTTTGGGTTCCACCCTATCCGCTTAACTTAGCTTAAGTAGCTTTAAGTGTCTTTAAGTGAAATAAAATAAAGTGTTTCACCCCCTTTATTTTATTTTTAACTTAACCCCAAAAATTAAAAACCACAACCAAGCAATCGTAACTCCAGAAAAGGCGTTTCTAAGCAAATACTGGTGCTATGATTTCATCGGTGTCCTCATAATTAGATTTCGAGCACTGGTTCAATAGTTAGAAAACCCTGCTCGTTCGTTCATTGAACGTACCCGAGGTAAAATTAGGAAAAAGATTCTGGGCACAGCGGGCCTCAGAATCAGGTGCCGTCTGAAACTGCATTCTTATAAAATTCCCAAGAAAATTAAGAAACAAATTTCATTGAATGTTATGGAAGTTTAAATCACTCCCAAATCTGGGCTTTATGTCCCTGTAAAGATACATCATAAACTAGGGAAACAAAAGTGGGTACTGAGCATGCATCTGAGCCTCCCGCTCCAAAGTTCTCTCCTAGAGGTTCTCATACTGCCATCTGATGCGTACTAGAGGAATCTACCGTCCACATAGGACCCGCTCTTGTCAATCCGCGATCTCCACCAGGACCTCTTCAAAAGATGCACCATCATCAACGTCCATCTTCCCATGGTCAATGATATGCATCGGGTCGTGCACGTATCTCCTCAGCTGAGATACGTGGAAGACGTCGCGCACCTGGTGCAACTGAGGTGGTAGAGCCAAGATATAGGCCACCACGCCAATCCTGATGAGGACCTGGAATGGTCCGATGAACTTTGGAGACAACTTACCGCCTCATCCAAATCTCTGTAATCCACGTCGAGGTGAGACACGCAAGAAGACGTGGTCACCATCCTCGAACTCTAGTGGCCTCTGCCTCCTGTCAGCATAAGACTTCTGCCGGCTCTGAGCTGTCCTCATCCACTCCTTGATGACCTAGACCTTCTCTGTCGTGTCCAGGACCATCTCCGGTCACACGAGTGCTGACTCCCTAGGGTTTTTCCAGCACAAATGAGATCTGCAAGGTTGGCCATACAACCCCTCGTATGGTGCCATCCCGATGGTGGAGTGGTAGTTGTTGTTGTACGCGAACTCCACCAAGGTTAGGTGGTCCTCCCAGCTACGACCAAAGTCGAGGACACATGCATAGAGCATGTCCTCATGTGTCTGAATGGTCCTCTCCGTCTGACCATCTGTCTGAGGGTGAAAGGCAGTGCTCAGATGTAGCTCTGTCCCGAACGCCTCCTTCTACCCCTTCCAAAGTCGGGATGTAAAGCGAGCATCTCTATCGGAGATGATAGATGATGGAACACCATGACGCCGTACAATCTCCTGAACATAGAGACGTCCCAAGATCTCCACTGAGCCCTGCTCTTTGATGGGTAATAATTCTTCTGACATGGTGATTCGATCGACAATCACCCAGATGGATTCGTTACCTCTGGAAGTGCGTGGAAGTCCAGTCACGAAGACCATAGATATTCTGTACCACTTCCACTCCGGGACCTCCAAGGGTTGTACCAAGCCTGCTGGTACCTGATGCTCCACCTTCACCTACTGGCAGGTGAGGCATCAAGAAATGAACTCTACCACAGCTTTTCCTGCCCGGCCACCAGTTCTATCGTCAGAGGTCCCGGTACATCTTCACCACTCCCAGATGTACCGCTAAGGGAGAAGTGTGAAACTCTCTCTGCACCTCCTCTAGTAATGCAACTGTCACCAAGGTACATCCTCTGAAAAAGACTCTGCACTCTGATCGAAATGAGAAACCATCAGGTTCTTATCTTGAGGATATCTGCACACGCCGCGTCTCACAGTGAGCATCCCCAAGCTATGTCTCTCTGACCTGCTGCAATAGTAGAGGAGTAACTGTGAGAGACTGAAGGAAGGCTGTTTTATCTCTATCCATGAAGGATATATGCAAAGCGTCTAGCTACTCTGTCGCCTCCTCAAGTAACTAAATGCTCGTCCTCCTGCTAAGATCATCTGCTACTACGTTTTCCTTCCCTGGAGTATAGACTATCTCAAAGTCGTAGTCCTGGAGGAACTCGAGCCATCACCGCTGTCTTAGGTTCATGTCCTTCTGAGAGAAGATGTACCTGAGACTCTGATGGTCAGAAAAGACTGTAAAGTGCTCTCCCATCATGTAGTGTCACCTTGTCTTTAGAGTGAAGACCACTGATGCTAACTCCAGGTCATGGGTAGCGTAGTTCTGCTCATGCGCACTCAACTGACGTGATCCATAGGAGATCACCGCCCGGTCCTGCATCAGGACACATCTGAGTCAGGTCCCTGATGCATCGCAGTAGACTACATACCCTACTTCCTCTTCTGGAATCCTCAATATAGGTGCACTGGTCAATCTCTGTCTCATCTCATGGAAGCTCTGCTGACATCTGTTTGACCACACAATGAGTTTCCCCTTCTTTGTCAAATCTGAGAGTTTTTCCACAACTCTGGGGAAGTCTGGCACAAATCTCCGATAGTATCCAGCTAGTCCCAAGAATCTTTGCACCTCTGTCACGCTCCTGGGTGGCTCCCAAGCTAGCACTTCCTCGATCTTCGTACGATCCACCGCAACTCCCACCTCATAGATGATGTTCCCCAAGAAGTGGACCTCACGTAACCAGAACTAACACTTCGAGGGATTTCCATAAAGTTGTTTCTCACGGAGTGTGTCTAGTATAACTTGCATGAGGTAGGCGTGCTCCTCCTCAGTTGTCGAGTATATCAAAATGTCTTCGATGAAGACTACGACAAATCAATCGAGGTATGACTGAAAGATCATGTTCATGAGTCTCATGAACAATGTGGGAGCATTGGTTATGCCAAAGGGCATAACCATGAACTCATAGTGGCCATACCGACATCTGAAGGCCATCTTCTTCACGTTGTTTTCCCGAACTCTGAGCTGATGATAGCCTGACCTAAGGTCTATCTTTGAGAACCACCGTGCTCCCTTGAGCTGAACGAATAGGTCATCAATCCTCGGTATCAGATACTTATTCCTCACTGTCACCTGGTTTAGGTGACGATAGTCGACACAAAGTCGCAAGCTCCCGTCCGCCTTCTTCGAAAACAACATCGGGGAAGCCCAGGGTGAAATACTGGGTCAAATGAATCCATTGCCCTGCAATTCCTCCAACTGTACCCGTAGCTCTCGAAACTCAGCGGGAGCCATCCGATATGCTAGAGTGGATATCAGGGTTTTCCCGAGGTATAGTTCAATATAATTGTCTACCTATGTGCGAGGAGGTAGTCCTGGAACGTCGTCAGGAAATTCATATTCATACTGATCCACAACTACAGGAAAACTAGGACTCCACATGTCAACTTCACCTAGGATGAGGCTAGCCAACTGATGAGTGATGGGATGTCCTCTCCTCTGCGAGAGTCCATCATGTGCTGCGAATTCTCCCTTCTCGCCGGTGAAGGTGAACCTGCTCTTGTCAGTGCGTACACATTGCATCTTGCGCCAAATACAGTCGATCTGAGCAAGGATTATAGATAACCAATCCATGCCCAAGATGCCGTCATAAGTCCTTGATGCCGCTACAAGAAGATCCCAGCCAAATCTCACACCTCCTAGAGTAATCTCACACTCCCGGCACCAGTGTGAAATCGTCGAGTCTTCTCCCGTATGATTATCAATCCATAAGGATCGAGCTATTGGCTCTGTCGGAATCTTCGAGCTCCGAACAAGAGCAGCATCTATGAAAGAATGACTCACTCCTATGTCTATAAGAACTGCAGCAAGGGTGGAATAGACATAGATAGTACCTCGAATCATCTCGGGCGCGCCGTGGTCGTAGGCCTCCACTTCTTGGAGCTATGCCCATCTATGCCCGCCAGCTCCCTATGGTCAGAGTGGACCTCCTGGTGGTGGTAGTGGTAGAGCCTCAAAGCGTCTCCCACCACCTGCTGCACCGCCAGCTCCTCTGCCTCATCCGCCTGCTCCCTGCAAACCACCACGGTCAGCCCTCTACCTCTGCTTGGGTGGCCCCTCAACTGTCTGCTGCTCCTCGGCATGGAGGTTCGGGAAGTCACAAGCCATGTGGCCCTGCCCGCCGCATGTGTAGCATTGTGTGCCTCTCGAAAGTCTGGCACCACGCTGTGTGCCCTGCACAGCTGAGCCAGTGTCCTGAGGTTGTCTTCCTGAGGGTCTGGTCTTCCAGGACCCATGAGTCTTCCCTCGACTGCCTGCTGCAGAAGACTCTGCTACATGCTGCCCTACGGTAGGCCTCGCTAATGAAGTAGGCTCAGCAAGGAAGCTCTCGATCAAAAGGGCTTGCTCTAGCACTCTTTTCTGGGTCAGAATGCTAAGGGAGATCAGTGATTCCCGGATCTCATGCCTCAATCCCTTCTCAAAAGTCCAGGCCCAGAATAATGGGTCTCGTACCATGTCTATCGAGTAGCACGAGAGATCGGTAAATCTCATCGAGTACTGGGCGACCGTCAAGCTGCCCTGTTGTAGCTGTATAAGATCCTAGATGTGCACTGCACAAAGGGTGGCTGGAAAATACTCTGAGCGAAAGAGGCTCCCAAAGTCCGTCCAAAGGAGTGATGCCTCATCGTTCACCTGGAGCATCATGTTCCACCATCGGCCCGCGGCCGCATGCAGTAGGCTCGCTGCGAGGATCACCATGAGGTCTGCTGGTGTCCTCACTAACCTGAAAACTCATACCACTGCCTCCATCCAATCCTCGACTGCCTGGGTGTCCATCTCCCCGTGGAACCTGCGCAGTTGCTGATGCTAGAACTCGTGCAGTTCACTATGGTGACGTGCATCGTCAGCGGCCAGGGCTGGAAGCATCGGTGTCTCGGCGGGTAAAGGTACCGCTGGTGCCTCAACTGTCAAAGGGCCATGTAACGAGGCCTTGTCGCTCGGTGGGCTGTCGTCATGCATAACTCTCGGAACCCTATCTGGCTGCCATCGTGGGGCCATCCTGAAAAGAAACAGGTGTTCCATGGTCAGAACAGTATACCTAGTGAGCTGGCATAATGTAATCACAAAGAAAACGTGAAACACACATGCAATCAATTTTTTTCCGTGCAATATGTCGGAAATCAGAAGTCAGGGTCCTGGTGTACGGATACATCGGCCAACACACCAACACTGGACTCCATATACTGATAACCACACTCAATACTCATAACACTATTGGTTCACATAGAGAAGATCAGAGTCCTGAGTTCTGCGGTAGAACCAAACTCCTCTAATTCCAAATTGTCACGACCCGTCATCGGGGCCCGTGCCGTGACTACCCCATGCCTGCCTTCCATAGGCTAGGGGATGGCGACTAGCAGCAAGGCGTAAATCTTGGTAAAAATGGAATTCATTGCCTTTTTAAAGTAAACAAACACCACAGGGCAAGAAAGGAGTAGAAGTAAACACTAAGCAAAAAATGAGTACAACAGTAAGTACGGAAAAGTAAGTGGGCAGAATAAAAATCCAAACTGAAAGTAAAGTACAACTGGAAAGGGAAAAAACAACTGAAAAGTAAAGCCTTAGAATTGAGTCATCCACTAGAAGTCCCATCTGAAGGGTGAGTACAGATAGCCTCCACAGCTCCTCAGGTCCAGTCGTCCGCTCTGAGTATGTCTCGCCCAGTGGTCATTCTCCAGGTATCATCCTACTCCTCAAGCCTCAACCACGATCACCACTGTCTGTTGTCTGCAACGAACACAACATAGTTCGGGCATATCCCGTGCATGGGTGAATATAAGATACTTAGTAGGGACCCCGAGACCCCCAGAGGTCTCTCAGAATCCACAAAGTATAATCCACAATGGAAAGATACAATCACGAAGTAACATCCGACACTGCTTAGGTATATGCCCATACATATACCTAAGTCACCAGTTCTAGTTCGGCTCTGACATCGGAGCTCAAGTACAAAAAAGTCCACACAGGAAGAAGAACAAAATCCACACAGGATAGCACAACAAAATCCACAAAGGAAAGCAAAATAGGTTTCAACTCACACAGGTATACATCTTCGTATGATGATAGTGATGATAAGATATATCCACTAATTCGTCTAAGCCGTTGTACCCACAAAGGATCGATAGGTACTAACCCCCGCAATGACCCACAAAGGATCTAACCCACACAAGATCGATAGGTAACTAACCACTGCAATAACCCACACAAGATCGGATCCACACAGGATCTGTAGGCGCTACCCACACAGGACCACTGAGTGCGGACCCAAAAAGGATCGAACCCACACAGGATCTATAGCACTGATCCATGTAGGATCGCAGAGTGCTGTAGTCATCGCCGTTGAATCCACTGAGGATCTCTGCACAATAGTCATTGTCTTCGCAGTCGCAGCCATCTCTAGAGTTCCCGCACACATCAATCTTGTTCGAGAGGGTCCGCTCCAAGAGACGAGATGCTGATGCATCAACCAACACATCTTCTATAGCTGATGTATCCAAATGTTCTGTATCGTCAATAGGAACTCAACGCCACAGACAGCGTGTCAATCAGACGCCCGATCTGAGAGTTATTGGCTTTTTCGTCCCAAGGTCCCGGTTAGTTTTTAAGTCAAAACCAACCCGATCGTACTCCAACTGCATCCAAACCTTGGGTGAAGTAAGCCAAAAGATCCGTCTCACTTAGAGGAATCCAGAAAAGTTGACGGTACGTCAATTGGAGGTCCGGAGCTCAAGTTATGAGCGTTTCCGCTTAGAGGGCCCGCTTGGTTTTGTGTACGAACCAACCCGGCTGAACCCCATATACTCGGAAACCTTGAGTGTAATATGTAGAAAGGACCGCCTCGATCTAAGGATCGAATCGGCGCTGACGGTGCATTAATTGGAGGTCCGCAGCCTATGATATGGGTAAAAGACCGAATGGGGTCCGAAAACAAGGGGTCTGGTCCCGGACCGACCCGGCCCAACCCCCCTAGGTCGGCCCGAGCCGGGTCTACCCGACCTGGCAGGGCGCGACCCGGCTAGCACTAGCCGGGTGGCTAGCGGGTCGGCTTGGCCATTAAGGACCAGCGATGTGTGGGGCGCACTGCCCACTCGTGAATGAGTCACGGCCCCGCGAGGGGCCGCCCTTGCCAGTGGACGCAATCGACTGCCACGTCCCATCCCCCTTCGGTCCTGCGCACCGGGCACCGCCGCCACCAGCCACCGGCACTGCCGTGCCGGCGAGGCGCGCCAGCGGGCTGCTTCGGGGACCACCGGACGAGTTCTCGTGATCGTAATTGCATGTCGTCTTCACCAATGGCCCTCCCAGGGCCCACCCTTCACTGTGAGGACCTCACATCGCCCGTAAGGCTTTTTTTGTTGTCAGTCGCCGTTCTGCACACCAAGAATGAAAAGGGTGGTGGGTTCGGACATGTTTATTGGTCCGCAACCACAGCGTTAGCGGTTTTAATGGTCTCAAAATAATCATTTAAACAAACCGCGGATAAAATCACATAGATTTAAAAGAACAAAAACCCATACCGCAACGTTGTTGTCGAACGTGAGTTCATCGCGGAATTGACCATCATGGAAGAATAGGATCGTCACGTTGCGGAAGGGGCGTCACTGTCGTCGCAGTACATGACATCGTGTAGTCAAACTCTGAGGATTAAAATCACATAGATTTAATTGCACCAATTAAACCCATGTTGATGATATAATTCACAAAGAATTAAAAGAACCGTAATCCCCTACCTCAATCAGTTATTGATCAAAGATTGTCATGGGGAAGGAAAGTCGCGGAAGAAATGTCACGGAAGGAGGATCGTCGGCGTCGCGGTACACGGCGTCACCTCGTCGATCTCCAAGGGTTCGGCGTTCTTCGTTGCCCTTGGTCGAAGGTCGGCGTTCTTCGCGTTCTTCGCATTCTTCACGTTCTTCGCGAAGGAGGATGAAGATCTTCAGGCCTTAGAAATTTCCCCAAATCCTCTCAACAAGAAACCCCTAAACAAAAAGTGTTTGTCTTATTTTATTCCCATGCGAACGATTTGAAATTCAAAGAGAAGAAACGAACAACTAATTCGAAAAATTAATTGTAACAATTTAACTGCCCAATTTAAGGGGGTGTTTCTTAACCAAAAAAATGTACAGTTGACATTCATTTAAGAGGGGGTTCCGGGAGCGTTACTTATGAGGGAAGAAACGGTGGAGCTCGTTCGGGCCCCACCTCACACATAGCCTACCATGTGGGTAGGATATTTTGGGTTCCACCCTATCTGCTTAACTTAGCTTAAGTTTATTTAAGTGGCTTTATGTGAAATAAAATAATTTGTTTCACCACCTTTATTTTATTTCTTAACTTAACCCCAAAAAATAAAAACCACACCCGAGCAAACACAACTCCGAAAAAAACGTTTCTAAGCAAATACTAGTGTTGTGATTCCATGGGTGCCATCGGAATTCGATTCTGAGCACCGGTTCAAAAGTTAGAAAACCCCGCTCGTTTGTTCACTGAACGTACCTGAGCTATAATTCAGAAAAAGATTCTGGGCACACCGGGCCTCGGAATCGGGTGCCGTCAGAAACTAAGTTCTTGTAAAATTCTCAAGAAAATTAAGATAAAACTTTCCTTGAATTTTATGGGTCTTAACTTATTTATGACATCATGATGAAGCAGCGATTACCTCATTATTTAACGATTTAAATAAAATGGAAAGATAATGTAAAATCTAAGACCTAAACATGTAAAAAACCTATTGGATGTGTGGATTTATTACCCCTATCACCTTATCCTTGAAATATATCAATGGGGACCTTGAAAATCCAAAACACATTTGAAGGTAATGTAACTTTTTTTGACTTTCCAAGAGTGCCCCTCCTCTCCTCTTATAAAATGCCCCCACCTCTACCACCCTACACACCCCTCTCAAGCCTTTGGCTTGGCCAACCCCTGCCCATTTCATCTCTCCACATCCCTATATTCATTATTGAGGCCTCACATTAGGCAGAATCCATTCCAAGGAAGCCTTTGAGTTCAAATAAAAAACAGTTACCCAATTTAAAGGTAATGTCTTCCCTTGTGTTCTTTTGTTTTATTTTTCTTCTCCAACCCTCTAAACTCTTTTTATTCATTTATTTTTTTAACAACAACAGTATCCTCAATATACTATGATGTTGATATAAGAAGTATTCGAGCTACACTTACACACACATTCATCTAATGGTTAAAGAACAAACAGTTTCTGTGGATGTCGAATGTCTGCCTCACGAAACGATGATTGTTCAACACTCAAATAACACCTTAAAAGGTGTCCATTAAAATGACACTATATTTATATATGATATATAATATGTTTATTTTTTCCTTAAGCTTCTGTATTTTTTATTTATGGCATACCTTTATGGCTTCCATTATGGGTATACGTGATATCTTCATTTTAGAAAGTGCGGACTACCGCCCCCTCAATGTGATTTGATTCGTTAATGCCATATGTGGGACGTATAAAGGAAGGAATTAATGGTATTAAATATGATATACTACTGGAATTATAATACACCTTTATATCATTATTATTTCATTCAAATGAATACAAAAAATTGAAAGTAGCGTTCATTCGTACGTACGGCTTACCGTCTCCATGAACGGTACATTTCATTTCTTATCTCCAAATGATATGTACTATTATAAGTACATAAATATAATGGATATATATGTAATATATTACATCTAAATGATGGATATCATTCTGGAATTATAATTTATATATCTCTCATTTTGTTTTAATTCCATTAATATGACAAAAAATGAAAGTAGTGTTCATGCGTAGGTACGGCCTACCGTCTCCATGAACGGTGCTTTTAATTCCAAATGATATAGAATTGTATAAAATTAATATATACTGGATGTATATGATATTTAAAACATAAATACTAATCTGGATATGATGTACCTATAATTACATGGAAAATTCTTTTCCAACAAGTTCAATTTTTACTCATGTACCGAACATTGTCAAAAACGTCTGATATGAACTCACTTTATTAACCAATTATTATAACATTATAATATGAGATATGAACTGAATAATAATATTTAAAAGAGGTCCTTATGAAAATATAAATTGACCAAATTTTATTATTTAGGAGATTAAATAACGATCGAGTCATGTCAAACACGAGGTAAGGGATCTTACCCCTCTATTTCTTTTTAAGTACACTCTTTTATGTCATTCCTTTTAAGCTCATCTTTCTTATGATTAGGATGTTCTTTTATATTACTCTTACTGTAATTTATATTTTTATATCATGGGATACCCTATTTTCTCTCATCAATTTATTTTGGATGTTTCAATTGTCGTCGTTAGGCTGGCGAAATTTCGTAAGGGGATTTTTATCTCACTTTGTGTTATCGTGAGATTCATGCTATATTTTCCAATATTTCCTTTTGAGTGGTGTATGTAATGTAAATTATTCTACTATTTTTTAACATACTTTCATTTATGAGTATTTAAATCAATGTCGTATAGTCTTTATTTCATGGGGTGTATGTTTCGAATGTTACCCAAATCGGTAAGGGAACCTTTCACCCACCTCTTTTTAAAGGAATTATTTTGTTATGTATTTTAATTTTCATCTTATTATGTGGGGATATGTTCTTATATATCCTTATTGACATAAATTTTATGTCCATGTGATGAGATACCCTTTATCTCTCTCATAAACTCTTTTTCTAAAATTTTATGTGACGTCGTAAGGCAGTCATGGGAACTTCTCTAACCCAATTTCGATTTCTTTGGGTTCAACATGTAGTTATTGAATATGTCATCCTTTGAATATGTGTGAATGACCATTGATTGTTTTACACATAATATCCACTTATATTGGGTGTATTTATATTTGTCACACATAATTATTAGATTGATTTATCTTTAATTTAAGGATACCATCTTTATAATGGATTTCATCTCAATTTACATTTCCATTGAGGCTTCATTGTTGTTATGCACCAATTCAATCTTATATGGTGTATATAATGTCCTTTGGAATATTATATCATTAATCTCTTTATTCTCATGATATTATAAAGTTTTGATTAAATTTCATTCCTCAATTATTCTATTCAAGTATCTCTCATTTTTTTAACACCCATTAACTAAAATATCATTTTACATGTATTAATGATTTAATCTTATAAATATTTCTCATTAATATCCATGTTTTCAAAATGGTTTTAAGGATTTATTTATATGGATATAAATGGTTTAAAATGTTAAAAGCTTCAATGTGTTATGGAACACTTTAATTCAAAATTCTATTTATTAAATGTTTTAAATGGTTTTGAAAATGGTTTTTAGAATGGACTCATTATTTCAATATCTTAAAATGATATATTGTTATTGCAATGTGGGAATGTTATCTTTCCTTTATGCTTACGTTATGTTCTATGATTATGTTATCGTTGTTGGGAATTGTTATGAAGACGGGTGGTTCCGTGATAAACTAAGGGCGGGTGAGCCCAATATAGCTCTCCAATGCATTGGGTAACGTGAAGGGGTTAAATGTTAAGGTTTCACCGAATAGAATTAGGGAATATGCTATGATGGGTATTCCAAACGTAACCAAGAGGGTTACTCCCTACGTAATAATGTTATGAATTCCTCATGTTACCTTTAAGTCTTATGATTTCTAAGATTTATTCATGATTTTATGAGGTATGTTAAAGTGCATATGTTTTATGGGTGAAGTATGATTTCATTCATATGTATATATATACTCATGTTTCCTTTCCATACTTTTTATAACCCTTACTGAGATTTTTATGCTCATCCCAACTTCTTGAAATATTTTTCACAGGTCAAGGGAATGGTACATGATATGATGATAGTGTCAAGGAAGTTTCATGAATGAATCCAAGTTTTATTTTAAATATGTTTTCGTTGATGGGAAAAATGAATAATATCTTATATGTAACCACTTTTTTTAAATGTGGAATGTAATGAATGTTTTATGATCAAATTATTTAATACTCTAAACCTGAAAAGATCCTCAATGTGTAATCTTGTAATAACTCAAGATTAAGTAAGGTATAAGGTTGGGGCCTTATAGTTGGTATCAAAGGTCGGTTTAGATAACTTTAGAGGTTAGGGTATTCTCTAAGCATAATTGACATTACTATAATGGTTAGGATTTCAGAAAGATTCCTAGTTTTAGATAAAGTGAATGAGTAAGTATATCTTAGTGTTTACCTTCCTCATTAGTACATTATGGTTTTGTTGATATACTCACACTGATATTTCTATTTTTAGTGAATGGATGGATCTAGCGGGCACCAAAGAGACAACAGGTTTGAAGGAAACTATGGTGGTTATCTGATTATGATACTATATAAAATGGGGGATTCAATGAGGAAACTCATGGTTGTTCTAAACCAACTATCAAGGAGTCATGATCAACCACTTGAACCTTGGTATGTTTTGTAATGCATCATGTACGAGATGACCAATCTATGAGGATGTCCAGGTAATAATTATAAAGGCAACCATTAGAGTTTATATGATCCTTAATTTTGAGGTAATTATGGGTTATTATATGTTATGATACAAAATGAAAGGAATTATAAAAACATGATCTCAAAATATGTTATGATTATTTTTGAATATTTTATCTCGTTTTGGGGAATGTTTTTAGAATTATATAGTTTTGGAAAAAAGGAAAACACACAGACACTGTGACAACCTGTCGCATCGGACAAAGCTATGGGAATCGAACCCACAACCAAAGTGCGACTGGTATTTATCGCCTACCACTAGACTACGTGAAGTCCCTGGTTAGTTTGACTAATTCTTTTTAGTTAGATGATTTTAGGACTCAAGAATAATTTTATTTTGGGTTATCTATGGAAATGATTAACCTATCATCGAGGATATGTGAATAGGTTAATTACTTTTCAATATGTGAATTTAAGAGCAACTGGTGTTATTTGGAGATAAAAGTTAATTTGTACCTTGGAAGACTATGTGATTAAATCCTTCAAATATTTGGGTTTCAATATTAGTTTGGTTTACATTGAAGAATTTTATGGACAATTGTTTATCGAATGGTCTTCGTTGAACTTTGGGTATTTTTTTGGAAAAATTTTGGAGATTAAGAATAGTTTTTATTTTTATAAAGGATTATACTTTGTTGGATTATCTGATCTCATACTAACAATTTCTGGTTTTGGATTTTTTCTAAAGACATGTGAAATATATATTTCTCTTTTTTGGAATAGTTGATTCTCAAGATGTTGATTATAGTTCTCTTAATACGAACAAGTCTTCCTAAAAACTCGTCTTTTGGAGAAAATATGAGTTTGATTAAGGAATATAGTAAAATTTGAAAGTCTAAGTGACAAGTATGTATGTTTCATTATGATTTAGTTAAGATCAAAAATAAATTCCTCAATGAAAAGAAACTAAAAAAATGTTGTCCATTAACTTTTCCTACTGGGGAATCCAATACTGTTTAACCCATCACAAGTTTGTGATTTTCTTATGGTTACTTTCTCCTAGACATGCTTACTACCACTCTCCATCAGAAAATGACCCTTTGTTTTCTCCTCCATATCCATATTTTCATACTTGTAATCCTAGTATGGGTTAACTCGGGTGACATTTGTACTTCTCTTCGATTCTTTTAAAGTAATAGTTTTACTGACTCTTGTTCCGATGTGGGATTTTCAATGAAGCTTCCAAGACCAATATTAAAATTGCGAGGATGCAATTTCCAAAAGAGGGGAAGGATGTAACACCCCAGGTAAATAAAGAATATGAAATTATTATATTTATCCATATTTATGAATAAAATACTAATATTACTTTAAAGGTAATACTATGCTCGAGGGAGTACCCAATACGCAACAACAAGTTTCTTGGAATCTTACGTTGCACTATAATAATAAAATAATATTATTTTAAATTGTAGTTAACGCATAGCTGTTGTAATGGCGGGAATGAACAGAACTAACTACAAAATGATTATATATGTTTGTCAAATATTTTTTCTTTTTACTATAAATGTTAGAGGATTAAAAATGTGAATGAATCCAATTTTATGTGTAAACCTTATAATATTATTTAAAATGTCGATTAACCTTATTTTGATGATGAACCTATTCTCAATCCACCTTTTGAAAATTTTATGTGTTATATTTGACAAAATAATATTCTTCTTGTAGAATCAGGACATCAAAAATTACTTTGTGTAAATTTTTTGTATTTTGCCGATAAATTCATTTTTTAAGGAATAGTGAAAAATGTAGTATTTTAGTTCAAAACCTCCTTTTAATCTGATTTATTTATATGGATAGATTATATTTTTAATTTATATTAAAGTTTATTTAGAATATATTTTTACCATTTAATTTAATGGTGGTCTTTGGAATTAATTTCACTTTGAAATTGAACTTAAGCTAGTGTGAATCTTTTAATAGATATTGTTTCTTAAAAACACGCTATTTGTTTTGACAGCGGGAATTAATTATTAAATTAATTAATGAAACATATATGTTTTGTATTTTGTAAAATAGACATAATTTTTGAATTCAAAACATCAAATATTTCTTAGGGTGATTTTTTGGTCTTTTTCTGGAAAACATCAATTTTTTATGAATAGTGAATCCACTAAGTGGTAGTTTAAAAACTGATTTTTCGTTTAAATGAAACATTACCACTTCTGTGATTTGTATTTAAAAAATCCGACATATGTGGTTTTCATTAGGTTGTAAAATGTGGTTCAATGGGATTAAAATAATTTTTTGGTGAATAGTAGCTTTTAGATTTTTAATCGCGAATAGAGGTAATTAGTGTAATGTAAGGTAAAAATAAGTTTTAATAATATTAAATTACTTAGACACATGTCCTAACTTCATTTTATGTGTCATGGACAACCAAGAAAATCCATGGGTCATCTTGGGGACCCCAGGGAGCCACTTTGGTTGGAAAATTACTTACACAACTTTTTATTTAAAGTTAAAATGAAAATGTCACAAACATGAGTTGTTTTACTAAAACAATTTTTACATGGGGTATACAAGTAATATTTTTGACTATAAATAGTAATTGGAAATCCAAAAAGATTTCCTACATCGTAGTAGTTTTTTTATAATTTTTAGACATTAAATAAATTAACTTATTTATGACATCATGATGATGCAGCAATTACCTCATTATTTAACGATTTATATAAAATGATAAGATAATATAAAATATAAGACCTAAAAATGTCAAAAACCTATTGTATGGGTGGATATAGAACCCTTATAACCTTATCATAGAAATATATCAATGTGGGACCTTTAAAATCCGACACTGATTTGAAAATAATGTAACTTTTTTTGACTTTCCACGAGTGCCCCTCCTCTACTCTTATAAAAGGCCCCCACCTCTACCACCATACACACACCTCTCAAGCCTTTGGCTCGTCCAACCCATACCCATTTCATCTCTCCAAATCCCTCTACTAATCATTGAAGCCTCTATTTGGGAATAATCCTTTCCATGGATGCATTTGAGCACAAATCAAAAAGAGTTACCCAATTTAAAGGTAATGTCTTCCCTTGTGTTCTTTTGTTTTATTTTGATTCTCCAACACTCTAAACTCATTTTATTCATTTCTTTTGTAACAACACCAGTATCCTAAATATTCTAGGATGTTGTTATAAGAATTATTCGAGCTACACTTACACACACATTCATCTAATGGTTAATGAACATACTGTTTCTGTGGATGGCGAATTTCTGCCTCACGAAACGATGATTGTTCAACACTCATATAACACCTTCAACGGTGGCCATTAAGATGAAACTATATTTATATATGATATATAATATGTTTATGTTTTCCTTAAGCATATTTATTTTTCATTTATGGCATCCCTTTATGACTTCTATTATGGGTATATGCGATATCTTCATTTTAGGAACCGCGGACTACCGCCCCCTCAAAGTGATATGATTCGTTAATGTCATATGTGGGAAGTATAAAGGATGGAATTAATGGTATTAAATATTATATTCTACTATAATTATAATATACCTTTATATAATTATTATTTCATTCCATTGAATACAAAAAAATAGAAATGAAAGTAGCGTTCATGCGTACGTACGTCTAACCGTCTCCATGAACGGTACATTTCATTTTTTTTATCCAAATGTTATGTACTATAATAAGTATATAAATATAATGTATATATATGTAATATATTGCATCTAAATGATGGATATAATTCTGGAATTATAATATATATACCTCTCTCATTTTTTAATTCCATTAATATGACAAAAAATGAAAGTAGCGTTCATTCGTATGTACGGCCTACCGTCTCCATGAACGGTGCTTTTAATTCAAAATTATATGGAATAGTATAAAATGAATATATAATGGATATATATTATATTTAAAACATCAATAATATTCTGGATATTATGTACCTATAACTACATGGAAAATTCTTTTCCAACAAGTTCAATTTTTACTCATGTTCCGAACATCGGCAAAAACGTCTCATATGAACTCACTTTATTAACCAATTATTATAAAATTATAATATGTAATATGAACTGAATAATAAACTATAAATGAGTTATTTATGAAATTATAAATTGACCATATTTTATTATTAAGTATATTAAAGAACGATCGAGTCATGTCAGACACGAGGTAAGGGATCATACCCCTCTCTTTCTTTTTAAGTACACTCTTTTATGTCATTCCTTTTAATCTCATATTTCTTATTATTATGATGTTACTTTATATTAATCATAATATAATTTATATGTTCATATTATGAGAGACCCTATTTTCTCACATTAATCCATTTTGGAGGTTTTAATTGGCGCCGTTAGGCTTCCGAAATTTCATAAGGGGATTTTCATCTCACTTTGTGTTATCGTGAGATTCATGCTACATTTGCCAATATTTACTTTTGAGTGGTGTATGTAATGTAAATTATTAAGAACTTTTTGTATCATACTTTCATTTATGAGTATTTAAATCAATTTTTTATAGTCCTTCTTTCATGGGGTGTACGTTTCGAAAGTTACCCAAATCGGTAAGGGAACCTTTCACACTCCTCTTTTTAAAACACTTCTTTTGTTATGTCTTTTAATTTTCATCTTATTATGTGGGGATATGTTCTTATATATACTTATTGCCGTAAATTTTATGTCCAAGTGATGAGATACCCTTTATCTCTCTCATCAACTCTTTTTCTAAAATTTGATGTGACGTCGTTAGGCTGTTAAGGGAACTTCATAACCCAATTTCAATTTCTTTGGGTTCAACATATAGTTATTGATTATTTTATCCATTGAATATGTGTGAATGACCTTTGATTTTTTTACCCTTAATATCCACTTATATTTAGTGTATTTATATTTTTCACACATAATTATGAGATTGATTTATCCTTAATTTAAGTATACCATCATTATAATGGATTTCATATGAATTTATATTTCCAGTAAGAATTCATTGTTGTTATGCACCAATTCACTCTTATATAGTGTATATAATGTCTTTTGGAATATTATATCATGAATCCCTTTATTCTCATGATATTATAAATTTTTGAGTAAATGTTATTCTTCAATTATTGTATTCATGTGTCACTCATTTTGTTAAAAATCCTTCAACTAAAACATCATTTTAAATGTTTTAATGATTTAATATTATAAATATTTCTCATTAATTTGCATGTTTTAAAAATGGTTTTAAGGATTTATTAATTTGGAGATTAATGGTTTAAAATGTAAAAATCATCAATGTGGTATAGGACACGTTGATTCAAAAATCCCTTTATTAAATGTTTTAAATGGTTTTGAAAATGGTTTTTAGAATGGATTCATTATTTCAATATCTTAAAATTTTATATTGTTATTGCAATGTGGGAATGTTATCTTTCCTTTATGCTTAAGTTATGTTCTATGATTATGATATGGTTCTTGGGCATTGTTATGAAGATGGTGGTTCCATGATAAACTAAGGGCAGGTGAGCCCGATATAGCTCTCCAATGCATTGGGTAACATGAAGGGGTTAAACGTTATGGTCTATCCGAAAAGATTTTGGAAATATACTATGATGGGTATTCCAAACTTAACCAAGTGGGTTACTCCCTACATAAAAATGTTTTGAATGCCTCAAGTTACCTTTATGTCATATGATTTCTATGATTTATTCGTGATTTTATGTGGTATGTTAAAGTGCATATGTTTTATGGGTAACGTAGGAATTCATTCTTATTTATATATATACTCATGTTTCCTTTCCATACTTTTTATAACCCTTAGTGAGATTTTTATGCTCATCCCATGTTTTTGAAATGTTTTTCACAGGTCAAGGTAATGGTATATGATATGATGATAGTGTCAAGGAAGTTTCAAGAAAAATCCATGTTTTATTTTAAATATGTTTCCGTTGATGGGAAAAATGAATACTATCTTTTATGTATCCACTTTATTTAAATATGGAATGTAATGCAAGTTTTATGATCTAATTCTCTAAAACTATAAACCTGAAAAGATCCTCAATGATTAATCTTGTAATAACTGAATATTAAGCAAGGTTTAAAGCCGAGGCCTTATATTTTCTACAGTGATAAATTATTAAAATGGAATAAAAATTTTCTTCAAAGAAACAGGGATGAAAAGATGGTAATTTTTTATAGAATATAATGTACATTATATGAATGTGTCAAATTAATTATATAATAAATTTCAATTTAAAATAAAAAAAAAATTCTAACACCACTAGAATGTAATATTACAGAATTCTCTTTATAATTAAACTATTTATTTTTTGTTTATGTTTAATTTTCATTATAGTATTTATTTGAGGAATGGATTATATACATCTATAATTTAATAGAATTTGAAAATTCAAATTAAATAGCCTCTAATTTATGGTTATATTACCATCATATATAATTAAATATTCCCAAGATGCTTCATTTAATCAATGTTTGTTAATATTTTTTTCTTGTAATCGAAAAAAGTTAACTGATATATAAATACATCTACAACTTATTAATAACCTGAATCAACAACATTTAATGGTTTGAAAAGACCAGTATTGGAATTTATAAGTCTCTTGGAGTATGATTTTAATAGTGGAGCCCCTAAATGGGATAGACTGTATTCTATAAAGGGAACCATTTCAAGAGTGGATCATTTCCAAAATCATCACCCACCAGTATTAGATTAATCATTAGAGTTATGAAAGAATAAAGGATGGATAAATTTACAAATACAATATATTATATAGAGGAATATATTTTATTACAAAATTAAACACTTTATATTTATTGTATTATAGTGAAAATGAAATATTGTATTATCTAATTAAAATAAATATGGAAGTACCATGTGTTTTTTTTCTATGGAGTTATGGGCATTAATGATATTTTCATGAGATATTTTTTCCAAATTTTTCTATTGTAAAATGGAACAAATATTTATAGAGTTAATGAAAAAGTATCATTCTCCGGGTATGATTAATATTCCACCCGTATGGCTAGGAATGCATTGAATATCATTATCAACAATAGGAGTAAAATTGATTGATTTTAAATTGGTAAAATACCAATTTTACAAATAGAATCAACATATTTTAAATTTAATATTTTGTAGGATTATATTCATTACATTGACAATATTAAGGTGGAGTTTTCAAACTCTTATGTATTGTACGAAAAAGAATATTATGAAATAGTAATGGTGGAATGAAATATAGAAATAGTCAATTAGGTAATCCAATGAAATTTTATATATATGGAAAAATGTAATTTAAATATTTTCTGGTGGGATTAATAATGTCTTACTAATGTGGTTTGCATAGTCAATTAGTTTTTCAAATAAAGTAAAGTAGTAATGATTGTAGTAATAATGAGAATATAGTCTGTTGAGAAGCTGTTGAATGTTTTATTTACAATAAGTTGTGATATTAAAAAAATTAATATTCTATTTTAGTTACTCCAAGAGGAAATCATTATTACCAAAAAAAGAAAAGTGTGGAAAAGAATTTTTATAATATATTGGGTGATTTCATTCAAACAAGTGAAGTTATATATATTATTTTTCATTTATTTTGAAATTATTACTATGTATTGATTGATATAGGATCTATATATTATTTCGTATATAAAAAATTTCATGTAAAATGAAAATACCCTATAAATAAATTATGTCACAACATTGGTAAAACACTATTTATTGTACTATATTGTTATTAGGAATTTAAATTATCATTAATGTCAATATGTGTGGAATATTTTTCTTCCTATAAAACTGGTATTCATACACATTAGAGATATTGATTTCATTATTTCTATCTATATTATTTGAATTAATATTTCTCTGATATAATTAGTTGTTAAATAATTCATATTTATTTTTTAAAGTGAAATTTAATTGATTTATTATAATTATTTTACCACATTCATTAAATATTAATAATATTAGGAATATATTAAATATCCTAGTAAATGTTATACTTCACTTCTTTTTTCTAAAAAATAAATTTTCACAATAGAAATGTCGTAGAAGAATATAGAAATCCTGATTAATTTTTTTAAAATTTTATTGTTTTATTACTATTCAGGATGCTGAAATAATTGTTTATAATGTCATCAATGATATTCTAATTTCAATACCCTATTATCAAATGGAATCAGTTCAGTTAAATGAAATTAATATTAAGTTATTGGTCTTTCTTGATAAGGGACACATCATCCTTATCACTTTAAGTTGGGGGTAAATATTAATATTTTCAAAAATGAATATGGTTCCATGAAAAATTTCATTTATTATTGATATTAAAATAAAATCATTTTAGGAACTATTATATATTCCATTATATATATGATTTTTATGTACAACACTAGGTTTCTAAATTTATTAAATGATTGATCATCGACATGAGATTCCCCAAGTCATGGTGATTGGAAATGTGATTTTCACAATTTTTCAAAAAAAATTATAGTAGTTAATATTTTTTTTCAATTCTTTTAATATTTTAAAAAGAAACCATTTTATTTATATATTACACGAATAGTGTTTTTCATGACTATTTGCATATATTTATAGTAGTTTTAATTTATCATATTCCCATTTTTTCAAAAAAAATTGATGCTAATGATAAACAAGTCAGTATTTATTTATAAGTTATAAAATAAATTATTTTTTTGGAAAAAATTCAATAAATGTTATTTATAGTTAAAATAGATTACATTCATAGGAAATAATTTTCTAAAGATATAATAATGTTTGATCCTTCTAAAGGTAATGATTTGGAAGTGTTGTGTATCCCATAAAAATACACAATGATTCATTTTGTACTTGGAATAGTGGGATAATAACAGTTTATTAATGAAAACATTAAAGATAATCATGACTAGTAAACATGTTTACTGAAAACCGATTTAAATTCATATGGTTAATGATTAAGATTAATGTTTCCTTGAATTGAAATGAATATTTTTTAATGGCCCGCTATTAGAATATTAATAATGAAATAATGTTTTTTATTAATAATCCTGATACATAAAAGAAAATTTCTTTCATAATAATGAAATATTATTAGTTAAATTCATATACATCACATCAATTATAACTTAATTAGATGTATTTCCCTGTTCTAAATCATCATAAATACTTGACGGTATTTTATTTATAAATTTAGAGTCCTATTGTATATGGGATAAAATATCAAATATATACTAACCATTAAATTCTATTGTAAACAATAACTAATAAATAATTAAACAAGTTTTACAGAAGATTATTGGTATATATAAATTATTATGATTTCATGATTTAAAAATTTTTATGTATGAATCACAAGGCATATGATTTAATCATTAGAAAATATATTGTATCATTTATCATGTTCGAAAAGGAACATAATTCTTCAGTAAATGTTACAATGAAGGTAGTCATTTATATTCTTTGTAATAAAAAAACTTCATTATGGAATATTATATTATTGAATTTACATATTATAAAGATAATTAAGATATATAACAAGGAATATTTGGGCTTTTATGATAGTGTTTTATTCTTAAAAAATGATAAGTTACATTGGTTGAATGTGGACAAATATAGTTTTATCATATACAGAAATAGGTTTTCTGTTCTCTATGATATCTATGTGAAGAAGGATGTTTTCAATGATGTTCACAGTTTTTTTATATTCATCAGGGATGTATAAATTAGTTTCTATACCATATGTCTTATTTTTTGGGTTTTGGTAATAAAAATAAAATTTATATTTTTATCAAAAAATGTGTGACATTCTAATGTGATGATAATAACAAAAAACAATTGAATGGGATTCCTCGTAATTTTCCAGTTTTTAAATGAAACCTAGATTATAAATCTAACAATTTTATTATGGTAGAGGCAATTAAATCATCATATAGTAATGTAATTAGGGTTACTATTAATTTTTGTATCGTAATAGGGAATTGTAATTCTATTCCAAACTATATGACATGGTTTCTAATTTCTAAAATTCATCCTTATAATATATTAATATTACATGGTTTATTTATCCCTAGTGTAATTATATCTTGATTTCAGACTTAACATATAATTTTTTATGGAATTAAAAATTAGTTTCATACCTAATTTAATTTTAGTATACCATTTTATCATAAATGTAATTGATTTTTAAAATTAACAATCCAGATATAGGATAACATAATTGAAGAATTATCATTGCATTATCAAGGAATATGTTATCAATATATTTCATTGGTATAATTTTCTTATAGAAAATTTATTTAATTATAATGATGTATCTTTATAATAAATTATATGGATGATGGTGTAAAACTCCATAATGTTTTTTTCGTAATAGTGAAAGGTAGTTGAGGGGACCATAATTTTCAAATGGTATGGATGATAAAGTAATGATGATTAAGAACCATTTCATGGAATCTGAGAGTAGAAATAAGAATTCTGTAGATAACTGGAGGGATGACATTTCAATTTATGCAGGACATAATATTCTTTCTAAATGAATCTCCCAATAAATGTTTCATACATTTTTCAAAATTGGGATAGTTCACCCCACAATTCATTATACAATATGAAATTATTATAGATTTTATATATATTTATTACTTGGTTTTCTTTAATCTATATTATTCCCAGCTATATGAAATGTTTCGTGTCTCCTTTAAAATACTATTCATTCCAATTGAATATCATGTTTTTATCCATGAAGTGATATAGTTTCATAATAATATTTCCCATTATGAAAATATGGTGTATATTTTTTATCCTAGAGGGGAGGTATTTTGTAATAATATTATTCACTAGATAATATTTATATGATAAGTCGCAATATTGAAGTAGGATAATTGTAATAAAACGCTAATGTGATTGGAATATAACATCACTAATTTATTAAGTGAATAAAATTATGAAGAAATGATTTAGTAAATGGAGGGAAATGAATAATACTAGGTAATTTAATAAATAATTCCATATTTTTATTAAAAAAATTCATTTCATGTATTTAAAATATTCATAGTTTTATAAATGTTTTTATAATTTTTGATATGAAAAAATTAATTGTTCTATTTAATTAATTATTTTTGGGTAAACTATATTGTTTTCCAGGAGTTAAAATTTTCTAAATTTTGAAATATGATTTCACTAAATGGAGTTCATTTTCATTCATTATATAAAAATTTAATTATTATAATTTTATTTTATTTTTTTAGAATATTTTAAAATTTGAGTAAATAGTGAAAAGGTTACTTTTTGAAAAAATTAATCATTTCTCACGATACCATGTAAATTAATAGTATCATTATTTTTTGGATCATTTAATGTTAAATGTATATGTTTGATTAATCAAAATATAAATAATTCCCTAGATATGAAAATTATTTTATATTTTGAACTAATTGTATTTATTTTAATAAAAATTCACCTCAAAAATATCTCTTCATTTTTTTATTCACGCATATATTAAAATTAACTTTATAATATTGTATAAATAGACTATTTACTATAGATTAGATATTAGTAATTAGGAGGATTAAATTATATAAATGAGTTTATTTCATTTTGGGTCATTATAGAAAGTCAATATACTAAAAATTTGTCACTATGGTAAATTATATATTCATTTATTTAATGTGAATAATTTTCTTTAAGTGAAAACAATTTCACCATAAATAAATTTGGATGATGTTATTTAATATTTATTGACAAAAAATTGGATGATTATTCTTATACACTTGAAAATTAGTATGAAATTTATCGAATTTTAATATTTGGAAAATAACAATTATGCCACTATACTCACTTTTGAATGTCAACCACCACTCAACTATTCATCAAACTATTTGAAAATAATATATATGAAACACCCATACAATATTCTTACAAAAAATCCCACACCATATCATAGATGTAACACCCTTTAATTTTAAAATAAGAACATTTTAATCAATAATATATGTGACACGCAACAACAAAAGTATGAGAAATGATCAAACCTAATTAATTTAAAATTTATTATGTTTATAAATAATTAAATCAAATAAAAATATTATTTAAAATTAAAAAATTATTTTACAATATGTTAGATTCAAAAAAAATTTTACTTTTCACTAAATGCAACTATGATATTAGCGTGTATTACCCGCAACACTGGGTATAAATAGAAAATGGAATATTATTACATTATTATTATTTAATTTAATAGTTATAACACTGAAAATATATTGGTTTGTATGAATTTGATGAAATAAATAATGAAAACATAGAGTTTAAAAGAATCATTTTTTATTTATTCAATAGAGATAATATAATTTTTTTTAAAGAAAAAGAAATGATTCATGAAAAATTATTTTTATTTAAAAAATTTAATTTAGTCATACATCACATGAATAATTAAACAATATTTATTAACCAATTTTAGAAATTTATTTTAAATAATGAAATAATTTATATATATAATTATAAAAATATTATCTTAGCATTAATATTTAGTATTTTTCTAAAAAAAATATATTTATCGATGAAATATTATATATAATATAATTTAATTAATGACTTCATGTTCATTGAAATGATTTAAATGTTAAATTTGATTAAATATATAATAAAATAAATTTATTTCAATTATGTGTCATTTAATTCAACTTATGTAATTTTAATAATTTTAATAATGATTTTTTAATAAAAACATTATAATATTTGGATCATTTTTCTCTTAATAACACTTCTTTCTCCAAAACAATTTTGGGAATAATATTATATTAGTTTTTTTCAATTTTTTTTGTAGAATATATAAAAGTGATTTAATAGTTGGAATTATCCTTATTTATAATTTCTAATAAGGTTATTTTAATTTTTTAACAAATATGGATATTAAAAATAGTAAAAATTAATTACCACGGTTAAAGTAAAAATGGATTTAATATGATTTATACTGAGAATATAAGTATAAAATATGAACTACTAAATTCTACAAAATAAATAGGATGGAACAACTTTTTTCCTATACCTTCTAGGATTATGAATTGCTCATTTTTTAATAATGTTTCATGCTTTAAAATTCTATATTAATGAATCTTTTCAAAAAAATAACATGTGTTCCAGATACCTCACAAATAAAAGGGTCCTCATTGATTCTACTCATCACATATTCACCCCTTTTTTAATCATACAATACATAACTAAATCCCTTCTGAAAATCCCTCCCTTGATTCTAGAAGCTATAGTGTGAATAGAAATAAAATCTTGGAAGGAAATGTTGAAAACCTTGGGATGATTGAAAAAATATATTTAATAGTTTTCAATGAGTTATCTTATTTAATTTGATTCCACAAATCTTTCAATTATTATTAAACCATAATGATATGACACCCATCATATCATCTATATATTGGGATGTTATTATCATTATCTAATGATTTAAAATTTAATTTTTAATTTCTTCTTGATCCAATAAATTTCTAGTTTTAGATATTGTAGGATTTAGGGGGAGGATTATGGAGTTTCCTATGGAGGCTGGAGCAACAAGAGTGTTGTTGAAAAAAAATAGATCATTTAAATCATTCATTACATGTAAAAATTGTTAATGGAATGTGAATCTGGCTAGTTCAAAACATCTTTTAGAGATAAATTATGGAAAAAATTACACATCATGATAAGGAAATTCTCAAAATTTAATAATTAAATGAAGCGACACAACAATTTTCAATGAAATGAATAAATTGGTCAAATACGTTTAATTACATGTTTTCTAATGATTAAATGATGCGAACCCAACATGGTTCGATTTTTTAATTTATTTTATTTTTATGATTACACATTATGTTTGTACAACCATTTCCTCTCTTATTCCTGATAGACCCCAGGATCCCCAAAGACCGTTTCCAGCTCTCTTCTAAAATCATAAATCTATGGGTTCTCTTGGATCCCTTTTGGTGATACATGGTTTGTTATTATTTCGTCACCATGTGCTTCCTTCAGTCATCTCAGGGGGATTGATTATGGTGATATTGATTTCGTTTGGGGTGGGTTATTGCTGTGTTTTGATGATAATTTGGTGCAGTGTTGGTTGATTTGATATTTTCCATGTTGTAGTTGTGGTTTGTGAGAATTTATTCTTTAACATATGGTTAATTGTATATTTTAAATTCTACTCTGAGTTAAGGGGTCCTCATTCTCACCCTTTTCATTATTTATGTGGGATATTCATTACTATTTTTACCATTGGGTGGAATGTAAGGGTAAACTTAGACATTTAATTAATCCTAATTTATAACATTGATGTCTAAAGGGAGTTATCATAAGCATTACTACTATATTATATTTTTTTTTGATATTGTTGTTCTTGTGAGTTTAAAAATCTATAATTAATGGTTTTTGGGATCCTTATTTGTGACGAAGTAGTTATGTTGTAATGAAGCTTGTTGTGTTGTGTGATCTCACCCTAAATAACTTATATTACGTTATTATTAGTTTTCACATGAAATTCTCATCTGTGTGTTAATTCCCATGATAAATTAAAATACATGTCGTAATTACACTATGTAAATATGAAATCCATAATCTGTGTAAATATTTTTTAATATTATATTTTTGTTTACCTGCATGGGTTCTGCCATTTTTCAATGATATGGTGACCGAATGTGAATTACGATTCATAATGTAGTTATGTGGTTGTTGGTTTTCATGGATATAAGATGTGAAATATTTTGATATTCCATAGTGGTTATGGAATAGAGGTTGTGGTGAAGAGGGTGTCCTTGAAATTATGGTGAAATGGTTTTGGGATAGCTGATATGGCAAAGAGTTTATAGCATAGTGTTCATGAAAATGTTGTTGTGGTGAATAATATGTGGTGTAGAGGTTGTGTCTTAGTAGTTATCGAGAAGTGTCATTTTGAGGTGAAATTACTTGAGAGACGTGGAATTATGAAATTGGTGGATGTGTGTTGTTGTGACCGTGGTTATTAGAGTCGTGAAATTTGATTCATGTTGTGGTTTAGTTAGTATCTTGTTTTTCCATGGATTTACTGATGATGTTAAATTAACATGAATTGGTAAAATTGATATGTGATAAATGGAATAAAATTTATTAAATTAATGATTGAGTTGTGAAATGTAATATCCAAACTAGAATGAATAAATGAAGTAGAAAATATAATTGGACATGGGAAATGATAAGTGGATAGTATGGTGGTTTCATGGTGTTTCACGTATTCTTGCAAGCAGTTGTGATGGTTGATGTGTGGTATGGTGGTGGGGATATGGTGTTCCCGTGGTTTCTTCATTTAGACCATTAGCATTGTTATTGTGTTCTATCTCTATATCATAAATTCATTTGTCATATTATACAATATCCACAAGTGTTTTATAACCAAAGAGACACTCATATGTGTTGTGCTCTAGGGGGTTTCTCTAACATCTATGATGGTTGTGATATAGATGGTTTGATTCACCCTCAACTATGTTCATCCTTCAAATATTTTGTTTTGGATCAGGATTCAATGGGAGTGTTGTGGTGAGTCGTACTCGGATTATTTGAGAGAATATTGATGTGGTTGTGATGTAATATAAGATTTTGGAAATTAGTGTTTTGTATGGGTGAATATGGTAGATCTCCTATTGTCCATGATATCCCACAGTGCTTGTTTAAATTTGTTATGTGTGTACTAGGTGTCAGTGGCATGGATGTGATGTGATGTGTGGCCCATCTATATATGGCTGGAATGTGATATGATATTTTTGTAAGCGATTGAAGAAATGGACATTCAATGATGGGGTATGAGAGTTGACAATCAGTTGGGAAGAATATGTGGTGATCCTTTCATTATTATTATTCTGATTTTATATTATTAAATTGGATGTGTTATTTGGTCAGAGAAAGATAGTGAGGCTGGTTTTGGTAAGATGACCATATAGGTTCTTATTCGTGGGGCTATTTTTTCACTAGCACATTAACATGATATTTTAACATTTTCAATTGATAACATGGATATGTTCTTATAAAGTATAGAGGATATGCTCACATTGTGAATATAAAAAGATTTCATTTTTCTAAGAGGTCTTTGTGGATTGAGATAAAAATTACTAGCTTGGATTGAGTTGATTTAGAGTTTCATTCATATAATATCCATTTTGGTATTTATATTTGAGACATTTGTATGTGTCAACATTATTTAGTCTTGTATTGTGTTATGATATTCGGTTTTCCATTATGTTGTCTATTATAGTTTTTTTGTTTTTCTTTATTCATTCTCTTAATCATGTTTCATTTATAAATGGAAATATATTTCATAATGTGATATTTGAATGCCCTCAGTTCTAGTCACTAACCCATGGCCTACTAGTTGTGGTACTTAGTGGACTTTATCACTTTCCCATTATTATGACATCATTGGTGGGATGAGGTCATGACAAAGTTTTATAAGAGGCTTAGCGTTGATAGATAATATGTACATTGTAGATAAGAATACTGTGGATTTAATGGTTTGTGTTAAAGCAATGCTCGTTGGCCTTGGAGTATCACATATTCTAGTGATACCCTCAAGAAAAATTACATTTAGGGCCCCCTATGGCTTGGTACATAGAGTCTAATATCCTTGAACATTGATGTGTGTAGGGCCTGTTTGTAGGTTAGAGTCATAAAATATACACATGCATCATAATGTGCGATGTTCATGTTTTAATTGGGTATTATTGATATTTATAATTAATTAATTATATGATATTCGGTAAAATTCCATTCTATCTGGATTAGGATGTCATACATGTTTTCAAGAATAGATATTGTTCATACACCAAAATATTCTCATGTAACTAATGTTCAATTGGATAATATGGTTGATCATCATAAGTCAGTCCTGTTAGAGAATGATGAGGCAGGATATTTGTCTCTATATTACATTTCAGCAGCAGTGTTTGGGTATTTATGATTGGGTGTCATTGGTCTACACATGCAACACTTGATAGTGGAGAGCATGAATAATTTCTGCCAAATCGAAGAGAGATATGAGTTCTGTGTGCCACTAGAAGCTATTCAGTTGTAGGGAGACTCCCAACAGTGGTGTAAACCATTTCATGGTGACCTCAATGATGTATATAAGTTATGGACTGACTTTTAGTGATAGTTTGTGGAATATTTTTCTTCCATTGATGATGGGGGGATATGAATAGATAATAGTTTTACTCTATTTACCTTGGGTATCTGAGCATGTGGGATCATTCGATGAGGATAATTATCTTCCTAAACATTTCTCTAAATGTTTTCCTACATGGGGAGTCTAAAAATGGTTCTTGGAGGTGTATTTTTTTCTAGTAATTAGGCATGTTCTCTATCTGTTTACACTGATGACATGTCTAGAGGTGAATAAAATGATTGTGATTATCAATTGTATTCATTGAATGATATTTAATCTATAACATGGTGGTTACTTCTATTTTTCTATAGTATGAATTCATGAAGTCGGAAAAATATGATATGGTAGTTAGTGATCCGTTCAAAAGGATACTAGCCACATCTGTTTTAGTCCCAACCGCCATGGAAACATGGTTTCAAAGACTAATTTAGGGGTTTTATGATTTCATTCCATATATTTTGGAGATAAGATTACTACCAAGAACTATATTCAACTTATGAGGATTCCAGTTACATATTTGTTGTCATGAACCTTTTAAGGAGAACCAATTGCCTACGAGGATGTTCCTATAGCATAGGAAACAAGCTTTTGTTCAGTAAGAATGGTTAGAAATATTTGGAAGAGTGAATTTGCATTATGGTCCTCATCCCCATGTAACTATTATAATTTTCAACTGGGGAGTCTAAACAAATAAATGTAGAGGATCAAGGTGTTTCCATATGAAAATTTTATAACTAGTATATCCAAAAGAACCGGGATTTTTTGATGTATGATTTGATTATTATATTCAATTTTGCATTCATAGAATAATATTGAACTAGTTTACTCATTCATTTCTTCTTCTTAGGTCTATAACTTCATTCTTTATGTGTAGAGGCTTACAATTCCCTCTATGTTTTCTATTTGAATTAGAGGAAACACTTCAATGTATTATGTGCTCCACAAATGTTAAATAGATATAGGGCCTCACTAGTTGGTGGTGGAATTATTATTGTTATTTATTCATCCATAATATGTTATCCTTTATTTGGATTGGACATATTTTATTTGTGAAGTATTCCTCTGATTATAGAATAATCTAATTTTTGATTTGGAGGGCCATAGAGTGCTATCTATTGGAGAGCATGGTTATTAGTAATGTTTTAGTAATCTGGAACCACTTTTTTCACAGTTGACAAATGATTTTAGTGGATGATGAAGTTGGACATTCTCCTAAGGTTTTGGAGGATTTTAAAAATTCTCTCTAATATGATTTTATGAAACATTCATTTCAATGTGATTTAATGTTTGAGATAGAGTTGCAGTGGAGTGCATCACTGATTTCGATGGACACCTATAAGATGGATCTGAACAAGTTGTGGTATTTGAGTTTGCTGGTTGATGACCTAATACAGTTGGGTTTCATTGTACATATTATGTCATTGTGGGGTGCTCGAGGGTTGTAATCCAGGTTAGAGGATGGTAGTATGAGGGTTTGTATATAATATCATAGGATGAATTAGGTATTTATCAATAATTTTTACCCTCTTCTAAGGGTCGACGATCTCTTTGACAAGCTGATAGAAGCTTTTTTTATTGAAGATCTATCTTTGAACTAGATATTGAAATTTGAGAGTGAAATATTATGATATTCAATATATTTACATCAAGTGAAATTATGTGTACATTTAGTTTGTGTTCATTCCATTTTTTTTCGAACACGCAATCTTTGTTTACGGGAATTATGAACTCTCTATTTATTAATATCCAGAACAATTTCATCATTGTGTTCATCATTAATATTGTAATAATCACAAATTCTGAAGAGGTTCATTCTGAGTATCTTAGAGCTTTTTATAGGTCCTTTGACACAGCGAGATTTATGGATGATTTTTGATTGTATTACTAGGATGTGTGATTTGAATTACCTTGTACATGTGTTGTATACTGTGTGTGTTAAATTGAACCAATAAAAAGTCAAAATTGTTTATTCTTATGTATCACCCAATAATGTGGAAAGGTTATTAGTTTCCTTGCTATCAAATTCTATTATCAGAGGTTTTTACATTATTTATCATGAGTTATATCAATGTTGAGAGTGTTTACTATATAGAACCTTTTATTTTTCATGATAGATTAGTCCTAAGAAGCTATATATTACTAGAAAAATATTTTTTGGGGATTTAGTTCTTTATTTTCCTCAAGATGCTATGTTGCATGAGGAATTATTTGTTGTGTCCTGTATAGAATTAGGATGAATGTTAATGTATCATCGGAAATTGATCTCATATGGTTAAGGGAAGTTATGTCCCCTCAATATAAACTATGCCACACATGATGTGGAGTTTGTGAAATTTCAATTTGCACTAATGTTGTGGAATCATTACCACATCAGCTGTTGTTTTATGGTTTTCATGGATCACATGATCCTATAGATATGTTTTATGTAAACATGATTTGTATTTATGACCCAAGTGGTAGAAAAGGAGTCATAAAAAAATTATTTTTATATATCTTACATCCCATAGGTGGTTAATTTGGTTGCATATTAAATGGATCTAAAGATTCAATAGGATGTGTCTTTGGAGTAGGCAGATGTTTGGAATGGAATAGTGCATCATGTGGTGATGAATAATGATGGTGGTGAGAGTAGTATATGATAATTTTTATTAGATGTTATTGGAGTCATATTTGATGTAGTAGGTCGAGGTGTCTCAGTAGGGAGACTTATTGGTTGTGTTAATCCATGACACTTTTTCAATGGTCACACTATATGGGGATTGTTAGAGTATGGTGGGAACAAATTATTGTTCTCGGAAATGAATTTTGTCTCGAAGGTGAGGTCTGAGTGTGATATCAATGAGTTTCAAATCTCAACATTAGGTCAAAATCATACTATGAAAATGATGTATCATGGAATGAGGAGATATATTTGTTGTTCAAGGATGAAATTGGATGATGTGGACTTTTATAGAATAATTTTTTGATTTAAATATGATAATGTGGATCCCCATGTTTTGGGTGGTTGTTTGTAGATGTTGAATATTCTCAATTGGTAATTAGAGGACCTATTGATGATTTTTTTTAATGGGGATACCCATTAATTAGGGAGGTCATAATGTAGTTTGGGTGATAATGCACTGAATAAGGAAATCATATCACTTTCAACTGATCAATGAGTTGAGTGTTGTGTATTATTTGGAGAACATGTACATGTATGATGATGTTATGCTTCACGGGGTTCCAAGTACCATCTTGTCTGATTAGGATTATGATTTTTTCATGGGTCTCTCATAGGGATTGCAACATTCCACTTCATTGAACATCTAACTTAGCACTATTTTCCACACTCATAAAGATGGGAAGAGGCAGAGGATCTCTGTAT
Source organism: Viscum album (assembly GCA_963277665.1). Taxonomy (NCBI): domain Eukaryota; kingdom Viridiplantae; phylum Streptophyta; class Magnoliopsida; order Santalales; family Viscaceae; genus Viscum; species Viscum album. The sequence goes on along the minus strand of OY728147.1, from coordinate 1,426,835,810 downwards.
TATTGATGACATATTTTGAAGATTTCTCTTATACAATGGACGATCCTAGGTATGATGCATTCAATCGGTAGAGTTTTAATACTATATAATCTTTCAATCAATAATTTTTATGTCATAATTTCAGTAATTATACTGTAAGTCATTTCATAATCCTTTTTAGTAGGTGAAGGATATAGTGTCATCAGTTCCTGTTCTAGATGTGCTGTCGAGCACAACAAAGAATGTCTAATATGTGCATTCGTTGATGAGGGTACTGAAGGTCCGTCATAAGGAATGTAAAGGTTTTAGGAATATTCCCCTAGATATTGAGGGTGGATAACATGATTATTATGTTTCTCCACTTAGTAAGGGAAGTGGATGATTGGCATGGGTATTAATATTTCTCCCATGTTTTTGGCTTTATCTATGTGCCCAGACGTGTTGGAGAGGTGTTGCATCAGTTAGAGTTTCCAATATAGTTGGTGAGGATCTTTAATATCTTCCATTCATCCCATATTCATCGATATATTCATAGTGACTCACATATTATTGAATAGAAATAGTTTGATATTGAGGAATATGCGGAATTTGTAGAGTGGCCAATAGAGATCAAGGATCAACAAGAAAATGGTGTTTATAGTTGGATCATTTTTGGTTTCCATGTGTGATAGATCCATGGTGTCATAGAGTAGAGAACATGTTAGGCACAAATGTTTATGTGTTCCCTATACCTAGAGTCTATTTTCATTTTTCTTTTATATTTTTCTGTTTATGATGTGATTTTTGGATATTTCTATGTTATTGCATGTGTTTTTTCATTCTTAGGTATTGTGTAATAAAACCCCAAGAATATGGAGATATATGGACCATATTCATAATCAAAGTCCATTATTTGTGATTTTATTACACTTGATCAGGCATGTCAATTTCAATAATGATTGATTATATATAGACATGGATAAAATAATTTTATGATTCATCCATTTTGTACAATGTAATTCATTGGTTCCCATGGATTTTTAGGTGTCTATGTGGTGGTTATTTGCTCGTATTGGATGTTGAGATGATGTATCTCTGTAGTGATTATGTTTTTTGAGCTTTTCCATATCTGTATACATTAGAATGATTGGACAGTGGAAGATTATAGAAAACATGTGTTTCTTTAGAAGTATCTTTTGGGGTGCTTGTTCATATGATATTTCTTTCTTATCTATGTTTTTGATTATCAAGGGAGATAATAATTTGATAAGTATCTAATGTAATAGTATTTTTCTTACTAATCCATTACTTTTCAAATATATTTGGTTGGAGGTATTTGTGGGAGGTTATGAGATCTTTATAGAGGCTGGGGTAGTAGGAATGTTGTATTATTATAATCATGTCATTTAAAGCCTACACAATATGTAATCGTTGTTCACATCTTGTTTAACCATCTAGTTCATAGATTTTATATTGGTTTAGGGGAAACCATGAGATGGATGATACATCATGTTTATTTTTTTCATGAACATTTATAAATAAATGTTGAGTCACAATATTGTCATATTAGTGGGTGATTTTATTAAAAACAGAAGAATTAGATACTTTCAAATGATAACACAATGTGAACATGGTGGGGTTATATGAATAATAAGAAGTTATTCAAAATCGTTTTCATTCATTATACTAAACCCATTACATTATTTTTTTTGGATGATCCCTATGTTCCCTAATGAGAGATTTCATCCCTCATCTTCTCACTTTGATTTGTTAAATCTAGAGGACCCACAATTCATATCTATGATTATTTCTTCAGTATATCCAATGTTTTTTTATTATTCTTCTCCTGTGGATTCCCTATAGAAATTATTTTGGTGTTTAGGAGTGAGTTATGGTACAATTTGATGATTATTTCTATTTGAGTAGGTTAATAAAAGTTTTCATGTGATTAGTTTTGGTTATCTGGAATTTATTCTTCACCCTATCGTGTGGAGTGAGATGCTAAATATTATATAGAGATGTTGATATTTATTATATCCCTTTTAGTTTATCTTTGAGGATAAAATTTCTTTTCAGTACCACTTTGTTTATTTAATGGCATTTTAATCATATTATTAATTTACATGTCTAAAATTGATTGGTATGTTTATTTTTCACAAGATTTACTACTTCATTTTAGTTTTTTGAGAATTTGATGTCTACCTTTCGCTAATATTGAAAATAATAGCTATTGGTAGCCTTTTTTACAATAGTACATTTTTTCGAGAGACACATTCAATGTTATTGTTTGATCCAACATGGAAATAAATGTTAAATAATTTATATTTGGAAAATAATATGATTCCTATGTATATTCTATTTGGCGTGATAATACCCACGCAAAATTAAACATATATGTGATGTTTCCACTGAATAAATATAGAATCAATAAATATATTTGTGATATATTCATGTCCATGTTGTTTTCCCTTATATAAATTTGGGTATTATATGATGAAATATGTGACCAAATAGGTTTTTCATTGTGTGTGATAGTGATGTAGTTGTTAGTTTCAGTTAATTAAAAGTGGGCAGTTTTGTGTTGTGACATAGAGGTTTTGGTGTATAGGTTTTGGAAAATAGTTTATGGCACAATGGTCGTGTTGAAGGGAATGTGTAGTAGTGATTGTTGAGAAGATTATATAGTGAAGAGGTAGTGGATGAATGGTTATGGTGAATAAGTAAGGGTGTAGTTGTTGTCGCACAATGGTAGTAGTGTAATGGCATGTTTTAGGGAGATGGGTTGGGTGATGTGGCACGATGGAAATGGTGTATGTGCGGTCCAATGATGGTGTTTATGTGTGTTGGTCCTATTTTTTCATGACAATGTTTAGTTATTTTCGTGGTTATCCATGGATTAAATTCTTATATTAAATGAATATGAATGGGTGAAATTAATTTTTATATATAGATTGCAAATTATTTGAATCAATGAATTAATGGTGTGATGTGAAATGAAAAAGATAATAAATAAATTAAGAGGAAACTATAATTGAATGTGGGAAATGTTATTTTTATTGTGTATTTCTGGCATGGAATTTCATATAGTGGTAGAATATGTTGAGATAATCTATGTGTGGTATGTTGGTCGTGATGTCCTGTGTGTTAGTGTCAATAATGTGAACACTTTGGTTGGGTATTTAGTACTATCTCTATATCATGGTGGGTTATGTTTTTTATACACACAACAAATATTATTGATATCCTTACCAACACACATATGAGTAGTGTTTTGGTTTTTATCCTTATCATCCAATATGGAAGTGATATGAATGATGAGATACCACCTCTCCCGTGATCTTCCTTCAGCTTTTATGTGTTGAGATATGGTTACATGGGCAAGATGTTATGTGTTAGACTAGGTGTCTATGGGAATTATGGGATGTGGTTTTGATTTCTTATATAGATTGTGTCAGGCATGGTAGGAGTAGGGAATAAGGTAGATATCCTTCACATTAATGTTAGCCTACAACTCTTGTTATGGTTTCAATGAGTGGACTATGTGTCTCTGAATATGGTGTGATGTGATGCGATGTGTTGTTAGTCACAGTTGTTTATGGGTGGGATGTGGTGTGATGTTATGACATATGTGTGGATGGGATGGGAGCATTGGACATATGATGTTGGGCCATGATAAATAAAAATTTAATGGGAAGAGTATACAGGGTTATTTTCATTGTTATGATAACGATGTTATATTATTAAATTTGATGTTTTATTTTTTGAGTGATCTATGGAGAGTTCAGGGGTAAAATGACCTATATAGTTTCTTGTTGGTTTTATTTTGTGTTCATTTGGGAATTTTCATGATCGTTTCACTTTTTAAATTGAGGATTTTTTATTTACCTATAAAATATTTCTATTATTCTAACCATATATATAAAAACTATTTTCATGTTTCAAGGATTGTGTTGGGGATTTAGTTGGCTAATACAATCTAGGTTGGAGTTGTTGTTGAGTTTCTATTGTAGGGTTTTATTTTTTTTATTTTCAATGGGGACATTTATAAGTATTAGTTTTATTAATTCTTATCTTTTTATGGTTTTTGGTGTACTTTTAAATTGAAATAGAAAGTTGTATGGAAATTATTTATCCAATCTCAAAATTATATTCCATTTATTGTGGTTAAATAAACCCATACTATGCTATTTTTATACCATTAATAAAAGTCTTGAAACTGGGGCCTACTAGTTGTGTTAATTGAGGGGTCATTATCTCAATACATTCATTATGTAATATTTTGAGGGAGTGGGTCATGAAATTCAACCATCTTTAACTCTATTAAATAGGTTATGAATCATCATTGGTCTGTTCGGGGGATTACATCCTCTTAAACTGATTCCATTCGTTCTTCTAGTACCACCATTCAATGATGGGAGTGAAAATTTGACTAAATTTTATAAAATATAATAATATCATTGTTATTCATATTTTTTCATTATATCATATATTTCATTAAAAATTTAATTTAACAAGGGATTTGATAATGTCAATCATGTCCACAATGAACTATTGTGTCCTAAAGAAATGTGATTCATCTTCCACTAACACATTACAATGAAATTAATATGGTTAAATATAATTATAAAATATTATATAGATGGAATAATTATGATGTTCAAAACATATTTAAATGTTTGAAAAAATATGTATCATATTGATTCTTATCATTTCACAAACATTATGATGATGACATCATTTCTATACGTGTGGAATACTGCCTTCACAAACAATGTCACTCTCATATCATCACCACACTACATGGATGGTATATATAATTATCTAACTGTGCATATATGATAATATTATCATTTTTTTAAATATAATATATTTAATACATTAATTCAAATAATGTTTATTGAAGAATGGAAATGTTACTCATGCATACATAAGACATACCTTCATTATAAACATAATATACATAATTTTTATTAAAATATATTATGATTTATATTATAAGAATAGTTGATGCATAAATATTTTCATTATTGATGGCCTTATCTAGTATTAATGCCCACAAATCCAAATTAGTTGTGTTCTATTTTGTTTCCTCATTTTTAATCATTTTTTCATATTACCTTAGTCTATTATGTTAGTGTTTTTCTCATAAGACAAGTTAATAAATGTTGGTTAGGAATAATTAAATGATGATTGACCTAATGATTAATGATTAACAATTTCATATTGTTACAGATAGGATATCATAATTTTATATAATGAAAAATTATCCCATGAACTTTGAGTAACAAATGACATGAGTCACTAATATCATGACCTAACGATAGAGTGACTAACTGATACACAGAATTTTTCACTACGTATAATGAAAAGATATGTGAGTTACTGATTCAACAACTACTGATCCTGAGATACGAATATATGATCAAGACATTTACTGTATGTCCTACAAATCTGATGTTACCAATACAAGTCTGAGACACCGATACAATGACCTGCCGATGATAACTAATATTCAATTGTTAGAAAAATTGCTTTTCTATCATATAAATTCAAAATTACGTCTAACAGTCAAATTTATGAAACATAGAGCTAAATATAATATTAATAATTTTTTATATCATTTGAAGAAAATATATATTGTCGATGATATAGTACGAGTTATTAGATTCCAGTGAACATTTGAGATCATACCCATTGTCGGGTGTTTAAAGCGCATAACTAATAAAAAAGAGAAGGTGATCCACATTTTTCAGAAGATATCTCACCCACCTATGGAATCTAATGAAAATAATGTTAAATAACCACAAAAAAATTTATGAGAACCTAAATATAATAACTTGTCGCAAAAACATTATAGGATAATAGAATATCTCATACAATACATTTACCCCCTCACTGGAAATAGAAGACAGAATCACTCAAGACACTCTATTTTTGTTGTATGTTTCTAGAAATTGACTCTTTCTTCACATCATCCATCTCTAAAAAGTCTAAAAACTTTAAATCACAACACATAGATACTTGTAACAATATTCTATTTAGTTTAATCTATTTTTATTTAAATTTTGAATATTTTGAGTAGTTTTGGTTTCTCTATTAATTAAACAAACACTACCTCATATGACTAACTAAAAGATAAATTGATATCATCATAAACCTATAATTTTACACCTTAGAATCCCACAAATAACAGTGGAAGATAGTTCTTCATGTCTTTTTTTTAAAAAAATATCACAACCAAAAAACTATGGAAGAGGTCTAGTTGACAAGGATAGTTGTGTATGATATTGTGTACTGCACTATTGGGTGTGTTTCATGATTATTTATATAACATTTTTATTGGTAGGTTATCAACAAGTGGAGAGTGATAATTCTAAACATGATAATCAATATCTTGTTTTTAGTTCTATGTGTCTTTCAAACTTGTGTTTTAACCATTTTACTTGTTCATTGAATAAATTTCTTCACATTGATAGTTAATCATAGATATAGTATATATTATAATTTGGTTTTGTATTCTGATTTCAAAATATAAAATACTAATCTATATTGTTCATAATGATAAATAATCAACCTTTTAGAAATCATTCCAATGGTCTAAACAATTATAAAACATCTACTTTGGTTAACAGGGTCATATTTTATTTTAAATTGGTGGTATTTTTAATAAATCAATTAATATTTTTTTAATAGAACTCAATTAACCCACCCCTATCTTGAGTGTCCTACTCCAACCACAATATTGTATAAGATATATTCTCTATTAAATGTTTTTAAATACTTTCAACTTGGATTTTTTTTCCTTCAATGAACTATAAATATTAATTAGTTGAAAATTAGTAGTTATTTAAACACATTAAGATAAGACTCTAATGAGAAATATATCTGAAGATGATACTACCAATAGGCCTCCCTATTTTAATAGCACAAATTATTCCCAGATAAAAATTAAAAGAAAAATTCATTTAAAAAGTATGGTTTTTGAAATATGTACTGCTATAGTTGATGAATATAAAATTCATGCTGCTAATAGAAGTATTTCATATGATTCCACTAAGGTAGCATAAAATAATAATTCAAAAGATGTGATTTCATTATATTATTCTTTAGGTGATTAAGAATTCAAAAAGGTCTTCTCATGTAAAACATACAATATTATTTGGGATACTTTGTTGTTTAAGTTGGAAGAACCACTAAAATTAAGGAAGTAAGACATAAAATATATATTATTAAATATAGAAACATCCAAATGTGGCATGATGAACCCATCTATAATATGTAATGTGGATTAGTGAGGTTTTAAATACTATGAACTCTTTGGAAATTTATATTCTAGAAAAGTATCAAGTCATGGAAATCCTCAAATTTTTACCAGAATGATAGAGAGGTCTCATTCTGTCAATAAGGGAAATTTTTGACATAGACACTCTACCAGTAAAGGATCTGATTGGTAAATTGATGATTTATGATAGAGAATTGAAGGTTAATAGATAATAATACAATAATCCAAAGATAAAGATTGTGTCTTTCAAAACCATTTCTTCAAAACACAATGAAAAGGTAAAAATGAAAGTGCATGTTGATTTTTATGGTGGGGATGATCCATCATCTGGGAATTACAAGAAAATGGCTCAACAAGAAAGGATAATTAAGTTGTTTTAGAGAATGAATAAATTATTTTGAATTCATGGTTACCAATGAAAAGAATGAAAAACATGGAAACTAAAATATACTAAATGATATGTGATAATAAAAATTAGATAGTCTATTACACATATAAGGGAAGAGGACATGTAAAATATTACTATCAAAAATTAATCTACAAAATGAAATATGAGGAAAAAGATATAAAATATATAAATGCAATGAAGGCCGCTAGGAGTGCATCTAAGGATAGATCAGGTGAATCAAAATCATCACTTCATGACAGTTGTGGAATAATTTTTTTTTGAGATACACATATGAAGTAACAATAGTATCTCCTATAAACAATTTTTAGTATTCTGGTGATGAATCTGATTCTAATAAAATTATAACTAATCATTTTTTGAATAATTTAATATTATTGAGGATAAATCAAATGAAATAGTGTATAATTATAAATATCTCATGAAGAAACATGTTCATTAAATATTTATTATGTTTTAATGTGCTATTGAAAAGGAAAATAATGATCAGTTTCTCAAAGGGATTAATGAACAAAAACTATCTAACGAAAGTTTTTAGACTGGTTTAGGGAAAATTAAAAATTGTAAAAATAATCTAACTCAAATTCATGGTAAGAATTTTTTTCCAAAATATATTACTCTTATAGGTTATCAACCATGAAATTAATCTTTTATTCATATGAATAATGTATCAAAATTTTGAAAATATAGTTTTGTGCCAATAATTAAAAAATATGGCACAGTTCACATAACAAGGAATGATTTTACCACTACTAGTTTCTCTTATTATAAAAGGCATTATTTTCATAATACATTACATACTTATTATAGAAAACCAATGAAGCATATCTTGGTTCCCAATGATTTAATTACTAATGTTATTAGAGCTATAAAAACATGGGTACCAAATTATTTTTATATTAAATATATTTTCTTGGAATGCTATTTGAATATTTTCTTATAAGAGAATATGGTAAGTCAACTGTGGGTTATCAATGCATATTATAAATAAATATTTGAGCTTAAATATTGTTATTATGATTTATGGAAATTATCCAATGGTGATAGTGAAAAAGGAAAAATATTTTTCCTTTGTTAAATTGGAAAAAATAACACAATTTTACTTTTTTATGATCATTTTCTTGATCGTATTAAAAGAAATATACATAAAATTTCATTATTATGTGATTATGGAATAAAATATAATTTTTAAAATATTTCTTTAAATATTATCATCTGAAATAATTATTTCTTTTTTTCATCTTTTAGAAATGAAATTGTATATGTTGTACATATGGATTCTTTAGTTTCCAAAAATGTGACATTTTAAGTGAATTTCATAATGTTTTTTGGCTCTAGAAAAAGATTATTGAAAACTATAAAATTCACTCTCGTTGAATTATTACTAGAAGACTACATGTAAAGGATCTACCTAAACATGAATTTACAAATGAGACGGTCTATAATCCATGTTAAAAATAAATGCATCAAAAAATATATTTCAAAAAAATGAAATACATTTCAACATATCAACCCATTGAGTAGGTTCACATGGATATGTTAGGACTCATTTTACTTCCATGATTAAATTTGGGGAACTATGCCTATGTTCTAGAAGGGGAATTTTCTAGTTATAATTGGAACTTATTATTAGCTCACAAAAGTGAAACCTTATCTTATTTTACAAAGTATACAATGTTATTAGAAAACATAATTGTACATAGAATCAAATCATTAAGAAGTTATCATGGACATGAGATTGAAAATAAATAATTTGAATCTTAATGCTCATAAAATGGCTGTAGTCACAAATTCTATACTCCTTGGACACCCCATCATAATGGAGTTGTAGATAGGTGTAATAGAACATACAAGAAATAGACCGAACTATGCTTATTGAATATGATTTACCAATTTAGTTATATTTTCATAAGCAGTGAATACATCATGTATTATGATTAAATGATAATTAATTCGACATATCTTAAATAATAATCCCTATTAGTTTAATAATAATATTAACCCTAAGGAAATGTACTTTAATTTTTTCTCTTTAAAAGTCTTTATCCATAATAAAATGGATAAAATTAAAAAAATTTCATACAAGGGTGATGAAGGAATTATCTAGGTTATTCAACCTCTACAAAATCGTGTAATTTATTTAACAAAAGAAAAATGTGTGTGGAATAATATGTATTAGAAAAATTTTATAAAAACATGTCCACACGAACCTAATACCTATCTAGAAAATAATGAGGATTATTTTTCCAATATCAACTTGAATTATAAACCATATTATTATGCTATTATGAAGGCCAAAAAATTTTATAGATCTATAAAATATAAGATTCTAACCAATGGGAAACCAAACAAGTAGAAGAAACTGAAATAATTATCCCATCACTTTCTAGATATGTTAAAACCATTAAGAATCATCATTTAGATTCTACAGTTTGAGAATTAGATGGTGGACACATACTAGAGAATATACAAGAAACCAGGATGAACATTAAGTATTTTTGTCACCACAAGAACCTAAAAATATCAATTATGCAGTCATTGATGAATTTTTTATTGATGGATCTGATATAATAATTGGATCATTTTGAAAGAATATATATCTGGAAACATTTTTTAGACATAAATAATCCTTGACCATTTTCACTAAATGGATGTTTATAAGTATAATCGATGAGGTTGGAACTATTATAAGATATACAACTATATTTGTTTCATAAGTTTATAGTCATGAATATCGAAATTATTATAATGAAACATTTCTACTTGTTTATGTACTTAATTCCATTAGGATCCTCCTAGCTTATGAACCACATATGTATTTAAAAAAACTACCAAATCTATGTTAAATGTGATTTTATAAATGGGTATATTGTTGATGATATTTTTTTTTTCTGAAATCCCACTTAGTTTTACAAAATCCTCATTTTCCAAATATATTTTTTAAATTTTAAAATATATAAATGTGCTTTAAAATATGCTTTAAGATCTTGGTATGATAGGCTCATCACATTTCTAATTTCTAAAGGTATTAAAAATGATATTTTTTAGCCTACAGTTTTCATAAAAATTATTTATAATGATTTATTGTTTTTTTAAATATATCTTGGTGATTTTATTTTTGGATGGTAAAAATATTCTTTATGTCTTGATTTTTCATAAAATGAGGAAAAATTAATTTTAAATTTTATGAAGGGCTGAACACAAATTATTTTTTGGATTTCAAATATTTGTAATTAAATAAGGATTTATTTTAAATCAAATTCTATATAATAATGATCTTTAATAAATGTAATATGGTTAACACTAAAATTAATAATACTTATATGTGTACCAATTGTAAATTGTATCTTGATGAAGATGGAAAATTAATGTATCAAACATACTATAGTGGTATGATTGAAATTATTATTTACTTTACATCTACCTTAGATGATATTATATTTAGAATGTGTATGAGTGCATGTTTTCAAAAAAACATCCTAAAGAGTCACAACATCTTGTTATTAAAAAATTTCCAAATACCTACAGTGTTCTACCAACTTAGGACTATTGTATCGTAGAGGGTAACCATTTGAATTTGTTATTTATTCGGATGCTGACTTTGGCAGTTGCATGATGGATAGATAAATCCTCTCTGGAAGATGTCACATTTTTGGAATGTCTCCAGTTTCATGTTGTAGTTGGAAATATAATTTGGTTTCAGTATCTACTCCATAATAAGAATTCATATCTACTGGTATTATTTTTGATCAAAATTTTGGAACGAAACACGCTTTACTGGAACATGGTTATCATTTTAGTAATGTCCCTATAATCCATCATAATACAAGTTCTATTAACAATTATAAGAATCCAGTTTCTCATTCAATAACAATTTATATTGATGTACTTCATCAATTATTAAGTGATCTATATCAAAAAGTTGTTGTAACACTTGAATATGTTTTCATTGAACCCCATATTCAAGTCATTTGTACTGAGCCATTAAATTCTGAATGATTGAGTTATATTATACATGAGTTAGGAAGGATTAAAATTCAATGACTCATCATTAATGTACCCCAGGTAATGTCTCAATATCATGTATCACTGATGATTACTCACCAATTTTAATCATGAATTTTTTCACACCATTTTGAGTTACTAATATGACTCCCCTATGTGACTCGCTGATAGGCCTCATCGATTATCATCACTAATTTTTCTAACTGATCTACTTTCTCATTTCATTCTCTATAATTTAATACAACATTTTTTTATTTGTATCATTTTATTTAAATACACATTTTTTATTTTTCATGTTTAAATCCCTAATTGATGATATTTGAGTCGATTTAACTCATAATTTTACCCTCACGCTCCTACTCTCGCACTCTTTCCTTCAAACCATTCTCTATCGAAGTACAACCCTTCTCACATAAGCAAAAAATATTAAGTTTCACTTATTTATCGAATTAACAATGTCTCTATGTTGTTAGTGGATCCATCACATCCTTCTACGAGGTAGAAAGGTGAATCTAGTGAACCTAGACCGAAACCTATACATCTTGAACTCTCAAGAAGAGTCATCGCTCCAAAGAAATAAGTGGATTCCAAATGGTTAATGATAAGTAATTCTCTCTTATTTAATGTGTTTTAAAAATATGTGTGGATGGAGTGGTTCTCCAATAAGAAAACAACATTTTCAAAAGTATAGTTCACAACTTCTATCTGTATGTAGAATTTCTTCTCAAAGAAATAAAGTTATATTATATTAAGCCTATGGTAAATGGAAGAAGAAATTAAATTTTATCCATACAGTTGGCAGAATACATGAAAATACCCCACATGACTTTGATTAATTATCATAATGGAAGTTCACTACCTCCTATTGTTTTTTCAGTTATAAGGATGCTTTGGATTGGCATACTAGTGATATAGCTCAAAGAAGATGAAAATTGGAATATAGCATGATAGTGAATATAAGATATTTTCCCCATTTATTCAAAATTGGTTATGGAGAAAAAATGGGGACATTGAATCCTAGAAACTCCATTAATTTTTTATATCTTTTGGTAAAGTGAAATATGGTTAACTTTTGTAGGTATTTAATGGTTCATCTGAATGAGTTGATAAAACCATACTACATGAAAAATTCATAGTTTTATTCCATGATTATTTCTATAATGCTAGAATATAAAGGTTTTGTGAATGATGGGTAAGAATTAATAAATTACTATCATTGGGTTTTTCAACAAAAATTTATTCTAAGAGGGTGATAGTAAATTAGAATTCCTAGAAGAATATTTTTCTTGTGGAAAATGAAAAGATTTCTGAATAATTTGATCTTTTTAAATATTCTACATGTCATAGAGACATGGTTGATCCATGTATATAACCATAATATATGGATGAATTGTTTGATGAATAAGATGAAAAAAGATGATTCAAACCAAGTAAATGAATTACCTACTAATTATAGAAGTGACACAAAATAGCTAGATGTCAAAATGGTACGACCTCTTGACCTATTATCCCTCTCCAGCCAATTCATTTTGTGGATACTCTACTATTTGTAGAATATGATGATGAGACTGAAGAATATAAAAAAGATTAATATAACTATGAATTTTTTAGTGAATAAAATAAGTATTTAGATGCTGAAAATGACGAAACTAGTAATTTGAAAGAAGAAGTGGTTGATAGTGATTGAGAGGAGGAAGATAATGAAAAATTTGATGAAGATTCTGGTGAAGAAAATTTAGATGAAAGAAATATGATGTAGGAGAAAAATGTCGTGAATCTAATAGTGGATCAGATCCTCCTGATGGTGATCATGGTCATGTTGCAAAACCTATTGGTCATACTCTAAAGATTGTTAATCCTTAAAATACAAATGACACTCCTTTTGTGGAAAAGTCGTCTATTTTGGAATACCGTAAAAATCAGGAGTAAGTTGTGTTTGCAGGGTAATCTCTAGATGTTCATATGCATGTATAATTTCATGTGGAAATTGATGTTCCAGTAACTCTAGTACAGTAGTAGATATAGGTCAAGGGGAAATTCATATTAAAAGTAGAGAACCTTTTGAATAGAACTATGAACCAAAAATGAACGAATTGATTTTATTACACCCTATGTTAATATAGTTTTTCATGAATGGAAAGTGGATAGATGTATGTGACTTTGGGTTTTGAGTTACATTATTTAGAGTATGAAAAAACAAATCCAATAGAATTTGTTCTAGAAGTAACAACTCTTGTTGAAACTGGACAAAAGTATCTCTTCCTTCGGCTTCGATGGTTCTACCAGAGCCTCAATATTATGTGACTAACGATGAAATTAATATGTTTAATGAATAATTTTGCTCAGAAGATATATATATCCTTACTCTTCAATCAAATCCATTTTCGATTCATAATGATAGTGACACATCTATGTTATAATAAATTGTTTTTTCTCATCTCAAATGTCAAATGATTTCACTGGTTGAAGAAATTGTAATAAACAATTAATAGATGCATGATGAACTATTTCATATGTTTTCTTCTAATAATAGTCGGAACATTGAATACAGAGAATCTTTAAATAAGGTTAAAAAACACTTGGAGGAATCCATTCTATGTGTCTTATGTATGCTACTCCATTTGTGGCCAATGATTTGAATTCGTTGAATACTGGATCATGATGTAATTAATACTTCCTCAACCTCAGCTGCTCCTTTTATTCAAACACCTAATTTTGAGATGATTAGAAATATAATAAGAAAATAGTAGTTGATTGTGATGGGTAATTTAGAATGGGAAATACTAGAAATGTTATGAAAAATAGTAATCATTGCTTGATAGGGTAAGATTATACACTAAGGGTTCCTCTAATGCTTATGAAGAGTTAAACAAGAAAGTATAATTCTAATTTAAGAGGATTTATTTTTAAGGATCATCTAGATAGTAATTTCATGTATTTAGTTTACAATTTGACAATACCTCTGGTCACTCAAGCCCTAAAAGAATAATTCATGAGGATTGAATAATCCACTCATACTCTCCAAGAGTTTATAAAAAATAATAACTATTTTACAAAACCAAGGACCTTGGTGTCCATATCATAATAGAATTTATCTATCTCTTGATTCCTTACCTACATCAAGAGATTATTGCAATAGATGTTCCAATAGATTATTCTATTAAATCGGTTCCCCACCAATGTGCTCATTCTTCATCATTCTCGAAACCGTTTTTTTTTCACCTTTCTAATTATCTAATTCAAATGTGAACTACCATTCTCTAGGAACATACATGACCTCCTTCCTCTTCTATCTAATACCTTTCCCCTTCTTTCTATAATGGTGTTCATCAACAATCCAATAATATTCCAACTATAACTCCATCCACCACCTCATCTACACTAATTGATCCTACCTCCAGTACTCATGATAAGGGAAAATGCGTGATGGATTATAATTTTAATAATAACTAAATAGATGGACCTTTTATTATGATATATTGTAACTTTTATTACCTCTTGGACTATATTTTAATGACATATACTCTATATTTTCATCTCATATTTATATTATTTCTCTTAATTGTTCGTTTCTTTCTCGATAATCAAAAAAATTTGAGAATTTTTATGTAACATATTATTGAAAAATATATGAGGGAGGTTTTTATTAAAAGAGTGATTTGTCATGACATTACAAGAAATATTAATATGTGACATCTATAATATTTGTGTTAATTTAAAAAATTTAGCTCTAATACTCTATATAATATGTTAATCATATCATACATTGATCATCATAATGAAACTATTTTGTTATATAATTCAATATTTGTTATCAATAATAATGGGGATATTATTGGCATCTTCTAGTCTTAATACTAACATGTCATGCTTAATTATGTTTTATTAAGGTTCATTTTGTTTATTAAAGTTTACATAAAACAATAAACACTTCTATTATTATTTACCTCATAAGACAAGTTAACAGGAAAAGGATAATTTTATGTCACTGATAAAGTTAAGTCACCAATGCTTTCCCTATCGATATAAAAGACACTATTGCACCGAGTTACTAAATGACTCTTAGAATTTTTACTATGTAATAGTCACTAATTCAATCTGAGTAATTAATGGCATAAGTCAGTAATAGCTAGACCTACCAATTGATAGACCGATCGATAAACATAATTTTTCTCGATGTATATACTAACAATAACATATTTAACAATGGGTAACCTACCGATTAACCAAGAAACTAATCATGAGTTCCTGATACAATCTAAGGAACAAAAAATATGACCTACAGATCCTGAGTTACCTATTCCTATTTGAGACACTAAAAGAATTACCTACCGATCCATGAAACCATTCAAGACATAGAAAATTTTATAATCTGTCATTTAAATTCCAAATTACTTTGAACTGTCATATTTACAAAAATTTACCAAAATTATTATATAAATGAGAATATCTATATGGTTTAGAAAATATTTATTGTAAATGTGATTGTATGAGGTATAAGGGACTAGAACACATTCAAGATCATACTCCTTTTATGGGTGGTAAAGAGTATACTTGGTAAAAAAATAAAAGAAGATACACACTATTCAGTAGAGATACCATGTTCCATTGAAAACCCAATAACAATAAACTGAATAAACAAAAATTATTTGTGATGACCTAAATAGTAGACATTATTACAAAAAAAAATCTGAGTGAAGATATTACATCATCCTAGACATTAACCACCTCACCAAAAATAGAATATAAAAGAACTTAGTACAATATGCATTTATTTCTGTTTCTAGAAGATGACTCCAGCTTGATATCTCTCATATTTAAGGAGTCACTAATCTGCAAGGAACAATACACAAATCCGTAAAACACTATTCTATTTAATTTATCATATCTTTGTTAACTATTTTAGATTTCATGTAGGGTTTATGTCACTGTTTTTTAAATAGACATTGTCTCCTATGAATACCTGGGAGATTCATTAATATCATCACAGACCTATGTTTTTACACCTTACACTCCAACGAATAATAATTATAGAGGTCCTTGTGTAGCCTATTTGTAATTTTCACACAAATTGAAAAATTGGAAGATTTCCTGTGACCTAGATAGTTATGTACATTGTTGTGTACCACGATATAGGGTGCGGAACATGAATATTTGTATAACTTTATTGTTCAAAGGTGATAACCAACTGGAGAGGACTATGTCTAAGCATGAGACTGGACAACATTTTTTAAATCCACTATTTCTTTCAAGGATTTATTATTAATATTAATATTATTGATTGAAAACATTTAATCCCATTGATATTTAATCTTAAATAATTTTTATTTTACAATATAGTTGCGTAGATTGATTTCAAAATATAAAGTAACAATACATATTTTTTTAAATGAGAACAAATCAATCATTAAGAAATCATTCAAAAAATATAATCATATATAAATTGGTTACTTCAGTTAACTGGGTATTATTCGATTTTAAATTGAGGTGACTTTTAAATAATTATTTTTTTGAATGAAATTTCTATAGGAACTCCATTTACCCCCATCTCTGAATTTCGTGTCCTACTCCAACCAAAAATTTTTTCATGATGAATATTATTGATATGATAGAACATGTTAATATGACCAGGAACAAGAACTATCATTATAATGATATAAATGGGAAAAATAAAATTTTCACCAAATAAAAATTAAATAGAGAATGATTATTTTTGAATAAGTGATACAATGTTATAAAAAAGATATATATGATATTAAAAATATTAATATGGTTCTAAAATATATATATATAATATATTTAAAAATACATTATATTATTTTTAAGAATGGTCATAAAAAATAATTCATAAGTTATTGAATTTTATTTTAATTTAAATCCATTTGAAAAATCATTGTCATTATGCAGTAATTTACTTTTATATGGTGTATATAATGACCAATTTCCATGTAATATCTTCATTAATTTATTCATCATTATATTTCATACATCACATTGATTCATATTATCCAAGGGTATTTAACATGAAAATCACTATGTGGTAAAAAATTTGGTATAATCTCACATTCTTTTTAGGATTGTTAAAAATATATTTAAACTATATTTCTTTAATCATTTATTCCGTGTAATGTAAGTTTCACAAGAATAAAATTCTTTTATCAAATATTTATTAACTAAAATACTTTCCATTATTTACAGATGATGTTTACATTTTAATATATATGATTTTATGGGGGGATATTTAAAATTATATATATTTTAATCAATGTGGATATTTTTTTATTATTCACATTATTCAAGAATTAATATTGTTATTTAATATATGAAAAAAATTTTATAAATGAACGAAGTCAATGGAAATGATATATTGAAATCCATTTGATACATTTAAGGTGTCATGAAAAAAACATAGTTGAACAAACCGTATAAAATTTTGACTTGGATTTTCAATCTGTCTTGCGAATGGTCCTGACAATGGACGTATAGTTGGAAAAAAAATAAATTTTAACCTATTAGTTTTAAAATTCTTCATGAAATGTTTTCATGGTATAGGTTTTGTGATCCTGAGAAATAACATCTAATAATTAATCATTTACATCATTGATATTTCAGTTATTATTGTCAATGGTATTTTAATAGTGATATTATTTATGGATATATTTCATTCTCATATTGATAATTAAATGGAACATGTTTTCTGTTATTTATCATTTACTATTTATTATTCACTATATATTAATGAAATAATTAATTTAAATCTCTTATCATTTTAACTATAAAATTTTACTTTAGGATTTTTATATATGATTAATGGTTGCCTCTTCTATAATTTACCCTAATTTGTAATTTGATATCTCCCATATTTTATTATTTATCATAAATCCAAATGTGTGTTACGTATCATATGCATGTATATTCTATACGAAATTATTATAATCCTAAAAAAATAGCTTGTAATTTTTTGTCATATTTAATATTGAACTAATGTATATATATGGTTAATCAATACTATTAAATTATTTAGGTTATCATGATGCAATTAAATATATTTTATTCCATTGAAAGAAAGTATACCCAACAATTATGATATTGCGGTTTGGGTCACTATAGTTGGTATTATAGAAATTTTAGTAATCACATTGGGAACTATATTTAATAAAAAATCAAATTGATATCATATCTATTGCACAGACATTGATGATATGTATAAACGAACATACAATGTCTTTGTAGGGTAGATATTATATGGCTTTTCCATGTAATAAATCATTTTTTGGAAACTATAAGGGTGTGTTTTTCTATAAAAAAGTTACATATTGCTAATGAATTTGAATAGTGAACCATGTGATTGACCTAATCATCAACTAGTGAACAAAAATCGGATGAAATACATATATTATTAGAAACTAACAAAGGAATTTTTTAAAAACTTTCATATTTTTAATAATCATTACAATAAAGGTTTTT
Organism: Viscum album; assembly: GCA_963277665.1. Classification (NCBI taxonomy): domain Eukaryota; kingdom Viridiplantae; phylum Streptophyta; class Magnoliopsida; order Santalales; family Viscaceae; genus Viscum; species Viscum album. Next base: position 1,426,816,692 of record OY728147.1, on the reverse strand, counting down.
AAAATATATATTTTCACAAATAAATCATGTTTATGATTATGAGATTATATATGCTTAAATTTTTTATTTTATGATTAGTATTCGACTAGTTTTCTGATTATACATTAGATTAAATAGTTTTATGATATATTATGTTATAGGAAAAAATTTAATAATGTCCCCTAGTATAATGCATTGTATCTTCATCAATTCACATAATACAACTAGTGAGAATGTTCATTTAATTGATGGTCTTATGTAAATCTGTCTAAAGGTGATAGTCTAACAATCATTATAATCATATTAGTACATATTATCATGTTGTAAAAATATATTGAAATAATACTATAGGTATTATGGATTTAGAGGTAATAAATAGAAGAAGAGTACATTTTGTAAAAGGAAGCACAAAGGTAATATGAGAAATAAGTATTTTCCCACATATGATAATTTTGTAAGGAAATACAATGGTTGTTTCATAAATGGAATAGGTTTTTTAATATCATTAGTGACAATGAAAACCATGCTTTTGTTTTTATAGGATAGAAAAAATGTTTCCAATATAGAATGACCCCACTACATAGACACAACCCACATCAAAAAATCATTGTATCATGTTATAAAAATTTCTACGTTCATACATTTTAAAATATCGTTGTCACACTTATGATATTACCAATGAAAAATTTCCATGATTAATGTTATTGTTCCCATATTCCATAATTATAACATTATATTACTTTATCAATGACATCATTGTTATAATAATTATGAAATATTTAAGTAATGTACTGCATTACTTTTTATCAGTGGATTTGAAAGTGTATATTGAACGATACTGATGAACAACAAAAATGATTTAGTGGAAAATTTACCTTATAATAAATATCAGAATTTAGGGATAGATACCACTGAAATTGTTTCCAATGATAGGATAGTGATGTTGGGAAAAATGATTATTGTGATGGAAAATTAAATTGGATAGTATTGACTACCATTGGACTAGATAATTATTTATTATAAAACTGGTTTATAATATAATTTATGGAGTCTACAAAATCATTAGATTAATGGAATATATCCATTAATATGATTTAAATTGAGTAATATTGATCCCCACATGATTTCAAAATGGTTTTATGGTAATTCGGGACATAACAATGTTGCTACAGAATTTCTAATGGTATTGACTTGTTTGGTATGCGATGACTAAGAGCTATATAAAAATTTTTAAAGTAGAAATTATAAGTTATTTTTGTAAAATTATTATCCTTATTATTAAATTTTTGGATATTAGTCATTTGGATGGGTAAATGGTTAACCATTTATGAAATGGTTTCTTTTGATCTATGGAGATGAGTTTTGAGATTAATTTATTACATCACCATATGATTATTAATGAATATTAAAAAATATTTTATTAAAATATATTGTAATAATAACTTGAGATTAATGAAATTAATTATCATTATATTATACAAATTAATTTCTGTTAAATAATATTTTTATTTCCTAATGAATAAAAAATTCGTTTTTGAATATTTATTTTAGATGATGTGGGAATTGATAGGAGTGAAAATATGGATGCTATTGAGCCTCTGAAATAAATAATATTATATTATATTCATATAAAGTGAACTAAGTAGCCAATTATTAGAATAGGTTCTTGGAAAAAAATTATTTTCATACTATAATAATTATTAATGATATCAATGACCATTTATTCACCTATAGTATTTGGATTTCTCGAAATTATTTTCAACATGACCATGTTCTTAATCATTTTATAACATTATTCCAATGTTTTTATCTCTTATTGGACTATGTTTTCATTAACACCTATGTTCTCATTTTTTTTAATCATATGTATATATATATATATTATTCCATATGACATTTAATCAAATATATATATATATATCTTATTAAGAAGATATTTTATTTTCACCTTTTTTAATTTAGCAATATTGAAAATAATTTTCTCCCGTCAAACTATTGACTTGCAAAATCATGAATACGGTTTGAGGATTATTTTAATATATAATGTGGAAAATTTAACATGATGAAATTCTAAAATAAGAACCTTGCATTTGATAAAATATGTGGCCCATAATACCAATAATAGAATAAAATATTCCACCCTGAGACATTATGATATATATATTTTTAAATAATCTCAATATCTTTAATATAATGAATAACTAAGAACACTAATATAAACTTCTAATTCCCTCAAAACTGATTTAATATATCCATACATGAAATAATGAGCTTATCTATCATTACAGACAATAAAGAGTACATTGTGAAGAGGATATATTATTAAAATATTATCATATAATGTGATAGTTCTCACATAGCTATTAGAATGGTGGGTACGAATAGTATAAAATGAATTATTATAATATATAGAGTATAAAATTTCATTTTTTATTGAATATAAATAAATTAGGAATAATTTAAAATAAAATGAATTTTTTTTATGAAAACTATATTTTTCAAAAATAAGTTTTAATCGTGGGTTAGACAGAAAATTTAAGAATAATTCTTACCTCTTGTAGAAAAATAATTTTAATTTTTTTAAAAAAATTAAAATCTTACTATAATATTTATCAAAAGTTTATTTTTGGGATTTTTTAGATAGGATTCTTTTTTTGATTAATAGTGAACATTGCAGAATTTTAATAGACAAATTTCATTTTAATTTAACTATTTATAAAGTGAAATTATATTTTTACGTAGATTCAATGTATGATTTAATCAATTATATGTCAAATACAAAAAAATATTTTTAATCATTTTCAAATTGATTTTTTTATAAAACCATTGTATTCAATTGAACATATAATATATAAAACCCCAATTTCTCCTCATGTCTGCAGGATTATTTTTAAATTAAAAATTTACCTTATTTGATATTATTTTCAAATAAGTATTTAATATTTAGAATTAAAAAATTTATAATTTATAATGAGTTAAAATTAATATTATTGAAAAATTAATACCCAAAATTGGTAAAAGTAATTACCAGGGCTATGGTAAAAATATATTTACTCGGGGTTAGACTAAGAAGTTATGGTATTAAAATGACCAAACAACATGACCAAAATTCATTTAATGGACGTATTTATACCTTAAATGTTATATGATCAATAATTTCTCATTTTATAGAATTTTGAAAGACTAAAATGTCGGTATCATTGAAGTATTTAAAAAACATCAATTGTGCCACTCACGTCATATATGAAAGGCCATACCCTCTCCACTACTATTTAAAAATTCCAACATATTTGGGATGGCCATAAAAAACCAAATTAAATTAAATTATTCCCTTCACTCATCCAATAATCCATATTATTTGTATAAATATTACAATGGATGGTATTAATGAAAACCTATGTTGGATACCCGAGATAGAGTTTATGTTCTTTAATGTGAGATTTTTTCATTTTTTTACACATCTATAAATTCAAATGAGAATATAATTATTTAAAAACCATAGAATAATTATTATATTAATATTTCTTTTTCAATAATTTCTTGAACTACAATCATCTTCACAACTATTCAATGGGTTAACAATCATTATTCATTTGTTTGACTATCTACTTCCTCATGAATTAATGTAATTCATTCTCTAAATTTCACTTTTAATATTTGAGTATGATAACATATAAAAAGTATAATTATTATCTTTAAAACATATTTATTCCACTATATTCATTATATCATATATATATATAACATTACATTATTTAGGGGGTAGATAACACTGCTAATTTGTATGGTGGACATGCACCTCATTAAGTGATTTAATTCATCATTCAGCAATGGTCTACATGGAATGAAATAAGGTTAAAAATAATAATTATATGTGATATAAATGAATCTACAATGATATTAATTATATATTAATCATTCTATATGACTAACATGTACCACATCCCTTTTATATTTTCACTCACTTGTTGATGTAATCATTGTTCTTGTAGGTGTGGATTACTTCCGTCATGAAGTGATGTGACTCTATTTTAACCACCACAATGCAAGGATGGGATATATAACTATAAAAATTGAATATATATTATTATGATCTTTATATAATGATAATGTATTTGTTACCTTATTTCCATAATGATATTTTAAAAATGGAAATGTTACTCATGAATACATACAACATACCATCTTAATGATCGTAACATACTTCATTTTTCATTACAATATATCATTATAAGTTTTAAAAGTACAATTGAGGAATACATATATAAAATATTTCATTTTTAATTAAAATATGATTAAAATTTATAATATTTAAAAAATTGGAAACATTCATCGCAATGAACAAATGAGAACATAAGGCCATTAACACCCGGAACAATGGAAATGAAAATTGATTATAATTAATTGGGGGATATATTGTTATAAAAGGATAATATATGATATATAAAATAATAATATGGATTTTTTATAATTCAATATCTTATTTAATAGCACATTATAGTATTTTATGTATGATCAACCCAAACGGAGCACTAGGTTAGTGATTTCATCACAATTTATATTTCATTGAGACTTAATTGTTATTATGCACAAATTTAATTTTATATGGTGTATATAATTACCATTAAATATGAAATATAATTAATTATTCACAGTTCCTCGTATTTTATTTTTTAATTTGAATCATTTCATACATAATTACGAGACATAAAAATTACCACGTGGTAAAAGTTATTATACCATCTTACTATCTTTTTGGATTATTATATTTCTCTTGAGATTAGAACATTCATTTAATCATGTTTAATTGATTTTTAAATTTATATTAAATAACAATATTATTTCACGATGGTTTTTATTATTCCCTAAATCATGTTAATTTTTTACACATTATGTTTTCAGTGAATGTTATTAGTTTTTTGCAGTAATATTTGTAAATTTGTATCTTTTAATCAATTTGGATATTTTATAATAAAGAACATTATTTATGAATTAAATATATTGTATTATATATGATGAATTATTTTTTTCATGTATGACATGGGTGGGGATTATCACGGCCTCCTGCCATTAAAGTGTTCCCTTCCTGAGCCGGCAATGTGAGAGGGGTGGTAATGACCCCCGAGTCCCGCCTCCAGTAGGCCCCGGGTTGGCGACTAGCATCGAGGGTATAACAAACAGACAAATGGGAGGTATTACCCTCTAAGATAACACATGTGGAAGAGAGAGATAATATAGACACCAATTAACTCCAAATAATAATGGGACTATGAAATAAATCCATGTTCGTATATGAAATGTCATCAAAAAGTTCTAAAACTTGAAGGGAAAACTACAAGTACCAAAAAGAAAGTAAAAAAAGTAGCAACCACAATCCCGAACAGCTCCTACAACTCAAAACATGTAGACTCCATATTTATCTCCATCAATCTCCAAGTGACATAAAAAATAGTTTATATAAACATAAGATGAGTATAACAGTATACTCAGTAGGATCCTCCCCAAAGCATCTCGTGAAAAAGTAATGAAAGCTTGCCAAAACATAGTGAACAACAAGTGTATCAAACTCGTCACCTAAAAAAGTATACTATGTTCCCATCCTCACCATGTATACTCTCACCAAGTAACGCGTAAAAGAATATATCATAAAATAATGAATATCAAGAGTACCCTGGTACTACTTCCCCACTTGTTTTCCGCTTTTCCTCAACGTCGCACGTCCTAAGCATCTCTCTCCAAAAAAGGATTTCCCGCAGACACCTGGGCGAAGCACCAAAATATGCACCTCGTGCTTTAAAAAGGCTTTCCCACAGACACCTGGCCTAAGCAACACACCATCCTAACAACCAAATGTAACCAAGTAGTATTTGGGATCCACCACAGCTCGCATAACGTGTATCATACGTCGGGTATTATACCTCAAGCCATTACAGCCCATACACCAAGTAAGGATCCTCAAGCCATCACAACCTACAGATGTAACACATATAGTAGTACATAGAAAACTATATTCAGAATATATGTGTGCAAATAACCACAATCCATTACAACCCTCTACACATATATTGGGAAAAATAACCAATGTGCATATCTTCAAAAGTAACTGACAAGAGATGAGAGCGGGGCTAAAGTGGATTGTCAGCCATTCGTCCTCCCACCTGAATGTTGAGGAAAACACCCCACAGTGCATAGAATCCCTATGGTGTCAGTTTTCCTTACTGTTAGGGTGGAGCAGCATATAGAAAGACAATGTGTAAAGGATATATTATAACTCATAACCACACTATTTGCATTACCTAGTATTAGACAAAACTACAGCTATCATCTCTCAAACTCTGGGCTACTACTTCTAAGAATAGGTATCATATATGAACACAAATAATTACGGGTCTTAATTACATTACATCATTCCCATTTAATCAGTTCCACTGTAAGTTAATTTATGCTTTAAACATTAATTAACCATGAACAATTCCACATTAAAATTTTGTTAGCATCACACCCATGTCAATGGTTCCTTTAAATATTAAAAACTCGTCCTTATGTTATAGCATCTCCATCCCCTTAGGTTAACACCATTTATTCAAATATCCATTATAGAATCACTTTCACATATACCTAGGCATTCTCAAAAAGCATTTTATGCTACTAAACATAAGGGGGATCAACCTAGTGAGTAGATGTACTACCCGTCAAGTCATTGTCGCATGTAGCAAGAGCGTAGACCTATTCTCCCTTGAGAAGCTAAACACGGAAAGAACATGGCATACCACACGTGTCTTCGCCTCTTTCGGGAGAAGGGTAAACAAGACCAGTTGCCTTGATCAGTGAGGAAATTTTTAAGTAGATAAACAACAAATCAAAATTACCAAGCATCCAACAATCACATCCACTCCATTCCATCATCCCCGGTGTCCTCCCTGATACCCATATTCATAAACCGATGCATCTAACCACTCTATGCATCATATTCTGCCACAAAAAAAACCTTCATTCTCGCACATATCACAACAGCCATCTAGGATCACATCACATCAAAAACAGCAGGAAAACAACACCACATTTAATTGGGCACTTGACCCTTTAACAATCAAGAGGGTAACTCTGAACCCTTTAAGAAAATATCAAAAAAATCAATTCTATAATCCATCATGGGTTAACCGATTTATTATTTGTAGGTTCTAAATTAGGGAAACCTAAACAGAAAGTTATCATAAATAAATAAACATTCTTACTACACTAATTTAAATATCATCAAATTATAATAAGAACCATATACATTTACGTGCCAATTTAACTGTAGCCAAAAAATTATCAATTAATACCAATTTACGTTCATTACCAATTTCCATCAAGAATGAATAGCAAATCAATGCAAGCATAGATATCACACTATCTAGAAAAACATTGGGAAATAACATACGATCGATATCAATTTATTTATCTGGTAGAAATATTTATTATGTACATTGCATTGTCATCTAGTGGTATTAAACAAGCTAACAATACAGTTTCACATAGAAGAAAATAGAAGCAACTAATACCCTACCTCAAAGAGTTCTTAACGTTATTTATCCACACAACGGGCCATGTTCCTCCTCTCGCACATATTTCATCCACCCGAGGATGCCACGAAATGACCACACCTAACAAACCCTAAGAAAATCCCCATTATAATCTTCGAGATTACATGCTTTAATTTAGTAGGGAGAAATATGAGAAGATGATCCCAAAGGAATAACGATAAAACAAACCATTTATCGAGGATTGATTGACATAGAATGTTTTCATCAAAACATAGAGGAATCAATCTGAGGAGTAATGTTTGATTGTGCAACTCCTATAGTAAGGATATAAAGGTTCTAGCATCTCAAAGTCGAGAACAAAGAGGATGGAAAAGGGAGGATTATATCTTGTCCCTTTTGATGATTTAATGGGGCGACCGTTTAAGTTATGCCTAATTCCCCATTAAAAGAGGATCACATTAACCCACGCGGTTTGACCATGTAAAAACATCCCGAGCCATAGGAATAATTAATATAGCATTTATGGTCTTTGAATCATCCTTCTTAATTTCAGGATTGCAACTTCACATATGGTTCTCCATTCCAACACCGTACGAGGGAGATATGTTGGATGCAATATCATGTAATATTATTATTATTATTATTATTATTGGGTGTTTCGTGGACCCAAGACATGAACCATAATTTATTATTACAAATTATGCTTGAATCGATTTTATTGATGATATGATCACATCACCAATAACAAGACGTCAATCGGACATCGCACGTGGGAGTTATGTCGGGTCGAAGATTTATTAATAATATTTAATCTATTATTTTCAGAGTGCTTCAGGCACCCGATCCAAAATCCCAAAAAAGGCATACAATATTGGACTCGTATTTTCCGTCTTGAAGTCAGGGTCGCAATATTGATGATGGTTCGTAAAATCAAGGTCGCACGAAGAAGTTACAGACGAATAATTGTTTTCTCAATAAAAACATTAATATAATTATTATATTATTTTTTTAATTGAATTATTTCAAATACCCAAAGTCACACACCACTCTCAACAATTTGGTGTGCCTCATTCCCTTTCATAGTAATTGATTTCCTTTTATTTTTCTTTTATTACTTACCAATTTAATTCTCACATTCTCTCTCCAATCTAACTATTCCATTCAATATTTTTTCTCCAACTCCACCAAAAGTGGCACCTCCCCTTAGACATTACTGCGTGCCCTCACGCCCCAACTCCTTTCTCACTTCAAAGTTATTATTAATAAAATTAATAACAATAACACCCATCATTAATGATCTAATTTAATCCCAATAAATTAGTTGACCATGGTTATTCTCATATTAAAATAAAACCATTTCATTTAATTAATTAAACACTAAAATCCACCTTTACAATTATAATGTAATAGTAATAAATCCTCTTTCAATTTCATCAGTGGGTTTCCATCATTATCATTAATAAGTATTATTATTATTATTGACACCAATTATTATCTTATAATTACTGCCTATCTCCCATCAATTAAATCCTCCCCCACAAACTCACACATCATCTTCCTAAACCAAAAGTTTTACAATGTAATGAACCGGGGAGGTCCAGGCCATTACATCATATCCCTCTCAAAACATTTTCATGTCTAAGAATCCTAGACCAACCTATCAAGGCAAAAATATAGGGTCTGAACAACCACCCATTGAGATAACTCTCAAAAGAGAGAAATCCACAAAATCAAAAAAATAAATTCCTGAATAAAACATGAAATGCCATACCACAAAAGAAAACATCATTACATGAAAGGAGTTAAGATTCAAATGACTCGGGGTGCTGATCATGTATCTGTGACTCACATTCCCTGGTACACTCCTCCATGCCACTATGTCACTAGAAGACACGAAATAAGATGATAAAATTCATGTGCAACCCCTTATCCTTACTGTCTTGGATCTCTATAGGTCTCTCCCCAAAGGTTTCATCGAGAACAACGTTGATCTCTCCCCAATCGATAATGTGGGAGTGATCATGAAGATAACAACAGAGTGGTGATACAAGAAAAACATCATGAATCTGAGTAATCTATGGGAGAAATGCTACTCGATACTCAACAACTCCAATATGAGCTAACACCTCGAAAGGCCCAACAAACCGGGGAGAAGGCTTACATCCACTACCAAACCTTCACGGCCCACGACATGGAGTCACCTTCAGAAACACGTGATCCCCAAAATTAAACTCAAATGGTCTCTTTCAATGATCAGCATATGATTTATGATGATCTTGTGTTGTCTTCATCCTCTCATGAGTCACCCGAACCATCTCTGTTTTATTCTGCACTAGTTCTGGTCCGAGAATTGCTGACTCTCCGACCCCAGTCCAACACAATTGAGAATGGAAAGTGTAACGCCCCGACCCCAACTACCCGGAGTCGGTGCATTACTTCGTAACATTGGCATGATCACAAGAAAGATCAAATCCTGAAAGACCGATTGGTTTAGTAGCCTTGGAAACACTAGATATAATCATAAAGTTTTACATTACATCATAAAATGAAAAACTACTACAACAACAAAGTCTCCATAATCCACACAACTATCCCCTCATAATATCCCTGCAGGTCATTCATAATTTACTTCTTCACATCCTGGGGAAAAATAAAACATAGAAAAGGGGTGAGCTCAAATGCCCAGTAAGGATAACAATATAGCGGAAACTTTCATAAATAAGAATAAACATTTAAGGAAATGCATTACTAAAACAAAAGCCTTTTAAAATTGAACTTCAACATGGTATGGCAAAAGTAAAATGAAATAATGCCATTTACTTATTCACATGGATATTCTACTAATCGAATAATCACATGCAAAAATCAATAACCACTTTCATAATGTTGGAATGCATAATGCCAGACTATCATAACCACATAGCCAAGGCCTCGTGCCAAGACTACAAATAAGATTTTGTCAAGGCCTTGTGCCAAGACACTAGTTTGTCTCATGAGACCTACCGATGCATCGAGGAGCTATAGCGGGCTCCACCCGTCACTTATTAAGTCCAATGCATTCCCATATGAAAAGGTTTAAACATAACATAAACATTCATATTAAAACTAGCATACGAAATGTCAATAATTTCACCATAAACTATGAATGGTACAAAAATAGCACATCCACAGTCAAACATATCACAAAACCTTCAATACAATATAGAAGTTTTGTATCATAATAAATCAACTTCAAATAATCTTAAAATCCATCAAAGGATGTTGACATAGATGAAATCAAAATTCTTTTTAAAGAAGTATCTCCTTTTATTTTGAAATCATTTAAGATCCATATAAAATAAAACATTTTCTTTGAAAATATTCTTATAAGCTTGTATGGAAAGCTTCGACGATTTTATAACGGCGGGAAATAACCGCACCCGCCGTATAAGTTAAAAAAACATTCTTACCTCAATTCTGTCGAAAAGGTTAAAAAGGACATTGTTTTGAAAACGACGGAAAGATTCCTTTATAAACCTCTTATAAAAAGTCAAACAATGGTATAAATGACTTTAACCCATATTCTTGTAAATAGTAAAAATGTTTTGAAATACATTTTTAAGAAAACATGGATGTGGATGATAAAGAGATCCCAGTAGATTATTACGTATATACAACCTCGGATAATGAAGAGATTGTGAAATAACCCTTACCTTGTACTTTTCCTTGGTTGGGGTAGGTTAACCTCCTGTATAATGGTGAAATAGTTGTTATTAAATTATACAAGAATCATATATATTGATATGATATCATATATGATCTTTTAACATTGATTTGTTAATAATATCTTAGAATTATCGTCGTTTCGGGAGTTAACTTACTCATTTTCTTTTATATGTTTTGTTAAATAAGCCATGGTTGTTGTATCTTATTCATATCCAGAATGATATACAGTCCTTAAACATCATTTTTAAATCATCAAATGATAATTATACTTGAATGGATACGATGGAGAATGAATCTCATCGCGTTCGTGGAGACGGTAGTCCGTATGTACGCACGAGCGACAATATCATTCTTTTGATATTAAAATAATATATAAATGGATGGTATATCATATATACAGAATCATTAACATGTTATATTTATTATTTACATGAGTTACACATCATTATTATACCCATCCAAATAATATTATATTGAATAACAATTACACCACGACGTGGAGACGGTAAGCCGTACGTACGCACGTATGGTGACATGTTATTCAAAGGGTGGATAGAATACTGAATATGATTGTACCATATTTATAATAACATCACAGTATATGTGAGATACTGGAGTTATTATTTCAGAATGGTAAGAACAAAGGAAGAAGAAGTGGAAGAAGAAATGAACTTAGAAAAGGGTGGTGAAATCATTACCTCTTCTTCGGGTTCTTCCTTTTGATTTGATCAAAAGGGATCCTTAGGTTGGCTTTCTGATCGAACTAAGGCCTCTAGGTTGTATTGAGGGATGTTGGGAGAGTATTTGGGCAGAGTTTGGCCGATCCAAAAGGCTTTGAAGGTGTGAAGAAATGAGAAGGAGGAGTGCCCTTTTATAAGAGGGGTGAGGGGCACCTTTGGAAAAGCTAGAAATATTAATTTATAATAAATTCATATTCGGTTTCTAATGGCTCCAAAGTTGACTATTCAAAGGTTAAGGTGGGGATAGGTCGAAAACCACTCAACCAATATAATTTAGATAGGTTTGGGTACTTATATTAACCTTATCTTTAAGTATTAACTCTAAGTTAATTAGTTTCACTTTTACAATGTCTTTTTGTATTTTTATATAATATGGTTAATAAACTTACTATATACATCCAAGCGACCCCCAAGTGGTCCATTAATGATTAACCTATCATAATATAAGTCTCTTGGCCGAACCTTAGATTTTTAGGAATTTAATATCAATTAATAATATAATATTTGTTTTAAGAACTCTTTTATGTCAATTTTGACACTATTCAATAGTTGATTTTTGTGAAACTCAAAACAGATTGATTACTTCGAACAAAGTCAATTAGATCAATCCTAATATATCATATTATCCTAGAAAATTAGTTTAATTCATTAAAAGTTTCATATTATATTTATTTGGGTATTTATAATATCAATTATTTTAATTTTTCACTATTATAGTAATTACTGCATCATCATTGTGTCATAAATTAAATAAATTATTAAATGTCTAAAAATTATAAATAAAATATAATTATGTAGGAAATCTTTTTAGCTTTCTAATGAATATTTATAATCGAAAATCCAACATGTATAACCCTATGTAAAAAATTGTTCTTCTAAACGATGTAAGCTTATGCCATTTTTATTTTTATTTTAACTTTATTATTATAATGTGTCCCTACCACATACAAGTGGCTTCAAGGGGTCCCCAAATTGACCCAGGGATGCCCATGGTCGGGTATGTGTCCACCAATAAGGTTAGGACATGTTCTAGGGTAATTTTGTATTATTATAATATTATTTTTTAACCCTTATTTACCGGATTTACCCTTTAACCATGGTAAATAAAATATTTACCGCAGTAATTATTCAAAATGTCTAAAAATAAAAGTTACCTATTTACACAATTTGAACATCCTGATTCCAAATATGGAATCCATTTTCCTAAATTCAAAACACAGAAGTGGCAGAAATTAATTTAAAATTAATTCCCGCTGTCAAAACAAAAAGCGTGTTTTTAAGAGATAATAACTATCAAAAGATTGACACTTGTTTATGTTCGGTTTAATTGTAAAATTATGTCCAATGACCAACATTATATTAAATGGTAAAAATATATTCTAAATATACTTTAAAACCACTCAAATTCATAATTTATCACTATTAATTATTTTGATTAAAAAAGTTGTTTTTAATTAAAATTTAGTAATTTTCACTATTCATCAAAATATAAAAGTTATCCGAAAAGTACCAAAATTTCACCCTAGGCTAAATTCGATATTCCGAATCCAAAAATGAAGTCCATTTTCAAATATAAAATATATATAATTTCAAAAAGTAGGTATTACTATTCATAACAGCTAGTTTGATTAGTTATGGTGTGTTAGAACTCGGTGTTGGGTACAACACACGCTATCACATTATTCGAAGGGAAACGTACCGTAGAAGCTTGGGGTGTTACATTCTCCCCTCCTTCAAATAATTTCGTCCTCGCAATTTCTAGGGTATTACTGCATAAAAAGACTCGGGTGGTTCTTCATCATAAGTTCCTCGGGTTCCCACGTTGCCTCTTCCATCTTATGATTTCTCCACAAAACTTTTACCAGACGCGTCGTCCGGTTTCTCAGAACTTGTTCTCTTGTATCAAGAATCCTGACGGGCTCTTCACAATAAGACAGATCCGGTTCCAGTTCTAATTCCTCATAGGTGAGTACATGCGTTGGGTCAGGCATGTATTTTCTCAACAGAGATACGTGGAACACATCGTGAACTTTGGAGAGACTTGGCGGCATTGCCAATCGGTAAGCTACAACCCCAATTCGTTCTAGAATTTCGAAAGGTCCGATGTACCTGGGACTCAATTTACCTTTCTTACCAAAACGTATGACTCCCTTCCACGGAGATACCTTCAGGAAAACATGATCACCGACTTGAAATTCCAAATCCTTCCTTCGATTATCGGCATAGCTCTTCTGCCTACTTTGAGCTGCTTTAATGTGATTTTGGATTACCTTCACCTTTTCCACCGTTTCCTCCACCAGTTCTGGGCCTACAAGTTTTCTTTCACCAACGTCATCCCAACAGGTTGGTGTACGACATCTCTTTCCGTATAACGCTTCATATGGTGCCATCTGAATACTCTTATGGAAGCTATTGTTATAGGAAAATTCTACCAGTGGTAAATATTGATCCCACATACCCTGAAAGTCAAGTGAGCAAGATCTCAACATGTCTTCTAAGGTTTGAATAGTCCGTTCTGATTGTCCGTCTGTCTGAGGGTGGTAAGCAGTGCTCAAATGAAGTTCAGTATCCAGGGATTTCTGAAGACTTTTCCAGAATCTTGAAGTAAAACGGGGATCACGATCAGAAACAATCGATAGGGGTACACCATGAAGTCTCACAACTTCATTAATGTATAGTCTTGCTAGACGTTCCAGGGGTAGATCTTCTCTTATAGCAAGAAAATGTGCTGACTTGGTAAGACGATCAACAATAACCCATATTGCATCGTTCCTTCTAGGAGTCTTCGGTAGCCCCATGACAAAGTCCATCGTAACATTGTCCCATTTCCACTCCGGTATGGGAAGAGGTTGCATGACTCCTCCAGGCTGTTGCCTTCCAGCTTTCACTTGTTGACAAACCATACATCTTGATACAAAATCAGCAATCTCCCTCTTCATGTTGTCCCACCAAAAATGTTCCTTCAAATCTCTATACATTTTGGTGCTCCCAGGGTGTATAGAGAAATTGGAACTATGAGCATCATCCAGCAATTCCCTTTTTAGATCAGGTATATTGGGAACACAAAGTCTCTTTCCAAATTTCAAAGTTCCATCTTCATACACAAAGTCTCTCAATCTCCCATCATTCACAGCTTTAATCTTCTTCTGAAATTCTTCATCATCGGTCTGAGAACTCTTAATCCTTTCTAGTAAAGATGGTTTGGCAACCATTTGAAAAAGCATTGATGTTTCACCTTCCCTGGTTATTCCCATGTCCATCTTCACTAGATCCATGAAAATTGGATCCCTTTCAATTCTCATCATGTTCAAAACTCCATGGTCTTTTCTGCTCAAAGCATCGGCCACCTTGTTTGCCTTCCCCGGGTGGTAGTGTATCGTACAATCATAATCCTTGAGTAATTCAAGCCATCTCCTTTGCCTCATGTTGAGTTCTTTTTGTGAGAAAATATACTTCAAACTCTTGTGATCAGTATAAATCTCACATTTTTCACCATAGAGGTAGTGCCTCCATATCTTCAAAGCAAAGATCACAGCTGCTAACTCAAGATCATGAGTAGGATAGTTTTGTTCATGAATTTTCAACTGTCGTGATGCATAGGCAATAACTCTATCATTCTGCATAAGGACACAGCCAAGTCCTTTCTTTGATGCATCACTATAAATAACGAACCCATCATTCCCCGATGGTAGAGTCAATATAGGAGCATTGACTAATCTTCTCTTCAGTTCTTCGAAACATTCTTCACACTCTTTTGTCCAAACAAATTTAACCCCTTTACGTGTGAGCTTCGTTAATGGGTTTGCCAATCGGGCAAAATTCTGGACGAAACGTCGATAATAACCTGCCAAACCAATAAAACTACGTACCTCAGTTATACTCGTAGGTGCTGGCCATTCTTGGATTGCCTTGGTCTTAGAAGGATCAACAGAGATTCCATCTTTAGAGACAATATGTCCAAGAAAAGAAATCTCCTGAAGCCAGAATTCACACTTGCTAAACTTTCCATATAATTCATGCCTCCTCAGAGTCTTCAAGATAATGCGCAAGTGATTTTCATGATCTTCATAGGTTTTGGAGTATACCAATATATCATCAATAAATACTACCACAAATTCATCGAGATACTCCTTGAAAACTCTATTCATCAGATCCATGAATACAGAGGGTGCATTGGTCAATCCAAACGGCATTACAGTAAACTCGTAATGCCCGTACCTGGTTCGAAATGCTGTTTTCGGAATGTCTTCCTTCTTCACACACAACTGATGGTATCCAGATCGAAGGTCAATCTTTGAAAAGTATTGAGCTCCATGCAGTTGGTCAAATAAATCATCAATACGAGGTAGGGGATACTTGTTCTTTATCGTTATAGCATTGATCTCCCTGTAGTCAATACATAACCTCATAGATCCATCTTTCTTTTTAACAAAAAGAACAGGGGCTCCCCATGGAGAAACACTAGGGCGAATAAATCCCTTATTACTCAATTCCTCTAGTTGTTTCTTTAGTTCGACTAACTCTACAGTGGCCATTCTATAAGGGGTCTTCGATATAGGCCTTGATCCAGGAATCAAATCAATGGAAAACTCAACTTCTCGTTCTGGAGGATGTCCAGGTAAATCTTCCGGAAATACATCTACAAATTCTTTCACAACAGGTACACCATCTATTTGAACATTCCTTTCCTCACCGATAGTTACTTCATTCTCTTCCTCCCCAATAATTGAATTAAATTGAGTTACTGGGGGTGGGTCTAAATAAGAATTAGGTGGTGACGATTCTGCTCTAAAAATAAGGTGTTCCTTATCATTATCATCGAGAATCGTAACCTCTTCCTTCTTACAATAAATCTTCGCATCATAGTCCGAAAGCCAGTCCATACCGAGGATTATATCAAACTCAATCATAGGTATGACGATGAAATCAGCAGATAAAGAAAATTTATGTGCTCTAATGGGGACTGATTCACAAAACTTTGTTGCAACGATACTTCCCTTAGGAGTTTTAACTGACAACTCCCTTATTAAATCAAATTGGAAATATCTAATTTTCTTAGCAAACTGGGAAGATATGAAACAATGCGATGATCCAGAATCAAATAATGCATTTGCTAAACTTGAGGAAACCATTAAATTACCTGCCACCACGTCTTTCGGAGATTCTACCTCAGCAGTAGTGATAGCATAAGCCTGGCCTTGATCCCTTGGCCTTTTCTGAGGTAAGTTCTCCTGACGCTTAGGACATGCATTTGCATAATGCCCCATCTCCCTGCAATTGTAGCACTGAACATTGGTAGCTTCCTTCTTCCCCTTGCAATCATGAGCTTGGTGGCCTTTTTCACCACACTTGTAACAGACTCCCATTCCCTTCAGGCAAGCACCGGGGTGTTTCTTCCCGCACTTACCACAAGATGGATATTCAACCTTTCCCTTCTTCCCCTTATTTCCATTCCCAGATTGATCAGCAGGTCTCTTCTTCTCTTGATTTGCTTTAAAGTCATAAGACTTAGAGAATTCCTTTTCGGTCTTGATAGCACATGAGACAATGTCTTAGTACGATGAAAAGGATTGTGAGACTAATGCTCGACGGAGAAATGGTTTTAACCAATCAAAGAAACGATCAATCTTACTTCTTGGGTTGCGAATATAATCACCAGCGTACCTCGCTAACCTTGTAAAGTTAGCCTCATACTTTGTGACATTATCATCCTCCTTTTGTCTCAGACTCAGAAATTGCCTTTCCATATCTGCTCGATGGTCGCGAGGAAAGTATTTTTCTAAAAACAGATCTTTGAACTCCCTCCATTCCATGTTTGATACTTCATCATTTTCCTTCATGTTTTGAATCAATGACCACCATTGATCAGCATCTCCAGTGAGGCGGTAAACTGCCATGGTAACTTTTTCCCTTTCACTACTCCCCAAAGCCTGAAATATTTTCTCTAGGGAAAATATCCATTGCTCAGCTACTAAGGGATTTGTACTCCCATTGAACGTTGGTGGTTGTTGTCTCATCAATCGATCTAATATTGATCCTCCACGCTGCGGATCAGGGTGCTCCATACGGGTAAGGTTATTATTCATAACCTGAGTAAGTTGTCCCAGTATGGTGATTAGCTGATCGGCACCGGTTGCATCACCAGCCCCACTATAATTATCTTGAGCAGGAGGGAAATCCCTACATGGAGTGCGCGCATTGATACGGTTTCCATTTCTTCCACTAGGCGCCATTTCTAAACAATGGCATAAACTAGATCAGTTTATGAATCAAAATACATAATCCCATACTTATAAAACACTTAACATAAATTGAACTATTTATGGATATAATCCATAATCATAAAAATGTTTTTCTTTGAGGAAGTATATACTCATAAACCCTTCATAATGATTTGTAAAGATAATGAGAGTTATCCTAAGCATATCCCCCGGGAGTGTCGTAACCAAGAGTGCAGCAAGGCCCGTTGTCGTGCACCAGTTCCCGTTCGAGTCTAGCTCAAAGCGGTGTTTTCGGGTTTTACCCCTAGGTACATCTGTGCCAGAGCCGCCTCTACCTGCTCGTATCCAGACAGGGATGTATTGCTCGGAAAACTCACAAAATCTCTACAATACCAAAATTCTAGGAAGTTCTTCTATACTAATCCTCAAAGTTCATCTTAGGTCTACGTGCTCTAATCAGAGTTTATCTAAATCTAGCTTCCAAGGTTTGTACTAAACTTCCTCTGATACCAACTGTAACGCCCCGACCCCAGCTACCCGGAGTCGGTGCATTACTTCGTAACATTGTCATGATCACAAGAAAGATCAAATCCCGAAAGACCGATTGGTTTAGTAGCCTTGGAAACACTAGATATAATCATAAAGTTTTACATTACATCATAAAATGAAAAACTACTACAACAACAAAGTCTCCATAATCCACACTACTATCCCCTCATAATATCCCTGCAGGTCATTCATAATTTACTTCTTCACATCCTGGGGAAAAATAAAACATAGAAAAGGGGTGAGCTCAAATGCCCAGTAAGGATAACAATATAGCGGAAACTTTCATAAATAAGAATAAACATTTAAGGCAATGCATTACTAAAACAAAAGCCTTTTAAAATTGAACTTCAACATGGTATGGCAAAAGTAAAATGAAATAATGCCATTTACTTATTCACATGGATATTCTACTAATCGAATAATCACATGCAAAAATCAATAACCACTTTCATAATGTTGGAATGCATAATGCCAGACTATCATAACCACATAGCCAAGGCCTCATGCCAAGACTACAAATAAGATTTTGTCAAGGCCTTGTGCCAAGACACTAGTTTGTCTCATGAGACCTACCGATGCATCGAGGAGCTATAGCGGGCTCCACCCGTCACTTATTAAGTCCAATGCATTCCCATATGAAAAGGTTTAAACATAACATAAACATTCGTATTAAAACTAGCATACGAAATGTCAATAATTTCACCATAAACTATGAATGGTACAAAAATAGCACATCCACAGTCAAACCTATCACAAAACCTTCAATACAATATAGAAGTTTTGTATCATAATAAATCAACTTCAAATAATCTTAAAATCCATCAAAGGATGTTGACATAGATGAAATGAAAATTCTTTTTAAAGAAGTATCTCCTTTTATTTTGAAATCATTTAAGATCCATATAAAATAAAACATTTTCTTTGAAAATATTCTTATAAGCTTGTATGGAAAGCTTCGACGATTTTATAACGGCGGAAAATAACCGCACCCGCCGTATAAGTTAAAAAAACATTCTTACCTCTATTCTGTCGAAAAGGTTAAAAAGGACATTGTTTTGAAAACGACGGAAAGATTCCTTTATAAACCTCTTATAAAAAGTCAAACAAGGGTATAAATGACTTTAACCCATATTCTTGTCAATAGTAAAAATGTTTTGAAATACATTTTTAAGAAAACATGGATGTGGATGATAAAGAGATCCCAGTAGATTATTACGTATATACAACCTCGGATAATGAAGAGATTGTGAAATAACCCTTACCTTGTACTTTTCCTTGGTTGGGGTAGGTTAACCTCCTGTATAATGGTGAAATAGTTGTTATTAAATTATACAAGAATCATATATATTAATATGATATCATATATGATCTTTTAACATTGATTTGTTAATAATATCTTAGAATTATCGTCGTTTCGGGAGTTAACTTACTCATTTTCTTTTATATGTTTTGTTAAATAAGCCATGGTTGTTGTATCTTATTCATATCCAGAATGATATACAGTCCTTAAACATCATTTTTAAATCATCAAATGATAATTATACTTGAATGGATACGATGGAGAATGAATCTCATCGCGTTCGTGGAGACGGTAGTCCGTACGTACGCACGAGCGACAATATCATTCTTTTGATATTAAAATAATATATAAATGGATGGTATATCATATATACAGAATCATTAACATGTTATATTTATTATTTACATGAGTTACACATCATTATTATACCCATCAAAATAATATTATATTGAATAACAATTACACCACGACGTGGAGACGGTAAGCCGTACGTACGCACGTATGGTGACATGTTATTCAAAGGGTGGATAGAATACTGAATATGATTGTACCATATTTATAATAACATCACAGTATATGTGAGATACTGGAGTTATTATTTCAGAATGGTAAGAACAAAGGAAGAAGAAGTGGAAGAAGAAATGAACTTAGAAAAGGGTGGTGAAATCATTACCTCTTCTTCGGGTTCTTCCTTTTGATTTGATCAAAAGGGCTCCTTAGGTTGGCTTTCTAATCGAACTAAGGCCTCTAGGTTGTATTGAGGGATGTTGGGAGAGTATTTGGGCAGAGTTTGGCCGAACCAAAAGGCTTTGAAGGTGTGAAGAAATGAGAAGGAGGAGTGCCCTTTTATAAGAGGGGTGAGGGGCACCTTTGGAAAAGCTAGAAATATTAATTTATAATAAATTCATATTCGGTTTCTAATGGCTCCAAAGTTGACTATTCAAAGGTTAAGGTGGGGATAGGTCGAAAACCACTCAACCAATAGAATTTAGACAGGTTTGGGTACTTATATTAACCTTATCTTTAAGTATTAACTCTAAGTTAATTAGTTTCACTTTTACAATGTCTTTTTGTATTTTTATATAATATGGTTAATAAACATACTATATACATCCAAGCGACCCCCAAGTGGTCCATTAATGATTAACCTATCATAATATAAGTCTCTTGGCCGAACCTTATATTTTTAGGAATTTAATATCAATTAATAATATAATATTTGTTTTAAGAACTCTTTTATGTCAATTTTGACACTATTCAATAGTTGATTTTTGTGAAACTCCTAAAAGATTGATTACTTCGAACAAAGTCAATTAGATCAATCCTAATATATCATATTATCCTAGAAAATTAGTTTAATTCATTAAAAGTTTCATATTATATTTATTTGGGTATTTATAATATCAATTATTTTAATTTTTCACTATTATAGTAATTACTGCATCATCATTGTGTCATAAATTAAATAAATTATTAAATGTCTAAAAATTATAAATAAAATATCATTATGTAGGAAATCGTTTTAGCTTTCTAATGAATATTTATAATCGAAAATCCAACATGTATAACCCTATGTAAAAATTGTTCTTCTAAACGATGTAAGCTTATGCCATTTTTATTTTTATTTTAACTTTATTATTATAATGTGTCCCTACCACATACAAGTGGCTTCAAGGGGTCCCAAAATTGACCCAGGGATGCCCATGGTCGGGTATGTGTCCACCAATAAGGTTAGGACACGTTCTAGGGTAATTTTGTATTATTATAATATTATTTTTTAACCCTTATTTACCGGATTTACCCTTTAACCATGGTAAATAAAATATTTACCGCAGTAATTATTCAAAATGTCTAAAAATAAAAGTTACCTATTTACACAATTTGAACATCCTGATTCCAAATATGGAATCCATTTTCCTAAATTCAAAACACAGAAGTGGCAGAAATTAATTTAAAATTAATTCCCGCTGTCAAAACAAAAAGCGTGTTTTTAAGAGATAATAACTATCAAAAGATTGACACTTGTTTATGTTCGGTTTAATTGTAAAATTATGTCCAATGACCAACATTATATTAAATGGTAAAAATATATTCTAAATATACTTTAAAACCACTCAAATTCATAATTTATCACTATTAATTATTTTGATTAAAAAAGTTGTTTTTAATTAAAATTTAGTAATTTTCACTATTCATCAAAATATAAAAGTTATCCGAAAAGTACCAAAATTTCACCCTAGGCTAAATTCGATATTCCGAATCCAAAAATGAAGTCCATTTTCAAATATAAAATATATATAATTTCAAAAAGTAGGTATTACTATTCATAACAGCTAGTTTGATTAGTTATGGTGTGTTAGAACTCGGTGTTGCGTACAACACACGCTATCACATTATTCGAAGGGAAACGTACCGTAGAAGCTTGGGGTGTTACAGAAAGGTTTGCCATACAAGGCTTCAAACACTGCCATACCGATGGTGGAGTGAAAACTATTATTGTAAGTGAACTCCACCAAGGGTAAGTGCCTCATCCATCGACCTCAAAAATCATGAACACAAGAGCATAACATGTCTTCAAGAGTCTTGATGGTTCGCTCTGTCTGGCCATCCGTTTAAGGGTGAAAAGCATTTTTGAGGCATAGTTGAGAACCAGAAGCATGTAATAGACCCCTCCATACCCTGGTGGTAAAATGAGGATCTCGACCAGAACTGATCATCCTAGGGACTCCATGAAGTCTCACCACCTCCTCTAGACACTACCTCGAAAAATCATCTACTGCTCTCGACTCCTTGATCACTATGAAGTGAGCCGATTTTGTTAAACGATCCAATATCACCCAAATAGAATCATGTCCTCCCTGATCTTGAGGTATACCTATATCAAAGTCCATTAATATGTCCCCACACTTCCATTGAGGAATCTCAAATGGCTGTAGAATACCACCAGGAACACGGTGTTCGACCTTCACCTTTTGGCAGACAAAACATCAAGACACAAACTCTGCAACCGCATGCTTCCGCCCGGGCCACCAAAACATACCTCTCAAGGATCACTACTTCATTTTCACGCCAGGATGTAATGAAAAGGGTGAACCATGGAACTATCAATGAACCATCTGGTTCATCATCAAAGGAATAAAAAGCCTTCCATGATAAAACATTTGGTGTTGTTTCTCCTCACACCGACCATCAGGGGCCTCACCACAAACAACTCGGTCTCTCCAAACCTCTACCTCTAGATCTCGTAAATTGGAATCATCCACCTTCTTCACCAAGGATGATTGTACTGTCATCTGAAAAAGGCAACCTCTATCCCCAGCTTCTCCCATATCAAGATGCAATGCTGACAATTATTCCATTACTCTCCATGAATATACAGATTCACACACAACATTACTACATGACTTTCGACTCAGGGAATAAGCTACAACATTCCCTTTTCTAGGTGTATACGGTATTTTGAAGTTGTATTCCTGTAAGAACTCCATCCATTGACGTTGTCGTATGTTTGAGTCACGCTGATAGAAAACAAACCTCAAACTCTTATGATTAGTGATAACCACAAAGCGCTCTGCAATGTGGTAATGTCTCCACAACATTAGAGAAAACACCACAGCTTTCAACTCAAGATCATGGGTGGAATAATTGCATTCATGGGGACGTAACTACCGAGACCCATAAGAAAAAATTGACCTCTAATTCTTGAGAACACAACCTAACCCCAGATGTAAATCATCGCATAAAACATTAAACTGGACTCCCTCAGATGGAAAACAGAGGGTAGGCGAACTTACTAACTTCTCCTATAGATAATCGAATGCTGCATGACAATGATTTGTCTATGTGAATTCTTGATCCTTCCTGGTCAAAGTTGTCAGAGGAGTCACAACTCATGAGAAATTTTCTACGAACATCCTGTAGTAGCCTGCGAGACCAAGGAAACTTCTCACCTCTGACACTGCCTTAGGGGCTACCCAAGACAAAACTACTTCTACCTTTGATGGATCTAAAGATACACCATGTTGGGAAACAAAACGCCCAAAGAAAAGGATTTCTTGACCAAAAAACTCACACTTCGACAAAATCTCGTACAATTGATATTATCAAAGAACTCCCAAAATGGCTCGTAGATGCTCTGCATGCTCCTCTTCAGATGTGGAGTACACAAGGATGTCATCGATTAAGACTACCACAAATTTTTCCAGTAACTCAAGGAACACAACATTAATCAATTCCATGAATATGGATGGAGCATTTTTCTTTCCAAATGGCATTACAATGAACTCATAATTCCCATGAAGACAATAGAAAGCAGTCATCAGAATATCCTCATCCTTCAAACGCATCTGACGATATCTCGACCGCTTGTTGATCTTTGAAAACCAAATTTCACCTATGAGTTGATCAAATAAATCATAAATTCCTGGAATATGATTGTGATTCTTTATTTTAACTTTGTATAAGTGATGATAATCGACACAAAACTGAAAACTGTCGTCGGTGTTCTTCACGAACAAAACTATTGCACCCCATGGTGACACACTTGGCCAAACAAAACCACACTACAACAGACCAACAAGCTGTATACATAACTCTCAAAACTCAGAAGGGGTCATACTATATGGATACATAGAGGTAGGATACACTTTAGGTTGTATCTAGATCCCAAACTCAATCTCTCATCGCGGGGGTAATGCTACAACCTCTTCTAGAAAGGAATCAGGGTACTCCTCTACGACCATAGGAAACACCAACTGATGAACCTCTGAAGAACACAACATCAAATCAGCCATCATGGATGATAAGGATGGAACCTTCCTATGACCCATTCAAGGGTCTTTCTCACCAGCAAACACCACTTGCTCTCTATCTGCACCAATGAAAACGACCTTTTTCCTGTAATAATCCATGATAGCTTTCACTGAATACATCTAATCCATGCTGATGATGACATCATATGGTTGTATTCTAAAACAAATAAAATCATCCCAAGAGTTTTGTTACACCAACACTAGCTCACAGTATCTACATACATTAAACAATTCATCTCATCCTCTAACAGGCGTAGTCAACACCAAGGGAACTGGATGCCTCTCTTCCTCAAGTCCCAAACATGGACAAGGTTAGGTGATAAGAAGGAGTGTGTTGATGCTGAATCAAACAAGGCATGCACCAAGGTAGAAAACAAGAAAAGTTTACCTCGAACGACTTCGGGCTCACTTGGATCTAGCAACGCTAGAGCGTGAAGCTGACCAAGACATCCTCCACGGCCTCTCTGACCATGATGACCACCACCACCACGGCAGCGCTCTGCTCTATGAGGACAAGGATCGTCATGGGGATGACCTCTACCTTCCCCATATACCCTCTGCTGATCTAAATCTGGTGAAACTTGCTACTTATGCCTCACCTAGAACTCCCTCAATTGAGGAACCTAGAGCATAGCGCCCGGTGCAGAATGACCACTCTGAATGGTGGGGCACTCCCACTGCTGTTGGCCATGACCACCACAAGAAAAACAAGTTCCTGAACCCTTGGAATATTCATGAGAGTTGTTGCCTCTAGAGAAACGAGATATGAAGGGCTAGGACATACCCCCACCTGAACAGAAACTCTTCTGCCCTGAAAACCGGGAACCCTGGAACACAGCTCTGCTTCTTGAGAAATCATGTTGATTCCCCTCTCATGATGGTTGGGTCCTGGACACAGTCCTCTCAATAACCTCTGCCCTCTCTAGTACCTCAAGATATGTTTTCATCATAAATTGGGTGAACTGGAAATGGTTCTCTGGACACAAAGCCTCCTCAAAATGCCTTTCCCTGGCCTCCTCATCTAGTAACAATTCCGAAGCATATCGTAAAATGTTCCTAAAACGAATTCCAACCACTCGAACACTGGAGTTCCTCTATCGAAGGGTTAGAATCTCCTAGAGACTGGACGCCTTCGTAGTCAATGAAAGAAACTCGACTCTAAACCTATCTCGAAACTTCTCCCATGATATTGTTGACTCCTCACGATCCCCAAGGAACAAGAACCACCACTACCTCGCTGCTCCATGTAGAACCATCACAACCATGGACACCCAGTTCTTCTTCTGAGAATGAATCAAACTAAAGCTGATCTCAACCTCCTCTAACTAGTCTTTTGTTACTGCATCTTAAACGTTGCCCTCATACTTCTACAGATTCTGGCACTAAAACTCTCGGAGTGTCTTCTTCCAAGTGTCGTCGTCATCAGCCTCTACCTTATGACAAACTTCCTGAATAGACTGCTGGATATTTTCTATGAAAACCTGATGAGGACATCGACCTGAAGCCATACCTGTAAAATAACAACCTTTAGAGTTTCTAAGCCTAGAATATGGAAGACTCAAAATTAATTAATTTATTTTTTTCCTTCATTCATTTTAGGTTAACCTACCCCATGGTCTACCCATTCAAACACAGGCACACAAAATAATGATGCATGGTCCTTTGCTAGGTCTCTACCCTATAACTAGTATCACCTTGTTTAGTATACATTATAAACTTAAAGATCTGTACAACAGATCATAGGGGGGGCCTAAAAACCTATATCTCAGCTGGTCTCCAGTTTTTACCAAATTTTCTAAAAATTAATGACATTGTTTCCCTACCAACCCATGTAACCTCACCTTTTCTTAACTCCAAACACTATCATATCCCTCAACAAGACCTCTGATACCACTCTATAATAGCCCCTCCCAACAATGTGTACCTCTCTTAGGCAGGCAATGTGAGAAGGGAGATAATGACCCCCATGTCCCTCCTCTAGTAAGCATCAGGTTGGCGACTAACAATGAGGGTACAATATACACACAAATAGGAGGAATTACCCTCTAAGAGAAAAAATGCGGAACAGATAGATAAGATAGACACCAATCAAATCCAAATCAGAATTGGAATATAAAATAAACCCATTTTCATATATGAAATGTAATGAAAATGTACTACAACTGGAAGAGAAAACTACAAGTACCCAAAAAAAGTAAAAACAACAGCAACCACAAGCCTGAACAACTCATGCAACTCCAAGCTAGTAGAATCCAGCATCATCACCAACCTCCTCCATGTGGCATAAAAACAGTTTATATATACATAGGGTGAGTATAATAGTATACTCAGTAGGATCCTCCTCGAAGCCTCTCATGAAAAAGTAAAGAAACCATACTAAAACATAGTGAACAACAAGTGAAACTAAATTGTCACCTAAACATGTATAATAAGTTCCCAACCTCACCATGGAAACTTTCACCAAGTAATGCATACAAGAATATATCATATAATAATGAATAACAAGGGTACCCCACTACTATAACCCAAAAGGTTTCCTTCTTTTACCCAATGTCACACGTCATAAGCATCACTCTTCAAAAAAGGATTTCCCGCAGACACCTGGGTGAAGCACCACAATATGCACCTTCTGCTCCGCAAGGGAATGACCACAGACACCTGGGCAATGCACCACACTATCCTCACAACCAAAAGTAACTAGGTAGTTTCCGGGAGCAAACACAGCTCGCATAACGTGTATCATACGTTGGGTATTATACCTCAACGCATTACAGCCCATACACCGAGTAAGGATCCTAAATCCATCACATCTTACACACGTTACACCTATACTAGTACATTGAAAAATATATCCAAAATATGTGTTTTTGAATTACCACAATCCATTACATCCCTCTACCCACATATATGGGGAAAACTAACTAATGTTCCTATCAGCACAAGTTATTTCCTAGATAAGAGAGTGGGGCCAAAGGTGATAGTCATCCATTCATTCTCCCACCAGAATGTTGGGGAAAACACCCCCTAGGGCTCAAAATCCTTGGGGTGTCAGTCTCCCTTACAAACAGAGTGGAGTAGCATATAGAAACACAAAAAGAATAGGATGTATTATAACTCACAACCACACTATGAGCATTACCTAGTCTTAGACAAAACTCTAGCTAAGGTCTCTCAGACTATCGGCTGCTACTTCTAAGACTAGGTATCCTTTAAGCACAATAAATTTGATGATCTTAATTAGATTACATCATTCCCTTTTTATCAATTCCACTGTACGTTAATTAATTCATTAAACATTAATTAATAATGAAAAATTACACATTAAAATTTCATTAGCATCACAACTAAAGTCAACTGTTCCTTCAAAAATTACAACCTCATCATTAAGTTCCAGCATCTTCATCCACATGGGTTAAAACCATTTATTCAAATATTCATTACAGAATTACTTTCCTAAATTCCCAGGAATTCTAGAAAGGCATTCTATGCTACTAAACATAAGGGGGATCAGCTCGGTGAGTAGATACACTACCTGTCAAGTCTTTTCTGCCTATAGAAAGTGCGTAGACACATTACCCTTTGAGAATCTAAAAATGGAAACCACGTGGCATACCCCATGTGTCTTCGCCTCTTTCAGGAGAAGGGTAAGCAAGAAGAGATCCCTTGAGTAGTGGGGAAAAGTAAAGAAGATAAACACCCACTGAAAATTACCAAGCATCAAATAATTGAATCCACTCCATTCCATCATCCATAGTGTCCTCCCTAACACCCATATGCATAAACCAATGCATCTCGCCACTCATAGTGTCATATGATGCCAAAACCAAAAACCTACATGCCCCTACATATGACAACAGCCATCCAGGATCACATCATAGAAGAAACAGTAGGAAAACAAAACCACATTTAATTGGGCACTTGACCCTTTAACAACCAAGAGGGTAACTCAGAACCCTTCAAGAAATTATCAAACAATCAATTCTTTAATCTATCATGGGTTAAACGATTTTTTATTCACAGGTTCCCAATTTGGGAAAACAAACTAGTAAGTTATCGTAAATAAATAAACATGCATACTGCACTAATTTTGTTAACATCAAGTTACAACATGAACCAAATTCGTTTACATGCCTCTTTATCTTAAGAATAACTATTATCAATTAATACCGATTTATTTTCTTTACCAATTTCCATCAATAAAGAATAGAAAATCCAATCAAGCATAAATATCACACTATATATAAAAACATGAGGCAATAACATACGATCGATGTTAATTTATTTATCTGGTTGGAATATTTAGTTTGTCAATTCCATTGTCATCTAGTGGGATTAAACATGCTAGAAATACATTTTCAAATAAAAGAAAAGAGAAGCAAGGAATCCCCTAACTTGAAGAGTTATTGGTGCTCTTTATCCACACAATGTGTCATGATCCTCCTCTCGCACCAACTACATCCACCAGAGGATGCCACAGAATGACTCCACCAGCCAAACCCCAAGAAAAACCCCATTAGAAGCACGGTGATTACATTCATTCATATGGGAAGGAGAAAAAATATAGGTTGATCCCAAAGGAATGACAATAAAACATACCTTATATCGAGGATTGATCGACACATCTTGGTTGCATCAAAACAGAGCGGAACCGATCTGAGGAGTAAATTTTGATTGTGAAACTCCTACAAGAAGAATTGAAAGGTTCTAGCATCTCATTGTAGATAACAAATAGGTAGGCCAAGGGAGGAAGATATCTTGTCCCTTTTGAAGATTTAATGGGGAAACCGTTTAAGATACACTTAATTCCTCATGAAAAGAGGATCACATGAACCAACGTTGTTTGACCTATTAAAAACATCCCAAGACATAAGAAAATTTAATATTAGATTTATGGTCTTTGAAGCATCCATCTTAATTTCAAGGTTGAAACGACATGGATGGTTCTCCATTCCAACACCGTATGAAAGTGATATGTTGAATTCAAGATCAATTATTATTATTATTATTATTATTATTATTGGGTGTTTGATGGACCCGAGCCACGAACCATAATTTAATATTCCACATTTGACTGGAATTGATTGTATTAATGACAGGATCACATTGCCACTGATGAGAAGTCAATCGGACATCACACACGGGATTTATGGCAGGTATAATATTTAACAATAATATTAATTCTATTATTTTTTGAGCGCTTCAGGCACCGAATCCAAAAACCTGAAAAATACATCCAATATTGTGCTCAGAATTTCCATCTCGAAGTCATGGTCGCACTGCCACTGATGGTTCATAAAACAGAGGTTGCACGAAGAAGTTAAATTCAAAAAAGTGTTTTATCAACAAAAACAATAATATGATTATTATATTAATATTTTCAATTTATTTATTTCAAATACCGAAAGTCACGCACCTCTGTTTCCAATTTTGTTTTCCTCACTCCCATTCACCCTAATTTATTTCCTTTTAATTTTATTTTATTACTTCCCCATTTAATTATCACATTCTCTCTCCAATCAAATATTAACATTCAAGATTTCTTCTCCCACTCCACCAATAGTGGCTCCCCCACTTGGCCATTACTCCTTTCTCTCACTCCACAACTCCTTTCTCACTTCAATGTTATTGTTAATAAAATTATCAATAATAACACCCATCATTAATGTTCTAATTTAATCCAATTAAATTATTTGACAACAGTTATTCTCACATTAAATTAAAACCATTCCATTTCATTAATCACACACTAAAATCCATCATTACCATTAATATTTAATATTAATAAATCCTCTTTCAATTTCATAAACGTGTTTCCATCATTATCATTAATTATTATTATTATTATTATTGACACCCATTATTATATTATCATTCATCCCTCGCTCTGATCTATGAACTATTTCTCCCATGAAACTCACATGTAATCTTCCTGACCCTAAATATTAATTATGTAATGGACCAATGTGGTCCAGGCCATTATAGTGAAAATTTTCATAAATGTCTTCATTGTATTGTTATGTCTTGAGAGACAAAATAAATTTTCCAAACCTTATGAATTTTTAACTATCTGTTTTTTATTGTCATGTGTATGGTCTTGATAGTGGAGATATAGTTTACCAAAATAGATGAGTGTATACTCTATAGTTTCATGTCATTAAATAAAATTTCATTACGGTAGAAGTATTGTGTTGCTAAGATAATATTTCAAATAATTAATCATTTCTTCATTAAGAACTGAATTATTATTATCCAAGATATTTTCACACTAATAATTGATTAGAACTCATTTCACTTTCATTATATTAAGTATATTTAAATTATCTTATGGTATATATAGTTCTATATTGATTATTATTTGTTGATTAATTGAAATTCTATTTACTTACTCATTGCACTGAATTTGAGATTAGTATTATTTTATCATTCCAAAGAATCCATGAAGTTTACTATATGTTATATGAATTGATATTTTAGGCCGAATAAATTTATTTTCCAATAATAATTATTTTGTAATTTTTTATTCTAGTTTAATATGTAAATCATGTATGTATCTAGTTTACCAATACTACTAATCTATTAAGTCATTCGGATTGTGATTACTTGTGTCTTATGATAATGTAACAAATTAGAAACCAGTTCTAGGATACTATGTTTGAGGTCCCAAAATTACATTTATTAGTTTATCTATATAAATAATCTATGATTAATTATGGTGTGTTCCAATATTTGTTTTCCAAACAATAGTTGCATCACTTAACGCAATATTTGATGTTTATTTTACCTTCCAGCTCATTGAAATAATTATTTAATTTTATTAAAAAACATCAGATGTATGTTTCATAGTGAAATATTTAATAATGATAATCGTACAACCACATTTCACCTCATATTCTCTTTTATAGTAAAAGAAAACATCAATCATTCACATGTTTAGACTACCTCATCCATAAATTAATGAATTTATATTTTCCTCAGCAGATTTTGTAGCTAGTTAATGTGATGGATGAAATAACCATGTACTATATTTATGATAATATTATGAATATTTAATTATATTTTGTTACTTACCTTATTATACTTTTCATCTATTGGATATTGAAATTTTCATTCATGAATAACTATAGAATACAACCTTCATGAACTGATATGATTCAGTTTTACTTCTAACATCCAAGGATAGTAACAAAAATGGATCTTCAATATAAATAAGTCCTTTAAAATAATTAAAAAATTTATATGAAATACATTAACTAATTTCTTTATTTTTAAGTAACATTAAAAATGAAAATGTCATTCATGCATACATATATACTACTATCTCCTAGAAATAAATGGATTTATCTATCATAAAAAAATAATTTGGTTTGATTTGAAATATTATTTAATTTATAAATATGGAAACAAATTTTTTTGTGACTATTTAATAAATGGAACGATATCCCATTTTCACTCTTTAATTACTATTATTGTTTTTTGAGGATATAAATAAATGTACCCCAAAAAAATTCAACAATTTACTAAATATTTTATTAACCATATAAAATAATGTAATACATGTATCAAAATGACTAATAATAGTTAATTGAAATTTACCATCAATATGTATATCATATGAACATAATATATTAATTAGTAGATAAGGAGATTTCAAATATTTAAGTGATATAATATAAGGGATTATATTATGAATCATTTTTTATATTTCTATACACTTTCTCTTCTATATCCCAGTTCATCAAAATTTCATATAATATTTCATTATATACATTAATTTGTGTTAATTTTACATTTAAAAAAACTATGAATTTAAATTTAATTATTTTTAAATTTAATATTTTATAAATTTCCCATATGGGTCATTTATTTTTTTAGTTACCAAAATGAAAAAAATTCATCACATATATGTATTAACTAATTTTTAGAGTTAGTGTAGACATTATTCATTATCCAGTTTCTTTTGCAATTTAATAATGGTTTATAACTAATATAATATTTTGATCATAATGTTATTTTTTATTTAAATATGATATAATGAAATAATTAATATGTTTTAATGAACATAAAAAAATGGAATGTTGTAAACTTATGGGTTCAAATTATTTTTTTGTGATTTATGATTAAAATTTGAAATCAGAAATATTATTGTTTTATTAAATGGTATGTGATAATTAATTATATTGATTGAATATCCAGATATTACTCATAAAAATTAGAGAACCAGATATATCTCTTTAATTCATTGGGTAATGATGTATTATTTTAGGGAGATAATGAAGTAGATAACCAAGATGACAATTCTTGTTGAATTATATGGGCTTATTCTAATCAAAGTTGAGATATATTGATGCGAACAATGTTTATGAAAATAATTATCCTAGAAAATAATATTTTGAATTTGAAAATTGTGTTTATTAAAATCATCTACCTTTATAAGGTAATGAAATTTAAAAATATACAATTTTATTTTTAGAATGAATTATTTCATGATTTCCCAAGTACCTCATGATGCCTTGACATCTTCTCTTATTCATTATAATGGTTTCAAATGTTTATATTTGTGAAATTTTTTCAGTTCACTTATTTAAATGTTTTATTTATCTTCTAAAAAATTTATTCTTGAAAATATAAATTTACATTTGGGTTTTAATGGTATTAATTTAATTAATGGGATAATACTAGTTCTTATATATTTGATAATAATTTATTTCCCATAATAAATTTGGAAATGTTTTTAAATGATATGAGGATGTGTAGGAATGATAGAATGGTCATGAAGAATAGTATGGTGACTCACCTAAAAGGAAGGAAAATTGTATTGAATGTATGTAGGTTATAAATAGTTTCTCTATATTTGTTTTAAAATGGACATTGTGGTAATGTGTCCAATTTTTAATTTAATGTTCTACGGAATAAAATAATAATATAAAATGAAAACTTCATGGAAATATATTAATGTGAAATAATATTTAGAAATCATGAAATTTGGGTAGTTTATTTTAAAGGGTCATTACATTTTCTATTACAAGAAATGATTATATATAATTATAGTTTACGATATTTTGAAAGACTTATTAAATACACTCTATTTTGTAGTTATATTATCATGAGATGTATTTATATGTTTTACAAGTTTCTTAATATAATATATGTCTATTATAAAAATAATTTTATAGATGAAATAAGGAATCTAATATAATAAGGAAACAAAAAATTGAAAAACCTCCATATCAAAAATATATACAAGACGAAAATTAAAATATGCGGTAGGTATTACTAAGGAAAAATAGAGTATTAAAGGAGGTTCTCATGGAGAGGGAGAGAGACAATATCCTACATATAGAAATAAGGAAAATATTTATCATTGTATCAAATGACACCCTTTGAATTTTTTTTGGATTAACAAAACATGTGAATGTCAATGGTTGTATAAATTCATTGGAATATATATTTGTTGTTTGGTCATTTATGGAACAACAAATGGTAAATCAAAATAAATATCATTTTAAAAATGAAATGGATTTTTCTTGGTCACTAATTTCAAAAATATGGATAAAATATGATATTCAAGCCAAGGTGGTTATTAATGTTAGTCATAATTTTATGGAGAAGTAATTTCCATTTATTATTTATTATTGATTGGAATCAAAATTTCTAAAGATATAAAAAATTAAATAATAAAAGGTTTATTTGTATGATGAAAATTTCACCAAACTGTCCAGGTATAAAAAATATATTTTTGTAGACTATGAGTGTTTAACATCCCAGATCTGGGTCCTGCCCATTATAATGAAACAGTAAATAATCTCCAACAGCATTTCAAGACACACTATGGTCCCATTATCTCCATCTCCGAACCAAAATCATGGTCTCTATTAAGAAGGATGATTTCCCTTTTCTATAACTATAACCCTATAATCAGTTTGGGTTGAAAAGAATGACCCAAATATGGTGTGAGACGAATCCCAATAATCAGCCACCAAATGATATGTGATTAATAATCAATATACATATATTATAGGAAATTTATAAATTTTTTAAATAAGCTATGTAGTAATCCATGTAAAAAATAAAACAGTTTTCAATTACATTCATTTTCATTAGAAAATTATTAAATTAATTGAATAATGTAACCTATGGATGTAAACTAAGCTCTATATCCCCCTATATAACAATGACAAACTAACATCTCAAATGAACATCTAAACAATCATGTAAAACCATTTCCAAGCTTGTGATTTTTCCTGACAGGCACATCACAATAAATCAATCATTCCAAAGCAACCCTCCGGGAAATTTATCATAGAATAACCACTTGGTATTATCATATCAATATATATATATATATATAACAATGACCCTTATTAAAATATTTTATAGTCTAGCCCCTTTGGTCCCAACTAACACTAATCAATTACAACCAACCACCTGGGTAGCTGTCATGGTCAATACCCCTTGAACTGCATAGCAACAATAAGGATAATGACCCTATAGAATCTCTCATAGTAAATTTCCCATGGTCCAACATACATTTAATAACCACCCACAGGGAAGCTCTCATGGACTAACCACTCCAGTCAATGACCCCATACCAGCTCTCCCAGTCGTTTCCTCTAGTCAACGATAAAAATATTTATAAAAAAATGAATCTACGTCTGGAAGATCTCACGTTAAATTCCCTTTGGTAAACTTTCACAATGTGAAACACATTCATCTCATATAAACAAAGACTCCGTTCTAACAACCCTAAGAAAAGAAAATAATCTAGCATTATATGCAATCTAGACCAAATTCCCATACTCAAACTGACATCGGAAAAACATAATAAATCAAGGTAATAAACCACATTCATTAACAATAATCCATTCTAAAAAAAATCATATCAGACATTAAACAGAGTTAAATTTTAATGCACACAATTCCCTAAACATGGGTATTCATCACTTTAAGAATATATAATCCAAATAATATCAAATAAAGGCACAAACCACTAACCTTGATGTTTTGAGAAGAATACTCTAGAATGTTTCCCATTGAATCAAACCAGAACAATGTAGATCTATGAACATGGAAAAAATGATTAACCACTATTAACTTGAGATCGAGGATCAATCAGGAAGAGAGGATCAAGGGAAAAGGAAATCTTACTAGTCTGAATCCAACGCACCTAACAACACCTTAATCGGAGTTCAGAGAGAGTAATGAGAGTAGTTCTTTTTTTTCATTGGTACGTTGCTCTCCTATTCGATTCACAGGAATAAGAAGACAATTTTAGGAATTAGACACGATCCTGGTTAGATTAATCAAATAAAAAGAATATTATATTGCTTGTTTTTTTAATGTACATTTCATGTACTAGACTCAATTGTCCCCCACATTTGGTGGTCTTCCTGGGAACCCACACATCCTTGTATTAGTCATTACACGACCAGTACACAACTACCTGTGGAAACAGAATGCACAGTGTGTACTCAAGAGTACATGCCGTGTACTTTGAAAATTCCCGAATTATACCCTTTTCCTTAATAACTACCTGATATTATGATCCATATATAAAATGAAGTTCTAGGTTCTTGCAAACTTCCCCACATATACCAATTATCCTCAAATTTCCTTTCCATCGGTGGTGAAGAATAATTGTCAAATAAATCTGTCCACCATGATCGTACGTCAGCCTCCATCTCCTATGTATCATCATGTACTCAACTATTATTCCCCAGCAGCCATACCAGTGGAACACAACAACCTTGGAGAACCATCGTGATGTGATCGACATTGCTAATATGGGTGCTCCTCTAAGGATTATTCCTCCTCCAACTCAGCCACATCAGCTAGGATAAAATGTGACGGTTCGGAATGTTAATGTCGTAGTTTTGAAACATGAATGACGTTGTGCATATCCTAGTACCTATAAGTGAACTAAAACTGACAATCAACCATATTGACTCTCTCTCCGATCCTCAAATGGCCCGACGTATCTTTGTGATAGCTTTTCAAATATCCTGAATGACTTATGTCCCAACCTCGGTGTGACACATTTGAAAACCAAATCTCCAACTTCAAATTATAGAGGTCGTCTCCATCCATCATCATAATATATTTTATGATACTATGTATTTTCCATTGAATTCCCAATCAAATCCTCCTACTCAGTGGTCTCCAGGACAAGGTGAGGTCCTAGTATTATTGCCTCTCCTACCTCCATCCAATATAGAGTTGATCATCATGACCTACCATACAAAGCCTCAAAAGGTTCTATCTGAACCGATGGGTAAAAACTGTTATTATAGGAAACACTAAAATTTAGGACACATGCTCGAAGCATTTCCTCCAAATCATGAACCGTACGATTGGACTGGCCATTATCCTAGGGATGGTAATATGTACTAAAAAGTACCTATGTACACAACTCCAACTATAATTCTTTCCAAACACAATCAATAAAACATGCATCTCTGTATGAAATTATAGAGTGTGAAACACCATGAGAATGTATAATATCTCAGATGTAAAACCTTCTATGATTATCAACACAGAATGTAATCTTGATCAGAAATATATTTT
The DNA here is from genome assembly GCA_963277665.1 of Viscum album. Classification (NCBI taxonomy): domain Eukaryota; kingdom Viridiplantae; phylum Streptophyta; class Magnoliopsida; order Santalales; family Viscaceae; genus Viscum; species Viscum album. Next base: position 1,426,779,300 of record OY728147.1, on the reverse strand, counting down.
AAACCATTGTGAGTCTGTCAACCACTACTCGAACCACATCATTCCCTCAAGGAGACCACGATAAAGCCATCACAAAATTCGTCGTTACATCATTCCATTTCAACTCTGTAGTGGGTAACTATTGTAAAATCCATATTGGTTGCTGATGCTCTTCCTTCACATGCTTAAAGGTAGAACATCTCAAAGGAAAACTAGAATCACAATTCATTATAAATGTCCACCAATATTAAATGTTTAGATCTCGATACATCTTAGTGGAAACAAGATGAACATCCTATACTGAGGTATTAAAATCTCACATCATATCCTCGCATATGTCTGTGGACACCCACACCTGTCCATGAAGACAGATGATATCATCTTCTCCTATGGTCCACCCAAGAGTTGGTTCCTCACCGGACACACTCATCCTTAGAACTTTTCATTAAAAAGTTGATAGCTATCTCATTCAAACCTAATCCAGAAGAGTATAGGTAATAGGTATATAAGAAAGAAACATCTTCCCATGTATATCATTATTCCCTAAATTCATCTAAAAAATGATCCAAAAGATATCACTCATTATTTGCCTCTTGAAATGCATGTATATGATCCTCCTTTTTAACACATCAACTACTATGTAGCCTTTCCCATGAGTGAAGGAATGATCAATGTCAAAGGATTGAAGGTACTCAACCATCATTCGATGTCTCCAATTTTGATCACACTAAGTAAATATAAACTTGAGGCTTGTTTGGTCAGTGAACACCACAGAATTATATCCCAAATGATAATATATCCAACAACGTAATGCATGAAAAAATATAGTTTACTCGAGAATGTGGAATGGGTAATTCCATTCATGTGGCCTCATCTTCATAGACTTGTATGCAATGAATCCTTCCTAATCCATAAGCACTGATCCCAGCTCGATACCCGATGTATCGTAGTATATGGTGTAAATCAAGCACGTATCTATAAAAATTAGTGTATGTTCTGAAGTCAATCTCCTTTTATGCTCATGAAAAGATTAATTGCAAGAATTTGTACACAAGTACATTTCACCTTCTTAGTCAGTCCCCTTAGTGATGCTGCTAAGAATGAATTGTGTTGAATAAAGATATGTTGTAACCAACAACCCCAAATAACACCATACCTCAAATAAATTATTTGAATGCTCAATATAATCTAATCCCATCACATTAACTAGGTCTAATGATACTCATGTCTATGAGATTACACGGCCGAAGAAGTAAATCTGGTCAATCTAGAAGCAGGATTTTAAGAGCACAACATATAACAGATACTCTCTAAGTGTACTCAAAATTCTCTCATGATAGTGGAATAGTATTGTCAAGTGTGAGATTTCAATATGATATAATCCATGAAGACTACCACAAAATAATAAAAACAAGTATGGAATAATCGATTCATTAGAATAATGAAAACAATAGTTTTTTTCAAGAAATCATATGTCATAATCACAAAATAGTATAGACCATTCAAAAATATGCATGGCCATAAGGGGTATGGAATAAGCTCTTATGCGCAACAGATGATAATTGGATCCCATATAAATATTCGATAATACACTCACTCCTCAAAACTGATCAAAGAGATCATCAATACTTGGGATGGGATAACAATTATTTACTCTCAACTGGTTTAGATTCAAATAATTCACACAATGCCTTATGGTGCTATCCCCCTTCATTGAAAAAAGAACTTGAAAACCTAATGTAGAAGTACTAGGTTAAATGAAACCCTTTTCTTGTATCTCATCTAACATATTCTTGAGCAACTATAACTTTGGTGTGGACATCCTATACAGAGGAATGGACAACATTGCTACTCCTATAATAAGATCAATAGATAAATCAGCCTGAATCTCCTGAGGTAAGCCTGAAATTATTTTTGGAAACGTACCCCTAAAAAAATCCACCATTGGTTGAATGTCCATCTGTGATGTCCCTTGGTAATCAAGACATAAACTAGAAAATTTGGTCTATAATTCCTCTTAACCCATGATGATTTGGTGTAGCTCTATTCAACTGGTCATCCCATTCTACCATGTGTAGAAAATACCCGACCTCTAGTGACATAAAACTCACCCTATGATGATAACATCCAATAAATTCCTGAAATGAGCCCAACTAGTCCATTCTGATAATGAAATCGTAACATTTCATTTCTAATACATAGAGATCCCATAAGAAGTTTATCATAGAAACCACATGAGGCCACTCGTTGCACTAACATTTACTAGGAATTCTAAACCCCAATACAGTGTCTAGCATCATAAAATCCATAGATGTAATGATGCAGATCGAAATAATATACACAATAACAATAGATATAAAAACTATGAGAATCCCCAATGTAGAAAATAAAAAAATATATAATAGAGTAAACTAAAATAATTCAATAAACCAGAGAGGGTTTTGGATCATTCTCTTGTTGGGTTGGCCCCACTGCCAATGTATGACCTGTACCGTAGTTATGTGACCCTTCTTAAATACCATGAGATGATCCACACGGATGTCTCTAAAAAATAAATGCTAGACCAATAGGACCAGGACTGCCTCCTTTATCTAAAAAGCCGAAAAACACCACTTCACTGATTTCTGAAAAACTTGTGGTCATGCTCCTAATCATGGAGTCATAGTAGAACCCCTATGACTCACTGCTAGTGAGAAATCCCAGAAAACAACATTGAAGATGGACCATCTTGCAGCAATACCAGTACTCAATTGTCTCTCTTGGGCCCTGATGTCTCATATGCCTGCTCTTTCTACACTGGTAGCATACCACATGACTAACTAAAGATTCATGACATGAAGGATCCCTATGGTGGTTCCTGTTATATAATGTAGCAGTACCAGACCTGAATGTTGAACTTCCCTAGCTCACATCTCCAACTCCCATAGATTGGGCTTTGTAATCAGCACCTGGTTCACTATAGACATCACTAATGTCATCCTGAAGATAGTCACCTGCAATCAGATTTCACACCAAATTCCACCATTAATCCACCATCCCAACAATAACTCGTCACCTATAAAAATAGGTTATATTCACTGAAGCTTTGTAAAATAAGGTAATTAATCCATCACAGATACAGCGCCCGGCTCCAAATGCATGAAATCATGGGATCGATCGACCCTCAATGTATAGGGCTAGAAATAATTGTTGAAGATCTTATGAAATACTTCCCAAACCATATCCTTAAGATGACCTTCCTCTCATATAAAATCCCACCATATCATGGAATAATCATATAGAATGTGCGTAGGAGGATACAATCTTCTCTATGGAGGCATCATTAGATGCTAAAAGATAGTGATCATGGCCTCCAACAATGACTCTATATCAAGTGGTCCCCCATCCGCATAAAAGTGGAGCTTCTTCTTGAACACCCTCATCAACACTTCCATTTTAGAAGAAGGATGTAGTGAACCCAAGAAGGTATGAATCGTCATCATAAATCCTTCATGGAAATGATCATTAGTACCTGATTCTAGTATATAACCTGGTGCCAAGATGGGCATGGCAGGAGGATCTGCTGGTGGTCCCTTATAAATCATTTCCTATGTCTGTCATCCCCCTACACCTGGTGCACAACTGAAGAATGTCGTGGCAACATGAATCTACAAGGTCAAGCACATACATCAGTTCAATATTATTAAGGATGACAATATAGTTGTGGAAAATGGGAATAAGAGAAGTAATATTCCTATTTTACAAAACATGGTTACACAGCTTGTATAATACCAACATGATGTGTTTCCTTAAGATTTAAACAAGTATATTATTTCTACAAAACATGGCCATGTAACACCGATTAACATAGCATGTTCCTCCAAAGTCATGGCATGCACTTGAACTGTCCCACTAGCCCTAGTTATTCTACACGTCTATAACGCACTATTCTCTACTGGGTAACCATAAATGACGTTTTCACCCTAGAAACAATTTGTTCTACTTAGGTTCTAACCAATCATGTCATTAGTAACATGGTTGGATACACAATTATTTACAACATGGCATGTATGTCTGGTATACGAAGTGTTCCATCAATGATTTCCCTACCTCTTCTTTTCTCACACAGTCAGTCACCCAGTGAAGCACTACACAGAGTGTGCTTCCTATACAAGGCGTGTAGTTAAGAAATTTTTTTAATTTTAGAACAGAAAAACACATGCCATGTGTTCATTACACCATACACTATTTTATCTAGGTTTCCATACAGTAGGCCTTGAAAACAACTCTAGAACCCTTAAAACATAAAATTTTGTCTAATGCATGAAAACTCCATACTCATGAGACCCCATAATCATGAAATTCATTTTTTTCATCCTTATTCACATTTAAATTATAATCAATTCCACTAATGCTCGACACGATCCACTAAATTATGATCCAAGAAGTCTCATAACACCTTAGGGAACAAATTTTTCCACATGTCAAATGAATCATTACAATATCAAGTACCCTATCAAAATAGCACATATTCTTATCACAATATATATCAAAATATATGAATATCAATAAAAAAATCCATAACAACAAAATTCATTCAGTAATGCACGATAAATGTTATGAATAGAATACAAGACATGTGATATCCAGAAAGTGCCTATATGACGTAAGAGAAGGCACACCCACATGTCATCGGGTTGCATAAAAAATTAAACCACAATGATATAAAAAATAATATCACAAGACAATTCTATCACCAAATGGTGAAATCAAATCAACTGTATTAATTTGTGAAACCCGAAAAATAGCAATATTCGGGGTAAATTGGCATTTCCCTGTACACGGGTTAGCAGCTCCTGAGAACAACTTCTTAACAACAACATATTCCTCTGTATCCCTATATATAGGCTCCAAATATGTAGACAAAGTATAAAAGAACCTCCTATGATAACACTATGTAGTGTCCCAGATTTGGGTACTACCAAATGGTTCCCCGTACCATATTGGTCAGATGGCTCATGTTCAATTATCCAAACACCTGAGTCTTCCGATTAGTTGAAAAGGCCTTGGGTGAGATATTGGGGAAACTATTTCCTCATAGGAAGAGAATCACAACTAAATAATTAATAAATATTAGTGGTATCATTAATAAGATATGATAGAATAAATCATATGACGATTGATAATATTACAATTGTGGCATAAATATTCATAAATGAGGCATGAAACATGTACCTAGGAATGTTTCCAAACAAATAAAAATTCCAGAAATACAATATTTAAACCAATGAACAAAAATATTTTATGAAATCCAAGAGATGAAAAACGCGTCACCTAGGTCCCATTATCTCCACCTTTAGAGAGAAATCACGTACCTGATGATGAAGTACACTCGCACATTTATACTCCTATAACCGTATAATGGGTTTTGGTCCAAAAGCATGAACCAAAAAATGTTTGAGATGAATCATTGTAGTAAACCACCAATATATATTTTCCTAATATTTAGTGACTATATATTCTAGGAAATATTTAAAATGAAGCAATAAACTAGAAATTACGCAAAGTAAAAATTCCTACAGTTCATAATTACCTTCATTTACACTAATAAATTATTCAATCCATTCAATATATTAACCTTAAAATCTCTGCTATGATCTGTATCCCCCTACAAGACAATACCATATAAAAATCTCAATGGACCATCTAAATAGTCAAGAATGACCTTGTCCAAGAATGTGATTTGGCTTTGTAGGCCCATCACAATCAATCATTTGTTCACAAGAAATCCTCTGGGAAATTTCTCACATTCTAACATGTCTGGTTTATTATATCACCAAATAAATATATATAACAATGGACCTTGGGGAAAGATCTCTCAATTTAACACCTTTTGTACCACATAACACTAATAAATTAAAACCAGCCACATGTGTAGCTCTTACAATAAATACCCATTTGTCTGTAAAGAAACAATAATTATAATGAACCTTTGGAAGATATCGTAGTAAATGCCCAATGGTCCAACATAAATTTAATAACGACCCTCTGGGTAGCTCGCATGGTCTAACCCCTCTAGTTAATGAAACCATGGAAGCACTCACGATTGCTGCCTCTGGTCAACGATAACAACAATTATACATAAATGACTCTACATTGAGAAGCGATCCTGGTCAATTCCGTTTGTTCAAATTTCACAATGAAAAACACATGCATATCATATAAATAGTTAATACATCCTAACAACCCTAGGCATGAAAAACCAGGCACCCTAAAATGATTTCTATACCGAATTGTAATAATCTAACAAGAAAGTTAAACACATCCAAATTCAATGTAATTAACAATATTTATAAAACATAACACTTTATCAATCAAAAAACCCAAAGTTGTCATTAAACATGGTAAAATTAAAAAAAATACCCTAAACATGGGTATTCATCACTTTATTCATAATATTTAATAGACTATCAAATAAAGGCAGAAACCACCTACATTGATGTTGTTCGAAGAACACTCTAGAATGTCGGCCCTTTGTAGAGACCCGAAGCTTGACGTACATGGAAATTACATTACTTTTTAGGAAGACTTATTACATAACAAAAATAGACACAGAAGGACCGTAATAGTTTATTGTCTTTGTAAACTTGTAATATAAACTTTTAATCCTGTTGAAATATCTTCAACAACTCCCATAATGATCTTCCCATTTTTGTTTCCATACATAAAACCTTTCTTTATTTTTATGGGGAAAATAAACCATAAAAAGGGTGAACTCAAATGCTCAATAAGGGAAAAAATAGAAAACATAAAACAATCCATAAACATTTGAAAGCAAAAAACAAGAACATGAAATTTAAACATCAAAATTTTGAGAAAAGACATAAATCGTGGAAGTACGTAAGGAATATATCATAATGGAACATCAACCATGATAAAATATAATGGGAATAAAACCTGTAATTGTGGCAACCATTGAGCACATGTTATGATTTCTATTGTAGACAAGTCATTGCTTCCAATACCATCATAGAGGTCAAAGTCCCTTTATGAATCGAGTTCACTCCTCGTTTCAGCCCTGTAACACTAAACCAGATTAACTTACCGTTCTAGCCATGTCTAGCTCATGAGATATAAATCTTTACCCAATGAATTGGATGGAGATATAGGTCCCACCCATCTCATAATTAAATCATTATTACTTCTTCCATAACATAATCATAAATCATTCATCATAACCTAAATAATAAAAATGGGTTTCACAAACATCATCCCATCATAACAAAATCCATATAAAAAAATGGATATCATTTAATCATAAGAAAAGTGAAACCATGTAAATCATCGAGACATTATACTTGAAATATACACATATGAAGATAATTTCAACTTAGATGGAAAATTGTTTTGATGAAACACTTGAAATTAATTCTTGAGAAAAATATCCTTTCTTCTTCAAAATCATTTTCTTTTCACAAAATGCCATCGTATTTTAAATGAAAAGTATTTTGCTGAAGATAGTAATATAATCTTGTTGAGTATGCTTCATGAAAATGATGCGTTATGAAACAGTAAAAATCTGTTCACATCGTATATGTTAAAAAAACATTCTCCTCGTACTTTTATCAGAAAAGTCAAAAAGTACCTCGTAACGTAAAAAAAAAGAAAGATTCCTTACATACCATGTAGTAAAAGAAAAAATGGGTAAAATGAAATTAAACATACATAAAAACACTTTTCGAAAACTTGGACTTGGATGATAACAATAAACCTAGAAAATACATACAAATAAACAATCTCAGATAAGAACGAGATTGGAAAGGTTATCCTTTACCTTATGTCTGATATGCTTCGTATGTATCCGAACCTCCTGTATAATGATTTCAATAATTAAATTTACTTATTACAGAATCATATTCATTGTTATGATTTCATATATGGTTCACATATGACTTTATATTACCCATTCTTTTGAAAATTCCATGTTAAAGAGCGTTTTGGGTAAAATCATTTCATGTGTCGTCTGTGTTTTGACTTGTAATTATTCAAATGATTACATAGATCATGATTAATTAATTCCAAAATATAGAACCAGATTTATATATAATATATATTCATCACATACATATATATATGATAGATCGATAAATGAAATGAAATACACCGTTCATAGAGATGGTAGGTCGTACGTACACATGAACGCTGTTTTCGTTTCCTTATTGAATTGAGTGGAATTAAGTAGATGACATTAATATATATATACATAAATACAGTATCATTATTATGTCATATATTTAATAATTATTCATTATATATACTTTATAATCATTCATGAATGGTTAACATGGAGTATGAATCTCATCGCGGCATGGAGACGGTAGTCCGTACGTACGCATGAGTGATGATATCAATCCCATAATTATTGAACTGAATTGAAGTGGATTATACAATATATCAGAACTAGTATGAGGTTATAATAACTATTTATAGTTATTATTTACACAATTATACCAATCCAAGTAAGCTGGTGTTGGAAAAACAGATTACACCACGGCGTGGAGACGGTATTCCGTAAGTACGCACGTGCGGTGATTTCATTTTCTGTAGGATGGATAGAAGATGAAATAGAGTTGTTTCATATTTATAATAACATATTAGTATATGAGTGATACTTATGTTATTACTTCATAATTAAATAACTAAAGAAGAAGAAGTAGAAGAAGAAATAAAGATGATGGAATCAGTAACAGACATTACCTCTTCTTTGAAGTGCCTCTTCTTAACCTCTTATTTGGGCACTAAATATTGCCTTTTAAGAAGACCAGAACCTCTAGGATATTTCTAGGGAAGTGTAGAAGAGAAATTTTCAGGGGTTGGACGATCATGAAGGCTCAAAATGGTGTGAGGAAGGGAGGGAGGAGATACCCTTTTATAAGGGAGGAGAGGGGCACCTTTGGAAATATAAGAAATATTAGTTTATATTAAATCACATCCCCGCTTAAAAACATCCAAAATGACTCATATCCGAATATTATATGAGATAGGGTTGTAATCACATCAACCAATAAAATTTATACATATTAGGAATATATTTTAAACATTATCAACTTGATTTATCCTTATTTATCAATTTAATTTTATTTGTTGTAATAATATTATAAATTATAAATTATTATAAAGAATTACATATGTGTTCTGAATTTTCCATAATTTTACACATTATGTCATTGTAGACCATATAAATTAAAATTTATAATTTTTAAATATTTTTGTGATTTTTGAAAATTTTATAATATGTTATTTTTATAAAAAAACAATAGTGTCAATTTTGACACTATTCAATTATTTGAATTTAAATAAAAAATATACAGAATATATGTTCGAACTAAAATATTTAATTGATTCATAACATGTCATATTTATCTATAAAATTAGTGGAGAACATTAAATAGTTCATATAATATTTATTTTAATATTTTTAAAACCATTTATTTGATATTTCTCTTAATAAAATAATTTCAACATCACCATTATGTCACCATTAATGATAATTATTTAATCCCTAAAAATATTAAATAAATTCATATGATGTATAAAATTTAATTAGTTTATGGAGACTATTTATATCTTATGTTTCATTAAGTTTATCACAAAACTATAATTATTATACTTATAAGATTTAAGAAAGTTACATGTTTTCACTTTCTTTGGTTTTAATAATAATTAAATTATTTTCATGGAAAAAAGTCCATTAAATGAATCTAATCTGACCCTTATGTGATATGGGTCTCCTTTTAGTCATCGAATAAAATTTTTGCAGGTGTTAGGGTATTTTTTTAATATTATATTTACCCTTAATTACCTGATTTACCTTTAACTAAGGTAAATAAAATTTACCGTAGTTACTATTCATAATGCCAAAAATTAAAAGTACCTCATTAACATAATTTGGAGAAAATGATTAAAAATATGGAATCCATTTATCCTAATTCTATAAACAAAAGTTTCAGAAATTAAATTAAAATTAACCCTGTTGTCGAAATAAAACGTGTTTTTGTTTAAAACATTGCAAAAGACTGAATTTATTTAACCTAATAATTCAAGGTAGAATCAATGCTAATGAAATACATTATATTAAATGATAAAAATATATTCTATTTATACTTTAAATCCATTCATTATTATCATTTAACCATATAAATTATTATGATGAAAAAAGTTTTTTATAATTAAAATATAGCATGTTTTTACTATTCATTAAAATATGAAAGTTATCAGAAAATTATCAAAACATTATGCAATGTAAATAATTATATCTTGATTAAAAAAAAGAAGTTTATTTTGTAAAATTGAAATTATAAACATGTCAAAAATTAGATTTAATGTGGGTGCGCCATCAAAAGTTGGCAAAACTGCATTTTTTTAAAAATACTTATTTTACTCCTAAAATTTATTTTGTTCTCTTACGATGTTCTAAATAATGATTAAGATGAATAATAATTTTATCAAATTCAAATTTTAGTTAATACTATTCATAATAGCTATTTCGTGACAATATTAAAACCATGTATCGTTGTTTAGTGATACCCGGTATTGTGTACAACACACGCTATCGAGGAAGGTCGTGATTTGCATGTAATGCAAGACAAGTCAGGGTTGCGTGTAGTGCGAGACTCCTTTGTTGTTGTGTATAAGAGAATCCAACCATATTTCATTTAAACATTGAATATATATATATATATTTATATAAACTCAATGTTGCGCAGAATAACTATTATCAAACAAACTTTAAATTGTGTTTAACACGATCTAAGATTTGTGTTGCGTATACTTAAAGCTAATATAGTGTTGCATATAGCACAAGATAATCTTGGTGTATCATAAAACACATGACATCATATAAATTAAAAAGAATACTTATCATAAAATCTCGCGGTGTTACATTCTACCCCCCTTAAAATGAATTTCTCCCTCAAAATTCGTCGGGGTTATAAATGGTTTGTTACTTGAGAATTTCTTTCATAGAAACCCACATCATAAAGAGGAATGATAAAACATAATTTTATAAAGTGAATTATGAAAAATAACGGTTACCCAAATTAACATATCACTAGTTTTCTACATAGGAGATCATAGGTCAAAATATGAATATGGAGGAGAAATCTAACCATCACGTTATGATGGAGAGTGGTAGAGAATAGGGCTATGAAAAAGCCAACAACCAAAAAGCCATAGATTTGGGATTATATAAGGTACCATCTGATTAATCGGATATAAGGGAACTATGAAAAAAAATTTGGTTTTCAGGATTATTTCTCTATTGTTGAAGAATTTTCGAATCAAAAGAAATTATTACTCGATTTTGGTACAATCTCACTGTTGTTCATGCCTTGAACAATTTCCACTTCATATATTAAAGAAATGAAGTTGAATTTGTCATTAATGAAGTGTTAGCAGATCATGTGATAGAATGATGAGTCATTCCATATGTTTCAAACAAAAGGATAGAAAAAGTTATCAAATATAGATAAGTACATCTATGGTGAGGTTAATCATATAAAATTCAAAAAATGAACTTATACTTTATATATCATACCTCTTAATACAATAAACTATTTTCTACTAATTAGGGACTTCCTGTAGGCTAGTGGTAGGCGATAAAGGCCATTCGCACTTCGGTTCTGGGTTCGATTCCCACGGCCTTGTCTGACGCGATGGGTTGTCTCTCGTTCTGCCTGTTGTCCCTTTTCTGAAACAACACTATTATAACATTCCATCAATAATATCGAAAAAAGCTCTATCCTTAATCAATACTAAATTATGTCCAATAAAATTCATTCCAATAATTAGGCTTATATAAAATAATCTTTCCAAGCTCATAGTTTAAAGAAAACAATTACTAGAAATTTCATCTACCAGGCATGTGAATACCATCATTTATCCCCCATATATCAAACAATATATCTTGTTGGTCAAATTACAAACATGTGAGTAACATAATCATTTATTCTCTTGAAAAATGAATACACATTGAACATTAGTGAAAACTTGAGTGCTGTGAAAAGTTAACTCTTTCCACATACCAAAACCCCAAAATACTATATACTCAAACATGATATAAATATTTCCTTATATCAGTTATGAGCTCATGAATACTATCAAACATTTTATTTTCTCCTTATCCCTTCAATATGCGCATATCATCTTTTTTCCAAAAATAACTCAATCGCATTCCATGGTTACCGGTACCATAAAATTATTTAAAACCATAGTAGACCAATACATAAATATTCCAATATTCCACGATACTATATACACCATTATTTTAGAATCCCATTACAAAAAAAACTTAATCATTCCACCACATCGTTGTCATATTCAACATCGCGAATAGTGATCGAATGTGACTTCCCTTTATCCATTGCTTTAAGTGGGTTCTCTTGTTGATCATCATTAAACCTTGTATTAGGGCATTGGGTAACATAATTCACCATTTCATTGCACTTAAAGCATTGAAGTGTTGATGGTGAGTTCTCTGCAGTCTTTTGTTTATCATTAGTATCCCTTTTTCCATTATTTCGACACTCAGCTGCTCGATGACCTTCTTTTCCATACATAAATAATTTTATAGTCCCTTTAATACACTCTCCACCATGCTTATTTCCACGCTTTGAGAATAAAGACACATTCATCTTCATTTCACCATTATTCTGAGATTTCTCTTTGAACTCCATCTTTCGCTTCTTGTCATAACCACGAGATGGATATGTAACACCAACTCCCATTTGTACCTTGATAGCACAACGCACAATTTCTTAACAGCTACTGAAGTCTCTTATAGCTAATACCCATCGAAGAATTTATTTTTAGCCACTGAAGAATCGATCATATTTACATTCAGGTTTGATGATAAAGCCAGATTAATACCATTAAAGCCTTGTAAAATTCGCTTCGTATATACCAACAGATTCATCAACCATTTTCTTTAGTTCAAGAAACTTTTTCTCCATCTTTGTTCGAAGAATACAAGGGAGTACATTTTGAAAAATAAGTTCTTGAACGCGTCCCAATCCATGGACTCAATTTCATCTCTTGGCCTTGTATTCTTGATAAGATTCCACCATTGATCAGCTTAACCTTCCAAACGATATACTGCTAAGATGACTTTATCATGTTCAGAACATTAAAGAACTAAAAATATCATTTTAGTGGTATTGATCCATTGTTCAGCAACAAGTGGATCTAAAGACCCACTGAAAGAAGGTGGACGTTGCCTCATGAAGGACTCAGTAGAACATTGTTCCCTTCTATACTCATTTGGAAGTCCAGAATGATTCATAGCGTGTGTATGTATAAAAATATGTTTTTTAACTCTATCTCCCATAACATTGCTTTGTTCATGAGGAATATCATTGCATTGTCCATTACATTGATCAATATGGTTTCTTCGGGTTCCATCCATCATCTAAAACCCAAAAATAATAGTGTTAGAGGAAAAAATATTGCAAAGGAAAACAACATAATAAAGGTGGAGTACCCTCAATACCTAACATCATAGGTTATATTCTAAGATCATTAACATAGTTCTAGTACTATATCCTGTATGTATACTTATCCTTGGGGAGATCCCAAGAAATACCTTAGAATTATCTCTAGGGATCTCACTAATGTTTTTGCATCCTAGTTTCCAAGGGTTGACTAAACCTTTCCTCTGATACCAACTGTAGACCCCCGAAGCATGACGTACATGGACATTACATTAGTTTTGCGGAATACTTAATACATATAAAAAACAGACACACAATGACCGTAATAGTTTAGTGTCTTTGGAAACTCGGAATATAAAATTCAAATCATGTTGAAATATATTCAACAACTCCCATAACAATCTTCCATGTTTGTTTCTTACTAAAACCTTTATTTGTTTCCTGGGGAAAATAAAACATAAAAATGGTGAGATCAAATTCTTAGTATGAGAAAACATAGAGAACATAAAACAATCGTTAAACATTTGAAAGCAAAAAAATGAACATGAAATTTAAATATCAAAATCTTGAGCAAAGACATAAATCGGGGATGTATGTAAGGAATATATCATAATAGAATAGCAACGATGATAAAATATAATGGAATAAACCATGTAATTGTGGAAACCATTCAGCACATGTTATGATTTCCATAGTAGCCAAGGCATTGCTTCCAGGACCATCTTAGTGGACAAAGTCCCTTTCTGAATCGAGTTCACTCCTCGTTTCAATCCCGTAACACTGAACCGGATTAACTTACCATTCCATCCATGTCTATCTCATTAGATATAAATCATTAACAAATGAATTGGAGGGAGATATAGGTCACACCCATCCCATAATGAAATATTTTTTACTTGTTCACCAACATAAACATAAATCATTCATCATAACCCAAAGAATAAAAATGGGTTTCATAAAAATCATCCCATCATAACATAATCCATATAAAAAATGGATATCATTTCTTCATAAGAAAAGTAAAACCATGTAAATCATAGAGATATTATACATGAAATATACACATATGAATATAATTTCATCTTAGATGAAAAATGATTTTGATGAAACACTTGAAATGAATTCTTGAGGAAAATATCCTTTCTTCTTCAAAATCATTTTCTTTTCACAAAATGCCATCGTATTTTAAATGAAAAGTATTTTTCTGAAGATAGTAATATAATCTTGTTGAGTATGCTTCATGAAAATGATGCGTTATGAAACAGTAAAAATCTGTTCACATCGTATATGTTAAAAAACATTCTCCTCGTACTTTTATCAGAAAAGTCAAAAAGTACCTTGTAACGTAAAAAAAAGAATGATTCCTTACATACCATGTAGTAAAAGAAAAAATGGGTAAAATGAAATTAAACATATATAAAAACACTTTTCGAAAACATGGACTTGGAAGATAACAATAACCCTAGAAAATACATACGAATAAACAATCTCGGATAAGAACGAGATTGGAAAGGTTATCCCTTACCTTATGTCTGATATGCTTCGTATGTATCCGAACCTCCTGTATAATGATTTCAATAATGAGATTTACTTATTACAGAATCATATTCATTGTTATGATATCATATATGGTTCACATATTACTTTATATTACCCATTCTTTTGTAAATTCCATGTTAAAGAGCGTTTTGGGTAAAATCATTTCATGTGTCGTCTGTGTTTTGACTTGTAATCATTCATATGATTACTTAGATCATGATTAATTAATTCCAAAATATAAAACCAGATATATATAATATATATTCATAAAATACATATATATATATGATATATCGATAAATGGAATAAAATACACCGTTCATAGAGATGGTAGGTCGTACGTACACATGAACGCTGTTTTCGCTTCCTTATTGAATTGAGTGGAATTAAGTAGATTAAATAAATATATATATATACATAAATAAAGTATCATTATTATGTCATATATTTCATAATTATTCATTGTATATACTTAATAATTATTCATGAATGGTTAACATGGAGTATGAATCTCATCGCGGCATGGAGACGGTAGTCCGTACGTACGCATGAGCGATGATATCAATCCCATAATTATTGAACTGAATTGTAGTGGATGATACAATATATCAGAACTAGTATGATGTTATAATAACTATTTATAGTTATTCTTTACACAATTATACCAATCCAAGTATGGTTGTGTTGGAAAAACAGATTACACCACGGCGTGGAGACGGTATTCCGTATGTACGCATGTGCGGTGATTTCATTTTCCGTAGGATGGATAGAAGGTGAAATAGAGTTGTTTCATATTTATAATAACATATTAGTATATTAGTGATACTTATGTTATTACTTCATAATTAAACAACTAAAGAAGATGAAGTATAAGTAGAAATAAAGTTGAATGAATCGGTAACGGACATTACATATTCTTTGAAGCGCCTAATCTTAACCTCCTCTTTGGGAACTAAATATGTTCTTTTATGAAAACCAGAACCTCTAGGATGTTTCTAGGGAAGTGGAGAAGAGAAATTGGTAGGGGTTGGCTGAGTTTTATGGCTCAAAATGGTATGAGGATGAGAGGAAGGAGATGCCCTTTTATAAGGGAGGAGAGGGGCACCATAGGAAATATAAGAAATATTAGTTTATATTAAATCCCATTCACACATAAAAAATTCCAAAATGACTCATATCTGAAGATTAAATGATATAGGGTTGTATTATCATCAACCAGTATAATTTACACATGTTAGGAATCTATTTTAGATATTATCAACTAGATTTATCCTTATTTTTCAATTTAATTTTATTTTTTTAATAATATTCTAAATATTAAATTATTATAAATAATTACATATGTGTTGTGAATTTTCCATAATTTTAAACTTAATTACATTTTAGACCATATAAATTTAGATTTATAATTTGTAATTTTTTTTTTATTTTTAAACAATTTTATAATATGTTATATTTATAAAATAACAATAGTGTCAATTTTGAAACTATTCATTTATTTGAATTTAAATAAAAAACATACAGAAGATATGTTCGAACTAAAAGATATAATAGATTTATAACATGTCATATTTACAATAAAATTACTGGAACACAATAAATAGTTCATATAATATTTATTTTTATATTTTTAAAACCATTTATTTGATATTTCTCTTAATAAAATAATTTCAACATCACTATTATGACACCTTTAATTATAATTATCTAATCACTAAAAATACTAAATAAATTAATATGATGTATAAAATTTAATTATCTTTATGGAGACTATATATATCTAATGTTTCATTATGTTAATCACTAAACTAAAAATATTATACTTATAAGATTTAAGAAAGTGACATGTTGTCACTTTCTTTGGTTTTAATAATAAATAAATTATTTTCATGGACAAAAGTCCATTAAATGAATATAAACCGACCCTTAAGTGATATGGGTCGACTTTGAGTCATCCAATAGAATTTTGGCAGGTGTTAGGGTAATTTTATAATCTTATATTTTCCCTTAATTACCCGATTTACCTTTAACTATGGAAAATAAAATTTACTATAGTTACTATACATAATGCCAAAAAATAAAATGTAGCTTATTAAAATAATTTGGACCCACTGATTATAATTATGGAATCCATTTTTCAATATTCAATACACAAAAGATTCAGAAGTTAAATTAAAATTAATCCCATTGTCGAAAGAAAACGTGTTTTTGTTTAAAAAATTGCAAAAGCCTGAATTGATTTAACCTATGAATTCAACGTAAAATCAATGATAAAGAAATTAATTTTATTAAATGGTAAAAATATCTTCTTTTTATACATTAAAACCATTCATTATTATAATTTAACCATATAAATTATAACGATGAAAAAAGTTGTTTTTAATTAAAATATAGCGTGTTTTTTCTATTCATTAAAATACGAAAGTTATCAGAAAAATATCAAAACTTAATCCAATGTAAATTTTTATATCCTGATTCAAATGAAAATATTTAATTTGTAAAATATACTTATAAAAATGTCAAAAACTATATTTAATGGTGATGCTCCATCAAAAGGCGGCAAAACTGCATTTTTTTAAAAATACATATTTTACCAGAAAAATTTATTCTGTTCTCTTACCATGTTCTAGAAAATGTGTAAGATGAATAATAATGTTATAAAATTCAAAATGTAGTTAATAATATACATAAAATCTAGTTCGTGATAATATTATAATAATGTATTTTTGATAAGTGAAACCCAGTATTGCGTACAACAGACATTATGGAGGAAGGTCGCAATTGCGTGTAAAGCAAGCCAAGTCAGGGTTGCGTGTATTGCAAGACTCGTTTGTTGTTTCATATAAAATAGTCCCACCATATTTCATTTAAACATTGAATATATATATATATACACTCAATGTTGCGTAGAATCACTATTATCAAAAAACATGAAATTGTGTTTAACACGATCCATGTTTAGTTTTGCGTATACTGTAAGCTAATACGGTGTTGTGTATGGCACAAGTTAATTTTGGTGTAGCATAAAAGACATGACATCAAATAAATTAAAAATAATACTTATCATAAAATCTCCAGGGTGTTACACCCTTGAATCGACCCAAAATGATGTAGATCTATAAAAAAATGTAAAATTCGTCAACCCTCATTAACTCAAGAGATTGGAGAAATCAAGAATAGGGGCTCTAGGGAAATAGATAACTCAATGGTGGGAATAAAACACACCCATATGCATCCCAATCGGTGCTAAGAAAGAGGATTGTGAATCGTTCTATGATTTTCAATCGTACACCTCTCTCCTATTCGTGACATGGGAAGAAGAAGATGCTTCAAGGAATTAGAAGTGACCAAAATCTGGTTAATCAAAAAAAAATTACATTGCATGTTCATTTAATTTATATACCATGTAATATCCTCAACCCTTACCAACATTATTCAGTCTTATAGGTCACCCACACAATGATGTACTCACCGTCACACGACCAGTACACGCCTACTAGAAGCAACCAAATACATGGAGTGTACTCAATAGTACATGCTCAGTACTTCAAAAAGTCTCAAATTTTTCAATTTTCTTCAAAAGAAACCTGAAATAAAGATCCATACACAAAATTATAATTCATGATATTAGAGAGTGAAAAATTTATTGATTTCACAATTCAATAAAATTGTTTTTATGATGATCATTTTCATTTCTAATACTTTAAATTAATGTGGCATTTTTTCATTATTCAATTTAAGATAATATGGTTTTTAAGATACTTATGTACATTATCTCTATAAGAGTTAGAATGAGTTAAGGAAAAACACAGTGGACATAAACTCAACCAAGATGTTTAGATGTATTCCCCAAAAATTTTAAAATCATGTAAAATACATTTGAATAAATAGTAGTTTTATTGTGTAACCAATAAGGTATTACAATTAATTTGGCATGTGACTATATATAAAAGAGGTAATATAACAGTTATAATTATAAAGAAATTTGTAATTATGTGGAGATATGTTTTATTTTCAATGAGGAAGGAAATTCTGAAAATTAATTTTTTATGATAATCACTCAAGGTGGTAATCATCATGAATGAAAGAATAAAATTGTCCCAATTTCATTATCTACAAATACAAAAGTTGCTGGTTTGTAAAATAAAGTATATTTAGATATATTAATATATTTTGAGATTATTAAAATATAGATATGTATTATGGTTCCACACATTAATTTATATTATGGAAATATGGATTACAATATAAATAATATCTCCTAAATTGAATTTATAACTTTTAGTTAAAACACTTTGTGGAGTATTAATTAATTATTAATTTATAAGAATGTTAATATTAATATCAAGTGAATGGTTTTCCATCCATCCTAATTGTCATTCGCATCACTGTTTTTATTTTTATTTGGTGTATGGATAATATTTTTTTATTCAGACATTATATATTTGATATATAATGAATTAATATTTAAATTTTTGATCTAGTTCATTTTAATATATATATATGACCATGTCATTTAAAACATATAATGAATATTAAAACAAACCAATTCTTGATGTGGCTATTATATTTACCAAATTCATGAAGGTCAATTAGTGATATGAGTGTGGTCAAGGATTATTACGCTGTATTTAGTAATGATTTACATAGTGTACTCAATATTAGGAGGTTAAAATTATGTTTAACATATTAACTGATATTAAGAAAATTTCATCCCCTCTTATGAAATGGATTTATTTGAGTTATTAAAATTGATGAAACAGATAATTGAGTTTCATGGCAAGAGGTTCATCCACCCTTGAATTTGAACTCTGGTTGCTCTGATTCCCCCATATTGTTCACTAAATTTTTCCTAAATTAGTTCTCCGGTTGATGTACCTAATAATGAAGGTAAAAGAGAAAATGATTTTGAGGATTCCATTTCATAAAAAGTGTGGGGATCATACATTTTTTCATAATACGTTTTGGGTTAATGATTTATCCTATTTTATTTATTGATATTGTCAATAGATTTTTATGTGAGTATCATGAAAATTTTATTGAGGTCTTTATTTAGTAAATTGTATTATATTTTAAAGGTAATGTTGATTTGGACCAAAAAATAATGATTTTTATAGAAATTTAAATAAAAACCCATCTTCTAGAATATTTTATAAACATGTAGTTTCGTTACCACAGTATTATTCATTGTTAATATTGCATCTAAATATTTAAGAAATGTTTATCATACTTGAACTAAATTTGTTGAATAGTGTCCAACGGAATTAATTTTCAATTATATTAATTAATTTATTTCATTTATTGTTTTATATAGAACTTTTTTGGGAATAAATTCATAATTAGCAATCCCAGTATCCTTGTGAACTAAAAATAGAATAAAATTTCACAACATAATTCCATTCGATGAATGCTTCTGGGGATTGATGGATGAAGTTTATTTTTATACAATTTTCATTTTTTTAAGAAACAGATAATTATTTTTGTATACAAACTATTAAATGAAGGGACTTGATTATGTTTTTAATAAATTATGATAAGGTAATTTTATATGCATTACACAAATTAATACTTCATTGGAAGAATCTTTCTATCAATGATCTTGAACATTCAAAAAATCATTCTATCTTTATAAAATGCGAATAATCATTTATATAGTGTATAATTTATAATGTATTATGACTATAAATGTATTATGAATATATTTTCCCAAAATTATATGAATCTAATGTAGATAATATGGTTGGAACTTTTAAAGTATTATGATTTCATGATACATTATCATCCTGCTAAAGAGAAAATGGTTACTAATGCATTTTCTCAATAACAAAATGTATCATTAATCAATATATGTTTTGAACATAATCCCTTGGATAATGATGTAACGAATTGTTACCATATAATTATTTATGTGGAGACATCATGAATCTTGTCTCCAGTATTAGGTTAGTCATAGTTGTTACAATGAATTAAATATCCTCAGATATAAGATAATATTATAAAAGATAGAGTGGGATTTGTTAATAAGGGTATGTTTCTTGAGTAATGTTTTTAAAACAATGTAATATCCTTTTTGTGAAAGATATTTTTTTCTAGTGATTCCCAATTGATTATGGAATTGTTATGTGAATATGGCACATCTTAGTTTTTTTGTTCTAGTAGTATTAACATGTATAACGAACATAAAAAACACTATTAGTGGGAATTTATGAGGAATCAAATTTATGATTTCATTATAAAATTATTGAAATAAAAACAAATTAAAGGCAATATAAAAGTATCAAAGGGGTTTCCTTAATATTTTTTTATTCCTGAATGGATGTTTGATAATATATCTTTAGATTTTTTAGATTGATTACTAAATAAATTATAAGCCATGAATCTAAATTTGTATTGAAATTATTACTAAATAATTTCATATTTTTACATTTTGTGATATATTTTAGATAAACCGATATTATAAGGAATTTATTATTAATAATATTAGATCATTCATGGTGTCTCTCTATATTATATCTATTCATGATCCCTGAATTACCTCAGTTTTTTTGAAGGAACATCAAAATAAATGTGTCGAGAAAATAAATATTTGTGAAACATTTCATTGTTTATATTATAGATAGTTATAATGAATAAATTATACATTTAGAGATATACCTATGGTTCATTAGATTATATGTGAAGTTGAAAACATCGTCCTTCATTGGTATAATTTTCATATAATAATTTTTTTAGTTACTTACATATATGAAAACATTTGAGACATTATGTGGAGTGTAATGTTGAAATCCATCATGTTTGGATGATGTTAATGAAAAGATTTTATAGAGTTTATAATTGGTAGAATAGATGTTTGGAATGTAAATGGATATTTAACACTGTTTTATGGAATTATAGAGTAGAAAAAAGTTTAATAATAATGAGCATCAGAATGAATATTTATTTGAGGTAGAAAATCATGTTTTTCATCAAGTATCTCCTTGTAAAATAGTTATATGTTTTAGTAAATAGGTATATTTACTTTTATTGATTATTAAAATCTTGATTTTTGGTGAATATGGGATTAGACTCTTATTATGTAGCCTTACCTGACTATGTTTCATAGGTACATGACTTGTTTCATGTTTCATTTCAATGTATTTATGGAACTCATGCAGGTCATTTGTTGTTCCATGTTGTTGTATAAATCAAAGATGAAATTTCATAAAAAAAATATTTATATGATTTTTGATAAAAAAGTGTGGGTGATATGAAGTGTGTGTACTCAACAAGTAAAAGTTTTAAGGATTAATAACATGAATTTGGAAGGTATATAGGAATCAGAAAATGATATGATAGAGAAATACCCTAACATAATTATATAATGACTAAAATTGTGTGGATAGATTTTCAAAAGTTAGTTAAGACCAGGGAAAAAGGAATTCGAGTATTAAATCAAGATAACTATTTTTATTAATTAAATAATTTAATTCATAGTCAGTATAATTTAGTAACTAAGAATATAAATTTTTTTAGTTGAAAAATGAATTGTTTTAATTAACACAATTTTTTACCTAAACAGTGTGGTTTTAAATGAAATACAATAAAATAAATTTTAGAAGAAGAATTTAATAAAATGGAATTAATTTTTATAAAATCATTGAAAAATCTTTCAAATGTCGTGTTTTTGGATTTTTGTGAATTATTTATTTTGAGTGAATAGTGAAAAATTCTTATTTTTCAAAAGAAATGGTTTTTATTCAAATATGGTAATTTGAAAAAATAATTCTATTTTATATTTTATTATGAAATATAAAAAAAAATTTCTAATATTAATATAATAAATTATTTAGTAATCATATATATATATATTGTTTTAGTATATGATAAATTTTATGGTTAAAAAAATAATATTTACAATTATTTTTTTCATTGTGTTTTTTATACAGATATTAAGTATAATTTATACCTCCTCTATATAATAAATTGTGTAAATGGATTTTCTATTTTATATTAATAAATTATTATTTATTAATTAGTTTAATGTCATTATTAATCATTAATAATAGAGACAATTGTAAAATATAGTTAACCATGATAAAGAGTAAAGACAGATAATTAATGTATATATACTGTGAAAGGCCACAAAAATTCATTATAAATCATAATGTATGAATTTATTTGGACCATTATTAGAATATAACTAATTTTTGATATTTATTTTGATTAATTTACAATATTACTACATTTATAATATTAACACATTCAGAAAAATAAAAAGTAATGTGGCACTCCCCTAAAATATAAAAAGTCTTCTACTATGATATATTTAACATAGTATGAGTACTATAAATTAAATAAAAATTAAATTAAATATGAAATTTATAACATTTTTATGATACATTTAATTTTTATACTTTTCATCAATTAGAATTTGATTACGTCGATCATCTGGACATGTCAAATACAAATAATATGAAGTGAGGTGATTAATTTTCTGTTACCACCATACAATAATGGTTATATGGATGGATATAATGAATAAATATGAAATTTATAACATTTTTATGATACATTAAAATTAAAATTGTAAATAATATATTATTTTTTCAATCATTATATAAAATAATGATTCATTCATAAGTACGTATAGACTAACATCTCAATGGAATGATGTGATACATTTTTACTGACATCATTACATTTTTTAAAAAAAAATATATATTTTTTGTGTATAAATTTAATTTTGAGAACCTTTTTAGTATTATTTAAATTGTCAAAAAAAAATTTATACTATCATGTTTTATACATTGTTGTTTTTAGGGGTTATTAAACCCAAATTCCATCAAATATCTAATGTGAACATATCCATTATTATAATGAACTAAAATATTTTAATACATTAAATAAAAAAAATAATAGTAATTAATTTAACATGAAAAAGGATATTAATAATGTTATATAATAATATAATTTTTTTATTAATGATTTATAAAATATATAATATTAACCCTAAATTAATGTGATTGATTTTATTTTAAAATGTGGTTTCAAATGATTTAAACACTTTCCCATCAATTTCCATGATTTTAGAAATTTATAAATTATTTTATTATTCAAACATAAATGAATAATAAAATACATTATTAAAAACATTATTATCTAGAAAATTGTTTCAAAGGAATATTTATAAATTTATTGTTTATGTAATTAAATATTTTTTTAAAAAATTTAAAACGAGTTCTTATTTAATTTCTATGTCATGATATAATTTCTGATCCATCTATGATGTTATTCCATATAGGGATTACTAATTTATATAAATATCTATTATAACTAATATCCTATTAATACTATTATAGTCATTTTCTTTTTTATATATTTTAATAGATAATTTTAATTTTTCTTTTTTGATTATTGGAAAATTGAAAATGTATGACCTAGAAGTTAAAATGAATTTTTCAGGATTTAATGGAAAAAATATTTTTAAAAATTAATTTTTTTCCTTGATATTATACATTATTGATATATATGATGAAGTGTAAAACTAATACATCTCATGAAGATGGGTGAGCACGATATTTTCTTCCAATTAATTTGAAAAATACGTTGTCTTTGAAAGTGACAATAAGGATATAATCAGAAATGTTACTCATATAAGGTCAACTAAAAATCATTTATTCTTGAAACGGTATGATACAGGGGAACCTAATTATTGAAAATGATACTTCGGGATATCGATGTTATTCATGTATAAATGGTTTTTATTGAAATAATTTTTTTTGAAGAAGTTTTGAAACATTAATTTTAAATAGATTATTTTCCAATGGAATGTATTCAGGTGTTCCCACATTCATCAAGATTTGTATATGTGTTTTTCATTGATTAAAAATACCTAAAAATGGTTTCCATTATGTGATGATCTATTTTAACTAATTGAAATTATTTATTTAGGTGTTCTATCTTTTATTGTGTAAAAATTATATATCATTATTGCTATTCATGATTTTCACTAGACTAATGACTTCATAATTATTATATAACTTTATGATATTTGTTTAAACATAAAATTTTTCAAAAAAAATGTAGGATCTAAATGTGTGTAAGAAATATATCATGGTAAATATTACCAATATGTTATGTAACAATAAAAAAAATTATATTAAATTATAGTGGTGTGTAAACATATTAATATGTATTTTTTGGGAAACATGAACACTATTTTAAAGTGTCATATTTATTGTTTATTATTTTACCAAATTATCTAAATAACTATACAAATAAAATAATTTTCTTATAATAAATAATAAAGCTATTATAAATCATGTAAGTAAACATTTTTTTGTTTATGGTTTGATATAGAATATGGGTGGATGGTTTCTAATGAATTGAATATAAAAATAGATTATAAATTAAACTAATTCATCAAATTCATTATATTAATATATACTTTATGATTATTTTATAAATTTGGAAATTTATTCCATATTTTTATCATTGTAAAGGTTTCATGTTATGTTTATAATGAAAATATATCTTTATCAACCATTCAAGTGAGAAACATTTATTTCCATATTATGATAATGATAGAATAAATAAACAAAGACATTATCGATAATTTACTATCATTGTGGATATTTAATGGACACAAGGATATATTTATATTAACATGAGGATAATCATATATAGTATATTAGGAAAACATGTGGTATAATAAGAGATGACACATTATCCCGATTAGGCCATATTTTTATATAACATTAAATTTCATTTGATAACTATTAAAATTATATATTAATAGTTCTTAAAAATACCAATTAGAAAATGATGAAAATATAGTTAGCATGTAAAATATCTAGAATTTAATCCTTTCATATATCATCATTGATGATGAAAAAATCATGGTTCTGTTTCATATGTGACCAATGAATTCACCTGTCTACTTTTATTATGAAAATATTTATTCCCTAGTATAAAATGTATAACACCATGGATCCTATTTATATTAAGATTTTTTTTTAATTAAGTGACTAGTTTGTATAATATTTTGTGTCAAACTACTATTATGAATGATTTTTTATGTAATAATTCAATATAGATAGTTCACCTTAGTTATTAATAAATTTATGATATAGTATATATTCTATTATAAAATTATATATGTATGTTTCATATGATTTATTAGATTAATTGATTTTATTTTAATTTATGTTTTTGATGAGTTATATCTTATTGTTATCATTTATTAATATAATGATGTATTTATTTGACTATTATCAAACTATATAACATTTGCTAATTAAAACAAAATATGTATTCTATATGTCACTCAATACATGTATTCATGTATTGATAAATTTATAATGGATTTAATGACTAATATCTATTTTGTGTAACATAATTTTATTCTGTATGTGAAACAGTTTTTGTGATAGGTGCTTGGTAAAAATATTAGATAGTATGATATTTAATAATTCAATAAATTTTTTTGGAATGATTCACATAGATTATTGATGTTTAAAAAAAACATAATAATTTGGTGAATTGAAGAGGTTGTTTGAAATATATATTTTATCATATACATTGATGTAGTGAAAGTCATAACATTAGTTTGTACTGGTTCGTGGATCGTGATGCAACATCATGGTATTAAACATGAATGAAATGGGATATCATTACATTTAATCCAATAAAATTATTACCATGTTCAATTAGTCTTTTGTCAAATTATATGATCAATACTATTTAATTTTAATGTTAGAATCAGTTTTAAAAAATCACTTCATATATAATGTAACTATCTTAAGTTTCTTGATATATCCAAATTTCTTGTCAATTTATTGTATATTAAATATATTACTTCCTATTTTTTCTATTATATATGAATAGTATCAATTCATTGATTCTAAATTCCTCATTTGTGTGTCCATCACACAATGGTGATTACACGCAAATCAACTTATTTGTCCCAAACTCTACTATTATATTTTACTTTTTCAAGGATTTCCATGAACAATATGAAATGAAAATGTGTTATACTATAAAATTGTTAATTATAATGGACATTATAAATCTTTAAATGGATAATATCATTGTTTTATTATGATATAAGCTATTCAAATTTGAACATGGTGAAATATATGTCCATATAGTTCTGTAATCACTATTTTATAGTTTTAACTTTTAACATGATAATTCATATCATAGTAGGATTTTTATATTGGATTTATATTTCTTCCCACTATATATAGGTATATAGACATCCATAAAAAAATTATCCTCATGGTTTCCATTTTTCTTTTATAAATATGATAATTTGGAAGTTTATTTTTATTTCCCTAAAATCCATTAAATATCATCAAAATTGGATTGTCAAATAGAGCGGATGTTACATCAATTTCCCTCATATTCCATACCACTTTTCTATATTGAATATAGCTATTTTTGGGTTCAATAATAATTCTATTTAAAAAAATTGGGAAAACATACTCAAGGTGTCATTGTAATGTTTTTAGGTTGGTTGGATAATATGAAAAAAATGGTGTAAATAGTATGATGTTATGTTCAAGGTTGGTGGTTAATAATGTATTTTTAAAACAATACATGATGATGGGAAAATATATGAGGTAGGAGAATATATTAATGGATAGAATCTATTTAAATGTTTGAAAGAGGATTTATATAGAATGGATTTTTTGGGAGGTGTTTACGATGTGGCATTGTATCCACGTATTTTCATGCATGTTAAAAAGTTTTGATACAAGATAATTGCGTTTCATGATGGTTATAAAAGGATATTATTCAAATTAAAATCATCAATATTAAGAAAATTATATTCTTTTTCAAAAATATATATTTTAATGAATTTCAATTTATTGATACATGGATAGAGATGGTAGAAAGCATGAAGAAATAATAGAGTTTTTGTAATGATTGGGATTTTTTATCTAATGAAGATGTATTATTATTGGTGTTCGGTGAACCAATAATGATTCTTACAATGATAGTGGTTTGAAATATATTTTTGGGATGTTTTTTCCAACTATATCAATAGGATATTACAACACCGATTTGGAGTGTCCAAAAATCAAAAAATATAATACAATTAATATTACACAATAATTGGTAAAGTAATTTCTTTCATGAAGGATTTACGTAGTAATTAACTTCATTATGGATAGAAACATGTGTCATATGAAAATTTGGGACCCAAAAAATGTGACCACTCTATGAATCTTACCTACCCAATAAAAAATAATACAGTTGTGATAACATAGTTTTTTAGAGAAAATATAATGTTTTTAAAACGATTGTATTCATTTGTGAAAAATAAAATGATACATGAATGCTATAAAAAGGTTGTAAAAAGTTAATATACCATAGATAATAAGGAATATACTAAAAATTATATATTCCATTTATATTAATCAGGGGGATTAACAATAATTTTCATGTCACACAATGTAGGATGTAATAAATAATGATTCAAGAAATCAAAATAAGAAAAATCATTTTGAGTTGTGAGCATACATGAATTCTGAGAACAGTGATCTTTCAAACTATGTTTGTCATGCATTAGGAGGGACACTGATTCTACTCTAGAAAAAATAGAAATAGTGAGCTATAATGTATTTGTTACATTAAAAAAATTTCACTGTATAATCCTTTGACTATCATACATAATGATAAACCATTGAATTTTCTTGGTCTCATGAATGTTTTCATTTTCTCTCATAAATTTACATTCGATGAAGATAGAATATTTCTATATTTAACATCCCTAAATGATAAATGTAGTGTATTATTTTAACCTATCATAACATGGTTTACCCCTACCAAGTATACTTTTTTTAAACATAGTGGTTCTAACAATTGGTAGCATATGGAAATGTTAAAGTGATAGATTCTCTCTCAGTTGAAGTGATGATAACCATAAATTAAAAAATGATTTTGGTGATTTGTGGAAAATTTAGAACATTTTAAGAATCATATGTATAAAAACATTCGATCATTGGGTATGTATTTGTATAAAACTATGGTGCATGGGATCATTGGATGGATTTAACATGAGGTTAAATGAAATGGTTATAGAATAGAACTTGTTAAGGATTGTATATGAATACATTCTTTACATGGGCCTTATCAAGAACTATATTCATGACTATAGATGCATAAAAATACTCTCATTACATGTGTTAAATGTTTTAAATACTAATTTAAGTTATTAAAAATTTATTTATGGTATGTAACAAGTTTAAATGAGAAATTCTAAGGACCTATGTATAAAACATAATAAATATATCGATTCATTGTATAATAAATATTATATGGTTCTATGTGATATATATGGTACATAATTAATAATTTATGTTTTAAATATTTTAAAACACATCCTATGATTAATTACCATTTATATAATCAAAATACATATGTGTTTGAGAAAACCCTTCAAAATGAGATGACATTAGATTGTTTACAAAGTACACATCTCTCTTATGAGATGTGAAACAATCATCGTGAGTATGTGGAATGGTAAATTTTAAGGATTGTGAATACATGAAACTAAATAACATAAGAGTAATTAATAGTATACGAAAGTATTATATTGATGAAGTTATGTCACTAATCTCCTTAATTCTACAATGTTGATATTGACAATTTTAATAAAAACAACAAATTACATGGTAACGATGCAAAATATTTATGTTACATACTCCAAAGTGTCACATGATTTTTAATATGATGATGAGGATAAGGACAAAATTACCATTGGGATATTGTCATCCAATATTAATGGTAGAAAAATGACTAATAAAAATTTCCTTAACAAGTAGTTCCTATATTGAAATTAATGTTATGTTTTATAACAAACTGAAAAAAAGAGTTTGAAAACTGAAAATACTATAGAGAAAATTTTGTGGTTCTAGTGAATGGAAATTCACAGAAAATGGAAGATAAAAATAATTAATATGAAGAATATTATGAATGATTTTATCTACATGTTGATTTAGAATAAAAGGTAGGGGATACATTTATTTGTACAGATAAAATAAATAATTATGACAATGTTTTCCATGATTCCAAAACTCTACTAGAAAAAATAATAAGATATTAAAATTACGATGAAGTAATAAATTAAAAATTTATATATAGAACATAAAAAATTGAAATTTTGTAGAATATGAATATTGAAAAAATGACTAGGGTTATTATTCGTTGAAAAGACAAATTGAAATAACGATCCAAATAGATCATGGAAAACAATATTGATGTTTTGATCCTATAAAGAAAATTATAAGACAATGAGATACCCTTAACCAATAATATGAAATTAGGAATGCGTGTAATATAGTTGATAGTAAATGTATAATTATATCATAGAGATCATGTAAAATAAATAAATAATTATTGTGAGTGGGAAATGACACATCAGACGAAAAAAATATTTTATAGGTCTTGGTTTCTCATAAAAAGTATAAATTATGTGTTCCAAAACATAATCACATACATTGAGAATGAGGATATAATTATTTACAATTATGAATCACAATATTCATTGAACCAAAATGAAAAAATTGTTCCTACGAAATGAAATATAATAATACACATCATTTGAGATGTTCTTTTTTATTCATATGTGTCATTCCAAAAAATTTCAATTCCATAGAAAGTATTTGATGATGGGAACAATTAAAATATAGGAATACATATAGATTTCAATATTCAAGGAATTAATTTGATGGTAACTATTTGGTATTTTTATTATTGAGAGTCATGTATCGGTATTGATCATCAAAAATGTGGATAAATGTTCCAACGATGATCCAATAATGTTTTACATAGTGTGTGAAGAAATCATTTAATGAAAAAAAATGATTTTCCTATAAATAATATGCAGTTATCCATCATAATATAATGATGATAAAGAATACAAATCAACTATTATTATGAATTCCATGAAATGGATCATAATTAAAAGAGAAAGGTAGACAGAAGTTATAGAGAATTACTAAAAATAATGAGCTTGGGATGGGGTACAGATCCTTGAAAGTGGATTCAAAACCCATTTATTGAAAATAATTATATTTTAATAAGAATAATTTAAGATATTAAAGTTGTTCGAAATTTAGTAAATGATGTGATCCTGATGATTATTGTCTCTGAATAATCACTTATTGTGGACAATGAAAATATATTCATAGATGTATTCGATATTTAATGACAAAGTCACAATATTCCTAGTATTATTAAGATTTTGGACTCTAGAAATTATATAATAATTACAAAAAAATATGTCTATAATCAATGGAATCTATGGGTATGTAGAGATATAGTTGAAGAACGTGATTGGGAATCTCTAAATTATGAGATTAGACGATTCTCCTTTCATTCTGTCAAACAAGGGTGAAAATAGGTTGTTGTATAAATGTTTTTGTCATTTAATGAACCCATCATTTAAATATTTGAAAAAATGTGATATATGTTAATAATATACAAATATACCATGTGATAATACACATAGGTATGATTATTTCCAACAATAGAAGATAATGTGAAATGAATACAATGGAAATGAATGAAATTAAACTAATGTTTCATAATTACTGAATTTTTTTATGTGGACCTATCTCACTATAAGATAGTTATGTTGTATGAAAATATTTAATTTTAATTTTTTTTTATAGAATAATTACATAGAAAACCATTTTAACTCACAAGTGTGATTTTTTCATCAAAATAACAATAATGTAGTGATATGTTTTAAAAATTCATTTATTGAAAATTCTAATGTTATGAACCAAAAATATAACATATAATACTAGTATAAAGGTTTAATATTATCGATATATTCATGAGACAATGAACCATGTACCATTAATAAGAACACATAATCAAAATTATATTATTGAGGGTGGATAATGATCATAACAATGGTATAAAAATGATTATTGATAACGTATTTCCAATGAACTTTGGGACAGAATGTGATTTGAAATTATCATTAAAATATAACTGATCCTTATTTTGTATTTTTTAATTTAATATTATACAGGATCTATTTTATCTAATGATGTATTCATATAAGTACATTCATTTATTCAAAAATAACTGTTCTATTTTAGATAAGTAGAGATACATGAGGTTTGAAAACCATAGATATGATGAGATATTTTTTTCCATTGAGGATTATTTTAATGATATAAATGATTCGAAATGTGGGTAAGAATGTTCGGGGAGTAAAATGATTTTTTGTGGTGTAGAATGAGTTGAATCATTAAAAAATAATTGAATAGTTCGAGGAAGATAGTGATGAATGGATGACCAGTTTAGGGTGATTTAAAACATATAAGGTGTATGTAAAACTATATATAGATTATAAAAAGGATGATATTAGACATGTATCTAAATATATTTATATGATATGAATTAATTTTTTACAAATAACATAATCATTGGGAAGACAAAACATTTGTATATGAATGGAATAAGTTATACACAAGAAGAATAATTCCCAACATTGGTGATGACCATGTGTTTTTTTAAAGCAACAAGAAATAATAATTATGTTCAATTGATGATGTGAGAGATTTTGGAAATTAAAATGTGTCAGTCTGTGAAGATTTTTTTATCATGGAATATAATAAACCCATTGGGGTCAAACTTGTTTTCTAAAAAACAGAATGAAGGAATCATTTTTATTCAAAAATGAAATTATGACATAATAACAAGGGAAAATTATTGATTTATGGAATTACTAAATGTGTAAAATTTTAACATGCAACATGGATAGAGTATGTTTGACTATTTGTATCTATAATAGTGAATGAGAATGTTATTTTTTTCTTAATGGATGTAAAATAAACTTTTTAAATTTGAGTTATTGTGGGATTTGATTACATCATATTATTGGTTGGATTTAATACTTTTAAATATTTAAACACTATTATTTAGATGCTCGAGGAATCATATATGCTGATTTAGGAAATTATAAAATGTTATTCATGATCTGATCCTTTGGTAAAGAAGCATGGTTTCTAATGTTGGGGAGTTTACTACAAATTCTCAATTAACAATAAGAATACCAAAGTTAATGGTTCTGGTGTTTCTAAATAACCTAATAATTGGTGGATCAAATGAACAAAAATTGAAATAGTATATGTAATCAATGAATTTCAGATCATATTGTTGATGATTGAGACATTACATTTTTAAGTATTTTTCTACTGGAACACGGAATACATGGGACATTTATCTCTCAATGCAATTATTATAAGGAAGATTAAAGAATTTTTTGAACATAGATGACCAATGATATGATGACCCCAGGTTTAAAAATGGTAAATTTTTCATAGGAAGATAAAGGAATGTTTTTCAATTCAAATGAATTAAACTAAATCAGGAAATGCTTATTTTACATTACAATTTCACAACCCGATAAACTTTTTTTATCCTCAAACAAAGATACAATATATAAAGTAATAGATATGAAATCATGATGTTTTATGTTAAGAGAATTAAATGATATATACATGTTAATTTATAATTTGGTTATTATTACATACCAATATTCGAACCTAATTTTTTTAATATAGACTCATATTGGGATAGTCTAGTGGATGATAATTACTCAATATTAGGTGGTTATTTTTATTGTGGAATATTGAATATGTCATTGATGTTAATGAAATAATAAATAATTAGCTTAAAAGAAAAAAAATTAAATATATTCTGGTGAATTAATACTTCACATAACTATGGTGGATGATGATAAATCGTAATAAAATGGGAATGGAAGTAAATTCTCTAACTAGCATCATTTATGTTTATTCAATTTCGATAAACAAAATTAAAAATCCATACATTCAATTTTGGGTAAAGTATAATGAAATAACATATCAATTTCTCATGGATATGATGGAGCTTGGATTTACATTTTTGCAGTAAATTTCTAGGGAACTTTAGTTTATACACATTTTAAATAAGGCCTTAAAAAATGATGTATTTGAATATCATCATATAACTCTTAGTGTTTAGTGTGATCCCAAATAATTTAAAACATGAATATAAATTACCCAA
Source organism: Viscum album (assembly GCA_963277665.1). Taxonomy (NCBI): domain Eukaryota; kingdom Viridiplantae; phylum Streptophyta; class Magnoliopsida; order Santalales; family Viscaceae; genus Viscum; species Viscum album. The sequence continues at coordinate 1,426,745,263 of OY728147.1, read as the reverse complement.
TAAATGATGTATCATGTATGATTCCATATATTCTAATACATTTTCACATAAGTTTTTAGACATGAAAAGGGTTACCAAAGGGTTTACTATCATAGGTGGTTAATCTATGTTCTTTAATGGGGGAGAAACTGAATGTGTGTGTTTTGAATATTGAAGGGATCAATAAACAATATCTTATAGTAAGAAAACTATATCACCCAATAAATATAATAATAAATAAGAATACGTTGATTTATGAAATTTTTAAAAATAGTATAAGAGTGATTTCAGGTATAAATAGGAAGTTTAATCTCTACTATGTGAGTGGTGAATAAGTTATGTAATTTTGATCCAATATAGTTGTGAATATGTAGTGTCATTGATATCAAGATAATATGATTCAACAATAATTATAGTATATACTGATAATGTGATTGATATAGGGATCTCTATGTGATATCATGTGATCATACCCACACAATCAATGCTTGATAATTATGGAAATTAACATAACCTACTTATGTGGAAAACCGTCAAATATTAAGAATAATGTCCAAATTGGTTCATATTGGCTTCTATGGGACTATCATTTTAATATACATTATCAAGAAAACATATAATTGTTTTATCACTGATAATTAATATATAATAGAATGGTTATTTATCATAATCTACTTGTATAAGGTGTTCATTTTCCATACATTGTGCAAGATATATAGTAACTTGAATCTTGGGAAGAAAACATTCAATCACGAAATGGTTAATGGAAATAATAATAATAATCGTCTAATAGAATATATATTTTTTCAATAATTTTTATATAATAAACAATGTATCGATAGTAATAACACCTCATCAAAATGGTATGCCTGAAAGGAGACACAAGATCATTGAAATTCTCTATACAAAATTTCATTTTTAGAAAAAACCATTCTGAAATGTTTTGGAAAGGTGTAGTATTGATATCGGAAAAATTATAAAATAGATTATTTTTCATTGTATTTGAGGAGAAGATTACAAACAAGTTATTTTATGTAATGATGATGATGTTGAGGTATTATTGATTAATTTGAATTAAGTGTTTCACGCTAAATAGAGAGATGTGTAGTGATAATTAATGCCATAAATGATTTTATATTTCATGGATATACTAGAATAATAGAATCATATTAAATATTTAATAAGAGGAAATGAATGGTATTGGAGGGAAATGATGTAGTTATTATAGGGGATGAGGATTATTCTATGAAACAATGTGAATGGTGTCAAAAATTGATGAATATATTTTTACCATATGTAAATTTTAAATTCCAAAAATAGTTTTAGAAAAATATTTACATGAAGATAATAAATAAGTTATACGTTTTCAAGAAAAAAATGTTGATTATCCACGTTGAAATTGATACATAGAACTTAATCAGTGATTAGATATTACCAATTTATAAAATAATAATGGATTAAATAAGGAAAGTGTATTTATTATCCAAGGTAGATATAGAGTATTTTTCTAATGGTTGAAGATATAAGTATTACGCTAAATAAATGATTGAAAATATTTATAATAATAAGAATCAATCATTGGGAACTATTTCAAGGCTAGAATATAATAAATTCCTCCATACTGAATAAATTTTCTGTGAAAAACTAAATTAGGAATTTTTTTATTCAAATAAATTAATAAACATTGTGTAAGGGATAATAATAGATCAATGGTATCAGTGAGCATGCTATATTGATAGGTTAACTTGTTTATATACATTATGACAATTCAAATATATTGCTATGTAATATTTATTAAATGTTTCTTAGATAGATGCCACATATTACTTCTTTAATTTAGTTAGAGAGTATGATGTTTAAATTGAATATTTGAATGGTTTTCAAATTCAGTAAATTTGAGAAAAATGAATATCAGATGATGATGGAGTAGTATTGGATTATGTATGCATAAATTTCATGATATAAAAATTATAATAAATAATTTTTGAAACTCTATTTCAAATATGGCAGTGTTTATTACAATTTTTATGTCAACAATGAGTGTAATCAAAGTAAGATGGTTCTAGTGTGTGTTATTGAAAAAATTATTGGTGAATCAAATTAAAAACGAGGGATTTTGTTTAAATCAATGATATAAGAATTAATATATTAAATTATTTTGGAGTAAATGAGTTTCCTTATTTTATAGGTGATACAATGAATGCATGGATTAATTATTTATTGATCCAAATATTCCAATGAAGTTATATAAAGATATTATATGGAGAATAGTGTAATATTGATTAATGTAGTTTCCACAAAGATGAAAACTTCATGTTTTTTGGAAACAAAAGAGATAAATGTTTGATAATATAAAAAATTCGTTATAATCATAGTCTACATAATAAGGAAAAGATCATATATTTTTTCCACTTTTGATGTAAAATGATATTAAATTAATTTTAATTAAATAAACAAGGTTTAATTATAGAGAATACTATGATAAATAAAAGTCATAGTGGTTTGTGATTTACAAAACAACAAATGATCATAATATGAGTTTTCTACATATACAGATTTACAATATTATTGTTCAATTTATGATATGAATTATATATTAGGAGGTGCATATTATCTTCAAGGTTTTTGTATTCCATGTTGCAACATGTAGCATGAATTAATTTTTTATTGTACTATATCATATGAATATATTTCAAAGACTAATTATTAGACATAGTTATATTTAATCAAGTAGAAACTTGATGATGATGTAGATCAAGTAATTTTTATGATCGAAATTCATTTTGGTACATAATGTTCAATAAATCATGGAAAAATTTTACACCATTATGTAATGAAGAATAATTTGATCTATTGTGTCATTTTATTATATAGACAGTAGATAAAGGTATAGTAATTTATTTATATAATCATACCTATCATTAAGTTACCGAAATTTTGATAATTTCCCAAACAAAGGAATAATTTTGAAGACATTGGCTAGGTCTTGAAGTCTTATCGAAACCCCCACAATTAAATAGTATCTATTTAAGAAACGTTCATTGTATATTATATATTCTTTCTTTAATATTCTTATATTTTTTCATTACCATGTTATAAAATAATTATGAGCCTAATTTTGGTTCCTCTTCAATGGGGAAGAAGACATGTTTCACATAGGGTGATGGATTTGAATGGGGAGTAGAGAAATAGGGGTAGTTTTTTAATTTAGAGATATTAATGTTATTTATTCCTTTTGGAAAATATATTAAATTTTATAATATAATTTTATAATGATTTATGTAACCCTAATGGTTTGGATGAATCTGTGTTCTTGAGTTCTAGAGCATATAAGTTTCATTTCAAACAATAGTTATCATATTAATAATTATTTGTCCACAGTTTCTTATTTCCATGATATGTTTCACCGATGTTTTAATATACTAGGTAATGATGACAATAAAATTATATTGTTCCCTATTAATTTTCATAAATTTATATTTTATAGATTTCTATTCATCATAAAAATATTTATTAATTTTTCTATCCAAATATAAACATTTTTATTCTTACAAAATTTGATAACATGTATACTATTTTTTTCAATAAAATACATACATCATCAATTTTTAATTTTAATTTAAATAAAAGGAAGGCATATTTAAATAAATAAATTAATGAATATTTTTTATTATTCTTTTTTTAATTTTTTGTAAATGTTTATTTTTCAGGGAATAGTAGAAAATAACCATTTTTAGGAAAACAACACTTTATTTTAATTTATTTAGCATGAAATTTTATTATTTTTATTTTATTTTAAAAAAAAATTATTCTATTTCATTATTAATAATCAATTAAATTTTATTGGATTCAACATTACAACATACGTTGTAATAAAAATAAATTATTGTTATAAATATATTTTTATAGAAAATTCATAATCAATATGTTTTGCATGTATAATATAAATCTAATAGAATATAATTATATAAATTAAATGTTATTGTATGGGATACAGAATTCGATGTAGAAAAAAAAAATTAATGTTTTTAGTTTCATTTTTTTAAATTATGATGTCTCAAATTATCTGAAAATTCTGTTATAATTTTAAGAGTTAAAAAGAGTTTAATGGATTAAAACTGAAATTATAATTGTTAAAATGAATTATAATCCCCCATAAATCCTTTTTTAATGAAATATTTTTATTCTAAATAATATATTATTTGAATATTATTCATTGTGAATCCATTTGACATGAGTAAAAATTTATTATATTTTAATACTATGTAATTTGTTTTGTTCCATTTCTATCATATATAAAAGGACACACCTATAATCTTCATATATATAATTTATAATAATATTATCTAAACTAATACATTTGGGAATAACATCCAAAAAACCATTTTCCTGTAATATATGTTCTGTTTGAAAAAAATACCATCTTAATAATTCTTTATTTATAATCCTATTATTGTTTCATGAAGAATATTTATAGTTTGTAACAAAGTGATTCCAATTTATAATCTAGATTTTCATCATTCAAAATTGTCAAAACAATTTTTATATAATAAAATAAGAACACATATTTAATAAATATTTATTATGTTTATGTTATAACCATTTATTATCATCATTTATTATCTATAAGGAGATGAAACCATCATTTATCCAAACATGCATACTACCTACTCAGAAAATGATAGAATTCAGTTTCCATAACAAACTCTCATGATTAGTTAAAATAATTAATGTTATGTATCTATATTTTAATCATGAGATAATTATTTTATTTAATGAAAATATATCATCAATTTTATTATCTTTAAATCTGTATAAAAATGATAATGGCATTCATATATATGTCGGGATGACGTCCTCAATAAAGGGATATGATTTTTCCATTCTTACCAAATTCTCAATTATATCTTAAAAAAATAAATTTTGGAAAATAATATAAACATTATGATATAATTATCATTTTTAATTGTAATTTATAACAATATTACTTTCCTCAGGTACAATGAATAATTGAATCATTACTAATTGGTACGTGCATACCACCATCTCTATGATGGGTCCTAAATATATATTCAAAACAACCATATATATTTTTCTCTAGAAGTATAATTAAAATTATGAAATTATTAAAATAAGGATACAAATATTTATAAATGATATGTTTAAGATCTATTAGACCCTTCTTAACCTAAAAAAGTAATTTTCAAAAAATGACCAAAATGTCATTAAAATATCCTATGTTGACATAAAAAAATTTTATAATCGAATATGAAATTTTATAATGTGATATAATTAAAATATATTCATTATATGTTTTTTTAATAATGTAAATAACTAACACAAATTGATTATTAGGGATGATAAAGAGTATAGGTAATTAGTGGGATATACCGTATGGTATTTATTGTCTATATTCACTTTCACTAAGACTTACGATATTTACACTATATTTTTTATTTTAATGCTGTGTAAAATTATGAATGTATTTTTTGTAGAATTTAATTAATAAAATATTGTGTTAAAATTTAATTCAATGTTTTTTCATTCAATATCACATCGATTCCCCTGTTATCATGTCGTAAGGGATTATTTTTCTAAAAATCTCAATTTTTTTGTTTTAAATATTTACATTCAAAATATTTTTTCTCTATATCAATATTCCATACATTATTGTATGATTGTATTTATATCTACATAAAAAATTTATATTACAGATTTTATAAATTAATCCAATAAGTTTCTAAAGGAATACTTTTATGCATTTTAGATATATCATTTTTAAATAAACAAATGATGGAAAAAAAATTTGTTAAATATTAACATTTATATCATGATATCCATTTCATTATATCTTGAATATTATTATTTAGTTGGATTTCATTGAATTATTCAATTATTTTTATATGAGAATTAAATTTAATTTTTCAATAAGATGTTACTTTTTTCATAACAAGTGTGTGTTTAAATTTAATGACATTCAAATATTAGAATGTGTAATGTGAGTGGGTTGAAATGTGTTATTTTTTAGGCCAAATAATAGATAATATAATGTTAAATAATTTTTAATTAGTAGATGGTATCTAATAATTATATAAGTTGAAAATGGATCTTTTTATATTTTATATGATCAGTTATCCTGATTTAGTTTATATGGTTCTTGAGAAAAATATATATATTTAATGCTTAGGGTAATGTAATATGTCTTCATATTCAATAAGGAGTGATTTAACTGGTGGTGGTTTCTCCTATCGATTCAACTGATATCATTTTATTTCAGGCGTGGTTGTACTCATGTTATAAAAATAATGCTCTAAAATGAAAATTTGTGTTTTAATTTCTTTATTATGGGGTACTATGGTTTTGAATAATAATTTTTTTACCCATGTTGATCTTATTTATTTTAAATAAATATTTTATAAAATAGACACACTATAAATTATCACACTTTTGATATTTTTTCTAATATGCTAATGGATTTCATTCATTATTTATTTATATTGATATATTTTTGTGAAGGATACAATTTTCAATGGTTTTTACATTGTTTAAGTATGATTAGGAAGAAAGATGAAGTCATGTTGAATGTCTCAAATATTTTTATGGAATGAAAACATCTTTCTTTTTGATATTTAATTATTTTGTAAAAATGTATACTTAGTGAATGTTTCCATAGTATAATCTTGGTTTATCTGATATATGATTTACGAAATTTTTTTAAAAATTATTACACTGAAATGGTCATCAGAAATGTAATAAAATTATGTTTATTATGCAATGTTTAATGGGGATGTCTATGTCATTTGTATCAAATGTAATATTTATAAAATATTAGATGTTAGGATAATGTTAATAAAATAAAAATTAATGATTCTATATTATGGTTAGGTTTACATATTATATCATTTGAGGATAAATATATATTTTTATCTGATATATTTGTTTTATATTGGTATTTTGTAGAAGATATATAGTTTATATTATAGTAGGATATCAAGAGGAACATATCCACCGAAATTAAAACCCAATAATGTTTAGAATTTTAACTAAATAGTTATTGGATTGATTACTAAATTGTCAACTAATTTTAATATTGGTGGAATCTATGTTAGAGGGGAACTATATTTACCATATAAGAATATGTTTATTATGCATAATTTCATGAAATAACACCCTCTAGCCTTCGGTGGAACCTCGTATCTAGTGGTAGATGAATGATGGTTCAAATCCATATAAAAGTTATTTTAATTAATGGGATATTCAAAATGTCATATGTTAACCCTTTCAATTTACTAATTTGATGTTGGAACTAATCTATGGTGGTCATTTCATAATATTTTCATAGATTTATAGGTGAATTATTCCATGGAATTATATACAAGAATGAAAATTCTCATATAGAAATGTTTCTATAAGGTTGATTAAAAAAAAAGGTTAAATAATTATTATAATTAAGTGGTAAATGAAGTTGTATTAGTATCCACATTTCAGTAAATAATTACATGATTTGATATGGATGCATGAAAATTTATTTTATACTATGATATTAAAATTTATATAATTAACTATTGATTAAAAACATTTTTATGATGAAAATCAGCCTCAATGGAATCATTATGTTATGATAAAGTTGTTTATAGTGTTGAAAATGTTGATATAGAGTTTTCAGAAGCTAATGTGACCCATGGTGACCAATGTAAGATGTTTAAATGGGGGTAAGTAATAGACTAGTGGTCAACTAAAAAATCTATAGGTATTACCCCAACATTTTTGAATTGTGGTAAAAATGATTTTTTGTAATTATTGAAAAATTAACAAATGTCTTATATATGTGTTGTGATTTATTAAATTATACATTCCATGTATGCCATAGATTCCTCATCAATCCATACATTTTAAAAAATTATAGTTATAAAATATTTATTGTCTTTATTATAATTATAATGTTATTTGTGTAATGTGTGAAAAATTGATTATTACATATGGTGAAAAAAATAATGATCGATAGTAAAAATGTATTTAAAAAACATTATCTATTACTATAGTTGATTTTGGGACATAAAATGAATTTTTGAAAGAAACACTACATGTTAATTCAAAAATGTCAATAAATTATTCAAATATAAATCTTAAAATTCCTTTTATTTCTGTGAAATTTCTATTCAAAATGTGAATATCACATCATGGAAATTTTGTAAATATTTCTCTGACAATTCTTACTAGAATTATTAACTGAAAAATAGTTATATGAATATTCCAAATATCAATAGTATGATCATAATTCCAATATATCAGGTTGATGAATCTAAAATATAATTATGTTATATTTTTATAATTTATTGTATTTTACATTATCATTAAATGATATATTAAGGAGATAAGAATATTTTAGTAAATAGATCCATACGTTTGATAAAATATCATGAATCTGAGAGATTAGTTGACGGAAGACAAGTATTTTTCCAAGATCATATTTTTAAAAAGAATGAAACTGTTTATAATTGTGATGTTAAAGTAGTGTATAAATATATGGTTGTATATTTGGATAATTTTTTTATGAATTTTATTATTTAGACTCTTTTGTTTATTTTTAACATTGTTCATAATTAATATTTATTTCAAAATAAAACTATTATAAATATCCTAATGTAGAACATATATAATTGAAAAACAATTAATCATATTTCATGATAATGATATCACTAATTCTAGAACATCTCTATGGGGTACCCAGATTCTATTTACTAAATATTATTATTATAAAATGATGCTTTTTAATGATTATTGATCCTTAAATAACATCACTATTAGGAAACATAAACATTTTCCTTGTGTCAATGATTAATTTGAACATATAAATGGGGCACAATAATTTTCATTAATTTATTTCATGTCATGGATGCATTGGTTTAATAGGTAGGAGAAATATGTTCTGATGAAAACATTTGACACCCAATATGTGAATTATGAGTTTGTGGTTATAAAGTTTCTTTTTTTAGTCCTGAGATGTAGTAATTGTTCATATGAAAAAAAATTTCCTTTGTTGTATTTATATGATTGTTTTTGTGTTTGTTTATTATATTTTATATATTTCAAAATTCCTGTGGATATTCTAATAAACCTTGTAAGTATGTTGAAAACCATTATAAAATAAAAAATATATAAGATTTAGAAAATATAATTTTTTGATAAAGCTAATTTTACTCTTTAAAAATACAGTATTTGTTTTTTTAATAACTATTTAATCCACTAAATAAATAGGTTGAAGATTTGATAAGTCTTTAAAATGGAACAAATATTGTTAGTTTTCCTATATAAGCACATTAATAATTATGGGATTTTTAATATATTTCTATATTTTCTATCCCGCTAACAATGTAAACTCCAAAAGGAGTTAAATTAATATAAACCATAGAATTTATTTTAATTTTATATGAAATAAAATTAATATTGTTTAATGTACTAGTTTTGAACCTAAAAATTATAAATGGTGAATTTTTCATCTAAAATAGTGCTTCTTTGAATGTATATGGTTTTTTCAATGTAAAATTATATGATAATTGTTTTTTCTTTTTTTGAACTAAATTCACATGAGATAAATTACCCTTAAAATGCCATAAACATACTATATAGGTTTTCTACTCTATAAAAATATAGATATAATTTCAATTTTGTATATTTTAAAACATATACTAATCATTAATAGTGAATTATATATTCCGGAAAAAATAGTTTTACATGAGGTATAGAGTATGGATGTAATCGATAATGACTATTATTTCATGATTCATTTCCCTTAGGGAAATTGAAAAAAATACACATGCTTTCAATATAAAATAAAATTCATTATAAAACACAATGCATTTTCAAAATGATCATTTGGTAAATTATTCAATAATTTTTTTCTAATGGCGTTTAATTTGGTATGGTGTCCTTAAAATGTTATTATGGATATATCATGATTTATACAAGGATTTATTGTAGTTTGTGGGTGTCTCAATACACTATAATGAATATACTATATATAATATTTTATTATAATTATTTTTTGTTAAGATTTATTTTTTCATATTATTCGGGTCTGCATGAGGAAATTATAATACCTTGATATATTTCAAAACATTGTGTTTCTCCTAGTAAAGATATAATATTGGTTAGTGTTATTCCTCTTGTTTAGGAACCCATTACTAGGGGTTCTTAATTGAAATAAATTATAAAATTTATTTACGTTATTTTATATAAACTAAATTAAAACCTTTTTAAATATTTTATTAGGAAATATCTCTAGGGATAGCCAAATAACCCATACATATTTTGAGATGGGGATGGGTATTATTCAATGGTAGATCAGATCATAGGATAACATGAGATGAGATTGTGGAGGATTGAGAGGAAATGTATGTCGTTGGTGATCTTATTCCATATAGAATTCATCATACACCAATAATTTATCCAAATTTCAGTAACAGATAATGAATTATTTTTTAACACCATTGTTTAAAAAGTTGCACACATATTTATAATTACATTTTTTGATATGTGATTTTTTTCATTACATGAATCCCACAATGTATTTGTTATATAGATCTAAATATCTTCCTTCATTGCCCATGTTATCACCATAGATATAATTAATTTGTGATAATTGGCCCGGAAGACTTCTATAATGATGGAATGAGTTTTCTTTTATAAATTTCTCACTACCTTAATAAGAATCCACATTATTAGACCATCGGGTCATGGTTCTAAAATGTTATGTAGGGTTTAGTCATGAATAAAACATTGAATAATTGGGGACTCAGTGAATGATGATTGTATTGGATAATTTAGGATATATTAGGGAATGGTTCAGGTTGTGGGTGAGACCTTAGTGGATCCTATATAAGGAGTGGTAATGTGGGATTTTTTATGTGATGAGATAGATTCATGTGAGTTTGGGTTAGATGGAATCCAACCACAAATGACAGTTCACACATGTACGAACTAGGATATGGAAAAAATTATGTGTTTACTAGGCAAATACGTAACATATGAGGTAATATTATGATGTGTAAATATATACTTTTATTTATGTGAAATACATAACTAAAAGGTGTATAGTCATGGAATAAACACCATGTGCTCCCCATACCACATTATCTAGTTTCTCATTGAATATAAGGATACATAACATATGTTCGGGTCTACACATTGTGAGACCCCACCTTGGGAGCCACTCTGTGTCCCTACATAACATATATGGGGCCCATATGAAAAAACACACAATTTAAAATATTATTACATGTTAATAGCCTTATGGTTAGGAATTTCCATTTAAATGTCCAGGTACAGTTGCACATCCCAATGTACATGGAAAAGACCATGAGTAGATAGACTGTATCAATGTAGTAATCATAGTAGTATCTTTAAATTAGATGTAGTAATAAATTTCTGGAAACTTTCTCTGATACTAAAGACCAATATAAGAGGCCAGGTTTGGTCACCTTCCATATGACCTCTAGGTAACACTATGGACCATTATCTAGAACTTTTACCATATATACCGCTTTATCATAACTCATATTTTAGTATGTGAGTAGACTATCGTGTGTTTTTTATGTAGAACATGATAGTTTCCAAATTAATGACATTAAATAATGGTTTTAGTAGTTAAAATCATGGAGCATATTCAAGAAACAACATTATATAGTTAGTGATCAGGAATGATCATATCAGAAATGACACCACTGGAACCCCCCATTGAGCGATCTTCTTTTAACGCCACATTCTTCAATACCTAACCATTGAAAACCATCGATTTCAATAAGGCATAGGTCCTCCATTCACAGATTTTCAGCCCCATGAAATAAAAAATGTGGTTGATCTACCTACAATACAAAATATCATATTGTACTAGGACACCGATAATCTATTCAATGAGTGTTACCCCCACGTCACACCAGGGTGTGGGTCTTATAACTATTTATCAACTAAGTGTCACCATTAATGGTATAGGGTACTACTACATTGTCAACTATGTGATAACCACTCTCACAGAATTTCATCGTTATTAAATCTATGAATTGTCACCATTTTATCATACTAGGAAAAAATCTACTATCTTAGATTGTTATCCCAAGATAAATGGATATGTTGGATGGTATGGTTCAACAATATGGATTTAATGGACAAACATAATTGATATTTTAAATTAGTCATAGACCACATCACTTTTAAGTAGATTCATCATCATAGGTTGGGTTGTTAGATATAGATACCCTTAATCTATCATCTACGGTTACTTATTGATCTATGATTATTATTAAACCCTTCTTATTTGGTGTTGAGATAAAGATTTTGGTATATTTATAATTTCCCTCTTTTGGTTGTTGGGGAATACTAATGGCTTATTATATACTCAACCATTCAAGGTATTTTACTAGATATTTAAAGTCTTATAGTGATGAAAGACAATTTAGTGGGGGAATTGGAGGAGTATATTGATTTGTGACTATATAGAACACATACAGTTTTCTTGACATAGTATTCCATAGTAGTTCTTTGTCATTTTTCCATTTATTCTAGTTTTTCTATGGGTCGTCATTTTTAATAGGGCTTGTATTTTTCCCTTATAAACATTGGTTTGATATTTTAATATTTTGATATATTTAATAGATTATATTTCATGAATTGATTTACTCTATATGATATATTGGTTTTTTTATTACTCATTACTATTGTATTAATAGGTTTGGGTGAGTGTGTAGAGTTTCATTATGAAAATTACTACAAATTCAGTTATTCCATTTTTAAATTGACATAAGACTCTAGCGTACTGGTGGTGGGACTGGGGTTGTGATACTGAGACCTACTGTTGGATAGTTATGCCCGATCTGTTAATTGGTTACACACTATTATCACACGAGTTCATAACTACGGATAGTATTTGGAGTTCTACCATTAAAAGTAAATCATTATGACATTTTGAAAAAAAATTAACGTGTCTTGAGTGAAGAAATCTTGATAGAGAGACCTTTTTTTGAGTGGTGGAAACTATATCTATACACCAAGACCTTCTCTACCAGATTGTCCACAGATCATATAGAGTCATTTTATTCAAGGATCAACGAAAATGCGACATATTTAATTAAACATAGTTAATATAATTAATGATTAATCTCCCCATATAGATATATATTATATCATATAACCATGATATGTCTCAATCAGTATTAGGATACCTCTACAATGATATCCTGACAACTTATCCAATCTGGATCATGATGAATATATAATGAGTGATACAAGATCATTTGAAGTTCCATATCATGGGTTGTTCTCTCCATGGTGTCTCTAGAAAAAACTCACATATATAGTATTAGATAATCTATAAACCCATGATTTTTAAAAAATTACAATCTGTTCTATGGAATATTTGACTCCAAAAAATCATTATAAATGTAACATCAAATATATTTTAGTAAATTTAATATCATTAATAGATGGAAATACATTCAACCCTGAGTCTTATTAAAACATGTTCCTTTGTATACAAGTAATTAATTTGGTGGATATGAATATGAAAAACAAAATTGTGAAATTATATAGATTACAGAGGTATTTAATTAATTATATGGTTATCATTTTATTATAAATAAAATATAAATCATTTGAATTATGAAAAAATATTTTTCTAGAAACAAAATTTTCTAAATGGTGTTATCTTCATAATTTTTTAAACTACACTAATATAACATTGTTTCCACTTTTAGGGAAAAAAGATAAAAAATGAATCCAATTTTTTATATCCTAATGTAAAAATTTATCTTAGAGAAATGTTTTAAAAATGTTTGGGAAAATATTATTTTTTCAATGAATATTAAAAAATAATGGTTTTAATTTAAATATATTTAAATGAATTGAGATGTTAAATAAGGGTTTATAATTTTATTAAGAGTATAAGACTTTAAATATATTATAAAAAATATAAATTTTTTTCTTTTCAGTTGCATTTTTTAAATTAAACATTCATATACTTAATTGAATATTATCTTAAGAAAACATTCTTTTCATCCCATCGAGGTGTTTAATTTCAAATAAATTTTTTCCAATTTATTTATTAGAATTTGGAAAAATGGATTTTATATTTCAATGTATAATTGTTAGTATTATATTATATGTTCTAATTAATTTTTAGTGATAATATATATTTAAAATAAAAAAGTAAATACTAAGGTTAAGGTTAACACATGTTTTCCAAGGAAAAACGAAAACCATAATGTTTTAAATGATATAAAAACCTGATCAATTTTTATTTAATGGAAATATTTTATCCCTATCACATACAATATTATTTATTTATACATTTCTTATCCTTGTGTCGTGTAAAAATATTGTTATAACATGTTCTTTTAAAAATTTACAAGGGTGACCTCTAAATAATTATTAAAGGCCACTATAATCCTCTACATTACACAATGCCCAAAAAATTCAGGTCATCGAATTCCAAACAAAATATCAACAATTTTTTTTCTCCTTATAGGGTCCTTGGATTGTTCATAAATCTAATCTTTGATTCCATTATAAATAAACGTAAATATGTTTTCATTAGAAGTTTTAATGTCATAATCCATGATTTTTCATGAAACATAATATTAAAAAAAATATTAAACTATTATGAAACAATAAAAAATTGTTTTCACTATATACATGCACGTTATTATTTTAACGGAAAAACCTATATATGTATTATATTCCATAAAAATGGATTCCAAACCATAAATATTTGTATAATGGTATATCACCTAGAAAACTGGTGTAAGTCATTTTATATCACAAATTATCATGGATGGATATAATGAAACATTTGAAATATTTATATTATATTTCTGAATTTATAATTATCATATAATTATAATATCGCACAAATCTTCTTACCCTCTAATCAACTAGAAAACTCGGTAGCCGCTTGTGCATACATGTGGACTACAACCTCCTTGAATCAATGTGAAATGAATACAATTTTGTATTTTAAGTGATGATATTAATGATATATTTAATTAATTGAAATAATAATTCAAGTATAATAATGGGTTATTAAATTTTCAATTTTGTCTAACATTCCAACATTCATTTAGTTTGAACAAGAAAAATAGTGTTCATGCATATGTATGGCATACCATATCCATACATGATGTAGATTTTTTAAACATCTTACATTTATGTACTATAATAAATATAAAAATAATAATTCTATATTTAGTAAAATTATATAAATTATTAGTCCTTTATCATATAAAAAAGGTGTATATTACCAAACCAAAATGGTCATTAAAAATGATGAAATTAATCAACTGAAACTATGATTTTAATAAAATATTGTATATAAATAGTTCATAAAATGATATAAAAATCATATATTTTATAATAGGATAGTTTTATAATAAATATATAATTATTATATTTGGTTTTTATGATGCATATGAAGGATATGGGATCTATGGAATTGGTTTATTGTATCACATTTACTTCATTGTGAGATATTCCATATTCATTAGGTATTTCTTTTGTGTGGTGTATATAGTGCCAACTATGAATGATTATATCATTAATATAATCACATTACTTATATTTATAGGTTCATATGATGTTATTCCATCCATGGGTCTTATGATTTTTATTTTAGAAAAGTGGTACGAGTTTATTTCACAATCTTGTTGTTATTTTGTATTGTTTTTGGTTTATGTGTTCCCTTGTAGAATTATGTCATTTTTTTATCTCCAACAGATTCAAATTTAATATCCTCTTCATATTCATAAAAATTTCATGAAAATTATTATTATTCTTTTATTTTATATTGATTATGATTATCAAAATATATTTATAAATATTTTACCTAATTTATATATTCTCCCAAATTAAATTTTACTTCCATATACATTTTTTCTGAAAAAAAAAATATTTAAAAATATTAAAAATATTCATCAAATTCATATTTACCAATTATTTAATTTTCAAGAAACTTTATAAATGGAATCATGTTTTCTTTTTCTAATAAGTAACTTTTTATGTTTGCAATATATTAGAAAGAATCATTTTTTTAAATAGTCTTCATGTACTGAATTTCACATCTTCATTTCCACCCATTCAGTTGAATATTAATTTTCAGGTTTAAAAATATCTTTTATTAGATAATTATATTACTAATGATGAGAAAAAACATGTTTTAAATATATTTTTTCAATGTGAATAAGATATATTCCTCAATAATGTATTTAATGTAATTTTAATTATATTTATACTCTTTAATGACAATAACCCAAATTTTAGATTATAATACTCTAGAAAAAAGCTTTTATGATACCGTCCAATTTAATTTTCAACTAGTTTATTATTTTATTACATGGAAGTAAATTTTTTCTACCTTCACTATTTTAATCAGAACAATAAATTATTATGTTTACTAAATAGATATTGTTTTAAAATTTTATTTTACAGTTCCTCAACATGTTTATTTTTTTTATTATGTTAATCATTTTTAATATGTCGAATGAATTGGGTTATTATGTGATGTGAAGAGAATACTGTGTTACCTCAATGAATTTTTAGGTCTCATTAGATTATGCATAGAGGATTTTTTTTCAAGCTTTTTATGACTTCCATTTGTGCATCGACAAAAAAATAATTGAAACAATACATGGAAAATGGGTGTTATTTTCATTGAAAAAAAATGAAAGGAGTATCATGACTTCTATGTGGTAAAATAATATCGATCATGTCTCTATAAAGGAAAACATGGTATGATAACCCTTGACTGGTGATGAGAATGAATCAAAAATTAAACATGATTTTCTTATGATCACATGAATCCCCTTTATTAGACTCTCATGATCATTAAAATCATTCTAGATAGAATTTTACGGACATTAGGAGGATTCCAAAAATGTTTCACCAATTAGGAATCTTTTAAAATGATAGATTCTTGATTATCACCTAAACACACTTATAAGTAATGGTAGAATATGGAAATTTCTGTATGTGATAGTGAGTTATGAAGATATTTATGTGATATGATGATGTCATTTGATCTCTATAAATATTTAATCCTAGTAATAAATTTTATTCCCATATCATTCCTAAAAAAGAAATGAGAATTATTATGGTCAGTTAGTACATTTTATTACATCTCAACAGAACTTTTTTTTTTGGCATTCCACAACACTACTCTATTATGGTTAGTATGGGGAACTAAATTCATGTAGAATGCCATTATTTTCATTATTTTCATTAAAATTATCTTATATATATTATCAACCATTATGAGTCCAAATTCTCCTCACAGAATAACCAAATTCCATTTCAACAAATATCCTAAAAAACATATCCATTTAAAGAGACTTCGAAATATTCTTACAGAACAAAATAAATGTAATGTGAGTAAAATAATAAATAAATTAAAAAAATTATTTATAACCTTTATTTTATTTATATATCATAGCCACAATTATATTTGAATCTATAAGCTCTATGGGATTAATTTATTGTTTATGATCTTTTTTATGTAATATGTATGTATTATTCCCATTCTGATATGTTGATCAACATTAATATACATTCTTATGGTCTTTTCAAGATTATCATGAATACTTTCACTCTTTGGAATCATTCTTATATTACTATAACATTGATTATCTAACCTTTTATTCCATAAAACATTTTATTTCTATATTCCTAGATTATATGAACTCTACACATCACCAAAATTAAATTATTTTTCCTTATTTCATTTTCATTTTGTATCAAATTTAACATCATTTAGAAATTTAACCAGAAACCATATAATAAATACACAATTAAATTTTCTTCATCAATGTGTTGAGATATACATAACATGTTTTGTTTTAGTACATATATAACAAATCATAATTGTGGTTTTAATATTTCATCCCATATTATTAAAATTTCAATACCATTGATTTCGACTGACTCATAATTTACAAATGACATTGTACCTAATTTGAAATTATTAACATTATACAAAAACATAAATTCTGTATGTATAATTTCAGAACACCCAATATCATATTTCAAATATTATTCTTAGTTTGTATCATTTAGAATATTTTAAATTATAAAATTAGGCACTTTTCCTTTTTATTTCTTCTCGTACAAAATTTATGAATTGTAAAAAATTCATTGTTGTACTCATATCATAAAATCGAAACAACTAGAATTATTTCATAATGATAACTTCTTTTTAAAATATATTACATAGGTTTAAATATATATAAAATACTTAAAATCATTATCTCATGTTTTTTCATTGAGTGGGTTGATTCCACATCAATTTAATCTGAATTTTCTCCATTAGTTTAGTTATATTTTTTATTATAAAATGAATAGTATTTATAGTATTCCAAATTCCTACCTAGTATACTAAATATCCATACAAATAATATTTTTCATTAAAACCAACATTATATTTATAACATGTCACCTTATTTCCATAATAGTTTTTACCATCTGTATAGACCCTAATCTTGATGTACATGGACATTACATTACTTTTTCGGAATACTTAGTACATTACAAAAACATGCACATAAGGACCGTAATAGTTTAGTGTCTTTTGAAATTCAGAATATAATCTTCTAATCGTGGTGAAATATCTTCAATATCTCCCATAATGATCTTCCCGTTTTTTCCTTACCTAAAACCATTCTTTATATCCTGGTGAAAAGAAAACATAAAACGGTGAGCTCAAATGATCAGTAAGTGTAAACAAAAGAAATATCAATCATATCATATTCATAAGAACATAACATTTTGGAAATCTTAACCTGCAAAAGAGATCAAAATATCAGAACATTTGATAAATCATAGTAGTGAAATGTAATCCCAATAATCATATCATAAAACATGAAACATTGTGGAATACACACATAATCATAGATAATCATTTCTTATTAGTCAAGACTCATTGCCAAGACTGTCTTAGTGGACAAAGTCCATTTTTTGAACCAAGTTCACTCCTCGTTTCAGTCTTGTTTCCCTGAACCGGTTTAACCTTCCGTTCCAGCCATGTATATCTCATGAGATATAAAATATTTACCCAATGCATTGTAGTGAGGTATAGGTCCCACCCATCTAATAATGATACCATTCTTATGTGTGCCACAAAATCAAAAATCATACATCATTGCATAACCCATGTAATAAAAATGGGATTCTTAAACATCGTGACATCATAAAACAATTCATATAAGATAATGGAATTATTAAAAATAATTCCATAACAAATTAATCAAATCAATGTAATAATAGGGATGGAAACAGAACCCTATATTATCATATATGGAAAATAATTTTGATAAAACACTTGAACTAAATTCTTGAGGAAAATATCGTTTCTACTTCAAAAACATTTTTACTTTCGTAACATGTCATTAAAGTTTAAACTAAAAGAAGTTGATTAAAAATAAATATCAAACCTTGTAAAAGAATATTCTTGGA
Source organism: Viscum album (assembly GCA_963277665.1). NCBI lineage: Eukaryota > Viridiplantae > Streptophyta > Magnoliopsida > Santalales > Viscaceae > Viscum > Viscum album. Next base: position 1,426,725,796 of record OY728147.1, on the reverse strand, counting down.
AATAATGTTTTAAAAATCCATTCATGCCGTATAAGTTAAAAAATCATTCTTCTCGTACTTTTTTCGGAAAAATTAAAAAGTACCTCGTACGAAAAATGACAAAAGATTCATTTCGTATCATTTACTAAAAACTCACCAAAGGGTAAAATTGGATTTAAAAAATTTTATGTGGATGTAAATAATAATAAATATTGAGGAAACATGGATGTGGATGATAAAAAACACCCCAATAAATACCAAAGTGTAAACAATCTTGGATAAATATGAGATTGTGATATTTTCCCTTACCTTAGGTCTGATTTGCTTCAAAAGTGTCCGAACCTCCTGTATAATGATTTAAATAATGTCATTGACTTATTCCAGAATCATAATAATTGTTATGATATCATATATAGTCTTATTCTTAGCTTATTATTAGTAATATTTCATTGCTACTTGTTATTCGGGTGTTTATTACTTTTTGTTCTTATGCGTGTTTTCCCGAATAAAATCTTAATCTTATTTTTAAGTTATAGATACCCCATTTCCATAATGGTATTAGTGTAGTATATATCATATTTATTCACTCAATTCATTTATTATATCATTATGCAATGAAAATATTGTAGAACAAGTCGCATCACATCGCGGAGACTGTAATCCGTACATACGTAGGAGTGATGATATCGTTCCCATGATCATGGAATTTTCTTGGAGTGTATTTATACTATTTAAAAATCAATAACACATTAAAATAATCATATATATTCATTCTTTACACTATTATACCCATCCAAGTAAGGTGGTGGTGGAAAAACAGATTTCACCACGGTGTGGAGACGGTATTCCATACGTACGCATGCGTGGTGATTTCTTTTTCCGTAGGAGGGATAGATGGTGAAATAGGGTTGTCTCATACTTATAATAACATATAAGTATAGGAGTTGTACTGATTTTATTAATTCATAATGAAAAATCTAAATAAGAATAAGTGTAAGGGGAAATAATGTTGAAAGAATCGGTAATGGACATTACCTCTTCTTTAAAGCGCTTCTTTGAGTCCTCCTTTTAGAGCACTAAAATTTGTCTTTGAAAAGACCAAGACCCTTAAGATGTTTATAGGGAAGTGGAAAAGAAAATTTGGTAGGGGTTGGATGAGCTTGAAGGCTCAAAGTTTTGTGAGGAAGAGAGGGAGGAGGTGCCCTTTTATAAGGGAGGAGAGGGGCGCCTTTGGAAAAACTAAAAATATTATTTTATTATAAACCCATATTCAGTTTTAAATAGCTCCAAATTGATTTATTTTGATGCTAAGGTGGGTATGGGTCGCAATACTCTCATCCAATAGAATCTGGACAAGTTTAGTTTACTATTTTAACCATATCATTTAGATTTAACTTTAAGTTCAATAATTTTACTTTTACCGGGTCTTTTTGTGTTATTACACTATAAGGTTGATAAACTTATTATAACAAGAAAAACGAACCCCAAGTTGTTTATTATTAATATATATAACCTTATTTATGTAATTTTTCCGAAACATAGATTTTTAGGAAGAAAATAACAATTAATAATATAATATTTGTTTTAAAAACTATTTTATGTCAATTTTGAAAATATTTAGTAATTGATTTTTGTGAAAATAATAACAGAATGTTTAGTTCGAGAAACGTTACTTAAATAACTAATAACATGTCATATTAACCTAGAAAATTAGTGTAATTTATAAAAAGTGTTGAATTATATTTATTTGGTTATTTATAACATCAATTATGTCAATATTTCATTAATACGATAATTACTACGTCATCTTTGTGTCATAAATAAATTAAATTATAAAATGTCTAAAAATTAAAAATAAAATACCATTATGTAGTAAATTTTTTTATATTTATAATTTATATTTATAGTCCAATATATCTTATGTATAACCTTATATTAAAAATGATTTACATATTAAACATTGATTTTAACTATTTTAACCCTTCTTTAAATAAAATAATAATAAATGTTCTAATCTAATCCATGTGGACCTAAATGGTAATATGTTATTCCTAAGTTTGTGTTTGGTCGAAGTAAACTTATCCAATAGAATTATAACATGTGTTAGGGTAATAATAATATCATTTTTACCCTTAATTACCCTATTTACTTTTAACCGTGGTAAATAGAAGTAAAAAGTTACTATTAACCAAAAATTATTTTCATCTCATTGAACCACATTTTACATACTGACATCAACCGTGTCTCTCTTATTTTTGAAATTCAACTCACATAAGTGGTAAAATTATTTTTTATGTAAATTTGGAAATTATCCTAGGAGGTTTGTAAAAGACGGTGAAAAGTTCAATGAAATTTTTATATGTCTAAAATTATTATAAAATTACTCCAAGTAATTACATTGAACTTATATAGGTATTATGTATCAATTTTGACCTAAAATAAATTTAAATAAAATAAATAATTATTTAAATAAAAAGTCGGTTTTTAAATAGTATCCCAGTGTTTTCACTATTCATCAAAAATTTAAAGTTTCCAAAAAAATACTAAAATTACACCCTAGGCTAATTTCAATATTCCAAATCCAATAATGAAGTCCATTTTCAAAAATAAAATAAATAAAATTTCAAAAAGTGGGTATTACTATTCATAACGGCTAATTTTAATAATATTTCAATAACATATCATTGTTTAGTAAAACTTGGTATTGCGTACAACACACGGTATCGTGGAAGTTCGCACTTGCGTGTAATGCAAGCCAAGTCAGGGATGCGTGTTTTGCAAGATCCTTTTCGTGTAGCGTACAATACAATACATTAATGAAATTAAAAAGAATGTTTTTTGTAAAATCATGGGGTGTTGCATTCTACCCCCCTTAAAATAAATTTCGCCCTCAAAATTCGTCGGGGTTATAAATGGTTTACTACTCATAAGATTATTTAATAGAAACTAACAACGTAAAAAGGAATACCAAAACATGTCTTTAAAAACTAAATTATGAAACGTAACGGTTACCCAAATTACCTAATCACTGGGTTTCCAAATAGGAGAACATAGGTGAAAATATGGATATGGAAGAGAAATCTAACCATCATGTTCTGATGGAGAGTGGTAGAGAACATGGGAATGAAAAATACAAAAATCAAAAAGCCATAAATTTTTGATAATATAGGGTACCATCTGATTCATCGGATATAAGGGCACTAGGATAACATTTTTTGATTTCACGATCATTTCCCTAAATTTGAAGAATTTGAATTAGAATAAATACTTACTTTATTTTGGTACAATCTCACTATTGTTCGTGCTTTGAACAATTTCCACTTAATCTCTTAATGAAATGACGTTGAATTTGTTATTCATGAAGTTTTAATAGATCATGTGATAGAATGATGGGTCATTCCATCTATTTCAAACAAAAGGTTAGCAAAAGTTATCAAATATACATAAGTCCATCTATGGTGAGTTTAATCATATACAATTCTAGAAATGAACTTGTACTTCATATATCATACCGCTTAATAAAATAAAACTAGTTTCTACTAACCAGAGACTTATTGTAGGCCAATGGTAGTTGATAAAGGCCAGTCACACATCAGTTGTGGGATCGATTCCCACAGCCTTGTCCGACGTGATGGACTGTAGTCCACTCTCATAATATAGTGAAAACAATTACTGGAGTTTTCATATAACAAGCATGTTAATACCATCGTTGATCCCCATGTATCATAAGATATGTCTTGTTGGTCACATTCCAAATATTTGAAGGCCTTAATTATGTATTCTCTTGAATAATGAATACCCATTGAATCTTAGTGAAAACATGAGTGCTGTCAAAAGTTAAAGCTTTCCACAAACCAAAAACCCAAAATTCTATATACTGAAACCATGATATAACAATTTCCTTATATCAGTCATGAGCTCATGAATACTGTCAAACTTTTTATTTTCTCTTTATCCCTTCATGATGTGCATATCATCTTCTTTTTAAAAATATCTCAATCACTTTCCATGGTTACCGGTACCATAAAATTATTGAAAACCACAATAGACCAATACATAAATATTCTAATATTCCATGATACTATATACAACACTATTTTTGAATCCCATTACTTAAACACTTAATCATTACACCACATTGTTGTCATATTCAACATATCCAATAGTGATCACATGTGAATTCCCTTTGTCCTTTGCCTTAAGTGGTTGCTCATGTCGATCATCATTAACCCTTGTATTAGGGCATTGATTAGCATAATGCCCCATTTCATTGCACAGGAAGCATTGAAGTGTTATTTGTGCGTTCTCAGCAGTCTTTTATTTATTCACACCATTAGAACCCCTTATTCCATTACTTCGACACTCAGCTACTCGATGACCTTTTTTTCCACACATAAAACATTTTCTAGTCCCTTTACGACAATCTCCACCATGCTTATTTCCACACTTTGAGCATTAGGAAACATTCATCTTCTTTTCACCATTATTCTGAGATTTCTCCTTGAACTCCATCTTTCATTTCTTTTCAAAACCATGATATGGATATGTTACACCAACTTCCATTTCTACCATAATAGCACAACACACAATTTCTTCATAGCTACTACAGTCTCTTATAGCTAATGCCCTTCGAAGATTTTTTTTATGCCACTGAAGAATCGATAAACTTTACTTTCGGGTTGGATGATAAAGCCAGATGCAAACCTTGCAAGCCTTGTAAAATTCACTTCGTATCTACCAACAGATTCATCATCATTTCTCTTTAGTTCAAGAAACACCTTCTCCATTATTGATCGAAGAATACGAGGGATGTACTTATTGAAAAATATGTTCTTGAACATGTCACATTCCATGGACTCAATTTCATCTCATTGTCTCATATTCTTGATAAGAATCTACCCTTGATCAGCTTCACCATCCAAATGATATACTACTAAGATGAATTTATCATGTTCAGAAAAATGAAGAACTGAGAATATATTTTTAGTTGTATTGATCCATTGTTCAGCAACAAGTGGATCAGAAGACCCACTGAAAGAAGGTGGACGTTACCTCATGAAGAACTCAATAGAATATTGTTCCCTTCTCTGCTCATTTGTAAGTCCAGAATGATTCATCGCTTGTGTAAGTATAACAATATGATTTTTCGCTCCATATCCCATAACATGTGTTTGTTCAGGAGGACAATCATTGCATTGTCAATTACATTGATCAACACAGTTCCTTTTGGGTCCCAGCCATCTTCTAAAACCCAAAAAGAATAGTGTGAGAGGAAAAAATCATTCTAGGGAAAACAACATAATAAAGGGGGAGTACCATCAATATCTAACATCGTAGGGTAAATTCTAAGATTGTTACCATAGTTCTAGGAATATTTCCTAGAAGTATACATATCCTTAAGGAAATCCCTAGACATACCTTAGTAAGGGTAAACAAAAGAAAACATAAAAGGGTGAGCTCAAATGCTTAGTAAGGGTAAACAAAAGAAATATCAATCACAACATATTTATAAGAACATAACATTTTGGAAATCTTAACCTGCAAAAGAGATCATAATATCATAACATGGGATAAATCATAGTAGTGAAATATAATCCCAATAATCATAACATAAAACATGAAACTTTGTGGCATACACACATAATCATATAGAATCATTTATTATTAGTCAAGACTCATTGACAAGACTATCTTAGTAGACAAATCCATTTCCTAACCGAGTTCACTCCTCGTTTTAGTCCTGTCTCACTGAACCAGTTTACCCTACTATTCCAGCCATGTCTATCTCATGTGATATAAAATCATTACCCAATTCATAGGAGGGAGATATAGGTCCCACCCATCTCATAATGATACCATTCTTATGTGTGCCACAAAATCAAAAATCATACATCATTGCATAACCCATGTAATAAAAATAGGATTCTTAAACATCCTGACATCATAAAACAATTCATATAAGATAAAAGAATTCATAAAAATAATTCCATAAGAAAGTAATCAAATCAATTTAATAATAGGGATATAAACAGAACCCTATATTATCTTATATGGAAAATAATTTTTATAAAACACTTGAACTCCATTCTTGAGGAAAATATCCTTTTTACTTCAAAAACATTTTTTCTTTCTTAACATGTCATTAAATTTTAAATTAAAAGAAGCTGATTAAAAATAAACATGAAAATTTGTTAAGGTGTATTCTTGGAAATAATGTTCTAAAAATCCATTCATGCTGTATAAGTAAAAAATCATTCTTCTTGTACTTTTTTCGGAAAAGTCAAAAAGTACCTCGTACGAAAAATGACAAAAGATTCTTTTCATATATTTTACTAAAAACTAACCAAAAGTTAAAATTGGATTTAAAAAATTGTAGGTGTATGGAAATAATATTAAATATTGAGGAAAAATGGATGTGGATGATAAAATACACCCTAGTAAATACCAATGTATAAACAATCTCAGATAAAAATGAGATTGTGATATTTTCTTTTACATTAGGTCTGATTTCCATCGTAAGTGTCCGAACCTTTTGTATAATGACTTAAATAATGTCATTGAATTATTACAGAATCATACTCATTTTTATGATATCATATATGGTCATATTCATAGCTTATTATTAGTAATATTTTATTGCTACTTGTTATTCGGGTGTTTATTACTTTTTGTTCTTATGCGTGTTTTCTTGAATAAATTCATATTCTTCTTTTTAAGTTATAGATACCACATTTCCAGAATGGTATTATTGTAATATATATCATATTTATTCACTCAATTCATTTGTGTAATCATTATGAAATGAAAATCATTTAGAACGAGTGGCATCACATCATGGAGATGGTAATCCGTACGTACGCATGAGCGATGATATCATTCCCATGATCGTGGAATTGTATTGGAGTGTATGTATACTATTTCAGAATCAATATCACTTTACAATAATCATATATATTCATTCTTAACACAATTATACCCATCCAAGTATGGTGGTGGTGAAAAAACATATTTCACCATGGCGTGGAGACGGTATTCCGTACGTACGCATGCGTGGTGATTTCATTTTCCGTATGAGGGATAGATGGTGAAATAGGGTTGTTTCATACTTATAATAACATATCAGTATAATATTGATACTGATGTTATTAATTCATAATGAAACATCTAATGAAGAAGAAGTGGAAGGGGAAATAAAGTTGAAAGAATCAGTAACGGACATTACCTCTTCTTTGAAGTGCATCTTTGAGAGCTCCTTTTAGGGCACTAAAATTGGTTTATGAAGAAGACCAGGACCTCTAGGATGTTTCTAGGAATGTGGAGAAGATAATATGTTAGGGGTTGGACGAGCTTGAAGGCTCAATGTTGTGTGAGGATGAGAGGGAGGAGGTTCCCTTTTATAATGGAGGAGAGGGCACCATTGGAAAAACAAAAAACATTATTTTATCATAAAGCCATATTCATTTTTAAGTAGCTCTAAATTGAGTTATTTCAAAGATAAGGTGGGGATGGGTCGAAATCCTTTCATCCAATAGAATTTGGATATGTTTAGTTTACTATTTTAAGCTTATCATTTAGATTTAACATTAAGTTAGATAATTTTACTTTTACCGTGTCTTTTTGTGTTCTTACACTATAAGGTTAATAAACATACGATAACAAGACAAACGAACCCCAAGTTGTTTATTATTAATATATATAAACTTATCTAAGTCATTTGGCCGATACTTAGATATTTTGGAATAAAATAAAAATTAATAATATAATATTTGTTTTAAAAACTATTTTATGTCAATTATGACACTATTTAGTAATTTATCTTTGTGAAAATCATAACAGAATGATTTGTTCGAAAAAAGTTAATTAAATCGATACAAACATGTCATATTAACCTATAACATTAGTTTAATTCATAAAAAGTCTCAACTTAAATTTATTTGGTTATTTATGACATCAATTATGTCAATATTTCATTAATAAGATAATTACTGCATCGTTATTGTGTCATAAATAAATTAATTAATTTAATGTCTAAAAATTAAAAATAAAATACTATTATGTAGGAAATCTATTTATCCTTATAATAAATATTTATAGTCGAATATATCTTATGTATAACCCTATATTAAAAATTATTTACTTATTAAACTTTGATTATAACTATTTTAACCCTTCTTTAAATAAATTAATAATAAATGTCCTAATCTGATCCAAGTGGGCCTAAATGGTCATATTTTATTCCTAAGATTGTTTTTGGTCGAATTACACTTATCCAATAGAATTAGGACATGTGTTAGGCTAATAATAATATCATTACTACCCTTAATTACCCTATTTACTTTTAACAGTGGTTAATGTAAGTAAAAAGTTACTATTCACCAAAAATTATTTTCATCTCATTGAACCACATTTTACTTACTGACAACAATCGTGTCTCTCAGATTTTTGAAATTCCACTGACAGAAGCGGTAAAATTATGTTTTATGTAAATTTGCAAATTCTCCTTGGAGGTGGGTAAAAGATGGTGAAACGTTCAATTAAATTTTTATATATCTAAAATTATTATAAAATTACTTCAATGAATTACATTGAACTTATATTGGTATTATGTATCAATTTTTACGTAAAATGAATTTAAATAAATTAAATAATTATTAAAATAAAAAGTCGGTTTTTAAATAGTAACCCAGTGTTTTCACTATTCATCAAAAATTGAAAGTTTCCAGAAAAATAACAAAATTTCACCCTAGGCTAATTTCGATATTCCGAATCCAAAAATGAAGTCCAATTTCAATAATAAAATTTATAAAATTTCAAAAAGTGGGTATTACTATTCATAACGGCTAATTTTAATAATATTTTAATAGCATATCATTGTTTAGAAAAACTCGGTATTACGTACAACACACGCTATCGTGGAATGTTGTGCTTGCGTGTAATGCAAGCCAAGTCAGGGATGCGTGTTGTGCAAGCTCCTTTTGGTGTAGCATACAACAAAAGATATTAATGAAATTAAAAAGAATATTTTTCATAAAATCTTGGGGTGTTACACCATCTATCTTCATAAAATTTTTATACAAATATTTTCCTTATATCTAAAAATATTCTTCTTCTATATCAATTAAACCTCAACAGTAATTAGATATATAGTAGTTACAACACCAGGTTTAGAACATGAAATTTTAAAAAAATTGGGTTATTATTTTTTCCATTTTAATTGTCTTATTTTTCTTATTATCTTCAACCTTGTTGTTATCCTAGGAGAATGATTATTTTGGATCCATCTGCGGTTTACCGAAAATTATACAAGAAAAAACATTATAATTTTTTTATATAGTACTTAATCTTCCCTCAATATTATATTTGTTTACCGATTATTATTGATTCTATATACGAATTCCTCGCCACTATAATTATATACAAAACGCTTTCCTACTACTTCACCAATCACTGGTATTACAAAGTCAATAACATTTTTTTATTACACCCTCCCTCTTCTTATAGTGATTAATCCCTAAAATTATATGTTGTGTTACACACTATCAAATTCAACAATCCAATTAAATATGGACATCCCAATGAAAAAATAGTTCAATATTTATCTTCCATGAAATTTATTATATGATAGATGTTAAAGTTTTATAATAAATGTTCCATCTGATTGGTCATCAAAAAAATTCATCAAACCATACTGGGATTTTAGTGTGATTAAATATGTAATCATCAAGAACATTTAGGTATTGAATATCCATTTTTCAATTCATCGAATAATTTACATTATGAAGATATAATATATGTTTTCGAACCATTCAACAGGTAAAACTCTATAATAACACATTCTTCAATTGAAACATCGTCTGATGTTATTTCATAACATCATAAGAGAATATAGGAAACCATTAACCATTTTGTTTATATGGGAACCACTATAATGACCCTGACACTAGTAACCCCTATCGGGTGAGTTACATAACATAATTGGTATAATATACAATAAATATATTATCAAACAAATGAATAGTTTTGTTGCCTTTGTAAAAAGGATTTATACTTTAGGAATTCAATATATTGGAAAACAAAAATTAGATCATAATTTTATTATAGAATAAAATAATTCACTATAGAATATGAATTCAAATCAATCATAGTAGAGTTTATTAATTTCTATGAAAGGGAAAAAAATAATGATCAGATAAAATTCTCATTAATTTTTAAGTAATTTGGATGTAATCATGAATCAACAAGCATAATCAACATGGAATGACAAATAACTAAACACACTTAAAATTTAAATGACTAGATAAATTATAATCTATAATTAAATGTATATAAGTGAACATGATTTCTATTTAAATAACTATATAGGGGATAATAAAAAGTACTTGGTTCTTAATAGATCACACATGGAATTTAAATATCTAGATAAGGTGTTATCAATATGGAAATGTAAATAAAAGAAAAAAAATTTATTTAATCAATAAAATGAGAATAAAATTTATCTAGAAATAATATATATGAGAAAATATCTTCTATAACAACAATAAATTTTTATTCCAGGAAATATATAATTATTGGAGCCATGTCCCATGCACATGATACCAATACCTTCCTAATAATCACTCAAAGAAGGTTAAATCTATGAGAAACACCAATTAAATTCTATCATACCAATTCATCTCATAAAACTAAAAAATGCATCTAGGGGATCTCAATAATCAATCCCCTAACATATCTAAATATCTAAATCTTACCATATATAAGAAGTAAATTATTTAATTTATGAAAAATATGAATTTTCATCAAATGACTATATTGACAAAAATATGATGATTAATAAATAATTACCCTGATGGAAAATAAAAGATAGTGTAAAACACTATACGATAAATGTATATATAGTTTTTGAAATAAATTAATCTATCATTTATAATATAGATATTTAGCTGATATTTATTGTCTAATGATAAAATTTATGTAAATAATTCATGGTAATGTTAATGACTGCAAAAATGAGTAATTAAAGTAAATTTATACACACATGTGGTCAAAAATGATCATAAACCAGATATAGAAATAATTGGGTTAGTATATATCAAAAATAAACATATTGGGGTCCGAATAATGGTTTTTTTCTAATTATAAAATCTTTAAAAATACAACTAAAAATATTTTTGAGGTAACTATCATTATAATTTTAAAAATAATATTTTCAAAACATAGTTTCATAAATAATTTTTCAACAACATTGATATGAAAATAAAATTTTAAAAATTTAACATAATAATTAAATCATTTGAACTCTCAAGGTGGATGAAGATTTAGTTCTTAATAATCACATTGAAATAATTATTATTTTCCCATTTTTTATCAAATATAAATGAGATTTATTTTGAAAAACAATTTGAGATTCTATTCAAATAATTTTTCAATACTAAAAATGGTTATAAATATCTTAATGAAAAAAATATACAAATTTAAAAAAAGGAATAAATTTATCTAAAAGATATTTTTTTAGTAAAATATATTTCTAATTTAAGATATAAATAATGTAAGGTTTTCCCAAAAAAATATTTTTTAATTTATTTTTAGTGGAAACAAGAGTAAAAATATGTTTTACATAAAATTTTCTTGAATAACTTGTGGAAAATAAAATTTATGGTTGTTATTAAAAAATTATAAAATTTCATTTTCATTGGAAACTGTTTTATATTCAATCAAGATTAATAATATATTATACAATATATATTTACTATGCTCCTATCATTTATATGAGAACTAATAAAATTATCAATTTTCTGAGTCAAATGTAATGAAACTTAAAAAAGTGAATGTAAAAACTACTATGGTCAAATTTTATTACAAAATTAATCATATAACATCAATGACTAAAATAGTTTATTATAACATAATAAAATAAAATTGTGTTATGAAATTCATTACCACTAGGATATTTCCAACTCAAAAAACAATGGTTGAAAGGATTGAAAATTAAAATTAAAATTAAAATTACATTATGTATGATGTATACGAGATATTTTCATTTAAATGGGTAGTATATAACCTGCATAATTAATATTTGGGAATAATATACAAGTGTACCTCAATGAAATTAAATTTAGATGGAATCCCTTACCACACCCTTTCTTTTTTGTTGAACGTTATTTAACATCTAGTATAATGTTTTTAAATATGTTAATAAATTATACCATTACCGTATTAACATTTATTATATCAATTTTTATCCTTTAATAAAATATTTTATCATTTTCATTAGAGTTCATTCATTATTTTCATTATATTATGTGTTTATTGTCATCTTTTCACAGTCTTGTTTTTCTTGAATAATATGATTCTCAACAATTTTATATAGTTAAATATTTTAAAAATTAATAAAAATGTATTGATTATAATATTTATAAATAAACTTTACTTTTTATAGAAATCAATAAATATTTTTTTGGGAAATGTAGGATGTTGTAATCATAGAGACGGAAGGTCGTACGTACACATAAGTGACGTTTCAATTTTTCAATGATATTTACGGGAAAGAGGTAAGTAATATGATATTATTAAATTAGGATAACAGTATCATAAATGTAAAATTATTTATATTAGTATATAATTATATATAATCTATATAGTATGTTGATTTAAAGAGAGTCATATCACATCATGAAGGTAGTAGTCCACTCATACAAGAATGATTTTATCATTTTTGAGTGAGTGAAAATGGATAAAATTATAATGTCTTATCATAATTTATGAATGATAAATATGTTATCAATATAATAAATATTTCATTTATATTAAATATTAATATAAAATATTTCCTTAAGACCGACTATGTGAATAGATTTTGAATGATGAATCGCAAGGTGGTAGAACTCCGTACACATAAAGAAAATTATCGTATACCCTGTAGGATGAAATTTAGAATACAATGTATGGTATATTTATTAATTAGGTTTAATTATGTTATAATTATAATTTATTTTCTTTATATCCAATATCAAACCAAACCATGGGAGGTGGTAATGGAAAAATAAATGACATCGATTCATCTACACATATGGTAAATTCATTAACCATTTTGTATAGGTGGATATGGTTGTAGGTATTGTAAATAAAATAACTAATTTTCATTATATGAAATATTTTTATTTTATTATTATAATTTATTGTGGTGGAGGAAGAAATAATACAAACACAATCATTTTTTGAATTTTAAGTGCCCTTCGAGTAACCTTCATTTGTATGCATTAAAAGAGTTTCTATGATGGATTTCATCCTAAAATAAGCTATATAAAAATAGATGAGGGAACATAAGAATTAATTTAGTAGGTATTTCAAGATTCTAAATGTATATATGGATTGATGATGAGAAGAAATGGGGTGGCTTTTATAATTGGGGTGAGAGGAAAACAAGTAATTTTTTAAATTAAAAAGGTAAACCAATGTCATTCACATGAAACAGTGGTGAATGGTTGATTATTGTAGTTCCTTGGACATTAAAATATTTAAATATTTCCATAAAAATTTACACAATTTATGGTAATTTTAACTCTTTTATTTTTACTTTAACCCTCCGTAATTCAATTTTTACATAAGAAAGGTAAATAATTTTTTCTTTCTATCGTATTTATTTTGTTAAAATTTTACATTATCAATATTAGTTAATATCATAAATTTTGATTAAAAATATTGAAATTGAATTTTTAAATTCCATTTTCATAAGTATAAATTTTAATTTTAAAATAGATACCCCAGATGTGATGAAAAATCATATTTTAAAACAATGCATAAAAGTTAAGAATGATTCTTCAAAAATATTAATCATGAAAATTAATTAATTGTATAAATTGGATTAATATATACATATATATATGATATAATTATTCTATAAAACCTATTTAGAATTTAATTTATAATTATAAATAATTAAAACTACATGATGTCTTTTAAATAAAAAACAGCGTTTTTCAATATTCATATAAAAATTTATGTTTTCAGAAAAATTATAGAATCACCTGAAAATAATTTTGTTATAATTATTTATATAATTATGATAATTTTATTAAATCAATTTCAATTAATTTTTAAAAACGAATTTTAATAAATTTTTGTAGTTCACGACTAAAACATCTTTTAGAAAAATAACTTTTTTCCTAAAACATTTCTTTTCCATTCGTATGATAATAATTTTATTACAAATATATAGATAATCATATAATAAATAATTCTTTTATTAATATGTATTCCTATATATTTAAAAACAATTTCTAATGGTTTACTATATTATAGTTCATTTTGTTTTTGGGTTGCGCGTTCCATAAAATATCGAAGATAATAATTGTGTGATATATTTTCCATGTGCTATTTACTATCAGTGATTAATGTCGCAAAAAAATATAATACAATTTTAGAAAGTTAGAATTTTGTTTTATTAAATTCTCCCCCAATTTTATAAATTGTGTTTCTAAAATTTTATATATATCTTCATAATGGAGTGTTTTATATTTGAAAATTCATTTGATAAAAAAACCAAATCATAAAATTTTTAATATATTATCCTATCGATAAGTATATAGAATGAAAAAATGTTCATGTGTAATAAATTATAACCCATTTTATACATAATATAAAATTGGTTGGAGGTAAAGATATAGACATAGAAGAAATGTGCGGATTATTATATAGACTGATATAGGTCATTGATCTAAAGAAAATGATTGAACAATGTAATGTTCAAAAAAAACCATTAATATGTTACTATTTAAAAATCCATTCATTCATCAAAACAGAAGATAATATAAGAGCATTTTTTATTAGATATGTTACCTAAATATAATTTATTATTTTACCATCTATATATGAATAAAAATATATTGACATGAAATTATTATAAATTGGAAGCATGATTACATCATTTAGTTATTCATTGGTCAATTTTCTATCCATCACTAACCCAATGAAATGAATAACCAAAAATGATTTCTTTTTAATATGGAGTAGAGAAAATCACTTTAAATGGATCATTATATCCATAATAGATTGGAAATTAATTACTTTATTCACAAGGTTTTATTATTACAAAATGGTTCTCATAGTTTACCCAATTCACAAAAATCTCCATTTGGTGATGTAATATATTTTCATAAAACACATTATCCAAATATCAACATAAAATATTTCATAAATGGTAAACCGTAAAATTGCATGATTTTTTAAGGACCAAAAGATTATAAAAATGTTCAATGAAATAGTGGGGGGAGGGGTTGCCTGTTATAAGTTTGGTATGTGGCAGAGTAGTATATTTTTATAAGAAAAATGTGTATCCTAAACAAAGGGTGAAAAATTAATTATTCTTGAACCCCAAATATAATAGGTTAAACATATAGAATTTAAATATATTTTTGGAAACCTTTTTTGTCATTTAAACATTATATTTTAATGTTAACCAAAGGTATTTCCATTTTTACTGCAATGAAGAAAAATAATAAATGAGGAGCATGGGACATGGATCATGTACCATGTTCGGGAAGGGTACACAACCATGTATCATGTTGTGTGAATGGTATGTGAATGCGGTTGACGGAACCCAAAATGGTTCATGGTTGAGTGATAGTGCGGTATGAATATGGGATGACATGGGCGTAGGAATTAAACCATGTAATATAAATGATTGTACATTAAGAGCATAGTAAAATGGTTCGTGGATAACTCACAGTCTGAGGTGGCAGAAGAATTGGTAAGTTGTGGAGGCTGGATTGAAAATTCATTAAATCTTGATTTTGTAAATTAAGAAGTTATTTGTGCCTATATAAGAGTAATTAACCCAATCTATTATTTTGGTGAGTGAATATCAGTTGAAATCATATTTTTCTCAGGGAATTCAACAATTTCTAAAAGTGGTTCATGTTGAATGAGTTAGTGCGGATTCATCACCCGCAATGGATGTCTGGTATGTGGTGGAGTATCTCTGGTACATGGAAGGAGTTATCCTGGTACGCAAATGAGGAATCTATGTATGTGAGAGGGAGAATTACGCAAGGCATATATGGGTAGGGAGCTCTGGTATGCGGAATTGAAGGCAGTCCATGAAAAACGATCAGTTCGCTGACAGAAGGTGATTTGTATAAGAGGTTCGTGGAATCAGTACACGGTAGTGGTACACAATTGTGATGGTGAGGTCATTTCGTGAATGAAGGTTAGTTTTCGGCATCTGTAGTGGTACAAGAAGATGGTATCCCACTTACCGAAACAGTTACTCAGTATGAGAGAGAGGAAAACGGTATGTGATTTGCATAATCATGGTTGTGAGACAATCAAATTAGTTTGTGATAGAATTTTTTGGTGCCTTGAAGTATCCAAGAAGGTGGAATTCATCTGTGGGTGAAAAATAAACTTCAATATAACATCTACCTATAGTTGAGGACTCATTAATTCATGAAAATAAATGGACTGATAGGTCAATAAATTGTGTTTTACAATCATTTTGATAAACTGTGAGTGGATTCATTTCCAAGAGTAGTGAGTGAAGGAAGAAGAATATGGTAACCCTTTCCACCAGAAGTGATCTAGGGAAAGTGGCATAGAGAGTGACCCCTGAGAATGCAGTGAGAATTCAATGAACATTGTAAAAAAAGTGATCCTAGTCATAGAAGATCTATCCCAAACATTTTACACATTATTGATAGTGATACATAGTGAATTTTGTACATCAGCAAATTTTCGTTGTATGGTTCTTGGACATAGCCTAGTACGGGTGATCCATGTAAAAATAAATATGTCATGTTCATGATTTCATATATATTCATATATTGTTATGGGGGGAAGAGAGTATTGAGTTTGTTCAACAATAAAAAAAATCCAAATGGTTGAATGTTTTAATCTTCCATACCCTGATTCATCCCCCTCTCAGGGTATTCGACCTAGTGGTCATAAAAATTTGTATTAGTGGAAAAGGATGAAATTTAGTGGTTCCCTCTCAAAATATGAAATAGAGGTTGTCAATAATAAAGGAATTTTGATCTATGATGGAAATAATTTTCAACTATGGAAGATTCTACTGTAGTACTAATTCCGATCAGTTGGGATGGATGTCTTTATAGCATTTAAACATTGAATATAAACTATCATTAATAGTGGTTCTTTATCAGAAGATGAATGAAGGTAATTGGTTGTTGTTTCTAATCAGGTCAATGATTTATGTGGAGCCCTATTACAATTTAATTTACACGAAGGTGATGTCTTGTAAAACATCACATGCAATGTGGTAAAAATTGTTAATCATTAATGAGGGCGTGAAAAAAGTCCAAGAATCAATGCTCCAGAATCATTGAATATGTATGAGGATCATAGAATGAATCCCAATGAAATATTTGGTGAATTATTCGACAAGATAAATATCATTTTGGATGTCTTGAGGTTTCATGGAAATTTCAATGAAGATATATTGATTGTTAAGTGAATCTTGAGAAAACATCCATAGTGGTTAATCTGAAATAATCCATGTTGGAAGACAACTGACAAATGAAATACTAAATAGTACCCTCATAATATATGAAATTGGAAATGATGAAAATTATGTAGTGGAATAGGGGATGTTAAAGGAAGTGGTGATCAAGTATAGGAAGAATCCTTCCATTGAAGATAGTCTGGAGGAAGACAATATAGATGATGTAATGTCATTTCGTTCCTCTAATCTGCAAAGAGGAAAACGAAATTTCAAGGGTAAACAACCATTTTTATAATTTCGATGAGGAATGATTGGATATTTTTCATCAAAGTTTTCGATGATATTTGATGATTAAAATGAAGAAAATAATTAAATTTCTTAAACGAAGTTATCAACAAATGAGAAAGTGATAATACGTACGAGGAAACCGTTCATCGAAAGGAAGAATATTCTATCAAGAGATGATGAAAGTTCATAAGAATATGAGGTATATGAGATTGAGGACTACACAGATCATAAAGTATATGTTTTTTTGAAGTGGTATAAATTCATTTACAAGAGATGAATGTGACATAGAAGAAGGATAAATAGAAGGAATTTTTGATCTTCAGGCTGCATTTGAAGATTCCCTTAAAGAGATAGATATTTTTTGAGCCAATACAAATAAATATAAAAAAAGTTTTTAAGGGAGACAAACTATTTATGGAATAGAAAATAGAAGACTCAAATTATGAGAATAATATAGTATCTTTCCAGTAGCCCAGAACAAGAGATGAAAACACAGGCAAAACATAATTAGTGATCCGGAATCACCAGTGCAGACAACAAGGATGAAGTCATTATAAAAATCATTATAAATATCACAAGTGGATAATAAATGTATTGAAGAAGTAGATATAGGTGAGAATTGGGTTCATTGAATGAATGAAGAGATTGACCAACATGAGAAAAATCAAACATGAGAAGTTGTTTGCAGACCAGAAAATAATCATTTCATAGGGACAAAATGGATCTTTCACATTTAAATGAATTAAGGTGGTGTTGAGATTCAAATTAAAGCCCGAATTGGGTGCAATGGGTACTCCTAGATAAGGGGTATAAATTTTGATGAAACATTCACACCTATTGCATGGATAAAGACAACTATATTATTCATGGACATAGGTATGCTAAAAAAGATTAATGTTTTCCATTTTGATGTCAAGTCAGCATTTATGAATGGTGTTCTGGATGAATATTTTCACATTGAAAAACAAGATGGTTTTTTCAATAAGTAAAATGAGAGTAGAGTTTGCCAACTAAAGAGGGCTTGATATAGTTTGATTCATTCCTCATGAGCATGGTATTCAAGGATTGATTAGTTTCTAAGGAAGCTCAGTTTTCACCATGGTGGAGTTGATTACAATTTTTTAAATAATAATGGAAACAATAAATGGATGGTTGTTTTGGTTTATGTCAATGAAATAATCTTTGGTGTATCATATGAAGAAAAATTCAAAAAATAATTGAATTCAGGAAAAGTGAGTTTGAAATGTCGATGATTGAAGAGTTGACATATTTCCTTTGATTACAGGTTCCACAAAGAAGGAATGTAACTATTATTTCTCAATCTATATATGCCAATGATGTTTTGAAAATGTTTTTATTGTATAATTCCAATGAGATGAAGAGTTTGGTTTCTACCGAGTTGAAATTTTCACAATATGATGATGGGAAACCAGTTAATTTCATATAATGTAAGAAGATCATTAGATATTTGTTGTACCTAACAACGACCATGCTTGATTTTGTTTTTTCAACATACCAAATAGCGAGGTATTAAAGAATTACCAAATAGAGTCACATGATTACAGTAAAAAAAATTATTCGATATATCATAGGAATAGTGGATTTTGGAAAAAGGTATAATAAAATATTTCAGCCAGAGTTATTGGGATATACATCTGCAGATTAGTCTTGTTCATTAGATGATTGGATATCAACATCAAGAGGTGCCTTTTATCATTGTGGGTTGTGTATTTCATGCTTATGTATGAAACAAGATTTCTTTTCATTGATTTCTACATAAGTTGTATACATTGTAACTACTCAAGCTTGCATGTAACTATTGTGGATGAAGCATCAATTTGAAGAAATGATAATTGAAGTGTTATCTCTGATCAAAATTCATTGTGATTATTCATGTTCTATAAATCCAATAAAAAATCTAATTCATCACTCAAGGACAAAGCACATTGAAATAAAATATCATTTTATCAAGGAGAGTGTGGATCAAGGGATTGTGATGTTGGATTATGTGCATTAAGAACAAAATGATGTAGACATTCTGACAAAGGCATTACCCAAATAAGCATTTGAAAGGCATCAACTAGCTCTAGGAGTCAAGTTGACATCCCTCAGATGAAAATTTTTGGATGTGAGTCCCCCTCTCCCAGAGGAATATAGTGTTTTTTCCTAATGTGTTGACAGGTGTTCTTTAACCTATTGTTTATAACCTTGAAGTTCCCAATAGGTTCATTGAAAAAGGAGGAGAAGGTGTGAATATTTCATGAAGAGGAAAGACGGGGGAGAAGTTGTTAAGTAGAGAAGCAAGATATGGGTAGTTGAAGTTAATTTGACGTTCTTTTCAAGAGCTATAAGATAAGGTTACCATTAAATCTGATGATGGAAGAAGTGTTTGATCAATGAATAGATATCACAACATCTGAGGATCATGAGAAAAGCAGATTAATTATGTTGTAATGGTGTTAGAACGTTTTCAACACTCAATAATTTCTATCAGTTTGGTATCAACAATTTGTGATATAAATGAAGTGATTCTTTGATTAAATTCACAATTACTCTTTTTTCTCTCACCGAGCATAGCTCATATGGGAATAGAGTATGTTTTGAGTAAATCTTTGATTTCTACCTTCATTTCATGTAGTGAATGGTGGTTGACATTAGAAAGAGTTTTAATGAGGTATCAAAATGTTCCAAAATTGTTTTAAGAAGAGTTTTCAACAAACCCAACACGGGAGATTGTTGGGAAAAAATACCTCAATACATCATCTCGATTTTTTTGGTGCATTTGTGTTTTTCGAAAAATACATATGATTTCGTACCATGTCCCGGAAGGGAATGAGACTGCATATCATGCAGCGGTAACGATACGTGAATGCATTTCGCAAAAAAAACAGTTCGCGGCTAAGCGGTAGTGTTGTATGCAAATGGGCTGAAGTCGGTGGAGGATTTCGACCACATAGACGCAAAGATAGTACGCAAAGAATATAGACAAAAGGTTCCCTAATGGATTGCGTTCTGTGGTGGCTAAAGAATTTCTAAGTGATAGAGTATGGATTGAAAATTCAATAAATTATGGTTTAGCCGATTATGCAGATATCTTTTCCAATATAGGAATCGATAACCCTGCTGATTACTGTGGAGATTGAACATCATAAGAAATCATATTTTTCTCTAGGAATTCAGAAAATATTGAAAGAGGTTCATGTTGCAAGTGTTTGTGGGGATTCATAACATGAAAAGGAAGTTTGGTAGGTGGTGGAGGATGTCTGGTATGTGGAAAGAGTTGTCTCGGTACACAGAAGAAGAATATCTAGTATACAAGATTGAGAATTCCAAAAGCAGTATGCGAAGAGGGATCTCTGATACATATAATTGAAAGCAGTATACAAACCTTGAACTGTTCACGGAAAGATGGGGATTCACAGAGGAGGTTTGTTGAATCGGTACGCGGTAGCGGTACACGATCACAAAGGAGGAGGCAGTTCGCGGAAGAAGTTCAGTTCACAGTAGTAGCTAGAGTACATGAATAAGGTATCCCATGTACCAAACCCAGTACTTAGTACGCGGGATAAAATAACAGTTTACGATTTTCATAAGGAATCTTTTGATGGTTACGAATTATTTTTCAAATGAATTTTACGGTACCTTGCAGTACCTAGAAAGGTGGAATTCATTTTCCGGTGAAAATGGAACTTCAACAGATCATCTACCAATAGTAAAGGTTTTAGTAATTCATTATAATGAATGTACCTACATGACCATTAACAATGCTTGACCTACAAGTCAATAAACTGTGAGTGGGTTCGTTTCCAAGTGCAGTGAGCGAAGGAAGAGGAAGATGGTGACCCTTTCAACCGGTAGTGATCCAAAGAAAGTGGCACAGGGAAAGAACATTGGGAATGTAGTGAGTGGAACCGATATCTTGTAAAGGTAGTAAGCCCATTCATATAAGATTCATCCTGAACATTTTACTCATTATTGGCAGTGAGCCTTAATGAATTTGGTACATCGAAATATTATAGTCATATGCTCCATGGACGTAGACTTGTGAGTTTGATCAAAATATAAATTGATGTGTCATGTGTATGATTTCATATATGTACATTTATTTCTATGGTTGGAAGAGGGAATTCAGTTTTATGTAACGAAAAACACGATCATTATGGAAAAATGTATTAATCTTCCAAACACTAATTCACCCCCCTCATAGGGTATTTGAACTAGTGGACATAACAAATATGTAAATTAATTTCGTTCAAACTGATTTGTTGTAGTGACCTAAAATTTAATAAATGAAAATACATTTTCATTGAGTAAATTAATTATAGTTATATTAAACACATGGCCAACGTTGGTTATTTTTGAATAATGATAAAATATAGAATAAAATATATAAATTCCCATAATGTATCATAAAAATTTTTATATAGTAAATATATTGTAACCAATGTGATAAGTATATATTTAGGTTTATGATAAAGGCTAATTTACACATTTGTAATGAGTGATGAACTCATTGTGTAGGGTCTTATCCTATGAATCAGATTTACTATGGCTTTAATGGGAATTGGAAGCACTATGATATTTACATAAAAATACAATTATGAAATATAACAACTAAATAATTAACTAATAAATTTATGATAGAAGTTCAATGTTATTGATTTCCTGACCCATACCATCTTTATTGTCCCTCCATTAACGCCCCACTATCTCACACCATGCCCCTAAGGAATATAGTAATGTAATAAGTATTTTGGTATATTGTTCATAAAAAATGTGTTTTGTAGTTTTCATAGAAAAAAATATTTATTATGCATATCATTCTCAATATTTGATTATTTTTTCAATTATATATTACATGATGAAAATGAAGTTTTATAATAATAAAAATTGATTATTTTTTTAAAATAAATAGATTAAATTATTATCCCATTTTGTTAATATATATAATTTAGTAAAAAAAGATATCTTCTAATAATATTATATCAAAATGATATTTTTATATATAATATATAAATATTTATTGAATTATAATATATCCTTTATAAGATAAAGATAATAATTATTTTCTTAGAAGTGGTATATTTCATCAATAAAAACAATTGTTTTAAAAAATTTAATTATCATATATAGAAAAATGGATAAAATAAATACTATGATTGAAATCCGGAAATAAATATTTTCAAATTTTATATTTTCATAATTTTTAGGAATAATAAAATTATTGGTAAAATTTTTAAATATGATATAAATATACGTAATGCATTATGATACAAAAATATCTTACATGTAATGTAATGAAAATTATTAATTGAATAAATGACCCCAAATATGTTTCCCCCATTACAATACTATGTTCATAATGATTTATGATAATTTTATAAACCCTTACATAATGATCAAAAACTGATATTGTTTTTATGGTCTTTAAATCAATTAAATATAAAACAACTCTCTCCAATGTCCCCAATTATATTAATTTTAGAATATGAATTAAACTCTTTATTATATATTTAACACCACACCTTATTGGAAAAACCCATATGAATAAGGTTTTGGGTTTTGATTATACTATAATATTGATTCATATACAATTTTATATAAATTAAAAATTAAATCCCTAGTTTTTTCTATAAACAACAACCTATACTCTAAATTTTCATCACTAAAATCCCAATTGAGCCTAAATTCACTCTCTACATCCCTCTATATGTCTTATACAAGGTGTTCTCATTCTCTTAAGAAAAACCTCCCCTGATTTCAATAGCTCTCCCTCAGTGTAACAGACTCTCACCTCTTATTAATTAATGAAATTTTTTTATGTTATCTCATTTGATTTCCAATTACACATTATGGAATATAATTTTACAAATATATTTTACTATCCTAATGACTTTAATATAGCATGAGGCCAAAATTACATCTCATTAAATTGTTAAATAAATTCTTTTATACATCGATAATCTAGTTTAAATATTTTAATAATTTACTATTCAAAACATTTTTTAGTGAATACGCCTTACCATTTCAACCCATGGGTTTTAATTTATTCGTAAATATACATAATCAATTTAGTTCTTCTATATATGTTTCCCACTCTCAATATTTCGGATGAATAATTAAAAAATTCGTAATTCGGTTTTAGGATCTATGTGGAACACTAACTCATGTACATGATATGAATTTTATTGGTGGTATTGGAATTATATAGAAACTTATTCATTGGGAACTAGTTTTATCTCATGTGATTATATGAATGGAATACATTAATTTATTCTAATTACACTATGTTATGATAGCTTTACATTTTTCCTAGATTTATTATTATGATGTCATGATTTATATTATTGGTGCTTTGAAATATTACTATAAACCTATAATCTTGTTCCATTACTCGATGTACAATATTTTTACTATGAAACCTTTTATGTCACTGTTATATGAATCATGACAATAATGTATTATGTTCAACGCGTTATAAACACACTATGACCTTACTAGGCATTATATCTCCTATGTTTCATATATACACTCTAGGTTTTCTCATGTAATATTAGAAAAAAGATAGTATAAAATTATACATGTATCATGTTATTAACTTAATATTCCCCTACTAGGATTTATATCACATGTGATTTTTATTTAGACTCTAGGTTTTCACATGTAATATTATAAAATAGATGGAATACAATAACCTATATTATTGTT
The DNA here is from genome assembly GCA_963277665.1 of Viscum album. Classification (NCBI taxonomy): domain Eukaryota; kingdom Viridiplantae; phylum Streptophyta; class Magnoliopsida; order Santalales; family Viscaceae; genus Viscum; species Viscum album. The sequence continues at coordinate 1,426,701,366 of OY728147.1, read as the reverse complement.
TTTAAATAATGCTATTATACCCTTAATTCATGGTAATTTCCAACATTTGATACATTCAATATAAAGATGGCTCCAGGATCATATATTTTTATAATATATGTATCATTATAAAATAAATAAATATTTATTCCATACTAGAGAAATTGGTGGTCAAATATTTTTTATTGTAAACACTTGTATTTTATGGCATTATGATTATAAAAAAATACATGTCCATAGAGATGAGACTATACATGGGAAAAAATAACTAATTTATGATAATTTATAGATTAATATGGTTCCATTATATAAAATTCTTTTCCACCAACTACTAGTGGATTTGAATCTGACATACTTCTACATAGTGGTAAAAACCCTAAAAACAATGCATTCCAATTTGACACTATTTTCATCTTGGGCATGAAAGTAAGATTATTTGAAACAACATGTTTGAAGCTCCTATGCTATATGATTTTAGAAATTCATTATATCATTATAAATACATATATATGTAACAAAACTAACATATAAATTATTCTTTGAAATAAACCATGGATACTATAGATTCACTCCTACAAATTCATAGGTCATAGAATGAGTGAAATTTATTAATTATCAACATGAAGTTTATAGAATCCATTTTATTTATATAATATTTCAATGATTGTAATCCTAAATTTCCAATTTATTTTATCACTATATGGGTATAGGAGGAACAGAGTGAATTACCAACATAATGAGGAATGTAATAGATTACCAACTAACATTCCCAATATGAGTTGAGAAATACACATGAATTTAATTTAATTAAGTTTTTAATTAATTAATTTTCTTAAAAGAAGCATGAATCAGAGGTACAAACAACATCCCACTATGAAATTGAAAGATGTCTGTTTTCGATGCTTTCGTCGGGGTGCGCGCAACCGTCCGTCCGCGGAGTAGGACGCACTGCACTGTTGCCCCGCATTCCTGCTTTCCAAAGGCGGGTGGCATTCGCTCCTTATTTAGGGACGTCTTCTCCTTGATCGAAATGGGATGATGGTATGTCTGTTCTTCCTACCGTGGATTCCTCCTCGGAACTCGTCACCTAGTCCGTGTCTCCCTCATAGATTTAATACGTTGTTCATGAAACTCTTCCCAATGCCATGTTTCCATGGATGCTGGTTAATTACACTATTTCTGTCGGGACATTCCAAAAGGTCCGGTCAGGGGTGCAACCTTCAGTCGGGGGAGTAGTCACGTTGAGGCATCAGTAGCATGTCTAGATGTTGGGGACCAGACATGTCTGTTTATTATCCCTGGTAACAGGGCTTCTTGAGGGCGTGGAAGCTCGAGGCATCCCACATCGATCGCGGGGAATTATATGCCATAGACATATGTCTGAGGTTTTCCTCACCATCATGTGATTAACACAGGGTATGCTGCGAGTTTAACGTCCAGCGGAGACGGGTCAGTCCGATAATAGCATTAGCTAGAATGGATCGGATTGAGGGATTTCCAATGAAGGGGTGCCGATACCGGGACCAGCCCATGGGCGGCTGTGAAGGGGACCGGACTGACATGGTCTCACCGGGATATGACGATCCAGATGAGAATTAGGGTGGATGATGGATGGACGAATAAGGTGGAGGTGGAAATGGAAAGGGACCATCGCAAGGGCGACAGTGAAGTTGGGCGTGAGCCTCAAAGAGACCTCCTATGTATCCCTGTGGCAGGGAATCAAAGTCTGCGTAGTTTGGGATGGTGCTGGTGAACCAGCATGAAGGTGGACCTTGGTCCAATGGATGTCGTCAGCGAACCAAAGAGAAGGTGGGCCTTGGTCCGATGTGTCATCAAACTAAAACGAAGGTGGACCTCGGCCCAAATGGTGTGAGGCTTACACAGTAGGCTTCCCGGGTGTGGATGAACCGACGTGAAGAAGGTCGGAGTGACCAACAGGTGGTGGGCTTGGACCTCTAAGAGGCTTCCTATGTACCATGTCGTGACATGGATCAATGACCGCGTAGTTCAGGTTGGACATTGGAAAGCCGACATGAATGAGGAGGACCAGGAGGGTCCTAGTGGTGGTGGGCTTGGACGTCGTAGAGGCTTCCTACGTACCACGTCATGACATGGATCAAAGACAACATAGTTTAGAGGGGCTTCATCGGCGAACCGACGTGAAGGTGGACCATGGTCCGATGGGTGGTGGGGTTGAACCTCTGGAAGGCTTCCTACGTTCCATGCCTTGACATGGATCAAAGACCTCGTAGTTAAAATGATGGGATTCGTCAACGAACCAACGTGAAAGTGGACCTTGGTCCAATGAGAGATGGGCTTGATCCTCGGGAAGGCTTCCTACGTACCATGCCTTGACATGGATCAAAGACCTCGTAGTTCAAAGGATTTCATCGGTGAACCGATGTGAAGGTAGACCCAGGGGTCCACTAGTGGTGGGATTGAACCTCGTGAAGGCTTCCTATGTACCATGCCATGACATGGATCAAATTCCTCGTAGTTCGGATTGGTCACAACGGCTTTCCGTCGGACTGGAATATAGCTTAATGTCATGTTGGATGAGAGTGACCCCTGACGTGAATAAACGACATGCGGTGGGCTTGAACCTTGTGGAGACTTCCTACGTACCATGCCTTGGCATGGATCAAAGACCCCATAGTTCAGGATGGCGGTGGGTTTCGGCGAACCGACGTAAATGAGGGACCTTGGTCTGATAGGAGATGGGCTTGATCCTCTGGGAGGCTTCCTACGTACCATGCCTTGACATGGATCAAAGTCCGCGTTGTTCGGGTTGGTCACAACGACTTGCCGTCGGACTAGAATGCAGTTTAACGTCATGCTGGGCGAAGGTAGAACTCGACGTGAATTGGTTGATGGGTGGGCTTGAACCTCGTGGAGGCTTCCAATGTACCATTCATTGACATGGATCAAAGACCTCGTAGTTCAAATGGGTGTGCAGTTTAATGGCATGCGGTAGAAGGGCATACAGTTTAACGTCATAATGGACGAGGGAATGCAGTTTAACGTCGTTATGGATGAGGTATTGACATGGGCAATGCCAACTCTAAGCCCACGTGAGTCATTCTCGGTGTGAGAAACAAGAGACCGCAAGGAATAGACAATCACGGCGCGAAGGGTGCATCCATGTGAAGAAAAGATGGGCTTACGCGTTAGGCAACCCATGGTGTTGGGACTTACTCCAGGTAGGAGGCCCGAAGTATCGCAAAGTGCAGCGAAAGAGGGAGTTGGGACCAATGATGGGAGGTGCCTCATTCCCTATCATTCCCTCCACTGACCTTGGTAGTTGGGAAGTACGGAGATGCAGGGGTACAGCCATCCGTTGGGGAACTAGGGTCGCCCTTCATCTGAGAACATACGCCTCTCCAATAAAGAGGATATCATCCCTTGTGGAGGGGTGATCCCACTTTTATGGAGACGAGTGGTGTAAAAAATGTTCGAGCTGGGGGGACCCATCATGAGAGGCACAAGGTCGGGTCACAGTTTAATGTCATGTGTTGAGGACGTGGTGCTTGGCAGTTTAACGTCCTGCAGCTCAGATGAGGTGGGTTCACTCCACACCCCTAGGACTTACATAACTGGTACCCTATGCTCCTTGGGGGAGGGAAGGTATCAGTAAGGCCGTGGTCAAGGGGGGTTGTAGAGAGAACCATCAAGGGGTCCATGTTAGCGTGGCTATGAGAAGAAGCAATTTTCGTTAGTGTGCCTATGCGAAGTAGCATTAGGCTAAGAAACGCTACGAGTAGTATTGTTCGTGGGACTTTGAAATCACATCGTGCACACCTGGAGGGTCGCACGGGAAGCGGAATTTCCAAAAAAAGGATTGTCCTTCGCGAAGCATATTTCCTTGTCCTTAGCATGGGCATAGGTGTGAATGGAGGGTGCTTCGCAAAGTAGAACAGTATTCGTGGAGCATTGCCTCGCGAAGAAGAGGTTCCTCGTGAAGTAGGGTGCTGCGAAGCAGTGTGCTTCACGATGCGTAGCGATCCTGCCTTAGCATAGAGATCACTAGTACATGGTGGGTGTTTCTCAAATCATAAATGCTCCGCGGTTGCCCGGGATCCCTTGGGAATCCCCCACCTTCGTGAATTCCCTTGAGCTTCGTGAAGGGCATCCCTCTCGGAAGAGGGGCTCAAGACGAGACAAAGCAAAGACGTCACACGAAGTAGATGTACCTCGCGGAGCTCATGATTCATGGGGGCAAAGGCTGCTTCATGATTTGGGAGAGGAGAAGCCGAAGGGTCTTATTGTCCATCCTTGGGACTCAGGGGGAGCCCCGTATTTATAGGCAAGGGGCGCCGCGAAGAAGAACTCCTGCGCCGCCTCCAGTGCTTCGCGGCACGCTCGCGAACGTCAAATTCATTCGCGGAGAGGTACCGCCTCTGGTGCTTCGTGGCGGGCTCACGAACGTCAAATTATTTAATGGAGAGGTATTGCCTCTGGAGCTTCGCAGCGGGCTCGTGAACGTCAAATTCGTTCGAGGAGAGGTACCGCCTCTAGAGCATCGAGAGACCGCAATGATCGGGGTTCTTCGCGTCGGTGCTTCACGAGGTAGCGTGCCGACCTTCATTTTCATCCCTTCCTCTCGCGCAATATTTTGGCGCCAACAAATGCCCCCCCCCCCCCTCAGACTTGGATCCACGAAGGTTGAAGGGTCGATGTCTGATGGAAAATCGCCAAAATTGTCGGTGGTTCGTGATGCGACTTCGCAAAGTGGGCCCGCGGTGCTGAATGGGGCCACGGATTGGGACGCGTCGCGATGCTCCGTGTGGGTGAGGCGTGCCGCGATGCTCTGGGGTCGCCGCCTATAAATAGGGTGGTCGACCTCATTTTGACTTCACACGATTTCCTTGACTTTTTGTGCTATCTATTTCATGAAGCTCCGCATACTCCGCGCCTGCTCTCCGTGAATGGGGTTTCGCGGCGAACCACGGGTCTCTGACTCTGCGACCGTGACAAGAGAACTCTTGTTCGCCAGCCTAGGAAAGACTTTACGGCTCAGTCTCACGACCGACCTTCACGAGCCGTCTTTGTGATACAGCTTTGCGATCCGTTCTGAAAAAATTCTTTTCTGAGTACTGGAACTGAAATGGACCATTAAGAAGCTCTATTGGGGGTGCTTGCAGATGCCGCCCGTCGGGATGAGATGGCCAACTATCCAGGCCTTGGAGAGATGGTTTGAAGCCACTCGGACAACGCTTCTTTGACAGATCTATTATCGGAGATTCAGAAGAATTATCCGTAGTGTAAGAAGCTGCCATTGTATGGATTCGGGCTAAGGGATGATGTCTTCATCCCTGAGGCGAGTAGGGACGAACCAATTTGTTGGTTTAGGAGCATGCCATTTTAGCACCAATGGTTCTGGGCGGCTGATGGTCATGCGTAGGAGGACTTCCCACCCATTACCGCCGACTGTCTCTACAACCATGTGAACAATATTGACAGGAATCCACTACAACCAGAGACGTCCCCTCCGCTCTACCGTACCATGCTGAAGGCGGCTTTGCAGGATTCGAAGAAAGGATGGTCCGATTAGTGGGACCTATGCCAAGTCGGAAACTTTACTGATAACTGGGCATTGACCTACTAGGTAGGCGCCTCATGCGAGGAGTTTGGGGACAAGCTGAGGAGAGTGGGGTTATATGAGGCGGCATGGGCCTCCCAATTCCACATTTACCAACCGAAACAACTGATGCAGGAATTACTGAGCAGATGGTCATCTTGGACCAATACCTTTCACCTGCAACACGGGGAGGTGGGCGTCATCCTGTGGGATGTCCACTAGATTTATGGGGTTCCAATCTTGGGGGCCATATATGATGAGTTCCTCCCGTCTTGAGCACATGGGAGGATACAGAACAAATGCCGTGACTCGATTCAGTGCTGATGGAACTCATCCCTGGATAGGACAAGGAGGCAGTGTGGGATGTCCATTTTAAGAAATGGTTCATGTGCTTCTTGAATTTCCCAGAGAATCGAGAGTTCCCTCCAAGGCCTCGAACTTGTCTAAGGGCATCCCAAATGTGGTTAGGAGCACTTGTATTGGCGGGTCATAGAGGACAGCCAATGGAAGACTTGGGGTTTCAGTGTCAGCACTGAAGAACAGCCGATAGTCAGGCTAGCGACGTTCATCGTGGCTCTCATATGCGGTTGGATTCTACCGGTGATGGATACAAGCATGGGCATGCGGCCCAGCTCGTTTATTATGGAGTACATGTTGGCCATGGGGTAGTGGGTCGATCTGGGGATTCCAATGCTTGCCAAACTGTACAGAATGTTGTGGCACATTAGCGAGGGTAAGAAGCCGCCAAGGATATGCAGGCCCTTCCACCTCCTGTATGGGTTGATTGCGGCACACATCAGGGGGATCTATGAGTATCCAAACAAAATTTTTCCACCGGGATCAAACTTCCGCCCCTCCATCCTGAATGTGGTCAGGAGCTTCCCATTCAAACTAACCATGCCGATGGTGCTGAATCGGGTGTGCAGGGAGGATGAGTGTAATTTCCACCCCTTCCCATTGCAGACGAGGATACTTACTGACGACGGGCGGGGAATGGAAGAACATCAGGCTTACCTCCTGGACTTTCGAGATGGAGTTTTGGTGTCATGAGTAGATCATGAGCCACTCTTCGAACCGTACACCCCGCATCGGTTTGCGAGGCAGTTTCGATGCCTCCAGTGGCTGACCCTGCAGGTCTACTGGGAGGTGCGTCACGAGGATCACCCGTGTGTGATGAGGCAGTTTTGGCTCATGTTCACACAGGAAGATGGGAAGATGTGAATTGAATTTCCTCCATCCACCTCCGCTTTCGGATTGGTGAGGGAGTATTCCATTAGTTGGGAAGCGGCTTACCCAGGGGAGATGCTGAAGCAGCCAACTATTTGGGTCGTTGAGGGTTGGCCTCCTCTATCTAAAGGTCCGGGTCGAAGAGAAGCTTGGGCCTCTCATGGTGGCAGTGATTCTAGGGTGGCGAGACCCGTACCGACCGAGGGTGTAGCAGCAACTGCAGATCCTGTGATTCCGGAAGAGTAGGGCCATCCGGAGGGGTGGCCACCGAGGGGATTCTGTAGGATATCCACTCAGGCCCCGGGGAAGCGGTTGCGTCATATCAACATGGCAGAGGATGCCATCTTCCCGGAAGCCCGGGACATTTGGGATGTCAACTGGCAATTCCTCAGCCCACCCGAGATATGGTCCCACCTGAATTTCCTCGGGATGGAATTACTGGGCCCAGTCCGGGATGGTTTCATGGCGTCTCTGGCGGAGGCAAAGAAATACCTAGACGAGCTGGAGGATTACGATCACTCCAGTGGTGTCCCTCGCCCAATGACAGACCGGGTGAGGGTACTGTTGAATCAAACGGTCCCCCAACAATTATTAGCCACCGATCTGAGGGAGCGCTTCCCCCGGCTGGAAGAGTCATAGGACTCCTCTCGGGAGGATGAATCTAGAGGAGAGATCCCGTTGGAGGAGGGCGAGGTCGGAGATCGCGGCTCAGATTCCAACGATTTTGCGAAGGCTCTCGAGGTAGCATTCTGAACATCTATCCTTATGCTCCATTAGTGGTTCATTACGGACTTCTCACTGATGTTTTTTCTATGCAGGAGGAACTTTTTCGCAGGCCTCGTTCTCGCCCCTCAGTGGGTGATGATGCGGGACCTTCAGAACCCGCGGCTATGGCTGCGTCCAGTTCCGCATCTGGTGGGACCACAACACCCGAGGAGGCTCCTCTGGAATCTCCAGACCTTCCGACAGTATACGGAGGGCCTCACCTCAGGGTTCCTTCAGTATCGGCTAAAGAGAAGCACCAGGAGGTCGATCTCCGTAATTTTCCTCTACCGGTTTCCTTGTCGTCATATGTAGACTCTGCCAACTAATGTTTATGTCCCTCTATGTTGTACAATTAATCGACTGGCGTGGGCTGCTGCGGCAAGACTAGTTGGGATGTCTGGTGGCATCCCTCCTAGGGGCATGCCGGTGATGGTGGCGATAGTCCCCCCATCTCCCCAATCTAAAAGACACATCATCACTGGCAGGACCACCAACAGGGTCATGCTTCAGGTCATCGAGGTGGACTCTGATGAAGAGGATTTTTCGGTCAGTCCTAGTCCTGTCACGCCTGCTTTGGCTCCAGATATCGCGGCGGTTTCAACACCAGATGCAGATCCCGCCGAGGACTTCCTGCATGTGTATCCAATGTACGAGCCAGCATATCGCGCAGACTAGGACGAAACGTCCTCCGATGAGGAAGAAAACAGCATAGTCCGCCGCTGGTCGTGGAAGCTAATCACGCGCTTCATCAAGGACACCCCCCCAAGCGCTGTGGCTAGATGAAATGGATAGGCTTCACTCATGGCTGCATGAACTGTGCGTTGGGGGGAGTGGATGCCCAACGTCCTCACGCGCTCATCTGAGATCTCATGGCTAAAAAGATCCGGGAGCATGATCGTGGGCTCAGCGTGGGCTGGCAGCGGAGGAAGGCGACAAGCATCACGAAGCTCCAGGAGGCTGTAAGCGAGGTCCAACAGCTGCAGACCCGGGAGGATGAGCACTCAGCCTCTCTTAATGCACAATCCGAGCTGATCTCTCAGTTGAAGGCCCAGCTGGCGGAGGCAGAAGAGCTTATGAGGCAGGCTTCTGGAAAGATGGCTGCCATTCAGGCTGAGGTAGAGAGGGCCATATCCAAGGCTAACAAACTGCACCCCACCACTACTGAGGAGGAGCGGGAGTTGAGTCAGAAGCAACAAGCCTTGGAGGCCACATGCCAATGGGTGACGGAGCTGCAACGCTCTTTTGACGGGGTCAACCCGTCCATGGGGGGAGTCGACCCCTAGGTATTGTAACAAACCAAAAACCTTTTATTGGTACTTTCGTGCATCAATTTCTTCCTTTTTTGTTATGAATGCCATAGCACGAACGATTTCCACTGTTTGAATCGTCTCGTTACATCCCTACAATGTTTGTGGGACGTTCGGCGATATTTCCCCAGGCCCACGTGGGTCGGGCCTGATGTGAGAAACAGGAGATAGTTTCCTTCTCGTCCCACCTAACATAGGAGTGCAGAACATGCTCCGGGCATCCGGGATTTGGATTACCAGTACGGATTTCTAAAATATGGGAGATGCTTGACTAGATAAGGAACATTTTAGAACATCAAAATTACATTTTCTTCAGCGTGCCCTCATGTACGAATGGTGAAACACTAGGGGCAGTGGAATTAGTCCGAATAGACGAAAACGTGAAGCGTGAATTACGATGCCCAAAATTCGGAGCACTGTGGGGATTGCGTGACAATAAGGGACAACCATTAACCATGGAGGGGAAGCGGTATCCTTACTACATTAGCCTGTAATGGGGAAAAATGAGGGTCAACCGTTGACCATTTTCGAAACACGGGACCGTGTCACAAATATTGTCGGTCAATCCTTCGTGTCATTGACCCACGACAATTGGCAGACCATAGGTCAAACATCCATACTGTTAGTGGGTCCTTCCAAACATGACCAGTCTTCCAGAATGTTGGCTTAGGACGGTAGGTGAGCCGATGCGGCATGAGGCCAGGCCATTAGGGGGTCCCTTCCGACATGAAAGGGGATGAGGTTCCGAATAAGTGGTATGAAGAGCGTGGAATATGGAGTGGTGGTTTGTCAGAACAAAATCCAACACTAATGAAATTACACCACTATGGTGGGAGTACAACATATGGGGGCATCGGTTTGATCATGGATCATTCCTTCTTTCAGACAGGGCCTCTCTAGCAAGGGGTCCGACCAGGGGGCCGCAAAGGGGAAGGATGGGATTAATGATTTCTATGGGCTGGACCCTAGTTAAAATACTAGGGTGTCTCTACGTATCCCATGAGGATGGGAATTAAGCCATATGTAGTTCTGAAGCACAGTGCATTCATAGACCAACACTGACAGGTGAAATCCTCTCTAGTAGAGGCTCTGGTGCGTCCCATGATTAACATGGGGCATCCTGAACTTGTTCAGGGTAGATCCGTAGTTTAGTGTCATGTGTTGAGGACATATGGACTCCTGTAGTTTTAATTTCATAAGATAGGATGTGGAATAAAAGGTAAGATCATATGGAGCGTGTGGTGCGATAGATATGAAACCGACATGAATGAGGACATGGATTCCAAATCACACCACGTACCCCCGGAGGAAACTCTTCATGTCGAGGGACGAAGAGTGAGGATTAGGCTGGGACCGAAGGAGAGTGGTCAGGAATTCCTACATACCCCATGAGGATGGGAATAAAGCCATATGTAGTTCTGAAATCGCATTTTAACGTCATGCAGGATAATGAGAATCTTGGCCGTGATGGTACACATCCCGCCAAAACTTCAATGCCCACGTGAGTCATGCTCGGTGTGGGAAACAAGAAGTAGTGGTGGGAATTTACCGACACAGAAAGGGGCCAGTTAGGGAAAAGGGACGCTCGGTGAATACCGGCCCAATGACACTAACATGATCATTTAGCGCACCTAGATGCGCGGAGAGAAAGAGTCGAGTATGATGGAATTCCACTTGATCATGAGGAAGTGGAAATGTGTGAATCATGGTGCTTGAGATTTAGATAAAGATGATGGCGGCATGACGATGGAGGATAACTATTGACCGTGGAGGAATCCCAGCATCCATATCCCGTTAGCCTAGAATGGGGACAGAAAAATGATGGTCGACCGTTGACCATGTTCGAAACACGGGGCCATGTCACAAATGTTGTCAGATATCCGTAGGGACGTTGGCCTGAAATGATTAGAGGGAACTTAGGTCTAGCATTCATGTAGATCCTTTAAGCCTAGTATCCATTTCATCCGAGGGTCCTTTTGGATGTGGAAGTGGATGAGGTTCCAAATAGCGAGCTCACGAAGCTTGGTCATGGGATGAGGGGAATGTCCGTATGAAAATCCCACACTTTGGGCTCTTTGTTGAAACACATTTGAATACGAAAATGAGACATATTAGATAGGGGGAGAAGAGTCCTTTCCCATAGGGAGATCTTAGTTTAGGGTCGTAGAATTCGGACCATGGATGGGAGGAATCATAAGATCCACATGGTGGAGTAACTCAAACACCTGGCATGAATGGGGATAGGGGGTGTGTATGGTGCGGTGAAAAACCCAACGTGAATGAGGACATAATCCCATATCACACCACACGACCCCCTTGGGAGAGTTTTTGGGTCAAGGGACCAATAGTTAATGTTAGGATGCGCCCACGGGGAAGTGCCCGGGCGCTCTTACGTATCTCATGAGGATGAGAATCATGTCGTACGTAGTTCTTGAAAACGTCATAGTTTAAGGTCTTAGAGCTTGGACCATGAGTGGGTAAGTGGAGAAAGGGACACATGGAAAGGTGGTTTCAAAACCTGAGGTGAATGAGGACCTAAGCCCTACATACCATGTGTTCTCTGGGTAAATGCTAGAGTCGAGGGACCGAACACAAAGGTTAGGCTGGGGCCGCAGGGAAGTGCTCGGGCGCTCCTACGTATCTCATGAGGATGAGAATCAATCCACACGTAGTTCTGAAATGTGACATGGTAAGATACCAGTTCCAGGGGAAAAGGGGAGTGTGGGCGTGGCACTTGCACTAAAAGAAGCGGAATTTGGTAAATCTTGTTTGTCCTTTAAGTTGAGTGGTTTTTTTGTGTAGCGACATGCCTAAAGTAGTAGACCATGGTGTCGCCACAAGGATCAAGATGTGATAGGCATTTACAAATGGCATGGAACGTGAACAATACCAAACGTGATGTCCTCTATAACGAGGTCATCACAACGTAGTGCCGTTTTTCGTCAAGCATCCAGGATGATAATGTCACAGTTTAGGGTCGTGTGACAGGACCAAGCATGCATTTTATCATCATGCAGCATAGACGTAGTAGAGACGATGCTAGGCGGGGAATGTGTGCAGTGTTATAAAACACAATTGATGGAGACATGATCCCACATCACATTGTACACCACTCGGAGAGGGAGACCTTAGGCCGAGGGGCCTATATAGAGGTAAGAGGTGAAACAAGGGGGGAGAGACTAGCCCCCTAAATGGGATGGACCCGAAGACAATGCATTTGGGCGGTCCTACATATCCCATGAGGATGGGAATAAAGTTGAAGGTAGTTCTGGATGGATCATAGTTTATGGTCTTAGAGCTCGGACCACGAATGGTAACAACTTACCAAGTTAGCGCAGACGTCAACCCAATCCCTAAGCCAACGTGAGTTAAACTCGGTGTGGGAAACAAGGGGGGGCATCTTTATCACAATACCTGGGGTGCCAATCAGAGGGGAGTTGGTAGAGATCCACGAAGGACACCTTTGATGTGGCTTGTTTCCCCAACGAGCATACGTGCACGGAGGAAAAGTACCAAGAGTTCTGAGAATCTACATGGACATGATGAAGTGATGAAGGGTGTGAATTGTGTACCCGAAATTTTGGGCTTAATGGGTTGGCGTGGCGATAGAGGAAAACTGTTAACCATGGTGGAAACCCAGCGTCCATATCGCGTTATCCTAAGGGGGAACAACAAACGAGCATCGACCACTGACCATATTCGCAATGCGGGATTTTATCGATTTGTTGTCTGAAACCCTCAGGGGCGTTGGCCCATAATGGTAGGAGAGCCCTTGGGCGTAGTATCCAGGCTGTTCTTGGGGGTCCCTCCGGGTGTGAAAGATGATGGAAGCCCTGATGCAGTGATACACAAAGCCTGGAAAGCGGGTGCAGACGTGTCCGAGTAAAGTTTGGCATTCCAGGTAATAGACCAGATTCCCCTTGGGCACATTGGTGAACCGCCGAAAAGGGGTCAACGAAACAGCTCAGGAAGGAGAGGTACATAGCGTGGTAATTACGATACAGACGTGAATGAGGACATAATCCCACACCACACCATATAATCTTCTCATGGATTAAGGATAGACCAAGGGGCCAAGATGGGGGAAGATTCCTGAGAGATGGGGCTGGACACAAATCCAAGACATTCATGTGGTCCTATGTATCCCATGAGGATGGGAATCAAGCCACACATAGTTCTCTAAATGTAGTTTAACATCATACGGGATGAGGAGGGGAGTAATATACCCCCAAAAAAGGGAGGTGTATGGTACGGAGAAGAAACCGATGTGAATGGGGAAATAATCTCACACCACACCATACACTCCTATAAGAGAGGACCTGGGTAGGGGCCCGAAATGACCTAGGGGCCTGATGGTTAGGCATTGGTCAGGAAGGCCTGACCTGCTTGCAGTTTAACGTCTCGCAGTGAGGACGGGGGACAGGGACCCGAGGAGGCCAAGGGGCATGAGGCTGGGCCTCGTAAGGGAAGGCGTACGACATAGTACATGATCCCTATGGGAATGAGGAAATAGTCCCACACCACACCATACTCCTTGGGTAAGAGGTTGGTGGGGGGCCCGAGAAGGCCAAGGGGCCTAAGGTCAGGCATCAGTCATGAAGGCCTGACTGGTTTGCAGTTTAACATCTTACATGATGATGTGGAAAGAGATATTTGTATCTAATCTGGGGGTGTGTATGGCATGGAAAGTAACCTAACGTGAATGAGGACATAATCCTACACCACGCCGTACATTCCTTATTGGTGAATCGGGGTTGTGGGCCCGACCGCTAGCACCACCTTGAGGGAAGTTTGTCACTTTCGGATAGGGTAGAATGAATCACTGCACTCGATGTTTGGGATATCTCGGGGTGGACCCGAAGATCCAGGACAATGTTGACCATATACTAAACACATTGTTCCTATGTTGACCTGATATGGGAGAAACAAATGAGCGTCGACCATTGCCAAATTCGCAACGCGGGACTTATATTGGATTATTGCTTGAAAACCCTCGGGGGCATTGGACCGTATCGGTAGGAGAGCCCTTGGGCGTAGTATCCGGGCCGTTCTTCGGGGTCCCTCTGGGTGTGAAAAAATGATGGAATCCCAGTCAATGAGTGGGTGAAGAATAGATGTATCCATCCACGAAAGAGGCAAACATCTCCAGGGGGTTGTGCAGCCGAGTAGATGATTGCTCGACGTGATTTGGGGCAAAAGTGTGCACCCTGCCATATGTCTTGACCCAGGGGGGAGATTTTGGCTTTTGGGCTGGGCCAACGGACGAAATGCCCGGGCATTCCTTCGAATCCCATTAGGATGGGAATCAAAACATACGTAGTTCATGAAGGCCATGCAGTTTACAGTCATGCAGTGAGGATGTGGGAGGATAGAAGAACAGGAGTGGGCACATGGTGAAACCCTTACAATCCTTGTATGAGTTGGGTTGTATGAGCGGGGCTAAGAAAGCCTACTCCTCGCTACACAAGGATCCTCCATGGAAAATATTCCCAGGGGGGTAGTGGAAGAGAAAAGCTTGGGGCTGGGCTCAAGACGAGGCGTCCGAGCATTCCTACGTATCCCATTAAGATGGGAATCAAGCCACACGCAGTTCGTGAGACACGATTTAGCGTTGTTCTGGACGAGAAATGTGTCTCAACTGGGTATAGGTATGGTATGGAGGTTAACTCGATGTGGATGAGTATGTAATTCTACACCACACCGTACAATCCCATTAGAGAGCCAGAGTCAAAGTAGGTCAAGGGGCCAGAGGCTGAGCCTCGGTCAGGAATGCCTAACTGGCTTGGAGTTTAACATCATACAGTAAGGATGGGGGCCGGGGCCGAGGAGGCCAAGGGGACTAAGGCTAAGCCTCGGTCAGGAAGGCCTGACTGGCTTTCAGTTTAACGTCTTATAGTAAGGACGGGGGGAGATCTTAGTTTATGGTCAGAGAGCTCAGACCATTTTGTAGTTTATCGTCTTGCAGGGCGAAGATGCAGATTAAGGTCATGCAGGACCCATTTTCCCTAGGAAAAGTATCGCTTGAGGAACATGGTGTTGGTGGGAGGGGTTATGCGCTCTCCATCCGTGGTCACCAAGGAGTATGCTCCATTGGGGTAATCCTTATGGATGATATAAGGCCCTTCCCATTTGGGTTCTAACTTGGTCGGTTTCTTACCGAAGAACATTGGTGCTCAAAGGGCCGGTACTAGGTCACCCTGTAGAAAAGAACGGAGATGAACCTTCTTGTTGAAGGCCCTATCTATCTTATCATGATGCCTTTCCAGATTGTGCAGGGTACGAAGCTGGTTCTCATCCCGTGCTTCTAATACATCTAGAAGGATTTCGGCGACCTCATTTGATGTCTGGTGATCATAGATTGCAGTGCGTAATGATGGTATCTGCATCTCAATGGGTAGGTAGGCCTCAGCTCCATACACCAGGGAATATGGTGTCACCTGGGTGGAGTTGCAAGTCATTGTTCGATAATCCCAGAGGGCGTTGGGGAGATTTTCCGGCCAACTTTTCTTGTTCTGACCAACTGTCATCTGCAGAATGTTAGAGAGGGTTTTTTTAAACACCTCAATCTGTCCGTTTTCTTGCACATGGTTGCGGGTGTTATGGTTCGAACAGATTTCGTACTTGGCGTGAAATTTCTTCAGTTCAGCCGCTCGGAAGTTGGTGCCATTATTGGTGAGGACGACATGAGGGACCCCAAATCGGTGGATAATATTGGAGCTCACAAAGTCGACGATGGAACGGACCATGACCTCTTTGAGTGGAATTTCATCTTCCCAAATGGAGAAGAAATCGATAGTAGTCAGGATGAACCTACACTAGCGAGCTTTTGTCGGTGGATATGGTCCCACTACATCATGTTCCCATACCAAAAATGGCCAAGATTACTTGGTGGGGTGGAGGGGCGCTGGCGGCCGATGCAGGAAGTTGGCGTGAACATGGAACGCGTAGCATCTCTTGGCATACCCAATTCAATCGTGGATCATAGTGGGCCAGAAGTACCCCAAACTCTGGATTTGATGGGACATCGTCGGCCCAGCTTGATGGGCTCCACAGGAACCGGCGTGAACCTCTTGCATAACATGAGGAATCTCAACTCCATGAATGAAACGGAGGAGGACACCATCGAAGCTCTACTTATATGTATTTGTTCAAGATGGGGGCCGCTCTGGAGGGTAAATTGAAGTGCGTGGCATTAGATTCACTCACGCTTGGCCAGGTCGTCCGAGAGGCGACCATTTTGGAGATACTCGACAAAAGGTGCCCTCCAGTCGGGAGTGGCTTCAACCACTATGTCTGACAAACCCGGGACCCCTGACGTAGAGGTTCCGACAGTGAGATGACTTACCCATAGGCCATAATTGTCCTCTTGGGTGACGGGAGAAATGAATCTCTGGTGTGCCACAAGTATGATCAAATCATCCTACTTGGGTTCTACGAGCGACTCGGCTAAGCCATCCAAGGTGTCTGCTTGACCGTTCTGTGACCGTGGGACATGGGTAATCTCTAGTCAAGAAGATAACTGGGCCATTAGTCGGATGGTGTACTCCAGCAACGGTACATGCTCCGGCTTCCTGACGACATAGTCACCATTAACCTGTTTTATTACAATCTCGGATTCTCCATTCACAAGTAGATGGGGCACATTGATCACAAGGTCCAACTTGAGGCCGGTGATAAGAGCCTGGTACTCTGCCTCATTGTTCGTACAACCTTCTGACAATAAGAATGAGTATGGCAGGACGTCTTGCACCGGGGTAATGAAGACAATACCCAGGCTCACTCTGTTGAGCTTAGGATCGTTGAGCCTCCTACTGGTGGGGCTCCAGGAGGCACCGTCAAAAAGCATTTTCCAACACGGGATGGCATGATTGACTGAGAGGATCATCTCATCAGGAAAATCCAGGTCCAAGAATTGATCCGAGGAGGTTGGATGGGAAGCTAAAAATTCTGCCAACACCTATCCCTTAATGGCCTTCTGAGGTACGAACCTGATATCAAACTGCTCGAGAATCACCACCCACCGTGCTAGTCGGCCAGTCACCATGGGGCGGTTCAATATGTACTTCAGTGGGTCTACCCGGGAGACCAATTTCACCGCATGGTGCTGCAGGTAATGTCACAACTTCTGTACGGCGAAGATGAGCGCAAGGCATCACTTTTCGATAGGGGAGTATCTGTCCTCCGTATCGAGAAGCATGCGGCTGAGATAGTAGTGACTGTTCTCGGTACCCTCTTTATTCTTCTGGGCGAGCAGTGCACCGAGGGATCTTTCCAGGGTGGTCACATAAAGGACCTGCAGCTTTTCGGAGACAGGTGGCATCAAAACCAGAGGTTGGAGTAGATACTGCTTGATTTCCTCGAAGGCGGTCCGACACTCCTCATCCCATTCGTAGGAGGCACCCTTCTTTATGAGTCGGGAAAAGGGCTTACACTTGCCGGCCAGATTCGCGATGAATCGGAATTTATAGGCTAAGTGGCCTTGGAGGCCTCGACGTTCCGGAATGTTGCTCGGGGGAGGCATTTGGCTGATGGCCTTGATCTTCTATGGGTCGATCTCAATACCTCAGTATCTAACAACAAAGCCCAGAAACATCCCAGTGGTGACCCCAAGGGAACACTTCAACATGTTTATCTTCAGGTGACGGGAACAGAGGAAACCAAATACCTTCTTAAGGTCTTTTAGATGGTCCAGGCGTTGACATGATTTGACCACTAGGTCATCTACGTAGCATTCCACTAGCATCCCAAGAATCTTCTGGAATATGAAATGCATGGCCCTCTGATAAGTGGAACCTACATTTTTCAAGCCGAAGGGAATAACCTGGTAGCAAAAGGTACCTTGGAGAGCCCTAAAGGCAGTGGACTCCTTGTCCTCAGGGGCCATCCGAATCTGGTTGTACCCGGAATACCCATCCTTGAAAGAGGGAGCCTGGAACCCGGCTGTGGCATGAATAAATAACTCCTTCACCGGGAGAGGGAAGTCATCATTTGGGCAGTGGTGATTGAGGTTTCGGAAGTCGATGCAAACTCTGATCTTCCCATTCTTCTTCCTGACTGGCACAATGTTGGTAAGCCACTTGGGGTACTGGAATTCCTTAAGGAAGTTGGATTTGATAAGCTTGTCAATTTTGGCCTCAACCATAGCACCATGAGAAGGGTGCATCTTCCTGGGAGGCCGCTTAAACCCGTGATGGTTTTCCGGGAGGCCCAGACGGTGAACGGATACATGTGGATCTTGTCCTGGCATCTCGTGGTAACTCCAGGCAAACACGTCACGATGTTGTTTGAGGAAGTCTACGTACTGATGTTGCTCCTCAGGGGACATGTCTTTACTAATCAATGTGGGTTTCAGATCTTCCTCTCTACCAAGGTTCACCTGTACCAGTTCATCAGTCGTGGTAGAGACACCTTCCTCAAAGGCGGGGGGAGCATCCTCCAGGTCTTCCTCTCCACCCGTGGGGGGATTTCTTGCGATGGGAGATACTTTTGGGCTAACAAAGCCTGAGGGACAGTTGGTTCCAGCTTGGGCAGTAGTGGTCATCATATCAAGAGACTCACTATCCATTGAGACCATAGAATTTAAGGTAGTCGACCTTATTCAATCTGGCATTCGGTCTAAGGGGGCACTTTTGATGATATCAATGCAGTGGTGACGTGTCGGCCTGAGTCGGTTGATTCCAGCCCGGCGGAAGAGACACATATGGCATACCGCCATTGTCATATGCTTGACATTCCAATACCGTACAGGGGTAGGAGGATCCGGGATCACCTGAGCCTGGTTGATGTAGGAGTACGAGGTGATTTTTCACCATCGCATGGACACGGGAACATGCCTTCCTTGTGTACCCGAAAGAACAAAACATTTCCCCATGTCGGGGGTTGTGGCCTCCTATCGGTAGATCTAGAGGATATAGGCGTCATCCATGCTTGCCCAGGGATCACTTGTGACCGGGGTGGGATCATTCTCAAATAATATGATTTGCTTATCCTTAGTCTTGTAATAATCAGCATCCAGATAGTGGATCTCACAAGAGGCAAAAGGAGACGCATCTCCTTGGAGCATGCCTACTCGACCGTTGAGTGAGTATTTGAGGCACTGGTGATATGACAAAGGGACCGCTGCATGCAGATGGATCCATGTCCTAACCATCATCGCATTGTAGGCGGTGTCCTGAGAGACAACCATGTACTCGGTGTTGGAAATTAAGCCACCAAACTGAGTCTTCAGGTGGATATTTCTGACTGGGGTTTGCTCGGTCCTGTCGTACCCCTGGATTCTAAGGTCAGAGGGAGTTAAATCACCTTCAGACAGACCCAGCATTCGCAATGTCCGAGTTGGAATTAGGTTGATTCCAGAACCCGTGTCAACGAGGCAACGACGGGCTTCCACACCATTGAAGTGGCCACTGATGTACAATGGGTGAATGTTCCCATGTATAGGAGGGTCCTCATCTTCACCAGAGAATGAGATAACCACCTGACATTCGACGTTCTCAATTTTCTCGGCATGGAAGGCTTCTGCTGCTACTACCTCCGTCTCAAACTGGAGGGGGCTCCATAGGGCCTCAGTATGTGCCTCGCGTATTTCAGATGACATGTGAAGGGCCTCAAGGATAGAAATCCTTGACAGAATTCCGCCCAGGTGCTTCAGGACATCATAATTTCATTACAAACGCTAACCTCTTCCTACAAGAGGTCGTTCGGTAGTTGGAGGCATAGCGGGTTCTGCTGGTTGAACTGGTGGTTGGCTAGTACTGGGTACATCCTGCTGCCTACTAGTTGAATCCTGGAGAGTAGTCGCCGGACTAGGATTAGACAGTGGAGGCTGGCCTGTAGCCGAGTGAGACTGACTGTGATACAAACGAGGCAACTCTCCCTGATCTAGTAGCACAAACGGCGGTGGAGGTAGAGACGAGGGTGTTAGATGGGGTTGCGCGTGCTGAGCTCTACGGTGAACCTGCTATCTGGTCTTAGTAGCGTGCACGACCTGGCTGAATGTTCCCGCTGACATACCTTGATGACCGGTGTGGTTCCAGTTCCCCTGACTTTGACGTTGGCTGGAAACGTTGGGGAGGTTCTCCTGGCCTTCCCCCTCGTCGAGAGTCATGTAGGACTTTACCAGCTCCACGGTGTTAACCAAAGCATACCCCTGGCTGTCGCTCGACGAGTCATCCACCACCAGGCGGATTATGGGAGGAATCCCTATTTCCGGGGGCGTAAAGTCGCCGAGAGTGCGGGATGACGATGGCACCAGCGGAGCACGTTGCTTATTCTTGCGTCGTCGCTGCTTGCCATTTTGGTAAGAGGTCGACTGTGAAGGCGATGCGGAGGTACTGGCTACATCTTTTAAATGTTCCGACTACTTCAGGCACGCCCGGATCATAACATGGTCACAGACGGTGGTTTTTCGAGCCATCCAGTCATCGTATTTCTAGGATCCGTGGCTGGGAACATGCTGCCACTCGGCTTCGTTGTCTCTACCTATCTTTGAACCTGCAAAGACACCCGCCACTTCTGTTGGTGTCGTGCCCAACATGACTATGTTGTTGTTGACCTGGTCTTCAATCCACTCTTTAAACACATATAATTGCTTGAGGGTGTGCCCTAGAATACGATGATAAGGACAGTAGTTGGGGTGATCATTGAGATTCGCCTCTGCCGGCTTTCTGCACTCGGGCAGGCGCACAATCCCTTTCTCTAGAGCACTTCAGATGTATCCAGGGACCTGATTTTCGTTGAACCAATATGTCTGGTGCCTTCTTTCCAGATAGGGGGACCTAGGGTCCTGGCCCTGATGAGGGGCCAGAGGGGCCTACTGAGGAGGCTATGCCTGATTGTCTCGCCTAGGTGGAGGTGGTTCATTGCGCGGGGGAACCTGTCGATTCTGAGGCGGTCACTACTAAGCAGGACCCTGTGCTTGAGGTGGAGTACCTATGCGGGGTTGCGGGGATGGTGTTGCTGGAAGTAACTCCAGCTACCTAGGGGCTTCTATTTGGGCCACCGCGGAGGGTTCGGCTCTGGCGGTCCTCGTGGATGGGATCATAGGGGGCAACGAACGTGCCTGACTAGCCTGTTGCAGAGCCTCCTCAAGGCGCTGAGCCTTATCTGAGAAATCTCTGAACCCTCCAGGGTAGTTCTGAGTAATCAGGGAGGGTACGAGCTCCGTTTTGACGTTCCCCACACACATCGTCAGTAATTGCTCCGGAGTCAGTGTCATATCGAGGGAATACGTAAGTCCCTTCCACCGGGCGATGAAATCTGCGACTTGCTCATCAGGCTTTTGCTTGCCCTTGAAGAGGTCTGAAATGCTGGTCTTCTGCATGGTGGAGCTGAACTGGTATAGGAACTGCTGGCGGAGATCCTCCCAAATGGCCACTAATCCGATAGGGAGCTGACTCTACCAGACGAATACGGGACCTTCCAATGTCTGTACGAAACATCGGAGCATGGCGACTTCTTGATGGGACGGGGTCCCCAGCATGGGGCCACACCTGGAAGAAAAATGGGCCATGTGTTTTGGAAGGTCCCCTATCCCATTGAAGGGCGCGAATGTGGTGTTCCCAAAACCTGGGGATTAGGGCATATCATCCACCCATGCGGGATACAACTTGCCATCCGGTGTGACTGCCACCTACCGTGTTTCCAACACATCGAGGCAGGCTTTGAGTGCCGCTGTAAGATCATCCTGGTGGGGGTCACTGTCATGACGGGGATCCCTAATCACAAGTGTGTTTCCAGGTTCTTCAACATGGTAGATGGCTTCGGCAGCTCGTGGATCGACTGGCGGAACGACCTGCGGGGTGACTGGGGGAACCCGGACGGGATTCTTCAGATTGCCCCGTCGTTAAGGGGGGGGGGGTGGTGAGATGTATCACGCCCTCTTGCTGTATGTTCCGAATTCTTCCCTGTCTGCAGAAGTAGCATGATATGGGTTTCCTTGAGGCATCTCACTGGGGGGAAATTGCTCCTGCCCCTGCTGCTCCGGCCTGGGATTACCATTGTCGGGTCGCCACTCTGCAGCGCGCTCAGCCAAGAGTTCGTCAACTAGCCTATTCTTCTCAGCAAGCTACTGGCATAACGTGGAATTCTCGGGATCTTCGTCCGTTTTCTAGACAGAGGCAGACAGGTCAGAGTGCTTGACAGTTCTGACGTGCTCCTTACCCTTTCTGGTATTTCGACCGAGTACCAGCGACTCAGTGGGTACAGGGAGGCCTAGTAGGTTCCTCTACTGACGGGTAACCCTCATTGATGGGTCCAGCAGTGGCGGTACGCCCTCCGGGGGTAAGTCTCCATAATGAAATTCAATCTCGTCTTCCTTTTCCACTATGTCAGCCATGTGGACCAAGACCTCTCTCGAGGGCATGTCCTCAATGTCGCATAGCGAATCGGGCTGCCGTCAGATAGGGTCGAAGAAGAGAACGGCATACTATCCCCAACCACAGAATTGCACATGGGGGGTAGCTTCCTTGATGACTATGTGGAGTACTTTCAAACTCTGAACACATTTCCATTGAAGGGTGCTCTGACGGCCTGGCGACTAAGGGTGCTGGGCCACAAGGAGTGCGGCCAAATCGATCAGGCGGCACTGCTCTCCGATTTCTTCAATGTGCTCTCGACTTATGGGGTACACCACCCGCTCGTAATGAAGGCAGATGTGTGTTGTCCGTAGGGTTCGACAAAAGAACCCCACTTCTTCAGGGGTAAGGGACTCTGGTGAGCGAAAGTTCAGCGCCGCCGTTGGCCAGAACTTCTCTGGGAAGTAATCCGCGGCAAGAATTCTCCAGAAGCTCCTGGGTTCGGAATTGGGTTCTGGCCCTGTATTTCCCCACTCGTCAGTCGGGGGCAGCTGAGGGACCGGTAGCGGTACCGAGGTAGACCTCTGGGATAGTAAACTCGGCGGTAGAGAATACGGCGAATGAGCTGACTGGCAGCCGAATTACAGGCCATCCTCTGAAGAGTGAGGTGACCTTGCCATGATGTCATGATACGATGGGCTGATAGCCACAGCTTCCGGAAAAGGAGTCGCGATTGTCGGAAATAGGTCATGCGTTGGTCTACCACTGTTGGCCCCCAAAATAGCTCTCTGTGATCTCTGGTAGAGGTAGAGGGCGCTTCTGGTGACAATGGTGGTGATTGCACGGTCGAGACCTGCAGAATTTCCACGATTTCTTCCTCCTGGATGTACCTGCGGAAAGATATGGGAATCTGGTGGACCTCACATTCTTGTAGAATGAGGCTAATGCGCCTGGTTCCTGCCCCAGTCCTTGATACGGAGGATCAGGGAGAAGGTTCCATCACTGAGTCACATTCCGCTTCAGAATATGAGAAGCGGGCAGGTTTGATCTCCACCCAGGGCTTCCCAGGACTCTTCTTGTGGCGGCAACGACCCACTCTTCTTCCCTGGGGTGGCTCTTCGAGACAGAGATGATCCTTAATAGGTAGCCTTGGGGCGGCGATGGCGCCGTGGCGGAGAGGGCCCCCACTCAAGATAGAAGAGGTGCGAGGGGCACCAGGGAAAATGTCGAAGGGTACATGGGGAGGACCTCCATGGAAAACACCCATGTGGGTGGATCCTGTGTTGAATTCAGCAGGAGCAAGGGGAGGACCTACAAGATCGATGCGGGCGGAGCGAGGCTGACTTTCACTCCCCAAGTTGTCGGGGCGAGGACCTTCCCTAGTTGCAGAGATGACGTAGGGAGGGCCCCCACGTTGGAGAAGGACCAGATGGACAGTGCATTCAGATCGGCGGTCGGGGGTAGGAGGATAGACTCCATACCATGTATAGTGGGTGCGGGAAAGGTTTCTGCGCCGAGCGTCACTGTCGCGGGGCAGGTCTTCCTTCGGAATGGAGGTAGCATGAGGCATACCTCCATGATGAGCCTCAGAGCGGGGAAGGACCACGCTCTATGGAGTAGTGGTATGAGGAGGGCCTCCGTACGTGGTGACATCACCGCGGGTTAGATCGCGGCGATCACCACTCAGGCCTACAACCCGGAGAGTCAACCCAGCCTGCACGTGGGGCGGTTGGGGTCTCGATCCTGGTTGGGTGAAGGAGTTCCCCTACTCAATGTATGCAGGGACTCCATGATGCACGTCGGCGGTGGCTCGGGCCACTGTAGCTGTTGATGTCGACGCATCTGGGTGAGCGTCCTTAGCCCGGGCCCGGCGCTGACGTCGGGTCAGACGAGCTGGCGCATGTGGTGTAGGGTAATGGCATGCCTGCTCTTCCTGCAGAGTCGGACCGTGGTGCTGACGCGGCCGAATGGGATCCCCTTCCTGGAACCCTTGGGTCAGGACCCTGATCAGGCCGAGCCGTACATCACCCGCCTCATCAGCGTAAGGCGAGGAGTCGTCGAGGCGTTCCGGGGATAGGCTCCTGAAATGATTGAACGTTGGGGTGGGGAGCAAGGGCTCCCTACGCGTCCTGTTAGGGCGGCGTTGACGGCAGTTCATGGATGCCTCCAAATCCATGTGGCCTATATCCTGAGTTGGGATGACCCATTCCTCCTCGTACCTGCATACAAGGTTGTTGATCACCCTTCGCTGGATGATCTCTGATGGGGAGAGGGGACGTGGGCGCCCCCTATTCCGTGATGTAGAGGTCGTCATGGCGATAGAGGAGCCATGCGGGGTGGCTGTGCTGGTGTTGCCCCTACCCCTATGTAGGAGAGAGGGCAGTGATCTTGTCTCCGCAACAGCAACCTGGTTCCTGGAAAACAAAAGGGATCAACTCATCATCACTGCGAGGAAAAGGATTGACAACCAGTGCCCCATCATCCTTCCATTCTCCACATTAGTAAGAAGGATCCACACCAACACGTTGCAGAACAGAGTGCCCCACGTTCTGCTACCCCAACATCTGGCGAATTTCATGACAGGCCCGCTCTTTTCATGGAGGGAACAGGCACCAGATATCTGGATCTGGTGACACATCAATCTACTGGTGTCTCGAATGCTACTAATCTCCACATTGAGGAGAGAAATTTCACTTCGGGTTCACCATTTCTATTTTTGACGCTTTCGCCGAGGCACACTCATCCATCCATCCATGGAGGAGGACGCACTGCACGGTTTCCCCCATTCCTGCTTTCCAAAGGTGGGGAGCATTCGCTCCTTATTCAGGGACGTCGGCTCTTTGATCGAAACGGGATGATGGGATGTCGGTTCATCCTTCAGTGGATTCATCCTCGGATCTCTTCACCTAGTATGGGTCTCCCTCATAGATTTAATATGTTTTTCGTGAAACTCTTCCCAGTGCCATGTTTCCATGAACGCCGGTTAATTACACTGCTTCTGTCGGGACATTCCAAAGGGTTCAGTCAGGGTAGCAACCTTCAGTCAGGGGAGTAGTCACGTTGAGGCATCCGTAGCGTGTCTGGATGCTGGGGACCTGGCATGTATGTCTATTATCCCTGGTCAAAGGGCTTCTTGAGGGCGTGGAATCCCGAGGAATCCCACATCGAGCGTGGGGAATTATATGCCATAGACATATGTCTGAGGTTTTTCTCAGCTTCCTGTGTTTAACACAGGGTTATGCCGTGAGTTTAACGTCCAGCTGAGACGGGTTAGTCCGATCAGAGCATTAGCTAGAATGGTTCGGATTGAGGGATTTCCCTTGAAGGGGTGCCGATATCGGGACCAGCCCATGGGAAGCTGCGAAGGGGAGCGGACCGACATGGTCTCACCGGGATATGACGATCTGGTCGAAAATTAGGGTAAATGATGGATGGATGAATGAGGTGGAGGGGGAAAAGGAAAGGGATCATCACAAGGGCGACGGTGAAGTTGGGCTTGAGGCTCGAAGTGACCTACTACGTATCCTCGTGGCATAGAATCAAAGTCCATGTAGTTTGGGATGGTACCAGTGAACCGGAATGAAGGAGGAACTTGGTCGGATGGATGTCGCCAGTGAACCAAAGAGAAGGTGGGCCTTGGTCCGATGCGTCATTGAACTGACACGAAGGTGTAACTTGGTCCAAATAGTGTGGGGCTTACACACTAGGCTGCCCGAGTGTGGATGAACCGATGTGAAGAAGGTCGGAGTGACCAATAGGTGGTGGGATTGAACCTCTGAGAGGCTTCCTACGTACCATGCCGTGACATGGATCAATGACCACGTAGTTCAGGTTGGACATCAGAAAGCCGACATGAATGAGGAGGACCAGGAGGGTCCTAGTGGTAGTGGCCTTGGACCTCGTGGAGGCTTCCTACATACTTTGTCGTGACATCGATCAAAGACCACATAGTTCAGAGGGGCTTTGTCGGCGAACCGACGTGAAGGTGGACCATGGTCCGATGGGTGGTGGGCTTGAACCTCAGGAAGGATTCCTACGTACCATGCCTTGACATGGATCAAAGACCTCATAGTTCAAATGATGGGATTCTTCAGCGAACTGATGTGAAAGTCGACCTTGGTCCAATGAGAGATGGTCTTGAACCTCAGGGAGGCTTCCTACGTACCATGCCTTGACATGGATCAAAGACCTCGTAGTTCAAAGGGTTTCATCGGTGAACCGACGTGAAGGTAGACCCAGGGGTCCACTAGTGGTGGGCTTGATCCTCGTGAAGGATTCCTACGTACCATTCCTTGAAATGGATCAAAGTCCTCGTAGTTCGGATTGGACACAATGACTTTCCGTCGGACTGGAATACAGTTTAACGTCATGCTGGACAAGAGTGAATCCTGACGTGAATAAACGACGGGCGGTGGGCTTGAACATCATAGAGGCTTCCTACCTACCATGCCCTGGCTTGGATCAATGTCCCCGTAGTTCAGGATGGCGGTGGGTGTCGGTGAAACGACCTAAATTAGGGACCTTGGACCGATGGGAGTGTGGCATGAACCTCTGGGAGGCTTCCTGCATACCATGCGTTGACATGGATCAAAGTCCTCGTAGTTTGGGTTGGTCACAACAGCTTGTCGTCGGACTGGAATGCAGTTTAACATCATGCTGGATGAAGGTAGAACTCGACGTGAATTGGATGACGGGTGGGATTGAACCTCATGGAGGCTTCCTACGTACCATGCCTTGACATGGATCAAAGACCTCATAGTTCAAATGGGTGTGCAGTTTAATGTCATTTGGAACAAGGGCATACAGTTTAACGTCATGCTGGACGAGGGTATACAGTTTAACGTCATGCTGGATGAGGTATTATCATGGCCAATGCCAACTCTAAGCCCACGTGAGTCATGCTCGGTGTGAGAAACAAGATACAATAAGGACCTGACGATCACGCCGCGAAGGGTGCGGCCGTGTGAAGCGAAGATGGGCTTACGCGTTAGGCGGCCCATGGTGCTGTGACTTACTTTAGGATGGAGGCCCGAAGTGCAGAAAAGCGCATCAAAAGAGGGATTTGGGACCAATGATGGGAGGTGCCTCGTTCCCTATCATGCCCTCCACTGACCTTGGTAGTGGGTAAGTACTGAGATGTAGTGGTGCATCCATCCATTGGGGAACTAGGGTCACCCTTCTCCTGCGAACATACGTCGCTTCAAAAAGGAGGATATCATCCCTTGTGGAGGGTTGATTCCACTACCGTGGAGACGAGTGGTGTAAAAAAATTTCGAGCTGGGGGGACCCTTCGTGAGAGGCACGAGGTCGGGTCACAGTTTAACGTCATGTGTTGAGGACGTGGTGCTTGGTAGTTTAATTTCCTACAGCTCGATCGATGTGGGTTCACTCCACACCTCGAGGACTTACATAACTGGTACCCTTTGCTCCATGGGGGAGGGAAGGTATCAGTAAGGTCGTGGTCAAGGGGGGTTGTAGAGCGAACCATCGAGGGTCCACGTTAGCATGGCTATGCGAAGAAGCAATAGCCGTTAGCGTGCCTATGCGAATAAGAATTAGGCGAAGCAACGCTACGAGTAGTATTGTCTGTGGGACTTTGAAATCACATCGTGCATACCTGGAGGGTCACACGGGAAGCAGAATTTCCAAGAAAAGGAGTGTGATTCGCGAAATAGAGTGACTTGGCCTTAGCATGGGGAATATGTGTGAGTGGAGGGTGCTTCGCGAAGGAAAACAGTATTCGTGGAGAACTGCCTCACGAAGAAGAGGTGCCTCGCGAAGCAGGGTGCTGTGAAGCATTGTGCTTCGCGATGTGTAGCGATCCTGCCTTAGCATAGGGATCACTAGTACATGTTGGGTGTTTCGCGAATCATAAACGCTCCGTGGATTCCCGGGATCCCTTGGGAATCCCCCTCCTTCGCGAATGCCCTTGAGCTTCACGAAGGGCATCCCTCTAAGAAGAGGGTCTAAAAACGCGACAAAGCGAAGGCGTCACACGAAGTAGAAGTACCTCGTGGAGCTCATGATTCTCGGGGGAAAAGGGTGCTTCACAATTCGGGAGAGGAGAAGCTGAAAGGACGTATTTTATGTCCCTGGGACTTAGGGGGAGCCCACTATTTATAGGCAAGGGGCGCCACGAAGCAGAACTCCCGCACCGCCTCCGGTGCTTCGCGGAGTGCTCGCGAATTTCAAATTCGTTCGTGGAGATGTACCGCCTCTAGTGCTTCGCGGTGGGCTCACGAACGTCAAATTCGTTCGCGGAGAGGTACCGCCTTTGCAGCTTCGTAGTGGGCTCATGAACGTCAAATTCATTCGCGGAGAGGTACCACCTCTAGAGCTTTGCAAGACCGTGATGCTCGAGGTGTTTCGTGCCGGTGCTTCGCGAGGCATCGTGCCAGCCATCTTTTTAGTCCCTTCCTTTCGCGCAATATTTTGGCTCCAACAATGTCCTAAAGTGCATTAAATAAAAATGTCCTCTGATGTTCATTTTATCTTATAGCCCCTTAATCCGTG
Source organism: Viscum album (assembly GCA_963277665.1). Classification (NCBI taxonomy): domain Eukaryota; kingdom Viridiplantae; phylum Streptophyta; class Magnoliopsida; order Santalales; family Viscaceae; genus Viscum; species Viscum album. The sequence goes on along the minus strand of OY728147.1, from coordinate 1,426,672,702 downwards.
AGTAGTTGTTCAAATCAATTGAAAATAAATTCTATATAATATAAATATCGATGTTTAATATAGTCTTGTATATTGATAATAATATAGAGGATTAATCATATCAATGTTGTACATTAACTCAAATAAAATGAATGATTTTGTGATCCAAGTGATTGAGTAAAATGAATTCCATAAATATTTTATCTCTAAATATTCTCCATATAATCTATAATATAAAATAGTGATGAATTTCCTTATGCATGAGATAATACATGATGAATATAGAAGGGAGTATATGAAAAATGTCATAGGTTTGGCATTATAAATATGTATCTTTCTAAATTCTATCTTGTACTAATGTTGAACTCTTCAATGGTGGGATATATCCATGTATATGAATATAAATACTATTTATATAATTTTATAGCAATGATAATTTTTTCTAATAATTATAATTGTAGAATTTGATATTGGATAATATCATGAGTCACATGTGTTATGAGTTATGAATAGAAGAATGAATTTCAATTTTCATGGAGTAATGAAGAGATCTCTTGGGGAAAATAATTCCCAACTAACTACTTATCAAATATGTTGAAAGAATCAAACTAGAAAATGACTCAATTGGATAAGGAAATACATTATGTATTGAAGGTAGGAAACCTGAGTAGAAAATTATGAATGAATAACCAGAACATTCTGATTGAATAATTAAATTATCTAGGATACTGTCACGACCCGTCCTCGGGGCCCGTGTCATGACTACCCCAAGCCAGCCTTCCATAGGCCAGGGGCTGGGGACTAGCACCAAGGCGTAAATCCCGGTAAAAAGGGAAGGCATTACCATTGTAAAGTAAACAAGCACCACAGAGTAAGCAAGAGAAAAGTAAACACTAAGTAAAAACAGATTACAATTGAAAGTGCGAAAAAGTAAAAGGGCCACTATACAAACCCAAACTGAATGTAAAGTACAACTCAAAAGGGAAAACAGCAACTGTAAAGTAAAAGCTGCTACAACGAGCTGTCCGCTGGAAATCCCACCTGAAGGGTGGGTACATATAGCTCCACTGTTCCTCAGGTCCCGCTGTCCGCTTTGTGCACGTCCCGCCCAGTGGTCCACCTCCAGGTACGGTTCTGCTCTGCAAGCCTCAACCACGATCAACGATGTGTGTCGTCTGCAACCAACACAACGTAGTGAGGGCATAGCCCGTGTAGGGGTGAGTATAAGCTACTCAGTAGGGACCCCAAGACCCCCGAAGGTCTCCCAAAATCCACAAAGGATAAACCACAAAAGGAATATACAAACACGAAGTAATAACTGACACTGCTTAGGTATATGCCCATACATCTACCTAAGTCATCAATTCCATTACGCTCCAACCTCCGAGCCCAAGTACAACTCAGTCCACACAGGAAAGTATAAGTATTCCACACAGGAAAGAAAAAAAAAATCCACACAGGATTGCACAACACAATACACACAAGAAAGCAACAAGATTCAGCTCACACAGGTATACTTCTTTGAATGATGATAAAGATGATCAATGATCCATCTAAGTCTTCGGACGCACAAAGGATCGATAGGTAACTAACCCCTACAATGACCCACATAGGATCGGGCCCACACAGGACCTGTAGGCGCTGGTTCACACTGGACCGTTGGGCGCTGACCCACACAGGATCGGTAGCCCTGATCCACACAGGATCGCTGAGTGTTATAGTCGTCGTCGTCGAATCCACTAAGGATCTCTGCACAGTCGTCATCGCAGTCACAGTAGCAGTCACAGCCAGCTCTAGGGTTCCCGCACACAACAAGATCGTTCAGGAGGGTCCGCTCCACGAGCCGAGAGGCTGATACATCAACTGACACAAATTCTAGAGTTTATGTATCGAAAAAGTTCTGTATCGTCAACAGGAACTCAACGCAACAGATGGCGCGTCAATCGGACGCCCGGTCTGAGAGTTATTGGCTTTTTCGTTCCAGGGACCCGATTGGTTTTTAAGGCAAAACCAACCCGACCGTACCCCACCTGCGTCCAAAACTCGGGCGGAGTATGCCAAAAGATCCGTCTCACTAAGAGGAACTCAACAAAGCTGACGACACGTCAATCGGACGTCCGTAGCTCAAGATATGAGCGTTTCCGCTCCGAGGGCCCGGTTGGTTTCGTGTACGAACCAACCCGGCCGAACTCAAAGTATTCCGAAACATTGAGTGCGATATACCGAAATTACCATCTCCATACAAGGATCACATCGCCGCTAACAGCGCGTCGTTTGGAGTTCTGAAGCCCGAGTTATGGGCATTTTAATCCAAACCGCTCGGTAACGCGGGTTTCGGGCTCGGGCCGTCCCGACCCGAGACCCCCCGGTTGTCCCGAACCGGGTTGACCCGCCTCGGATATGGTCGACCCGGCCCGACCGGGCCTGCCCTAGCGGACCGACCAGGCGCGCCGGTTCGGAGCAAGGCTGCGCGCTGGGCGTGCTGCCAGCTCGGCCGAAGGCCGAGCTGATTGAAACGGGGGGGGGGGCCTGGCCCCCTTTGTGAAACCGGCCCCCCTCATAATGGGGGGCCATTTATAATGGCTGGGGGAATTACATTCCCCCGGTTTTCTCCCTTCCGGCCGGCCCGACCTGGCCGGCCGGTTCTTCCTCAACGGGACCGGCAAAGCTGGTCCCCTTCCGGCTTCCGACACCGGCGGCCCGGATGACCGTCGGTCTTCTCGTTCCGCCACGGCCCGGAACCGGCTGCGGCCTTCGTTGTCCAGCACGGGGCGACGTCGTCGTGCCCTTTCGCCGTGGCCCCGCTCCGGCCGCGGTGTCTTCGAATTTCTTCGACGCAGCACGACGGCGTCGCGTCCTTGCATTATTTTACGACGCGGCGCGACGGCGCCTCACGTTTCTTGCCGTACGATCCTGCACGGTGCGACAACACCACGCCACACCCATTTTAATCCGCAACAGAAACAACATGAATAGGAGGAGGGTCAGCCGTGTTCGTGCGGTCCAGCCCCCTTGCGTTATTTGCTAACAATTGGACAAATTTCACGAAGAAATAATCATGGGTATAAATCTTGAACAAAAGAATAAAATAACCCCTACCTCGGATTCAAGAACGATGTTCTTCAACAAACCGCGGAAGACTAGCGTCACAGAGGTCGGGCATCGTGGAAACCGATCGTCGTTTCCGTTGACGTCGAGGTGCGTCCGAAGAGGTACGTCGCTGGAGAATCTTCATAAGCTGACAGAGATAGTCCGAGGAGGAAACGTCATCTCCTTTCGTTGACACGGGAAGAAGATCGAAGAAGCGGTGTCGTCGATCATCAGAAACAAACCGGCTATGAAGAAGAGAGAAGCGGTGTTCTTCGTCGGAGCTTGAGTGTTCTTTGTGTTCTTCGTCAAAGTTGAAGATGGTGGAGAGAGCGTCTCAAATCCTCTCAAGGTGACAAAGGATGCCAACCCAAATAAAATAAGCTTAAAGATTATTTTATTTAAACAATTAAACAACTTGAATTTCAAATGATTGAAATTAAAACAACTCAACTCAATTAATTAACCAAGTTGTCAGGTTTAATAAAAGAGGAGTTACAGTGAGTTTTAAAAAGAGGAGATGAAGTGTTAGGGTTCGTGTGGGTCCCACCACACTTAATCCTCTCAAGGGAGGTTAAGTGGATGTGCGTCCCACCCCTAACTCCCTTTGGGAGGATTTAACCAACAAGTTAAAAATAAAATGTGTTTCCACATTTTATTTATCTTCATTTTAAATTCCCAACAACTAACTCTCAACCCGCAATAAATGCAACCTCGGAAAAGGTCTCCTTAAGCGAATATCGGCGCTGCGAGTTCATCGGTGCCCTCGGAATTCGATTCTGGGCACATGTTCAAAAGTTAGAAATTCTCACACATTCATTCACTGAATGTACCCGAGCCAAACTTCAAAAATTGATTCCAGGCACACCGAGCCTCGTAATCAGGTACCGTCAGAAACCGCGCTCTTGTAAAATTCCAATGAAAATTAAGAAAAAATTTCCCTTGAATTTTACGGGTCTTTACATTACTCCCACCTTAGGGCTTTACGACCCCGTAAAGATACATCAAAACTAGGGAAACAAATGAGGGTACTGAGCACGCATCTGAGCCTCCCGCTCCCAAGTGCTCTCTTGGATGTTCCCGTGCTGCCATATGATGCGCACTATAGGAATAGACCGTCCACGTAGGACCCACTCCTATCGATCCTCGATCTCCCCCGGGACCTCCGCAAAAGTCGCCCCCATCGTCGACGTCAAGCTCCCCATGGTCAATGATGTGCGTCAGGTCGTGCACGTATCTCCTCAGCTGAGATACGTGAAAGACGTCGTGCACCCGGTGCAACTGAGGTGGTAGAGCCAAGCGATGAGCCACCTCGCCAATCCTGATTAGGACCTGGAAGGGTCTGATGAAGCGCAGAGATAACTTGCCGCCTTGGCCAAATCTCCATATACCATGTCGAGGTGAGACCCGTAATGAGACGTGGTCGCCATCCTCGAACTATAGTGGCCTCTGCCTCCTGTCAGCGTATGACTTCTACCGGCTCTGAGCTGTCCTCATCCGCTCCTGGATGACCTGGACCTTCTCTGTCATGGCCTGGACCATCTCCGGTCCCACAAGTGCTGACTCCCCAGGGTCTGTCCAGCGCAAAGGAGATCTACAAGGTCCGTCGTACAACGCCTCGTACGGTTCCATACCGATGGTGGAGTGTTAGCTGTTGTTGTAAGCAAACTCCACCAAGGGTAGGAGGTCCTCCCAGTTACGACCAAAGTTGAGGACACATGCGTGGAGCATGTCCTTGAGAGTCTGAATGGTCCTCTCCATCTGACCATCTGTCTGAGGGTGAAAAGCTGTACTCAGACGTAGCTGCGTCCCGAACGCCTCCCGTAATCTCTTCCAATGCCGGGATGTAAAGTGAGCATCTCGATCGGAGATGATAGAAGATGGCACACCGTGAAGCCGTACAATATCCTGAATGAAAAGTCGTCCCAAGCTCTCCACTGAGCCCTGCTATCGGATGGGTAAGAAGTGAGCCTACTTGGTGAGTCGGTCGAAAATCACCCAGATGGAGTTGTGACCTCTGGACGTGCAGGGAAGTCCAGTCACGAAGTCCATAGATATGCTATCCCACTTCCTCTCCGAAACCTCCAAGGGCTGTACCATGCCTGCTGGTACCTGGTGCTCAGCCTTCACCTGCTGGCAGGTGAGGCATCGAGAAACGAACTCTGCCACAACCTTCTTTATGCCTGGCCACCAATGTTGTCGTCTGAGATCCGGGTACATCTTCGCCACTCCAGGATGTACCGCCATGGGAGAAGTGTGAAACTCTCTCAGAACCTCCTCCCGTAAAGCAACTGGTACCATGGTATGTCCTCTGAAAAGGATGTCGTGCTCTGCTCCAAAGGAGAAACCATCAGGTGCATGTCCTGAGGATATCTGTGCACGCCGCGTCTAACAGTCAGTGTCCCCTCGCTGTGCCTCTCTGACTCGCTGTAGTAGTGGAGGGGTGACTGTGAGAGACTGAAGGAAGGTTGCTCCATCTCTATCCACGAAGGATATCTGCAAAGAGGTTATCTGCTTCGTCGCCTCCTCAAGTAGCTGAATGCCCATCCTTCTGCTGAGGGAATCGGCTACCACGTTTCCCTTTCCAAGAGTATAGACTATCTCAAAGTCATAGTCCTCGAGGAACTCGAGCCATCGCCGCTGTCTCAGGTTCAGGTCCTTCTATGAGAAGATATACCTGAGACTCTGATGATCAGAAAAGACTATAAAGCGCTCTCCCATCAGGTAGTGTCGCCATGTCTTCAGAGCGAAGACCACTGCTGCTAAATCTAGGTCATGGGTAGCATAGTTTTGCTCATACGGCCTCAACTAACGTGTTAAATAGGCGATCACTGCCCGCTCCTGCATTAGTACACATCCGAGTCGGGTCCCTGATGCATCGCAGTAGACTACGTACCCTACTCCCTCCTCAGGAAACCTCAAGATAGGTGCACTGGTCAATCTCTGTCTCAGCTCCTGGAACCTCTACTGACATCTGTCTGACCACACGAAGGGTTTCCACTTCTTCGTCAAAGCTGTGAGTGGTGCTGCAACTCTAGAGAAGTCTGGCACGAATCTCCGATAGTATCCAGCTAGTCCCAAGAAACTTCGCACCTCCGTCACGCTCCTGGGTGGATCCCAAGCTAACACTGCCTCGATCTTTGCAGGATCCACTGCAACTCCCACCTCAGAGATGACGTGTCCTAAGATGTGGACCTCACGAATCCAGAACTGACACTTCGAGAGTTTACCATAATTCTGGTGCTCTCGGAGTGTGTCTAGTACAACTCACAAGTGGTAGGCGTTATCCTCCTTAGTCGTCGACTATATCAAAATGTCGTCGATGAAGACCACGAAAAATCGATCGAGGTATGGATGAAAGATCCCGTTCATGAGGACCATGAACACAGCTGCAGCATTGGTTACGCCGAAGGGCATGACCAAGAACTCATAGTGGCCATACTGACATCTGAAGGCCATCTTCTGCACGTCCTCGTCTCTAACTCTGAGATGATGATAGCCTGACCTGAGGTCTATCTTCGAGAACCACCGTGATCCCTTGAGCTGATCAAAGAGGTCATCAATCCTCGGTAGCGGATAATTGTTCCTCACTGTCACCTGGTTCAGGCGACGATAGTCAACACAAAGTCGCAAGCTCTCGTCCGCCTTCTTGGCGAACAATATCGGGGAAGCCCAGGGTGAAACATTGGGTCAGATGAACCCCTTGCCCTGCAAGTCCTCCAACTGTACCCATAGCTCTCGAAGCTCGGCGGGGGACATCCGATATGCTGGAGTCGATATCGGAGCTATCCCGGGGTACAGTTCAATATAAAAGTCTAACTCTCTACGAGGTGGTAACCCTGGAACATCGTCGGCGAAGACTTCTGCATACTGATCCCCCACTGCAGGAAAACCAGGACTCCGCACGTCAACTGCTCCTAGGATGAGGCTAGCCAACTGATGAGTGATGGGTTGTCCTCTCCTCCGCAGAATTCCATCCCGTGCTGCAAAGGCTCCCTTCTCGTCAGTTAAGGTTAACCTGCTCCCGTCGGTGCGTAAACATCGCACCTTGCGCCTAAAACAGTCAATCTGTGCATGGACCGTAGATAACCAATCCATGCCCAAGATGACGTCGTAAGGCCTCGACGCTGCTACAAGAAGTTCCCAGCCGAAGCTCTCGCCTCCTAGAGTAATATCACACTGCCGGCACCAGTGCGTAATCGTCGAGTCTACTCCCGTAGGAGTCTCTAGCCATAAGGATCGAGCCAACGGCTCTGTCGGAATCTCCGAGCTCCGAACAAGGGCAGCGACTATGAAAGTGTGACTTGCTCATGTGTCTATAAGTACTGCAGAAAGGGTGGAATAGACACAGATAGTACCTCGAATCATCTCGGGTGCACCGTGGTCGTAGGCCTCTGCTTCCTGGAGCTGTGCCTGTCTCTGCCCGCCAGCTCCCTGTGGTCGGGGTGGACCTCATGGTGGTGGTGGTGGTAGAGCCACAAAGCGTCACCCACCACCTGCTACTCGGCCAGCTCCCCTGTCTCGTTCGCCTCCTCCCTGCAAACCGCCATGGTCGACCCTCTGCCTCTGCCTTGGTGGTCCCTCAACCGTCTACTGCTACTCGGAATGGCGGGTCGGGCAGTAACGAGCCATGTGGCCCTGCCCGCCGCACGAGTAGCATTGTCTGCCTCTCGAAAGACTGGCTCCGCGCTGTGTGCCTCGCTCTGCTGAGCCAGTGTCCTGAGGTCGTCCGCCTGAAGGTCTGGTCTGCCTGGACCCCTGAGTCATCCGTCGACTGCCAGCTGCAGAAGTCTCTGCCACGTGCCACCCTGCGGTGGGTCTCGGCGCTGGTGCAGACTCAGCTAGAAATCTCTCGATCAAAAGGGCCCACTCCAGTACTCTTGTCTGAGTCGGTATGCTGAAGGAGATCAGCGATGCCCTGATCTCGTGTCTCAAACCCTGCTCAAAGGCCTGGGCCCGGAAGAATGGGTCTCGTACCATGTTGGTCGAGTAGCGTGAGAGTTCAGTAAATCTCGCTGAGTACTGAGCGACCGTCATGCTTCCCTGCCGCAGCTGAAGAAGCTCCTGAATGCGCACCGCACGGAGGGTGGCTGGGACGAACTCCGAGCGGAAGAGGCTCTCTATGTCCGTCCAAAGTAGAGATGCCTCATCGTGCACCTGGAGCATCAAGATCCACCATCTTCCTGCTGCTGCGTGCAGTAGGCTCGCCGTGAGGATTACCATGAGGTATGTTGGTGTCCTCACTAGCCTAAAAACTCGTACCACTACCTCCAGCCATTCCTCTGCTTCCTGGGGGTCTGTCTCCCCATGAAACCTGGGCGGTCGCTGGCGCTGAAACTCATGCAGTGAGATGAGGCGATGTGCATCGTCAACAGCTAGTGCTGGAAGTATCGGGGGCTCGGCGGGTAAAGCTACTGCCAGTGCCACTGCTGAACAAGGGCCCTGCACCGAGGCCTCGTCGCTCGGTGGGCTGTCATCACGCTCGACTCTCGGAACCCTAGCTGGCTACCGTCGTGGAGCCATCCTGAAAAGGAAACAGGTGCGCCACTGTCAGAAGAGTATACCTGGTGAGATGATATAAAGTAATCACAAAGAAAACTTTGAAACACACACGCAATCAATGTTTTCGTGCATTAAGTCGGAAATCAGCAGTCAGGGTCCTGGTGTACGGAAACGTCGGCTGCTCCACCAACACTGGACTCCCTGGACTGATAACCATACATAATATGCTAAACACTATTGCTTCACATAGAAAAGATCAGAGTTCGCAGTTGCACCGAACTCCTCTGATACCAATTTTTCACGACCCGTCCTCGGGGCCCGTTCTGTGACTACCCCAAGCCCACCTTCCATAGGCCAGGGGCTGGAGACTAGCACCAAGGCGTAAATCCCAGTAAAAAGGGAAGGCATTGAGTTTGTAAAGTAAACAAGTACCACCGAGTAAGAAATCGGAAAAGTAAACACTAAGTAAAAACAGAGTACAACTGAAAGTACGGAAAAGTAAAAGGGCCAGTATACAAACCCAACATGAAATTAAAGTAAAAATCGAAAGGGAAAACCGCAACTGTAAAGTAAAAGCTGCTACACCGAGCTGTCCACTGGAAATCCCACTTGAAGGGTGGGTACAGATAGCTCCACTGCTCCTTAGGTCCCGCTGTCCGCTTCGTGCATGTCCCGCACAGTGGTCCACCTCCAGGTACCGTCCTGCTAAGCAAGCCTCAACCACGATCAACGCTGTTCGTCGTCTGCAACCAACACAACGTAGTGCGGGCATAACCTGTGCAGGGGTGAGTATAAGCTACTCAGTAGGGACCTCGAGACCCCCTAAGATCTCCCAAAATCCACAAAGGATAAACCATAAAAGGAAGATACAAACACGAAGTAATAACCGACACTGCTTAGGAATATGCCGATACATATACCTATGTCGTCAATTCCATTACGCTCCAAACTCCGAGCCCAAGTACAACTCAGACCACACAGGGAAGTATACGTATTCCACACAGAAAGAAAAACGAAATCCACACAGGATAGCACAACACAATCCACACAAGAAAGCAAAAGGATTGAGATCACACAGGTATACTTCTTTGAATGACGATAAAGATGATCACTGATCCATCTAAGTCATCGGACCCACAAAGGATCGATAGGCAACTAACCCCCACAATGACCCACACAGGATCGGGCCCACACAGGACCTGTAAGCGCTGGTTCACACAGGACCGCTGAGCGCTGACCCACACAGGATCGGACTCACACAGGATCGGTAGCACTGATCCACACAGGATCGTAGAGTGCTGTAGTCGTCTTCGTCAAATCCACTAAGAATCTTTGCACAGTCGTCATCACAGTCACAATAGCAGTCGCAGCCAGCTCTAGGGTTCCCGCACACAGTAAGCTCATTCGGGAGGGTCCGCTCCACGAGCCGAGAGGCTGATACATCAACTGGCACAGATTCTAGAGTTGATGTATCCCAATGTTCTGTATCGTCAACAGGAACTCAACCCAACAGACGACGGGTCAATCGGACGCCCGGTCTGAGAGTTATTGGCTTTTTCCTTCCAGGGGCCCGGTTGGTTTTTAAGGAAAAACCAACCCGACTGTACCCCACCTGCGTCCAAACCTCGGGCGGAGTATGCCAAAAGATCCGTCTCACTAAGAGAAACTCAACAAAGCTGATGGGCATGTCAATCGGACGTCCGTAGCTCAAGATACGAGCGTTTCCGCTCCGAGGGCCCGGTTGGTTTCGTGTATGAACCAACCCGGCAGAACTCAAAGTATTCTGAAACCTTGAGTGCGATATACCGAAACGACCGTCTCGATCCAAGGATCTCATCTCCACTGACGGCGCGTCGTTTGGAGGTCCGAAGCCCGAGTTATGGGCATTTGAATCCAAACTGCTCGGTAACGGGGGTTTCGGGCCCGAGTCGTCCCGACCCGAGACCCCCCTGTTGGCCCGAACCGGGTCGACCCGCCCCGGACAGGGTCGACCCGGACCGGAACGGCCCGGCGCGGCCCGGCCAGGCGCGCCGATTCGGCCCAAGGCAGCGCTCTAGGCGCGCTGCCAGCTCGGCCGAAGGCCGAGTTGATTGAAACAGGGGGGTCGCCTGCCCCCCATTGTGAAACCGGCCCCCCTCAAAATGGGGGGCCATTTATGATGGCAGGGGGAATTAAATTCCCTCGGTTTTTCTCCCTTCCGGCCGGCCCGACCTGGCCGGCTGGTTCTTCCTCAACGGGACCGGCAAAGCCGGTCCCCTTCCGGGTTCCAACACCGGCGGCCCAGCTGGCCGCCGGTCTTCTCGTTTCGCTGCGGCCCGGAACCGGCCGTGGCCTTCGTTTTCCGGCACGGCGCGACAACGTCGTGCCCTTCCGCCGCGGCCCCGCTCCGGCCGCGGTTTCTCTAAATATCTTCGAAGTGGTGCGACGGCGTCGCGTCCTTGCATTATTTTACGACGTGGCGTGACGGCGCCGCATGTTTCTTGCCGTATGATCCTGCGCGATGCGACGGCACCGCGCCACACCCGTTTTAATCCACAACAGAAACAACATGAATAGGAGGAGGGTCGGTGGTGTTCGTGCGGTCCGGCCCTCTCACGTTATTTGCTAACAATTGGAAAAATTTCACGAAGAAATAATCACGGGTATAAATCATGAACAAATTAATAAAATAACCCCTACCACGGATTCATGAACGGAGTTCTTCAACAAACCACGGAAGAATAGCGTTGCGGAGGTCGGGCGTCGCGGAAACCGATCGTCATTTCCATTGACGTCGAGGTGTGTCCGAAGAGGTACGTCACTGGAGAATCTTCGTAAGATAATGGAGATAGTCCGAGGAGGAAACAACGTCTCCTTTAGTTGACACAGGAAGAAGATCGAAGAAGCAGCGTCGTCAATCTTTAGAAACACACCGGCTACGAAGAAGAGAGAAGCGGCGTTCTTCATCGGAGCTTGAGTGTTCTTCGTTTTCTTCGTCAAAGTTGAAGATGGTGGATAGAGCTTCTAAAATCCTCTCAAGGTGACAAAGTATGCAAGCCCAAATAAAATAAGCTTAAAGCTTATTTTATTTACACAATTAAACAACTTGAATTTCAAAAGTTTGAAATTAAAACAACTCAACTCAGTTAATTAACCAAGTTGTCAAGTTTAATAAAATAGGAGTTATAGGGAGTTTTAAAAAGAGGAGATGAAGTGTTAGGGTTCGTGTGGGCCCCACCACACTTAATCCTCTCAAGGGAGGTTAAGTGGATGTGGGTCCCACCCCTAACTCCCTTTCGGAGGAGTTAACCAACAAGTTAAAAATAAAATGTGTATCCACATTTTATTTATCTTCATTTTAAATTCCCAAAAACTAACACTCAACCCGCAATAAACACAACCTTAGAAAAGGTCACCTTAAGAGAATATCGGTGCTGCGAGTTCATCGGTGCCCTCAGAATTCGATTCCGGGCAATGGTTCAAAAGTTAGAAATTCCCGCTCGTTCGTTCATTGAACGTACCCGAGCCAAACTTCGAAAATTGATTCCGGGCACACCGGGCCTCGGAATCAGGTGCCGTCAGAAACCGCGCTCTTGTAAAATTATAAAGAAAATTATGAAATATTTTCCCTTGAATTTTATGGGTCTTTACAGATACTCTAAACATAATCTCTAATGATTCAACAACATGTAATAAGGTAAAAATGTGATTATATATAGAAACACATGGTTTTCCATTGATAATTGACGAAAAAAATAAATAAATCCAAGATATAAAGGGGTTGAATATTCCATCATAGTATATATAGTGGATCCTTACAATGATGTGTTGATAAGAGTATTATTTTTTTATTCAATGATACATGTCATAATACTTTATTCTGGTTCTACATATTCTTTCATACCATTCATGTTTAATATAGGTATTAAAACACCACCTCATTAACATAGTGGTAGATCTATTCGTGAAAACATCAAAGAGGTGAATCAATTGATAACACATATGTAAATTCTCTGGAATCCATATATGAGGTATGCACATATTGGGGATCATTTAGATAATACCTTTAGTAAAATTCATTAATATTATATTTATGGATTTATATTCCTTGTATTGAGGAAATATATATTTCAATGTGAAAAAATTAAATCTATATTTTTTGAATCACTCATGTTTTATTTACATGTATGTATAGGTGGATGAATCTAATATAGTATCATAATTTCAATCATAGCTACTAAATAATTTTAAGAAAGAATATATTTATCATATTATATATTATAAGGCTAAGGTCGGCCTTGATTTCATTATCATTATATGGGAATATGCTATGTGTTTCATAAATAATTACTTAGTCCTATTATTATACTTCAGGTTGAGTTTTCAACTGATATTATACTTATAAAATTGTAAATTACAAAGAACAAATATATATTGGACACTATTGAAATTATGGAGTAGAATATTAAAATAAAGTGTAATATGTAAAAATGGAATACATGTTTTGTTATGTATCCATGGCGTAAGAATTTTCACCTATTCAAGAGGAAGAATGGGCTATTGAACTCCATTATTTATTATCGTGTCATCAAAATAAATATGATAATGTAATGGTGACCATTAACATAGATAATTTACTAGTTATATCAGAAAAGTTGAGAATAGTACATCTCAATGGTTGATAATTAATTATGATATTATCAATTAATTAAGTGGAAGTGAGATATCCTTGAGACTGCATTTCATATAAGATATGGGCACTATATGTTAAAAGTTATTCCCTTTAGATTCATAAATTCTGTATCTATCTACATATATTTAATGAATAATCAACTTAGGGATAATATTTATTATTTTTTTAGTCATTAATGTTGATTTCTTTATTAACTATAAATGAAATTATAATGATTGGGTTCATTTTAATGTAGTACTGATGATTGTGAAAAGAGAATATTTGAATGAAAAGTAAAAAATATTTCAATTTTGTATAAGTAATTTAACATTAATAGGGTATATTATCACCACAAAAATTATTTTTTTAGATCCTTAGAAAATAACACCAATTAAATGTTGTCTCCAACTGACATAATTGATAGATATATACAATTTCCTAGGTGTACTTGGGCATTATCAACGATTTGTGAGAAACTTCTCATGATATTTGATCATAGAAACACAAATAACTCATAATGGAGTGAATCTATTCGATAAATAATAAATTTGTGGAATGATTTCATAATTTAATAATTATTCTGATCCCCAAAACTATTTTCAAACTACCCAACAATATCATATCATTCTCCATTTATAAGTATTTCTCCAAATATTTCATAGCTTGTGAACTTGGGAATAAATATAATGTGGTAGGATACTCATACAAATAATTACATATCCATTATATGAAATAGCAAAATATTGATTTGAAATTGGTTGATGTGTTATTGTAAATTAATATTTAGACACCAAACCACTACGGAGAGATAAATCAAATATATATAGATCATAAAAGCCTCGTGTTTAATGGAAAATATTCGTATGGATTAAACCATTTCATTTTTATGAATACAGAGGCACTCAGAGGATTCTCGGATGAAGTATAGAGGGACTTGGGTGTTGAGAAATGGGTGCAGGAAAAATTTATAGCATGATTGTGGGTATCACACTGTGTAGAATAAATACACAATTTGAATGTGATATTCACATCATGTACTATATTGGATTTTGAAAAATAAATTAAATTAAGGGAAGATAGTTTTTTCAATGGAATCCAACCATGATGAATTGAAATATGTGCAAGGGGATTACACATCTTGTTATCCCACACTATAGTAATGTTTTAAAATATTTTATATACTCATGATTTCCAAAACCTATATCTTTATCCTCACCCTCTCACATCCCACACATCCCTGTAGTCCCCTACATTTTATATCATTGATCCCTTCGATGGGGATCGATCATGGGCTTCCATCCTTGATCTGCCATTGATCTATTGTTTTTCAATTATTTTCATCCTGTCCATAACTATTTGGTTGTTTTTCCTCTCTAATCCTCTCACTATGCAATGGAAGATGATTTCCTATGGTTATAATTTAGTTTATCTTAGTTTATTTGGGTGTGGTAGTGATGAAACATACTAGGGTGGTACAGTTGTAATGGTAGTGGTGATCCGGATCCATTTCATGTATCATTTCTCATGCAAGGAACTTTTAAAACCCTTTTAGTTAGGGGATTCAATGATTTTATTTTTTCTTATTTGAAAATTTTGAGATAAACCAATTTAGACTATTATTCCCCAATGAAATTGGCCTTATTAAATATTTTAACCAGATTATAGAATTTGTATCAATCACATAGTGATTTTGTTGCTTTATTCCATGATAACTGTTTTCCTATTTATAGTATTGTATTGTGAAATCAATTCGATTCATTATTTGACATGTTGTTATTGATAGAAATTGATAGAGAACAGAATGTTGTAATTAATTGTTATATAAATTGGATAAATTATTCAAGAGTCATGTTTAATGAATCATGTTGTTGTAATTTGACCTTAATAAAATTTATTCATGAAAGTTGGTTTAAGTGAGTTGGTTAATGAACTTGAAGCTGGATATTTATTATTGTTAAAGAATTAATGTCATGTTAAATAAATTTTTAAATTTTTTTTTGAAATATTTTTTCATCTTGTTTCTTATGTTTCCATTTTCGGAACATGTGATTTATGAATCCGTTAATTCAAGATGGAATAATGAAATATTTTTATACCCAAATATAATGCATATTTATAGTGGCAGTTACCCATTTTTTGTATAGATCAAGTGCCTTATGATATGGTGCTGTGAGTGTTTTTATTATGTGATAGATGAATACCTTTAATTAAGACCAGGATCCCAATGGATAAGTTTGTCTTGTGCTATTTCTTATTTGATGTGAGCCTGGAATGGATTAGCCTAGATAGAAGTTATGGTTTTGGGGGTAGGAAGCACATTTGAGACATATGTCTTAGATGGATGGGCATGCAAGGATGTTTTAGTATGTGGGGAAGGGGTCCTACTTTTTATGGCTGAAGTTGATGCATGGAGTAATGAGATTCATCGGTCTATGGATGTGGAGTCCGGGATGACACCAGAGATGATGAAACAAGTTTAAGTATTGCTTAGTCATTGATGTGAATGTTGTATGCTTGTTGAATCATTTTCTTTTTTATCTTATTTACTTTCCCCACATCATGAGGTAGCTAGTTTTGATTACTCTCAT
The DNA here is from genome assembly GCA_963277665.1 of Viscum album. Classification (NCBI taxonomy): domain Eukaryota; kingdom Viridiplantae; phylum Streptophyta; class Magnoliopsida; order Santalales; family Viscaceae; genus Viscum; species Viscum album. The sequence continues at coordinate 1,426,656,895 of OY728147.1, read as the reverse complement.
TCCATGGAAGCTGATGTTTCATAGTTTATGTCACATGGAATCAATTTTTTCTTCTTATGGTTAGATGGGTCTACACTCCTAAAATAATTTAAAATGACTCGAAGGCTCGTTCATATCCTTAATATTTTGTTCCCCTTTTGTTTAGTATATTATAATTTTATTATAGAAAACATGTAAATATTGAAATAAGACATAATTTTGATTAAATGAATAAATATTATATAACCCAGGGCATTGGACCATGCTAAGATTTAATGTTGAGGTTAAATATTGGAGAAACAGTTGACTCGGTTTTATCATGACTGGAGGGAATGGTTATTTTAGCCGATACTAATGAAATGAAATTTTTAATTGTTTAATTCATAAATAATTGTAAAATATTTAATTAACATAATGTGAAACTAATTGAAAGTGAAAATTTAACACAATTTATCTATTTTAAATGTTGTGTGCTTATAGGATATCTAGTCTTAGTAGTTGCAGTCGGTAATCCGAGAGATGATAGATGTAGTTGAATCTAAGTATATTTTACATCCATATAGTGGTTGTGATCTATATTTTATCATATAATTTGTTCTAAATTTTACTCCTCTAAATTGGATATGGAAACTAACACTTTGATGATTCCAAGCCCTGGTGGTGTCTCCAAAAATATCCCAATGGAAGGATGTATGGATTACTACCCCCTTTGGACCCACTATATAATATTGGTAGTTAGTTATTCTGGTACCAATCAACGTTAGTTTTCCCATATATGTGTGTATGGGGCTGTAATGTCTTATGATTATTTAACAAAAATATATTATGGATAGAGTATCATAAGGTCTAATATCATTTTGACATGTATGGGAAGTGATGGATTGACGATCCTTACAATGTGTATGGGATGTGACAACATGATGTATGATACTCGATGTATGATACACATTATGTGAGATGTGGTGGCTCCCAAAACAATATAGTTACATTTTGTGAGTGTAATGCTATGATGCATGAAGTTCTTGTTGATGCACAAGTTTCAGGTTGTGGTGCTTCTTAGATGTGTTAGTGGGATGGCCTTTTTTGGAGAGAGATCTTCATGATGATAAATGTTGGGGAAATGAAAATAACCAATGGGGATGATTTAGTAAGGTACCGTTGATGTTATTTATTATATGATATGATCTAGTATGATATTTTGGTGAGTGTAAGCATAGTGAGGTACGTAACATTGTATTCATGTTTTTGTGATGATATAGTTTCACTTATTGTAAACATTGATTTAGAATTATTTCATTACTTTTTTCTAAGAGGTTATGGGGTGGATCCTATAGATAATTCTATTATACTCACCCTATATATATATAATTTTTTTTTCAGGTGGGTAGATCAATTGGAGATCAGGCTCGTTACTCCTAGCTTGTGTGATACACAAGCTAATTGGGATTCATCGTCACTTTTGTATTTAAATTCTTTTCCCACATTTTATTGTTCTATTTAGTTTTTGTAGTTGTTGTATGAAAGAGAAAAATTTATCGGTTTTATTTTATATTTTAGTCTGAATAAGAGTTATTTGGTGTCTATATTATCTCTATATTTTGAATGGATTCTCCTAGAGGTTAATGCCTCTTATCTTTGTGTTTACTATACCCTAGGTTCTAGTGTCCAACTCATGGCATACACGAGGGAGGATTTAGGTGTCACTATCTCCCTTGTCCCATTACAGGCCGAAGAGGTGTATACATTGATGTTAGTGGGTTAATATTGTGTGGTATCAGAGGTCTGTTTGAGGGATTGTATAGTGTTTGGAGTTAGGAAATGGGTGAGGTTTCATGTGTTGGTAGGAAAATGATGTTAGATAAATTTAGAAATAACTTTAAACAAGGGATATCGTCAAATACACAAAGAATTTTGGGCACCATATTATCTGATGCATGGATCATTAAGCCTATAGTGCATGAAAAATGAGGTGATGCATATTGTAGGGTAAATACATAGGAAAAGACCTTGTGTCATTCTTCTTTTTACAAATGATTGAATGGGTATACATTGGGATAGGCTAACCTCAAATGAATAGAATAAATTAATTAGTTATTGTTAATGTCTCCCATATTCCTGTTTTTGGAGCTCTAATTTTTTTTCTTTTTCAATTATGGCTCCAATTAAATGTCTCAATATGGTGTTGTAGAACAAGGTTAGAAGGTTCCATCGGTAGATAAATATAGAGTAAAGATTGAAAATTACATAACATGGAGGAGTAAACTCTGATAGTTTCATCACTAGAGTATTCTAAGGTATGAGGGATCTATTTCAGATGTTTTCACAGAAGAATCGTTTGAGGAGGTTGAGAGAGACTTCTATTTGATCAGTTTTTGGATTGAGCAATATGTGTCATTGGCTATGATGATGCCTCATGGGGTAGAAAGACAATAGTGGTTCTTATCCCCTAGGATCCCGAGGAGTATAATTTCTCATGGGAGGAGATAAAAAACCAATTTAGAGATGAGTTTATTTCTTAAACCATGATGGGGCCCAGTTTGTTGGTGGTTCTTACCCTTATGTACTGGAGATCTATAGTGAGAGAGTTTAGTATCTATTTCTGGAACCTTCTTCAATACACATCGGACCTATTTCCGGATTTGATGGCCAGGTCGAGGAACATCCTGGAGGGTTTGTGTCAATACATGTATATCTAATTCAATATGTTCATGTTTATGACATATACTGAGGTGATATTGAGAGTAGTGAACATCGATATGTTGTTAGTCACAACCAGATCATCATGAGAGGGCATTTTTTTTGGATTTCTGATGAAGTAGAGCTATGGATTAAGGTTCCATGTTAATAAGAAAGATGATATTTTTATCCACCTAGGGTTGGTCTCAACCCAAAATGATATGCTTCTCTAGGTGCCGTGTAAGAACTCGGATTTTGCTTCGAAAGGCTTTGGAATAATCTTGACGATATTCCAGATCAGCGCCTTCAGACGGCATGTGATTCCGAGCCCCGGAGTGGCCGAAATTAAATTTTTAGTTCGTTCACACTGGGCACACCAAATTAATGGGATTACACCTAAACGGAGCATTGGATCAGAGATCTGAGTGCATGAATGGGTCCAGAATGGGTTGTTTACCCTAAGAACGACATAAAACATGTCGGAGAGGGACATTTGGACCCCTCACTCGCTTTCGGAACGTGAAACAGGAAAATTAAATAATCAATTTATCTGTTTAATGGTTATGCTCGGTATCTCTTAAACAGTGGCTCATATTGGAAAATTTAGGGCACCATTGAGTTCAGAGTGTGTCGTTTACCATAGGAGGGGTGTATGTTTTGCAGGCGAGGGCCATCAGTGAAAAATGGCCACATGGGCATTTTCGTAATTTGGTGGATTTGGGCTTTCAGTTTTATAACATTCAAATGGAAGCCTAAAATGGAAGTCCAAGACTTCCATTTCACTCAGAACGTGGCGTTTAGCCTAGGGGAGGCTTAACCTCGACCCCACTGTGGGTTCGGATACGGGGCCTACGGGCGGGGAGTTTAAGTGTTTTCTATTTAAACACTTTACCCCCTCACCCCCACCTCTTTGTTCTTCTTCCATGGCGCAAAGAGCTCCCAACAAAGAAGGAGGAGCTCCTCCCCTCTCCTCCACCTCTCCAGAAAGGCGAGGAAGTCTGGCGGATTGTCGTGATGTGCCGGGCAAATCCCAACAGGTAGGATCATTGCGGTTTCAGTTTTTATTTCCGCATCTACTTTGAGCTCTATTTTTTGTATCAAACCTCTATATAATCATCAAACAAAGCACATGAATGTGTACTAGATTTTATGCTCTTTCTGACCCTTTTTTACGATTTGAATTCCGAGTTCCGAGCAGCTAAAAAATGTTCGTCGAAGTTTACGGGTTTTGTTTTTTTTTCCGGCGTGCCTTCAGCGGAGGTGGCGACCAGAGGCTTCGGCCGGCCGCAGCAAGCTGCGGGCGGCGCTGGCCTTCAGTGTGGATATCTCGGTCGGGCGAGCGGCCAACGGAGGTGGCTGGGCGAGCGGTCAACAGGGGACGTCGCGGAGGTGGCCAAGCGGAGGCCGACGGAGCACTGGGATGCAGGGTCGTCGGCAGCAGGCGCCAGCGGGGCGACGACGCGGGCAAGACCGACTTTGGCTGGTCGTTGTGAGGGAGGACTGGGGTCTACGAACCCTGAATGGCTGACAAGGACCCGCATGTTGCGGGTCCTATTGGGAGGAGAAGACCAGACGAATGGCAGTTCTGGTTTAAAAAAAATTATATAAAAAATGGTTTATAATAATAATAATATTATTATTATTATTATAAAAAATGTTTTATACTTATTAAATCATCCATAGGGCGTCCGTTTTGCATGCCGTCTGTGGAAGTGTACTCTAGACATCGTGGCAGACTTTTTGAGATGGTTTCGGGAATTTTTAATTCCATAAACAAGGGGCCTCGGAGGCGCGACGCGTCTTTATGTGTATTTACATTTTTTCAGGGATCTTGTTTTAGACGGAGTGGACGCGTCTGACGTTGGTTTTGAGCGCTTTCAGTGGCGTTGCGACCCTTGCGTCGAGCTGTAGTTTACTAGTGTGGTTTCGTGTGTTGATACCAGAGTTGATGCATCGACCCACGACCCGTCTTTTGAGCTGTGTTCAACGTTTTGTATCTTTTTCATCGGACGTCTATTTTGGGCGTGCAATCTGTCGATTTTGGGTGTTTTTCCGAGAGTGTTGCATTGGCACAGTCTACCCGCTTTCATTCCGCATGCTGGTGCGGGCCCCGTGAGGGCCGTTTTAGGTGTTTCTGGTGATTTTCTAGCTTTATCACTGGGTTTCCGTTTTGGACAAGTGAATATTCCAACATGTGTACTTTTTTGAGAGGATCACAACAGTGTGATCTGTCCTTTGTGTTTCGGGACCGGGATGCGGGTCACATGTGGCACCGCTCGTGTGCGGTACGATGAAATGCATCTTTTTCACTGGATATCTGTTGCGCTCAAGTGAGTAGTCTTTTGACGTGTTTATCTGAGGGGATCACAATGGTGCTATGCGCCCGACTGTTTTTGTGGTCAAGGCTCGGGATCATGGGACGTTGCTCGGGCGTGAGGCGGTGTTGGCAACTTTTTCATCGGATATCTGTTGGAGGCGAGTAAGTAGTCGATCTCGCATGTTTTTCGCGAGGATTACCAAGGTGTAATCTATTCAAGAGAGTGGAGCCTCTTACATGATCTTATTAAATGTGGAAGCATGAAAGATGTACTATTGGAGGTTCTTCCTGCTGTGTTTGTAGTAGACCCTTAGCGTGTGATCGCATTCACTCTTAGGAGAGTGATGTAATGCCAGAAGAGATGTGGTTGGCCATGCCTCAGCCGTTGAGGTGGCGAGTTGGAGTTGTTACATTCGCACCATTACGTTGACTTTGGGTGTCGTGTGCATGTTAGCCCTTGGGTTGGAGATGTGGCATACTATGGGAGTATGTGAGAACGCTGGGAGGTACATCTGGATGTTGGTACTTGAGAATGTTGTGCGCTTGGTTGAGGTTGACCTGGGGACACACGTCATGTGGGCCCCATGTGCGTGTTGTGTTCTGCTTTACATACTTTTTACCTCTCGCACCGTAGAGGGACACTCTATTCTTGATTGTTGACAAGCGGGGTTGAGTGTTTTCCCCATGGTTCTGTTCTCGATTGTTTTGGCTGGAATTGATGGTTTGGTTACTTTGTTCATTAGCTATAAAGGGTTTCAGTACTGAGCCCCTTTCACCAAACTGCGACACCGTTTGCGACTACGGGTGTTCGTATAGTGTGGGTGTTTTCCCCATTTTCTGGGATGAGTTGACTCTGTCCACTTCGACAGTGACTCAGCGGATTGGAGCATGATCGCCTTGAGAGGCTTGGGGAGGTTATCTCCTTCTATCGTGATCCCTGGTAGAGTTTTGTAGATTCAGTGTGACGAACACATTACACGGGCACCGATCCTCTACCCTGGAAGTTGTTTCCAGTAGGGATGAGGTTGTTACCAGTTGGGCTAAGGTTGTATTGAGTAGGGCTCACTCGTTGTACCATCTAGCAAGGATAGCCAGTGGGTTACCACCCAGTAGGGATGGCTAGCAAAGCGGTGTTCACTGAGTAGTACCATCCACCAGGGATGGCCAGAGCATTTCCAGTTTTACCTCCAACGGAGCTGGGTTGTGGTCCCCGATGTTGGGCTTACCTCCAGCTGGGCAAGGCAGTTGTCCGCGCTGCCGAGCTTACCTTCAGCTGGGCTAGGTAATGGTCACCGATACCGGGTTAACTCCAGCTGGGCTGGGTAGTGGTCTCGTCGCTAACTTTGGTCGGGTCTCCATCCAGTGGATTACCCTTTTACGAGACTTGGTAGTGTGGCACCCATCGTCTCTTTCTAGGTCTCCCAATAGTGAAAACCTATCGACTTCCAGGGACCATCCAACAGAGCTAGGTAGGGGTTCACCTGTCGACTTTGAGAAGACCTCTCGACTGCGGGGCATTGACGAGATGTGGTTGACGTTCCTTGAGAACTCTCATGTACAAGGGGAGCTTTCCCCACCGAGATGCGTCCTTGTGACGCGACCTAAAACCATGTGGGCAAGACAGTGCTGCCCATAGCTAATAGTGTCATGGTGCGGTGGTTTGACCCCTTTGACTTACAGTTAGGGGAAGATGTGCTGGATGATGGGCATTAATGGTGTTTACTTCTGGGACTGTTGGATACTCACATTCTTGGGTTGAGCTATTGGATGGAGATCCCCTTACGATCATGTTTGGGATTCTTTTTCGAGTATATGAATATTTATATACCTTGTTCCTGTACCGACTTCTTGGGCTTGGTTACTCTCCCTACAGTAGAGGCGACGACGCGCTGGGTATGCCACGTGATTTCCATGTCTATCTTCTCATGGTTGGATGAGTCTACTCTCCTGCTATAGGTAGCAAAGTAACGATGATAATTTCATCTTCTCACAGTTTCCAGCTCCTTGTGTCTGGACGAGTCTACCTCATTTCTCTTGTTGGGTCGAGTAGGACCCTCTACTATTACCCTTTACTGCACTCCTAGTTGTACTTATTTACCCTTACCCTGTTTGATCTACATCTCACCCTTCGGTACCTCATTTGTTTATCCCTCGAGCCTTAGGGATATCCAACTGAGTATTTTTATACTCACCCCTTCTTGGGCTTTTCCCGCACTAGGTGTTCCCTTGAAGATGACAGATAGGTTGGACATGACATTAGTAAAGCTTAGGAGTTCATGAGCGTGGACCGCGTGCGGTGGTCCGAGTCGGGTTCCAGGTGGGGGACCCTTCCTACTGTTTATTTATTGATCACTTGTTGTTGGGTTGTGGCACATTTCTGGTTGGGCGTGTATTTTTCCTCTTTTCTTTTCTGTTTACTTTCATCACATTGTTTGTACTGATTAGAGGTCGATGCACTTTTGGTGGTGTATATATAGATGTTGCACTTTTCTCTTCTTGTATTTTCTTTTACTCTACACTTTTTCATTAAGTGTGATGTATGTGTGTGTACAGGTACTTAGGAAAAGGCCTCCCCGATTTGATTAGCTTTCGGCACTTGTCTCCAGCCCCTGGCCTATGGAGGCGGGCTTGGGGTAGTTGCGGCTCAAGCCCGGGTAGGGTTGGGTCATGAAAAAGTGGTATCAGGGGTGGTTTGTTCCATGGGACATTGTTCAGACGTCCCTAAAAAGGAGTTGGTTTTGATTTAGGGAAACAGTGTTAACATATCTCGAGAGGGGCTCTCAAGCGAGGGAGTCCAGTGATTGTGCGACGACCGACATATCCATTCACCAGGACGTTGATAACCCACTTGTCGACTCGGAATTCTAAGACACTCATTGCCGGGAATATTTGGTTTTTGAATCACATAGGACTGAGTCTTTGACTTTCCTTCTTGAGTCAGCTCTCCATTGTGTCACTGTTATATACATATATGCTCATCTAACCACGACACTCCTTGATAATATTCAGGATGTCTCCGCGAAGATAGCCATCCCGGATACCAGCTTTGGTTCGTGACGACGACCCAGTGAGCTACGAGGCCATAGTCCATGAACCATCATGTGAGCCCCTTTCTCCGGGTGCTCAATTTGTAGCACCCCCACCTGTTGAGCAGCAGACAGCTTCAGTAGAGAAGACTAAGCTTGAGCGCAGGTTAAGAGCACTCCATGAGTTCCAGCTGTAGAGACCGTTGAGGTTAAGTGGTGAGCTAGACCCTCAGGGAGTAGAGGATTGGATATAAATAGTTGTTTGACTTTTCCAAATTGTGCAGAGGCCAACATATCTGACAGTGTATTTGGCAGCCAACCTCTTTTGTGGAGCAGCTTGGCGTTGGTGGAGTCTGATGACTCTGTTTCTAAACGATTCGTCTCTTTCATGGGGCGACATTCAGTTGTTGTTCTGTGAGGAGTTTTTCCCCTCCTTGTGCTCTGTTTGGATTCAGGATCTCCTGCAGTTTCAGCAGGGAGGGATGATAGTGGCTAAGTACACAACTAGTTTCGCAGACCGTGAACGCTTTTACCCGGACTTGGTCCATGACGACAACATCCGAGCGCAGAATATTGAGCAGGGTCTCCACCGAGAGATTCGTGCTATCATAGTACCCTTGGAAATTTACACATATTCCAGGATTCGAGAGCATGCCCTCTTGACGGAGAGCTTCCTGTCACATTCTAGAGTTGGTGGTAGCAGTAGACATGTTGGAGCCAAGACGTCTGCATTAGCTAGCGGGTGTCTGCAAGTAGAACCTCGACGCAGGTGGCTTTCTGGAAACTAGACTCAAGGTCATGGTCATACAACAGAGTGGAACTGTAGTGCACCATTGTAGCCCTATAAGAGTCAGTACTATGCTTGTGATGGGCGAGGTCACCTGGCACGGGACTGCCCGACCGGGCATGCGGAGACCATCAGGCAGGCATTAGGTGCACCACCACGATGGAGGCTGCACCGTGATCATAGTAGCGCCCAAATAGGTGGTTCTAGAAGTGGAGAGGGAGGAGCTGGTAGTGGGGGACGACATTATGTGGTCTTCCCATCACCACTAGGTGGTCCACGTCAGGCTCTGGGAGCTGACAGTTGGGACCACAGACAGCCACGAGCTTTGGATGTGTACGATCCTGCAGAGCATGAGGTGATAAGAGGTATGCTCTGCAACTCTTCTACTTTTTGTAGTAGAATTGTTAGACTATGTGTGTGAAATTATTATTTCCATAATCCTTGATTGATTTATTACCAGGGTGGCACAGGGCGTCGGTGTAACCCTGTGTTGGTAAGGTAAAAATGCGTAGGACCTTTTCTTTAGTCGATGGTGTTGACTCTTTCGCTTCCGAGTGTGTAAGAGGGTTTTGGTTGCGATACATTAAATGTGAAACCTTGCATCACCAGATATCCTTGGGTGTTTCACTATATGGATATTCTGAAGGAGGGAATCACCAGGCCTTGTTCCAGGTGAGAACCGTGATTCCAGTTGCGGCGTGCGACGTAAGGTTTCGGTCGGGGAGGTGAGCTACCCCCGAGAGCCTTCAGGGAATTTGAGACTGTGCAAAGCGATGTAGAAGTTCCCTAATACCTTTCCCTAACCCTAAGGTCGGGAGTGGGTCTATGATGAATACCACGTGGCCTAACTGAGGAGATTTGTGCGTGCACTTATGCATGACATCGGCGAGGACAGACCTCACATGGAGAGATTGAACCCTTTAGTCTATGTGCGGTGATGCGGGACTATGAAAGAGTTGTTCTAGGTACTAAAGAGCCAGATGTGGGCTTAGTATCTAGAGTTGTTCCCTGGTTTTTCTTTTCGGGGACGAAAATCATGAAGGATGTAATAATGTTAGAACCCGATTATTTCTGCGAATGACTTTGGTATATTCTTGATGATATTTCAGAGCATCCCCTTCAGACGCCGTGCGATTCGAAGCCCCGGAGTGGCCGAAATTAAATTTTGAGTGCATTCACACTGGGCACACCAAATAAATGGGATAACTCCTAAACAGAGCTTTGGATCAGAGATTTGAGTGCACAGATGGATCTGGAATGGGGTTTTTACCCTAAGAACGACATAAAACATGTCGGTGCGGGACTTTTGGACCTCTTGCTCGATTTTGGAACGTGAAATACAAAAATTAATTAATTAATTTATCCGTTTAATGGTTAAACTCGGTATCTCGTAAACAGTGGCTCGGATTGGGAAATTGAGGGCACCATTGAGTTCAGAGAGTGTCGTTTACCCTATGAGGGGTCTATGTTTTCCGGGCACGGGCCGTCAGTGAAAAATGGCCCCAATGGCATTTTCGTAATTTGGAAGCTTTGGGCATTCGGTTTTATAACATTCAAATGGATGTGTAGAATCATATTATGAGACCTCCTTTGTGCTCTGAATGTGGCATTTACCCCAGGGGAGTCTTAACCTCGACCCCGCTGAGGGTTCGGATACGGGGCTTACGGGCGGGGAGTTTAAGTTTTTTCAATTTAAACACTTATCTCCCCTCACCCTCTCCAATTTATTCTTCTTCCCTAGCGCAAGGAGCTCCCTATGAAGATTGAGGAGCTCCTCCCATCTCCTCCACCTCTCCGGCTAGGCGCGGTAGTCCGGAGGATCATTGTGATGCATCGGGCGAAGTCCAATAGGTAGGATCGTTGCAGTTTCATTTTTTATTTTTGTGTCTACTTAGAGCACAAATTTTTTTATCAAACCTTTTTTGAATCCTTCAAAAAACAACATGAATGCGTAGTAGAAATTATTATCTTTCTAACACTTGATTCAGAATTGAATTCAGAGTTCCGAGTAGCTCGAATATTTCTGTCGGAGTTTGCGGGTTTTGTTTTTTTTCGGCGGGCCTTCAGCGGAGGAGGCGGCCAGGGGCTTCAGCCGGGCGCAGCAAGGCACGGGCGGTGCGGGCGTTCGGCACGGCTGTCTCAGTCGGGTGAGAGGCCAACGGAGGTGGCCGAATGAGCGGTCAGCATGGGACACCGCGGAGGCCGGTGGAGCGCTGGGACGCGGGTTGTCGGCAGCGGGCGCCAGCGGGGCGGCGACGTGGGCAAGACTGGCTTTGGCCGGTCGTTGCGAGGGAGGAATGGGGTCTACAGACCCCAGCTGGTCGACAGGTACCTGTACACTGAGAGTCCTATTGGGAGGGGAAGACCGGCAGAATGGCCAGTCTGGGGTAAAAAATAAATTTTTATAAAAAAAATGGTTTATAATAATAATAATATTATTATATTATTGTTATGAAAAATTGTTTATAATTCATTTATCATCTGTAGTGTGTATGTTTTACATGCCATCTACGACAGTGTACTCCAGACATTGAGGAGTTCTTTTTGAAATGATCTCGTGAATTTTTAATTCCTGAAACGATGGGCCTCGGAGGCGCGACACATCTTTAAGTGTATTGACGTTTTTACGAGGATCTTGTTTTGGATGGCGCGAACGCATCCGAAGTCCGTTTTGATCATCGCCAGTGGAATTGCGACCGTGACGTCGAGCTAGAGTTTTCCAGTGTGGTTTCAGGTGTTGATACCGGAGTTGGTCATGGGCCACATGGCCCGTCTTTTGAGCTGCGTACAGCGTTTTGTAAATTTTTCATCGGACATCCATTCGGGGCGTTCGAGTAGTCAATTTTGGGTGTTTTTCCGGGGGAATTTCATTGGCGCAGTCTTCCCACCTAAATTCTGAACTCTGGTGCGGGCCCCGCAGGGGCCGTTTTGGGAGTTGACGGCAATTTTTTAGCTTTATCACCTGGTGTCCGTTTTGGGCAAGTGAATAGTCAAACTTGTGTACTTTTTTTTGAGAGGATCGCAATAGCGCAATCCATCCTTTCTATTTTTGGACCAGGATGTGGGTCCCAGGTAGCACCACTCTTGTGTGGTTTGAAGAAATGAATCTTTTTCTCTGGATATCAGTGAGTAGTCTTTTTGACATGTTTTCCCAGGGGGATCACAATGATGCGATGCGCCCGACTGTTTTTGGGGCTGAGGCTCGGGATCACAGGACGCCGCTCGGGCGTGAGGCAGTGTTGGTGACTTTTCCATCAGATATCCATTGGAGACGAGTAAGTAGTCGATCTCACATGATTTTCTAGGATATTACAACAGTGTGATATGTTCAGGCGAGCGGAGCCTCTTACGTGATCTTATTAAATGTGGAAGCATGAATGGTGTACCAGTGGAGGTTCTTCCTACTGTTTTTGTAGCGGACCCTTGGTGTGTGATCGCGTTCACTATTGGGAGAGTGATGTAATGCTTGAAGAGATGTGGTTGGCCGTACCTCAGCTGTTGAGGTGTAAAGTTGGAGTTGTTACGTTCACGCCTTCGCGTTGACATTTGGTGGGTTGTGCATGTTGGCCCTTGTGCTGGAGATCTGGCTTACACTAGGAGTATGTGAGAATGCTAGGAGGTACATATGGATGTTGGTACCTGATAATGTTGTTCGATTTGTTGGAGTTGACTTGTGGACACACGTCGTGTGGGCCCCATGTGCGTGTCGTGTTCTGCTTTACGTACTTTTGACCTCTCGTGCCATAGAGGGACCCTCTGTTATCGATTATTGACCAGCAGGGTTGAGTGTTTTCCCCCTGGTTCTGTTCTCGATGGTTTTGGCCAGCAAAGATGGTTTGGTTCCTCTGTTCTTCATCTATATGGGGTTTCAGTATCGTGCCCCTTTCACCGGACTGTAGCACCGTTTGCGACTATGGGTGTTCATACAATGTGGGTGTTTTCCACACATTCTAGGATGAGTTAACTCTGTCCGCTTAGATAGCGACTCAACAGATTTGAGCGTGATCACCTTGAGAGGCCTGAGGAGTTTCTCATGTTCCTTCTTGATCCCTCATAGAGTTCTTGTGGATTCGGTGTGACCAACACATTACTCGAGCACCGATCCTCTACCTAGGAGGTTTTTTCCAGGAGGTCTAAGGTTGTTACCCGCAGGGCTGAGGTTGTTTAGAGTATGGCTAGCCTGTTGTAACATCCAGCAGGGATGGCCAGTGGGTTAGCATCCAGCAGGGATTGCCAGTACAACGGTGTTCACTGAGAAGTACAATCCAGTAGGGATGGCCAGAGCAGTTCTGGGTATACCTCCAGTGGGGCTGGATTGTGGTCCCCGATGCGAGGCATACCTCCACCTGGGTTGTGTAGTGGTCCCTGATGTCGGGCTTACCTCCAGCTGGGTTGGAAAGTGGTCCCCGATGCCAAGTTACCTCCAGGTGGGCTGGGCAGTGGTCCTGTCGCCGACATTAGTCGGGTCACCCTCAAGTGGATTACCTTGTTACAGGATTGGGTAGTGTGGCACCTATCAATTCTTGCTAGGTCTCCCTGTAGTGGGAACCCGTCAACATCCCGGGACCCTCCAGCGGGGCTGGGTAGCGTTTCGCCTGTCGACTTTGAGGAGACCTATCGACTGCGGGGCAGTGACGAGGTGTGGTTGGCGTTCCCTCAGAACTCTCAAGTACGAGGGGTTCTTTCCCCACTTAGATGTGTCCTTGTGACGCGACCTAAAATCCATGCGGGTGATTCAGTGCTTCCCAAAGTGGATAGTGAAAAGGTGCAGTGGTTTGACCCCTTTGACTAGCAGTTCAGGGCATACATGCAAGATACTGGGCATCGATGGTGATTACTTCTGGGTGTATTGGCTACTCTCTTTCTTGGGCTGTTCTATGGGATGGATATCCCCTTTCAATCCTGTTTGGGGTTCTTGTTTGAGCATATGAATATGTATATACCTTATTCTAGTACCCACTTCTTGGGCTTGGTTACTCTCCCTCCAGGAGAGGCAAAGACATGCGGGGTATTCCACGTGCTTTCCATGTCTAGAGTCTCGTGGTTGGACGAGTCTTCTTTCCTATTATAGGTAGCGAAGACTCTATGAGAAGTTCATATTATCACCATTTTCAGCCCCTTGTGTCTGGATGAGTCTACCTTTTTTATCTTGTTGGGTTGAGATGGACTCTCTACTGTTACACATTACTACACTCCTTGTTGTACTTATTTACTTCTCTGCTTTTCTATATACAGATGACCCTTCTGTCCCTCCATTATTGCTCCCTCGAGCCTTCAGAATATCCAACTGAGTATTTTTATACTCACACCTGATTGGGCTTTGCCCGCACTTGGTGTGACCTTGAAGAAGACAGACGTGTTGGTCGTGACATCAGTGGATCATTAGAGTTTAGGACCGTGGACCGCGTGCGGTGGTCGAAGACGGGTTCCAGCTGGGGGACCCTTCCAGCTGTTTAATTTTTGTTCACATGTTGCTGGGTTGTGGCACTTTTTCTGGTTTGGCACGTGTTTTTTTTTCTTTTCAGTTTACATTCAGCACTTTCTTTGTACTGATTAGAGGTCAATGATCTTTTGGTGGATTATATATAGCAGTTTCACTTTACTCTACATGTCTTTTCAATTACTCTGCACTTTTTCATTGAGTTTGTTGCGTGTGTGTGTACAGGTACATAGAAAAAGGCCTCCCCATGTTGTTTAGCCTTCAGTGCTTGTCACCAGCCCCTAGCCTATAGAGTCGGGCTTGGGGTAGTTGCGGCCCGAGCCAGGGTAGGGTCGGGTCGTGACATTCTGTGGCACTCTGACCTATGGCAAGGGATCAAAAACATTTTATTATTTTATAGGATATATTCATCAATATAATAGTGCACATCCTTTTTTGGAATTCCACACATGCGAGATTTTCTTTTTCAGGTTCCCCCATTGGTACAATTTTAGATGATGTCGTAGATTTATAATAAACTAGTTACAATACACTAGAGAACATATTGAGTAGGAAGATGACACAATGGATATTCTCTCCATCCCCAGTGATGATAGAATTGATGTAGAGGTGGTCTCCTGCAATGTTATATATGTTGTACATTAGGGCATGGTCAACTTAATGGTTTAACATTACTAGTGGTAGTTGATCCAGACAACGTTCGAGGTACCCATTATGTGTTTTCTACTTGGGTGCATGCTTTGATTAATTCATGATCAATGCACTCCTTCATGTCACCTAACCTTTTACTTACATTGGGACATGAGGTGTAGAGGATTGTAGTGCCCTTGGAATTGACTATGCTCATTGGAGGAAGAGATGACTTGTTTAAACCATGTTAAGGCTACGATCTTGTGATAGGACATTACCACCCTTCGAAAGATTTCATATTCATATGGATACAACCATATGATTTCAACATCTACATGTATTGTTTGTATTCAGTGTAAGCTATCATGAATTTAATCAGATTGCAGGTCATATTCTATGATGAAGGTAGAGTTCCATATGTGTTTCTTGGAATGAGAGACCCTGAAATTGTTAGAGGCAAGTTCCTTCTTTGTTGTCTATTATGTCCTTGTTATTGGTATGTTTTTATTGGGATCCCCAGTGGGTTATTAATAGGGTCATAGAAGAGTACATTGATATCATTCCAAATGATTTTTTTAGCATTACCCCATTGATGAGGGAACATGTTTTGGATTGATATATAGCTAGGCATGTCTCATATTTCAATGTCTCTATATAAGATGATGCCCTCTGAGATTCAAGTGCTATGTATATAGCTTAATGGATTAAAGTGAGCTGGTTTTTTGTGGCCAATTCTATCATTGTGGGGTGAAATAGTTATATTCATGAAAAATTAAAATAATTGGTTATGGTTTTTAACTATTATCATCTAATAAACCACGTGACAATGAAGAACTATTATAATCTTCTTGGGATTGAATATTTATTTGATTAATAGAAAGGTGAACGTTGGTTCTCGAAGATCGATATGTGGTCAAGGTATTATTTTATGCATGTAATGTATGAAGATATTATAATGACTACATTTAGTTTTTATCATTGGAATTATCAGTTTTTTTAATGTCGTTTGGTGTTAAAAATGCTCCAGTTATTTTCATGGGGTTAATGAACTCTGTGTTTTGTTAGTTCTTGGATAAGTTCGTACTGGTTTAAATCGATGAACTCCATGTGTACTTTACATCTGAGAATGATAATGTAGATCAACTATGTGTCATTTTTGGAGTTATAAGTCGTGACATGTTTTATGGGATGTTTTTAGTATGTGGTTTTTGGTCTCAAAATGTCTGTTTCATAAAGAATGTATTATCCATATAGGGGGTATCTTTGGATATGTCGATTAGAGAATTAGATTTGACTTTGGTAGCCTATAAGATAATGGAGGATGTGTGAAGTTTACTTAGTCTTTTATGCTTTTATAGGAGGTTTAATGATTATTTATCTAACTTTGTGACTTATATAACAACTTTTCCCAAAAAGGATCAGGAATTATTGTGAATTGATAAGTTTTAGAAGGCTTTTGTGTATCTGATTGAGAATTTTTTTAGTGCTCCAGTTCTTTTTCTTCTAATATATGTAGTTTAGTTCGATTTGGTTACAACAAAAGATTTTATAGGATGGATTATTTTTAATTTCATTTATTTCTTGTGTTTTACACTACATCTTTATTTTCTTGCGCTATATGCAACACCATATTAGCATTCAATATATGCAATACTATTCATTTCTTATGTTGCACATAAATTTAAAATTTTGTGATAATATTAAACAATTAGTATATATTTAGTTCAATTTATAAATTTACTATGTTTGGATTATGTTATACACAACCCCAATGGATGATTTCACAATACACTACATTGACATGGCTTGCGTTCCACACATGAGTGACCATCCTCGATAGCTTGTGTGGTATGTAGTACTGAGTTTCACTAAACAATGGTATATTATTAAAATATTATATAAACTAGCCATTATGAAGAGTATTAACCAAATTTTTGATTTTATATCATTATCATTCATCTTAAACATTTTCTATAATATGGTATGGGAATAAAATACATGTTTCAGATAAAATAACTATTTTTAAAAAAATGTAGTTTTCCTCCTTCAAATGGCACAAAAAAGGTAAATCTATTTTTTGACAAGTTTATAAGTTTAATTTGAAAACATGAACTTATAAATTTCAGTAAGGTTATAAATATTTACTTATTATTATTTATTTATATTTTTTAGATAGCATTCATATTTTGTTGAATTGTAAAAATGTGCTAAATTTTAATAAAAAACTACTTTTTTAACCAAGATAATTAATTTTGTTAAATGATTATATTAAATGTCTTAAAAGTCTAAATATAATATATTTTTACAATTTAATATAATTTAACTCATTATCTTTAATTTTACATTGAATTCATAGGAAAAAAAATTTCATTCTTTTTAAATGTTTTACGTTTTAAAACCCATTTACTCAACTATGATATTAATATTAAATTATTTACTAAAAATTTTGTGTTTTGAATTTTGAAAAATTGATTCAATATTTATATTAATTAGGTTAAAATTATGTTTATATGATACTATTATTTTGGTATTATGAATACTAACATTGGTAATTATTATTATTACCATGGTCAAAGGTGAATAGGGTAATTAAGGGTAACAATAATTTTATAAAATTGCCTTAACAACTATAAAATTGTATTGGATTATTAAATTCGACAGTTATCATCTATTTTTTTGAAATGAAATGAATTTATAACCACTTACATATGAAAATTACATGAATTTAATAAAAACTAATGAAATGGGCAAAGTGTCACAATCCATTTTTATATAATTGTATTAATTTTAATATATGGATAACTAGGAGATCTAAATCAACAATAGATAGTATATGGAAATATAAAATAAAAACACACATCATTAAAATTTATTTATAATTTTTATAGAATAAATAATTTCCCTTAATGATGACTCAATAGTGATGTAGAAATTATTTTTTTTAATAGAAATATCAAATAAATGAAATTAAAAATGTTCAAAGAATTACCATATAAAATAATTAATATTCTCATTGAATTTTATAGATTAATCTGAAATTTTATTAGTTTATTGAATATTCTGGATTGAATTTATATTTTTTTTAATTTAAATTAATGTCTAATAAATGAAGAGGGTCAAAATTGCCTCTATTGATATTTAATATACACAACATTTTATTAAATAATTTAAAATTAATATTTGTAATTAAAAATAAAAAATTGACAATTATACGGATGAAAATATCATCATGTATCCCATTTTGTTCAATATAAACCACATAAGTAAATATTCATTACCATTAAATATTAAGAATATTATTTAAAAAATTGAACATTAATAGAATAACTTGCAGTAAATTAAAATGAAGATATTTAGATTTACAAAATATATTGTCCCAAATTTATTAGATTATGATATTATAACACTTTATCAAATCATCTTAGAATTGTCTAAACATCGGAAGGTTTTGGGTAGGTTTTTATTTTATTATAAATTAATATTTTTGATAATTTCATAAGGTGCCCCTCTTGTTTCTTATAAAAGGACACCGCCTCCCTCTCCTCTTCACTCCATTGTGAGAATTCAAAATTATCCAATCCCTACCCATTACTCATATATACTTACCTAGTATCATTCTTGAGGTTATGGTTTTCTCAAAAGGCCAAATATATTTCTCAATATGGATATTCAATGGAGACACGTCGAGGATGTGGTAATCTATTCTACTATTTTGTTCAAGTTTCATTCTTCTTCTACTTCTTCTTATTTATTTGTTTAATTATAAAATAATAAATTCAGTATCAATAATATAATAATATGGTATTATAAATATGAAACTAACATATTTCACTTTCTATCTATCCTATGAAAAAATGAAATCATTAGACATTAGTACGTACAACTTACTATCTCCACGCTGTGGTGTAATTTATTTTTCACCTCCACCTTACATGGATGTATATAATTATGAACATAATAACTATATAAGAATTATTTAACAGTATACTATATATTAGATACTATACACCATCCAATTAAATACCATTCAATAATTATGGGAATGATGTTGTTGTTTGTGTGTGTGTGTGACTTATCGTCTCCACGATGTGATTTGATTCACTGTACATAATCTTCATCAAACCATGATTATATAAGTGAATTTGAGGAATAAGTATGATATATTTTATACTTATACCATTATTTAAATGATATAATTCTATCCTAAAAAGTGGAACATGAATTTATATGATAAATCATACGTTTGAACATAATGTAATTAGTACACGAATAACAAGTAACAATGAACGGGTACTAAAAAACAGATCAAAATATGATCATTATTGTTATAATAAATTTTATTACTATTTTGTAATAAATCCTTATCATCATTTAAATCATTATACTAGAGGTTAGGATACATATGAATCATATTAGACCTGTGTTAAGGGATTGCTTTTCCAAACTCATTTTTATCACAGATTGATTATTCAAAAGTATTTAATCATGCTACATTTATCATCCATGTCGATGTTTTAAAATCATGTTTTCATAAAATTTTTATTATTATTCCTTTTATTTTTAAATAAATTTTTACCATTTTTGTCTTTTACCGGATTATAGGGACGAAATCATACATTTGTTTACCGTATGTGGTACTTTTTGACTTTCCTGGAAAAATTATGAGGATGATGTTTTTTTGACTTATATTTAATGATCATTTTTTTACGATTTCATAGAGAATATTTCCAATGAATATCTCTTTAAAAATTTTCATGTTTATTTTCAATTAACTTATATTCTATTAAACATTTACAACATATTTATACAATAAATTTTTTTTTGAGAAGAAATGGTATTTTCATCATTATCTAAGTTCAACTGTTTTATAAAAATTATTTTCCATCAAAGATGATATATGGATATGTTTCGATCCCTATTATTACTTTGATTTGATTATGTGATGATGTAATTATTTCTATTATGTCCTATTATCTTACATGGATTATGTTATACTGTCATGATATTTAAGAATCCTATTTTAATACATTGGTTATGCAAGGATTTATGATTTATGATTTTGTGGAACACCTAATAATGGATTAACTATGAGATCAGTGGGATATATATCTTCCTTTAATGAATTGGGTAAATACTTTTTTCTCATGAGATAGGTATGTCTGGAATCACAAGTAAATATGACTTAGTATTAATAGACTAGAACAAGGAGTGAACCCAGTTCTGTAATAGAATTTGTTTTCTATGATGGTCTAGGAAATGATACATGAATAATACTAAAATATTTTCTATGCTTATGTGTGTATGAAAAAAAAGATTCATGTCTTATGTTATGAATATTGGGATTACATTGCACTTCCATTATTTATCCCAGGACATGATATTATGCTCTCTCAGATGCCGGATAATATTTTAAAATGTTATATATGATTGGTATTTCCATTTTTTACCCTCACTAAGAATTTGAGCTCACCTTTATAATGTTTTCCTTTCACCCATATATATAGCATGGTTTTAGGTAGGAAATCAAAAGGAAAAGATCATTATGGCAGATGATGATGTTATTTTAGCATGATTAGAATTGTATGTTCCATGTTTTCAATGAGACTAAACTAATGCAGTAGTTGGGATTTTGTTTGTGTTAAGAATCAAGTATTCCACAAAAGTATTGTACTATCCATGTAAGTCGAACATGGGTTTCTACCAATGGTATCATATTGAAGGTTTAGTCACCCTTTAGAAACAAAATGTAATCATTTTAGTGAGATCCCTAGAGATATTTCTAAGGATATGTCTAGGGATGTCTATATGTTTAAGAATAAGTATAGGTTATTGTTATATAATTGTGATAATGATCAGGAATAACCAAGGATTAATCCTAAGATGTTAGAGATTGAATTTACTCCCCTATGATAATGTTTGTTTTCCTAGTATGTTTTATCCTCTCACACTATTCTTTTTGGGGTTTAGAGGACGGTTGGAACCCAAAGGAAATGTTTTAATGATTAATGCACTGTGTAATGCAATGATTTCCCTCCTGAAAAACTAAATGTTATAGTAAGTGGAATGAAAAATATTTTTTATATACTTACACTTGCTATGAATCATTCTGAATTCCCAAATGAGCAGAGATGGGAACAACATTTTATTGAGTCCATCAAGTGGAAATGTCTACCTTTTTTTGATTGGTCTTCTGACCAACTTGTTGATAAAAAACAAATTATTACCCTTGAAAAGATATTTTCCATCCTTTATTAATCAGAACATGAAAAGGTCATTTTGGATGCCTATCATTTTGAATGTGAAGCAGACCGGTGTTGGACTCTAATTACGAATACAAGGCAGCGATATGAAATTGAATCCAAGGAATGGGATGAGTTAAAGAAATTATTTTTTAGTAACTACTTCTCTTATATTATTCTTACAATGATAGAAATAAGTTCTGTGAGCTTAAGAAAAAGGACAATTAATCTGTTGGTACATACAGAGGAAATTTTACAACACATTCATGGTAAGATTCTGTATTTATAATCCAACCATGAAGTAAAGTTGATATATTATTTAGTGGATTAAAACCAATTCTTCTAAGGGAATTACCTATAAGAGACATTAATTTCTATGATGAGATTGTGTATTGTTCTAACATGGTTGAACTAAAAGTTGGAGTTATATATCCATCTAATTGTTTTGAAAATAAACGAAAGATGGAGTTAATGGGAAAATCTCAAAATAATGGTGAAAAGAAGATAAATGTTTTTATATGCTCAATTTGTGAATAAATCCTGGTGAATATGGTCTTAATTGAACTAGAAACTGTTTTAGGTGTTTAAAAGAAGGTCATCGGGCATTTGACTACCGGAGTAATGGGAAAAAGGTTTCTAATGACTTGAATGGAGAAACGACTATAGAAAACACACCACCGACACTTCAATGCAATAAGTGCAAGGAAATGGGGCATAATGCTAACCAATGACCGAATACAAGATTTAATGATGATCAACATCAACAAGATCTTATGAAAAAAGACATAGGGATGTGACATGTGATAACTATTGGTGATGTTCAGTATGACAATGAATTAATGGAATGATTTAGTGTTTATGTAATGTGATTTCAAAGTAGTGTTCAGTAATCTCATTTATATTATTATGGACTATTGTAATATTTATATATTGGTCTATTATGGTTTTCCATTATTATATATTACCATTAACCATAAAAAGTGATTGAAATATTATTGGAAAGAATATGATATGAGAATAATGAAGGGATGAGGAGAAAATAATATGTTTGATAGTATTAATGAGACCAGGAAAGATAAAAGGCAAAATTGATATCATGTTTTGAGGATATAGTATTTTTGGAGTATGGAAAGAGTTAATTTTCATATAATTAGTGTTATCACTAAGGTTCTATAGTAATTTATGTTATTATCATATTTTATGGGAATGTATGATGAAGACTTTAAAATGTTTTGAATGTGACCAAAAATATATATAGTTCTATATATGGGGTATTAATGATGTTACTCACATGCTTGTTAAATGACATTTCTTTTAATTATTTTCATTGTACTATGAGATTGGACAGATGTATTTTGGATAAGCCGAATATAAGGGATAACTTTTTCAATCTCGTTTTTATTCAAGATTTTATATTTGTAAGTACTTAATTGGGATGTACTTATCATCCATGTCCATGTTTTCTAATATTTTTTTCATAAAAAGATTACTATTCTACCATGTATTATTACACTCATTTTTAACCTTTTTCTACATTAACAACATGGTGTGGACATAATCTTTCTTTTTTTACAATACATGGTACGTTTTGACTTTCCCCTCTAAAGTACATGAAGAAAGTTTTTTAACTTACACAACATGAATAGATTTTTACCCTTTTGTAGATCATTATTTACATGAAGCTTCCTTTACATGTTTTCAATTTTAATTTAAATTAACATCTTTTCTTTTAAAATTGCAGGACATATTGAGAAAAATTATATATTTGATGATGAAAGGATAATTTTATCAAGAACTAAGTTGATGTGTTTTATCAAAATTATTTTCTATCTATGATGATATAGGTTTATTCTTCAATCCATATTATTACATTGATTTTATTATGTTATGATGGATTTGTTTTCATGAAATCTTGTTATCTTATATGGATTATGTTATAATGGCATGATGTTTGTGAATCCCATTTTATTATATGGGTTATACTATGATGTAAGATTTATAATTTTTGTGGTAGACATAATAATGGATTCATTATGAGATGGGTGGGACCTATGTATCTCTCAAATGTATTGGGTAATTATTTATATCTCATGAGATAGACAATGATGTAATGGAATGTAAATTTGGTTTAGTATTAGCGGACTTGAACGAGGAGTGAACTCGATTCAGTAATGGACTATGTCCACTATGATGGTATTGGAAATGATCCTTGACTAATAAGAAGTGATTTTATGTTCTTATGTGTTTATGATAACATTTTTCATGCAATATGTTCTGATTATTGGGAATACATTTCAGATATATGATTAATCCCTTGTCCTGATATTATGATCTCTTATATGGAGGGTAATATTTTCAAATGTTATATATGATTTGTGTTTCCATTGTTTACCCTTACTATGAATTTGATCTCTCCATTTTTATGTTTTCTTCTTCCCAGGATATAAATAAAGGTTTTATGTAGGATAATATAAGAGGATGATCTTTATAGGATATGTTGATGAACTTTCACCATGATTATAAATTTATGTTTCGAGTTTTCAAAGACACTAAACTAATACGGTCATTGGGAATTTTCTTCTGTCATGTATTATGTATTCTACAAATGTAATGTAATGTCCTGGTATGTCATTCTTGGGTATCTAAATAGTTCATCTATTAGGCTTCACATCATTGGTTTGGAAGTGTTATTAAACAATAGATATCATTCATTTCTTAAGGTACTCAGCAGTTATGTCTCCTTGAACATAACTATGCCACCCATGATTTGTAGTTACAGAAGTGGTTCATGCCCTATATTTGTGGAGACATTACATCATCTTTGAGTTCCTTATGGTCTTCGGCAATCAAAAAATCCTATGGAATGTTTTATTCCAGTTCATCATGAACATTCCCTAGCATAAGTAGATTGAATTTTTATAGGATTTCAACATTGAGATTTCATAAACCCTAGAAAAAAAGATTTTTGTGTTGGACGTAATGAGAAAGAATTTGCATAGTGATGAGAATTACAGGTTAGGTGATTCATATAGAGTGGTGGAAGAACAGTCAACATTACAAATAGAAATGGGAGATGTTGGGGGATGATATTTCCTTTTTTAGATTATGGTGTTTCAATCTCTGGTGTAGTAGTGGGATGAATTCATGTTGGGGGATCATGAGGTAGTTTTATAGAGAGTCTGAGTCGTTAATGGTTATTCCCTTAATTGTTGGATTCAAGATGAAAAGCACTAATTATTATCTAGGGAAGGATTTTCATTCCACTAGAAATGCTTGAGATTGTTCATAGAGAGTTCCACATTTTTCCCTTAGTTGAATTCTTGGCATTTAAAAGTTTTATAAAGAATCAACGAGTAAGTTTTTGGTGGCCTAGGTTGAAGCAAGTCGTTGTAGTGTTTGTGTCTTTGTATTTGATCTGACATATAGTGAAGGACTAATACCATGCTCACAATGGTTTTCTCCATCCATTAGATGTTCCTCAAATGACGAGGGAGGACATCTCAATAGGCATTGTTACCATTTTTTCATCAATCCCTGGGAGAATATGATGTTATATGTTATGTAATGGATCATTTTATGAATTCATCCTATTTTATATAGAACAAGGAGTTTATCTCATTTTATGTTTTGTTTAGGGAGTATCTGGAGTATGTGATGAGTCTCGATGGGGTACCGAGGATTATCATTTCTGATCGAGATCCCTGTTTTACCTCCAGAGCATGGAGAGGTATCCTGAATTATTTTATTTTTCACTTATGAATTAGAAAAAAAAATTATCAGTAGAAGTAAGGCCATATAAATAGGATCATCAAGATACTTGATAACATTTTTCTCTCTTGTGTATTGGATTTTGGAGGTTCATGGATGAGGATAATGCACTTTATAAAGTTTTCAAAGAATAATATCTTTCATTCTACCATCGACATGGTTCCATTTTAATCATTGTATATCTAACCATTAATTTATCCATTTTTTTAGAATGGTGTCAGAGAGATAGTAAATTCTTGGGATGAAACTGTTAAAGAATACAATAGAGATTGTTCAGGTGATTTGTGAGAGAATAAAGGCAGCACATGATCATCAGAAATCTGACAATCCCCATAGAATGAGGCTGATGGAGTTTGATGTTTGAAATCATTTTTCTTGATGGGGAATCCCAATCATGGGAAGAAAATGTTTGGTCATGGGATTAAAAATTATCTTTGGTTTTTTGGGACTTTCGATGTGTTGGATCATATTGTATCCATGGAATTTTAGAGAGTTCTTCCCCTTTAGATGAGTTAGAATCAAAAACAATTTCTCATGGAATAGATTCATCGTTATATTCATGATGATTCTAAAATCAATTATTGGGGTGATATTGATTTTGATGATGATATGACCTTCAATGAGTAGACTGTAGGGATACATGAGAACCATTAGAAGGTGTTTCACAAGAATTCTATTTATTTGGTTTGTGTCCTTTGGTGGCACGATGGAATAGACGAGCGTACCTAAAATTTTGAGTAGTAGATATGCACTCAGTTCCTTATGTTGTTTGATGATTATCTATTCCATTATAATGTTGTTATTTTAGTGGTTGTAGAACATTTCCTTATGATGATATTGCTCTCTCTTGTTTCTTGTTGTGGAATTATCTCTTTGTAGAGGTATCTACCATGGGGATTATTTTTACTATATGGTTGTTGTTTTCACATGGTGTCATGATATTTAGTTTATTGATGTGGTTGAAGTTTCTCTAGTATTGAGAGGCTTGAGAGGTATCTCGTGGGGTGGCTATTCGGATGACCCCCTTTCAATTGTCTCTCTATGTTGGTTTTGGATTCTTGAGGATGACGATGTTTTGAAAGGTATCTAATTTATATGTCCAATTACACATAGATCTTACCTTTTTAGGTTTTGGATGACTGATAAACTCATAGAAGGCTCAATGGACATTTGGAGGGATTAAGTTATTGAGATCTAGAAGCATGAAAAATACAGGGAGTGAAATTCAGTTTCACACAACAAATAAGAATTCCATAATGTAAAAGTATAATTCTGAAAATGTAATTTTTCGAGTATTGAAAAATAAATTCAATAAAGATGACACATTTATTTCATTGTAAACTAAACTTGGGGATTTAAATGATGTGAATGATTATTACACATAATTTAATACCCCACTGTAGTAATGTTTTAATGCATTTCATCCAATTTTATTTTCAAACACAATGTCTGATGATTCCCTTTCTTTCATCCCAAGTGACTCAGAAATCCACTCTTTTTGTTTTAGAGATCTCTTTGATGATGATCGATCATAGGCTTTCATATTCAATCCTTATTTGATGCAAGGTGAGGTTTACTTTCAGTTTCTAGTGGTTCATCCATATTTGTTCGTGTTTCCTCGTAGATCCTCTCTCCAATTTGTGGAGGATGATATCATATTATTCTAATGGAGTTTATATCATTTTTGTGTGTGGTGGTATTGGGGAGTCCAAGGGTCAAAGAAGTTATTGTAGGAGAGGTAATCTGGATCTTTTGCATTGATTTTTTCTTGCATGAATAAAAATTAAGGCCTTTTGAGGTTGTGGAATTAGTTATTCCCTCTTTATATACGTTATATCATAGAGCTACAATGATATAACCCCTTAGATCACAATGAAACTATCCTAATTAAATACTTGAACCATATTAAAGAATTGATATTGATTTCATAGTGATTTTTTTACATTATAACATGAAAATGGATTGACCATTAAATTTCTAGATAGTGAGATATATATTCCATGCTTGCTTTATCATGTTGTTCTTGATGGAAATTCGTAACGAACGTAAAGTATGAACTAATAATTAAATTAATTTTTTAAAATATTAAAGTGGCATGATTGATGAATATGGTTTTTTAATTTGATTATAATCGAATGGATGTAAGTAAGAATGTTTAATTTAATTGTTTAATTAACATGAAGTATTATAATTAATATTGATAAGGAATTATTGATATGTTAAATTATTTTTGTAATAATTTTTTGATATATTTTGATAGATTTTTTATTAGGATTCCCATAGTTTGAACCTGTGAATAATGAATCAGTTAATTCATGATGGAATAAAGAACCCATTGTGTGATAAAATGTAATGACATTGTAGGGAATTAGTTTCCTATTTTCATGTAAAATCTAGCTAGCTTATACATTGGTTCTGTGAGATATCATTGTGTGTGAAGGCTAAATTCCATTATTTGGGTCTGCTTTATCTTATTATATGATTGTTTCCAACTAATTGTGTTGTGACGTGAGCTTGGTTTTATTTTGCTTGGGGGGGGGGGGGTTGTTGAGGTTGTCGGGGCAGGGAGGCCCAGTTGTGACATTAGCCTAGGATGAATAAGCCTGAAGTGCTTTTTGGTAACTGGGGGAGGGTGTCCCTATTTTTTGTGGTAGTAATGGACACATAGAGTGATGATATTCATCGGGTTATAAATTTTGTCTTAGGGGGACACCAAAAATGATAGAAGTGTTGATGTGGGGATTACCAGTTGATGTTAAAGTTGGATGCTAGTAGAATCTTCTTCGTGTTAATCTTATTTACATTACCCACTATTTAATGCATCAGGTTTTTCATACACTCCTTCCATGAGAGGAAAAGAAATGTGGGGTATACCAAACTCTTTATATGTTTTTATTTTTTTGGGTATATAGATTTACACTTCTACCATTGGTGGAAATATATTTATGGTTAGTTCATACACTCAATGTGCTCTTTTATTTTCTTTTAGTACTTCCAGTTTTTAATTTTAGTTGTTGTAGTTATTGCATAATATTATATTTATATACTAGGTATATTTTTTATAGTTGTATGAGCATGATTTAGTTGTTTTCTATATTATCTATGTACTTCACATGAATTATCATAGAGGGTAATATCTCCATTCTCTATTTTCACTACACCCTCAGTGCTAGTCACTAACTAAAGTACTACTAGAGGTAGGACTCAGGTGTCCCTATCTCTATTGTTTTATTTCCAGCCTAAGTGGGATAAACATTGAGGTCAGGAGGTTGTCAAATATTTTATATATTCATACTCAATGAGCTTCATATTTACCAATTATTGATATTACTGGTGATAAATTATTCGGATATTCAATACTATCATTTGATTGGAAACAATCTAGAAGATTCTCTGAGTAAAAATGATGATATAATCATATCGGTGATTCAGATTGAAACAGATCAATTATTCTTCAAAAATTTAATAGTGGTCATGGGAATATTAAATGTATATTTATCCAACCACGAAAAATTATTTCTCAATCACCCATTCAAGATAGGATCAATGATTTTAAACAATATTACGATTTACTAATGAAAAATATACAAAATATTCTATACGTAAAAAATCCTAAAGATATTTTTATACTGTTTCAAACAATGAGATATTTCCCACCATAACCAAAATTTAAGATGGATCTTTTGGATGTTGTGAATATATGATCCTTCCCATTTCATGCAGGATATAATAAGATGTAGTAATATATGAATAAATAAATTCGGTGGGATATCTGAAACAGGGTGATAAAAATACTTGTATTTAAATGCATAGAGTATTATCAAGTGAAGGAATAATGAAAAATGTATAAAGGTATGAATAATACATTTTATATACTAGTATGTGTATCCAGTCAAATAAACATAGTTTTAATTGTATAACTCCTTAAGATATCTAGTGTAACTAATACTCTTTTTTTGGGGGCTAATCACCATACAATATTAGCGCATTACACTTATAGAAACACATATTTATATCTTGAAAAACAATATAATTAATAAATAATTTATGTTTAAAGATAACATGGTGTGAATCTTTCAATAATATCTGATTCAGATTAGAGGTTTTCTATATATATTTTTTTTTAAATCAATATTCATTGAATACATATGTTAGTTTCAATAATTCTTATCACCCTCAAACTGATTCTATATACGAGAGAACAATTTATACACTTAATTTTATGATGACATAATTTTCATGGTGATATTTTGATTAATACCTTCCAATCATATAGTTATTATATAGAAATACATTCCATTAAAGCATTAACAAAGAACCTTTTGAAGCTCTATATGTGAAGGAGTTTTGAACTATAATTTCATAAGATGATTATAGACAGGTAAAACAAATGGATACTTATATTTTCTAGAAGACGATAGAGTTGAATAAAATCATTTGACGTCATATGAAAACCCTAAAAAGTAGACAGAATATCACTGATGAAAACCATTTAAGAGGCATATATTGTGAGGTTAATGATATGATGTTCCATTGTATATCAACATAAAATAATTTCATGAGGTTTTAGGAATAAGGAAACACATAGTCAAAGGGATATTTAAACCATTTAAATCCTAGATAAAATTGGATTTTTTGATTGATAATATTAACTCCCACCTGACCAATCTGATTCAAATGGTATGTCCCATGTAACACTCTTGATGAATTATATACTAAACATGATACATTTACTAAATCTATAGGGTAAATAATATATAATGGTCTATAATATGATCATAACCTAATGATGATCATATATCATAGATAAAACATTCTATAAAACAATCCAAATCATTATGTAAAAGTGTTGTTTTTAATCACGAAGATTGAGAAATCAACATTGGAACTATAAGAGGAAATGAATTAGAAGAACCCTCATCAATTCAAGTGTAAAAAAACATTCATGTGTTAAATTTCATAAGTGTAAAATGATGTAATAAAATAAAAAAAATTAAATGAAATTTCATCTTTATTGAAAAAAAATTAATATTTATAGAAAACGCATTCACTACATAGATTGTTTTAGAAAAACTAAAAAATATAGACTTTTAAATTTAAAATTCCATTAAAAATAATATAAATCGATAATATAGTTGTATTATAGTGACTAATAATATAATTATATATTAATGGTGATGATAAATTATAATTTTCAAATATTGGTGGAGAGATGACCTTGACATTTAGGCTCACAATCTATGAATCTCATTTTTCAGGATTCTGGTGGAGACCAAAATACCTGGATTTTCAATTAACCAATAAAAACCGAATATTTGAAAAATTAAGCATGAGTGACACTATTTATAGTAAAATATAAAGATTATTAAGATCATTAAGCACGCCATTTTCACTGAACCTTTTTATGAAAGCCCCATAATCACAAAACATACCCATAATGTGTATACTGGTATAATGACATGTTATGTATCTAGGCTATAGAAGTTTGAGTCTATATGTTTTATTATTAATAAAATACTTACTGTTATTATTCCATTAAATTACTACCTTATTATTAAAACTATATAAGAATTTACTACTCTTTGGTTTTTGTTTGAGGAATCCAAAAAAATTAATTTTAGAAAATATATTATTTTATTAATAACAAACAATTCATGAATTTAGGATTTTATAAATAATTTTTTATAATAATTTATTTATCAATGAAAATAAAATTAGTGAATTTTAATATATTCTATTCATGGGTTAAAAAATAATTAGTATCTAAAATACTCGGTTAAAAAGTGATGAATATAATTTAAATGTGTCAATTATACTATTCAGAAAATAGTTGCCATAAAATAAATACTTCTTTTTAAATCAAAACATCATGATTATAAAACTATTATTAATTTAATTTTATGAAATAATAAAAATTGTTTGAAAAAATTAAATATGGTATAAAAATATGATACGTATGATTACATTATAATATCCCAAATGTTATGTAACAAATAGTATAAGGGGAATCCATGAAAAAAATGTTAATTCAAATTTAAAATACTATATTATTTAATTTGTTTATTTTTATATAAAACTAATTAATCATCAAAAACATAAATTATATTTTATAGTTTTAAAATATATTCTTTAATGAAATGACTCACCTCCACATCACCATGTTTCTTATATTAAGGATTTGGGATCTGGCCATTATAAAACACAAAAAACACTGCTTGTTGGCCACACCATATTCAAAACCATGGGATGGATAATTTTTCTAATTTATTTTTTTATTGACTTCAAAACATTTGCATTAAAAATTATTATGAATTCCAATATTTTCTTATAAATACTATTCCATCCTCCCACTCAACATAAATCAAAAAAAATTATGAATAATGTTGGACTCCCCCATTATCTCACTCTATTTCCTTATATAAATCCTTCTCATATTGTTCCCATGCTAATAATATTCCTTTTAAGGCCTTTAAAAAATTTTATATGAAGGTATGAGTCTCTTTTCTCGAATTTAATTTTTCATTTTCTTGTATTAAAATATTCTATTAAGTGTTCATCATGATGGAATGATTCTTACAAATCCCATTTAGCATCATATTGATTTCCATGTAACGGGAGACTAAATTTCATTTATATTAATCCTTTCCATGAATAATTATATAAAACTTATATTATTCCAAAATTGTCATTTTATTTTTTAGTGCCATTATTTTGTTTACTGAATACCCATACACATTTCCATTCAATGGTATTCATCATCTTGTAATTGAACAAAATATAGTTGGTAATTTCAGGTTTTTAAACCTCATTACGAAGTCATGGGATAAAAATATATAATTGTATAATATTTAGATGAGATCTAGGAGGCATACTAATTCATGTACATTTTATTAATGTCATTGGTGGGACTAGAATTATATAGCCCTCAAATATATTGTGTAACATTTTCTTTCATGAGATTCCATCTATGGAACACATGACATTATCATGTTAACAATATGTTAATATTTCAAATTGGTTATCATTGAATTTTTATTATGATGATATGCCTTATCTTTTTTCTACATTTTTATTTTATGATTATATTATAATCTTATTTTATGATTTAATGTTCCTGTTTATGATTATTTACCATTTTTTATCACCTTGATAAGACACATTTCTATCATATATTACATTGATCCATTTTTTCATCTGAATATTCCACTACTTGGCTTGATATGTCCCCATTTTATTAGGTACATTCCTATGTAATGTTATACCAAATTTAATGATTGAATGAATATAACAACATGTTCGGAATTTTTAATAATATATAGGTGGAACCATGTTTCATATTAATGTTTCTTATACATAATTCTCCACAAAAACAAGCCTCATTATTTCATTGAGAGTTTTTATGTGCATGTTTATGAATCTAATCATGATTTATGGAATATACAGATATTAATTTTGAAATATTATATAAAAAATATATTGAGAATCATTTAATTAATACATGAATATTATTTGAATAATGGTTTTTCTTATAATAGATGATGATTAGGAATGACTAATGTTGTGATGAATCATTTAAAATATAGGTATTTCATTAAAATTTTGTATAATAAACTCAAAGGGGTAATTTATAAAATTAATCAATCATCAGGGTACATATAAGGATATTTATAACAAGAATCAATTAATACAATAACCATAGGTGATGAATCTCATACCAAAAATAATAGGTTGGGTCATTTCCCCTAGAATGTGTAAATAATGTGTCATGGGGGGAAATAAAATAGTGATAATACTTTTAGGTCACCAATAATAATATTAGAAAATAAAATCATATATGGTTTTAGAGTGAATGTGAATATATATTCCAATGGTGGATTCTCCTTCTAAAATAATTTGGAGTCAAAAATGAGATTATAGAAGAAAAATTTATAGTAACAGTAACATATGAAATTTGAAGAAAATAAAAGGGTTTAAATGAATTGGATATTAAAAAAATCCTAAATTAAATATAATATATGTACATATTGAATATACAGAATTGGAAATATTATAAAAAAGTATTTTTGGTGTATAATACCATACATGTTGTAGGAAATTTAATTTGCGACAAAGAAAACTTAAATTATTTTTTTCTTACTCAAATACATTGTGACCTCTTGTTCCATAAACAATACTATATTGATATTCTATTTAACAAAATTTACCATATTCATTACCATTTATATAAATCATATATTATCAATTTTTATTAATATATTAGTTTGTTATATTGTATTTTTTCCATTTGGTGTTGTAAATTTTATTATTTCATAGATTCTTTATAATATCAATTTCGGTAGCAATTATTGTTTACCAATTCATATATCCTATTAAAAAAAATAGATAATGGATATTAGAGGGAAATGTAACATTTTTTAATGAGTAATATTTTTATGTAAAATTGGGAAACCAAAATGTTACAATACAAAAAGAATTCACAGAACCATCAAAAAACAAATTAATCATACTAGAATAATTCTCCCAATAAAATTTATAATAGATAAAGGAAAGATGTATATCTGGATCATCCATTAAGAGTTCTTCAAAATTAAAAACAATATTTTGTCAAGTATTCAGGTACTCCATGTTTATTTCCCTTCATTGAATCCCCTAATCAGTATAAGATCATGCTAGTCAATCCATGCACTCTGTTCACCATTGATATTTTTTTAACTACCTTCCATCATCATGTTAGCTTCCTTTTCCATGGAATTTATCACCAAATACTATTACATAATTTTTTCATCTCTATTCATATTAATCTCCAAATATTTTATGTGGTATGCAACTTTCTTCAAAAATTTTAATTTCTTTTCACATTTTTTTACCTATTTTATATTGAAATTAATTTATTGTCAGCCTATTTGGATATTTTTAGTGATCAAATATATTATAAAATAAAACATTTAATTATAATTATAAACATTCCAAGACCACAATCCAATCATTATTTTTTTGGAAATATGTTATTATATTTGTATATATTTTATCATAGTCATCCATGATTAATTGTTATAACATTTTTCAAGTATGTGGGTTTACTGTCCCATATAAAAACATATCATAATTAATGGATGATTATATTTATGAATGATGATTCATATTAACTATTATCAATGTTAATGAAACATAATTATATTATATAAAACATTTAAGGTTATCAATCATATTTTATTGTTTTATAAAAAATTATATTT
Source organism: Viscum album (assembly GCA_963277665.1). Classification (NCBI taxonomy): domain Eukaryota; kingdom Viridiplantae; phylum Streptophyta; class Magnoliopsida; order Santalales; family Viscaceae; genus Viscum; species Viscum album. The sequence continues at coordinate 1,426,622,797 of OY728147.1, read as the reverse complement.
CAAAATATAGAAAAATCATTTTTATTACATCATGGAGGTTCTAGTATAAAAAACATAGGGATAACATTTCTATTTTCATTATTAATGATATGGAATTAATGTCGATTATAATTTATCCTAAAAATCATAATTATATTACATATTTTACATCTAATAATTCATTCTATATTTTTTTCTATTAAAGAAAGTTTGTGGTTGGAAATTGGAATATATTAATTCACAGAGGTTGTAGTCCTTAGAAACCCATGATCAGTGTTCTGCTATTTTTCTAAGATTATGGAAAGAGATAAATTGGATTTATTTGATTGATATAAAAAATAATATAATTATTTTGTTATATTTTTCCATTTTGGATTAGTATGAAATTGTAAAAATAAAATTAAAATAGTAAATATTATGTCAAAATCACATTGTAAACATGAACATTATCATTAATTTCCCCCTAAAAATTTGGGTTTTTACTACATACTAAGAATATGTCATTTTTTTCATTCATGGGAACACCATAATATAAAAATAGTTTATATATTAAAATAATTTACATGGGTTAATATAACTTCTAAATAAGAAATTGGGAAATTTTTATAATTGATGTAAAAGGAACTTTTATTAACACATATTATTTTTTAATATTGGAATTGATAAAACACGGCTTTAGACATCACTAATTTTATTGAGTATTTACTAGAATTTATTTTCCTTCATTTCAGAATATATTTTCGGTCTCTATTATTTGAGAATTAGGAAAACATATTACAATGTAATCCCATACATTCCAAGGGGATAACTGTACTCTTTATCCATTTTTTCATCAAAAGAATCTCATTTAAAAATAAAACATGATTTGTTTTCATATCAAATATTCAATAAATTCATTAGGAGGAAATATTTTTTACATAAAAAAATTAATCCCAATGAATACATTAAAAAACATTAGATGATCCAAAAATATTAGTATGGTACAAAATGGAATAAAACCATTATTATAGTGAAAACCCATAAATAATTTCCTTAAAATAAATCTTAACATTTTCCCTAAAAAAGACACTATATTTTGAAAAATATAATTATCTTATATTTATAAAATCAATGATTTTCATGAAAACTCATAATAAAAATTATAATATATTATTAGGTTACATGGTATAAAATTTTAATAAAATGGAATGACAATACAGAAAACTTCAATTCCTGTCAATCTTACAAATGGAATTTCCAAACTGCAAATATGAAAACCTAATGCGTAGGAAGTTATAACCTAATAACCCATAATTGGTTTATCACGTAACCACTAGTAAAATTATCTTGTACCATTTTATAATCATAACAGATAAAAGATTTTAGTATTCCACATTGTAGTCATAAAATTTAATTTACAATATAGAAAATCATTTCATGGTATTGAAATAATAAATCCATTTCTAAAACCTTTTCAATTACCAAAAAACCTATGAATTTTAATAAGAGATGTTTTTTTATTTAAATACATTATGAATTATTTTGGAATCGAAATAAATAATAACTGTCATGAAGATGGAGACGTCATTGTCATTGTATATATTAAAAACATTAATTTTTTTAATTGTAATTAAAATAGAATGCCCCATATATATAGAATAAAAAGAATCGTATTTAAATACATTAAATATAATTAAAAATACAAAATTCTTATTTATACACATCATAAAATATTTTGGTCTATAAAAAGAAAACATGCTTCATTAAAAGGGGATTGAGATGATGTCCCTTACCTCAAGTATGATTCAACAAGTTTGTAAATTGTATTCTCGAATAATAAACAGAAGATAATTATTTAATTTCTTGAGAAGAACTTCTATTTTTATTATTTATTTTTTATTACTTATGAAAATATTATAAAAATTACATAATTATTTATGTTCATATTTGATGTTTCGATGATATTTTCTACATGATTCAAAATGAAATTTGGATGATATCAATAGTCAAGGTGGACATATGTACAAAATACCCAAAATAATATTCATGAAATTATAATAAATTTAATACAAAAATTATAATTTTAAATCCATCTATAATATATTTATATGAAAAATGAACAATGTTTGAATCATGGAGATGGTAATCCTTACGTATGATTGAATAAAATTTTAATTTTTTAACTAATCATTATGGATGATAGAATAATATAATTTTTTGATTCTAGGATGATGAAAATAATAGTAATATAATTTTAAACACATAAAAATATATTTTATATATTATCCATGATATGTACTGATTAAAAACGAAACACATCACTTCATGGAGGTGATATTTAACACATACGCTTGAACGTCGTTGTCATTTTTATGTGCATGAAATGTAAAAACATAATTGATATGTTAATATAATATTAGGATTAAAATTTCACTGATATAATATATAAGAATTAATTAAATCACTATAAACAATATTGAGTGTCCGTAATGGAAAATGATTTATATTAGTTAGTGGATATTATAATACTCTTGTACGTGCAAATAATTAATTCCTTTCCAATTTTATGGAATTAGACAAGGGTATGAGAATTGATAAAATCATAATAAAATCTTATTATATTTTGGATAGGTGATTAATTAATTTAACACGATTTAGGGATATTAGAAATATATAGATGAAAAAATAGAATAGAATAACATAATCAAACATGATACCACTTATTTAGATTATATATTTTTATTAATTCCATAACACCTCTAAAATTTGGTGTTACTAAAAAACAAAGGCCACCAGAATATAGAGAGGTATTCTACGAAGGTATATGGTGAGCGCATGGTCTTATAATACTGGTTTTTAATTGTGAATAAAAGAGTTGAATTGGTTCCCTTTTATATGAGAGGGGGGGTCTCATTGAATTATATAAAACATGAAATTAATATAAATTAATTTTATATATAAGTGGTCCAAACATAATTAGTTCAAATATTGATTAATTATGGTTCTAAATAGAATAATATTGTGATAATGATAATTTTTTTAATATTTTTTAATCATTATTTTTTTTCTTTTACTCTTTCAACTCTTACCTTTTTATCTTCTATTTTACATTTTGAGTTTCAAAATAATAACCATAAAATTAAAACTGACCAATAAAATTGTCATTTAAGATATATTAATACTTATAAAAACGAGTTAGATAAATATTATTATATATAATTATTATTAAATTTAATTAATTGTTTTATAGATCAAAATACAATTACTGTCAATTTTTGTAGTATTCCATTCATAATTTGGTAAAAAAATAATAAATTCATGAAATACTATAAAAAAATATTTTATGAAATCACTAAAATTTAGAATAAATTGAAAAAATTAGTGTGGGTTATAAATTATATTAATTTATATTTATTATAAAAATTTTAATCTCGTATATATAATTATTCCATTAATAATGTAATTGATGCATCATCATTATATCAAAATTTAATTTAATTTTTCATTTACTAGAAAATATAAATAAATTACATGGATTAGGTAATAATATTATATTTACAATTAAAATTTATAGTGTATGATATCCCTTATATGACCCCATACAAAAAACACTTAACTCCACAAAAACTAAAAGTTTAACAAAAAAGTATTTTCATTGAATATATTATAATAAATAAATTAAAGCAATCCATGTGGCCCCAAGTGGTCCAAAAATCGACCCAATTGTACTTATGGTTATTAGTCACTCACAAAACTCAATTAGGATAATATTATGCGAAATTCTATATTATTATAATGTAATTCTTACATTTAATTACATGCTATTTGCAATTATCAATTGTAATAAAAATTATTACTCAATGAAATTATAATAACGACAAAAATTTAAATGGGCCATATTTAGATAATTTTTACCATATGATTACAAATATAGAGTACATATTTCCAAACTCATCACACACAATTCACAGGACATAATAAAAATTTAATTCGGTTAATGGTATTAAAATATAATTTTTAATTTTAACACGTTCAAAAGATCACCTTGTTTTTATATTAATTGTCAATGTGAAATTGATGAATGTAACCTAAATTAGATTAAATGATAAATAATTTATATATATACATTAAATATACTCAAAAATATTTTATAACACTAAAGATATGTATTATGGAAATTTAATTTTCAATTTATATGAATTATTGTTTTCAACATTCATAAAAAACTGAACCTTATGAGAAAAATAATGAAAACATATAAGTAAATTTTATGTCCCTCAATCATAAAAAAATTATATCCTTTTATATATAACTTTTAAAAGTGATAAAATTGGATTTAAAATTATTACCCCATCAAAAGGAATCCAAATATTTATTTTTGATAAATACTTCATTTATGAAGACATTTGGATTTCTTCATATATAATTTCTATAAAACACATAATATGAATGTTATACATTAGAAATAATTATATATATATATATATTATTTATATAATCTAATTTTTTTTAATTCTTTATTTATTGGTATAAAACGCACCTATATAAATTTAAATAGTATTTTAGAAAAATATTTTAATTTATTTTTAAATAAGGTTTTACATTCATTTATAATTATTTTTTTAAAAATAATTAATTATTTATACATGTGTAAACAATATTTAATTAATATTATTCATTCCTACAATTCTAATAGCCATTTTTTAATATTAACTATTAAATATTAATTAGTTGTTTATTTAAGATTTTTTGTGGTATATCATGTATTCTAATGGATATAGTGCTTTCTTTTAAAATTCAGGATGATACATTCTCCCCCAATTTAAAACTTTTGTCCTCACAATTTGAATTCCTGGTTGAAAAATTTTTGTATAACATATCAAATTACCTTTATTTAAATCACAAATTATAAAGAAGGATTTATAAAAGTAAAAAATTAAATGAAATATACGGAAGTACGAAGAGCACCTAAGATAAAAATTATTAGGGTTCCATGTAGGAAAACATGAATTTGTACGAGAACACTAAACATCTAGTTATGATATAGACTCATAAAAATAAAATTTAGGATAATTTTAACAATCAAGAACCAATAAATATTTAATGGGTTAAATGGTATAATATTTCATAGTATGAAATGTAAAAAAATATTTTTTGTTTTAATATCCTTTGATTATAGTATAGAAATGTTATTACTTCCAAGAATATGATCATAAGGAAATGAAAATATTAAATATGTATAGTTTCTAATTTTAATCAATTTACCCAATAAAATAATCTTTTTCTCCTAATGATGATTATTCAAGATGATTTTTTCACACTTAAAAACTATAATCAACTTTTAGTGAATCACACATTTCAAAAAATATTAACAATATATTTATCATTTATTTAGAGATTATACAATAAAAGTATTTATAACAAGAGAATATAATTACCGAAAGGGTATACCATAAATGATTAATAACTAGTTAAATCTCTAAAATTCATCAGCAATAACTATGTTTTAAATGAACTCTTAATCAAAAAAACAACCCTTTAAAATCCATAAATATTTCATGACTACAATATAAACCCAAAACATTGATGAATTTGAAAACATTGTGTTCCAAGATAAATTTTAACATATATATCTAAATAAATGAAATCAGTCTTCTTGTTTCATACCAAAAATAGTTTTCCCAAATAAATAAGCATCAAAGATAGGTTAATCATTTTCATAAAGAACCCAAATCCCCATATGTCCACAATAAAATCATAAATTCATAAAAAATATAATTCAACTATTTCATTTCAAATAAAATTCCACAGTATTATAATTAACATATATTATAGGATTCCTAAAATATAGAACATCTTCAGAGATAATATTAATCACATAATTAAAAAAATTTCAACCATAAAGTTATCGATTCCCTAGAACATATGTTACCAAATATCACCTTATTATTCATAAATATAATTGTTTAATTACACATAAAAATTAATAATAACTTGAGACATCACATATTAATGTGTTAGGTGATTCACCCTTTTCAAACATTGATTGTGTCTTCGATTCCCCTGGACATGCCAGATGCGACATGTTGTTATTCATCGAGTGGATTGTACTTTTTTGGAAACTATATTATTATAATTGAATTCATGAAATATGATAATTTACTAAAAAATATTCCTTATTTACCACAAAAATTAATATCTCCAAATATACCATCATTCAATGTAAAATATAATAACAGAAATATTCAAAAGGTTTTTTAAGACCTTAAATATATAATAAAATGATTATAAATATTTATCTTCAGAAGACATCATAATATCCAATGTTTTTTAAACCATGTTATATTTCCAACTATAAGGACCCTTCATTAAAAATAACATATTCTAGTGTTTTTCAACAAATACCCACATTCAACGATCTTTTGAGTTTTCGTGTTTAAGAAATTTTGACTAACACATAAATAGAAAACAAATTTATTATAATTCGATATAGATACTCAATATCTATTTTTTACAACAAATGATTCCGATTTAAAAAAATAATGGTTTATTTTCTTATAAATTCATAAAACATTTAACCATATAACCTTATTTTTCCTTGCCAATCAGAAATCCCTATTTAAAAAAGTTTAATGTTTATATGAGCACAAAATCACAATAAAAGATATAATGACATAATCCATTTAGTCTTGTTAAATACCATATAAAATATCCTCAAAATAAAACACAAATTTTTAACCTAAAATTTTATCTACATTTCAAAAAATCTTTATCGTATTATTTTAAAATCATTTATTTTATTATTAAATTGTACGAAAACATAAAATATATAAATTTGTAACATTTGATATAATTATACCCAAATGTAATTAACATATGTTCGAATTCCATACATGTAACTCTTAAAAATGGATGATCCATCAAGATAACATCCCAACCCAATGCATTATAGGTTATAACATAGACACCCATCATTGTATTATCACATAACCACCCTTTAAATTTCTGTGTACCATTTTATAATCATAAAAAATAATAGATTTCAATTTTTTATCATTAAACTTATAAAATATAATTTTTAATAACAAGAAATAATTTCAAGTTAATAAAATGAAAAATCCATTTAAAAAAAATTTCAATATGAAAATTCCCATAAAAGAGATTAAGATTTTTAAATTTCATTTTAAAAAACTAATTCTTATTGAGGAAAAAAATATCAAATACTGGTCATAGTGGCTGAGAAGTCGTTGTCACTGAATTGCATAAAAAAAACCCATTTCATCCATTAGTAAATAAAGTCAAGTGATCCATTCTGAAATAATAACATTATTCCATTTTTGAGACGTTAAATCTAATTTAAATTTCTAGGATAATGATTAGACTACTTAAAAAAATAAGGCGGTGTATAACATAAAAAATATGCCTTAATGAAATGGGATTGAGACGAAGTCCCTCACATCGAGTCTGATTCATCAAGAATGTTCATTAGACTAATGAATAATAAACATATATTAATTATTTACTTTCCTAAGAACCTTTTATATTTTGATTATAAATTTTATATCACTTATCCCCATTTTATAACAACTAAAAAATTATTTATATTCAGACCGTATGTTTTGTTGATATTTATTACATGAGTCCAAATAAAAATTTGTATATTGTAAATAGTAAAATTATTCATAAATAAATCTCCACCAAATCATATTAAAAAAATTACAATCACTCTCAATACAAAATTATACATTTAAATCCAACCATTAAATATTTATATGAAAAATGAAAAACATTACAATTATGGACATGGTATGTCGTGTGTACGCATGATTAACATTTTCAATTTTCAATCATCATTATATATATAATGTAAATATTATAATATGTTTCTATAATGATCATAATTTAATTAATATAATTTAAATAACATAAATATAGTTACATTTTGTATCTATGTGATGTGGTGATTGAAAATGAATAAAATCGCTTTGTGGAGATGATAGTTCACACGTTCGCATGAACATCGTCATCATTTGTATGTGGAAAGAAAGTAAGAAATTAATTGTTATACTATTATCAAATAATGATAAAAAATTAATTAATAACATATATTAACATTAATTACATCATTGTATATATTATTCATTGTTACTAATGAAAATGATTTATATCGGTTCGTGTAGGAGATAGTTCACACATATGCACGAATGAATAATTATTTTACCATTTAATGGTATTAGAGATGAATATAAGTCATTATGATAACATAATAACATATTAATATATTAATGACACTAGTGGTATTGTTTAACCCTAAATGAAAGTGATTTGAATTATGTGGTAGAAGATACTAATTAGAAACACTTAATTAAAAATGATACCTCTTTTTCAGATGACCTTATATTAGTAGCAACTTCCCTGCTAGAAGGAAGATGTTATGAAAAAAAGGCATATAGATTTTGGTATGTATTATATGAATTTATATGGTCTATGTTTTTTTGAACAAATATGTTTAAAAGTGTGAATAATAAAATGGAATGAGTGCCCTTTTATAAGGGAGGGGAGGGGCACTCTTGGAATATTTCAAAATATTCAATGAACATAAATTAAATTTCCAATATAAGGGGTACCAGATGGATTTTGTTAAAATATAAGGTGATTATATGATGAAATCCAATTTTATATAAAAAAGAAGGCATTTTCTGAATATTTTATTAATCATTATCATTTTTAACCCTTTTAATTATTACCGTTTTATCAAGTCATTTACACTTTATGAGTCAATAATATTATTATAACATGCCAAAACACAAATAAAATATACATTTAGGTAAGTTTGGGACTTATCCAATATATTATTTCTAATTATGGTTTCTTATTAATTTTATATTATTTTAGAATATATTTTATATTTTAAAATTCCATTACTTTCAATTTGGAAACGATTCATTTCTTAAATTTTTTAAATATTATACCTTCATAATATAGTTGAACAAACTATTTCGACACATAACATACATGTAATGGTCATCCATAAAATTATTTTATGAAATAATTTATAAAAAATTATTTTTATTATAATATTTTTAGTATAATTTATTTCATTTATACATTAATAAAGAAATTGTTGCATCATCATTATGTCACCATTTAAATTAATTTCTTATTTCCTAAAAATGATAAATATATTACCATGGTTAATGTAATAATTTTATATTTCTAAATAATATTTATATTATATGTTATCAACTATTAAACCTATTATTAGAAATACACTCCTTGTTAAAAACTAAAGTTTAACTAAAGTGACTTTTCATTGAATAGAATATTATAAATTCATTATTGTCATCCAAGTTGATCTAAGTGGTATAGATTAAAAAAAATTATTGGTAGGAAAACAAAAACCCAATTAAATTAGGATATGTTTTTTTGTTTTCATATATTTATATATTATAATTTTTACCATTAATTACGCAATTTACCCTTAATTGTGGTAAAAAAACTATTATTAAAGTTACTATTCAAAATGTCTAAAAATAAAAGTGACCTATTTATGTAATTTAGACCTCATTATTTTATATATGGAATAATATTTTCCATATTCACATCATAATTATCATAGAAATAATTTAAAAATTAATCCCATAGACAGAATAAGAACAAGAGTTTCTAAAGAAAAAACATTCCAAACACCAACACGATTATATATAAAATTTCAATGAAAAATTTATTTAAGTGAAGAATATTGATTTAACTAAAAAAATTATATAATTATTCTTTAAAACCAATCAAAAATATTATTTAAAAATACTAATAAAACTAATGAAATAGTAGTTCTAAAATAAAATACATTATAATTTTCAATATTATTCAGAAAAAAAATCATTTCTAAGAAAAAAAAATTAACCCATGTATAATTTTTTTGTATCACATAAAAATAAAATTTTATATTTTTAATTATAATTTTATGAATTGACATACATTTTATTTAAATCCATTACTCCATCAAATGTTTGAAAAACTTCCATTTTTATAAATACTTCTTTAATGTGGAAAATTTGATTCATTCATATATAATTACTATAAAAAACATTAAAAATTTATTAAAAATTAAAATTAAAATATTATATATATATTCCATAAATATAATCCAACATGATTGATTGGTTTATTTATTGTTATAAAATACACATATGCACATTTATATTATTAATTAGAAAAAACTTCCTTTTCAAAAAAGTGTTTTACATTCCATTATAATTAATTATTCACCAACTAAATAATTATATATACATGTGTAAGAACCCAGATCTTCTTTTCTTGTATGTTTTTCCCTTTCTAGTTGTTTTTGAGAAAAAAAGAGTTTTTATGAAATTTCAGGAGTACACGCCGTGTAATTTAAGTACACATCTTGTACCTAAATGTCATAGGTGACCTTGTGCTTGTCGTGTAATAGCCAGGTAGATGGTTGTCTGTGGTGACATGGAGACCACATAAAGTGGAGGCCAGAAAAAGGCAAGTATATGCAGTTTACGTTTAACGAACCTGTCGTGTAATTTATTTTTTTCATTAAAGAGATAGTGGTTGCATTTGATGGAAAATACACACTTCTTCTTGACCTATTTCATCTAGTAGTGTCCGTTTGACCATAGATCTTTTCAGAGCCACTGAATCGTCGTCCATTCTCTGAATCGACCCCCGTCGATTGCGTTGGAATCGCCATATTATGTTCTCTATTATTCTTGAACATCTACTCCTGATTTCTCCTCGTCAAAAACATATACATAGTTGAACTTTTTAAGTTTTTATGTATATGTACGACATTCTAGGGCGATTCATGACAAGAGGTTAACATACATCATTCTAAAAATGCTGAGGTAGTTTGTCTATTCCTTTCATTTGTTAGTCTATGAGTTATATGTCAAAAGATCCCACTACCCTCATTTGAGGTATTGTGTGTTTATTGTTTTAGCTTGTTTATTTCCTGTTATGCATTTATTGATGGGATAGTGGTTAATTGGTAGAAAATAGAGATAAATTTTCCATGTAATGGATGTTTTTCCCATGTTTTCTAGTTTTTGACGGTTTGGCTAGTGTTTCCTTTTAGTTTGCTATTTTATATTCCATACTTATTATTTTTAAGGGGAAGTGATTACTATTTGACATGCTATGATAGGAATTAGTTTTTTAGACAAGTAGTTATTGAGGTTTAATTGGCTTATAATTATCATTTGTGCACGATTTCTTTACCCAGGGTTGCGAGAACCTGGTGAAGTGCGACCATATGAAAAATAGACATTGAGGGCTTTCCCAGAGTTCCTGTATTAATTATCACATTGTGAGACCATAGGGGGATTGATGTTGGGGTCCCTATAATAGTGTTTATTGTTATGTTATGGGTCCAAAAGAGGAATTGAAGTTTATTGCTTCATCAGTGCGTATGTATTTTACTGTTCAAAGACTATAGGGTGAATTGACGATGAGTGCTTTCTCAGAGTGTCCTTGATCACACATGACTAAAGGGGGAATTAACGGTGAGTAAATCCTCAGAGTTTCTTAGTTATTTATTCTCTTCTATTGTGATCTATAGGGGTTAGGCTGTGGGAACTACCTAGATGGTTACTTGTATTTGTTTTTTGTTGATTAAATATATAGAAGTAAACGTTTTTAATAAAACTGTAAGACTTTTACTTTTGAGTTATTTTGTGTTCCCTTGTTCTTTTTTTCTTATTGCCTAGCATATATATTCACTGACTCCTAGGCACATATCTTTGGGTGGTTTCTTATGGGGATTAGTCTCATACCTTGTTTGGTCATGCTTTTGGGACCAAATAGATTATATTGTCGTAGGTATAGATAAGGGAAATAACCATTTTACACGAGGTACTTGATTTCTGTGGAGGTGGGGAGAATTGGACCAAGTTGAGGCTTGTGGTGCTATTGAGATATTTACATGATTTCCATTTTTACATTATTTTAGTGATATTTTCAATCATTTTGATTTTGTTGGTTGCTTCCATAGGCATATGAATCATTCACCATTTATATATATATGTTTACTCCAATTTTTTTATTATATCTGTCATTTAATTATTACATGTTTTACTAATTCCTTTATTGAAATCTATTTTACTTCCACTATGATAATCTACCAATGAAAGAATATTTTCCCCACTATCACACCCAATGCCCTTCAAGCCAGTCAGCAGCCTTTGGAGTTCTTGGAAATGCGCTTGAGACTATGTGACTATGAGGGTACGGGGCTCCTCTGGGCGGCTCCCAGAACCGGGACATTAAAGAGTGGTATTAGAGAGGTTATTTTCATCTGGACATACTTTTTGGTACCTATATCTAGGGATATGAAGGAATTGGTTCTTGTTAATAAGATGTGTCCGACCATAGCTGACACATGTACAGAAAAAACCCAATTCACCTTGTTATTGATTTTTTTTAATTTTTTCAATTTTACAGATGATTTTATTTCCTTGAGGGGTGATTCTCATGTTTTGTTCTATTATCATTGGTTTTATTGAGGTTCTCATTATATTGCAACCCGATGAGATGAGGGTATCCCATATCATGCATCATATAGGAACGTATTAGAGATCACATGTCATGTATTATTTCGTTTCCATTTAGGGTGCATTAGTGATTTAATTTTCTTTTGATGGATGTTGTGGTAGATATGCATGTGGATGTTATAGATTCATTGACATAATACCTGATATTTGATAGGGCATTGGATTGTGTAATGTTTTGTTTGATTGAATGTCTATCATTGGTTCTTGAGGAGTAATGGGCCCTCCTAGATCAATATTTGGCGGAATATTGTATTGTTATTAATTTTTTATAACATTTATAAGATTCCATGATTTTATTTTCGAGGAGTATGGACCCTCACAGATCGGAATTTTTCTCTTTAATGTCCATTTAAGTGTTTTTCTGGGCTTCTGGAGTAGTTTTTTAGTATCACTATCTGGAATACACTAGAATACATGGCGTGTAATGATGATTACACACCGTGTGTACTTCTATTGATGAAGTAACTCTATTTATTAAGTACAAGCCATGTACTATATTTACACGTCATGTAGTCTCTAACATTTCACTGGCTGTGTGGGCAGAGACACAGGGTTGAGAAATCTTGGAGGGACATGAAGTGTACCGGATTTAAAAGCCGTGTTGTGGGGACCATGTTTCCACTAGTGTGAGTGATGACATAGATGGATAAAATAGATTTTATACACACTGTGTCAAGAATGAACATGATGCGTAGTGTGACCCTTATATCCGGTCGTGTAATGAATAACACAGTGCTATGAAATCATTCTAGTACATGTTGTGTCCATCTAGAACATGCCGTGTAGAGTGAGCCGTATAATAGAATAGGTTACTAAAAACACAAGTTGGTGAAGTACATCTAGTACACGACGTTTCTGACACTAACATGTCATTTAGTTTAGTTCTAGAAGAACTGTGTGTATTAGCCGTGTATAATAACTTAGGCAGGTGAAAAGGATTCATGTACACGCCATGTGTTAGGACAAGACGCCATGTTTTTGGGGTGTTACACCAGATCAGTGGAAGAGGTACACAACCATGTGATTGATGAAGGGAACATGTTTTGTAGGCATTATACACGTATTGTATCCATGTTTTGAAAAACATTAATTTTTTATTTCTCTTTTTCCCTTTATATAATAATATGTATCAGTCCCATTTAATCTTGATATATGGTGTGTGATTGACCATGCAGTGTCTTGCCAGTGAGACATCCTTTGGTTGTCCAACTTTTACATGGTAGTGATTAGACATGGGATATGGCTGATTAGGGACTACCAACGGACCCTCTAGTGTTGTCAGTCTAGGATGATTGCTGGTTCCATGACTGGAACCACTGTAAGGTCGGATGGTAGTCCTTAATCATCCATATATGATGTCTAATCACTGCTCTATAACTAGTGGACAACCAGAGGATGTCTTTGTGGAATGACTCTGCATGGTCAATCACACACCTTGGATCAAAATTAATCGGGACGGATACATAGAAGTGTAAGAAGTGAACAAGAGAAAATTAATAATGTCAAGGATGTGTCAAGAAATAATCCATGTTTTATTTTAAATATGTTTCCGTTGAGGGGGGAAATGAATACTATCTTTTATGGAACCACTTTGGTTAAATGTGGAATGTAATGCATGTTTTATGATATAATTCTCTAAAACTATAATCCTGAAAGGATCCTCAATGTGTAATCTTGTAATAACTCAAGATTAAGTAAGGTTTAAGTCTGGGGACTTATATTTGGTATCAGAGGTCGGTTTAGACAAATTTTGGGATTATGAGTTTTTGTTAAACACATGATTAGTCCCTATATCTATTATTTCAGTTAAATCCTTGTTTTATAACTTTTTTTCAGGTCATGTAAAGTTGGTTATGAATGGAAGGAGTAGGATCTCAAAAGACATTCCTATCTCTTCCTGATGACATGCTTGCAATAATTATTGCAAAGTCATGTTCAGATGATTGTGAAAATATTTCTAGCATTCAACTCACTTGAAAGAAGTTGTTTGAGATATCTAACACCTCCACTATACCTCGTTATCATTGTGGATCATGGGTTGTTTTTAGACAAATACTATTTTCAAAATATTCTCATATTTTCAAGAAAGGAAAATATTATCAAGGTATTTTCAAATATTTTACCTTATCACAAGAATTTGAAGCATATTATGATTTAAAAATGGTGCTGAGGAAGGAGACCCTTGTTCAACCTATTTATATTTTATTTTAAAATATAGTCTCTCAGCATATACTTATGGTATTTTAAAAGGACCAATAATAGAATGGTTCAACTCAAATATTTTTCTGACTATTTTATAGAAATCATTTTTTATCAAATGTTTTAGAATTATATGTCATACATGATTATTTTCTAAAATAGTTTTTCTGTGAACACCCATATGACCCATGTTGTACAAGGTGTATTTGGATGGAGGAAGAAAATGATTTTGAAGGATCTATAAATCATTATTTTAATGCATGGGACTTATACCTACGTGATCAAGATGAAGATGAAACCGAGTGAATGCCATGATCAAGGTATGATGTTATTCTTTTTGGGAATCGTTTTATTTTATCTTATGGTGGTGAAAAAAGACTTCAACAATTAAGATGTTGAGATCGTAGTGAATTTGGAAGAAAATGAGAGGTATAAAGAAACTATTGAGGTTAAAACATGTTAGGGTTATTTTTGGAGTTTTATAAATAGGACAACACGCAGACCATGTAACAACCCGCCGCGTTGGACAAAGCTGCAGGAATCGAACCCACAACCAAAGTGAAACTGGTATTTATCACCTACCACTGGACTACGTGAAGTCCCTAGTTAGTTTGACTGATTCTTTTTAGTTAGATGATTTTATGAATTAAGAGTAAGTTGATTTTGGTTTATCTATGGAAATTAATTAACTTATCATGGAGGATATGTGATTAGGTTAATTACTTTTCAGTTAGAGACATTAAGAGCAACTGATGTTGTTTAGATGTAAATGTTACGATTTAACTTAAAAGACTATGTGACCATATCCTTCAAATATTTGGGTTTCAATATTATATTGGTTTACTTTGTAGAATTTTATGAAAAAATTGTTTATCAGATGGTCCTCGTTGAACTTTGGGTTTTGTTGGTCAAATTTTGGAGATTATGCATAGATTTTCTTTTTAAAGGGTTATCTTTTTCTGGATTATCTGATCTTGTACTAACCTTTTGGTTTTGGTTTTGGTTAAAGTCTAAAGACATGGGAAGTATATAGTTCTCTATGGTAGATTAGGTGATTCTCTAGAAGTTGATTATAATACTCTTAATGTGAACAAGTCTTCATAAATACTCGTCTTTTAGAGAAAATATGAGTTTGTGTAAGGAATATAATAAATGTTCAATGTCAATATGATAAGTGATAATGTTTCCTTATGAATAAATTCCTCATAAAAAGTACCTTAATTTTATTTTTTCTATTACCCTTTCCTACTGGGGAATCGAATACCATTTAACCCATTACAAGTTTTTGATTTTCTTGTGGTTAACTTTCTCCTAAACATGTTTTCTATCACTCTCCATCAGAACATGACCCTATGTTTTCTCCTCCATGTCCATGTTTTCTTACATGGATTCCAATTATGGGCTTACTCGGGTGACCTTTGTACTTATCTTTCTTTATTTTAAAGTGATTGTTTTACCGACTCTTGTTTCGATGTGGGACATTCAAGGATGTTTCCAAGATCAATTTTAAAATTGTGATGACGCAATTCCCAAAAAAGGGGGAAGGAAGTAACACCCCAGGTAAATAAAGAATATGAAATTTTCATATTTATCCATATTTTTGAATAAAATATTAATATTACTTTAAAGGGAATTCTATGCTCGATGGCGTACCCAATATGAAACAACAAGTTTCTTTGAAATCTTACGTTGCACTTTAATAATAAAATAATATTATTTCAAATGGTTGTTAACTCCTAGCCGTTTTAATGGTGGGAGTGAACAGAACTAACTATAAAATGATTATATATGTTTGTCAAATATTTTTACATTTTTTCAATAAATGTTAGAAGATTAAAAATGCAAATCAATCCATTTTTTAAGCGTAAACATTCTAATATTCTTTAAAAGGTCGATTAAGCGCCTTTTGATGGCGAACCCCTTTTAAATCCACTTTTTAACAATTTTATAAGCTCTATTTTTCAAAATAAACATATTATTAATGATTGGGACATTGAAATTTACCTTGGGTTAATTTTTGGTATTTTTCTGACAATGTTCATTTTTCAATGAATAGTTAAAGATACTGCATTTTACATCAAAACTGCTTTTTCATATAATTTAATTATATGGTTATATTATCTTTTTAATTTGTTTTAAAGTGTAATTAGAATATATTTTTACCATGTAATTCAATGATGTTCATTGAGATTAATTTCACTTTGGAATTAGGCATAAACAAGTGCCAAACTTTTCATAAATATTGTTTCTAAAAAACCCGCTATTTGTTTTGACAACGGGAAGTTTTTTTTAAATTAATTATTTCAATTTATGTGTTTGTAATTTGGTAAAATGGATTACATATATGGAATCAGAAGGTTCAAATTATGTAATTAGGACTCTTTTGTATTTGGACATTATGAATAGTGAAGACGGTAATTATCTTTAATTATCTTGATTAATGAGTAATCGGGTAGTTAAAGATAATAAGATAATATCATAATAATAAAAAATGACCACAAAATGTGTACTAAGGCTACCTGTTGTCTCATGGCTGACCATGGTATGCCTTGTGCCAAATGTCGGGGCCCCATGGAATCACTTTTGTGAGAAAGTGACTTTTTATCTTTTTATTTTTAAAGAATGTTAAATGTAACAAAGAATGTATCACCTAAGTAAAATATTTTTTATTTTTTCTAAATAAATGATCATTTGGACTATAAATATTCATTGGAAAGCTATAAATATTTCCTACATCATATTATTTTTTTATAATTTTTAGACACTAAATAAATTAAATTATTTACGAAATCATGATGATGCAGTGATGACCTCATTATTTAACGATTTAAATAAAATGGAAAGATAATGAAATATATAACACCTAAATATTTCCAAAACCTATTGGATGGGAGGATTTCTAACCCTTAGCACTTTATCCTCGAAACACATCAATGTGAGACCATTAATATCTGAAACACATTCTAAAATAATGTAACAGTTCCTTACATTCCAAAAGTGCCCCTCCTCTGCTCTTATAAATGGCCCCCACCCCTACCTCCTTACCCAAACTTCCAAAGCCTTTGGATCGACCAACCCCGGCCCATTTTATCTCCCCACATCCCTCTCTAAATCCTAGAATCCTCACATTGGGCAGAAGTCTTCCCGAGGAAGCCTTTGAGCTCAAATCAAAGGGAGTTACCGATTTTAAGGTAATGTCTTCACTTGAGTCCTTTTGTATTATTTTGCTTCTCCAACCCCCTAAAATATTTTTATTCATTTATTTTGTAACAAATCCAGTATCTTAAATATTCTAGGATGTTGTTATAATATGTATTAGAGCTACACTTTCACCCACCTTCGTCTAATGGTTAAAGAACATACTGTTTCTGTGGTTTGCGATTTTCAGCCTCACGAAACGATGATTGTTCAATATTATTTTAACACCTTTAAAGGTGGACATTATAATGTCACTGTATTTTATATATGATATGTATGGTATTAATGTTTACTATATTCTTTCGTATTTTATATTTAAAACATACCTTTATTCTTTTCATGTTGTGTAAATGCTATAATTTCATATAAACATATGTGACCTATATTACATATATATTATACTAGAATTATAATATATATATATATATATATATCATTTATTTTTAATTCCATTAATATGACAAAGAAAAAATGAAAGTAGCGATCATGCGTACGTACGGCCTACCGTCTCCATGAACGGTGCTTTTTATTTTTTATCTTCAAATGATATGGAATAGTATAAAATGAATATGTAATGAATATATATGATATTTTAATTATTAATACTATTATGAAAATTATTTACTTATATCTACATGGAAAATCATTTTTCAAACAAGGTCATTTTTGACTCATGTACCAAACATCGTCAAAAACGTCTGATATGAACTAACATTATCAAACAATTATTATAACATTATAATATGTGATATGAACTGAATAATAATCTATAAAGGAGGTCCTTATGAAATTATAAATTGACCAAATTTTATTATTTAGGAGATTAAAGAATGATTGAGTCAAGTCGGACCTGAGGTAAGGCATCCTACACCTCTCTTTCTTTTTAAGTACACTCTTTTATGTCATTCCTTTTAGAGATCATATTTCTTGTTATTGGGATATTATTTTATATTACTCTTACTTTAAACATTATGTTAATATGATGAGATACCCTATTCTCTCTCATTAATGCATTTTGGAAGTTTTGAGTGGCGCAGTTAGGCTGCCGAATTTTTCGTAAGAGATCCAACCTCTCTCTTTCTTTTTAAATACTCTCCTTTATGTCACTTCTTTTAAGCAACTATATGTTATGTTTGGGGATGTTATTTTATATTCCTATTTCTGTAAACATTATGTTATTATGATGAGAGACCCTATTTACACTCATCAATCCATTTTGGAAGTCTTAAGTGGCACCGTTAGGCTGCCGAGTTTTCGCAAGGGATTTTTCATCTCACTTTTATTCCCGTGAGATTTATGCTACATTTGTCACAATTTCCTTTTAGTGGTGTATGTACTGCACATTATTTTACTCATTGTGTAATATAATTTCATTTATGAGTATTTACACCAATGTTGTATTGTCCTTCTTTCACGGGGTGCATGTCTCAAAAGATACCCATGTCGGTGAGGGAACCTTTCACCCTCCTCTTTTTAAAAGACTTATTTTGTTATGTCTTTTAATTCATATACTTTTATGTTGGGATATGTTATTATATATACTTATTGATTTAAATTTTATGACCAAGTGATGAGATACCCTTTTTGTCTCTCATCATCTTTTTTTCTGAATTTTGAAGTGACGTCGTTTGGCTGTCGAATTTTTGCAAGGGAACTTCTTAACCCAATTTTGATTCTTTGGGATAAACATATACTCCTTGAATATGTCGTTCTATTATTATGTGTGAATGTCCTCTGATTGTATTACACTTAATACCCACTTATATTTCATGTATTCGTTTGTCACACATAATTATGTAATTGATTTATCCATAATCCAAGGATACCATCTTTGTATGGGACTTCGTCTCAATCTCCTTTCACTGAGGCATATTTTTTTTATACACAAACATCATTTATACGGTGTATAAATGCCTTTGACTTATACGTTTATCCGAATGGAATCATTTTTATACAAAGCGTTTTACTAAATGACAAAAGGGAATGTTTTTGTCGTACGTATGCGGCGACAATGACTTCTCCACCGCCGTGACCATTATTTGTGTTTCGGCTTCCTCTACAAGACATACATTTTTTTTAAAAGAAAAATAAATACCATGTTTTACTTTTTTTTATTTTTTTATGGAAAATGGTTTTCATAATGTTTTTATATCAATGTGTTATTTTCATATCTTGTGATTGAAAAGTGGAAATGTTATGTTTCCTTTATGCATGTTTTATGTGATACTAGTATGTTATGGTTCTTGGGCATTATTATAAAGACGGGTGGTTCCGTGATAAAGTAAGCGCAGGTGAGCCCGATATAGCTCTCCAATGCATTGGGTAATGAGAAGGAGTGAAACGTTAAGGTTTTCTGATGATATTTACGGAATATTCTGTGGTGGGTATTCCAAACGTAACCATGAGTGTTACTCCCTACGTAAGAATGTTATGAATGCCTCAAGTTACCTTTTATGTCTTATGATTTCTATGATTTATTCATGATTTGATGAGGTATGTTAAAGTGCCTATGTTTTATGGGTAAAGTATGATTTCATTCTTATGTATATATGAACTCATGTTTCCTTTCCATTTTTTTTATAACCCTTACTGAGTTTTTATGCTCATCCCAAGTTTTTTTGAAATGTTTTTCATAGGTCAAGGGAATGGTACATGAAGTGATGATAGTATCAAGGATGTTTCAATAAAGAATCCATGTTTTATTTTAAATATGTTTCCGTTGAGGGGAAAAATAAATACTATCTTTTATGTTACCACATTGTTTAAATGTGGAATGTAATGAAAGTTTTATGATCTAATTCTCTAAAACTATAAACCTGAAAAGATCCTCAATGTGTAATCTTGTAACAACTCAAGATTAAGTAAGGTTTAATGATGGGGCCTTATAAAATCAAAAGGAATAACACGAAGAAGTCTTAAAATTTTCAACACCTCTTTCAAGTTCCATTCTTCTTCCACATCCTCTTTCATTTTTGATTCAATTATAAAATAATATTTTCAATATAATATATATGCTTTGATGTAATTATAAATATGGTAAAAACCTATTCATTATTTTATCCATCCTTTGAATGTCGTGTCACAATACATGTGTACATACGGCTTACCGTCTCCACGTCATGGTGTAATTGTTATTAAATAAATTATTATTTGTATGGGTATAATAATGATGTGTAATTTATGTAAATAATAAATATAAATTATATTTGTTCTTCATATATGAAATAACATCAAGTTATATATTATTTTAATATAAAAATAATAATATTATTGATTGTGCGTACGTACGGATTAACGTCTCAACGAACGTGATGAGATTCATTCCCCATCGTATCCATTCAAGACTAATTTCAATTTGATGATTACAAATAATGTTTAGAGGCATGATATAATTCTGGATATGAATAAGATACATCCCTTCCATAACAAATATGTCTCAAATAATAGTGAATATAAAAGAAAATGATTCCGTTAAAACCCGAAACGACGATAATACTAATATATCATTTACAAAGAAATGTTAAAAGATCACATATGATATCATATTAATGTATATTCTTATATTATAATTTAATAAAAATATTTTCACCATTATACAAGAGTTTAACAGACCATCAACAAAAGAAAAATTACAATGTACTGGGTTTCTTATCTCAATGTTAATTTCATGAGATTATGATTGTTTTCCACTTATTTATAGCATGTGGTGTGTGTACGACCCATGATTGTACTCATTATGTACTATTAAATAATTAATGGATATTTTCATCATAATTGTATTATCTTTCTTGCATGGGTGAATGTTTCGTATGTTACCAAATCGATAAGGGAATTCGAAATTTCATTTTCCACTCATTCGTCTTTACGCATAATTTATTGATTATTTTACTCCAAGATTATATGTGGAATAATTATTCACATGATTATGTCATAATTTACCCTCCCATTTATGTGGATAGACATTTGATACACATAATCACTCCATTTATAAATTATCAAGTCATCGATATGAATTTGATAAGAGTAATTTTAAATCAATCTCTATTTATTGAGTTAAATATTCAATTCATTGGTGTTGTTTTTACAAGAACGTGTGTGAATTTAGCTTAATTTATTGACAATGAATATCCAATAATATTGAGTGTATTTATATATGTCACACATAATAGTTTCATTGATTTATCCTTAGCATTGGGATACGGTATTTGTAAGATATTTCATCTCAATTTACATTCTATTGAGACTTCATTGTTGTTATAAACCAAATCACTTTTATATGGTGTATATATTGTACATTGATATAGTATATCATGAATCCCTTTATTATAATGATATTATAAAGTTTTTATTACCTAAAATATTTGTATTCAAGTGTCTCTCTCTTGGTTATGAACACTAAATAGAATATCATTTGAAATGTTTTAAGGATTTACTATTCTAAATCCTTCTCATAAATGTCCATGTTTTAAAAATGGTTTTAATAATTTATTTATATGGTAATTAATGTTTTCATAATAAAATTCCTTTTAAATGATTAAATGTTCTATGGGAAACATTGATTCAAAAAACTATTTTTAAACGACTTCTTTATAAATAGTGTGACTTTTAAATGTTTTCCAGAAAAAGGGGGATATTTCTATCAAATAGTTTTGATGATTATATTCATCTATGTTGATATTCTTCATTACTCTTGATTGAGGTTAATCTATTACATTACAATCTTCCATATTGTATTAAATGAGTTATGTTTGACCGTGGATGTACTATTTTTACACCATTCATGGTTTGGGGAAAATGTATTGAAATTTTGTATGATAGTTTTAATACAAATGTTTAGATTATGATCCACCCATTTCATATGAGTAATGCATTGGACTTTGTAAGTGACGTGTAGAGCCCACTATATCTCCTCGATGATTTGGTAGATCTCATGAGACAATGTAGTGTCTTGGCATAAGGCCATGACGAAATTTTCATTGTAGTCTTGGCACAAGGCCTTGACTATGTGGTTATGATGTCCAAAATTATGCATTGCATCTTTATGAGATTAGATATTGATATTTAATGTGGTTATTCTACTAGTAGAATACCCATGACTATGTTTTATTATGGAATTATTTACTCATCTCATATTTATGCCATAAAGTGTTCATGTTAATTATATATAAAGGCATGAGTTTTTATTTATACACCATGCCTAATGTTTATGTTATCTTCTGCTGTATTACTTATTATTAATGAGAATTTGAGGTCACCCCTTTATTATGTTTCATTTTCTAAGGATATGAAATAGTTAGTTATAAGTGACTTACAGGCTTAAGATATGATGTTTGGATGTTTCTAATGGAATTATTTATTGTTTTTTTTCTTCTCAATTTGTAATGGTGACCTCATTTTGTATCTTGTATTTACAATGCTACTAAACTGATTGGCCTTTTAGGGTTTGATTCCCTTGTATCATGTCAATTTTATGTAATAATGCATGACTTTGGGTAACTGGGGTTGGGGCGTTACAAATAAATCTAAAAAGGATGCATTTTCATTTGACTAATCATCACCAACTACATGATAATGGATCATACTAAAGACTTTTTTTGACAATCCCGATGGATATTCTATGGGAAATTAACATTTTCATTACAAATAACTAGCTTAGGGTGATTATTTGGTATTTTTCTGAAAACATTCAATTTTTTATGAATAGTGAAAAAAACTAAGTTATAGTTTAAAACCCACTTTTTAATTAAATAATTATTTATTTTATTTAAATTTAATTTAAGTCAAAAAAGATACATAATACCTATATAAGTACAATGTAATTAATTTTAGCCAGTTTATAATAATTTTTGATATATAAAAATTTTATTGAACTTTTCACAGTATTTTACCTACCTCCTAGGAGAATTTGAAAATTCACATAAAACATTATTTTACCGCTTCTATGAATGGAATTTCAAGAATCATAGAGACACAGTTGATATTAATAAATAAAATTTTGTTCAATAAGATGAAAATATTTTTTTGTGAATAGTAACCTTTTAATTTTATTTACCTTGGTTAAAAGTAAATATGGTAATTGAGTGTAAGAATGATATTATTATTACCCTAACACATATCTTAATTCTATCGGATAAGTCTAATTAGACCAAAAACAACCATAGGAAAAAAAATATGATCCTTTAGGTTAACTTGGATTAGATTAGGACATTTTTTTTATTCTATTTGAAGAATAGTTAAAAATGTTAAAATCAAAGTTTAATAACAAAAACATTTCTAATATAAGTCTATACATAAGATATATTCGACTAAAATTTCTCATTAGAAAGATAAAAATATTTACTACATAATTGTAATTTATTTATAATTTTTAGTCATTATATAATAAAATGTATTTATGACACAATTATGATGCAGTAATTACCTTATTAATGAAATATTAAAATATTTGATATTATAAATATCCAAATAAATGTAATATGAGACTTCTTATGAATTATAATAATTTTTTAGGTTAAAATAACATGTTATGGTTGGTTAGAAGATTTTTTTTCAAAGTAATAATTCTGTAATGAATTAACCAAAAAAATACCAAATAGTGTCAAAGTGGACATAAAAGAGTTTTTAAAACAAATATTATATTATTAAATGACATTTTCCCTAAAAATATATGGATTTGTAAAAATACTTATATAATTATAGGTGTATCATTAATGAACCACTTTGGGTAAGCTAGTATATAGTATTTTTATTAACACTATAAAATGAAAATACAGAAAGACATGGTAAATGTCTGACTATTTAACTAAGAGTTAAATCTAAATGATAATGTTAATATAGTGACTGAAACCTCTCTAAAACCTATTGGTTGAGTGGTTTTCGACCCATCCCCACCTTATACATTAAATAATACATTTTTTATCCATTATAAAATGAAAATTATTTTATTATAAAATAATATTTCTAGATTTTCCTAATCTTTCCCTCACCCCTCTTATAAATGGGAACTCCCCCTTCTCTTCAATTCACACCTAAAATGCCATTTTGAAATGCCAAACCCTACCCAATTACTCTCTAAATTGTACTCCCATAATCCTAGAGGCCCTCCTTTAGTTAGGAATCCAACATAAGAAGCCCTTTGGATAGAATGAAAATAAAGAACCTAAAGAAGAGGTAAATATTCAATCACCATCTTCCACTTCCACATTCTTGGTTGTTTACATTATAAATAATCACTATATCTTCTATATGTTGTGATGTTATTATAAATAAGTTACAACTATATTAATTATTCTATCCAAACATTGAATTACATGTCACCATACTAGCGTACGTATGACTAAACATCTCCACGTCGTGGTGTAATTGTTATTAAATACATTATTAATTGGATAGGTATAATAATGATGTGTAATTAATGTAAATAATCAATATAACATGATAATGATTCTGCATATATGATATACCATCAGATTATATATTATTTTAATATCAAAATAATGATATTGTCGCTCGTGCGTACCTACGGATTACCGTCTCCACGAACGCGATGAGGTTCATTCCCCATTGTATCCATCCAAGACTATTTTTCATTTGATGATTAAAAATATTTTTTAGAGACATTTTATCATTCTGGATATGAATAAGATACATCCCTTACATAACAAATTTGACTCACATAATAATGAATAAAATAGAAAACAAATATTTTATCCTCGAAAACAACGATAATACTAATTTATTATTAACAAAGTAGTGTTAATGTTTATGATATCTTCCGCTGTATTGCATACTCTTATTAAGCATTTGAGCTCACCCCATTCTTATGTTTCACTTTTTCAAGATATGAAAAAGGTAGTTATAAGTAAACTAATGCATAATCTAGGAATCTTGGATGTTTCTAATCAAATAATTTAATGTTGTTTTTTCATTCAAGTTGTAATTTCGACCTTATGAATGAATCTAGTATTTCCAACGCTACTAAACTGATCTGTCTTTCTAAATATGATTTCCTTGTATCATTCCAATGTTATGTAATAATACACTGACTCTAGTTAACTAGTATCGGGGCATCACAGTTGGTATCAAAGGAAGATTAGTACAATCGTTGGAAACTATATTTAGATAAACTCTGATTAGAGAACATAGCCCTAAGATAGACATTGAGGATTAGTATAGAAGAACTAACTAAAATTTTGGTATTTTATTTATTTTGTGAGTTTTCAATGAAACGCGTCCCTGTCCTGATACGAGTAGGTATAGGCGGCTCTGGCACAGATGTACTTATGGGTAAAACCTGAACACTCTACTTTGAGCAAAACTCGAATAGGAACTGGTGCACTACAATGGGCCTTGCTGCACTCTTGGTTATGAATGTCCTGGGATATATGCTTAGGATAATTTATGTTTTCATAAAATCCTGATTTTATGGATTTTAATATAAGATGATAATAAATAACCTTGGATAATACTATGGCGTTTCTGATTAAAAATACGGTGTGATTATATTTTCTAACTAATTTTATGACTATTCATACTCACACAATTTTTTCTGGATTTAGTTAATGGTTGGATTCCTAGGAAGTCATAGTAACATTGAACAAGATGTACAAGGTGAGAACAGTGGTGGAAATGAGATAAAAAATCGGATGTTGATAGGCGTTAAATATATGGTCTTCATATCGAATCGGTTTTCCAAAAAAATGAAAAGCAACTTATATATTAACCAACTCATGAACTCAACAAAGAAGAGAAAGGTAGTGAATGATAAGAGCTCCAACTATGGGGCCCGTGGATAGAAAATAGCCCAATTTCAATCATGCCAGAAATTTGGAATGAGACACCCAGGAAAGTGTCTCAAATGAACAAAAAAATGCTTTATGTGTGGTAAACAAGGGCATAAATTAAATAATTTCCAAGGACAAATTAAGAGTACTTTTGAAGAAAATAAAAATTATCACAATATTCCAATTACGGTAATTTTTAGTAAATGTATGGTACCTTGGCATCACCCAAGTCAATTCCCTATTCTATGGAATTACCTCTTGGTCAAGGAAGAATATAGAAATGTATAGAAAAATGATTAATGGTATTAATGCTCTTTGTTTTATAGATTACGTTGGATGAATTTTCTCTTGTATCTGTAACCCTAAATTCTACCAGTAGAAAATTATATTTGAGGATGAATTATCTTTTCTCTTGTGGATATAGTTATAAATAACCATTTGGTTTTATATGATCCTTGAATTTTAAGAAATTACATGTTATTATATTTTTCGATGAAAATGAAAGGTATGCGATAACATTTGTGGTTAAATTATATTAGGGTTCTTTTGAGTAAATTATCTCATATTGTTAAGGTTATAAAATATAGTTTTTGAAAAAGGATAGTATGAAGACCATGTGACAACCCATCATGACGGATAAAGTTGTGGGAATCGAACCCACAACAATAGTGCGATTGGGATTTATCGCCTACCACTGGACTACGTGAAGTCCCTAGTTAGTGTGACTTATTATTTTTAGATAAATTATTTTATTAATCAATAATAAGTTTATTTGGGATGTTATGTCTTACCAAATGAATACCCCTATTATATATAAATGATTTGGTGATTAA
The DNA here is from genome assembly GCA_963277665.1 of Viscum album. Lineage (NCBI taxonomy): Eukaryota > Viridiplantae > Streptophyta > Magnoliopsida > Santalales > Viscaceae > Viscum > Viscum album. The sequence goes on along the minus strand of OY728147.1, from coordinate 1,426,595,248 downwards.
GAGATAAATGTTATTTTGAAAGACAATCGCTCTTTTGGAAACACAATATTCCTAAGGAAAATAGAATATTATGAGATTTCATTTGAGGAGTAATGGTGGAATTTTAACTACGTTTTTATTGTGGATTTATAGTGATTTATGTTATTTATGGAAATGATAAACCTATAATAGAAAATATATGATTATGTTAATTACTTTTATGTTTGTGAATTTAATAGTAGTCGATGTCATTTGAAGATACAATTTAACATGGAAGACTACATAACAAAATTATTTTCTGTTTTGGGATTCAATATTAGTTTGGATTATATTGAAGGATTTTAAGGAAAATTGTTTATTGAATGGTATTTATTTAACTTCTGGGTATTGTTGGTTTTATATTAGAAATTAATATTAGTGTTTATTTATATAAAATAATGTTTTTTTGGGGTATCATATGATCTTGTACTAACCGTTTTGGTTTTTATTAACCTATAAAGACAATGTAAATATATATATTATCCTTTGTGAGACATGTAATTATCTAGAGGTAGATTCTAGCTCTTCCGGTGTGACAAAGTCATCTTGAATACTCCTCGTTTAAAAATGAGATAGTAATAGAAATTTATAAAAGAATGAAGCTCAACTTAAAAATTAATTACATCTCTTTATGTTCTTGGTCAATCTCATAAATAAAGTCTTCATCATTATGAAATGTAACATTAAAAAAATGTTGTCTGTTTACTTTTCCTACTTGGAAACTAATTACCATTTGTCCCATTACAATTATACACCTAGACTAATGTTTATGTTATCTTCTACTGTATTTCTTACTCATATTGAGCATTTGAGCTCACCCCTTTCTTATGATTCATTTTCCAAGGATATGAAGATGTTAGTTATGAGTGAACTGAGGAATAATATAGGAATCTTGGATGTTTAGAATGGAATAATTTAGTGTTGTTTCTCTTTTAAAGTTGTAATGTAGACCTTATGAATGTATCTAGTATTTCCAAGGCTACTAAACTGATCGGTCTTTCGGGATATGATTTCCTTGTATCATGCTAATGTTATGTAATAATGCACCAACTCTGGGTAACTGGGGTCAGGGCATCACAGTTGGTATCAAAAGATGTTTAGTACATACCTTGGAAACTAGATTTAGATACTCTCTGATTAAAGCACATATGAGTAAGATAATCATTGACGATTAGTATAGATGATCTTTCTTAAATTTTGGTTTTGTTGATATTTTTTGAGTTTTCCACGAAATACATCCCTTTCTGGATACGGGAAGGTAGATGCGTCTCTTGCACAGATGTACCTAGGGGTTAAAACTGAAAACACTACTTTGAGCTAGAATCAAACAGGAACTAGTGCATGACAACGGGCCTTGCTTCACTCTTTGTTCTGACACTCTTGGGGGATATTCATTGGATAATGTACATTTTCATTACAAACCGATTTTAAGAATTTTATTATAAGATGATTATAAATAACCATGGTTAGTTCTAGGTTGTTTTTGATTGAACATAAGTTGTGATGATATTTTATAAATAATTTTATGTCTATTTTTACTAACACTATGTTTTCTGGTTTTAGTTAAGGGTTGGATTCCAAAAAAGTCATTGTATCATTCAACATGATGTACAAGGTTGGAAGACATGTGGAAATAAGAAACTAAATGGAATGTTGTTAGGCGTAAAACATATTGTCTTCATAAAGAATCATTTTTACAAAAAAAAATAACAACATATGTATTAACAGACTCTCGAGCTCAAAAAAGAAGAGAAAAGAAGTGAATGATGAGAGCTCCAGTAGTGGGGACCATGGATAGAAGAAATCTCAATTTCCATCATGCCAGAAATGTGGAAGTAGAAACCCGGGAAAGTGTCTCAGTGGAACAAAGGATTGATTTTCGTGTGGGAAATAACGGAATAAATTAAATAATTTCCATGGAAAAATGAAGAGTACTATGGAAGAAAATAAAAATAATCCTAAGATTCCAATTACGGTCATTTGTCGTAAATATAATGGAACTTGGCATCACCCATGTCAATGACATGTTCTATAGGATTACCTATTAATTATCGGAGATCCTAGAAATGTATGAAAAATGTTTAAATTTATTACTGCTCTTTGTTGTTGAGATTACTTTAGATGAATTTTCACTTATATTGGTAACCCTAGAATTTATCAGGTGAAAACGATATTTGAAGAAGAATTATCTTTTCTCTTCTGAATATAGTTATAAATAACCATTTATTTTTAACATTACATGTTACGGTTGGTTAGATGAATTTTGTTAGAAGTAATAATTCTATTATGAATTTAGCAATAAAATACGAAGTAGTGTCAAAATTGACAAAAAAGTGTTTTTAAATCAAATATTATATTATTAATTGATATTTTCTTCCTAAAATCTATTATTCAGCCAAATGACTTATATAATGATAGGTATATAATTAATTTACCACTTTGGGTTATCTTGGAAATATATATTAAGTTTATTATCCATATAATATGAAAATACAAAGAGACATGGTAAATGTCCAACTATTTAACTACGAGTTAAATCTAAATGATAAAGTTAATACAGTGACAAAAACCTATCTAAAACCAATTGGTTGACTGTTTTTCTACCAATACCCACCTTATCATTTAAATAAACTAAATTTGAGCAATTATAATACAAAAAGTATTTTATTATAAAATAATATTTCTATCTTTTCCTAAGTTTCCCCTCACCCCTCTTATTAAAGGGAACTCAACCTTCAATTTAATTATCATCTTCAACGCCATTTGGATTGTCCAAACCCTACCCAAATACCCTCTAAAATGTCCTACCGTAATCCTATAGGCCCTCCATTAGTCAGAAAACCAACATAAAGATCCCATTTGATCAAATCTAATGGAAGAACCCGAAGAAGAGGTAAAAATTTCATCATCTCTTTCATGTTTCTTTCTTCTTCCACTTCATCTTTGTTTTTTGGTTCCATTATAAATAATAAAATCAGTATCATCTATATGCTAGAATTTTATTATTAATATGGTACAACAAAATTCATTATTCCATCCATCATTTGAATTACATGTCACCATACGTGCGTACTTATGGCTAACCGTCTCCATACCGTGGTGTAGTTGTTATTAAATACATTATTATTATGATGGGTATAATAATGATGTGTAACTGATGAATATAATAAATATAACATTATAATAATTCTAAATATACTATATAACATCAAATTATATGTTTTATTATTATCAAAAGAATTATATTGTCGCTCGTGTGTACGTATGAGTTATCGTCTCCACGAACGTGATGAGATTCATTCCCCATTGTATCCATTCAAGACTATTTTGAATTTTATGATTAAAAATATTGTTTATATACTTGATATCATTGTTGAAATTAATAAGATACATCGCTTCCATAAAAAAGTTGACTCACATAGGAAAGAATATAGTGGAAAACGAATCTGTTGACACCCAAAAGGACGATAATACTAATATATTATCAATAAAGAAAAGTTAAAATATTTTATGATATCATATGAATGTATATTATTATTATATAATTTAATAACATTTATTTAACCAATATACAAGAGGTTAACTTACTCTCGACCAAGGAAAAGTTACAATGTAAGGGGATTCTTATCTCACTTTTAATTACCAAAGATTTCCATTGTTCACCACTTATTTATTGCATGTGGCATGTGCACTACCCATGATTGTATTCATTGTGTAATATACTATAATTTATGTATATTTAAATCATCATTGTATGATCTATCTTTCATGCATGTATTTTTCTTATGTTACCATGTCAATAACGGAATTTGAAATTTCAATTTCCTCTCATTCAGCTTTATCCATACTTCATAGACCATTTTACTCCAAGATTATTTGTGGAGTCAATATTCAATTTGTTATGTCATTATTTCAACTACCATTTCTGTGGATATACTATTAATACATATAATCACTCCATTGATAAATTCTCAATTCATCGATATGAACTTGATATGAGTAATTTTAACTCAATCTCAATTTATTGAGATAAACATCCAATTCATTTGGGTTTCTTTTACAGGAATATGTGTGAATGTCCTCTAATTGATTTTGAATTAATATCAAATCATATTGAGTGTATTTATATTTATCACAAATAATTATGTCATTTATTTATCCTTAACCTATGAATATGGCCTTTATAATAGATTTCATCTCAATTTACATTCTGTTGATACTTCTTTGTTGTTATACACCGAATCACTTTTATATTTAGTATATAATGAAAATTGACATAGTATATCATGAATACCTTTATTATCATGATATTATAATGTATTTATTACCTCAATTATTTGTATTCAAGTGTCTCTCTTTTGATTAGGAACCCTAACTAATATATCATTATAAATGTTTTAAATATTTATTATTCTAATTCATTCTCATTAATGTCCATGTTTTAAAAATGGTTTTAATGATTTATTTATATGGAAATTAATGTTTAAAAATTAAAATCCATTTTAAAAGTTTCAAATTTTTATGGGACACATTGATTCAAAAATCTATTTTTAAACAGCTTCTTGACAAATAGTTTGACTTTTAAATGTTTTGAAGAAAAATGGGGATATTTCTCTCAAATAGTTTTGAGGATTATATTCATCTTTTTTGATATCCTTCATTATTATAGATTGAGGTTAATATATTACAATAAAATATTCTATATTGTATTGAATGTGTTATGTTTGACTGTAGACGTACTATTTTTATAACATTCATGGTTTATGGATAAAGTATTGACATTTAGTATGCTAGTTTTAATTCCAATATTTAGATTATGTTTCACCCATTTCATATGAGGAATTCATTAGACTTCATAAGTGATCGGTGGATCCCGCTTTTTCTCCTCAATGAATCAGTTGGTCTCATGAGACAATGTTGTGTCTTTGTACAAGACCTTTACAAAATCTTCTTTGAAGTCTTGGCACGAGGCCCTGACTATGTTTCTATGATGTAAAAAAATTTTCATACCATCATTATGATATTAGATATTGATATTTCATGGGGTTATTCGACTAGTAGAATACCCATGACTATGTTTTATTACGGAATTATTTACTTAGCTCATATTCCATCCATAAAGTGTTCATGATAATTACTTATAAAGGAAGGTGTTTTCAATTATACACCATTCCTAATGTTTAAGTTATCATTCGTTGTATTGCTTAATATTTCTAAGCATTTGAGCTGACCCCTTTCTTATGTTTCATTTTACCAGGATATGATGAACTTAGTTATGAGTGGCTTGTGTCATAATATAGGAAGCTTGGATGTTTCTAATCAAATAATTAAGTGTTCTATTTCTTTTCATGTGGTAATATTGACCTTATGAATGTATATAGTATTTCCAAGGCTACAAAACTGATCGGTATTTCGTTATATTATTTATTTGTATCGTGCCAATGTTTTGTAATAATGCATCAACTCTAGGTAACCGGGGTCGGGGCGTTACAGTTGGTATCAAATGAATTTTTGTACAAACCTTGGAAACTAGATTTAGATAAATTTTGATTATAGGAAATAACCCTAAGATATACATTGAGGATTAGTATAGTAGAACATCATAAAATTTTGGTATTGTAGATATTTTGTGAGTTTCCCATGAAATACATCCATTTCTGTATACTAACAGGTAGAGGTGGCTATGGAAATGATGTACCTAGGGGTCAAACCCGAAAAAACCATATTCAGTTAGACTCGAACGGTAACATGAACATGATAATGGGCCTCGATGTACTCTTGGTTACGACACTCTCTGGGTATATGCTTAGGATAATTTAAATTTTCATTTCAAACCAATTTGAATTATTTTAATATAATATGAGAATAAATAATCATGGTTAATACTATGGTGTTTTTGATTGAAAATAATGTGTGATGATATTTTCTAAATAATTTTATGAATATTCTTACTCACACAATTTTTTCGGGTTTTAGTTAATGGTTGGATTCCAAGGAAGTCATAGTAACATTGAACATGATGTACAAGGTGGGAATAGAGGTGGAAATGAGAAACGAAATGGAATGTTAATAGGCATAAAATATATTGTCTTCATGCCGAATCAGTTTTCCAAAAATATGATCCAATACCCATATATTAACAAACTCCCTAACTCAAAAAAGAAGAGAACGGTAGTGAATGATAAGAGCTCTAGCTGTAGATACCATGGAGAGAAGAAATCTCAATTTCCAACATGCCAGAAATGTGGAAGGAGACACCTAGGAAAGTGTCTCAATAGAACAAAGAAATGCTTTATGTGTGGAAAATAAGCACATAAAGTAATGAATATCCAAGGAAACATGAAATGTACTATGGAAGAAAATAAAAATAATCCAAAGATTCCAATTATGGTCATTTTTCATAAATGTAATGGACCTTGGAAACACCCAAGTCAATGCCCTATTATATTAGATATCCTTTTTGTCAAGGAAGAACCTTTAAATGGATGAGAAAATGTTTAAACGTATTAGTGATCAATGTTGTTGAGATTACATTGGATGAATATTCTCTTATATGTGTAACCATACAATTTATCCCAGTGAAAATGATATTTGATGAAGAATTGTCTTTTCTCTTCTCGATATAGTTATAAATAACCGTTTGGTTTTATATGATCCTTGAATTTGAAGAAATTACAAGCTAAAATATTTTGGGATGAAAATGGAAGGTATGATATAACATTTGATGTTAAATTATGGTATGGTTATTTTAAGGAATTTATCTCATTTTGGTAGTGTTCTAAAATATGGTTTCTGAAAAAGGAAAACACGCAGACCATGTGACTACCCGTCGTGTGGGAAAAACGTGTGGGAATTGAACCCACAACAAGGGTACAATTGGGATTTATTGCCTACCACTGGACCATATGAAGTCCCTTGTTCGTGTGACTCATTAGTTTTAGTTAAATGTTTTTATTGATCAATAATATGTTTATTTTAGAACTTATGTCTTATCAAATGAATACCCTTAGTATAGAAGAATGATTTGTTGATTATGTGATAATTGTTATTTTGGAAGATATTCACTATTTTGGGAACACTATATGCCTAAGAAAAATAGAGTACTATGTGATTTCATTTGAGGGGTAATAGTGGATTTTTAACTACATTTTTATTGTGGATTTATAGTGATTTGTGTTATTTATGGAAATCCTTAGCCTATAAAAGAGAATATGTGATTATGTTAATTACTTTTAAGTATGTGACTTTAAGAGTAGTCGATTTCATTTGGAGATAAAATTTCATGTGGAAGACTACGTAACCAAATTTATCTAATTTTTGGGTTTCAATAATATTTTGGATTATACTGAATGATTTTGAGGACAATTGTTTATTGAATGGTATTTATTTAACTTTGGGGTATTGTTGGATTAATTTTAGAAATTAAGATTAATGTTTCTATCTCTAAAGGAATGTCCTTTTATGTGATCATTTGATCTTGTACTAACTGTTTTTGTTTCGATTAATTTATAAATACAATGTAAATATTCATTTTATCATTTGTGAATCATATAATTCTCTAGAAGTTGATTTTAGCTCTTCTGGTTTGATCAATTCTTCTTGAATACTCATCATTTAAAAAAATGAGTTAGTAGTAGAAATTTATAAAAAATGATGATCAACATAAAATGTCAGTATATCTCTTTATGTTCTTGGTCAATCTCATAAGTAAATTCCTCGTCATTATGAAATGTCATATAAAAACATTGTTCGTTTACTTTTCTTACTGGAAAATTAATGACCGTTTATCCCATTAGAAGTTCTTGGTTTTCATGTTGTTAACTTTCTCATGATCTTATTTTCTATCTCTCTCCATCAGAATGTGACACATATTTTATCTTCCATATCCATGTTTTCCCACATGGAATCCTAGTATGGGTTATCTCAGGTGACCCTTGTACTCCTCTTTCATTCTTTTAATGTGATCGTTTTATTGACTATTTCTCTGATGCAGGACTTTCAATTATGTTCCCAAGCCCTATTTTAAAAATTGTGAGGCCACAATTTTCAAAAGGGGGGATAATGTAACAACCCAAGCTTCCATTTTACGTTTCTCTTTGAATAATGTAATAGCTTGCATTGTACGCAACTTTGAGATTTTGACACATTGTGACTAATCAAACTAGCCGTTATTAATCTCAATACCCACTTTTTAAAATTTTATAAATTTTATCATTAAAAATAGACATCATTTTTGGATTTAGACTATAGAAATTATCTTAGGGTCAATTTTTGGTAATTTTCTAAAAACATTCAATTTTTGATGAATAGTGAAAAAAAACTGAGTTATAGTTTAAATTCAAATTTTTCATTAAATAATAATTTATTTAATTAAAATTTATATTATGTAAAAATAGATACATAATACATATATAATTTTATTTTCATTCATTGGTTTCAGTTTATAATGATTTTAGAAATATTAAAATTTTATTGAACATTTCACCGTCTTTTACCCACCTCCAATGAGAATTTGAAAAATCACATAAAACATAATTTTACAAATTCTATGAGTGGAATTTCAAAAATCCGAGTGACACGGTTGATATTATTAAGTAAAATATTGTTCAATGAGATGAAAATAATTTTTTGTGAATAATAACATTTTACATTTATTTACCAAAGTTAAAATAAATAGGGTAATTAAGGGTAAAAATGATATTATTATTTCCCTAAAACATGTCATAATTCTATTTTCTATGTTTAATTCGACAAATAACATACATAGGAATAAAATTTGACCCTTTAGGTCTACTTGGATTATATTAGGAAATTTATTATAATTTTATTTGAAAAAGTGTTATAAGAGTTAAAATCAAAGTTTAATTACTAAAACATTTTTAATATATGGTTATACATTAGATATATTCGACTATAAATATTAATTAAAAATATAAAAAAATTCCTACAAAATGGTATATAATTTATAATTTTTAGACATTATATAATTAAATTTATTTATGACACAATGATGATGTAGTAATTAACTTATTAGTGAAATATTAAAATAATTGATATTATAAATTTCTAAATAAATGTAATTTGAAATTTTTTATGAATTCTACGAATATTCATGGTTAATATAACATGTTATAGTTTGGTAGATTAATTTTTTTCCAACTAATAATTTTGTTATGAATATAGGAAAAAAATACCAAATAGTGTCAAAATTGACATAATAGTTTTTTTTAAAACAAATATTATATTATTAATTAATATTATATTCATAAAAAGATATGGTTTGGAAAACAGACATATATAAGGATAAGTGTATCATTAATGAACCACATGTTGTTCTCTTGAAGTATATAGTATGTTTATTAACCGTATAATTTAAAAATATAATGAGACATGGTAAATGTCAAACTATTTAACTAAGCATTAAATCTAAATGATAAAGTTAATATAGTGACCCAAACCTATATTAACCATATTGGTTGAATGGTTTTCAACCCATACCTTCCTTATCTATAAAATAATCCATTTTATCCCTTTTAAACCAAAAATTAGTTTATTATAAAATAATATTTCTAGTTTTTCCTAAGGTGGCTCTCAACCCTCTTATAAAAGGGCACTCTCCCTTCTCTCCAATTCACACCTTAAAATCCATTTGGCTCGGCCAAACCATATCCAAATACCCTATAAAATGTCCAAAATTAATCCTAGAGGCCCTCCTTTAGTCAGAAAGGCAACTTAATGATCCCTTTTGATCAAATCAAAAGGATGAACACAAAGAAGAGGTAAATATTTCATCACCTCTTTCAAGTTCCTTACTTCTTCCACATCCTATTTCTTTGTTATTTACATTACAAAATAAAAACATCAGTATCATATATATTCATTGATGTAATTATAAATATGGTAAAACCATATTCATTATTTTATCCATCGTTTTAATGACATTTCACCATACGTGAGTACATAAGGCTTACCCCCCCCCCCCACGTCGTGGGGTAATTGTTATTAAATACATTATTATTTGTATGGGAATATTAATGCTGTTTAATTTATGTAAATAATAATTATTAAATGATAATTATTCTTTTTATTTGATCTACTATAATGTTATATATAATTTTAATATCAAAAGAATGATATTGTCGCTCATGCGCATATATGGATTACTATCTCCACGAACACGATCAGATGAATTCCTCTTCGTATACATTCAAGAAAAATTTTCATTTGATGATTAAATATGATTTTTAGAGACTTCATATCATTATTTATATGAAAAATATACATCCCTTCCATAACAAATATGACCCACATAAAAATTAATATAAAGGAAAAGGAATCTATTAACAACCGAACAAATGATAATACTAAGATATTAATAACAAAGGAATGTTAAAATATCACATATGATAACATATTAATGTATATTATTCTATTATAATTTAATAACAATTATTTATACAGGATGTTAAACTACCATCAACCATGGAATAATTACAATGTATGGGGTTTCTTATCTCGCTTTTAATTCTGTGAGATTTCCATTGTTCACCACTTATTTATTGCATGTACTGTGTGTACTTACCAAGATTGTATTCATTGTATAATATACATTAATTTATGGATATTTACATCATCAATTAATGATCTTTCTTTCATGGGATTATGTTTCGTAAGTTACCAAATCGATAAGGGAATTTGAAAATTTGATTTCCACTCATTCGGATTTACGCATACTTAATTGATTATTTTACTCCATGATTATGTGTGTAATCACTATTCACGTTCATATTTCATAATTTCCACTCCCCTTTCTTTTGATATACTATTGATACACATAATCACTCCATTTATAAATTTTCAAGTCATGGATATGAACTTGATAAAAGTAATATTATCTCAATCTCCATTTATTGAGTTAAACATCGAATGAATTTTTTATGTTTTTACAAGAATATGTGTGAATCTACTTTAATTAATCTACAATTAATATACAATAATTTTGAGTGTATTTATATTTTTCACACATAATTATGTTGTTGATTTATGCTTCATCTAAGGATATGGTCTTTATAAGAGATTTCATCAAAATTTACATTCCATTGAGACTTCTTTATTGTTATAAACAAAATCACTTTTAGATGGTGTATATAATGTACTTTGACATGGAATATATTTAATCTCATTATACTGATGATATTATATAGTTTTGATTACAAAAATTATTTGTATTCATGATTCACTCTATTGGTTAGGAACTCTAACTAAAATATTATTTTAAATGTTTTAAAGATTTATTATACTAATTAATTCTCATTAATGTCCATGTTTTAAAAATGGTTTTAATTATTTATTTATATGGACATTAAGGTTTTAAAATTAAAATTCCATTTAAAAGTTTCAATGTGGTAATGGAAACGTTGATTAATAAAACTATTTTTAAACATCTTCTTGATCAATAGTTGGACTTTTAAATGTTTAAATAAAAAGGGGATATTTATCTCAAATAGTTTTGATGATTTTATTCATCTATGTCGATATCCTTATAATTCTTAATTGGGGTTAATATATTACAATAAAATAATCCATATTGTATTGAATGAGTTATGTTTGAAAATGGATGTACTATTTTTATAACATTCACATTTTGTGGATAATGTATTAATATTTTGTATTCAAGTCTTAATATGAATGTTTAGATTATGTTTCAACCATTTCATATGAGGAATTAATTGGATAATGTATGTGATGGGTGGATATCATTATATCTCCTCGATGCATCGGTAGGTCTCATGAGACAATGTAGTGTCTTGGATCAAGGCCTTGAAAAAATCTTCTTTTTACTCTTGAGAAAAGGCCTTGACTATGTGGTTATGATATCTAAAATTATGTATTCCATCATTATGATATTATCTATTGATATTACATTTGGTTATTTGACTATTACAATACCGTTGACTATGTTTTATTTTGGTATTATTTATTCTGCTCATATTTATTCCATAATGTGATCATGTTAATTATTTGTAAAGGCATGTGTTTTCAATTATACAACATGCCTAATGTTTATGTTATCTTCGGTTGTATTTCTTACTCTTACTGAGGATTTGATCTCACCCCTTTATTATGTTTCATTTTCTCAGGATATGAAGAAATTAGTTATGAGTGACTTGCATGCATAATCTAGGAAGATTGGATGATTCAAATTGAATAATTTAGTGTTGGTTTTATTTTCAAGTTGTAATGTTAACCATATGAATTTATCTAGTATTTCCAAGGATACTAAACTGATCAGTCTTCCAGGCATTGATTTCAATGTATCATGTCAATGTTATGTAATAATTCCCTGACTTTGGGTAACTGGGGTCGGTGTGTTAGAAATAAATCTAAAAAGGATGCATTTTATTTTGACTAATAATCACCTAGTATATGATAATGGATTGTACTAATGACATGGTTTGACAATCCCGATGGATATGCTATGAACAATCCACATTTTCATTACAATCAATTATGATGTATTTTAATAGATTATGATAATGAATGACATGGTTTAAATATGAGGTATATTATATAGAAATGATGTTTTCAAAATTTTAACAACAAAAAAATGGTTATTTATTATTTCAATACAATTTTTGTATCTCACAATATGGTTTTAAAAATTAATCAATTAAAGGAAATTGATTGAATTATGTTATCATTGAATATGATAGAAAATATAGTCATTATAATAAATTTAAATGGTATTATTACTAGTTTTAATGATGTCATGATTATTGATTATCATTTATACGAATATGTGATTATATCAATATATACATAATCAAACTCTCTGAATTTCCATTGTAGAAAAGTATGGATTCTGTTAAGTGCTGCAATGGTGGAGATTATTGAGGAATTAATGATAGAATTATTTCATGATGGACATATGAAAAAAACACCATGATAACTTATAAAACAAAATGGAAAAAATATTTTAAGTTGAAAAGAAAGGAATAGATAAATATATTTTTAAGGAAAAGTGAGTAGTTCAATAGATTGAAATTAATTTCATTATATATATAAAATTATAGTTATTTTATCTAGAATATGGTGAACCGATGAATTATCTGAGTCAATTAAATATTTTAATGGATTACACCAAGACCAATGATGGTCCTTTGATAACATAAAAGGGATGTTTTATTTATGTATTGGGTTTCTAGAATTATATTATTTTTTTATCAACGGTATTTTTGTTATAAAAATAATGAATCATTAAAAGATTGTGTTATATTTGGAAAGAATCTATTGCTTCATTTATGGTTGTATCATTAATTATGGGTTTTTGAGTATGAGGATGACCATAAATTACTGTCCCTATAAACAAATATTTCAGCTATTTGGTGACAAGATTTTCATGTGATTAATGGAATTTTGGGATAAATCTTATTTGGTTGAGATGTAAGTAACATTTAGGATGACCAAAATGATTATTTTTAATTAATTTTATTATATTTGTAAATATTTATGATTAGCGGAATGATATAATAATTGATATTAAATATATAAATAATTATTACGTTATTATATTTATCTTAGGTATAGGGGAATCTTTTAAAATAATGATTGTTGTTATGTCATTGGATTTATTGTTTATTTTTTGATATTAATATTTTGACATTAAAATTGGGTATTATTTTACATTGTTCTAATGATTTTTTATTTAATATTCATATAAAGAATATCTTATTATTGTTTTTTGGATTATATAATCAATTAAAATTTAATTTTACTACATTAGGATTAAAAAAGGGAACATTGATATTAGTTTATTTTTGTATGAAATGATGTGGTAATTGGTCAATGAACTAAAAAGGATGAAATTGTTATTATGAAATAAACAATATCAATTACAAATATTTTATGGTGTTCTATATCTGAATTTTGACATAATCATTCAATACTAATTAAAGGATCCTGAAACAAAAACTTTATCCAGTTATAATCATATTCTATGAATCAAAGGACTTTTAAGTTGTTAGTAATTATGTTTTTTGATCATTATCAATATTTGGATAAATAAAATTCATTTTATCAATGATGTATATATCAAACCATAATTATATTTCTTATTCATCCATGTCCATATTTTTTTATTCAAATCAATTTTCCATGATAAAGAATCCTACTAGTGTGGTATTTAAAATGAAATTTGTATTTCCCTTTCCTTTTTAAGAGGATGCATTCTTAACAATTTTTAAATATGGGTTTTTTGATAAAATAATTATAAATTATTAGACCATTGATTTCTTATAGCTTGTTTAAATCATAAAGAAACAATTAAATATAGGTGGGGATAATGTGAAACTCTATTAATTTAAAATAAAAACATTATTTTCAATAGAGTATACAATATGCAACACTATGATTAAAAGAACCATTAAATATATTATTTAAATATTTATATTAAAACTATGAAATTAAATTAGAGTCTATGAATATTAATAAATATATTATGAAATGTATTTGGTTATGATATGTATTAAACAAATCCATTATTTAGAAAAATAATATAAATTAATATAAAAGACATTTAAATGTAACAGAAATGTATTTTTTCAATTCTCTTTTCAAGACAAAAAATATTTATTTATATTCACAACATAATTTAATCACCATTAGATAATATTAATACATAATATTATATATTATAAATTAATTCAAATATTTCATCACTTAATTAATATTTTTTACAAATATCTTATAACAATAATTCAAGTTTAATTGTTAAAATGATATTTTTAAAAATATGGTTCTTCTTGTTTTTCAAAATTATTTTAAATATCTTTATATAAAAACTAAAATTCTGTTGTCAATGAGAAAATAATTTTTTTAACAAATCATAAAATTTTTCCTAGTTTGAAATTATGACAACTTTCTGAAAAAATAATTTTGTGATTAATAATGAAAAATAATGATTTTTATTGAATGAATATATTTACTTTAAAAATTTAAAATTTCATTAGTTATAAAATATTTGTACAATAATACATAGTTCCATTATATTAATATAAATACAATTTTGATGATTTCAATAATTTCTATTTTTAAATTCTATATAAAAAAATTTGTACATATGAATTTTTTTCATTGAAACACTGTATTTTCACCATGATTTTGGGTTTATATTTAAATTAATTTCTATTATTTATATGCATTCAATTTGATAAAATTATTGAAATATAAAAAATTTTGATAACTTTTATTATTTATTTTAGTCTATAATATTTCAATTCAAAATGAATAATAAATATAGTATTGATTAAATATAGTTGTAAATGATAAAATGTTCTTTTAACCATTCAAAATGGTTGTGTTAGAAATTGCATTACCAACAAAGTAAATTTTTAATTGATAAATTGGTTAAAATATTAAAAATGATGATGCTCAGATTAAATATTAATTACAAATTTATTTTATAATTATTGGATTAATTGCTATGATTAATGAAACTAGATATCGTGGTGAAAACTAAAATGGTGAAATTAAGTAATCATATTGGATAAGGGGATAATACGTATGAAACACGATGTTTATATGTTGTGGAGATATATCACTTAAAAAAATTTATTTGATAAAAATATTTTTTAATGTTGGAGGCCCTTGGGTGTAGGGTTACTATATATTTTGGAATATTTTTGTATATTTTGAAAAATGTCACTCCTATATTTCAAAAAGGAACTCAATTCACAAAATTCATAACAATTATAAATCAGTGTTTCTTCAAAAAAATCATGACAATGTCTATTTTCAACATATGTATCCACATTATATATCTTATTTTCTTACCCAAACACCATACATGGGATCCTTCATAAGATAACCAAATAAGTTTCTTCTACATGAATGTAACTGTTTTCATTGAGCACATCCCTATTTTTACATCCTCATCATACACCATCATTTGTGTATTAAAATTTTAATATAAATATAGACTTATATACAATATAATAATATTTTAATATTGTCAAAGAATAATATTTATCCATCTACTTATCCTTTCAAAGTGAAAAACCCCATCACTAATGTGTGTGACGAAGTACCACCTCACAAACAGATATTATTTTTTACATCCCTAAATCACAATCAATTTCATAATTATGGATGTAAGGAATATATAAGACAAAAATGAAATAATATAAAATATTTATACTTCATATATCATCCAAATACTTACCCTTTAACCCATTATGGTAATCAAATTTATACTCGTGCAAACATATGACTCACCATCTCCATGAAGCAATGCATTTAATTTTCCATGTACGACATTGAAGAATAGTTATAAAATTGTATGTAATGATTACATATGATATTTATTAAATTTATATCATTACTTTTATGATATATCTATGACTTATGCACAATATCTGAAACACTCTTAACAAAATACCAATGGTAAAATAAGGCATTTTTCAAACAACAAAATAGTAAAAAAAAAATTTGTTAACAAACATATGGTATGTTGTTATTAGAAGTTCATATATCATTTTAAAATGTAAAATATGGTTTTGGTATAAAATAATAAAATGTCTAAAATCCTTATATTGTTGTCTATATTTCATTCAACTAAAGGGGAGCATGAGGTAAGAGAATTCATCTCACATCCCCTTTATTGAGCATATTTGTTTTTTCACCAATTTTTTATATGGTCTATATACAACCCCATTAAAATATAATATCATGAATAATATTTTAAGGTGAAATTTTTATCATTTCATAAATGGGTATTTTAATTTATTGTTAAATTTGAATGAAATTTCATAACTCATTTTCTTTTCATTGGGTTATATTACATATCCATTGATATTGATATTCTATGATTATGTTAGTAGAATAATTTTATTATTTTATTGAATATTTTCAATTATATATGAGTTTTTATAATTTACAAAACTAATTAATTCATTTATTATTCCCTATATAAATCGTATTTTCCTTCAATATAATTTCCTCCAAATTTCTATTCCACTGATAAATATTTGTTAATATGGACCAATTGACATTTATATGGTGAACATAGCATGAATTTTTTATAAATAAGATCCCAACTTATTTATTATTAATTTATAATGGATTAAATCATGTTTATTCTTTTATGTTGTGACTTTCTAAATGTTACCAATGTTGTAATAATCATTCTTACAATCTCACTTTCATTTGGGGGGTTCATTTAGATTTGTTAAAGAAATCAAAAAAAAAGTTATCATTAAGAACCCCTAATAACTTTTATACATAGAATGTATTTAAGGGTATTACAAATATTTTAGAATATTGTAATCTTTTCTTAATTAAATCACATAAGAAAAAATTTTAAATGAAAAACTAAAATTATTTCACATTTAGAGGAAGATATTTTTTTCCATGACAATGTTTTTTCAATTTCATTTAAAAAATATAGTTTTTTTACTCAAATTAGTTGATACTTAAATTTTATAATATACTTGAAATTTAAAATTCGGTTTAATTTAATATTTTTACTATTTTTCAAATGAGGTTTTTTTAAAAAAAATTGGATGATATTTTTAATTTATAATACTATAATAGACTTCTTAACCACCGCAATGGTTTAATGAAAGGATAATTCATTTACATGTTTTCAATGGTTTATATTCAAAATGATTTTATGAGATATTATTTGAATCTTACACTTGAATTCCAATTATTTTTAAAAAGTATGTCATTTTATCTAAAAAATTAATATTCCAACTTAATATATGGCTAGATCTCTTCTCTTGATTAATATTGTGATTGTTAATTTTTTTTGGATAAAATAAAATTATATTGATAATTTCCCATTAGAAATTATAGTTAACATAAATACACATTTTATTTGTATCGTAGAGATAATAATTACATTAAATTTATACAATTTATAATATTTTTGACATTGATATTAATTTTACTTTGTTAGTATGTAAATTTAAATATATTATTTTTAATATATATGGAATTTTTTAAAAATACACATTGATTAATAAATTAAATAGATAAATTCTTTTATGTGGAATTATCAAAACATACTTGTATGGATTGGAAATGTAATTACATTACCCATCGATGAATCTATAGGTCTCATGAGAAAAAATAATTGAAAAAATTAAATGGGATTTTACACAACGTAAAAAAAATCATTTTTCCGGGCTATTGTTCTATTGAGATCATAATGTACTAGATCATGATGTATAGTATTAATAATTTTATTCATTTTGAATTCAAATATTTTTATTCATGATATTATTTCAATGATATAATCCATGGATGATTATTTATTATTTTAATGATTTAATTGAATTTTTTTCATTGTTTTTTAGCATCAAATTTGAGTATACCGTTGTGATATCCCTGAATTTCTGTATATTTGTTTTAATTATATGGAATTATTTTGAGACAATGATAACAAACTGCCTGAGATTCCAAGGCCCGGAGTTCCAGGAATGATCCGTCGATGTTTTGTTAAGATTTAATTAGCACAAGTAATCATTTTTCCTAAAAAGTGGAATAACTCTTAAATAGTTGACGAGATCACAAACTTGAGAGAATCATGGAATTTATAAGGGCATGTTTATACAAGGGGTGACATATTTTTAGTCGGTGTAGGCATCCTATGAGAGAACATTAAAATATAATAATAGTAAATAAAATAATAAAATATAT
The DNA here is from genome assembly GCA_963277665.1 of Viscum album. Taxonomy (NCBI): domain Eukaryota; kingdom Viridiplantae; phylum Streptophyta; class Magnoliopsida; order Santalales; family Viscaceae; genus Viscum; species Viscum album. Next base: position 1,426,576,531 of record OY728147.1, on the reverse strand, counting down.
TTATTTTCTGTTTCAAAATTATATAACTCACAAACAGTTACTTGGATTAAAAATCCAAGACCACCACTGAGGTCGTGAAGGTATCCTTTATAAACGTAGATACTAACATTGGCTGGCACATTCTAAATGTGTAAGTTAGTTTTTGGCCATAAATAAACTAATTATATAACTATTATTTTATTTATAAAATCTACAACTTCTACATGGTAACTCAGATTAAAAATCTAAGAGTATTATTGGGTTCGTTGGGGCATGCATCCCTTAGGCAGAGCCTACCCTCGACCTGCGTGGGTCGAGGGGGAATGTTAATAATTTATTAATTTTGTATGGAATGGTAAATAAATGTGAATGTGGAATTTTTTATCTTTTGAATCGTTGCTCAGATTGAAAATCTGAGGGCACTATTGAACTCATAGTGCTAGGATTTGGTTATGGGAGGATTAACCTCGACCGTAGTTGATCGAGATAAGAAGTAGGTTTTGTAATTATTCATGTAGGATTAAATAAAAATAAATATATTTATTTTAAAACTATCCACCATCTTCTACTTTTATTTCATGGTGGCGGGACCCCAATAGGGTGGATGGGAAATTAATTTTGGGCATTAAAGGCATGGTTACACAAAATGTGTAACCACCAATCCCTTTAATTCATTAGTTTCGTTAATTTTATTTAATGAACCAATCACTTTAATGGTTGTATGATTACCTTTCCTCTGGGTTTAATTTTTGAAATTGTTGGCGATGGAGGTATTCTATAGAGGAGAACATTGGAGGAACCCTTCGGTTAAGAATAGATTCACCATGCACAGTCAGAAGATCGACGTTCGAGCAGCATCGTTGGTAGCTTGTTGCGGGAATGAAAAACACCGACCTACCTACAATTGCTAACGTTTTCCAATGGATTTATAAAGTAGGGATTTATCATTATGGAATATATTACCCAAGTTAATTTTTCATGATGTACGCGAATTAAATCATTTAATTCACAGATTGAAAAAAATGGATTGAATCATTTTCTTTATGTTTATCTTTTATTTGAAATTGTTGTAGTATGATAAATATATAATTTTAAATTCCCTAAGTTTGTGATTCTCAATAACGATCGCCAACCAAACATGGTCATCTATACAATCATAGACCATAATATTTTCTTTTTCAATGTATGTGCGTTCTTCGCAGGTTCTTCATCATAATATAAATAATAATGTTAAAAACTCAATGTTTCATTGTGTGCGACATACATATGCGAAAATCTCGGCCTGAGGATCGCAAATTTGGAATTGTCGCAATTTTTAGTCTTAGAACGTAGATTTTGTTTCCCGTAGAATGAGTGACATGGTAGTGTGATTCTGGCATGTCTTCAGGGTGTGGCTCCATGTGAGCTAGGTGGTGCGACTGGCATGAGGCGCAGTGGCGTGGCAGGCTGGAGGTGTGGCGTCGCAGTTAACCAATGGTGGTGTTGGCAGTTCTGGTCGTGCGGAGGAAACCTACCATTTGGGTGGTAGGAGAAAAATCTTGATGGAATAAAATATTGAATGAATTTTATTGGAGAGAGAATGAATAAGGTATATAAATTTGTAAAAAAATTAATGGTGAAGAATTAAACAGGGAGAGGTGATTGAGTTCGGTGTGTGGGGGTTTGAGGTGTGTCGTACACAAGGGAGAAAGGCGGAGAAATCCACCAATAATAATTTTTGATTAGATATATTAAAAATAATATTAAATAAATTAAAATAGAAATTTTAATTCAATGGTACCTCATGCGCGTGGAGAGTCTTTTTTTGAGTGGATTTTGTGTATTATTGATAGTATAAAATAATGTTGTTATTATTTTGATTCATGAAACCTTACACTCAACATATGTCCATAATACGATGTCAGAATTAAGATCGGTCATCGGTGATGTAACTCTATTTTTAAGATGGTTGATTCATGTCCAATTTTTGATTTCAAATTAATATTTTATTCTTGGGTCCACGAAACACCTATTATTATTATTAATATTTTTATTATTGAATGATCTGGTATCCGACAAATATCCCTTATACTGTGTGAAAATGACGAACCGTCTTTGATGATGGAACCCTGAAATTAAGATTGTAGTTTCAAGTCCAATGTTGAATATTAAATTTTTTATCAAGGATTGGGTCTACGAAACATCCATTATTATTATTATTATTATTATTATTATTATTATTTTGGGATCATGTATCTGACATATCTCCCTCATACAGAATCAAATTGATGAACCGTATGTGGTGCTAAAATCCTTGAGATGAGGAGGAATTTTATAGATACACAATATATGTTTTGGATAATTTTGGAGTTTTTCATAGTTGGATCATACTCAAATCCAACCGATACCTCAACTCTATGATGCCTATAGCTTACAGACCGGGTATCTATTAGACACATCGTCCATTGCGTTGGAACTATTATGACATGGAGTCCTTTCAGATACATCTTTGTGAAAAAACATGGAGTTTGACGTACAATAGATGGATTGAGGTACTGTTATTCGAAACATGCTATGAGTGGGAATCTAGTGGATGGCAGTGATGCATAAGAGATATGTTGTGATGTGAATACAGAATAGTGACATGTGTGGGTCAATACATTTCGATCTTGTGTGTCTTAGAACTAAGTGATCCTGTGTGGGTTAGCGCATACCAATCCTATGTGGGTCAGATCCTTTGTGTTTCGGTGCTCAGCGATCCATTGTGGGTTAGTGCATATTGATGTTGTGTGGGTCAGTAGCAGAGCCACTTGACTGAGTGAGATAATCCAGTGATACATCAAATCATCATTACATTTGTTCTTATGTTATATACATGTGTGAGGTGAGTCTTTTAAATTAATGGAGTAACTTTCGTTGTGATACCTTTGTTGTACATTTACCTTAATGGTGTTACCTGTGTAGTGCTTTTAACATTGTGGTATTAATTTTTTGGTATTCTTCCCTCATGAATGAGACGAGTATATCTTGATAACTTAGATATATGTATTTGAATATACTTATGTAGAGTTAGTGACTGCTTTAAGCTTTGTGATTGAGGTCTTGATTTGTGTTTATACCATTATGGAACACCGGATGACCTTTGTGGGTCTCGGGGTCCCTATATAGTGTTTTTATACTCATCTCTACATTGGTTATGCACACACCTTGTTGTGTCTTGTGCAGTCGACAGACAAGTTTGATCGATGATGATGGATCCAGGATAGTACGGTGCTCAGAGGTGGACCATTATTTGTGACATGACTCATGGACTACTGATCGTGAGCTATGCATGCACTTTAGGTAAGATCATTGGTGGATGATTCAATAGTTTCTTTTTTATTATTAGTTGTACTTGTACATTCCAGTTGGGCTTGTGTTTTGACCCCTTTAAATTCAACACAACTTTTTTACTTCAGCAGTTTACTCATGGTATCCTCTTGCAATAATCTTGGATTGGTGTGTTCTTACAGGTTTAAAGGTAATTCCTTCCCTTTATAGGGATATTCCTTTATGGGGCTTCTCTCCACCCCCTCTAATATGGAAGGTAGAATTTGGGTAGTCATGGCATGTGCCCCGGGGGAAGGGTTGTTAGAATGTGGTATCAGATGATTTAGTTCTTTAGAGGAACCTGGTCTCTGATATTTTCATTGTGGAAATACTTTTATGTGTTAGATTTCTGTTTTATTGTTTGGGGAGTCTAGTGTTGGAGCGGTGGCTGACGTATCCATACATAATGACCCCAAAATCTGATTTCTGAATCGGTACATGAAAACATAGATTCTGTGTGTTTTGGAATATTTTCATTGGTTTCACTGGAGTCATCACACCAGGTAAAACTTAATGACTATGGCACACCCTTTCATTATCAGAATGCCACTGCATAGACAGCCAACTAGGATTATCGACAGAGTACACGATGACAGCCAAAAGAGTTACGAGGCTCTGGTATAGGGCTTTCTTACTGTGTTGGTACCTTCTAGTGGTGTACCAACAGTACCACCACCTGTTAGTCAATAATTACAACCAACCGAACTAGGGGATGGTGCATGATGACTGAGCGAATTTCACATGTTCCAGTGGTAGAGGCCCTTGAGGTTTTGAGGCGAGATAGATCCACAGGAAGCGTAGGAAAACATTGAGGTTGTGGCTATATTTTTCCACATAGTTGGGACACAAATTGATCAGACGGTGATCCTAGATGATAGTCATTATCATTGTCTGACCATGAGGATGGTTCACATTGTGATGAGGCTTCGATACATAGACCATTTCCTAAGATGAAACCTTCAGATAGTGTGTCAGCTATATCACTACTCATGGGACAACAGTTACATCCAGCGCTACTAGTGGAGGACACATGTAGGCTTACTAGCTTACATGTGTTTCAGTTTCAGATAACTCTCAGGTTAGGAGGTGATCCCAACTCATAGGTAGCTAAGGACTAGATTGATGATTTGTCTGAGTTTCCATCTAATAAGGGAACTATTCAATCAGAAGGTGGTCCAGGTAGAGAGCCTTCTACATTTCTCAACATAACGATTATGGTGTTTAGGATACCCTGATCTTGCGAAGGGGTAATTATTATGTGGAGAAGCATGAGAAAATTCCTCGATGAATGGGGTCTATTTCTATAAAGAGCAAAGGGATGATAGGTCCCTAGAGCTTCTACAGCTTCGGCAGGATGACTTGTTGGTGGCTGAGTATTCATCTAGGCATATCGAACATCTCATGTAGTCGATTAATACTATATGGTCAGTGCTTCAGGGATTAGAACTCCAAGAGAGGGGTGTTTAGGGACTTCCAAGACAAAACTATTCCACACTTAATTCCTACTTATGCTATGTTGCTAGAGAGAACCATAGTGGTAGAATGTTCTTTGGCTGAGAGAATACAACCAGTAAATGATAGTAGTGTGAAAGTAGAAAACTTTGGTCGATCATGTGAATATGGGCATGTAAAATTATTCAGAAAGACAAAGTGACAGGGACATATGAATATTTAGGGCAACATACGTGGAAGAGGATATATGAGATCAACCATTGGTGGTACACATTTTGGCATGTTACAACCACCACCCCAATGTGGTCCTTACCAGGCTTAGGGATCTGGAGGATAGGTGAAGGTAGTATCTACTTACCGTCAAAGAGTGTGAACCAAGGGCTCTAGAGATTAATAGAAGTATGGTATATGTCTACTACTAGTGATTATATAAATAGACATAGTAACTAATAATTCCTTGTGTCCATGAATCTTTTTCAAGACATAGTGTTTCTAATAAAATTGTTGACTTAAACCTTACATATGGAGATAACATTGGGAGGAGACGCAATAATCAAAATTATTCTGACGGTGTGATCTGACCCTTTAGGTGAAGGTTTCGGTTGAAATCTCTTGGTGGATGCGTCGAGGCCTTACGATTTTAGTTTGGGTAAGGACTGGACATCCATAGTTAATACTCAGATTGACTTTTTATGGGCAAAAGGTTGTGAATTAACCACAACAATGGAGTGGGGTTTTCCTTGGTCAGCGAAAATGGAAACCTAGGCCGCAATGGAAAAACACATACATAGGAGGGTGCAGCCGATCACTCATGAGTTATCTAACCATACCCTCATTACAACCAGAGTTTTGTGTGTTCAGTACCCAACATTATTGGTAGAGTATGGGGAAATATTTTCAAAATATCATTCCATGATTACCTCCCCAATAGAAGAGGAACTTTCCATTGGTTGTGTACTACTAGGGTATTGAACTAGACTTCTCTAGGGTAGCGACATCCTGGATAGATTTGATGATGATGGGGGATCCATTCATATAGATGGAGAAGTGTCAGTTGTTCTTTTAGGGGAAAAAATAGTGACGATGGTTAGAGATCATCCATGAATATGAACTTTATATAATCTATACATCCATGAAGGGGTACGTGGTAGCAGACGCAATTAGCAGGAGGTGCGGTCTATAGCTAATGAGTGAGGCATCAGAGCATCTAGTTGTGCTATAGATATCCTTTAGGGATGATAATGAGGAATCTTATCTCTAGTCAATAACTATCACTCCCACAATTCTTCAGTGAATTCGGGAGGAACATCATGGTTTGTTGACTGCAAGGACTTACCTGCTCATATATCCTCAAGATGGTCTCTAGAAGGAATTTATGAAGGTGGGGATCACATCATCATTTTCAAAGGACGCACTATGGTACCATTGACGCTTCAGGATGAGTTTTTGAGGGAGATGCTTACATCTCTTTTAGCGGTACATCCTAGAGTGGAAATGGTGTATCGGGACTTCTAACATCCCTACTAGTGGATAGGGATGATGAACGTAGTGGAAGAAGTCTTATGATAATTGGAGATATATCTCCTTGGATTTCGAGGAGGGATACCATGTCTTCCTACGGGTCTCACCAAGATATGGATTGGGGAGCTTTGTTCAGGGAGAAAAACTATATCCAAAGTTCATCAGACCATTCTAGAATTTCAGCATAGTGGGTGAAATGGCGTACCATCAATCTCTGCCCCCACAAATGTACAGGGTGCATAATGTATTTCTATGTGTCACAGTTGAGGAGATCCGGGAATGATCCATCGCATGTTATTGACTAGGGAGAGCTAGAAATTGATAATGGAGAATCCTTTAAGGAGGTTCCCTTAGGGACAGAGGATCGATAAGAGTGAGTTGTTTATTAATGGTTGATCCATATGGTGCTTTTTTTGGGACAAAACTGGAAGATCTATGAGATAAAATGGAAGTGGGAGGCTCAAATTCTTGCTCAATAAACTCTTTTGTTTGTTATCCCTTTGATTTGGATTTTGGGGATATACATCCCTAAGGTGGGGAGAATGTATTTTCCCAAAATATCTATATAATGTTTTTTAATATATTGAAGTATTTAAAGACTGTGAGGTCTGATTCCATGTGATTCTGAGAACCAGAGTGAACAGAATGATCCGTCGAAGTTTTGTTGATCTTAAATTAGTGCGCATAAACAGATTTCTTGAAAAAGTGGAATAAATCATAATGGATTCCCGTATCCAAATTTTGAGGGCCATGTTGCATTTAGGATAGCGGGATTACCATAGGAATGATTTCAGATTAGTCGGTGAATGCATCCTGTGTGAAAACCGAAAACATGGCATAATCATAAAAAAATAATTATATAATGATTTTTTTCAAATGCATAAAAATAATTAACGGTGACTTAGATTCAAAATAAGAGTCTGTTGCTGAGCTCGTGAGGGTATGATTTCTCTTGGAAGATACTAACATTGGCCATCACGGGCTAACTGTAGCATATAGATTTTGGCTGTAAATAATATAATTTAGTTTCAATTACTTTATTGTCAAAATCCATAACATCTAAACAACAATTCTGATTAAAAATATGAGAGTACCACTAGATTCGTTGTGGCATGTAACACATAGGCAGAGCCTAACCTCGACCGACACGGGTCAAGGGAGAATATTAATAATTTATTGAAAATTGTTCAAGGTACATTCAATTAACATGCATGCCGTGTTTTCTGACATTTCAACCTGTTCTTGGATTGAAACTCTGAGGGCAACATTGAACTCATAGTGCCGAGATTGTCTTAATGGAGTTATAATGTCAACCGTAGTGGTCAGGAGGAGAATATGGTTTTAGAATTTTCCATGGAGGATTATATAATATAAATATATTTTATTTTAAAACGATCCTCCCACCACTCTGTTGAATTTTTGTTGTTGGGGACCAGAAGAGGTTGGTAGGGCGATTAATGATAAGAATTAAATTCATAGTTACAGAAAATGTGTAACCACAAATCACTTTAATTAATTTTGTTCCTAAAATTTAATTAATGAACTACCTCCTATAAAGATTGTAAGCTCCACTTTCCTCTCAGATGAATTTTTGAAATCATTAGCAAAGGAGGATATCTGGAGAGGAGAACATTGGAGGATACCTTCAGTAACGAACGTATCAACCAAGAAAGTTCATAGGATTGTTTTTCGAGTGGCGTTGTTGGAAAATTGTTGTGGGAAATATGAACACTGACCCATCATCAATCATGAACATTATCCAACATATTTATGAGGTAGGGATTTATCTTTTTGGATTTGTTACCCTGGGTTAATTGTTCAAGATGAACAAGAATTAAATGAATTAATTCACAGATTTAGAAACAATGGTTTGAATCAATTTCTACTTGTTATCTTGAATTTGAAATTCTTTTAGTATGATAAATATTTAATTTTCATTTCCATGTGATCTTGATTTTCAATAACGATGGAAAAACAAACACGATTATCGATCCACACATAGAATATAATATTCTATTTATCATTATCCATGCGTACTTATCATGTTCTTCATTGAAAAATAATTATGCTTTTTAAAAACTCAATGTTTCATTGAGCGCGGCATTCATATGCAGATATCTCGACCTAAAGATCACAAATCTACAATTGTCTCAGTTTTTAGGCTTAAAATGATGATACAGAGGCTAGCGTAAGGGGTGACGTGGTGGTGTGATTCCATCATGTCTTTAAGGCATGTCTCCCAGTGAGCTATGTGGTGGGGCTAGATTCAGGTGTTGCGGATTGGCAGGCTGGAGGCGCGGCGTCACATATAACCATAGGTGGTGCCAGTGGTTCTGGCCATGCGGAGGCACTCTATCGTGTGGGTGGAGGAGAAAAATTGGGAAAGAATAAAAACGTGAATTAATGATATTGGAGAGGGAAAGAATAATTTTTGTAAATTAAATGAAAAATAAATGGTGAAAAATTAAAGTGGGAGAGGTGATTGAATCCAACACGTCGGGGATTGAGGTGCGATGTACATAAGAGAAAAAGGTAGAGGAATCCAAGAATATTATTTTTGGTTTTTATATATTAATAAAAATATAAAACCAATTAAAATTGATCTTTAATTCAGTGGTACCTCTTTTTCATGGAGAGTCTTGTATTTTGTGTCTTGTTTGTATTAATTATAGTATAAAATAATGTTATTGTTATTTTGTGTCATGAAACTTTGTTCTCAACATGTGTCCTTTATACGTTTTCGGAATGAAGATTTTTCAGCGGTGATGTAACGATATTTTTAATACAGTCGATTCAATTCCAATGTTGGATATTAATTTCTGATCCGAATCATGGGTCCATGAAACACCCAATATTATTATTATTATTATTATTGCACGATTCTGTATCAGACATATCTCCCTCATACGGTGTCAAAACGATAAACCGTTTGTGACGCAGTGACCATAAAATTAAGACTGATTTTTCATGTTCAATGATTGATATAAAATTCTTGTTCGTGGCTCGGGTCTACTGAACATCCATTATTATTATTATTATTATTGTGGGATCATTTATCCCACATATATACCTCATACGGTGTCAAAATGTTGAACCGTATGCGGCACTAAAATCCTAGAAATGAGGTGCTACTATTGAGATACTCCATGTAACAATCAAAAAAAGAAGTTGTATAGCCATCTTGGATTGTATTTGAAACCGACCGAACCCTCAACGCTAAAATTTCTATAGCTTACATACCAGTGTCTGATTAACGCACTGTTTATTGCATTTAAACCCTTACGACATAGTGGTACATTTGGGAAAGTCTTCACGAAACATTGTTATAGTTGATGTATGATTGATGGATTGAGGATCGGTTCATCCAAATATGCTATGATTGGGTATCCAGTGGCTGGCAGTGAGGCAGAGGAGATTGGTTGTGATGTGAATAATAAATTGTGATCATGTGTTGGTTAGTATCATTCAGTTTTGTGTGGGTGAGTGCTCAGTGATCCTGTGTGGGTTAGCCAAAACTGATATTGTGTGGTTTAGATCCTATGTGGGTCAGCGCTCAGCGATCCTCTTTGGATCAACGCATATCGATCTTGTTTGGGTTAACAGCATAGCCGCATGACTACGTAATATGATCCAGTGATGCATCTAATCATATAAATTTCACTTATTAAATTATATAACTATGTGATCTGAGTCATTTACCATCGTGGTGTTACTATCATTGTGTTACCTATGTTGTACTTTTACCTTCGTTGTGTTACCTTCGTGGTGTTACCTATGTGGTACATTTTCCTTCTTGGTGTTACCTTTGTTGTATTCATCAATCATGTATGAGATGAGTATATCTTGATAACATACGTATATGTATGGGCATATACCAAAGGAGAGTTTATGAATTCCTTATGCTTTATGAAGGATGTATTTCTTTGTGGTTATTCTATTGTAGAACTCCATGAGACCTTCGGGTGACTTGGGGTACCTATTGAGTATTGTTATACTCAACCCTATTTGTGCTACGCTAGCAACTTGTTAAGTATTGTTCCAATGTTGATCATCATTGATCAACGCTATGGGAGCCAGGACTGGACAGTTCTTTGAGGTGACCATTTGGAGTGACATGATTCATGGACAACTGATCAGGTGTTCTACCAACCCTTCAGGCAGGATCCGCGTTGGACGAACCATCAACTATATTTCTATTTTTAGTTGCATTCGTAATTTCTAGTTGGTCTTGAATTTCAGCACCAATACATTCATCACACCTTTTTTCAACAACATTTTACTCGTGGTAACCTCTCATTGTACTCACATTTTTTGTTTTTATATTGGTTTAATGGCTATGCCTTCCTATTTAGGAATATGCCTTTCTAGAGCTAGTTGCCAGCCCCAGGCCTATGGAAGGTTGGCTTAGGGTTGTCACGACATGAGCCCTAGGGGATGGGTCATGACAACCATATTGATTAACATTAGAATTTTTTACATAACCCTCGCTACAAATTTTATATTTCCCTTAACTATTTTCATTTCGCCAATATATGAAGAAGGAATCAAAAAATGGGCATAATGGAGGAAAATATTTAATTTCATAAGTTTTCCTATTTTTTCTATAATTTATAAAAAATGGTATCATGTATTTTTCCAATTTACCAATGCTACTACATAATTTATTAATTTTGGATATGATAACTTGAATCTTATTCCAATATAATAAAGTAGACACATGATCTAGTTTTTCGAGCCTAGTTCATTATAGATATGCTAATTCAATTTTCATTCTTATTAATCACACATGTAGTTCATATTGGTATTCCTTATGCTCCACATTAAAAGGTGCATTTTTTTTTACTATTTTCATTTTTTTATCTACTCAAGATTATTATATATTTATATGTATTTGATGTATATATAGGACAACTATTTGAATTATATTTTTATTAATTTGAGAAATATCACAATATATAATTAGAATCTCAAAAAATAAATTACATTTGGGCTTTGAGTATGTCTTTAAAATATTCTTTTTGATTTATAGACTTTTAAAATAAATGTTTCTGTTTTTTATTGATATAATAGTGGCGTGGTTTTTCTTAAATTGATGATATTAGTTGTGAATGACATTTTCAGTATTATTATTGATGATTTTAAATTGACATAATTTAATGGAGTGTTTTACACTAAGAATCATATATTTTGAAACAAACATAGTTATGTTAAACTTATATAACTATATTAATGATAATTAAACTTAAACAAAAATTTTATGACCCACATACTTATAGGTTGAATGAATTTGATGAAATATTATCCTTTATGGATATATATCAGAGATGTTTTAATAATTAAAATACGGAATTCATTTTTGATGTTTGGGAAATTTATAATTAACAACACTATAAGAGTATTCAATTTATACTATATTTAAAATTCCTCATCTTTAGATTTGAGTAAAAGTATAGAATTATATAAAAATGTAGTAGATGACATTAGGTAAATGGTGATTCTACTACAGATAGCTTATGTGATATATTTTGGATGTGTTGTCCCTAGTTCAGAATATAGTAATCAGCGTCCATCTATATTGTAACACCCCAGGTAAATAAAGAATATGACATTTTCATATTTATCCATATTTTTGAATAAAATATTGATATGACTTTAAAGGGGACGCTATGCTCAATGGCGTACCCAACACGCAACAACGAGTTTCTTGGGAATCTTATGTTGCACTCTAAAAATAAAATTATATTATTTTAAATGGTAGTTAACATGTAGCCGTTGTAATGGAGGGAATGGATATAAATAACTAAAATATGATTATATATGTTTTTAAATGTTTTTACATTTATCCAATAAATGATAGAGGATTAAAATACAGAAAGAATTCAAATTTAGGCGTATATTCCCTAGTTTTCACTAAAGGTTCACTTATCACCTTTTGATGTTGAACCATCATTAAATATAGTTTTGTTCACTCTTAAACATTCTTTTGGACCAAATAAAACTCTTATTAAGAACCGAGACATCAAAATTTACTTTGTGTAAATTTTTGGCATCTTTTTGATAAAGTTCATTTTTTAATGAATAGTGTAAAATGTTGTTTTTTAATTCAAAACCTCTTTTTAATCTAATTTATTTATATGACTAGATTATCTTTTGAATAGGTTTTAAAGTGAAATTTGTATATATTTTTACCGTTAAATCCAATAGTGGTCGTGGGAATTAATTTCACTTTGAAATCAGACTTAAACCAGTGTCAATCTTTTGATACTTATTGTTTCATAAAAACACGCTATTTGCTCTGACAGCGGGAATTAATTATTAAATTAATTAATGTGACTTATGTGTTTTGAATTTTGTAAAATAGACATCATTTTTAAATTCGGAATATCAAATATAGCTTAGGGTGAATTTTTGGGATTTTTCTGAAAAACATCAATTTTTGATGAATAGTGACACCACTAAGTGGTACTTATAAAAACTGATTTTTCCGTTTAAATGAAATTTTTCCATCTTTGTGTTTTGAATTTCAAAAATATTAAATACATGGTTTTCATTAAAAAGTAAAATTTTGTTCAATGGGATAAAAATATTTTTTTGTTGAATAGTATCTTATTAAGTTTTTAATCACGATTAGAGGTAATTAGTGTAGTTTAAGGTAAAAATAATGTTTTAATAATATGAAATGAACTTGACACATGTCCTACCCTCATTGGTTGTGTCATGTCCGACCATGAAAAGCCATGGGTCAACTTGGGGACCCCATGGAGCCACTTTGGTTGGAAATGACATAAATAACTTTTTATTTAATGAAAAAGTAAAAATGACACTAAAATAATATGTTTTACGAAAACAATTTTTACATGGGGTCATAAAGATCAGATTTTTGATTATAAGTATTAATTGGAAATATAAAAATATTTCCTACATAATATTATTTTTTTTATAATTTTTATACATTAAATAAATTAAATTATTTATGACATAATAATGATGCAGCGATGACATCATTATTTGACGATTTAAATAAAATGGAAAGATAATGTAAAATATATGAACTACACATGTCCAAAACTTATTGAATGGGTGGATTTAGAACCCTTATCACCTTATCCACGAATTATATCAATGTGGGACCTTTTAAAACCGAAACAGATTTTCAAATAATGTAATATTTCTTACTTTCCAAAAGTGCCCCTCCCCTCCTCTTATAAAAGGCCCCCACCTCTACCTCATTTCACACACTCCTCAATCCTTTGGCTCGGCCAACCCCTGACCATTTACTCTCTCCACATCCCTCTCCTCATCCTAGAGGATTCCCTTTGGGCAGAATCCTTTCAATGAAAGCCTTTAGGCTCAAATCAAAAGGAGTTACACTTTTAAAGGTAATTCATTCTCTCATGTTCATTTGTTTTATTTTGCTTCTCCAACCCCATAAAATCTTTTTATTTACTTCTTTTGTAACAAAAACAGTATATTAAATATACTAGGATGTTTTTATAAGATTTATTCGAGCTACACTCTCACACAACTACATCAAATGGTTAAATAACATACTATTTCCGTGGATGGCGAAATTCTGCCTCCCGAAACGATGGTAGTTCAATACTCATTTAACACCTTCAAAGGTGGCCATTATGATGTCACTATTTTTATATATGATATATAGTATGTTTATGTTTTACTTGTGATTCTTTATTTTTCATTTGTGTCTTACCTTTATGTCTTCCATTATGGGTATACGCGATAACTTCATTTAAGGAAGTGCGGACTACCGCCCCCTCAAAGTGATTTGATTCGTTAAATACAATATGTGGGAAGTATAAAGGATGGAACTATGATATAATATATTATATTATACTGGAATTATAATATCCCTTTATATCATTATTATTCCATTCTATAAAATACGAAATAGAAATGAAAGTAGCGTTCATGCGTACGTACGGCTTACCGTCTCCATGAACAGTGCATTTCATTTCTTACCTCTAAATGATTATGTAATGTTATAAATGCATGCATGTACTGGATATATATGACATATATGATATCTACATCATGAATACAATTCTGGATATAAAGAACCTTTGACCACACGAACAACATGTAATTGTAAGAAGTCCACTTTCGACTTAAGAACCAAATATCGACAAAACAAACATTATTAACTTAAATGATTACATAATGTTTATAACATGGAAATAAGTGATATAAAAGGAATAATTAACTTGAAAATGGTTCTTAAGTAAATAGAAATTAACTCAAGTTTATTATTCAGGACATTAAAGAACGATCGAGTCAATTCGGACCCGAGGTAAGGGATCCTACTCCTCTCTTTCTTTTTAAGTACACAGTCTTATGTCATTCCTTTTAAAGCTCATATTTCTTGTTATTGGGATGATATTTTATATTAAACTTACTCTAATTTTTATGTTCATGTGATGAGAGACCCTATTATCTATCATCAATCCATTTTGGAAGTTTTGAGTGGCGCCGTTAGGCTGCCGAACTTTCGTAAGAGATCTAACCTCTCTATTTCTTTTTACGAACTCTCCTTTATGTAACTTCTTTTAAGCTCCTCTTTGTAATGTTGGGGGATATTATTTTATATTACTCTTGCTGTAAATTTTATTTTAGTGTGATGAGATACCCTATTTGATCTCATCAATCTATATTCGGATGTTTTATGTTGCGTCGTTAGGCTGCCGAGTTTTCGTAAGGGATTTTTCATCTCACTTTTATTCCCGTGAGATTTATGCTACATTTGCCACAAATTCCATTGAGTGGTGAATGCACTGTCCATTATTCTACTCTTTGTGTAATATACTTTCATTTATGAGTATTTACATCAATGATCTATTGTCCTTCTTTCATGGGGTGTATGTTTTGAAAGATACCCAAGTCGGTAAGGGAACCTTTCACCCTCCTCTTTTTTAAAAGACTTCTTTTGTTGGGTATTTTAATTTACATATTGTTATGTTGGGATATGTTCTCATATATCCTTATTGATGTAAATTTTATGTCCAAGTGATGAGATACACTTTTTTATCTCTCATCAACTCATTTTTATGTGATGTCGTTAGGCTGTCAAGGGAACTTTTTAACCGAATTTCGATTTCTTTGGGTTCAACATGTAGTCATTGAATATTCCATCCATTGAATATGTGTGAATGACCTTTTATTGTTTTAAACTTAATATCCACTTATATTGGGTGTATTTATATTTGTCACACATATTTTTTAGATTTATTTGTCCTTAATTTAAGGATACCTTCTTTATAAGGGATTTCATCACATTTGACATTTCTATTGAGGGTTTATTGTTGTTATGCACCAATTCACTCTTATATGGTGTATATACTGTCCTTTGGAGTATTATATCATGAATCCATTTATTCTCATGATATTATAAAGTTCTAACTAAATGTTATTCCTCAATTATTGTATTCAAGTGTCTCTAATTTTGGTAAAACCCCTTTAACCAAAATATCGTTTTAAATGTTGTAATTATTTGTTCTTATTAATATCCATGTTTTCAAAATGGTTTTAAGGATTTATTTATATGGATATTAATGGTTTAAAATTTTAATCTTCAAAGTGTTATGGGACACTTTGATTCAAAAATCTCTTTATTAAATGTTTTAAATGGTTTTGGAAATGGTTTCTTTTTGAAAGGATTCATTATTTAAATATACTAAAATGTTATATTGTGATTGAAATGTGGAAATGTTATGTTTACTTTATGCATGTTTTATGTGATACATTTATGTTACGGTTCTTGGGAACTGTTATGAAAATGGGTGGTTCCGTGATAAACTAATGGCGGGTGAGCCCGATATAGCTCTCCAATGCATTGGGTAACGTGAAGGAGTGAAACGTTATGGTTTCTCTGAAGAGATTTAGGGAATATACTGTGATGGGTATTCCAAACGTAACCAAGAGGGTTACTCCCTACGTAATAATGTTATGAATGCCTCAAGTTACCTTTATGTCTTATGTTTTCTATGATTTATTCATGATTTGATATGCCTATGTTTTATGGGTAAACTATGATTTCATTCTTATGTATATATGAGCTCATGTCACCTTTCCATACTTTTATAACCCTTACTGAGCTTTTTATGCTCATCCCAAGTTTTTGAAATATTTTTCACAGGTAAAGGGAAAGGTACATGATGTGATTATAGTGTCAAGGATGTGTCAAGAAATAATCCGTGTTATATTTTAAATATGTTTCCATTGATGGGAAGAATGAATACTGTCTTTTATGTAACCACTTTGTTTAAATGTCGAATGTAATGCAAGTTTCATGATCTAAATCTCTAAAACTCTAAACCGGAAAAGATCCTCAATTTGTAATCTTGTAATAACTCAAGATTAAGTAAGGTTTAAGGCTAGGGCCTTATAGTTGGTATCAAAGGTCGGTTTAGATAACTTTAGAGGTTAGGGTATTCTTTAAGAACAAGTGGCATTACCATAATGGTTAGGATTTCAGAAAGAGTCCTAGTTTTAGATAAAGTGAATGAGTAAGTGTATCTTAGTGTTTACCTTACTCATTAGTACATGATGGTTTTGTTGATATACTCACACTTACATTTCTGTTCTTAGTGAATGGATGGATCTAGCAGGCACCAGAGGGTTGAAGGAAACTGTGGTGGTTCTATGATTAAGATACTAGATAAAATGGGGGATTCAATGAGGAAACTCGTGGTTGTTCTAAACCAACTATCAAGGAGTCATGATCAACCCCTTGACCCTTGGTATGATCTTTAATGCATCATGTATGAGATGGCCAATCGATGTGGATGTTTAGGTAATAATTATAAAGGTAACCATTAGAGTTTATATGATCCTTACTTTTGAGGTAATTATTGGTTATTATATGATATGCTGGAAAATGAAAGGCATGAGATAAACTTGAGGTTAAAATATGAAGATTTTATCTCATTTTGGGGAATGTTTTAATAATTATATTGTTTTGGAAAAAGGACAACACAGCGACCGTGTGACAACCCGTCGCGTCGGACAAAGCTGCAGGAATCGAACCCACAATCAAAGTGCAACTGGTATTTATCGCCTACCACTGGACTACGTGAAGTCCCTGGTTAGTTTGACTAATTCTTTTTAGTTATATGATTTTATGAATTAAGAGTAAGTTGATTTTGTGTTATTTATGAAAATGATTAACCTATCATGGAGGATATGTTATTAGGATAATTACTTTTCAATGCGAGACTTTAGGAGCGACTGATGTTGTTTGGAGATAAATGTTACGATTTAACTTGGAAGACTATGTGACTAAATCCTTCAAATATTTGGGTTTCAGTCTTAGTTTGGATTACTTTGAAGGATTTTATGGACAAATTGTTTATCGGATGGTCCTCATTGAACTTTGGGTTTTGTTGGACAAATTTTGGAGATTAAGCATAGATTTTCTTTTTAAAGGGTTATCCTTTTTTGGATTATCTGACCTTGTACTAACATTTTTTTGGTTTTGGATAAGGCCTAATGATATGGGATGTATATAGTTCTCTTTGATGGATTAGGTGATTCTCTAGAAGTTGATTATAGTACTCTTAATGCGAACAAGTCTCCCTAAATGCTCGTCTTTTAGAAAAAAATATGAGTTTGATTAAGGAATCTAGTAAAAGTTGAAAGTCAACATGATAAGTGATTATGTTTCCTTATGAATAAATTCCTCAATAAATAGTACCTTAAAACAAAAATATTTTCTATTAACTTTTCCTACTGGGGAATCGAATACCGTTTAACCCATCGCAAGTTAGTGATTTTCTTGTGGTTAACTTTCTCATAAACATGTTTTCTATCACTCTCCATCAGAACATGACCCTTTGTTTTTTCCTCCATGTCCATATTTTCATACTCGGAATTCTAGTATGGGTTAACTCAGGTGACCTTTGTACTTATCTTTCATTATTTTAAAGTAATTGTTTTACCGACTCTTCTTCCGATGTGGGACTTTCAAGGATGTTTCCAAGCCAAATTTTAAAAATTGCAAGAACGCAATTCCCAAAAGGGGGGAAGGATGTAACACCCCAGGTAAATAATGAATATGACATTTTCATATTTATCCATATTTGTGATTAAAATATTGATATGACTTTAAAGGTGACGTTATGCTCGATGGCGTACCCAACACACAACAACGAGTTTCTTGGGAATCTTACGTTGCACTCTAATAATAAAATAATATTATTTTAAATGGTAGTTAACACGTAGCCATTGTAATAGAGGTAATGGATATAAATAACTAAAATATGATTATATATGTTTTTAAATGTTTTTACATTTATCCAATAAAGGATAGAGGCTTAAAATACGGAAAGAATTCAATTTTAGGCGTATATGCCCAAGTTTTCACTAAAGGTTCACTTATCACCTTTTGATGTTGAACCATCATTAAATATAGTTTTATTCACTCTTAAACATTCTTTTGGACCAAATAAAACTCTTATTAGGAACCGGGACATCAAAATTTACTTTGTGTAAATTTTTGGCATCTTTCCGATAGAGTTCATTTTTTTAATGAATAATGTAAAATGTTGTATTTTAATTCAAAACCTCTTTTTAATCTAATTTATTTATATGATTAGATTATCTGTTGAATTGGTTTTAAAGTGAAATTAGAATATATTTTTACCATTAAATCCAATAGTGGTCGTTGGAATTAATTTCACATTGAAATCAGACTTAAACCAGTGTCAATCTTTTGATACTTATTGTTTCATAAAAACACGCTATTTTCTCTGACAGCGGGAATTAATTATTAAATTAATTAATGTGACTTATGTGTTTTGAATTTTGTAAAATAAACTTCATTTTTGAATTCTGATTATCAAATATAGCTTAGGGTGAATTTTTTTGATTTTTCTGAAAAACATCAATTTTTGATGAATAGTGACACCACTAAGTGGTACTTATAAAAACTGATTTTTCCATTTAAATGAAATTTTGCCATCTTTGTGTTTTTAATTTCAAAAATCCGACATACATGGTTTTCATTAAGAATTAAAATGTGGTTCAATGGGATAAAAATAATTTTTTGGTGTATAGTAACTTATTAAGTTTTTAATCGTGATTAGAGGTAATTAGTGTAGTTTAAGGTAAAAATAATGTTTTAATAATATGAAATGAACTTGAAACATGTCCTAAACTCATTGGTTGTGTCATGGCCGACGAAGACAAGCCATTGTTAAACTTGGGGACCCCATTGAGCCACTTTGGATGGGAAATGACATAAATAACTTTTTATTTAATGAAAAAGTAAAAATGACACAATCATAATATGTTTTACAAAAACAATTTTTACATGGGGTTATAAAGATCAGATTTTTGATTATAAATAATAATTGGAAAGATAAAAATATTTCATACATAATAGTATTTATTTTATAATTTTTAGATATTAAATAAATTAAATTATGTATGACATAATAATGATGTAGCAATGACATCATTATTTGACGATTTAAATAAAATGGAAAGATAATGTAAAATCTATGAACTACACATGTACAAAACTTATTGGATGGGTGGATTTCGAACCCTTATCACCTTATACACGAATTATATCAATTTGGGACCTTTTAAAACCGAAACACATTTTCAAATAATGTAATATTTCTTACTTTCCAAAAGTGCCCCTCCCCTCCTCTTATAAAAGGCCCCCACCTCTACCTCATTTCACACACTCCTAAAGCCTTTGGCTCGGCCAAACCCTGCTAATTTACTCTCTACAAATCTCTCTCCTCATCCTAGAGGATTCCCTTTGGGAAGAATCCTTTCAAAGGATCCCTTTAGGCTCAAATCAAAAGGAGTTACACTTTTAAAGGTAATTCATTCTCTAATGTTCATTTGTTTTATTTTGATTCTCCAACCCCCTAAACTCTTTTTATTTACTTATTTTGTAACTACACCAGTATCTTAAATATACTAGGATGTTGTGATAAGATTTAATCGAGCTACACTCTCACACAACTACATATAATGGTTAAAGAACATACAGTTTGCGTGGATGGCGAAATTCTGCCTCCCGAAACGATGATTGTTCAATACTCATTTAACACCTTCAAAGGTGGCCATTATGATTTCCCTATTTTTATATATGACATATAATATGTTTATGTTTTACTTATACTTCTATATTTTTCATTTGTGTCTTACCTTTATGGCTTCCATTATGGGTATACGTGATATCTTCATTTAAAAAAGTGTGAACTACCGTCCCCTCAAAGTGATTTGATTCGTTAAATACCATATGTGGGACGTATAAAAGATGGAACTATGATATTATATATTATATTATACTAGAATTATAATATACCTTTATATCATTATTATTCCATTCTATAAATTACGAAATATAAATGAAAGTAGCGTTCATGCGTACGTACGGCTTACTGTCTCCATGAACGGTGCATTTCATTTTTTACCTCTAAATGATTATGTAATGTTATAAATGAAGGAATGTACTGGATATATATGACATATATTATATCTACATCATGAATACAATTCTGGATATAAAGAACCTTTGACCACACAAACAACATGTAATTGTAAGATGTCCACTTTCGACTTAAGAACCAAATATCGACAAAACAAACATTATTAACTTAAATGATTACATAATGTTTATAACATGGAAATAAGTGATATAAAAGGAATAATGAACTTGAAAAAGGTTCTTAATCAAATAGAAATTAACTCAAGTTTATTATTCAGGACGTTAAAGAACGATCGATTCAAGTCAGACCCGAGGTAAGGGATCATACTCCTCTCTTTCCTTTTAAGTACACACTTTTATGTCATTCCTTTTAAAGCTCATTATTCTTGTTATTGGTATGATCTTTTATATTACACATACTGTAATTTTTATGTTCATGTGATGCGAGTCCCTATTCTCTCTCATCAATCCATTTTGGAAGTTTTGAGTGGCGCCGTTAGGCTGTCAAACTTTCGTAAGAGATCTAACCTCTCTCTTTCTTTTTAAGTACTCTCCTTTATGTCACTTATTTTAATCTCCTATTTGTAATGTTGGGGGATGTTTTTTTATATTTCTCTTGATGTACATTTTATTTTAGTATGATTAGATACCCTATTTGATCTCATCAATCCATATTCGGAAGTTTTATGTGGCGCCGTTAGGCTGCCGAGTTTTCGTAAGGGATTTTTCATCTCACTTTTATTCCCGTGATATTTATGCTACATTTGCCAGAAATTCCATTGAGTGGTGTATTTACTGTCCATTATTATACTCTTTGAGTAATGTAATTTCGTTTATGAGTATTTACATCAATGATCTATTTTCCTTCTTTCATGGGGTGTATGTTTTGAAAGATACCCATGTCGGTAAGGGAACCTTTCACCCTCCTCTTTTTTAAAAGACTTCTTATGTTGGGTCTTTTAATTTACATATTGCTATATTGGGATATGTTCTCATATATCCTTATTGATGTAAATTTTATGTCCAAGTGATGAGATACACTTTTTTATTTCTCATCAACTCATTTTGATGTGATGCTGTTAGGCTGTCAAAGGAACTTTTTAACCCAATTTCGATTTCATTGGGTTCAACATGTAGTCATTGAATATGTCATCCATTGAATATGTGTGAATGACCTTTTATTGTTTTACACTTAATATCCACTTATATTGGGTGTATTTATATTTTTCACACATATTTTTGAGATTGATTTGTCCTTAATTTAAGGATACCTTCTTTATAAGGGATTTCATCACATTTGACATTTCTATTGAGGGTTCATTGTTGTTATGCACCAATTCACTATTATATGATGTATATACTGTCCTTTAGAGTATTATATCACGAATCCATTTATTCTCAAGATATTATAATGTTCTGACTAAATGTTTTCCCTCAATTATTGTATTCAAGTGTCTCTAATGTTGGTAAAACCCCTTTAACCAAAATATCGTTTTAAATGTTTTAATTATTTATTATTGTTAATATCCATGTTTTCAAAATGGTTTTAAGGATTTATTTATATGGATATTAATGGATTAAAATTTTAAGCTTCAAGGTGGTATGGGTCACTTTGATTCAAAAATCTCTTTATTAAATGTTTTAAATGGTTTTGGAAATGGTTTCTTTTTGAATGGATTCATTATTTCAATATACTAAAATGTTATATTGTGATTGAAATGTGGAAATGTTATGTTTCTTGTATGTATGTTTTATGTGATACATTTATGTTACAGTTCTTGGGCATTGTTATGAAAACGGGTGGTTCCGTGATAAAGTAAGGGCAGGTGAGCCCGATATAGCTCTCCAATGCATTGGGTAACGTGAAGGAGTGAAACGTTAAGGTTTCTCCGAAGAGATTTAGGGAATATACTCGGATGGGTATTCCAAACGTAACCAAGAGGGTTACTCCGTACGTAAGAATGTTATGAATGCCTCAAGTTACCTTTATGTCTTATGTTTTCTATGATTTATTCATGATTTGATATGCCTATGTTTTATGGGTAATGTATGATTTCATTCTTAGGTATATATGAGATCATTTTTCCTTCCATACTTTTATAACCCTTACTGATCTTTTTATGCTCATCCCAAGCTTTTGAAATGTTTTTCACAAGTCAAGGGAAAGGTACATGATGTGATGATAGTGTCAAGGATGTGTCAAGAAAGAATCGGTGTTATATTTTAAATATGTTTCCATTGATGGGAAGAATGAATACTGTCTTTTATGTAATCACTATGTTTAAATGTGGAATGTAATGCAAGTTTCATGATCTAATTCTATAAAACTCTAAACCTGAAAAGATCTTCAATGTGTAATCATGTAATAACTCAAGATTATGTATAGTTTAAGGCTGGGGCCTTATATATATGATACCATTTAATGACCTAACTCATGAACCCAAATCACCAACCATAAACATGATAATAAAAATACATCAATAATACATCCTAATTAAAAAAATTACAACTTGGGATGTGGAATAATTATAACCATTATTGAATTATTTCCCTTGAGGAATTATAAATTATTTTCCAATTAACCAAAATTTCTTTTAAATTAAATAAAATAATATTTATCATATAGTGAATGATATTTTATTTAATGAAATCCATAAAAAAGGAAGATAAGACTTATTCAAGATTATATTATATTGATTCAATCTCAATGTTAACATACTCATCACTATATATCTCTTGTATCTATTTTTTTCTCACTACTATTGAATATAGAGGTGTTTATTTCAACAATAACAAATTTAATGAAATGATTTATTCCGTTGAAATACAATTATTTTGGTTGATTATAGTAGTAGATTTATATACCTAAGAAATCAAAGTGATCATAATAGTGAGTAATACAAAAAATACTTATCAATGAATTGTTTTTGAATCATTTAGTTAAATAATATACAAAAAAGCTTCTGTAAAATATCCATCTATATCATTACACACTAAAGAAGTATTTAAATATTGAAAATATTTTGATTTGATTTAATTAATTTAATAATCATGTCAATATACCCAATTCGAAATGATAATCTATTAAAATAACTAGTCATGTTTTTTTAACATTTAATTCAATATCATTAAAATAATTCTATGTTTTTTAATTTTTTTTCATCCTATATCCCTTAGGTATAAGGATTCATATGTTTCAACCCAATATGGTTTTATATAAATTGTGCATCATGAATGATTTTGAGATTTTTTATACCATTTATTATATATATATATATGTGTGTCATTTTACCATTATCATTATGTTTTATATATCAGCATATTTTATAAAATAATTTCAAATAGAAATTATATAATAATATATTCTGGAAATGAGATCATAACAATTTTTTGGAGATATTATATTACCCATAGGATTTATAAATGATATCACAGGACAATGAAACATCCAAAATATATAAAAAATGTATACAAATAATATATTAATAATTTGGAATATAATTTTTAGAAAATATTTTATATAAAACATCACTAATTTTTTTAACAAATATATTTTATATTACAACATGAAAAATCAATATCTCATTTTCATAAAATCCAATTATTAGAAAAAATAAATATTTTAGAAAGATACAAATTTCAAAAAAGGAATTCAATATATTTTCATAAAACACTTCAATTCAATGATTATTTATAATACCATTGATAGTTCATATAATTAAATTTTAAAAATATAAATATTTTAGTCGCACCTCAATAGTTACAAATTATATGAATTCCAAAAAATCAATTTCTTTAATGATCATTATAGGGTAAATTGTTTATTATTACAACCAAAATACCTCAATAAGTAAATATTTTAAAACCATGTATAACTATTATCATCTAATGGGGATTGAACCTAGAAAAAAAAATATGGGAATTCAATGCATTTTTGAATGAGATATAATATATAACATGTTTTCTATATGATATAATATTTTAATTTATATAACCTATAGGGAGTATAATCCCAAACAAAATTTAAAATTACTTTGAAAATAAGTAGATTTATTTTTTAATTTAAAGGAATGGTAGAGGAGAATTATATATTTATTATAAGGGTTATTGGATCATTTATAAATATCCAATGATGAATACAATAAATACTCAAGACCCGAACTCCTATGTTCTTGATTCTAGTAATCCAATTACTTGGGGTTACTGTAATATAATGGTTACCTTATACTTACATCCAATGATACTAACCAATATATTCAATTATCATACCAATGAATATACATATATGCCAACACAAGATATTTATTGGTTATATGACCTCACATAGACACACACATGGAAATATACCAATAGGTCACCCATATAGAAACTTATTCATAAAAATATTTTTAACTATAATGTTATGAATTGGTAGGCATATAAAAATAATGGTATTCATTTTTTACATTGATAGTAATATCTACTATTTTAGGGATCATTTTCTATGTGTCATACTCCCAGGACATTTAATACCCAACATCCCACTCATGGACCCCACTAATCATACCCACACATTTCCACTATACATATGGATACATATAGGGAATGATTCCATTAATTTTACATTAAATCTTAAGATGGTAATCCTAGTCAACTAACCCGATAGTTATCCTATAATTTGTGAGATTCCTTCTAGGAACCCCACATTCTATTAGCCATCAAGGAATCATAATATACAAATGGATCTCTAATAAAAAACATGTTAATTCAGTGTTAAATTTTCTCACAGACTGTCATCATGTAAAACATCTAAATAGGTCACCCATTCTAGAACAAATACTATCTTGGAATCCTTAACCATTATTTTATATCCATTGGGATCCCAAAATTAAATAAGTTCATTTATTACATAGGTATTAAAATACCCAACCAAAAAATACCATTGAATCAAATGTTTCAAATGTCATTAATATGGTCAAAAACATCTATAATCTAATTCAGGAGTTCTGATGATCTTATCTATATTTTTGTATAAAAACCTAACTTCTCAAGGAATGAACTGAAAAAATTTAGAACCACACTAGGGTATACAAAACATGATTTTCAAAATGGAATGATTCTTGTTCTTGAACACCCTACGATATGAAAATGCACATGAGAATAAGATCAATATAATTTAGACTAATTTCAACCATTAATCCAAAAATAGTCACAGATTCCCTCAAAATATCAAGTATGACATATCAACATATCAGATATTCATGAATACAAATATATAGTTTAATTTGAAAATAATCTTTAAAAAAAAATTTTTTATAAAAAGAAATCAATACATATCATAGTTAATTATTTTTTCAATTAGAATCACAATGAATGAGATATCAAAATGAAATACCATACCATTAAGGATGAAATACGTGCATATAAAAAACCCCAAATTTTACTACCATCACGAAATCAATGTGACACATTCTACACACTCCATATCCAAAATTGACAGTAAATTAAAATCAAAACAAATATCTTGAGAAATACAAAAACTAGAGAACATGAAAATAATCAATAAGATCATTATTCACTAATATTTTATTTATTTTGTATTAGTGAAACCATTCTAATTGGTTCTCACCATATAATTTTTATGTCCTTCAAATATTGATTTCATTTAAGAAAATTTGAAAAAATTATTAAGTACAACATTTTTCTTTTATAAGTATATCAAAATAAAATTTTGCACCCACTAATATTTAATAAACATCCAAAAAAATCATTAAATAAATACAGTCATGTTAATAGCATTACATTGAAACTTACATTCATTATCAAATTTTCATTTATCTACACTATCAAAAATGTAGTTCGACCACACATTTGAAGTTACATAATGAAACAATAAAACATAATAGAATAATATATTATGACAAAATTATAACGTATCACACATGAGTTAGAAATAATGAAACATCATCAATTGGTAAGGCTTATATATAGTCTAATCTGACAAAGAAACATAATGAACAAGAGTTCAATATAGAAGTTTTCATGTATCATGGTTAAAAAACATGATTATAAGAGTTGATAATATAATTCATTGACAAAACCATCAGACTAAGAAAATAATATGTTTCTCATCCCTTCCATTAGAAGACACTTGAATCTAGTCACATTAGCTTCGACAAGGAAAACATCATATCAAGGACCCCATAACATTATGGTTCACTAGATGGTGTGTTTACTAAAATTGTTTTGTATTAATCAATAAAATACAAACGTAGTTCTTGATGGATATATTAAAACATCAACTAGAGTGGGAAATTGAAATTTGATATAATAAAATATCGATAGAAAAATAATATAGAGACATCACCTCTAATTCCATCATAATAACTATCTATAACCATGTCATCAATGTGACTATTGGAAAAAATATAACCATTAGGACATAAAATATATATAATAATAATGTTTTCATGAGGATCTAAAACAAAATCACAACATGTGAATCAATTTATAATTTACAAATGAGTCTTATTAAAAACATAATCATCACAATGGCTCTTACATTACCATTTATGATCTTTATAAATCACATATAAAAAATAGAATGAAAATTGAACCCTTTAAAATATCATTTTCACATCCAATTAATCTATTTAAAAATAATAATAAAAAATCTTCCATTAAAAAAATATGATTCATTTTGTAGTAGACTTATAACCCAGATGGGGTCTATTACCATTTCAAGGAAACAATATTATTTAATGTAAATTATTAAATTTTTTCCAAAACACATGGAAGTAAAATTTATTTATTAAAAAATACAAAAATATTAATCACATATTATTATATGAGTGATATAAATATTTTGGAATTTATAAAATATGTTAATTGACTATATATAGGATTATTCGTAAAAATTAAAAAAAGTAAACACAAGTATCAAATGAAATTATTATTAAAGGAATAAAAAATTAGTCACATTAATCAATGTAATAACCCTTCACTAAAAGAATAAAAAATATGTCAACTGGTTTCATATATTAAGAATCATAAAAAAAGACAAATAAGATAACCCTATTAGAATTAGACACTTACTGAGACATGATTAGGCATGACCAAAACCCTATACAAAATAATTATTTACATTAGTGTAAATAGATAAAAATTGTAATCGAGTATAATATGGGAGAGAGTAACAATAAATTACCAACCTATAGAATGGATTATTTCAGCATGATATATATTATAAAATCAATTGATGGGAAGACTAAAATAAGAGGTGGTTAGGAGGAGAATTTCCATCATTAGGCACCATGATTATGCCTATCAATATAAGAAAAGGGATCCAATATTGTTAAGGCATATTGATTGAAAATCATTAATGAATGAACAATCTATAAAGGATGGATTATAGCATGGTATTGAACCATGTTGTGTGATTTCTCTCATTGACATTATATTGTTGAGTTGAACAAGGAATGTAATAAAATAATCTAAAAATATATATTTGATCCTCAACCACTCAGCAAAGACTATATCAACCTGTCTTATATCATTTCCATATAGGTTCAAAAATTGATATAGGGGATAAACCCTATTAAAACACATCCATGACACTCCCATTAATTGTTATGTTAGGTTTCATAATGATCAAGAAAACCAAACCATTGAAACACTATTCTACAGATAGGTTACTCTCATGCACACTCCACAAACACCATATCACTCAATTTTGTGATGTTATCCTCTATTTCATTATAGAGATACTACCTATGTCACCTAGAATAAATCATAAACAATCAATACACCAAGTTTTTTTAAAATTGAAAAAAATTATTGATTAAAATATATACTGATATTGGGGTTATATAATTCACCTCACCATGATAATATATGCCCCAATAAATTACCACATACATGTAGAGCAGTCTTGAAGGAAGGAAAGCTATATACCCCACATCAATATGATTATTGGTGGGAAATAAACTAAAATTATTCCAAGGAATGAATCTAATGAATATTAAAAAAATTCCAATCTATGGGATCAACTCATTATAAGTTCTCAAATGAATCCATTAAAAACAAGTTAATGATAATAGTATATCACACCTAATATATACAATGTAATAGTGTATGTTTCCAAACAATTAAAAATTTAAATTATTTAGATATATTAAAGGAGAGTTATGTAAAAAACCCAAATCATCAATCCAGATAACACATCTCCACAAATAACCCAATTCTAACACTCATGAATAAAAGACCCAATAAACCATCCTCAATTTCAAAAAAAAACATGAATAATGAAGAATTCGGAAATTTAAAATTAAATCCATCACTGAGATAAAAAATTCATCCTCACCATAAAATAAAAAATGAAGAAATTTATAAATGAGACTCAATAAGAAACTATATAGTAGCAAGAATTATTTCAATATAATCAATGAAGATATTTGAACTAGATATCAAAAAAAATCCTATATATTACTATCTATTTTAACACTATAATGTTTCCAAGGAAATAAATATAATTTCTGCATAATTGGAAGATATTGAAAAGGACTCCCATATTTAAAATAGTAGTTATAAATATACCAAAATCCATTATACAAGGATTGATCCTAAGGGAAACCCATCCATACACCATAGGTATACACAATTCCCTAATTCCATACCATCAATAAATATAAAACTGATACAAATTCAATACATATAGAGATAAGATCATTTAAAAAAAATTCTAACCAAAAATAAAATAATTTTTAAACATACCTCTGTGATATTTTAAAATAAAAATAAATAATCCATCATAGTAGTCTCATTAAATAAATTCCAATAGTTATTTCCCTAAAATAATACATCGAAATACCAAGTCCCTATACTAAAAAATCAAAAAAAAAATATTTTCTTCTTCTTTAGGTTGTAATGAACCATATAGAAGAAATTATAAATCCTACAGTACATATTTTTGTTAACTCACATGATATATATAATATTAAATTAAAAAAACATAGACCGAACCATCATAGGCAAAATATTTCATTTCACAGTCAACATCTCTTTTGGACACCCTCATTAGTATATTCTAGTAGTACAATAATAAAATATTAACCACTATTTGGCTATAGATTGGATGATGACCTATATAAATTAAATAGTCATTCAAATTTCCTTTACTAACTAGTTTATAGAAGAAGCCTTAAAATTTTTAGAAAATTTAAATTTATGCCTTCATTAACATCCTATCCGGATGAAGGAAAAATAATTAAATTTATTTCTCTATTTTCACCACTTATGAATAGTCCCAATCATACATTTATTTCCTAATAAATTACCTCAACATTTTTACATAGATCATTGAAGGGTTTTTACTATTCTAGCGCAAGTAGTTGGTACCATTGTGAAATGATACAGTAGCCTTCACCCATGAATAATTGGGAGAAATTTGATGATTCCATAAATTATTTGGGTGAGCTCTATTGCCTCATGAAGGACTAGATCAATATTAAAAGGATATTAATGATGATTAATAAAGACATATATGGGTCTTAGAGCATGGTACATCATGTAACCCCCACTTGATATTCATCCATTGTAGAGTTTATAGGTGAGGATTTCAATTCTAAATAATGAGAGGAAAATTATTGTAGATCATTCGAATGAATAGAAATCACACTATTCATTGAATATTTTTCATAAAACATAATACACGAAACTGAATCATTCCATCTTCTAGATGTTGATTATAGTACTCTTAATGCGAACAAGTCTCCTTAAATACTCGTCTTTTGGAAAAAATATGAGTTTGATTAAGGAATCTAGTAAAAGTTGAAAGTCAACATGATAAGTGATTATGTTTCCTTATGAATAAATTTCTCAATAAAAAGTACCTTAAAAAAAAAAAATTTCTATTAACTTTTCCTACTGTGGAATCGAATACCGTTTAACCCATCGTAAGTTTGTGATTTTCTTGTGGTTAACTTTCTCCTAAACATGTTTTCTATCACTCTCCATCAGAACATGACCCTTTGTTTTTTCCTCCATGTCCATATTTTCATACTCGGAATCCTAGTATGGGTTAACTCGGGTGACCTTTGTACTTATCTTTCATTATTTTAAAGTAATTGTTTTACCGACTCTTCTTCCGATGTGGGACTTTCAAGGATGTTTCCAAGCCCAATTTTAAAAATTGCGAGAACGCAATTCCCAAAAGGGGGAAGGATGTAACACCCCAGGTAAATAATGAATATGACATTTTCATATTTATCCATTTTTGTGAATAAAATATTGATATGACTCTAAAGGGGACGCTATGCTCGATGGCGTACCCAACACACAACAACGAGTTTCTTGGGAATCTTACGTTGCACTCTAATAATAAAATAATATTATTTTAAATGGTAGTTAACACGTAGCCATTGTAATGGAGGTAATGGATATAAATAACATAAAATATGATTATATATGTTTTTACATGTTTTTAAATTTATCTAATAAAGGATAAAGGCTTAAAATATGGAAAGAATTCAATTTTAGGCGTATATGCCCTAATTTTCACTAAAGGTTCACTTATCCCCTTTTGATGTTGAACCATCATTAAATATAGTTTTTTTCATTATTAAACATTCTTTTGGACCAAATAAAACTCCTATTAGGAACCGGGACATCAAAATTTACTTAGTGTAAATTTTTGGCATCTTTCCGATAGAGTTAATTTTTTTAATGAATAATGTAAAATGTTGTATTTTAATTCAAAACCTCTTTTTAATCTAATTTATTTATATGATTATATTATCTTTTGAATTGGTTTTAAAGTGAAATTAGATTATATTTTTACCGTTAAATCCAATAGTGGTCGTTGGAATTAATTTCACTTTGAAATCAGACTTAAACCAGTGTCAATCTTTTGATACTTATTGTTTTATAAAAACACGCTATTTGCTCTGACAGTGGGAATTAATTATTAAATTAATTAATGTGACTTATGTGAATTGAATTTTGTAAAATAGACTTCATTTTTGAATTCTGAATATCAAATATAGCTTAGGGTAAAATTTTGGGATTTTTCTGAAAAACATCAATTTTTGATGAATAGTGACACCACTAAGTGGTACTTATAAAAACTGATTTTTCCGTTTAAATGAAATTTTGCCATCTTTGTGTTTTGAATTTCAAAAATCCGACATACATGGTTTTCATTAAGAATTAAAATGTGGTTCAATGGGATAAAAATAATTTTTTGGTGAATAGTAACTTATTATGTTTTTAATCGTGATTAGAGGTAATTAGTGTAGTTTAAGATAAAAATAATGTTTTAATAATAATAAATGAACTTGACACATGTCCTACCCTCATTGGTTGTGTCATGGCCGAACAAGAAAAGCCATTGGTAAACTTGGGGACCCCATTGAGCCACTTTGGATGGGAAATGACAAAAATACCTTTTTATTTAATGAAAAAGTAAAAATGACACAATCATAATATGTTTTACAAAAACAATTTTTACATGGGGTTATAAAGATCAGATTTTTGATTATAAATAGTAACTGGAAAGATAAAAAGATTTCGTACATAATAGTATTTTTTTTATAATTTTTAGACATTAAATATATTAAATTATGTATGACATAATAATGATGCAGCGATGACATCATTATTTTACGTTTTAAATAAAATGGAAAGATAATGTAAAATCTATAAACTACACATGTAAAAAACATATTGAATGGGTGGATTTCGAACCCTTATCACCTTATCCATGAATTATATCAATGTGGGACCTTTTAAAACTGAAACACATTTTCAAATAATGTAATATTTCTTACTTTCCAAAAGTGCCCCTCCCCTCCTCTTATAAAAGGCCCCCACCTCTACCTCATTTCACACACTCCTAAAGCCTTTTTCTCGGCCAAACCCTGCCCATTTACTCTCTACACATGTCTCTCCTCATCCTAGAGGATTCTTTTTGGGAAGAATCCTTTCAAAGGATGCCTTTAGGCTCAAATCAAAAGGAGTTACACTTTTAAAGGCAATTCATTCTCTCATGTTCATTTGTTTTATTTTGATTCTCCAACCCCCTAAACTCTTTTTATTTACTTCTTTTGTAACTACACCAGTATCTTAAATATACTAGGATGTTGTGATAAGATTTATTCGAGCTACACTCTCACACAACTATATAAAATGGTTAAAGAACATACAGTTTCCGTGGATGGCGAAATTCTGCCTCCCGAAACGATGATTGTTCAATACTCATTTAACACCTTCAAAGGTGGCCATTATGATGTCACTATTTTTATATATGATATATAATATGTTTATGTTTTACTTATGCTTCTATATTTTTCATTTGTGTCTTACCGTTATGGCTTCCATTATGGGTATACACGGTATCTTCATTTAAGGATGTGTGGACTACCACCCCCTCAAAGTGATTTGATTCGTTAAATACCATATGTGGGACGTATAAAAGATGGAACTACGATATTATATATTATATTATTCTAGAATTATAATATACCTTTATATAATTATTATTCCATTCTATAAAATACGAAATATAAATGAAAGTAGCGTTCATGCGTACGTACGGCTTACCGTCTCCATGAACGGTGCATTTCATTTTTTACCTCTAAATGATTATGTAATGTTATAAATGAATGAAAGTACTGGATATATATGACATACATTATATCTACATCATGAATACAATTCTGGATATAAAGAACCTTTGACCACACAAACAACATGTAATTGTAAGAAGTCCACTTTCGACTTAAGAACCAAATATCGACAAAACAAACATTATTAACTTAAATGATTACATAATGTTTATAACATGGAAATAAGTGATATAAAATGAATAATGAACTTGAAAAGGGTTCTTAAGCAAATAGAAATTAACTCAAGTTTATTATTCAGGACGTTAAAGAACTATCGAGTCAAGTCAGACCCGAGGTAAGGGATTCTACTCCTCTCTTTCTTTTTAAGTACACACTTTTATGTCATTACTTTTAAAGCTCATTATTCTTGTTATTGGGATGATCTTTTATATTACACATACTGTAATTTTTATGTTAATGTGATGTGAGTCCCTATTCTCTCTCATCAATCCATTTTGGATGTTTTGAGTGGCGCTGTTAGGCTGCCAAACTTTCGTAAGAGATCTAACCTCTCTCTTTCTTTTTAAGTACTCTCCTTTATGTCACTTCTTTTAATCTCCTATTTGTAATGTTGGGGAATGTTCTTTTATATTTCTCTAGATGGACATTTTATTTTAGTATGATGAGATACCCTATTTGATCTCATCAATCCATATTCGGAAGTTTTATGTGGCGTCGTTAGGCTTCCGAGTTTTCATAAGGGATTTTTCATCTCACTTTTATTCCGGTGATATTTATGCTACATTTGCCACAAATTACATTTAGTGGTGTCTGTACTGTCCGTTATTATACTCTTTGTGTAATATAATTACGTTTATGAGTATTTAAATCAATTATCTATTGTCCTTCTATCATGGGGTGTATGTTTTGAAAGATACCCATGTCGGTAAGGGAACCTTTCACCCTCCTCTTTTTTAAAAGACTTATTTTGTTGGGTCTTTTAATTTACATTTTGTTATATTGAGATATGTTCTCATATATCCTTATTGACTTAAATTATATGTCCAAGTGATAAGATACACTTTTTTATCTCTCATCAACTCCTTTTTATGTGATGTCGTTAGGCTGTCAAGGGAACTTTTTAACCCAATTGCGATTTCTTTGGGTTCAACATGTAGTCATTGAATATATCATCCATTGAATATGTGTGAATGACATTTTATTGTTTTACACTTAATATCCACTTATATTGGTTGTATTTATATTTGTCACACATATTTTTGATATTGATTTGTCCTTAATTTAAGGATACCTTCTTTATAAGTGATTTCATCACATTTGACATTTCTATTGAGGGTTCATTGTTGTTATGCACCAATTCACTCTTATATGATGTATATACTATCCTTTAGAGTATTATATCATGAATCCATTTATTCTCATGATATTATAAAGTTCTGACTAAATGTTTTTCCTCAATTATTGTATTCAAGTGTCTCTAATTTTGGTAAAACCCCTTTAACCAAAATATCGTTTTAAATGTTTTAATTATTTGTTATTATTAATATCCATGTTTTCAAAATGGTTTTAAGGATTTATTTATATGGATATTAATGGTTTAAAATTTTAAGCTTCAAGGTGGTATGGGTCACTTTGATTCATAAATCTCTTTATTAAATGTTTTAAATGATTTTGGAAGTGGTTTCTTTTTGAATGGATTAATTATTTCAATATACTAAAATGTTATATTGTGATTGAAATGTGTAAATGTTATGTTTCCTTTATGCATGTTTTATGTGATACATTTATGTTACGGTTCTTGGGAATTGTTATGAAAACGGGTGGTTCTGTGATAAAGTAAGGGCAGGTGAGCCCGATATAGCTCTCCAATGCATTGGGTAACGCGAAGGAGTGAAACGTTAAGGTTTCTCCGAAGAGATTTAGGGAATATACTCAGATGGGTATTACAAACGTAACCAAGAGGGTTACTCCCTACGTAAGAATGTTATGAATGCCTCATGTTACCTTTATCTCTTATGTTTTCTATGATTTATTCATGATTTGATATGCCTATGTTTTATAGGTAAAGTATGATGTCATTCCTAGGTATATATGAGCTCATTTTTCCTTTCCATACTTTTATAACCCTTACTGAACTTTTTATGCTCATCCCAAGTTTTTGAAATGTTTTTCACAGGTCAAGGGAAAGGTACATGATGTGATGATAGTGTCAAGGATGTGTCAAGAAAGAATCCGTGTTATATTTTAAATATGTTTCCATTGATGGGAAGAATGAATACTGTCTTTTATGTAACCACTTTGTTTAAATGTGGAATGTAATGCAAGTTTCATGATATAATTCTCTAAAACTCTAAACCTGAAAAGATCCTCAATGTGTAATCATGTAATAACTCAATATTATGTAAGGTTTAAGGTTGGGGCCTTATATATATGATTCCATGTAATGACCTAACTCATGAACCAAAATCACCAACCATAAACTTGATAATAAAAATACATCAATAATACATCCTAATTAAAAAAATTACAACTTGGGATGTGGAATAATGATAACCATTATTGAATTATTTCCCTTGAGGAATTATAAATTATTTTCCAAGTAACTAAAATTTCTTTTAAATTAAATAAAATAATATTTATCATATAGTGAATGATATTTGATTTAAAGAAATCCATAAAAAAAGAAGATAAGACTCATTCAAGATTATATTATATTGATTCAATATCAATGTTAACATACTCATCACTATATATCTCTTGTAGCTATTTTTTTCTCACTACTATTGAATATAGAGGTGTTTATTTCAACAATAACAAATTTAATGAAATGATTCATTCCGTTGAAATACAATTATTTTGGTTGATTATAGTAGTAGATTTATATACCTAAGAAATCAAAGTGATCATAATAGTGAGTAAAACAAAAAATACTTATCAATGAATTGTTTTTGAATCATTTAGTTAAATAATATACAAAAAAGCTTCTGTAAAATATCCATCTATATCATTACACACTAAAGAAGTATTTAAATATTGAAAATATTTCGATTTGATTTAATTAATTTAATAATCATGTCAATATACCCAATTCGAAATGATAATCTATTAAAATAACTAGTCATGTTTTTTTAACATTTAATTCAATATCATTAAAATAATTCTATGTTTTTTAATTTTTTTTCATCCTATATCCCTTAGGTATAAGGATTCATATGTTTCAACCCAATATGGTTTTATATAAATTGTACATCATGAATGATTTTGAGATTTTGTATACCATTTATTATATATATATATATATATGTCATTTTACCATTATCATTATGTTTTATATATCACCATATTTTATAAAATAATTTCAAATAGAAATTATGTAATAATATATTCTGGAAATGAGATCATAACAATTTTTTGGAGATATTATATTACCCATAGGATTTATAAATGATATCATAGGATAATGAAACATCCAAAATATATAAAAAATGTATACAAATAATATATTAATAATTTGGAATATAATTTTTAGAAAATATTTTCTATAAAACATCACTAATTTTTTTAACAAATATATTTTATATTACAACATAAAAAATCAATATCTCATTTTCATAAAATCCAATTATTAGAAAAAATAAATATTTTAGAAAGATACAAATTTCAAAAAAGGCATTCAATATATTTTCATAAAACACTTTAATTCAATGATTATTTATAATACCATTGATAGTTCATATAATTTAATTTTAAAAATATAAATATTTTAGTCGCACCTCAATAGTTACAAATTATATGAATTCCAAAAAATCAATTTCATTAATGATCATAATAGGGTAAATTGTTTATTATTACAACCAAAATACCTCAATAAGTAAATATTTTAAAACCATGTATAACTATTATCATCTAATGGGGATTCAACCTAGAAAATTTTTTTTTTTGGGAATTCAATCCATTTTTGAATGAGATATAATATATAACATGTTTTCTATATGATATAATATTTTAATTTATATAACCTATAGGGAGTATAATCCCAAAAAAAATGTAAAATTACTTTGAAAATAAGTAGATTTATTTTTTAATTTAAAGGAATGGTAGAGGAGAATTATATATTTATTATAATGGTTATTGGATCATTTATAAATATCCAATGATGAATACAATAAATACTCAAGACCCGAACTCCTATGTTCTTGATTCTAGTAATCCAATTACTTGGGTTTACTGTAATATAATGGTTACCTTATACTTACATCCAATGATACTAACCAATATATTCAATTATCATACCAATGAATATACATATATGCCAACACAAGATATTTATTGGTTATATGACCTCACATAGACACACACATGGAAATATACCAATAGGTCACCCATATAGAAACTTATTCAGAAAAATATTTTTAACTATAATGTTATGAATTGGTAGGCATGTAAAAATAATGGTATTCATTTTTTACATTGATAGTAATATCTACTATTTTAGGGATCATTTTCTATGTGTCATACTCCCAGGACATTTAATACCCAACATCCCACTCATGGACCTCACTAATCTGACCCACACATTTCCACTATACATATGGATACATATAGGGAATGATTCCATTAATTTTACATTAAATCCTAAGATGGTAATCCTAGTCAACTAACCCGATCGTTATCCTATAATTTGTGAGGTTCCTTCTAGGAACCCCACATTCTATTAGCCATCAAGGAATCATAATATACAAATGGATCTCTAATAAAAAACATATTAATTCAGTGTTAAATTTTCTCACAGACTGTCGTCATGTAAAACATCTAAATAGGTCACCCATTCTAGAACAAATACTATCTTGGAATCCTTAACCATTATTTTATATCCATTGGGATCCCAAAATTAAATAAGTTCTTTTATTACATGGGTATTAAAACACCCAACCAAAAAATAGCATTGAATCAAATGTTTCAAATGTCATTAATATGGTCAAAAATATCTATAATCTAATTCAGGAGTTCTAATGATCTTATCTATATTTTTGTATAAAAACCTAACTTCTCAAGGAATGAACTGAAAAAATTTATAACCACACTAGGGTATACAAAACATGATTTTTAAAAGGGAATGATTCTTATTCTAGAACACCCTACGATATGAAAATGCACATGAGAATAAGATCAATATAATTTAGACTAATTTCAACCATTAATCCAAAAATAGTCACAGATTCCCTCAAAATATCAAGTATGACATATCAACAAATCAGATATTCATGAATACAAATATATAGTTTAATTTGAAAATAATCTTTAAAAAAATTTATTTTATAAAAAGAAATCAATACATATCATAATTAATTATTTTTTCAATTGGAATAACAATGAACGAGATATCAAAATGAAATACCATACCATTAAGGATGAAATAGGTGCATATAAAAAACCCCAAATTTTACTACCATCACGAACTCCATGTGACACATTCTACACACTCCATATCCAAAATTGACAGTAAATAATAATCAAAACAAATATCTTGAGAAATACCAAAACTAGAGAACATGAAAATAATCAATAAGATCATTATTCACTAATATTTTATTTATTTTGTGTTAGTGAAACCATTCTAATTGGTTCTCACCATATAATTTTTATGTCCTTCAAATATTGATTTCATTTAAGAAAATTTGAAAAAATTATTAAGTACAACATTTTTCTTTTATAAGTATATAAAAATAAAATTTTACACCCACTAATATTTAATAAAAATCCAAAAAAATCATTAAATAAATACAGTCATGTTAATAACATTACATTGAAACTTACATTCATAATCAAATTCTCATTTATCTACACTATCAAAAATGTAGTTCGACCACACATTTGAAGTTACATAATGAAACAATAAAATATAATAGAATAATATATTCTGAAAAAATTAAATCGTATCACACATGTGTTAGAAATAATGAAACATCATCAATTGGTAAGGCTTATATATAGTCTAATCTGACAAGGAATCATAATGAACAAGAGTTCAATATAGAAGTTTTCATGTATCATGGTTAAAAAAATGATTATAAGAGTTGATAATATAATTCATTGACAAAACCATTAGACTAACAAAATAATATGTTTCTCATCCCTTCCATTAAAAGACACTTGAATCTAGTCACATTAGCTTCGACAAGGAAAACATCCTATCAAGGACCCCATAACATTATGGTTCACTAGACGGTTTGTTTACTAAAATTGTTTTGTATTAATCAATAAAATACAAACGTAGTTCTTGATGGATATATTAAAACATCAACTAGAGTGGGAAATTGAAATTTGATATAATAAAATATCGATAGAAAAATAATATAGAGACATCACCTCTAATTCCATCATAATAACAATCTATAACCATGTCATCAATGTGACAATTGGAAAAAATATAACCATTATGACATAAAATATATATAATAATAATGTTTTCATGAGGATCTCAAACAAAATCACAACATCTGAATCAATTTATAATTTACAAATGAGTCTTATTAAAAACATAATCATCACAAAGGCTCTTACATTACCATTTATGATCATTATAAATCACATATAAAAAATAGAATGAAAATTGAACCCTTTAAAATATCATTTTCACATCCAATTAATCTCATTAAAAATAATAAAACAAAATCTTCCATTAAAAAAATATGATTCATTTTGTAGTAGACTTATAACCCAAATGGGGTCTATTACCTTTTCAATGAAACAATA
Source organism: Viscum album (assembly GCA_963277665.1). Taxonomy (NCBI): domain Eukaryota; kingdom Viridiplantae; phylum Streptophyta; class Magnoliopsida; order Santalales; family Viscaceae; genus Viscum; species Viscum album. Next base: position 1,426,536,412 of record OY728147.1, on the reverse strand, counting down.
TTATTTAATGTAAATTATTAAATTTTTTCCAAAACACATGGAAGTAAAATTTATTTATTAAAGAATAGAAAAATATTAATCACATATTATTATATGAGTGATATAAATATTATGGAATTTATAAAATATGTTAATTGACTATATATAGGATTAGTCGTAAAAATTAAAAAAAGTAAACACAAGTATCAAATGAAATTATTATTAAAGGAATAAAAAATTAGTCACATTAATCAATGTAATAACCCTTCACTAAAAGAATAAAAAATATGTCAACTGGTTTCATATATTAAGAATCGTAAAAAAAGACAAAGAAGATAACCCTATTAGAATTAGACACTTACTGAGACATGATTAGGCATGACCAAAACTCTATACACAATAATTATTTACATTAGTGTAAATAGATAAAAATTTCAATCGAGTAGAATATGGGAGAGAGGAACAATAAATTACCAACCTATAGAATGGATTATTTCAACATGATATATATTATAAAATCAATTGATGGGAAGACTAAAACAAGAGGTGGTTAGGAGGAGAATTTCCATCATTAGGCACCATGATTATGCCTATCAATATAAGAAAAGGGATCCAATATTGTTAAGGCATATTGATTGAAAATCATTAATGAATGAAAAATCTATATAGGATGGATTATAGCATGGTATTGAACCATGTTGTGTGATTTCTCTCATTGACATTATATTGTTGAGTTGAACAAGGAATGTAATAAAATAATCTAAAAATATATATTTGATCCTCAACCACTCAACAAAGACTATATCAACCTGTCTTAGACCAATTCCATATATGTTCAAAAATTGATAGAGGGGACAAACCCTATTAAAACACATCCATGACACTCCCATTCATTGTTATGTTAGTTTTCTTAATGATCAATAAAACCAAACCATTGAAACACTATTCTACGGATAGGGTACTCTCATGCACACTCCACAAACACCATATCACCCAATTTTGTGATGTTATCCTCTATTTCATTATAGAGATACTACCTATGTCACCTAGAATAAATCATAAACAATCAATACACCAAGTTTTTTTAAAATTGAAAAAAATTATTGATTAAAATATATACTGATATTGGGGTTATATAATTCACCTCACCATGATAATATATGCCCCAATAAATTACCACATACATGTAGAGCAGTATTAAAGGAAGGAAATCCATATACGCCACATCAATATGATTATTGGTGGGAAATAAACTAAAATTATTCCAAGGAATGAATCTAATGAATATTAAAAATTTTCTAATCTATGGGATCAACTAATTATTAGTTCTCAAATGAATCCATTAAAAACAAGTTAATGATAATAGTATATCACACCTAATATATACAGTGTAATAGTGTATGTTTCCAAACCATTAAAAATTTAAATTATTTAGATATATTAAAGGAGAGTTATGTAAAAAACCCAAATCATCAATCCAGAGAACACATCTCCACAAATAACCCAATTCTAACAATCATGAATAAAAGACCCAATAAACCATCCTCAATTTCAAAAAAAAACAGGAATAATGAAGAATTAGTAAATTTAAAATTAAATCCATCACTGAGATAAGAAATTCATCCTCACCATAAAATCAAAAATGATGAAATTTATAAATAAGACTCAATAAGAAACTATATAGTAGCAAAAATTATTTAAATATAATCAATGAAGAAATTTGAACTAGATATCAAAAAAATCCCATATATTACTATCTATTTTAACACTACAATGTTTCCAAGGAAATAAATATAATTTTCGCATAATTGGAAGATATTTAAAAGGACTCCCATATTTAAAATAGTAGTTATAAATATACCAAAATCTATTATACAAGGATTGATCCTAAGGGAAACCCATCCATACACCATAGGTATACACAATTCCCTAATTCCATACCATCAATAAATATAAAACTGATACAAATTCAATACATATAGATATAAGATAATTTAAAAAAAATTCTAACAAAAAATAAAATAATACTTAAACATACCTCTATGATATTTTAAAATAAAAATAAATAATCCATCCTAGTAGTCTCATTAAATAAATTCCAATAGCTATTTCCCTAAAATAATACATCGAAATACCAAGTCCCTATACTAAAAAATCAAAAAAAAATATTTTCTTCTTCTTTAGGTTGTAATGAATCATATAGAAGAAATTTTAAATCCAACAGTACATATTTTTGTTAACTCACATGATATATATAATATTAAATTAAAAAAACATAGACTGAACCATCATAGGCAAAATATTTCATTTCACAGTCAACATCTCTTTTGGACACCCTCATTAGTATATTCTAGTAGTACAATAATAAAATATTAACCACTATTTGGCTATAGATTGGATGATGACTTATATAAATTAAATAGACTTTCCAATTTCCTTTACTAACTAGTTTATAGAAGAAGCCTTAAAATTTTTAGAAAATATAAATTTAAGCCTTCATTAACATCCTATCCGGATGAAGGACAAATAATTAAATTTATTTCTCTATTTTCACCATTAATGAATAGTCCCAATCATAAATTTATTTCCTAATAAATTACCTCAACATTTTTACATAGATCATTGAAGGGTTTTTACTATTCTAGAGCAAGTAGTTGGTACCATTGTGAAATGATACAGTAGCCTTCACCCATGAATAATTTGGAGAAATTTGATGATTCCATAAATTATTTGGGAGAGCTCTATTGCCTCATGAAGGACTAGATCAATATTAAAAGGATATTAATGATGATTAATGAAGACATATATGGGTCTTAGAGCATGGTACATCATGTAACCCCCACTTGATATTCATCCATTGTAGAGTTTATAGGTGAGGATTTCAATTCTAAATAATGAGAAGAAAATTATTGTAGATCATTCGAATGAATAGAAATCACATTATTCATTGACTCTTTTTCATAAAACATAATACAAGAAACTGAATCATTCCATCTTCTATAACACAATTCTCATAAAGTATAATCATAATACTAATAAATTAAAAAACAAAACTATCTAATGGAAAATCATTATAAAAATAATCATTAAAATAGTCTACCCAATGGGATTATTTTCCTAGCAATTTCATTTTTCTCAAAAATAACATCGATGTTATTTAATTCAACAAATATTATTTGACCTCATTACAAATTTTTTCAAATATAATTATAAATATATTTACTGGTTTTTTTAAGTCATTTATATTAAAAAAAATTAGAAAATTAAAATATATTGGATATTATTTTATATTTAAAAAACATTGATACGGTGAAACAACTTTTCCTCTTTAAACAAAATTTTCCCACCAAAAAATCAATTTACTCAATCATGAAAACCAATCAAAACCCACAGTTATCATATAAAAAGAACACATAATAACATTAATTATATTATAAAACTCTTCTATTTATCATTGTAATAATGGAAAACATAATTTGATCCGATTTAGTAGAATGGGCAGAAGAAGGAATATTTCAGAGTAGAAATAATACTATTCTTGGTAGGGCCACATAGATATGCAATTCAAATTCCAACCATGAAATAAGATTTTGAATGGTTCAATGAATATTTTCATGAGTTCTGTATGATATACAAGACTATTCAGGATAAAAATGTTTCATTGATCCCTCATATGATTTTGCCTCAAAATATACACTCGAACCCAAAAATCATAATGTAATCATCGATTTTAACTAACATCATGATATTTTAAATTTAATCTAGGCTACTAAAATAAAAAAATCCAAACGAAGACTCAAATCCCAATAACCAAATGATAATTGTGGACCAAGGAAATGAGGAGTAGAACAATAAAACACATGACACTTTTTGTAGTGTCTCATAATAATCTATATCACATTTCCACTATTAAGAACCCTAAATAATATTTCGGTGAACTAACAAAAATTTTCATTAACAATCCGTAGTTAAATTGAATAATCACCCAACCAAATTCAAGATGATCAAGGTGTGACCCAAATATACATAGGATTGAACCAAAAACTATGTTATCAAATAAAATTCATTTTAATCATTTTCTCCATCATCAGATGAAACAATATCATATATTTCACCTAGAAATACAGACTTTGTCTTCCATATTTCAGACATATGGGAATATAAATTAAATTGTTCATTAACTAATCGAAATTAAAATATATTATGCAATAAAATAAAAACATGCTTCTTGTAACAAATCAGCACCAATAAAAAGATCCATGATATATGATAGAGAACAATATAAAAGAAATTAATTGAGAAATAAAAATATATATCCACCTTCAATATTCTCCATTTGACCCCTCATTTCATCTCCACATTCTACACTAATTACCATAAACAACTCATACACTAACATCATTGAAGAAAAAATAGATGGAAAATTAAATATTCCATTAAATTTGTTTCAAAAAATAGAGTATATTTTGTGTTATAATTTTACTGACCGGTATGATCACACCATAGAGTTTTTTATTTCCATTATAAAATCATTCAGTCATGTTATCCTAAAATAAAATTGAATTTTATTTTTTCTTAGGTTAAAAAAATCAAAACACAATAACATATGAAATTTTTGTTATCATCAACATATTATTATTTTTAATTATATCAAACATATTAATATTGTTATATTTACCCTTTATTTCATTATCAAACGGCACATTAAAATCCTTATTAAAAAACATGTTTCATTATATTATAGAATATATTTTATAATTATCCAATGAGTGTGAATAATATATTTATTAAATAATGAACTATAACTCTATTAAAATTAAAATGACCAAGTGACATAAACATGTATTAGTGACATAATGGATAATCAAAATAGGGATATTAGTAAATAAGAGTACCATTTAGAAGCCAACTTATATCAAGAGAAACACACTAGGTCATATTCAAGAGAATTATGTTAATTAATATAATAACATTAATAATTTCACCCAAATGTCACATCCTAACCATCATTATGCATGTAATTCCCCAATCATATTCTTCTCCATATTGACTCCACATGCCTAGACCAATTCATTCGATGTGATAATATATACAGTATTAATTTGAGGACTCATAGAATAAACTTTTTAAATTATTTAAATGTAAAAAATGATCCCTATTTTATAATATTGTTAGATGTATATTCCTATATATCCAATAAAATCCACTCAAAATAATTTTATTAAATCCTACAAGAATAATAGATGTTTAACCCTTTCCCAAAAATTCATTCAGTCTATCCAAAACACTATAAGTGGAAAAACGATTTGTTCATTTAAAAATATTATATTTGAATCATCCATAACCCATGATGTTACCCAAATGTCATCAAATAAAATTATAAAACATAATTTTGCATATAAATTAATAAATTTTTTTTTTGTTTTTATTGTGTTCAAATATTTTATTTTTAAAATAATAAAAGAATTAATAACACTAAAAGGAATGTGGTAAATCAATACCATGTTGTTTAAAACCCCCAATTAACCATTATATATTTGTGTAATGCACAAAATTAAAGAATTATGAAAACTGAGAATCCAATGACATAATAATTAATGAAATATCATGAATGAACTATCCAAAAAAACAAGTAATAAACTCTAGAAATATTTCTATGTGACACAAAAACATGTTTTCTTTTGATGGTTATCACTAAAAATTAATGGGATGATTATTATAAAATACACAGGTACCCAAATATATATTAATATTCATGTCTCAAACCATATTCTCATCAACCTTTTACTTATTGAAATATGAAGCTTAAGATTGTATCATATACACACTGTTTGAAATGATTTAAATGTACCAAATGATCGTTATTGAATAATAACAGAGGATGTACATTACTATATATCCATTAAAATCCCGTATAAACCATTTAATTAAATTTTAGAATGTGAATATACGTTTAACCCTTTCCAAAACACTCATCTTGTATATCTAGACCACTATAAATTGGAAAAACATTTTCATCCACTAAAAAATTTACATATATATCATCTATAACTCATGGTTTTACCCAAATGTGGTAAAATAAAATTATAACACATAAATTCTCATTTTAATAAATCAGTTTTTAATTTTCACATACATTGGGTCCTAAATTTCACTTTTAAAAAACAATCATCCAACTAATAACTCTTAAATGAATTAGGGAAATAAATACCTAAAAGGATTATAAAATCTATAAAACTGTAATATATATCTTAAATATTCTAAATTTAAAAATATATTTACACTAGTAAAACAAATACATGATAATTAATGTATTTTCATAAAAAACTATTATGAAGACAAGTATAAAATCGTTGATAAAATTCAAAATGAGCAACTATCATTTTTCCCTTGATGGCCATCATTAAAATAATTTTGAATGATTATTATACAAGACATAGATACCCATGTATATATAATATGATACATGACTCAAACCATATTCTAATTCCCCATGGTGATTAGCATTAATGAGGAAAAATATAAAACAAGTTGATTTATATAGGGAGTAAAAAGATAAATGAATCTAGGAAATTTAACTGATTTACCTATAGAACATGAATCAATGGGAGATATATAAGAAATCATGAATAAAAAAATATATATTCACAAATGAGTCCTAATTAGGTGGAACAATAGATTATAAAATAAATGAATGGGTTTAAGGGTTTATATGAAAATTTTGATGGATTATAAAAGTTAAATATTTGGATTGAAAGAGTTGTGTTTTTTTTCTTGACCCAAATCGTACAAAACTACCGGAAGAATCCCTATTATGATGATAATATAGATCTATAGTGAAACCATCCTACAAAATTCTATCGTTCCACAACTCTTAAACCATGATCAAGGTGTATCTTCCTTGATTACATAGTAAAATGGTGCATATGTAAGCAAGGCGATCATCCCCATTAGAAAACACTACCACATAGTATCCCATCACTCTTATACCATGATATTTTATAACAATATAAGCAACAACATATAGTCCTTAAATTTTACTATAGTTCCTCTCATATTAAATAAACCATTTATTAAAACACCATATTTATCTGTGGCCCTATACCTACTTTTATAGTCATATATTAGGACCTTTAGGACATCCTTAAAATAAGAAAAACACAATGAGTTAATAAATTACAAAACAGTTAAACAATTTAGAAAAATATTCTTATATGCGTATAACCATTATAATTTATAATGTCTAAAATATAATAAAATCATAATTATAGGTTTTATGGAAATGATAAAATATTTATCACATTGGTTAATTCCTATAGAATTATTTGTTAAAAATGATGATTTTTAGAACAATGTTTCAAACACTTTTCCAATACACTGATTCAAAATTTATAAATAATTTCTTCACTAAACATGAAATATAGGGACAGATATATCATTGGAATATGAATATGTGGTGTGTCAAATAATGGACTTCCACCCACTATTAGAATGATCTTCCACGCTCTTTACAACTATCCATCTTTAGAGAAATCCATATATATTATGTCAACCCTATATTACCATCATAATGTAATTTGAAAACTTCCTCGTCAATCAGTTCCTCTAAAAAATTTGCTAGTATTTTCCACATCATTAATAATTTATATATTTTTGTCCAACACAGTATATTAAATGAATTATAAATAGATAAATATTATTAAATTATAATAAATATTAACATGTAATAAATATTTACATAATTAAATTCTCCAAAAGAACACATAAATCCCATGTCATTTACAATAATATTTGAACCGAAAATTATTTTTCATTTCAATTTTATTAATACCCCAACAATGTCATGAAATATAACTAATATTTTATCATAGAAATATATAACTATATCTCAAAATCAGTCATGATTAATAATTTTGTGACAAGAATTAAATATCTGACAACCAATAATCTTAGAACATAAAATGTATATTACATGATTTAATAATAAAAATATATTTCCAATACATATCACTAAATCTTAAATTAATGAACTAATTTCAAAACCTACAATGATAATAAATCATAAAAAGGTTATTTTATAACCCACCACATTATAATAAATTGTCACCCCTTAAATTTAAATCATTTCATAAAAAATCTGCAGCAATTACTTTTCTATAGGAAATTTTGTCGAAATATTTCTTCATGAACATGAACATCATTCAAAAATACATGATCCAAAGAGATAAAAATTCACCAAAACAAATTTACTTTTTTTCTCATAATATCATATTTTCATTCAATTAAATTCATATAAAATTCCAACTACATTATTTTAAAATCAATGGTCATGGTTGGATCTGAAAAATATTTCTTGAATATTGTTAAATTAATAATATTACAAAGTGATTCATAACATATTTTTAATTTTAAATGACAATCGATTTAAAAAACAACTTTATAACATAATATGGTACCATAAGAAGTATTGTTTACATCCACATCACAACATGGCATCATGGACCTCAAAAGTATTCAGAAACATGAAGATACAATCAACCAGAATGAACTCTAATAGTTAACTTTGATTAACAACAAAATAATTACATAAATTATTTCATATCACAAAATAAATTAATAAATGTTCTTTTGATTGTGTTTTTTTGTCTCATAGACTATCCAAATATTTAACATTCACATACCTTCACTCAATATGTGTAATGACCTCTAAAATTCAAGGGATGTTTTTTTATAAATTGTTTTTGGATTTACAAGAACGCAGTTTCTGACGACACTTGATTCTGAGGCCCGGTGTGCCCGGAATCAATTTCCGAAGATTAGCTCGGGTACGTTCAGTGAATGAACGAGCGGGTTTTTCTAACATTTGAACAGGTGCACGGAATCGAAATCTGAGGGCACCGATGAAACCGCAACACCTGTAATTTCATAGGATCACCTATTCTGAAGTTGCGTTTGTGCGGGTGGAGAAGTTTAATTTGTAGATTAAATGAGGAATGAATAAAATTGTGAAAAATTTTTATTTTTATGTCTAAGGTTGTTTTATCTTACATGGGGAAGTTTGGGTAATAGAAAACTAACCATGTGAGGATGAATGAGAGAATAAAGCAGAGGTGGGGCCCACACGAACCCCAACCCCTTCACATTCCTCTTAAACTCCCTAACTCTCTCTTAAGTTTGGTAAACTCATCTTTAATGGAGTGACCCTTCACATTATCTCTCTCTCCCACATTTACTCTCGCCAACACACACCTAAATTAATTAATTGAACCTATTAAATTAATTAACTATGAGTTTGAATTTTGAAAAGATGAAATTACTTGTGTTAATAAAATAATAGCATGAACCAATTATTTTATTTTGGGAAGCATTGTGTTGGAATAAAAGTGGAGGAGCACTTTTGTAAAGGAAGGAAGAAGTTTCTCTTGGGTGGAAGAACATCATCCTCTCCGTGAAGAACGTTTCTTCTCTGACGAAGAACATTGACCCCTTGAAATGGAACGACTCAGTGATCACAGTTCTTCATCCTCTTCTTCCTCCACGATATGATAGGAGATGTCACTTCCTCAGGTCACTCCGACAACGACGGAATGGATACCGTTCTACCGCGATGATCATCTTCTGCGACATGATGACGTGTGAAGTCTTTTCGAGGTAGGGGTTATTTGATTTTGTTCATGAGTTATCCTTTTCCGTTCTTCATATGTGTATTTTGGACGCATGATATCAACTTAACGGAGGGAGGTCGGACCGCATGAACACGACTGACTCTCCTATCCCTATTGTTGTTGTGATATTGTGGTTTGAAAGAAGGTGATGTGGTGCAATGTCACCACGCTGAAACAAGGGGGATTATCGGCGAAGAGGCACGACACAATTGCCCCGTGCCATAGAGGCCGAATGAAACCGCGGGCAGAGTCATGGCCGCAAAGGTGAATAGAAGACTCCGATGTTGATTAATTGATGTGTGAATCGACGGGCGAAGACGAATCGGGCCAAAATGCAGTTTGAATCTCTTCGAAGTAAAGATCGGGTCCCGGGAGGATTGTTGGCAAAGGCGGCAGGTAAAATGGACCACCGGAGAGCATTTGGTGGTCCGCATAAGGCGGTTGTGGCACGCCACTGGAGATAACCACCGCGGCTAAGCCGCAGCGGTGGAATGTGAACTGGAACGGCAGGTCGTTCCGGATTTGGGGCGCCGCGGCTTAAAGTCACGTCGGATCATCGACCGCGGGGATTTGTAACCCCTACAACCGTTGGCCACGCGGGCGCCGCGCCGCGCCAGCGCCAGGCTAGCAGGCTCCCCAGGCCGGGCCGGGCCGGACCCGGGTCGGGTCGACCCGGTTCGGCCGACCCGGGGGGGGGGGGGGGGGGGGGGGGTTGGGCCGGGCCGAGCCACTGCCAGACCCCCCATTTCAGACTGTTTCTATTCAAACACCCATAACATGAGCTACATAACTTTGATCTACGTATTGTACGTTTTGATGCGATCCTTGGATCGAGAAGGTCGTTTCGGTATATTATACTCTTGGTTTTGGAGAACTTTGGGTATGGTCAGGTTGGTTCGAATACGAGACCAACCTGACCCACGAAGCAGAAATGGTTATATCTTGAGCGTCAGACATCCGATTGATGTGTCGTTGACTTTGTTGTATTCCTTTTGATGAGATGGAACTTTTCTCATACTTCACCCGAGGATTGGATGTAGTTGGAGTATGGGCGGGTTGGATTGTACTCGAAATCCAACTGGGCCCCTCGAACGGAAAAGATGATATCTTTCAGACCGGACGTCCGTTTGACGAACCGTCAGCGGCGTTGGTGATCACGTTGAAAAACTGTCCCTATCAGTATACCCAATGAGTGTTTGGGGTACATTTGAGATAATTCCGGGTTGGTTCGCACTGGAAACCAACCAGGCCCCTGGGACGGAAATGCTAATAACTCACAGAACGGGCGTCCGATTGACGTGCTGTCTGTTGTGTTGAGACCCCTATGACGAGGTGGTCCTTTGAGAAACTTCTTAGTGGGACATTGTGATACTTGGATTATTTACCAGTAGCTTGTGGATCGGACCCTCTTGGAGACGATCGTGCGAAGTACGGAGACCATGTAGCCGACTGAGTCTTGAAGACGGCTGATCGATTGACTCGGTGAGTTTCGGATAGCATAGTGGGGAGAGCTTGGTTGTAGCGGCAGACCCACATCGGAGGAGCGCCTGGTTGTAGCAGCAGACTCACGGTACTCAACAGAAGGATTACTTATAGAGGCTGTGAGGGGGAGTGCTTGGTTGTAGCGGCAGACCCATGACAGATGAGCGCTTGGTTGAAGAGGAGGACCTGCGGTACTCAACAGAAGGAGTACCTCTAGAGGATATGAGGGGGAGCGCTTGGTTGTAGTGGAAAACCCATGGTGGGAAGCACTTGGTTGTAGTAACAGGCCCGCAGTACTCGACAGATGGAGTACCTCAACAGTCTTAGGTTAGTGAGCAGTACCTCAGAGTCGTGACAGGACCACTGTACATTCTAGAGACGAGGCTCTTCAACAGTTATGGTTTCGATAATAAAAATCCAGGTTTGAGTTGAGTCTATGATATTTGTGTTTCCTCATGATTGAGATGGGTTACATGATAACATAGGTATATGTATGGGAATATACCTGGGTCGTGGTCATCTGTTGATTTCGTAATCTTTGTGACCCCTCATGATTGAGATGGGTTACTTGATAAGTTAGGTATATGTATGGGTATATACCTAAGTAGATATTATCTGTTGAGATATTTCTTTGTGGATATCCTTGGTGAATTTTGTGAGACTGTGAAGGTCTCTGGGTCCCTACTGAGTATCGTTATACTCACCCCTGCTTGGGCTAAGCCCGCACCTCGTTGTGTTGGTTGCAGACAACGGATAACGCAGACAGAGGATGAGTGATCGAGGACTAGACGGTACCCGGAGGCGGACCTCATGACGAGACAGTATCTGGTGGTGGAATTCACGATGGGATGACACTCGGAGGAGGTTGATGGGCGAGAGCGTTGTGGAGGCTATCTGTACCTACCCTTTAGGCAGGATTCATAGTGGATGATCCAGGACCTGCACTATCTGTACCTACCCTTCAGTAGGATCCGAGGACGATGACCCAGGACCTTCTTCCATTCTTCCAGCTGTTTTTATTTTCTGTTGTACTTTTTTTTTAGTTGTAGTTGTACTTTCGATTGGGTTTGTATTCTGGCCCATTTACTTTTCAGCACTTGCTTTCTGTACTTAGTGTTTTACTTCCTCTTGTACTCTGTGGTGTTTTGTATACATTTATGAAGGCAATGCCTTCCCAGTTATTAGGATTTACACCTTTGGTGCTAGTCGCCAGCCCCTGGCCTATGGAAGTCGGGCTTGGGGTAGTCATGACACGGGCCCCGAGGATAGGTTGTGACAAATTGGTATCAGAGGAGTTCGGTTCTACCGCAGAACTAAGGACTCTGATCTTTTTCATTCTGTGAAGCAATAGTGTTAAGGGTACCGAGGGTGGTTTCCAGTTCAGGGAGTCCAGTGTTGGTGCGGAGGCCGATGTATCCGTACACCAGGACCCTGACTACTGATTTCTGACTTTGTGAATGAAAAGCACTGATTGTGTGTGTGTTCCCAAGAGTTTTAAAGTCAGCTCAAACCATGTCAGCTTACCAGGTATAAATCATTTGACCGTGTTGTATCTATTAAGGATGTCTCAATGAAGATAGTCAGTTGGTGTTCCGAGGGAGTACTCGATGATGGATCCCCAGGCAACGAGGCTCCGGTGCGGGGCCCTTTTTCTATGGTGGCACCCTCAGGTGGTGTACCAGCAGTACCACCACCTGTTGGGCAGAAGATGCCACCAGACTTATTAGCGAACTGTGCACGATGGAAGAACATGTTGCACGACTTCCAGCAGCAGTGTCCTCCAAGGTTACGAAGTGAGGAAGATTCCCAGACAGCTGAGCACTGGCTGGTGGCGATTGCTAGAGTTTTTCATCTAGATGAGACATTAGTAGAGTGGATGGTGGACTTGGCTACTAGTGTTTTCAAGTGAGTGACCATGAGGATGGTCCGCATAGCGATGAGGCTTTGGTATGTGGACCGATGCCTGATAAAGTGTCTTTGTGTAGTGTGTCAGCTATACATCACAACTTGTTGGTCTGTAGTTAAAACCGGCAGTACCAGTAGGTGACACGTGTAGGCTTACTACCTTACACATGTTCTAGCATCAGATATCCTCAAGTCCGAGGAGAACCTGACTCACAGGCGGCTGAGTACTGGCTTGAGGAGGTGGCAGAGAGTTTTGTAGAGCTTATATAGCTTCGGCAGGATGACATATCAGTAGTTAAGAATTCATCAAGGCGTACCGAATATTCCGGGTACTCGATGAATTCGATTTGATCAGTGCTATAGAGCTCAGACCTCTGAGCGTGGTGTGTTTATCAATATTTGAGCCAACACTTTTTCCTCTATTCATTCATAATCACGTTTGGGTTCTATATAGAACCTTGAGGTTGAATGTTCTTTGGATGAACGAATACAGATAGTGAATGTTAGAAGTTGGAACACAGCGAGCTGGTGCCAGTCTCAGAGACAAGGGCGTCCGAATGATTCAAGAAGAGGAAATGTTAAGGACAGTTAAATCTACAAAGCAGAAGATGTGGAGGTAGATCTAGGAGAGCAGCATGAGGTGGTGTACAATTCAACATGTTACAACCACCCGCCTTGGTTGTTCCCTCAATGCCTAGGGAGCTGGAGGGCAGGGAAAGAGAGTAGAATCATGCTGTCAAAAAGAGTGACCCAATGGCTCTATGAAAGTTTTCATAGACAGTTTGTGTCCACTAAAAGTTTCCATAGTAATAGACATCGATACGAATCATCCCTTCCTTACATGAATCTAGTCCCAGACCTAGTGTTTCCGGTTATGCCGTTGACTTGACCCTCACGTCTTGAGATACCTTTTGGAGGTGACTCGATAGTCACACTTACGCTGACGGTGTGATCAGACCCTTGAAGTGAGAGTCTCAGTTGGGACCTCTTGGTGGCAGTGTCAAGGCCTTACGATGTTATTTTGAGTATGGATTTGGTAATCACTGTTAATACTCAAATTGACGGTATTAGGAAAACGTCAGGATGGGTTTTCCTTTGTCGGAAAAAAGGAAACCCCATGCAGCACAGGTTAAACTTGTGCATGGGAGGGTGTAGCCGATCATTCTTGGTTCGGCCAAACTTACCCTCATGGTAGCAGGAGTTTTGAGTTTCAGTTTTAATTAGTAAATGGAGACCTCTAGAGTTCGAGGATGGCAACCACGTTCTTATATGGGTATCACCTCGACGAGGTTTACGGAGATGTAGCCGAGGTGACGAGATATCTCTGAGGTTCAGCGGACCTTTTCAGGTCCTCAGTAGGGTAAGCGAGGTGGCTTACCGCTTGACCGATCCACCTCAGTTGCACCAGGTGCACGATGACTTCCACGTATCTCAACCGAGGAGATATGTTCTTGACCCAATGCACATCATCGACCTTGGGGAGCTGGAAGTTGGCGATGGGGTGAATTTTGCAGAGTTCTAGTAGAGGTTCAAAATCGACAAGAGTGGGTCCTACGAGGACGGTTTATTCCTCTTGTTCATTTTCGTAGGCAACACGAGAACCTCCAGGTGAGCACATGGGAGCAGAAGGATCTGATGCGTGCTCAGTACCATTTTTGTTTCTCCAGTTTGTGTTATAGCTTTATGGGTACGTAAATCCCTAAGGTGGGAGTAATGTAAAGACCCGTAAAATTCATGGGAACTTTTTTCCATAATTTTATTTGGGATTTTACAAGAACATAGTTTCTGAAAACACTTGATTCCGAGTCCCGGTGTTCCCGGAATCAATTTCCGAAGTTTAGCTCAGGTACGTTCAGTGAACGAACAAGCAGGATTTTATACCTTTTGAATCGGTGATCGGAATCGAAATCTGAGGGCACCGATGGAACCACACCGCCAGTAATTGCTTAGGAACACCTATTCTGATGTTTTGTTTTTGTGGGTGGAGAAGTTTAATTTTTGGATTAAATGATGAATGAATAATATTGTGAAACAATTTTATTTTTAAGTCTAAGGCAGTTTTATCCTACATGGGGATGTTGGGGTGACACCTAACTACCCATGTGAGGATGAATGAGCGATGAAATGAGAGGTGGGTCCCACATGAAACCCAACCCCTTCACATTCTTCATAAACTCCCTAACTCTCTATTAAGTTTGGTAAACTCATCTTTAATGGAGTGACCCTTCACTTTCTCTATCTCTCCCACATTTACTCTCGCCAACACACACCATAATTAATTAATTGAACCTCTTAAATTAATTAACTATGATTTTGAATTCTGAATAGTTGAAATTAATTGTGTTAATAGAATAATAGCATGAACCTAATATTTTATTTTGGCATCTTTGTGTAGGAAGAAAAGGGAAGGAGCTCTTGTGTAAAGGAAGGAGGAAGTTCCTCTTGGGTGGAAGAACATCATCTTCTCCGTGAAGAACGGTTCTTCTCCGATGAAGAACATCGATCCCTCGACATGGAACGACTCGGCGATCATGGTTCTTCATCCTCTTCTTCCTCCACGACATGAGAGGAGATGTCTCTTCCTCGAGTCACTCTGATGATGATGAAATCGATACTGTTCTACTGCGATGATCGACTTCTATGACTTGAAGATGTGTAACGTCTTTTCAAGGCATGGGTTAATTTCATTTGTTCATGAATTATCATTTTCCATTCTTTGACTTTGTATTTTGGACGCTTGATATCAACATAACGGAAGGAGGTCAGACCGCACGAACATGGCTGAATCTCCTCCCTCATTTGTTGTTGAGATATTGCGGTTCGAAAGAAGGCGGCACGGTGCAAAGGCACCACGCAGAAACAAGGAGGATCATCGGTGAAGAAGCACAACATAATTGCATCGCGCCGTAGAGGTCGAACGAAACCGCGACCAGAGTCGGGGCCGCAAAGGTGAATCGAAGACTCCACAATTGTTTAATTGACGTGCGAATCGACGGGCAACAACGAATCGGGCCGAAATCGTGTTTGAGCCGCTTGAAATTAAAGATCGGGTCTTGGGAGGACTATTGGCGATGGCAGCAGGCGAAACGGACCACTGGAGCGTGTCCGGGGGTCTGCAGGCGGCGGCGGCGGCACGCCATGCCGGCGCGACGGCACCTGCGACCGGCGGCGGCGACACACCACCGGAGCAAACCACCGCGTCTATTCTGCGGCGGTGGAATGTGAACCGGAATGACAAGCCATTCCGGATTTGGGGCGGCGTGGCATAAAGCTGTGTCGGATCATCGACTCTGGCGGTTTGTAACGCCTACACCTGCTGGCCACGCGGGCGCCGCGTTGCGCTAGCGCTAGGCCAGCCGGCCGCCCAGGCCGGGCCAGGCCGCGCAGGCCACGCAGGGCCGCGCGCAGCCGGGCCGGGCCGTTCCCCGCCGTGCCGGACCAAGACTCGGGTCGGTTCGACCCGGTTCGGTCGACCCAGGGGGGTTGGGCTAGGCCGGGCCGGGCCCAGTCACCCCATTTCAGTTGTTTTCCGTTCAAACCCCCATAACATGGGCTACAGACCTCCGTGTTGGGTCGGAAGAAGCAAACGGGGAATGATGGCAAGAGGGGGGGGGGTGAATTGCCTTTTAAAAAATTGATAGACAAATTAAAAATCAAAGTATAAATGCAGCGGAAATAAAGAGGCAAGACACACAAATTGATAACGGAGTTCGGCCAAAACCCGGCCTACGTCTCCGCTCCCAACTCAACCGTTGAGAGATTTCTACCGCTTTCTTTTCAATGGTTTTAGCAAGAAACCCACTAGGCTTTGAGGTAGCACTAGGACCTATTACAGCTTGCTTTTGTGGTTTAGCAAGAACCCACTTGCTTTTGATGGTTTAGCAAGAACCCACTATCCTTCTTACAGGTGAAGGATAGATCACCTTTTTCTCAAGCTATTTAAAGGAAAGCTTGGAAACCTTGTCACACCTTAGTGGTGATGTGAAACCCAAAGAAAGGAGGGGATGAGAAAATTGGGAGTTTGTAGGCACAAACTCAAAGTTAAGCTCAAAATAAATAAACAAGAAAAACCGTATTGGAGGAAGACTTGGGCGCCAATTGGATGATGAAGTTGATGTAGCGTGCTCTCCCAAGCTTCTTGAGGTGCTCTTGGATGTGGAAATGGATGGAGCACTTGGGGTTCTCTTGGAACAATCCGCCGGAGCTTCGCCAAAATGATCAACAATGTGTCCGGTGGCTTAGGTGACGTTCCGGGGCTTCCTAGGCCTTTATTTATAGGCTAGGAACCTTCAAGTATCCGTTGGAGGGCTTTGGAGCCGTTGGAAAAGGCCTCGGAGCCGTTGGAGGCCAAAAAGGAGTTGACTGGTCAAAGCCAACGGCTAGTTTGACTGGTCTACCGGCTGGCCGGTGCAGGGCCACCGGCTGGCCGGTGCCTTGGAGAAAGGAAACTTGTTCTGCCCAGGAGCCACCGGCTGGCCGGTGCTGAGGCCACCGGCTGGCCGGTGGTGAGACAGTAGCTGACACTATTTGGAGAGGGTGCCACCGGCTGGCCGGTGCCGAGGCCACCGGCTGGCCGGTGGGGAGGCAGGGGCTCCCTCTTGATTGCACGTGCCACCGGCTGGCCGCTGGTGTGCCACCGGCTGGCCGGTGGTCTGGACAGAAGGATGACTTTTGTCCAGGCTCCACCGGATGACCGGTGGTGAAGCCACCGGTTGGCCGGTGGACTGAATTTCAGTCCACTTTGCCTTCTTTCTTTCTTGGCCCAATTCCTTGGCCACCTGATTTGATTCCTATTAACCAAAAACACTTGAAAGAGGATTAGATAAATATGAGGGTGATTGTGATCATGAAAATAAAACCTTGAGGGGTTCGAGAGGTACAACAATCTCCCCCTATTTTGATGATCACAATCACCGAAACAAACAATGTAAAATACTGAGATTAAAGGCAATGCAAAGCATGATGAAAAAGGATTCTCCCCCAATCAATCAAAAAATTTCTCCCCCTTTGTGATTATCAAAATAGAACGGGGCAGAAAACTTGATTGAGGGAATGGGTTTGAAAAACTAGATATGAGAATTGAAAATTCAATTGAGATATTTGAAATTGAAATGAAAGTTTTGAATCAAAGTTTAAATTGAAAGTTTGAAATGTAAAATTGAATAAAAAAATTGAATTGAAGAAATTGATTCCAAGTGTTGAAATTGGAAGTTTGAATTAAATGAAAACAAAGGCTTAAACAAACCTAACTCCCCCTAAATAAAATCAATACATCACCGGGGAGAGGGATTTTGAAAAGAGAAGATTTTAGGCCCGGAGAGACTCGCTAAGAGGGATTTTTCAATCCACACTTGCCTCATGGCGGGTCTTCTCCTATAGAATTCGTCCGAATAAAAAATCGATTTGGGTTGACCGTACCGGGCGTTTTTACAATTACATTCATAAATAAGGTGCCCGGGTTTTTTGCAATAATTACAAAATTTAAAGCTAGAGCTCCCCCTTACAAAAACAGTTGGAGCATGGGAGGAGGAAGCTCGGTTTGTGTATCCTAGCCCTTGGGTGCTTCTAGATATACGTTGGGAACCAAGCAAATTGTTCAAATTTTGTTCCCCTTGGGTGAACTTAGCAAGGGTCTCCCTTAGGTCTTTGATGGTTGATTCCATAGAAT
Source organism: Viscum album (assembly GCA_963277665.1). NCBI lineage: Eukaryota > Viridiplantae > Streptophyta > Magnoliopsida > Santalales > Viscaceae > Viscum > Viscum album. The sequence goes on along the minus strand of OY728147.1, from coordinate 1,426,517,713 downwards.
CAACATTTGGGAAATTTTGGATTTTGAGGGACTACTCTTCCTTCTCTTTAAGAAGTTGTTCTTTTTCGGAAGAGAGTTTTTTGAAAGACTTTTTTAAAGCAATAAATTTTGAAGATAAAGCATGAAAACCATTTTCTAATTGGTCTCTAGCATGTGAGAGTTCTTCATAAGATAGATGATTTAAAGAATTTGAATTTGAAGAACAAGAGGAGGAGGAATCGGAAGAAGTTACCTCATGGAATGCCATTAGGCATTTTGTACCTTGGTCGCTCGAGGAGGAGGAGGAGGATGAAGAGGAGGTGTCACTCCATGTCGCCTTGAGGACCTTTTTCTTTCCTTTTTCCTTTGGCGTGGCCCGTTTCTTGTTGAGTGGGCAATCGGGCTTGTAATGGCCCTTTTCACCGCACCCGTAGCATTTTACCATGGGCTCGGATCTTGCGGTGGGTTCTTGCTTTCGCGCCTTGCGAGATTTCTTCTTCTTCTTGTGCTTCTTCATAAATTTGTGCATTTGGCAGGCGAGATTCTCCATTTCCGAGTCGCCGCTTGAAGATGATGAAGATGAGGAGGAAGTGGATGAGGAGGAGCTTACTTCTTTTTGTACCTTGAGGGCCATGTTCTTTGGTGTCTTGATTGGTGTGCCCTCCTTTTGAGCTTGCCTCCTCATCGTGATCTCATAAGTCATGAGAGATCCGATGAGCTCCTCTACCGGCATATTTTTGATGTCTTTTGCTTCTTGAATCGCCGTGACCTTCGGTGCCCATTTGCTTGGTAGGATCCATAGGATCTTCTTCACCATAGTTTCAGCTGAAACATCATCACCAAGGGACTTTCTCCCATTGCACACGTCAGTAAATCGTGTAAACATTTCAGAAATAGACTCATTTGGATGCATTGAAAAAGATTCAAAATCCTGTCTATACATATCTAATCTAGTATCCTTGACTTTATTAGTGCCTTCATGGGTCACTTCTAAAAGCTTCCAAATTTCATGTGCGGAGGTGCAAGTGGATACACGATTAAATTCATTTCTATCTAACCCGCAATGAAGAGCATTCATGGCTTTGCCATCAAGCTCAAAATTTTTAATATCGGCGGGGGTCCATTTGGATTCGTCGGGGGAAGAGAGAGTGTAACCTTGCATGATTATTTTAAAAATGGGATATCCTATACTTCTCAAAAAGGTGGTCATGCGGGTTTTCCAATAATTATAGTCGGACCCATCAAAAAATGGAGCCCGACCCAAAGAGTAGCCCTCGGGGGCGAAAGAGGTTGAAGCCATCTAAATGGATCTTAAATTTGAAACCGGGTTAGGGATTTATTCAAAGTTTCCCTCTGATACCAATTGTTGGGTCGGAAGAAGCAAACGGGGAATGATGGCAAGAGGGGGGGGGGGGTGAATTGCCTTTTAAAAAATTGATAGACAAATTAAAAATCAAAGTATAAATGCAGCGGAAATAAAGAGGCAAGACACGCAAATTGATAACGGAGTTCGGCCAAAACCCGGCCTACGTCTCCGCTCCCAACTCAACCGTTGAGAGATTCCTACCGCTTGCTTTTCAATGGTTTTAGCAAGAAACCCACTAGGCTTTGAGTAGCACTAGGACCTATTACAGCTTTCTTTTGTGGTTTAGCAAGAACCCACTTGCTTTTGATGGTTTAGCAAAACCCACTATTCTTCTTACAGGTGAAGGATAGCTCACATTTTTCTCAAGCTATTTAAAGGAAAGCTTGGCAACCTTGTCACACCTTAGTGGTGATGTGAAACCCAAAGAAAGGAGGGGATGAGAAAATTGGGAGTTTGTAGGCACAAACTCAAAGTTAAGCTCAAAATAAATAAACAAGAAAAACCGTATTGGAGGAAGACTTGGGCGCCAATTGGATGATGAAGTTGATGTAGCGTGCTCTCCCAAGCTTCTTGAGGTGCTCTTGGATGTGGAAATGGATGGAGCACTTGGGGTTCTCTTGGAACAATCCGCCGGAGCTTCGCCAAAATGATCAACAATGTGTCCGGTGGCTTAGGTGACGTTCCGGGGCTTCCTAGGCCTTTATTTATAGGCTAGGAACCTTCAAGTATCCGTTGGAGGGCTTTGGAGCCGTTGGAAAAAGCCTCGGAGCCGTTGGAGGCCAAAAAGGAGTTGACTGGTCAAAGCCAACGGCTAGTTTGACTGGTCTACCGGCGGGCCGGTGCAGGGCCACCGGCGGGCCGGTGCAGGGCCACCGGCTGGCCGGTGCCTTGGAGAAAGGAAACTTGTTCTGCCCAGGAGCCAGCGGCTGGCCGGTGCTGAGGCCACCGGCTGGCCGGTGGTGAGACAGTAGCTGACACTATTTGGAGAGGGTGCCACCGGCTGGCCGGTGCCGAGGCCACCGGCTGGCCGGTGGGGAGGCAGTGGCTCCCTCTTGATTGCAGGTGCCACCGGCTGGCCGCTGGTGTGCCACCGGCTGGCCGGTGGTCTGGACAGAAGGATGACTTCTGTCCAGGCTCCACCGGCTGACCGGTGGTGAAGCCACCGGTTGGCCGGTGGACTGAATTTCAGTCCACTTTGCCTTCTTTCTTTCTTGGCCCAATTCCTTGGCCACCTGATTTGATTCCTATTAACCAAAAACACTTGAAAGAGGATTAGATAAATATGAGGGTGATTGTGATCATGAAAATAAAACCTTGAGGGGTTCGAGAGGTACAGCACTCCGATCGACGCACCATCAGTTTATATGCAATCCTTGCATCGAGCCGGTAGTTTTGGAATATTACACTCTAGGTTTCAGAGAACTTTGGGCACGGTCGGGTTGTTTCGAATACGAGACCAACTGGGCCCTCTTAGCGGAAATCATTATATCTTGAGCGTCAGACATCTGATTGACGTCCCATCGACATTTTGGGATTTATATTGATGAGACGGAACTTTTGGCATACGTTTCTAGAGTTTTGGACATAGTTGGAGTATGTTCGGGTTGGATTGTTCCTGAAATCCAACCGGGCCCCCGAACGGAAAAGCTAATATCTTTCATACCAGACGTCCGTTTGACGAACCGTCAGCGGCGTTTTTTGATCACGTTGAAAAACGGTCTCTATGAGTATACCCTATGAGAGTTCGGGGTACAGTTGAAATACGCCCTGGTTGGTTCGCACACAAAACCGACCGGGCCCCTGGGATGAAAAGACTAATAACTCACAGACCGGGCGTCCGATTGGCGTGCCGTCTGTTGTGTTGAGACCCCTATGATGAGGCAGTCCATTGAGACAATTCTTCATGGGACTTTGTGATACTTGGTGTATTGACCAGTAGCTCATGGAGCGGGCCCTCCCGGGGACGATCGTGCGATGTACGGAGACCGTGTAGCTGAGTGAGACTTGATGACGACTGATCGATCGACTCGGTGAGTTTGGGATACCCCAGTGGGGAGCGCTTGGTTATAGCGGCAGACCCATTGCGGAGGAGTGCTTGGTTGTAGCGGTAGACCCATGGTATTCAACAGAAGGAGTACCTCTGGAGGCTATGAGGGGGAGTGAATGGTTGTAGCAGCAGACCCATGGTGAGAAGCGCTTGTTTGTAGCAGCAGACCCACGGTGGAGGAGCACTTCGTTGTAGCGGCAGACCCGCGATACTCAATAGAAGGAGTACCTCTGGAGGCTATGAGGGGGAGCTCTTGGTTGTAGCGGCAGACCCATGGTGGGAAGTGTGTGGTTGTAGCAGTAGTCCCACAATACTTGACAGATGGAGTACCTCAGTAGTCTTAGGTTAGTGAGCAGTACCTCAGAGTCGTGACAGGACCATTGTACACTCTAGAGATGAGGATCTTCACCAGTTACGGTTCCAATAATGAAAATCCTGGTTTGAGATGAGTCTATGATCTTTGTGTTTCCTCATGATTGAGATGGGTTAAATGATAACTTAGGTATATGTATGGGCATATACTTGGGTAGTGGTTATCTGTTGATTTCATAATCATTGAGTTCCCTCATGATTGAGATGGATTACTTGATAACTTAGGTATATGTATGGGTATATACCTAAGTAGAGGTTATCTATTGAGATCATTCTTTGCGGTTATCCTTGTTGGATTTTGTGAGACCATGAGGGTATCGGGGTCCCTAATGAGTATCATTATACTCACCCCTAAACGGGATATGCCCGCACCTCATTGTGTTGGTTGCATACAAAGGAAAACACAGACAGAGGCCGAGTGTTCGAGGAATGGACAGTACCCGGAGGTGGACCTCACGATGAGACAGTATCCGGTGGTGGACTTCATGATGAGACGACACTCGGAGGAGGTTGACGGGCGAGAGCATTGTGGAGGTTATCTGTACCTAACCTTCAGGTAGGATCCATGGTGGACGATCCAGGAGATGCACTATCTGTTCCTACCCTTCAGGTAGGATCTGAGGAGGATGACCTAGGAGTTACTTCCATTCTTCCAGTTGTTTGTCTTTTCTGTTGTACTTTTGTTCAGATGTAGTTGTACATTCGATTGGGTTTGTATTCTGGCCCATTTATTTTTTAGCACTTCCTTTTTGTACATAGTTTTTTACTTCCGCTTGTACTCTGTGGTGTTTTGTATACTTTTATAAAGGCAATGCCTTCCCAGTTATCGGGATTTACGCCATTGGTGCTAGTCTCCAGCCCCTGACCTATGGAAGGTGGGCTTGGGGAAGTCACGACACGGGCCCCGAGGACGGGTCGTGACAATTTGAGTGTGATCGATAGGTAAAACTAACCATTTCTAAATTTTTTACCATATAAATAGAGGTGTTATTCGTATCATTATAAGAGTATTACAAAATGTAAAATGTGGCATCCAATTATTGCTTAAAATAACGAATTCTTAATCAATGCATATAATCCAAAATCTCAATAATCCACTTTGTATCATAATCTTTTTGATTATTATAAATTGTACTCATAAAAAAATGACTATATATAGATATATATGTAATATTAATGTATCATGAAATAAAATAACATTCTCTACAAAAAACAATGACCTATGACCTCTATATTTGCAAAACATTCCATGAAATATAACATTACAAATTCCACACTAGTATTATCTGTAAAATGAGAATAAGATCTATAGTATAATTGTGTATATCCACCAAAATGTTATCAAGATAATTTTTTAATGGGGAGACTAATAGAACCATCATAATTTATAAGGTTTATTCCACTCATTTAAATGTTTGTAATGTAACAATTGAAAAAACCCCATGGTTTATTATTTTATAACATTTACTAAAGGGAAAAAGATACACCAAGAAACATATTTAATGATATTTCTTGTTATTCTCCACAAAAAAAAATTCATTGTCAAAATTTTATAACATTAAATTATATATCACATTATTATGATATTCAATACATAAATAATTAATTACGATCAATTCATAAAATCTAAAAAAATAGGAAAATAATCATGATAAATCCATTATGTTATAATAAATATATTCAAATTAACTGTCATAATATTCTTAAATAAATCAATCTATATCCATAAAATCATGTTTAAATTTTAGAATTTTAGATCACGATAACCTATCATTGTGTGCAATGATATATTTTTTTCAAACACTTCAATTTTAATTTATTTTTACAGTTAAGAATGAGGATGATTTTTTTTATAAATAATCATCTATATATTTTCACATAAATCCTTTATACCTCAATACATGGCCTTATATACCATAATAAGTCAACAACAATGATTTTCATACAATATATATAACTGTATATGTATGCAAAGAAATCATAAACATTTTTTCCATTATTTTACAGGACCTGAATTTTTTATAAAATACTCAATGGAAAAATGTACTTGATAAAAAATACTAATAAAATTTTATAATAGGGGATGTTAATGTATCATTAATTACTTGGAATAATTTTATTTTTTTTATAAAAAATGGTAAATTTGATATATGAATATGGAAAAAAATTACCATTTCATTATAAGTCACATATTCTTAAATATAATAATTTTATTCTTATAATAATTTAAATAAACTTCTATAATAGTTTATCTCAAAAACATATAATGTTCAAAATAATTATTTATTCCATTACTAATTCATTTTATTATTAAATCATTGTAGAAATAGTTCAGATCCACATATCTAGACAATATTTTTTTAGATTATCTACAAAAAAATATTATTATCAATGTATTGTAATTTTACAATTATTTTATCTAAATGACACCTATAAATCATCCTTTTCAATTAACATTAAAGAATTATCATCTATATTTTCTTCATCATGATAAATGAATATTTGAATCTACCAATATTTGATTATGGAATGACGCATATTATATAACATGTTTCATGTATGAAATACTAAATTATAGTTTATAATATTCATATAATGAAACAATTCTAATGAAAAAATATAACATTTACGTGTAAATAAACAGATTCAATTTCTAATAGAATAGCTGCTTCAGGTATAATTATATCGTAAATTTAATAGTACCTAATTAATTTCAACATGATATGTAAAAAATTCCAAAATTACATCAATAATCTAAAAAATCATAAAACATAAACAATATTCATTTTTGGAAACTAACACATTGTTTATAATATTGAATAATATTTATAATTTTTTGAAACAAGTCGATTTATTAGCTCAAGGATCAAAAAACATCTATTTTCCTATAATTATAGATTTTTATGCCATGTATTATCAATATAAAAATTCTATTGACTGTGTGATCAAGATTATATGAAATAGAATATTTTCAAACAGGTGACACTCACCCTCTATAATATTTACCAGTCACACTCTCCATAATATTTATTCCATATAAAATTCATCCATGATAATTTCAACAATATACTTCTGTCATTAATTCATTCACATTATATATCCCCCTCTATCATATCCCTTAAATTATCTACTAATACATTCCATCGAATCTCTATATTAACCATTATATGTAAATTATATAAATTATAAAAATTTGATTCATATTATTATTATTATGTATATTTTAATACTAATAACTAAATAATTAATAAATGATAAATTCCCAAACAAGAATTGTATCTCTTATAGATTTGAAAAAAAATTAAGAACTCTAAATATGGTTCATTTAAAATTAATTTTTACTCCATCGAAGATATGAAAATGAATATTCATTTTATAAGAATAAAACCATAATATTTATAATTTATTGACATAGAATAGTAAATTAAAAGAATAACTAACATAAATTTGAATAATATCGAGACAATTTATTTGATAACCTAAAAATTAAATTTAAAATATAAAGCAGGTTATAAGGAAAATATTGTATAAATATGATAATGAAGTTGGTACCCACATTGAAAAATAATATATAAAATATCTATTTTATAATTTTCCACAAATTTTTGATTTTACTCACCCATAAATTTATATGGATTTATTAAAAATACACATCCACTAGTTCTATTAACGAGTTACTAATTCATACATTTAATCATTAACATTCACATTTTACCATAGTACGTGATATATGGAAATTTAAATTCAATAAAACACCGTCTATTTATTTTACTGAATTTCCAGTAGAGATTGTGTAGAACTGATATCGGGTACCCCCTAAAACATATACTACTCAAATACATGAGATAAATATGAAAATATATTTCATAAACTAGAATAACTGATTAAAATTATAAATTTTCTAATAGCATCAATTTAATTCAAAATGAAATAAAACATATGTAGTCATATTAATAATAATATTGGGAACCATATATAGTGGATATAGCTTCTATTTCTTATAATAAAGTAAATTTCCTCAAAAAGGGGACACTCAAACTATTACATAATCACACATATTGATCTAAAATAGTTACCATCAACAACTACTATATATATTTTTTCAAAAAAAACTCATTCACTATTTTTTGAAATCTATTATTCTACAGTGACATATACATTTCATAGATAAATATTACAGCATAATATATTAATATTAATTATATAACATTAAGATATCTTCTTGAACCATAATGGATTAATATATTCAAAACGAAGGATACATAAACCCATGATAAAAATAATTTCAATGTAATCTTCCATATATTAATTCAACACAATAACTATTAGACACATCATACCTAAACCCACTATTCAAATCCAATAAAAAGGAAACATAATAAATTGTGATCTAATATTCCTTATAATGGTTAAAAAGGTAAATATCATTTTCCATTTAAATATTTGATGATAATAATAGGTGTTTGATCCTAATCTTAACCTTTGAAAACCACGAACAATTATTGATTTATTATAAAAATGAGACATGTAATTAATTACGGTAGATCAAAACACATGAATCACAAAACAATAAAAAAGTATATTATATGAGAATATAAAAAGATTATATGATCAAGACATACTGTCATGTACAAAAGTGTGGCATAATCATAATCGTAGAAGACATATATCAAGGGTTTCCAACAATACATTCCTAGAATTCTATAATTTGGATAACTGCCATGTACATTCTTAATGTGTAGGATAAAATCACTTTCCCATTCATTCATCCTTGGTAAATCCTCCCATGTATCCTTATTTAGGTGTTGAATGTCCTATAATGCACACTTTGAGATAATATAACAATATTCTCTAAGAAATTAAATGAAGGATTTCATATTTGGGATACCACGCATTTCATATTCATAATTTATTCTCTTGTTTTCTACACAATCATAAAATCTTCCTTATATCATCAAAGAATGACTTTTGGAAAATAAAAACATCTCATAACCATCTCATAATAGTGATACAAAAACAATAAAAATAAATAATATTTATTGTATTATTGGATTATATCACTTCTAATTCACATGTAAAATTATAAAATGATATAATACATGAATAATGTCCTTATCTTTTTGTTGAATCATATCTTTAGGAAAATAATATTGTGATATATAAATAACTTATTTATGATTAATTTTTATAAAAATATATTACATCAATTTTTAAAGAAACCTGGAAATTATTAATGGATCCTTAAATTCATTGTGTGCTCATGATGGGTGTAAAATCCAGTTATAATTTGTGCGTAAAAAAAATTTAGTTATCATTTTTGGTACAAATTTTAAAGTACCTGACCTTGAATGTTACAAGAGGAATACATTCATAATTTTTAAAATATAGCAAAACTTGGTATGAAAAAGAAATTAACAATCAAATTTTATTTGAAAACAAATTCATTATTATATTTTAGATGATACATAGACAATGAAGAAAATGATTCATAGTGGAATGTTTAAACAATGTGGGGTTTCCCTTAAAAATAATTTAGAATATTTGTGAAGTTACTGTAGAAAATTTTAATGGAAAAAATGTATTCTATATAATTAACTCAATAATAAAAAATGAAATATTATCTTTATGAAAGTAACATATTATTATACTTAATGTAAATTCATTTTTAAACAAGAATGAATAAACTTATATTAAAACGTAAATCCATTACTATATGGTTAACACGAATAAAAATACCTCTAAAATATAGTATTTTAATTTAAATTTTTTGAAAATAAATCAATTACAAATATAAATAAATATAATATCAAATATGATCTTCTTGAAACATGTAATGACACATCTATTATAATTTTCGTATTAAATTCATCATTTTTTGGGTGTGAATTGATTCATTTTTCATAGAAATATCACTTCTTCTATTTTGGAACTTGTATACTGATCCTTTATAATTAAAATATATAATGTTTATATATATTTATATATAATATATATTTATTATATACATATTTAGAATAGTCTGTAAATGGTAGGGATAAAAATTTCACTGTTCATAGGGATGGTCGACCATACATATCGAAAAATGATGTCTTAATCATCCAATGAAAATAAGTAATGGATGATAAATATTATCATATAACTTCAAAATTAAAAGTATATCATAAATAAAATATATATACACTAAATTTCATTGCATTAACACCTCAATAAATTAGAAACATTAAATGAATAACATCTCCTCGTTGAGCTAGTACACCACAATTACACAGGAGCAATGTTATCATATTATAATGGATTGGATAATAAGAAGATATAATTTACATTTTAATTAAATCTGAAGAAATAAATAATAGATATCAAATTTAATCATATAAATAATTATATTAACCATATATGAATTTGTTAAATAAAAATAATTTATTTCAATACATGGAGGTGGTTTTCCCCACTTACACATGAGAAACACTTCCACTTCCATTCTGATGGAAATGAGGGTGATTAATAGTGATGTCAAAATTATAATAACATTAATTATATTTATTATACATACCTTAATATGTTATTATGAATATGATAAATTTTTTTGAGGTACATGAATTAATATTTTTAATGTGTTTGGGTATGATGATTACTTAAAATTCAGTTATCCCTGATTAGATTTATTCTTAAGAACCAATTGAATACTATTTTAAGCGAAAAGAAACCACTAAATTATGGACAATGATGTTAATAATAGAATTTTTAATGGATTTATATACATTTAATAAATAAATTAGTCTAAATATGATAATTTAGTGTTCTCATTTTACAAGAAGGGGAGAAGAAACAAATATAAATTTAAAAAAGAATAAAATAAAATAAGGTAATACTCAATGAAAATCCATACAAATGGAAAATTAATAGAAGGAAGGATAGTATGACGTTATTAAATATACATCCAATTTGATGGATTATTTTAAATTATCAATTACAATAATATTATTTGGATTAATCTTTTCTATAAAAATATTTTAAGAATATCTATGATGAATAGTTTATACTATTTTCACTATTCCTACAAAAAAATAATGTAGCCTAAATAAAAAAGTTATAAATGGAAATTCTAAATATGGATTATTTTATAAAAAATCAATTCATATAAATTGAATAATTTTACATAAAAATTAATATTGAATATTTTTTGAAAATTAGTTATCCATAAAAATAGTCTTTCTAAGTATAACATGTTTTTACACCAAAAAATAACATTATATTAAATATACCTACCATAATTGGATTAATAAAATAAATAGTGACATATTTCATAATTTTAAAACCATTATAAAATATTTTATTTTGAAATTCATTAATGGAAAATATAGTTTTCAATAAAAATATTTAATATTATCTATTCATAAAACAATCAATATTTCTTGGATAACATCAGAACTACACTAAATGACAATTCTCTTAGTCCAATTTCAAATATGATTTTTTCATTTTCAAATAATTTTTATAAATTTTTCAGATGTTATTTTTATTATAATTTTACGAAAATAATTAATAACTACTTTTTTATGGAAATATATATTTTAAAAGAATATAATTATTTTAAAAAAAATAGACGTATATAACCATATAATTTAATTACCTAATTAAATTATAAATTACATTGTAAAAAATATTTAATTTCTCTTATTTATACCATTTCAATGTTTAAATGTTCACAATATAATACCTCACAATTCAATTAGAATCATGGTATTGTGTATCACAACATATCAATGATGATTAATTAATTTTATGAGAAATTGAATCTCAATGTATTACATTTTACACCACAAAAAAAATAAAATTTTCCCAAAAAATTATTTGACTCAAATACTATAAATTATTTTTTATTTATTACATTACATCATCGGGTTCCCTTATAGATTTTTGTAATTTTTTATTCCTCATAAAAACATTTACTATATGACAAGTCTATTTTTTTTGTTCTTTTAATATAAGTTAGAATATTTCATAATGGTTTTCTTTATATGAATGATCATTCTCTTTTGGTACAAAAAATTTGATTAGTATATGTAAACATTTCAGTATATTAATCCCTATGAGAGATACACGGAACAAATTTTTATCTTCATAGTTGTTAATTGAATGTTCATATCGACAAAATGTCATCACTACATGATCAATAATATAAAATTGGGATATATATATATAAGAGTGTACTTTAAATTCTTTCTGAATGTTATAAATTATTTCAATTGAGAAATTCAATAAAATACATTCTCACCAATATCAAATTCCAAATTTACATTATGATTATTAGGACTTCTTTTGGGGATACTAATTATGATATATGTGGGGTTTTATTCTTATTTACAACCAATATTCGATATGTTTTGTAACATTCCCTTATAGAGGTGTCTCATATTTTTTGATTTCCATCATACCAATCACCAATATAAAGAATCTAAAACACCTTTTCATGTTATGCATCAAAAAAGACTATTTTATTACTTTATGCCTCATCATACTTCCTATATTAATATAGAATAATGAGATAATAGATTCGTCAAATAAATCCATCTTCAAGTTTGGTATTTATCAGAATCATACCTAGTTTTAGATCATTATTTGTCCATTATAATAATGGTTTATGTCAAGAATATTTATTTCCTTCGTTTTTAGTAATACAATTTTTTTAGCCTATATAATAATTAAGTGGAAAGTGATACATAAATACACAACATGATATCAAAATAAAAAATGGTTCTAATAGCTACAACAGCTAGTATCTCAGGTATAGGCTCAAATATCAGTTCCCAAATCCATCTTAGAAAATTAAATCAAGATTTTGATGATGGCTACTACAATTTGTTTGTAACTACGATCATAAAGTCTAATCAGGTACCAAAGGCATCTGATAAGGGTGTGATACATAATTTCAGTAAGTCGGGACCAATTGTTTCTTTAGGTTCTGGGTGCAGCGGAAGCGCGTTGATGGGTTTGTCCAATGCTAAATTTTAACATTAAACAACTTTTAATCCGTGATCTGTTAAGATGAAAAACGCCGAATCTTCAAAATATAATGAGTAACAAAAAACTTAAGAGGGAATCCCAGAACCATAAAGATAGTAACATCATATGTTGGTTATAATTAATTCACAAAAATTACCTTAGTGGAGTTATTTCATCGTTGTTGTCTCTGGTCATGATCATGCGATCCATCGTTGCGTCGTAGAATCCAAGTGTAGGATTCCTGTAGTGGTTATCCAGATGTGTGACACGTATCTCCAGATGTCACTAAAGGGATATCCGGGTTCTAGTGTGGAAGAACCTTCGCTTGCAATGTTTTCCTTCTATCTCCTTGGTCTCTCGGTCTTGAGATCATTCTTGTGGGAAGGAGTTCATTTGACCTTAAAGGAATTGTCCATAATTGTTATGAACAACGATTTTCTTGGTGGAAAAGTGTTGGGGTCGTATGGATATTTATAATCGTGTTTGAGGTTATAGAGTATGACAATAAATTAACACGTTAGGAATTTTATTTATTTCAATGTCGAATGATTAATTACTTGACATGCACCAACACTGATTATAATATATATCACAATAATGATATTATTTCATCAAAATCCCGACAAGAAAAACTAAACTCCGTCTAATAATTAATACACAGCGTGTACTTTTTTTCCATAAAACTACATTGCGTGTATATTAAATATACACGACGTGTAATTTTATTTTCGACTTTTCTTTAATTCCACCACCACATTTATTAGACCATGAGTAATGGCTATTTATTTATTAAATAAATATAACTTTATTACTCACTAATAAATATTATTTCGTCCATAATATATTCTCTTGAATAACTAGTGTCGAAATAAATGAAATCAGGAATCCTTAAATAATTATTAAAACACAGTTGGGAATAATATTTATTTAACTTGGTAAATTAATATTTAACTAAGATACATGGACACACCTAGTGTGTGACACTTTAGGCCCCTTTCTCAGTGGAATTAGGTGATGTATGCCTAAATTCCAAGGTAATCGTCTAGAAACATGCCAAGGAACCCATAGAGAAAGAAGTTAATTCCACAATATCGTATCACCACCTAAGAACACTAACCATGTAATATAATCCCATTTTCATGATATCTTGAATCAAGCGGGTTGCATGCTAGTGTCATCAACCCATGTGCTCGATTATACTTTCATTAAAATTCCATAATCAAACTCGTCCAAACCTTACCATGGCCATGGATTTATATAGGCTATATCAATTCCATCAAAGGTCCTAAGATATCTACTTCCATTATGGAACAAAAGGGACAAATCATTTCTCGCATTATCTATTAATATTGTATTATTCGTGATGCACCCAACGTATCCTACCTCGTTGTGAACAGTGTGTCGTCACTGTTTCCGTCAATACATCTAAGTGCGCAATTTCTACTACACATTACTAACAATAGTAAAGTCTAAGGATTAATACACGCGTCCGCAGATAAGAACATCCAATGACACTATGAAATGTGGATTCCCTACTGGCGGGTCTCATTCTAATAATATCCTCCTAGATATTACCATGGGCGCACACCATGAGATGATGCCTCAAAGTTTTATGAGTCCTCACCCCTAATGGCCTGTATTATTTGTGTCCCTAAAATAAAATCATTCGGACATAGAATAGATACTAAAGAATAGTGTTATGTCACTTTTGGGTTCTCATCATAGTAGGGATCCACCATGACGTTTTAGTGCAACAACTATCCTTATGACCTTTTCACATGTATTTTCCTGCATAAGAACAATCGTGATGTGATACTGATTTTATTAATGAATAAGTACAAAGCATTTGGTTCAAGGCTACCAACACCAACATACTCCCACTTGGACTAGAGCCAAATGTAACAACCATTAACCCGCTAACTCTCACATGATATTCATGATTCTGTTGAGATAGGTCATTAGTCATGGGATCCACCACGTTCTCCTCCGTGGACACTCTCCTCACTAAAATTTCACCCCTTTGATATAAATCCATGAAGAGGTGATACTTCCGATGTTTGTGCTTTCTCCATTGATGCGACCTTGGTTGTTTTAAAAGATCCATCGTTTCATTATTATAATAATACAATGTAATGGGATATTTACTACTATGCACCACATCACGCTCCTGGACAACATTCAGAATCTAGAGGGCTTCCTTGGATTTATCAAAATCCGCTATATATATTGGAATCCACTGTAGAATCGGTGAGAACTAGCTGCTTTGAAATCTTCCATCTCATAGATCCTTCATTGAGACAGAAAACATATCCAGATTGTGACTTCGGATCATTCTGATCTATCTGAAAACCAGCATCACCATACCCTCTAATGACAAGATCTTTGTCTCCTCAATACACTAGGAACATATCCTTAGTTCTTATCAGATACTTAAGGATATTCTTAACAGCAGTCCAATGCTATTATCCTGGATCTTCTTGATATCTGCCTACCATGCTCAATTCTTAGGCAACATCAAGCCTCGTACATAACATGGAATACATGATGGATCCTATAGCCAGAGCGCATGGGATCTTACTCATTCTATCTTTCTCTTGATTTGTCTGAGGAAACATTTTCCAAGAAAGATGTAGGCCATGTGACACAAGAACCAATCCTCCCTTGGATTGATACATAAAAAATCTATTTAGTATCTGGTCAATGTATATCCTATGACATAGTCCATGAAGACCATTGGATCTATCATGAATGATCTTGATCCCTAGAATGTTGGCATCTTCACCAAAGTCCTTCATGGAGAAACACTTGTTCAACAAGTCCTTAACTAATTGTAAGACTGGTACATCATTTCCAATAAGAAATAAGTCATCAACATATACTACTAGGATAACGATCGCATTCCCATTAAACCGCTAAAAAACACATCGATCACATTCGATCTTAACAAACCCAAATTCATTTATGGATTCATCAAATTGAATGTTCCATGACCTGGATGCCTTCTTTAATCCATAAATTGATTTCTGCAACTTGAAAACCCGTTTGGCTTCACTTGGTGTCACGAAACCTTTTGGTTGTGTCATATAGACATCTTCCTAAAGGTTCTCATTAAGGAATGTTGTTTTGACATCCATTTTCCATATCTCATAGTCATGGTAAGCTTCTATGGAATGTATGATTCTAATGGCTTTAAACATGGAAACTGGTGAGAAGGTTTCATCATAGTCAATTCCAAGATGATGTCTGAATCCTTTATCCACTATCCTTTCTTTATAGGTGCTAACATGACCTTCCTTGTCCAGCTTTCTCTGGAATACCCATTTTCAGTCAGTAGCCTTTACATCAACTAGCATATCGACCAGAACCCAAACATGGTTATGGTACATGGAATCCATCTCAGAATTCAGTGCTTCTAGCCATCTTGCAGCTTCTGATATTTCTACTGCTTCCTTGTAGGAGAGAGATTCTGCATTATCTAACAATAATGATTCACCATCATCGGTGACTAGGAAATAAAATCTCTCTGGTTCCCTTACAACTTTTTAGATCTTACACAGTACTTTTGTTTCTGGAACCTCTTCCATGGGGTCCTGTATAACGTTTTCAGGTACCAACTCCTGTGTATCTTGAGCATCAACTTCGTCGAAGTCAATCTTCCTCCCACTATCCTTTTTGAGGATGTTCTCCCTCTAATGAAAGACAACTTGTCTGGTGATAGTCATTTTCTTTTCATGAGGGTTATATAAGTAATATCCTATATTATCATTGGGATATCCTATAACGATACACTTCGTGCCCCGGTGTTCTAGTTTGTTGCCCAAGAAGGCCTTAAAAAATGCCTCGGATCCCCATACACATGTGTGTGACAAAATGGGTTTCATTCATTTCCATAAATCGGAGGGAATTCCATTTTCATCCTTATTTGGTACTTGGTTTAATGTGTATGTTGCATTTTGTAATGCATATCCCCAAAAGGATTATGGAAGATCCGAATGACTCATCCTCAACCTCAACATGTCCAACAAGGTGTGGCTCCTCCTTTCACTAACACCAATCCACTGTGTTGTATAACGAGGAGTGGGCTGATATTGAATCCCAGACTCAAGTAGAAGATTGATGAACTCTTGGTTTATATATATTCTCCAACTCGATCTGATCGATGATTCTTTATCTTCATACCAAGCTAATTCTCTACTTCATTCTTGAATTCCATAAATTTCTCTAAGGCCTCTAACTAATACCTAATTAAGTGGACAGAGACATATCTACTCTAATCATCAGTAAATGTAATGAAGTATGAATATCCACCTCTAGATTCTACTGGAAATGGTCCACACACTTCCGTGTGTACCAATAAAAGAAGCTCTGTGACCCTTTCACCCTATCCACCAAAAGGCATCTTTGTCATTTTTCCTTGTAAACAAGCATGAAATCTATCAAGTGGTTTTAGCTCAGTATATTCTAAATATCCATCGTGGTAGAGCTTTGTCAAAGGCTTCTCATTCACATGACCGAGATGGTGATGCCTCAACTAGTTGATCTATGAGTCATGTGGGTTTTGTATCGTTACCGATTGCCAACACTTGGTTTTCATAATTTAATACATACGAACCATTATTTAAATGTTCCATATGATAACATATGTTGTTCTTATAAAAGAGACAACCCTTATTTCCAAATTTGAAAAAAAATCCATCCACATCCAAACAAGATACCAAAATTATGTTCTTGGTAACACTAGGAACATAGTAACAGTTATGTAAAACCAAAATAATCTTAGTCGGTAGTGAGAGGTGGTATTCACCAATAGCCAACGCATCTAGCCTTGTGCCATTGGAAGATCAAAGATCCACCTCTCCTCTGGTGGCAATCATTTTGAATCTACTTGGTTCCTACATTTTAATAGAGATATAATCCCCAGAAGCTGTATCTAAGACCCAATGTGTAGAAATAGAATGATTACACCCGATAACAAACACACCTTTAACGTCCCCACACTTCTGGGTGCAGTTCCTCTTCCAGTGGCCTTGCTTTCCACATGAAAAACACACCACCTCCCATTAATTGACCTACATCTAGATCTTCAGCTTTCTTGGAAGAACGTTGCTCAGGGGCTCCGGACCGTTTATAAGTCTTTGGCCCCTTTTCCTTGTCCTTCCTTTTCCTATTCAACCATAAGGACTGTGGGATTGTCTTTCCCAATGCCCTTATCTACCTAGAGAATCATGGTCAAAAGTTCCGATAGAATCTTCTCATTGTTGCTCATGTTGTAGTGGGTAATAAATCTATAGAGGGTCTTGGGCATTGATGATAGGATGTGATCTGTACGCAAATCATCCGGGAATTTAATCCCTAAGATGTCTAGGCATTAAATGTAGCCAACAAGCTTGACTAAATGAGGCCCAGAGGGAAAATACTCACCATGATTACTTGTAAACAATTCATTGGAGATCTCATACCTCTCCTGCCTCTCATTCTTTGGGTAGATATCCTTAAGGTGAGACATCATGATATACACATCCATGTTTTCATGCTTCGTAAAGAGCTCATTGGACATGGCCGATAGCATGAAACAATGGGCATATGTGGTATCATCCATGTGTTTAATATAGAGAGATGATTTCTCATCACTGGCCTCATTCCCAGGTGCAATTGGAATAGGCTCATCCAGCACATTCAATTTCCTTTTGTGGTGATGGATGATGCGTAAACGCCTCTTCAATTCTTGGAAATTGGTGCCAGTGATAAGGTTTTCCTTCACGAGTATGGTTCACAATGATATGTTTGAAGTCATTTTCTTGTCATTTCTACAAATTATGATGAGCCAAGGTTTAGTACATTATTACAAAAACTGAGACAAATAAATAATTTAATACTTATTAGCCTCCCACTATTTTTTCAAAATTAAATAGCCCTTACCATTGACTTCGGAATATTCTATTGCCTGAATAATCTAGAGGAAAGGATAACTATTTACTTTCACATTACCCCAACTAGGGTTGGTCAAGAAACTTGAAGGGTTTTATGTAGGAATTCAAAATGCCAACTGCCTTAACTCGCAGATCCTTGATCCGTTGAGTGGACTCCCCAGTCCTGAATTCATTTTATTTTGGATTTCCTCATCCTTTTCCTCATGGTCACACCTCTCCTACTATGATAGTCAACCCGTTAGGCGAACCTAGTCATGTCAACCCAAAACATTGAATTATAATTTTCCGATAATTGAATGCACCACAACTAGGGTTGGTCAAGCACTTTGAACTATGGTTCGATTGTAACCAAGATTATGGAAGGCTATACCGACTTAATATTTTTTTTGAGGGATTTTATCCTTATACATAAATTGTAATTTTATTATCTTTGATTACATGATTCATAATATTATGTGGGATATACTTAAGTGATTAACCATGTCTAAGATAATATTTATGCATAAGCCGGTTTTTATTTTAGTTTCATCTTGTATGTTTGTTTAATTCATTAATTGTGCGATCATGACAACACATCCATAACAAGTAAACTATGAAACTGACCGAAATAAAATAAATGCTATGATCATGAGATTTTCTATTGGTTAGTTTATCTGGCGGTTGACAAACTCACCCAAGACCTAGGGGAGAAACACCTAGTACCTTTAGGGTTCGTGTTTACAGCTTTCCACCTATCCACCTTTGTATCTCCTTGGATTGGTTTCACCTTTTCTCTTGACTTGAGCCACCTCTACTTGATTGGGAACTCAATCCATTGCATATTCATTTATCTCAAACACAGGTGAGGTGTAAAAAGGGGGTTTTACATAAATGAATCCTTGGGTGCGTAGGCCCTACATATTAATGAGAAGAAGGCTCTCAGGCCATCAAATGTAAATAAATAAATTAAAAGAAACAGTTCACATACAAAGTTATTTGCCTAGCTCATGATCATCTATACATGCAACGATATTTATGCATAAATAAAACAGGAATCCAATTCTTTAATTGTTCTTGATTAAGATAAATCTTGCTCGAGTCAATTAATTATCATTAATTAATCAATCATTTTATCATAAAACCATTTCAGAATTTATTTAGATTCTCATCCATAATAATTTTAAACAAATAAATTCATTTAAAATTAACCATGTACATAACATGCACCTTGGAAGAAACCTGGTGAATTCCCATCTATTAGGCAGTTCTTAAATTAAGCAGACGTATATATAACACCTAACACGTGTTGTACCTCAGCCTTACACCTGAAATATGGAACATGTCTCAAGGTTTTGTATAATATGATAATAAATTGTAATAAAACTGTGTAATTTGGGTGAGTACACGGCGTGTTGTTCCGACTACATGGAGAGTATATTTTCTTCACCGTCCATCCGAAGTACACCCCTGGGGACATGGCGTGTTAATGTACTTCATAAATTTTCGGAGTACATGGAATGTTCAGTGGGACACACGCCGTGTAGTTTCAGTGTTACACAGTTTCCAGCTAGGAAAACTGTGTATGGGGTACATGGTCCAGCCTAATCCTGAAGGAAATACACGTCGTGTTCAGTTGGACCACACGGCGTGTAATCTGGAAACTGTGTGCCACTTGTTCATGGTCAACACATGGTGTCATAAATGAAATTGTAATAATACAATACACAACCTGATTTTTTAGATCAGTCAATGAATTGAAACTAGACTACAGGACTTGTACATCCAAATACACGCCATTTATTTTGGTGTTGTACGGCCAGAATAGTTTGGCTCCTCTGGATCAGTTCCTCTATTTTCTTTTATTCAAAATTAAATGAAAAAACACATTTCAGCGAGGTGAATGAGAAACGAGGGAGGAGGAACATATCTCAAGATTAATATTTCTAAAACAATTAAACATTAATTGAAACAACTAAATTATTTAATGCGTAGATGACCAACGAAAAATTATATAATTATAATCAATGATATGACCCGCTCTGATACCACTTGAATGTTCCGGGCGCAGCGGAAGCACGTTGGTGGGTTTTCCTAACATTAAATTTTAACATTAAACAACATTTATTCCGAGATCCATCAAGATGTAAAATGCCAAATCTTCGGAATAGAATGACGAACGAAAAACCAAAGAGGGAATCATGGAACCATAGAGATAGGGTCATCATATGTTGGTTATAATTAATTCACAAGAATTACCGTGGTGGAATTATTTCTTCATTGAGGTCTTCGGTCAAGATTATGTGATCCATCGTTGCGTCATAGAGCATTCATGGAGGAAGGAGTTCTTTCAGCCTTGAAGAAATTATCCTTAATTGTTGAGTACAATGATTTTTCGTGGTGGAAAAGTATTGGGGTAGGGAGGATATTTATAATCAGGTTTGAGGTTAAAGAGTTATGACAATAAATAAACATGTTACACGGTTTATTTATTTCATTAACTCTTATTGAAAACACCCCATATCGAATGATTAATTCCCTGACATGCACCAACACTGATTATAAAAAATATCACAATATTGATATTATTTCATCAAAATCCCAACATGAAAAACTACACGCCATGTAATCATCAATACATGGCGTGTATTTTTTTTCCATAAAAATACATGGCGTGTATTTTAAATATACATGTCGTGTACTTTTATTTCCAATTTTATTATTTCATCCACCACATTTATTAGACCTTGAGTAATGGCTAATTATTTCTCAAATAAATATATCTGCATTACTCAATAATAAATTTATATCATCCACTATATATTCTCTCAAATAACTAGTGTCGAAATAAATAAAATTAGGCATCCTTAAATAATTTTTAAACCACAGTCGGTAATAATATTTATTTAACTTGTTAAATTAATATTTAACTGAGATACATGGACACACTTAGTGTGTGACCCTCTAGGCCCCTTTCTCAGTGGCATTAGGAAAATTATTCCTAAATTCCAAGGATAGCATATAGAAAAATTCCACGAAACCCTTAGAGAAAGTAGTTAACATCGCAATGACGTATCACCTCCTACGAACACTTACCGTGTAATATAATCTTTTTGTCATGATATCTCGAATCAAGCAGGTTCCATGCTAGTGTCACCAACCCACGAGCTCGATTATTCTTTATTTGTCTTTCTATAATTGAACTCGCACATACCTTACTTTGAACATGGATTTATTTAAGCTATATAAATTCCATAAAAGGTCCTGAGATATCTACATGCGTTATGGAATAGATGGGACCAAATGTTTCTCACATTATCTATTAATGCATTTTTACCCGTGAGGCAGCCAACGTATCCTACCTCACTACAGACAATGTGTCGTCACGGTTTTCGTCAATACAAATATGTGTTTGAGTTGTAATATCCATTAATAATAATATTAAAGTCTATGGATCAATACACATGTCTGAAGATAGGAACATCCAATGACACTATGAAATTTGGATTTCCTACTAGCGTGTCTCATTCTCATAATATCCTTCTATATATTACCAAGGGTGCACACCATGAGATGGTCCCTCAAAGTTTTATGAGTCCACACCCTTAATGTCCTTTATTATTTGTGTCCCTCAAATAATATCATATGGCCAAATAACATATATTCAATAACAGTGTTATGGAACTTCCGGGTTCTCATCATAACAAGGATCCGCCAAGGACCTTAAATACAACAGCTATCCTTAGGAAATTATCACATGCATTGTAACACAGAAGAACACTCAATATGTGATAAGGTGTTTTTAATGAATAAATTACAAAGTAGTTGGTTCTAGGCCACAAACTCCAATAGTTTCTATTATAGACTATTTTATGTGATATAAATATAATATTCTGCAATTATAAATAAATGAAATCTGAAAAAAATAAACAAATACATTGGACAGGGTTCCACTTGGACACCCGTCCATTCATCATGCATCAGCCTAACATGGTGATCCCATAATTAATGTTTTTAAAATTTTAAGGTGAGATGTATAAAGTGATATATGATGGACATTTCCTTAGATTTTTATTTAGATTGGAGGACGGGCATTCAATTTTTAATACCAAGGATGATTTCACTTTTTCAAAATTTTCATTTAACTGTTTTCTTTAATTTGAGAAAAACTTTATAAAACTTATCAAGACACCCCAAGCCTATCAATATAAATATGATACGACTATCCATGTATCTCTATGGGGTCTCATCACATAACTAATGACATGGATCCCATATATGGTAAACCAAGTATGAAGTCCACCATCTCACTACATGTTTTGTGAAAAGGGTCAAAAAATATCCTCCATGTTGATTAAAAGTATCACACATAGGTTTCGAGGTCACTCTCGAGGCATGGTACAACTTTTCATTCCTTTGATCCCATCTATGTTGTCTCTCCTAGAGAACCAGCATCACTTGTCGGGACCAAAATATAAATAATTCATAGAGAACCTATCACATGAATAGTTTTTGTTGTTCTAGACATATGTAAAAAAACATTTTAAATTATAATAGAATGGATGAGACTCTTAAAAAGGTGTCCTTATGTCAGTACACCTTGTCTCACCCTCAATAATAAGGTAAAATAATTGAACAGGAATAATACAAAAATATTTATAACATTCCATGATTTTTTGATCTCATATATTTAGTATTTTATATTACTATTAGATTATTGGACAAGGAATTCCATTTTTCACAACAATATTTATTTCACAAAGATCATGACATAATCATTTTGTCAATTGAAAATTTGTTCAACCATTTCATTATGCATGGTGTGTTGGGACTACCCCATAGTTCAACAATTAAATTATCGAAAAAAGTTCCCATAGAATTTATTTTCTATGGACATCCCACAATGGGCATTATGTAAATTTTATCACTAGGGAATTAAGATAATTTTAGAAAGAACAATTTGAACTCCAAGGTAAGTCACATTCAATTTGATGGCATGTCTCATGGAGATCTAGATCCAAGGTGATTTTTCATCAATTAGTATCATAATACAGTTTTAAATAACTTGTAATGAATTAATTTACATTTTAGATGCCACAGATGAGTGTCCTGGAGAGCAGAAAAATTACACAATTTTTGTAAAGAGACAAAACTATGGGAAAAGGAAATGAAAACCTACTTATCCCTATAGATATTTACTTATCGAGAATCAAATTTTCATTTGATCTAGGTAGGAATAAATCTATGATCCCATATAATTAACTGAAAATGGTGAAAATTATATTTCACCCAAATGTTGTAATGGATGGAGGGATAAACATGAAATATATTGGAGCGGAGTAGAGTTTATACCATTAAGGATCCAATGCTTCTGATAGGGAGAAAATTAGATTGTGAAAAAAATCCCCAAATTGATTCATAGATTGAAGGGATAAGAGAGTTTCACCAATAGGATGGAGCACACAACCCCTAGAGAAAATTAATCGGAGGATGAATTTTTAAATAAATTTAATTAACATAGTATTTTCTATAAATTCACCCATTTTAAAATTGTGCATATTTTTCCCAAATCATGTGCCAACCATGTTCCATTCACAAATTAAGGGGGTCATCACACAATATTACACACAATTTGACTAATATTAGGAAAACTAGGAAAACTATCTTTTTTAAGGATTCAGAATAATCACCCATGTATGTTCTCCAAGTCAAACGGTTGTAGAGAAAACATAATGCCCAGTCTACTACATTATTTTCATGGATCTATTCCTCGAACTAGCTCTAGACACCCCCAAAACCTCCTTCAAACATTCAATAATCACATTTATGTCCTTTTAAGGGAATATGAAACAAAAATTAACATTATGTGACTTTAATAAATTCTATATCATTAAAACCTCCCTTCCATGTGATAATTTATCAACGAGTTTTCCTTTCAAGCGCAGTAGAACATCGTCTGAGAAGAGCTCCTTCCATAGTGCACTTACATCGACCTCCCACTACCATGCTTAATATTTCACCAATTTTATCACTTATATAACAAGAACCATGTAATCTAACCTACCACAGAGAGGCTTTGTGTTCCAATAATTGATATATATGGAATGTTCCTCAATGGATGCATCTACATCATTTTTCATGTTCTCGAGGTCAAAAAAATGAGTCATGTTCGTACGATACTGCCAAATTTGAGATACATGGATCAAACTGTTCCTGTAAAAGAACCTATGTGGTAAAGAAATTGATTGGCTACGATCCCAACTCTCTCCACTGTCATGAAAGGCTCATATTGTCTCAAGTATAACTTCCCATGTCTCTTGATTCCTATGTCAACCTACATCTGAAATACATGCATGAAAACCTGATGATCCACCAAGAACTCAATAGGTTTATGATGAATATTTGTATATGAATTATCAATTTTCCAAATTTTATCTATACACATATAAATCAGTTGTAATAGCACTATATATTCGTGTACATTAGAAGTTCCATGTAGAGCAGCGTCATCTACCTAAATCAATTATAGAGGTTAATGACATGGTCTAACTTAGAGACCTAGATACAGATCTATATAAATTGTTTTTTAAAAGATTTTTTCAAATAAAAAACCAACCAGAGGAGTATTATTTTACCAGGAAATTCAATAATCATGGATATAGGACCGTAGAATATCTATTAACAGTTGTTTGATCTGTTTGGACCTCTCATTGGTTTGAGGGTGATATAAAGTGTTCAATATAATTTATGAAGCTTGATCCTTTTTCAAACCTTTACATAAAAATATTTTGTATTGGGAATCCCTATTTGATACAATATAAATTGGTACACTATGAATTAACACTAGTATACAGATCAATAACCTTCATAACTCCTCAATATTGATTATCATCTGAATAGGGGAAATATGTGTGATACCTTGTGCAACATGTGTATGATCTCCCATAATTAGTCACTACCTATTTGGGATCTCATCAAGACTATCATGATATCTATAGTGATGTAATTTGATTTACACTAAAAAATGGAATGATTTTTTAGGATCTCAATAATGCTTTGGTGCTCTGCATTCACCTGCTTATAGGGGGATAACTGAGTGATAAATCATGTTATCTTCCTCTCAATACATGGACTCCAATATGAATGATTCATATCAATGTACATATTGGTATTCCAAGGATGAATATACCATACAGACACATGATATTCCATCATCATCTATCAAAAAATATCGAATGGTAACCATAAATGTCGATCGATGTGTAGGATATCACTCACATTCCAAAACTAACTAGGAGAAGATTATTTTTTGTGACACACTTCCTAAAAATATGTATCATAGTGTCATAAATCTTCCTCATTCAAACCCACTCTATAAGGGATGATGTACCTGCTAAATCATCTATAACTAAATTCTAGTGTTATTCATATACATCCAGATGCATCTCAGAAAAAAAATCCATTGTCTTCTACTCACTGACCTCCCCTGATGGAATTTTTGGATATTTCTCTCTCAAGGAATCAACTAATAAATTTCCATTCCATGGTGTGTAAGAATGTTCTATGTGGAACAATTCTAGATATTCCACCAACAAGTGATTCCTCAAATAGAATTATCATTAAGCGGCGAAGTATTTGATACCTTTATTGTTTTTATAGATAATGAACCAATCACACAATAACTTATGCCTCCCAAACCACAGAGCATGAACCATGATTTCTAGATTGTGGTCATATGTAGGATATTTCCACTCATCTGACCATAGATAAAGTGATCTATATACTACAACCAAATCACCATGCATCATAACTATACTCATCCTGATCTAAAGGCATCACAATAGACAATATAGATTCAACATTTCATGGTTAGATTCAAAATCAAATATGTAGTGAGAAACCCCTTAAACTCCGAAAATGATGTCCCACAAGCATTGGTCTAGTATATATTTAATCCTTTATTTGTGAATACCATAAATGAAGCATCTGTTCAAGAGAAACCTTAGATGAATTCCAGGTCAACCAAATCTATCAACAAGAAGATGCATATATCGAACGAAGTAAAGGGTTGATTTGTAACCACAGTATGCTAGTTTTTATATAGGTGGTGAAATATTTTACTACATTTACGTGATTATAAGAAATTCATATCTTAATTGACTGAATAGTTTAGTAGAATTGAAGAAATTATACATACATAATTTCATCATTATGAGTAAAAGGTAAAAAAATGTAAATACCATTGTAAGAATACATAAATTCTAAATTATCCATAAAATTCATACATGATATAGATATTCACATCATAGGGAGATATAATAAATATGAAATTGGTGATCTTAGATGCTCACTAAGGGCAAATTGTACAATTTATGTAATTATAAACGTAAATAGTAGGCATGATGGGCAACAAAAAACACGTTCCGTTAAAATATACTTGAGATTAATATGGTAGAAATAAATGTTGAATAAATAATTCCATAAAACATATCCATTGATATTCTACTAGTCGAATAATCACATGAAATATCAATTAATTTTTTCATTATTAATGAATTAATAATGCCATGCATTATAATCATATCATCAAGGAATCATCATAGAAACCATACCTAATGTGTAAGTACCCAGGATAGTTTTCCTCATGAGACACATTGATGCATCAAGGGGATTTTTAGGGCCCTATAAATCACATAATAATTAAAATTATGTTGTCTTATGAATTTTTGTTACATAATAAACATAAAAAATTCAAATTTAAACTAACATATGAACTATAAATAACATTCCCCAATTACTAAACATAAACACTAACTATTCAGAGTAAAAACGTTAATGGTTTCAAGATTGAACATCTGCTATCAAAATAATCATAAAATATTCAATGATGTATGGTTGTTGATGTCAGAAAATGTTAATTCAGATCAAACTTAATAATCAAAAAGAGTACTGAAATGGATTAAAATACACATTTTAAATCAACAAGTAATTCTTGAGAGAAATACTCTTTTTATTTTCAATGAAGTGTTATTTTGGATAAATTAAAATATAAAAACAGTGTTGAACTAAAAATTATTTTAATAAAAAAAATTAGTGAATTTATAAAAATAATGGTGTCTATAAATATATAATACAGTTACCTTGAAATTGGTATGAATTTATGAAGTTACTTTGAATTGGTCTTTTGTATCAAAAATGTGTTTCAAAATATCCTTTTAAATCATGTAACTACCCATAAAAAAGAGGGATTGTTTTTGTTAAACAAATGTGGAACATTTAAAAAATTACTATGATTTTATAATAATAATTAATAATTTCATTGAGGAATGTCACGAATAAGAGTAACTCGGTTGAAAATGATGGTTCAGGTAGAAGATCCATACATTATGTCTGAAAGTGATCTTTACATGACCATAATTTACTTGATAATAAAATTAGAACCATTAATTAATTAATTCATAACATTATATTATTATATATTTTTTATTATACTTTTATTATGTTTATTTAATTAATTTTTTATTATTTATAATATACATTATTATATCTTGGTAGTTTTCATTTCATTAGATTTCATGATCGATATTCTTGTACATAAATATAGAAGTTCATGTGTAATAGATATAATTCAATAAAATTGAATTTATATGAAAAAAAGAACATAAATATTATTAAATGGAAATATATATCATTTTGTATTGTGGTATGACAATGATATATTCTATAAAACATCAGTTATAATCTTTTAGAATATTATTTTATTCATTCGATCATCATAAAATAGTTTCATTGTATGAATTAGTATTATGTATATATATTACTTTCATATTAATTGAATAATATATAACACATATTTGATAATTTTTTTCCAACCATATATAGTGTTTCATGACCAGCCTTGATGACGTTTTTGATTAATGAAGGTTTTTCATCCACGAAGGATGTAAATCAGAACCTCCCAAACAATGATTTCATTTTAGAAATAATAGTGATATATACAGTTGTTTTTGCAATGATATTACATTAAAATGATATCATTCGAGTATATAGATAATTTTCGAGTTATCAAGATCGCTTGGGAAAAGGAGGCGAGACAATGATAAAAATGTAAATAAATATAAAATGAAATTAAAATAAAAAGGAAGAGGGTTCACTTCTTGAAATATCATCAGTGAGAACTATATTAATGGAAGATTATTTGGGATTTTGGTAATAAGAAAAGCTCCTGAGTGTGTGGAGAAACTATGAATGAGTAATTCTGCAGAAATTTGACAACCATCTTGGCGTAGAGGAGTGAGGATAAGTGTGAGTGATTGGGGTGGTTTTTTTAGTGGAGAAGAGCGGTGATTGTTGAATATCATATTCATTATTTTATTATTTTGATTATGATAAGAAATACTAGTGATTATTTTGACAATACATAGTAATATGTGACTGTGATTTTGAAATAAGTGTTATTAAGTAATCCACTCATCACCTATGACTCAATAAAATATTTATTGAACTTTTATTATTAAATATCGTATTTTACTATTCACTAAAAATTTATGTATTTTTGGAAATTTCTTAAAATTAACCATTACTATTGTTTGACATTTATAATTCAAAAATGGATGAAATTTATCACAAAAAAATTAATATTACATGGAAAAAATTAAATTAAATCATTATTTAGATGAAATATATAAATTCAATATTTAGCTATAATTTTAAAATACGTTAAAAAATTATCCAAGGACTCATAAAACTACCCTAAAATAATTGGACAAAACAACATTTATTTAGGGGGAAATTTTATGAATATTAATTTCATTTTAAATCAATTTTTAACCTAAAATTGTAATTAAATATTTATTAGTCTAAAAAATATCAATACTTAAATATTACATTTTAAATTAGTCAATCTAATTTAAAAGGAGAATAAATATTATTTATACTTACCTATGTGAGGTTACAATTCATAATGATCATATTACTATTCATAGGATACATTTTTATTCAAATGATTTAGGGTACTGTTAACTAAAATATATGTTGGTCATATTAGACTCTAAATATCAGTATAATTGGACCTATGTATGTCCATTTTTTAATTAAAAAATATAGAAGCCGAAATATTATTCCTAACTGATAGGTCATAACTAACTCTTATAAGTAACTAAGTGTCTGTTTTGTAGAAACAAATTGTTTCTTTAATTATATATTATATTTATTTTTTTATCCTATGGATCATACATTCTTCCACCACATGTTTAATCCAAATAATTTCCACAATTATTCCACATAAAAATATTTGTCTAGTTAATCATCATAATCTCCATAAGATACAATGACACCACATAAACATTCTGAGTTTTGTAAAAGTATCTTTACCAGATGACTCATCTGATTCCTCATCAACTATTTTTCATTGTCCAGAATCCAGATACTCATTTAATATTTTGATAAGTCATGTTACAATTTTATACCATCAGAAGTGAGTACATGTGTTGGGTCCATAATTTACTTTCTTAACAATAAGACATGGAATACATTGTGTACCTTATGAAGGCTATGAGGCATTTATATATGATAATCCACAACTCCAATTCTCTCCTGAATTTAAAAAGGGGAAATGTACATGAGGCTTAGTTTAAAAAAGGATATCCCAGTTCAAATTTGATTCTATTTCATTGACGGTCACCATAGGTCTTTTCATATTTTGAGTTACTTTGATTTCTGTTTGAATAATTTTTACCATCACTATTATTTCATCCACAACCTATAGGCCCAAATTCTTCCTTCCATCAACTTCATCATGACATGTCGGTGTACACCATCACTATCTATAAAATTCATCATATGGCCCCATTTGAATATATTAACGGAAAAAATTATTGTAGAAAAAATCCACCAAATTTATGTTTAGATGCCACATACCTTGAAAGTCACGTGAGCATGATCTCGACAAGTCTTCTAAAATTTGGAACCTCCTTTTTCGCTATCAGTATATTTTAGTCTTATAATAAGTACTAAAATAAATCTCTTCATTCAATTTTTTACGAATACTTTTCAAAAAAATTTGATGTAAAATGTCAATCAAGATCATACACAATAGATATGTGCTCATGAAGTCTTACAGCTACATAAATATATATTCATCCTATGTTATGTAATGTAAAATATCCCCTTATAGTGACGAAATGTGTAATTATGGAAATTTGATCCACAATTACCCATATTAAATCATTCATTATTTGAGTTTTTGGTAATCTATTGGGAAAATCCCTAGTAGTGTCAACACATTTCCAAGTTGGAATATGAAGATGTTTTATGACACCACTAGTATGTTGTCTTTTGACCTTAGAATGTCGACAAAAGAAACATCTTGATACACCACCGGTACGATTCCACTTCATATTTTCCCACAAAAAAATGTTCATTAATGTCTCTATACAACATAGTCCTACAATAGTGTATTGAGAAATTCGAACTATAGGCATCATATAATTACTCTATTTTTTGTATGGGGATAGAATGAATAGTTAAAATCCCCAAAATTTCATAATTTCATCCTCATGCTCAATTAGTGCCAACATTTATTCATTCCCAGCTTAATTTTTTTTAAGATTCTCATCATCATATTGAGAACTTTTAATTCATTACAATAAAGATAAATGTGAAGAAAATTGAAAAAATTGTTATGTTTCATATTAATATATAAATAATATATCCATAGTCCTTATATCCATGTATATATGATATTTTTCAAGATATTGTTATCTGTATTTATCTCACATCAATCTACATATATATTGTGTCACCATATATTCAATGAAAATATTGCAGCAAGTAACTGAAGATCATGAGTTGGATAGTTATATTCATCAAATTTTAACTTGATTTATGAATTTTCAATTACTCTATCATTATGAATGATGAAAAATCCATGTCCCTAAGTTAATGCATCATTATAGATCAAGAATTCCACATTTACTGATGGTAGAGTTTGGATCATATCATTCACTAATTTCCTCTTCAGTTCATCAAAGCATTCTTCAAAGTCCTTTCTCCATAGAAACATAACCCCTTAACAACAACGATTAGATAAAATGATGGCTAATCAATATATGGTCGGAATAAATAACCAATAATATTCTTCTAAACAAATTTAACTAATTACCTCAGTTATGATTGTTGGAGTAATCCATTTTTAAAAATCCATTCTCTTTTCAACATCATTTGAGATTCATTCCTTAGATAAAATATAGCCATGAATAGAAATGTACTAAAGCCAATATTCAAAATTTATAAACATCTTATATAATTCAGTTTTTTTTAGAGTCTTTAAATCAATCCGTAATAGATTATCAATCAAATTTTTTTCTTTTGGAGTGTACCAAGATAAAAAAAATATGAACCAAAACAATATCATTGGTATATTCCCTGAAAACTCAATTTATTAGATTCATGAAAACAAATGGAACACTGTTAAGTCCAAAAGACATTACTGTAGACTCATAATTTCCATATCTTGTTCAAAATTCTATCTTTGGAATATATTTCTACCACACATGCTATAAATGATATCCAGGTCGAAGGTCAATATTTGAAGAATATTGTGCTTTGTGAAGTTGATCAAATAAATCGTTAATGGGAGGAAAATGATACCTGTTCATTATTATAATATCATTTATTTCCCTATAGTCAATGGAAAACCACATGGATCCATCTGGATTCTTGAAAAAGAGAATAGGGGCTCGCAATATAGAAAAACTAGGGTGGATAAATCAATTTTCACAAAATTTCAGTAATTTTTTTGTGCAATTATAGTAATTCAATTATAATAATTTTATAAAGAGTATTTGATTTAGGCCTTTCACTAGTAATTAAATAAATTGAAATTTTAATTTCCTACACTCGAGGATGTCTAGGTGAATATTCTAGAAACACATCAATGTATTCATTATCAATAACTAAATCATCAAATCAATGATTTATTAACTCACCCATTGATATTGTTTTCTATTCCTCCCCATGAATTGAATCAAGTAGGGATAATGGGGGTGGATTTAGATAAGAATTATTTTATGTGGTTTCATCAGTCATGATATTGGATAGTATATCATTATAAATAATTTAACATCTTTGTTCTGGTAATAGATTTTCTCATAATAAATTAGAGAATTATTTGTACCAATTATTATATCAATTTCAATCATGTTCATGATGATAAGGTCAGTAAATACAGCATATTTATGTGTCATAAGGGGTACCGATTGACACACCATTAGTTCAATGATAATTCCCTTATGTGTTTTGACTAACTACTTCATTTTATAATAAGTTGAAAATATCTAATTTTTACAGAGAAATGGGATGATATAAAATAATGAAATGATCCAGATTCAAAAAAATCATTATTTAGGATTGAAGAAATTACTAAAGTAAATTACACAACATAATTAGGAACTTCATACTTGGGATTTGTGACTAAATAATATTGACATTTCACCCTTTTCCATCATTGGTGAATATTTCCTTCACGCTTAGGTCAATTATTTGTGTAACTGCCCTGTCAGTGAACTGTATCACTAATTGGGAGAGGGGTAAAATAGTGATATTATTTTCCTTTATGATTCTGTTCACATGCTCTTCAACTGAAAGGAAGAATTTGAACAGGTCTAGAGATCTGGTAACATCAATCTTAAACTAGGTTTTCTTAATATTTTTGATTGGGATATCTCCTTTGACCCACACACACAAATAAATTCTTTGGCATAAGAATGGGTGAGACACCATGGACTACTACTATTGATCCTATAAACTTGCAAGGTAACACGACTGAAAGGTCAGAACCAAGTAACTCGATACAAATTCTTCCAAAAGTTGTTGAATGTAGTTCTGATACTACTTCTGTAATTACTTTCCTTCCATCATTAGTAGATCTTAGTAATCAAGCACTTAATGGTAATATTTCCGCAAAGCCTTCTTTATTTATTCATTTGGACATCACCGGTTACATTTCTTCTGATAACCATGTGATTAATATTCCTAAAAAAATTGATACACCTACAGGAAAATTCTCCCTTATTGATAGAGCTAAGGACAATCCCCTTGTCTCTGTATCTTCCATACTTACTGCACCCCCCTCTTCTCTTGTGGAATAGGTTTCTACCTCAAAAAAAGATTACTCTGAAAACTCTTCATGTGCATTTGATACATCTATATCTAATTCCCCACCGCTCTATTTTGATAAAAAATTATTTTCATACCTCACCTGAAAAGCCATATATATTCGGTTTAGCTATGGATCAGTCATAGGGAAACATCTCCTTGACCTCAAATCATAGAAATACTACAGTTTCTGTTCAGATTTAAGATAACGAAAAGACTAGTAATATTTCTCTTAGATCTAACATCAAATCATTTGAGGATAAATCCAAATCTAATTCCTCTCAAAATGTTATGATATCATAGAGGAAGAAAGGATAAGGAAAATACCAAAAGGGGTTTTTAACCCCAAACACAATTCGAAATGAATTTTTTCTTTTGGAACTATCAGGGTATTGAAAATAATGATACCTCCACCATTTTGAAATGGTTTTTGGCCACTCATAAACCCATTCTGTTTCCTATTTCTGAGCCTAAATTCAAATTTCATTTGAATCTTATGAGGATTGGCTCTCCCAATTGCAGTTTCTTAGGTTCATTTATGAATGGTCCCTAGATGGTCTCGATGTTTCTTTTGAATCACAATTATCTCCAAAACATCAACATTGTTAAAACCTATGAAGAAAAATTTACCAATGACATATCCTGGGATGGGAAACATTCATACTATACAATGATATATGCCAATAATAGATATCATGATAGAATGTCTCTTTGGTATGACTTGTTTGTTATGGCCAATTCTATTCATGAACCTTGTATTGTTTTGGGTGACTTTAATTCCATTCCTAATTCTTGTGAAAAAATGGGTCCCCCACATCTCTCTATATCTTCTTGAGAATGTAGATCCTCTATTAAGGATTGAAATTTTATTGAATTGACTCTCTCTAGTGCTAAATATACATGTTATAGAAGGAATTTTAATAAAATTGTTTCCAGTAAACTTGATAGATCATTTGTAATCACGAAAGATCAGGACATTTGGGACAGTGTCTCTAGTATTACTCTTCCTAGGCTTAACTCTGATCACCATCCCATATTGGTCAGTTCATTTATTAACAATAATAAACCTATCCATCCCTTTTGATTCAATAATTCTTGGTCTATGGATCCCAACTATGTCACCTTTATTAAGAATAAATGGGATTTTCTAAAACATCAACATGACTCATTTTCCTGTATTTTCAAGTTTAAAACCTTAAAGCATCCCCTCAATGGTTGGTGTAATTATAGAAGTTCCCAAATGGACTTGGATAATTCAACTCTTGAAAATGATCTAAACCAAATTCAAAAACTCAATACAAACACAAATTTTAATGTTGACCCTCAAGATGAAGTTAATCTCTCTTTAAAACATAATTATTTGCTCACTTTTGATGGCATTATGCATAAAATAATGTTTAAAACCAAATCGATTGCCGATGGTGACAGAAATACTAAATTTTATAACTCCCTTGAAAGCTTTAGGAAACCCACTCACCCTCTTACTAAACCTTTACACATTTATATGATCATTAACACTAAAGAGGCCATCTTGAGCCATGTTGTCTCTTACTTTCATAACATTTTTAATGGTTCTGATATAAATGTAGATCTAAGATATGACATTATACCATTGATGGTTGATGAAAAATACAATGTATCTGTTTTAATAATTCCTTTGGATAATGAAATCAGAGACACAATTTTTAGTCTAAAACTGTATAGTGCTCTTGGTCCAGATGGTTTCTACAACCGTTTCTTCCAAAAGCAATGAGATGTTATACATTTTGAATTTTTCAATCTAGTGAGGTTCTTTTTTTTTCAAATGGATCTATCCCTCGTAGAATTTTTTCTCAATTACATACATTAATTACTATAGTTAATAATGATTCTGAGATTCATCATTTTCGACCTATTTCCCTAATAAACACTATTTTTAAGATTATCACTAAATTTATTGCTAATTGACTTGTTACTATTTGTAATAAAATTGTTTCATGGAATCAGTTTTGTTTCATTAAAGGATGGTGAATTCAATATTGTATTTGTCTCATCTATAAATGTACCAATAGATTGAACAAGAGTATGGGGGGAGGTAGTGTTGCTATTAAACTTGATATAAGAAAAGATTTTGATACTATTGATTGGAATTTAATCATAAATTTTTTAGAAAACATTGGTT
Organism: Viscum album; assembly: GCA_963277665.1. Taxonomy (NCBI): domain Eukaryota; kingdom Viridiplantae; phylum Streptophyta; class Magnoliopsida; order Santalales; family Viscaceae; genus Viscum; species Viscum album. Next base: position 1,426,481,723 of record OY728147.1, on the reverse strand, counting down.
TCGATGAAACTTTTATCATGTGAATTAAATCATGGTTTCAATTTGCCTCTATCTCCATCTTGATCAATGGAACTCCTCAGGGATTTTTCAAATCATCTAAAGGAGTTAGGAAGGGAGACCCTCTTTCGGTCAACCTCTTTGTCATTGCTGAAGATTACTTCAGCTGGCTCCTTACCAATCTGGTTGATCAAAATACGCTCATGCCTATCCAGGCTTCCAGAAACCATAATGTCCCCACTAACCATAAATATGTGGATGATATCATCTTTTTTCATAAAAGTGATCAAATAAATGTTCATGTACTCAAGAAATCTATTGCTCATTATTAGGATATCTCAGGTCAAGCCATTTCAAGGAACAAATCTCATATTTTATTTGGAAAAAACATCTTCGCTCGAAGAAAATCTATTATTACCAATAATCATGGAATTAAAGAAGTTATGTTCCCTTTCAGTAATCTGATTGTTCTGTTATTTTGGGGGAGACCTAAATCTAGTTTCTTCTCTCATATAAATGATCATATTATTAATCAACTCTCTACTTGGAAGGGAAAATCCTTTTCCATGGCTGATAGAATTTGCCTTGTCAAAATGACCATCGTCTTAAAAATGGTCTATTCCCTCATGATTTATCAGTGGACTATAGGTTCCTTTATGAAAATTAATACCATTATAAGAAATTTCATTTGGATATGAATTATTTTTGAAAAGAAACTTTTTACGATTCCTTGGACGTCCTGTTGTAAACCTCTTGACAAAGGAGGTATTTTTATTAAAAATATAAAATTGTTTAATGATGCCCTTCAAGCTAGAAACACTTGGCATTTAATCAACACTACATCTATGGATACTGAGTTTCTAAAACATGGATTCCAAAATAAACTTTTTGAGGGGAAATTTAATTTCATAAATTCCTCAATTATGCCATCCCTTAGTAACTCATATCATAAGATTATGGAAAACTCTAGATGGATGGTTAGCGATGATTCTTGCATCAATTTATGGCTCGATAATTGGACTGGTACCCCCGGATAACTATGGTACCTCCTAATAATACCCCTGAGGATACTAGTCACATTATCAATGATGTTTTTCAACGTCATAGGCAGGATCTTCTTGAAAACATCACCCAGATCATTGATAATTACCCCTTTTCTAATTCAGTGGATGTCCTTGTTTGGGAACCCACTCCAAATTGAATTATTGATACAAAATATTTTTACAATCATAATTTCTCTATAATTGACTCTGATTTTCAATGGGTGAGATCTTTTAATAATCCTTTCATAAAACCTTAAAGGATAACTCTTTTTTGGAATATCGCGCATAATAGATTACCCACTGAAGTTGGTCTGCAAACATTTTTCATTCAACTCTGTTCTAAATGCCACGTGTGCAATTAACATATGGAGGATTATGATTATCTTTCCATGTCATGTGCTACGGCCTCTGATTTATGGAATTAAATTTTTGAATTATTTATCTATAGTTGGCCCTCATCTAACTCGATTTGTGTGCTTTTGAAAATGTGTATTATCCATGAAGCTTTACAAAAAATTAAAAACAACTTTCTTGTAGTTGTGGAAAAACTCTGACATGAGATATGGTATTTCAACAATGATATTATTTATAATAAACACTCACTAAGTCGCAATATAGGAAAATATCTGATTCTCATAGTGATTCAAGAGGCTACTTCAATCCAAATAGACTGCTGCAACAATTATATTGGTGATTTGGAGAATCTTCTCCATATTCATGTTGTAGGTATTTATCCTTAGCCTAGAAGTACCTTGGAATTATTCTGGATATCCCGGATTCTAGGGTGGATCAAAGTGAATGTTGATGGTGCTTCAAATGGAAATCCTGGTCATGCCTGATGTGGATCAATTTTTGAGACTCTTTTGGTCAGTGCCATGGATGTTTCTATGGTTGATGTGGTTTTGCTTCCTCTTTGGAAGTGGAAATGTTGGGGGTCATCCATGCTGTTGATTTTACTATCTAAAGAGGAAGGAGAATTATTTTTATTTAATTTGATTCTAACACCATTGTCCAATCTATTTGGAATGGTGTGATTCATCTTTCCTGGCCGCTTACCACTCTTTTAATGAATTACCTGAATTGGCGTGGTGGGATTGACTACATTGCTACTCATACCTTTTGTGAAGTGAATGTTGTTGCTGATGACCTTGCCAACATGGGTGTTCGCCAGAATGGGACTTGGATGGATCCCCTTCCAAATGATTTATTTCATAATTTTGAAAGACATTGTAAGAAAATCCCATATTTTCGTCTTTTGTAAAAAATTTTCTTTATTATTCAATAAATTGTGCATTGGTATTTGACTAAGGCACAACCTTCTTTAATAAAAAATGTATCAACTCATTTTTATATGTATACATTAATTTAAAAAAATTCAATCACATCAGACAAAATTCATCAATTCATTTAAATGATGAAAGGTAAGATCCTCCTGGAATGTTTTGCAGATAACTCAGTCTACTTTTTCGTGGTCTGATTTTTTCATTCTGATTCCTATGAGTATGATTCTCCAAGACCAATTCTATTTCTATATAAAATAGAAATTAATTGACTCCACGTCAACCCCTATGTATGAAAGACATATTAAATTTCTTCATCAGTCAGGATATCGTCAATATAAATATACATATTATAAACAATCATTTTCTGATTAATCTAGCCCAAGGCAATGATTAGACAAATAAAATATTATTTCTATCGATAAATATTCAATAAAAAACAAAATGGTATCACATTCTATCAGTTTTATATCAATGATCCTATCTCTACTTTGATGAATATACCCCATCATTATTCCGTTATAATGTACCTTTTCCCCTTTTTAGGTGAACCCAAACATGTTTTGGTGGGAATCCCAAAATATTTCCTACTCACATAAATTCATATTTGAGTAATTATAACATCTTAAACACATCCTGATTTTTCCTGATACTTATAAATCTTCACCACTTCTTCTCCAAACATCCCATTCAAATTTTCGGAAGATTTTTATTGATGGGTTCGATTTCATTTGATGAGACCGATTACAATTGTTGAGATAGATATGAATTGCTATGTCCGATTTTAAATTGTCAGGTCTGATTTTAATAGCCCAATAAAATTTAACAAAACCAATTTGAAAAAAAAATATTTGCTTTGAACGATAAACTCCCCCATGGAAAATCATTCAACATTCTATTTTCATCCAACAGGTCATCCAAACAATGTAATTCACCCCTTTGGAAATGATTGACTACATTTTTGGTCGTTTAATTCATTTATTCTCATGACCCACATGAAATGATCACTTAAAAGTGAAAAAAAGTAAATAAATCATTTACCAATAGGATGAAGTCATTTGAAAATAAACATCAATACAATAATTTCTGGATAAATCCTTTTTTTGTTATGATCAGTTTTGGTAACAATCATCTCTGGTATTGGTCTTTTCCTTCCCGAGCATGATATCGATCATTCAAATATTGATCATTATGATATTGATCATTATGATAATTATCAATTTTCATAATGAAATGTTAATATATCATCCTATAGAAATTCAGGATTCTAGATAAAATTAGTACCTTCTTTCAAATCAGTATCACATTTTCAATCAATATGTCCTTTTTATCAACAATTCATTTTCATTTATTATAGTTACAATTATACTAATGTCGATCAAAAATTATATGGTAGATCGAAAAAAATTGCTACAATGATTTGACACCACCTTATTTTAATCCACTATGAATCCAATCATTTTTAAAACAAGTTTATATCACTTTGTTCTCACTGCCAACCGGATATGATAAATCTTGATAAACTTTTATTGGGATTGGTAGAATCTTTTTCATGCCGCATTTATTCCATCAGGATTGCATCACAAGTTCTCAATTTAACACATGATCTATATGAAATGTGAATCTACAATGCATAATCACATTTAATTTTATTAGTGTATTAGAGACTATATTTCTCCATACAAAAACTACATCTCCGACATCATCTCTAGAGTGAGATCGATGAAAATTTACATCAATAATGATGTATTCAATATCATCCAAACCCCATGTCGAGTCCAATCAGAATTGGTTCTTCCAAATAGATAGTTCTCATTAAGATGGAATATCACTGTGATTCTAATACATTAAAAAACATAATTCTGATTATTATCAGTACCATGAGTGACACAATTGATACTAGAAACAATGTTAAGTGATATTCTTCTATAATAACATAAAATGAAAAATGAATACAACACAAAACACCATCATTATCAGATTAGAACTAACAATCACCCCTATTGTGTTTTTTATCAACCATGTATTCATATATTACAAAAAAAATTAATCATCAAGAAATGGATTACTTATCAGTAATTATTGGCCTGTATGATGTAACTCAATGTAAGAAACATGAATCATTTACTGCAAAACAATTATATCCAAATGATTTGATTATGAAAATATCTTCATATTTTTTCAACATATCTTCGTTAACCACCAAAGAATACACAAAAACATTTCTACAACCACTTGAACAAATAGTTTTAATAGTTTACACACTAAACAACGTTGAATTCACAGCTATCCCAAAAATCCACTTTTTTTACTTGAATCAAATTTAGTGATTTATGATACAATATAATTCTAACTCAGGATATTATAATCTAAATGTAAGATGAGATATGGGACATATCCACATACTTCATCATTGATGATAATGAGGATGAATTCCCATGCTCAACCTCAATATAATATATGATTCCTTTGGTAGTGGTTTTGTGTAAATTTCAACCACTTGTTCTAATGTTGAAACATATTCCAACTTCAGTTCATTATTCTCCACATGTTATTTAAGGAAATGATATTTTATATTAATATTCATTGAATGATAATGTTGTAATAGATTCCTAGTTTTATTGAGTGGGATCTGATTATCATAGCCCAATATCAAGGGTAACTTCACATACACAAGTAAATCATTCAATATTGTTTTCTGCCACATGTGTAGGGTAGAAACTTGTGTGTGAGTAACATAATCAGCATCATTTGTACTAAGAGTTACTGAATTTGTTTCCCTTTGAATTCCAATTGACATTATTTCATCCCATAATAAATAATCTACCATATGTGGATCTTTTTTACTTTACATTTCCAACCCAATCTACATCCAAATACCAAAAATAATATTATATATCTGAGATTCAATACCTAATTTAGAATTATATTTTTCCATCGATGTACTTATGTTTTATTTTTTCAGTTTTAAGATTTGGTTCATTTGATGGAATCTGGAATCTTTCCCTAATTTTAAGAACATATAAAATGTCGAGTCTTGATGTAGTCAAATATCGTAACCATTCCGTCTACTTTTGATAATCATCATGATGCACTTTTTTTCCATCAACATTTTTCCACATCATGGATCCCATTAACATAGGTGTGGAAATATGTTTATATTTTTCCATGTTGAACCTCTTGAGAGTTTTTATAGATTACTAATCATCCGGTAGAAAAATGAGTTCATTATTTTACAAATTTGTAAGCCTAGAAATTATTTCATTTCACCATGCATGGTCATTTCAAATACCTTATTCATCTCTATAAAAAATCCTTCAAAACATCATTCATCATTCGCAACAATGATAATATCATCAACATAAATAATCTTAATGATAGAATTCTATTGACTCTTTGTGATAAATATACTTTCATCCACTCTTCAATTCCAGAAATTCATCATCCATAAGGAAGTATCCAATTTGGAAAACCATTCACTCAGATCCTATTTTATACCATATAAGGATTCATTTAATATGTAAACATAAATATCATATTTTCCAAAAAAAATCCGAAATTTTTTTTCAACATAAACATCATCTTAAAGATCACCATTTAGGAATTCAGATTTATCATCCATTTGAATGAACATGTAGCCTAATTGTGCAGTAATAACAAGAAAGATTTAATTTATTTACAATCTAGACAGCCGAGAAAAGTTTTCATGAAAATCATTTCCTTCAATCTATGAATATCATTTCCAAAAATATCATTCTTTGATTCTTATAACATCACCTTTACCATTCATATTTTTCTAGAAATCCTATTTTGTTCCAATGTTGGTATTGTTTTGAGGAATTGGTATGAGATCCCATGTATTGACAATTTAAATCTAATCGAATTCTACCTTCATGGATTGAACACATTCGGGATCATGAAAATATTTTTTCACATCATTCATATATACTTTTTAATATTGAGAAGTATGACTATTAAATTTTGTTTTTCTACTTCATTGAAAATTTGGATGTTTGTCACCTATTATATTTTGAGAATCCACTTGTTCATTTATCCTTGGATAATATTTTTGATTATCATTATCATCACTGGAAATGGTAGAGTGTGAATCTTCTTCTTAAAATAGGAATGTAATTATCTGAATCCTTATTAGAATTGTTTTTTTATCTTGATAAACATATATGTATTACTGATTTTTTTATCATACTTTTGTTTTTCAATTACATTCACATAAACAGAATCAATATTTCTTTTTTTTCTATGTTGATTCTCCTGTATACTCTTCCTTCTAGAGAAATGCCATGAATGATTCCATCTCCACATTTCTTCCCAAAAATTACAATGCTTCTACCTTTCTTCTATGTAGTAAAATGACTACCAAAAACCCTAAAGTGTTTCAAAAATAAAATTTTAATAAAATAATTCATATAGAGTGATACGTGATTTAGTCCAATAGAAAAAATGGCTCTAAAAATAAATAAATTTACACATGTCTTGCCTCCAAAATTAATGGAAATGTTTTGGTTAAGTAACACGGTTCATCCAATTTCCACCAAGCATACGTTATTTCATTCAATATCCCAATTTTGTTTAGGAGAATATGGGGAACTATACTCATTATGAATTCCAAGCTTCTAAAAATAATTTTTATACTCTTCAATTATATATTCACCACCACAGTATTTTATCATCTTCTTGATTGAATTATCACATTAAATTTATGATTTCCTTCTGAAAAATTTAATCATTTTCATAACATCTGATTTTTGTTTCATATACATAACACAATTAATGCGAGTATAATCAATAATAAATATAATTAATTACATATATCAATTTCATTATTTTTTGATCATTTTTACAAACATACAAAAATTAGTTAGCTCCTATGGTTGTTTTCAGGAAATCTAAACGTACAGATTCATTGAGTTCATAATTATTCCTAATAGAAAAAAAGTTCAAAAACAATCACCTCTTCTTGGAATATTTGGAATGTCTCAAAAATTGTCTCTTTTGGAAAACATTCTCATGATTCTCTGACATATGTGTCCCATCCTTTTATGAAAAAGTTCATTATCTTCCACCATACTAATGTAACAATAGTTTTTCATTTCAATAATATGAAATAAATTCCATTTTTTATTTTGGCCTCTTGTAACAATATTATCATCTCCTTAAGCTTTTACAAAAAAACACATCTTTATCGAACATTAATTTGTTACCCTCATAATCCAATTGTGAAACACTTAGTAGAATCTATTTCTACCCATCAATATAAAATTGTTTCACTGAAATCATCATCCCTTTTCCAATTATATCTAACCCAATAGCTTTTATTTTCAATGAATCACCATTGCTAACTGTCATGATGACTTATTTAAAATAATTACCTCCTTCAAAAAATTCATGTCTCATATTATGTGGGAGGTACACCCACTATCAAGTATCTTGGTTCCTTCTCATTTTATGTAATTAAATGAATATACAACAATAATAACATTTTCTCATTTCATATCTCTCTTCACTTTCAGCTTCTATGAATTAAGAATATTTTTTGATCTAGTAACAAAACAAATCGCATCCATTTTCATGTTTTCCATGTTTTTGAAATCATTCAAAAAATAGCTCGATCCTATTTTCAATTTTTACTATTAAAATCTCTTATTTAGTCATAGAAACTTTCTAAGTTATCATTCTTCAACGAAATTGACTCCCCCTCAATCTGTTCCATTCCTAACATATGGGATAATAGTTATGTTTATGGTTGAACCAACACCTAATTTCTTTGTGTATGAATTCCATAAAATAATAGAAATAGATATAGAATGAGTATTTGCCTATGCAATGTAAATATTGATTATTATTTTGAATTTTTTTTCATCAAAATTATTATTTCATATTACTGACCCTCCCACATTCTAGATATCTATTGGATTTTTCACCTTCATTCCATTATTTCTGTATCTATATTTTTTCAAAAGATTATTTGATTTAAGTTTCATTAAAAATAAATAATTTATGCCATTGCTGGATTATTCCTTATACAACACATTCCCATATTAATTCTTTTCAGAAAAATTTTCATATTTCCTTTAAAAAATTGAATATATCATTTGTTTAACCTTATCTGGTTTTTTATTTTGATAACATTCACTAACCGTTGTTATAGAGATTTGGAAACATGTGTTTATAAATTCATATTTTATGAGTTTCACTTGTAGAAGTTCAAATTTGGTTTCCTTTTTTCCATTCATCTTAACCTCTGGATTATCATTACGATAGTTTTATTCCTTAATTTATTTATTCAAATCATAAATATCATTCAAAATCTTCTCTCTCTCATCAGAAAAAATTTATTTTTCATTTGAGTACTCATCTTCCATTTTATTTTGATTTGAAGTATTATTATACTTCATATAAATTCATTTAAATGGATTTCATTTTTATTTTCTTCTTCTTCAGATCCATTTCTTTTCAATTCTTCACCACTCATAGTTGTAATGACAGTATTTTCAATACCATACTCAACTGACATTTCATATTTAGCATCGCCACATTCCTCTTCTTCATATTTACATAAGAAAGATATTCTATTTTATTTGAATAATTTATTCTCTTATTCTATGGAATAAAACATTCCATTACCACCCTATTTAATCCCAGAGCTCCATGGATTTAATTCTTCTTTTTTCACTATCCCCTTTATTCGATCTCTTATGATAGTTATATTTAATGTGACCAATTCATCCACATTATAAAAAAATAAAGTGATGTTTACATTGGTATTTTTATACCTATTTTAAATTTTTTAGAAAACAAGGATACGATATCATTAGTATATTTACATACCTCATTTTCAGATTTATAATCACCTTCATCTTCTTCAATAATAATATACTATGACTTTTCATTCTTCATAGACTTGAAAAAAGTTCCCTATAAGTCATAGTTTTTTGTATCATATCTTTCTCTCTTATAATTTAACAAGGGATAGTAGGGTTATGCTAAACATCAAGATATAGTGTCACAGGATCTATGTCTTCCATTGAATAAAATATTACATCGAACATGTCAGGTAGGATTCTTAAAATTATTTCATCAACTATAGTGTCATCAATAATTTCACCATAAAATCTAATAGTACTCATATTGTCATTCACCCTGCTATAGAATTCCCAAATAGATTTATGGGAACCCATCATGAAGTATTCATACTTCAATCTCCAGATTTGATGTTGTTACCTCTTTACTTTTGTATTACCTTCATATATATTTTTCAAATTTTCACATGTAAATTTGGCTAGATCAACTTATTTAATTCTCAATAATTGACTTTTATAAAGTGATCACAATATAAAAATTTTCTCCCTTCCATTATTCTCAATATTCTTCTTATATATTATTGTAATAGGTGATTTATCATCGATGTGTGAAAAAATAAATGTTTTAGCATCAAGAACATATTATTTATTAGTCATAAGATAATATAGGATTCCACCATTATAGATATAATAATTTGTTCAATCAAATACTAGAATACATTTACTATACACATATTTAAAATTCTCTATCAGTAAATAATAGCAACGGGAACCTCATATCTGATACCACATGTAATTTCCAAGTATTTGTATTTTATAACAAAGAGGGGGATAAGTGAATCAATGAAACTATTTTTTCTTTTATGTGTCTTTTCTATTTAAACAACCTTTGCATACTTTTAGTGATTCAATTCCCTACTGAATACAATTCAATTCACCGATCTAGTGGAACACAATGATTAACAAGGTTCATTGCTCAAAAATAATAGATATGTCCTTTTTATTGTTTGGAATTTATCCAATACCATATAACAAATTATAAGACAAAAAATTGATTAAAATGTGTTTATATAATCTTACACTCATGTAGAACTATTAAACAATACCACTAGTGTGTGTTCACCCTCGTTACAAAAAGAGGGTAATACAATTGTCCTGCAAAAACTCAAGTTACCTTTTATTATTTTCAATTAAACTAATTTATTTAATTAAAAATATATAATTCAATTTATTAGTCATAAGAAAGGTAAGATCCTCATTGACTTTGTTGTATAAAAATCAGTTTGATATTTATGGGTCTAATTTTCCCATTCTGATACCTTCAAGTATGATTTTCCTAGTCCGATTCTCTTTCTGAATACAATTGTAATGAATTGTTGCCACATAAATCCCTGATTATTTATAACTCATTGTGATTATTCGTTATCCTAGAAATATTAAATATGAAAATACAGAGTATAAAGTATCATGATCTGATTAATCCAGCTCAATACGATGATCATAAGAATACAACCTTCTTCCAGTTGAAATGTCTTCAAATCAAAATAAAATGTTATCAATTTCTCTCACTGAATACAAGGAGCTCCACTATCTATAGAAATGAATAGTACACCATTATCAGTCCGTTAAATGTTCTTATTTCGTTTTTCAGGTGTCCCAAAATTGGTTTGGGTGGGAATCCCAAAATCATATGTACTCACCAAAATTCACCCAAAATGAAATTTCCCCGGTAATATCACAGAAATTATGACATCATCAACAATTATTGATTATTCATGAAACATCTAAAATCTGTAACCTCTTCTTCTATAAAATTACAATTCAAATTTCATTTTGATTTCAATTGATTGTTCTGATTTCAATTGATGAGACTGATTACAATTTCTCAGTCTAATATTAATTTTCTTGGTCGATTTCAATTATCGAATCCAATTTAAAATGTTGAGACTGATTTCCTAACATCATTTTGAATTAAATTTTATCATCATAATGTTAATCTCAGCATTGAAAAAAATTTCAAAAATATCATTTATTCGAGAAAATACTCCAAACAAATCAATTCAACCCTTTTTAAAGGTTTTACTACATTGTTGACCATCATCATTATTTATACTCTTAGCCCACCATTATAAATAAATTCAATGGATTATAAAATTAAATCAATCTTGGACCAACTTCATGATTTCATTTAGAAACAAACCAAGGTAAAATCTTTTATAGATGTGATCTTTTCTGGTTTTGTACATTTCTTGTAATGATCATCTCTAATATTGATCATTTCCATCCTTGGGTTAATATTAATATTTCTGAAATTAATCATTCGAATACAAATCATTCTGATATTGATCCTTTATAAATTGATCATTATTATATTTGTCATTTCATTATCCCAATATTTTTTATATAATCCAATGGAAAACATGGTTTCTATTGTTATTCGATACCACATTTTTTACCAATATTAAATTTCCTATCAATAAATCATTTTCAATCAATACCACCTTTTCAATCATTCTAGGTATGATTATGCTAATGTTGTTAAAATAGTTAGTGATTGATGGAAAATATAATGTTATAGTAAATCAATACCACGTATTTTTAATCCACCCATAATCTGATTATTTTGAAAAAAAAATATCACTTCCTTTTCTCTACCACCTACATATGAAACATCTAGATACAATATTCATCATATTATAAGAATCGTTATTCAAAAAACCATTCTTCCATCAAGCTTACAACACATATTCCACAATCAACGCATGACATATATTAAATAAGAATCAGAAAGTCCACATAAAATTTATTTTTATCAACACCTTAGAGAATATGATTCTCAATAAAAAAAATTACATCTCCTTCATCTGTTACAGAGTGAGATAGATGGAAATTTACACCCTCTAAGACGTATTCCTATAATCCAGACCTTTTGACTAGTTTGTTCCAAACAACTACTTCTAATTCACTTATTATCATTATGATGGACTTTCATATTGAGTATGGTTCTATACAAAACATGAGCCTCGTTTTTATTAATTCCATAAGTAGAACATCTTTTTTCCAGAGAAAAGTTATGTTATTTCCTTCCACCAAACCATACCTTGACAACAACAAAAAACCCAAAACACCATTCTCATTATCCTGGTCCTAATTTTTTTTATAATTTCTCTTATTTTTCAAATTGTATCATTGAAAATTTTTAGATTCATTATATACCTTACATTCAAAGGCATGGTAGCTTTTTCCTACAAAATTACTATAAAAACCTTAACCCTCTAGGCAAGTACCATGATGTTTCTTCTCTTAATTACAACAATATGGAAAATAAATTCATCCCTTCATCACATTTTCCTTATTTTCCTTTCATGACTATTCATCATCTATATTCATCTCTTGTATACAATTATATTTCGATGACATTCTAAATTGTTTAAATTTTTGGTAGCACATGTTACCATATCTTCGTATGATGATAAACATTATGTGACTATTTCCTTTTGGGAGAATGGTTTTATACCATCAATTAATCAATCAATCGTCCTCCATGGATTACGTATGTAGCCAACGTCATTCCTTGCTAACCATGTGATGTCAACTTCATACATTGCTACATTCTCAACCACATTTTACCTCAAATTCAGAAACTACTTTTACCTATCTTCTCATTATTCAGGAGGGAATTATTTTCAAATTAATATTTCTTTAAAATCCTTAAATTTTATATTTTAAATATCTTCTTCCTCCTTTGTGTTTTTAATTAATGACCAATATGGATCAGAATTTTTTGATTGATGATAAACCTTCGTGATAACCTTATCCCTTTTGTTACTTCCCTTTGTGAAAAATATATATTCAATGGAACTTGTCGTTTATTATACTATGAAGGGATTTTTAGTCCCATTAAATATTAGATGTAACCACTTCACAAGTCATTCAACATTATTCCTCCTTATTGTTGTTCGGGATTATCTATACAGGTAATGTTATTATTAATAACATTATTCATCTATCATAGTATAGTTTAAATTTGAATAGCACTAGTCCAAGCTCTATAACTAACAACACTATCATTCATATGAGGTAAATCCCTACATTAGATACACACTTTAATGTGGGTTACATTACATCCACAAAGTACCATTTCTAAATAATGGCATACACTAGATTAGGTTATGAATCATAACGTGTAATCTCAACTAGAAAATTCATAACATTAATTGATATATTATGCATTACTAATCTCAAAATCATAAAAATTGTTTCCATGATAAAATATTGAGATTTAAATCTATAATAATGGTTTATAAATAAAATGGTAATTATCCAAGTCATATCTTTGTAGAGTGTCGATCCAGGTGTGTATTAATAACTATTTTCATAATCAACATTACCCCGAGACTATCCCAAAACATCTTGTCAGAGTTTTTACTCTAATGTACATTAATTTGAGAACCATGTCAACATATATAATCAATAAATGGATATATTTCTTGGAATATACACATAGTCTATTCCATTCCAGAATTTGAATATTTTATTGTATTCATATCATCAAATTTTACTTTAGGGTCTTGCTTGCTAATCTATGTTTTATAAATCTAGTTTCCATGATTTCTACTGAACTTCCATTTATACTAACTCTAATTATATGACAATAGTTTCTAGGAGTATTTTTATTATTTTTATTACATTTTTATGATTACATGAATTTTGTATCAAGAATGAATTAATAGATTAGTAGCTTTGGAAAACAAGATACATACATTAGTTCTACATTACAACATGAAAGGAAAATAGAATATGTAAATTTATTTGTAAGCACCCATAAAATCTAGATTATCAATGCATGTAATTAATAATATATTTTTTCACATCCTAGGTCAATATAAAACATATGGAATGTGGTACTCACAAATGATTAGTAATGGGGAATTGATAAACAAAAACACTACAAAAATTAAGTAATTAAAAACACATGATTTTAAAATATAATTAAGCATAATATTGTAGATATTAGAGCTGAAGAAATAGTGCCATAAAACATAATCCCGGATATTATACTAATAGAATAATCACATGGACTATTAAAAAAAAATTCATAATTAGGGAATGCATAATTCGATACATCATAATATTTTCATCAATGCCTCAGCCAAGACAACATATATAATGGGTAAAACCCATACTACATTGTCTAATTAGACCTACATATTGGTCGAGGGTGTATATAAGGCCCCACCCATCATTTAATAAGTTCAATGAATTCCTAAAATGAATGGGGATAAAAATAAAATTAAATGTATTCATATTTAAACTAACTAATTAAATCTAAATAACATTCTCCAATCATTAAACATAAACACAAACCATGCAGAGTAATAAGGTGAATGGTACCAAGATAGCTCATACATAGACAAACAATTCAAAAAATAAAATTAAATATATTATATGATATTATAAAATATTTAAACTAATTAAAAAAATGAATCAAAAAGAATGTTGAAATATTTGTTAACACACATATAAAATCACCGAGTAATTATTGATATCATTACACTTTTACTTTGCAAATAAAAGTTCATTTGGAAATATTAAATGTATAAAACAATGAGTGAACTGATACAATACTTTCAAATTAAAATTAGTGAATTTTATAAAAATGGTGTCTTAAAAATTAATATATAGTGCACATGAAAATATTTAATATTTTTACATATTCCCTTGAAAACATATAACTACCAATAATGTAAAGATTCATTATATTTGTTAAAAATATATATAAATTTATAAAATAATTTATTATGTGCAGATAATAGTAATAAAGTATTTCATTTATCTAAGTAGATAATTAGAGTGAACTGGAGGAAAATGGATGTTTGGGTAGAAAACCCATTCTGGTGGTCTGAACATGTTCTTTAATAACCATAACATCATGTAAAATAGAATTAAATCCATTATTTTATTAATTAATAACATTATCTAAATTTATTTTTCTTATTATATTTTTATTATTTTCACTTATGGCCTTTTTTGAGTACTATAAAACAATATTATCATTCAGGATTTTTTGTTTCCCTAGTTTTCAGGATCGCTTTACTTGTATATAAGTATAGAAGTTCAAGTGAAAGAGACATAATTATCCAAAACAATTTATATGATACTAACTTCAATCTAGGATTTATAATGCTTATATAATTAATTTTTTATATTTAATTAGGATGATTTATTAGATAAAACAATTTTTATAACTGTTTAGATTTTTACAGCCGTATTTCAACCATCAAGAACTAGTTTTGTCATATGAATTAGTATTATGTACATATACTAGTTCTAGAATAATTAAATAAAATAAAATAAATATTTTATATTTTGGTTCAATAAAAAAATGTTTTAATGTCCTTCCATGAAGATGAAAATGAATAACTAATGGTCCTTATCCACAGAGGTTATATATCTGATCCACCCATAAGATGATAACATTTTTAAAATTATAAAGAGAGAGATAGTATTTCTAGGATGTATATTCGATTAACATTGTATATTTATAGTTTATATATGATAATAGAGTTATCTTGACCATTTGAAAATAGGAGGTGAGTATAAAATAATAAATGAAAATATATTTAAAATGAAATTAAAAGAAAAAGCAAGAGGGTTTACCACTTGAAATGTCATCCATGAGAAACTCTTTAAGGGGAGGGGTTTTGGTCATTTGGGAAGACAATGATCTTTTGGATATGGGTAAATTATAAGGAAATGGATTTGGGAAGAAGAGGAAAATAATAATGGTTTAGTGGGGTGAGAATATTAGGAAGTGAGTAGTTTTTTAAAGAGGAGGAGAGGGTGGTATTTATTAATATCTTATACATTATTTTATTATTTTTCGTAAGATAATCAATAATGATGATTATTAGCATCAAAAACATTAATAAGGGAATTTTATTTTTAATCCTATTTTTTACATCATCCATACAATACCTATGCCTCAATAAATCATATATTTAGCAGTTATAGTTACTTAACATATATTACTATTCCCTACAAATTCATGTATTTTAGAAAAATACTAAAAATTAACCATATCCATTTTTGATGATTAGAATTAATATATGATCAATAATTTATCAAAATAATTTTCTAGATATTTGAATTTATAAAAATAAAAATAATAATTTTTACTTGAAAATTACAATATATAAATTTATAAATGATATTATAATACATTAAAAAATTAACTAATTTCTCATAAAATTATGGTAAAATAATAGGGTAAAATCAATTATTTTGTAATATTTTTTCTTAATTTTTTTTATTTTAAATCAATTTCATAGATTAAAATTGTAATTAAAATTTTATTACTCAAAAAAATACCAACATGTAATAATTATTTTTTAAAATATTTCATATTTTTTAAAGTTGCATCAATTTTAATTATAAATTCATGGGCGAGGTTACTATTCACAAGTTTTATATTACTACTAATAATGGTTATATACTATTGATAAAGGTAGAGTTACTATTTTCAAAAAATGTAATTTGATTCCATGAGACTCTAACTATTTTACTGATCACAACATTATATACCTATTTTTTAAAATTCAAAACACAAGTGGGGAAACATTATATATAACATATTGGATATAACTAAATCTAATAAATAAAAATATTTTTGTTTTTAATAGACTATGTGTTTCTTATATTATATAATAAATTTATTTGTAAGTCTTTGGGGTGTTAAATGCTCCCATGAAACCATGATGTTATCCTTTTATGGAATAACTGATATTCCAACCTCTGATATGATATTACCAAAAAATTGAACCATACTAATCCATTATTAGGATTTACTATTATTCAAATATTTCTAGTTATCTATTACTATACCCATCACATTATCTTGATGAGTGAAATAGTCATGTTTGGTGCATGCATACACTGAGAAATCATCTATGAAAACTCCCACAATGGAATCATGATATGGGTGGATAACATAATTCATCATAGCCATGGAAAATTTCACATGTTATTGCAACTAAAAGAAATAACCAGATACTAATTCCAGTGGTATATGATTTGGAATGTGTTATGTGGTATGTACGATGGCCTCAAATGATCCTAATGGTATCCAAACCTTATTTTAATATTTTATAAAAAGGAATCCCCTTGGATATTGTATATGATATTGTCTATAAAATGTAGTGGATATCAATTTTCCACCATTAGCTAGGTCAGTTGGTGGTATTCCACACATAATCTAAGGGCACGAACACCCTTTTGGGTAAAAAGTAATATAGAACAACATGGAGAAGTGCAGGGTCTGATAAAAGACTTATCATGTAAGTCTTTAAGCTTCCTCTTTAGTACCCAGAGCTCTGTTGGTTATATCCTATAAGAAGGAATGAAGAATGGATCCAGATCTATCACACTATCAATGGTTAAATTAATCCCTCTATCATGAGGTATTCCGTAAAAATTATTATGGAATACATGCTTGAAATGATCCACAATAAATGGAAATTCTTCAAATTTTATTCACATAATAATCCTAATGAGACTGGATATCTAAGTTGTTACACTTCCCAGTCTAGTACGCTTGAGTCTAGCTGGACTCGCATGGAGATTACATTCTCCCATATGCATGTAAGTGTTTCTATTTGTTGATATGAATGCAACAGGTTGGTGATTTCAATCCACCTTGGCCTGATATAGAACCAACCTTTCCATACCGTGAATTACATCAAATATAGTAATATCTAGTATAAAAAAACTGCATTAAAAAAAGTACCACCTATTTCAATAGCGAACACCTTTCGGTGGTGTATACCCTCTTCTGGAACGTCAAACTGCTTTTCAATTGCAATATCACCACTACGGTACTCTACCACATAGAAATGACTTCCAATAGTTGTATAAGTGATAAACGATTGTGATCCACCTCTACTAGATAAGGAAAATACTAATGTAGAGTATACTAGAATAGTACCTATAACCCTATATGGACATCGACTATAATCTAATGGAATTCGGTGAACAACATATATGAGGCCTAAACTGTGGCCCTAAGATGCTGTCTGAGTTTGCAGAGTAGGCTCATTCTATTGAAAATACAATATTGAATCCAAAATGCCTTGGTCGCCGCCACCTTCTAATCCAGAATGATTTCTATGTGACAAAATTAATTATTAATGAAGCCTCAGTGATCCTGTACCTAATTGAGGTGTTGGTATAGAAACATTCTCACTTGGAAGTAATGGGAAATACTAAATAAAAACATTAGAAAACCCATTAGGTAAAAAACACATCATTCAATATGGTCCCTCATACATCAGGGTATTTGGAACCCATCCTTCCATACTGGTGAGACACAATAAAACGATATATGTGTAACTCTTTCATAGAACTAGCCCAATTCATACCCTTCATGAGTAACAGTTTCATATATGATAACCAACCACTGGTTTATTTAGATGCTAAAATATATTGTTTCACATAACCATATTGTTTCTTGTTTCACTCAGTGATAAGGGTTTGGTTGAATATAAATAAAATGGTTGTCATAGGAATTATGTTCATCTTTGAGATGATGAAATAAATAGGCCTTTCTTTAAAGTGTGTCACAGTAGTAAGATCATCACCATTCATGGAAGGTACAAAACATTTTATTTTGGTGATGTGATCTAGTTATTCCATAACTGACATCTAACCTTTCTCAATATGCATAAATTCTCGAACCTGATCAATTATAATGTTCTGAGGATGGAATTAGACAAAAAGTTCTACAGGGAAATCGTCACAGACCATCCCCTGATGTTGACCATAATAAGTCAGAACATCCCACAAACTTTTGGTGCAGTCACATAATAGATAGGTCACAATATTTGACCTCTAATGTGGAGGTCTGTCAATGTGATCAAAGATTATCCCCATTGACTCTAAAAAAATTAATTTTCCTGAGGTATTCCATCCCCCGATTAGGTGGGGGGTTTCTAATTTGAAACACCCATGTCAGCTCTTCCATAGAAGGAGCGATTCGAGGTGCAACAACAACTGATTTCATGAAATGTATAATTCTATCAATGAACATGGCATTAGCACCCATTGGGGGTTCTTTAGAAGTTTCCTCACGTGGAACTATAAGAGTTATCACAATTGAATCAAGGCTAACTACCTGAAGAGTAATCTAATAACAACACATCTAGCATACAAAATAAAATCTTCACACTGATATATCTCAACAAATACCAAGTGAAATCCTCAAATATTTTTTAAAACACAAAGGGAAATCATTAAGATAGGACTGAAACAAAGCTATCCTGTTAAATAATAGAACTTGACAACCATCCCAAGGAAACACATTTAGATGATAATAATGATTCATAATTAATGCATTGGAGACACAACCTACAACTCACTAACTAGGCAGAATAGGTTCATAGTCTCATATACAAGGTAGAAATTTCATTTAAAAAGAGATATTAATTTTTACTTAATTATGTTTACTCTTATAAAATTTATTATAATAATTATGATCATGTTGATTGTATCACAAAAAAAAATTCATATGTTCCCATACACATTATAAATTAGTATAATAATTTCCACTAACGTGATCCAGACCTTCTCACTAGACAAATGATGTAATATAGCATTATTATGTTTTGATAATACATTTTTCAAATACAACTCACCCAATTGACAAATAATATTCATTATTGGTCCATATAACAAATTATTTTATCTTTGAGAGTACTAGAACATTGAAAATCATATCAAACAAAGAACTAATAGAAATAACCAAAAAAGATGATATACTTTTAGAAACTAGATATTGAATTTCTTAATTCCTGATATTATCAATCCTATCATGCCTATTATGATACATGCATAAATAATTCCTTTCATTTAAAGGTTTATTTATTGTTATGTCATCAATGTATTAATAATGTAATCAATTGCTTTATCTTATGGTGAAATCCAATGAAATCATAACATGTATAGGTAATAATAGCATTTACCCATTCAATGTAATTTGGAATTCCCCTATACGAGGGGTAAATACACTCAAAAACATGTTCCTAACCATCTATCAATATTATAGCAACCATTCAATCCTAACTCATAAGGAGAAATGGAAAACCTCAAATACCACTTTGTACCGTCCTACCTTGAATGCGACTAGACGTTCCCCTGAGACAGTTGTCCATAAGACCCAACGGGCACCTCTCGAAATGGATGGGGCTACTGAATTCTACCAAGGGACTTGGGTATGTACTTGGGGAGACAATTTTCACATTGATCATAGTATATAGAATAAGTATAATTATAATAAAATATGAATAAATAAACTAATCTAGATTGAGGTGGAATCCAAAAGCATAAAAATGAAAGATAATTAAATAATGTATAGAAGATGAATAAATAAATAGAACAGAATTATTACAATAGTATATCAAGTGTTATATAAAGTTTACTAAATAGGGGTAAGGGGATATATGCTTATAAAATATGCTCCAAAAATTAAAATGGGAATAAACTGATACAACATGCATCGCTATCATAATATTGGTACTCTCCAATCATATCCATCATAGAAAATTAAATCAATAATAGAATGTTTTTCCCATTACATATACATACAATAATAACACCAACCAGGGAACCATAGGCACATTAGCAAGGTATGAGACATAATCTCAATAGGTCAACACCCAAAGTGTCCTGGAAAATATATTTTATATGATATAATTATGAAAATGTTCCATGGGGAATTAAATGAAGTCAGAAATAAACAAAAACATTGGATTGTGTTTCACATGGAAAACTATTCAATCAACCATCATCACGATATGCTCGTGCATCTAAACTGAAAACCCATCATGTGTATGGTGATATTTATAATTTTCTAGATGATGGACTATCCCAAAACGTTTTCTGGTGCTTGGAGGAAATGTATTACATTTTTAATACCAAATAGCATTCCCTCCTTTTAAAACATTCATTTCCCTTTTTAATTTCATTTGAAAACCACTATATAAAACATATTCAGACACTGTGAGCCCTTACATGAAAATTTGAGATGACATTACAAGTATTTTTCAAGGGTATCGTCCCATATCTAATGAAAATTACCCCACACAAGGATATATTAGGATGAAGTCCCACATATCACTCCAATCATGGTAGAAATGGTCCAATAATACCCTCTAAAATCATTCCTACAATTGCTTGTAAAGTCCCAAGTTTCCCTCAAGGAATGTTTAAACTAATCATTCCTTCAATAAATGCTATCGTGTCTCCCCTAGGGAACCAACATCACTCATCTGGAAGGTAATATAAATAATTCTCGGTGAACCTGTCCAAGGAATTACTTGTGTCATTCGGGACATATATAATAAGGATTAATAAATTTAATAGGAGGAATAAGGTTGTATAAAATGAATCATTATGTAAAATAAAATGATTCACCCTAAGAAATAATGTGATCAAATTAATAAATCAACCAACATAAATATATAAAACCTTCATAGAATTTACCATATCATTTTTTTGGAATTTACATTATCATAGGATTACTAGACAAGTCATTTCATTGGTAAAAACCATATTTAATACAGATGTAAAGAAGAATAAGAAAATGTTCAATTAAAAATGTGTTCAATAATTTCATTTGGTATGGTTTGTAGGGTCTACCGAATTGTCCAACATTGAAAATAAAGAAAAAAGGCACATGGAAATACTTTTTTTATGACACCCCACATCAGCACATAGCTAATTTCTTATCTTATTACCAATTTGTCCTTGAAGGGAAATTACATCCAATTAGATTGAAGAACTCAAGGAGATACATGTCAGAGGTGATTTTCCATCAATTAAAATCAAATACGCATGAAAAATTACAAGGAATGACTTAATTTCCATTTTGTAGGTCTTTATGTAATGGTCTAGTATAGGGAAAAGGAATGATTTTTGGAATTTTAAAAAATTATGGGGAAATGAAATGAACACCTACCCTAGCCTTACAGATCACCCCACATGAAATATCAACATTGGATTCCAACTAGGATAGAATAAATTGATGAAAGTATCAAATTCTCTAAATAAGGGGAAAATAAGTTTTCACCCAAATAGAAAAAATGGATGAGTGAAAAAATATTAATATATTGCAGAGGATTTGAGATAGTACTATTAAAAATCTATGGCTTTTGATGGAGAGTGAATCAGATGACTAATGAATGCTCCACCTTCATTAATATATTAAAGGAAGAAAAAAGATTTCTCATTAGGGAAGAGAAAATAGTTATGGGAGAAAATTAATTAGAGTAGGATTTATTGTCTAAATTAATTTAGTATGTTTATTTTATAAAAGGCAACAATTTTTAAACTGGACTTGCTTTAGGTACATAGTTTGGCCAAACAAAATGCCGAATATACACTATTCAATAAAAAAAGTGACATATTTCAATGATTTTAAGAGAGTTTTACTAACCTTTCACAATGCATGGAAAATATTTTTTTCAAGGATTTATGAAGTCATGCATGGACATGTACCATGGTTATCATGGTTGCAGAAAAACCTTGCTACCTAGACTGCTTCTTGATTTTATAGGATCGAGGCCTCAAACGAACTTCATATGCTGAAGAAAAATCATAGAATGTTTTAAGAATCTTATTTATGGTAATTTTAGGGAATAATTACAAAAACAATTAATAACATTTAGCTTTGGGAAGAGTAAAAAAATTAGATACCCTTTCCCAATTTTAATGTATCATTATGTTTACCAATTTATTTTACAATGATTTTCAAATTGGCTACCAGTGCACTAACCAACCTTCTATTCATTTCAATGAAATTTTATTCACAAATTTATATAGAAAACAACAAAACACCTATTCGAGTTATGGTTGTGATAATATTCGATATGAGTTATGAATTCATTAAAAAACATTGAAAATATCCTTCCAACCAATGAATAATATGGATTTTAGTGGACTTGGAAAGTCTAGAATATATTTAAAAAACCCATATTTAATGGATAAACGGATAAACCTTCTCCAGTGATCGAGTGACCCATTAATGAAGAAATTTGTAGAATAAAATCTCATTTTTTAACATTTTCATATAACTGTTTCATAAATTGGGCATTCCAAACAATTATATTGTATTCTTTACACCTATAATTTCATTTGGAATATAAAACAATATAACCAATAAATACTACCAAAAACAGATCATGGTAATATATAAAGACAACTGCCTTTAAATTATTGGAAACATTAAAGGGTTTAAGTAAGTCCTAATAGAATATATATAAATTCATATTAAATATGTCTAATATTAAATAATTCATTTGGTATGTGATCAATTTTGACACTAAATTTATATTTTACATATTTAAGATTATATATGGAAAAATATCGTGCTCCCCAAAATTGATAAATAAATATAAAAAAGGGAAGTTCATAATGATTATTTATTATGAACAATTTTTTAATGTAAAATTTATTCTTTGTAACATTGATCTATATTTATTCTTAGCAAAATCTGTTAGTCTACCACAAGTTTATGAATTTTTCTAACTTAATTCCTTATAAATATTATCCAATGCCTTTTCATCAATTATTATAACTCAATCAGGGATATTCTCTTCTGATACATTGAAATATATATAGGTGAGGTATGCCTTCAATTTAAAAATAAACATCATTATTTTTTTGAAGAATACAAAATTATTTAGAAAATAAATCAACAAACTCTTAAGTAGTTGTAGTATCATTGATCATTATATTCTCTATAACTATATATTCTAAACACCGTTCATGAATTTGAATTTAAACCTAAACAATGGATGAAATTTCTATTAAATGATTACATTTTTAATAGCTATGATATAATATAAAATGTCTCCATGGAATATAAAATGTGACTTACTACCACCTAATACTGACAGGGACACATCTAATACTAAATCATGTAGTATATTTTTCAATGAATCAACTAAATAATAAATATTCTGAGGATAATTTAGGTTAGGTTCTAGAAGATTAATAAAATCCATGGAAAATATTACATATATAAAAATTAGTGAACAACTACATATCATCAAAATAGTTATATCCTTTATTTATTGCAAACACCAAAAATCATTTAATATTCACAAAACAAGTGATATAAATTTTAAATCATATGGGGGATTTCCTAGTAAGTGTGTGTAATACCATATCAAAAAAAACTTAAAAATATAATATATAAATTTAGAAAATACTTTTTATCAAATCATAATAATAACTCTCTCTTAAAAAATAATATGTCGTTTTTTTAAAATCCATAATATGAGTCAACATTCATTAAATATAAATAGTATATTATTTTAAATTCATAATTTCATTTTTAATATTGAAATAATTTAATTCAAATAATCAATTTATCCTTCATGTATTCTATGATTTTATTTTTAAAATATAATCTGTTTATAGAGTATCATAAAACACACGATTAATTACAATAT
Source organism: Viscum album (assembly GCA_963277665.1). Lineage (NCBI taxonomy): Eukaryota > Viridiplantae > Streptophyta > Magnoliopsida > Santalales > Viscaceae > Viscum > Viscum album. Next base: position 1,426,457,076 of record OY728147.1, on the reverse strand, counting down.
CAATGGTGGATCTGAGTTTATTAAACATCATTTATTAGAAAAATGACCCCTTCAGGTTGTCATTTCACTCCCAACTCCAAATCATCACAACCAGTGTCAAAATTCCATATTGTTAAATAAAATTATTTCAAGGAATTATAGTCATATTATAAATCCATTAAACATGTTTTAAATAATATCTGATTTTTCTTATTTTCAATAACAGAATAGAAACAAACATTAAAATAAGCTCCAATAATGAGAATCGGTTCTTTTTAGAATAAATTCAGTCATTATTATGCAGTATTTGTTAACAGTTCAGGAAAATTAAACTTAAATAAATTATTATTTATGCATAGAAAGAATTTTAATAATGAAAATAGTACATGGAGATACCAATAATAATGAATACCATTAATTTCTAGAATAAAATATTTATTTTATCAATTTTAAACAAACCTATATATATGAATGTTGTATTTTTGGAATTCACACATATAGAATGACTCTTAAATAATAGAATAATATTTTATTGTACGTCTATTGTTTTCTAGAAATTAAAAAAATAGATTCGTAAAATTAATTGTACCTTTAAATAATAGTATAAGAAACATGAATATTATTATTTTTAAGAGGAAAACATATCTCTTTATACTATGTGTGTTAACAATTAAAATAGAGTTTCTAAATGTTAATTTTCATTAATACAGGCATTACATAAAAAGAATGCTCTATTAAAATGATGGTTCCTTACCATTACTCGATATGATTAATTAATGTGAAATATATGATGATGTTTATTTTCAACTGGGGTATTGGGACTTCATGGATTTACAAACAAAGTATAAAGAAATTGATAATAATAATGTCGCATAAATACATGTTACTATGGGAAGAAATTTATTTTAATAATATTGAAAATACAAAACATATGATAATATATTTTTCAAACATACTCAAAACATTTAATATATCTTTTAGATATATGATAAATTTCTCTAAATGAATGATATGCCCAATCTAGTCTGTATACTACATAAACATTTGGTGTATATATATATCCAACAAAAGTAATTAATGAATTTGATAGTTTTAATTTTGAATAATACCATAATCAAAATGAAAAGGAATTATCATATATTTTTCTAAATGGAATAATCTGAAGGATAATCTCTGATTGGATCCAATTGATTTTTGGGTTCATAAACTATAGAGGATATATATATATATATTCATCATGTTGTACCGAGTGTAAAACCGACTAAATATACATCTTCATTATTCATTCATGGACATATAAAATTGATATAAATATGACTAAATATACTTATCCATGAATATTATATTCTAATAGATAATATATATATATATACTTATACTATTCTTCATCATCAGTTTAACCTAAGGAAAAAGATATACAAAAGGGATATTTAATTGAAATGTAGGTGATTTAAATGATTCAAATGAAATGAGTAAATCCATATTAATATAAAATATTTTAGAATCATCTATAAATATACCTCTAGATGCTTTCCTGGAAAAAATAACAATACTCATTTTTTTGATATTCATATAGATATGGATTCTTCAATATAACACACAATATGGTCTATGAAATCATCCAGAATATGGAATGAATATTAATTCAAACTATCAAGGAATATTGTCTTGGGACCTTCCAGGATAGGTATTAGAGTATGGAAAATGTATTTCTGGTATAGATGATTCTAGTGAATTTTTATTAAATGAGTATTGTATATTAAAATTTCTTATTTTGGAGGAATATTTCTTGGATAACATGATCCAACATCAGATTTTCCCTTGGTTGAGAAATTTAATATAATCTTTGTTGTGTCATCCATTCTTCAATTTAGTAGTTAGTTTTGGAACCTAGAACACTATACACACTAACAAACATAGGTAGTGCTACAAACTTTTATGATTTATAAGAAAACTATGTATTCCTTTTTCATAACATGTGGGAGTAATTACCTTACCATGTAACACATACTATATGTAGAAATTCACCTTATAATTCCATTGGTATTATTTTACAATCTATTTCCAAAATGGATAAATCTATGCCCCACATTAGGTTGAGGTTGTTCCTTTTTGAGATCATGTTTCGAATATTTTTTAAACTAGTTTTTTTTATTAATTATCTAAATAGAGTAACAATTATATAAAACATTATAATGAAAATTGTAACATTTTTATTTAAAAAAATATATATATTGTACTTCCAGTAATTATTTTATTTTTATTAAATTTTATATTAATTATTTTACTAAATTATTAAGATTTTATTAACAATGACATTTATATTTTTTTAATTATCATAATATAAAATTATTCTCTTACAATTTAGTATAAATTTGATACCAAGATATTTTAAAAGACGTCATTATGATGAAATATCATTAAAATTTCTTATTAAAATTTACACATAGAAATATTTTATTATAGTATTTTAAAATATATTATTATTTACCATTATAATAATGTAGAATTAGAATAATCACATTTAAAAAACTCCACAAAATTTCAATTCATAATATTTTAATTATAATATATATATTTTAAATATATTAAAACATTAATATATATGTATTTATATTAGGTACATTAGGTAAAATTACATTAAACACATACACACCACAGACATGGGAATAAAAGTTTGTCCATAGCCCCACAAGGTATAGCCCACCCATCAAGACTTATTAATTTAGTAAATTGCTCGAAGGCCTAGTGGGTGTGAATTCCATGACATGGCCCAAAGGCTAGAAACTGGACTGAAGTCCTATTTTAGCTTCATGTGTTTATCATTCATGTGGCACTGTCTTTTGACATCATTTCTGCGTGACCACATGGCAGTAAAAATTTTCCCCCAATCATATTTGAACCCATACCTGATGCAGGAATATCAGGAGTCGTTACCACATCCAAAAGCTCTGAAATTCTATTAATATTTTAATATATTTTTTTTTAAAATTTATCAATAACTTTAGAATAAAAAATTTTATTTTTTAACAAATAATTAATTTTAAGTATATTTTAATATTATTTAAATATTAACATATTAAAATATATTATTGATATTATATTATTTAAATTTATTCATATATCCATTAAGTTAATTTTAAAACATTCCAATTAATAATAATGTATAAATAATGAACTTTATATTATATTATTGGGTTATTACATGAATTCCATTGATTTAAAATATATTCTGTATTTTAATAAATTATGCCAAACCATGGAGAAATTGAAATCAAATTTATATTTAGAATGATTTATAAAAAGAAAACTCTTAACAACATCATTGTGATATTAAACATCCACGGTCTACAATGTAGCTTATAGAAAACATAATTGACTCAAATAATTCTCCAGTTTAACCAATTTGATGAAAACATAAAATAATTGGTTATATTTGATTAAATCTATATCTTTCCATCACAATATCTATTTTTCCTTGTAAAGTCATTACTGTATACCATTATTTTACATAGAAAAAGTATTTTAGTGATTCATTGATACATTATATTTTTCTTCTCCTTCAAATTTTTTTATATGAAGAATGTTATGAAATATTTCCTCCATGGGTATCACCACCTAGTATCTTTTTACACACTGTTATTATCTTCTATGGTGAGTTCGACCGTTGGTGAAGGTGAATGTTATTGATCAGTTTCCAATATAACTAATTTTCAATAATAATAATATCTTTTACTCTGGTCATTATAACATTGGTGGTTCATAATAATACAATTTATTATAATAGTGAATTTTTAGAAGATTCCTTCACGATCTGACCATTGCAAAAGAATATACAGAATAGTATGAGAACTAATATTCATTGTGGTATATCATGTAATCATGAAAATCCACTTTAGAGTATATAAATATTGAAACACACATTTATTTATTTATTACCTTATATTTATCTATTGTTGAAATGGAAATAATCTATATATAATAAATTCTAAGGATTTATAATGAAAATGTGAAAAAAAAAATCCCTAGGGAATGTCTACCCAGATATAAAGTCTTCGGCCCAGTCATGATTAACTATTGACAATCATGTTATAATCTCATTCACCCCATTTATAGTTGTTAACCATAGTTTAATTTCTTCCACATACATATCAACATTATAATATTCATATAGAGATTTATTTTCTATGAAAAATTCAATTCATTGTTTAGAAAATAATTTCATTTTAACATATTCAATGGATTATCCTTAGGGTTCTCAAAATATAAATCACATTATAATTTCAAAAAAAAAAATTGAATTAATAAAAATAATTGAATATCACAGTTATTATAAATAAATATGACATTTTATTATATAAATTTTAATTACATATCATTATGATCCACACTAGAAATGTAAATGTATATTATATTTTAAAATTTTGATATATAAAAATCTAGTACATGAATTTCTAATATCATCACCCATGTATTACTAGAATAATTAATCCATTCATAGAAACATAATACATTAAATTGTTCGATGTGTCTTTCGTAATATTAAACTAAATTAAGTGTGATAATATATTCTCACAAATGGTAAACAAGGGAGATATTAATGAATGTTTAAACATAAAATGAGTATAATGGGTGAGGAAACCGAGATTATCAAATTAAAATCATTCCAAACTATTCATATATTATATAATTGAGTAATGTAATATATTTTATTAGTACATAAGACATTAATCATAATGGAATCAAGGATCTATATCCATGAGGGCATAAAATTTTCATAAGATCATATTATAAAATTTTCAAATACTTTTTGGAATGGCTGTAATCATCATAATATTTGATTATGAATACATGCCAGGAAATTCATAACATATTTGGCCTAGTTTAAACACCTATTTCCCCACATTAGGATTAGTATAACCTCTCCTTCACCTTATTTCATGAATGGAATTTTCTCCCATGTACCATAACTTGTTTGATGGGTAACCTCTTCATATGGGTGCATTTTGGTTCTAATTTTATAAAGACTATAAATAATTTATTTGTATTTTCATTTTAAATTAATTTTTAACTCACTAATTTATAACTATTGGAAATGTAGTATTAAAATTGTAACGTACATATATATATATAATATGTTTTTATGTTTATTATTTATTTTTTATGAAAATTTATTTTTTTATACTTTTAGAAAAATAATTATTATAGTATTTTTAATTAATTGGGTTTGTTATAGCATAAAATGGATAATTATAGTGTTAATATTAATTTATGGTCAACTAGAAAATTATTGAGTATTTATTTAAAAAAATATTATTATTTTTTCTAAATTAATCATATGTGTTTTTTTAATTTATTTTCATTGTTAATATTTAATGATGTTTTGAATTATTTATTTTTTTTACCATAATTTTATCATTAAGATTATTTTTTTATCATTTATTTCCATTAATATTATTTAAATCATAAATAATTTATACTATATATTAATGATTTAATTTGAAGTCTTATATTAATTTTTAATATTATGATATGTAGTATTAATTTACTTTTTTATATTTTATATTATTTGGTAGATGACTATGTAAAATATATTTAGGATTTTCCATTTAAATTTTTCTTTGGATGAATTCAAGTATATCAGAACAATATATTTACGATGAATATTTAAAACATCTCCCCATGTTATAATTTAGAATGAATTTTCTAAATCATAAACATTTACCCTTTTAAATGTAAGATTATTTTCAACAGTAGATCACTGTTCTATTTTCATTTGGATTCATCACTAATTAAATATAATTTGTGTTAGTGAATATCATACACCGACACCCTGCTGAAGATAATTGGTATTAAAATAATATAACTGAAAAAGAGTTATCGTCTTATCTCTATAACTATTTATTATATAAGTGAAACAGGGGGTATCCTATGTTGTTCTCCAGTAGAGTTGTTTCGTTCACCCACTCATCTCTTCTAATTCACATTTATCCACTTTTTTTTTGAAATAAAATGAACAAAAATGGTGATTTGGAAATTGAAAAAGAAATACTAAAAATAATTATTCAGTTGAAAACAATACATGTTGAATGAAAATCCTAATTATGTAGGAAATAATATGGAAATTCCTAATATAATTACTTATATTGATCCTAAATTATCTTATTATTAGTTTCACATTTTCATAATGAACAAATTCTATCATATGTGTAAAAATAATCCTCGAAATATGGAATTGAATATATGGTACTCTCAATGATCTCTGAGTGACCGCACATCAACCTCCTAGATCTGGGGAAAATATTGCTTAAATAATCGGTATGCCTCAGTTTGAATGTGGACACACAATGGCACCTTTCCCACTAATATCACCCAAAGTCATAATCTATGAAAAAAGAATACTTAAGAATGAATTATTAAATACATGATATAATCATTGGATTACTCTGTGAGGATCTTTTTTGGGTTTTCTACTCATGATCATTAGCATCATAGTTCAATACGATGAAGAAAAGAATGAAGTGGAAAACAAATAAAGATAAAAATAATTATAGAATAAATGGAATATGAATAATAATATATAATAACAGTTTAAAATACTATTATAATATATATTAAACTAAAAAACTATAGAAAATGTCAAAAAAGTCATTCTGTATAATTCATTCCATTTTAAATGAAGAAGAAACACTCTTTTACATGAAAAATAGTTGAATTTTTTTGTGCTAAAATAGTGCTTCGAGTATGGACATATTTTATCCACATTAACAGAGTTAATTTTGCATGTCTTTCTATTTTGATGTTGTTTGTATACTTTAACCCCATATTCTATCCAAATATTAATTTCTTTTTCTATTATTGTATATATATGTAGCCAAATTAATACATGAATTTAATATATCAACACTTAATGTTCGTTTTCCAATGGTCGGAATTCCCACACAATAATGGCCTTGAGAGTAAAATAATAAAATAAGGTCAAATTATTTAATATTTTTGATTTATAAATTCTATATAATTTGGTATAATGTTATTTTTATTTATTAGGCATTTTTGATATATAGTCCCAAGAATTAAAGTTGCTAGATTTGTTCTCCATTTCATAGGCATATCTTGCCAGCTGATTTTGGTCCTTTATATGAGGGATTTAGATTGGGTCCAGGAAGGATTAAATTAATCCAATTATTAATGAAATCCTAAAATTAAATAATTTCATAATTTGTATATGTGAGTTAAATGTTATGACCAAATACATAGATAATATATAATATTTAAATTCCAAAATAGGACATTTTAGAAATTTATACCAATATACTTCAGAAGCCATAAAATGCAATAATTTACATTGAAATAAGAAATTAATGGGATTAAAAAATCAAATTCTAAATAAAATAATAAAATAATATTTTCTTTAATAATTCCCTCACAAGTACACATTTCACCCCTATGAAATAATTATATATCATGGTCAAAATATAAATCAGAATGCATAGAAGACAACAGAACTCAATTATAATATCAAATAAAATATCATTCAAAAAATATGGATGAAAATTCACTAAATCCTAAAAAATAATAACAATCTGTTTAATAGCATGTTAATTCCCACATTAATTTCATACATACCTGCTCATAATAATATTTCTCTTTAAACTCAATAATATTTTTACATGGAGTTTTCCCATTCTCAAAAAAATGTGTGATTTACATAGGTTTCATATCATTATATTATATCCAAATAAAATAGTCATAAATTTGTCAATAATTACTAATTTCACATGGTTTTTTAGGATGGGGTTTGTAAGGATTCATATGTAAAAACATCGTAGGCGGTGTCAGGAGGGTTATTAATTAAAATTAGCTACATATATGAAAACTATTTTTTCATGTGAATTGTGTTATCCTCAATAAAATAAAAAATGCACAACATAGAAACCAATTATTATTTATTTTGTATGTTATCACTCTTAATTTAATTATCAATGATTATCTTCCCAATTTTCACCAAGTTATATCCCTATTTCGGCTTAAATTCTGATGTAGTTTTTTATTAGAATCATGTTTATTAAGAAAAAAATATGAAATTTTAATCATCAAATACTAGTGAAAAGATATTCCATATATGTAATGTTTTTTACACTAATACATATTTCCATAATGGAATTTGTTCCTCTATAAATAAATAAATTTGGGTACACTTTCAATTTAGCTCAAACAACATCTTTAAGAAATAAAAATAAAGGACATCTTCTGCCTCCCCCACAATTGAGTTAAATAATAATAATTTATTTAACATTTAAATCTTATTGTTAAGTTAAATATGTATGGTAAGGTGGTATTCCAAAATTGTACTTCATTGATAGAAGGGTCTTAATACATTTTGTTTGAAAATGATTGATAAAATTAGCGTTGAACGCTAAAGGGTTTCCAAACTGGCTCCTTAATATTATATTACTCATTCCATGAACTCTAAAATATTTAATAAAGCTAAAAAATATAAATTAGTTCATAAAAACCATTTAATATGACTATCAAGAAAAATTCAAATGTAAATAATATGCCATAATGGTTTCGAAACCTCTATGGTTCGACATGATATTTAGATTAGACATTACTAGAACATTTTAGTTTAAAATATATCAAACATAATCATATGAATATATAATAAATTAGAAAAAAATCATTAATAATTTATTTACTCTATTATTAAAATCAATAATTGTGATAAATATATTATTATAGTTTTTATTTTACAATATATTATATTTAATTCAATAATCATATAAACACACCCAAAATGAAAAAAAATTAAAATAGAAGGAATGAAAATTAAAATAAAATAATGAATAATATTCCTAAAAATAGATTTAAATATATATCTAACACTTATTCCATTTACTATCATTTTTTATTTCATATTTAATCAAGAACCATTTTTACGTAGAATTTATATTTGGTAGAAAATAATATAATTAAATGAAATAGAATATCCTAGATTATTTTTTAGTGGATGCATTGTGTTATGATCCTATTCACTAATAATTTAAAACAACATCAAATAAATAATAATAATTAATAAAATAAGTTAAAATAATGAAAAGTGGAATGAAAAGTGATATTTCTTGGTTTGACTACCAATCGTGTGCATAATGTTTACTACTACTAGTTAGGAAGTTGCAGTGGATTATCCACAATCATAAGGTGGATTGGGAATAAATGAGATAAACTACCACATGTGACATTTCCAATGTCCATGATTAAAAACTGATGATAGAAAACATGATATAAGATAAGAAGATTACCAACCCATGATAATGAATAATGATATATTTTGAGTTCATCAGTGGGGGGGGGATAGAAGATAGGCTTTCAACTGGATGACTTCCAATGTGTCCTCCTCAATATGGATGTCAATTTTTTGTAGAGAAGGCAGTCCCACTGCATTCTTCTTTATCTATTATTCTTCAGTCACCACAATTTTTTTGGTATCTTCTATAACATTCATGCTAAAACCCATTTGTATCGTATTAGAATGTTTAGAGAAATAGAAATCAAAATAAATTTAATATGAGTAAGATTAAAACATGAAAAATTAATATAGAAATATTCACGTTGAAGTAAGTCATATTTGAAATTAATCTCTTATGGAAAACCATTAGAAACTCAATATTTGTATGTGAATCTTTCTCATCAACATCAAAATCTAGAGAAAGGTAGAAAGGTGCTTATTTTTCATTATCCAAGATGGGAAGATCACATTTATGTTATCATCAAAAATTTGATTCTAGGATTTGTTAAAAAATTGTTGAACTCCCATAAGATCATTAACATGATTTGTTTAGATTCCTCTTTGAGAAATGGTTGAGTATGTGATGATTTAATTAATTAATTTTCAATCTCCCTCTTTCCCAAAACAGGTTAATTAATATAAAAATTATTAGGGAAATTTAATATACATTACTTTCTAGATTTGGTTACGATTCAAGTTTAGTATCCCATTTTTCTTGACATGCATGTACAAATTCCATTAGAAATTAACATTTTTCCCCATATCCATTATTTATTCTTTACATTCGTTCAATGGATAATTTTAATTTTTTCTTCTTATTTATCCATAGTTTAGTTATCCAATTCATAATAGTTGATTTGATATTAATCAAAAACACAGATATGTTATTTGTTTTTCAAATGTCTGATTCTTTTTTGATTTTTTAAATTAATGAAGTGAAAATTATTTACAAAATAAAAATAAAAATATTTAGTGCAGGCTAGTTGAATCCCCATAAGTAGTTCCAATTTTATGTAGTGTTGTCATGATGACTCTAAAAATATTTATTAACATAGTGTGTCATAGGGGATTTCCTTGGTTATTCTCTAAAGGAGATTTGTGGTCAATCACCCATAACATCAAATTTAATTTTTTAATGTTTTTTATTTATGAAATAAAATGAATAGAATTGTAGATTTGAGAAATTATAATGTAATAATTTTTTTTATATGTAGATTCAGTATAAATGCAATTTGTTAAAATAGAACTATGATACAAAAAATGATTCTTTCTCTATAAAATTTGACATATTAGAATTTTATTCACTTATAATTAGTTAAAAAATTTACCTAAGGAACACAATCCATAATTTATGTGAAAATACGCCTCTTTATATGGTTTTGAATATATTGTGCTCTGAACGATTACCAATATGCCTCACATGCACCACCTCAATTAAGGTAAAATGTTGCAGAATCAAAATTTAATCCTCGATTAGCATGTGGAGACACAAAATCAACATGCCTACTAAGACCTTGTATGCATAAATCTATGAAAATAAGAACCATTAATAATGGATTTGAAAATACATGGTTTCATTGCTGAATTAATATCAAGTGAACTTCCTCAGGTTAGCAACTCATGATCGTTAGTATAATAGTTAAAAATGTTTAAGAAGAGAATGAAGTGGAAAACACAAAATATATAAACATTGAGATAATTAGAGGAATAATAATTATAAAATATACATGGAGTAGAAAATACTATTATTAAATAAATTAAACTAATAATATATAGAAAATGACCAGGAAAGGGAACCCCTGTTTTTTTAATATCATGAAATGAAGAACAAACACTCATTCTTAGGAAAAAGTGGTGAAATTTTTTATCCAAAATATTCATTTGAAATATTTCATGTTGTATCACTTTTAAATAGTATAATATGGATAGGGTTTATTATTTTCAACTAATCCTCTAATTTATAATCATATTCCTAATAAATATCAAATATCTTGTTGATGTTTTGAGAGACATATTTCAAAATTCTGGTGTGGATTTATGCTGTTAAGGATAACTATTTGTATCCAAATAAACTGAGTTCCAAAACAATTAAATTGAGATGAAATTTACAGAATATAATGTTAATATATATACATGTTTTCTAGTTTTCGGGATAACTAGAGAGACTATATTAATGTGAATAATTGGGATCAAATTAGTTGATCTGATGATAAATAATGTTTCTATTTTAGAGGGGTTTTTTGTTTAAAATTTTCTCCATTTTCATGTACTTCTCTTATCTGACTACTTATTCATTTTTAAAGAAAATTAATTAATATAATTGAAATTAAATAATGTAATCAAGATAAATTTTCACATTTCAAAAGATCAGTTTTTGTTATAAATGGATGGTTTTAGCATGGGTAATAGCGTGGAAATTATTTTGTTCTTTGCAGTATATTTTTCATCACACTTATAGAAATTGTTCTTGTATATTTGTTATATTCTTGTGATGAGTTTATAACTAGTAACCTGTAATTATAGATTTTTTCATTCAGTAAATTATGATTATTTATTTTTTGTGTGGAAACACGCCATAAGGATTTACAGTACCCCTTTTAAATATGATATTTATCCACTGAATTAAAACATATTTCTTAAAAATTATAATCTACATAAACATTTATCTCCACCATAAATCAAACATTATCGAAGTCTTTGAGCATTAGTATGGGTGATATATTATTTCATCATTTTATTTTTTAACATATCATGTGCACATTGAACTCCATCAAAAGTTGTTTTTTATGAGTAAAAAAAAATTTAAATTTCTTTTAAATTTCATGAAGATGGAATAATTTTTAGAAACATTATACAGTGTAATTCATTAATACCATTTAGAATTAGTTGGGTAATTAATTTTTCATTTCTTTTTGAAAAACGAGATTATAATGGTAATGAATTCTGATAATATTTTATAAATTCCATTTCCCTAAAATATTTTAATTTGGATTAAAAACAATATGATATGAATTAAAATTCATTTTAAAATGAAAATCCTAATACAGGTTGACCGATTTCATTTCCTTTTTATGTTTTAGGATGAATCTTCTATATAAATTTTAATTAACAACATTCTTTCATCCATGTAGGGTATCAAAATTATATGATTCAAAAATTATGAGAGTCTGATTTACTGGAGGTAAAGAGATTTTAGGGGTTTTAGTTGAAAGATAATTGAAAAGTGTTATATTTATTTTAAAAAAATTAGGGTCAATTATTTTTAACTGGAATAATTTTTTCACATAATGTAAAAAGTATTTTTTTAGTGTAAACATTTTCATTACTTAAAAAAAACCATAAGTGATCATCATTTTAAAAACTAATTTTTAGGGGAAATGCAGTTTTTTTGAACTTAATATTAATTTTATTCCTATGAATTTGGTTAATATTTTTGTTATGGAAAATAAAAAAAATATAGTGGATAATTGATGTGGGTTAATTTTTGTACAAATTTTCTACATTATATTTATAATATTATAATTTATTATTTATTAATATAATATAATATTTGATTAATTTTTTTAGTTATTTAATATTCAACTAATAATGTAGAGAAATATATTAATAATATTTTTTTATGTTTCATGTAATCCTTTGGTTGAAATGTTATTTATTATTTCGTTATTTACAAGTTAAATTACAATAATTTTTTAAATTTTGTAATGTTATCACTAATAATCTATAAAAATAGTGTTTATTTTTATTTGATGGGAAAATATCCCTCATGGTATCATTAAATCATTTTTTAGGTGATTGTGTTTATTGATGAAGTGGACATCTGTGTTGTGATTGTTGACGAAGCAAACCATGACGTACAAATTTGTTGATAAAGTGGATTTCATGGTTGCATGTCGAGTGCATGGGCTATGGTAAACGATCCATGTTTGATTCCATAACGTCGACAAAGGAATGGGTGATTTTGAGTATGTATAAAAGGAGCAGTTACAAGGTGGAAATTTATGTGCCCTATTTTTTTCAAGATCAGAACATCAAAATATGGAAAATAGAAAAGGGATATCCAAATTTTAGCGTTGGTCGCACAAGTGACATACACGACAGAGACCTGAGTGACGAAAGTTGCACGCCGAGGGGAGACCTGCATGCCATCACACAGGGTGTCCAAATGCATATAAATAATGATCAACTCCTATTAATTTGGTATGAGTTCAAGACATAGTGATAAATCAGAGCTCCCGTCGCGCATGTGTGGTTGTCGGGCAAGTTGTGGTGGGTCGCGCAAGTAGAAGTTGTGCACCAGTTGTTTGTTGCGCACCAAAGGTGGGTTGGGAGAGAAAGGATTTGAGTCTCCCATGTTTTGAGTTGAAGAAGGAGGTGTCACACAAGTGGTTTGGGGACATATGATTTCCATTATTGAAGAAGTGTGATAGTTGGTGGTTGCGCCCTAATAATGGTTTGGGCGTTAAAAGGTGTGAGTCGCGCAAGTTTGGAGTTGCAGAAGCTTGTGTTGTGAAAGTTGTTGAGTTGGACTTTCATGCCAGTTATATCATGCGTGTTGAGACTTGTGAGATGTCTTAGAGAAGGGAGCCACGTATGGTTGATGCACGACAATTATTAAGAGCTATGTGAAAGCTGGAAGATTTTCTGATACCTTCGGTGCTACGTGAGATTCATCTGCCGGTGCATGTTGGGCGTAAATAGAGCATCTACACACAATGGAGGATTCATTAATTAGTGATAATGAAGAGACCTATAGGTCAATAAATTGTGAGTGGATCCTTTCCAGAGCAGTGAGAAAAGGAAGAGGAAGAAGGTGATCTGCTCCACTGGCAGTGAGCCAGAGAGAGGGAAATAGGGAGTGACCGTTGGGAAAGCAGTGAGCTAATCCAAAACCTTGTAAAGGCAGTGGGCCTAGGGATAGAAGTCATCTAGACTGAACCTTGTAAATAGAAGTGTGCTTTAGTGGATTTGGTACAGTGGCACATCTCCATTCCATGCTCTTTCGATGTGTCCCAGTGAGGGTAAACCAAGTAAAAATCTATGTGTCTGCATGCTTGCTTCACTGCATTGCATTTAAAGCATCATCATCAGATAAAGAAGAAAATAAGTGGTAATAAAAAACACATAAATACAAACAAAGTTACCCTTTTAATAAGGAGGTCAAGAATCAGTGGGGCAGGAAGAGTTTTGAAAAAGATTTTCCATACCCAGATTCACCCCCCCCTAAGGGGATATATACCCCTATTGGTCCAAACATTATTTATTGTCAACTATTATATTAAATATTATTGGGATGAAATTATATAATTTTAATTTTAATGATGTTTATTTTTCTCTGTTAGTTAAATTTTTTAGTTCATGTTTTTTTTTAAAAATTAAAAATTTTATGTTCCATAGTTTCAAATTTTTGATTATTTTTTATTTATTTATTTATTTTTTATTAAAATCGTAAATATTTTGAATTATGTTTCAAAATATCATTTTAATGTCCTCTATAATTTTCTATATGAAATTATGATTTGTAGAGTTTTTTTCCTTTTAACTATTGATTTTTTAATGTAGTCAATATATTTAATTGAATTTTATGATAATATGAATGTATTTATAATGACTTGAATTACTTAAGCATTATAGATTTTTTGGAAATTTGGAAAACACTTCCCCATGAGATAATTTCACGTGGAGTTTTAACTTGAAACAAAATTTATCATTTGACCAATAATTGAAATTCCCACTACATAAAAGTAGTCTACATTCATGAGTCATCTAAATTAAATAAATCTGATTTTCATATGATAATTTCTTAAGTGGACTCCTCCAAAAAGATATGTTATATTGGAGAAATATGAAAAATTATAGGAACAAATAATCCTAGTAAAATTTTAAATATTGATAATAATCTAAATGATCCTCCCTATATCGGGATCACCTATGATAATGTATAAAAAAAGAAACATGTCCTCCACCAAATATGGGAGTCCAGTTTCTATTTTTGAGTTTAATATGATGATGAAACCTGGATCTATTGTTTATCATGTCTGAGTGAAACCAATCAGTTTTCGACTATTATGGTGAATATACAGTAAGCCCACTAAATCCATAAAATCATCTGAATATCATGTTCATCCCTAGGGAAATCCCCAGGAGCATGTGGTGTTAGTAAACACTCTGAGTATTGATAAAACACCAATCCATACCAAGTACTATCGTTTACATCTCCCTCTCTCTCTCTCCTCCTCATGTGTTCTCTATTTTTTAGTATCCACCCAATGTCTTTGAATAATCCTCAATGTTTCACATTACTATCATTTCTCTCTTCAAGTTTCTCTAGCGATTCCATTATCCCTCCTCTCCCTCCCACCCCGTTTTCCTATCATTGTGCTGTTTTAGGCTCACCCCCAGCACCCACCCCCCTCATTCCCCTACCACCCCTACAAAACATAACTATTGGGATAAAAAATGATTGGGAAACAATGCATTAATAATTAAGAGGTAAAATAATGATTAAAAATTTAGATATATATTGACTGTATATGAAACATGAAAAAATTCCCCAATTTAATGGGGTACAAATACATTAGAAAATGAAGTATCACTATGAGTAATAGTTAGTAAGAATTCCCTCACTATTACAAGGACAAAACCCTCATGAGTTTCTAAATTGAATAATAATGGGAAAATCCAGACAAAATACTCTATATACAGATAAGAGATAAAGTTGTTGATGGTGATGTTCATGATTGAAATGCCGATTAATCTGTCTATTTATATGCTATCTCTCCCCCTCCATCCCTACACCACTAATAGGTTTGTGGTTGATTACCACCCTCTACATCTACCACTATCACCCATTTGTACAAATGGGTGTGGGGTGATGTTTGTACAATAAATAATGGAGGACACATCTCCCCCTTGGATATGTGATTGAAATGAAATCACATCTCCGCATATCCTTTCTATATTCCAAATATTTCTACTCGAATCTATTCAAGCACACTCAATGATTTTTACAATCTAATAATATAAGAGTTATTACAATTCATTTTAACATATGGTAGAATTTATATAGTGTGAACTTTTTTTCTACTCCACACATCCTTCCCCCACCACATATCAGACAAATTGATAGTGTACCCTGATGTGTTTTTTCCATGAAAGAAAAGATGGATTCCTAAAAATGAGGACCTCACACTGACTATTGGAAGAAAATAGAATCTTCAAATTTTTGTGTTTTTTCTCCTCCAATAACTATCTCATTAAAATCTCCTTTTTTATGTAATTGTAGCTTCCATTTACTCTACCTCTATCATGGAGAAATACATAAACATATTCTATATTTAAAATGAATCACGCAACTTCGCCGATATGGGTAAACACATAACTAGTACTGGGGTTAATTTTCTCACAATCCCATAAAAATTAGAAATCAACTTATCCTAACCACTTTTGATGTCTATAGTACTCGATATATCTTTATTGTTTCATTTTTCACTACAAGTAATGATCCTATAGGACAAAATGGAAGTAACACATAATGGGGTTGTGATTTTCATACATTATGTCTTTTTAATGTGTTTTAAAAAATTCTATAAATAATTATTCCATAATAGCCAAATCATCCCTTTATATCTATATTATTAAATATGAATTCCCTGAATCAAGTTTTCTAGTCCCAAGTCATTCAAATAAATCTCCATACCCATCTATGCCTTTGTCTCTTAGATCTAATCATTGTTTTGGCCAACATCCTATAAGTCCTCCACATCCAATAGAAAATTGAAGATATAATTACCATCAAAACCCCTTAAATATATATATTGATATCAATGAAATCTATTTTATCCAATGATAATGATATTTGAATCAAATGACTTATACCAACACCTCATCACATTATTCAAACCTTACAAATATTTCTTCAACATTTATTTTTGTTTTAATTAATCTGAAACACCGTCTGGTTTGAGAATATAGATCTCCTTATAAAAAAGACAATGGAGAAACGTTTTCTTACATATATAATCTCTATATTTAAATAGTATTTGGAACATATCACCTGAACTATTAGATAATTTTATTGTCTAACAACATGGGAAAATATTTCAATCAAATAAACACTGTCCTTCTGAGAATATCCATTGACCACAAATCATGCACGATATCATTTTACCATGTCTATTCCATACTTCATGATCATGAAGGAACATGTTTTACTAATATCCTATCATCCATGCGGTAATGAAAATGTCAAAATCATCTATTACTGAAGATTGACGATATTAGCTTATCCAGTTGGTCTATGGACAACCCATCAATCATACAATAGGATGAAAGATCAATCACCTTCAATATCATCAAAAACAAAATGAGAATTCCATTCATAGTCCTTTATTTATTTAATAAAATAATTTATAGGAGATCACCCTAGTCTATTATATGGAGATTATCTTATTCGATCATAGAACCATGTGTTATTCAGGGTGATTGCAACTCCATACTTCATGCTAATGAAAAATTCAGTACACCCTTCCACAAAACTTTCATCAAGGAGTTAAAAACATGTATTGACGAAAATAATTTCACAAAATTAAATCTTTCTTAGACTAAAAACACATGGCCTAGAAGATACATCAATGGATCGGGGGCCATCCAGATTAAATGAACCTTTGAGAATAATGCCTTGCTTGGTAGTTGACGATGGATTTCATGGATCCCCCATGGAAAGAACAACTAGGATAACAAGAATATTATGGTGATCCTACATGGTGATTATAGAAAGATGAAAATTTTCTAATAGATTAATAATTTTGGGACTAACCATATGAAGTGTCATATATTTGTTTAGTTATCCTAGGAAAATCGTGAATGGGATGGAACCCCATCATCATGTATCTTGAAACACCAAAATATAAAATGCCATTTAATTTACTGGAGAATAAAAAATTTAAATCATTTAGATATGGAAATTGATTCTTTGGATCCCTCCCTTTACATAATCTATAAATACATTACTGGGCACTTCATTCCAAGTGGAATTACAAAACTTCTGGCATTGGCCTCCATGGTTCAGGAACTCATAAGGTTCATAAGAAACATTCATAGAATGATTTTAAATAAAAATCTGTCAATTATGGGGATTAGAACATTATGTTTCTAATGATTTATAATGGGATATAAAGTCTAATAAACCAATTTACCTCATAAATATAGTGACTATATATTAATTGATAGACATCCCCTTGTGGCCCACATTATTTCCTTCTATGAGAAGAATTTAAAGGGCTCAAAAAAGTATGAGGATCTCAAGGAAGGATTATTTCTGATGATGTTCTCAAAGGCTATCAAATTTCTTTTTATTTATACCACCACGAGGTATAAAATTTAGAATTCTTTTTTAGTTTGAACAAGGAAATATCACTTAGTTAAAATGTTTTTTCCAACCATTTTATAAATAATTTTTGGGGGAGCATCCAATTTGATGTCTATATTCTTGGTAAAATGTGTTTAAAAGGAGGATCAGTCACAAAAGTTCTTAATGCCTAATTTACTTCGCTCATTTAGTAGGATAAAAATTCTTATGAAATCAATAATTTTATACCAGTTTATGTTGTTAAAAACATTAATAAAATCATCACAATGACCTTGGATAATAGAATCATAATAATTTCACTGAATCTTATTTAATGTAATTAATTGGTTTCATTCAGGGACAAAAAATTCAGAACAATGTAATTACATCATCGAAATGTGTGACCATTATTAGAAACACACAAGGGGAGGTCATATTTCAAACAATATTGACATCATGGATGATTTTGATGTAATGTATGAAGGATTTATTTTCAATGTTCATTCATGTTTTGGATTCAATAGAATATTCATAAATTGGATCAAGGATCCTCATGGGTCATAACGTATATATATTCTCATAAATTTTTCTCCATAGTGGTATTTATGGTGCTCAAGAAGGTTTATATAGTTAGAAACTCTCTTGAATATCATATTTTCCATTGAGTATAAATATCATAGTAATGTCCTTTTATTTATGGTGAACTATTATGACATGAAAACTATCCAGGTACATGAGTTACTATATCCTCACATCATCTCTTTTTTGTTAAAAAAATTATTATTTTTACTTATGGATATAGTAGAAATATATAGAACATCGGGAATATTATCACTCATTAAGATAATCTCTCATGATAGTAAATTAAATAGTGAATGTCTCTCATATATTTTGGTAAGCATATCTCATCCCCAGGAAAGGTGATCATGATAAATGTATTATTACTCTAGTAGAGATCTTAACCTTTCATTAGCTTAGAGTGACTATGTTTTGGGGGAGGCCACACACCAGATACTTTTTCTAAATCCTTAGTTAGGATAGAATATCTCATTCCTCTAAGAAGAGAAAATCCTTGTCAATGGTTGGTATAGTATTATTTATTTATCATTTTATCATCAATAATCATTTTTAATCCATTATTGTTTACTCCTGGCCTGACTTAATTATAAAATCCATTAAATCATTGATGTGGAACATCATTTAGAGTGGCTGTATTTTGAAGAGAAATATAATTACAATCCCATTGATGCAGTGTTGTATTCCATGTGATAGAGGAGGGATTTGGATCAAGAACATATCCATATTTAATTATTCTCTTGAGTCTTACATCGTATGGAAGCTACTTAACACTTCCTCAGAAGCAATGAACATTCTCACGTGTAGATTTTTATAGGAATTGAAATTTAAATTACATACTACATTATCTCTTTGGGATATGAATAATCAAGTTCGATTTTCCTAATATTTTCATAAATTTTAACGGTCTCGAAAGAGCTGAATCATCTATCATGTTATAGATTGAAAACAGGATTGGAAGCCATATAATTAATCAAGTTTTCCACATGGACCATGAAATTGATTAAGAAATATCAAGCAGAGATTAAATGACACACATGATCACTTTACCACATTATATTATTCATATTGATTCAAATTATGACTTCTAATCCGATGATGACATACCAGTTTGGGAATAATCTTCTAATATGAAGCTTGTATCAATGAATTTTTATCAGAATGTTACACGGGCCCCATGTAAATTTATTTTTGATTTCAATAAAAAATGGATTCTTCCCTCAAAGATCAATATATTGTGGAGGTTTTCCTTCAATAAAATACCAATTATGGGAAACCTTTATAATGTGTGTTTTCCTCTCTTCTCTAGGTTCACCCTCAATCAATAGCATCATGAAGATGTTGACATCCTATTTCATTGCTGAAATTTTCTTCATATCTATGATATATTATACTTGACTTATTTGAGGTTTGTCCAATCCATTATATTTTAATGATTGATTTTATTCCTTTCATTCTCAACATCCTAATATATCAATAAATTACCATTGTCTGTGAGGATTTTTGTGTTGAACTAGTCCAAATTTTGGGAGATCTCATAATAGGGTTATTCAAAACAACTCCATACATAGCATTGGTACTTCCTTGGTTGTAATCTTGATGGAAATTAATCAAGATAATCTACTATATTCAGTATGTTTCTGTAACTTGTGAGTGATTTAATTATCCTCAAGTGTTATAATTTATGTGTCTACTTCGCCTATCCTCATTACATGACTGAGGTTACCTGGGTTTCTCCCCCTTGCTAGCTGTATATAGAGTAATACTCAGTGTGCCTTGAATGGGAATCCAGGATCTAACGGCTACTGGTTTTTTTAGAGACTATGATGGAGATATTATTTCTTATAAGTGTTGTCCATTGGATACTTCAAAAGCACTAGAGGAAATATTATTTTGTGTTATTAATGATTCTAGCATTGTATGGAAACAAACAATCAACACAATCTGGTTTTACTGTGACTCTACAACCTCAGTTCAGGCTACCAGATATGGAAAACCGTATCATTCTTTGAAGATGACAATGAAATGGATCAATTTACACAATCAACATTATTTAATGGGTTACTTAATTATACTTGTCTATAAGGAAGATGACACCCTTACAGATGTTCTTGAAAACAAAATGGACTGGATGAGGTGATTTATCATTAAATATAGATTCTTCATGGTCTCATGTCAACATATGAAATGGATAAATGTATTTATCTATCATTCGGATTTTTGAATCTAATATTTTACATTTAATTTCAGATGATTTGATCTAACATTTTTCTTCAATAAATATAGACTCTGGGTCTCCTCCAAAAAATAAAATGGCCCTCTTTCCTTTAAAATTAAGCAGTTAGGAATAATGCACCAAATAACATAGTCTATGATCCATTATATTTTTTCCCCTGAGTTGATTATTATAGATTAACTCCTCTGGTACATGATTATTAGGCTCTAGTGTTGCTCAAAAGAAAACTGATTCATACATGGATATTTATTATACTTAACAACTGCAGTTTCTATATTCCCATTCTCTATGTATTAATCAATTTTCATTTAATACCTATATTATAAAAGAAATGAAAACACTATTGATGATATCTTTTGGTATAGTGGGGACCCAAAAATGACACGCCTTCACACTATCAGCACAGAAATGGAAGATACATTTCCTAGAACATAGTAGAAAATTTTATCTTTTGTGGTCACTAAACAATGAATATAGAAGACATTAAAATGTATTTAACAAAGAATAGTACACAGGGGTTACCATTCCACATATCCATTGGTTTCCTCAGATCAATCCCCAAGGAACATGATTTTTTGATCATATACCATGGGGTGTTAACATCTTGTTCCCAAAATGATACATAGATATCTCTCTTATTCTATCCAACATAGAATTATTCTTATGCTCTCCCACTCTATCATTGTGATGAATTTATGTAATCGCGAACTGTTTCATGATTCCATCATGTAGAACAAATATCTAATTCCACTCTTATATGTTCTCCACATTCTCTAATCCCCATGAACATGATCATTTCCCCATATTCAAGAATATTCGACAGTTTTAATTTTTTGAAGACGTCAAAATAATCATATTTTAAAATGATTAACTACACAAAAAATCTCTTTGAATAATCATCATTGAAAAATTCAATATTCCTTGATTATCCTAGGGATATAAATGGTAAAGAAAAAACATTGAAATGGATCAAATATATGATATTTTAGCTTCATGTTGTCGACATCATGATCATTAATCTATGTTTCTTTCTCAAAATGCAATACCCTAAAAATGGTAATGATACATTTTTAAACCAAGGGAACAAAATTTGATTGACAAGATTCTTCATGAATCCTTCTAAAATATAGCTATGATTATGATTCCATAAAAAACTCATCATTTTTTCCGAGGTAATTGAAACAAAAACTATCTCTGACTCCATATATTTTTCATCTATAAGGATGTAAAAGAACTTCGAGATCTTGTATTCATTCATTACAAGAAGAGAACCCTTAGATTTTCTCTTTAAATAATTCTCGATGTGATTCTTGCAATCAATGTCATCAAATTATTCCATCAGTAATTAGTTATTATTCAAGCCCTTCACATGGTGTAGTCCATGGATGGTTTGAACAATAATATCATTCATATTCTGTTTTATGGTACTTTCTCTAATGATCATCATGGTGTGATCATTTTCCACTTTTAAAAATATTTATGGGATTTTTTCATACAGATCACACCATTAATTTCGAGAATCAACATTCCAAGACTCTCCCATGTAGACTATAAATGCATCATTGAGTTTTATCCAACATCCATTATTCGTCACCACTTCACTAACTACTATAGAATGTCATCCATAATTACATTCCACATTTCCACTCACATTAAGATTATAAAACCCTCTAGAACCATGCTCTATCATCACACATGGTGTATTTTCACTAGATTCCAAATATAAATTATCCCCATTGAACATTTCATATATCTTCATTTTCCAAAATGGAAAATATTCCCTATTGATTTTTTATCTCGAATTTCGATGTCATCAGTAAACACTACCAGTATAGAACATTATCTTTTTAACGTTGATGTATTTAATAATTCTATTAGATTTTTTATCTTATGAAATATCAAATAGAGTTTCATTCATAATGAATAATCAAATTAACGTTTATTATAAATTCTAGAAAATGTCAACACCATCCGAACAAATCCTTCCTTTGACACCACTTGTTTTGAGTGTAAATGATTTCCCATAGTGTAGCAATAATCCTAGGAGAAAATAAAGTTGAAAATTTGAAAATAAATAGACACCATATGTGTGGTGATAAAAACTACAAAATGAAAGGTGTAAAACCTAAAAGAAAAAATGAAGACCATTTTTGGTAAAAGTTGGTACACAATCCGTCATTGTGTTTCTACAGCCTCAGCTCCTTTATTTATTTCGACTACTCCCCTATAAAAATATTATATCCTCACCCACCTCTACCTCCCCATCCATAGCATCCCCTACTCTAAAAACCTACTAGGCCTAGTTACCCACCCCTTCAATACACTCCCTCCATCTCTCACCTATGGTTTTTTAATTCCATGATCATTTTAGTTTTTTATTTCTATTAATTATTTTGACCGAATATTAAGAAATATTTATATGAATTATAAGATACCCATTATCATTCCCGTATAAATAATAATTTTGACATATCAATTTATATATAATAGTTTATTATACGTAATTAGTGTTTTTTTATCATTAATTGGTAATTATAATTTTTATTTTTTATTTATATTAATTTTATAAATAGATTATCAGAAATTACTCGAATTAATAATTTATCATTATATTTCTTGTATTAATTGAATTTTAGATATTCAAATGTAATTTATGTACTAATGCTATGTAATTGGGGTTTTTAAAAATCATATTTAAATAAAAATAATTTTTTTCTATATTTATTAAATTTTTTGATTAATTATAATTAATATCCAAAATTAATGATTAACTGGTGTTTTTCCCGTCTCAATTGTAATATTCTCATATGAAACGTGATTTGAAATTTCCCTTGGTAAATACTATTATTATAATAATTTTCTAATTTTAGTTTTTAATTAATTATTTTTATTAGTTTTTTTATTTATATATTTTATTCAATATTGTAATGTGGATTCAGTTTTTCTTCATCCGATTTTATATTTACTATTTGTTGATATTTTATTAGTTTCACATTTATATTTCATATATTTTTTGATTATTTTATTTGTTGATCATATTATTTGATTGATTAAACAGTTTAATGAATAATCAATTTACATTTACAAACTATTTTACCTCTCTAATAGAGCATAAAATTTTAATATTATTTCATGTATTATAAAATATATTATATTACATAAGCCTAAAAATATTTTTTTCAAAATAATAATGATAATAACATAGTTTTAAAAAACTAATTCTAAAATTCATTTCATTTTAGAGAATATTATTTCTTAAATTTTTTTAAAACATGTTATAAATTAAGTTAATTTATATATTTTTAATATTTTAATACAAAAAAATATAAAAGAGTATCATTTTTCAAAATAAACTCTAACATTACAATTTTGGGTTTTAAAAGTAATTTTTTTATTTATAAAGAACCACATTTAATTTTTTTGATATAATTAATAATAAGGTTGGTTTATATTTGTATAATTTTAGTTTTGTAAATTTTCAATTTATTTATATTATTATTTCTTTCATAGATAAATATTCAAAAAAAAATTGAATATTATATAAGAAATGAATTAATTGGAAAATATTTTTAAATTCTGGAATGATTATTATTAAATATAGATATTTTATTAGCCCAAATTATTTATAATTATTTGAATTATAATTTATAACTTTTATATACTAAAATTAAGTGAATTTAAAAATATGGACCTCAAAATATAAATATCAATAATATAAAGAATAAAAATGAAAAATCACTATCGGGTTAATGTTCTAAATTATTAACTTAATGAAGTGAAAAAAATGGAGAATATCTGCTCAATTTAATGAAAAATTATAGGGGAAAATTTTTCTGATGTGAATGAGAAATATATAGATTAATTAATGACTCAAAGTGTTGATATGATAAATTAATGTGTGGATGTGGATTATATAGAGGATTAAAACTTAAATACTATTAATATGATTCGTGATCTTAGAGATTAAATCATGGTTGGATTTGAACAAGTTATCAGTGTGAATAATGAACCTTGAATTATGGGGAAGTATCAATGATGTTAAAAGAATATTGTTCGTTTTACAGAGACAGATTAACTTATTAGATAAAAATTAATCATTTCTTAATAAAGTTGTTCATGGAAGGCATTTTACTTTTAATCCTTGTTTTTTACTTCCTAGTACATGAAAAGAAGAGAAGAAGTGGCTTGTTCATTTTAATGAGTTGGACAAGTTAGCTTTTTGTTTTTAATTATATAAGTCATATACTGTGAAATGTTCTTTTATGGAAGGAGTATCTAATGATTATTAAATCCTTTCAAAAATTCATAGGTATAATGAATGAAATTTTCAACACATTTCTAATGAAGTTAAGTTGGTGGAATTGCACAAATGACATGAATAAAAAATAATATATAGTACCATTTAATTTATAACTATAATATAAAGAGTTAATTGGATGAGGGTAATTAATATAATCATTGTAGTTGTGAAGGTCTATGCAAAAGTTAACATACCGTTTCAGGGAAAAAATGAGATTTGTTATGAGAAGGATAAATGTAATTTTTGAAATCTAATAGATTTTATTTGGATTTCATCTATTCAAGAATGATCGTTTTCATTGTGTTGTTAATAATAAAATCTAAAAAAATTATATTAGTCATAAAATTCAGAATGAATTGTTGATTATTTTTGGGAATGTGATTAAAGAATAAATCACAATGAAGACCCATTGGGAAAAGGGTTTTTCAATTATACCAGATTGAAAATTAAATCTTTTTCATGAATAATAGATGTCAAATATAATAGGATATGGGAATAAATTGGATAAATATAATTTTAAGTCGGTTGCCTATTTTTTTGTCTTTATAAATGATCATAACATATCCGGTTGTGAAATTTTTTAGTCACTTGAAGAAGATTTGGTTGATATTCTACTCCAAATTGATGGTATAATAGAGAAAAAACTATATGATGGATCAAAAATTAGTGGTAATAATCATGGTGTTCAAAAAAAAGATTCATGATATATATCCTATCGAATTTTAAACTTCATGTAGATTCTATAACTAGAACCTTACTATATGTGACATGGATAATTCTAATGTGGATGGTAGATTTTTTTTATATATGTTAAAATTATTTATACATTTTTTTCTTCTTCAAAATGTAGATGGTATGTTTTAAGGAAATATTTTAAGGTTCTAAAAATAAAACATTAATCAATAATACATTATAAAGTCACATTGTGAGTATTGGACATATAAGTCGACCAAAACTCATGCTAAGAAATGCATCGTTTAAAATTTCCAATCATTATAACCGTGATGATATTGTGATGTTGGACAATAATAGAATTTTTCCAAGGAATTGGATAATTTTAAATACATTTTTTACTTATTAATTTGGAATAAAAATTAAGATAAAGTCAATGATTTTAATATAATCATTCAAATGGAAGAGATGCATATTAATGATGTATGTAAAAAAATGAGTTTAATTTATTCATTGAATAAATTCAAGTGGTGGTTGTTTAAAGTATTAATGAATAATGTGAGAAAACATTTACTTAAAGTAGGTATTGATGAAATATTTGAATAATAAATTATAGTTCACTGGAATAAAAAATTTGATGAAGATGTTGAAGATGCTACTATAATAATTTTATTTTTCGTGGAAAAATTTTAAAAAAATGATTTCCTTATAATTATTGAAAAATCAATAATTTCATTGATGTAATATTTAATAAAATTTTAAAACATCGAATAAAAAATTGACTTTTTGTGGAAGGAATGTTTTTGAAATGTTTCTGATGAATAATTAAATAAAAATTCCAAAATATTTCAATGTATTTTGAGTTATAATGATCCTAATTATTGTCCCATGATAACCTCACATTATTATTTAATATATTATTTCCTTATTCTTTGATAATTCCAAATGTGGTTGGGGTTGATACACAGTTGGAATTTTTAAATTTTGATTAATTCGATTGCTTTTTCCTCTTGCACACCAGCACAAAACTATTACTAGAAACCATGTGGTTTGAAACATGTACCCATATAGTATGTTTGGGAGGTTTCCAATATCTACCTCATAGTTTGATAATGGTCCCAAAAACAATAATGGTTGGTCAGTAGGTAGGTTCCTACATGGGTAGAGGCTACCACATATTTGGTGCAATATTTGGAAAAATATGTGGTCAAACTGTGATGTCATTTTAGGCCATTAAAATTGTTAAACTCTCATTATCTCTATTTCTCTCTCTCTCCTCTATTTATCCCAAAATTGAACCCCATACTCCATTTAATTTTTGGATCACTATGGGGTCATTAAAACCACACTTCCCTAGGCCTCCACTCCACCATGTATGCTTCTCCAAATATCCAAGGTATGTTAATTTTGATTTGGTCAATTATCCTCTCCATTCCTTCCACCTTGATTTTTTGGTATCCCTTTGCTAGGATGTTATTCGACGGAATTTTAATTGTTAGGTTTTGTGTGCGGGATGTATTTTAATTGGATTTAGGGTGTGGTGTTGGTTCCTATGGCTTTTTTACCCCTATTTGACACTTTTTCCCATCGAATTCCTATGAGGAAGGTGTTTACATTTATTTCATTTGAAAAGAAATATTTTGATGCATGAATATTTTCAATTAATATTATACCATATTTTCATACCCATAAATCTCTTTTTTAGTCTATTCTGGTGCTTTCAAATTGTTATAATTTGTTAAAAATAGGTTTTTATGTGATTATTGGGTTATACTTGTGTGTGTCTACCAAAAATGTGCTTGATTAAATTCCAATTTATCTTTCAGAATAAAATTTGGTGATTGAGTAGCATTTTTTGATTTGAAATGTTTTATTGGATTTATTGGATTGTACCATGGATTTTTATATTTATTTTGGTAATTTTTACTTAAATTGTTTTTTTTCAATTGGGACAGAAGGTATTGTTTCTTTGAAAATAGTTTTGGGGGAAAGGCATATGGGATTACATTGGATGTTGGAAAATCCATAAACACATAAAGTACAAAGATGGATGAGTTTTGAAATGATGTGGGCATTGTAAGTAATTATTCCCTTGAATTTTGGTTTCTTAAAAATTTTATTGTTTTATCTTATTCCTTCCTATGTTGAGAGAGGGTTGTATAGTTTCCATATGAGATAAAGTAGTTTCAATATTGTATTGGAAATTATTGAACATAGAGTTTTATTTAAATGATTATTGGATTCTAAATATTTTTAAAGTCCCTTTGGAAATCCATGGATAATTTTATATGTTTTAAACCTGGATTTGATATGGTGTTCTCCGTAAACATGGGGTTCACAAATGGATATTTAGTTTTTAAATGATGTTGGACCACTTGATTGATTTTAAAATTGGTTTTCAAATTAAATATTCAGTGTTAATCCTATTGGCCGCATGGAGTATGTTTTGGTAAATGTTTTGATTAAGGACCCATTAGGTATTTCAGAGATAAATGTGATGTTTGATGTTGTTTCGGGAATAGCATATGAATATTTTATTGAAAATGCAATTTTATTTGTAATAAATAATGCCTCTTCTGTAATTTTCATGTTTTAATGGAAAGGGTTGTTTTTTTAGATTATGTGATGGAATGGTGGGAACATTGAATGATGTGATATATATTTGTACATTTGTAACCTCTATATGAGGAGTTTCTATATATGGGTTATTGTATGGTGTTTTTTGTGTTTTTGGTAGGTAATTGTGGTGATGGAGCGTAGGGAGAGTCCCACCTATGAGGGACACCCACTTATAAAATATTTTTTAATCGTGGTTTATTAGGTGTCTTTTATAGGCTGGAGTGATGATTAATGATCCTCCTCGATTAGAAGGGTTAGTATCTCTATATTTGTTGGGAGGCAAGATTGGATGTGTTATTGGATTATATAGTTGAGGGAAGATAGTTGGTTATAGACTTAAATGATTCACCATATGCTAGAATGGGGTTCCAAACTATGTATGTCTAGGGTTGATTTATGGATGTTTAGGAAATCACATGGTTATTATCTATATTTTCTTGTTTACATTCTGTTGCATTTAGTTTTCATCTTTCAATTTTATTTATTTTCATCATTCTCAGTATTGTCTTACATAAGTATTTGGTTTCTTTTTTATTGTTAAATGATAGTATGTTTTGAACATAGGTTGTTGCATATGATGTCTTTTAAAATAGGAAAAACGATGTTTTCTTAATAAAATATTGAAAACCACATTTTTATAATTGTATTTAAATCTAGTGAAAATGGTTTTTTTGTAAATCATTTACATGGAATCTGTTGTGGTTTCTTAGTGAAATGTCTAGATCACACCCTACTCGTACCACTAAATTTAGGTAGAATCGAGTAGTTTTTAATGTTTAGGATTATCTATTTATTGAGATTGTTATTGGAGAAGTTTGGTCTTGTGGTTGGAGGCGACAAAAAGTCACATTGAAATCTTGTTGGTGTATCTGAGTTCTAAATTTGTGTTCATTTTTAATTTTCACTCATGTTGTATCTATATCTGTATCTATTATTATATTTATTTATGTTTTGTTTTAGTTTATTAATGAATGAGATGCTTGATTATATTTTTATGATTTATATAGTCTTGAAATCATTCACAGATGATTTATATTTGATCCATGACGATAGCTTCCAGATCGTGGGGACTGAGAACACCCTTCATGTCATGTTACTGACTATGTAAGGTGTTATGAGGGATGAAATCCTATATTTTTTCATGAAAAATTGTATTAGACTATGTTATTTCTATTCAGGTTGTTATGTAGTTAGAAATTTGGGCTTTTTGGACTCATTATGTGGTTATGGGAAGGAAATCCCAAACCATTACTCATTCTGAGGCCTGAGTTTCTAGGAGTAGTACATGATTTGTGCCTTCATATTTTACTTTTATTTGTGGGATGAAAATAAAGGCGAATATTTTTCATGTTGTGATATTAAATGTAGTAGTGGCCCATGTGGAGTCTGGGTGAATGGACCAAGTTCCTCTTAGTGTTATAGATTACTTGGGGAAAGTCCCTCTACCATGACTTGACCTTAGATATGGGATGTAGTTCCTCATTCATTTAATTCCATTTTTTTGTGACTCATTTTGATTATGATTTGGTGTATGTGGATTTTGAATATGAAAATTTATTTTTTTAAAAGAAAAAGGGTCATGATCAAAATGGTTTTAAATAAGAAAATAGGATTAAAATTTAAATCACATAATTTTTAGAGTTGGTGAATTATTTTATTTTAAAAGAATTTTCTTGATTCCACCCTTGATATTCTTTATGAACACATTCATGTGTTTGGGTATGTGTGGGATGTTTATGATGGAACACATGGATATAAATGAAGTGGTGTTGATGTGATGCCTTATAAAATGGAATGGGTGAGTGTTTGGGATTTATTAGGTAATTTGGGTTTTCTAAAATTGATTTGTATGTTGGAAGGATTTCTGAAACTATGATTATATTTTATATTGTGAGTTTTTTTATGAATATTTTTGTGTGTGTTGGGGATGATACTTCGATATGTGTTGATCTTGATATTTTAATGACAATGGTTTTTTAAAGAGATTCTTTTGTTTGTGTTCATATTAGATTGGCTTGTGTACATGTTTCTTTTGGGTAGATGTGTTTCTATTTAGTATTCTTCAGTCGGATGTTTTTTTGGTTTATGTATTCTATGATGTTCAAGAAATGCTTTTTTGTAAAGATTATTAAATTTATAAAGGAACATGCCATGTTCTTAACAGTCATAGTTTATTCCATATTCTTCATGGTGACTAAGGTTATTTAGGTGAGATTTAGTTTCTTGATTAAGTTGAGTGTGTCTTCAGGATGTTGGGAACACTCGAAGCTATAGATGCCCGTAACATTCTAGTTTTTTCGAAAGTTCATCTGTAGATGAATGAGAGTTGTTTTTCCCACCATCATTTCTCATTGAGATGATGTGGTATGTGTTCATGTATGTCTTATTATAGTGGTTTATAATATAGGATGTGATTGATAAAAGGAGGGAATAACTCAGGAGTATTTACCAAGGCTGGTAGATACTAAAGTCCTATGATGACCACTTTAAGAAGACTATTTCATATTCCCCGGGGGTGGAATAACCATTTCTGATGATGTATTCACTTTTATGTCTGGGACTTTGTATGTACATCAAGGAAAACATCTTATATTCTAATGACCTTAATTTTGAGAACTGGTTGATGATGAATTTTTTGATGAGTTGGTTTTCAGAGTGCATGTTGTTGGAAATACAATGTCTCTCATTGTTCGAGAAGGTTACCCATTTGGAGAGGATCCCATGCTAGGGAAGACTATCTCAAGGGAGTCATCTTCCCTAGTTCAAGCTTCTAGTTCGTCGGACCATAACTTGTGTTCGAAAACTATGGATGGTTCGGACACTCAAAGCTATTTAATCATAATCCTCAATATCGATGTCAGTTGTGGGGATTTATAGGTTATATAGGGAAGATTTGTTGAAAGTGTTACTAGAAGAAATTATTGTTATTGGACAATTATAGAGCCTTTAAATGTGGCGGTAGATGCTTCAACCATCAGGGCTCCAGCCAGAGGCCCCCGAGTGAAGCCATGGGATAGTCATCTGTTGTCATGGGGGGTAAGGGTGGGGATTGAGACTATGGCCATGTTTCATTCCTCATGTTTAATTGTATGCTTTTGAAGTTTCTCTCTTATAGTTGTTTTTAAATTTCATCATTTTGAGGTAATATTGTTTTGATTTTTTATTCATGGCCTAAATGTTATTGTGCATCTGAATGAGGCCTATTCAATCATTTAATTTCTTCTGGTGTGTTTGTACATTTTGTGGGTTGTTGTTAGTTTATGTTTTTCTCATTTAAAGATTCATGAGGTTGTGTAGTTATGAGAATGTTATTTGGGTATTTTTGTTGAGTTATCTTTCTGGGTTCCCCTAGTATTGGGGGTTCGATTTGTGTGTGTAATTTCAGAGTTCTAGTGGTGGTGATGTTATCTTTTAGGATAAGGAAATGGGATGTTTTTTTGTTTGGAATTCAATATTTTTTGGTGGTCGTGGGGGTGTTTTTTGGCGACTAAAGATAGGTTGAGTTATGTCTCATGGTCTAATCATATCGGGTTTCTCCTTATTGGGATTCATGTTTAAGTCATTGTGGAATTGCTTGAGTTATGAGGATCCCAAGCATGTTGAGTAAATGTGGTGGGGTGATCCCTACCATGATATACACAAATTAATGGGTTATTTTTTTCTCTTGATTAGTTGGGTATGCATTGTGGAGTGAATTATCCCCATAAGGGTCATGTTATCTCTCAATTTTATTTATCGTAGATTTGAGTTTTTGTTGAAATTTGGATTGGGAACATTCTGTGGTTAAAATGTTTATTCTGTGGGAAGAACACTCACACCCAACCTCAGATACTTATTTATTTTATTCTTTCCTGGGTCTTGGATTATTCTGGATGAGGTCCTAGTTGATACCCATTAGAAATTTTATAATTTTCAATGTTTGAATGGCTTTTTCAGCATGTGTAAGAGAATCAAACTGTTAGTAGAAACTATGAGGTTTATCCTAGGAACACGTGCATTTAGTCTATTAATTATTCAAGAAGCTTCCTCATTGTTTTCTCATGATCAAATGAATAGTTTGGGTTGGTTGTGTGGTCATTTTATTATCGGTAAGAGCCTATTTCAAGGACATTGCACGAGATGGAAAATTGTGAGGCCAAAACATCCAGTTAGTCCATAACAATAGAATCCTAATAATATAATTACTATATCTCATCTAATTAATACTAAATCAATCCCCCACCTCCCTCTAGTTATTTGAGCACCCATGGATTCCAAATACCCTCTTCCCTATGCCACACCTCCCCTATGGATGCTCCAAAAAATATCCAGGGTACTTTTCATAGGGTTTTGACCTATTTTCATATTTTACTTCCCTCCATGAATTCTTAGTAACCCATTGATGGGATCTTGTTTACCCAAACCCTATTGATAAGAGTTTGTGTGTGGGTTGTGGATTTTTGGATTTAGGTTGTCTGGTTAGTCTTTGACGCCATTTTCATCCCCCTGTTGAAGCTCAATTACCTACACAAGCATCCTATGTAGGTGTTTCAGTTTATTCAATTTCTAATGAAATATTTTAATTATTGAAATTTTTCATTTAATTTTTATAGATGATACACATAACCATTATACTCTTGGAAATCCCATTATGGCGTTTTGAAATTAGAAAATTTATTTAAAAATATTTTTAAGGTGATTCTTGGATTATGATTATCTTTAACTATGCTAATTTTTATTAATTAAATTATAATTTAGGTTAAAAAGTATAATTGGGGGGATGAGTAGTGTTTTCAAATTTTAAATAATTCATTAGAACTTTTGGATTGGGTTTAATCGTTTAATATGGACTATGGTCAAATTTTCATAAAATGGTTTGTTGTTCTAATTTTAATAAATGTGTTGTGTCATGGAAAATATGTTAGGGGAAAATTATATGTTATATTATATTGGATGTTGGAAAATCCATGAGTTCACATAGTGTATACATGGATTAACTTGCAAATGATGATGGAATTGGAAGTAATTTTTCCCTTTATTGTATGTTTCTTAAAAATTGATTAATCTTTTCCTCATCCTACATTTCTTATAAAATGGGTTCATGGTACCATATTAGATAAATATTTTTCAATATTTTTATTGATGTTATAGCTCATTTGGTGTATTATAAAATAGTGATTGTTCCTAATCAGTGTTAAATCCCATTTGGGAATCCATAGTAATTAATGTATGTTTTCATCTAAGGAGTTGAAACAGTGTTCTCCTTAAACCTTGGTTTCTCAAATGTATCTATTGTTTCTAAATGATGTTGTCTCCCTTGTTTTTTTTAAAAAGATTTTTTCAAATTATATCATAAATGCTATTTTTATTCGAATCATGGATTATTTTTTCATAAAATATTGCCTTATGAAGCCATTGGAATTTCAAATATAAAATAGGTGTTTGTTGTTGGTTTAGAAAGACCCTATGTAATTGTTTTGGTAAATGAATTTGGATAGGTAATTCATAAATTTTCATTTGAAAATTTTCATTTTTTTAAGAAATGGTTGAGTGAATAGATGGTGTGAAATCCCAATTATAACATTTAATGATGTTATATATTTTTGTATATAAGATACCTATATATGATCATTTTACATTTATGCGTTATTGTATAGTGGTTTCTGTTTTTGGGGTAGGCAATTGCGGGGATGATAGGTAAGGTGAGTCACACATGTGAGGTCCTCCAATGTACATAGTATATTATTACCATGGTTATCTAGGTGTCTTATAGAGGATCAATTAACATATTCTGATCAACCCCAATTATATGGGTTGGTACCCCTAGATATGTTGGCGGGCCATGTGGGATGTGCCACTAGATTGGTCAATTTAGGGGGGGAGTTGGTTATAGACGTAGGATCGTTAAAATATGATGACAGGAGGTTCCAAACTAAGCACATATAGAGGTGATTCATGGGATGTTTAGGAATTCCCATTGTTATTAAATTATTTTCTAGTTTACATATAGTTGTATTTAGTTTTCATCTTGCACTATTAATTTATATTTAGAGTACCTCATTATCAATTTACATATTTTTTTGTTTTGATTTATAATATTAAATGTCTATCAATCATGATGTTTGAATGTAGTGTGTTTTTAATTTTAAAATGGAATTTTATTTATTAATAGAAAGTGGAAAAAATTTATATATTTATTTTAAAACAGTGTTGACTAACCATTTTCATCAAAGGAATTAAATTGAATCTATGATGGTTTCCTACTTTAATTATTGGCACAAAATATACGTATACAACTCAGTATTAGTAGACCTGAGCTATTTTTATGTTTTAGATTAAAATGGTCTCCATTCTCGCTATTGGAGCAGTTTGAAATTGTGGTTGGAGGTTACCAAAATGTCACATTGAGATCTTATTTGCATACGGAAATTCTAGTTTTTTATTCTATTTTCTGTTTTTCCCCTTGGTGTATATCTACTTGTAACTATTTGTAAATATATTTATGTTTAGTTTTTTATTGCCTGATTTTCAGTTTGACTAGTTTTTTTATTTTATCCATTCTATTAATTTAAAATCATTACAAATATATTTATATTTGATACCCATTACTGATTTACTTCCCATAGGGATTAGGACACAATTTTGACCTTGATGATGATTAGGTTGTGTGTTAGCTTGGATGAAATCCCATTTTGGTTCATGACAATGATATTTGTGAAGATAAATAATTTCAAGATATCAATCATTTTATGTCAATATTTCAATGTTAATGGATAATGTAAATTTATATCGTTGATTTTATAAATCATTATTGGTATGATGGAAGTTTTTTAATTACAATGGTGGAATATCTAATTATGGTGAATATACATGTTATAGTTTCATCAGAAAATATAATACAGTCAAATAAAATTTTGATGATATCATATCATTAGACTACCAAGGCAAAATAGTTATTACATTCATTGTAACTAATTTCAATTTAAAATTAAATTTTTTAGATTGAATTATGATGTGTTAATTAAATAATTTTAATTAAAAAATTCTAGGATAAGTGTTGTTGTTTGAATTGGGTGATATAATACCATAATCAGGTTCATGAATGGTCAAAACATGATATATTATATTAGGTCCTCTTTCATTGTAATTTTTTATTATCATTGAATCGAATTATTTAACATTATTGATTAAGATTATATATCATAATTTCTACATTTGAATAAAATATTACCATTGGAATATATGTTTTAAAAAATATTTTTTTCACTTTCATACGACAAAAAATCACTTCATGAATATTATATGAATTTAGTTTCATGGTTTTACAATAACTGGTATTGTTTTTTATTATTTGGAAGTTTTTTTTTGAATATATATTTTTTGTTATATAAAATTTGTTGGTTTAAATTTTATAAGATGTAGAAGAATAATTTGGTGATGAAAATGAAGTTGATGTTGATTTATTTTTTTAATAAAAATCAGAATTGGTTACTTTTTACAAAAATTAATTCCTTTCTTGGTAGTTTTTGAATTCATTTAAAATGTTTGATTGTTTATAGTTTTTCATAAAAAAATAATTTTATAATTGTCTACATACATTGAATACTGATGTTTTTATACGATTTAAATCCTTGTTTTACATTCATTTCTATTATTATTTATGTAATATAGATTAGATTTAAATATATATTATAATATTTATTATAATTTTTATTATTATGTTGTCCACCAAATGAATTGGTTTATTTGTGGACTGAACATATTAATTGAATTCCGCAAGTTATGTGGATTTAAATATATTTATAATTCTATTTCTATAATGAATGAGCTTAAATATGGTAAAATCTGATCTAATAATTTAACAATATCTATATAAATGTCAAAAATTTTATAATTCATCCAAGTAATAATAATCTCCACGCTGTTCCTTTTGAAGATCAACTGACTCTTGACCACAACGAATCTAATGAATTATTCCAAGGATTGTTCCTATAGATATCATCAATGATTTCTCTAGTAACCCTGAACCCAAACGTCACCATCCAAGTAATAATATGGATTTGATAGAGTATGAAGATTATTGAAAACCCATTGTTTACTAATTTATGATTCTGGGATTTCTTATCATTCATGTGAAAGGGAAAATAGATAAAGGACTTGATGATGAAAAAAATTCTTATTTTTAGTGGGACTATAAAAGATATGATAATTTTTTCTTTATTGTGGTTCGTGGTGCACTAAAAATAGTGTGCATCTCACCAGTGATATATGAAGTCAGATAACCTCTTCCAACCGAATTAGGAAATCTCTAAAGTATTATTTTGTACTTTGAATCTCAAATATCACGTTAATTCCTTATCCTATGTGGTTTTGTTGGTTTTCCATAGATCTACTTCTCTCACTCTCTCAGTTTCATTGATGTACATCTACTATGTGTATTTCAATGGTTTTTTATGGAAATAAATTTTATTATTTGATTTTTTAATAATAGGGGAATATATATATGGACATGATTTGGTGATTTAACCTGGTTTTTTAGGTCTTTTCATTTCATTCTATATTTTCTTTATAATAACCTAGGTAGGGGGTATCCCTCTCGACTCTACTATTTGGAAGTTGATGGATTTATTTCAATTTTATATTTTCATTAATATTGGTAGTAAATCTTTTGTTCAAAATATGGTAGATAGATTCTTTAGTGATTTATTGTAGAGTGGGGTGAAATTTTGGAATTGATGTGAAAAATTATTTGATAAATGAGTATAAAATTTTTATATTAATATAATTTCATGGTGTGATTTATGAAATAATTTTATCAATAAAAAAGTAGTTTTATTGGAATGTGTTTTGGAATTTGCAATTTCTTTTGTGTTGGAATGTAATTTTAATGATTATAATTTTATTGTTTTATGGAATACATGGTGGTGTGTGTTTATATTGAACTATACATACTATTTGAAGTATGAACTTATGCTCGATGCCAAAGGGTTAATAACACATGATATATAATTACCTTGTCACAACTTAGTAGATCGATGAGAATATAATCATTAGTATGTAACTATCATAAAACTTCATGAATGTGTAAATTTGTGGATATGAAGATTGGAATAGATTATTGGAAATTAGAATTTATGAAATGGTTTCAGATCACTATTTGGTTTCATTCCATAGAAAATGACTTCATTTAGTGAAAAATGTATTACTACGGAAAATTTTTATATAATAATATAAACTTTTTTTGAATTTTTTATATATAAAATGTTTTATATATTAAGGTAACTAGTTCTATCCAAGTTTCCATATTAAGAAATTCATTTGGGGGATACCAACTGAGTATTAGTTCTTGACCATAAACTAGAACAATTGTTATTTTGTAGATGTTTTTTATTGTGACATGGGGATAGGTAAAGTATCAAACATCATTGGATGTAATATTTGAATCATGGAATGTTTTCTCAATAGGGAACCTGAATCATGTTAGGATATTAGAGTCTTCATTATAGTATGTGTTTTTTTTCTTCAGCTATGTACATTTATATTTTAGTATTCCACTATGGTACAATATTTTTAGTTTGATTTTGATAGATGAAATGTTGATTTATCATTCACGGTTATCATGTATAATATAGTGTTTTGTATGGGTATGTCTTTTTTGGTTAGTTTTTTTATTCTTAACGGGAAATTCATCCACCTCTTGCATTGAATCCCTTTTCCATTTATTGTCTTCCTTTGGTGAATTGGGGATGTCGCTTCGAGATAAGAAATTTTCCACAATCTACTTATTCCAATGAAAAAATATGAATGTTACACTTTGTTTATTTAATATTAAAATAATTAGAAAACAAAAAAAAATCCTTGTTTTTATAATTTTTTTAACAATGTTTATAAATGAATGAATTACCGTGTCATTGAAAATAAATTTTTTTAAAAATTATTTCATGTTATGTAATTATAAAAAATCAGTAATTAAGAATGAAAACATACCATATATAAAATTTCATTAATATGTATCTATTCATAAAAACATGTTTTTCATAAAAAGTTATTTCAAATTATATTCTTTATCTCTTAGTGCTCACCAGAGAATATATACTAGTAATTTCGGTGAGATAATTCTATATTATTATAACATGATCTTGGTCCATTATTCAATAGAAAAAATAAGATATCTAAAATTTCATAGGTCAGGTACTACATCCAAAATTATAAAAATTAATAATAAATGATTAAATAAAAAATTATTGAAGGTTATTAAATTAAATTATAGTATTCCATTTACACATTTAATGTAAAACATCTTAAAAATAAAATGATGCTAAATTGTAGTGGTTGCAATTTTTATATGAAAAAGAAATAGTAAAAGAAGAAGTTATCAAAAAATATGTAAATATCCAACTCACACACATTTCCACCAAAAAACACTTTTTACATCATCATAATTGATCTATATATGTCTACTAATAATGAGAAAAATCTACCTTTTTTCATATCACAACCAATAAAAACAAAAAGTACCTATTATTAACAAATTAATGTGTGGGTATAAAATTATTTGAACATATAAAACACTATTAAATAAATCTATTGATGATAAATACTAACAAATATAGTAATTATATGGTTTCCAAAAAATATTACCATAATTATTAACAAAATAATTTCTGTTAAATAGATACTTATTTGTAAGAACCCAGATCTTCTTTCATATATGATCTTCTTTTTCTAGAGTTTTCGAGAATTTTTGGTGTTTCTGGAAATTATTAAAGTACATGCCATGTAATTTCTTCAGTACATGTCGTGTACTCCTTTCCCGCTCAAAACCGTGTGATGGCCATGTCTATACTACAAAAAATGTATGTAGGGGTGACGTGGAGGACGATTTTGGCGGAGTACAGAAAAAACCACTGCACACTATGTACTTTAAAAAATACTTTCCGTGTACTTTTCTTTTTTTTCACTAAATGGGCCGGGGTCACGCCTAATCTCCATAATCGCATTCTTCTAGGTCTGTTTCGACCGAGATACGTTGTACGACCGCAAAACTTCTCTACATTTCCAAGCCTCCATCTGTTCTCTGATTCGAACTCTGTCGATTGCTTTGGATGTGCAGCGGTCAGTTCTCCATTCTGATTGAGCCTTGTTTTCCAATTCTTCCTCTTTCTCAAGTTATCTAAGGTTGAAAGTTTTATGTGTTTTCTTAAGTCTATGATGTTCTAGGGAGAATCATCCGTCGTGGTTATTTTATATCGATCTCCTAGGATCGAGGTAGGTGGTTTGTGCCTTACCGTTGAACGTCTCTGAGTTTTATGTGCGAATTTCCACCGATACCCGTGAACGAAGTATCACATGTTACCTTTTTTCCTTTGTTGTTTATCTTCCTTACTTGTATGCTTGTGTAGAGGTAAATTGACCTTGTTATAGGATAATTTGTTGTTCTTGGATGTATTTTTTCCTTGATTTGTTCTGTTTATAACCTTTGGGTCTCGTTTGCCTTTGGCTGCCACACCTGTTTTCATGCCTTGAAGATAGAGATTGAAGTGAAACTCATGACATGGTTGTTTCCTTGTAGACTGTTTAGCTGAGTAGCTCTATAGGTGTACTTTGGTAAGCCAAGTTGCTCTATAGGTGTACTTTGTCCTTATAGCATTATTATGCACTGACCGGCATGAGGTTGAGAGAACCTGGTGCTATAGACTATAAGGGATAGACCGAGTGAGCATTCCAAGGAGTCTTAGATATTATAGACTATAAAGGGGATGGACCGAGTGGGCTCCTAGAGAGTCTTGGAAATATGTTTTAAATTAAATATCCAAAATATAATTTTTTTAAAAAATTTATTTTCATTAAATAATAATTACATTTGAAATTTGTATTGGGTATTTTCAAATTGAATTTTCTTAAAAATATATTTTTATAAATTTTATTTAATAAATTTTAATAAAATATTAATTTTTTTATTTAAAAACATAAATATGAATTATGAATATATATATATTATATTTATCAAATTAATACTTTTTATATAATATTATTAATATAGAATGTTATCTAATAGATAATTATATATTATCTTTGTTTATTTAAATATTTTATATATTCATTCATCAATTTCTACTTATATACCTCATTAATCGAATGATATTTAGTCATGAGTAGTGGCTTCAATCAATCAGCTTTTAACCCTTCCATTTCTTTGTAGATCAACATCATTTATCCCACAAACATGTTGCATCTCATGTTTTCCCAAATTCACCAATGGAGTTTCAATCTTGATTCACCTCTCAATTTAAATCCATGTACATTCCTATATATTAATTGTGGACATCCCATGTCACATTAATTTTTTTACGCCATAAGGTACCATGAAAACCCTAGAATCTAGCTATATTGATCAACCGTAGCTGTTGTTTGTGAACTATGAACTTTTTTGGAATCTGATTCATTTCATATCATCTTATTATATTTTATAATAATTCATCTACAGGACCTCCCCCTCTTCAGCTTCTTATGAAATTCATTTATTTCAATTACCTAAAAAAGATGATAATAAAAATGAAAAATCAATAATCAATTATAGTTTATATTTCATTATTGTAGAAAGTTTCTTTTTATTATATGTAATGTAAATTAACATTAAAATATATTTTATGTTTTAATATGATTAATCCAAATCATTATTTTTTTATTTATATGAAAATTTAGAATCACACCAGAACATCCCTAATGATTATATTTAATGTTGTGAATTTTGTGAATTTAAAAAGAACATATCAATATTATTTATGTCGTATAGATTTAATTCTTTGATATTGGTTTCCCATCCCCATGAGTGGTGAAATGATTTCTTTAACTTTTCAAATCTAGGTTAATCAATATTAATTTCTTTAAAATATTTTTAGAGTTAATATCATTATCAAATAAAAGGATGTTGATTATCCAAAAGGTATTTTAAATTTTCATAGGGATTTTTTGTCTAATGATGATAATAACATTTATATCACTGTAAATATAGTTTATTAAATAATTATATACTTGAAATAATGGTGGATTTTATCAAATATAGGAAAATAGAAACCCTCCACCATGCCATTAAATGATGTGAAAGTATTTTATTAAAATTTCATCAAATGACCAGTGACATGAAAACTGAATCACGTATAATGTTGTTTTGTGGAGATTATCCCAACGATTTCTCATTACCTGACTCATTTGTGAATGTGAAAGTGATTATCATGGAACCTGGGATTGATAGTAATATCTTTTATTTATTCTCAAATGATTGTGTACTTATTCAAAAATAAGTATATTGGATGGGTAATTTCACAAATTTTGGCGCATTGAGGTTGAAAAAATTCTGATGATGGATGTATTAGGAAATTAATTAATGGTTCAAAAGAGACAATAACAGTTTTCCACAACATCACTATTATACCTAGACCTAATATGGTATGCATGTCATCTGAAAAAACCCCACTATTAAAATGGAACATGCACGATCAAAATAAAGATGATATGATAAGGCACCCAATAGATTCATATACCAGGAATGATCTTAACTATAATTATCCTAATATTTCTAGTGATATATGAAATGTGAAGTTAATTTTGTAATGTGATGGGTTTAATCCAATTGGAATGATTTATTGTAAATACAACATATTTCCTCTTGGTTTGATGATTGATAACTTACCATTATGGTTTTGTATGATTCACTATTTTATTATTCCATTTTTGATAACTATCCTTAGATCACCTAGAAATGATATTGTTGTATATTTTGAACAACTAACTAATGAATTTTATTTGAATTTAATTTTTCGAATAGAAACATTTTACCCATAAAAATGAGTTTGGTGAATTAAATGGAACATTAATGTGAACAATTAATGACTTTTCGGAAAAATATAATCTATCAGGTTGTAAGACCAAGGGTAAAAACAAATTTCAATGTTATAATGTTAAACCATGTTCATTGAAGTTGGGAAAAATTAGGAAAATGTGTCAAATGGGTAATCAATAGTCTTATCAAAGTCACAAATTGCTTCAAAATAAAAATTCATTTAATGGGGAAATAGATATAATGTTGCATAATAATTTTTATAACGTATCAGATTTTTTAGATCAGTTGAATGGTTTGGATGATATATTTCCAAATAATCAATGGTCAATGACAAATAAATTTAATGAGAGATGATGATGTTATTTATAAAAAGTAAATTTAATTCCTTCATATAATATATTTCAAAAATTAGATTCTATTAAAACAATGGAGATGTGATTAATATAAAAAAATAACCCTGATAGAATTATCGGAATAGTTTTTGGTATCATGGGGAAAAATAAAGATACATTAGAATATCAACGTGTATTGGTATATTTAAATATAATACATAATTTTCTCCCATTTGAGGTTAATGGTCAAACATATATTCATATAACATATTTTTTCTTATAAACAAATAAAAATGAAACAAATTATATGCTTATTGGCCTATATCAAAGATCCATATTTGTATTTATATTTCATTATGAATAAAATTATTAATGGAATTTTTATATTTTAAATATTTATTTCCTGCATGATTTAATTTAATATTTGTTACTGTTGGCTCTATGTGAAATTAATAATAAAGAGGTATGATTGTTCCTGATTTATATGAGACAATTTTTTTATAATATATGCTTCAAAGTGAAAGTATC
This sequence comes from Viscum album, assembly GCA_963277665.1. Lineage (NCBI taxonomy): Eukaryota > Viridiplantae > Streptophyta > Magnoliopsida > Santalales > Viscaceae > Viscum > Viscum album. The sequence continues at coordinate 1,426,413,374 of OY728147.1, read as the reverse complement.
TATTGATTTTCACAGGATAAAAAGACATAGTTCACCCATAATTTTTCATTTTGTCCACATCATACCACCATCCATTTTTACTTCATGGTATACTTATTATTTCATTTATAACATAAACCCATGATTACTAGACTAGTTTATTTATGTTGGATGAATCCAATTGATAGGTACACAAAAATTGTTTTCATATCTATTTAGACAAATAATTATACTGTTTCAATATACTGATTAAAGGATTTTTTAAATGTCAAAAATGTATGTTCATATTAATTTATTCTCGATGGATTTACTGTTTAGTGATGGGTTTTTTTAGTGAATGTAACTTTACTCAAGATATTTTTATAAGATGAAAATGAGATGTAATTTGTCTGTATGAATCAATGACGGTGAAGGTGATTAGACATGTAATGGGATATTTATAATCTAACTAAACGGACCTCAAATGTCTAAAAAATATATAAACCCATACGTTTCAATGATTAATTTCTCACATTATTATATTTTACCAAAAAATTATGAAGTTCATGTATATTTATTATGAGGTATATTCCCATAACTATTTATATATATATTAATTTTCATAAAAATATTCAATCCTTATAATTTTTTACCATAAGATATAAATTCATCTGATGAAAATATAGACATGCACTAGAAAAAATTTGATTAGTTATATAAAATATATTTTTATAAAACTTTTTATAATAATGATTTTTTTATATCTTACATAAAATTTAATGTTTTCTATAAAATTCATAGATTTCGTTGATGATTATGGTTTTGAAATATCTACCTTAGGAATCTTCTATAGTAATTGATTGAAAATAATTATGTCATATTCCTAACTCAATGAAAATAATTAAGGCCAATTTAACATGCAATAGTTATTAGCGGTGCATGAAATCCAATGATAAGAGGAGTGTGGCCACAATTCTAGATATCATATGTTTGTGACCAAAACATTTGGAAATGTATCAGATTATTGATTGTTGACATAAATCGTTGGGTCGACTTATCTAGTTGGTAATAGTTTTAAATTTTTTATATGTGATTATGTGAATCAAATCGTTGGGTTCAATAAGGATAATTTTATGTTCAATCTCAACAAAATTATGATTATTTTTACATAGGTCATTGACTTTTTACTTGCATCTCAATCCTAAAATTATTTTAATACTTATGAATATAAAGAGATTAATTCATACGTTGTAAATATCTTTAAACATGGATTATTGTTTAAAATAGTGGAAATATCCTGAATACAATGTGTGGATTGAAATCCATATTGTCAACTGATGTTGATGTAGTAAATCATTCGATATAGGATAATGATGAAGATTCAATGGGTGACCATTCACATGATTTCATTAATGGGAGTAATGAAGACATGGGTGGTTGATAATTTTATTATAGAAACATGATGGGTTTGACAATGATCATGATGATTTCATATTCCATGGTTTTGATTTTTAGATTTTCTATTAAAACTAAATCGTTTCTTTATTGATTCATTTTTAATTTTTTATATGATTTTCATTGATAATTTTAGTTTATATTTCAAACACTTATAATCATATATATTATATTATATATTTTATTTCATATATATATATATGATTCATTGACATGTCATGCATTGGGAACCCATCAATCAAGGGAATGGTTGTTTTGGGATTTTAATTAATGGTATTATTTTTTAAATTTATTTATAATTAAATATTACCTATTAATTACACGTTTTATTATTTATTATTTAATTTTTTTATTTCTTATTTTTAGAAATTGATTTCATTTCTTTCTTGAAAAGAATAATATACATTGAATAAAATATTAAAACATTCCTTATTTTATATAGAGAACCCTCTTACATCCACAAAAACAAATTACAAAATTATAATGATGGGTAATGATGAAATACTTGAGTGCAATTATTTTTTTATTTATTATAATAATAACATTACAATGACACTATTTTATATATCCGTTAGATAACTTATAATTTTTAATTTCCCATAATTTTTATGTGTTGTATGAAAGGATAATATTTTCTAAAAAATTTGAAGAGATATCCATGAATAAGTGGAGAAATCACAAATGTGAATGAGTATGTTAATGAAATTTATGATCAAATTTATTTTATTATTATATTATTTTTAATATAAATATTTTTTAATATATAGTAGACAATGATAAAAGCACATATTTTTTATCAAGAACTTTCCTCGATACCATTGTAACTCTACAAATGAATCGGCACTGGAAAAAATAAAGGGCCATCACAATCCCCACAGGTCGCTGAATAACATCTACTATCATAGAAAATGAATGTGGTAATATTTTTTCAAAAAAAATCCCCAAGTAAAAGAATCATGATAGTATGTGTCAAGACCCCCTCCCTCCAAAGATACTACAATGAGGGGTGAGAGATCAGGACCACCATGTTCGGCCTCTTGTAGGCCCCGAGTTGGGGACATGCACCAAGGGTGTGCAAATCTCATAATATTGGAGGGATTTCCCTTCCAAGGAAATCAAGATAGAGATATGTACGTAATCATCAAAATCAACTCCAAGACAAAATATAATAGAGAATCCCAAGCCATACCACATTCATGTATAAATAGTACTTATACAAATAAATGACTCCAATGTAGATACCCAAAATTAAATCTAAAGAAGAAACCCGAAAACTATCATGGATTCAGGATTTTAAAGTCAAAAACTATCCACGAAATCCTCAAGGAACCCTGAATATAATATTACATATAATGGGTGATAATAGAAGTATACTTAGTAGGAAAACAAAAGTATCTCGTGTACATGTGAAAGAAGAATAGTAATGCGCCTGTGAGAATGAAGCAGACCCAAATATCACATAAAGAGGAAAAAACCCAGCCCAACAACATTAAGTCAGGCTCACCAAATTACAACATCCATGTGATACAATATAAAGTAAGTCAGATCGATCAAAGTGTACCCACAACACATTCCCACTGATTGTCCACTCTCTCTCCCGAATGAAAAATGTATTGATGCTCCATCAACATATAGATATAACACATCGAATCCCACTTGCACAAACCTAGGCCTCTCAAAAAATCTCACCCATACACACCTAGTCATTAAAATACATATCACCTGCACATACATGGTTCTAACAACACAGCCCACCCGCACACACCTGGGAAATCACAACACTTCTCATCTTGAAGACTCATGGGACATATATCATATCACATCTTGAAGACCTAAGGAACACATATCAATTCTCATAATAGAGAAATCCAAGACAACACATGAAAACTCATCCTAAAGACACATGGGGTACTAAATCTCAACACATAATGTCAGAAGAATCTTGGGCCATCGTCGCCTGAAAGTGGGATCAAAGATGTGCGGCTGTCCAGACATCCATCAACCCACTATGATTTTGGGAAAGACCCCACTCTATAACTATTAATGTGTTCATAAAATATTGATTAGCATGTGTTATGTGCATATAGAAATGAAAATAAAAATAAAAATAAATATATATATCTCTTCAATCACAAAAGTGAAACCCATGGGTTCTTAGAAAAACTATCCAACTCAGAACACTATCTCCGTCGCTTCCACCTCTAAATATATTTATTTGTATCTACAACAATCATCTGAGAAGGTGAGGAGCCCTAATAGTCTAATTTGGCTTCACATTTCCTCCGTGTTTAACACACATTAGTTTTATTATTTATAATAAACCTCATCGAACCACACAACCCATCATTGAATTTTCCATTAACAAATTTACAAACCATTATCTATAGAAACCCCTGAAATTTGAAACATTATAACACATTAATTTCTTACATCACAAATCCTAAACCTCATAAAAGATGACCACATATCACTAATAAACCATTCATCCCTAATAACCTCACCTTGCCTCCACAAAATCATGTCCCACAAACTATCACATTGTCTCCCAAAAAAACTGCCACCAAACTATCACTTCACAATGGTGAATGTATGTCTCAGAAAATATCACATCACCACCCCAAATGGACTGTCCAAAAACTATCACAACAAAAAAAAGGTGCATCCCACTAACTACTACCTCAACATGCCCCAACAACACAACAAAACACATTATGATTGTTTTAAATATTTACAATGGGTGTTTCATCACATTCCAGAATATTTTAGAGACATTATAACACAAGCCATTATTGAGGGGAAACCATTTAATTACACATATATTAATTGTTTTTTAATTTCCATTTAGGGTGATATCACAGTAATTATTACTGAAGCGGCTATAATTTCACATACATCAAACACAATCAAATCCAACAATGGAAATGATTTTCAATGGGGAATCAAGCCTAACAGCTCCCAAAATCACAAAATAATATTATTGATGGAAAATAGTGAGACTCAAAACCCATTCACTCCTTTTTAATTAAATTATCCAATTATGTAACATTAACGGATCCTGGTCAACCATAATCGATAGATAAAAAAAATTTAAACCCCCTTCATGATACAAAATATAGATTAATGAGATAAATCCTTCCTTAGAAAATCTCTATATGTTTTTGTGCACCAAAGGGTGAATTAGAATGCTCATGAAGTACAACCACACCACGATAAAAATTGATAATCCTATACCACAAAATTAATCCACAGAAACTAAACCCAAAATCACCCACAAACAAATGAAGAACCACTAAAGTGTAACCCTGAAGAACAATAGAAGTAAATGGATGAGAAATAGATTACAAATCAATAGAGAAAAAATAAGTGAGCCACATGTTTTATTCATGTCAAATGGAATCTCCAAAAGTATAATTATAAAGTCACCAAACACCCGATATAAGAGATAACCCACTTCCATAGGTTTTTGGAAAACCCTATGAATCTAATAACATAAATAATGTACATCATTTTTGAATTATACAACATGTAATCCCCTTTATCATTGTGTATCCCTAGGATACTGGTTTTGCAGAAAAATAAATTGGATATTCAATATTTAACCTCAAATTTGTACATTTCATGACCATCTAAAAAAATATAACAGAACGATATTTTTTTGTATAAAATACTCACATGAAATTTATTTCCCATAGAATTCAAGTTGCAGCACCATCTTCAACCAAAATCTCATAAAACCTTCTACCAACACCTCCTATAACCAAAACAGGAAAAGTAATGAATCAGGAGGTATCATACAATTACATAATACACCTATCAAATTATTCTTTACTTTGAGGATCCAAAACAAAACCCATATGAATGTGTTTTTTGAACAATAATCCCATAAGATACCTCGCAAGAGTCTCATCAAACCTCTAGTGCTACCACTGGGTAAACATGGCAACCAAAATGGCTAAAAAACACACTATAATACCACAGAAATCCTCCACCCACAAAAGAATACTTCCACACAACCACTAAAAAATGTAACCATCCTAAACACATGAATCATAGAATTATATCATCCAATTCAAGATACTATCCACTCTCAGCGACAAAGAAACTCATGCACAGGATTAATCACATCTTAGTTAATGCGTCTCAATTAGAAATTTGGTTCTCCCCTTTTAATATGTTAGTAAATAATCACCAATCAAACCACACACATAAAAAAATAATGATAAAAATATAATATAATAGATCAATTTTCAAAAATCTCATCATAATAATTAATAAAGAAAAGAAAAAATGAAAACAAATCATAGTATAAGGCATTTATCTTTATGTCACTCTGTTATGTAATATCCATTAAAAATCCCTTCCATCACAACACAAAACCAATGGAATTTTCCTTACACATAATTCCTTCTAATGGAGATCCGAAATCTCTAATAGATACTCCACAAACGTCGTATCATCCATGATATCCAACTCTCCCCATTCAAAGACATGGATTCCATCACAAATATACCGACGATGCTAATAAATGTGAAAGATGTCAAGGATCCTCTCCAACTGAGGTTAAAATTCCAACTAATAAGACACATCTTCATCTCACACCCTTACCTAAAATTTCCCAACAAACCTAGGATAAATCATACTCCCTCATCCAAACCATCATTGCCAACGCCAAGGGGAAACCTTCAAGAACATGTGGTCACTGATATTGAATTCAGGGGTCCTCCTAATTTAGTTGGCATAAGACTTCTACATGTCTTCCACCTCCCTCATCCTATCACAAACGAGATGAACATTATATTTCATTCTCTTCCATACATCAAGACAATGAATAATTTTCTCCTCAACCTATATGCAACACAATAGAAAATGGAATTGTCTTTCATACAATTAATCAAAAAGGGTCATGCTAATGGGATATTGATATGTATTATAATAATAAAAAACTACCAAAGGCATGTGTTGTCCCCAAGATCCACCAAAGTACAAGATACATAATCGTAGCATATCCTCTAGAGTGTAGAATGTTTGTTTCATCTACCCATCTGTATGTGGTTGGAAAGAATTGATGAGGTGTAATTGAGTTCCAATAGCATGTTACTATCCCCTCCATGATTGTGCGGTAAACTATGTGTCCTGGTCCATGAATTTGGATCTTAGATCTTCATGCCACTACACCACCTCGTCCACATAGCTCTTATCTTATGAATCAAATGTTCCAAACTCAATGATTGCTCAGAAGTGGGGTGACTTATTCAACCGATCTACTATCTCCAAGATGAAATAACTATATTCAGGAGCTCGGGGTAGCCCTATTATGAAATCCATCAAGATCTCTTCCCATATATACTCATGAAAATAAAAAGTTAGTATCAAAACACTTGGAACACATTTCCATACATTTACATAATGTAATACAATACACTATGACCCAAAGTTCACCACTACCCACTTCATCATGTTCCATCAAAAATTAAGGCTCAATCCACAGAATATCATATCAATCATCTGGTGTACCAACAAGCATGATCATTAGAACTCATGAAAGAAGCCAATGTGTATTTTTACTAGAACAAATAACCTTCGAGAAATAACATCAGATTCAAACTATCCTGTTACCACGCGCTCAAATCATTACAATATCCAACACGACCACAAGAATCATAATCTTTTAATCCTCTATAATGAGACTCCTCCAGTGGCTCCATCAAAGATGATTTTACCATCAAAATAAACAGCTTTCCTCTACTATTATCCAACCTTGCATCTAAGTGTAAGTTTTACAACACCTCCATTTCTCTCTAAGAATCCCTAGACACACAAAAAATACCCTTCTGCGACTTTCATCTCAAAGAATCTTCTAGGAATTTCCCCCTTGCTAATGTGTAAGAGATATCCAAATCATAATCCTAAAAACATGATCTTCCTGTACTAACACAAGATAAAATCATTCTGTGAAAAGATAAAAATTAATATCTTGTGATCCATAATGTCTAAAAATTGATATTCAATGTTGCAGTGTAGACACATCTACATCTAAAAATGAAATGCGGCTAGAAATAGATAATTAGTTGAATAGTTACTCTCATGGGTTCATATATGAATAGACCCATAATATATTAGTACATACAACTACATCATCCTGTTTCCCATACCCATATGGAATGCATCCCAAAACAAGAATCACCCATTCTTCAGGAAACCAGAGCACTATAGTACAAACCAACATAACATTTTTGTAATTCAAAGCTAGTTGGAATTATTTAATCCTAAAAAAACAGTTTCCTTTCTAGGAAAATGATGTTAATAGGATTGAAATTGATTGAAATATGGGATAATGCTCAGATAAAATCTAGCATGACCCAGAAAATCTCTACCATGTTCTTTATTGCATCCCAAGAAACCATTACTTCATCCATCAACATGTATACTAACACACCCAGATAGGACACCACATGACTGACTAAATGGACATATCATGTCCAAAAAAAATACGTTGACAACGTTCCCTAAACCTAGTTGTATCAAAGAACATGTAATAAAATTATGAGATTCTCATCATGATCCACCTATAACATCAAGTAGATCATGATGTCATCAATGAAAATGATGAATAATCGGTCCTAGAACACATAGAAGATGGATTTCAGAAGCCCATGAACGTGGAATGTGTGTTAATAACACCGAATGAATTGAATACAATGCTGATGTGCCCATTCCTACATCTGATGGTTGTCTTCAGGATATCTCCTTCCTTCAACCTAAACTGTTGATATTCATCCCAACTATCGATAATAGAAAACCATATCTACCCTCTCAGTTATTTGAAATGATCATATATTATTGGTAGAGGGTAACCATTCTTGGATGTCACCTGATTCAACTTCTGATAGTCTATAAACAACTTTATAATAACATCTTCTTTCTATGTGAACAACATCGAAGCACCCAATGGAGACACACTAGGCTAGAAAATATCATTTTTCATAATATCATCTATCTTAATCTTCAGTTCCCAAAACTCATAAGGTTTCATAAAATATCAATCTGATGCTGGTGTTTTTATTTTCATGACTCCAATAAGTATTTTACCAGTTAATAATATCACATAGTGGTGACCATGAGGTTATCACATGAGGAAATTACATACTATTATTTCAAGCAATCCCATTTAAATATTATTATTAAAAGTTATAACTAAAATAGGGGATTAAATTGAGAAATCTAGGATAAATTATAGAAAATAACAATGATATGTGAAATCTATGTTAGCAATTGAAAATCAAAATCAAATCGGAATGAAATAAAAAACATAATGATGTCAGTAATAGATAGAATACAATCCTAAAAAACTCCCTTTATCATTGTGATAATATTTCTTCCAATTTATCCATCCAATTTAATCCTATATACCTAAATTAATTCTAAATTATTTAAAAGAAACAAAATAAATAATTCAAATATGATATTTTACCTTCATTATAATGCGATCTAAGTGACCAATGACATCTGAAAAATAGAAATAAATTAATGATGTTATGCTCATTGTAGAGAACTCTCCCAAACAAGTTTAAACAAAATGAAATCTATTTTAAAATATTATGTTAATTAATATTATCACATAAAATAGAAGATAATGAAAACAAGGGAGAATTATACCTCCTTAAATAATGAAACCAAAGTATTGTATAATTCAAAAGAAAAGGGTTTACAACGATGAAACAAAACTCAAAAGTAATGAATCCTATGATGTATGCTTCCCACCACCACATAGTAATTATTTCTTCATGAAATTATAATATTAAATATAACCTCACATATCAGGAAATATCTTCACAAACAAAGCATTAACTTTTAATAAAATATCATTTGAAATGATGTTGAGAAGAGAATATACAGAAAAAGGTGGTGTAAATGTTATATCTAGAATCTATATTCATGAAATATGGCTTGGTTTTAAGGCCCCTCCCAAACAAATATATTTATAGTCTCTTATAAAATAGTGTTCATAATTCGAGAATATTTCCACAATAAAATTTTCATCCAAATTGGATATGTGGTCCAAATGTTATGAATTAATTATTTACAATATGTTTTTCTACTTTAGATGACCATTCATCTTTCTTATATTTGAATAACTCAAAGGTTGAACAAAATTTAAATGGTTTTATTGAAATTTATGATTAGTTGTCCTCGTTGACTCTAGTTTTACCTAAAATTGTAATATATTCATTTTAAAACCTGTAGAAATTTTATTACCTAATTCAATGTGGTGGTCCCATTCAATACTTACAAATTCCAATATATAAAGGTTTATATTATTTTTCCTCAATAAGGATGAATTAATACATGTACATGTTTCAAATGTTGTAAGAAAAAAATTTATAATGTATAAAAAATATCCAATCAAATTGAATAACTATGGAATATAATATACCTAAAACAAAGAAGTTATTTAAAACATTTTGTAATTCCATAATTGTAAAATTTTCAATTTCCTGAAAAAAAATCTCTAAAATAAAGAACTATGAAATTTCTCTCAAAATGATAAATTTTTGGGGTTAACACGATTGAATTACAAATGAAAAATATTTTAATTATATTCCCAATATTTTAACCCACACATACCACATGGAAACCAGGATAACTGAACATCAAAATAAAATAAAGAAAATTTCCAAACACAGACCATTAAGGTTCCCTAATTAATCGCCAGGAATCAAAAGATATCATGCCTCATCAAAATAACATATTTCAAGAACATTATTCAAATCATTCAATCCATTTCTACATGTTTTATCCTTGCATCCCCATAAAACACAATCCTCATGAAACATTCCTCTCAAAAAAAATTATGGATTTTCATCATATATTTTCTCATATAAACACAGGAAAAATTCACTATGGGGTTGATTGATTTCTATATAAACACATGGGGTGAGACATGGACATGTAATTATCATGTGTACATATCTTTGTTGTACAATGGAACATGTTTGGCTGTACTTATGTACCAAGAATTCTATGGCTGAATATGGGGGGGTTTGGATATTTTTTAATAAAAAATGAATGATTCTAATTTTCACTCTAGTATAGTATCCTTGTAACACACCTCAAAATAAAATAATCCTTCAGCATATCAAAGAATCTATTTTCCTTCATATTACATCAATATATTTGAATAAAAAGTGAAATTTATCTTCTCTTTTTATGTAAGGGTCTCGATAGGGAACAACTTTCTTCCATTAAGTGTTCTAGATAGGTAGAAATACCTTTCAATTGAAAGACCTTGATGGGAACATATCTCAGAAAAGAATTTTTTCACTATAAATAAATCTCTTATAAATTTTAATCTCCACCCAATGAAACTCCTACAGATTTATCACACCAAATGTTATCTCAAACTCACTAATGCTCAACTATATCATGAATTTTCACTTCTAGGGTGGGTTAGAATGTTATAATTGTCTTGTAATGTGGCTTCAAAAATATGATATATATGTATTCTAAGTGAAAAAGAAATATCAAATGTATATTGATGTCCAAATTAAAAATTATTACCATGATAATTAGGATTTCGAATCATTAATAATTGAATCATCTATTTAAATAACATGTATCATGGACCTTACACATTCAACAAAATAAATCATGTTCATGTTAAAAAAACTATAAATTGGTTCTTTTATGAGATAATGTGAATTATAAATATATTTCACGAAGGATCATAATCTTCACTTAAATGGAAATTTTAGTGAAAAAGGCATTTATATGAGGCATGAGATTTTAAAAAATATGTCCTTTAATGATAATAAAAAAATTCAACTCTAAAACTTTAATTTTCATAATTCATTTATGTTTAACGTCAAGGGATAAATTTGTTCACTCATTTACATTAGTTTAAACAATTTCAAGGATCATCATTTAAAAAAAATTAACATAAAATTTGAAATAAAAAACACAGAAATTAAAAACAGAACACACAAAATCCTAATCAAACCAAAATTATATTCTACACAAACAACTTATTTCCAATTTACTCATTGTAAATAGATTTTATATGAAATTAATATCAAAAAAATAATCCCTAAATAAATATAGTATGAAGGAAAGACACAATCTACCTTTTATTGAGCAGTATCAACCTTGAGCTAGCCTCATAATAGCTAAAACATGGAGACCTACATGAAGCTAAAAGAATAAACAATCATCTTATTGAAAAAAATCATAACAAAAAAATAAAAGTATGAAAAGATACATAGTATGAACCCCCCATGATGGTGATAATATTTCCCTTCCCCTTTCGAGGATGTTCCTCTTATTCTTCCCCAATCAAAAGGTGGATTTATTTTCATTCTCATGATGCACCAATATTATTTCTCTCCAATCTTCATCAGCTCACGAAACAAGCAGAATCATAAAAAAAATTCTTCAGGTTCCCCTACATGACATTGTGTTTCAAAGTATGCAATGGGAAAGAGAGAAAAGTGTAAAAACTAATTCCCAAAACATTATATTGAAAAAATAAATCCAATAGTTGGTGAAAATAAATTATATTATGTGATTCATCCTTATTTTTAGCTTAAAAATTAATTATTCTTTGAAAAAAATTCATACAAATTATCTCTTCATGTGGACACAAAATTCATTGCCTAATTTTATACTTTAGATACTCTTCATTTGAAAATTCATTCTAGTTAGGTGAAATGGGAAATAAATATGCACAGTGAGAAGGAATTAAAAAATTATCATCAAAATGGTCTATAAAATACGGATCAAAATTTGAGACATATCCTTGTGGTTTCATGGGTTCCAGCTCTATCTAAGAGTCAAACATGTTTGTATTGAAAATGTGAAGCAACTTAGGTTCCACCACAGGGTCTTAAAAATTGAATGGTTCATGATTCTCTACATAATTTTCCAAATATTCATTCAATGTATTTGAATTTTAAAATTTATAATATGGTTGTTCACATGAAATTTTATTTTCAACCAATTGACCCCAATAATTTTACAAAGGGTTTCGATTTACAAAACACACATAAATTGGGGTATTGGTGAAAATTTAATCCTCCAAATTTGAAAAAGGTGATTCCAAATTAGTTTTTAAATCATTCAAAAAATTATTCATGAATAATAAATCTCTGTGGGACATGATTTCCCATTTTTTTAGAATATTTTTTAGCTTTCAATTCATTAAATAAATTAAAATAATTGGAAGGAATCTACCATTTTATAAGTTCTTAAATTGTTGAATCTCGAAGTTAAAAATATAATTTATTTTTTCAGATAATGAAATTATATTCCATTAGAATTATTGAATTTTAATTTAATTGTTATTTTAAATGTTATTCATTACATGTCTCTTCAAATTGTTGATAATTAGTCCATGAGAACGAGTATTCACTTGGAAAATCCATTTTTTATTCTTCAAATGACTCTAAATTATATGTTAAAATCCAGAAAATTAAATAAAATACAAAAAATCCCGGTAAATGATGCCAAATTGATGTTGGGGATTTCATTAGCAATAATCTATTCAATATTTATTCCCTTAAAAATGAAGAATAGTTGTTACACCTGGTTGCCTCTCGACCAGGATGTAAATGATGCTGTCAAATTGTCATTGTGTATATTTTTTTTGGTAAAACTAAGAAATAAAACTTGGAAGTAAATTGAGTTAAAATATAAAAAAATATAAAAAATAATAATGAAATATGAAATCAATTATAGTGAATGAAAAATAGATGCAAACTAGAATGAAAATGAACAACTATATAGGGAAGATGTAGACAAACTATGATCCTCAGACACTAAATTTAAAATTATAAATATATTTCTTCAAAATAAACCATCTAATATACACATAAATACCTCAACTAATACATCTATATTTACTATAAATTATATTAAAACTAGAAATTTTTGTTTTTTTCCAATTATGAATCAGATCTAATTTCTCTATGACCACCGAGCAATCAAAACTAGCTAATCATGTTGTGTTCAATAGGGAGAGATCAACAAAAAAAGTTTAACAGTAATAAAATTATTTTATATTCATAAGAACATAAAAATTATAGAAAAATAAATAATAAAATGAAAATAATATAGAATGGTTCCTCCTTTAATAATACAAAAATAATCAGCGATTATTCAAAGGAAAAAAAGTTTACAACGAAGAACACAAACTCAAAAGGTTTCAATCCTTGAATATATGAATCCTACCACTTCATAAGGATTATCAATTAATGACATGATTATCATCAATATTACACTAATTTCCCAGCATATCTTCATGAGCATTGAACTATCCTTCAATCCAAACCCCTTTGAAATGACGTTGGTATGAGTATATAATGAAAATGGGGTTGAAATGTTCTCTCTATAATTGGTTTCCCCAAATTATATATCTATTTTGTGGATCCCCTAGCGGAATGTCCCCGTCATGCCCTCTATAGTGGAGTTTTAATTTAAATCCTCTTTCAACCATCGATATTTCATTTGATCTCAACATGTGCCCAGAATTTGGAAATTAATTTCTTAGGATACATGTCTCTACTTGAGATTACCATTCAACATATATATATATATCATTAAAAGGATGAACTTTGTTGTTAATGTTATATTATATTTATTATTCCTTTTTTTCTTCAGCCCTCTTTAACAATCATTTTTAATCAATGAATTTGGACACTATTAGATAATGTAATACAAGATTCAATGTGGTGGGGCCGATTATGTAATTCAGAAAAACAATATATAAAGGATGCATTTATATGCCTCTATGATTCCATATAAAGACTTATAATAGTTTAAAAACATTTATCCCTTAATATAATTTCTAATTAAACAAATAATCATTCAATTTAAGTCACAAATGAAAAATATACACCTCAAATAAAAAAGTTAATTTAACTATTTTAATTTCTAAAATTGGGTATTTTCAATTTCAATCTCAGAACATCCATAAAAAAATAAACAATTAGATTTAGCTCAAAATTTTAAGATGGTATTATTTAAAAATTTTGATTAATAATTAAAAATAGTCTAAATATATGCTCTATTAGGATACATTGAAATAATAGAAGTATCAGGAAGAATGTTTGTCCCATACTCAATGTTGTATCGAGGGGGTTGTGTCACGAACTTCTCTAAAAAACAATAAAATACCAAATATCCATGTAATCCATTACCATACAAGTATCTAATTATTTATAGAAAATATCAACCAATAAGTAATTAAGGGGTTCCACATGTCTATTCACCACCAAAAAAATTCACTTGCCGACGAAAACAACATTATGACCATCAACAACCAAAACTACGGACTCCTCTAGAAGATGTAGATAAATGAACATACGGAATACAAATAGTAGATACAAAGGATTTCATGTATGGATGTATCTATGGAATGAAAATATCCTCATGGGAATGATGTGGCCCCATTACCAGTCAACAAACAATTCACACATCAAACATAATTTCCTACCCTTCAATTGGTGTATTAAACAACATCAGCACCGGTTGCCTCTTTATGCTTAGTCCAATATCATGGTCTAGAGCGTGACAAATAATTTAGTGTGAATATATCGAATCAAAAAACAAACAAAAAAAGGGTACTAAACAAACCGATCATAACTTTGAATATTTATATCCCCTCAGGAACTACTACCTACACTACATGAAACTGACCATTCCCAACTTCTCTACCTAACAGATGGTGAACACATCCATGACCATGATCAGTCCACGATCCCTAAAAATAGGAAACATATTGTGGATGTAATTTACATTATATATCTCCCCTTAGTGGAGCATAATCCTACTACCCATGATGCTGAAATGACCACACAGGTATCTATTGTTGAAGCCAAAGCTGAACCTGTCGACCACACCCAAACTGGTCTCAAGGTTCCATTGGTTACTGGTCAGAAATATTGATGCGAATGACATATAAGAAATCAAATACCCCCAACACCATAGGAATGACATGGTAACTAGGTGGTAGAAAGTGAAGATTATGAGGTCCGCTCATATCTAGTTAATACCTCAATGCTTCTGGCGCATGACACATTCCATTGAGAGATATTCCCCTCGATTATCCCTTCTCATTCCCTTCCTTGAGATAACCACCTCATGAGTGCAATATTTTTTATCACCTTTTATTTTATATGATCATCAAGGTATGTTGGAAATATAAAAAGGGTTACTACATAATGTATAGAAGGACTGATTGCATCCTCAAGATGTCTGGTAGAGACCCTTGCCATTTACATATAACATTACTTGATTTTAAGCATAATTATACATTATAGTATTATTCAATGTTTATTAAGTCTAGTGTCTTTAATGTCTATCTACATAAAACCTAAAACAAGGGGCTAAAAAACTCTTTTATTTAATCAATATAAAGGGAACCTAATATTCTTTGATCCCTTATATCTTAAAACGGTACCCAAGGGAACACATAAATAAAGGGATGAGATAAAAAACTATTTAGGCAATGGACATAAGGATACATCTTAAGAACATGAGTTAGGATTCATGAAATAATGATATCTAAAGCATGAACCATATGAAATCATATCATATATGCATGGAATCATAGAAACATGGAATCATATAAATGTATGAAAATCATAAAACATATATTTACTATGGGTCAAGGCTATTCTTCAATCCTATTTCCCATTTTTGTATGTGTCATGGTTAACGACAAATCTTATTTACCTTTTTGGTACGGGTTAAGGCCAACCGCCAATCCCATTTTACATCGCCTATCATGAGACATAACATTACCCAATGCATTAGATCACTATCTAGGCACACCCATATCATCATTTCAATTAATATTCTTGCCAAAAAAATAATTATATATAATCAACCACACATAAACATAAGGGTACCCAAGGAAATAATTGGCTTCCACAATCATGACATCAAGCCTTACCCCTAAGAATATCATGAATGTGTCAATAAGACAATTTATATAGAACATACATGGAAGTTCATAAGTAAAAATAGTAATATAACTTGGTAAATTATTTTAAACATAAGTGAAAACATATAAGAAATGTATTAGAGAAACATAAGCATTAAAACATTTTTGTGCAGTTTCAAGGAACATACTATAGAGCTTTTAGAATAGAAAATAAAATATCATATATAAAACTAGAGTTTAACCAATAAGGTATTCATAATAAAAATACTGAATTTTATAAATACAATTGTGTCTTAAAAATTAATTTAGAGTTCACCTTTAATTAGTTTAATATTCGATAAATTTTCATAAAACAGGTTTTCTTATTGGAATTTTACATGGAGGGAATCTTTTAAAAATAATGAATATCTGTAAGAGAGGGTGAATAAAGGGTCTTTATAAATGAATTTTTTAAAACTAAACATCATTTATAATATGAAAATAATTATATAAAATAATTTCATTAATAAAAAAACTATATGGAAACCCGAAAGAACATCGTAGGTTTGGGTGGAATTCCATACTCTTTAATGGCATGGTGTTAGGTGTACCTAAGAGCGCATTATGAGAGAGATAAGTGGTTTATAGTCAATTATAATAAACGAGGGATTAATGTGGGAGGTGATAAAACATACCCCATCATTTGGGTTTACACATAAAAAATAATAGAATAGAGGACCATCTTGATTAAGAGAGAAATATATAGGATCCCCTACTATAAATCTGGTGGTGTTACCAAATTGTAATTAATGACCTGAATAAAAAAATTAGGTTTATTATTTAACAAATACAGAAGAAATATAAATGTAACTGATTTTTTAAAACCCTATTTTGTTCATTCAAGACCTTTTTGATTAGTTATAAGGTTCAATTTCATTGTTTGGGCATGTTTGCTTTCATGGTTTTTATAGACCGATTTGCAGATATTTATGTTTTGATAAACATGATAGATGAATGTAGTTGTCCAGAATTGAAGTTATATGACATATTTGAACATCCTGGAAATTACATGGTTAAAAACAATTTGGATACTTAATGTGAAGTTGAACCAATACATATTACTTTATTGACAACTCTTTTGGGTTAAATGGTGTGTTTGATTACAAACAACATGTTCTGATTTATAACATACTACTATTTGTGCAAAGTCTTACAGAACAATATCAAATATATATTACATATAATATAATATAATTAAACCATAACCAAAAACTATTTCATGACCAAAATCAATGATGATAATACAAATTGTTAATTTTTTGTCCTTGAATGTGCTAAATTATAATCATCTCAAACAGTGTTATCATCTCTAAATAAATGATGTGGAAAGGATAGATAATAATGAAATGTCCTATTAGCATAAAAATATTTCATTGCATTTATGTTAATGGAGTTATCATACTATTTGGTTGAAGGAAGGTGAGGAAAGAAACAAGAAAAAAATAACTTAAATGAAATAAATGAATTTTAAAGATAAATTAACCTCTTGAGTTTATCTCCTTTGATAACAACTTAAAGGGAGAGGTTTTAGTATTTTAAAGAGTCTAGGTGTTGTTGGACGTGGGGGAGGAGTTTACGAATATATTTGAATAGAATATTTGCAAGGAAAAAGGTTTGAGAGTAGTAAAGAGAAGATGGAGTAAATGAAACTTTTATAGTGGAGGAGATTAGGGTTTTCATAATTTTTAACCATTAGATTATTAATTAACCTCAAGAACAGAAATAGTCACGACCAAATATAGTAAAAATGCATGTTATGTTATAATAACTGGCCATATATTAGATGATCATCATCAACAACTCAATATATCAATTATTTTGCATTTGACAATGTATATAATCCATCAATGAAATCCATTTTCAAAAATAATTTATAAAAATATGATTATTTTAATATTTAATTAAACACAAAATTTATTATTAAAAAATAGTTTTTAAAACATTCATTTACATTTTCCATAATATAACTACATTATACTTTCACATAAATATTATATTTATACTACCACAGGTAAAGTTAATATTGATAAGGGTATATCACTATTCATATGGGTATGTTACTATTTATAACGGTCAGTTACTATTCACAAAAAATAAATTTTTTCATATCAGACTCTAAATAACATACTGATCACAATTTTTTACGTTAGATTTTAGAATATCATATAACAGAATTGATAAATTACGTTTAATGGACACATAGCTCTTAGATTTTCATTATCTTGTGCTTTCATGACATATTTATAAGAATGTAATTTCTATTGAAAAACATCGGGTCATTACATTCTTCCCCCCTTAAGAAATATCAACTTCAAAAGTGTGTTTGACATTCTAATCTGTAAACAGGTGTGCTTACATTTCCTTTATTGACTCCTCTAGTTCCCTTGATGCCTCTTCTTACATATGGTTCCACCAAAATAACTTGACAAGTTGATTTTTCTAGTTATTTAGATGTTTATTTCTATGACCTAAGATCGTCACTGGATGCTCCTCATAAGAAAAATCATCCTCCAACTATACCACCTATAAAGAGACTGCATGTGGAGGGATGGGTATGTACTTCCATAAGAAGGATACAAGAAATACATCATGTACTTTTTACATGGTAGGTGGATGTGCCAATTGATATTCCACAACTCCGACTAGATCAAGGATCACAAACGGGATGATGTACCTGGGACATAACATACCATTATTTTTAAATGTCATGACCTACATCCATGGAGATATGTGTAGAAATACCATGTCTCCAACATTAGACTCAAGGTTTCGTCGATGATTGTCTTCATAAATTTTCTGTCGGCATTGGGCTGCCTTAATATGCTGCTAAATGTTTTTCACCTTATCCACCATTTCATTGACGATTTCAATTACTAACAGCTTACACTCACCAACATCATTCCAACATGTTGATGATTAAAACCTTTCCTATAAAGGGCTTCATATAGTGTCTTTCAGATGCTCATGTGGAAACTATTGTTGTAGGAGAATTCAACCAGTGGAAAATATTGGTCCCATACTCATTTGAATTCCAATAACACGCTCTCAACATGTCTTCCAGTATCTGAATAGTTTGTAATGATTGGCCATCAGTAAAAGGATCATAGGTCGTATTGAAGTTCAATTCAGTTTTTAGACCATGTTGGATACTTTTCCAAAAAATCACATTGAATCCTGTATCACGATTAGATACAATAGAGAGTGGTACTCCATGAATCCTTACCTATTCTTTAATGTAAATATATGCACGTTGATCTTGTTACAAGTCCTCTCAAATCCTGATAAAGTGAGCTATCTTTGTAAGATGATCCACAACGACACATATAACATCATTTCCTCTGGATGTCCTTGGATTTCTAGTGATAATATCCATGATAATGTTCTCTCACTTCCATGACTTTATGTGTAGTGGTTTCATCACCCGCTTATACTTTTTCCTCTCATCCATCTCTTATTTACATACCATGAAAATTGATGTATCTTCAGAAATCTCTCATTTCAAATTGTCCCAACAAATGTTTTCTCGGAGATCACGATACATCCCTATACTCCCTCAGTAGATTGAGAAGGATGAGCTATGTCCATCATCCACATGATCCTTCATTATCTCTGGTTTGGATGTTACACAAAATTCTATCCCAAATATTACAACTCCTTCCTCATCCACCATAAACTCTGAGGATTTTCTAATTTTGATAACTACAACCCTTTTCAGAATTTCCAGATCTCTTTGTTGATCATCATTTATTGTATCTAAAATATGTGGTTGAGAAATAATCTGAGAAAGGATGGATGATGTTCCTCCCTTTATGATTCACATGTACATGATTTTCCAATCTATGAAGATAGGATCCATTTCAATTCTCATCATTGATAAAGATGATGGATCTTTTCTACTTAGAGAATTATCTACCATGTTTTCCTTACTAGGATGGTAGTGGATTGATCAGTCATAATCCTTGATGATCTCTATGCATCTTCTCTAGAGAATATTGATCTCTTTTCTTTGAAAATATATTGGAGACTATTTTTTCATTATATATCACACACTTCTCCTCATATATATAATGCCGCCATATTTTCAATGTAAAGATCAGAACCACCAACAATAGATCATGCGTAGAATAGTTTTTCTCACTCATTCTCAGATTCCTTTCAAAATAGGCTATCACTTTATCATTTTGTATTATCACAATGCATAATCTTTTCATTTATGAAAAAACTATACAATATAAAGAGCACTCCACTTATAGGGATTGTGAGTACTGTTGTAGTGATAAGCCTCTTTTTCAACTCTATGTAATAGTCTTTACATTATTAAGTCAAGACAAACATTACCCCCTTCCATGTTAGCATGTTCATTTTTTAATACAATTGTAAAACCCTCATTAATGATCATCAAAAATACCTAGCTACACCCACCATGATGCAGATCTACATTATATAAGATTACATGGGCCACTCGTCTATTGTCATTGTCTTGGAAGGGTCAAAATATATCCCGTTTCTTGTTATAACATGCCCCAGTAATGTTACTTCCTCCATCCATAACTCACATTTACTGTACATTTCATACAAAATATCACTTCACAATGCCTTTAACATTGAATTCAAATATTCCTTGTTTTCTTCCTTCCTCTTGGAGTATATCAGAATATAATCAACAAAGACCACCAAACATATTTTGAGGTAATATATGATTATTCTATTCATTAAATCCATGAAAATTTCTAGAGCATTAGTGAGTTAGAAGGGAATCACTATATACTCATAGTGTCTATATGTTCTTTGAAAGGCAGTCTTGGGTATATCTTCCTTGTTCACCTTTTGTTAGTGATATCACGACCGAAGTTCCACCTTAGATAACTAACCTTCCCCATGAAGCTGATCAAATAAGTCATATATATGTGGAAGGGGATATTTTTTCTTTATTTTGATTTTACTGAGGTAATGATTATCAATTCAGATATGGATTGATTCATCCTTCTTCATGACAAAGAGGACTGATGCACTCCATAGTGAAGCACTCAGGCATATAAAAACCTTCATTATATTCTCCCACAACTAATTCTTCATCTCTTATAGATCAATAGTGTCTGTTCGGTAATGTGTCTTTGATATAGAAATAGATTCAGGGATAAGTTCTATTGAGAACTCAACCTCCCGGTCATGAGGAGGAAAATGCCTCTCTCTGGGTAATACATAGGTGTAATTCATCACAATGGGAATATCTTCAAGAATGGTTCTCTCTTCTGTCTCAATCATTGGAGCTAGATATTCCTTCTCATATTGCAAGAATATCCACACATGAGATGATGGTTCTAAAGGAGAATCATATTCCTCCATACACTTGTAACGAATTAGAGGATGCTTCGGGGTGTGAATATTGATATCCCATTCATGGCAGTTGATGTTGTATTTGTATAAATATAGACATCCCATTCCCAATATAACATCGTACTCCACTAATATAGGTATGGCTATATTTTCTGGGAGGTTCAGTCCACAAACATTAACCGAGGAGGATTTATAAAATATGGATGCAACAATTTCCCCATTCTCTGTTCATAGATATATGTTTTCCTCCAAATTTTGATGTGGTGTTTGAACAGTTGTACTAAACTTGTGAGATACAAAATAATACTTAGAACCATAATCAAATAGTACATATTTTATTCATGAATGAATAAAAATAATAACTATCACCACATCATTGTCTGCGTCCACCTCAGAGTAGTGATAGCTTCAGCCCATCCTTGTTTCATTATAGGTTGTTGTTGATTTCCTCT
Source organism: Viscum album (assembly GCA_963277665.1). Lineage (NCBI taxonomy): Eukaryota > Viridiplantae > Streptophyta > Magnoliopsida > Santalales > Viscaceae > Viscum > Viscum album. The sequence continues at coordinate 1,426,391,195 of OY728147.1, read as the reverse complement.
AACAACCCTCATCATAGTATAATTGTTCACATAATTCGCATACTCAATGTATTTGTAACACAACACTAAAAACGTATTATTGATCTGAACCTTCCTTTAATCATCCAAATGTTCAAAAAATTGCATATACCTTCGGTAGTTCTTAGCCAGATTACCAAATGTTTCACAGTTGAAGCAATTCATGGTTCCCTTCAGATAGTTGTGAGGATACTTCATCCCAAAACATTTACAAGGTGAAAAATCAAACTTCATTCTATCATGGGAATTTTTCAATTAACCACCCATGTTGTTCTCAATTTTCTGCATCCAGTCAATAGGCCCATGAGACCACAGAGTGTTTCCAATCTCCTTTTCAACCTTGTGGGAACAATAGACAATATCCTCATAACTGTTGAATTGTCGAATCTAAACTCTTTTTTGTAAACTTGTCCTTAGATGGCTAAAGAAGTGACCCACCTTTCTTTCTGTGTTAAGGGAATAGACAGAGTCATACCTTCCATGCCTTTTAATGCTTTCTTCATATGGCCCGATTGACTCATCTTCTTACTTCTTTTGTCCAAGTAACTCTCTATCCATCTTCTGATTGAGGGTTCGAGGAAAATATTTGTTAAAAAAACATAATTTTGAATTCCTCCCAATCCATGGAATCAATTTCCACATGGGACATTGTATTATTGATTAGTTTCCACCACGGATTTGTTTCCTCATCAAAATGATTGACCTCCATTACATCTTTCTCTACATCTGAGAACGGGAGGATGGAGAATATAATTTCAATGGATTTAATCTGTCACGACCTGTCCTCGGGGCCTGTGCCGTGACTACCCCAAGCCCGCCTTCCATAGGCCAGGGGCTGGAGACTAGCACCAAAGGCGTAATTCCCGATAACTGGGAAGGCATTGCCTTTATAAAAGTAAAAAAAAACACCACAGAGTACAAGAGGAAGTAAAACACTAACTACAAAGAGAAGTGCTGAAAGGTAAATGGGCCATAATACAAACCCAAAAGAATTTAAAACTACAACTGAACAAAGTAAAACAGAAAAAGACAACAACTGGAAGGACGGAAGCGGCTCCTGGGTCTTCCTCCTCGGATCCTACCTGAAGGGTAGGTACAGATGGCGCAGCTCCTGGATCGTCCACCACAGATCCTACTTGAAGGGTATGTACATATAGCCTTCACAACGCTCCCACCCGTCAACCTCCTCCGATTGTGGTCTTGCCGTTAAGTCCACCTCCGGATACTGACTCGTCGTGTATTCCACCTCCGGGTACTGACTTGCCGTGTAGTCCACCTCCGGGTACCTTCCAGTCCTCGAACACTCGGCATCCGTCAGCACTACCCATTGTCTGCAACAAACACAATGAGGTGTGGGCATAGCCCGTGCAGGGGTGAGTATAACGATACTCAGTAGGGACCCCGAGACCCACATGGTCTCACTAAAATTAACAAGGATAACCATAAAGAAGATCTCCACAGATAACCTCTTCTTAGGTATATGCCCATACATATACCTAAGTTATCAAATAACCCATCTCAATATTGAGGAAACATAAGGTTTATGAAATCAGCGGATAACCACTACCCAGGTATATGCCTATACATATACCTAAGTTATCATGTAACCCATCTCAATCATGATGAAACACAAAGGTCATAGACTCAGCTCAAACCAGGATTTTTATTATCAAAACTGTAACTGCTGAAGAGCTCCATCTCTGGAGTGTACAGTGGTCCTGTCACGACTCCAAGGGACTTCTCACTAACCTAAGACTGCTGAGGTACTCCTCCTGTCGAGTAGCGCGAGTCAGCCACCCAGACACATTAGTTCTTCCCGCTGAGGTATGTCACCCAAACACAGTAGTGCACACCCCCGAGTAGCCTGCTGAGGTACTCTCCAGATGAGTACCGCGTGTCTGCACTGTCACATAGGTAGTGCTCCATCCTCCATGGGTCTGCACCTCACAATGTAGTGCTCCGTCCACTGGGCTAGTCGACTCACTCCAAGTCGAGTCGGTCAAGCAGTCGTCAGGTCTCAGTCGGCTACACTGTCTCCGTACTCCGCACGCTTATCTCTGGGAGGGTTCACTCCACGAGCTAGAGGTCGATACTCCAAGAATATCAAAGTCCCACAACTAAATATCTCAATGGACCACCTCGTCATAGGGGTCTCATTGCAATAGACGGCCCGTCAATCGGATGTTCGGTCTGTAAGTTATTAGCCTTTTAGTCCCAGGGGCCCGGTTGGTTTTGTGAGAAAAACAACCTAGCCGTATCTCAACTGTACTCCGAACTCTCATAGGGTATAATCATAGGGACCGTATCTCAACGTGACCACCAACGCCGCTGACGGTTCTTCAAACGAATGTCTGGTCTGAAAGATAACATCTTTTCCGTTCCAAGGGCCCGGTTGGATTTCCGGTACAATCCAACCCGGACTGTATCCAACAACAATCGATACTCAGGCGAATAATTCCAAAAGTTCCGTCTCATCCAGTGAAATTCAACGAGACAGACGGCACATCAATCGGACGCCCGGTCTGTGAGTTATTGGCTTTTTTGTTCCAGGGACCCGGTTGGTTTCGTGAGCGAACCAACCCGACCACACTCCGACGACATCCAAACTCGAGCGGAGTAAGAAAAAAGATCCGTCTCACTTAGAGGAATCCATCAATGTCGATGGAACGTCAATCAGATGTCTAGAGCTCATGATATAAGCGTTTCCGCTCTGAGGTCCCGGTTGGTTTCGTATCAGAACCAACCCGGCCGAACCCAAAGTGTTCCGAAACATTGAGTGTGATATACCGAAACAACCGTCTCATTTCAAGGATCGATATGCAACTGAAAGTGCGTCGCTCAGAGGTCTGTATCCCAAGATATGGGCAGAAGACTAAAGAGTGTCTGAAAACGGGGGGTCTGGGCCCGGGCCGACCCGGGCCGACCCCCCTTGGGTCCGACCCGGCTGGGCCCGGTCCGGCCCGTCCAGCTAGCCGCAGCATGGCCAGCGCAGCCGAGCAGAAGCCGTGGGCAGGGTGCGCTGTCCCCCCCCCCCCCTCGCCGCTAATTGGAGCCGGCGACAACCGCCACTGCTCACCTTCCAGTGGCGTGCCACTGCCGCCGCCTTCCACAGACCACCGGATGCGCTCCGGTGGTCCGTTTCTCCGGCCGTCTTCGCCAATGGTCCTCCTAGGACCCGACCTTCACTGGGAAAGGATTCAAACTCCATAGCGGCCTGCTTCATCATTGTTCGTCGATCCGCACATCAATAATCAAGCTACGGAGGGTTGTCGGGCCATGTTGTTCGGCCCACGTCCTCCGCGTTAGGTGTTATCAATTGGTTAATAATATACACATGATTTTAATCATTGAAGATGGTATAATTTATCCAAAATAAATTATACGAATGCCTTGAAATAAAAAAACCACGCACAAGAGTTTAAAATTTGAATATGCTGTGTGACAACGTCACGCATTCTTACCACTCGATCTCGAGTGGCGTGACGATGTCTCGCATCCTGGCCGCTTGATCCCGCGTGGTGCGACGGCACCGCGTCAATTTCATTCGATCCGCAACAACAAGAAAAACAAAATTGGAGGGGTACATTCATGTTTGTGCGGTCCGACCTCCTCCTGTTAACTAATATCATGCGGTCCAAATGTCGCAGATAAAAGACAGAAGAGAATCACGTAAGGAAAATCATGTAAACCCCATAACTTGGTTTCAAGAGCGGAGTCACGGAAAGAGGATTTGAAGATTACATCGGGGTATGTATGAGGAGGAAGCGTTGTCTCCTCACGTGTTGTGGTGAATAGGAAGGAAGGCATGTCATCGTTCTTCGTGGAAGAATGGAATTCCTCGTTGGAGACCGATTCGTTCTTCACGTTCTTCGTCGATGAAGAAGATGTTCTTCAAGCCTCCCAAATCCTCCCAAGAAACAAAGGAACTAAACCAATATAAATTAAGTCACACATAATTTATTAACTCAAAATGGCTTTTGAAATTCAAGTGTTTAAATTTCAAAAACTCACATTAAACTCACTACATTAATGTCAAAAGTTATTAACTTATGTTGAAAATATTAAAGGTGAGTTGAGGGGGTTAGAGGATATGAAGGGGTGGGGTTCGTGTGGGCCCCACCACCCTTATAACCTCCCATGGGAGGTTGGGTAATTACCCAACATCCATCCAAATGATTAAACACATAGTGTAAAATAATAATTGTTGTTAAATTTTTATTTTTAACTTCCACAATTTTTATCAACATCTCTTGAGAAAACGCAACTCCGAAATAGGCGTTTATAAGCAAATACCGGCGTTGCGGTTCCATCGGTGCCCTCAGAATTAGATTCCGAGCACCGGTTCAAAAGTTAGAAATTCCCGCTCATTCGTTCACTGAACGTACCCGAGCTAAACTTCGGAAAATGATCCCGGGCACGCTGGGCCTCGGAATCAGGTGCCGTCAGAAACTACGTTGTTGTAAAATTCCAAAAAAATTAAGAAAAAATTTCCATTGAATTTTACGGATCTTTACATAATCCACTATTCCATGAGGAGCAGTGCAGAAAATCTGCTGAACAAGGGTGGCCATTTCTGTATGACGGATTCTATGAAAACATTATATTTACAAGTAGAAGGAGGGAATTTCACATTATTCATTTTATTATTCACAACTCGATAAAGCTATTCATGTAATTTTATGATGTTTTGAGCACCCGCTCATGTAATATTAGGCATATCATTAATGAAATCTTCACATTTCCTATCCAATTCATTGTAGGAACATGTTCTTCTATTTCCTACCATTAACTAAGAAAAATAACATATAATTAGGGGTCTTTAATACATATCTTTTGTGTATAAAAAGAATTGTTTGATCATTGAAGGACAATCATATAAAGAAAAAGTATATCGTAACATGAGATTTCATGGGTTTAAATCTTGGTTATCCTTGATCTATTTCTTTAAATATATTGTTATAGGAATTTTTTTCCCTTGATAATGGTGTTTACAAAGCTCATGAATCTACAAAAGCATATCCCTCAAGAGTATCAGATCCAAGAGTGAATCAAGTCCCGTTTTCGTGCAGCAGTTTCAGTTCGAGTATGGATCGAATCAGCATTTTTAGGTTTTACCATTAGATCATTTGTGCTAGAGCTACATCTACATGCTTGTATCCATACAATGTTGTATTTTCCTGATAAACCACTTACTCAAAAATCATCAAAATTTAGTAATTCTTTCTTATTCTTAGTATAATCATTAAATTTTTCACTAAGGTTCTATATTCATAATCTCAAAAAATAACTAAACGATACACTGATACAAACTATAGTAACCCTAGATATTTACATTTAACATTAGATGATTTTAAAAATAATTATAAATCAGATTACAAGCCAATGATCATTAATTATAGTGACTTTGATGTCTTGGTACATAAAACCTAAAACATGGGGCAATAAAAACACTTCTTTGTTTAATCATCATAAAGAGATCCTAATAACCTTTTATCTCATTCAACTTCATATGTTTCCCTAGGGAGTACATTTACAAAGTAATGAGTTAAAAATCTCAATAAGGGAATGAACATAAGGATTCATGCTAAGCACATGAGTTAGGAGGCATGACATGATGATATCTGAATCATTGATCATATGAAATCATATCATATATGCATGAGATCATATAAACATGGAATCATATACATGTGGAAGAATAATAAAACACATCGTCGTTATGGGTCATGGCTAACCACTAATCACGTTTCCCATTTCGGTAAAGGTCTAGGATGACAACCAATCTTGTTTCTCTTCTAAGTATGGTTCATGGCTGATCGACAATCCTATTTCACATCACATCTCATGAGACTAAAATTTTTCCAATGCATTAGAGCACTATCTAGGTTCACACATAGTAAAATTTAAATGAATATTATTCTAACATAATTAATCATACATAATCAACCATAATTAAACATTAGGGTACCCAAGGAAATAATTGGGTACCACAATTATGACATAAAGAAAAACCAATGGGTGTATCTTGAATGTGTCCATGAAATAAAGGCTTTATAAAATAAATGGATGTTGATATGGTATGATAGAAATATAAAATTATATGTGATTTCAAAAATAAGTGACAACATATAATAAATTTATTTGAGAAACAATAGCAATAAAACACATTTTTGTGGTTTTATGGAAAATACTATGGATATTTTAAAATAGAAAAGGAAAAATATATTATATAAAACCAGAATAGAAACAAAAAAATTTCATAATAAAAAGGATGATATTATTTAGATAATGGATTCTTATTAATGTTGATACAGTGCACTTGAAATTTTGTAAATATTCAGGAAATTCCCTTAAAACAGTTTGACATATCAGAAGGTTTTAATGAGTGAATATTTTAAAAACATGTATATCCCCATAAGAGAGTGAATAAAGGATCTTAATAAATGAATTTTCTAAAACTAAACAGAATTTAAAATATGTACATAAACAAAAAATATAATTTCATATTGAAAATAATAATTATTTGGAAACTCGAAAGAAACAAGTAGGGAAGGGTGGAATTCATTATGGTTTATTGGCATGGTGTCAGGTGTACATAAAAGGATTGATGAGAGATAAAGCGGTTCATAATCACTTATGAAACATGATTAAAGTATGTGGGATGTTAAAAAACTTACCCCATCATTTGGGTGTACACATAAAAAGGCATATCATAGAGGACAATCTTGATTAAGAGAGAAAATGAGAGGATCTCTTACCTAAAATATGGTGGTGTTCTCCACTTGTTATTAATGAAATGAATAAATAAATTTGGTTTATTAATTAACAATTCTATAACATCTTATATATTTAATTCATTTATTATAACCCTTTATTGTTCATTAAATTCATTTTTTATTAGTTGAATGCTTCAATTTAATGGTTCAGGTGCGTTTTCTTACTATGTTTTTGATGACTAGTTCACTTATATTCATGTTTGGATACATATGAAATATGAATGTGGTTTTCCATAATTAAATTAATATTCTATTACTGAAAATTTTGGAGCTTACATGGTTAAAAAATAATTTGTATACATTTAGTGAGGTTGATGCATTATATATATCTTTAGTGAGAATGGTTTTGGATTAAACGAAGGGTTTGATTACAAAGAACATGTATTGAATTATAACAACTATGATTTGAAATAATTTATTACTGAACCATAACCAAGAAATATTACACATATAATAAGCTCGTTAAACTATAACAATAATGGTTTCCTGACCAGAATCAATGATGATAATAGAAATTGATAAATCATTGTACTTGAATGTGCTAAATTAACACATCTCAAAATGTATTTTCAATTATAAATAAATTATGTGGAGAAGATATATAATAATGAAATATCTCGTTATAATACAAATATAACAGTACACTTATATTACAGGAGTTATCATTCTATTTGGGTGAAAGTATGAGATGAATGAAACTAGAAAAAAAAATAAACATAAATGAAATAAAAGAATTTAAAGGATGAATTTATTTCATGAGATTATATCCTTTAAAACATCATAAAGGGAGAGGTTTTGGTATTTTGAAGATTCTAGGGGCCGTTGGACGTGGGAGAGGAGCTTGGGGAGATATTAGGGAAATATATTGTAAAGGAACACGACTTTAGAGTAGTGTAGTGAAGAGGGTGTGAAGGGGGGATTTATAGTGGAGGAGAGGATGGTTTCCATTATTTTTAATCATTAGTTTTTTAATTTACCTCAAGATCCTAAATACTGATGATTCCATGACCATGAATAGTAATAAATGCATGTGACGTTGAACCAGTTGGGATTACATTAGCATATCATCATCAATGACCAAAAAAATCCATTTTTTTCATTTATCAAATATTTTCATATTTTACTATTCATAAAAAATTCAAGTATTTTAAAAATAATCCAACAAATTCACACTAACATTTTTTCAATGTGTGGAATAAAAAATTGAAATTCATTTTTCAATAATAATTTTCTAAATATGATTATTTTTATATTTAATTAAACTCATTATTTATTATTATGAAACCAGTTTTAAAACATTTATTTAATTATTATAGAATATAGGTACACCTTAATTTCACATGAATTTTATCATGATACTATCATATGGAAGGTTACTAATAATTTGGGTATATAACTATTCATAAGGTTATGTTACTATTCATAATGGTGGGTTACTATTCACAAAATAATTATGTTTTTCTTATCAGACACCAAATAACTTACTAATGACAATCGAGTATGTTAGATTTTCAAAATTAAAATAATATATGTGAGAAAACTATGTTTAATGGTCAGATTGAAAATAATAGTTCATTATGTTGTGATTTAATGACATATTTATTGGAAAATAATTTCTATTGAAAAAAATTGAGTAATTAAATGTATCACATGAGATTCCTCATCAGAAATATTATCTGGTATAAGGAAAATAAGATCCTAGAACCCTATTCCCAACTCCATCCCTAACATAAACCCCTGTTGAAGAAAAAAAATATCTTGACTTTTTACTACTTTCTTGTATGAGGAAAGGAACTCTTCCGGGAACACCTTCTAGATGTCAATCCACAAGATGTTTTACTTCTTCCAATCATCCCAATATATCATCCACAACTAATGTTCAACTCCTCACATCCGAGTGACATCCGATGGGACCTTGTACTATTATAGGGATTCGATCAAATAGAATGTGATCCCATTCTATTTTTTTATACTCTATGTTTCTCATCTAAAACATTCCCTCATACATCCTCAAATCAAGCCATTGAAAATAATCCAATGTTCTCATTCTTTGATCATCCTCCTCAATGGGATCGACCATATAGTTATAAACTATTTCAGCTGGTTGAACCTCAGCTTCCAAAGCCTCATGTAGATGATGAATAGGATCCATAGCTAAATGGATTTAAAAGATATCCTAAGATTTATTGTGTAGAATTTTAATTATGATTTACTTTATTTCTTTTAAATAATTTTGATATTCACATAAACATTCCCAAAACAGCCCAATTTAAAGAAGAACACAAGTCATTATGATGAATGTATCTTTCCTATGTCTCTAGACTATGTGTATTTCCACTTCACATGGTTGTTCAATAATATTATAGTCAGTGTACTAGGTCATGGGGCCCTTAAAATCATGTATCTTTTCTGGTCTCCCTGGCCTATTTTGAGCACCAAGGTCAACATGCATTGTTTCAATATCACGAAATTCATACCTCATAGTTCTTAACTCAAAAAACCATTTTATACCTCAACTATATTCTCTAATACCACTCATCTAGGAAACACTCCCTCTAAGGAAACCCCAATGAGGGGAGATAGATAATGAACCTAGATTACCATCTCTAGAAGTCACTAGGATATCAACTCAAACCAAGAGTGTACAAATCCCAAAATATATGTGGAATTAACCATTATAATAAAGAAATATAAAGAGGTAATATATATCATCCATATATCCAACATGAAATAAAATAAATAAAAACCACAAAACAGCCCATGTGCATGCATAAATAGAACTAATATATATAAACGTTTCTAATGTTGGTACCCTACTGAAAATCTAAATCAGTGAACAAACCACAAAAAAAGATCTAAGTGATGACATCTTGCATGGTGGCTTCATCACTTCCTCCTTCATGGATCAAATTTTGAAAATATATAATTTCCCAAAATTTTACTAAAATAAATTGTGTAGTATAGGGGTAGTTCGGGGTTGAATCCATGGGGAGACTACCATTTTTCTTGAATAATTCAGGTATATATTTACAAAAAATTTACATTTCTAAAGTCGTCTGTTTGGGAAATTTGTTATGAGTTCTAATTGGGATGACTGAAATAAAAAATGAAGGATCACGATCATGTCAAGTATTTGGGTGAAGGATTCCATATAATTCAAACCTTGAAAAGAACATATGACTTAGTTTGTGAAGAAAACAAGGATCACTAGTTGACTTTTTTCTTATCATCCTAGATCTACTTAGGATGAAGTGATTCCACGGTAGGGAAATAACAACATCTAATGTGCATTATGTTTGGATTCATTGATAGAATGCTCCCTTATCCAGTGGTCATTTCTCATTCTACTCCAACTAGGAACATGTCATTTTTTATTGTCCCATGGTGAAGGATTTTTTTAAAAATGTGATATATTTTCAATTAATACAATAATTTTTATTTCAATTAGACTTTCAAATTTTATATTTAAATATTTTTTTAATTGTTTTGATACATCACTTGATCCCAATAATTAACAATTTAGATAACCATAGTTATTTAAAATGAAATTAAATAAATTATAGGTAACATACTTGATGGATCAAAAAAATTAATTAAATCTCGATCATACAAGAGATTTGGGAAAGACAACTGAAATAAACATTCATGGAGCAATACCCAATTATAAAAAATAACATACGTGTGAATGAAGAATGGAACCCAAATATAAATGTGACGGTGGAAATTGAATTCATTGAATAATGAAAACTCCACGGCTCTTGGTTAATAAAAATGAACATAATTTGAAGGAATTGGGTGTTTGAGATGAATAAGCATGAAAGAGTTGGAAAGGGATTGAGAGGTGGAAGAGACGTTCGTTAGGAAGTGTCCCCAATGCCTGGCCACTACTCTATATATTTAAGAGATTATGTCCAGAACCTGTACCTATTGTACCCGATGTGTATGCCTAATCCACTTAATTTTGTAGTGTATCCCTATTTTGGCATGTGGGTCTCGTGCATTAAGATGTTGGACTAGGTACACGATGTGTTCCAATTTGTTATCAACATGTACCATGTGGTCATTTTGTTTTTTTTCATGGAATCTTCTTGGATTTATCTCATTATGTTATGAATTTACATGAAATTTTGTATGAGTTAGTGTCATCATGTAGTGTCTTTTTCTTCTTCGTTGTGTGGCTTGGTGATGACTGGATTCAAAAATGGGGATCAGGCTTTGAGTTTCAGTTACATGATGTGTAGGGTTGAATTATGATGTGTACTCATTTGGTTTGGAACGTTTTCTGCCTTTTGTTTCTTGATGACCTGTAAAGACTTTATTCTTTTAAAATTAGACACATAACACATGCATTGTCACATATTTTAATGAATGATGTTGAAAAATGATAACAATGTAAATATAAGAAATATGCTTATGAAATCATCCCAAACTTCAAATTTTTATTCCTCAAGCAATAATTTATCAAAAATGATTTCATAAAGGTAAATAAATTTGAAAGGAAATATATATCCATTATATCTATGCAATTAAATTTGGTGCAAGGAGGGAAAGGATCATAATCCAGAATCAATCATGCAACGAAATTCAGTCATGGATCCTAGTTCTTATTTTTTTAAAATATCATTATTTATTAACAATAATTTAACTATAACTAATGTTATATTAACTATTATTATTTAACCCCAATATTTTTCTCAATAATCATGGTGTAAATGTATGTGGAGTTACACTCATACCATGAGTTCTTGTTACCAACCATATTCATTCAGAAGTTATATCATCTCCATCGAGTAAAAAAGTGTAAAATTAATCTTTGGGGTTTATGGAATTTGAGTTCTGATGACTCTAGGATTATTGGTAGGTAGGTAATTGTGACAATAAATATCAAATAAGAAAGTTTTATCTATAGTACCATGCACAATGTTTTCCAAAATACTGTGATTTCATTTCTTCTACTAGCTGGACAAATTGGTGCTCTATCTACTCAGGTTGGATCTATATATATAATATTTATGAAAATGAATAATATTTCTAGTCCCTTCCTTTTATGAATTAAATTTTTCATTTTAATTTTTTTTAATGTTATTCCTAGGATAGATCTCACATCCATCACCTAACCACATATGATCCTTTGAGTGATTTATCACTCTTGAAATTGGTGATTTTTGACCTTCCTAGTTTGAAACACATATCAATTTAGTTTAATTATATAATTTTGATATTTTTTAAAGGATAAAAATTTGAATGGAATACAAAAAATGGTATATATATTACAACCTCACTGTTAGGCTAGTTTATCTACATCTATGGAAGTGGAATCATCCCATGTGTCTGAATTTCTCCGCCAAACATGTTCAAAGTTGTTATTAATAATTGTACATTGACCATGGTATGAAAATAAAGATTTAGTAAATTGATTCATTCTAACATTTAATTCTTGTAATATATGAGATTAACCAAGGGTAGATGTCAGGTGGGCCTTAGGGAATTTTATATCAATGATTACCTCCATCATTTTAAATCTATACCTATTTAATCCTCGCTTTGATAAGATCGTAGTGAATGTTCTAGTATTTATACATGCCTCATGTCTCTCTCAAATTTTTTTCTCAAATATGAAAATTAAATCATAGGCTGAGAGTCTTCAAGTATAATGGAAGTCCATCATAAACTGGAAATCAGAAAGGGATTAATACTTAATTAGTGGGTAAACCATTATTTTTATGTTTTGAAATTTAATTAATCCTCTAAAATGATAAATCATTATAAAAAAGTATAAGAAAGAGTGAAACCTAATCCCCCCCACGCACAAAAAACATAGAATGAGAAAATATCCACACTATAATTGAAATACAAGTGGGAGTTGTATTGGATTGGAGTGTGAAAAGAATTATAAATGGCATTTTTTGGTTAGATCTTAAATAAAAGGTAATCAAGTGCTCCCATGAGTATGTTGTATTCTAGGGTAATGATTGAATCTTTTGTAGCATGAAAATGTACAATATAATTGTTAGAAAAGAAAATTGTTGCACAACATAACAAGCATTAATTCAAAGGTAAATGTTTTTTGATAGAAGAATAACAGCAAACATGAAAAATGTGAAACATATATATGTAGTTTATTAAATTCGTGGAAGATATCCATAACAGTTCAAGAAAGACCTAAAATGAAAAATAAAATACATGAAAAGGACACATAAAAAATAACCTGATAAAATAGAATATTGTGAATCATGAACATGTACTATCCTTTTGGGGACCACCAACTCTGTGGATATGTTTTCTTTTACCGCTGCTAGAGGCTCTGTCCGGGAGGGTGCCAGGTTTTTTGGGTGGATTGATCACATTAGGTGATTCTGCGTGAGCATGGATGATATGTGGTAAGAAAAGAATCAATGGTCATAACAGATTCTAGTTCTGGTGATATATGAAATTCTCATGAAATCTATGTTCGAATACTTGTTGTGAAAATGGACCATTGAGGATGAAAGTGGATTCATAGGAGTATGACAAGTTAACAACAGAAATTCTGGTCACATAAAACAAAACACAACAAGAAGTGAAAATAAAAGGATTTTTATATAAAAATTTCTAGATAAAATATAAAATGTAATACAACATTACATTCCCAACAACTATACTAAAAAAATGAAAATGAAAAAAAATCCCAAAAGATAGAAAAAAGTCAGATCAGGGGTCCTCTGAGAAGATCTCTTCTAGATTCAGTCCACTGTCGGGTGTCTCATTCTACTGGCCCATTGATGTAGTGTCAGCAGCAATTAGTGGTGGGTTGGTAGGGGTGGTGGAGGTTGTGGTAATAGAGGTAGGCTGATGGGATGTTATGGGTGATGTGGAAGAGGGGTAAGGGATCATGGTGGTAAGGTAGGTAAGAAGATGAGGCATGCAAGAAGGATTGAAAGCGGAGCGGTGGGAGTGCATGAGTTGTTGAAAAGTGATATGGGAAGGGAATTGGGGAAGACGATGGGTTAGAGGTTTCTTGTGATGTGGGTCGTGACTATTAGTGTCATTACCGGAAGTTTTAAAAAACAATAATGACACAGTACATGATGTGTAAAGGTGAGTCACACTATGTATAGTGAGGAACATGGATTTTGTGGGTGAAAATGATTCATGATATGTACTGGTGGTATAAGACATATACTAAGATGTTCTTAACCACATTTTCTAATACATAAACCTCTCACCATTTGATATTTATGATATTGTTGGACAACGATCCTAATATAACATATCTAAAAACTATCCTACCCTAGGTTGCCTCCCAGTTAGCACTTAGATTAATGTCGGGAAATTTAATCAGTTAATAAATAGATAAACATGATGTTGAGGAATCGAACATTATGGAATGGTTCTTGAAAGAACCTCAAAATTTGACCATTGACTATGAACAATGGTTCTCCATCTCGTTGAATTTAAAATGTATCATAATAAACAAGGAAAACCATAAAAGGATATGAACATCATGACATCAACATTCCTAGGTATTTTTTAAATCATTAAATAAATAGGAAAACCTCATTCCCTGGATAGATAGTTCATCATTCAAATCAATTTTGATTCCAATTTTTCCATTTTTTCATTGTAAATCCTTGTGTTTTCAAATGCATCATTCTCAATTTGATCCAATGTGGTTAATTACAACAATCATTCATATCCAACCATTTCTAGATCCATATTCATTTTCATAATTTTCCTAAATGAACAATGCTCTAATTCCCCTGGAAGATGAAATGGTTTACCAAAATTAGTCTAAATGGGGTGGTGTCTATGTTTTTTTAATACGTACTTCGATACCACCCTAATGCATCATCCAGTTTTAGGCTCCAATCACATCTTCTTATGTTGACAGTATTTTCTAAAAAGTTTTAAACCTCTCAATTTGACAATTCGACTTTCCCACTTGTTTTTTGGTGATATGATGTTCTGATTTCGTAGCTAATGAATTTTTTTTAAAAAAAATTTCCATTGGATTATTTGAGAAATGAGATCATTGATAACAAATGAATATTAAGGGAAATCCAAAATTTTCGGACACATTCATTTGAAGAAAATTCATGAATACTTTGTTCATGTTTTGTCTTGTATCATTAGCTTCAACCCACAAGGAATCATAGTATAATACCACTAAAATGTAATTCCATCCATGTGACCAAGGGAATGGTCCAATAATCTCATTGATACACAGGTCAACAACATCGAATAGAAAAATGGGGTTTTGTGGAATCTCATTTATTTTACTAATATTCATGGTTCTTTGAAATATTTCACATTGCTGATAAGAACTCCTACAATATTGATGCAATGTGGAATAGAAAAATACACTTTGTATGATCATTTATAGTATGCTCTTGGAATCCATGATGTCCTCCAGTTGGTGATGTGGTGCACATTTCGATAACATTTCTTATTTCAACCATTGGGATGCAGTGTCGTAACAAGCGATCTGCTCAATGATTGAATAGAAATGGTTCACCCCAAAATTAGTGTTTGGCATCAGACAAATACTTCTTATGTTTCTGGTATGATAGGACATGATGTTGATAAAATGTGACAAGATAGTCGGCATTTATGAAAACCTGGGCTGTGTTTTGACACTAAACAATGTCTCATCAGTAAAATCTACTTCAATATATGTATAATTGTATTCTTTAATGATGGTTAGGGGTAACTATGATAGGGTGTTGGCAATGAAATTTTATCATCTTTTGGTTTCATTAATTACAATATAAAATTCTTGCAGCAACAGAATCCAACATATCAATCTTTGTTTTTCATATTTCTTTCTCATCGGGTATCGAAGGTTTTCATGATTTATTCGTACAATGACATTGGATAGAAATTGATTTGAAAACATCATTTCAATGGAATATAATATAGCTAGGAGATCCCTGTCTATAATTGTACAATTTATCAGGGCTTTTTTTAATGTGTTGTTGGAATAATGGAATGGGTATAAGATGGTGTCAATTTGTTTTCCGAGAACAGCTCCTCCTAAATGGTCATTGGCATAAAAAAAACTCAAATTATTTTTCCTAGTTTTGTTAAATGATACCTAGAGATGCAATCAGAATATTTTTTAGTGTATCAAAAATCGTATCGGCAATCCTCATTAAATTCATAATTAATTTCATTTTACGACAAGTGTTTCAACGAACGTGAAACATTTTAAAAATATTTTATGACGCATATGTAGATTCAATCATGTCCTAGTAAAATCTTGATAACTTTTATGGTTGATGGTTCCAGTAATTTCGTAGTGACATTGATCTTAGTTAGATCAACCATAACGCCTTCTTTAGTAATTTTTTTCCTAGAAGAACTCTGCCTTGCACTATGAAGTGACATTTTCCCAATTCAACAGTAATTATTTCACCTCATTGCATTAGTGAAAATGTTCTATATTTCTTTGATTGACATCAAATGATCTCCCATAGATAGAGAAATTCTCTATGAATATTTAAATAAATTATTCATATATGTCATTAAAAATATGTGTCATTGTATTTAGAATGTCTATGGGGCGTTTCAAAAACCGAATAACATAGGTCTATATGAAAAATTACAGTAGAGGAAGTGATGGTTATTTTGGTCAAGTCAATGAGGTCTACTACAATTTGATTATATCCAAAATAGCCATCCAAGAAATATTAAAAATATTTTCCCACTAGACTCTCAATTATTTGATCCATAAAAGGTAATGGAAAATGATCATTCCTTGATATTGTATTCGAACACATGAAATCCATGAAAACTATCTATATAGTGATGATACATGTTGAAATGAGTTCGTTGTCATTTTTTATTATTACTCTAAGTCCTCCTTTTCTGTTACAAATTGGTGGGGACTCGACCATTAACTATCTTAGATGTGAAATATTATTATATCATCCATAATATTCAACACTTCCTTATTGATAAACTCCTTCAATGGTGGTGTGATCCAACAATGAAGTTGTCTTTTTGGTTTTTCATTTTCATTGAGAAAGATTCAGGTGGAGCCATCTGAACGATTGATTCCCTTAATATCTATCACTCCCCATGAAATTGGTTTCATATGTATTTTGTGGACATCAATCATCCTTTCATCCAGAGCATGTGCCAGTTCGACACCAATGATGAGGGGTGAGAACAATGAATACCCTACGTATGAGTACTTAATGTAATGGGTAAAGGTTTTAAGTACAACATGGGTGGATGAATGATGTATTGGATAAATGTAGGTTTGATGTCTCTATTAGGTGGTTCAATAATGATGAATTCCTTGAAGTCACCAATTTCATCCTTGTCTGATCCTAAATAATCGGTATTTTCTTTCATATCCGTGTAACCCTATTATTGGGAAAGATAGAGATGGTGTAACAGTCATCCAGATCATCTGGATGTTGTGTAGCTTTTATCAAATTAATCAAAACATTGTATTTACAAAATATAATGATGAGGCATCCTTGATTAGAATCAACAACAACCTTCCTTGTTGCTAGGAATGTTCTTCTAATGATGATCGTGACATCTCCATCATCAACCCTTTCAAAAACTCTAATTTCAGCTGGTAAAATTTATTTTTTGTAATTAAAAACTACATCATCGAGAATACTGCATGGGTATTTGACTGAATGATCAGACAAATGCAATTATATAATTTTCTCCATGAGATCTCACATTCCAAGTGTTTTGAAAACACTCATTATCATTAGAATAACTATGGCACCAAGATCATAGAGTGCTCTTTAAAATTTTCACTCTCCTATTTCACAATGAATTGAAAATCATCTAGTATCCTTCATGTTTTTTGTACTTTTTTTGTAAAAAGGTTTAGAATTATTCATTTAATGAGATTACTCCTAGATATTATATATTTCTCTTGTTTGATATTAAATCCCTGTGAAATGTCACATACAAAATAATTTTCCCTATTACCCCAGATTAAAGGAATGGGGATCTGAAATTTCATGAAAATTTTGAGGATTTTTTATACTGAACCTCCTACCTACCTTTTTTCATTATGTAAAGGGGAGAGTTGGATTGCATGGAGGTGCAGATACATAAACGGGTTCTTTATTTTTATGGTGTTTGGTACTTCTCCGATAGAACTAAAACTAGTGATGATGTAAGAATTACTTCTTCTAACTATTCTGATGGTTTCTTGGATTCTTCCTATGACCTTGCTTCTTTTGTTTGTTGGATGTTCAACACATTTTTTCGTGTCAGTACTACATCCCTATCCTCATCTCGTGGGTATGTTTCATTGTTACCTGGTATGGAACATGGTAATCTCTCAGATATGGATTTTGATATTTGACCCATTTGAATCTCAAAATTCATTAATGTTGATCCATGATTTTCCTCCCATTATCCTATGTAGTAATCTTTTTATCCAATTTTTGTATGAATGTTGTTACACGATTTTCCATTATTCTTTGGAGTGGTGGAGGTGAATGTTGTGGTCATGGCTGGGTACGTAGAAATTGTAATTATTGGGGATTTTGAATGTGTTATTTGGCTATATGACTATTGTTGGGGTAGTGGAAAAGGTTTTATTGGTGGATACCATGGTGGTCCCTAATTTTGAAACTCAGCATAAACACTACGCTACTGAAAATTTCATTGATTGTTCTGAGGCTGCTATTGAGCATGCCTTTAATGATAAAACATTTATTTTTGTTGCTAATAAAATCGTTGATTCAATTTATTTTAATTAACATAATTACAATCATACAATTCCTTAAATGTATTTTTTGCAGTCTATATACTCATGTGGTCCACCGCACATCTCACAAGCCTAAACCTCAATGACTAGTTAGGGGGGTTTGTGTGGTAGGTAATTTAAATTATTCAAGCTTTTTGGTTAGTGCCTCGACATACACTGCAAAAATGGTTGTCTCATCAACGTGGTAGATTCCACGTCATGGTGGTCCTCGGTCACATTTACATAGAATGGGATTGGGGGAAACATCGTACAAAATAGCTCATCATTCTATAGTGGTTTTAAACATCATAACTTCGTCAGCAAAAGCATCGACCAGTAATCATGATGCATGATGTAGTCCAGGATAATGTTTTTTCATTTGAATCCACGTTTCATGTCCCCGATGGGGACATTTCCTCATGAGATCATTGAATCAATCACATGCCTCCCATGTGGACTCTCTATCAATTTTTTCGAAATTATATTTTTTATTCTGAAGATTCCAGGTTTGGATTGGAAGAAATTATTTATTGGGAAATATTTTCTCGAGCTCACCACAATTCCTAATAGACTTATGTTATTGGCTTTTGAGCGAATATTTTCCTTTTTCTCTATGTGAAAATTGAATACCGAATGTCTTATAGAATCAAATGATATTACTTGGTCTTGAAAGGTTACATAGACTTCCAGGAAGTTGGAGATATGGCTGTGGGTATCTTTACTCTAATGACCACAAAATTGCCCCATGATCTGGATCATATAGTTGAGTCCATGTTTAATTTCAAATGAGTGGTCTTGTATTGGCGGTTGACGAAAATTGGTGTATCCCCATGGATTGATGTAAAACCATAATCTATAATGGTATTCTCTAGTTTCATTGGTCATTCTATTACATTATCATTTATCGGGTTGTGTCTCACATTGTGGTCTTGTGCATCAATTATTGTCTAATGATGTGAAATTAGATTCCTTTTGATCTCGGGATCGAAGGCCAATGGTTCTTGTGTTTCATAGTTTGTTGATCGGGTAAAGGGACCTTGGTAAATGAACTGAAATAATGAATAAGACAAAATTAGGTGTCTGGAATGATGAAAGTGGATGAGGGAAAGGTAATCCTTGTCCAACAAGAAACTGAGTTCTTCGAAAGACTTGTTACCTCTGTCGAAATGGTGTTAGAAATTTGATGGTCGATTGCATGGTGGATTCATTAATTCCTCATTTGTGGATCGAATTTAGAAAATATATTTTCCCATACATTCAATAACAATAAGGGTGTCATATTGTTGTAGTGCGTGGTAAGATCCCCCGGGTGATTTCTATTTGTTATGAAGGATTATATCGTCTATTTTTTAAAATGATTTCATTCGAGAAGTCCATTGTTTGTGGATTTGGTATGAGGTATAATTGGGATGACTTAAATAAATAAATGAGGGATCAGAATCATTGTGTATCTAGGTGAAGGATTACTTGTAATTCTATCCTTGGAAATATCTTATGACTTAGTCTGTGAAGAAAATAAGGGTCACTAGATGACTTTGGTCTTAGTATCCAACCTCTAATTAAGAATTATATATTCCATTTCATGAAATATCAACAACCTAAGTGCATTATGTTTGGATTCTTATATAGAAAGAATCCCAAAATTGTGGTCAAAGATCATTCTACTACAATTTGAATTATGTGGTTTCTTTGATTGTATCGAGGTGAGGGATTTTCATAGAAATGGGATAGAATTTGAATTAACATCCTAATTACAACTTCAATTAGACATTTCATGTTTTTATTTAAATGATTATTTAAATTATTCATATACCTCTCTTGATCCTTACCGCTGATGATTTAGCTACTCTTGGCAAGGTAAATAAAATTATATAAATGAATGATATAATACATGATGTATCGATAAATAATAATGGAATAAGGATCCTGAAAGTGTTTCGGGAATGATAACTGAAATAAAAATTCTTGAATAAATTAAAAATTATATAAAATAGCATTGATGTGAAAGAGGAATGAATCCCAAATCTAAACTCAATTGAGGATGTAGATTGTGCTGAAAAACAGAAACTACATTGTTCTATAATTAATAATGATACATTGAATATAATGAAATTGAGACTTTGAGAGGAAAATGTATGAAATAGGTCACAGGGGATCGAGAGGGAGAAGAGATGGTTGTCTGAAAGTGTCTCCAAAGCCCTGTTGTTTCCCTTATTATATAAGCGATTTTTTTCGCAATGTGTACCTATTGTAAATGACGTGCACCCTTGATCTGTGTCATTTTCTTGAAGATCTCTATCATAGAATAAAAATCGCATGTATTAAAAAGTTTTACAAGGTAAAAGATGTGTACCATTTTTTATGATTTATACCCTATAATCATTCCATTTTGAGTGATTTCCTTGTGGATTTCTTGCCTAGGACATTGACTAGCCATAACGTCTTGTACGAGTAGGTCCCGATGTGTGGCATAATTTTCTTGTTGGATGTGTGTCTTGGTCACTACTGGTTTCATGACTTGCGATCAGACTATGAGCATTGGGGACTTTTCATGTAGGGTGAATCACGACATGTACTCAGTTTGATTTTTACTTTTTTATGCCTTTTCATTCGTGAAAATCGTTGAATTCTTTATTACATCAAAATTAGACACATAAAATGATCATTATAACATATTTTAATGAAAGGAAATAGAAAAATGATAGTTACATAATTATCTGAATTATTATTATTGTCGAGCTAGTAAGTTCCAAATAGGTCCATCAAATCCTCCTAGAATCCTAAAAATTGTTTTATATACATAACATGAAAATAAATTCACATCAGTGGGAAAACAAAATTTTCTCATTAACATGTTAAAGAAGCATAAAAGTACACCTATGAGAAAGTAGTAGAACCAAACAATACATAAACAAACATACTAACCATCCCATCAACAAAAAGGGATACTGGCCTAATTATGAAATCCATCAATATAATATAATGTAAGGCACATTGATGATCGAGTACCCTGTACCAATTTACACCTAATTAGCTTCTCTCACACCCAAACAGAAATCTTCATAGTTCTCCCACCTCTTTCAGATATACCACATTTCATTCATCCAAGATTTAACTAGGCCTCAGAACCCATACCGCTTGTTCACATGTGTGGATCACAACACATCCCACCCATATACAGCTGGGCCACACAACACATCCATCGTTCCCAATGATTGGCTATCACAACACATGTGATCCATAAAACACTTGGAACACATATCAAATCTTGTTCTGAAGATACATTAGACACATATCACATATCATCCTAAAAAACCTATAGAAACAAATAAAAACTTATATTAGAGACACTTGGGATACCACATCTCATAACATCATACCAAATTACGTTTCATCCATTATCACATAGAAGAGGGAGTAGGGATGTGTTAGAGGCCAACCGTCCATCCTCCCCTTGGGGTGTTGGAAAAAACAGCCCTACGTGAATATACATGTGTATCACACATAGTTATCATATTGGGTTTGGTGCCTATCGACATAAAAAAATAAAATTATATATATATTTCATCAAACACTCGGGCCTAGCCTATGGGTTTCGAGACCAACTATCCAACCCACAACAATGTGACCTTTTCTTCCACCTCAAACACTCTTTTAAATATCATTAACTATCATATTAGAAGGTGATGATCCCTAAAAATATAATATGAAATCAGATTTCCTCCATGAATAACACCTATCTATTTTATTATTTATCAAAAACCAATTTTGACCATAGAAATAATCACTTAATTTTATGGTGACATATTTATATACCATTATAAAAAAAAATCCCTTTTCATTTAAAAAATTATTTAACAATCATTTATTAAATCACCACTCCTGAGTCTAGCACAACAATGCATGCCACTAAAAACCTATTATTCCCAAATACCTCATCTTTCCACCACAAAAATAAAACCCACAAACTATCACCTCACATTCTCCAAAATCATGTCCCAATAATGATAACCCCACCACCCCATGGAATGACCCAAAAAATATCACCTCATTGAGAACATATCCCAATCTATCACCTTGACATGGCCCACCCACACATCTCAACACATCAAAATTACATTACATATTTACCAAGAGTATTTTATAATATTTCAGTATATATTACGTATATTACCACATAAGCCAAAATACTTATGAAACGTTTTTAGCCAAATATATGTGGTTAATAAATTAATAATTACGGTTATATCCCAAAAATAACACCCAATTCAATATCCACATAACATACATCTAGTGAAATAAAATACCCCAGCAACCACAATTTTCAGTAGGTAATCATGCTTTTACAATTTATAATATGATTATAATATATCAAATATATATAAGAACTAGAATCAAACCACATTAACCCGTTTCAATTCATTTATACAATTATTTATATTAAATTAATCTAGAAATACCATAATCCATATATATTCAATGTTAAACCCTTCCTGCAAGATTAAAAATAAAAATAAATTAATGAAATCCTTCAACAATGACACATTCCGGCTCACTACACATAGCAGTGTAATGATGAATTCCCATGAACAACAACCGTACAATAATAACCACAGATCAATCGATACATCACTAAGGATATATAAAGACAAAACCCAAATACACCCCCAAACCAATGGAACTACACATATGTGGAACCCTGAATATCACATGGAAGGAAACATGAGAGTATGAGAGGAGAAGTCACCACCGATCAAAGATAAGAATTCAATGATCTTTACACATTGAATTAAATATCCAAACACAATTGGAAAAGGTTATCAGAGGCTTGGTATGAGATAATGGTCACCATAATATGTTTTCAAAAAAAACATGAGTAGTTGAGTCCTTTAAATCATTATAGAATCAGAGAATTATGTGATGTGTAATCCCATATCACTTTATGTAATCTCGTTATTCTAGGTTCTGCAGAAAAATTTATTGTCGTTTTTTTATTTAACACTAAAAATTAAACAATTACGACTAGATCGAGATAAAATATGAAACCATCTTTCACATAAAATAATACATATATACAATGTGTATTTCCAAGAGATATTCTGTTCCACCTCCATCAACCACCAAAAACTCCTATATCATTACCCAAACACTTCCAACAACCCAAAATGTCAATGTAATGAACTAGGAGGGAACATAACATTGAAATATATATATCATTATAAACTAAAATATGTTTCATGTAGAATAATTAAAATTTTTATAACAACCCATGTGCTACAATTGTGTAAGAAAAATAGGAAAAACTGCCCAACTTTCAACTTGGACACAACTCACTATGTAAACAGATCACAATATAGAACAACCTCTAAGTGATTTGTTTCCCTTAAAAATCATGGATGATGATAATCTACAAACACCTGATGTCCTATGCAGGGTGTGAGAAAATTCCAAGTAGAATTTCACCCAAGGGTTCCAAAACAACATTCTAATATCAAATTAATATAGAATATGCATTCAATTTAAAAATAAATTGGTTTGGTATAAAAAATAATATTTATCCAAATCATGATTTATAATTCAAAATATTTAATTACTATTTAAATTCACACATCACATTTCAAATGATGGAAATACATTTAATATTCTCTAATTTTCCTTTAATCAAGTGGTTCATTACACAAATGTATCTTTATAGAAAATGGATTAAATAAATAAAATTATATAATACATTATATATAATCAAATAGGATTGTAAAAAAATTCAAAAATGAAATATATACATATTATATGAAAACTAGAGAGAAAAATGTACATATGCAAAGTAGTTGTGATAGTTCCAAGATATTGGGACCCGACACTATGGAACGGAAAATATTAACAAATTACCATTTGGGTCTAATGCCAAAGAGGAACCAACACCATGACATAAAGTATGTAATGTGCTGATATTTCAAGACATCCTAAAAAAATTAATCACATTCATTATTTAAAATAAGACCATTCTCTCTTTAAACTCTATAATAAGATTTTTAATCTAAACATTTCATTTACAATGTTAAAACCCTAAGGTTCAATTCAAACTATTTTATGAAAATTTGCACAAATAAGTATATGAATCCAATTCATGCAATTTCTCTATCGATTTCATAAATAAAATCAACATTTAAATTTTAACACAATTATTTCATTTTCATCACAAACCCCCAATTAAATGGAATCAGTGTTTCTCTTAATTTCCCATGAAATCCATTTCCCAATTTAAATTGAACATTTTAATTAAATAAATTTCCATAAAAGACACTTTTTAAATTAATAATTCTAGATTTCAATTATTTCCATAATCACGCCATAATGCAATTGAATTTCGGGGTATCCAATTTCATTCCAAATACATATTTTTAATTAAAAATCCAATTCAAAAGAAATGGGTATTTCCATAAAAACAACTAACATAAATTTAACCAAAACCATGAATTTTAAATTAATTAAATCAATTGAAATTAACTATAACAATTTAGGGTTAATGTAAATTCAGTTTCATAACATAACCACCTACCTCAGAGTATCTTGATATCGAATCATAACCCCTAAAGACAAATTTGATGAGGAAGAAAGAAAAATATATAAATAGGAATAAAACCTATATTTAAGAACCCAAAATGAGGGTATTAGTTCCATAAATTAATATAGGGATCCATGGAAACCTATATAGAATAAAAGTGATTTTTGGAGAATGATATCAGGATGAGGAAACATATGAAAAGAAGATATAAGAGAATTTATCTATATTTGAATCACTTATGGGAGGGAAATGAGGTGCTAATAATCCTTCATGAATGCTCTAAGGTTGGGAGAAACTTATTTGTTTTCATACCAGTCCTTTGGGTACCTAAAATCAATTTTCATGTTTATTTATAAAATTTTTTACCACTTAAAAACTCATCAACACGGTTCCATTGGTATTAGCACACATCTTAGAAAAACCCTATGTAAGAAATGTGATTATTATAAATGGAATAAATATTATCTTCTAAAAGGGTGAGCAATTTGATTACCTATGTTATATCCATGAAAATGAATACTACAATAAGATGCATGTTTTTTATGAGAAAAAATTTCATAAATTAACAAGAAGAAACCATAAATGAAACCCAATAGAATCTTGGATAAAATAGTATATTAGGACTTGCATAAAAATATTAATAGAAATTTTTTATCTTCCTCAGTATATATTATTTCACTCTCTAGAAAGTCGACAAAGAAGCTTACATGCTAAATATATAAGGTCACTCTTATCTCATCAGTTAATCCCTCTCCCACATCTCTTGTGAATCAAAACCATACTTCCATATCACACTAATAAAGTACAATGTAAACAGAATCAAATATCATATGTGGTTGTTCAATCATAGATAAATACGGCTGAACATTAAGATTAATATAGTCTACAAAATGTGATGGATCTGATGGACACATTCTCATATTCGATACATGGAACATGTTGTGTATCATTGTCTTCTATGGAGGACATTCTAACTGATATTAGACATTCCCTACCTACTCCGAAACCTTGAAACATCCCAAAAATGGGGATTGTGTTTCCCTTTCCACCTAAGACATCATTTACTCAATGGAGGTAAAACATTCATGAACACCTTGTCACCAACTGGGATTTCCAAATGTTAATTGGGACAATAATAAAATAGAGTTATATTAGCTCTAGGTTACCTCATTCTTTTGAATAATCATCTTAATAATTTTTTTCATCCCTTGGACCAAAATTGGTCAAACCATATAACATTCACCAATTTCTATTCATCATTAATGAGACTAGAAAGGATAGAAATACAAGGCCGGAAAAGGAAAAATTCTGAATGAATACTAGTTATTATTGTTTTAATAAAACTCAAGAATCCACATGTGATCATTCCAAGATCCACTAAATTCATGAACACATGAATGAAACACATCCACAAGAATCTATATATCTTTTTTTCTGGCATTCTAACATTGGATGGTATGTCATACTCAAATAGACGTTATATCCCATGCCTCCTAATGTCCTCTCCAAATGTAAAAAGTGAACTGAGTATCCTTATCAGATATTGTATCATATTTAACTTTGTGAAAATGATAATTATCTTTACCATATATATTTCCCAACTCGTTGTATTTTTTGTGGTGTGAATGAGAAAAAAATTGATCCAATTACTTCATCATTTCAATCACCACCCATATCTTGTTCTTCATTATTTGGGTAAGTGGAAAACCAACCAAATATTTAATGGAGACATTATCCCACTTCAATGTCATGTATAGAAGTGGATGAAGAAAACATGATGATTTGTAGTGCTCAAAATTATCCTTCTGGCATGTATAAGAATGAGAGAGTAACTCAGCAATGACCCATCTTGTACATGGCCTACAGAACTACCTCATTTTATCATATAATATCTTCTGGGTTTATTGTTTTTCTACACATTAGGATCTCTAGAAATAACCCACCACATATTTCAATACCAATTTCTATACATAAAATTAATCCAAAATAAATGAATTTCATTTTTTGAGAATAACCTTTAAATAATGGTATCCCCACTATTTTGAGAGTTTATTTGGATCTAGAGGTCCTAATAAATATTTTTTCCATAAAGAATCAATTCGAGAATAGTAAATGTCAACTGACCACTTGACAATGAAACCTTAACCCCTGATTCATGGACTCCAATATGCAACTGTTCATGGAGATCAGTTAAAATCCTCTTTTTCATTGATTCATTCACTCACTGGGTTAGATGTTTTCTTCACAAAGAATCTAGAATTACATTCCCATTCCATGGGGTATAGGGGATCTCCAAATACAAACATTATAAGTATTCCACCTAATGCCTCATGTGTGGAATCAAATGTTTTTGAGAGAAGTTATATCTAAATAACTTGTGTCCAGAATACATAGTGAAATATTCTCCATAATGTTAATGTCTCAAAATAATATATTCAAGCATCATATCTGCAAATTCAGGTTCATGGGATTGAAAATCATCCCTTGTGGAATAAGTGTAAATGCCTTATATTCAACAACTTGAACACCCTTCAGAATAAAATTACCCAACACTAAACATGATGCATCATAGAAGACCACATATCCCTCGATGGACTTTGGAAGAATTAACACTGGTACAATAATAAAAAAACTTTATTTCATCAATATAAAAAATTATCATTAGAATAAATCATTACTCCCTTCTATGTTATGGAATTCAATAGAGAACCATACGTTGTGATTTCCTTAATAAACCAATGATAATAACCAACTAGACCCCTGAATCTATGAATCTCAAAGACATTTTGTGGTTATTATAATTTTATAAAAACCATCCCCGTTTTAGTATAAAATAATATCACAATTTTGAAACCTCATGTCCCAATAATTTCTCTTCCTGAAATCTTAAATTACACTCCAACAGCTTGGTATAAAGAATGGTATTTATCAAAAAAATCATAACTATTCTCAGAAGAATCACTTGATCCTATTTGGACTTATAGTAAATAAGGATGACATAAAAAAGACTACCAGAATGGTATTCATATACTAATGAAAATACAATTCATTAATTCCATAATGGTTTTAGAAGCATTGATTAGTCCAGAGGATATAACAAGGTACTCGTAATGTCAATAACTTCTCTAAAAAAAGTTGTATAAATGTTATATTATTTTATCATCAACATATTATAACAAAGGAAAATATCAGTCTTCATGAACCAATATGCCCCATTAACTAAATATAAAATACCATTACCAGGTGTAAATAAGTAATTTTTCATTGTCGTCAGTTGATTGAGTTTTATAAATCAACACATTAGATAATTAATTCATTATATTTATTTATGAAGAGAATCAGTGCCACCGAATGTGACTCACTCAGTTGTAGAAATACTTTATACAGACGATCATCCCACTAGTGCTTCAAGAAAATATTTCACTATCCTATCATACAACATTGTCATGAACTAGCACAAGTAACCTGGTAACCCGAGACATGAACCAACACTAATATACCCCGAATTGTGTTCCAAAACCCCACATGTTGTCAATTATAACTTTGTATCATAGAAAATGGATATGGGAATTTTTTTACCCAATAATTGTAGATAAAAATTATACAAGACATTATGAATTTGAAATGAAACTATACTAAGTGTAATGTACTAGATGAAAAATGGGTATAACAACACTAGTTATATAATCACACAATATAAAGATGAATAACATCCAAAGTCGTAACTTGAACAGAACTGGCAATGTATCGAGATTAACTGCTAAAAACACATTTAATTTATCCTTTTTTCCTTTTTCAGTCATGATATTTGATAATATACAAACACTCGAATGCTCATGTGGGTTGTGATCCAATGCCCATTATGATTTAAAACAAAGGTTCCAATGAAATATTCCAATATAAAATTAATTTTGAATGTGATTTTAATTTTCAAATAAACATTTTTTGAATACTTATATCATATTAAATAAAATTTTCATTATAATAAAAATATATAAATACTTTATAAATTAATGTATCACATTTCAAATGATGGAAATACATTTCAAATGATAAAAATTTCCTTTAATCAAAAACATCATTACACAATTGGAACATTTTATTAAATTTATTAAATACAAACCTTATATAAAACAGTTTATATGAATCCAAAAGGTTTATAAAACATTTTACAACAGTGGAATATATACTCTTGAATTATAAACTAGAGTAAAACATAGAAAAATGTCAAATATGTATGATAGTTACAACATATAAAGACATGACATAATGAATCAAAAAATATTTACATATTTCCATCTGGGACTAAGGCCATGAGGACTCATCCCTATTTCATAATGGATGTGATTCAAAATGATGTTGTTATAGATTGTAGTATGTCCAAACGTTCTGCCCAAAATAAATCACTAATTACATAACACTTTTATGTGTTTATATATAGAAAAATGATGGGAAATTTATTTTATGACTTCTAATAATACAGTTAATCTCATTACTTATTTCAAATATAAAAATATTCCATTTAAAAAAATAATATGGTTTTAATAAAAAAATATGCTTTTTCACAATGATGAATCTCTAAGGATCCATAAATCATGTTTTAGAACACTTTTCAAATATATTTCTTTGAAACCAATCCACTCCATTTCTCAATCCACATCATAACTATGGTCAACAGTTTAATTTTAATAAAATTCCATCAAATTCAACATAAAATCCAAATTTAATAGGAATGCGGATTTTCAAATTTTTCCATCCAAACCATTTTCAAAATTAATTTCAACAATTTAATTAAATAAATTTCTTTCAAAACCACAATATTAATTAAAAATTTTATTTATCAAAAACATCCATGATGGAAACCCAATTATATAGAACTCATGGTTTTCCGATTTCTTAATGAAAATAATTTTTCATAATAAATCCAATCCAATAGAATTTAAATTTTTCCAAAAAATATAAATCCATTTAATTAACAAATAAGTAAAATAAATTTTAAACCATTGAAATTAAACTATTCAATATAGGTTTAATGTGGTTTGGGAATCGTTACAAAATAACCTACTTAAGAGTTTCTAGATCTCGACGCAGAAAACACTACACATGAGTTTTCATAGGAAAAAAGAGAAAAATAAAAATTTGAATAAATAATTGTATTATGATCCCATAACATAGGGTGTTAAATCCATAAATAAATTTGGGGATCAATTGATCCCAAGAAATAATCATGGATACTACAAGAGAAAGAGATCTAGATAAGGATTCTAACCAAAATAAGATGGAGGGGTATTATT
This sequence comes from Viscum album, assembly GCA_963277665.1. Classification (NCBI taxonomy): domain Eukaryota; kingdom Viridiplantae; phylum Streptophyta; class Magnoliopsida; order Santalales; family Viscaceae; genus Viscum; species Viscum album. The sequence goes on along the minus strand of OY728147.1, from coordinate 1,426,360,838 downwards.
CTATCATTGAATATCTTTCAGGAGGGATCCAAGATTCCATAATTCCTTCATTAGTGATTTAAAGTTGGGATAAAATAGTTTGAGGGCGTATTTTTCCATTTCGGAAATACAACATGAGTTGGGTAAATTGTAATCCAATATCAAATCACTTAAAACATATATGTAGCGTTTCATGGGAAAAGTGGAATAATTAATCAAAACATATACAAGTAGTGTAGCTATTATAAATGGTATTCCTGGTTTATTTTGAAAGGGTATACCTTTTTTTAACCATGCACCAATTTTTCAAAATCCAACTATCTTGGGTATCACGGTTTTCATGAGATGAATAATGGTTTGGGAAAACTGTACTGTAACCATGCATTAGCCCATAAAATTCACAATTTTTTTGAAATTATCCAAATGAAACCCCAAATGAAACCCAACATTATCTTGTGTAAACATAGGTGTTTAACAATACTTTAAAAACATGAACTATATGGTACATTTATTTTTTATAGATTTAAATTTTATGATATTTTATTTGAAATAAATAATTTATTTTTTAATCATATTTTCAAAATCAAATTTTATTTAAAGGGTTACAATCTCATAAAATATAAAAATAATTGAAATGATCACAAAATTGAGTCATTAATTATGAATAATTAAGAAATACAACTTGAATTGATTGAATAATCATGTTCTCCTTAATATACTACTAAAAATTGAATGAGATATATTTCATGTCATATATGAAATAAAATATGATTTTTATTTATTTAGAATAAAAAAATTCAGAGTATTTTATTATATATGCCAAACATGTTGTTTTACTAGTTAGTGATTCAATAAAAATGTTATCAAACTACACTGGTGTTTTTCTCCTGGCAACAGGCAATTACAAAAAAGATTTTTTTAATTTATAACTAGTAGGGATAATGAATGGAAATTGTGTAGGATGAGATTACGGAATATATTTTGTCAGTATTATTGTTATTAATTTTTTAACAATATGATTTTAATAAATTTTGTGTCATTTTTTTGTTTTAGTTTAAATATTTATTACATGTAGGGAATGAACCTTGTCATTGTTGAAAGGAAAAAATAAGTGCCAAATGGAGAATCTAAAAATTTGAATTAAATTTTTCATAATTTGATAATCAACCATACAGAAAAATTACGTAAATAGTCAAAAAAACACATTCATGAAAGAAAATGGATGAATTTGGTGGAGTTTTGTGAATATTTAGATTGACATGTAATATTTGTATTTATATTTTATGCATTTAATCTATATTAAATTACAATTATATATTACGCATCATCAACAATAATTAATTATTAATGAATAATATGATTCATCAAAACATGAATTTTTATTTTGACATAATCTAAGAGGCTTACAGAAAATCATTTACATTTGAAAATTCCACATAATAGAGGGAAAAATTGTATTCCATTATACAATTTAATTTTAAGGTATTATATTTTTCTCCATTCTTACATATTTTTCATTTGGTAAAATTTTTATTTCATTTTATCCCATATTTTTTAGTTTTGGTGAAGAAGGAATAAATGAAGATAATTTTCGAATATGTCTTAAAACACATTAATCTAAAAAAATGTCAATTCTTATTGATTATTATATATTAGTTAATTTATGGATTAATATATTTTATCACCATATAAAATCTTATTTATATTCCCTATTGTAATTTTTTAAACATGTATTAATATTTTTTTGTAGAAAAAAAATTGTGAATGAGTTATCCACTCTTATATAAAACACCAATAATATTAATAAAACATGATTTATTTAAAAAAACGAGTGGATAAAAATATTAATTTAAAAAAATTTCATTGTGTGATAATTACCCCATTCTATTTTGAGAAATATTCATTAGAGGACAAATGAACATAATGGGTTGAGAGTGAGTAAAAAATAGAGAAAATAGAGAAAACCTTGATAATGTAGTTGAAAAAATAGCACATTTTTAAAACATAGTATGCGTTATTATAATAAACCAATTATTAATTCGTTTTTATTTATTTTTTATTGAAAAATATTTGTCAACATTAATTTCTTTTCATTATGGATTGACCTAAACATAACCATGTTAGTGGTTTTCTCATTGTTGTAGAGTGAATTTACTTTTTCACATTTAATTTTTTAGGGGTATATGTGGATCGAATATTATTGTATAATGAGGAAAATTATTGTGATCTAAAAAAATTATTTTTTTCAAGATAAAATGATGATGAATCATTTCATTATTATTTTAATATAGATTTATCTTTTTAATTTGGTTAAATATTATATTTTTATTTTATATAATGTTATTTTGTGATTGAAAATTTATATTATATTAATTTATATAATTTATTTCATTATTCTATTAATATGATTATTATTATATTTAAATTTTTTATTCCATTGATATTTTTTAATTCATCAAATATATGTTTTATTTTTCAACATGTTTTATCATGATTTATGTTTCATATTTTATATCATTAAATGAATATATGATTACCATTTCCTTGTTTTATAGTTTTCAAAAATTTTCATGAATGAAAGGAAATTGTGTCTACTAAATGAATATTAATTTAAGTTCTTCATTCAAAAATTTGATAATTTTAGTAATGGGAAATAATATGGAATCTAAAAATGGGGTTTGGTCGTTGATTATTTATCCTAAAGACAATGAGGTGTCATGTTTAGGAGTTTTCCACTCGTGTCTAATCCCAACATTACATAGTAAATTATATTCATAAAACAAACACTTTTGTGGTTTAAACATGTCTTTTGGAATGAAAAATGATGTAAAGTGTTCTAAAATGATGTTTTTGATTCAATGGGATCTAGTATGTTTCCTATACATCTATTTTACAACCCACTTTATTAGGGTTTGAAAATGATATTTAATAGAATATATGTTGTTTTCAAGAACTAAATGTTTGGATATCTACTAAGAGTATATTAAACTATGATTTTTGGTAAAAATAATCTAATTATTATAACCAAATTTATTAAATAATGTATATAATTTATATAAATACTATTCTGAAATTTTGAAATATGTGATGTATAAAAGAAATATGTAATCATGATCATTCATAATATAAATTCCACTTAGAACGTGGTTCTAATCCTCACCCAACGACATATGCTACTCTACTACATTGAGGGATTCTATATTATGATCTATGAAATTTAAGGGACAAAAAATGTTGGTTGCTTCATCATTATCCCTAGCTTGCTTAACATTTCTCCCCTCTCAAATTTTTAAATTTAAATAATTTGGTTTAAACCAAATTTACCCTCATATTGATGAATTATAAGTTGTTTTCGTAAAACATTCATTTTTTGATTTTGAGGCATCAATAAATTAATCCTATTATAAATATAAAACATGATTATCCTCTATATTCTTATATTATGGATATATACTTCACTTATCCCCCAACAAAATTTTTTTTAATAGTATCCAAATCATTATGAGTGATACAAATAGTATAACAACCCATTAGTTAAAAATAATTCTCAAATCCTAAAATGTGGTATTCACCATAACCTAAAAATTATTCCCCATAGTAGTGACAAGGACAAATTCATTTTTTTCATATTTAAACATCGCTATATATGATCTATTCTCTTTAAGAACTAGCTAAAGAAAAAATTTAAAATTTCTAATTTTAGCTCAAATTAAATGATCAAGACCTGAATTATTAATACTAATAGGCAACCCTTGATATAAATTAATGTAAAGAGAACTTATTATAAATTGATGGAAAAATATTTTTTAAATTAGGTCCATAATGGATCATTACAAATGAATAACCATGATAATGTGGGGATTTAGCACCATGATCATATTTATGATGTAAAAACCATAAGATATTTCATTGAAATGTGGAAATAATAGAAACAATGAAAAAAATAAACTATGTTTTAATGATATCATTCCATGGGATTAGATATTAAATAATAAATATCCATTCGAACTAACTAAATCTATCAAATGCTCTATAAGTAAAACCATATTTAGTATATATTCAACAAAACAATAGAAAAATTATAAACAAGACCCATAAATTTATTAAGGTATAAATTCTGTCAATATAAATAATGGATCAAATACTTTTGCTATTTTTTGTATCATCATATTTTGGTTACACATTATCTATAATCCAAAGCTAATTTCAACAAATAAATATTTCATTTATTTCAATTTTATGGTTATTTCAACCAATTCTCTGATATCAAAGCTGTTTTTAATAGGTGTGGGTGAAATACTGTCTGAATTTATGAATAAAAATGAGAGATCTAAAAACATAAAAACATCCGTAATACATTCCATATTTTTCAGTTTTATAAATGTATAGTAAATGTTAATGGATTTGAATTCCTACATAAAAAATAACTTGGAAACATTTTTCTGAACATTATATTTATGATTTTTAATTTAAACATCAAATGAATTATCAGCGCTGGACTTCATTAGATGTCATTTGATAACAACTATGTCACGCACCATCATGTTCTTGTCACTCACATAATCGATACTTACATTAACAATTTTCCTACAAAAATATCATCTATTCAATAACTCTACAAACCTTGGTATCATTCCTGTCCATGAAATTCAATAGGGAAACCCCATGAGGATTACTCTCAAAACTGATAGTGAATTCTAAGGAACAATGCATCACACATTTCACTTCAACGACTAATTATAAATATGAGTTCAGATTTAATGTACATATATATTCAGAAATGGAAAAAATTTGGTAATAGATAATTGTACTACAAATAAAAAGATATGAATCATCATATCCACCCCATCCTAACATCTTCTATTCAGATTGAATTATTTCTCTATATTTCAAATCTTTTTTCAATGAATTTATATTTTTTTATTAAATAATGTATGTTCCATAGTTATAGGTGTACTATAATGTTTCTAAATATCGGTTCCATCAATGATTTGTGTAGCCATTTCAACTGATTGTTCCGTGAAATATGTAACAAGAGTATCACTTTTTTCATTCCCTCTTCCTAGTTATCATATATCTCAATAGGGGGATTTTTTGGTTAGTAAACATCCTTATTATCAATTAATTAAAAAACACTACGAAATCTAAATAAAAATAAACATCAATTTGATATACATTATCATAAATATGTTTTTTTACATTTATCACAAACTAAATATCATTATAAAATATATTTTTTATAAATTTAAATAATATTTTAAAATATTCATTAATATAGTTATTGTATCTCATTCTATGACACCCAATATGTTTCATTTAACTACATGGGTTTTCATCAATTCATTTACACATCACGATTAATTGAAATGACCTTTCATTTTAGATTTAATGAAAATGTTATTAGATTATAGAATTTTATATCTATTATTACTAGATTTTAGAATTTTGAGTTTTGTGTCACAATAAACTGAGATTAAAGTCATTATAAATGATTTTTGGTTATAAAAATGATAATATTATTTTATTTATTATATCATGATACATCATTTTCAATTTTTGTAGCTATTGGTAATTTTTTTAATGTAGTCACTTTAATAAAATTTCATCTCTAGTTCTTCTAGTAATTTTTCTATTTCTATGGCCACTAGTAATATATTCATGTTTTTACATTGAATGGTTATTTTTTCCATGTATGATCATTATATGGGTTTTCCCCATTATTTAGAAATGATAATGTTTCAATAGACAAAAAATTATTTAAATGAAAAATCGACCAAAGACAATTAATATAAATCAGATGCGTGGGAAATAAATCATAAATCTAGATGTTATGGGAGTTAGGATGATTTGGGAAATGACTAGACAAAATTATTTTATACGGAATGATTCATCTAAATCAAGAAATCCAATATATGGTTGAGAAGAGATCCTAATAATTTTTATAAAATGATTCATTGTCAATGGATCAAAGTGGTTTTGGACTTTATCATATTAGATTTACTTTCATTTATTTGTTCAATGAAAAATATGAATAAATTAATTAATATTTATTATAAAAACATAAATAGATTGAATCAATACATATAATAATAATCTGAGTGAAATTTTAAAAAAGAAGAATCATGGAATCCAATTAGACCACCGATAGAAATTTCTAGAACATGTTTGAAACATTAATTAAGTGAATAGTTTTAGTGGTTAATTTTTACATATGATAAATACTTTGGGATTATGTGAAGATTAAATGAGGTGTTGGTTTCAATTTTTCAGATAATCCTCTTTTGGATTACATTTTTGTACCAGTATTTATTAATTTCATCTCTTGAGTTTAAATAAAAATAATTACCTATTATTTTGTATGTGTCATCAGTTTCCCATGATGGTTAATTCCTAAACTGCATACGTGTTTCATGTGATCAATGTTGTAAGATGTAATGGTTTAAAATTATAAATATAGTCCACTACAATCAAAAAATTATAGTGATGGTCTTCATGTTTAGATCAATTACATTATATAATAGATCATGTGGGGAAATAGGGATTCAACCAAATAGATGTCCAATCATTGTGAGAAATATATTATCAATGAAATTTCATTGTGTTCAATGTAATTTCTCTTCAAGAAAAAAACCCTTGAAAACATATTACATGAGGTTATAGAACTGTTCAGACATGAAGAGAAATTTCATTGTGTTCAATGTAATTTCTCTTCAAGAAAAAAACCCTTGAAAACATATTACATGAGGTTATAGAACTGTTCAGACATGAAGAGAAATTACATTGAACACAATGAAATTTCATTGATAATATATTTCTCACAATGATTGGACATCTATTTGGTTGAATCCCTATCTCCCCACATGATCTATTATATAATGTAATTGATCTAAACATGAAGACCATCACTATAATTTTTTGATTGTAGTGGACTATATTTATAATTTTAAACCATTACATCTTACAACATTGATCACATGAAACACGTATGCAGTTTAGGAATTAACCATTACAATGTTGTAAGATGTAATGGTTTAAAATTATAAATATAGTCCACTACAATCAAAAAATTATAGTGATGGTCTTCATGTTTAGATCAATTACATTATATAATAGATCATGTGGGGAGATAGGGATTCAACCAAATAGATGTCCAATCATTGTGAGAAATATATTATCAATGAAATTTCATTGTGTTCAATGTAATTTCTCTTCATAATTTAAATAATTTGTTTTGTAAAACTATCAATATAAATATTATTTTCAAATAGATATTAATTATTGGTATTTTTTATATATGTTTGTAATAATATTATCAACATATCTCATAGTGATATAAATTGTTTACTAAATATTCTCATCAAAATAAATATTATTAGATAATAATAATATGAATTAATAAAAAATTTAATATTCATAAATAGATGTAGTAATATATTTTTTAACAAAAAATTATTTATTTGGAAATATCTAATGGTAATAAAAAATTGATTTGAAATTTATTTTTACAAATAGATGTGTCCTAATTGGAAAAAGTAGAATATTTTATAGTTTATATGTAATAAATTATTAAGGTAGGTGTGTCTATATAAAGTTTCATTCATGTAAATTACATTATTTTATTAAATCTGCCATTTTTTTGTTTTTAATAAAAATGATAGATTTGATGTCATTGTAGATTGGTTTCATGTAATACATTTTATGGTGTTTTTCTATAAATTTGTTTTTAAATATAAAATTTGTTTTAAATTATAGATATTGTATATATTTTCTATTTAAATATGTTTGGAAATTTGGATAATGTGTTTTCAAATAAAGTAATGTTAATATATTGGTACACATTGGTTCATCCAGAAATGGACATTTGAAAAAATAATGAGTGTGGCACCACAATGGTATACATTGTTGAAATAAACATAAAATTATATGACATTATATATATAGGAATCACGTTATGTACACATTCATTCATTTATATTTATAGTATGTGTTAATATAGGTTAAAAATCCTATATTGTGTTTTTTAACCATTTTTCATTCATTTTATTTTTTATGTCATGCTTATTTCCCACATTCTTATATAATGGGGTATCCTTGGTTGTTTTAATTATGATTTCATGCTATCTCGCATGTTATTTTCGTATTCATTTCTATGTGAATATGAAATTAATTTATTGGTAACCAATGTATGAATGCAAAAATGGTTTAATTTTTTATTATTCAATATAAACATCATGTATTTTAATGTTAGAGAAAACATTTTTTTTATATATTTTATATATTCATTGTTGAAATCAAACTAATAATTATTTTCAGAGCCATATTTTTTATTTTGGTGGTTGTAAATGTTGTTTTTATGGACAAAAATAACAGTAATGTAAATGTGTATCACGTTTGTTTCTATTTTCTAAATCACCTTCATAGATGGATGGTTTTATTGTGATAAATGGTCAAATAGATATGTGTTAGTCTAATCTTGTTTAATATTTTATGTTTAATGAATTTGAATTTATGTGGAATATCTCGTGGATATGTTATATTTTTTCCACATTATAATCTATATTTTCTTAGTTTAGACATGATAGTTGTGTTCCTTGATACACCTCACATTGTGATGTGCCCATATTTTGTGGCATGTATAGTTGACCAATGTTTAAAAAAAATCAAATTGAATACAATGATGGTTTTGAAGGTATCTATATTTTATTTTGGGTCATTTGTAGATAGTAGTTAAGACCATTGGAATTTATATAGTATGTATTAAAGGTAGTTCGGTAAGTTCCCTCTCATATGTGAATATGAGTTACCTTGGGTGGTCTGAGATTTATTCAATTCATTTGGCTTGGTGTTTAATTTATTTGAATAAAATGGATGATGAGTTTATTAAAATTGACCTCATTGTTTTTGATGAATTTTATTTCAGTTGTAATATAGAATTACTAATTAAATACTTCTTTTTGAGTAGATTTTTTAAGGGTTTAAGATGTTTGTATTAGAATGTTTGAATTTTATATTTAGTTGATTCAATTTTTATTTATTATACATTTCTCAAAACTATATCATTTAAAAAATTGATAGATTATTTTTTGATATACGATTTGTATGAAAATAATTCAGTGGATGTATCTATATTGGAATTTATTTTATAAAAAATTAAGACTCTAGTCCAAGAGATTATATGGAACCTGGGATAGATGGTGGATCATGGATATATGGTTAAAAATGTGAATTCACCCATCTTCTAAGTTAAATATTTATCCCATGAATTTAATGACTGTATTGAGATGATTTAGTAGATCATAAATTTTCTTGAAACTGATGAGGATTCTAGTATTGGTTTTTTATGTATATTCTTGAGGGACCAAGTTGAACATTTTGGGGCATTGTTGTGAAAGATAAGTTACGTCAGGAAAATACATGAAATAATTTCATTAAAATCAGAAAAACATTTCTATATTGAATCATATAGTGTGTGAAGAAAATCAAATTTGTTACCTTTGTGTAATGAATGTTCATACTTTTAGAGTATTCCAACCATTTTTCTATGTTAGTCCACATAGTGTTACAACATGATACTAATGATACCCTAAATTTCAATGGTTTAGAATGAGGATGATGGTCTGTTTTTAGTTGATAATGATTCAAATGTTATTACAAATATTTTTGGAGGTATTTGATAAAGTGGACATGGAAGAGGACAACTAATTGAAAAAATTTATTTAGGATGATATTCAGATTGTGGGGTTGTTAGAAGTGTTATGTATTTTAGATGAAAATTAAAAGTAGTGGAAGATAAGTTTACTTGGAAATATTATCATGGGATTCATTAGTATTGTAAAAAACTATATTCTATCATAGTGTACATTATGGTCATTCCATGGCCAATTGTGCAGAATCACCCTGAACATTTCATCATTGTAAAAAAAATCAATTAAAATCATTTGTGAAGAATAATTTTGTAAGTAATTATAGATGTACCCACTATCACCAATGGATTTCATGTTCATTCTAATGATTCAAAGTGTGGAGGGTCTTAAACAAATGTCATGGGGACGTTTATTTTGATAAGAATACCCATGGTGGATTTGAGACCAAGTGTATTTTTATAGTGGAGTATAAAAAATAGGAATCCAAATCATATATGACTACTATTAGAGGATCAATTTTTATTTTATCATCAATTTTTCTATCTTTGATTCATATATTTTTAGTCATTTTAGTAATAGTTAATATTAGATGATAATTTTTCTTGCATTCAAAGCATATTCCATTCATGTTGGATCTCTCCATGCATTTGGGAATGATGTCGAAAAATGATTTCCATTTTATTTATTTCCAGGTCATGATAGATGAATTTGATGTGTTGTGGAATTTCATAGTCCTTGATCATGACTTATTTGAATAAATTATTGGAAATGATTAAATGATCTGGGTTATGGAAAATATTGACTATTATAATCAACAATTCTAGTATCTATCTCCCAATCGGGACCCTCATGGATTTTATGGTGGGAGTGATTATAGATTTGGGTGTACATGGATTCTTGATTCATATGAGAGGGTGATATCATTCTAGTTGATAGATATGTCCCTTTAAGTAATACATAAATAATTTAAAGTCTATCTAAAATAGTGTGTTCATAACTTATGGAATTTCAAGAAGATTTCCCTTTTTTATGACCATATAGACAGGATGAGTTTTCCATGGACCTAATTCTTAGTATGATGCCCATTTTATTTCTATCTTATTGAATGGAACAAAAGAATATGGTTGAATATTAAAATGATATTTTGGAAATAAATTCCTTGTGATTTATTTTTTATACTATTTAACTTTTGGCAGCACCTATCGTTTTTATGAAATTATATGAGATCCAAAGACTTGAATGATAATAGAATGTAGAATCAGGTGATCATTAAGAATAATTTTCATATTCAAAATATTGATTATTACATTGGTCAACTAATTGGATGTCATTGTATTCCAAGTATTTACATTCGGTTAGGGTGAACAGGTTTAGATTCTTGGAAGAATTTATTCCTACGAAAGCATTTAATATATGGAAAGATCATTTAAAGTAATTTATTATACCATTTGGTCATACATAAAATCCTATTGATATTTTGGAATTTATGAGCATGATCATCCATCAGATATTGAATTCATTTGTCACTGTGTTCATGGATGATATTCTGGGATAATCTATGTCAAAGGTGGAACATATGGATCATTTGCAAATCGTTTATGTAAAATACTAGGATTATCACCTATTTGTTAACATTTATAAATTTTTTTTTGATAAAGAAACTTATTTAATGGAAAATATCAAGTAAGAGAGGGGAATAATAGTGGATCCTTAAATGATCATGGTGGTAATGTAATGGGATCATCAACGATGTGGGGATTAGATCAAATTAATATTGGGATTAACTACTTATTTGAATATATTTGTTCATGACTACTCCAGGATCACATCTATAATGATGGATTTGACACATATTGATTTAATTATTTAGTGTAATGACTCATTATATAGATATTATGAGGAATTTAATGTGAGTTTGAATTTTTCTGCAATTTTTATCCTTTTTGATCTCGGTTCATGTTATGATATTTAATATGATGCTTTAGGTACGAGTTTGTGGTGTGTCATAATATCGAGGAAACTAGTGGTGGCCTATTGATCCATCTAGTTAATCCATCATGACAATAACTGACCTCATCATAATATTTGGTTAATATTAGAAATTCCTGAACAAAACGGACATGTCATTATAGCATTGGTAGTTTTCTACAGTGTATTTTAACCAAAATATCCATAAAAATAATTCACTTTAAGGGATCTAAAAAATTGATGGAGTTGTTGGGTTGCATGTAATAATAATTTCAATTTTGATGTTGATTATACTCTTTGGAAATTGAATTTTTTCTTCAATTCATTGAGCATAAAAATAATTACTCCACCCATAAAGGAAAATTTGGAGGAGTATTCCCTGATGATTTTGGCACTAAAATAATAAAAGTAGTAAAAATATTTATTAGTTTGGTTTATAATAATCAATAAATGATGAATCTAAATTTTATGAGAGAATGTGGCTAGATAATGTCTTATAAACTAATTAATAGTCCTTTATTTGAGTAATAAATTATTAGGAGACCATATATGAGTGGTCTCAAACTCCCAAAGGCACATTGTAATTTTTAGATGGGTTTTCATTCAGATATATCTAATATGGGAAATGATTGATAATGGATCTTTTTAATTTGATAATCCAATAGAACATATATTTCTCATGAATTGAGATGTCAGGACTAGTTAATGAGGATGATCTGGTTGATTGTATACTTAATTACACAATGCCTTTCTTATCAGTGAATTAAGGTGGATCACTAGTGACATACATGTTTTTTGTAAACCATTCCAATTCCAAAAAGGAACTGAGGTGATATTTTTTGGAAATTTTCATTGGTTTACCATTGAATCCATTTGGGATGCTTTTAAATTGCATGATCATTGATCATGTACGGAAATAAAATCATAACCTCTTTATAAATATGATTAAAGAGTTGGTGTATCCTAGGAACTTTTATGTTTGATATGTTATAATAATTCATGTTGTTACCACTATAACTAATTTGGAAAGGGACTGGTGGAAAAAATAAATGTATTTTATTATTTTATATGAGGTTATGGATTTCCATATAAAATTGAGAATGAAATGCCTACCAAATAGAAATAAAAAAACTAATATAACTATCAAAATTATAGAATATATTCCATGATTTTATGTTCTTGATTTCAGTTGTTGTATATTAATGAACCTTCCAATAAAAATGTTTCATTATTTCACTACATATTTGGATCTCTTGAAATAACCCATCTCGTATTTCATTACGAAAGTCTATAATTAAAATGAATAAAAAAGCATTAAATTTTATTTTTGTAGAATATCCTTTATAGCATGGTATCCCCAATATTTGGAGAGTTTCTCTTGATAGAGAACTATTCATAATGATTTTTTCTCAAATTAATCAACATGAGAAGACTATATTTCAATTGAGCACTAGCCAATCATACCCGAACCCCTAATTCATGGACTCGAAAGTGAAACTATTCAAGGAGATCAGTTAAAATTATCTCTTTCATTGATTTATTCACTCACTGAGTTAGATATTTTCTTCAGAATGAATCTAGAATTACATTCCATTTCACATGGTGTATAGGGGATGCCCATATAGAAACATTATAGTTACTCCCCCCAATTCCTCATGTGTAGATTCAAATGTTTTGAGGGAAGATATAAATAAATATCTTATGTCATGAATACAGAGTAAAACATCCTCCATAATGTTAATGTCCCTAACTCTTATCTTCACACATCATATATGAAATGTCGTGGTTGTGGGATAGAAAATTCTTTTTTGTGTGGAGTAAGTGTAAATTCAATATATGTAACAAATTGAACACCCATAATAAAAAAATTCCCAAGACTAAACCTGATGCATCATAAAAGACCACATAGCCATGAATATAAATTGGAAGCATTAACACTGGTAAAGTAATCAAAATACCCGTTATATAATCAAAATAATGAAAAAATTTCATTAGATGAAATAATTACCCCATTCAATGTTATGTAATTCATCAGGGAACCATACATTGTAATGTCCACAATAAAACAATGATAATAACCAGCTAGACCCCTAAATCTCAGAATCTCGAAGACATTATGTGGTTATTCGCATGTGATAACAAACTTTTCCTTATTAGGATAAAATGACATCACATTTTTGAAAACACATGTCCCAATAATTTCTCAACCTGAAACCATAAATTACACTCCAAATTCTTGGAATAAAGACCCAAAATTATCAGAGAAAATCATAATTGTTCTCAGAATAATCACATGATCCTCCTTGGACATATAGTACATTAGGATGACATCAAAAAATAATACCACAATGGTATCCATATAATAATGAAAATCCATTTCGTTAATTCCATAATGGTTTTAGGAGGATTGATTAGTCCAGAGGATATTACAAGTTACACGTAAAGTCTATAACTTCTCAAAAAAAATGTTTATTAAATGTTAGATTCTTTTATCACCATCAAATGGTAACCAAGGAAAATATCAGTGTTCAAGAACCATTATTCTGCTTTAAATTAAATCAATAGACCATTATCTATTCGTATCATAGAAAATGAATATGGGAAATATTTTTCCCCAATCATTGTAGATGAAAAATAAAAAAAGTTAGTATGAATTTGAAATGAACTTCCTTTAAGAGTAATGTACCAGAAGTCAAATTTCTATAACAAAACTAGTTCTATAATCATAAAACATAATGATGAATACCATCCTAAGTCCTTATGTGAACAAAAATCACCTTGTATTGAGATCAATAGAAAAAACCACATCCATTTTATCCTTTATCCTTTATTAGTAATGAAATTAGATAATCTACAAAAACATGAAGGCTCTTGGGGGTTGTGATCCAACACCCAGTATGATTTAACACAATGGTTCCAAAACAATAGTCCAATATAAAATTATCTTTGAATGTTCTCTCAATTTTAAAATAAACATGTTTTGAATACAAATATCATATCTAAAAAAATTTCATTACAATTAAAAAAAGACAAACATTAGAAATTACTGTATCACATTTCAAATGATGGAAATACATTTCAAATTATGGAAATTTCCTTTAACTAAATAATTCATTACACAATTGTAGAATTTTATAAAATTGATTAAATACAAACCTCATATAAAATAGATTATATGAATTTAAAAGGAATAAAAACATTTTACCATAATAGAATATATACTGTTGAATTATAAACTTGCGAGAAACCTGGGAAAATGTCAAATATGTATGATAGTTATAATATAAAGAGACATGAAATAATGAAACAAAAAATATTTACATATTTCTATTTGCGCCAAAGGCCAAGAGGAATCATCCCTATTTCAAAATGGATGAGATTAACAAATATGTTGTTTTAAATTATTATTTTTCATAATGTGTTGCCGAAAATAAATCACTAATTAGCTAACACTTTCATGTGTTTATCTACAAAAAAATTATGGGTAATTTATTTTGTGACATAATAAAATAAAATTAATCCCATATATTATTACAAATATATCAATTTTATATTTAAAACCATAATATGATTTTAATAAAAAAATGTGTCTTATCACAAAGGTGAATCTATAAGGATCCATTAATCTTGTAATATAACACTTTTCATATATATTTCTTTGAAACCAATTCACTCGATTTTATAATACACTTCAAAATTATGTTCATCTGTTTTATTATAATAAAATTCCATCAAATTCCACATAAACCACCAATTTTATAGAATTGGGTATTTTCAAATTTCTCAATCAAAACCTTTTCCAAAATTAATTTCAAAAATTTAATTAAATAAATTTATTTTAAAAACACAAAATAAATTAAAATTTTAATTTTTAAATTGTTTCCATGAACGCAACACAATTCTATATAACTCATGGTTTTCAACTTTCTTATTGAAAATAATTTTTTCTTAAAAACCCCAATCCAATTGAATTTGAATTTTCCAAAAAAATTGAAATCTATCTAATAAAAAATTCAGTTCTATAAATTTAAAATCATTGAAATTAAACAATTCAATTCATGTTTAATGTAGATTGGGCATCGTAACAGAAATACATACCCATGAGTTGCCAGATCTCGAAGAAGAAAACACTACATATGAATTTTTATAGGAATAAATAGAAAAATCAAAATTTGAATCAATCCTTGGATTATGAACCCATAAAATAGGGCATTAAATCCATAAATAAATTTGGGGATTTATTGATCCAAAGAGAGAAGCATGGAGACCACATGAAACAGAGATGGAGATGATGAAACTAACCACTAGAAGATCGAGGGGTGTTCTTCTATCACTGAATCTCTTTCCGGAGGGATCCAAGATGCTAAGATTCCTTCATGGGTGATCTAATGTTGGGATAAAATTGTTTCATTTGTATTTTTCCATTGCAGACATAAAATATGAATTCTGTAAATTTTAATGCAATTTCAGATCTCTTAGAAACATGTATGTAATGTTTCATGGGAAAAGGGGAATAATAAATCAAAACATATACATGTAGTGTAGTTAATATAAATGGTATTCATGGTTTATTCTCAAATGGTACATGTTTTTTCTAACCATGCACTAATTTTATAAAATCCCACTATCATGGGTAACATTGTTTGCATGAGATGAATCACAGTTTTGGAAATATGTACTGTAACCATCCATTAGAACATAAAATTCCTATATTTTATGAAATTTCCTAGATAAAACCCCAAATGAAACCCAACATATTCTTGTTTAACATAGGGGTTTAATAATACTTGAAAAACATGAATAATATGTGACATTAATTTTATATGGATTTCCATTTTATGAAAAAAAAATTGAAATACGGGCTTTATTTGTTTAATCATATTTTCAAAATCATATTTTATTTGAAGAGTTACAATCTCATAAAAGATAAAATAATTTAATTGATCACATAATTCAATCATTATTTTTGAAAACTTAAGAAATACCAAATGAATTGAATGAATAATCAAGTTATCTTTATTATAAAAATATAATTTTAATGAGATCTATTTCATGTCATATACGAATTAAAATATGATTTGTATTTATTTATAATAAAAATATCAGAGTATTTTATTATATATGAAAAAAATTATCTTTTACTAGTTAGTTATTCTATAATAATGTTAACGAACTACATTGGTTTTTTTCTCTCATATGTGATTTCAATTAGATTTTTTTGTTTGATAATTGGTAGGGATAATGAAAATAAATTGTGTGGGATGAGATTAAGGTATATAGGTTATCAGTATTATTGTTATTATTATTTTAACAATCTGATTTTAATAATTTTTGTGTCATTTTATTGTTTTAGTTATAATATTTATTATATGAAGGGAATGAACTGTATAATTGGTGAATGTAAAAAGAAGTGTCACATGAATAATCTAAAAATTTGAATTAAATTTAGCTAAATTAGATAATCAACCATACAACGACATTACGTAAAAAGGAAAACAAACACATTCATGATGGAACATAGAAGAATTTGGTGGAGTTTAGTGAATCATTAGCTGGAAAAGTAATATTTGTCTTTATATTTGAAGCATATAAACAATTTTAAATTACTATTATATATTACACATCTTCAATAACAATTAACTCTGAATGAATAATATCAATCATCACAACATTAATTGTTATTTTTCGCATGATCTAAGAGGATTATAGAAAATCATTTACATTAGAAAATTCAACATTATAGAGGAAAAAGGTGTATTCCATTATAAAAGCTAAAATTAATGTATTATATTTTTCACCAATCTTATATTTTTTTCATTTATTATATTTTTTATTTTATTTTATCCCATATTTTTATGAAAGAAGAAGGTAAAAATGATGATAATTGCCAAATATATCTTCAAATACATTAATCTAAAAAATGTTAAATACTTAATGGTTAATATATATTAGTTAATGTAAGGATATAAATGTTGTATCACCAAATAAAATCTAATTTAAATTTAATATTCAATTTTCTTAAACATGGATTAATATTTCATTATAGAAAAAAATTGTGAATAAGTTATCCTCTCTTATATAAAACACCACTAAAATTGATAAAACGAGATTTATTTATAATAAATGAGTGGATAAAATAGTAATTAAAAAAACATCGTTGAGTGATAATTACCCCATTTTATTTCGACAGGATTTTAATTAGAGGAAAAATGATCTTAAAGGATTAAGAGTGAGTAAAAAATAAAGAAAATAGAGAAAAACTAGATGACGTGGTTGAAAAATATCACATTTTTCAAACATAGTATGTGTTTTTATAATAATCATTTTATTAATTCCTTTTTATTTATTTTTTATTGAAAAATATTTTTCAACATTTATTTATTTTCAGGATGGATTGACCTAACCTCAACTATCTTAGTTGTTGTCACAACAGTGTAGAGTGAATATAGTTCTTCACATTTAAATTTTTATGGGTATATGTTGATCGACTGTTATTGTATAATGAGGAAAATTATTGTTATCTAAAAAAATTTATTGTTTTCAATATAAATTGATGATGAATGGTTTCATTATTTTTTTAATATAGATTTATCATTTTAATTTGGTGAAAAATTATATTTTTATTTTATATCAGGTAATTTTTTGATTGAAAATTTTTATTATATAAATTTATATAACTTATTTCATTATTCTATAAATATGTCGATTATTCGATTTAAAAAATTTATTCCATTGTAATTTTTAATTCATCGAATATACATTTTTTGTTGCAAGATGTTTTATCATGAGGTATGTTTCATATTTTATACTATTAAATTCATATATGATTTCCATTTCCTTTTTTTTCAAATTTTCTTATGAATGAAATGAAATTATGTCTACTAAATGAATATTTATTTATGTTATTCATTCACAAAATTGATCATTGTATTAATGAGAAATAATATGGATTCCAAAAATGGGTTTTGGACATTTATATTTTAATCTAGAATGAATGAGGAGTCATGTTTAGGATATCTCTACTCAAGTATAATCCAATGACATTCCATGATAAATTATATTCATAAAATAAACTCTATCATAGTATAGACATGTCTTTGGAAATTATAAATGGTGTAAAGTGTGCTAAAATGGATAATTTTATTCAATGGGATCTAATATGTTATGTATACATCCATTTTACACCCCCACCAGATTATTGTATGAAAATTATATTTTATAGAATAGATGTGGTAGTTATGTACTAAACGTTTGGATTTATCATTAGAGTAATTAAAACTATGATTTCTTGTAAAAATAATCTAATTATTATAACTATTTTTTTTAAATAATGTATATATTTTATATAAATACTACTTTGAAATTTCAAAATAGGTGAAGTATAATTGATATTTGTCATCATGATCATGCATTAGATAAATGCCACTTCAAATGTGGTTCCGCTCCTTACCCAATGACATTTTCCACTATGCTACATTGAGGGTTTCCTACTATGATCCACGAAATTTAATGCACAAACTATGGTGGTTCCTTCGTCATTAACCCTATCATGCTGAAATTATATTCCCACACAAATTTATAATTTTAAATCTTTGGGTTTAAACCAAACATACTCTCATATTGATGACTATGTAAATCTATTTTAGTAAACCATTCATTTGCTGATTTTGAGGAATCACAAATTTAATCCTATTGTAAATATAGAACATGATTAGCCTCTATGTTATTAAATTATTTATATATACTCTACTTATCCCCCAACAATGATGTTTCTAAATTGTTTCTAATCATTATGAGTGATACAAATAGTATAACTACCCATCAGTTAAAAATAATCATCAAATCCTATCATGTGGTATTCACCATAGCATATAAATTATTCCCAATAGCAGTGACAGGGAAAAAATTCAATTTTTTGAAGATTTAAACATCCCAATATATGATCTATTCTCTCTAATAAGTAGCTGAAGAAAAAATTTAAAAAATGTAATGTTAGCTCAAATTAAATGATCAAGAATTGAATTATTCATACCAAGAGGAATCTCAAGATATTAGTTAGTATAAAAGAACTTATTAGATATGGATGAAAAAAATATTTTTTATCATAGGTCCCTAATGGATCATTACTAAGGAAGATCCATGATAAAGAGGGGATTTAGCACCAAGTTAGTATTTGTGATGTAATAACCATGTGATATTTTGTTAAATCATGTAAATCATAGACACAATGAAAATATAAATAAACTATGTTTTAATGATCACATTCCTTGTGATTAGATATTAAATAATAGATATCCATTGGAACAAACTAAAACTATCAAATCCTCATAAGCAACACCATATCTAGTAAATTATCAAAAAAAATAATTGAAAAATCATGAAATGAAACCATAAATTTATTAAGGTATAAATTCGTTGAATATAAATAATGTATCAATAACATGTGGTGTTTTTTGTATAATTATATTATTGTTACACATGATCTTTAATCCAAAACTATTTTCCTCTAATAACTATTTGTTTATTTCCTTATGATGATTATTTCAACCTATTCTCCTGTATCGAAGTGGTTTTTAATTGGTGTGTGTTAAAAAATCTCTGAATTTAGGAATAAAAATGAAAGATATAAAAACATAAAAACATCTTTAATACATTCAATATTTTTTAGTTTCATAAATTTATTATAAATTTTAAAGGATTTTAAATCTGACATAAATATTAACATGAAAACATTTTTGTGAACATTTTATTTATGGGGTTTTATTTATTCATAAAATGAAATACCAGGGATGCACTTCTTTAGATGGTCAATATCACCATCTATGTCATTCACCATCGTGTTCTTGTCACTCTAATATTCCATACAAACATTTACCTTTTCTTAGAAAACTATCATCTATTCAATAACTCTATAAACATTGGTATCATTCCTCTCCATGAAATTCAATAGGGAAACACCATGAGGATTACTCTCACAACACATAGTGAATTAAAAGGGAAAAAGCTTCACACATTTCACTTCAATGAATAATTCTAATTATGAGTTCAGATTCGTAGTACTTATATATTCAGAAATGGAAAACATTTGGTTATAGATAATTGTAATACAAATAAAAAGATAATACTAATCATTGCCACCCCATCCTAACATATTCTATTCTGATTGGATTATTTCTCAACGTTTTCAAAACATTTTTAAATGATTTAAATCATTTTTATTAAATATTTCATGTTCCACGGTTATTGGGGTACTAAAATGTTGCTGAAGATCGGTTCCATCATTGATCTGTAAAGCCATTGCAACTGATGATTCCTTTAAATATCTAACTACTGTATCACCCTATTCAATCCCTATTCCTAGGTAACATATATCTTAACATGTGGATTTTTTGTTTAGTAAACCTCTTTATTGTCCTATAATTTGAAAACACCATGAAATCTACATTAAAAGAAATATCTATTTGGAACATATTAAAATAAATATATTTGTTTACATTTATCTCAAACTAAATCACATGGGAAAATATGTTATTATATATTTAAATAATATTTTTAAATATCCTTTTATATAGTTATTGTATCTCATTCTATGACACCCATAATTTTTTATTTAACTAAATGGGTTGTCATAAATTCATTTAGGCATCACTATAAATTTAAATGACGTGTAATTATAGATTCAAAGAAAAAAATTAGATTATGGAATTTTATATCTAATTTTACTTGATTTTCGAATATTGAGTTATGTGTCACAATTAATTGAGAATAAAGTGATTATAATTAATTGTGGTTATATAAATGATAATATTATTTTCACTATCATATCATGAGACATTCTTTTTAATATTTGTTTCTATTGGTAATTATTTTTTAATTTGGTCACTTGAATTTTTTTTTCATCTCTAGTTCTTCTAGTAGAATTTCTATTTCTATGGTCACTAGTAATATATTCTTGATTTTTCATTGACTGGTTTTTTCTCGATTAATATCATCATATTGGGTTTCCCCCACAATTTAGAACAGATAAACATTTAACAGACAAACAATATATTCAAATTAAAATTCATCCAAAGATATTTAATATAAATCAGAAGCTTGGGACATACTTCATAAATTTATAGGTTATGGGAGTTAGGATGATTTTGGAAATGACTTGAAAAATAATTTCATAAGGAATGAATCATCTAAACCCAGAAAAACAATATACGGTTGAGATGATATCTTAAAAATTATTATAAAATTAATCATTATCAATTTATCAAACTGGTGCTTGAATTTATCATAATTTCTACATGGACATTTATTAATTCAATGAAAAAATTGACAAAAAATAGTGAATATTAATTATAAAAACATAAATATATTGATCCAATACATATAAGCATAATCAGAGTGGAATTTTAAATAGAATAATCATGGAAACCAATTATACTACCGATTGAATATTTTGGAACATGTTAGAAACATTAATTTTGTGAATAGTTTTTTTGGTTCATTTTTACATATGTTAAAAAATTGTTTATTTTATGAATATTCAATGAGGTTTTGGTTTCATATTTTTAAATAATACACTTTTGGATTATATTTTTGTACCAGTATTTATTAATTTCATCTCATGAGTTTAGATAAATAATATTTTCCTATTCTTCTGTATGTGTGATCAGATACACATGATGGTTAATTCCTAAACTGGATATCTGTTTCATGTGAACAATATTGTAATATTTAATGGTCTATAAATATAAATATGGTCCAGTACAATCAAAAACATATGGTGGTGGTGTTTATGTTTAGATCCATTAATTTATATAATAGCTCATGTGAAGGGTTAGGGATTCCACCAAAGAGATGTCCAATGATTTTGAGAAATATATTATCAATGACATTTTATTGAGTTCAATGTAATGTCTCTTCATGTTTGGACATTTGTATAACTTTGTGTAATATGTTTTCTAGGGTTTCTTTCATGAAGTCGGAATATTTAGTTAAATTTTATTTGAACATGTTTTTTAAAATAATTTCTAATTATTTGTTTGATTCATATAGGATAATATATTAATTATATATTATAAAAATATTAATTTATTATATATAATTATATAAATAAATATAATGTATAATTAAAAAACAATTGTGTAAAACCAACAATTTAAAAATTATTTTCAAATATATATTAATTATTGGTAATTTTTATATATGTTTGTAATAATATTATCAAGTGATATCTTATTCATATAAATGTGTTGCTAAATATTTTGACCAATATAAATATTATTGGATTGAACTAATATGAACTAAAAAAAATTTAAATTTTCATAATAACATCGAGCCATATATTTTTTATCAAAAATTTATTTATTTGGACATATGTATTGGTAATAATATTTCTATAGAAAATTTTATTTTACGAATAAATGTGTCCCTATTGGAAAAAGTGAAATATTTTATAGTTTATATATCATCAATTCATTAGGTAGGTGTCTCTATATAAAGGTTCTTACACATTAATTAATTTATTTTATTACATTGTTCATTTTTTTAATTAAAATGATAAATTTGATATCAATGTAGTTTGGGATCATGTAATCCATTTTAAGGTGTTTTTCTATAAATTGATTTTAAATATAAATTTTATTAAACTACATATATTGTATAGATTCTCTATTTAAATATATATGAAAATTTGGATAATGTATTTTCAAGGAAAGGAATATTAATATAAAATTGGGGGGATTGATTTTAGTGGGATTTTGTAAATAATAATAGATTAGGAATATATACTACATTGGGAGATGGTTGTATGAATCCATAGTGACTGTGGAACTAATTAGCGCTATATTAGTTATATTAAAATACTAATATAGGAATCAATATAGGTATGATTTGTGTTATGGTTTCTTCTATTTCATCACATGAATAGTTTTGTTTCTTATATTTTAGAGCCTAAATCTTGTGATGGATCATTTTTTATTATTTATTTTTCACATGACGACATGTTTTAGGTGTTTTCTCTACTATTATTCAAGTGGTTTATTGATGATTTTTAATGAAAATTAACACACTCACTTATTCATTTCATAATAATTATTTTGTGAATATGAACATATATTAATTAAATCTAATTGATGAATTTAAAAATGTTTTTATTCTAAAAAATATTATTTTAACTATATTTTTTCTAAATATTTAGGTAATACATTATTGGTTGTAGAAATTTTTATAATTATTTTGTGAACTCCTAAAAGGATTCATTCTCAAAAATAGAATTTTTCATTGGGTGGATATAGATACTATTTTGTTAGAATCTGATAATTAGAAGGGAATTTTGATCATTCATTTTCCCTTATTATTTATCTACTTCATAGAGGACTGATTTTTTAGTGACATATATTTTCAAAATAACTTTTTAATCTGGTCTGATTTTATCTTTCTACTTTACCCTATTTGGATTGATATTTTATGACCCATTAATTTATACTCATTCTTTTGAATTGTAATGTATATTAATTTAATTATCAAAAAGTATTATGTTCCTTATTTAACCTCACATTCTCATAAGAAATATTTGGTTCCATATATAGTTAACATGATCTAGTTCATTAAAATATTTTCATCAATAAAATATTAACTGACCATGAATAGAGAATTACACTACATAATATTTCAATTCACATTCCATCACAAAATATTCCCTATAATAGAATGTTGTCGCAATGATATTATATATACAAAATATGAGGTATTTTTGTATTTGGGATTGATTTTTATTCAATATGAATTTGATCTTGTCCTTAATTTATAATGAATGATATTCACTTAATATAGCGAACAATATATCCAAAGCATCCATAGATGATTTATAAATTTGGTTACATTTTATTATTAATAATTTAGAGATAATTTTTCATACAACTATAATCCATCAATATCTAGAAGATATAATTATTCACTGTCTAATATATTAATGATTATTAACATGTCACTACAAATACTTCACTCACTCCCACCATCTCCATATTCATATTCTGCATCAAGAAAGAGTTAGAAGAAAATAAAATAAAATAAAGGTAGTAATGAACAATATCCATAGAAATTAATAGTAAAAAAAATTTAAGTGTTTTATCATTATCCTTTAGTATTCTTTATTCACATCTACATCACTAGATAGTATCATGTAGTAAAAAGTCCTCTATATAAATTTATAGTTTTTAATTATTCATTTCAATTAAATTTTTCAGGATTAAATTATCAAATATTAATATATCAAACTTCTAATATTTTCCTCTTATAGATGTATCAAGTCTCATGTTAAGTAGATGTTAAATTTGATATGATTGAAATAATTAATTTCTTATTTAATATAAATTATTTTCCTCTATCCAAATCATTATAATTCATTATTTTTTGGAAATATAATCATTTGTCATGGTATAACTAAATCCAATGTACTTTAATATTTATCTGGGTCAAACAATAATGGTCTAATAAACACAATATCCTTAATCCCAAATTTTTATATATTCAAATATATTTAATATTATTTCTAATTAAATTAAAATTATACATACCATCCTAATCTATCGGGAATAGTATAATGATTCTATGGGGGAACTAATGATTAATGTATATTAGATTATGGAATATTTTATATTATCTATATCATTCCATCAAACATTACGGTCATAATGGACCCTACTAGGAAAACACAATATATATAATCCTTTTTTAGTTGATCATGCATGTATACTTCTATAGATTCAACCAGAACATTTCTATACTCCCAAGAGACCTTAGTAACTTTTAATAAAAAAATAAAATGATTAATAGCATGGTGATCATCGACATTCTATCTGATGTTCAACTTTTAAATTCAGATTTCCATTATTATATTCCCAAGAAAATTATTTTGTTTATTCATATCAGATCACACAGATAAACCATAAACCAATATACTAAAATACAACATATTATTTTTATCTTTTCACAATAACATCCTTCATTACCTAAAATATCTTTTTATATTCTACAAAAAATTCAGTAGTTGAAAATATATTCCACCATAAATACAATTCATTGTTCTCCTAATAATAACAACAACTATAATAAAGGAAAACCATTTATATATTGGAAGAAACATATATTTTTTCAATAAATATCCCTAAATCAAGAAACATTATATATTGACTTTTATAAAAAAATAAATAAATAAAATAACATATCATATGTTAAAACCCACCCATGATTATAAAAAAATAATATACTAACCCTAAAATATAAATAATTGTTATAATAATCTCAATTGGAAATAAATATAATTTTATTGGAATTGAAAATATTATTTTTCCTTACTAGTGAAAATAGACTAATGAGTTACTATAAATATTCTAAATCACTTTCTTCTATTATAGAAATTATGGAAGACATATCTTACATAAAAATCATATATCTAAATTTTTTTTCAAGGATAAATGTATGATTGTTTACAACTATTCAATACATTGACATTATATATAAATTCCTCAATAAAATATGTGGATATATATGGTTACCAAATTATTTAATATAGGTAATATTTAGTCCCATCTTTTAGGAATTACTTATTTATCCATTTAATATCAATTGTAATGTAGTCTCTTTATTTACACATAATTAGTATGTCTACATAAGAATTTCATTGTAGAGTAAAAACAATAGGTTTTATTTCTATAGATGGAAATTTGTTTAGAAATCACAATTGATATTCAATTCTAACTATCACCATTTCATATATTCTTCTCTTTATATTTTAATATATTTATTAACCTCGTGCCTTCAGTATATATATCACACTTCTATCTATATATATAACTCTGTGGAAAATATAATACCATTATTTTAATCAATGTATAGAGATATTTTTCAATGTATTATTTTATATAAACTATAAATTGATGAAAATAGAAATTAAAAAAAAATTAACATCTTATTTGTGAAATAACAATCACTTCTTATAATTGTCAAAATATATAACCGAGACTTCCTAGTTTTTGGTAGTGGGATTATATGTGTTTGGAAAAACTCATTGAAATATAATTAAGTCAATATTTTCATTTTTTTCTAGAGAATCATAAATCCATTCAAACGTGACATGTTTATTTAATTTTAAAATAATGAGGCATTCATCATAAATAATTGATTACATCAAGAGAATCTATGATTAATATCAACATTTATTAATGATTTTAAACTATGGAATTATTCAATCAAAACTATTATTACAGTTTTCATCTATATACCATCTCTTTTGATCACATATCCTATGAAAGATTGTTTATTTTCTAAAATATGAACATCCCAGATTTTAAAAACAATATCATCTTCCTTGTAGTACTCAAAAAAATCCATAAATATGTTTTATATTCATCATTAATTTTAGAATAAATGAAAACATATTCTATTAAGAAACTAAAAAATTAAATAGTCAAATCCTTAAATACTATATTCACTAGTTCTAGGAATAGTGATTGGGATTTTAATTTCATAATGTTATCAATATGCATCAAATTATTATTTATCTTATAAAAACAATTCTAGGAATATAATCCATGTTAATAATTTGCTAATTATATCTAAATGTAATAACTTCTTAATGGAATTATTTGAAAATCCATATTGATTAAACATGTTATCAATACAAAGAATATGATATAAATTCTTTTATAAATATTTTTATGATTATTGTAATAAATATATTGTTTTTTTGATTATCATTATTTATAATAAATGAAATATATGTAATCAATTGGGATTAACTTTGGTGTGAAAAAATTATCATCCAATTTCAAGGGAAGTTTGTTCATCAATTCAATTAAATCAATGTAGTTAATTTAATAAGGTTAAGATGATAAATTGATTGAGTCATGTACAAATTAAATTTAATACACATCATATTTATCTATGGAATGTTTAAAAAAATATTTATAGACTACATAATCAATTTCCCTATAAATTTAAGTAACATTAATTTTTTGTTGAATTTTTGAAAATTGTCTAGAATTATTAGGGATATAATCTCTAATTACTAAAAATTATCATATATATTTATTGCATAATTTTTTAAAATATTCTTTACATTAAACAAACATATTAATGTTGACCATAAGGAATTAATCTCATTGGAAACATGGAAACACAACTATTGGTCCATATATGAGTTACATCATATCCCACTATGTTCTTTTGAAAAATAACCCTTATAAAAAACATACATAATACAATTATTCATAACATGGGGAAAAGAAACATAAGAAAGGGTGATATCATATGCCCAGTAAGGGTAAATAATAGAGATATATAAGCATATTATGAGTAGAATGATGTGGGAATATAAGAAAATAATTTGAAAAAATACCCTTCATACTAATGTTCATAATCATGAATCATGAAATAAACTTTGGTTGTTCATATAAAATGAATAATAATTAATTAATGAAAGTTATCTATGAGATAATATTATTTTAATAATAGATTTAATTTATATCAATTACATAATCATAGAAAATTATTTAAAAAATAGATAATGGTGTAAGGACATATCCTTAGATGTTACACATTCTATTGTTTTTGATATAAAATTCACATTATTATATTCTCAAGTATCGTTCTGGTTTAATGTTTTAGAAAATTAAGAAAAATCATACATACTAAAAATATAACTTTAGGGTATTAATTTTTATTTATTATCCATATTTAAAAAAAATCTTTAATAAGAAAAAATTATTTCTCATAAAGAAAATATTCCAAATATTCCCATTAATCTCGTCTACATACCTACTCTTAATAAATCCTTATTATTTTTTTAAAAAATCATATAAAACAAAAATCAGTGCAATATACAATGAAAGGAAACATATAGTCTAGTGGGAACCCTTAAAAACATTTTAATGAAAACATAAATTTTCACTATGAAAGATTATTCCAAATTTGAAAAAGATCAATTGGTTACATTTTGAAAATAAAAATATATCTATGAAAAATAATTAAAATGAATATAAAATATAAGTATGAAACATGGGATATAATTTTCTACACTAGTATTATAAATATAGTAGCCAATATTTCCTACCTCCAAATATGTATTACCTAATACATTGTATTTTATAACATACCACTCGCCCTTGGTTTATCACAGAACCACCAATCATTGGTTTATAATAAAACCACCCATATTTTGATTATTAATTAATGTCCCATAATTGGTTAATAATATATCCACCCTTGATCATAAAGAAAATATCAACAACAAAAACATAAACATAAATCATGAATTCTTACTTTATAATAACACATCTTTAAGAAAATAGACTTTTAATTCTCAAATCACTCATTTTGAAAAACATTACACGTCCAATTGAATGTATATTTCTTCAAATTAAGAATATATAAATGTAATATATTCATGAAAATATTAATTTTATGTTTAAAAAGTAAATTATTTTCATTTTTTATATGTAAAAAATAATTCCTTCTTTAATTTTGTATAATGAAATATAAAAAGTCATTTTTGGAAAGAAATGTCCCTTACAAGTATTAATTCATATATGTAAGATGTGATCAAATAAATTAGTTCTTTGTAGGATATAAATAATATAATATAAATTGAAATACAAAATATGATATTTGATGATAATTTGAAAATTAATATTATCATGATATAATTATTTAAGTATTAGTTCAACCCAAAGAACGGAAATTTGGAGATGATTTTACTTACATAACAACTTAAAAGGGACCCCTTATGAAAAAATTTCAGTTAATTTTTTAAATTAACATTTTATAGAATTATTGGGAATATAATAAAAAAAGGCAATCTTTAAAATATGTAAATTAAAGAGAATGAATTATATAATTTATATAAAACATTTAAATTGAGGGTTTTTCGTAAAAGATTCTCTTCCATTGTTTTTGAAGACTCTACACATTCTATTAATGTCAGTGAAAATAAAATTGTATTCCGAAATTACATAATTAATAAAAATTTTCCTAAATGTTTCAATATTTATAAATTATTTCTGTTCATTTATGTCCATGTTGTGGAGTTAAGAAGACTAATTTTTTATGTTCGGGAAGCATGTGTTTCCATGATTCATGGTTGGTTCACTTGAGAATAATTATATATGCAAATGTAAAATTGGAATACACATCCATAAGTATAATGAAATTTTATTAATGAAAAATATGAACTATAAATGGTCTAATAATTTATTTTTCATTATAATATTACGAATACTCCATTAAGAGTATTTTGATGACAAATTGTTTATTTATTTTGGTGGATTTTCTGACCATCACGAACTACTGTAAAATTTAATTAATATTATGTCTACATATTAGTTCAAGGAAATGTAATATGTTATAATATTGATATTCAAATATGATTTACTAAAATAATATTTTATCGATGATCCTTGATGGTGGTAATGGAAAATGAAAACTCATTATTCGGAAAGATAGTTATACTCTATTATTTGGACAATGGTTTCATTTCTTTTAATAAGTGATGATAATGAAAGGGAAGTATATATGATTATAATTTATAGATTTTACATTATAGTATAAGAGTTTTACAAGATTTAGTTTTATTTTATGGATAATTTTATTGAGTAGATGGAATATAATGAAATGAAATTAAGAGATGTGGTGTGAGAAATTTAACTCTTGAATATGACCTCCTTGAAGGTACCCTTAAACACCTTGTAATTTTACTTATTTTGATGCTAGAAGAATTTAACTTAGGTAGGGTATATAAGAGATGGTTTTTTATAATATCAAGTGAGTTCTAATGCATGTTAGTTGAAAAATGGATTGGAGGAATATTATCTTTACTTATTGAGGTGTGGTTTTAAGAGATTAAATACTGATTATTTTCTAAATAAAGGCATGAAAATTCGCATGGAATTAATTATAAAGAATTAGATTTATAATTAACTAATAATGTGATGGATATGGTCTAAAAACATAACAGAAAAGTATTTATTTTTTTTATTTTTTTACTTTTAGGTATTTTTTTACCTTTTAACATTAACACATCTCGTTATTTTACCTATACTACGGTAATTGTTTCCCAATGGTAACTTTTTTATAAATAAAACTAAAAACTCCATTATTAAATTATTTACACCCTCCTATTCCACATATGGAATCTATTTTACTAAATTAAATAGATAGAATTGGAAAAATATAATTTTAATGAATTTGAAGACAAGATGAAAAGAGATTATTCAGGAAGTGTATTTTCATGAAAAAGATGATTTTATATTAAATATATTATGAATAATATTAATTTTATAAAAAATAATTAATATTCATTGATAAATAATATATTAATTTCAATTAAAATATTCCTCGTTTTAAAATATTTTAATTAAAAATGGGTATCATTATATAGTTTAATTTATAATTCAGAAAAATCTCATTTTAAAAACAAAAATAGGTTTATTTTAAAATTTGATTTTAATTTTATGAAAAGGAATTCAATTGAATGAAATATTAATAAATAATACATTTTCTACTATAAACTATATTAATATAATAATTGTACTTTTAAAATACATGATATTTTGAAAAAAGTCATTTTTTCAAACAACCGGTATTTGTTCAACTATTCAATGAAACCCTATTATTTTATAAAAATAAAAAAATTCCACTTAATGTAATACATTATATTAATATTTATTAAATGAAAATTGTTTTATTAAAATAATTTCCTAAAAATTTTATAAAATATTTATAATATTAATGTATATAATGTAACAATATCCATTTTTATGATAAAAATGGATTTTTTCATAAAAATGTCATAAAAAATTAATGTGATAATTAAAAAATAATTAACTAATAAATTTGAAATGTGTATGAATATTATATATTTCATAAATACATTTACACAATTCATACTCTCTAAATTTATTGAAGGGTTCTAGTAGTTACATTTAAATAATATGATTCAATTTTTTTAGAGTTATTTATCGTTTATACTATCATACATAGACATTATGTAAAAAAATACTTCGATTTTACATATTTTCCACATCTTAAAACAACTTATGTAGGACCCCAAACATCAATGATGAATTTTTTGTTCAAATTTTTGTTTGAATCAAATAACAATGTTTAATTAAATGTCTACTGGAAATATGAGGAAGCTCGAAGGACTTCCAAGGGATTGGGACATAAAATAAATAGAAATAAGTCCACCATGTGGATGTTTCCCAATTGAAAAAGGTGAGTGAAAACCATAGAATGGGTTAGGCCAAACCTTGAATCCTTAGAAAAAGGAATTACACATGGTTCGTAAATGGTTTGTTAAACCATGTTGAGTCCATATTTATTCCTGTGACATGAACCAATCTTGGAAGGAGGCTTGTGTGTAGTCAGCACATGGTTTGGAAATATATGTGGAAAAACTGTACATCCCATTATAATGTGAAAAATTACCAAATTGAATCCTCATGATTATATGTTACTTACCATATTTTCACCCTATACCTTTCTCCTCCATCCCTAGAAGAACCATGTTTCCCAATAACACTCAAGGATTAATCTACTTCAATTATAGGCTATTTGGAGTGTCATTGGATGTAAATTGGAGACCCAGTTAAGTTATATCCTCCCCATTCTACTTATTTCTAGATTATGGTTTGTGCTTTCATTTAATGATTTATAAATCCCTAAAATCCCCTTTTTTAGATGATCCTATGATAGGGATTCTAATGTACATTGAATCTGGGTCTATGTATAAGGATAATTGTGTGTTTATCTTCATATTTATTTTATATGTTCTAAATGATATATCAAATAGTTTTATTATTGATTTATACCCGTGGGGATGTGATATTTCTTCCTTATTTAGGTGAATTTGGTTCTATTAGTAATATTGGGTAAAGTAGTTATATAAATAAGAAATAAACTCCTCATGATCCTTGTGGGAAGCATCATGGAGGATTAGACTTGTTTAAGACCACCAATGGGGTATTCCAACATTTCCAAAGATGGGAAAACTTTTATGTTAATCATATATGGATCTTGTGATAATTTATATCCCATGAATTTCACAATATGATTGTAGTTAAGATGAAAAATAATATATTTATAGTTGGTTCTATACTTTTAAAATTATATAAGGTATTTTTTGGCCTAATATAAAATGGTTGGTGAAATAATGTAATTGTTCTTAATGGCTTGTGAATTATACATAAAATGCATAAGTGGATTAATCGAGGTAAAAATGATGAACATGTTAAATTTTTTATTTAATGTGAAATTATGAATGTACTATATGGGTTACTGTATTGGAATTTATGAATATATTAAATGAGGTAAAATATGACAACTATTTATTATGATAATGGGAAATTTCATGAAAAAGATAAATGGTTTAGATGAACCATTAAAAGATTTTGTTAAAGGTGATAATGGGTAAAGTATTTATGTTATCATTCATGTTGAATATTTATTAAAAATAAATGGTATGTATAAAGGTTCTATATGGTTTGTGATATGGTGCATGTGGTAAAAAGAAATAATTATCATTCTACATTTCGTTTTATTTATGGGGTATTGGACTTCATGATATATTCCCACGGTTAAAGTTAGACTGAAGGTCTAACCGCACACCATAATGTATGGGTTAGTGAAGGGGATTGCGTATATTTTCTGCTAAATAATTCATATTATTAGACTACATGGACCAATGATCCAAGGGAATTGTAATATAATGGTTTGTTAAATGTTTATCACTATTTAGATAGGGATCTTGAGATATTACCTTATTCTTCGTATTCGATCATCTTAGATCCTTGTGTAAATAATGAAAATCACTAACCCATGTCACATGACTTGACAATGGATTTAGTTGTTTAACTTTTTTGATTTGATATTGTTAACTGATGGAATATGAGTTTTCATTTTCTTAACTTGTATTATGTTTGTTTTATCATGAACTATCAGTTTAGAATAGATATTTTGTAGACACTGTTGGTGGTGGCCTGGTGAGTTTAACCCACGCCCTTTATGGGCCTCTATTAGGTGCCCAAGCAGATTTCATGGCTGCAATTCAGGACTACAGAAAGGGCCTCTACTAAGGAGTTTATTTGGTCTTAGGATGTTCATAAATGAGGGTCCAAACATAGAGTCATGTCTGAATTTGGGGTCTCTAATTTTTTTCCTTACATTGGTTTTTATTCACTTTTGGAACTATTATCATGACATGGAATAATTTTCATTTGATTGAGTTTTGTACACTATTAGGTAAATGTTTAGTAATTCATGATTCTAATTTATTTCATATTGTTTTCATTATTCTATGTGCTATCTACTATGGATTTCCTTGATGAAGATTTTATTTTCACCCTACATTATATATTGAACCCTCCCTTTTAGTCGGTAGTCTTTCGTTTACGGGTAGGAATTCTTGAGGTCATTTGACGACGAATATTGGGGTACCAATTTAGTGGATTCCGCGATGGGGGCATTAAAATGTGGTATTAGGGTAGTTCCATTCAATTATCTTATTATATGGGATGGTGGAAAAAAATGTGGATGTGCTAGGTATTTTCAATGAGCCTATTTGTCGGAGTATCTAACCCTTGTAGGAGGTAAATACTAAGTGCCTAGGGTGGGAATTGTTTTCCATGATGTGTGTTGTTATAGTTGAGTTATATTTCTCTATTGGGCGATTCAATAGTTTTGTTATATGATGGTATTATGATACTTGTTTATGGATTCCATGTAATTTTGTTGTGTACCCATGTATAATTATATAAATATATCGATATAGGTGGAATTCAACATTAATAGAACACCCATGAAGGTTTTGAGGGACATGAATTACATATTTCATTATAAAAGTCATTAAAAATATAAAAAAAATCCTAATAAAGGTGATTAATGTGGGTGAATGGAAATAATGTTAATGAATGATTAAATAATTTTTCTAAATTATGAGTTATTAACAAGTTGAGAACATTATATATATTAACATGTAAATATATAATAGTTCTCAAATGATTAAGATTTATGTTGTGACTGTAAAATTAATATAAAATGGTTTCAATGATTAATTGTGTCTATGAAGGTTTTTTTACACCATGATGACCACAACCATGGTAGGGATAGTTGAGGGTAGGGTTTTAGGTGTAATGATGTATATTGAGATGGTGAATGTGAAATGGGTTATTTATGGAAAGTAGAGAACCTTATATATTTTTAAATTGTTGATGTTTTGAGTTATGTGTTATAAGATGTGTGTTTGAAAATATGTTGAGATGATACCATGACTAAATTAATTAGTTGGGAGATAGGGGGCCATCACTGGGAATTCTTCTATAGAAAAGGCACTACTAGTATTATTAGATGAGGGGGACATAAGAGAGGTGTAAATTCATGATAACATCACTCATCTATTCTTATGATGAAACACGACCCATGTCGAGTTATGATGAGTATGTTTGGTGTGACTAGATATTTTAAATTCTATGAACCGACAATATTTTATGGAGAGGGTGGACTTTAATTTGAAGCATGAAATAGTTTAGAACATGAAGGGACATAAGAGATGGGACTCACTTATTTTTTGAGTATATTATGTGTACAAATGTGTTGGTTAGTGAGAGTTCCAAATTTTGTAGACCATGGAATGTTGGATGTATTGGATATAAAGGCATTACATGGAGTCACACTAATTAGGATGTGTCCATAATGTTGGGAGGTATCATTTGATAACATGGAAGAGGTAACTGTTCTGGGTTTTGATCAGGTATGTTGGAAATTGTTTGAAACTGATGTCATGTTTTATATTCTCACCTATAGTGGTTATGTTGTTTTGGTGTGGAACCATAAGTAATTGGTTTCTTTTTGTGCTTGGATCCATGTTTCATGGAACATGGGTAAGATTTTTTTTCATAAGAAATGATTTTTTATTTATTATCTGGCTGGATTAGAGAGAGGTCCAGTGGATTCTTTTTCGTGACCCCGTTTTAGGGAGTTTTTGTTGAAAGACCTTTCATGTGACCTATGAGAGTAGTTATATGAGGTTGACAATGATTTTGGTTGTGTAACACCAATGAGTTAGTTTTTGAATATTTTAGTTGGACAGAAGTAGAGTTTCCTATTAGGGGAATGTCCTAGAGGGTTATGTGCGATGATATATACTTTTGGTGAGGTGACTCAGAATATAGTTTTGAGTTCATAGTCATGTGGATGTTTATGGTATATTAAATGGAGTTTTTCCCAGTGTTTATTCTGTTTTAGGATGTGAAGCATAGATGTTAGTTTCCAAGCTGAATAACGACACAGTGATTGTCTTCGAGTAATTGGTAAAATTACATGGTTACACACTAGTTTCTTTCTCAAGAAGGAACCGTAAATAATGGTATAAGAATGAAGGATTTATTTTTAGGATTGGATTATTTGGTTATCTAGATCATCTATTTTTTCAATGATTAATAGAGGCATTTACGATTATTTCAGGAAGATGAGACAAGAGAGAATGAAGCATTGAAAAATTCTTTTATTATCAAGGACACACCTGATGTGAGGTTGGATACATGGTTGGGAATATGGATGAATGGTTTGTATTTTGGTAACATTTTGAGAATTTCATGAGTCCGATGAGGTTAATGTTCTATGAGGCATGTTTAGCTGAGTTAGCATGCATTTGGGATTGGATTTAATGGTGTTTGGCTCATGTTATCTAAAGTTGGTTTCAGTGTGTGGTCATAGGAATGTACGTGACCTTGAGGGATATGAGGAGGCCTATATGTGGTCATACGTTGTGAAGATTTGATTCCATTTGGGATCTATACACATGTGGATTAAGATTATGCACCTCTTATTTTCCATGAAATTAGTGGAATGATTTGATTATTCAAGATACAATTTGGTTATCGTTGACACTGATGGTTCATTATGTTTCTTTTGAAAATATCTCAGGGATTGAATGTAGAAACTGAGTTGTGTGGTGGGGGTAGGGCAGAAGGAAACATTGGTTCATGACTGCTTTGTTGAGATTCACAAAGTAGTGGTGAGTTTGGTTATTATCCCCACTTGAGCTACAATGGTCAGATGTTCAGGAGACGTTATGGGTAGCGAATCCTATGACGTTATTTAGGGGAAGTTGTCACCATATTTGGAGGTGACAATGAAGATTTATAATTTATATTTTTGTTTTTATATGACTTATTATAATAATTATATATAGATATGATCATTCCCAAAATCATGACATTGTCTGAGGCACACTATGAAAGCTATGGCTTTTGGCCAAGTGACATAAATCTATTACAGTTAGAAGTGGGACATCTTGGATTTAATTCTCAAAGAGAAGTGTATGTGGATCATGATGGTGGAATGTTCACCATTAAAATTCTAAGAGAGAATTCCCTGGGATGGATTGGCTGTCAAAATTTTTTATGGGCCCCATTCTAGGGATATACGAATGGATATCAGGTGATGTTTATTGTGTTATTCTAGGAAATATATAGACCCACATTAATGTTTTTTGGTTAATATACTTATCAATGTGTGTTTTGAGGTAGTTGTAATTACCAATGAAAGGTGGATATAACAACACTCCATAGGTTGGGTGTGGTGATTCAATCCACAATGTGTGGAGTATAGTGTGGTGTTGATGTGGCAGAAAAAAGATGCATTGAGAAAACTATGAGGGTCACATTATGATCTCCCAAAAAATTCTAGTTGTGCCTTGAATGATTTGGTTTAATGAGACATTAATTGTCTTTGGATTAGGGATGATCCCAAAGAAATAAGGGATGCAAATGAAAATGTTTTCGAAAGGATTTGTAATGCATGACAACGATTTGGGGAGGGGGTGGATTCTATAATCACATAATTGACTGAGAGTGGACACTTTTTTGAGTGATTTGGTGACCATTTAATTTTACTAGGTGTGTAATTATCTTGGTCATATATGGTAACAATGAGCCAATTGTTATGCTATGAATTTCAAGGATGAGCTCGCTAAGGGAAAAACTGACATGGTTAGGAACAAGGGATAAAATTGGTTAGTTGTAAAACCACATTCAAAGACGTTTTTGAGAGTGATAAGTATTTTATTATCTTTTTAGATAGTTTTTTATTAAGAAACTAGCAGTTATTAATCAATGTAATGATGGTTGATGTTCTTCTGTTATGAATTTTGGTGGGTGCACTGAAGCAAGATGATGTTTATGAAAATTATGGATTCGAAAATTGTATATTTTTCTAGATGATGGAGAATGACCCCCATTAGTGTTTTGGATGGTCGTGATATTACATGAGAAATAAATCCAAAGGTAATATGAAGTTGGTAGTGTTTCATTAGTTGAACATGGGTGTTTCTAGACAATCTAGTTGTGGTGGTACAACATGATTTCATAAAAGGAACATATGTGATAATTTAGGACCAACCTATGATTTTATTTTATTAATTAAATTTATGTTATTAATCTGAAGGTGAAATTTATGAAGGTCATGTTATACATAGATTCAATATGGGAGGTGGATGCATGTCCAACGTCGATAGTTTTGATGGAATGATGGATTCCCATGTATGGTGTTGTTCTTTTGGGTGTTTTAGCATGATGTGTTTGGAAATATTCCAAGTATGTTTTAAAAATATGAAATATGGTTTTGGTGGTCTTTTTCCATTGTGGAGGAAATAAAAACCATAATATGGATGTAGTCAGATAAATCAAGTGTTGTGGAGAACCATCAGGAAAGTAGTAGGTTGATGATGTGATTTGTTTTTTTAGTGGATGAAAGCTGGTAAGAACCATTTTGGTGTTTCAATTTTTGTGATGGGTGTTGGATTAGGTTTTTACATAATTATTACCTTGAGATTAAGGGTAATCATAAATTTTGCTTCATCAATCTGTGTAGGGGGTAAGGATATTGGACCTTGAATTTTGGACTGATTTAGATTAGGAAATGTGATGGAAGAACTGTGTATTCTGTAGGCAAGGACAAACATGGGACATGTTATAATTTTGAAAAGGGTATTAAATGGTTCCATGTGAACTAGGATTAGTGTTTTAGAGAAGATCATGCATTTATAGTGACAGTATGTTCTTACTCAATGGTATGTTGATATGTACGATGCATCTTAGTGTACTGATTTCACATTATGCATAGAAATCCATATTTGTTTATGTGGATTATGTTTCAATTAAGGATGATGTTCCCTATAAGGAGAATATGGTTGGTGTTTTGGATCTTAGTGAGAAAATATTATGGGGAAATAATTTAACTACGTTCTAATTTTTTGGAAACGTGGTAATGTACACTAAGAAACAAGGGATATGGGTCAAATATGTTGTCATAGTGTCCCAATATCTATTCCCTGGGAGCTCATTGATTATTAGGAAGAGTGGATTCAGGATGAGATGATATAATATAAGGAGGTTTTATGATCGTAGACTTCATGGATGTATGTTCTTGTCTGAATTTGGGTTTGAATCAATTATAGTTGGATAAATAAATTTATGCAGGTAATATGAGGAATATTGAGGGTGTTCTCGGTATTTGGAACATGAAATAAAGGGAAATCATTCCATCTAATTTATGTTACATGGCTGGAACATAGTTAGACGAAACC
Organism: Viscum album; assembly: GCA_963277665.1. Lineage (NCBI taxonomy): Eukaryota > Viridiplantae > Streptophyta > Magnoliopsida > Santalales > Viscaceae > Viscum > Viscum album. The sequence goes on along the minus strand of OY728147.1, from coordinate 1,426,321,616 downwards.
GAACAAGCGGTGATACCCAACTATGCAACATTAGACACATGAATTATCTACAATTGGTAGAATGTTTGTCACACATTATAGAATCTCATTATTAACATGTAACATGGAACCCACTTGGGCAGAGAATGGGTCATGGTTGGTGTTATGGTTTGTATAACCTTGCTGTAAAAATTGCATCCCATTAAAAAGTAAAATATCCCCAAATTTCCTATTATGATTTTATATTTGTCACCTAATTTCTATTTGTTTCTTCCTCCTCTTGCCCCACTGATGACCCAAAATGGACAATACCACTCAAGGGTCAATATCTTTCAATTATAGAGATTTTTGAGTTTCGTTGGTTTGGGATTGAAGTACTGAGTATGTCAAATCCCCTTGAATCCCATTTCTATATTAGGTCATGTGGATTTATTCTTCTTCAACAAAGGTAATAAAACATAGTTTTTAGGGAATATAAGGTCTGGGATTCAAAGGGTTCTTGAATCCAGATCTAGAGATAAATTGAAGGGGGGTGTTCATCATTATATTTGAGGTATTTGATCTACATTTTATATCACATTTTTTTATTGTCAATTTTTCATTTTGTGGTGGGAAAAATTATTCCCCCATGAGGTGAATATGATGGCATTAGTATGATTGGGTAAAATTATTTGGTAAATGATGAAATTATCCCCTAATTATTCAAAAGGGATGTATTGAAGATGATTTGAAAAGTTATGATGACACATGTGGTGCACCAATATTCTATAACATAAAAAATTAAAATTTTTGAGAATGTACTAGTCTTGTGACAATTTAAAACCCTTGATGAATTTATTGATATATTGGTTGAGTTGGAAAATGGATTATTGAATTTTTTGTGTTGAATTTGATAATGGAATAAGGTTTTGGTTTTCTTGATATGAAATTGTTGGGTGAAATAAAATGAGCTAAATGGATTGTAAATTGTACTTGAAATGCATAAGTGGTTTAATGCATGTTAGAGTGATTAATGTTTTAAATGTGTAATTTCATTTGAAATGATGATTTTTAGAAATTTAATAATGTATGATAATTAATGACTATATTAATAAAGATAAAATATGTGAATTATTTATTATGATAATGGGTTAATGCAAAAAAGGGAAATGGGTTAAAATTGTTATACAACATAGTTGTTGAATTTGATAATGTGTTAAGGCATAATGTTAAATCTAATGTTGAATATATATGAAAGGAAAATAGTATGTACATTGGTAACATATGGTTTTTATATGGTATGTGTGGTTAATGTATAAATCGGAATGTTAACATGGATTGGTAGATGTGGGGTGTTGAACTTGAGGATCTATTTTAATGATTCGGGTTAGACTAAGGAACTAAACCCCACCGCAAAATGCACGAGTTAGGGAAGGGGTCTGAGCATCTATGACCTTTAATGATTCATTTGACGAGAGTACATGAATCGAGGCACCACGGTAAGTGTGATGTAATGTATGGTGAAATGATTATCCCGATTGAGATAAGGAACATGACTTATTATCTCATGCAATATATTTTATTGTATTAGGTCATTTTGTAGATAATAAAAATTATTAACCCATAGAAAAAGTTATGAAAATATATTATGTGACTAATGTAGTTGTAATATATATTTTTAACTAATTGAACCTGAGTTATATTCTTATTAACATGTATGTCATATATATTTTTTTCTTCAGCATATTTTTAGATTTGATATTTTATTGACACCAATGGTGGTGGCCTACTAAGTTATACTCTCCCCATGGCTGGGATGACAATGGGTAGTCATGAATATTTCATAGTTGTAGGTTAATAAAAGGGGAATGATCTTTTCTAGGGAGTTGATTTAGGGCTATGATGGGAATGTGTGAGGATTCGTACTTGGATTCAGGACATAGTTTAGGTTTTTAGTTGTTGGCCTTTGTTTTTATGTTTCATCAATTTAGGAATTATTGGCATGACATTGAATATATGACATCTGGTTGTGTTGTGTACCCTACTTTGGAAGTAGTTAGTATCAAATTTTTATAGTTATTTCTTATTGTTTACTTTATTTACCATGTAATATTATGTTTCATACCATAATAAAGAAGGTATAATCTATCCATGTGATTTATTATACCAATGTTTCTTTTAAAAACCCTCTACTATAGAGTGAGTCACACATGAGGTTATCTGGTGACCTGACTCAGGGCACTAGTTTAGTGGATTTCGAGTTGGGTATTTTACAATATCCTCTCAATTTTAAGTTGATATCATGAAACCAATAGTTTTACTTTCCAAAATACCATTTTTGAAATAGAATATCTTAAAAGGGTTCAATAAACAATGCACATGAAATTTGATAAAGTCAGGTTATGATGGGAATATAGAATAAAACCTAATTGTTTTATATAATGGAAATCATTGAAATTAATGATAATCTTGAATTTACAAGGAATAATATAATAGGATGTAAAACATGGTCGTATGAAATTTGACCATTGTATTTCTATGATAGAATAAATGTCATTTATTTCTCTATAATATTAGTAAAATAAAACGGTTTTTGGTTTAAATATATATGTTTTATAGTTGAGTAAATCATTTCCTCCAAAATATATGAACATAAATGATTTTACATACATATAAATAATAATTTCATGCACATATTTTCTCCAAACAATGAGTAATCAATATGAGTTTTTCATACATGATTCATTATTATCATCTTTTACAGATCACAAAATTGATATAATTATAACTATAAATTCCTTTTTTTGAATAGTAGGTAAACTAAACCATAATGGTATTTTATGATAATGTAATTATCCAAATAAAATAAAATATTATATAATGAAATAATATATTATTATCAAAATATCAATTGTATTACCCAATTTTCATTGTAGACTATTAAAAAAATTGTCCATAAAATTTCATAAAATAATATAGAATAAAATTGAAACACAAAAATTAGAGGGATTTGGTAACAATGTTTTACGGGATAAATTAAATATTCGCCTCTATTTATTATCAAACACTCTTAATCTATAATTCCAAAATATAATTTTCATAATCACATAATCTTAATGATATTGTATTTATTTCAATAAATAATACGAATCACCATAAATAATTTTTTTTTGAAAGATACATAATCACTTTTTTGTCAAATAAAATCCCATGACTGTTTATTTAAATTAATCATATAAGGTTCCCCAAATAGTGAATGTCATCTAAAATGAAATTAATCAATTAATCATAAAATTATATTTCAATCCCATTGTAATTTACAAGATAAATCATACATTCCCAGGATAATACTATTTATCATTGATCAAATCATTTACCTATAAATAGTAATATCATAATGAGTAGTACATCACATAGTATTGTGGGACATGATGCACCCCAATCACCCTTCTGTTGTAGGTTTGATCTATATGACCTTGCAATATAGAATAGATTATCACAGGGTTTGTGGGAAGTCCTTTTCAGAAACTATATCATTACAGTCCTTATAAAATTATATAAATGTTATAAACATACTAAAAATATTTGTAATGTATTTAAACTCAATGGTTATCTTATAAATTTAATTTTTCATCCTCTAATGTACAAACCCATAATTACCTCAAATTTAGAGACCATATATACCAAAAGACTACAAATACCATTAATATAATTTTCACCAAAATTAAAGGTATTATTCCTCAAATAAACGTTTTCATATCATAAAATCATGTGTTACATGTACATTGAAAATTATACCTTTTTTAAACTTTTAAAAGGTATCAATTCCATCTAACATATGTTTTCAAATTGAGGGAAATAATTATTGTATTGAAAAACCATTTAAAATTACATATTTCTTATAAAATATAAAAATAAAACTATATCATAAATTTTAAAACTCAATACATAACCACATCAATCCCTAAACATCCCTCTTAAACCAATAAACATGATTCAAAATCTTATTCATTAAAAAATCTTTCTTATAATAAAAAACATCAATAATCTCTATATGATTAATCAAAAACAACACTAAAATGATGTGTACATTGAAAATAAGAAAATAACTCATACCTTAAATATGGACATTAGGATTTTTTGGATATCCCCATTATCTTCGGATATGATACCCAACATCCTGAATTGAAATTTTTATATCCTTTTTAGAAGAGGGTTATTAATGTCGATATTAATAAATCAAATTAAAAATAATCCATGAATAATAAAAAAAATTAGAGATGAAAATTTTTCAGGTAAATAAAGAAATTTATAATTTGAATACTAAAATAAATATAAAATCATTGGAAGTCATTTTTTAATAATATTCATAATCAAATTATATATAAGGTTTGTCATGGTTGTGAAATATATCTTTACCCTATGTTGATAAATGATCATCCATATCTAGAAAATGAATTAGTAACACCTAGAATAAATTATTACATTTTAAAATGAAAACAATAAATTTAATTATAATACCTATAGAAACCCTATAATATATTAATGTTCAAATCCTTCATACCTAATTCTATTGTGTTTCTAAATATAATATCAAAAAATATCATTAATCTCCATGAAATCCACAACATTAAACACAACAATGGGGGCCAACGACAACAAATGTAATATCATATTTCATCTTCTAAACCCTATGAATATATCCATTATTCCTTTGAAAACATCATATTCACTATTTTTTTATCTAAACCCTTCTCTTATACCAAATTTAATACATAACATTATATATGACATTTTCCTGATATTTTATACTATAATTGTTATTTTTACAATCCAGATGATCATTTAAGTTTAGAGTTTTTTAGAATTTGGACTAACTCTAACATAGTAAACCAATTAATTACATGTATAAACATATCGTCAGTATCTATTCTGTCACAATACAAATGTAAATAAAAAATACATGGTTTATCTTCATGAATAATCCTTTCAATTTCACACTTGATATCATACTTTTATGAACTGTTCATCAAACACTAATTTTTTTGAAAAAAATGGATTAGAAAACGAAACTCAGTATTGGACATAAATAAAGGAAACCATTAATCCACTAAAAACCCATTAAATAATTTTCATTAAAAAATACATTTCACCTTTCATATGAAATCATATTTTAAAAAATATCACAATCATATATATTTAAAATCATTATATTTCCATGAAAACTCATTATAAAGAATATGTATAATTATTAGGTAACTTGTGACCTCAATTTCCATATCAATCTTATAAATTAATATAAAACGTATGGAAAACCTCCAAAACTATAGTACCCAATTCATTCTATGTTATAACATAACCTCTCATCATTAGTTGACCATGGAACCACCAATAGTTTGTTAATAAAAATTAACCACCCATCCATGGTTTATAATGAAAACACATTCACTGTGTAATAAACTAACCATGAATTATCATAAAACCTCACAATAATCATAAAATAATAATAAATACTGAAATATTTCATCATAAAATTAGACTTTGAATATAATAGTCTTTTTATTCTGAAATAAATCAGTTTGAAAAAGTGTACATATATAAAGACAAAATATTTCTATAAAATTAACCACATAAAAATGTTATGTAACATAAAATATTTTTAATAAACATGAAATATGGAAATTATATTGATTCTATACAAATATAAACATTACTTTTTTACTTTTGTTAAAATAATTAATAAAAGAAGTTATTTAAATGAAATACCTTTACAAATATCATATTATGGATGTGATTGTTAATAAAATGAATCTATTATGTGTATCTAAGTTAAATTACCAATAAATAAGTGCACATTTTACATAAAATATAAAAATTTCATCCATCATTTAATCTTATAAAAAACTAATCAAAAAAATAAAATTTTATCCCAAACGATTGATTTTTTTAATTACATTGCATAAAATCATACAAGGATCCATTTCTTAAATCATTTGGATGAAATTATATCGTTGACTTGTTAATAGATTCATGTAAATAAAAATAAAATCATAAATTTTATTTTTAAAACATTAAAATGAAAGTTATTGATTTTGATATTAAATCCTTCAAACATTTCAATTGAGGTTTTTTCAAATGAGTCACAATCCTTGTGAATGATAGTTTTACACATGATCTTAATGTAATATAAAATCAATTTTTTAATCAATTTTGTTATTAATAACATTTTAAATATATATATATGATTTATAATAGTTTTAGTATGTTCAATTTTTTAAATATTACTGGGTTATAATGATCAATTTCATCATTCTGGGAGTGGTCATTTCAAGGATTCATGGTCAGTTCCCTTGAATATATATATGGATGTTCTTGTATAATGGTAATACAATTCTTGGTGTGACATGAAATGGTAATAAATCAAATTCGTAATTATAAATGTTCACATATATCATATTAATTTCTTTTATATGGATGATTTATTCGATAAAAAAGTGAAGGGAAATTTGTTTACTAATTTGGTTGGTTATTCTGATCATTATGAAGTTGTTTAGTATTCATTAATTTTAGCTCTTTATAATATTACTAGAACATGAAGTAGTTTGTAATATAAATATTTAAATAATGTTTTCTTATAATAATAACTTTATGACATTCATTGAAGGAAGTAATGGATAATGACTACCCAATTTCCAAGGATATAGTTAACCACTATAATTTGGACAACGTTCTCATTTCATTGAATAATAAAATATAATAAAATATAAGGTTAAAATATAGAAAAAAACTCCATAATCATAATGATTGTGTGTAATACCATTAACATTGTGCGATTACTTCGAATTAAATCGTAAATGGAAGAAGAGTTTGTTAGTTTGGTAAACCAAATACATACAAGAGTCCTACATTAAAATGGATGACCCTAATTACAACATAATATTTATGATAATAAATATATTCCCTCTTATTATATCATGTCATATCATTCCTAGTACAATACCTGGATTTCTGGGGAATTGGAAATAATAATAATGTTCTCAAATGATCAGTAAGGGAAATGTACAATGGAAACAATATTGAATGTAAGATCATGAATAATAGAAATGTATTTTCTCATTTATGTGATGTTTTTAATCAGTTATATTGGTGGATTATGTAGATACCCAGGTATATAAAAATGTTTGGGGAGTTATAAGGGTTCGGGATATGAAAAATGGAGAAAAGGGGGTCTTATGGTTATGTCGCAGGGTCTGCGTATAATTAGTGTTAACCATGCAGACAGCCTTGGAAAATGTGAAGGAGGTGGGTTTTTTGAAATTACCCTCTACATGTTTTTCACAATGATTGGAAATCGGTCTGGCTAAACCATTCCGCCGATAAATTTATAAAATATAAAAACAATTCCACTTAAAGATATTTAACCCCGACTTGGGATTCCCATCCCATTAACTCCTCTTCACCCTAGGATCAAACTACATTTTCCAAGTGCTCCAAGTAAGCAATCTCCTTCATTTCTATTGTGTATTTGGTGTCGTTAGTTGCATATTGATGCTATGTGTAAGGATAATATCATCATTTCTTCTTTATTGTATTTAAGATTTATATGTTACTCTCATCTCCTTCTGAAGCTATAAAACCCTATAATTTTGGTGTGATCTAGGATGAAACTTCAAGGGTTGGTTGAAGTAGAATATGAGGGAATGATTAAGATTGGTTTCATTCGTGGAATCATGGTAGATCTTATACATGTTATACCCCATGGTTTATTGAGAATTTTTGTATGTGTTCTTTCGTTCTTCAGTCTCTCTTGTTTTTTTTGATCACCCTCGATATGTTTAGGTATACTGGTTATTTAAAAGGTAAATGGAGTCCCTTATGTTACTCATGGGATTTGTTGAGGGTAATAAAACTAATCTAGGACTACCCATGGGTTGTGCCGACAATCCCAGACCTAGGGATTTTTGAATAACTTGTGATATTTTAGTGTAATCATATAGAGCCCTTGACAAACATGTTGATGTGAATAGTCCTATTTTTATTGAAGCTAGTTGATGCCCCTAGGCTTGATAATAACCTAAGGGTTATTTGGGACAATACGTGGAAATGATTGAAGTCCATAATGAAATGGATTGAGATCATGGTAATGAAGCCCAGTGAGTTTGGCATAATGAACAATGCCAAGTGAGATATGAAAAATGAATAAATGATTAGTTAGATAAGAATAATAAAAGGTAAATCGGGTTATGTGGCTGAATGATCTGAAATGTGTTAAATGTGTTAATGGGATAAGGAACTATATTTATTCTTCTGTTATTCATATGATTTTTCTTCCTTGGGAAATGGTTTTTATGTCATTTTAATGGTTAATGGTTACATAAACGTATAGTGAGTGCACATAGCATGGTATTGTGGGGTATTGACTTAGGTTGTACACCCATAGGTCGAGTTGTATTGAGGCTCTAATCTCTACCATAAATGCACATGTTAGAGAAGAGGATTGATGCTCTATTTCTCAATTGATTTCATCCACCATGAATAGGGATTCTAGGTGAGGATATGGTTTAGATGAGGAAGTTGGTCCTACTGTGATAGGATAACTATGTGTTTTTCTCATGTATATGATTGTGTAATTTAATCTTTGTATCTTTTTGTGTGTGATGAACCCCTGTAAAATGCATTGGAAATGGTAAGTAGTAGAAAATGTGATGAAATGGTAAAATAAGGAAATGGTAATAAATGTTGGTAATGGACCTAAACTGGTTATGGGAAATTAATCATTTCTTGTAAATTATTATCCATTTTCCCTTTTCATGGACAATTATATATACTATATTTTATGTAAAAACCATTTTAGGTGGCCTACTGGGTTGTACCGAAACCCTATAAAGTCCACCGTTGGGTACACGATATGACCTCAAGATTGCAGTTTAGGGGGAAGGAAAAGGCCCTTCCAAAGTAGTTGGTTTTCTATAGGTGTAGATGGAGAAGGACCCAGACTTGGTGTCGTAACCATTTAGGGATTTTTCAATATGTATATATTTTGTGTGTAGTTTATTTTTGCACCTATATGATGACATGGAATATTTACTCATTGTTATGGTTGTGCCCCATTTTGGGAATGGTTTTTTATGCATACATTAGTATTATTGATTTTAATTCTACTATTTTTTATATTCGGTGTAGCATACTCTGATAAAAGGGGATATAGTCTCCCCAATTTACTATTTAGATCCCCCACTACTTGTTGGCAACGTTTGGTATATGGGGAAGTGCACCTAAGGTCATGTTACCACCCATCTCAGAGCACTAGTTTAGTGGCATCTAGTTTGGGGACATTGAAATGCAGTGTCAAAGGAGGTCTTTCTTTCCATTATTGGGAATCATATTATTTAGGATGGTAGACAAGAGTTAAGATGTGTTGTGACTTGGTAACGATCTCATGCTTGGGTTTAGCTAGCCCATGTATGATGGAAAACCCAACTCACCCATGGTTGAGATTGTTGTTAATGAATGTGTGATGTTACATTTTATGATATTTCACCTTTGGGTGATGCGCATGTTGTGTGATATGATTGTTTATGGTATTTTTCTTGTGGCCTCAATGACATAAGGATGTGAATACAAGCATCATTTTAGGGACCTATATATATAGGTTTCATGAATCATGGTAGGTACACATGGAATGGGTGTACAAGGCATGAATGATAGAATGCACCTTGCATCATGACATTTGAAGATGAAAAAATGTCAAAAACATAACGATGAAATTGGGTGAAGATAAAAGACTGATAAATAATTATTAATGAAATATGTGTAATTAAGTGTTTGTAATGAATTCAAAATGCTGTTTACAACATGTTGTGTTAGCCTTGTGGTGGTGTTTGGTAGTTTACCCCTTGTAGACCATGACCCTTGGTAAGGATGGTCGAGGTGTTGTTTTAGGAATATTAATGTTTTTTGGGACGGTGCATGTATGTTCTATGGTTGTGGCTGGTGATAAGCCTCCCCGTTATAAAGTTGGGAATGTTTAATGTTTTTTATTCGAAACCTTGTGTTTGTAAATTTAGATAAATTACACCACAGCATCGAGAGACGGTTGGAGAACATGAGTATTTGAAGAGAACACTCCTCCAATAGAAAAGAAAGAGAATGTGGTGATCCAGGAATGTGGGGTAGAGCGGTTCCAGGGAACCATGGGTCATTTTATGCAGATAATGGATCGAGACCTAGGGAATGCTGAACCATGTATGTTTGAGTGGACTAGAGAGTTTCAGCAGCAACACCCTCTGACCATTACAGGATAGGATGCATCTGAGGAATCAGAGTTCTTGATTGTGTCTGTCGAGATGATACTTGATCATCTGGAGACTATGGTTGTGAAATGAGTTATGTTGGCGGCTTATATGTTTTGGGGCTTGGAAAAGCGTTGGGGTGACATCCTGGATCAGACTAAGTAGGATGAGGGGATGTTGTGGAAAGATTTCCATGAAAATGTTCAAGAGTATTATTATCCCAAGACATTAAATAAATTCTGAGATGTATATTTTAGGATCCTGAAATAAGGATCAATGTCAGTGATGGAGTATGCTGGCCACTTCCCTAACCTATGATGCTTTGTGAATGAGTAGATTAGGGATTAGGCAGTAATTACTAGGAATTTACCGAATGGCCTGAGAGATGATAATTGGTCTTTCGTGAATATATATCACTTGATGTAGTTTATAGAGGTAGTGGATGAAGGGCTGATCTTAGAAGGGAACCTGAAAGAAGAATCAGGAAGTGGGCTACTCATGCTATGTTGGAAAAGAAGTGGCACAACATTCGAGGGACCGAAGCAATGTTTTGAAAAAATTTTGTAGGGATGAAGTGTGAAATGTGTCCAGAATATAGGGTCATCCTCTCAATGTAGTGATCAGGTGTTGTACTATCAATGTGTAATGTCATGTCACATGCTAGATAGTGCCCTCGACCTCCAGTTGGGTGTCGGTCATGTAGCAGATTATGACACGTGTAAAGGTTCTGCTAGAACCCTTTATAGGAGAGTATGAATTTTTGTTATATGAAGACACCTAGCAAAGGAAACAAATCAGTTACTCCATATCAGGCAGGCATTTGGAGCACCACGGGCCATACTGGTATAGGGAGTGGATGTGGAACTTCGAGGCTAGATCTCCCATGTTAGCAGGGTAGTGTAGTTCAGATCACATAGGTTGGAGCCAATGGTAGATGGTATGGTCATCTCCATACAGTTCTGTCAGCACCAGGTGATAGTGAGACTGGGCCATCATCCATTCTAGGTAGAATCCTTATAGCTTCTATGGTAGCGAGTGCATAGTTTGACACTAGTGTCAAATAGTCTTTCTTTTGAACTAATCATTTTGTATTATTGGGTTGTTCCATGGGAGAGTGTGTGATTAATGATGTCGATTGTAACTCTGATGGGGGTGAGAAATGAAGACATCATGCAGTGTAGGTGATGTGTCTAGAATTCGGTGGGTATCATTTCTTGTGGGACTTGTTCATTCTCAACATGTTGGTATTTGACCTGATATTGGGTTTGGGATGGTTAGTGTGTTATCAGGGAGACATAAACTGTTTCCATCACAAGGTATCATTTATGTCACTTGAGGGTAAATCCTATGTCCATAGTGGAGAGTGGAATGCTTGAGAAGGTTATACAAGTCCATTTTGTCAGCTTTTCGATAGGATCATAGCTCAAGTAGCTTTCCACGTGCATGGTGATGAAATAGGGGAACTGTATGTCTTCCCTCTATTTGTGGATCAGTTATAGGATGAATTTCATGGGGATTCATCATGGTTTCCATCTAGTAGGGATGTTGAGTTCATGATTGAGCTGTTGCTGGGAGTAGAGCCATCTTTTATTCTTCCATAACGAATGGCACTGGTGGAACTCCAATTGTTAAAGGTTTATCATGAAGAGTTTTAGGGTAAGGGGTTCAGGAAACCTAGAATGTCTCCATAGGTATCTCATGTTCTTTATTCAAATAAGGTTGGGGGGTTGTTATGGATGTGTGTTGATTCTCATAAGATAAATCCTATAATAGTGAAAATCGGTACAATCATTATAGAATTTATGACTTCTATGACCATTTGAGGGGTTTATAGGTGTTTTCTATGATTGATATGAGATAAGGTTATCACCAGTTAAGGGTGAGACCTTCAGATGTAACGCTGATAGCTTTGAGGAGTCTGTATGGTATATTTGGGTTTGTAGTGAAACCTTTAGGCTTGACCAATGCCCCAGTGGTGCTCATTGATTTGATGAACCCAATAATTCATCCATATCTATATCAGTTAGTTGTTGATTTTATTGAGGACTTATTGGTGTACTGTAAATCTCATCACAATCATGCCCAACATGTTGACATCATTCAAAGTACACTAAGGGAGCATTGTCTATATGCCATGCTATCTGATTGCTAGTTCAGAATGGGATAAGAGCATTTTATTGGGTCATATCATCTCTAAGTCTGGTTTGTTAGTAGATCCAGATAATTTTTCAGATGTTGTGTCTTGGGATCAGCCAAAGAGTGTTTCATGTGTTTGTAGTTTTCTAGGTTGTTTCTGGTATTACCGGATGTTCATCCCTGATTTCTATCATTTTCTAGGACCAATGTTTTGATTGAAATAGAAGGGAATCATTTTCAGTGGTGTGAGGCTAGTGATAATTCCATTTAAGAGTTATATAATTGATTGATGACCACACAGACTTGGATCTTACCTGATACAGGTAAGAAGTTTTTCCAATTTTGTGAAGCAGACGGTATCACGATTGGGGCAGTGTTAATGGATGACAAGCCAGTTGAGGATTACAGGCAGAGGAAATTGAGATCCCATGAGTGTATTTATCTAACTCATGATATTTAGTAGGATACATTATTATATTACATAATGTTCTAGAAGCACTACTTGTTGGTGGAATAGTTCACAGTGTATATCGAACACAAGAGTCTAAAGTATATCAGTTCATAGTGGGATTTGAATCTTTTTTAGAGAATATGGGTTAATTATCTCTAGTCATCAACATCTTGATTGTATATAAATCGGGAAAAGGTAATATTATTGTTGATTCATTGAGCAGGAAGGCTCAGAACCAACTGGTTCAGGATTCTAGCACCGAGTGAAAGGGGATGGATTTGTTCGTGGATATGCACTTAGAGGTGTAGGAGGGAAAAGTTTAGGTGAATCATATGTCCATGGCAGTTTATTTAACATATTTGAGCCCACGTTATGGGAGATCATCTCGAAAATCATTAATGTTTTTTCATGACGGAATGACTCAAAGGTGGGGAGTCACATTCTTGTTGGGTTGTCGATGCAAGTGGGGTTGTAGGTTTTTATTATCTCTGGTTGAGAAGGTATTCATGTGGGAAGTGTATATATGTGAGTTACATGCATCCAAATGGGATGTTCATCTAGGTTAAACCAATATGTATCGTGATCTCCATAGGTAATTTTTGTTGTCAAGAATAAAAAGGGAAATTGTAGAGTTTGTCGCACAGTTACTTGCCTGTTAATAGATAATGGTTGAGCATCAACACCCATGTGGTTTTTTACATAAATTTGCTATTCTGTAATAGAAGTGGGATGATGTTATAATAGATTTTGTGGTGGTACATCCATGTATTTCTTAAAAGAATGATGAAATCATGGGGGTTGTAGATTTCTTACAAAAGTTGCTCATTTGTTACTGATTTAGGAGACTTAAACAGTTGATCAGTTTGGAGAGTGGTATGTTCAAGTAATAGTACTACATCATGGTGTGCCGTGAACTATAGTTTTGGATCATGATCATCATTTCACATCAGGCTTCTGGCAAGGATTATAGAAGAGGCTTGGTACTCAGGTGCTTTTGAGTATGGTTTTCCACCCTCAGACGAAAGGGAAATCAGAGCATACAATACATGTGTTGGATGAAATGTTGAGAATTATATCTTAGACATTGGTAGATCCTTGGATAAGTAGCTGTCACATGTTGAATTTTTATATAACAATAGTTTATATGTTGTAGTTAAAATGGTTCCATTTGAGGTTCTCTATGAGAGACTGTGTAGAAGTCTGCTGTGTTGGTTGGAGGCTAGGGAATCTGAGTTGTTGGGACCGAGTCCCATTTATGTGATATTAGATAAAGTTGAGTTGATTCAGAAATGGATGGGAATGTTTCAGAGAGGGAACAAGTCATATGATAATAAGAGACATAGAACTCTGGTCTTCAAGGTGGGTGATACTATGTTTCTTCTGGTTTCCCAAAGGTTGGGTCACTGACGAATTCATAACTATGGGAAGTTTGCACCTAGTTATGTGGGTTGTTTGAAATTGTTTAGAGGATTAAGCTGGTGGAATATTGATTGGATCTTCCATAGATGTAATTCGAGATGCATGATGTTTTTCAGGTGTCACAACATCAGCATTATGACCAAGAAGCAACTCAATTGGTGGATTTTGAGGATGATGTATCCTTTGGGAAGCATCTATTTCATTTCATTGATCATCGTGAGAAAGTATTGTGGGGAAAGGATGAACCATTAGTGTGAGTATTGGGGCATCATGGGAATGTTTAGGGAGAATAATGGGAGAGAGAATCATATATGTGTGATCAGTGGCCTGATCTCTTTCCCTTGGAAGTGGAATGAAGTTTGGAAGGTCGGCTCAGGGACGATCTGTTTTAAGGTGCGGAGGAAGTATGATCATGGATCCTGGAAACGTATGTTCTCATTTAAGTTTTGGTTTGAATACAAATATTTGGAGTATTAATTGATTAACCAAGTCCGTAAAAAGGATCGGTGGTGCTTGAGTGTTTGAGACCCAAAAATAGAATAAATAGGCTTTTAGGGAAAGTATCACTATCTGCACATGGATTTTCCTAACCGTGTGGACATCATTGGAAACCGTTTAGGAGGTGTGATTTTGGACTGTGGCCTCCACATGGTTTGTGCACGGTTTGTAATACTGTGTTGGTAAACCGTGCAACCTAGAATCTTATAAATAATTAAAATTTGGCCACTTCGTGATTTTTAACCCCAAGTCTGGATTTCCTTCCCATTCATTCCTATTCACCCATGGAATGATCCAAATCACCCAAGGTCTCCATGAGATCAATATACATCATTTATAATGTTTTTTTGTGTTTTTGGTTGCAGATCGAAGCTCTAGGTAAGGATAATCCCATCATCGCTTCTCTTTTTTGTTTAGGGCTTGTATATTCTATTCCTCTCCATCCAAAGCTCAAAAAACCTACACATTTGGAGAGATATAGGTTGAAGCTTAAAGGTTTGTTTCAATTTGAATCTATGAGCATGATTAAGAGTGCATCCATCTACGGAATCGATGTGGGTGGTCTACCAGTTATATCGCATTTTTTATTGTGGATTTTTTCATGTGTAATTTTGTTCCTCGGTGTCTCTTGTTATGATTTGATCAAACCTAAAATTTTTAAGTAAACAGTTATTAAAAGTGTAAATGGAGACCCTCATGATCCCCATTATATTCATTGAGTCTAACAAAACTTACATAGGGACACCCATGGGTGTACTGACTCTCCTGGACTTATAGATTTGTAATGATCAAGTGAGATTATTGTGTAATCATGTAGACCCCTTGATAAACATGTTGACATGATTAGTTGTTTTTGGATGGAATCTCGGTGATACACATAGGATTGTTAATAACAAAATGAATATTGGGATAATATATGGAAATGATTAACGTCCATAATAGAATGTATTTTTTTGCAAGGTAATGAATGGTAGTTAGATAGGCATAAGGAACAAATCCAATTAAGATAGGCACAATGAATGAATTCGTAGTGAGATAAGCATAATAAATGTGAAATTATTATATGTGTATAAATGATGTGAAATGTGGTAAATGTGTTGATGGGTTAATGCATAGTATTATCTATTATATTATTTTTATGATTTATGTTTTCCTTGGGTAATAGATGTGATGTTCGGTGAATGGTAAATAGATAAATATATGTATATCATGTTTACATAGCTTTGTAGTGTGGGGTATTGAATGAAGTTATATGATCATAGGTCATGATGGATGGAGGCCCTAAACTCCACCCCTAAATCATGTGTTAGGGAAGAGGATTAATGTTCTCATTCCCTATCGATTGCATCCACCCAGACTGAGGCTTCGAGGCATGGATATTGTTGACATGAGGATGATATTCCTAGTGAGATATGACAACTTTGTGTTCATTAACATGTAGAGGATTGTGAACATTAAGTCGCACATCTTGGTGTGTGTGATGAACTCTTAGTAAATGCATTAGAAATGGTATATAATGTAAAATGGGATGAAATGGTAAGATAAGGAAATGGTAATTAATGTTTCTAATGGACCTAAACTAGTTTGGTTTATTGAATTGTTTACTGTAAATAATTATTAATTTTCCTGTATCATGCACAATTATTTGTACCATATATTTTTTAGACACCATTGGTTGTGGCCTTTTTTGTATTACTCACACCATTCTTAGGCTTCCATTGGGTACTGAAGAGAACATCCTGTTTTCACAATAGGAGAAGGGAAATGTCCCCAACTAAGAAGTTGGGTTGGCACGAGTGTGTGTGTAGAAGGATGCATACATGGTGCCCAGACCATTTTGGGATTTTTTAGTTTCAATTCATTTTGGGTTTGGTTTAATTTTTCACTTCTACCATGACGTGAAATATTTACTATTGGTTATGGTTGTACCCAATTTCATGAATCGTTGTATATGCATACTCTGGTATTATTTCTTTTATTTACAATTTTTTTCTATACTTTTGTGGATTACTCAGATGAAAGGGGGTATAGTCTCCCCAAATGACTATTTGGAATCCTTTTGCTAGTCAGCAACCATTGGGATATGAAGAGGTGTTCTTAAGGTAATGTAAGCACCTAGTTTTGAGCGCCATTTTTGTGGCTTCTGGGTCGAGGATGATACATTGAGTCAATAAGAATAATCAAAATAGAAAATAGAATAAATGAAAAAAAATTCATGTAATTATTAATATGATATGGAGTTCATAAAAAATATGTAATGGTAAATAAACTAAACCCCCATTTTACCTAATCAATAATGTGAGAGGTAAATAAATCCATTGTTTTTTATATTGAAAATATGATTAATAATAATGGGTGAATTAAAATGAAGTAAATGCATAATTATTGAATCCATGTTTCCAAGTAACATGATACCTTTACCATCATGACCATTAATAAGACAGTTCAAAACATACTGGGTGAAACCCCCACTTATTCTAGCCAAATAACTTGTCACATGATACTACCAATTCATCGAGGTGATATCTATAACTGTGCCACATTTTTATTGTACATATCCAATGCATTACTCATATATGAAATAACATATTTAATTAATGAAAAATGTGCAAAATAAAACATTTTTATTCAATAAAAGATAATATAATTTTTAATATTTCCCCATTCAATCAAAGAACAATCAATAATACACCATATGAAAAGAAATTATGGTTTATAAAATAATTATATACAAGATAAATGATATGTGTATTTGGGGAAATTTAATATTAAATGATCACTGGAAATTGAATATTTCAAGGGTAATAAAACTGAATTAATGACTCTAATATCAATACTCCCCTTGATAATTTCAACCATAAACCATATACAGTAAGGATAAATATGATACCAATAAAACATATCCAATTTGGAGTAAAAATTAGGTGTTTCTATTATTGATGAATAAAAATATAAGAATTTTATCTTTAAAAAATGTCTTTTGGAAAAAATAATTTTCATCTTGAAAAATAGTCTAAAAATAATTTTATTTGAAAATAACATTAAGGAATATTTCATCTAAAAAATAAACATCTAACCATTAAATGTAATATTCGATGAAATTATGTCTGGTAAATACATGACAAGCAACATAAAATGGATTTTTTTTCATGATGAAATGGTTGGAAAATTGTTCTATTTGGATAGTGTCAAAGAGATTCCTTTGATAAAACATATAGAATACCAAAAGGGTAAAAAATTTATTTATCGAGTCATTTTTTAAATTATAAAAAACATTTTTCAAGAAATTTTTAGAAAAAAATAGAAGGAAATAGGTTATCCTACTATGTATAGAAATTAAGTCATTTTGAAAAAACATTTTAGAAATATTTTTTAGAAAACAAATAGTGGAAAATGATACAATTAATTTGAAGGATCATTAATAACAACGAGAGAATAAAATTAAAGTTCTAATTGAAAAGGTATCATATGAATTCCATTAATTTATTTTCACTATTAACTCATCTTAATAAAAATGATATTTAGAAATTACCCCTAAAATGACCATAATGTCAATGTGAGAATTAATCAACGAATATATTATGTGTATCATATTAAAATAAATAAAATAAAGGTTAAATGTATAAATTGACATTCATATTCTTTATATACAATTATAGAGAATATAACTGACAATGAAGAAGTAATATAACACAACAGAATAAATTGAGTTTTGAAATTTCATTACCATTAGGTTAATTTATGATTAAATAACCATAGATGAAATATTTCAAATTTAAAAAGAAAATAAAATTAGTAATGAAGTATTAAGGATAATTAATACATTAGGAAATGAATATACACTATAAAAAATAAATTAGGTTCATAACATTATAAAATTCTTCAATGAAATGAATTTAATATGAAATCCCTTAAATTGGGTTTCCTTTTGGGTGATAGTACATTAATATCTGGAATTATTATTTTAATAAAGTTATTAACATATATGAGAATTATATTAATATTTATAATATCATATATAATATTACTATAAAATCTTATTACCCAATAATTAAAAACCGTTAATTTTTTTTCACTATATCATGTTTTAATTATCATGTTTGTTTGTTTTGAATTGTTATTTTTTATCATCTTACGTCATTAATTATTTAATCATCTCCAGGTTGGAAAAAACTATTTAGATATAATTTCTTATAAATATATATGTATTCATAAAAATACATAAAATTTGGATAAATAAATGAAATAAACCATTCATGGAGATGGTATAATGTACTTATGAATGAACTCTACTTCCATTTACATATAAAATTAAAAGTAATTTAAAGTAAATGATATATATATTTATATTATAAATAAAGTATCAGATTTATTTTTTATATGCCACATATTTTATTAAAACCATCCATAGTTCATTCCATGTAATGTGTGAAAAAATCACATCACATTAGGGATGTGGTAGTCCACACGTCTACAAACATATGTCATCATATTGCAAAAAAACATAATGCATGAATGTATGAGTTATGTAATTAATAAAGAAGCATAAAATATCACAAATATAATGTATTTAAAATAAATTATTATAAATACTTCATTTTTAAAACAAAATTAACGAATATAATGTAAGAATGAATGAAATCAGTTTTTGATGTGATAGTTCACCGAACACACGAACGATGAATGTGTATCCCCTTTGATGGATGTGAGTGGAAATGTGGGTAAAAATATTTTCATAAAATAATTCCAGTATATCAAATATAATTATGTTCATATATAATACTGATATAAAAATAATTTAATTATTTGATATATAAATGAAACAAAATATATCGTTGAAGAATGTTAGCTCTAATTTCGGAAACTCCTTTTGGATTATACCAAAAGAGATACTTAGTTATTTTATCCAATTACGAGATTATGTGTTTAGGATATGTATTTTGGGAGAATATATATATCGTTTTTGAATTAGTAGATGGATTAGATGTTTGAATAAATCAGATTGGTGTGTTTAATTTTTTAGTGGAGAAGTGGCATTCTTATTCATATAGAAAGGTTGCCATTATTGAGAGGTATCCCTTGCATAATGTTCCTCTAATAGTAAACAGATCTATATAAAAAGGAATATATGGTCAAAATATGACCTTAATTTTTCTTAACTTATTTATAGGTATTCTTTCCCTTATGTTCAAGGTTTAATCCCAAATTATTCAAAATTTTCTCTTAATCATTGTAATTAATTTTAATTGCTTTTATTAGTGTTTTTAGTAAACAAATATCGACACTGAGAGAAATTATAAATTATTATAATTCTAAATTTGGAATCTATTTTTTCAAATTAAAAATCACAAAAGTGTAATAAATTTATTTAACATTAATATCCCAAACTCAAAGATAATGCGAGTATTTAAAGTAAAAATGATCAAAAAGAAAAAATTATTTTAAAATCCAATTTTACTATAAAATTTATTATAATTAACTACGTTGAAATAATTTATTAATTATTTAAATAAATATGAAATAAAATCACATTTAAAATTTTATTTATAATTATAAATTATTGAGATGAAAATCAGTTTTAAATTAATATTATATAGTTTTCAATATTCTTCAAAAACATGAATCATCGTTTAAAATTAAAAATAAACATTATGTAATTTTTATAATAAAATTTTAAAATTGTAGTAAATTTTTTCATATAAAATTTTCAAAATTTATTTTGAAAATTGGTGAGGCATTATATGTTAGAAAAAAATCTCATTATAAGAATATATGTTTTATGTATAATATTGGGTGTGTTGCTATATTATGTTTATAAAATATATTGTATACATTTGAAAGATATTTAAATATATAAAATATAAATTCTATTAATAATAATAATGAATTTAATTTTTTAGGATAAAACACCCATCTGATTCTAAAAACATTTTTTTTATTCAACTTGTTTTTATATTCATATTTTATTAATTAATAATTAATGAATTCATTTTATATTTATGAAAAAAATTATTTTCATATGTTTTATAATCCAACTAATCACCACTATTTTAAAGGATATATTATATATTATTATATTCAATAATATTATTTTAATAATATATTGTTGTTTTTTATAACTCAGTCTTGCATGTAACACATGTTATCAACAAAACTCATTGTTATGTGTGATACAAATAACACTGTTTTTTGTGAATTGTAAGATAAAAAATATGTTAAATTTATTTTCAATATTTAATATGACATTAAGTATCATGAGGTTATATTTCATTCTGTATTTTTTTTGTGTGTGTCTTACATATAATAGAATAAATATTTACTCTTTTAGAATTTTTATGGTTTTACATTCTCCCCAACTTAAAAAATGAATCATAAAAATTTACAAAAAAATTGTTAAAACGTTATTTTAAATTTGAAAATTATATTTTTGAAATATCCTCCTCATAAATGAGTTTATAAATTTTCCTATAATTAAGAGGTAATGAGAAGTATAAATTTTAGATGTAATAATATACAAATAGGATTCATTGTAAGAGAAAATTACTAGAATATTAAAATATTTACTTGAAAAAAAAAATCAAAAAGTATTATAGATGGTTATTGAGGTCATTTGTCAAAAATCAGTTAACGATAAATTGAGTGTTGAGTGACACAGAGCCATAAATTTGAGATTATATAAAATATCATTGGTTCAAAAAAAAATTAAATTATTAGGACAAACATTATTTTATAAATTATTTTCCTAATGTTAGGAAATAATTTTATAACCTATGGAAATAAGGAAATAAACTTAATTTACATATTTCTATTCCACGAATTCAATGTTCATCCATTTTTTATGATAAATTAACAATTCATCACTTCCTGAAATAGATATCCAAAAATTAACATTGATCCTTAATGAACTGAAATAAAATTATAAGGGATCCTACATACTATAAAAGAGGGGAAGTCAATCAATATGTCTCTATCAATTAACCAAATAAAATATTATTAATAAAATAATATATAATCACAAAATTAGCAGTACTAGTTTTTTATTAATATTAATTAAATATATTTTTTAACTATAAGTAATTACACAATAACCAAGACATCAAGTAGGACACTTGTAAGAAAAAATTAATTTTCATCCTTTAGAAAAGGGATCAATCCCCCCTCCCACCTTATTGGTTGTCCTTTTACACAACTATATTAATATAATTTCCAAAATATCTATGACCTAAATCATTAAAATTTACTCAATAAATACACTTTTTTCTATGTTTTTCAATACAATATTATTTCAAAGACTATGATTTTCTGAAATATCCTTAATATTTTCAGAATCATTGTACATAAAACATTAATATATTCTTATTTAATTATCCTTAATGTCTATGAGAGGGTTGTACTCCAAAATATTTTTTTCCTAAATATAGTTCCCATGGTTACTACTAAACTGATATTTATACCAACTATAGCATCCTTACCCGAGTATCCCATAGTAACATTAACATACATACAATGAATAAAATCATAATGCACCAATGACATTTGTATTGTTGGTAAACTAGATACACACATGAGTTTTACATTACAATTGAAGATATTAATTACTTTTATTTATAATAACATTATTCTAACTTGAAATATCATATCATTTCATTTTTAGTACACTTCTTAGAATTATATGGAAAGGAAGAAAATATGGGTGAGGTCAAATACTCAATAAGGGTTATGTATATAAAAAACAATACTTATTCAATGAGAATAATAAAGATGTAATGGTAAATTTATACACAAAAATTATATTTAAATAATTTTATAAGTTTAAATAATTATGGAATGAATAATAACTAAATGGTCATTATAATTTTAAATTATAATGATAGTTAAAGGAGTAAATAGATTTAGTCATCTGGATAATATTATTAATTTTAAAAACATAATCAAAATGATGTCAAAACCTAATTATTGTACCCCATGTTTCATTGGTACATAATACCTTTACAACTAGGAAATTTCACAAAAAATTTTCAAATACATTTGGTGAAAAAACCCATTAAGGATATCCAACTAACTCATCTGATGAGACCACCAATGCATTAAG
This sequence comes from Viscum album, assembly GCA_963277665.1. Classification (NCBI taxonomy): domain Eukaryota; kingdom Viridiplantae; phylum Streptophyta; class Magnoliopsida; order Santalales; family Viscaceae; genus Viscum; species Viscum album. The sequence continues at coordinate 1,426,298,770 of OY728147.1, read as the reverse complement.
TTATTATTTGTAACTAGACCCCATCCATTTTGTGCCTACCAAAAGCAATAATCTAATATCAAATAATCACTTTAATTCATGAACAATATACATTATAAAATATATATATTGAGTAAAAAATATGAACTTATCGGTATTTATGAATTTAATAATGTAATTAGCATGCCAAAAACATATGTAAAAAATTTATTATGGGTAAAGAAATATTAATTTCCATGATAAAAGATAAATATATTTGAGGAAATTTATTATTCAATGATCAGTAAATATTTAATATTTCATACCGAATAATAAATAAATTATGTTTGTAAATGTAATAAAAAAACATCTAAAAATATATCATAAATCATAAAAATGATTAATAAGGATTATATCAATTAAAAATATCCCCATTAGCATTAAAATAATTAGTTCTTGTCATTGATGAATTGAACTATTAAAAAAATATATTAAAATCATTCATGAAGAAAATAACGTTTCCAATTTAAAAAAATAGGAATTAAATTTTCACGAAATATAAAATTTTAAAATATGTTCTGTAAAATGTAACCTTTATAATTTTAACGAAATCATTGAGAAAATGATGATATGAAATTTTATACTTATCGTACTGTGTGAAATGAAAATTTTATTTCGTGGGAAAAAAGTTATGAATAGTTCATTGTTCATAAATCCATAATATTATTCCATTAAAAAACTTGTAAAAGGAAAAAGGGTAAATGAAGATTTAATATATACAATTATAAATGTTAAAAAAATGTTTAAAATCAACAGTAATAAATATTATTTTTAAAAGAATACCTGTCTCCGATGAAATATATAAATGAATTTTGGTTTTCTTAAAAAATTTATAATTTATTTGGAGTATGAAAGAAAAGATAAATGGTATGTTTACATAAAAATGTTAATCATGAATAAATATAGAATCAAATTAATTTTTATAATGAATAGTTATAATATAAATTCTTAAAATAGAATTTCATGAATAATTAATCTCTATTAGAATGAGATTCATATATTTACACATGAAATGATCATAACAAGAAGATTAGATTTAATTAATGAAGAGATTATATGTATGAAATATAAGTCCACATAAAAATGAGGGAATAAAAATATTTCTATAAAATTTTCATTTACACATATTTATAAAATATAAATAACAGTGACGAAATCATATAACCTATTGAAATGAATTGAGTTATAAAATTTCATCACAACGTGGTAAATTTAATTACAAATCTAATTAGATGAAATAAATAAAATTGGAACAAAACCAATAGGAATAAATAATTATTCATGATATTAAATAAATTTGGGGGTTTTATATACATCATATAAAATAAAATAGGCGCATAACATTAAAATAACCCTCAAATAATTGAAATTTATCATAAATCCTTTATAATCTTTTTTCTTTTTGTTGGATGACCTATAAAATATTGTTTAATGGTTTTAATTACATTATTAACATATAATATAACAAGAATAGTATTTATAATATCATTTATATTATTCTTATAATATCCTACTCACCACTTATTGATAATCATTTTTTTATCGTTTCTGGTGTTAAGTTTCATATTTTTAGGTACATTCTGACTGGTTATTTTTTGTTCATCTTATTTTGTTCATGAATTAATCACATCCAAAAAAAATTAAATATTATAAATTTTCAGTATATATGTATTTTAAATAATTCATAAAATTTTGAGATATAAATGAAATGCACCTTTCATTTAGATAGTAAGTTGTACGTATGCTTGAACGCTACAGTTATATTCACTTCATATTTAAATTATTGGAAATTAAATTATATATATATATGTATATAACAATTAAAATATTATATTTATGTCATATATTTCAAATATTTTTATTAATCTGACTCTATACATTCCATATAATGTCTGAATGAATCAAATCACTATGAGGGGGAGTTAGTTTAGATATCCAAAAAGATGTTAACATATTACCACAAAATGGAAATCATGAAGGTAATATTTATATAAGAATTAAATGAGAATTAATATATCAAAAATATAAAATCTATAATCTATAATCTATCAATATATAATTATTTGAAACAATCAATCATGGTAATGGAATAAAGAATGACATCAGTTTGTGAGGGAGTGGTCTACCATACATACAAATGATGATTTTGTATCACATTTGATGGATGTGAGTGAAAGTATATATATAATTATAAAAATAAAAAAATCATTTATCTTGAATATAATTATTTTATTATATAATAATGATATTAAAAAAATTAAATTGTAGAAAAATTAAAGGAATCAAAAGCAATTTTTGATTAATGTTACCTATTATTCAGTAACACGTTTTAGATTATACCAAAAAAATTATTTTTATTATTTACATACAAATATAAGATTCTTGTAATTTTTTAGAGATGTTGAGATATAATTTTATTTTGGTTTGGATGATAAAAATGTGTTTATTAGGGTGAATAATTCGTTTGGGTGTGTTCCATTTTATAGTGTAGGAGTTACAATATTGTAAATAAAAAATGGTAAAAAATATTGAGTGGCCTCCTTTACATGATGTTTCTACAATAATGATAAAAATTATATAAAATGGATTATATAGTATAAATAGGTCCAAAATTATGATTTTGAGAATATTCATGGTCATTTTACCCATAAGATTATGGTTAAGACCCTTCCTGCAAATCATTGTTTTCCATTATCAGAAGTCGGTTTATGGTTTCTGGTACCCCAAACCGGTTTAAGGAAACCAAAAACTGTTCAAACTGTTCCAACCACATACAGATTTCAGCGACATTCAAAATTCAGAAATAAAACCAAATGATCAATCAACACCACATGCCCATCATCACAGGAGCCCGTCACATCCATCCTCGAGCCGTGCAACCCCGATCAACGATTCCAACATGCCACCAGTGAAAACATGTGCCCCACCTCGAGCCACGAGTCCATCTTAAGACCCTTGTTAAGCTATTTTTCACTTAATTGTTGTAATTAATTTTATTTAATTTGACGAAGAATAATTTTTCATTAAATATTTGAATATTATAGAAAATATAAATTATTATTATTAAAAATAAGAAACTTGTTCTTCCAAATAACAATCATAGAATATTTCAAAAAAATAATTATTTAGTTTTAAAATAGATGTGCCAATAGAAGGTTGGAAAAATGCCTTCATAATAATATAACTTTTAAGATATTGGGTTTGTTATTTTCTTATTCATATCAAATATATTGTATATATATATAAATATTTGATTTTATAAATATTAAATTAATTTTATTATGATCATTTATTAATCAAATTTGTTGCAATGAGTCCTCTTTGTGAGTATAAATACATTTCCATTATATTTAAATAGTTTTGATATTAATTTCAAATTGATTGGTAACTAGTGATTTCGATTTATATATTTTAAAACATATATTTTCATAAGTAATTTAATCCAATTAATAACCTCTAATTTATTATATTCCTTATATACTATTATATAAAATAAAAATATTTTAAAAATATATTATTATTCTGTTTGGTACGTATAATATAATCTATTAGAAATAAAAAATAAAATTGTATACATGATAATTTCATATCGAAAATTAATGGGTCACATAGGTTAGTATATCGTAGAATAATAAAATTAATTAATACATGTGTTTTGATAATGTTATGCCTTGATTATCACCTCCGTGAATGATCCATTAAAGAAAATGTTATTAGAAATTTGGTGATACCAGCAGACATTAGAGAACATAATAGTGGGGAGCAAAGGGTTTTTTAATATTTAGAGATATTCTAGTATTATGTGGATAAATAGGTTTGTGAGGAGTGGTATTTATACTTTATGTGGGGTATTTTTAAGTGATTGAGAAATGATTATTTATTAATTAAAGCCAAACATATTTTGGTGAAACTAATTAAAATGAATTAAAATAATAATTAATATTCTAATATAATTTTAACATCAATAAAAAATACACCAATAATGATATTTTTTAATTTTTAGGTACTATATTATTTTACCTTTTAACATTAAATCATTACCTAAATTCACTTATTTTACGAAAACATTTTTACCACGATAAATTTTCCATGACTATATATTAAAATGAAATTATTACCTAATTTTGGATTTATTATTATAAATATGGAAATAAGTTTACAAAATTGATTTAAAATAATTATTAAAATTATATTTAAAACAACACCTATGGATGTTATTAAAATCATGTTTTTTAAAAAGTGGATTTTTCAGGAAGAATATGATTTTATATTAACTATATGACCGATAATACTAATTGTATAAAGAAAATAAATATGTATTGATATATTAGATATAATTTTCATTTAAAATATCCATTTTTAGGTATTATTATAATTAAAATAATGAAATATTATGTACTTTAAAGAATGTTTCAGCAAAATAAAATTTCTAAACAAAAAAATAAAATTATTCTGAAATAAAAATAAATTTATATTAAAAAAATTATGTGGTTGAAATAAAAATAATAAATATTAATGTAAAATGGGACATTATTTAAATCATTATGTAAAATTTAAATTTATTAATTTATGGAAAAATAAATGACATTTTTACAAAAATTAGTATTTCATAACAATTCATGTAAATTCCATTAGTTTTTAAAAAATTCCCAAATTTCACCCAACGTAAAAAATTATTATATATTTTAAAAAAATTATTATTTTTTTATGAAATTTAGTTTTTGTAATTTATAAAAAATAATTGTAATATTTACACATACAATTCAATAAAATCCATTTTCATTTTGAAAATGTATTATTGAGAAATAAAATGAATTTAATTAATTATTGTGTGCTAATTTACTAAGAATTAATTAATTTTTTATCAATGAGTAGTAGTATTATATATTTCATAATAAAATTATTAGTATTCATTCATTCCTATATAATAGCTTAGATAAAACTAACAAATTTCAATAATATAATTCTGTTATTTTCATAAGATCAAAGTTGCAAATGGTGTATACTGTCGAAAAAAGTATTTATATTTTAAAATCCTCATATGTCATAATGTTTAATTTCCAAGGATATAATATTAGTATTTTTAACCCCCCCCCCAATCCATCAAAAAAACATATTCCCTTACAGAATAGGTTTTACTCCACATCACATTCCTGAATCAGGTTCACCCTCCATTACATCCATCTCATACAGAAATTGGTTCACTCCCCAATAAAGTTATATATATCACATGAGATTTAAATCTTTTCCTAATGTATTATATGGAGATACAGTTCCCATCAGTCACATAATTAAAACCATATTTATTTGTGATAAAATACTGTAAACATTATCAAATCATATCACATCAAATGAAATGGGTTTCATAAATATTTTATCACATCATAACCCATGGAGATGATATAGGTTTCATAATAATTTCATCATTGAATAACCCATGAAAGGATGCATGTTTCATAATAATTTCCCCATTATATAAAACGTAGAAGATAAAATTGTTTCTTAAAAATCATACCCAAAAAACCTGAACCATTCAAATAATGAAATTGATGGGGTACTTGGATCATATACCAATTATGACAATGGAAAAAAAGATGATGTCAACTTTGATGTTAAATAATTAAGAAGTATCATTTAAAACATTTATTCAGAAAAATTTCATTTCCTCTATGAAAATATTTTTTAAAATATAACAAATTTTAAAACCATTTCAATGAAAGTTACCATAATCACTTATAAGGGATGATTTGAAACAATTTTTTTTTTCATGTTATGCCCATTAGAATAAAATTCCACTGACAATTTAGTAAAAGAAAAACAATTAATATATGTAAAATTTAATTAATATTTCCTTCAAAATATTTTGTAAAAATTCAAAAAATGGGTAAAATTTCATTTTAAAATATAAAGAGAGTAATAAATAATTATTAAATTTTTTTTTTGAAAGACTACAGATTTCAAAACTAAGATATAAATAATATAAAAAGAACTAAAATAGTTTTTAGATAAATTTCATAAAAATATAGTGTAAAATATGTACCATTACATTATTATATCAAAAAAATGTAGATGTTAATAAATTTAATAAGAATTTATGTGTGGTAGATCTTGATATTTCATCATTTGGGGAATTAATAAAAATAATCATGCTAAATAATGATATTTTAACATCATATATTAACTTGTTTGCTATCATTGAATCAAAATTCCCATGAAAGGAAATTTCAATTTAAAATTTTAAATATCATGAAGATAAATAAATCCATTATATTACATATCAATTAGGCTGTATATACACATAATGAATGAATATATTTGAACAATATTTCTTCTATATTAATGTTGGAAATTGAGCGAAACATGCCCTACAGTTTTTATAATATTTTGAATAATAATACCCAATAATAAATAATGTTAAAAAAACATTTATTATCTGGATGAGAATGTTATTTATTATATAAAATTTCAAAAGGGTAGTATAGACACTACACAGAAGAAATGAGTGGAGAGTTTTCATATTCATTTTAGATATAAATGAGAGACTATACATCTCATACCATATGTCTATAATTCAAACATACTAATTCAAAAATAATTTATAATAAATATACCTTTATTTTAAACCCACATTAGGACCACATTAATATATATCATTCCATATATTATTTTATTGTTACCTTTTATTACCCTTTTTTCGATGATCAATAATCATGATACGATTTGGGTAACATCCGCTTCGTTTTTCATAAATTTTTTGACTTGTTATATTTTTTGTACTTTTAAATTGATCATGGTTACATAATATCCATAATGATAAAATGATATAAATTTTATATATCATCATTAAATATGAGTAATATTAATCCACAAAATTTAGTGATATAAAATGAAATACATCATTCATCGAGACAGTAAGTCATACGTACATATGAATGCTCATTCCATTTTACTGTTTTTCAGAAGATAACAATGTAAATAATCATCCCATAATCACAATTATGTTATAAATATATAAATTTTTCCTAAATCCACCCATTATATCTTAAGGGTAATGTGTGGATGCATGATATTTTCAATGACTCAAAAATCTCATGTAAAATGTTTTTAATACATAGGAAATTTTTTATGTCTGTGAATTTTGACGGCGTAAGATTTTGGGGCTCTTTGTACCCAGAATCAATTTTCGAAGTTTTTTATGGGTACATTCAGTAAATTTACGAGTTGGATTTTATTAATTTTGAACCGGTGTTTAGAATTGAAATCTGAGGGCACCGTTGAACTCGCAGCACAAGTTTTCTCTCAAGGAGACATTCACCTCGATGACAGTTGGTCGAGAATAAAAGTCAGTTTTTGGGTTTTTAATAAAAATAATAATAAAATAATATGAGCTACAGTTTATTTTATTTGATCTTCCTTGTGAGTTTGGGTTGCTAAAACCATCTCATGGGAGTTAAAGGTGGGACCACCAAACCTAAACCTCCCATGAGTGGTTATGGTGGTGGGGCCCAACTGAAAATAACCTTCTGTGAGAGGTTATGATGTGGGGACCACACTGGGCTAAACCCCCTATCGATGGAAGAGAGTAAAACCTCTAAACTCTCCCTCATTAATGGGGGAGAGCCTATTCACCTCCCATAATTAATTCTTTGTGCCAACTGACATGGATTAATTAAGGGGAGCCATGTAATTAATTCTCCATTTTTGAATTTTGTACCTACACCTAAAATAAAAGATCTATTATTATTTTTGGGTTGGAATTGTTCATTACGGTGGAAACAATGGGTGTTTTGAGGAGAGTATTCTTGGGGGAAGGCACTAACGAAGAACTCCCACCAACAATGAATAAAGAACTCCAACGGTCCCCTTCGATCTTTTTCCTGGGACACCTGCTGACATGAAACCATTTCCAAAAACATTGTGTGAATTTGGTAGAGGAAGAGTGTGGCCGACGCGACAAATGACAACTTTTTCTTCATCCCGGACATCACCATCGACGACTGATGGTTAAATTTAGGGTGCCTATTACATGTTTATGTTATTACATTTCTATATTCTTCAACAGTTGGAATGGAATTGTTTGCGGGTGAGTTGTTGATTATCTTCGTATCTTGATGAGCCAATTGATACCACCCTAAACGTGGAGGGTGCGGGCCAAACAAAAATGGCTCAACCCCTAAACTGTTCTTGTTTGAGATGATCCTCGACAAGGAGACGAAGCAATGAGAGGACGAAGGCAACGATGACAAAGGTCATGCTTCTCGCATCCTCCGCCACCCGCAGCGCCCTCTTGGCACTCCGTATGAACCGGCCCTGACCATGTTGGCCTCCATGTTTCCCGCACACCCATCCCCACCATCGGCCCATGCTGGCCCAAGCCGCGTTGTACCGGCTGACCTGCTGCCTCCCGACCGCCTGGCCGCGCCCTGCCGAGCACCCTCTCAGCCGCCTGCCGGCCTGCCCGACACCCACATGGCCACCATGCCGGCATGGCCAGGCCACCAAATAGCCTACCCGGTAGCTCTGTATTTCTACCAAGGCAACCGCCTGGCCTACCCGGCTGCCCTACAAGCCTGCCCAAGCCTCAACCCGGCTAGCGCGGCCTCCCCACCGGCCTCCCCAGGAAACCACCCCGCCGACCTCCTAAGCCATCCCATGACCTCCATCACAACATCGTTGGCCAAACCTGCTCGGCCACCCGGGCTGAGCCTCCCAATCTGCACCCTCTGGTCTGAGTCGTGCCCCCCACAGTGACCTCCGGGCTGAACTACCCACACGGCCTGTTGGCCTGGGCCCAGCGGTCCGAGACGAACCTAGCAGGTTGGCCCACCCAATTGGTTGGGCCAGACCCAACAGGTCAGATCAGATCAACCGAAACATGGCCATCCTAGACTAAGATGGGACAAGTCTGTTCGATCAGGTCGGACTGGACTTGGGCCCACTAATACCTTTACATTCATTGGCCATATCTTCGGAACCAGATAAAAATTTGATGAAAGGTCAGTAGCTCTAGTTTTCTAAAAGCACTAAGGACCCTTTGGGAATACCCCACTGGAGTTTAGGGTAATGTTGAGATATATTCTAGTTGGATTGTACACGAATCCAACCTGCCCCCTGGTACTAAAAAAATAAAACTCACAGACCAATCGTCTGATTGGCTTGTCGTCTGTTGTGTTGAGACCCCTATGACAATCCCAACCTTTGAGATACATCTACATGGGACATCATGACAGTTGGAGTTTCGACCTTTAGATCGTAGAGAGGATCCTCCTGGAGACGAGTGAGCATAGTGTGGAGTCCTAGTAGCTGGCTGAGACCAGATGACTGCTGACCAATTCAACTAGGAGTGATTCAACTAGCCCAGTGGGGAGTGCCTTTGTGTCGCATCCGACCCATAGTGCAGAGAGTATCTGTGTGAGTGCGGCAGGCCCACAATACTCGACCAGAGGAGTACATCAACATGCTGGATGGGGGAGTGCATATGTGTTACGCGGCAGACCCGTAGTGGGCAGCACCTCTGTGTGATGCAACAGACACATGGTACTTGAAATAAGGGAAACCTCAGCAGTCCAAGGATATTGGGAAGTGTCTTTGTGTGAAAAACAATACCACTGTACTAGATAGAGGAGGAGAACTCCAATAGTCAATGTTTCGACATTGTATCTATGAATGTTACTTGATACTACCCCGAGAATAAAATCCCGGTTTGATCTGAGGTAGTATCTTTTGCCTTTTCCTCATGATTGAGATGGATTAGTTGATAACTTAGGTATATGTATGGGCATATACCTAAGTAATATTATCTGTTGAATTCATAATTTTTTGTTTATCCTTGTTAGATTTTTTGAGACATTGAGCTTCTTGAGATCCCTTCTAATTATAATTATACTCACCCTTTCACAGGATATGCCCGCACCGTGTTGTGTTGGATGTAGACAAAGGACAGTGTTGACCAAGGCTGAGTGTACCAGGACTGGACAATACCCAGAGTTGTACCACATGGCTTGATAGAACACGGAGGAGACGGAAGGTCATGGAGTGTTGTAGAGGCCATCTGTACCTACCCTTCTCATAGGAATCCTGTAAAATGATCCAGCTGCTGTTTTTCTTTTCTTTAGTTGTACTTCTACATTCCAGTTCCTTTTACATTACAGTTGGTCTTGCATTTATGGCCTATATTACTTTTCAGAGTTCTTTTGTACATAGTTTTACTTAGTTTTTTTCTTCTGGAAAGTACTCTGTTTGTGCATGCATATAGTTTATAAAGACAATGCCTTCCCAGCATTGGGATTTATGCCTTTGGTGCAAGTTTCTAGTCCCTGGCCTTTGGAAGGTGAGCTTGGGTTAGACATGAAATGGGTCTTGAGGATGGGTCGGGACAAATTGGTATCATAGGAGACGATTATACTATAAAACTTAGTACTCTGAACATTAATTTCTGAGAAGAAATAGTGTTATAGATATCGAGTGTAGTTATATGTTCAGGGAGTCCAGTGTTTGTGTGGCACCCAATGTATCCATACATCAAGGCCTCAGACTACATATTTCCGACTCAATGCACAAAAACACTGATTGCATGTGTGTTTTCTAAAATTATTCTTTAAGTCATCTCAACTAGCTATACTCACCTGGTATAATCTTTTGATCATGTCACATCTGTTTCTTTTAGGATGCCTCCCTATAGATGACCAGCTATAAGCCCGAGAGTTGTACTCATAGATATCCCACCGAGCGACGAGGCCTTGGTGATAGACCCTCTTCCAATGGAGGCAACAATAGTACCACTACCCATTGGGCCACCGATGCCACTAGCCCCAACAGAAGATGATCCATGCCGCATGAATGCATTTCATGAATTCTAGCACTAGAGTCTACCCAGGTTCAGTGGAGAGATAGACCCACAGGCGGGTGAGGATTGGCTGGAGGCTGGGTGAAAGTCTACATACTGGTAGGGACACCAGCAGAACATATTGTGATCTTAGCTGTGAGTCTGATTCAGAGAGTACCAGAAAGCCAGTAGAGCCTAATGCTCTAGGTGTATGACAAGATGCTGCTTTTATAGACAGAATTCGAGGGCATGTTTCTAGAGGAGTTTTTCTTAGCCACCATTCAAGAGATGCTAATACAAGAGCTACTGCATATATAATAGGGTAGCATGAAGGTACCTTAGTACACATCGAGTTTCATAGACCTCTCACACTACTCCAATGATATGGTGTGTGACACATTCTTTAGGGCCTGAACATTCGAGATGGGGCTCAAGCAAGAGATCAGGACGTCCATGATCTCACTCAGCATCCCGACTCAGGTAGGGTGATAGAGAAAGCCCTCCTGGTGGATATTTTCCTTGCTGAGTAGTCTCTTGCAGCGAGACACACCACTTGTTGACATGCAGTGGAGTCTTCTGCAGCACGTAGTAGATAGATGACATAGAGGTCAAAGAGGACCAGACCCATGTGTGGATGACCTCATGACCCAGTATCAGTTGTACGGTGCACATGAAGTGGTGATATACATGCTAGGAGCATTCAGTATTACACATGCAGCAGACAAGATCACATGGCTAATGATTGTCCAACCACCCATTTAGATGATCAACAGACACTTGAGGGACCTCCCAGGCAGAGGTAGAGATTCGATCGAGGCAGTCCGCATGGAGCTGGCGGACATGGAAGAGGATCTGGCCATAGAGCTGGTGGTGGAAGATGTTTTTATGTGTTTCCACCACCACCACTAGGAGGTCCACTCCAACCATTGGGAGTAGGTGTATTAGAGAGAGCTCAGTACCAGGCAGTTCAGGCCAACGATCATGGCACTCCAGAGATTATTTGAGGTACGATCTGTGTCTACTACACCATAACTATAGTTCTTATAGACATAGGTTCTAGTCACTCTTCCATTGCCACTACCCTCATTCGGAGCTCATGGATTCCAAAGAAGACATTGGCTCGATACATATGAATATAAACTCTTACGGTAGTAGACTCGATGATTACGCACATGGTGCTAGTAGTGTGAGCATACTCAAGGAAGGGAGAGCTTCGTCTGTGATCTCCTCGTAGCGGCGTCAAGTCCATATGACGCCATCTTAGGTATGGACTAGTTATCTACAGTCCATGCTCAGAACGACTTTATTATGTGCAAAGGGTAGTGTGTCCGCACCGATGGGACCAGGATCCCCTACACCAGTGACAAGGGAGACATTGAAGCATTGGACCGACTTAATCAGAGGAGGGTGCAGCCGATTACTCATCATTTGGCCACCCATACACTCAGATTTGTAGATGTAGAGATACTGAGATATCTAGTTGTGGTGGACTAATACGCGGATGTTTTCCCTTATGATGTTCCAGGACTACCTTCTCACATAGAGGTGGACTTCTACATTGACCTGTACCCCAGGACGTCACCCATATCTACACCAGTATATCAGATTGCTCCTACAGAGCATTGTGAGATGAGAGTACTGATGGAGGTCTGGAAGGGGAAGGGATTCATGCAGCCCAATGTTTCTCCCTAGGCATCCCCAATTCTATTTTCCAAAATGGAGGATCGAAGCTTGAGGGTTTGTGTCGACTACCTTCACCTAAACCAGGTGACCGTGAAGAACAAGTACCCACTCCTGAGGATTGACGACCACATTGATTAGTTGATGGGAGCACGATGGTTCTCGAAGATAGACCTCAGATCCGGCTATCACCTTCTCAGAGTTAGATATGATGATGTGTATAAGACGACCTTCATATGTCGGTGTGACCACTACGAGTTCTTGGTTATGCCTTTCAGCATAACCAATGCTCAAACAGTGTTCATGGGTTTAATAAACAGGATCATCCAGCCATACCTCGATCTCATTATCTTAGACTTCATTGATGACATTCTGATCTACTCGACTACTGAGGAGGATCATGCCTAATATTTGTAGGTAGTACTAGACACACTCTGAGAGTACCAAATTTATGGTATGTTCTAGAAGTGCTAGGTCTGGATTTGAGAGGTTCGATTTTTGGGACATGTCATCTCGGAGGTCGGTGTTGCAATGGATCAAGTGAAGATTGAGGAGCTACATATTTGGGAGCCACCCAGGAGTGTGATGGTGGTTCATATTTTCTTGGGTTTGGTCAGATATTATCATAGGTTCGTACCAGACTTCTCTAGAGTGGCATCACCTCTATCAGACTTATCAAATAATGGTAAACCCTTTGTATGGTCAGAGAGATGCCAGTAGAACTTTCAAAAGCTGAGGCAGAGGCTGACTAGTGCCCCCATATTGAGGCTTCTAGAGGAGGGAATATGGTAAATAGTTTACTGTGAAACATCTATGACTAGACTCGGTTGTGTCCTAATGTAGGTGAAAGAAGTGATCATATATGGTTCATGGTAGCTGAGAAAACATGAGAAGAACTATGCTACCCATGACATGGAGTTAGTAGAAGTGGTCTTCACCTTGAAGATGGGGAAACAATATCTGATGGGAAATAATATTACCATGTACTCTGATGACAAGAGTCTCAGGTATATCTTCTCTCAAAAGGACCTGAAATAGGGACAATAGTGATGTCATGAGTTCTTCCAAGACTATGACTTCTAGATAGTCTATACTATTGAGAATGATAACATTGCAACAGATTCACTCAACAGGAGATCTAGAATACCTCTGATAGGAGAGGGGAAAGAGTAGCTGGCTGATTTTAGATAGCCTTTGTGGACTGAGATGGAGCATCGTTCCTTCAATATCTTACAGTAACTCATCAAATTTTTCAGCGAGTCAGGGAGGGACAACAAGGAGATGCTGACTGTGAGACATGACATGCTCAGATATCCACAGGGCAGCCACCGGATGGATTTTCTAAATGTCGGGAGAACATCATCCTATTCAGAGGTTGTACTATGGTACCAGTGTCACTTCAGGGGGAAGCATTGAGGGAGTACCACACATCCTCTTTAGCAGTACATCCAGGAGTGGAAAAGATGTACCAGGACCTTCGACGATAGCACTTGTTCCCAGGTAAGATGAAGGAAGTAGCAGAGTTTGTCTCTCGATGCCTCACTTGTCAGCAAGTGAAGGGGGGGCACTAGGTACCAGCGAGCGCGGTTCAACATTTACAGGTCCCAGAGTGGAAGTGGGATGGGATATACATGTACATTATGAAGGTAATTCCACATATATCCAGGGGTCACTAGTAGATTTGGGTGATGGTTGAATGACTCACCATTTCATCCCTCTTCAAACCGATCAGAGTGCATGGTTCAATAGATAGATTGGGACGCCCATATGTGCATGTGATTGTTTTGCTACATTGAGTAACTTATTATATTGTCTCCAATCATGAAACTCATTTTACATTCCCGTTATGGAAGGGTTTGTAGAAGGATTTCGTGACACAACTTTTTCTTAGCACCGCCTTCCACCCTCAGATGGATGTTCTGACTTAGTAGACCATTCATACCCTCAAGGACATGCTACATGCTTGTGTCCTTGACTACTATCATATCTGGGTGGATGACATACCTTTGGGGGAGTTTTTCTATAATAATAGCTATCACTCCATTACAAGTATGGAACCATTCAAGGATTTATACGAGCGACCTTGCAGATCACCATTGTGTTGGACTGACCCTGGGGTGTCGGAACTTGTGGGACCAGAGATGGTAAGAGCTACCATAGAGAAGGTGTATATTATCCATGAGTGGATGAAGACTACACAGAGTTGGTATAAGTCATATGTTGACAAGAGATGGAGACATCTGGTGTTCGAGGATGTCGACCACATCTTTCTATTGGTCTCACATTGACAAGGTTTATGAATATTTGGATGAGGCGACAAGTTATGTTTGAGATGCGTCATATCTTTCCAGGTCCTCTGCAGAATTGGAGAGGCGGCTTGGCACTTAGCTCTTCCACCTTAGTTACATTGGTTGAACGACATCTTCCACGTATCTAAGATGTGGATGTACGTGAATGACCCTTCTCAAATCATCGACCTTGGAGAGCTGGACGTCGATGATGGGGAACATTCATGGAGGTTCTAGAAGAGATTGTGGATCGACATGATCGGGTCCATCATGGATTGTCGATACCACTGTTGCACATACGCTGGCACCCCAGGAACCTCCAAGAGAGCACATGGGAGCGGGAGGCTCACATGCATGCTCAGTACCCCCACTTGTTCCCATATTTTGAGTTGAAGCTTTTGGGGACGTAAAGCCCTGAGGTGGGGATAATGTAAAGAAGCAGTAATCCCATGGAAAAAAAATTAATTCATGGAAATTTTCTGAGTCATTGAATTTTGATAGTGCCGGATTCCAAGGTTCGGTGTTCCTGGAATAAATGTCTAATGTTTTGAATGGGTATGTTTAGTAAACTTACGAGCGGGATTTTATAACTTTTAAACTAGTGCTAGGAATTGAAATACAAGGGCACTATTGAACTCACAGTGCCTATATTTTCTTACGAAGACATTCACCTTGACGACAATTGGTCGAGAATAAATGTTAGTTTTTGGGATGTCATAAAAATAATAATAAAATAAAGTGAGATACACATTATTTTATTTGAGCCACCATGTGAGTGTTGGTGGTTGAAACCTCCTCATGGTAGTTGGACATGGGACCACCACACCTTAACCTCCCATGACAGGTTATGGTGGTGGGGCCAACCTGAACATAATCTTCCGTGAGAGGCTACGACATGGGGACCACATGGGGCTAAACCCATTATTGAAGGGGTATAATAAAACTTCTCAACCCTCCTTCTTTAATGGGGAAGAGCCTCTTCACCTACACTTATTAATTCTTTATGCCAACCCACGTGGATTAATTAATGGGATCCATGTAATTAATTCTCCAGTTATGAATTTTGTCCCAACATCTAAAATAATATATCTATAATAATTTTTGTATTGGAATTTTTCATTACGGTGGATTTCATGGGTGTTTTGAGGAGAGGATTATTTGGAGAATTCCCCAACGAAGAACAATCACCAACAAAGAATAAAGAACTCAAATGGTCCCATTAGATCTTCTTCGCCGTACATGTACCGACAAGGAACCACTTCTACAACTATGGTGAGAATTCGGGAGTGGAAGATTTTGGTGGACACGATGAACGACAACACTGTCTTCTTCCTATGACATCACCATCGACGACCGATGATTAAAGGTTGGGGGATTATTACATGATGATGCTATTCCTTTTCTATCTTCCTAACAGTTGGAAAGTAATTGTTTGAGGATGAGTTGTGGTTCATCATCATTTCATGATGAGCCAATTGATACCACCACAAACATGGAGGTTGCGGGCCAAACCAACATTGCCCAACTCCTCCATCATTCTTGTTTGAGATGATCATAGGCATGGTGACGAAGAAATAAGACGATGATGGCAGCGACGACAAAGGTCATGAATCCGGCGGCCTCTACAACCCACGCCGCCCTCGTGATGCTATGAAAAAATCGGCCATGACCCAACCTTCCTCCTCGTGTCCTATGCACCCAGCCGCACCGCCGACACGTGTTGCCCCGCGCCATGCCGAACTAGCTTCTCGGCTGCTTCTGGGACCCGTTTCGCCCCCGGCCTACTCGACTGCACTACGGACCCGACAATGCCTTCGCACGGCTTGCCTGCAGGCCCTGTCGTCCTACCCAGGTCGCCGCCTGGCCTGCCCAGGCCACCGCCCGGCTGGCCCAGGCCCCCACTAGGCCTATCCTTCCACCCCATAGGCTTACACATTCTGCACCCCGGTTGCCGGCCGAACCGGATGAGTTGCGCCAGCCTCCCGATCTAGCCCGTAGCCTCCCTCGCGACGCCGCTGGTCGAACCAGCTCAGTATCCTGGGCTGAGCCGCTCGAACAGTGCACTCTGGGCCTAGTCGCGCCCTCTAGGCTGACCCGCGCTCATGTCGATTACCTCCGAGCTGAACATCCCACGCGGCCGGCTGGGTTGGGCCCATCAGTCTGGGCCGAACTTAATAGGCTGGCCCACCCAGTGGGTCGGGCCAGAACCAACCGGTCTGACTGGGTTGACCAAGACCGAGTCGGCCTAGACTATGATGGGCCGAGTCGGTCCGACTGGGTCAGACCGGACTCGGGCCCACTATTGGCCTTTACTTTCTTTGGCCATATCATTGGCACTTGAAGACCGTTTGAAGAACAATCAACGATGCTGGTTTTCGACGAGAATGATGGTATCATTGATTATACCCCACTCGAGTTTGGGTATTGTTCAGATAAGGATAGGTTGGATCATAGACGAATCCAACCGGGCACCTAATACTAAAAAGGTTATTACTCACAAACCAGCCATTTGATTAGTGCGCCGTCTACTCCATTAAGACCCATATGATGAGGCGGACCTTTGAGATAAATCTATACTGGAGTTTGTGATATTTGGAGTTTCAACCTGCAAATCGTGGAGCGGATCCTCCTGGAGACGTGAAAGCATAGTGTGGAGACCTAGTAGCTGGTTGAGACCTGACGACTGTAGACTGATTAGACTCGGAGTGATTTGACTAGCCTAGTGAAGAGAACCTTGGTATCGCAGAAGACCCACGGAGTGGAGAGCTTCTATGTGAGCGCAGAAGACCCACTGTACTTTACAAGAGGAGGATCACAATAGGCTATGATGGGGAGCGCCTCTGGGGGATGTGGCAGACCCATAGTGGGGAGCTCCTCTATGTGACGCAGCAGACCCACGGTACATGAGAAGAGGGGTACCTCAGCAATCCAAGGATAGTGGGATGCTCCTCTATGTGACGTGGTAGGCCAACTGTACATGATAGAGGATGAGTACACCGGCAGATGATGTTTCGACAGTGTGACTAGGGATGATACTTGATACTACCCCTAGAATAAAATCCTGATTTGAGCTGATTCGGTATCTTTTGAGTTTACCAAATGATTGAGATGGATTACTTGATAACATAGGTATATATATGGGAATATACCTAATTATGGTTATCTGTTGAATTCGTACTTTTTGGTTTCTCCTTGTGGGATTTTCTAAGAACTTGAGTGTCTCGGGGTCCCTACTGAGTATCATTATACTCACCCCTACACGGGCTATTCCCACACCTCTTTTTATTGGATGTAGACGATGGAAAACATAGACCATGGCTGAATGTACCAGTACTTGATGGTACCCTGAGGTGGACAACACGGAGTGAAGAAACACGAAGGAGACAAACAGACCTGGAGTGTTGTGGAGGCTATATGTACCTACCATTCAAGTAGGAATCCAGGAAGACAATCCATCATCTATTTTTCATTTCTTTAGATGTACTTGTACATTCCAGTTCCTTGTACTTTATAGTTGGTCTTGTATTTCCGTCCCCTTTTACTTTTCTTTTTTCTTTTGTACACAGATTTACTTATTGTTTTACTTCCAACTTGTACATTGTTTGTGCATGATTACAGATTATAAAAGAAATGCCTTCCCAGCATAGGGATTTACACCATTGGTGTTGTTGCTTGCCTATGGCCTATAGAAGGCGGGCGTGGGGTAGTGATGACACAAGTCCTGAGGATGGGTCTTGAAAATTACACTCCACCTATCAGTAGTCCACCGTACAGACGAACAATGTTATGGTACACTAAAAAAATGAGAAACATGACGGTATGTGTGCTACAAAAATTATGCGAACATAAATAAATAAAAACTATCATATATGACACAAATAAAATATAAAAAAAATATAATTTAAATCTTTATGATTTTTTAATCAAAAAATGAAGGACATCGGTTTGTGACATGGTAGTCCACTGTACACATGAATGTAAATTTTGTTACCCATTTGATGGTAGTGGATATCATTGTTAGTAATTTAATTAACATTGACACATATAAGTATGTTAAATATATTTATGTTGATAAAATATAGTATAATTTTATAAATTTAAATGGTGTAAGAAGACATAATATAAAAATACACATTGATGAATGTTTCTTATTCATCGTGCATCCACCAATAGTTTTCATGATAATTCATCATAAGATAGATTTATTTAGAAAATAAGCATTATAGGCTGACAAGAGGGTTGTTTGGAATTAATTTGGTCTGGGGGTGGCCTAAATAAATTTTAATTTATGTGTGAAGAACATAAGAGAGGGTGTGTTCATTAATAAGTGGGGATATGACACACTAAGTTTTTTTTAAAAGAATTTAGAGGTCCTAGGTCATTCATTTTTGATAAAGTTGAAAATGGATAATAGGTTAATATTATAGGTTTAAAGGTATATATATGGCCATAAAATATTTTAGACAGTTTTATAAGTCATTTTTACACATCTAAATTTATTTTTGGACCAGGTGAACCCATTTTAACCATAATTGTGCTAATTAATTTTTATATCATTCACATTTCATTTTCAGTAAAAATTAATTATATATTATCAAATAATATAAATAATTATGATAACAATTATAGATTACATTTTTATATATTTCATTCACACAACTAAAAACTATTAACTTCATAATATCTAGCAGATGCGATGAGAAATGAAGTTTTTAATGAAAAAATATTCTATTGTATAGAATGTTTTATATCAAAAATAAATATAAAGTTGATTTCAATGAAATAAATTGAAATAATACATACATAATTAACCTTATTTATTCATAAAAAAATTTAATTTATAATTTATCTTTATAAATAATGTAATATAAAAGGTGGTTTTCAATTATAATTCTGTATTTTTGAGTAATCATAAAAAAGAAACATTTTAGAAAAACCTTAAAACTCACCGATAGTTAATATTGTTGTTTCTACTTAAAAATTTAATTTAATTTCTTAATATAAAATATTAAATTTTTTTTTTTAATGTTCACAATAAGTTATAAATCATATTTTTTTGAGAAATATTTTATATTCCAAACATATAAAAACATTAGAAAAAATTGTGAGATTAATTATAAATATATTTTTTATATATAAATAAACTATAATTATGAATTCAAATTGATTTATCAATATTAATTTCACTATGTTTAATATCAATTATATATTGTTCACATTCAAATAAGTTTATTAATAATATATGAAGGGTTTTTTAAAACTCAATTTTCGAGTAATGCATATAATGATAGTGTTGTGTGTAGCATAAGATTAACTTGAAATGATTGAAATTAAATCCATAAATTAATAGTACAATATTAAATCAAATAATTTTATAATAAATAATGGTGTCATATTCTACCCCTTAAAATGTATTTCTCCCTCAAAATTCATAAATTTGATACAAAAACATGGAGCTAATTCCACCTCATCGTATATTCCAATTCACACATAACTACTTAAAATCAGTGACTTACCCTAAAATAATTTCCAAGGGATTTTTATTATTTCATTGAAAATTATCTATATGATCTATATTCTCAACTATTTGTCCCTAATAAAAATATTATTTCTACAATGAATGCCCTCTAACTTAAATACATGTGAAGGGTCAGGTATGTAACTTTTCTAGAGATATAATGGGAACACATAATGTACTTTGGATATTTTTTTGGAATCTCCAGGAGATATGATACCATCCATATGAAGTCAACAGTATTTAAGAGACTGATATACCAAGGTCTTATTTTCCCTTTATTCTTAATTTTCAGAACCTTCTACAACGGAAAAATTAATAAAAACACATTATCACTAACATTACATTCTAAATCATGTTGAAAATGGATATAATTACTTTTATAAGAACTCTGATAAGAAATTTTTTCCTTATGAATGTCTTTAACATTCTCTTCCCATTATTTGGATATCTCAGGTCAAAATAGATTTCAATCTCAAACATCATTCATAATCATTAGATATTTAGATTTATTTCCATATATGAATAAATAATGAGACAACTGAATTCTTGAGTAAATGATTGTGTCTTCAGAAAACTCATCTAGAAGAAGTTATTGATTTCGAAACCCTTCTATATCTAATAACAACAATATGAACATATCCTCTATCGATTAAATTGTTATTATATACAATTCATATGTTTGAGGATCAAATGAGGTTTTAAAACTCATCTCTATGTCAATGATATTAATATCAAAACAACGTTAGGGTAACCCTCATATCCAGATCAAAAAATTTGAAAGTGGTACTCCAGGAAACCATATGACTTCCTTAATGTATATAATGATATGATAATATAGTGAGATGTCTTCTTGAATAGTGATGAAGCTTGATGAATCATTAGGAATGTTTACTAAATACCATATAACATTTTTTCCTAATTCATTTTATGGAATCCAACAACGAAATCCTTGTTGGGGTTCTCCCATTTCTACTATGGTTTTGGTATAGAATCTGACAAGGCCTTATAATTTTTTCATTAATCCTTATCATTCTGATCTAGAATCCATATAGATAAAAACTCTGTTATATCTATCTTCACTCCATCCATACCAAATAATTCTATCATATCGCTTTATATATCCATAACTCCAAAATAAATTGAGAATTATGGACTATAATACACATATAACAACACCTTATAGAATTATAATATGAATAGTACACATACATGGTTCCTGAACATTATAATTCTATAATGATCAAATATAAAATTCTGAACATTTACAGCCTTCTTTTATATATCTATATCTTCCTTCTAGGTCATTTTATTCATCAATTGGATAGAATATTGAACTTTTAATTGACAAAGATAATATTTTCCCCTTCATTTATGATATCCAAATCCATCTTTTGAAAATATATAAATATTATATATTTATATTGGTCTACAACATTAATAGGAAATCATGATCCATTCAACTCAAATAATCAGCCACCCTGTTCACATTCCTAGGGTTATAATGTATTGAGAAATCAATATATTTAATCACTTTTAATCTTATTCTTTGTCACATATTCAATTATTTCAATGTCAATAAATAATTTATTATTTTTTGATAATGATATATATCATTATTTTCACCATATAGACAATGCCTTCACATTTTTAAATGGACCAATTATAATAGCTAACTCCATATCCTGAGTTGCTGTAATTTTGCTCCGGAATATTAAATTATTAGAAGATATAATATATATTAATTTCATTTAACCTAATAAATAAACACTATAACTTCTTCGATGCATCATTATATATTACCAAACATCCTCTACTATAACGCATTGTATAAATAAGTGAACAGATTAGTATTCTTCTCAAATCCTTCAAATATTTTTCACATTCATATTCATAGAGGAATGTAAACACCTTCCAATAAAACATCTTCCTATAATTATATTTTAATGATCAATTATCCAAAAACAATATATAATATCTAGATTAAATAATAAAATTGTTATTCTCAATCAACATGGTTGGTCTAGGAAAATATTCAATAGCCCCTGTCAGTGATAACTATACTGATATACTCAATTAATATTATATGACAAAAAATTGAAATATTCTGCATCCAAAATTTACACATAATAATTAAAACAAATATTTTCTCATTACATTGTTTTTTTGTAAAAACTTTAGGTGATCTTGATTATTTTACTTTCTAATTGAATATATAACAATATAACATATATATATACTACCTGAAACTTCTCAAAGTAATATATAATCAATGTATTCATTAAATCCATGATGTTTGAATGAGAATTTGAAATAATTAATGTCCTCACGAAATATTCATAGTTTTCATAACATGTATTTAATTAATTCTTGGTTATATCCTTCATCTTGACCAACAATTGAATATATCTAGAATAAAGTTTAATCATCGAGATGTATTTATCTCAACACATTTGATCAAAAATATAATCTCTATAGGCATGTGAATACTTTTTATTAATTATGATCTTGTTAAAATATTATAAATAAATTAATAGTATAATTGATTGATATTTATTTTTATAAGAATGAATAGTTTTCCACTAATGTGAAAGAAGTGGAATAATGAATCCATTATCCTAGATTTCTAGTAGTTTATTCAATAATTCATTAAACTCAATAAGGGACACTATATATAGGGTTTATTAATTTTTTATGGTACTAGGTATGATTTCTGTTGAGAAATATAAATCATGTTTTTGAAGAAGTGTCAAAAATTTATTAATAAATACGTCAAAAAATTCCAATAAATTAGCCTTGTTATCTATTTCGAGTTTTCCCCATCCATTTGATATAAACACCAATTATAATTTTGATTTATATACCATAAAATGGATGTAATCTCTATCATATGTTTATACATATCATCACATTGTTATATGATCATAGTATTGTTTGTAATATAAAGCACAAATTACCTTCCTTGATTATATATATGGTATTTTTATATAGAATTCCATTCCATTATTAGGATGACATCAAAAACCACTAGGTAATGATAGAAATTAATTTTATGAAGATCATTCCCCCCAAAATAAACAAAATCGGAATAATATAATTGAGATGAGATCATTGTATGATTTGGTGTTATCAATTGTAATTCCACATCTAATCATTTTGGGTAGAATCTTGACACCAATAAAAACATTCAGATATAAAATAATGAATATATTGAATTAAAAATAAAAAATTGGTAGAAATATAGTGGATGGTAACTATACCATTACCCACTTCATTATCACATCTCTCATCATAAATATTTATCACACAAGATTTCCCCTTGTCATTTGGCATAGTATTTTACTAACATATATCACCATCATCAATCATCATCTCTGGGAACTACATAGGATAATTCCTATTCTCCTTAAACATAAAGAAATAATTTGTAAGAGGTTAATTATAAAAAAACACACATTATTTGATTTGTTAGCCTACATATTCTCACCACATCAGCAATCAAGATGTTGATGAACATTTGTTACACAATTGAAAACTGTACTAGTCCACTTAATGGAATTTATTTCATGCAACATACAACACATTGATCATAAAATATATATAATCTTCTTTCCTCCACATTTTTTATATTTTAATTTGTATTCCATCTTCATATTCTTATCAAAACAATGAGTTTGAATCATAAAATGAACAATAAATTCTTTCTTGATATCACATCAAATAATATATTCATTTATACTAAGTTCTCTTATTGATAACTCCATTTAAACACAAGATTTTTTCCACTGTGGAATCGATAAAACATGATATTAGGTTAGATGATAACATGAGAATCATACAATGAATTTTCTAGAAAAATTTCTTTGTATTTGACAATAAATTCATCATAATTTTTATTCAACTCAAAGAAATAATTATCCATATCAATACAATAAATATGAGGATCATACTTTTTGAATAATTAGTTATTAAACTATTCCTTGTCTAAGGAATAAATTTCATCATGCTTCCTTATATTCTTGATATGATTGTACCATAAATCTGCTTCGCCATTATCATGTTCGACCACAATAATTTATTTTTCATGTTATGATCACTAGAAAACAAAATACCTATTTCCAGTTGTATTGGTTCATTTATCATAAACTATGGGATAATAAATCTACGAAATGGAGGCATACATATTATCATGACATTATTAACAAAATATTGTCGCCTCATTTGTTTTTTTAGAGGTCGAACATGATTCATAGCATTATAAAGTTTCATGAGGAATGTAATGAGATTCTATATTATAGATATAACAAAATTAACATTCGGGGGAAGATAATCATCTCATTATATATAGTACTAAACATTAATTGTGTTCCATTAGGTTCCATAAATTGACAAAAATCAAAAATAATTGAGTAAGAAAAGTAAATCATAATGGGGATATCATAATCCTGAAACCCACTCATAGGATTTCTAAATCATGACACATTATTTTTACTCATTTAATCATATGGTTTTTCCTAGTCCATTAAATTCTATATAGTATTTAAATAATTAATGATGGAATATAACGTGTTTGAAATTTTTTAATGAAAACCCCCTAATTGTGTCAAACTAGGTTTGCAACAAGGACCATTTTTATACACTAGGTAATGATTGAGAATATCTCGGTAAGCCCTTATATAGTTATTAACCCATAAAACATATGTTCTAGATCGACATAAAATTGCAATATCTAGACATGGTTGTAATTTTTTTAAAAACCACCCACTCTCTCCTTTACTAAATTCTTGTACATTTTACCATAATTTTACTTATCCTAAGACATATCTATGGACATATCATTTAGGATTTCACAATTCTATTCTCATAATAAATTACTATGGGTGACTGATCTTAACTTTTGATACCATCTAGACAAACTTATTCATATCGTACATAAATATCACATCTTTTTAATGGATATTTATTTCATAACACAAACACATGCCTAAGGACCATAATAGTTTAATGAATTTAGAAACATGAAAAAAAAATCCCATAAGTGAGCTACATCATCTCCCAATATTTTCTTCACATCATGAACCCATCTTAGGTATATCATAAATAAAACATTTCTACATAACCTAGGGAAATTAAACATAAGAAATTGTGATCTTAGATTCTTAATAAGGGTAATGAAGGAAGATATGTAATAATAATTTGAGTATATTGGTATAATAAAACAAGAATATATTTTGAAAACAAAATCCTTTATATAAATGTTTATAATCTTGATTCATGGAATAATAATTAGTAGTTCATAAGGAATGAAACATATATAAATCAATTAACAAGAGATTTTAGATAATAACATCTTCATAAGTCATGTGATATGTGACATACACAAAATAATAGAAAATATTTTTGATTTTTGTCATGGATAACATTCACGGTTGTCAAATTGATGTGGTATCACTCCCAAAACCATCATAGTGGAAAAAAACTCATACATGACATGATCTTATCACAAATCCAATCCAAATATCGGTTCTCTCTATGTTCCATTCTTGTTGTACTAAATCATGTTTCCCACATTATAGTCCAGTCTATTTAATTACAAATAAATCATTACATATTAAATTATAG
Source organism: Viscum album (assembly GCA_963277665.1). NCBI lineage: Eukaryota > Viridiplantae > Streptophyta > Magnoliopsida > Santalales > Viscaceae > Viscum > Viscum album. The sequence continues at coordinate 1,426,272,822 of OY728147.1, read as the reverse complement.
GAAGATATATGTCTAACCCTTCAAATAATGAAACATCAATTTATATGTTCAACAATATCATAAATATTGATCATAACATCATAAAATAAATGAAATTTGTATTATAAACATTTCATCACATCATAAACTATGAAAAATCAATAAGTTTTATAATCATTTTATAATAGATTATCCCATGAGAAGAAGAGGGATTCATTATAATTTCTTCATGGTATAACTCATGGAAAAGAAATCAGTTTCATAAAATCCCCTCCATCAAAACATGAACCATTAAAAGAAATAATATGAAATGTATCCTTGGATCCCATCCCTAGTAACACAGAGGTATCATGGACAGATTTCATTTTAGATATAAAATAATTTTGAAATATCATTTATTACATTCCATGCGTAAAATATAATTTCATTTTATAAAAATACTTTTTAATACATAAATATTTTTTTCAAAAACATTTATTATTCAATTTTTTTAAAATATATAAATGAATCATCTATGAAATGACTTGTCATGATGTTAAAAAATTCCACTGATTCCACATGTGATGAAAGGAATCTTAATTTCACCTTATATGTAAAATAGAGACAATAATTTTTTGGAAAACAAAGTCATTATTTTATTTAAAACATTTTAAAAAGAAAACATGGTATTAAATGTCTTTAAAAAACAATATAGCAATAAAATATTTTTGAAATGAATTATGAAATGAAATTTTTTAGTCAAAAACATATTTCCATCCCAAGAGATAAATATTATTAAATTTTATTTAAAAAAATTCTTACAAATTTTATATAACACATAGTGAAAAAATATTAACATTACTTAAAAATTTAACGAGTAACTAGAAGAAAATAAATCTGTTAGAATTAAAGAGTGTTTAATCATGATATTTCTACTTTAGAGACTTAATTATAATAATTATGGTACATAATGGGATTGTAATATAATATCATCACCAATTTTTTAAAATTTAATTATAATCCCATGAATGGATAAAATCAATTGAAACATTTAATGATAATATTAATATATAAATTCATTCATTACAAGTCAATTTGGAATTATATATTCCTTATGGATGAATATAGGTAACTAGCATACTGTATGTCATGATGAAGAAAAATGAGAAAAAAATACCTTATAACATAAGAAATAGTTTGAATTGTATTCCCCAAAAAAAATGAAAATATAATGAAACATTAAATATAAATAGAATAATTGAATTTTTGATATAACATGTCAAATGGGAATTATATAACCAACAAAAAGGAATCAAGTGATGAATTTTCATGTCTCTATGAAATAAATTATTGACTACAAGACCCCAACCTTAAGTCTTCAATTATGTCATACTCATTAAAAAGTTCATTACAATAAATATATGTTTATTATAAATCAACATAAGAACCATATTTAAAAATACAATAACATATATGACTCTCATATGTCCATATATGACACATTTATTTATGACATAACAATAATGTTACGTTTTGGGTAATAACCTCATTAATTTTCATATATGATTTCATTTATTATATTATTTATACTGAAATGGTTCATTTATTCATAATATCAAGAATTATAACCCTGATATAAATTTTTTATATGTTTATAATTTATGTATTTATAGTAATCCATAAATTATGGTCATAGAAAATGAAACACACAGTTAATGGAGTTGGTAAGCCTTATGTACGCATGGAAAAATTTTAATTTCCATGTTGGATCAAATTAAATAATGAAACAATTTCATTTTAGAATCATTTTTAAGTCATAAATATAACATAAATTCATTAAAATATACACTATATCATCCAACTAAAATATTAATGAATTACATCACTTGGTGTGGTAGTGGTAGGTCATACCCACTAACAACATTGTAATATTCCCAAAAAATAAGAAATGTGAAAGTAAAAATGATATAATACATCTATAATCATAATAAAATACTAAATACCATATATATGATATATATTGATTATATGAATCAAATAGTAAATTCTATAGATATGGTGATGGAAAAACAAATGACATCTCTTCGCGAGGTTGTAGTTTGCCATAGAATCAAACGATGAATTCATATCACATTTCATTGAAGTGGAGATGGTTGTCAGACATTCCATTATCAAAATAAGATATTTTAGTATGAAATACAATTATATTAATTTATATGAATTATATAATAATAATTGATGTGGTTGGAAGACGAAATAAAAAATGTGTGTTGATTAATGATACCACTTCTTCTGATATCGTCTATAGGTTTTCAATAAAATCCATACTAGGATGGATTTTAAACCACACTAAGGCATATTGGATGAGTGGAAGTAATCAGAGAATATATTTTGGAAGTTCATGGATGAAATAATTATGTTTGAAGGCAAGATGAATAGAGGATTGGGAAATCCATTTATTAGTTGGGAGATGAAACTTTTGATATTTTAAAAAAACATGATTGATCCAAGAATTTTTATATTTAGAAATGGTGAAAATGGAATGCAATATGACCTTATAGTAGAAATGGTCAATCAAATGGCCATAAAATAGTTTTTAGAGAAGTTATTATGTCATTTTAACACTTATCATTTTAGTTTAACCCAAGATAAACCCATTTTTCCCATAACCATCAGAATTAATTTTTACTGAGTTAACTATTCATTATCATAAAAAATTTATTTGGCCTAATTAGATAATCTAAATAATTTTTATTCCAAATATGGTTTTCATTTTTTCAAATTTTAATCATATGTTGAATGTTTAATTTAAAATAAATTATGTAGATGCGAAGGGAAATCATGTTTTTAAAGATAAAATACTCAAATTCTTATAAAATTAAATATGAAGATTATTTACATTATCTAATTTGGATTAAAGTATTTATTATTGAACTATTTTAACATTAATACCAATTTGTAATACAATTTAATATTATAAATATATTAAATTAAATAGAAAGATTCAATTAAAATACAATATTTCGGAATTTTGAAATAATCATAATACATTTTCAAAAAAAACATAATAATTAAACCTAATATGATTTTGAAATTATTGATTAATAATTATAATTAATGTAAAAAATTAATTTTATAATTGGGTAAAATTTTAATTGTATTATTTTTTTATTAAATGTTATTAAAATAATATTTTGAGTAAATCTAATTTTTGAAAAATAAATAAATTTTTCTGAAAACATTGTATTTTATTAACAATATATTTTATTTATCAAAATAATTGAACTTATTATTTAAAAATTAATAATAATTATTATTTATATCACTATGTATAGTTGTTATGTTATGAAGTTCATGTTTTAAAAAACTATATTAATAATATATCATGGTTTATATAAATTTAGTGTTATTTGTGTAGCATTATATGTGAGTTTTTTTTTGGAAATGGAAGATTAACATGTTGTTAAACATAACTATATCCATATTTTGAATTTAATTTATTTGAAAAAATACAAATACACGAGCAATTACTAAAATCATATTAAAAAAATTGTTTCTCAAAGGGATTTCAAAGTATTACATTATTCATCACAAGATATTTGGATGAATTTGGGTATCATGTGATAGTTTTATATCATAAAAATTCATTTGATATTTCTTTGGAGAAATTATTTTTATACCTAAAATTATTGTAATGTATAGTAATGTAATTATAATAAATATTTCATGTAGTATCTTTCTAAATACCTCAATTAGAGAATAATCTTTAACAAGATATTTAACAACCACATCACTATGTGTTTACCATGATGAATCAAAATGTAACTTTGTGATATTAGGTAATTAATCATAGGAATAATGAATATCTTTTTAATGTGAATATCCAAAATTAAATAAAATATAAAATATTTAGGGATGGTTAATATTTTTATCTCTCACTGCCTTATATTTACAATTTAAATTTTAGGTTTTTATTTAATAACCTTTAATATTCAAAAATTGTTTTGGAGGTTACTAATATCTATTGTTCTAATAAATCCATTGATTTGTTTATTCATAAAAATTATTTCATCTTTTATGATAGAAGTATTCAACTATTATGTGTGAATTATTTTTAAATTTATTCTCTTCCATTTTATTGACCAATATCCTCATATTTATTTTCCACTCATTATCATCAATCATTTTTACTATAATATAAACAATGTCATGTTCATTTGATACAAATTCATATGTTTTTATTGAAATTTTTTATCATATAGATAGTTGAAATTTCATTCCTCCATGATCATTGACTAATTATATTCTTTTATATTTAATTATTTATTTTCCTATAAAAAACCAATTAAATTAAAGAGTGTCACTAATTTCTATTTTTACCATAATATATTTTCGATCAACTATATTACTTCACTAGCGTGTGTTATAGGTAAGTATTTTTGGAATCATGTTATGAAGCAACTAATGAAATGATTAATTTTTTATTATAGTTCAATGATAAAATCTTATTCATATTATTCATGTCATATGTGGGTTTTCTCCATGGAACAGATTGATTATTGTTACATTTTCTTCACCTCTAGTCATTAGAACATTTTTTCTTAGGAAATGAATTCCTAGGAATATTTTGTCAAAAAATGTTTAACTAAATTCATATAAATCCATGGATATACATTCATCAATTTATGATGTTTATGATTAATGTAAACCATTTCAATACATATACCATAAAATTATATACCATAACATAACCATTTAATCAATTTAAATGTAATTATATTAAAATAATGTTATTTCAAATTCATTCATTTCATATAAATTAATGTGTCAAATGGTTATCCAAAAGATGCTCTCGGATTCCCTATGATTGACTGAACAATGGGATTCTACATATTTTATTAATTTAAGAACTCAAAATGGGTTATTTTGTTATTCATAGCCTAATATTCCTCGGTAAACATAACATTCTATTTTTTCACACCATCACATATCACATACGATTGTTCATTGTGATAATCATTATTATTTTCATTATATTATTTGATCACCCAGTCAGTAATGGTTATAAGAATATAATAAATAAAAATAATTAACATGTATAATAAATAATAATATAATAATATATCATGATAAAACCATCATATAAATATAAGAAATCAATCATATGTATCCTTATATTATGACCTATTTATTTCAATGTATGGTACTTTTTTTATTATAGGTTTTAATATGTTGATTTTCATATTCATATTAAACTAATAAAAATTAAATAACCCTAAAATGATACTTAAGGAGGTGAAAATTACATAATATACAATATTTTATATTTGTTTACATAATTATCAAATACATCTAAAAATAAAATTCACTCAGTGAACATAATGTATTAGATTCACTTTAGATTAGTTATAAACACAATTAGATATATATTTTATATTTTTTGAAAACCATACCTCATAATTGAATTATCTAAATAAAATCCCATATATAATATTCATTAAAATTTCAAATAGAAAGTTATATATACAAAAACATGTTATCTAAAATTCATTTAATGTGAAAAATGTAATAATGAGTCATAAATTACATTAAATTTTATTATAAAAATGAGAGAAGGAATGAGGATATAATATTTTTCCAGATAAATCGAATATGATTATATAATAAAATTAAATAATAATGGGCCTTGTTATCATAAACATAAATTATGTTATATTGAAAATTTAAAATATAATCTTGAAGGACGAAAAAAATTTCAAAATAAAATAAATTGATTTCATAATAATATAATCTTGAGACATGGAAACATAAGGTAAGAATGTGTAACACAAATAAAAAATAATTTTAAAATATGTAAATGTTTACTGTCAAAACAGTCAGATCATAATGGAATATATTGACCACCTATGTCTCCTGATATAATAAATGAGGTTAAAAGACTATGTCTCATACCAATATAATTTATTTATGTATAATACCTTACACAATACATTTGTGATAAATGAAATTTTTAGCCCAAACTTATTATTATGTTGGAAATATATATATTTATCCACAATGTTAAATCCATCACATATAATTTATTCATTAAGTAATATAAATGAAATAGGCAACAAATAATGAGGTACTAGAAAAGAAATAATCTAATATCCAATGAAATGTTTTTCAAGATTAAATGACCCAAAATAATAACAATAAATCAGAATTTATAAATATATAAATATTTATAATATTGAACATAAAAGATATAATTTATTTATAAAAAATAAAAAATTTATATAAAATTGGGATAATATTTTTTTATATTATTTCAACAATTCCATTATAAAATTCAATATATACACATCCTATTAAATAATATTATATAGGAATAAAAATACATTTAACAAAATATTTTTAATAATTAATTTATTAATAATTTAAGCCTAAAATAAAATAATGATAAATTACAAGAAACAAATTGTAAAATATTTAAATTGGTTTTAGAATTTCAATAATTTAATATTTATGATTTTTTATGTTTAAAAATATACCACATCCTTGAAATTGATATAATATTATCTTCTTAAATTTCATTACATATATTTATAAGGTATTAATATTGGAATAAATATTTACATTAAATATAGATAAATTAATAACTAGTTTTATGAATGAATATGGATACACATGATGAATTTTTAAATAATTCAGTGCATATTATATATTATATTGCCTTAGTTTTATGTAATAAGAGTCATAGAAAAAACTTGATATTGATTTTTCACATTTCCAGAATTAAAAGTAATATAGCATGAGATATTCTCTTGTTATAATATAAAAACCTACAAAAACATTGTCAAAAAATAATGAGCATATCTCAATGGTTGGATATTAACTCATGTGAACTCATTCAATATCTTTCCACCTAGCTAAATGAGGAATAAATTCCTTTATAAATAATTGTGGTTTATTATTAATCTATTTAATAAATATAAATATATATTTTTCATATTATCCATTTATATTTACTTTATTTTATTTCATTATCCATTCATATTTAATTTTATCAATCATGTGTTCATTACCAAATTTTTTCCATGCTCGTATATATAGAGTGTTTACTAGTCATTAGTCAATGACAAAATATTCATATACCCAAAAATCCTCATGGAATGATTTGTAATTATTTATATATTTTCATGATCCCTATATTATTTCACATGCATTCCTGTAAGTGTATAAAGTATAAGTTAGAATGTTTCACCATCAGTTTCATGTTTGTAGCATCATATTTGTGATTTTTAAGTGAGTAATGTATATTGGTGATGTCTTGGAGATTGGAGGAAATTTTTGATTTTATTGGTGGCTTTTTAGAAGGATAATAATAGATGCACAATATGTGAGAATTGTGAAACACCAAATGGAAACTATGCATAATGAGACATGGCTTTAGTGGAAGGCATACGGGCAGCACATGGTATGTGAAAACAGTTTACAAGCCTAAGAAATTATTGTAACATGATATATTGTACTTTGGAATGACTAGATCATGAGTTGGAAATGATGTGTTCCAACCATGAAATGTCCATACTTATCGTAGTTTCGTGTGTGTTGTTAGAGCACTGTTTGTTTAACTGTGCGACTAACAGTGTACATGTTAAAAATTGAACATAAAATTTCTTAGTATTTTTACACAGTTGATATGGATGCAATCCAAATAATAATATTCCTGATTAAAATCCAAATTCGTGTACTAAGAGATTTTTCATGGTCTTTCATGATGTTTTATCATAGATCTACTTCCCCATATCTCGTTATTTCATAGATATACAAACAATGTGGTTAAATCTAAGATAATTTATTCCATATATGATTATATGTGGTCTTATTGATTATTATGGAAGAGATATTAGGTGGGGGTTAGGAGATTAAATCACGTTCTTTGAATGTTTTCCATGACATTCTTCGTTATCATAATAAATCCTTTGGGGCGTGCTTCAACACGGGAATCCTCAATTTAGAACATGAATGAATAATTTCAAATTGATTATTTTAATTGTAATTGGATTTTGAATTTATTTTATTTTCTACTTTGAAACCCACTTTTGTGACTTTTTAAAGAATTCTGTAAAATTACTATTTTTTTTAGAAATGGAATTGGTAACATGTCTTAAAAAGGACTTTTTTATTTTTTTTAAGTTTTGTTTCATGGAATAATGTTTTCAATAAAATGATGGTTTCATTAAAAATATTTTTTTTAAAATGGTTTTCAAAAAATGTATGGTTTTATTTGAATAAATGAAATTGTGGTTTTTCAAATAGATTTTGGCATATTGGTTGTGAGTTCCCATGTGTATTTTTTAAGGATAAGGGTGCATATTTCCCCCGATCATTAGTGCTATGGATAAGGGCTTGGTATCTCACCACTAAAAATGGATAACAATATCAAGTATACCCTATCATGTATGGGATGGATAAGGTTCGGGAGATTCCCACATCAAAATGGAAATTCCATAATGAGAATGCATTTTTGGTTTTGTGGATTGGAATGAGATATTACAAAATAGAAAATTTTAAATTATATTAGATTTTTCTTCATGGTAAATTTTTATTTGGCTGGAATGTTTTTTGATATGAAAATTGATTATGTTATAATATAAATTATTTGAGAAATTATATTGAGAAAACTATTTTTTTTAAATATGTAAGAAGCTCTATCCATGTGGAGTGAGTAGGCATGTAATTGGGAATAATCTATTGATTTTCATTACTCTCCCATAAATTGGATCATTGGTGATTTTGCAGATGTTGTTTATCGGGACATGGGGAATGGTAATGTATCACACATCTCGAGTTGTGCATCATTATAGATATAAGGGAGTCAGATTTGTAGATTTTAGTTGGTTTTTTTGAAGCCTTGAGTTTTGATAATTTTATATTATTCGATGTACTTCTATGGTGTTGTATTCAACTTTAATTCTTTATTACTTTGATTTTAATATAATTGGTTTGATTTTTGTTATTTTTCATTGATATGATGAATTATATAGTGAGATATTTAGATGTGGATTATTTGGTGGGTTGTTTTATCATCATTGGAAAATAATCCCACACATATATCGTGTCCCTTCATCATTTATTTACAGACATTGGCATCATGTTGATGCCTCTTAAGGACAATTAATGTTCCCCATCCACATCAAGCAAATGAGGATAGGAGGGGTGTTAATACAGATATATACATGGACATTCCTTTATGAATAAATTGTTCTATCTATTTTATTGGCGTTGAATAGGTATTGGATGTTGGTCTGGGAGTTGAAATCATTGTTATTTATTCCCTGACTTTAGATCATAAAAAGGAATATAATTTTGGTGAGTTAAAACATATATCGTAAAAATAATCAGCTATCGTTTTTTATGTTTAACTTTAAGTTACCAGGGATTTGGGAAAATATATATTTTGGAGACACCAATATTTAATATAATCGTATAATAATGGGTTTATCCAATGAGACAAGAATGAAATTAATTATAATAATGTCCTCATACTCTGAGTTCATACATAATTTTGGATAATGATTTATGATTTGGTTCTAAAATTTTGTTTTTTGAAAAGTGTTGCAATTTTTTACAAATTTGAAATTTTGAAAATTAATAAAATGGGTATTTTAAAAATGTTTTTATTTTCAATATAATTGTGATGTTTTCAATAAGGTATGTATATCTATACTCGCCCAAATTTAACCATGATTTTTAGTTTTAGTAGTCGCCTGTAGTTTCGCTTGGGTGGTCAAATCCCTAGAAACCTGTAATGAATCCTATAAAAACATACATTTTTTGGAATATTTTTGTCTATGATGTGTCCAAAATGGTATGATTCCTGATGGGATTAAGTGAACTCTAAAAGACTTGTGTTAATTAAATTTAAAAAATGAGTTGATCCAATGATATCACATGGGGTGGAATGGATGAAATTCTTTTTTTTACGGTTTCAATTTCTTTTATTCGAGATTGGGTTATTCAAGAAGATCAAACAACTTCCTCACTTAATGTTTTCATACTAACACACCATAATACTAATAACATATACACTTGGAAGATCAAATTTATAGTCACTCCATGGAAAAGTGTCGTATTAGAACATGATGTATGAGGCCTTAAAAATTTAGTAAGGATGATGAAATTTTTAAATCATCAAATAAAAATCACAATTAGAAGAAGTAAATAGAGATTTATGGGGTGATAAATAACATCAAATATATCCCCTTCGTACTCTACTAGAACATCCCACAGGTGGGTTATCCCTCCATTGATCCTATGATCATTATGGAAGCAGAAAGTTGACTGATGAGGGAGGAATTATAGTGAAAAAAACAAAAACAAAGTAACAAATACTCCACTGTTGTGTGATAAATATCACTAGGTTTGGTGTGTATAATTTCACAAAATGATGAAATGGAATCAATGTGTTAATATAATATCAACAATTGAGAAGGATAAGATGTTTTATATGAAAACTAAACTAGTTTGAATAACTTGCAATTGAGGAAGAACATTACAAAGGAAAAGTGGTATCATGACATTACAAATTAGAAAAGAACCCATGATTCCCAAATATTGCACCACCACATCCTTATATAGGAATTTTTGAAGCCTTCGGTCCGGCCGCTAACTTTCCATGTCTCCAAAATTAATTTTGGTATGCCATAAGTGGGTGGTACGTTGAGGGAGAGTTGGTTATTCCACCCATGATAAACAATCCGAGCAAACATACATGACTTGAAATATGTGTTCTAACTAGAATTTAGAAGGCCAAATTATGGTCATCCATAAATGAAAAAATTAATATTTGGATGTCCATTTATATCAAATAAAATTGATCCCCAACATTTTTTTTGGTTTGTGGGAAATGATTATATTTGTGTGATGTTTTTCTAGGTCGCAGAATCTATACCATAATTTTATCTCTAAATTGGATCACATGAAACTCCATTTAAAACTATGAACTATCTCTTTCCACAGTTTTATGAAATGTTCCTCTTGATGTCCCTATCTTAATTTCAACTTTCATAATTATTGGGATTATACCTTGTTCTCTACAGTCTCTTTATTGGGATGTTCTCTACTTTACTTTTCACATGAATGTTATTGATTTAATGAAAACATCGGCGGCCTTTTATTGAGAATCATCAAGTGATACAAAATAATGAATTGTGACAATAACTTGGGGGGATTAAAGTAAAATATTAAAATAAATTCAAGACAATTTTTTTTATTTTTAAGAGCTGTTCAAAAAAGTACCATGTAATATTGCACTTTAACAAAGAATTACAATCATAATGTGAAATGATGTTAAATGTGTAAAATCTACTAAACAAGAATTTTTGAATAATGAAGAACATGAATGTTATATATATATATTAAATATAAATATTATCCTCATTAAGTGGCTAATAACACACCTCAAATTGTGTTTTTCTAGTACTAAGCAAAATTTATATCTAAAATATGAAATTTGAATTCCCTTTTCCAAAAACGTTTAATACACAATGATCACCAATAACCCTTATACCAAAAAATGATGAAACCCATGAAAATAGTTTCATACTTTAAAATTTCTTAATAATATCCCAAGAACAATCTCATTCCTCTATTCAAATTCATCGTCATATATCATCCCATATGATGAAGATGTGTTGTGTATCACAATAGACATGGGGGTTTATTTTAATTAAAGGGGATAATGATTGAGGTGATATGTGGAATCAAATTTCAATTTTAGGTTGAGTATTAATTTTATTATATATATATATATATATATTTGAAATTTTTCCATGGTAATTGAAATTGAACTCAATTGAGTAAACCAATGTAGCAAGACTTTTCCCATGACTCCTAGGCTCAATGACCATATAGAATCAAGTGAAGCCGACATACTCTATCATCATGTCTAGTTATCTTAGTTAAAAATTGTCAAATTATCACCAATGGAGATAAAATTATTTACTCTGGGCCATTAAATAATGGTTTAACTATCCACTAGTGTCGAAATCCACACATTACACCATTTTATTCTTTTACGCGCACATTTATTTATTTTTGTTTTGGTTGTTTTTTTTAATTTTTTGGTTTTTGAAAAATCATATTAAAAATAAAACTATCACTAAACCTATGATATTTATTTTGAGGACCCCACGAACTCATACTAATATCCCACTACCCAAAGGACGTGCATTGTGATTATTTTTTATGTGGATGAAAATATTAATAATGAAATATCACATTAGATAGCCAAACATTCCAAAATCAATGCTCATGAAATATAAATGGATTAATATTAGAATCAGGTCATGCTAAATTATTTTATATTCAATTTTATAGTTTGATATATTTATTATCAGGTTCATGGTTAAATGAACTTTTCCTTAAATTAAGTCACACATTCTTTTTAAAATCATTTTTTTCACACAAATTTAATTTTTTTTATTTCATCTTCCAACAAAAATTATGATAACATTGTACCCAATGTTTGATGAGATGAAAATTTATATGGGGGTATAGGTAGAATAGATGAGTTTTAAAATGAATTTGAATAAATATACATGGAACAGTGTAACCTGGATTTTGAAGAAGACGATCTTGACGCTCTTGATTATTAATTTAATCACCATGATACTCATGGAATCCATGTGGAAGATGGTAGAAAATTTTGGATGTTCTAGATATAGTTGATTTCCCAATGAAACACCTTGAACTCAATAACATCTTCTTCACACTCATGAACTAAATTAGAAACAATAGAAATGTTGAGAGGTTCCCTTATTTAAAAATTGACAAAGACAAAAAAAAAATACATGTTTATTTTAGCATTCCAAACACCGATATAAGTGTCATGTTGAAATAATAGAATAATATATATATAAATATATATACGTCAAATATATTTATATATTGAAAATTTAATAAAGAATCATTATAATTTGTAGGTCAATTGAAAGTGCACACCCCTTTCTCCCTTTCGTCCTAGGATCGTGTTCTCGAGGTATCACCGGTTGTGACTGGGTATTCCCCATGAACTACGACGTGTCCCTTTTTTTAATTTTTTTATTTTATTATTTTTAATTTAACATATAGACCCATACAAATAAAATTATGATACATTGTCTTATTTTTAAATTTTTTGGTATGTTATTATTCAAGGATCTATCCACGTGACATGGATGAATATTATGCTCCCCTTTCATACCTATCCATACACATAAAATAATAATAGGCCAATAGTTTATGGTACTATCATATTCATAGTTTTGTATTTTTTTAATAAAAAATTTATTTATTAATCTTATTTGAAAAAGATTATTCCAAATTATTGGAACCATGAAAACCACATGCTTCCACTAGTGCAGTGTTTTTTAACACCACTAGCTTGACATAGACCTTTAATTGTTTATGTATTTTCCTCATCTAATGTTGGTTCACACATGTGTTCATGTACTTCATGTTTTTATAATTATTCAATTAACAGTTTGACTATATGACCATTAACATTAGTGGTTTGACCATTGGTGGCATCTTGAATTTCTATAGCACCATGGGGGTACACCTCAAGAAATATATATGGACCCGATCAACTAGACCTCAAATTTCATTGGTGTAAATGAAGTTTAGAACTGTACAAAAGAATAGGATTAACTATTATAATATTTTTGGTTTTAATATTTCGATATTGGTAGGCTTGTACTATAGGTTTATTGATCCTTGATTTTTCAAAAGATTATATCCTATGTTCCTCCAGTTTATTGATATCTAATTTCCTTTTTGTTTCATCCAGTGAGAGGATATAATTCATTTTTTTAATTTCCCAAAAGGCCTTATGTTCAATCTCCATAGGAAAATGGCATGTTTTACCATAAACCAACCTATATGTGGACATTCCTAAAATGGTTTTATGTTTGCTTTAATAGGCCCAAATAGAATCTAAGGGTTTTTTGACCAATCATTCATAGGTGGATTAACAGCTTTCTAAAAAATTCGTTTGATTTCTCGATTGGCTAACATTGCTTGACCATTGGTCTGTGGGTGGTAAGAAGTGGACCCTTTTTTAGATACACCATAATCTTCTATCAGTGCTGATAATGGAAGATTACAAAAATGAGTTCCATGATCACTAATGAAATCCCCAAGAATTCCAAATATAGAGAGGTGGTTTTCCATGATAAATCTAATCACATTTTTGTGATCAATGGAATTTATTGGAATGGAAACAACCCATTTAGCATCATAATCGATATCTAAAAGGACATATAGATATCCCAATGTGTTTGGGAAGGGACCCATGAAAAAGATTCCCTAGAAATAAATGATTTCAATCACTTAGTCGGGAGTGAGTGGAATTTCATTCCTTTTTGTGATGAAAAGTACTAGTTTACACCTAGGATTCTTTAAACAAAATGTATTGGAGTGCCTTGAGAGGTTGAGCTAGAAGAAACCACAATGAAAAACCTTAGCATAAGTTTTCATAGATGAAATGTGACCACCACTTGTCTCACTATGACAGAATTTATGGATGGACTCTTGTTCAGATTCTTGGAAACACCTCCAAATGACATGGTCATAGAAGAAAATATAGATGAATATAATTTTAAACACATAGTACATGACCTCAGAAAAGAATTTATTTCTATCCAGATACCCTAATAATTTTGTAATGACTCTTATAACTAAGAAGATGGTTATATCACCATACCATGGGAAGTCACTCGGAGAATGTAGGTATTAATCAGTGAATGAATCAAACAAAAAAAGTTGAGATAATTTGTCATTAAATTATATCCAAGAGAGATGATAGAATAAAAAATTTTCAACACCCTTTTTGTCCTTGATAGTGGGGAAAATTCATGCAAGAGAAGGACAACATGATTAGTCTAACATTAGACTCTTGTTTCTAGAAGAGGTATTTTAGTGCATAATGGTATGCGAACACAGTGGTGTGGGGTCCATATTGGTAACAACTAATCATTTATAAGGAAAACACAATAGCATGTAACTCCTTCTCAGTGGTGGTGTAGTGTATTTGTGCATTATTTAAAAATTTTCATGCATAAGAAATGACACATGGAGTTTTATCACACTGTTTTCATAAGACTGATCCTATATCGAAGTCACTAGTATCACACATGAGCTAAAAAGGATTATTCCAATTTAACAATTTCATGATATGTGGTGAGATATGAGCAGATTTGAGGGTATATAATGATTCCTCATAGCTTTATGTCAATACAAATGGAGAATATTTCACCAATAGAACACAAAGTGGTCGAGAAATAGAGCTAAAATTTCAAATAACCCTTATATAGAAACCTGCTTGTCCTAAGAAAGACGTAATATCCATGACAATTTTGGGGGATGGAAGGAGATGAATATTGTCAAACATGGATTTATCAACCTCAATCCCCCGACTCAAGACTTGATGGCAAAGGACTAGTCCCTCTTTTACCATGAAATGGCATTTTCCTTAGTTTAGGACCAGATTATTTTATTCACATCTTGTTAAGACTCTCTCCACCATCCTTAGACATCCCTCAAATTTATCGCCAAACACAGTGAAGATAAACATGATGTCTTCTAGAAAATACCCTACCATGTCTGAGAAGATTCCCATCATGTACCGCTGGAAGGATCTAGTGGAATTGAATAACCCTAATGGCATGCATTTGAAGGAAAAGGTGCCGAATGGAATAGTTAATTCATTCTTCCCTTGATAATCTAGGGAGACCTAAATTTTATTCAACCCTGAGTACTTATCTAAGAAACAATATAAGGCATGAAATGCGAATCTATTAAGGACTTGGTCAAAAAATGGTAAGGGGAAATGGTCCTTCTTGATAAATGATTTTATCTTTATATAGTCGATGAAGATTCCCCAGCCATTACTCACCATAGTTTGATGAATCTCTCCATCCATATTGGTCATCACTGTTATTCCATCCTTCATTAGAAAAACGTGAATTATGATTAAAAAGTCTTTATTAGAAATGGGATAAACAATAATAGCTATAAAAAATTTCAAAAGTTATTTTATCACTACATCAACGAGATTGTCATTGACTCACCATTGTGGTAGATGTGATGGATTAGAATTAGATTCGAGAACAATCCTTTGAGTATAGATATGTGGGCTAATTCTAGGAATATCAGACAAGGTCCATCCAAATCGTTTCTTGTGTTTCCTAAGGAAATATAGAAGTATACTATCATGATCTTCCTGAAGAGAAAATGAATTTACAATAGGATTTTATCCACTTTCTCTTAAGAAAGAATAATAATGTGCAACAAGAAGTTCTTTCAATTCAAGATCAGGTTGGTTCAAAATTTCAGTAGAATATTTGGACATTGGCTCTAGTTCAACATCTTTTTTAAAATTTTTAGATATTATTGATTCCATATGTGTAAAAGTTTATGCTACTAGATTGGTTTGATTAGTGTAATTGAAGGGAGTTGGAGTGGTCTCCTAGAATGTGGTTTCCATAATGATTTCATTAACTGTTGTTCTTATGATTTCCTCATAGGAGAAATATGAATGTGATTCTATCCATGTAGATAAACATTATTCATGTGAACAATGGAAATTAATATATCCTGACATAAAAATTTCACAAATATTCCTTAATTTTATATGTATTCATTATCAATGCTTTCTATCATGTTTACATGATGAATATCGTCAACATTCCCTATTTGTAATATTGAATTATAGATGTTAATGCCTATTCTCATGATTCCAATGGTTATGGTCATCTTCCTATTTCGAACTAGGATTATAGAGTTAATTGTTGAAAGTAAAGAAGGACCAAGGATGATTGGTGTTGGTTACTAGTTGTTTGAGTTTGGATTCATGTCAAGGAAAATGAAGCCAGCATGGTTTATGATGTTTTCTACTTTTACCAGAACATCCTTTAAAATTCCTTTTGAATACCAAATGCTACAATCAGCAATTTAAAGTGTGAAAAATGTTGGTTGGAGCTCTTCCATGCCTAACGGGCAATAAAAAGAATAGGGAAAGAGATTGAAACTTGATCTCAGGTCACAAAATACTTTGACAACTGTTTTCTCTTTTAGTTCAACATTGAAGTAAGGACATCCTAGGTCTTTCATCTTTGGTGGAAGAGTTCCTTGGATTGTTGTGCTGACATTTGTAGCTGGATGGACTTAGTTCTTAGGTGAGAATTTCCTTTTAAATGTGCATAGGTAATTTAGGTATTTTTATTATGTGGGAATGGTTTGAATAGAATGAAGTATAGGAACGTTTATATTGACTTGGGAGAATATTTCCCTCAAATATTAATTCAATATAGGCTTGGTTTTCCCCCATGTGTTAATAAAATGGTTCATGTTGTGAGTTTGTTTATTGATGGGTTGTTTCTTTAAAAATTTTATGAGTTTCCTATGATTGATCATGTGGTTAATTTTAATTTTAATTATATTTTTAAGCTTCATATGGTTTTGGACTTATTTGTTCAAGTTTCTCAATTGTTTTCCCACATATTAAAACTTTCATAGCCTTTAGTTGTTCATGAGTTGTTTGAGTGAAAATTGAATCTCCCCTTAATGTTGAGGATGGTACCACCTTAGTATTAATGGGTACCTTTCATGTTTTAATGGTTTGAAGCTATCCTTTAGGGGAAGTGAAATCAGAGTTCATTTTTTCCCTTTGATTACACAACTCATCAAGGATTGGTAGAATGAAATATTGGGTAGGGGATTATGATGGTTGGTTTATCCCTGGATGATACCTTGGTTATTGGATTGGTTTTTTCAAGGGTTTATAGAATAGGATAGGAGTTTTTTGGTATTGGACTGGTTCTGGTTGGAACTGGTAATGGTTTTCACAATTTTGTGGGTGTAGGGGTTTGGTCCGTGTGGCTGACTAGGTAGTTTCTTATCTTTCAAATAGAATCATGGATGATAATTGTATTGTGTATTAAATGTTTTTTGGTAATATGTGTTTTGAATGTTTAGGGAATTGACCTCTACTGGTTTTCCTCATAAAAGGACATATTTGATGGATGGAATGGCTGGGAAGGTGTCAGTTATGTGGTCAGGTTTGTCACAAACTGTGAAAATAGGGTCAATAGTTTGATTTTCATGAAATTTCATAATATTGATCTCCTCAAACTTCCTAGTGAGTACAAAAAGATTCAACCTAAGTCTCTAATCTTCCCTAAGTGTGTGAATTCCACAAAATTTTGGTGGCTTCTCTTAGTATATTGGTGGTCCTCTTGTTTTGATCATTCATCGAGGATTTCTAGATATTCGTAAGCATTAGTTTAGGCTTTTTTTTAACGGTCCCATTATACATCATGTCAATGAATTGTTTGTTGCTCAGGAACAACCCATCAAAGAAAATTCTCACTTATTCTGGAATAGAAAAACCATGGTGTGGAAAAATATTTAGGGGGTCTTTGAACCTCTACCATGTTTTGTAGAATGACTCTCTATATTTTTTAAAAAAAGTTATGGGTTCCCTTTTTAAGTGAAACTATTTTGTGGTGGGGAAATTATTTTTTGTAGAATTCTCTTTGTAATTGGCCTCAATAATTAATGCATGATTGTCTAAAAGTTGTTATCCAACTTTTATCTTGATCCTTTTAAAAAAGGGAATATCCTCATCTTAGCTGATTCTAGTCGATGTGGGGGACACATGGTTTTTAAAATGTCATTGAACTCTTTAACGTGAAGGTAGGGAATCTTGGATTCCATTCCATGGAATGTGGGAAGGTGGATTAGGACATGGGGTTTAAAGATGTAGTTGGAAACTCCAAGGTAATTGTATCTAATGCATTAAGGATAATTGGTCCAGGTTTGTATGAGGTAGTCATTCATGGTTTGATTGAATGCATTCCCCATGTTTGTGGCTACATCATTTAGATTTCCATTTTGGTTCCCACCTGGGTTTATGATATCATTTCATTGCTAAAATTACATTTAAATTGGATCAATTTCTAACTCTGGAGTATTAGGAATATTAAGATCTAATAAAAATGGTTCCCTTGGTGTACTTGAATAACCAAACCACATACTATCAACCCTAACTGGACTGTTTGATTGTTCACGACTGTAGGAAGACATGCTCCAAAAGAAAAAAACCAGAAAGGGAAAAGATAAGAGAATTTGGGTGAGAATATAAGATATAAGGGATAATGGACAGGGTGTTGAGATTTTTTACTAGGGGGCCTTGAAATGGTGCAAAAATTTATCCTTGGCCATATTTACCCACGATTTTAGGTTTATGTAATCGATTGTAGTTTCACTAGGGTTGACGATTCCTACGAGACCTAATAAGAAACATTTAGAAATGTAGATTATTTGGAATGTTTTTTGTTGTGAAGTGGACAATATGGTTGGATTTTACATGGGTTTAATTGAACGCTTAGAGAATAAATAGAATTCAATTTAAAAGAATGAGTTGTTCCTAGGTTATCACTTGGGGTGGATTGGATGAATGTATTTTTTTTACAGATTCAATTTATTATATTCTAGATGGGTTTACTCAAGAAGATCAAACCACATCATCACATATTTTTTTAATACCAACACAACATAAAACTAATCACTTATACACTTGGATGATCAAATTTATGAGAAATACATGGTAATGGTTCGTATTGTCCCATAAAGTATGTGGCCTCAAAATTCAATAAGGACGAAGATTTTTTAAAATTATAAAACAAAAATCTGAAATAAACTAAATGATTATACATTAATGGGGTGATCAATAAAATCCAATATTTCCCCTTTATACTCCCATGGATCAAAAATTAAGTGGGGGCATCCCTATATTGATCCTATTAACTTAATGGAAGCATAAAGTATACTCATGATAGAGGAATTGAAGGGATGAAATTAAAAATAATGTAACAAACACTACATTATTGTGTTACAAATATCACTAGTTTTTGTTTGAATAAATTCAAACCAAGAATAAATTGTATCAACGTGTTATTAATAAGAACATAAAATTAGAAGAAAAATATGTCTTATAAGTAAAATAATGTTATTTGAATAACATACAATTGAGGAATAACATTTCAAAGGAAATGTGGCATGATAAAAATAAAATTTTAGAAAAGCACCCAAGATCCCAAACTCTTTGACCACCACTACCTTAAATAAGAATTTTCTAAGCCTTAGGTAGAGCCTATAATTGTCCAAGTATAATAAATTACATTTGGTAGTCCATAATTTGGTGGAATTTTTAGGAATAGATGAATTTCCACACTTGATAAACAATCTGAACCATCATTCACGGCTTGACAGATGTGTTCACACTAGCATTTAGATGGTCAAATTTTGGTTTTCCATAAAAGAATAAAATTAACATAAGTATGTCTGCTAATATCCTATAAAATTTCAGCCCAAACTATTTTATGGTGTGCACGATATGATTATATTCATGGGCAATTTTTCAAGGCCATAAAATCTAACACAAATATTGTTCTCAAAATTGGGCCTCTTAAAACTCCATGTAAAACTCCAAATTAGCTCTTTTCATTGTAGGATTAATAGTTCCCCTATATTTACCCTATCATAAAATATATTTTCAGATTTATTGTTCTTATATAGTGGCCTCTTCAATCTCTTTTTTTGAGATGTTGTCCACATTAAATTTCTCAAAATGATTCTGATTCAAGGCCGACTTTGGTTGTCTTCTAATGAGAATCATTAAGTGCTCCAAAATCATGTATTTTTCCATATAGCATGGGGGATCAGAAAATCAAATATTAAAATAAAATAAATACCATTTGGTTTTTTTGGAGGATTTCAAAAATGTACCATGTAATTGTACAATTTAACAAAGAATTGCAATCATAATGTGAAATGATGTTCAATGTTTAAAATGCACTAAAATGGTGTTTATGAATAATGAAGCACATAAAAACTATATATATTAAAAATGAATATTAGACTCATTCAGTGACTAGTAAATATCAAATACTATTTAATTTTGGAATGTAATGTTCTGAGAGAAACATGTTGTAGAATTTGAAATGCTAAGCCTTCAGTTGGTAGAGAGAGAGTTGACTTATTTGTTGTCTGTATAATAAATATCACCTTTTGGGAATTGTAGAAACCAACCGGACGAATATTTTCAAAAAGTGTACTCACATGTTAAATAGTTAAACCATGAGATATTTTATAGTGTAATCAATTCCATTTATGTTGTGCATAAAGATAATATGATTGATGGCCCAATGCATGATGATCATTTTTTCTAAATTAAGAATCCTAATCAACCTATTTTTTAGTGAGATTCATAACTAGATAATGTACAGGAATGGCTGAATAGGATGAATCATATCATCAATTTCATCAGCACAACAGAATATCTAAATGTCAATATGTAGACTTATATACTGGAAGATCATGTGCTCCGTATAAGGGATATAATTGATCAAGATAAATTAGATTGCAACAATATGTGGGATGATTTTGAAGACTTTTTTAACAAGAAATTATATCATTATATGATCCAAATGCAAATAAAGATGGACCTCTTCATCATTTAGTGGAAAACCTTTCTATTTTGGAGTATGAAGATAATTTTTTTAATTTATTATTCTTTTCACACTAGGTTTCTACTAGCCTATCATTGAGAGAATGTACACTTGAATCGGGGATGACAGTGGATATTATCTCAAAAATAGTTTTACCAATATTAAATATTATAATTATATAGTCAATAGAATGAATGTAGATGAATGGGACATCACAAGAGCTATGGGAGGAGGATGTAGATTTATACCCATGGGAAATGGTTGGAAAACAAATTCTAGGACCAAGAAGAAGTGGGACACATATATCCATGGTTATAGTACGTCTTAGAATCAAAGGATGGGATTGAATAATCATCCCAAAAAAACGAAGGGATAGTATGGATGTTTCTAATGTGGTTATTTAGACCACATGACGTGGATGTGTGTGGAACCGGCTAGAGCCTTCCACAACTACAATCTGATGGTATGTCTTCACTGCTATTGTCGCAATGCTTGAAGGTCAGATGATCAAGATGATTATTAGGTGTCACATGGTCGTATTCAATTGTAGGATGAGGGAATTAGAATAAATATATTCAGTATAAATGGGCTTGGAAATGTGATTCTAGGAAAACCATAAATCCATAACGAGGTCAATATCCACATGGAAATAATAAAAAAACTAAAGTAATGAAGCAGTTATATGGAGCTATGCAGGTTTTGGTAAATGATCAATCTAGACAATCAATCTTGATAGGTAGGATTATTTTTATTTATACCATTATGAAAAATGTTGTTTGATACGGGTTCATCCCTATATTGATCCATTTTTAACATACATTGATATCACATCATTATATATAAATATCAAGTACATTGGAAAACTAATTGCCTAAAAACAATTTATTTTTTTGTCATTGGAAACATGAAAGAAAATCAAATATCATCTTGAAATATCTTCAACATCTCCCAAAAATATAAACCCTACTAGTACTTCTACCAAAAACCTTTCATCATAACCATGAAAAAGGAAACATAATAAAGATTTTATCTCATATTCTATATAAGGGTAAATAAATAAATCCATAAGCATACCATGGAAAAAAATATGGTACATGAGAATAATAGTTTAATATCATATCCTACGTAACAGAGAACATAGTAATGATTGGTAGTTTATAAGAATATATCATAAAGAAATAATGAACATGATCTATGATATCATATATAAGAATGAAACATTTAAATGTAGAAAACCCAAAATCAAATAAAATTCCTTTGTAATGGCACACTAAAGGGGAATTTGTAGATTGATAGTATTATGTTAATCACCTATGTTCATTCATTGGGATTGGGAATCCCTACCATGTACCCTCTAATTTTGAAAGTGGGATGTCCTCTTGTATTCACTCTCCTTTCTAGATTTGGGTGTCCTATTTTATACCCTCTTTGTTCGGGATTGGGATGTTCTCTATTCTTCCATCTTATTTCAGGATTGGGAAGTCCTCCCACGTTCCCTTGGAGCACATTAAACATTTACCCTTACCTAGTGAATTTGGGGGATATATAGGTCTAAATCATCACATAATGAAATAATGCATGCGTTTTCTATAAATCATTCATTATATGATGAACCATGAAATTATATAATTTTTATAAACATCAAATCATAACCCTATTAAATGAAATTGGATGAAAAATAATTTCATTACCTTATAACCCAAGAAAATGTTATGGTATTTGTAATCATTTCATTGAATCATTACCCATGAAAAACAATTGGGATTAAAAAGCATATAACATGTGAAAATAAAATGGATTTTATAAAGACAATGACATTAGGCATAAACCATTAATTGAAAGGATATGAATAGAACCATTATAACATTTTCCAAAAGGGCAAGAGTAACATCAATATATATCATCTTAGAAGGAAAATAATTTTAATACTTCATTCTTAAACATAAATTGGGGAAAACATATTTTCTTGTATGAAAATGAGTTTTAATTCAGAAAACAATTTGAAAATAATTTTCATAGAAAATACATTTGAAAAAAAATGAATACTTTGATTCATTTTTAAATCAAATTTTCTTGAGATAACATTAAGAAAACAATTTATAAAGATTAAAATTGTAAAATAAAAAGGGAGGATTGATGAAATGATGGCGGGTAAATCCATACATGTCATATGAATTCAACAGAATATTATTCTTTTCATTGTAAAAAGGATAGAAAATACCATTTTTCGGAAAGAGAAAAGAAGATTCCCTTCGAGAGATTGGTAAAAGAAAAAAAGGGTAAGAATTTTTTATATATGATTATATGATAATGGTATAATATTCTTGGACACCCTTTTTAGAAAACATATATTTCCCACTAATGGTAGGGTAAATCATGATTTCTAAAAAACACTTTCTTATCTACCAAATGGTAGTTATCTGATAGAAATTCATGATTATATAATGAATAAAAATAGGAGAAAAAAATTAAATAATATATCTGATATATGTATCATAATATTTCATCAATGTAAGCATAATCATAAACAATCTCAAAAAATAGATTACACTGTCTAAATAAACTCTAGTAATATGGTAAATTGGGATCATAACCTCAATTTAATAAATTAAATTATATGAAAAATATAATAGCATGAAAATATTAAGATTCACGATATATCAAGTATAATGAAAAAATGCTCACTATGAAATCGAATTTAGATGTATAAAAAAACATGAGTCTGAAAGAAGACAATTTGAGACAAAACAATTTACTGATTTGGTATGTTTTGAATATTAAATGTCATGAAGGAAGGATCCTAAAATAGAAATGTGAATACCCATAAATTTAAATTCAAAATTCAAATAATATAGTCTTGTTTAGATCATACAACACACTAATGGAATGATTGGTGAAAATAACGTTAATCTTATGGAAATTAAAAGCTACAAAAATTCCCCTTACCTTTTTCCTTGACTCCTTTGATAATCAAAAAACTATCCTCTAAATATAGTAACTCCTTTTGGTTTGTGAAAAATAGATTCATTGAGATTCATTATGACTAAGGGAAAGAATCATAGAGAAATGGAGGTAATTTGGTCAGAGAAATGGGTAGGGTTTATTCACTCCAAAATTCTTTAGAGATGTGAATAAATGGAAAGGAGAGGTTCCCTTTTATAAGGGAGAGGAGGGGCACATTATGAAACAACCAAATTATTAATTTGTTATAAATTATTTTTTTTTTCAAATTTTTATCAAGTGATTTATTTAGATTTTATGATTTCAATGGGTCTAAATCCCATAATTCTATAACTTTTATTAATTTTATTTCAAAAAATTAACCTTATCTTCTAGATTTAAACCAAACATAAATAGTTTAACTCTTACCTTGTCTTCCCGTATTTTTACACTATAGGTTTATTATAGTAACAATAAAGTGCCGAACAGATCAAAATTGGATAATATATTACATATTTGATATTATCGATGATAGTTTTAAGAACCTCGTGTTTTTATTAGTTTTATATCATTTTATTAAATAGTATTTTTTTTAAAAAATTTCATTTACATCAATTTAATATTTTTTTGGATTTTAATATTTAATAATATCAAAAAAACATAATATATTCTAACCAATACATCCAATATATCACTAACAAGTCTATGTTATCTATAAAATATGATGATGTCATTAATTAAGTATATTTTATTTACATTAATATTATTAATATCCTTTGTCACGACGCCCTCCCCACAAACACTACTAGAAAAACAGGTATTTGCAACGGGTCATTTGCGACGGGATCCCGTCGCAAATGGCTTTTTGCGACGGGGGCCGGTCGCAAATGGCCCATTGCTGAAAATAGTGTCGCAACAACAATTATTTGCGACGGGCCCGTCACTAAAGTTTTTTTTTTTGCGACGGGAATTCTCCCCATCGCAAATAGTACTCCGTATATTTATAAAAAACTTTTCAAATAGTAATGGTGACGGCCCCCGTCGCAAATACCTGTTGCGACGGGCCCGCCACAAATAGTTTTTGCGATGGGACCCGTCGCAAAAACTATTTTAAAAAATTTTTATAAAACCATTAATAATTTATTTTATTTCATATAATAATAATACTATTTGCGATGGGAATAGTACCCTGTCGCAAATACTATAAAAAAAATAAAAAAAATAAAATATTAATAAATTACTTTAATTAATATAATAATAATCCAGTTATAATTCAAAAATAAAAAATAATAAAATATTAATAAACTATTTTAATTAATATAATAAAAGAATTATAATTCAGAAATAAAAATAATAAATTATTAGTAATTTATTTTAATTAATATAATAATAACAGAATTATAATTCAAAAATAAAAAATAATAGAATATTAATAAATGATTTAATTAATTTAATAATATTTTAAATTATAATATTTTAAAGTTGTAATATATATATAAAATTTAATATTATAAAATATAAATAATATTATTATTCATATTAATATATTTATTTCAAAATATAATATTATTAATATTTTATAATGAGACAGAAACTACGAATAGAAAAAAAAATCATATTTTGATTTCACAAATTTTATAACATAAAAACAAACTCTAATCTGAAGGAGGGGGGAAGGGGGGATCTGCAGATGGTGGTGGAGGAAACTCCATCCCGAAAGCATGAGTGAGTCGGCGCATTTACTCCATCTGCTCCTGGTGCTGCTGCTGCCACCGACTCGTCTGCTCCTCGTATAGCTGCTGCTGGCGTCTACACTCCTCCTCATGATGCTGACGCATCTGCTCCTGCTCCTGTCAGAGACTCTCTATCAGTGCAGTCTGAGATCGCAACGGATCCTCATACTGTGTAGCAGAAGAAGATGCACGAGCTCTTCTCGAGCTGGACGCCGACATCGCAGCACTGCCATAATAATCTCCGGGAGTCAGTCGAGAGCTGATACCAACTACCTGGCCCTTCTCGAAGGCATACTGGGTGGCCTGCATCCATGTCGCCTCATCAAACTGACGGCCAGTGGTCTGATCTGATGACTCGGCCTGACTCTCAGGCTGGGCCTGTGACGCTGCGGCCTCATATGACTCTTGTAGTTGCAATTTAAAATTAAAATTGTGAATATATTATATGCAGTTAATTTTTAAACTTGAAAACAAATAATACTGACCACGATGTGATGCTGATTATCACCTCTGAGCTCCCCTATAGCAGGATCACTATACATCCTCCGATATACGTCGTACTCCGTAATATCGGGGTGCTCGACTGCCTATAAGAATAAAAAATAAACTGTTAATATTTATAGTTATATAAAATATTTATAAATAATGTACGTACCAGATGCTGTCTATGAGTACTGAAAGAACTACTCCCAGCATGATGAGTCACCTCATGTCTCCCCCGATTCGGCCTCCCCACCGATGATCTTCTCTGAAAGGCACCACTCAACCAGTGCACACATAATCCATCCCATACATGGGATGAAATGTACTCTGGTCGGTGTGCTCTACATGACTCGTCAAAATCTGACACTCCTGCTTTCTTCATGGCATATTTTCTTAAATTGTGCAAAAACTGACAAAGACGATCACGCATGGCCACCTCCAATGCCTCATGGATGGCATCACGCACGGTATCCTCGATCAGATACCATAAACCCTACAAAATAAATCAAAATATCAAGTTAGAAATGAAATAATTTTCAAAATAAAAATTATTTATTTACGTACGTACCAACCAATGGCCGAACATGGCCTGCTGCACATCAATGAGAATCTTCTCCCATGTGGTCCACGGCTGAGAGAAATAGTTGCGCAAAATAGAGCTGCCATGTCCGACTGCTATATGTGGAAAACTGTCAAAATAATAATCATTTATTATGTGAATAGATTAATGAAATCTTAATCAAATCTACAGGTTATCGCACAGGTTATCACACCTTCGTGTGCGTGGATCAAATCCAAGACGTGGACGTCGCTCGAGAACGGGGTCAAGAATCATCAATCGTGCAAGACCGTGCCCCTTCCACGTACTCCCTAGAGCGCCTGCAGGCTGAGGGTCATCTTCCAGGAACTCATCGACATCGAAAGGAAGGTCAGCATCTGCCAACTCACGAAATGTGGCGTCGTCCATCTGAAACAGAAAATTTTTATGTTGTTAGAAAATAATTGATAATTATTATTATATATACATATATACATATTATGATTGTATATAAATACCATGGAATTCTGTCAGTGTTTATCTTCATCATCATCTTTATATATGTCAATTTCATCTTCATATTCCTCCTCAACATCATTGATATCCATTCGAGTTACAGTTGCTTCATCTCTTACCATTTCAAATTCATATGTGACATCATTAACATCATCGTCATCCCCGACTCTTAAATGTGGGGTGTCGTCATCGATACTCATGTCTCATTGTAAAAAAGATTGGTTTTGAGTACTCTATTTAAAAACATCAATTCTTTGCACATCAGTGAAAGCACATTCACTTTGACTAAACAGATTATCTCGAATTTTGATTTTTATTACACTCCACCAATCAGTCAAGTCTCTTGATGTGGCACAGTACTTTGCCTAATAAACTTTGTGTTCCTGTTGAGCCAATAAGAATGGTTCATTTACTACGAGAACACTTTTACATTTAATATTGATGATTCCATGAGTCGGATGAACACGCACGCCTCTATCTCTATCCAACCACTGACATTTGAACATGGTTATGTAATGTTGTCCAAGATAACAGAGTTCAATGATTTCTTCAAGGATGCCATAAAAGTCAACTTCATTTTCTCTATGATGAGATCCTCTCAAGCTAACTCCACTATTCATTGTTTTTTTCGATTCCCCATATGCATGTGTGTGAAATCGAAATCCATTCACCACATATCCATTATAAGTTTTAACAAGTTTGGAAGGTGGGTTACTCAATACACACAGCCATTTGTCAATTTTATCAGCATGTCGAGACACCTAAAAATTTGTGAAATAATTATCAATATAGTAAACTATACATTGAATGAGTTGCTAAAAGATAAAGAATTTATGTTACCAGTTTTTGAAACCACTGAGAGAAATTTTTCAGTCGACGTTCTTTGAGAGCAGCTGCTGTAATTTGTGCAATTGGTTTATTGATATGATTATCATACAACCTATAAAAACCAAAGTTATTTACTGTAACATAAATGATATAATAAGTGATATAAACACTTACAGTACAACTGATGTCATCTCTTCACAGTTGAGAAAAACATACGTATGAGCTCTATGGTGTTCATCATCTGAAAGCCAGCGTTCATAAACTCCACCAAAACCAAGCTCTGGCTAGTTGAAAACAGATAATTGATTGTTGATTTCATCAATATTCCTCTCGTTCCGTCCCATTCGGTTGTGTTTTGAAGGATACTCAGATTCAAAATAATGGGAGCAGTAAAAAGATATTTCCTCTTGCAAATAAGCTTCTGCAATAGATCCTTCAACAGATGCTTTGTTACGTACCTTTCTTTTCAATTTTTTCATGCATCTTTCAAATGGGTACATCCATAGAAACTGTAAGGGACCTCCACATTTGGCTTCATATGGTAAACGGACAAAAACCATCAGAGGAAAGGCCCATTCGAACATTTCTAGCTTCTAAAGGAAAGGATGGATGCACTCTATCAAAATTTTTCCATGAATCACCATCGGCTAGATGACTCAAGCTTTTATCGGTTGAAATATTCTTTTTATGCCATGACATCATTGTCGATGTATTCTTATACATGAATAAACACTGAAGTCTGGATGTAAGCGGAAAAAATCTCAACTATTTTAATGGAATAAAACCAGACTTCCCGTGTTGTCCTTCTTTATATCTCAGTTGCCCACATGTGGGACAACTATCCAACGACTCATTTTCCCCAGAATATAAAATGAAGTCATTTTAACATGCATGAATCTTATGACAAGTATGTCCCAAATTTCGAACCAGCCCTTTACTGTCATAGTAATTTGTAGGCAAAACATTTACTTCGGCTAACAGTGTTTTAAGCAAAGAAAATATCTGGTCAAATAGGTGTTTGACATTTCGTTATCTGATTTGATAGCCATAAATTTTGCAACGACTTCTAATTTGCTCATCTTGCAGCCAGGATATAATGCATCCTTAGCAGACCTCAACAACTCATAAAATTCAGACGGTGCTACTCAGGATTTGAAGCTATATCAGCCGGATTTTCTGTATGTTGAACAGATCAACCTGCAACATCATATACTAAATCTTGAAACCGGTATGGATCCGGAATCAAGGTGGTATCACCTGCTCTGGAACTGCATTCACCGTTTTAATACCAAAAAACATAATCTGGTTAAAAAACAAAACGCAACAGATGTTCCCCCACTTTGTCAAACGTGTCAAACGTTCTCAATGTACATTTTCTGCAAGGGGATTTTATTTTTCCTTCTGAAACAAATTCTTTATTTGATGCCGCAAATTGTAATTATTATTAATTATTACTAATTATTACTAATTGTTAGTATTTATTACTAATTATTGGTAATTGTTACTAATTATTGGTAATTATTAGTAATTATTGGTAATTATTACTAATTATTTGTAATTATTACTAATTATTGGTAATTATTACTAATTATTGGTAATTATTAATAATTATTACTAATTATTGGTAATTATTACTAATTATTACTAATTATTACTAATTATTAGTAATTATTACTAATTATTAGTAATTATTACTAATTATTGGTAATTATTACTAATTATTGGTAATTATTACTAATTATTGGTAATTATTACTAATTATTACTAATTATTACTAATTATTTGTAATTATTACTAATTATTGGTAATTATTACTAATTATTGGTAATTATTACTAATTATTACTAATTATTACTAATTATTACTAATTATTGGTATTTATTACTAATTATTACTAATTATTACTAATTATTAGTAATTATTACTAATTATTACTAATTATTGGTAATTATTACTAATTATTGGTAATTATTAATAATTATTGCTAATTATTACTAATTATTACTAATTATTACTAATTATTGGTAATTATTACTAATTATTACTAATTATTACTAATTATTACTACTTATTACTAATTATTACTAATTATTACTAATTATTACTAATTATTGGTAATTATTACTAATTATTGGTAATTATGACTAATTATTACTAATTATTACTAAATATTACTAAATATTACTAATTATTACTATTTATCGGTAATTATTGGTAATTATTGGTAATTATTCCTAATTATTGGTAATTGTTACTAATTATTGTTAATTATTACTAATTATTCCAAATTATTGCTAATTATTACTAATTATAGGTAATTATTACTAATAATTTGTAATTATTACTAATTATTACTAATTTTTACTAATTATCGGTAATTATTACTAATTATTACTAATTATTGGTAATTATTACTAATTATTACTAATTATTGTTAATTATTACTAATTAATGGTAATTATCGGTAATTATTGCTAATTATCGTTAATTATTGCTAATTATTGGTAATTATTACTAATTATTACTAATTATCGGTAATTATTGCTAATTATCGGTAATTATTATTAATTATTGGTAATTATTACTAATTATTGGTAATTATTACTAATTATTGGTAATTATTACTAATTATTACTAATTATTGGTAATTATTACTAATTATTACTAATTA
Source organism: Viscum album (assembly GCA_963277665.1). NCBI lineage: Eukaryota > Viridiplantae > Streptophyta > Magnoliopsida > Santalales > Viscaceae > Viscum > Viscum album. Next base: position 1,426,241,616 of record OY728147.1, on the reverse strand, counting down.
TTAATAATTATTACTAATTATTGGTAATTATTGGTAATTATTACTTATTATTGGTAATTATTACTAAATATTGATAATTATTGGTAATTATTGGTGATTATTCCAAATTATTGGTAATTATTACAAATTATCGGTAATTATTCCTAATTATTGGTAATTATTCCTAATTATTGGTAATTATTCCTAATTATTAATAATTGTCGGTAATTATTGATAATTATCGGTAATTATTGATAATTATCGGTAATTATTACTAATTATTACTAATTATTACTAATTATCGGTAATTATTACTAAATATCGGTAATTATTACTAATTATCGGTAATTATTGGTAATTATCGGTAATTATTGGTAATTATCGTTAATTATTACTAATTATCGTTAATTATTACTAATTATTGTTAATTATTACTAATTATTGGTAATTATTTGTAATTATTACTAATTATTGGTAATTATTGGTAATTATTACTAATTATTGGTAATTATTGGTAATTATTACTAATTATTGGTAATAATTGGTAATTATTCCTAATTATTGGTAATTATTACCAATTATTGGTAATTAATCCTAAATATTGGTAATTATTCCTAATTATTGATAATTATTCCTAATTATTGATAATTAGCGGTAATTATTGATAATTATCGGTAATTATTACGAATTATGGGTAATTATTACTAATTATTGGTAATTATTACTAATTATTCCTAATTATTAGTAATTATTACTGATTATTACTAATTATTACTAATTATTACTAATTATTGGTAATTATTCATAATTATTACTAATTAGTGGTAATTATTAGTAATTATTACTAATTATTACTAATTATTGATAATTATTACTAATTATTACTAATTATTGGTAATTATTACTAATTATTGGTAAGTATTAATAATTATTGGTAAGTATTACTAATTATTGGTAATTATTACTAATTATTGGTAATTATTACTATGTATTACTAATTATTCCTAATTATTGCTAATTATTGATAATTATTCTTAATTATTAGTAATTATATGAATAATTACCAATAATTAGGAATAATTACCAATAATTAGGAATAATAACATTATTAGTATATTTTATTATTAATATTAAAATAATATAATTTTCTATATTATATACAATTCTCCTTTCATCTGTGTGTTTTCTGTCTCCACATACAAATAATACATGTGGAGACAGAAAACACACAGATGAAAGGAGAATTGTATATAATATTAAAATTAAATTATTTTAATATTAATAATAAAATATACTAATAATGTAATAATGTTATTATTCCTAATTATTGGTATTTATTCCTAATTATTAATATTTATTCTTAATTATTGAAAATTATTACTAATTATTCCTAATTACCATTAAATATGAACAATACTAATAATTTAAATTTATTAAGTAACAAAACAATGTAAACATAATTAAATTACAACTAATTAAGAATAACTGAAACTAATAAAAAATTTAAAATAAATATTAAATTAAAATGAATATAAATACCTTGAAAATTGATTTGAGGTTGATCTCTGATCGTTCTTGAAAACTTCAATATCAACTCCGGAGAAAAAAAATTAAACTTGAGAAACGCTGAACTCTAGAAATAGAATTTTGAGAGAAAGAGAAGATGGAGATTGAGAATGAATTGAAAAAAACGGATGGGGGTATTTATAGGTTAGATTAATTGCGACGGGTCCATTTGTGATGGGTATCCCGTCGCAAATACCTTAGCCATCATTTATTACGGTCAACGGTTAAATAGTTATTTGCGACGGGTCTCGTCGCAAATAACCACCTGTCGACATACTATTTGCGATGAGGAATATTCTCGTCGCAAATACCTTTTACTTCCGTCGGTTATTTGCGACGGGCAATAACCGCCCGTCGCAAATATGTTTCCCGCGATTTGGCGCGCAAAGCGCGCCAGTCCTTTTGCGACGGGGAAAGCAATCATGTCGCAAACGGTTACTTATTTGCGACGGAATTTATCCTCGTCGCAAATAACCCGTCGCAAATACCCATTTTTCCCGTTATGAAAGTGTACCCCTCCTGGGCCAGCAATGTGAGAAGAGAGATAATGACCCACGAGTCCCGCCTCCAGTAGGCCCCGGGTTAGCGACTAGCGCCGAGGGTATAATACACACACAAATGGGAGGCATTACCCTCTAAGAGAACACTTTAGAAGAGAGAGATAGAATAGACTCCAACCAACTCCATCTCATAACTAAAATATAAAAGAAATCCAAATACATATATGAAATGTCATGCAAAAGTACTACAACTGAAAGGGGAAACTAAAAGTACCCAAAAGAAGGTTAAACCGCAGCAGCCACAAGCCCGAACAGCTCCTCCTCCAACCACAAACTAGTAGTAACCAGCTTGATCTCTAACCTGCTCCAGGTGACCTGAAAAACAGTTTATATAGACATAGGGTGAGTATAACATTATACTCAGTAGGATCCTCTCCAAGCCTCTCGTGCAAAAGTAAAGAAAGCATGCTAACGTCCAGTGAACAACAAGTGAGACTAACTCGTTACCTAAATAGGTATACTAAGTTCCCAACCTCACCATGGCCTCTCTCACCAAGTAACGATTACAAGAATATAGAATATAGTAAAGAATATCGAGGGTACCCCGCTAGTACTTCCCCACTGGTTTTCCGCCTTGCCCCAACGACATACGTCCAGTGCATCTCTCTCCAAAGGCTTGCCCGCAGACACATGGGCGAAGCACCACACCATCCCCACATCCAAAAGTAACCAGGTAAGTTCCGAAAGCCACCATAGCCCGCATAACATGTATCATACATCGGGTATTATACCTTAAGCCATTATATCCCACACACCGAGTAGGGATCCTCAAGCCATCACAGCCTATACACGTTACACCTATAGTAGTCCATAGGATACTATATCCAGAATATATGTGTGTGAAATAACCACGAGCCATTACAGCTCTCTACACACATATATGGGTAAAACTAACCAATGTTCCTAACAGCACCAAGATCTACCAAGAGAAGAGAGCGGGGTCAAATGGGGTAGTCAGTCATTCAACCTCCCATCAGAATGTTGGGGAAAACACCCCCCTCCAGGGCTCAGAATCCCCGGGGTGTCAGTTGCCCTAACCGACAGGGTGGAGTAGCGTATAGAAACACAAAAAGTACAGAATATATATGTAACTCACATCCACACTATGGGCATTACCTAGTCTTAGATACAACTGCAGCTAACGTCTCTCAGACTCCAGGCTGCTACTTCAAAGACTAGGTATCCTATAAGCACACAAACCATTGAAGAGATTAATTAGATTACTCCATTCTCATTTTATCAGTTCCATTGTACGTTAATTAATTCTTTAAACAGTAATTGAGAATGAACAATTCCACATTAAACTGAATTGGCATCACATTCAAAAATCAACTGATCCTTTTTAGATTCACATCTCCTTTAAATTCCAGCACCTCCATCCCCGTGGATTATCACCATTTAATCAAACATTCATTATAGAGTTATGTTCCCACATTCTCAGGCATTCTAGAAAAGCATCCTATGCTACTAAACATAAAAAAAGGCTCAACATGGTGAGTAGATGTACTACCCGTCGAGTCTTTGCCGCCTATAGAAAGAGCACAGACCCATTCTCCCTCGAGAGGCTAAACACGGAAAGCACGTGGCATACCACTCGCGTCTTCACCTCCTTCAGAAGAAGGGAAAGCAAGACCAGCTGCCTTGAGCAGTGGGAAAAAAACAAAACTGAAAAACATTCAAAGAACCCACAATAATCCAACAACCACATCCATCCCATTCCATCACCCTCGGTGTCCTCCCCGACACCCACATGCATAAACTGATGCATCTCGCCACTCTAGGCGTCATTCGCTACCACAACCACAAGGCCTCCAGGCATCCACATATCACAACACCCATCCAGGCTCACATCACAGTACAAGCAGTAGGAAAACAACAATCACAACCATGGATCTTGACCCTTTAACAACAATAGGGTATCTCAGAACCCTTTTAAAAATTCTCACACAAACTGTTCATTAATCCAAATTGAACTAGAAGATTACTTATTCCTAGGATCCAATTACGGGAGACCTAATCAGTATGCTATCACAATTTAAATAACCATGATTACTTCCCTAATTTGATTATCCTCAAATTAGAACAACTACAACAACAGCAATAACCAAATTATTTTACATGCCTCTTTATCTTTAGCCAATTAATTCCAGCTTTACGTTCATTATCAATTTTTATCATGAGCGAAGAACAAATCAAAGAAAACATAGATATCACTCTAACTAGAAATCATGAGGCAAACTGTTATCACGGTATAAAGCAACATTATACGATCAACCAATTCTTTTTAATCAGGTTCAATTATTTAATTAGGTTAATTTCATTGTGATCCAAAGGACTAAATCATGTTAATTCTATGATTGCACATACACAATTAGAGAATCCATGAATCCACTACCTCGAAGAGTTCTTGACGTCCTTTATCCAGACAACGAGCCGCAATCCTTCTCTCGCGACAACTTATATGGAAGAATGATCGACACAGCTTGGTTGCATCAAACAGAGAGGAGCGAATCCGAGTAATGTTTGATTGTGAAACTCCTACGGGAATGATTGCAAGGTTCTAACGTCTCGTAGATGAGAACCAGGAGGAAGAACAATGAAGAATGATATCTCGTTCCTTTTAATAATATTTAGAGAGGCGGCGGTTTAAGATTCGATTTATTCTCCATTAAAAACGGATCGCATTAACCCACGCGGTTTGACCAAGTAAAAACATCTCGGCCTTAGGAATAATTAATATTGGACTTATGGCCTTTGAATCGGCCTTAAATTCCTTAAAATAAGGTTTCAAAATGTATTTTACATCAAAGAAAATGTCAAAGGGGCGAAACTATTGGAATCTGGAAAGAATATTCACATACTCAAAATTTGGCAAAGGAAAGAATCGGTAGCTCTTAGAATTTCTGGAAACACTGTTCAAATGTGAAATTTGGCAATGGAAGGAATCAGTAGCTCTTAGGATTCTAGAAACACTGTTCAAACATGAAATTTGGCAAAGGAAAGAATCAGTAGCTCTTGGGATTCTAGAAACACTGTTCAAACATGAAATTTGGCAAAGGAATCGGTAGCTCTTAGGATTCTGGAAACACTGTTCAAACGTGAAATTTGGAAAAGGAATCGGTAGCTCTTAGGATTCTGGAAACACTGTTCAAACGTGAAATTTGGAAAAGGAATCGGTAGCTCTTAGGATTCCGGAAACACTGTTCAAACATGAAATTTGGCAAAGGAAGGAATCAGTAGATCTTAGAGTTCTGGAAACACTGTTCATAGAACTAGAAATTTGGCAAAGTGTTAGCCAAGCTACTGCTAGACTGCGGCTACCGGTAGACCGAGCTACCGATAGACCGCGGCTACCGGTAGACCGAGCTACCAGTAAGCAGCGGCTACCGGTAGACCGAGCTACCGGTAGGCTGGGGCTACCGGTAGACCGAGCTACCGGTAGGCTGCGGCTACCGGTAGACCGAGCTACCGGTTGGCGGCGGCTACCGGTAGACCGAGCTACCGGTAGGCTGGGGCTACCGGTAGACCGAGCTACAGGTAGGCTGCGGCTACCGGTAGACCGATCAACCGGTAGGGCGCAGCTGGGGGATAAGTCACCTTGACCTCCCGAAACACCTCCAACACCACATTTTCACAAATTAGTGGACCGGAGAGGTCCGGTCCATTACATTAGATACTTCTCAAAACATTCTCATCCTCTAGAATTAAAAACCAACTCAGAGGAAAAGAGGGGTCCGAACAACTACCTCATAAGATACCTCTCAGGGGAAAACCACCATGAGTTGTTCGAAAGCTGGAACAAAACTACGACATCCGAGAATATGGAAACAAACAATCCATATCCAAACAATTCAATCATAACATCACACAAAACGTACATAAATAAAACATGAAAGGTATAACCATCATGGAAACATCATTACATGAATAGAGTTAAACATTAAACAACTCTGGGTACTGAGCACGTATCTGTGACTCACGCTCCCTTGTACTCTCCTTCATGCCACCGTGTTGCCACAAGACACGAACTAAGGGGATATAACGCCCACGCAACAACTTCTCCTTGCGGTCTTGGATCTCCACATGTCACTTCTCTAAGGTTGCATCATCATCAATATTGATCTCTCCCCAATCGATAACTTGAGATTCATCATGAAGGTAACGATGGAGCTGTGATACATGGAAAACATCATGTATCCGACTCATCTGAGGGGGAATTGCTACTCGATACGCCACAGCTCCAACACGAGCTAACACCTCGAAAGGCCCAACAAACCAGGGAGAAAGCTTACTTCCACGACCAAACCTTCACTGCCCACGGCGGGGAGCAACCTTTAGAAACAAATGATCCCCAACATTAAACTTTAATGGTCTCCATCTTTGATCAGCATATGATTTCTGATGATCCTGTGCTGTCTTCATCCTCTCATGAATCACCTGAACCATCTCTGTTGTATTCTACACTAGTTCTGGTCCGAGAATTGCTGACTCTCCGACCCCAGTCTAGAACAATGGAGAACAGCATGGCCGGCCATACAAGGCTTCAAACGGTGCCATACCGATGGTAGAGTGAAAACTATTATTGTAAGCGAACTCTACCAAGGGTAAGTGCTTCATCCATGAACCTCCAAAATCAAGAACACAAGAGTGCAACATGTCTTCAAGTGTCTGGATGGTTCGCTCTGTCTGACCATCCGCTTGAGGATGAAAAGCAGTGCTAAGGCACAGTTGAGAGCCAAAGGCCTGCTGGACACCTCTCCACACTCTGGAGGTAAAACGAGGATCTCGATCAGAAATGATCGTCCTAGGTACTCCATGAAGCCTCACCACCTCCTCCAGATACTGTCTCGACAAAACCTCCACTGAGCTCGACTCCTTGATCGCTATGAAATGGGCCGACTTTGTTAAACGTTCCACTACCACCCATATAGCATTATGTCCCCCCGGAGCTCGAGGTAAACCTGTAACGAAGTCCATTGAGATGTCCTCCCACTTCCACTGAGGATTCTCTAATTTCTGGAGAAGACCACCTGGAACACAGTGTTCAGCCTTCACCTCTTGGCAGACTAAACATCGAGACACAATTCTGCAACTGTACGCTTCAGCCCTGGCCACCAAAACTGACTCCTCAAGGATCGGTACATCTTCGTCACACCAGGATGTACTGACAAGGGTGAATTATGGAAATCTCGGAGAACCGTCTCGCACATCGCCAAGGGAACAAAAATCCTTCCATGATATAACACTCAGCGTTGTTCATCCTCCGACCAACCATCAGGGGCCTCACCACAAACAACACTGTCTCTCCAAACTTCCACCTCTAGATCACCCAACTGAGACTCTTCCACCATCTGCATCAGGTATGACTGCACCGTCATCTGGAATAGACAACCTCTACCCCCCAACTTCTCCCATATCAAGATGAAAAGCTGATAGCTCTTCCATCACCCTCCAGGAATCACCAGATTCACGCACAACATCATTACGTGTCTTTCAGCTTAGTGCGTCAGCTACAACATTCCATTTTCGAGGTGTATATGATATTTCAAAGTCGTATTCCTTCAAGAACTCCATCCACCGACGCTGCCTCATGTTCAAGTCATGTTGGGTGAAAACATACCCCATACTCTTATGATCAGTGAAAACTACAAAGTGCTCACCATTGAGGTAATGTCTCCACAACATTAGAGAAAACACCACGGCTGCCAACTCAAGATCATGGGTGGAATAGTTGCATTCATGGGGACGCAACTTCCGAGACCCATAAGAAATGACTGACCTCTACTGCATGAGAACACAACCTAGCCCCAGATGTGAAGCATCATAGAAAACATCAAACTGGACTCCCTCTGCTAGAAGAAAAAGGACTGGAGCACTTACCAACTTCTCCTTTAGATACTCGAATGTTGTCTGACACTGATCAGTCCATATGAATGCTTGATCCTTCCTAGTCAAAGTTATCAGAGGAGTCGCAACTCAAGAGAAATTGGCTACAAACCTCATATAATAGCATGCGAGACCAAGGAAACTTCGCACCTATGACACGGTCTTGGGGGCTGCCCAAGACACCACTGCTTCTATCTTCGACAGATCCACAGCTACTCCCTGTTGGGACAGAACATGCCCTAAGAAACGAACTTGTCGATCCCAGAACTCACACTTGGAGAACTTCCCAAACAACTGATGTTGGCGAAGAACTCCCAAAACGGATCGTAGATGCTCCGCATGCTCTTCTTCATATGTGGAGTACACAAGGATGTCATGGATGAAAACCACAACAAACTTGTCCAGGAATTCGTGGAACACAACATTCATCAACCCCATGAAAACATCTGGAGCATTTGTCACGCCGAATGGCATTACAACAAACTCTTAATTCCCATGATGACAACAGAAAGCAGTCTTTTGGATATCCTCATCCTTTACACGCATTTGGTGATATCCTGACCGCAAGTCGATCTTTGAGAACCAACTTCACCCTTCAGTTGATCCAATAAGTCATCAATCTGCGGGAGAGGATAGCGGTTCATTATTGTCACTTTGTTTAATTGATGATAATCGACACACAACCGCAAACTACCATCATCTTTTTTCACAAACAAAACTGGTGCACCCCAAGGTGACACACTTGGTCGAACAAAACTGCATTGCAACAAACCATCAAGCTGTATACGTAGCTCTCGCAACTCAGAAGGGGACATCCAATACGGAGACATAGAGAAAGAAGACGCTACTGGCTGTAGCTCGATCCCAAACTTTATTTCTCGTCAAGGGGGTAAGGATACAACCTCTTCTGGAAAGACGTCATGGTACTCTTCTATGACACTAGGAAATGCCAACTGTTGAACCTCTGAAGAACTCAGCATCATCCCAGCCATCATGGATGATAAGGATGGAACTCATCTATGACTCATTCGAGGATCTCTCTCACCATCAAACACCACTTCCTCTCTATCATCATCAAGGAAAACGACCTTCTTCTTGTAGAAATCCACAATAGCCTTCACCGAATACAACCAATCCATGCCGATTATGACATCATATGGTTGTATTCGTAAACATAGTAAATCTCCCCAAGAGCGGTGTTGCCCCAACACTAGCTCACAGTCTCTACATACTTCATACAAGACAACTCGACCTCCAACTGGCGTAGTCAATGCCAAGGGAACTCGAAGCCTCTCTACCTCAAGTCCCAAAGCATGGACAAGGGTAGCTGATATGAAGGAGTGTGTTGCTCCTGAATCAAACAAGGAATACACCAAGGTAGAAAACAAGAAAAGGGTACCTCGAACGAGATATGGCTCACCTGGGGCTGGCAACGCTAGATCATGAAGCAGACCATGACCTCCTCCACAGCCTCTCTGACCCTGATGACGACCACCACCATGGCCGCGCTCTTCTCTCTAAGGACGGGGAGCGTCATGGGGTTTTCCTCTGCCTGTTCCATCTACCCTATGCTGATCTAAAGCTGGTGCAACCTGCTACTACTGCCTCGGCTGGAATTGCCTTAGTGGAGCAACCTGGAGCGGGGCACCCGGTGCACGATGACTACTCTGAAAAGTCGGGCACTCCTGCTTCTAATGGCCACGTACACCACAAGAAAAACAAGCGCCTGATCCCTTGGCATAGGTCTGAGAGTTGCTGCCTCCAGAGAAATGAGATGGGAAGTGCTGTGACCTACCCCTAGGTGAACGGAAACTTTTCTTCCCTGAAAACCGGGAACCCCGTACCACAGCTCTTCTTCGTGAGGAATCATGACGATTCCCCTCTCGTGACAATCCTGTCCGAGCCAAAGTCCTCTCAACAACCTCTTCCCTCGCCAGCACCTCAAGATATGTCTTTAGCATAAATGGGGTGACCTGGTGCTGGATCTCTGGACGCAAAGCCTCCTCGAAATCCCTCGCTCTGGCCTCCTCATCTGGTAACAGGTCTGAAGCATATCGTAGAAGGTTCATGAAATGGATTCCAAACACTCGAACACTGGAGATCCCTTGTCAAAGGGTGAGAATCTCCTGGCGACTGGACACCTTCACAGTCGACGAAAGAAAATCGACTCTAAACCTGTCTCGAAACGCCTCGCATGAGATTGCTGACTCCTTACGATCACCGAGGATCAAGATCCACCACTGCCTCGCTACTCCACACAGCATCGTCACAACCAAGGACACCATGTGTTCCTTCCGAGCACGAATCGAACTGAAGCCTATCTCGATCTCCTCCAACCAGTATTCTATGACTGCATCTGAAACAGAGCCCTCGTACTTCTGTAGACTCTAGAGCTGAAACTCTCGAAGTGTCTTCCTCCAAGTGTCATCGTCGTCAACCTCTACTCGGCAGTGATCTTCTGGAACAGCCTGCTGGGCATCTTCTGCGCAAACTTGACGAGGACGTCGACCTAGAGCCATACCTGTAAAATAACAACTATTAGAACTACTAATCCTGGAATATGAAAGACTCAACATTAATTAATTATTTTTTTTGTTTTCCTAATTTTAGTTTACCTATCCCAAGGTCTACCCATTAAAACACAGGCACAAAGAATAATGATGCATGATCCTTTCCTAGGTCTCTACCCTGTAACCAGTATCACTTTGTTTAGTAGCCATCTTAAACTTAAAGGTCCTTGCAATAGATCATAGGGGGCCCTGAATTCCTATGTCTCTGCCAGTCTCCAGTGTTTACCCCACTTGCTAAACATGAATGACACCTTTGCCCTACCACCGAATGCATCCTAACCTATGCCTAACTCCAAACTCCATCCTATCCCTCAACCAGACCTTTGATACCACTCTGTCACGACCCCTCCCCACAATGTGTACCCCTCCTCAGCCGGCAATGTGAGAAAAGAGATAATGACCCTCGAGTCCCCCCTCCAGTAGGCCTCGGGTTGGAGACTAGCACCGAGGGTATAATACACACACAAATGGGAGGCATTACCCTCTAAGAGAACACATTAGAAGAGAGAGATAGAATAGACTCCATCCAACTCCATCTCATAACTGAAATATAAAATAAATCCAAGTACATATATGAAATTTAAAGCAAAAGTACTACAACTGAAAGGGGAAACTAAAAGTACCCAAAAGAAGGTGAAACGACAGCAGCCACAAGCCCGAACAGCTCCTCCTCCAACCACAAGCTAGTTGTAACCAGCTTGATCTCCAACCTTCTCCAAGTGACCTGAAAATCAGTTTATATAGACATAGGGTGAGTATAACATTATACTCAGTAGGATCCTCCCAAATCCTATCATGAAAAAGTAAAGAATGCATGATAAAGTCTAGTGAAAAACAAGTGAAACTAACTCATTACCTAAACAGATATACCAAGTTCCCAACCTCACCATGGCCACTCTCACCAAGTAACGAATACAAGAATATAGAATATAGTATAGAATATCAAGGGTACCCCGTTACTACTTCCCCACTGGTTTTCCGCCTTTCCCCAACGACATACGTCCTGTGCATCTCTCTCCAAAGGCTTGCCCGCAGACACCTTGGCGAAGCACCACACCATCCCCACAACCAAAAGTAACCAGGTAAGTTCTGGAAGCCACCATAGCCTGCATAACGTGTATCATACATCGGGTATTATACCTTAAGCCATTATAGCCCATACACTGAGTAGGGATCCTTAAGCCATCACATCCTATACACGTTACACTTATAGTAGTCCATAGGATACTATATCCAGAATATATGTGTGTGAAATAACCACGAGCCATTATAGCCCTCTACACACATATATGGGTAAAACTAACCACTGTGCCTAACAGCACCATGATCTACCAAGAGAAGAGAGTGGGGTCAAAGGGGGAAGTCATCCATTCAACCTCCCATCAGAATATGGGGAAAACACCCCCCCACCCACAGGGCTCAGAATCCCCGGGGTGTCAGTTGCCCTTACCGACAGGGTGGAGTAGCATATAGAAACACAAAATGTACAGAATATATATGTAACTCACATCCAAACTATGGGCATTACCTAGTCTTAGATACAACTGCAGCTAACGTCTCTCAGACTCCAGGCTGCTACTTCAAAGGCTAGGTATCCAATAAGCACACAATCATTTGAAGAGATTAATTAGATTACTCCATTCGCATTTTATGAGTTCCACTATATGATAATTAATTCTTTAAATAGTAATTGAGAATGAAACATTCCACATTAAACTGAATTGGCATCACATTCAAAAATCAACTGCTCCTTTTTATATTCACATCTCCATTAAATTCCAGCAACTCCATCCCCATGGATTATCACCATTTAATAAAACATTCATTATAGAGTTACTTTCCCAAATTCCCAAGCATTCTAGAAAAGCATCCTATGCTACTAAACACAAAGGAGGCTCAACACGGTGAGTAGATGTACTACCCGTCGAGTCTTTGCTGCCTATAGAAAGAGCACAAACACATTCTCCCTCAAGAGGCTAAACACGGAAATCACGTGGCATACCCCGCGCGTCTTCGCCTCCTTCAGAAGAAGGGAAAGCAAGACCATCTGCCTTGAGCAGTGGGGAAAAAAACAAAACAGATAAACATTCAAAGAACCCACAAAAATCCAACAACCACATCCATCCCATTCCATCATCTTCGGTGTCCTCCCCGACATCCATATGCATAAACTGATGCATCTCGCCACTCTAGGCGTCATCCGCTACCACAACCACAAGGCTTCCAGGCCTCCACATATCACAACACCCATCCAGGCTCACATCACAGTATAAGCAGTAGGAAAACAATAATCACAACCATGGATCTTGACCCTTTAACAACAAGAGGGTAACTCAGAACCATTTTAAAAATTCTCACACAATCTCTTAATTAATTTATATTGAACTAGAAGATTAGTTATTCGTAGGATCCAATTACGGGAGACCTAATCAGTAAGCTATCACAATTAAAATAACCACGCTTACTTCCCTAATTTGACTATCCTCGAATTAGATCAACTACAACAATACAAATAACCAGATTAATTAACATGCATCTTTATCTTTAGCCAATTAATTCCAGCTTTACGTTCATTATCAATTTTTTTCATGAACGAACAACAAATCAAAGAAAACATAGATATCACTCAAACTAGAAAACATGAGGCAAACCGTTATCACGGTATAAAGCAACATTATATGATCAACCAATCTTTTTAATCTGGTTCAAGTATTTAATTTGGTCAATTTCATTGTGATCCAAAGGAGTAAATCATGCTAATTCTACGATTTCACATACACAATTAGAGAAGCCATGAATCCCCTACCTCGAAGAGTTATTGACTTCCTTTATCCACACAACGGAAAACAATCCTTCTCTCGCGACAACTTATATGGAAGAATGATCGACACAGCTTGGTTGCATCAAACAGAGCGGAACGGATCCGAGTAATGTTTGATTGTGAAACTCCTACGGGAATGATTGCAAGGTTCCAACGTCTCATAGATGAGAACCAGGAGGAATAAAAACGAAGAATTATATCTTGTTCTTTTTAAAAAAAATTAGAGAGGCAACGGTTTAAGATCCGATTTATTCTCCATTAAAAATGGATCGCATTAACCCACGCGGTTTGACCAAGTAAAAACATCCCGGCCATAGGACTAATTAATATAGGATTTATGGCCTTTGAATTGGCCTTAATGTCCTTAAAATAAGGTTTCAAAATGTATTTTACCTCAGAGAAATTGTCAAAGGGGTGAAACAATTGGAAGCTGGAAACACTATTCACATACTAAAAATTTGGCAAAGGAAAGAATCAGTAGCTCTTAGAATTTCTGGAAACACTGTTCAAACGTGAAATATGGCAAAGGAAGGAATCAGTAGCTCTTAGGATTCTCAAAACACTGTTCAAACGTGAAATTTGGAAAAGGAAAGAATCAGTAGCTCTTAGGATCCTGGAAACACTGTTCAAACGTGAAATTTGGCAAAGGAAGGAATCGTTAGCTCTTAGGATTCTGGAAACATTGTTCAAACATGAAATTTGGAAAAGGAAGGAATCGGTAGTTCTTAGAATTCTGGAAACTCTGTTCAAACGTGAAATTTGGAAAAGGATGGAATCGGTAGCTCTTAGGATTCTGGAAACACTGTTCAAACATGAAATTCGGCAAAGGAAGGAATTGGTAGCTCTTAGGTTTCTGGAAACACTGTTCACAGATCTAGAAATTGGGCAAAGTGTTAGCCGAGGTTCTGCTAGACTGCGGCTACCGGTAGACCGAGGTACCGGTATGCGCAGCCTACCGGTAGACCGAGCTACCGGTAGGGCGCGGCTGGGGGATAAGTCACCTTGACCTCCCAGAACACCTCCAACACCACATTTTCACAAATTATTGGACCGGAGAGGTCCGAGCCATTACACCATTTCTTTGGTTCTTCCTTTAATAAATCTATTACAATATCATCATTGTGTATCAATGAAATTAAAATATTTAGTTTATAAAAATTAGAAATATACTATCATGATGTAGATATATTTGATAGATTAATACTTAATATTTGCAGTACGATTTATCTTTTGTATTACCCTATATTAAAAATAATTTATTTATTAAAATTTTAATATGAAACTTTTAACTCTTCCTTAGATAAAACATAATAAATTTATTAATCTAACACAACTGGACTAACAAACATCTTATTTTTTACCAATGATTTAATTTCTTGTAAACAAACTTATCTAATGAAATTATGATATGTTTTAGAGTAATTTAATATTATTTTAATGTTATTTTTAACTTTAATTTCCCTATTTTACCTTTAACCGTGTTAAATAAAATTTGAAGGATAATATTAAAAAAATACTAATTTTGATCATATTGATCAAAAATTTAAATACTAACTACAACCATGTATGTCTGGTTTTTAAAATTCAATTCACAAATGTGGTAATATTACATTTAATGAAAATCTGAAAATGCATCTAGAAGGCAGGTAAAAAGATGTTAATAAAAATCAAATTATTTATATATATAATTCATTTATAAATATTATTAAAATTAAATGAATTTGGTTAATATATTTATAATTTATCTACTATGAAAATAAAAATAATTTAATGAAAAATAATTATTTAAATAAGAAACAATGATTTTTAACAATAAAGTAGTGTATCTCACGATTCATAAAAAATTGGATGTTTTCAAAATAAATAAAAAACATTATTCCAAAGATAATTTTTATATTCCAAATTAAAAAAATTTGTATATTTTACCAAAAATAAATTTCCATGAGTGTTGAAATTTATTTTCATTGCAAGGACATAAATAACGGTTTATTCGATAAAACGATACTTATAGACATAGAATGATTTTGCAAAGAATCATATTTTTTATTTCCAATATGTTTTATTTATATTGAAAATTTATAAAAAATATTTTAAATTTAGTTATTACAATTCATATTTCTGAGTTTAATGGACATGTTATAATTATATTATTAAAATAATAAAAATAGTAATAACAAATGTTTCGTAGAAACTATGTGTTATATATATCGTATGCCTACTCAATGTTTCATGGATCATATGCCAAATGAGTGTTCGGTGTAACATATGAAAATATAATTTTGTGTCAATGGAATATATTACGTAATTAAAACAAATATCAATGTTATGTGAAGTGATCAATATCAATAGATTTAATTTATTCAAAAAAATCACCAAAATATCAAGGTGTTACATTCTACACACAGCCTAAATGAATTTCACCCATCAAATTATTCTTGGATAACAAAGATTTAATACATTAATTTTTCCTTCATATAGACCGAAATTATAACAATTAATACTAAAAAATTCCAAAATCAAGGAAATTTGTAACCATAATTGTTACCCAATGTAACATATAACTGGGTTTTCCCACAAGAGATCATAGGTTGGGAGTGAAGATTGGTCATAGTGTACAAGTATAAATATTTTTATCGAGTGATTGGGGTGATCAATAAAAAAAAGTTAATGATCAAATTAATGTAGAGGACCTAAATGTCATAAATCTTTGATGATTTTAAAGGCCATCAGCTCAATGAAAAATAAGGTATTTGGGCTTTTTTGATCACTTTGATAAGGAGGTGTAATTCATGATAAATTTATATTAAAAACCTTTTATTCTTTTTTTTATTTCAAAATTTCTAATACAACTGTTACCTATAAGAATAAATGCCTAGAAATTAACATTAATGAATAAATCACTAAAATATGATTTCAATGAATCTTATAGCCCATAGAATAAAAAATCCATCTTTTTGTCTCCAAAAAATTCAACACCAATTAATTTATGAAAATAGAAACAAAAAATGATAGGTTATCATAAATATTTACTAAAAAAATTAATTATACCTTATCAAATACATCTATTATGTTAGTTCTAGGAAATAAACCCTTATCATCATTCAATCATGGGTTCAAGACCCGCAAACTTGCCAGACATAGCTAGTTGTCACCAAACATACATGACACACTTTATTTAAAACCACACTAATATAATATATAAGAAGTAAATCCTTGAACAAATATTAATCTCTAATTATACTTTTATCCACAACATTAAATAAAAACTTTGTGCCTAAATAATTCATCGTATTTTGAACGTAAAATTTTCACCAACGGTTAACCTTATAAGCCTTCCCAATGATGAAAATCCAAAACATTTGATAGAGTGACACGAAATAAGCTTAAAATTTATTCCCTTGTATATCACAAATTATATTGGTTTTAACATTCCAAACATGTGTATACCCTTATTGTATATTCTCTTGAAACATTGTAATAATGTGAATTACAATCAATCCTTTCAGGAAAAAAGAATGCTTCCGGATTCCAATGTATTTTGGATAATTTCGTTAAATCCAAAAATGTAGTAAATTTTATCAATGATAGCAAAAACCACACATCAATAAGTTTTTACGTAGTTCCAAGGTAATCAATGAAATCCAATTTTGAAATTCCTATCCCAACGATTTTTATCCATATAACATTATCTTAACATAAAGAACATATTAAGGGTTACCTTCCCTTACTCAAAATATCGCCTTACTATTAAATAACTTCTCCATCCCAACATAAAATTGTATATACTGAATGAAAAAAACATAACTAGAAAAATCCTTGTAAATTTGACCATTCATAACCATTGAATCCAAATACATAAATACATAGATTAATTCTTCCTTAACCCACTAAAAATAATACCACATTCCATTCAAATTTCATATATAGTCTTGTAATCATCCACAATGTATCCATTACTCATACCGACAGGGTGATTCTCATTAGAAACATTCCACATGGGGCATTGGGTTTCCAAATTACCATTTTCACCACACAAAAAAACACTTAACCTTCTATGATGATTTAGGGTGGCTAAAATTCCAATATATTTCATTAACAGACCTCTTCAATTTTCCATTTCAGTAACTTTCATTGTTCCCTTATTTTATAACGTCAAAACACATTATTTTTTAACTAAGATATTCATAATGGACATTCATTCAACATTCATATCACATAGGAAACATAATATTCTTCCTTCATGGTCTCCATTTCCCTATATATCAAAGAATTACTTCATTATTTTCCTTGGAGAGTACAAGAGTTTGTTAAGGAAAAGTTTTTTAATCATGTTCTGTGATAACTGATTAGGCATTATCACAACATATATCACTCTAGTGATCATGCCAATTGACTACTCATCTGTAAATCATCCATCACATTAAACATTAATCTATTTCATTCTACTTATATCCATGTTCTAAAACAAGAATAATAGTGTTTGAATTACTTATCATAGAAAAACAACTTATAGTCCTTAAAATAATAACATATAGTGTTTCTAAATCATGAATCCTCTATAATATATGATTTCTTATGTCTATACTAGTTTATTCATAGAAATAGAATAGTTAAATTCTTCATAATGATTCATGAATAGCTTTTGAATTCTCTATGCATATCCACCGAGAGTGTCAAACCAAGTGTGCAACAATGCCTCTATTGTGTACCAGATTACCCCGAATCATTCTCGGAAAATTTTTTTTGGAGATATTACAACTTGATACATCTAATCTACAGACACATCGACTTATATTATCCAAACATTGATGTATTATTTGGAAACCACTCACTCTATCATTTACTAAAATTTCCAATACGATTACCTAAACATTAATTCATACCTATACTTATCCATACATGCATCCCTCAACATATCCTTTAGAAATATAACAAGGAATCTCTCTAAATATTCTCATCATAGCTTTCAAAGGATGACTAAACCATACCTTTTATACCAACTATAAAAACCCAAGATTAACATATATCGATACTAAATCGTTTTAGATGAATATTTAGAACATTGCAAAAATACATGGCCAAGGAGCGTAATAGCTAAGTGTCATTGGAAACATGGGAACAAAATCACATATCCTGGTGCAATACTACAAATATGGATTTTCTCAGTGGTAGATTAGTTCATTAATAATGCTATAAAGCACTATTAATAGAGGCAATGATAAGGGGGCCCCTATTATCTACACTAAAAAAGCACTGATAAAAGGTAAATAAAATTAAATAAAATATATACATATATAATGTGGGGGATCTTTTAACAGTTCATGACCCCCCTATCAGTGCTAGGAGGGCCCCTCCCACTCTCCCATGTGCTTCCCTTGCTCGTGCATCCCCCACATTCCCACGTGCCCATCCATACATCTTACTGAACTTGAACTCAAGACCTCTCCACTTATGCGCCTACACCTTTAAGACAATGCTATTTAGTTTTTTGCTCTATTTAATGATATATCTTTTTATTTGTTTATATATATAATTTAATTTGAATATTAATAAACATTCATATTGATATAAATATATTTATTTATATTAATACATATATATATATATATATATTCATATATATATATATATATATTTAATTATTCATATATTAATATATATTTAATATTATTTATATATATTGTAATATTTATTCGTATTTTAATATAAATTCATATTAATATAAATATATATTTTTTATATTAATACATATATTTTTTATTCATATATTAATATATATATATGGATTCGTATATTAATATATATATTTTTTTATATACATATATTTATATTTATCTATATATTTATATAGATTCATATAAATATAAATATATTTTGTTATATTAATACACATATATTTAATCATATATTATTATATATATATACACTTATTCAAATATTAATTTATCGATATATATATATATATATAGTTATAATTTTTTATTTATAAATTTATTTCTATATTAATATATATTTATAAGATTAGTTTTAAAAAAAATTATTAAATATGTTTCTTATGCAGTTTTATAAATAAACAGATATATAAATACAAACATATATAAAACACACACAAACACAGAGACCCAAACACGAACATACTATGATATATATATATATATGGATAAATAAATATATGTGTGTATTTGAAAAACCATATAATGTTAAAATGACCAAAACATCTAATCCAGAAGTCTATATCAACACCAAAACTAGTTAAATCGAATTAAATGAAAAAATATTCGATAAGATATGTGCTTCAGGTATAGAGAACATCTTGATCAGATGTTTTACCAATTTAAATTTTAAAGTATCATGGTTTCCCGAAAAACAAACAATGGGTTTGGGGGCCTTCAGGGCCTTATTATGCCTGGAAAAATGTTACAATAGATCCCTTTGATTAATAGCACTTAGAGCTCCTCAGAAGATATTATTTTATATAGTAAAGACCTCAAATAGAATCCCATATCAAATGTTATGGAAATTTTAAAGTTTGGTTACATTTTCAAGTTATTTTACATCATTTATTTATTTTTTTATTTTTGTTTGTTTTCAAATTATTATTAAATGATTACAAATCGATGATAATTAGAAATTACTAATTTATAATATTTTTTAAAACATTATAAAGAATGTTTCTTTAATTTGTTATATATTAAATGTAAAAGTGTATTTATACATATCAAAAACATATTTGAAAATTATATATTATATTTATAACAATGTAAATATAATTTTATAACAATATAGTTTTTTTGATGGAAAATATTTTTTTGAAATATAATCATTATCAGCTCTAGGAAAAATTATAGATAAATCCCTCCCTTTATATGTGCTACTAAAAAAAGTTTTGATAAATGGTTCCCCTTTAGGAGTTCTAAAAAAATGCTAATAAAGGGTGGGCATTTATTAGTGGTAAAGAAAAACGCCGATAATCCCCCCTATCAGTGTTTTTTTAGTGCCGATAAAGGGGGGAACTATCAAATGAATATTTTGTGGTAGTGGTGAATGGTATTCAACATATCCCATAAAGATATATAGCTTTTCTACTTCTACCCAAAAAACATTATTTATAATCTGGAGAAAGAAAACATAAGAAAGGGGTGTGCTAAGATGCATAGTAAGTGTAAATAAATAAATGCATAAGCATTCAATTAATAAAAGTGAATATAAGAAATGTATAACATTTAGAGATCATATCATTAAAATCAAAGATCATAATAAATATTCACAGTTTATAAGACATCAACTATAAGTTAATAATGATCATGATCCATGAGAGCATAATATTTGAATAAAACATGGAGTTGTGGAAAAATAGAAGCACAAAAAAATTGTAACAAACTGAGATTTTATTAGAAATTTTAATTTTATTATATTTGATGAATTGTGTTGTACGATACACCAAATTAGCTTGCGCTATACACAACACCACATTATCTTTTTCTATAGGCAACACTATTCTTGTCTTATGTTTCACGCAAGAGTGACCATCCTCAATATAGTGTGTTGTACGCAATACCGAGTTTCAATAAACAAAAATATGTTGTTATAATATTATTATGAACTTGCTGGTATGAATATTACAAACCACATTTTAAATTTTATAAAATTATCATTCATCTTACACATACTCTATAACATGGTATGATAACAAAATTAAATTTTCTAGTAATATTAGTATTTTTCAAAAAATGCAGTTTTGTAGTCTTTTGATGGGGAACCCTTTTTGAATTTAATTTTTGACAAATTTATAAGTTCAATTTTGAAAAATAAACTTCTTGTTTTGAATCATGATATAAAAATTTACATTGGATAATGTTTTGCTAGTTTTCTGACAAAGTTATTATTTTGAAGAATAGTAAAAACACGCTAATGTTTACTTAAATACAGCCTTTTCATTGAAATAATTTATATTGTTAAATCATAATAGTAAATTGATTTATAATATACATTGAATATATTTTTACCATTTAATATAATTCAAGTCATTATCATTAATTTTACATTGAATTCATAGGTAAAAGCATTTTAATATTTTGCAATGTTTTATCTTTTGAAACTCATTTTCTCAATAGTGGGATTAATTTTAAATTAAATATGGAAACTTTCATGTTTTGAATTTGGAAAAATGGATTCCATATTTGGAATCTTTAGATCCAAATTATGTTAATAGGCTACTTTTTATTTTTAGAAATTATGAATAGTAACTACGGTAATATTTATTTGATATAGTTAATGGTAAATTGGTTGATTAAGGGTAAAAATAATATTATAAAATTACCCTAACACCTAAAAAAATTCTATTGAAAGAATAAAAGTCGACCCATATCAGCTAAGGGTAAGAATAGATTCATTTCTGGGACTTTTGACCATGAAACTAATTTAATTATTAGTAAAACTAATGAAAGTGACAACCTGTCACTCACTTATAACTTATAACCATACTAATTTAAATTTAGTGATAAACTTCATAAAACATCAAACATAAATAGTCAATAGAAATCTAATCAAATTATCGATATCCTGTTAATTTATTTATAATTTTTCAGGATTAAATAATTATCATTAATGGTGACACAATAGTGATGCAAAAATTGTTTATTTAGAGAAAAATAAATAATACAGTTTTTATTAATCTAATTGTGACCATAAAAGGAAAAAACACATGACTGAAACTTATTTGGAGTGTACATGTAAACAATAAGCATCAAATAGATGAATATTTGACCATTTGGAGCCTAATAAAAGTGATTATGACACATATTTTTTTATTTTAAATGATGTCAATGTTGTCACCTTCATAATTTATTCAATATATCAATTTAAATGTTGTGATTTTGAGATGATAAAGACGAGTAAAAGTATTATTATAGAATATATTAGATTTATCTATATCATAGGAATTTATTATTAATTTTTATGTAATAATTATTATATTAAATAATTATATGAAAATGTTGTGTTAATTATTTTATTAAGAGAAATATCAAACAAATGGTTTTAAAAATATTAAAATAAATATTAAATGAACTAATTAATATTCTCCAAGATTTTAATTGATAAATATGACATGTTTTGAATCTATAAAATATTTTTTTTGGACACATCTCTTGTGTGGATTTTATTTAAATTAAAATAAATGAGTAGTGTCAAAATAGACACTAATGTTATTTTATAAAAATAAAATTTTATTAAATTTATTAAAAATCAAAAAAATATAAGAAATTATAAATTGAAATTTATATGGTCTAAAATGTCATAATGTATCCAATTATTGACATTTTACAACATATAAATAATTATTTATATCAATTTAAATGTTATAATATTATTACAAAAAATAAAATTAAATAGATTAAATATGGAAAAATCAAGTTCATAAGGTTAAAAATAAATTCCCAACATGTCTAGATTTTATTGGATTATGGTATTACAGCATTATCTTATGTCATCTTAGAATTGACATATTTTTGGATGTTTTTAAGTGGGGTTTGAATTTATTTTTAATTAATATTTTTGAGGGTTCCAAAAGTGCCCTTCTCCGCCCTTATAAAAGGGAAACTCCTCCATCTCTTCATCACAACATTTTGAGCCTTCAAGCTCGGCGAAAACCTGCCCATTTCACTAATCCACATACCTAGATAGCTACTAGAGGTCCTAGTGTTCTTCAAATTACAACATTAGTTCCTTAAGAGGATGTTCAAAGGAGGTGCGTCGAAGAAGATGTAATCTCTTCTACCGATTCATTCATGTTTCTTTATTCTTGTACATCCTCTATATGAGTTATTTAGTTATAAATTAATAACACTAGTATCAAAAATATTTTGATATGTTATTATAAATATTTGAAAACCCAATTTCACCTTCTATCCTTCTTACGGAAAACGAAATCCCTACGCGTGAATATTTATGGCTAACCATCTCCACGCCGTGGTGTAATCTATTTTTACACCACCACCAAACGTGGATGGGAATAATGGTGGAAATAATAACAATATATTATTATTATAAAATCATACTGATACTGATAAATTATTTCATCCACTCCAATTCCAATCATTAATTATGTGAATGATATCATTGCTCGTGTGTACATACAGATTACCGTCTCCATGACGCGATGAGATTCATTCTCGATGTTAACCATTCCAGAATGATTATAAAGTATATATATTAAATAATAATGAAATATATGACATAATAATGATACTGTTTTTATGTATATATTATTTACATACTTCCATTCTATTTAATAAGGAAACCAAAACAGCGTTCATTCGTACGTATGGCCTACCGTCTCCATGAACGGTGTATTTCTTTCTATTTATCAATATATTATATATATGTATATTCAGAGTATATATTATATATAAATAATGTTTTACATTTTGGTATTATGTAATCATGATCTATGTAATCATATGATTAATTATTGGTCAAAACACGTACGATGAATGAAACAATTTTACCCAAAACACTGTTTTAACATGGAATTGACAAATGAATGGGTAATATAAACTCGTTAGTGAATAATAGATGATAAAATATGTATTATTATGGTTTTGATACAAGTTAATAATATGTTTAAACCCACTATATAGGATCTATGGACACATACAGATGAAAGTTTCTATAAGGTAAGGGATTATTTCGTCTCACTTTTATTTTTTTGAGACATATGGCTTAATCACCATCTATTTTCTTTGTATCGTGTTTATGCTTCCAAGGAATTTTTTATGATTTTTATTATGGAGGATATGATATATGCATATGCATATGCATTTATTTATTTTTTATGAAACATATGATTCCACCGATCATAAAAGGGAAGGGACAATTATTCCAATCTCATTCTTATCCGAGATTGTTTATTTGTAATTTTATAGTAGGGTTATGTTTATCTTACATGACCATGATTTCTAAAATTGGTTTCATAAAATATATATTATTCGTCCACTATGCTGAAATTATTTTTTACCATTTTTTACTTTTACCACATGTTATGGAAAGAATATTTCTTTTGTTTTCCATACGATGCAGTTTTTGACTTTTCAGGCAAATGTATGAGGAGAATGTTTTTTTAACTTATATGACATGAAATTTTTTTAACGGTTTCATAACTCCATATTTTCATGAAGATTCCTTTACATTATTTCATTATTATTATCAAAAAAATCCATTTATTTTAAAATTACATGGAATTTCATGAAGAATAAAGGATATTTTCCTCATTAATTCATTTCATGTGTTTTATCAAAAGGTTTTTCAATCAATGATCTCATTATTTAGTAGGGTTATGTTTTCAGCATAATTTCTCTATTATTTACATGGTTATGTATTGTTTATGAAGAAATTATATCGATTGTTTTATATAAATTATGTTTTGATGGGATGATTTTTATGAAACCCATTTTATTCATTGGGTTATGATGAATGATTTATGTTTATTTAGTTGAACACGAAAGAATGATTTCATAATAAGATGGGTAGGACCTATATCTCCATATAATGCATTGGTTAATGATTTATATCTCATCATATAGAGATGGATGGAATTAAAAGTGAATATAGTTCATTCATACAGGGCTGGAACGACAAGTAAACTCGGTTCAGTAATGGACTTTGTCCACTATGATGGTCTTGGAAACAATGCCTTGGCTACTATGGAAATGATTACATGTTCTTAATGTTTTTCCACAATTATATGTTTTATTCCCATTCTATTGTATCATGATTAATGTTCCTTTATGATCTATGACTTATGTACTACAAAGATTGATGTCATTACTCGTGATTTTGATGTATTATGTTCATGTTTTTACGTTCAAATGATTATTGATTGTTTTATGTTCTCCATGCGTACCGTTACTGATCATTTGAGATTACCCTTATTGTGTTTTCATATCCCCAGGATATAAAGATAGGTTTTAGGTATGCAAACAAAAGGGGGTGATCTTTATGGTAGATGTTGAGGTTCTTTCACCATGATTAGAAGATTATGATCCGAGTTTCCAAAGACAATAAATTAATATAGTTTTTGGGTGTCTATTTTTGTCATGTATTAAGTATTCCGCAAACGTAATGTAATTTTTTTGTACATCATGTTTGGGTCTCTAAAGTTTGTATCAGAGTGAAGGTTTAGTCAAAATTTGGAAACTAGGATGCAAAAACATTACTGAGATCCCTAATGATATTTCTAAGGTCTGTCTAGGGATTTCCCTAATGTTTACTATAACTATAGGTTATTGTCCATGAATTATGTTGATGATCATTAATAACCGATGGTGAACCTAAGTTGTCATGGATTAAAGAATTTGTGATAAGTTATACATCACATAAGTGACTTTTTATGATTATGTGGTTCCCCGTTATTTTAAACGTTTCTTATGCCAAGGTTTTTGGTTTTAGTCATTGGAGGTAACAATAACGGATTTGGATTACATTGATTCCTATGGAAAAATTGGTCACTATGATCAAAAAAAATTGCCTAATGCACCGAGAGAAATATAATATGATTATTCTGAATTAGTCATCACGATATATGATTAACTAGGTGAACATTATTGGTATTCTTAAGTCATCAAATAAGAAGAATATGGGCTTTTATGCATGATCTCAAGGAGAGGAACATAGAGGAAGGAAGGCGAAGCTTTCTACACATCAAGAATAAGGGATGAAGAACCTTGAGGAATACCTCAAATTGAGGGGAAGATGTTATTTGTGTGGGGAAAAGGGTCATAGAGTGACAGACATTTAAGGAGTTTGATGTCTTGTATGGGGAGAACAAGGGCATTTCCACACTCAATTCCCTTACCTAAGAGGATACTTCCTAAATCGAGGAAGGACCTATTCCTTGCCAGTCATTGAAGAGGATGGATTGAAGGGATTATGTATTGGTATTAATGAATAATGTTGTTGATGTACTTTTATGGTATATTGAAAATCTATGTATTGATCCATTGTGTATTTCTATAAGAATATGATACCATTAACCTTGAAAAGTGATTAAAATATTTTTGGAAAGCAGATGATATGGTCATAATGAAGGGATAAATAGATAATAATATGTTGGATAGTATTAATGAGATCATGATTGATATAAGGAAAAAGTGATATCATGGTGTGAGTATAAAGAATTTTTGGGATTTTGGTATGTGGAATGAGCTAACTTTTAACAGAATTCATATTTTGACTATGGTTTTATGGTAATTCATGTTGCATGAGGCTACACGATTAAGGTATTTACATGTTTGGAATGTGATAAATAAGATATATCTTATGATATGTGGGGGATAAATGATGGTATTCACATGCTTGGTAGATGAATTATCTAGAAATATTTTTATTTATACAAATAGATTACAAATAAGTATTTTGGATAATCCTAAATATTTGTATGGATTAATTCAGACATCATATAGTATTGTTTAAGGCTAGAAACACTTTTTTAGATATTATTTCTAGAATATTTTAGTTTTTTTTCAAAAAAGGACAACATGTAGGACTATGGACAACCCGTTGTGTCGGACAAAGTTACGGAAATCGAACCCACAACATAAGTGTGACATTACCTTATCACCTACCATTGGCCTACATGAAGACCTTGGTCAGGTAGAACATTATTTATTTTATTAACTGGTGTGATAGATGATGTATAAGTCCATTTTTTGAACCATATATGGTTAATATCACCATATATGGAATTATGTATAATTAATAATTTATGCGATCTTTTTCTTGATAGATACAAATGGAATGACCAATCATTTTATCGCATGATCTATTAAAACTTCAAGAATGTTAAAATCATATTCATTTCAATAAATTAGATATGAAGCATACATTTTTCATGGAATAACCAACGATGATATTACACTGAAATCATGTAAGTATTTCAATTTATGTAAAAATTCATCAACTTTAGGGAAATGATCTTGAAAACCATAAATGATGTACTAGTACTCTCATATCCGATGAATCAGATGGTACATTGGATCATAAAAAATTTGTACCATTGTGATTGTTGCCTTTTTCATAGCCATGTTCTCTACAAATCTCCATTAGAACATGATGGTTAGATTTCTCTTCCATATCCATGTTTTCACCTATGTTATCCTATGTGGAAACCTAGTTATGATTTAATCTGGGAAACCATTACATTTCTTACTTTATTTTTTAAAATTATGTTTTAGTAATCCTTTTTATGATGTGGGGTTTAATGAAATAAACTTTAAAGTAGAAAATCATTTATAACCCTGATAAATTTCGAGGGAGATATTCATATTATGGGGGGTATAATGTAACACCTCAAGATTTTATGAGAAATATTCGTTTTAATTTCTTTTATGTCATTTTTTGTATGCTACACCGATATTATCCAGCACTATACACTACACCATATTAGCTTTTAGTATACGCAACACTATTCTTGTCATGAGTTTCACCCAAGATTGACCATCTTCAATAGCGGGGGTTGTACGAAATACCGAGTTTCACTAAACAACGATATATTGTAATAATATTATTATAAACAAGACATTAGGAATAGTAATAACCACATTTTGAATTTTTATAATATTATAATTCATCTTACAAATATTCTATAACATGGTATGAGAAAGAAATAAAATTTTCAGGTAAAATATGCATTTTTAAAAAAATTCAGTTTTGCCACCTTTTGATGGTGAACCCAATTTAAATCTAGTTTTTGACAAGATTATAAGTTCAATTTTACAAAATAATATTCTTATTTTGAATCAGGATATAAAAATTTACATTGGATAATGTTTTAATATTTTTCTGACAACGTTTTTATTATGATGAATTGTAAAAACACGATAAATTTAACTTAAAAACAACTTTTTTCATTGAGATAATTTATATGGTTCAATTATAATAGTAGATTTATTTTTATGTATAAATAGAATTTATTTTTAAGATTTAATATAATTAATGTATTTATCATTAATTTTACATTGAATTCATAGGTAAAAACATTTCAATCTTTTGCATTGTTTAAACTTTTAAAACCCATTTTCACAAAAGTGGGATTTATTTTAAATTAAATACAGAAACATTTGTGTTTTGAATTTCGCAAAATGGATTCTATATTTTCAATCATTATGTAGAAATTAATGTAATAGGCTACGTTTTATTTTTAGACATTATGAATAGTAACTACGGTAATTTTTATTTACTACAGTTAAAGGTAAATCAAGTAATTAAGGATAAAAATAAGATTATAAAATTACCCTAACACCTACCAACATTTTATTGGATGAATAAAAGTAGACCAATATATCCTAATGTTTGTAATAGATTAATTTCAAGGACTTTTACTATGAAAAAATGGTAATTATTATTAAAACCAAAGAAATTGACAACATGTCACTCTCTTGTATCTTATAAAGGTAATAATTTTAATTTAGTGATAATATTCATAAAACATCGAACATAAATATTAACCAAAAAGATATTAAAATTATCTACATTATTTGGATTTATTATTAGTTTTATGGATTATGTAATTATCATTAATGGTGACAGAATAGTGATGAAGAAATTGTTTATTTAGTGAAAAATCAATAATACAGTTTGTATTAAACTAATAGTGACCATAAAATGCACAAACAATTTACGAAAACATTTTTGGTCATGTACATGTAAACAATAATCATCTAATGGTCTAATATTAGACCATTTAGAGCCTTATAAAATGGATTAGGACACATATGTTATTTTTTTAAAATGATGTCAAAGTTGTCACATTAATAATTTAATAAATATAATAATTTAAATGTTGTGACTTTTAAAAGATAAATTCGAGTAAAAGTATTATTTTGGAAGATATCAGATTTATCAACATCATAGTATTTTATTTTTTATTTTCATGCAACATATAAGTATATTAAATAATTATACCATAATGTTGTAGTAATTATTTTATTATGAGAAATATCTAACAAGTGGTTTTAAAAAATATGAAAATAAATACTAAATGATCTAATTAATGTGTTCCATGAATTTTAAAGATACATATGAAATATTAGGAATCTATTTAATATTTTGTTTCAAACATATATTATGTGTGGATTTTATTTAAATTAAAATAAATGATTAGTGTCATGATTGACACTATTGTTATTTTATAAAAATGAAATATTATTAAATTGTTTAAAAATCACAAAAATATTTATAAATTATAAATTGAAAATTATATGTTCTTAAATGTCATAATGTATCCAATTATGGGAATTTCAGAACACATGGGTAATTATTTATAATAATTTAAAAATTAGAATATTATTAACAAAAATAAAATTAAATATATTCTATAAGGATAAATCAAGTTGATAAGGATTAAAATAAATTCCCAAATGAGTAAAATTATAGTTTGATGAGATTAAAACCCTATCTTATCTCATCTTAGAATTTCTAAATTGTGGTTGTTTTAATTGGGGTTGGATTTATTATAAATCAATATTTTGGAGGTGTCCAAAAGTTCCCCTCTCATCCCTTATAAAAGGGAACCTCTTCTCTCTCCTATTCACAACATTTTGAGCCTTCATGTTTGGAAGAACTCTATCCATTTTTCTTATCCAGATTCCTAGTAACCTAGTAGAGGTCATGGTCTTCTTCAATGAACAACTTTAGTTCCTTAAGTGGATGTTCAAATGAGGTTCGTTGAAAAAAAGGTAATCTCTTCTACCTGTTCATTCAAATTTTCTTTATTATTCAAGATACTCTATATGAGTTATTTAATTATAAAGTAATAACATCAGAATAATTAATATACTTATATGTTATTATAAATATGAAATAATATTGTTTCACCTTCTATACATTCTATGGAAAACGAAATCACTGCATGTGCTTACGTAGGACTTACCGTCTCCACGCCGTAGTGTAATAAGATTTCCCACCACCACCATACTTGGATTGGTATAATGGAGGAATCAATAACTATATATTATTATTATAAAATCATACTAATTTTGATAAATTATTTCATCCACTCCAATTCAATTCAATAATTATGGGAATGATATCATTGCTTTTTCATACGTACGGATTACCGTCTCCAGGACGCGATAGCATTCATTCTCCATGTTAACCATTCCAGAATGATTATATAGTATATATATTAGATAATCATGAATTATATTATAGAATAATGAAACATGATTTATTTATATGTTATTTACTTACTTCCATTAATCTTAATAAGGAAACAAAAACTGTGTTCATGCGTACACACAGCCTACTGTCTCCATGAACGATGTATTTCATTCTATTTATCAATCGATTATATATATGTTTATTCTGACTATATATTATATATTAATCATGTTTTACATTCTGGATGTATGTAATCATGATCTAATTAATCATATTAATAATTACAAGTCAAAACACGTACGATCAATGAAAAATTTTGCCCAAAACACTACATTAACATGGAATTGGAAAATGAATGGGTAATATAAAAACGTAAGTTAATCATATATGATAACATAAATTTCATTATTGTTCTGATAAAAGTTAATAATATGTTCAAACCCACTATTCTAGAGTCTCGTACACATATGGATGAAACTGGACGTAAGGAAAGGGATTATTTCGTCTCACTTTTATTTCTGTGAGACATATGCCTTAATCACCATCTATTTCATTTGTATGGTGTTTGTGCTTCCCAATAACGTTTTTTTATTTTTATTATAGAGTATATGATATTTTCATATGCATTTCATTTTCTTTATTTTTTGATATATATGATTCCACCAATCATAAATGGTATGGGATAATTATTTCAATCTCATTCTTATCCGAGATTATTTATTTTTACGTATTTACTAGGGTTATGTTTATCATCAATGTCCATGTTTTCTCAAAATGATTTCATAAAATGTTAACTATTCATCCATGTATGTTTAATGACATTTTTGACCTTTTTTACTTTTACCACATGGTATGTAAGGAATCGTTATTTTTTTTACCATACAAGGTATTTTTTGACTTTTCCGGAAAATGTATGAGGAGAATGTTTTATTTTCTGATACGTCATGAATGGATTTTTACGGTTTCATAACGTCTTATTTTCATAAAGATTCTTCTATATGATTTTATGATTATTTTCAACAAAATCATATTCTTTTAAAATTAAATGGAATATTGTGAAATGAAAATGATTTTGAAGAGGAAAAGATATTTTCTTCAATAATTCATTTCAAGTGTTCTATCAAAACTTTTTTCCATCTATGATCACATTGTTTAACATGGATAGGTTTCAAGAATAATGTCTCTATTTTTTATATGGTTTTATTTTTTTATGATGAAATTATATCCATTGTTTTATATGGATTATGTTATGAGGGGATGATGTTTATGAAACCTATTTTATTTGTTTTGTTATGTTGAATGATTTATGTTTATTTTGTGGCATAGGAAAGAATGATTTCATTATGGGATGGGTGGGAAAAATATCTCCCACAAATACATTGGATAAATATTTATATCTCATAAGATATACATGTCTGGAATGGAAAGTGAATATGGTTCAGTAATACAGGTCTAGAATGAGAATTAAACCCGGTTCAGTAATGGACATTGTCCACAATGATGGTCTTGCCAACAACGCCTTGGATATTATGGAAATCATGACATGTGATTAATGGTTTTCCATAATTACATGTTTTATTACTATGCTATTTTATCATGATTAATGTTCCTTTATGATCTATTACTCATGTACTGAAATGATTGATGTCATTACTCATGATTTTGATGTTTTATGTTCATGTTTTTGCGTTCAAATGTTTATTGATTGTGAGTCTGTTTTTGTAATGAATTAAGTATTCTTCAAATGTAATGTAATGTCTATGTACACCATGTTTGGTTCTATAAATAACCCGTTTTTAAAGGAAACCTATGAAGGCCTTTGTAACATGATCGGTCTGGGTTAATCACCCATGTACCTATTTCAGGGTTGAAATTCCCTCCTATAAACCCTTTGGTTTTGGGATTGGGATATCCACCCATTTACCCTCTTATTTTTTGATTGGGATATCCTCATGTTCAGGATTGGGATGATTTAACATGTTCCCTCATGTTTCTGGATTGGGATTTCTCACCTGTTCCATTTATCTCATAAAATATTTGTTATTACCAAATGCATTGGATGGACATCCGGCTTCCAGAAGTCACATTATGAAATCAGACATGCATGTTCCACAAAACAAATATCATATATCGTGCAATGAAATATATTTGTTTTTTTACATCAAATCATAACCCCAAAAAATTAAATGGGAATAAATAACATTTCATCACATAAAAAATATTGAAAAGATATAGGTTTAACAATAAACTCATTAAACAATAATAATTGAAAAAATGATGGTTTTAAAGGAGTATAACGCATAGAATGGAAATGGATTTCATAAAGACCATGACAGTATGCATAAACCATTAATAGAAAGTATATGAATGGTTAATTTATAACATTTTCCAAAAGGTAATGAATGATATCAATATATCTCACCTTATATGGAAAATAATTTTGAAACATATTTAAAAAAATTGATGAAAATATCCTTTATTGTTTGAAATGTATTCGTAATTCATAGAACCTCTTGAAATTAATTTTCACAGAAAATAGCTTTGAAAACATTAAAGGATAAATTAAATCATTTCGATATCTATTTAATGTGAAATTACTTTTAAAAACACTTCTTAAATATTAACGTTATAAAAATAAAAAGGGAGACTCGATGAAATGATGTCGGGTAAACCCAATCATGTCATACAAGGTCAAAAAACCATTCCTTTTCCAAGGTCAAAAAGATAGAAAAGTGACTACTTTGAAAAGATACAATATAATTCTGATGAATATAGTGGTAAAAGTCAGGAAGAGTAAAAATTTATTTTAATGTTTATAGGACAATGGTATAATTTTCAACGAATACCTTTTTAGAAAACATATATTTCCGACCAAAGGGATAGTAATGTATGGAGTCCTTAAAAACACATTCATATGTACAAAAGAGTTGAAATATATAACCAATACATTATAATATTGTGAAGAACCAATTGAAAATAATATTCATTAATATCCATGATATATGGATCTTAATATTTCACTAATGTAAGTATAAATTAAATAATCTTGAAAATGATATGAAATTGTCTAAATAAACTCTTATAACATGGAAGCATGGGATCATACTATACATGTATAAAATTAAATTACATGAAGCATATAATACCATGAAACAATAAATTTAACGATATAGCATTTAAAAAGAAAATATATGCAACTCAAAATATAGGTTAGGTTCATAACAGAAAATGAGTCTCAAATGATGTAATTTGAGACAAAACATTTTACCAATTTGGTATGTTTTGAATGTTAAAACCCATGAACGAAGTATCATAAAATGGACATTTCAATATCAATAAATTTATTTACAAGATAAATACAATATAATTATGTTTAGTTAATAAACCACACCATAAGAATGAGTGGTGACCATAAAATTTATCTCACAGAAAATAAAAGTGATAAAAAATTCCCTAACCTTGTGTCTTGCATCTCTTCACACTCGATGTAGTTTCCTCTAAACTGGGTAAATCATTTTGGTTTCAGCCAAAAGGATTCATTGAGTTTCCTAATTCCCAAGGGAATGCTCATAGAAGGAAGGGAGGGATATTTGGACAAAAAAATTTCAGGTTTTTCATTAGTCAAAAGGAATCTTAGTTGTGATAAATAGTGAAGGAGAGGTGCCCTTTTATAGTAGGTCACTTTAAGAAACTCTAAAACTATTAATATATTACAAATTTATTTTGGATTTCAAATCTATCCAAAGTGATTTATTTTGAGTCTATAATGGTGATGGGTCTATATCTCTTCATCCAATGAATTGTAGACATGTTCAATTCATAAAATTAACCTTTTATTTTGGATTTAACCCTTAGTTAAAGAGCTTAACTCTTACAGTGTCTTCTTGTATTTTTACACTATATGGTAAATATATTTACTATAAAAAGGAAAATTAACATCAATAATATAAATTATTACATATTTAACTTTATATATGTTATTTTCCCAAACCATATATTTTGTCTAATTTTATATCTTTTAATAAAATAGTATATATTTTAAAATTTTATTTATGTAAATTTCAATGAAATTTAGTATTTTCATTTTCAAAAATAAAAAAACAACATTATAACTTAATTAAAATACATCCAATATTTCACTAACATGCCCAAGTTATCTATAAAATTACTTTGTGTCATTAATTAATTCAAATTTTATTTATTTTAATGTTATTAATATCATTTATTTGATTGTTCCCTTAATAAATCAATTGATGTATCATCATTGATTCATTATTAAATTTAAATTTTTATCATCTTAAAATAATAAATAAATTATCATGGTGTATATATTCTCTTTATATTTCTAAATAATATTTATAGTAGAAATTATCTTATGTATAATCCAATTATTTTTATTAAAATTTTAATATAACACATTTAACTCTTCTTTAAATATAATATAAGAAATGTATTAAACTAACAAATGTGGCTTAAAAGGATGATATTTTTACATAAGATTTAATTTGGTCAAAAATCACGTATCTAATGAAATATGGACATGTTTTAGGGTATATTTATATTAGTATAATATTAATTTTAAATTTAATTACCCTATTTAACTTTAACCATGGAAATTAATATTCAAAATATTTTTTTCAAAAAAATTATTTTTATCACATTGAACAAAATTTTTCATACTTATTAGAATGATTTCTGTTCATTTTTGAAAAAATAAATTCATAAAACTGATAAAATTACATTTAATGCTAATATTTACATGTTGTAGGTAGTCGTGTAATAAGACATTAAAAAATAACAATTTTTTATTTCTCTTTCTATTTTAAAAACGATTTACATGTATTAAATTGGATTTATATATTTATTTTTTAACTATTATTAATTTAAAATTAATATAATGTGAAATATTTTTTTAATTGAAAAATTCAGGTATTTATCAATATTGTATTGTGTATTACTATTAATAAAAAATTGCATGTTTTATAAAAAACCCAAATATTCACCCTATGACAAATTTGATACTATGAGTTTAAAAATGAAGTCTATTTTATTAATAATAAATATCCACTACTGTCTAAATTAAATTTATTAAAATTTCATTTTAAGTGATTTATTCGAGAAATGTTATTTTTTAACATAGACGGATTTTAGTAAGAATGATATATTTTAATATCAATTTTATTTATTTATTTTAAAATTTTTGAGAAAAAATTTTAAAATTAGTTATCACTATTCATATAATAAATTGCAATTACTCGTTATAATTATCATATTTAAATAATTAAAATATTAAAAAGAGTTGTTTTGTTGATACATTATGTTGTGTGTATTGTATAGCAAATTATAGTTGTGTGAATTGTACATCTTGTCGGTGTTGTGTGAAACATATAGATAGTAGATTGAGTGTGAAAAGAATATTAATCCTAGGGAAAAGTAATTTTCAATGTTTTATGATGTGAAAAATATAAAAATATTCAATTAATTCTAAAAATTCACCAAAGTCTCAGGATGTTACATTATACCCCCAATTAAATGATTTTCACTCGCAAAATTCTTCTAGGTTATCAATTTTTTAATACTTGAAAGTTTCATTCATATAAACCCACATCGTAAAAATGGATACTAACACATCCCTTAATAATTTAAATTTGGAACCATAATAGTTTCCTAATGTATCATATAACTGGGTTTCCACACATGATAACATAAGTTGAAGTTAATATTGGACATAGAGGAAAAGTATAAATATTTATAGAGAGTGATTAAGGTCATCAATCACAAAAAAACTATTATGATCAAAGGAATGATGAGGGCATCAAATTCATAAATCTCTAATGATTTAAAAGGACATAAGCTCAATGGAAATTACTGTATTAAGAGTATTTTTTTATCACTTTCAGAACATTGAGTAATTATTTAGAAATTTTTAAAAAAAAAATCCATTCATGGGTTTTTCATTGAAAAATTTCTAATACATCCATTACATAATATAGTGGATGTCTATAAATTAACTTGGATTAACAGAGAACTATAATAATATTTTAACGGATATTAATCCCCATAATTGAAAAATAATGCTAACTATTCACCTAATAAAATATTCTACAATCATTAATCTATAAAAATAAAAACAAACTCTACAGGTTCATCATGTATATTCATTCAAAATAATAATAATTATACATTAACCAAGACTTCGTGTAGGATAGTGGTAGGAATGAATCCCGTACCTTCCATCGGTCAGTGGTTCATGGACCACACACCTGTCGAACATGATTGGTTTTCAGCCGACATACATGGTTTCCTTTTAATAAAACCACACTAATATAATATATATTATGGATATCCTTGGAATAAGATTAATAACTAATTTTTCATTTCACCATGTTTTCAACACAAAATAAGTATGTGAATACTTCTTCTGATGTTAAACATAATCATTTCAAGAATGTTTAACCTTATAACCCTTCTCAAAGGAGAAAATCCAAATCATTTGAAATAGGGTCCTAAAATAATCTATACATTGATTCACTTTTATATCACAAAGTGGATAATTGTTGCAACATTCCAAACATGTGAATACCCTTATGGTATATTCTCTTGAAACATGGAAACAACCTAAATAACCATTAATTATTTTGGAAAACATGCATGATTCCTGATTCCAATTTATATTGGATAAATTCCATAAATCAAAAAATCTTTCAAACTTCATCAATGATTTCATAAACCGCATATCGAAAAGTACTTGAATTTTTCCATGGTTATCAATATTTTCATTATTATTTATTCATATCACTAATATCATCATCTATACATCATTATCTTATCATAAAGAACATATCAAGTGTTACCTTCCCTTATAAGTGAAATCAACATGTAATTAAATAACATCACATGTCCAACATAAACTTGTAAATACCAAGAAAAAACATATGTTAAAAAATCATTGTAAATCTCATCATTCATATCTATTTAATCCAAATACATAAATACTTTTATTAATTCATCCATAACCCAAAACAACACCTATGTCCTTCCAATTTTCCTTGGTAGTATCATCATAATACAAAATGGTACTATTACACAAACTACCATGTAGATTCACTTCATGAAAATTTCTCTTGGGACATCGGGTTGTATAATGACCATTTTATCCACACGTAAAACACATTGAATTCTATGATGTCTTAGGGATGCCAAAATACCCCTGAATATCATTAACCAAAATCATTATTTTACCTTGCAGTAACATGATTTCTATCATTCTTTTCTAAATTTAGAACACATTATTATTCATATAATATATTCAATTTGGTTATTATTTCCCAATTTATTTCAAATCGTAAACCTAATAATCTTTCCGTCATGGTCTCTACTACCCAAACACTCAGTGACCTCTTTCATTGTCTTCCATGGTGAGTCCATGAGTCGGTTATGGTAAACACTCTTAATAATGTTCTGTGATAATGCATTTGGAATTATCGTGACATTTTTCACTCCAAGGATATTACATCATTATCAATGAATATTTTGTACATTTCAAAAAAAACATCACCGAGGACTATAATAGTTTAGTGTCTTCGGAAACATGGAAACAAAATCATCTATCCTATAAAAAGAAGATAAAAATAACACATAAGGATCTACACATTTAGTTCTTCTACCTAAATCCTTTCATTAAAACCTATAAAAAGGAAACATAAGATAAGGCATGCTAAGAATCTATGTTTTAGAAAATAAATAAATTCATAATTATAACATGAACAAAGGGGTATGGAACATGAGAATAACATTTGATGATCATACCATGTATATCAGAGTTCATGATAAATATTTAAATTTTATAAAACAAGAATCATAATAAAATTCTTTACATGATCATTGAGAACATAACAAAGGTGTAAAACATAGAATTGGGGTAATCATTTAATAACATTAAAAACCTTTGTAATGGAATCCTATGAAGGATACTGTAATATGTTAAGCATGGGATAACCACCCATTTATATTCTTTGCGTTTGGGATACCCTCCCGTCTACCATCTCATTTAGGGATTTTGATGTCATCCCATGTACCCTCTTATTATGGTTTTGGATTACCTCAAGTGAACCCTCTTGGTTCAGGATTGGGATGTTCTCCCATGTTCCCTCTTGTTTTTGGATTGAGATGTTATCCATTCTTCCCTTTGATATTATACAATAGTTATCATTACCCAATTCATTGGAGGGATATATAGGTCCCACCGATAACATAATGAAATCATACATGCATGTTTCATGAAACAATCATCATAGCATGACCCATGAAAAAATATTGTTTTTATAAACATCAAATCATAATCCAAGAAACGAAATGGGAATAAATAACATTTCATCAAATCCAAAACTATGGAAAATAGATAAGTTTTATAGTAATTTCATTGATGTATAACCCATGAAAAATAATTTGGTTTCAAAAGTGTATACTCTTTGGAAAATAAATTTATTTCATAAAGACCATAACATTATGCCCAATTCATTCACAGAATGTATATGAATGGAACCTTTAGAAAATTTACCATAAGGGGATGAGTAACATAATTAAATGTCATATTACATGGAAAATATTTTTGAAACATGTATAAAAAACATTTCTTGTGGAAAATATCCTTTTTTGTTTGAAGAAGTATTTCTAATTCATAAAACTATTTAAAAATATTTTTCATAGAAAATAGATTTGAAAACATATAATGAATACATTAAATCATTTGGAATTTTATTTTCCTTCAAATTAATTTTAAAATTATATTCTTAATGATTAATATTTTAAAAATACAATGGGATCATTGATGAAATGATGGCGGGTAAACACATAAAAGTAATACGTGGTGAAATGAATGTTACATTTTAACGGAAGAAAGGATAAAAAAGTTCCTTGTTCAGAAATAGATGTGATGATTCCCTTGAATAGATTATTAAAAGACAAAAATGGTAAAATTTACTTTAATTATTTTATGATAATGGTATAATATTCTTGGAAAAACATTTTATAAAAAATTAATTCTTGACCGAATGTATTGTATAGTTGGAATTTTTTAAATACGCTTTATTATGTAACAAATAATAGAATTAAGGTACCAATACAATAGTATGTCATGAATAACCAGAGGAAAAGAAAATTCAGGAATTTACATGATATATGGATTATAATATTTCCTCAATGTAATCCTCAACATAAAAACCCTTGAATAAGGGATGTGATTGTCTCGATAAACACTTATAACATGGTATCTTGGGATCATACTCTCCATGTAGGAAATTAAATTACATGATCCATGGAATATGATAAAATGATTGAGATTAATGATATAAAATGTAAAATATAAATATATTCAATTCTAAAATGATATTAGGAG
The DNA here is from genome assembly GCA_963277665.1 of Viscum album. Lineage (NCBI taxonomy): Eukaryota > Viridiplantae > Streptophyta > Magnoliopsida > Santalales > Viscaceae > Viscum > Viscum album. The sequence continues at coordinate 1,426,201,680 of OY728147.1, read as the reverse complement.
CATAAAAACCCAGATTCATAATAAAGTCAAGTTGATGCAAAACATTTTCCTAATTTGGAAACATTTGCATCTTAAAACCCAGGAATGACGGATCATAAAATGGTCATTTAAATAACCATAAATTTATTTATAATATGTATATAATAAAAAAAGTGTAGTAAATAAACCATAAAAAAGGAAATATTGGTGAATATATCATCTCTATCAATGAAATTAATAGTGAGACAAAAACCTCATCACCTTGTGTATTAACTCTCTTAGTATTCAAAAAACCTTCCCCACTATGAGGCAAATATTTTTACTTTTTTTTCCATAAGGATTAAAGATTTTCCTTATTCTAAAGTTTATAATTAGAGGATTATGGGAGGGAAAATAAATGGTTAGGGTTATTGCAAGCCAATATACTTTAGAGGTGTGACTAAAAGGGAATGAGAGGTTCCCTTTTATAAAGGGGAGTGGAACTTTAGGAATCTGGAGAAAATTTAATTTATTATAAATTGATTTTAGATTTCAAATAGATTTAATGTGATTAATATAGACACTAATATGAGTATAGTTCTAAATAACCTCATCTAATGAATTTTAGAAATGTTTAGGACATAAAATTAACCATCTATTTTGGTTGTATGCCTGAGTTCAATTATTTAACTCTTAACATGTCTTCTGGTATTTTTGCAATATATGGTTAATAATGTTACTATAAATGATCAAAGGAACACAAATTGGATCATTAATTAAATATTTGGTATTATAAAAGTTATTTGGAAAAAAATTAATTTTTTATGAATTTTAGGTCATTTTATAAAATAATGAATATTTTAAAATATAATTTATAACAATTTATATACTATTGATTATTTTAATTTTTTAAAATATCAAAACATAAAGATAACATCAAACCAATTAATAAAATATGTCACTATAAATTTTATATAAAATAAGGGGATGTAATTAATTAAGTCAAATTATATTTATTTTTATTTTATTAATATCATTTTTGATTCTTCCTTTATTAAATTAATAATTGAATTATCATTTTTTTAGAATGAAATTTAATTATATAATGACTCAAAATAAAAAATAATTTACCATTATATATATATTTCATATCTTTATAATGAATATTTATTGTAAAATTTTTCTTATGTATAACCATATCTTAAAAAATATTTATTTATTAAAATTTGAATATGAGACTTTAAGTATTCGTTAAATAAAATATAACATATTTCTTAATCAAAAAAATGTTCCTTAAAAGGATCATATTTATTTCTTATGAATTATTTCTGTCAAAACAAGCGTATCCAATAATATTAGGTTATGTGTTTGGGTATGTTTATATTTTTATGATTTTATTTTTAACTTTATTTCCCCTATTTAACATTAATTGTGGTATGTAAAATTTAGAAGATACTATTCACCAAAACTTATTTTGACCCAGTGGAAAAAAACTTTCATACTAATTATAACCATTTGTGACCGCTTTATGAAATAAAATTCACAAAATTAGTAAAATTGTGTTTAATTCTAATATAAAAATGTGGCTAGGACGTGGGTAAAAAGACGTTAAAAATGACCAATTTTGTTTATAAATAATTCATCTTTAAAAGTTCTTATAATGACATAAATTGGGTTAATATTTTTATTATTTATATTTTGTGAGTTTAAAATTAATTTTATGTAAAATTATAATTTAAATGAAAACATCAGTTTTTTAACAATAATGTAGTGTTTTTCACTATTCATAAAAAACATGAAAGATTTCATAACAATACCAAAAATACACCCTATGATAATTATGATATCATGAATTAAGAAAAGAATTATATTTTCAAAAATACAATTTCCATGACTATTAAAAATTTTCTTTATTAAAAAGAAATTGATATAGGTTCATTTACGAAACATATATTTTTTATAGATATAAGTATTTTTATATGATGAATGTATCTTCTTATCCATAAGTTTTATTTTTATAAAACAATTATAAAATATATTTTAAATGTAGTTATTAATATTCATATAACTCTGTTTAACATATAGGTTATAATTATATTTTTTTAAAACATAAAATAATAAAAGGAGATGTTTTGTAAAAACATAGTGTTGCATATATCGTAATTCAAAACAATGTTGTGTGCATCATACACCAACTCGGTGTTGCATGTAACAAATGACAAGACTGTTTACTATGAATTTAAGATCTGAATGAGTTAAAATAAATTTTCACTATTCTGTGAAGTAAAAAATATCAAAATATTTTATTAATTCAAAAACTATTCTCCATCATAGGGTTTTACATTCTCATCGATGATTTATTATCTGGTTGTTGATTCATTGAGAATAAAATTATATATGATAATTTTTTTAATAAAAATCAAAATTCATATTGTTCAATGAGAGGGTTAGGCCTTCATTTTTATAGAATATTCTACAACTATTGATGGAGCAGAGCTGAAATGGGGTTTATCTATACTTGAGATGAATGTTTTTTATATAATCCATGGTATGGATTGGTCTGTGATGATCTTGGATCACATCAAATGTAATACCAGATGGTTCATTTTTTGATCTTAATATGGCATTTATCATCACATTCAAGAAAACAAGAATATTAAGGTGGGTACAACAGCTTGTTTGAACCAATAGTTGGATTGATCTCATACTAGTTGGTTGTCTTTCCATTGGCATCATTAGAAGAGATCGAGAAAAAAAGATTTCCAACAGTTTTGGGTCACATTCCTGATTTTTTCACTAATATTTTTTTTTTGGTTTACCACCTATAAGAGAAGTGTTTTTTATGATTGATCTCCATCTAGGTTCCAGACCTATTCTACATCTATCTTATTCAATGGCTTCAACAAACTATAAGTAGAAAATATAATATGAGATATATGTTCAGTTATTTGGTAGTAAACGATATAAATAAGTACCAATGTAAATGAACTAAAAGAATAAATATATCATATAACTAGAAGAAAATAGAATAAAAAATATATCTATAATATTGAACTATGTAATGATCTGTTGATATGTATCCAATTTCAAACAAAAACAAATACGAATATGAAAAACAAGTTGAAAAAATAATCTCAAATGACCCCTATCACAAACCACATGTTGGTAAGTTAACCAAACTCTATACCATCCAATATGAAACAATCTTTAATGAGGTCCCTTTACCTTGTACAATAATGTATACACAAAATCTTCTCAGGTACCAAACACTCACATAAATATGACATGATTAAAATTTATTAAGTCAATACCACTAGGTCCAAAAAAACCCTTCAATAAATTGATAATATTTTTTATTAATTAATAAATTGTAAAAACATATATATTTTTCTTTTTCCAATATATTTCGGAATGTCTTTGGGAATACAGAATATTAATTCCACACATAACCATAAAAAAATGTAAATACACATAAGTAGAGAAAAACCCTATCTATAAGCATTTCACCCTCTAGGAACAGACCTGTATATGTGAATATCAGTATCAACTATTAAAATAATAATATATAATAATTTTAGTGTCATCTGGAAAATAAATAAATATATATATATATATATAATCATTTTTGCATCACGATGGCTAGGCCATCTATATAATAATTTTAGAATCACCAGGAATAGATTTACACATACTCATTTCAGTTCCAACTCGGCTAATCATATTATATAATGATTTCATTATCACATATCATATCAATATATTGTATAAGTTTAGAACAACTAGGTCAATATTACTATATAAGCCTTATATAATCATCTCAAAAAACCATAATATCTAAGATATTAAAATATCACATCATAAGATGAAATGGTTATTTATGAAATTTACTTTTTTTCATTCAAGTACAAATTAATTAATATGAAAAATAATAAATTGTGAAACCAATATCCCATAATATATTAAAGATGTGATTTTATATCATGAAATCACCTAATATCTCACATCATGTTAAACGCACTTTAAACCAATATGAAAATCCTTAATTATCCAGTTCTTAATCAACCGATGGGTGGTCAAAAGCAACATCGCAATAAAACTAAATATAGATGGGTTAATGGAATAATTTATTCCATGATTTATCATCAATAATAATTTCACTTAATATTGTGCACATTATGTTTACAGAATCACAGTATTGAATATGTTTGATGATTAAATAGACTATAAGTTTATTTTTTATACCACCTGCCTTTATTTTGTGATCAACAAAAAACATCAAAGGGGTAATTACAACAAGAGATAAGGAGCTAAGATAAATTTATAAAACCTAGATCAAATAATATCATGATCATAAACCTAATTTTCCATATTTTAGATATTAGACCATCACATATTGAGTGTAATGGAAGAGGTGGAAAAACCTACAACGAACAACTCATCGGGGATTAGTCACTTTACCTAGATATCTAAAATGGATAAGGGTTCTCTAAAATATCCTACAAATAGTACAGGGTTTGAGAGAAGGGGGATTCATGTGTATAAATGAAAAACATATGATCAAAATGTGGTTATAATCACCGAACCCATGAAGTACAATGTATGTAGATACACTCCATGACTTGTAATTCAAAATGTAAGTGTGCCCAAAAAATGTGTCGCCTCATGTTATTTTAACCCTTATTGAATATTTAAAATATTTTTCTATATATTAATGGTGTGTAATCTAGTTCACAATATGATGTAATTAATGGAATATCTTCCCTTAATTATGTTTTAATGGTGATTGTTAAACAATGTGTAATATATTTACATTACATGTAAATGCCATGCTGGGAGATTTAATCACAAATATCATTAAAATCTATCAAACCAAAACTGAATCCTTCTAATATTATAGAAAATCATAATAATCCCACTTAACTAATTTATATATGAATTTAATTGATTCAAACAAACATACAACCCAAATATTATGTCATTTTCTACCAAAAACTCTATTCCTCTCATAACAATACTCTACCAACACGGTTGAAAGATAAAGAAAATCCAAATATATATATATATATATATATATATATATAAAGAACAGATAACCTAGAGATATAATGGATCTCATGAACTTTCCATAATAAAAAATATCATCCCCATGATTCTCCAAGACTAAGTGTGGGTTTCCTTGAACATGTCCAACCACTAAGAAAGCATATTAATCTCTCTCTATCTATACTCAAACTGAACATTCCCATCAATCCACTAAACCCAAATCATATGTATATTCCTAACTCATATATAATTCTTACTACAAACTGAAATATGTATTTTATGTGCCTAAATGAAGCATCTGCACAAATATTGACATCATTGATGTCCAGTACATGATAAGTGTCCAAATAATATATTGGAAGATACATTATGATAAACATGTAGTACATAGACCTATATTACCATGGAAGGGATAATAAGTATTCCTATAGAAAAAACCATACACTATGAGAAATGGGATGAAAACCATTCACTAACAATCCAGGTTTCCTGATACAATGTTGTCCCAACCCATGCGACACCTAAATTAATATCCTGATAGATAACCTCAAATTACAGTGTCATTATGCAATGGCCAATGTACTATTTTTTTCGTAATTAGTGTAGTCATAAAATGCTTCATGATTAGCTGAACCTTCTCATATGTCTCTAAGAAGATATTGGGTCCAACAAGTGATGACTTACCTGTATCCATCCAATAATGTGGTCATCTGCACGACCTACAATACAAATCCTCAAAGGGTACCATATAGATAGATTCAATGAAAATTCTATTATATGAATACATTTTTAGATCCATATACATCACCCAAAAACTACTAAAATAGTAAACAAATACTTGTCTCATGTCCTCATGAACCAGAGTAGTCCACTCTGATGGGTTGTCAGTCTCAGGATAATTGGTTGTACACAAATGAACACATTTTCCAAAGTATTTATGAAGACCATTCCTAAATATTGATGGAAAAAAGATCAATATCTAAAATTATAGTCCCAAAAAAACCATGCATCCAAAATATCCCCATTACATAAAATCTACCCAGATCACAAATGGTTAAGATCAACCATACTACATCATTCATATATGTTGTTCTAGGTAATCCTATAAAAAATCAACAATGGTAGTATCCTATTTCCAATCAAGAATATGTAGAGTCTCTAAAATAATATATAGCCTATGATTTTTGGATTTATTCTATTGATAGGTTAAACAACCAACCAAAATGAATACTACATCATTCATCATTCATGTCCACCTTTAAGGTATAAAGTGATCATGAAACAACATATTCAAACTAAGATTTACCACCCATATAGAAAAATGAAACTCCCTCATTGACATTCATGAAAGACCATAGGAACTCATACATGGTCCTAGAGAATAATATAATTATTGTAACCAAGGTAATCTACTTATGGTGTATAATCGATATATGTGATGTCTCATTGTACAAAACCTTTCTAGTTAAAATAACTACTATTCCCTGAACTAGGCTAAAAGAATTATTATAATTGATGTCAATATTTAATATAATTATCCTTTGAAATTCTGAATGTACATATTTATCTCCAAAAAGAACTCCATCTTCCTTAACGTATCACAACTCATCCATCTTTCATCATGTCTATGTCTTTTGGATCATGGAGTTTTTAACAATGTTTCACTTTACCATTTTATAAGACAAATTATTATTTAAAGATTGTAGTTACATGGCTCACCTCCTCTTCATAAGGTTCAATTCCAACTAACATAATTGTTCCAGAGGCTATTGTGGTTCATTTATACAACAAAACACTCCCCAAAATACATTTTCTCTAGCCTCTTAGATTTTGTAACAATATAACTAACATTAGATCATGAGTATGATAATTCCTCCTATATATTCTCATCTATTTGGAGACACAAAATAAAAATCCATTATTCTACATCATAACTATTTTTTAAGAAATCTTTAAACGTACCATGAATTGGTATATTCCATATCTAACACATGTATCGTGAGGATTGTTGTATAGGTCAAAAAACCATTCAACCAATGAAAATCCCCCTGAAATTCATCTAAACAAAAAATATTCAATCCATTCCTAGGAATCCATTACTTAGATGCTATAGGAAATGAGATATCATGGATAAATTGAATATAATATAATCATAAACCCAAAACTCTTTGAATCCAGATGATATTCTTGAGTAGATCCCAAGAAACCATAGTTGCAACCTTCTCTGGGTTAACTAACAGTCCTTCCTCAATTATCACATGGACCATTGTCTGAAAATATTAAATATATAAACATCAATTTTCTATCATGTATTAAGGATAATTCACTCATAATTCAACGAATAAGACTTCAATATGTTTGAAATAATCATTTTATGACTCATAGTGCACTATGATTTCAATGAAAAACACAAAAAATTGATCTTAAAAATGATAACTAATCTGATTCATCATGTCGGTTAATACATCCAATGAATTAATCAAAACTATTGGAATCCATATGAACTCATGCATTTCATACCTGCACCTAAAAGTAGTTTGAAATATTCCTAATGGTATCACACTCATTTGGTGGCATCCGGAACTCAAATTCATCTTATAGAACAATTTACCCACACTTTTCTTGATGAAGAGATCTTTAATTCAGGGAAGGGGTTCTAATTTTTTTTAAATATTCTATTTTATTAATTGATAATGAAAAAAACCACAATCTCCCATAATCCTTCATAGAAATAAACACTATGGAACCCCATGAAGATGTACTAGATCATATGAAATGTTTAGCTTCCAGATCATCCAATACAACATTCAACATCGAAAGCTCATCTAGTATCATTCTATATAATATGATATAAATTAGATATTATCCTCAAAAAATTTCCATCATGAACATGACCTCTCACTTAGTGGTAATCCATATAACTCATTATTAAATACCTCTAGAAAATTATCTTCAATAAGGGAAATTTATCCTTCTATATTCAACTGTCATCAAGGTCATGTCCCGCGATATGAGAGAAAAGACAATCTATTAATTTATAAATAGGTCTTCTAATATCATAATTAATATACCCCTCACCATATTTTGAATATATATCTCCTTATAAGGATATAATTGTAATACGTTTATTATAGATGATAATATCATGGTTTAGAACTACCAATTACATACAATTAATAAAATCACAATCATTCATTTCTACAATGAAATGTTACCAAAAGAGATGGTAACCACCCATTTATAGATGAAATACCCGGATACATATTTGTATTCTATTCCCATACAAAAAATGGTCAATCAATAGTTAAGTCACTATCAATGCATTCCATAGACATGCCGATTTTCTTAAAAAACACATATAAAAACGTGTTTCTCCTCTCTAAATAAAACAACATCAACAAGTATATGATAAAATATTAATATCAATATTGATTTAATTTACAACATAAATTATTTTTAGATTTGTTTTTCTAATGTGTTGTTGGTTAACCCCTCTCCATATGAGCTCTACTCTGACTCCCTTGAGTTATTCCCTCTGCCTGGTACTAACCCTCCCGCTCTGGGGTACAACATAACCTGAATCGACCTAACCATCTTTTGGTACTCTAGATACTTGTATAATGAGTATTGATTACATCTTTCCCAAACATTAGTTCTTATATGTCTCCCATAGAATAATTCTAAAATGATTTGTTCCTTTAAAACATATGAACATGAATCAATTGTACTCATGAATTAAACTCTAACTCATAGTATAGACATTGATGAATTTTATTCCCAACATGCCACATTTTATTCAACGAAATAGAACATTTTCCTAGGACTCATAGCCACTTCAATAAATTATGTTCTATTGTTTTATTAGCGATAAATATCATAATTATTCTTACTTTCACTAGAATAGGAGCTCTTAATTCTCCCTATTAAAATAGATAATCCACTACTCAATGATTCTTTTATATTCCATCCCATGAAGGGTTCTTAATTTATAATATCCAAAAATCATCACATGAAAATTATGCTCACATATGACCTGATCTCATATATAATCCCTTCATAGGAATTCCTCAACCAATAGATCACATCAACATCTAATGATTGAATAATGCGATGTAGTTCAACAAAAGATCTGGAATTGTACATCATGAAATTTCCCTCCCATTTAATATGAATTAACTCATGATAATCATATTATCACAATTTATTTGAATACAGGTGTCTTATAATATTTACCTTAAATCCCTTCTAAGAGAACTCCTCTTACAACCACAATTTAATTAGAATGATAGAGTAATGCTAAGTAGATCAATAAAGAAATACTGTAGAAAGATTCACACTCATATCTCTGAGTGTCACATATTTTTTTGGGTATTCATGGATGAATAAAAAATTTAACATGACAACATAGAGGCATCCCTCCCTACTAAATATATGTAGATTATACAGTTGAAACAATATCCTCGAATTTGAAATTAAAGGAGTGGTTATAATAGCCTCAATTTCCATGTACCACAAGTCCTTCAAGTTTCATTTTTTAGATAATCATACATCTATTGTCCTTGTGAACCAAGAAACAATAACTCAACTTCATTCAGAGTACACTGATTACGTATCACCTGATGCTCAAATCAATGATGACGAGGATTTCTTTTCAATACCACCAAAACATGCACCATTAATTCCTATCTAAAATCATTTGCAACCCCAACACATGTTAAATATAGAGAACCACTCAGACATGGACACTCAAAAGGTGGATTAAAAGGGTTTTATAATGATACAACTATACATTAAATTATATTTGTCAAATATATCATTTGTTTTGATTAAAATTTCATTAGGTAAATTATATCCCATGGAATAAATATTTAAATAACATGAGAAATTTATGTCATGATATATCCCATTAATCCTCTCATGATGCATGAAAATTTTTAACACATGATACCATCCTACAATTATAAATCTCTAGAAAAATATAAATTCACACATCTTATGAATTAACCCAAGTAAAATTTCATCAAAATCTACAGGAGAACATCATGATCCATAATTTCATCTTTGGGAACTAGGATTTTCAACAATACTTGTGTTAAATAAACTCATTTACAAGATCATTAACATGTATAATTACATTCTATAATTTTTTTACCTTTCCCAAATATTAAGATTCATAAAATAAAAACCTTCATTTGATACCACTTTGTAACATCCCCAAATTCAATAATTATCCACCTATAAAATTATAATGGATAGGGGACTTATACTACCCCTCCCTATTGGTTGGAGGTTTATAACTAGTAGTGGGGGTATGATTAATATATTTGGTTGACTCTTACTCTTTGTATAGAGTCACAATGTTGCATAAATAAACAATATAAATAAATATTAGTATAACTTAACTAGAGGAAATTTTATATCATACAACATGAAGAAAATGGATGAACCATCAGACTAAATAATATAAAAACATGTATTGATGGGTTGATATTTATAAAATGTCAAAATTTAAAAAATACAATAAAAATAAATAGATGAAAAAAATAAAAACAAAATATTATGGTTTGGAATCCCATGTGAGTATTCTCTCTAATCTTGATCACATCCTACAAGTTGAAATAAGAAACACAGTCACATGAACTTATACAAACATTCTTTCTCATATTACGATTAGGTCAAAAATAGAATCTCTAATATGGTTTTAGTAAAATATAATCGGTTGACAACACCATGTCTAAAAAACAGTCAGATAACAATTGAATTAAATATTGTGATAAATATTATTATTAATTAGTCAATTAAAATAATACATAAACCAAACCTTATCGGCATCCTACTTGAATTTCTCTGATCATGTAATACAATAATGGAAAACAAAATTATAAACAACGTAATAATCACATAATCAGGAAAATCCCACTATATATGAATTTCATTCTCTAGGTAAACACTTATATATAAGTATTTGAATATTATTTGGGCCATACTCACAATATTAGAATATCAACATCACTATGAATTTCCCAATATAATTGCATTTCAAAATCAACTATGTTGATTCCCCTATATAATCATTTCTACATCACTGGGTATAACACTATATATACGAATTCCAGTATCAACTAGGATAATCAAATAACAAAATCATTTCAGTATCATTATCCATAACCCTATATATAATAATTTAATCATTAACTGGGAAACTTCTTCTATATAATCCTAACAACATAAACTAAAAAATTCAAAATAGTAAGGATATTAAAATATTATATAATAATAGTCACATGTTAATTATAAAAATTACCATTTCTCAATCAATTAGACATTATTTTATAAACAAAATTATTAACATCCACATCAATAGAAAACAATATATAACTAAATTCTTTCTATATCTATAAATCACCTAAAATTAAATTTTATGATAAAAAACATAAACCATATGCCAAACCATTATTTATCCATGGTCCACCTCCACAACGGGTAGTCATAAGCATGATCAAAATAAAATTGAATCCAATGAAATCCAATGAATAATCTAACACATTATTTATCATCATTTATCTCATAATTTATTAATTTTATTATTGTGTTAATGAAATTAACGTATTCCAATTATATAAAATTTAATCATAAAATTTGGGTTCATTTTTCACCACCATCCCTCAACAAGTAGTCAATGAAATGCTTCCAATCAGAAACACCAACATGAAAAAAGGAACGTAAGATTCTGAGAAAAACCATAGATAATACAATATCAAGATAAAAATACAAAATAGCCCTAGTAAATATATTCCTCATAAAAAATAGGTAAAAATATTATAGTTGGAAAAATATGTCTAGAAAAACTCACCAAGGATTAATCTCCTAAACAAACACCTAGGATAGATAAAAGAAATCTGAAATCATCTAGAAATAAGTTAGGGTCTTAGAGTGTATAGATACATACTGTGTAATGAAAAACATATGTCGATGGCTGTGTTAAAATCACATACAATAAGAAGTACATTTCATTTTAATATATATATGACATTTAATTATCAATATAAGTTTACATTGAAATTACATTACCATAGATGATTTTAAAAATTGTGGAACATCAATTTCAAGTATTTTAGATGTAGAATATGTAATCTAGCTCATTCCATGAAGTAATTCATAGGACGTGTTCCCATCATGGATATTTTTTATTTAATAGTTTCAAGGTGTGAAATGAATTTACATGGACTTTAAATTATCTATTCATTGCTTTAAGCCCAAAATTTATCTACGTTCCTAAACCAAACCCAACGACTATTGAACTAACATAAAACCCTCATAATCCCATTTAATATTTTATACATATGTTTCATTAATTCAATCTAATAGAAATCCCCAAATATTAGTCCACTTCCAATAACAATATCTCTCCATCTCCAAATAAGACTTGACCGCCAGGGTTTAATATGAAACAAAATGTAACATCTTAACATTTATTTGAATTATAGATCTTTTATTTTCATATTAATTCGTTTTATTTGTCTACATATATTTTTCCTATGGTTTAAGGATGTTTTTGAGAGTTATCAGTTATTTTTTAGTGCTCTAAGGACAAAATTTGGGTAGAAAATGTTGGCTACATGGTTAGTATAAATTGTTCCAACTAGTGCTCATGATTAGTAATACAATAATGGTGGTGTAAAGATCCACATTTATATATCATAAGATGTGATTTATTTTTTTATATATTAGATTAATCCCATCTAGGTTGAGTTCAACGAGAGGAGGAGGATGTATGGGTATGGAACCGTTGGAAAAATCATCCTTAGCCAACCGTGTGGGACACTATCCATGGATAATATCTAGTAGATTGTTTGGGAAGGTTTTTTCCAATAGTGAATCCCAACTAGGTGCATCTATAAATCATCAAGGAATTAAAAATTTTCTACCACCTATTTATCTCATCACACATTAATCAACAAACAACCCCACTTCATGTTGAGAACTCTCCCATTCTAATCCAATGATTTAGGATATTTTCGGTATCTGAAATCTTATTCAAACACATTTCCTCTCATTAGATCCGACATGGTAATATCCACACCCTTCTTCCATTCTATAATCATTTATCTCTCCATCTCTGGTGGATTTTTGGTGATTGATCATATGCCCTATTTTCAAGGATGTCATCCATTTTTTTCACCCATTATTGATCGATTCAAGAAATTCCACTAGATAAGGTGAAAAATAAAATACTAAGAGAGTTGGTGTATTTCTTTTCCCCAAAAATTTTAGTTATTTGTAAGATATTCCATTGTGCTGCATGAAATAACTATCTGGTGATGCATCGTAAATGTATAATTTAGTAAATAAATTTATGAATGTATTAATAGTGAACCCATAAAATTATGAACACAGTATATAAGGTTCTTTGGAAGGATATGAGACACACATAAGTTTGGGCATACATTATAAGACCTCAATGAATATATTCTCTGTTTAATTAAACAGCCAATGAGGGGTGTGTGTATATCATTTTTTTCTACTTATTATTTCATAACAAAAATTGGTATGAACTTAAATTGAGACAAAGCATTGTTCACACTTAAGAAAAGGGTTATATAATTATCCCAAAATATAGATGAATTATATGTTTCATCATGATTCAAATTTAAAATTGAAAATATATAATAAAATGTCAGGAGATAAACATAGATTCATTATAGTATTAATTTTTAGGGTTCACAAGTGGGACTATTTATCAACCAATGAATGATATCACTTCCCTAGGGGAGTTACATTGGACCTGATTAGTGGGTGATTTGGTTTTACCATACCTTGAGAGAATCATTTTCCCCTATGTGCTATATGTTGGAAGGTCTCAATGTATCATTTCTAAACAATATCATGGGTTATACTCGATATTCAATTTTTTGATCTCCGTAGAAAGACTATTATATTGATTTTTAGTTATAGTAATCATGGTTTGATACATGGGTTCCTTTTCAAGGATCTCCATGGATAGTCTCAAGATACCATCTGTTAAATTAAAACAATGGATAATAATATAATAGGGATGTGTCCCATAATTCAAATAACATTATTTTTTTTGGTCCAATCAGTATAATTGATTTATGATGACCAAATACTACAGCCATATCAATCGGTAAAGTTTTCCTTGATAAATGATGTCTCGACTATGCTGAAGAAGGTAGTGTAGGTTTGGTATCTGATGAAGAACCAATTTCTACATATGAAATTTCCTAATTCATTACATGTATTATTTCGCTACAAACTTCTCATTTTATATGCATAGAGTGAATTTTTGTATTCACTTTTGGTGGTCTCCTACTAAGTATATATAACTCCTTGATAAGGAAAACTATGGTATTTGAATAGGCTCCATGACTAAAGGTGTAAACTAAGGGAATCACCCAACTTTTGAGGATTGACTTTCAATAGTATGATGGAGTATGGGTGATGAGGATTGAGCCTCTATGTGTGATTCTAATGGAGGATGTTTTTGTATTTTGGTGAATTATTCATTATGTTTTATATTAATGTACCCTTATATCTCATTTATTTACCTTTCTTATTACCTCATTGAACGATCATCATTTTTGTATATAACATTGATTCAACTTCCTTCTCTTTATTCATATATATGATTTATCATTATTCCTCCACATCTAGATTATTACTGTTTTCATTACATTCAATTTATTAGGACCCCTATGCTATACACTTATCATGAGTGAGTAGTATCCCATGAGACATATCTGAGGACCTAGATGAAAATTATAATCCTTTAAAATAAGAGTAGTTGCACATGAGGTCATTTGATAAACATTTTATAGACACCTCATAATAGCTTCTGGGTCATGATACTACAAATTTGTATGAGAACATCAATTTCAATTTTTCTATATATTTTATATATTATATTCATTACTAGGAATGTTATGAAATTTTGTAATGTGCCCATTCATAAGAGTGTTTATTCCACGTATAGGGGGAACCCAAATTACATTGGATTTGATATTTTTTGGGTTTTCACATTACAGTACTATTTATATCACTCTTGCATGACACACACGTTTTGAGGCATATTTTTTACATTATTATTTCTATATAATTCATTTTACTTAGACTAATAGGTAAAGAAAATGTAATGTAATGAATTATATTATGAACATATGGAATAATTTGTCATGAATTATGTCTGGCCACATTTATATAATTTTTTGTATTGGTTTTATTTCATATGATAATTGTCAGTTATGAGATTATTAAATATTTAAATGTGTTAAAATTTCTATCAAGGATCACATAATCTGATTAACTTATTAGACTTCATCAATATAATTTTCCCCTTATTGATTGATATTATATCCTTAATTAAACAATTATACAATGTTTGATCCATGAACCACTAGTTCTATGGGTTTAAATATCATTTGATATATTATTAAATGTAAATTGAAATATCTAATGCCCAAAATTCAACAAATTTTGAATGTTATTTCAAATAATAAAATGCTTTTACCAAGATTTTTAAATTCAAAATTCTAATGTAATGGTTTTCTCCTAGTTAAATGGAATTTAATTTGTAAATTATAATGACTATGAGCCGTTAAAAATTGGGAATGGTGATGCATCTAACTACATTGTGGGGACTTCATAAATATGTAAATGTATGATGTTATATAAATTTTAAATGAAATGGTTATTGATAAATAGGGATTCCACTTGCATTGTAAAGGGTGTTTTCATCTATGACATACAAAAGAAAATCCATATACAAGAACATCTTTTGTGGGATATAAGTTGTTGTCCAGGACCCAACATTAGTAGTTGGATATCTACACTGTATCTTTTAAATTTATTGATCATTCATATCAGCTAATCATAAATTTATATGTAATAAAATAGTTTATTCCCATTTATGAGAAGGATTTATACATATCCTATTATGCTATCATTGATCCTATATATTAGAAATTTTATATAGGGAATGTGATTGGAAATTTTAGATCAAAACTGATGTGATTTCATCATGTTATTCACAAAGAGGTTGGTGATGACCATGATTCAATGGTTGTGTGCCCTGAGTAATGTGTATTACATTCCATTGTTCCACCCAATGCACAACCCTTTCTTCCTCCACTAGTAGATGATGATTGTTTATGAGATAGATTCATACGATTCATACAGAACATACTATGATCTTTGTGACCTACTATTTCAGAGATAGTGAACAGGACCCTCACAACTGAGTGGAACCAGAAGGAACATGGTGTTGTGATCTTGGGCGGTATATCATTGACATAGGTAGATGGTTTTTCAAGAGGCCTAAAATGTAGTTTTGAGGTTTAACATGGGTGTTGATCTAGTCAAATGACATATGAAATAAAACTATAAGGGTTTTAACTGGTGATGTAGGATGGTCTATAAGAATCGACAATGTATTAGAAACCCAATAAAATGTCGATATTGGGGAAATATGGGTCACCTATGGTGTTTATTTCAATCTTTACCTCCAATACCTACTAAAGCAAGATCTGTATCGATATAAAATATATGTACAATATTAGTATCTTCATGATAGAATTGGAGATGGACTACTAACAAAGGTAATGTCCATATATGTGGTAGTCATCAAGGTTGTAAGACATCAGAGGTTTAGTTTTCGTTGAACTAAAATTACATGGTTATTTTGGTCATCATAATGATGAAGATATGCCCGTATCATTTCTGTAAACCCTACTCATGAGGAGTGGAGTCCTTTCCCTGTAACATTTTGAGTTTCTAATATAATAGAATATAATTTTCTATCATTTTTCTTTGATATTTTTTCAACAGACTATTTCATATTTTAAATTATTCTGGAATGTTTGGGCTCATAAATAAAGTACTTATGTGTCCTAATGTCTCTCAGCAAATTTATATGTGTTTAGTCAGAAAATATCTTCATGTGCTAGAATTTCTAATTTTATGTGGTTTGAAATATCATCCCCTATAATCTTTTTTTATGAAATTAATATCATTCATTTCATTCTTGATATAGAATATTAAATTACATACCATTCCCATGTGGACTACAATTGATGGACGGTTTTTTACCTCACATAATCGAAGAACATATGTTCGTAAGGGTGAATAAAATGTCTAGATGAGTTGAGAATGAACCAAGAATCATGGAAGAAGGGGATTGACATCCAATATGGATAGTCTATTTATGAATAATTTGGGAACATTATCTATATAAATCCCATTGGTTTTGGATTTTCATAGGGATGTATTCCCTAATAAATTTTCTTGGTTAACACCTATGGGAGAAGTGGATTTGATGGAACACAAATTTTTTATTTGATATGGGTCAATAATTTTCATTCTATATTTTTAATTTGGACATAATTCAGATGCCTGATGAGTTATAATATGTTCTGAGGGTGTTCGGGTTTTGTTTGGGGCTCAGAACACCTCTTTTTGGGGAAATAGGTCATGGTTTATAGTTTGCGCACGGTTAGCTCACAGTTTTCCTAACCTTATGGTTTGTGTTTTTTTGGACAGTGGCCCCTCACATGGTTGGAGCATGGCCATGTAGACAAACTTTTGAAATTCCCCTTTTTCATAGGTAACCATACATGGATGGTGCAAAATTTGATCAAGCAGTGTGGAGGAAGATTTTTTCGAGCAGAACCGTCTCGCTTGGTTGGCGCATTATTTGACAAACCAGGTGGACAAAACATGCACTAGATAAAAACCTCTGCGAAATGACTAACATTCCATTACTGATCAATTAATTAAACCCCTAATTCCAAAATCCGAGTTTATGGAAGATTTACCTAGTTCTCTCCCAATTTAGAGCTTTTAGAAGATTTGAACATGGAATCAAGAGATCTCATTCATCCAGCTTCATATGGTGCTTTCATTCATCTTGTTGAATGCACAATGGTATGTACTCAAGACCACTTTTACAATACTTATTGTCTCTCACAATTGACCTAGATATCTACATTTGAGATTTTTTCACAATTTCATTGATCTACATTGATCTGAGGCAAATCAAGTGCCGATACTGGAATAAAATGATAATATAAACCTATGGTGGGAGGTCTATAACTCACCCATAATGTTTTTTGTTTTAAGAATATTCTTGTGGGGAAAATTTGGTTCATTGGGAACCATTTCTTAAATTTACATTCAATGATTATAATTGATAGAATCATTTGATTATTCTCTTTCTAAATATATGATTAGTTGTTAGTGGTTACAACAACAACCCAGTTTGTCTCGTGTAAAAGGTTATCCCATAATTGGTTTTTCATGTTTCGGCATGTTTGAGCCACCAATCGGGTTTTATTTTTCTTAAAATTTCTAAATGTGAGACCCCTTATAATAAAAGGACTGTTGTCATTATTAATATTTTAATGGCATGTACCATATATGCTCACCACATGACCCACCGATGTTAAGTGCATAAAAATGATTATTAAATGAGAAATATGAAATGTAAAAACAAATGTATATTAATTATATATGTTTTACTTATCAAAAGGGATTTAATATTGGTTACATGTTTGTAGAACACCTTCCCATGTTGATGGAAGGTAGAGAAGTGAGGCTCTAAAATTGAATAAGCCTTAATGGCTGAATAAAACTTGATGAAATTGTTAAAACACTAATTGTCTTATAAACACGAATGGATGACAAGACATGCCCTAATGGTTTCAACACTACATGACATATCCACAATAATGGGAGGAAATAAATTATTCAAATGAATTATTACATGATTACAATATCAAATATGAATGGGCTAACTCGAGCTCGCCTTGGTTTTTTTGAGGAGAATACCTTCTGTCTCAGGAACCCCATCTTGATTCACGGATACAATTTTATTAGGTTGATACCCACGTAGTTTTTGGTTCTTGTCTATTCCTTGGATGCCGACTATACCACTTTTTGGTCCCTTCCTCTATTACATGATAACTTTGATAGACTTTTTGGATCCAGCATCGACTAGTAGGTGCCATGGTGAAAGCCCATCAGGCCCATGTCTTTGCTTAGCCTTGATTGACCTTGGTCGATCACAATAGAAACAATATGCACCTTATTGTGGAATTCCATGGATTATGATCCATGGATTAAACTCTTACCCCTTAGATAGACTTAGATAATACTAAGTTCACTTTCCCTGAGTTTACTTTATTTTTATCATGGAATTCCCTCACTGGATATCATTGTCTGGTTTCCTTATTACATTTTGGGACCGTGACTACTAATACTTTCACAAGGTGATGCTAGTGTAGCTATGCTTTCTGTGACCTATTTACATTAAATTTTAATTGATTAATTAATGAACATGTTACATGTTCGTACAATAGCCGAGTGATGAAGAATGTACTTAGGTATTTAGTTATTTTGTTCTGCTTTCTTTACATTACTTATATGCCTTCACACTAATATATTCCATTAAATGGGTCAGATGGTATAGACCCCATTGGTGGTGGCACACTGATATTTTTCTCACACCCTCTTTGAGCATGGGTTGGTACTCTGATTTTATTACATGGTTGTAGGTATTGAAAAAAGGAAGCATGTAGCTTCCAATACTTTATTGTGTGCTGATAGAATGGAGTTTGATAGCAAGTGACTGAGTAGGATCTCATGATGCTTGGAGTAGACTTTGTTTCCTTTTACATAGTGTAAAATGTTATAATATTTTTATTCTATACATGATTTACATTTTTCTAGTGGCATGACATTACATAATCACAATTTCATTTGATATAGTTATTATTATTCTTATTTATCTATTTCATCAATATGATTTCACAATTTATTCATATTGCTTCCGTTGTTTACATATATTTGTTACACTTTATTCCATTCATTTATATCTCATATATTGTGCTATAATCTACGAATGAGGTCATTGTCATCTCATGGACATAGACTAAGATTGCGCTTGTAGTCGGCCGCCTCCAGTGTTCGAAAAGATCTGCATGAGGCCATGTGGTCCACATGGCTCGGGGCACCGTTAAGTTGCATCTGGGTCCAGGTCATCCCCATGTTGTATCAAATGTGGGTTATATTCTTTCCTGAATATTAGGTGGAAATATATTTTAGAATATAATTGTACGGGACATGATCATAAGCCATGATTGGGCGCAGCGAACAAATGTTAGAGGTAAAATCAATGTTACCCAAAATGCAATTGTTGCTATATTTTTCCATTTATAGTTGATATTATTTCATTGTTGGGTGACTCACATGTTGTGTGGTGTTGTGGATTATTACTATTTGGTAATTTATTTCTTCTATAGACTGAAGATATGGGTGAAATGATTACTTCTACATAAAACATTTTAGGCTCCTTGAATTCCTATGTCATCCATATTGTGATGACATATTGGTGCATTTCACTACATCTCGTTACTTGGTATTCCTATGATTACTGACAGATGTTGTGACATTTACATGTAATTATATTACTTTGAATTTGATTGAGTGATTTCATGCCTCAATTCATGAGGTGTATGGCCCTCATGGATTAGAATGAGTACATTTCTATGTCAACCCATTATGCTATAAGTAAATGGGTGTTGTTTTTGGTGATACGTGTATTGGAACTGATTCATTGAAAATGAATATCCATTATAAAGTAAATCCTAAAATAAAAAATGAATTTTTTTCACAACCTTATCCCAGCTTGTCATGTTTATAAAAGGCAGATGATTGAACCTTGGAATTAACTGTAAAACGATATGAAACTAATACTTGATCACTTGCTGATAACTGACTGTCTATGAAGGTTATATGGGCATTATTCCATGGGTGGTGAGTTTTCTATTTTTCATCATCCATTCGGAATGCTATCTCATTTATTAAATTCATGTTAAAAGGTGCGTTATTGGCATTTGTATACCAATGTCACCACGACCTCTCCTTGTTATTCTCTCGGAGAGTGGAGACACCCATGCTCTAGATATGGTGTGACCTGAGAGACCTATTTTACTTCTATGAGATCCACTTAAGGCCCACCTAATGTACCTAATGAGAGCATTGATTCCTAAGTCTATGATAGTTTTCTACATCTGATACATTCCATGCATGGTGATGCATGGGTTGCACCATTAAAGGCTGATCTGAAATGCGAGTTCCAGTAGCAACATCCTTCTACATTTTCATGGTATAAAGGATCTCAAGCTACTAAGTATTGATAGAGGCTATGGTGCCTCTCTTTACAAATATAAAAATGACTATAGTGTGCAGAGTCAATCTTTCTACATACATTCTTTTGGATTTATCCATGCATTTGTGGGATGGTGTTACCCAGGCCGGGAATAATCACGGCATGTTATGGGTTTACATACATACTTCCTTCTATGATATGTTCAATCCTCATCCATTCAGATCAGGTAGAGACAAATATTTCACTTATCTCGAGTAGGGTTCTATCTCTGTTATTGAATATTCAGCATATTTCAATAATTTTCAATGCTTTTCAAAACATATATCTAGTGATGAGCTTTGACATGCTAGACGTTTTGTGGATGGGCTCTTGTAGGACATCCGAACATAGGAGAATGAATTTCAGTTTCATAAATTCTCTAAAATAGTTTTTAGGCCATTTTCACTAAGAAAAACCTATGAGTCGGAGCGAGTACGGAGTTTAATGTATCAGTGCCATGGCAGGCTAGTAGTTCTTCTTGTTGTAGGAAACGTTCTGTTGAGGCTTTTCATCAGGGTAGTGGAATCCATAGTATCTGGTTAGATATCTCTATAGTGTGTCATCAGTGTGGAAACCAATGGAATAAGAAGCACCAGTTTTATAGAGACCATATGGAGTGTCGTGCTCGTGGCAGTACATGTCATCTTTAACACTTTTTCAGGTACCTTCCACCATATTTGAGTGGAAAGGGTTCAGCTTCAGCTCCTCCACTAGGAGCGGGATATTTTTTCCCCATGTCGGGTGGGGAGTTAGAGTAGCACCATAGGTCTGGTCATGGATGAGGTTGTGGTCATGGTAGTCTGTTCCCATATCACTAGTAGTTCCACCCGAGCAGTCATGAACATGGTAGTATGTCTATTGCACATGGTCGTGGATCTGGTCAGTTGCATGCCTTACAGATGATAACTGAGGATCAGGTTGAGAGACCATCAATAGTACGAGGTACTATTCATTTATCCTCAACTATTTTCTCTACATTGTTTGATAAATGTGATTCAAAATTTTTTATTTCAATATATATTATAGAAATTATTGAACTATATATACAATATCACTATGTTGTAAAGACCCTTGATATAACTTCGGGAATACTGACTGAAGGAATACACCAGTGCAGGGATTATCCGCTTATGGTGGGAAGTTACCCCTTCATGTAGAATCTCATTGTTCATGGGATTACAAGCTTTGATCTCATACCAAGGATGGATTGTTTAGTCCACTATCATGAATTTTAAAACTTTTATAGCTGCATGGTTTTTTTACATCACTAGATGGTAGTAGAAATTTTCTCCAATTTTAGTGGGATGTCCATGTTGTCAGGGATGGAACAAACCATCACATGCTAGGGAGAGTGACCCCTAGATTACAAATCCGTTCATGGAGGAGCATGGTTTGCTTCAATGTGATTTCCATATAGTAGTCGATCATTCTGTGGATGAATTTTCAGATTAATTTTCTGGATTACCTTCTAAGTGGAAGGTATAGATTACAATTGATCTTGTTTTAGAAATAAACCTATTGTCTATTCCTCCCTACAGTATAGAACCTACTAATCACCAGGATCATAAGCGGAAGATTGGGGACTTAGAGGCCAAAGGCTTTATATGGACTTGTACATCTTCTTGGGTTTCCCTCAGTCTTTTTTCTAAAAAGGTCGATGGAACTCATCATTTATGTGGGGATTATAGAAGTTTGAACTAGATTATGGTTAGGAACAAGTATCCACATCCGTCAATAGATGATCTCTTTGACCATCACATAAGAACAATGGTGTTATCTAAGATCGAACTGATATCTGGTTGTCATCAGGAGAGAGTCATAACATCAGTAATACCTTGTACAATATTTCATAGAAGGTATGGATTGTACCAGTATCTTTTTATTCCATTCAGCCTTATGAATATACCTAATATCTGCATGTCTTTGATGATTTTTGTCTTCCATCTCTATTTTGATACTATTGTTGTGGTCTATATGGATGAGATGATGGTGTATTTGTGCACTCATAACGACCATGCCCTACATCTTGAATTCATTCTGAGTTCACTGAGAGAGCATCAGATTTATGCCATGCTTTAAAAAGGTGACTTATGGATCGACAATGTCCACACATTGGGTCATATTATTTTAGAATCAGGAGTATCAGTTGACCCTAAAAAGGTTATTGTGGTAGTTTTATGGTTGTTATGATCATGTGTTCAGAAGAATGTGAGAAATCTTTTCAAGAGCTTAAAGGGGGGCTTCTCTCGGAACCTATTCTGAATTTCCACAATCCAGAAAAGGTTATATCATCTTTTTTGATGAATTAGGCATTGGCCTAGGAGCATTGATGATGAAAAAATGACAATTTTTTTTCTTACGGATCAATACTGTTGAGGCCTCACAAGATAAATTACCAGACACATAACCTCGAACTAGCATCATTTGTCATGCCATAGTTTCCTGGAGACAGAATATATTGAGTGAGCTCTTTGTGTCTTATAAAGATCAAAAAATCATTATGTATATCTTTTCTCAGTGTGACTCGAACCTCCAAAAATGAATATGAGTCAAAAATTTATAATCGTTTGATTTTGAGCTTACCTAAATGCCTGGAAAAGGCAATGTGGTTGAAGATGCACTGTGTTGAAAAACAAAAAAACATTCCATATAAGAAGACAATGATGAATGAATGTTAATGTTCATCTTTTCTAAACATATTTTAGTGTTTAACGATATTCACAAGCAGTATTACCTCTCATCCTTAACAATTACCTATTCCCTCCTTGAGATGGTGGAGTGTATGCAGTTTTCATATCCTGATGGTTTGGTTCTCTCGGAATGTATCTCAGGAGATAAACCACCTTCGTACTGGTCTGTGAACAAAGATGGCATCCTGCATCTACATTTATATATATTGGATTTAGCATAAGTGAGAGAGGATTTTATTAAAGAGTCCCGCACATCCCAGTGGGCAGTTCATCTCAGAATCTTTAAGATGTATTGAGATATTTGGTGCCATTATTGGTGGCATGGAATTAAATTTCAGATTGTAGGCTTCATCACTAGGTGGTCCACCTATCTGCAATTGAAGGTGGTGCACCATAGACCTTCATTCTTGTTACATGCAATTCTAGTACCAAAATGGAAATGCAAAGATATTTTTGTGGATACTGTTGTCAGCATGCCTATGCCTCTAGGAGGTAGTGATGAAATCTATGTACTCATTGATTGAATATCAAAATCCTCCCACTTCATTCCAATTCAGGATACTGTCTCAATTGATGAGATAATATGACTGTATTTTTGAGATATCTTATGACTACACAAGGTTTCAAGTACCATCATTTCAAATTGGGATGGTCATTTCAGATCCTAGTTCATGCAGGGTTTATAGAATTCAATGGGGACTCAATTTCTTCTAAGAATATCTTTTCACCCTCAAAACAATGGGAAATCATAATGGGCAATACATGTTTTAGATGATATGCTCTGTGTATGTGTCCTTGATTTATGAAATTCATGGGAGAAGCATATCCCTCTCATCGAGTTCTCTTGTAACAACAATTTCCAGGTGAAGATCCAATTGGATCACTTTGAGGCCATATATTGTAGGCCATGTTGTTCACCATTGTGCTAGCTAGAGGCTGGTGAAGGAACCCTAATAGGACTTCGTCTTGGTAAGGAGACATCGGAACATGTCATGTTTATCAGGAAGCACATGACTACTACTCAGTCAGGAATGAAATCTTATGATAATCACTATCGATGACCTCTTGAGTTTTAGGTTGGGGTTCATTTTTTCATTGGGTATCACCCATGCTAGTGATTATACGGTTATGAAAGGATGGAATTTTGTAACATCTTTATGTGGGGCCTTCCCAGATTTTAGAGATAGTCCGGCCAGTAGCTTATCAGTTGCAACAACCTAAGAGTTACCATGCCACAATAGACATGATTCATGTGCCAAAGATTATCTATTATCTTGTTGACCCATCTCATAGCATTGATCCCTTGGATGTTGATATAGATGATGATGTTAACTTTGTGTAATATCCATTATGCATTGTTGACCACATCACAGAGGCTCTCTGAGGCATGCTTGTCCCCCTCATATGAGTGCTACGACAACGTGGACAATTACATGATGACACTTTTGATAGGAAAGACAATGTATATTCTTAGTGTACATAGTGGTTCTCAGACAGTGTTTCATTACCATTGGAAGGGGAACTCAGGAGGGGGGAGTTTTTTAAGGGGGAAAGACTGTATGAACCCATATTTTCACTCAATATGGAAGTTTAATATTCTAGAAAATTCTTAACATTGGTCCTAAAATATAAGCATAATGAGTTAAAAAGTTTCTGAGGGTGTCCAGGCCTTGTTTGGAGTTTGGACCTCATCTTCTTGGGAAAACAATCATGTTGCACGTTTTGAACATGGATAGCACATAGTTTTCCTAACCATACGATTTGTGTTTTTTCGGACATTTTATCCTTGCACGGTTGGTGAATGAATGTATATCCAAACCATGAAAACTACCCTTTTTACTACGAAACTATGCATGGAAGGAACATAGTTTGATCAAACATTGAGTAAGAATATTATTTTTATCCAGAACTGTATCACATGGTTTATGCACAGTTTGAAAAACTTTGCGGACAAACAGTGTGCAGGCTAAAAACCTATGTAAATGACAAAAAGTACAATTAATTATCTATTAATCCTTACCTTTCCTCCCTAATCCATAT
Organism: Viscum album; assembly: GCA_963277665.1. Taxonomy (NCBI): domain Eukaryota; kingdom Viridiplantae; phylum Streptophyta; class Magnoliopsida; order Santalales; family Viscaceae; genus Viscum; species Viscum album. Next base: position 1,426,175,730 of record OY728147.1, on the reverse strand, counting down.
TTATGCCCGGTTGACCTAGTTATCTCTTATTTTGATCATTTTGAAGATCCACTCATGGAAGCAAGAGATATCCTTTGTCGGACTTTCGATCTAGCTTCGGTTCATCACATTGGATGGACAACAATAAGTACTTGAGTCCTCCTTAGCCATACTTCTTCTGTTTTACTCATGATCTAGATAACGCCATGTTAGCATTTTCACATTTTCATAGATAAACTCCAATTCTCAGAAAAACATGGGAGGATACTGAATGAGAAGTCTCATACTACCCAAATGGGGGTGGACTATAACTCATCCATAAAGATCATTGTATTTTGAATGTTCTTGTGGGGCCCACCCGTTTTTTTGGAACCATTTCTTAAATGTACAGTCCATTATTAGACTTATTAGAATTTTATTGTTGTGATATTTTTAAATATGTGATTAGTTGTTCGTGGTCACACCCACAACTCAATTTTCCACATGTGGAAGGATATTTGATAATTGGGTTTTACGGTTTCGACAGTTTTGACATACCATTCTCGTGTACTTTTTCTTGACAGTTCTTATGGTGATACCCCTTACAATAAATGGCTTATTGTTACTGATAATTGAATAATGGAATGTACCATTGATTCTCTCCCTTTTACCCACCTAAGGTTAGTGCTTACTACTTTTTTTAAAATGTGAAACATGAAATGTTAAATTTAATGTATACAAAGTATATTACTTGGCCCTATCAAAAGAGATTGTATATAGGATACTGTTTTGTATCAGCCCTTTCCATGGTGATGGAAGGTAGCAGAGTAAACCTCAATAAATTAATATGAATTAATGGATGACTAAGACTTTATTAAATGGTTTAAATGCTACATGGCGTATCCACACTACTGGAAAGCAAGGCTTGGACAAATGGGTTCAACTCTAAGTCACCTATCCACACTAATTTTTAGAAAGACATGAACAACATGATTTACTACATGATTAAAATATCCAACAGTAATGGACTAACTCGATCTCCACTTGGATACTTGAGAGGAGAATAAATTGGGACAAAGGAACCACTTTTCGATTCTAGAATACGATTTTCTTAGGGTGATACCCGCATAGTGTCTTGTTCGTGTCTATTACTTTTATTCCTAGTATACTACCATTGGGTCCCTTTCTTTAATACAGGTCACCTCAGATACCCTCCATGGATCCAACATTGACTAGTAGATTCCATGGTGAAAGCCCATAGGGCACATGTCTTTGCTTAGCCTCCTTTACCTTGGTTGATCACCTTTGAGTTGGTAGGAGCCTTATTGTGAAATAACTTGGATTATGCTCTTTGGACTACACTCTAACCCCTTAGCTAGACTAATATACTACTGAAATAGATTTCGGCGAGTTTATATTACCATGGTTTTTACCATAGAACTCCCTCAATGACTGAAAATTCATTTTTTTATTATCTAATCACTTTTATGGAAAAATTTAGAAACCAAAAAATAGTCCAACCAAAATAAAACAACACACGAAGAAAAGAACCTGAACCAACTACCGTACCTACCCCACCCCATAAAATATGCCATGAAATGAAGCCTTCACCAATACAGGACCCTCTGGAAAGCAGTGATAACAGAATGCATGGGCACGAAATAGATGGCCATGCCATACCCTGTCAAGCCTTCCAATAAAAAAAGGCCCACACGAGTGAAGACTTTGCTCTCCTATCCCCTTCTAGTGCATGTCCAAGTAGAAGCTGGAAATAAGCACGAAGCCTCCAATCACTTTTTTAATGATTTTTTCATCAAGATGAAATGTATATTGATTCTATTATTTTTCCTTAATGGTCCTTATATTCACCATTTCCTTTGATGTATTCCCCCATGTTATGAGATGTAGTAAAAGTACATAGGATAAATCAATGAAGAATCTTTCATGATTTTTTGTAGAAATATTTAGGTTTTTATGTTTTATTTAACTTTTTTCTAGTAAAATGAACATTAAATGAATATGTTTGTATCTCCTAAATGAAATGATATTTAATAAAATTGTGGTATTCCAAAAAAAAAAATCAATTTTGTGGTTAGAAAAATAATATAAATGTAATATATTGTAAAATTGGATGAAATGATGATTTTATTTATTTTGTGCCACATTAATGATATTTGAAAGAAAAATTACACTTCCGTAATGTTCTGTGAAAAAAATAAATAAGTATTAGATAAACATTATAAGGAAATTAACTTACAAATTATAGATAAAATTATAAAAAAATAATTAAATAATTACCCAGAATTTACCTTTTCATGCTGGTTTTATGTTTTTTTGATGAATTCCATTATTTTCATTATCTCATTTGATGGATCAAAGTCCCATATCTCATGATCATGATAAGCATCAAATAAAAAATCCCAATGTGAACATAATAATACAAATATATTTGAAAATAATTATTATTTGAGTAATTCTAAAAATAATAAAATTAAACATAAATATGAAAAAATAGATCAAATCTATGGAAAATTATTTTAATGTTAATACATAATCATTAACTCTATGATTGAGATGTAGTGGAAACACGAAGGAATATTATAAATGAAAATACTGCAGGGGTGAATATTTTTTGACGTAGAGGATATATGCCGAAGTTTTTTTGTATAAAGGCATGTTTGATGGACTAATGTCTTCTAAAATAAACAATCTATTAAAATATTACTTTCGAAAATATCCTTCAAAAAACAAAAAAGGTATTTGATAAATATGATAAGTAAAATAAAATAAAAATATTAGATATAATTATAATAAAAAAATTATATATTTAGTGGAATTATAGTTTTCATGGTGGTTATATACATTCATGGACTACTTCCTTGTTGTAAATATCTTAGTCGCATCCTTGCAGTCCAATAACTCATGATGGAAATCATCGAACCGACCAAACTAACTCAATCAAAAGAATACACACCTATATGAAAACAATTATTTTGTAAGTAATACTAAAAACCAAAAAATATACATAAATATCTAATAATACATTAATTCAATGGAAAATGGTTCTAATAAAAAAACATTATTACCTATTTGTTTCAGAGGTGGGGGGAACATGAAGGAAAGTGAATAATTCCACCACAATAGGGATTAAATGGTTCAGAGGGAGAAGTGGTGTGTCGATGTTTTGGTGTAGAATAAATGGAAATATGGATAGAAATCTCCAAAACTAATAAAAATATAAATTTTACTTGTAAAATTAAATAAATGTTCCATTATATTATTTTTTAGTAAAATAGATTTGTTATATTAATAAATTACCATTAAATATTTCCCTTAGTTATCTTTCATAATAATTTTTTCATGGAGTTAGTAACATCTTCCGTTGTATAATACTTCTTTTAAATGAGTAGTCAAACATTTAATTTAGACTGTATTAATATAATAAGGAATTGATAATATATTGAGGAAAAGAATTTATATTAAAAAATGAATTTTCCATCTCATTGAACTATCTTGGTATGTTTAATCATTTTAGGTATTTGTTTCCTCTTATGAGAATAAAAATCCCCTCTTTGTGTTCTCCTATAATGTATAATACATTTTCCTCTTTGGGAAAACAATGAAGTGATTGTGATATCCCAATGATAGAGAGATTCTCGATTAAATTTTAATTAAACCCGACATTTGTTTATGTCTCCAGTGCGATAATAAATCAATTATTTTTGGTTAGATATGAGACAAAAAATACATACATTACATCTAATTCCATTATGAACATATTTTCCTTTTCCTCATCCAAGATAAACTTCTCCTTCATGATGGCCATTTCATCAATATTCATCACACTAATATAGTTAAAACATATTCAATAGAAATTCATCATTTGAAAAGTTTATTAATCCAACTAGTTGATATGTTTAATAATGAAAAAATTATGCATATTTTAATAAATTGGATTTATATACTTGTACCCAAATATGTGCATCAATTTTTCCAAAAGAATAACATCTCAATTTTCAATCATACAATATTAATCATATTTTATTATATAGAATATATGACCATTCATTAAAAAATTAATATATAACATTTCCTTTGGTCCGCTAGCTAGCCATCAATGTTTTTCTTTAATTGAATTATTATTTTATGATAAATCCTTTTAAATATGATCATAGAACCATCCAATCCAATAATTATTATGTGTGGTTTATATCCATACATCATCCCTTGATATATTGAAATCTCTTGGAATTTATTTATGGGATACAATGTATGGATCAATATCTTTACTATTATATAAAATTAAATTGTTTTCTTTATCCCACTCTATCAATGTAATTGTTACTAAATATCATATGAAAATCCATTTTCTCATAAGGAGTCCACTATGAAAAGACTTTGGGAGGCTAATGTTGTCCTCATTTTAAAGGTAATTAGTACAGAATTCCACATTCTATTCTACAATATATCATTCTTCTATACATCCTTCTCGTTGGAATTGATTCCTTCCATAACCATTCAATATATTCAAATACTGTTCAATTGGGAACATCAATTTGTAATGGATAGGGCAAAAAATTATACTCTCTATCAAAGTGTAACATCATCTAGGCCATTATATGAAAGGATGATGGTGGGAATATCATATCAAATTCACATAATAATACTAAAACCTCATAATTCTTCATTTAAAACATCATCATGTCTATGAATTTACTTCATAAGGATTAGAATAAAAAGAAGAGACTTCCTAATATATTTCGTATAGTTTGATGTAAAAATTATCAAAAAACTACTAGTATCAAATCATATTTCAAAAGAAGAAAATATTTTGATATAGTCCCTTTAACATAAAATTATTCTTTCAGATGAAATTATTTACAATTTAATAATACCACTCTATAACTATTATAATATTAAAAAATACAAGAAATATATATTTTTCTTCTTTGGAATGTTTTTATTCTACTAGAGGAAGAAAATTCAACCCTACACCCTTCATCGATGCCAACTTTTTCATTATACACATGTCAATCATGTCCAACCTATCCGTGATTTAATATTCCCTTTTTCTAAGAACATTTAGTTTCATGCCAATTTAATATCAAATAAATGTTTTTCTACATGCATTACATCATTAAAATATCTAAAATATAAGCGATTCTATTAAAGTAATTAAATTAAAAGTTATCTCTTCACCCGACCAATTTTCATATGTTTTTTAAAAATTGTTTTATCGAAAATATTATTAATATAATTTTCATTATTGAACAGTTGATCACCTAAAACTAAAAACTATCACGTACCTTGTTTGATATGATCATCAAGTGTTATCATCCAAGATCAATATTTATGTAATTGAGGGAATATTTTTGATTTCTGAAAAACAATATCTTCATGTGCTATTTCAATCGAACTGAGTCTGTGAGATTTTTAACAAATGGGAAACACCAAAATTCATTTAATGTTATATGCTAATAAATTTCAATATGTAGTGAAGTTATTAATCTTCTAGTAAATCATGGAACTCAATATAAATTCTTCAGTTCTACGATCATCTTACACTGTAACACCTTTTCCCACATAGATTTAATATCTTCAACAAATAGATCCAAATTGACATCAATATCATTACCAGGTTGCATTGGTCTAGATATAATCATAGACAACCTGACATATTATTCATCCTGCATAAATATGGATGAATGTAAAAATTTACCAACATGATGTTCCATGAATTTATATTACTATTCTGTCCACCAAAATGATTTATTCTATTTATAGATATTTCATAGTTAAATTGTCTATGCTCATTTAAAAATTCATGATACTTATAATAAATATTTTTCCACTAAATAAAATATTATAGATGATATAGATTCCCATCATTAATTCATCTATCTAGATGTCATGTTATTTGTTTCATGGTTTCATTACAATCATATAGACTTCAAAATCATTTAATGATCGGAATGTACCATCCATATTTTAAAGGAATTTATTCATTTTTCTAGTGTCGACCTACTCCCCACATAAATAATTTTATAACTTATTCATGGTCCATGGGAAACAATCTGAAATAATTTGAGAAAAATCATATATTTTTATAGAGATTATGAACATTAAACTATGAAATTATTTAGTGTCATATGTTATACATGGTCATTAATTTTCATGCAGTAGAGTATCAATTAGGAGACCAAGTAGTTCAATAAACATAGTGTCACTACATCAACGCCCATATTTTAAATTACATAATATCAATAAAGATAATAATTTCTTCTACGCAATACTACTGGTATAAAAAGTAATATTATAATATTTATTTAATTTCCAAGACAACTTTGTATAATCATAATTGTAGTCTTAAATTGTCATTTTCATTTCTTCCATGTGATCTCTATCATCATTTGCACTGGGATTGAAATCAAATGACCCATAAACTATAGTATAATCCAAATCAGTGTCAACAATCTTTTTTCAATATTAATTTTATATCATTTATTGATAGAATCTACTCCATGAAGAATAAATTTTATTTCAAACATTGACAATAATTTTTATAGAATAAAAAAATTGTAACTACGCATAATGTATTTTATAATGTTTATTTTCTTGCTCTGTTGAAAAAATTATGAACTCTTTAAATCCATCTTCGTTATATATCGAGAAACTATTAGGGTGAATAAATTTTCAACACAAATCCAAAATATATGGTTCATAATATATTTATTATGTGCAATATTAAAAATATATAAACATAAGATATTAATTATCAATGGTTAATTTTATTGATAGTTACAATAAAGTAAACCCAATATTTTATTGATTCATATAATTTTGAATGAATTGATGAAAATGGATAATTTAATATATGATAATAATTATTCACATATGGTTGGTGTTATCCTTTGAATTCATTCAAAGGGGACGGTTTCATACCTCTGTCATCTTCATCTTCTCATCACCTAAAAAGATTTAGTTTTTTTGTTTGAAACTCGTCTCCCATATCTTGTAGACATGAATCTATGTTTCATGAAATAATCCCATGAGTAATCATCCATGGGATGAATAAATATCATAGAAGTACAATCAATAAAATGATGATGATGGATGGATTTTAGGAAACAAATTTTAGAAATAAATTTTAAGGAGATGAAGCGAATGAGGGTGATAGTTGAGCACTGTTTTTTTCTCTAAACGGGTTAATGAATATAGACCTTTAATGATGAATAACTAAAAATAATTTATAGTAATTATTTAAAAATATATATAATTTGATGACCTCTATTATAAATTTGGGAACAAGTGAGGTAACAACCTAAGTGATTATTACATTTAATATTAACACTATATAAAATATTTGAAAACAACTAAAAATTATAATATCAATTCCCATTAAAATCAATATAGAATGGAAAAAATTATTTGATGAAATGATTATACAAAATAACAATTGTGTTTTCATACATCTCAAAATACATAGTTGATAAATTAAATTAAGACTTTTTTCTATAATGGATGAAAATAAGAATTATTTTCAGGACGATGAAGAATATGATTAATAGAATATTCCAATTTCATAACCAATATGGGTTCTATAATGATTTTCGGTACATATTATATAATTTTAGTCATAATGAGATAAATAATAAAAAATTTTGGACGATATTGGGGTTCTATGATAAAAGGGACATGGTCCAATCATAATATTTATATAATAGATTCAAAATATTTTTACTTCTTTATTTAATTGGATAATATAATTTTGTAGTTTTAATGAATATAAACTACTACTACTGTATAAATCAATAAATTTATTTTTATAATAATAAACACACATTAATAAAATTTAAAATACTTATTTACATTCAAAACAACTAATATTATTCGTTTTGATGATTTTCAATTAAATATAAGGATACAAAATGTTGAGCCATTCATAATAATAGCTTGTGATGTCGCAACCCTCACTAAAATGGATGTTTTTTAAATAAAAAAACATTGAATTATTCAATAGTGGTTATGGAGGTGGTTCTAACATGATTCATGAAAACCTAGAATGATACCTTATATTTCATGGTATGGAGAAATGGAATGTAGTATGTGATGATAAATTTGAATGTCAATTACATGACACTTGAAATGGATATCCCCATTAGAGTCAAAAATGAAACCACAATCACATCCAAAATACATATGGAAGAATTATATATTATTTTATCGAATAATTGTCAATGGAATGCGCCTCAGCATTCCTGGAATGAGGTGAGCATAGGCGCACCTAGTGTGCCTCAAAACTATTGAGGCATTGCAACCACACCGAGATGCTCCAATGGTGTGAAAATCATGTACCAACATTAGAGGCACAATAGAACCGGTCCTATTAAATTCCTTCCACCATCAGCCGAAATCATGGGGAAAAAAGATGTGGAAATAATTGGTACATGGGTTTCTTAAAAATGGTAAGACCCGGTCGAAATAGTGGGTGACAGAAAAAATAATGATGATTAATAATGTCAATGTAAATCTCCACATAAGAAATCCATGACTAAGGATGAGGGAAAAATAGCATACATTGGATTGAAACATTGAATCATACAAGAGAATGTAGATATATAACAAATCCTAGAAATAAATTGAGACATGGATTCATTCATCATTTATAATTGTTTGTGCCTTGATTTGAGAGTTGATTTGATCTTGGATTCGATGAGGAGGAGCATATATAGTTGGTGGAAACCAAAAAAAATATTCAAATATCATGACATGATTAAAAATGGCTACTGTTTTTTAAAAAGATTATGACACATTTATCACCACTTATTACTTATATGGAGATAAAATTTTATAATTATAATTATAAATAAAAAACATTTTAAATATATTTATATAATTACATATAAATTTAAATAAATATATATAAATATGAAAAAAAATTAATATTTATTTTTATTAATCATATTTTTATATTTAATTAAAACTTAAATTATTTATTTATAATATTATAAATAGTTTTTAAACGAAAATATTTATATATTCATATCATTTTAATATATATATATATATATATTTCTAAAAATAGTAAATATATTCATTATTTAAATAATTTTTTTAAATAAATTTTATAATTATTTAAATATATATCATTATTTATTTATAATTATATATATACTATTTTATAAATAGTAATACTTTATTTACAATTATAATAATTTTATTGTATAAATATGGTAAATATTAATTTCTATCTATATTTATTTATAAATATTTATTTAAATGTAAATATTTATCATTAACAATGAATATGTAATTTTAATTGAATGAATGCTTAAATTGAGTGAAATTGAATAATTAAAAATGGGTACTTATTAAAAATATTAAAAAAAGTTTTATTAATTAAATATAAATTCATAAAGAATTAATGTCATGTATTAAAATAAAGATGAATATATATTGAAAATATTAATTCATAGTAAATAATTATATATAATTAAATTGTCTAAATTGATTAAATTCTAAGCCAAAATTAAAAATTAAAATTAAAAATATTAAAAATGAATTAATAACTAACCATAAATATATTAAAAATGAAGAAATGAAATTTACTGATTAAAGTCAAGATATGTTAAATGTTTCATGTTATAATGAAATTATAAATGGAATTACAAAATATAAATAAATTAAAAAAATATTTCTGAAATTATGTAAATATTTTTGTTTGTGTGAGTTTTATATTAAAATAAAATTATTACATATATACGAAAAAGAAATAAATATAACACACCTTATATATATAATATATTGACGAAACAAATAACATTGAATTATGTCTATTACTCAAAATAATTAGATATTATTTTTTATTTATAATAATATTTAATTATAAATCATTCTTCATTAAATATATAACTATTTAATGTAAATAATATAAAAATATTATATAAATAAAATTTATCTATATTAAAATATATCAATTTAAATAACATATACCATCTGTTAATATTATATTCAATTATTTATTTGATAAATTTTTTTCCCTAATTAACTTATTATTAATTTTTTAAATTTCCAATTTAAAAATATCTAAATATATGATAAAAACATTTCTAAATTTATAATATATATATTACACTGAATTTGTTCATTTTCATAAATAATAATTTAATAATAAATTTTGTCACACTTTTTTAATAAAGTCAATTATATTTTTATTGTTATTTCAATTTATTCTGGACTTTTTGTGCCTTAAAATGTGATGATATGGTATCCTTTTATTAGAAATAATATTGAATCATTGAAAAAGGATTCCTTTAATGAATGCTAAAAATAATGAGTTAATAAAGGGTACCACTTATGAGTGATAATTAAAAGTGATAGTAACTATCATCCTTTATCAGCGTAATGAAATGTTACTGATAAACTATACCTATTATCATCGATAAAAATCACATATAGATGGTACCCTTTATTATTGATGAATTTATCACTATGAAGGAGAACATTTCTTTATGTATTTTTTAGATCTAATAATGGATATTGCTATTAAAGTTTTGTTTGTAGTATTGATAATTTTTTGTGAGGAATTATAAATAATGATAAATGTATTTCTCATGTTGGGAGATTGTGAAAAAGCACACCGGCCCCACAAGATTATACATCATGGGTGTAATAATCATATTAATTAAATTAATCTAGTAGTTTTGGCTCATATTATATGATGTTGGAAGCATTATCTAATAGAAGAATGGCTCATCATACACACAAAAATTAAATGATTCTAATATATTTCAATCTATCATGACTTGAATATTTTGAAGTAAAAGTGGGTGGATTATCATAAATAATTTTACATTAAATTTTCTTATAAACCTGGAAAGGGTAATGTTTTATTTTATTTATTTTGTTAAAAGACTCGGACAATGGTCGTTCAAGAGTCCAGTAGTGAGTGGTTGTTGATGATCATATTTATTGAGATGCTACTAAAGGTTCCGAAATATCGTTGGAGTCTTATTTTGATGTTTTGTTAGTGACAGACTCCCATTTTTATATGTAATGACTATATATAATTATTTTCAAGGAGGATCAGTCCTATATAACTGTTTCTCTGATGAGGACCCACCACCTAGTTAGGTTATCGATGAGAATGTGATTGTGTGCATCCACAAACATAACTTTTTTTTTCAGACGCACAATAAGAGATGATGTAGTAATATTAATCCTCTATTTTTGATGTCCACCATGGGCATAGCAAGATGTCATAAAACATAGATTGATTGTATTTATGTCCAGGTTTGAAGAGGGATATTGATAGATATATCAAATAGTGTTCTACATTTTAGGTTATGAATGAGGATCATTAGAACCCTATAGAATTATAGACTCTCTTTCGATTCCTATGAGGAAATGGAATAACATAACTATGGATTTTGTGATGGTCCTACTCGAATACCTTTAAGTATTTGATGAATTATGGGTGATCTTGGACAAGTTTCTCATGGTCGCGGACTTCATAATTATCCAAGAGAGAACTAAAATTGATTATATTGGCATGATTTTTATTCATGAGGTATTTCACCTATACAGTGTTCCCCTTTAAATCATATATGACCATGATGCTCAGATTAGATCATGGTTGTAATAGGGATTATATAAAACAATTGGTTTATAGGATCTACTATATATAGCATATCAAAATATGACCATTGGACAATCTGATAGTACATTATGGGTGACAGAGTACATCCTTTGGTAATGTTGTCCTTATTTTAGAGGTCCTTGGGAGAACACTTTTCTCTCTTTGAGTTTTCCAAAAATAATATATTTTGTTAAATGATTCATATGTCAATATATGAATCCACTTACAATATTCAGTTTCATTCACCCCTATATTAGTTATAGGTAGGTAAGAAAAAAAAATGAGTCCTCTAATCATCTAGGAGACTTAAGAGATGGTATAGATAATTTAGAAGCATATGGAAATAGCTCAGTCCAGGAAGAAGATGCATACCAATCACCACTTTTGTGGTATCAAATTTGATCTTGGACATAAAAACATTCTGTGTGTTTCACCAATATTCCATCATATACATATTTGGAGATAGGGTAAGAAATTTCAACTATATTTTAAGTCATTAATGGTCATAGAGAGTGTTAAACTCTTGTTTTTTGTTGTATTTTACTCTATGAAAACATGTCTTTCATGATGTTTTCTTTATATCAAAACATTTCTATTCTCATTCTAACTCCTGTCATTTATTTTATCCTGAGTATATTGAACCAAAAGTTGATGAATCCTTTGAGGATCATCTAATACATATCATCGTTCCGATTATGATGTATCTCAATCATAGTTCATTACATCTATTATAGGTTTTATGGATTCTCATCTAGGTATTGAATGATTCCTATGAATGAGGAGTAGATTTAGATTATCTCTATTGAATGTTTCTCAGATGATGCTTTACTACCCACAAATTGGAATCATGGAGTTGTGTTATAATAATGAGGACATGTTGTAATATTCTATAATTTCATTATAGTACGAATGATTTATATTTTACACAATTCATTTTATTTATCCTTATAAATGATACATGTGGTTTATAGAAGTGTTTTGGAGTGTTCATTTATTTTTTGGATCATGGAGCTTGGGATTTTAGAGGAAATAACTAGTTCTCATGATTATATGTAACCTTTTTTCCCAGTCCACCTAGTTATATAAACCGTTCAAGGAGTTACAGGTCTTTATAAAGGGGTTTACATGGTATGCACATGTTTTTTTCAATCATCTTCTACACTCTATTCATTGTTTGACCCATGGGTTGAGGGTGAAGCCTGGTTAGAGAATAGTTACAAAAATACTACTCTCAAAATTGTGTAGAGCACTGTCCATAGATAGTATCTAGACTATGGTTTTTTAATGGGGTTATAAAACATGTGGACAGAATTTGGGCCTCTTTAATTCATGGGTGAATTACAATTTTTCCCTTCTTGTTTTTAACTCCTCTCCCTCTCTTTATCATCTCTAGTGGAAACTCAACCTCATTTTGAAAAATCTCCCACGCCTATCATTGCAATTAGTATAACATCTTCATCTGTTATTTGATTGAGTGAATTTTAATATCATTGGATACCGCAATGAAATATCTATTATCAACTTCCATTCTATCGTAATTTATCTCATCATATCATATGATATTTTGGTGTGTTTCCATATTCAATAATTGAAGTATTTTCATCCACTCTGTTAATTTCCCTCACAAAAATTAATTTAAGGGCCAAAACTAGATAATGATATTACTAATGGACAATGTTATGTGGTATTTTTCTTTTTCCTATATTTTTAATGATTTATATGTTGTTACGTTGTTAGTTTTTATGGGCCTATTCAACGACACAAAATAAATTTTTAATCAACTAAATAAATTGATGATCCATGCATAACGGACACTTAGTAACCCATAAATATAATCATAGGTTGTCCTCCATGATTTGAGACACCACTATGGGTGTTCTATATTTACAGTACTAAGAGACATGTGTTCTATCTTTAATTCTACTACAAATGTGAGTTGTGTAAATAACAAATTTTATGAATATTTATGAATATCATAAATGGTATGAACATCATCCAAGAAAAAAATTTATTCTTACATAACATAAAGATGATACAAGTTTCCTAACTTTATTAAGACCTGTATAATATCATCCTTATTTATAATTTAAAATTAAAATAAATCTTAATACAAATTGATATAACTTGAATTCCAAAAAAGATTTATTTTATGGGTTCACTAAGTGGATCATTTATCTAGAAATTAGTTCCATTGGTTCCATATATGAGTAAGCATGGATGGGATTACCCTATGATATAGTTATACTGAGTCAAGTGGGATACCAAAGTCCCCTAAGTGGTATAAATGGGATGCACTCAGTGGGTAATTCTGACACCATATGAAGAATTATACTTGGGAGTCCTTTTGTGGATCACCATGGCAAATTATCTGGATTATGGTTATTTTTAGTTCTCCTAGAGTAATAATCTGTTTTATTTTAACTATCTTCATCGGGTATCCTTAGTATTTCATGCACTAAATAATAATAATGCATAACCATATCACAAGGATATGTCCTCCATGAAAACTAAAATGATTCAGTTCAATCCCTTATTTATAATTGATTTACGATGACCTATTATTACACCGTTATTATGTCTGTACAAATTAAAATGATTAATGTTTTCTAGATTATTCCAAAGAAGGTAGTGTCAGCTAGATATCCAATGAGAAACCTAGTCTGATTTGTTTCAATTTTTTACCTCATTAAATTTATTATTTACATTAACATTTTCGATTTTTTATAAATAGAATCGATTGATCTTTATACCATTAGTGGTAGTCTTTGGAGTATATCTCAGACCCTGTTCGGTCCACCTATGGTATATGATTAGAATTCCTGACATAAGGTGTAGAAAAATGGAATTTTTCATATTCCAATGTTTTATTTTTTGTATTATGATATTAAAATATAATATAGAACCGGTATTATTATTGTGATACTAGTGGATAAATTGCTTTTTTGTTTTTTCCATTTTTTATGTCTTGTTGTCTGTATATGTACAGATGAATGTTATGAACATCCATTTTTCATATCATTATGGAATGATTATCAATTTTTAATATGAATTTAATTTATATTCTTATAATATACTTATGTATATTATTTATAATTATTCATTTTCATCTTTTTACGACTATTTCTACGGATTTCTATTTATTATTACAATTATGGTACATTTTGATAATAGGGGATTAGAACCCCATAATGATACTTTAAGACCTCAATACCAGTCAACATCATCTATCATACATGGAACTCCATATTATGTCATATGGCCAACTACATTGGGGAACTTCTTAGTGTATTTCATATCAATATACTATTGGAAAACCTGATCAAAATACTTTCAATGGAAAACTATTTGAGTGCATACCATAAACAATATGGGTTATTAAATAATAAATTTAATGAAAAAATATTCATCTTATATTGTTTAGATAATATGGTGTGAATCACTAAATTTAATGACTTATAGTAATTAGAAGATGTATTATAATTGCAAAATTTTTAAAAATAAATTGTAATTTCTATGGAAAAATGGAATTTTTAGTGGAGAAATATTAATTTTATCGTCAGGTACCATTTATAGTAAAAATTATTCTTTTTATGAAATATTTATGTTTTATGAGTCAATGATGTAATCTATGATTTACCACTTATAAAAATTAAAATACTATATTATTCATATTTTTGAAGTAATGTGATTTAAATAATTATGAATTGGGAATTGGAAGTTGTGATTTCTTAATTATTGTTCTATATATGTCATTCTAAAAATATTTTACAGAATGAATTTAAAGTAAATTATAGACAAGAAAAGTTATTTAATGGTAAGAACCATGATTAAGACTATGATATCCCTTAATGTGCTACTAACTTTTAAATAATACAAATTAATGTAAATATATTATTGATAATGATAACATAAATGTTCTAGTATTAATGGTGACAGAATCGATTAGTTATTTCATGACAAAGTGGTTTAATTTTTTTGGTGTTACTAATATTATTATGATTTATGGAATATATTATACATTGCGTAATTTTATTTAGAGAAATAGTGGAGCGTGTTTTAGAAGAATGTATGTTTTCACATAGGTTTTCTTATATTTCATGAAATTACAATGATTCTAATAATACAAGATCAATGAATTCACACATTTGGTATGTGTAATATAGAGCCACTTATGTTTTAGGGGGGTAAATGTCTTGTTAAAATTTTAATTTAGAGTAATTAATTATAAATTTTAGAATTATAAATTTCATGAGATGCAATTTAAATAGATTTTAATCTTAGCTACTTATGGAATGAATTATATTGATCTTCTGATGTTACTATTGTGGTCTTGGGGAGTAATGTATTATATTTTTTAAATTGGGATATTTATTTTCGTTTTCGTTACTATTAGGAGATAGATGGAAATAATGATATCACTTTTATTGATATTGTGATTTTATAAAAGATATATTCAGTTATTTTTGTATAAAATATAAATCATTGATATTCATTTCATGTGCAATGAAATGATTTGAAAATTATTCAATTAAAATCCAATGGTTGAAATTGTTCATGCGAAATAAAATATATATCAGGTAGGAATATTTTTTCGATTTTCCTTATATTTTTAGAAAATCATCCTACAAATTGAGTATAAATATCTCCTGATATCAAAATTTATACTATTTCATTCATTTATTATGAATCAGTAGTGTATTTCACACCCTTTGAGGAAATATGGTTTTTTAGTCGATAAGCATCACATGATCATTCACATTCTATTGATCAATGGCCTTTTTCACTCTCAATTAATATTTCTGAATTTTTAATTTTGTCCATGTGCATATTTTCACATTACACTATTTTTTTTATTTCTTTGAAACCATGTTATGTGTTATTTTGGATGACCAACATACCTCCCTTTTCTCATATCAAGAAGATTTTTATTATCCAATTTAAAAATGTGGGTTTTAAACATTTTATTTGAAATTTAAATAATGGATTACAGAGACGATGATCAAATTTCATGGATTAATTTTCATAAGAGGGTAAAATATTACTCCCGGACATTTTATTAAAATAAAAAAAACACTATCGTGGAAGGATTTCATGTATTTCTTTATGTTGATATATTTACCTTTAATATTTTCTAAATTACATTGTTTTAAATTTTTTATTTAATGAAAAAATAAAATAAGTTAGTTTTAATATAATAAATGTAAATTAATTAAAATAAAATATTTCTTATGACAGATTTAAATGTAAATATAAAATTTTTGGGCTTTTTGTTGGGTATAAATTATAATTCCTTTTTTCTTGACATTTTTATATTCAAATTAAATAAATAGTGTCACAAATTTCATTATGTTAAATTTATAAAAAAATATATAATTATTTAATTGTTGATATTTTTAAAATTTTATATTTGGACTAGGTAATGAAAAATTTTCTATAAAACAATCCACAGTCCATTTATTGATAGTTAACCATTTTATATGAAAATTCTTTGGTCTTGTAGTTTAGAATCATTAATTAATGCAATTTTGGTAAATATTGGGTTCTGTGACCTTGTACTAATATTAATTTTCAATAAACATTGAATTTTTATGAGATAAATTACATTTAATATTAAAAATAATTGGGTAAAAAATGGGTAATAATTATAATTTTTTATTTTTTCTTAAAATATAAATTTATGATGTTAATGTTTAAAAGAACTATTTGCCAATGTAATAAATGAAAAATTAAAAGTATGTTCTCAATGTGTTTAATGAATTTACATGTTAATAAAATAACTTGTTGTTTTTAATGTGTTTAAAGACCATATATTATCTCAAATATATTATTTATCTACCTTTTAAGAACATTGTGGAGGAGTGACTTACTATTATCAAATAGTTTCTAGTATTTACAAATATGTCACATTCTCTAATTTATAAAAGAGAACATCGTATCCATTTTTTCATAAAACCAGTATATAATTGTAGTTTAGCTATGTAATTAAAAAACCCATTACTTAATTCTAATTCTATGTCTTAGATACACATCATTGATCATAAATTCATCTGCACAAGGATTCAGTTGTAAAATTATAAATATTTTATAATGAAGAGGAGCAGTTTTTAACCATGTATTTATTTTTTAATTCTTCTTCATCCTCCCCTAAAAAAATTCATCCATGATGTTATATTAACATAATGATGTTATATATATATAGATATGTAATTATGGAAATTAATTACCCAACAACCATATCATATACCATTAAATAGAAAAATAATCTATTGATTTTGGGTAAGACGGACTACAACCTCATGAAACGAAGAAATTAGTATTCTGTAAATGCCACTCATGACTAGATATAAATATGTATTTAACGTTTATATATTATAAAAATGGAATAATTTTATTCCTATAATTATAATATAGAATATAACTTCTTACCTTCTAATCCATTGGGAAATTATAATGCCACTTGTGTGTTCCTATAAATTACCACATCTATAGTGAAATGTGATTCATTTTTCATTTATTTTTTATTAGATTGTAATATTTATTTATTTAATGAATATATATGATATTAATTATTTATAAATGAATATATAATGATCAAATGTTATTTAACATTAATGTTTTCATCCATAGATATAATGGAAAGAGTGTACATTAGTCTGTATGACTTATCATCTCTATGAATGATATAATTCATTTTTCATTATATACTTTTATCGATGACATAAAATATTACTATATTTAAACTATATGATCTATATGTATAATGGTTAAAATAATTGATATTATGAATCCATAATCAATGTAAAAGGACCAAAATTAATGAAACAGAACATACCTGAAAAGTGAATCAGTTATTACTGATAATTGTGATTTTAATAAGGAATTGTTATTAAATTGAATATAAGTGGTTTTAATTATGTCATATATTGTATGATATATGTGAATATAGACCTTCAATATATCTATATGATTCCTAAATTATTATTAATTAGTTATAGACATTTATTATGTTAAACATACTGAAACTAATCGATTTTCGTATCACTTTTATTTATATGGGACACATGCTAATTAAATACATTCATATTTTGGGTGGTGTATCTACCTCTCAATAATTTATTTTCAATATATATTAATGAAAAATATAGGATATAAATATAAATATATAGATTTTTCTATCACTGGGATTATGATTCCAAAGATATCAGTGTTGTAATGATATTGTGATACAATCTCATTGTGCATCAGGATTATTCATTATTATGATTAAAATGATGAAATCATTTTATCAACCACATAGGAAACACAATAATTTAATCATCATATAGTTATTTAACAGGAATAAATTTTTTTATTTCATTTTAGAATCTATATGAATACAATAGAATAATATAATTGTTCAAAAAATTAATAAAGATTATTTACCTCTTTGGTCATAATGCATTTTCTTCAATATCCTTGTTTTAAAAAAATAATTATTTTTGTTATTATTCCTTAATGATTAATAAAATTCCATTTCCTATGAATTTATATTTAAAAATGGTTAAGAATTAGTCTTCTATTCATTTTATGAATGACGTATTTTTGACTTGTTCATTGAAAATTTGAAAGGAATCATTATTTCAACGTACATGACATGAAACAAATATCATGTGGCATGACTATTCAATAATTGGTAAATTTCATTATATTCTCTCAAAATTATTTTCAAAAAAATTTATTTATTATTTTTTATATTTTTAAAATTTAAATAATTAATATCAAACATTAAATAATATTTTTCCCAAGAAATATTCTAAGTGATATTTTTAAAACAATTTTCACCAAATATGGTATCCATTAATGTTTTTTAATCATTACTATGGATATCATCCAATTATATAATTCTTATTTATTATTTTTATTTTTTTTCATTTTTAGGATAGGTTTTTTATGAAATTTTTTCCATCTCAGTTTGTAATTCTATAATAATTTGATGTAATTATTTTGAAATCCATTTTATTTCAAAGGGTTGTACTATTAAAAGATGATTATGAAAAACATTTCCCTTGTGTTGGTTATGACATGATTAATTTTAATTGATCATGTGGAAAACAACTATATTATTTTCGTTATATGATTACTGGTTCGGTAATTATATATCCCTCTAATTTCTAGGGTAATAATGAATTTTTCATGAGATAAATAAGAGTGGAATATAGTGTGAAATTAGTTCGGTAAAGGACTATATTTAATACGATAGTATTGAGATTGAACCTTTATTATTATAATGATATGAAGATTAAAATAATTCCACATCAATAGTATTAGGAATGATCCTTTAATATTATGTAAATAATATTCATTGTTTATAAATATTTCCATTTCCTTTATTGTATGACAATGATATTCTCTCATGTATCATGTTTGTTAATTAGTTTATGATTAATATCTTATGACCTTATATGTGTTACACTATGACTCGATATTATGAACTTCGTTATCTACTGTATGGTTTTCTAATGTTATAATTATGATCTCATTCCCTTATGATAATGTTTTGAATAATTGAAAATTTATATCTCCTATATTTATCCGAACTACATATACGAGATCAAATGTTCTTGTGTTTCCATTCCATATGTTATGATGAATGTTATTATCTAGTATAAATACTTGAAGTGTACTAGTTATAAAGAATATAAATTGAGATGATATTTTTATCTTTTTAAATTCTTTTGATTCTTATTTATCAAATATATGAAACCTTGATCATCCCAAAGCATGTTTTTGTGAAATATATCAATAATTCTTGAAATATATGAAATAATTATATATGATATTTTAGGTTATTAGAATAACATAATAATTTTTTTGGTAAAAACAATATTATGTTGTTTTCCATAAAATACATCACAATTAGGAAACTATAAGTGGATGTGGTGTGTAGAAGAATTAATTTATGGGTAATAAAACAAAAAATTTATGGTTGAGTATATATCAACAATCTATCAAATTCACTACAAGTGTTATCATACTGAGATGGTGGTTGGACTAACCCTATAGATATGATAAGGATAATTAACATTTCATTTAAAAAAATGGAGGATTTTAATAGATGAGAACCATGAATTACAAATGTTAAAAAAATGTTTCAAAAAATGAAAAAATGTTATATGGTTTAAATATTGATTAAATTATTTTTTTAGGACTCATCAGTATGAATTTTTTCATAAACGGTTTTTTGTATTAGTAAATATAAGGAACTAGAATGAATTCTGTTAATAATGATATACAATGAAATAATATTCCTCATTATAAAATAAATGATACACGAGGGGGAATAAAAAACCATGATATCATGCTCATCATGTATCTCGTTATGTAATTTTCATCCTAATGATAGCTAAAATTACTAAATCACATTATTATATAAACACATAGATTGATGAAAACTATATTTGAATGAATATTCATGTGCCTATATGTTGAGAATATGGGAATAAATACTCAAGGGAATGACTCGAATGAAAATTATGTGTTGTTTTTTTTAAATATGGATTAGGGGATGTAATTGGGGAGTAAAATTGATGATTTTGATGGAGGGAAAAAATTTAATCCTATGGTTCATTTTGTTGTTAAATATCTCATGTATGGAAATTATTGGAATTATTTGAGTCAATTCCCAAATACAATTGGTAACTCATTGGCCATGGATGGAACAATGTATTTCAAGAAATGGATGTAATGGTAATGATGTGATTATGTATTATTAATCATGAATTTTATTTTAAAAACTATTATATCAATGATATTTGCGATATAATAACTATAAAACAATAAGGGAGTGTTCCAAATTAGTTTTCCATTAAGGATATTAAATCATATAATTGATGGTATCGATAACCAAGAATTGTTATTTACTGGTATAATAAAAATATGTATTTGGGGGAAAGAATTTTGGGAACTTGATGATTTAAATAAGATTTTTTTTTATGATTATGAAATTGGTTAATGATTTGATGAAAATAATATTATCCCATATTTTATGAAGCTTATTTAATTTTTGGATTTAAGGAATTTATCTATGATGTTATTAACGATATAATGATTTTTTAAATTAAAGAAAGCATATATTATTTCATCTTTAGATATCCTTGGTGTTATTGAATCCATGACAGGTAAATATGTTTATGTTATATCATAATTTTAGAAGCATTAAATTTTCATATTTAGGTTTTTAGGGATGGTATTTTGATTAAATTTGAAATTGTTACTGGTTTTTATTATGAAATATTGTATTGGAAAACAAATAACCCTTTATCTTAGAATATTATTTTTTGTAATGATAAATTTTTAATTAATATATTGTTATATAAAGAATCTTGATAGTTGAACGTAATTCCTTAAGAAGTTCATATTTTACTAGATGATTATTGTCATGCTATGGTGTGTGGGTTGGTATCAAAAATTTATTCATGCTTTTTTATTTATATTAAATAAAATATAAAATTATATAGTTATATACCTTGGTGATTAATGATAATTTGTAAGATGTTTATTTCAGTCATGGTATATGATAATTTTAGAATAATTACAGATTTAGTAATACTCCATTTTTTTAAGAAATAAATTATATATTCGCGATATAACATGAATAATATGATGTCACCTATGATGTAAAAACAATTTTCAATGATGAGGTTATTGTGGTTACATTGGATGTATTTATATTTATTTACGGAATAATCTATGATTAACCTTTGGTTTTATTGTGGACATGTGGATGTAAATTGTATCATTTAATCATATGTGGTTTTATACCTCAAAGATATTATCTTACAATATACCAAAAAATTAATTAATGTTTTATATTTATAAATAGGTGGAATACTATATGATCCTTAAATGGATAATTTAATCTAATAAAAATTAGATTTACTGCATTGTGGATGATAAATTCATTTATAATACTTATCTATTGGATATAAAAGCTATTGTGGAGGATATTGATCAATAGTTTAATATTTACTTGTCATGTAAGAAATTTTCACAATGTTATTAGCATATATGATAAATTAATTTTTCAAAACATTAAAAAAATCATGAAAAAAAGTGTTTTTCTATATTAATTTATGAATAATCAATGATATTTTTCTCAATATATTGATTTATGGTTTTGTGTGTACTATCATTTTCTTGATTATTCAAATAATTAGGATCAATATTCCCTTTCATTCAAAATGTAATTTATGAATTTATATTACCACATTTTCATTATTTTCACTTCTATCTAACATTTTCCAATTTGGAATACTATTTATATATAATACAAATGAAGTTTATATGTCATATTCCCACTTTTCAAGAGGATGTTTTATAAAACCATTTATATAATATAAGTTTTGAAAAAATGATTCCAAAAATATTAAAACTATTTTTTTCTTTTCAGAAGATCAAATTATATTTTTATAATTTATTAATGTTGTTAAAGAATTTAAATCCCTTTAATATTGAGAGGAATAATATGTTTGATAACATATATTACATGAAACATCGATCTTAAAGGAGCCACATAATATTATTATTTTAATGTGACTATTATTACAAAGTCACATAGTCAGTGGGTAGGTATAAGAATGTACATAATATGAATTATATTTCTGGGTTATCTTGTATTAAAATTTATTGATTAATTCTTAGGAAATGTAAATTTATTATTTCATAATGTCATAAATATTGCTCAAAAATATTTTTCTTCCCATTTTTTATAAAGTTTTTTGTTTAACATCTCCATATGTTTTGAAAATTAATTTGATAGAATGAAATTTATGTATTAAAACAAATTTTCCAAGATATCCTAGATAGAAATTTTTTATTATCCTTAATGATTAATATTCTAGTCAATAATGAAAAAATAATGATTTTTATTGAAAATTATAATTTTTTCTAGGATTTCATAATTTATATTTTGTTTAAAAAATTATAATGTAAAATTAGTTCTATTAGTATTTTTAATTATATATTTATGTTCAGTGTGATCAATATTATAGTTTATTTTGTTATAAATACATATTAATATATAAAAAATAATATTTTTGGAACACTATTTTTTAATATATTTTTTATATTAATATATTAATTTTATATACTTTTAGTTTCAGTATATTTAAAAATTGTAAATAATTTTTGAATAAATATGTTAAAAAATTAAATAGGTTTTGTATTATTAGTAGTACCTTTAGGAAATATTTTTCACCCCAACATGGGTCTTGATGGTAAAATTTGGATATAACTGTAACAGAAGGTCCCAAAATCAGCCCAAAACCTGAAAATATCATATTTTTTCATTGGAGTTATTCCATTTCCATCAATTCAATATATATATTTCCACATAATACCAATTTTCTATTGATTATGACCATTAAATAAATTTATAAATAAAACAAATAATCATATGATAAATTATTCCTTTTAATATCTAAAATATTTTTTGACCGAAGATTATAAATTATTTTTTGATATATGTTTTTATTTGGAATTTGAATGATTTTAGTAATTATTATTTTTTAATTATAGAATAATTACCATATTTTCATTCCAAGGAGAATATAGTGGTTTTTGATGTAGTTTATATATCATATAAAGGAAATTAAAAACACTAGCCGAAATATATTTCTGTGTTAAATAAATTATACCATGATTTTTTAATATATATATTACATATTAGATATATTTTTAATAATTACATTCTAAATACGGAACATTCAAATCATTTTCAATTTCAGATTGTTGGAATAGTTTTTACAATGATGTTAATACAATATTATGTAAAATATATTTTTATTAAATTATTTATAACCCATAATATTCTATAAATAATATCATTAGGATGAGATATTGTCCAAAAAATCATCCCATGGCCATTTATGAGCCAATTGATTCAATTTATGTTAAATTGTTATACTTATATATTATATAACATCATCTCCACGACCATTCTTAAAATCAGAAAACCAAGAAGTTAAAATAAAAGACAATGTTTAACATGAAATCCAAACCTATAAATCAATGCTATTATTACTACATTATGAAAATATATTACTTATAAAATACTGAATATCATTTTGAACATTTTTATGAGATATAGAAACATATTGAAATATTTTATTTCACGTACAACAAAAATAAATAAATAAAATTTTATAATAAACAATATTCAATTAAATGTTTTTAATTTTTTTTGGATATTTCAATAATTGAATTAAACGTGGTCTAAAATAATTTAAATGTTCATTTTGTGGTGAATTTTTAATTAATGTTATTTTTTATGACCCCAAAATATTCAAAAAAGAATGTTGTTATATTAATTTTCCAAGTGGTTATTAGGGGTAATAACAAAAGGATACGGCTGTACGAATAAAAGAAACATATAGAAAACATATTTAATAATATGATTAGTGCTCATTGATATATTATCATCAAATTATAGAAATTTAGGAAATCCTTTTTAGTAATATCATTTAATATTAGATTTATACATCATATAATTCTAGAACTACCCCTCTCCTCACTTGTAAAAGGGAACCTCTTCCACTCTCTTCCTAAATTACAGTAATCCATATGGAACATATAGAACATACAAAATTATCTCTTAAAAAACTTTTTAGGTGATTAATAGGATATTTTTTTCTTAAATATGATTCCAAGGCTCTATATAAAAGGATTCTAAGGCCGCATACCAAAGAAGATGTTACTATCTTACCAAAAACACTTTGGAATTTATCTCATATCCAACACAATTTATATCTATTTAATTATTATTAAATTAATATCTGTTATACAATAAATATACTAAAATTCTATAATTATTATATAAACACAAATATTCTCACAATATTCTATTAAATTTTAAGTGGATTATATCACTTATTCGAATGCAAGAAAATGTTTTTCCATGTAGTGATAAAAAAATTTTGTGGACACCTTTCATTGATGTATATTGTGTTGGGAATAATTTATTTACATTATATTTATGATATTTTATGATTTCTAAATTATAATTTAATTTCTACCTCATAAAATTCCTATATTTTTTAAAACGATAATGTTGTTAGTGATTATGTGTCTTATACCACCTCTATGATGTTATATGACTTATTTTTCATTTCCATTTTACATAGATGTTAATATTAATACATGTAATGAATATATATGATTTATATTTTAAATATGACATAAAATTTGTTCTTCAATGTTTTATTAATATATATAATCCATTTATCCCCTTTATCACAAAAGATAAAATATTGGTTATGCCAATGCAATGCTTATGGTTTCCATGAACAGTGCAATTCACTTAAATGCATTTATCCAATATAGATTAATATGAATATATAAATACATATCATGAATATATTTTATATTTAAAACATTATTATTAATTTTTAGATCCTGGAGTCATGATCAATGTAGAAGGACTAGATCGACCAAACCGAATTTCTCTTGAAATTTGATATAATTAACACCAACAAATGATGATTTTGACTAGGAATTATTAATTAACTAATATTGAAATGTTAATATATGACATTGGATGGTATTATATGTTCTTAATAAATAATATATATTATTATAGTAAATTAAATTTATTATAAATGAGTTTAATTCACTCTTGGTTTTAGATATGCTTTATGTAGGGTTTATCATGTCAAATTGTCCTCTTCGGGGCATCTGTTATGTTATGACACAAAAGTATATCATGATTTAAAATTAATAAAAATTAAAAATTTATATCCAAAATTTAATAATGTTAATTAAATTTAATTTTTAATTTGATTTTATTATTTCCTGTGTTTTATGATTCAAAAGTTACTAATGTTGTATGGGTTTTCTGTTACTATACCACTATTTATCTGGATAGTTTATGAATATGTTAATGAGGGAGAAAATATATGATATACCTATAATTAAAATATCAAATTTTCATATAGTTTATAAATTTATAGGGGATACATATATTAATTTCATTCTAATCTCTTCATGTACTACTGAAAAAAAAAATTAATTTATGGAAAAATTATTTTATTTAATTTTTTTTGATCCGATGTTTATTTCACCCATATATATGTTTTATAAAATGGGGTTTTAAAAACTTTTTTTCTATTCTAAAATAATTATTTTAATCCATTTTTACCCATTTTTTACATTTCTAAAAATTCTTTACAAGGAATCAACGTTTCATTTTCTAAATGAGTAACTCTTATCTTATTCCCAAAATTGTAAAAAATGTAGTTTTTAAAGTACACGTGGTAAAAAAATTAAAAACATCATGAAAACATATTTTCTTTATTATTAAATTATATTATTCGATTATTGTATTATAACAATCTATTTTCCATGTTATTTTTTAAATTTTAATATTTATATAATGTAATTTAAAATTGAAAATGTTGTTCTACTAATGATATATTACATATATTTTAAAGATGAATTCTCATCTATGATAACATAATTTGAGGATATTTATGATTTACAAGGGATATAGTAAATTAATTTCATCATTATCCATTCCCAATATGGAAAATATTTATGATAATTCCATGTTTATAAACACATTTTCTTTTCCATTGGCTACACAATAATGTAATATTGAAATTTTTATGAACATGATTTCCATTAAATTTTTTATTATATGATGAATAATTTATAATAATATGGAAATAATATTAATTATATTAATTATGTGATATGTGGAACCATAATTTCATAACCCTGTATTTCCTTTGGTAATTATAGACTTCTAATGTGATAATATTGATTTGAATGGGGAATAAACCCAATATTGTAAGAGGCTATTTTTAAAATGATAGTATTTGAAGTGAACCATTACTATGGATATTATATAATAGGTAGTCAACCAAATATACTATGGGTATAATTTATATTATCCATTACTATGGAAAATTATTTTCCATTATATGGTTTTTCAAAAACAAATTGTCTTTTTCGAATGTTATGTAGTCATGGATCATTATCACTGATTAATTTATGAATAATATCATATGTACTGCCTTTTTTGATTCCACGACTAAATATTTTTTGCAATTACATGAATTTTCTAGTTGTTTAAATTTTATATCATCTTATTAAACTATTATGATCATGTTATGGTTATGTCTTATTTTTTATCTAAATTCTTTACACAAACTGAGCATCATTGACCACCCTCTGTTATGTTTGTATTCACCTGAATGAGAAATGTGTTTTAAATAATAGATATCTAATAAATGTATTAGATATGATGACTATTTTGGGAGATTATGTACAACTTTTATGGACATTTTATTTATATGTTTATGTATGAAAATACACACAATGTATAATAATTTTGTGTTGATTAAAAAATTGTACAATCATTAATCGTACATTCATATTTAATATCTATGTATAATAATTACGAGTTTCAATATTGCATAATTCTATATAATTATTAGGTTTTCTGAATAGTTGGGGTGTAACTAGAATTAATCTGGTTGACTCGATTCATAGGATTAGAAGTGTTCTGTTGTGAACATATAGTCAAATTATATCATAAATGAGAAATATAACATATATTCCATGAAAAAAACATGTTATCATTTAGGAAAAAATATTATAATGTCCCATATGATAGAAATTATGTCATGGGCTTTGTTTTTTAGTATAATCTCTCTTTATATTCTCTTACTAACCCCATTGAATATATGTGGTAGTTATAAGAGGAAATTGGGAAAAGTTAATTAATTGAGCAATATGAATATATGATGTATAGATACCTTGGATGTAGTTTTCCCACTTCCAAATGCTTTAAGTATTATATTCCATATTTATACTAATATAGACACATGTACTTCCTCTAGTTGTATTCTTTATAACATCTCTTTCAAAAACTTTCCATATTTTAACCATGTCAGTATAATCATTAATTCAAAGAATTAATATATGATATTTAATTTAAAATCACTATCTATTGTTGAATATTCATTTCCCCCATGGACATTTCAGTTGATACATATAGACAAAAAGAAAACATATCATAGGCTCAACATCATATTCCAAAACTAATATATTTTATTCATTATGTCTAATGAAATCATTGTTGGATACTATTATGGTATGTGGGTATAAATAATTATTTAGTAATTCTTCAAAGTTCTCCGACATTATTACATGGTATAATTTTTTCAGTATAGCTAAATTCCACCATTTTCATGAATGATCATCCCCTATATTGATATATATTTTTCCTTTTATATTAGTCAATGATCTAAAGAGGTTAAATTTGTTCATTTATTCCATGAATTATCATTTTCTGATTAAAAATCACACAAAAATATTGTTGTGTATCATTTTGGAAATTCTAGAAATGTTTCACCATTCCCTATTTAGGAATTTTTAATTCCCTTATAAAAAACGTATAATACTTATTAATTCATTGAAGATGTTTTTTTCATCAAAAGTTTAAGATAAACGACATTATCATTGAACTTCCCTAGACATGTTTTAGGTTTTTTAACATTTTCCATTTCAATATAGTTAAAATAAGACACCACATAGTCATCAATCATTATAAAACTATTTTATTAGAATATTACAAATAATAGAAAGAAACAATTATTATAGCTAATTTCTATAAGGAATAAAACATAATATAAAAATTCTTTCCTAGTGGGATGTCCCATTAGTATTTAATGATATGATACACTCCTAGTCTAAACCCATGATGATGTAATGAAAAACACATATAGAAGTCTAAGAAGAACATTTTATTATAGGACATCTCTTGTGACATGTATTTGAGTTCAAAGATCTTTGAAATATATTGTTATGTTATACAATTCTGATTTTGACATTTATAATATCTTTTTTACTTTCACAATATGATGGAACAATAAATTTTTTTACCATTGGTAACATATCTAACCTACCCATTGGATTTGAAACAATAATGGTTCCAAAATCCATATGTGATGTCCCCAAGGAACCAATGGATTGATATGAGATTGAAAGGATTAATAATTTTTTGCGAGAAATCATTATTGGTAAAAACAAAATATTTCATGACAAGATAAAGACAAAAATAAAATTATATATTTAATCTAATATAACAATACAACATTAAATTAGAAATACCATTAAAACAATAAGATCAGAATAACATTTGAAACATATAATTAGAAAATAAGGAAACTATAATATACCATGATTGGAACTATGGTGGAACTCTTTTAGCCCGTAAGGATTAAACAAAATCAAAAGAAAAAACAATGTATGAATATAAGACTACACCCCACTAAATAAATACTATATAATTCCTTTACCTATGTCATATAGAACAATATCTCTATATGAACAAAGGATCTTATGTAGGGGTGTTTAATTATATTCTAGGGGATTCCCCTATGAGACTAAACAAATAACTCTACAAGGACAAGTAAAAATTAGATCATAGTTTATAAGAAAATTCAATAAAAATTGGAATATTAAAGTAGTTTTTTAATTTAATTCTATTTTATGATTGAATATAAATATGTGGAAATTATATTCAAAAAGTAAAACCTATACCACATCCATCCATTAAAACAGAAACTAATTTAATGTGATACTCCCATATTCTTTACATGAAACTCAATTGGTCCACAATGTCATAACTAGATGAATATTATATATGAACCTATTGTAGGACCCCGGGACACCATGAGAGGGGAGGGGTGAATCAGGGTGTCAACTTTTTATTCTTAAAGTCGTGGATCTTGTTCCCACATTGGTAGAACTACTTAAACCAATATGATGTATATGGTCAGCAATGAAACAATCACATGCAAAGAGATAACACAAAATTTTACGTGGTTCACCACTATGGGCTACGTCGAAGGATCATACACCGACAAGTTGACGGTCGTACCAAATTCCACTAATCCTCACTAGTTGTGGATTGCAATGGTTCACGAACAGTCACTTTGTCCCAGGCTCACTGCCTTTACAGAAGGTTTAGGGATAACTCGCTGCTTCCCTTGGGTCAATCCCGTTGACTCCCCCTGATTCACTGGCATTGGTGAAGTCACGCTCAGTTTATAGACTTGAATGTCTCTTTAATATATTTGCATTGAAGTCTTCGTCTCCTGTTCCACATGGGAATTTTCTTGCATCAGAGTCCTGAGTTGATGCTCTCTTGAATTCAATCTTCTACATTAGTGCAACAAATGGATGCACTATATCTTCATCTACTCTTCCTTTGATTCCTGATACTTACACCTGAGTGTATTGATATATTATCCTTTTTCTGTGAAGATCTGTGTTTAGTTGCATGAACCGTTCTTCTTCTCTTCGCTAAGCACAACGAGGATGATAAACATCAATCATGTCGGTGCGGTACCACTTCTCTTCATAAAACTAAATTGTTCACTATTCTTCCGTCTTTGTAAATGAATACATCATTTGATGCACCGAAGGTATCGGTAAATATTACGTCTTTCGTGTATCTCCATTAATATGGGCAAGCTCCAACAACACCTGGCGCTCTTCTCCAAACCTGGCGCGCAAGTCCCAATAAGGCGGGCAAGTCTTCGGCGTGCATGTCTAAAATGGCATACAGGTATCACCAAACCACCTGTGTGACACTGCCTTCCTCAACTTCTAATCTGTGTGACACACATCCTTTCTCACCCAAACCTCCTTGGGCGTGCAACCAAAAACTGGCCCGTAGCTTCAAACACTGGCGCGCAAGTCTACCTGCGCAACCACACACTACGTGTGCAACTTCCACACTTGGGCGATGTGAGCTCTGATTTTGCAATGTTTTGAACTCCAAAGAAAATGAGGATGGGTGGTCTAGTATTTATAGGCATTTGGTCAACTCGCGCGGTCAGCGCGAAAGTCACCCCTCGGCGTGCAAGTCACGGCACACATCTCATCTCCCCTAGCCTCTGTCGCACAACTCACTTGCGTGACCACACCAATACTTGCGCGACCGTACTTCCATTCCCATATTTTGACGTTTTGATCTTGAAAACAAATAGGTGTGCAAGTTTCCAATCTCCCTAGGCACCGGTGCACAAGTCTCTTCACGGCGCACAAGTCACTTGCACGACCAACCCAATACTTGTGCGGCTCTCTTTCCTTTCCCATTTTTTGATGTTCTGATCATGAAAAACTTATGGCGCACAAGTTTCCTCTCCTTCAAGTACACTGCACACAAGTCATTTTTTCCAAAACCACTTTTCTTCATTTGTCGATTTTTAGGCCCAAAAATTTGACATACACTGGGAAACGGTGCCACCATGCATCTGCTCTTTTTGTCCACCTCATGATCATCCATTCCTTTGTCAATGTTTCTTGAATAAAACATGGATCATTATCCACAGTCCTTGAACTCGACATGCCACCATGGAATCTCTTTTGTCAAAAAATTTGTATGTCATTTGTTTGCTTTGTCAACAAGCACGATCACCTCAAAAGCACTTCTTCTTGGTGATATGTATCCTTCAGCAACTCTTATGCTTTTATCACAAACTCCACTATTGTGATATGTATTCTTTGAAGGAATAGATTTAGCATCATCATCTCTATGAAAATGTAATGTGCATGGCTATCTCAGAATTCAATCCCCGCACGATCATCATATAATTCCAATCATTTGCTCATTGTCTTCTTCATCAACCATCATGATCTACTTAATGCAAACCATATGATTCATTTCGTCAAGAAGTATCTTGCATGGTTTTCATGTAATCATGAGTAATTGCACGGTGTTAATCCAAAAACCCCATTCTTCGTTTATCATCCTTAGATGGATTACACATCACATTCTTCATTGTTATAAACAATGTATCAGCTTTGACACATGTTCTTCGAACTTATTATCAGTACAACAATCGTATGAATTACCATTCCTCCACTTCATCGGAGTACTTCTTGATCTCTTTCATTTTGATATACATTGAAAAATATTGATAATAAATATAACCTTATACACAAAGTGGTTCCAACACATATAGTAATTCAACTCATGTTATACTGATAATGTATAGGCCACATCCATTGTAATGATGGACCGCCACCATCCATGAATAACATGTTCGCAAATGAATTTATTTCACAAAAATTAATTATTCACATTAACGAATTTTATTAAGAATCATTCTTGTGTTAACCAAATATTTTAGTTTATAATCATAAATCAAACGTTACATTCAAACAATATTGAAATTCAAATATCACCATATTATCAAAAAAGTGGCATCCAATAATAAATCCTCATTAGATTCTATTAAATTAAATGAAATAATTTTAATAACCGGTCCTTTGGGTTATAGATTTAGTAGAGAAGTGAGATAATCTGCCTACCTTATAATATGCTCTAAAAATGAAGATATATAGAATGAAATATCTAGATATGGGATAAAAATCAATCTGCATTAATAAATCCAGTCATGATATCATAATAACACATCATATTTCATATATCTATTGATAACATATTATTTAAAAAATTGTATTATATGGAGAATGATAACATTTATAAATAAGAGAGATGCATGGATTGAAAATTTATATGGACTTTATGATCTTAGATCTTTCACACACTATTCCACTGAATGAAGACCCTATGGGGATAAGAGTTTCCAAACATTCCTAGAGAAACCATCTTATTCTAGATATTATTTTAATGAGATAGAAATTATATATTTCTAGTTTATAATAGAATTGACGTATAATTATACAATGTTGTTAATTGTAGTCAACCATTTTATTAACATGGAATAATTTTTTTTCCTAACTGTGAATGTTCATATGGGCATCGTCTAGGGGGGAACATGGTTATGAAATATGATTTGACAAACTGTACACCAATTGTGCAAGGATAAAATCCTAAAACACAAAATTTATATGATCAATCACACTAATTGGAAAATAATCTTCAAAATATGTACATTACCGGTAGAACTAGAAACAACATCCATTATATCATATAATGATTAAGAATTTCCTATACCCAAAATCAAATAATGAAACCATTAAAACTATTAAAAACTAGAAAAGGCATAGAAAATCATACAAAGCACCCTATACATGATATCATGTAAAAATACAAATTAAAATTTTGAATTTTTAGAAAATATGTTCGTTAAACCCAACATGGGAATATCTTTTCATGTGTATTCATCATGGTCATGGATGTGGATAAGGTAAATTGCAAGAAATTCTGTTTCATAGTAGAGAGAGCATAGATTTATAGGTGACACAAGGACCGAAAAAAAATGATGTGTTGTTATCTATTTATTTTTTACTATTACCATAATATTTTTTTTCCTATCACATTCCGAGGTTTTGTATTGTTAAATTGACGGTTCATGTAAAATATCATATAAAATTATGATTCTATTTTACAATATTAGGTATTACTTAGTCTTGGTATCAAATTTATTATATGATTTTTTCTGTTTGGATTTTTCTTGTTGGTATAGTCTTCCCACTACACTATTCATTCACTCACCATTATTCATTGGACTCTTGTATATCTAAATACATGAATCTAGTCATATAGATTTCCAAAATCGACCTTATGATTCTTGTATGTGTGTTAAAAAATTGAATAAATTAATTTTTACTTCCATTTATTGTAGAATATATTTTTTATTGTGGAAGAAATTAGTTAGGATTTGAGAAACATGGGTAGGGTATCATAATGATTATATGTGTCACAAATGTGTAATAGTGATATGAGTTACTAATTATGGGACTACTATTATGGTGGAGGTTTTATGGTTTCATACTATTTGTTAGTTTTTGTTGCTGTTATAGATTATGGGATTTGGGTGTGGGCAAGTACTATGACAAGGAATATATGACCATATATAAAATATACACACCTATTTAATCTATAACAACTCAACTATATAAATTTTTTATCTTCTATTTGGTTTTGTGATATAACTATGTTGAAAATTTGATTTGTTGAACATAGCCTTGAGTTTTTGTAATATATACTTATGTGAGTAATGTGTACGTGTAAAGTACTAAGAATAGGGCTCCTCCAATACTTCTTGAGTTACACCTTTTCATTTTGGTTATCCAACAAGGATAGTTCATCTAATAGTATTTCTTGTTGTAATTATGAATTTCAATATTTTATTCATTAATTGATATGTTATAATAATCCCAATCATTAATTTTTTATTTTCGATAATGCCACCCCATAGACATTTTGTGGGACTTCACATTGAAGAATACTAGAACCCACCCCCATGAGAGAAAATGCATATTTCTATAACATCTTGTTACCTTCAATCATGTCTCCCATGATCATTATTTTGATATATATAAGGTTTGGTTTTATCATATTGATTTTTGAGAGAAATATGATGAATTTTTGAATCATAAGGGAGTGTAAACTGTTCGCTCACATTTAAGGAAAATTGTGTAGCCAGCCAAATAAACCAAGTGTGGTGTTTTTAATATCCATTAATAATTTATTAATATCACAATAACCTTATGTTCAATTAATAATCACCCCATTTCAATCATAACTGAATCATCAGTAATTGAAGGCCCCCAAGAAATGATTTTTATCCTATAAACACTTTTTGTGGCATAATTATGGATTTGTGATGGAATTTGATCACTTTTGGTCATGTGTATATCCACTAACATTGTTTCATTATATATATATTTTATTACTCATTAGAATGTGATGGATACCAATTTTATTGATGGATATATAATCCATATTCATATGGAGTGATTCTATGTTATGTTTCATGGACTGTCTCAATTTCATTCTCTATTGACATTCTATGTGATGGGTGTTGTGCATTATGATATCCTGATATAATGGTAGGTGTATCCATGATTATTTTTCTTATTAATGAAATTTAGAATTACTTCACTGAATTTAAATGATATTTTAAATCATTATAAAAACCAAATTTGAAGGGTTTAGTTATTTGATTTGAAATGAAATGGAAATTATGAAAAACTATAATATTAATGGAATAAAAATTTGGGGGGGGGGGGACATGATGTATTATTTATGAAAATAATTTAATAAATTGATTTCTTAATGATCTTTTATGAAAATATTTCAAATTGAATGATTCATCGAGATAAAATTAAATGATGAAAACCATTATTTTTTAAAGTGTTAAATACACATTGAAAACAAAAAAAGTGGGAAATTATATTTTTAATTTATATGAATGATTTAATTTACCAGGTTTTTTATTGATTGTTTAAATAAAATTATAACCTTGTTAGGTTGTGATTTTTAAGAAAAAAACTCTATGATCATAACTACCCTTTAATATATTGAAGATGAATTTAATATAATAATAATGGTGGCTTCAATACCTGAGAAGGTTCCCATTAAGGTGTGTTAACGGCCCAAGAGTATACTCATATTTGATAGTAGATTAATTCGATTGTGAACACCTATCTTGATTGGATATAATTTTTCAAATTTTTGAGGATCCTATTTCCTATAAAATATACTATAGGTCTTTTATACATGGTTCTAGTATTTTTTAACGTGATTATACATGAAATTGATTATTAGACTATTTTATTAATTCCAACAGATTTATGTATTTGTTCTATATAAAATTTTCATTTAGTTTAGTTTTGATATATATTTCATATCTTCAATTTTGAATAATTTTGTTCTTAAATACGTGAATGAAATACAATGAATATTTTAATTAAAATGAAGAATACATGGTTTAATAATTATGGCATAGATTATGCTACAACTGATGATACAATGCTAGGATTTATATTTCCCATAATAAATTTTCCATAAGAAATTTCATTAATTTATTATTCTAGATCATATAAGAGGGAAAGCTCTACATAGAGGTGGTGGATGTTATTGATCATTGGGACTATAGTGTGGTGATAGTGGGTGGTGGAAATATTTTCCACTTGTTACATTGGGTATTTACATATTCTTGTCAGGTCGAAGACTTCATTTACACTGGGATTCTAATATTTCCATTCAATATAGAATTACAGATCATTTTTTTGCAGTACATTCTCATGTTAGTGTTGATCATTTTAACTTTTATATTTTATATTATGTTGTTTTTAGAAAAATCATTTGCTCTTTGTTCTTGTATGATTATATGAGCAAGAATCTAACCAAGGGGTTTGGTGATCACCATTTAGTCTTCGGCAGATCATGATAGGGTATTAGGTTACATTGTACTCTACATTGTTTTATGGAATAATGGTATCAATGGTGCATGTTTATAATTATTCCTTAATGTTAGTATGTGTTTAGGGAAGTCTTGATCATATATTAGAGGTATTTGTGAGTTAGTTTCTAGCAATATCTCACATTATGAATCCTTAATCCACCATGGGAGTTTGAAAAAAGTTTCCTTCATTAATTGTTTTGATTGATTCATGTATTTTCATTAATTTTGGTCTCCGTATGTTGAGAACCCAATAATATATATAAATCATGATGGAATTGATATTACGTTATTTTAATCTGGGATATTTATCTGATTATCTTTTATAATGTCATTAGTTTAGTCAATTGATAATTTTTAGAATCCTTCCTACAAGGACACATGTGATTGTGCTCGAGGGGGATGCTTTTGGGGAACCATAGTGATAAAAACCTCAAATAGAATAGAATACTTTCAATTCAAGGGTATGTGTTGTCAATTCACTAGGATAGGTACATAGACTCTTTGATTTCTAGGCTATGTTATTTTAAACATGGAAGGATGTATATCATGATAATTCATAATTTTTTATTATCTATAATACACCACTTATCAAAGTCTATAATGATCATTATGATGATAAGTCCTATTTAAATATTTAAGATAATCTTTTGGAGTTCGTGGAACAAAACATAGATATTAAAGTGAAACGTAATAACATTATTTTGAAGGGGCCTAGTATGATATGGTGTAATTTTATGGGGATGATTCATGAGTTCTTACAAATAGAACAAAACCAGAGTTCATCTCATTGATCGGTTCTATCCATAATCTATGGACTTGGTCAGATCGATCGAGTTTATCAACCTCTTGAAAAGAGATACGTCCATGAATCAGTATGCAAAAATATTTTCTCAGATTGTATACATTTCACTGATGGTGTTCAATAATTATAATATTATGTAATTATTATTTTACAGGGGACTTAAATATTACATCTGATCTACATTTTTATCATTTTATAATATTCTTATGTTGATATGATGGATAATGAGTTGATGGTTGGGCATGAAATGGTAGGCTGGTCAATGTTAACAAGAGTTCATTTTCCCAAAATGGTGGTTTTATAAGTTCCATTACTGTAAATATGAATCATGATGATTCATGTGGTGATTTTCGATATTATAAATATTCTGGACCTCTAGTAGTGTTTTTAAGAGGCCCATTGAGATTATTTTAGTGAAAAAAATGTTAGAATTAAAAACATGTTTGAATCAACAACCCAAATATATTTAATTATATTGATTTATTAATGTGTATACATATGTATAAAAATATATTTTATAATACATTCATTATGATGGTCACATCAAATGAAAAAAAATTACTATAGTGAATTAAGACACATCAAGATCTAATGGGTTACACCATTATTGATCTAGGACAATGATTAATCCAATGGTGGAAGAGTGTCTAATAATAATTATACTTGTCCAATGTCTGTGAGGGGTTCCATCACTATAGCTTCATTTATTGTAGATACATTATTTGAAAAGATTTATTCTCACACATTTATACCATATTGCATTGTAAACCCCAGGAATATTCCTATGGTATTTTTATCTTATGTGATGGATATTACTATTCCCCTTAGAGTGAAGAGTATGTAGGTTCTCTATTGTCCTTCTTGTGTTTTCTCTTTTTCAAATATTGAGGCCTGCTACTATATTTATTTTCTAAACATTAAATCCATTGATTTAATTTTCTAGATAGAATGTATGATCCCTAATAATGTTTTAATTTATTTCCATATTCGATGGACCACCACTACATCACATGTTGGGGTGTACGGTGTCATTCAAGGTGAATTGGGCCTGAGTACATGTATAGTCAAACAATTTTATCCATTGTTTAGAATGATAATATTTTTTTATTCTAATTACATAGAGAGAGAATCATTTAGTGGTGATATTCTTCTAGTAATCATTTAGTTTCCTGATGAATTTATTTATTTTCATTTCACTTCCACTGGTAAAATGATGGTTTAATTATTTATTTAGTATGAGTTACTAAACCAGGATATATTCATTCATATCATATTTTACCTAAAAATTTTAATGATTTAAATACTAACTTGGATGATATGTTTGAGAATTTATTTATAAACCTAAGTGTTCTACCTTAAAAAATAAAAACTCAATCTATATAAATCTAACAGAATACTTCTCCACATTGTTGAATACCAAAAAACAAAATTGAGTTATGGAGAATAATATTAATAAATTACCTTGGATTAATGAACTATTATATGAGATTAAATAGGTGATGATTTTCCCGATTATTGACCAATAGTTTGGTTATAACAGGTTTCTAATTTTTGAATTTATCATTCCCATGATTTCGTTATGGGGATGTTATAGTCAATTTTATTATATTGTAAAATTTTCAGTCCTGATAAAATTTCTATTGGTCTTTATGTCATTAATAAATATAATATTCCATTACATCAAGAATTCATTCATAGTGGTGGTCATGGAAAATATATTATTTCAATCCAAAATTGGGGAGGGTATTGTGAATCATATGAGTGAATTCCTTGAAATCATGAAGGTTGATAGAGTTTTTGAAAATATTTATATATTTAATTTCTAAATATGGTCTGTTGTGTTCTGAGGAAATGTGGTCTTGGATCATGATATTTTATTCGATCCTAAGAATGTGATGGTTGTTGAAATAAGGGAGAAAACATTAGTTTTTTGATACATCACATCATGTACACAAATAGTATTACCATATGTTTGTTAATGATTTCTTAATACTGAAATATTTGGGTACTGATCTCACTCATAAAGGATTAATTTTCATTTTGGATGACAAATGTCTGAGTTATTTAGATGAGATAAAACTTATTTTGACTTTTGTTTGATTCTTTAGCCTTTTAAAGTAATTTTTAGTCTATATGGTGTTTTTTATTAAATTGGTTTTGTTTTATAATGTATTATTATGAAAGGTACTAATTCGGTAGAATATGGATATTGATATATTAGGATATAAAAGATGAATTATCCAACCCATGACCTCAATCTAATGACTATCATATATTCAATAGTGAGTAAGTGGAATTAAATTTCCATAGAAATAATTATTATTTATCCTGGCCAAAAATCATGAGTGATATATTATCTCAAGAATATTTGAAAAATGATAGAGGTATTGGGTGAATTACCAACATTATTTTGATGTTGAAATTGCCAATAGAAAATGGATGGCTCGTTTCATTAAAGTTGTATGGAGAATGAACCATCCCACTTGGGCCCAGAATGAAATATCAGAAGAGTTGGATGTGATAATTTTTTTTCTCAGTCACAATTGGGAGTCTATGAGCCGGAGGCCATGGTTGTATTGGAATGTTTCCAGTTGACCAAATCTGTTTTTCAGTTTATTAATTAAGATCATTATCTTGATAATGAATTATATATATTTAGGGACACTCTTTATGGTGGGGATATTGTTTGTGAGTGATTCGTATATTCATATGGTAACCAATGTCTCCATAATCTATTTTTTGTATCATTTAACATAATAAAGGTTTTAATCTATGATTTTCGTAATGCATGGTTGGTGGACCATGCTAAAACCGTCAATATAATTTATGACATGTAGTGGCGATTTTGGTGGCTCTGTATAAGAAGATAGATCATTGTATTTGTTTGATATTGTTATACAAATCAGCTGGTCAAATCTGAGAAGTAATGGCATTGAAGTTTTTTCTTAAACTTATAGTGAAAACATGGAACTCATATAAGATATTTATAGACATCATGGATGGGTTCACCAGTACATCATATTAGACGAATGTTGATTTTTTTTTTTGGAAAATAGGATGATCATATCATATCATATTATACACAATCATTATAAAACCAATAATGGGGACTTGGGGTGCCTCTATGTGCATTAGGTTGTAAGATTTCAGGTTTCACCATATATGATAGTTTTTGATAGATATACATGATTAACTAGAGTCCTTTGTACAGTCCTCCAAGAGTGACAAGGATATA
This sequence comes from Viscum album, assembly GCA_963277665.1. Lineage (NCBI taxonomy): Eukaryota > Viridiplantae > Streptophyta > Magnoliopsida > Santalales > Viscaceae > Viscum > Viscum album. The sequence goes on along the minus strand of OY728147.1, from coordinate 1,426,134,886 downwards.
AGGTATGTTTAAGAACAACATACCATCCAATGAAATATGATCAGGAAAATGAGATAATAAATTTATCTATGACATGTTACTTTCTTGAGTTATCATATTTTCTGGATATTTGGACATAAATTTTTTATTAGTTGATTTTTATTATAATAACAGTTAATATTTTATAATTTGGATTGATACTTTTGAGGAATTCTATGAAATTCAATTTAAATATTTTTTTTGTGTCAGAGGTTGTTTAAGAATCCATTTATGGACAAGGTTTGGTATAAGAGATGAATATGGATATTCAATTAATTTTTTTAGAGAATGGTAACAAAATAAATTCAATAAAAATCTTATTATAACGATTATTTATATACATTGATGTTTTCTATTTTCAAATATGTTTCTTTGAGGGTTTCACCACATTTGGGTCATCAATGACAAGGGATAAAGAAAAAGATTTCACCACATTTTGAGGGATATTTTGAGGTTTTTGAGAATGTGGGGAATGTGAAATATTATTTATCATTTACAATATAATTAACATTGGTAAATTTTTTATCCCTGTTTCACATCTTTTGAAGTCTCTTTCTTACCCATATCATGTCTGGATCATGGGGGTTTTGATGTTGAGCCTAATTAACCCTTGATAGAATATCCAGAAAAGATTATTGATTTTGAGAATATTATTCTACATGGTATAATGATATCGTTGGTTTAGTATCTATGTAAGAATTGTATTGATGTAAATGAAATAGGAATGATTGAAGAAATGATGAAGGAGTAGTGGCCACCCAATAAGTACCACGTTCAAATATTAGGTGTAGATATTTCTTTCCATAAAATGACAATATCTTTCTTTAATTGTAGACTAATTTTAATTACCATTAATTTCATGGGATTATTGGTCTTACTGAGGCTCATTTGATTCTTGGAACCCAACTCATGGTGTTTTATGAACCTTTTACATAGTTAGAGAAAACCGTGCAGTATCAGCTACATGGATGTGCCGTATGACCATAGAAATTGATAACTAAGGTAGATTCCTACCACACGATTATTGGATGGTTAGTTAATAAATGTGGTGTAGCTGTGTGAGGCCCCCTTTCTCATTTTGTGAGATAAAAACTATTTCCTTGTGGTTTGACAGACTGTGCGACTAAACCATGTGACCTGGATTTTATAGGTAAATTTATTATTTCCCCCATGTTTTTTTCACATAAGTTCATCCTATCCCTTTCACAACAGCCGTTATGAACTATGGGAGAGCCTCCTTGAAGGATATTATCCCTTTTTAGACCCCTTCTGTATCTGATCTCTAAATCGAGCGCCGTTCGTCTCCATGGATACACAATAGTAATGCCTTGATTCCTTTTTATGAATATCTTATTTTTCTTCTTTTCAATGGAAATATAATGATTTAGGCTTATATGACCTAATATCTTGTTCTTTATCTATTCTTAATATTTATCCCAAACCTTGGTGAATAAGATCTTGATACATTAGGAGATATCTAGATTGGCTCTATAGTAGTTGGTTATGTGATTTTTGTTTAATTCCATATATATATATATATATATGTGTGTGTGTGTGTGTGTGTGTCAAATAGTGTCACGTGACCATTTATGGTGTGTCTCTATGATTTATAAATCATAAATGTTTATTCAAATCATTATTTAGGAAAATAATTAGGATTTTAATGAATTTAAAAGGTTTAATAAATGAAATAAGGTCTACCCCATGTGTGAGTTCCATGGTTGGCCCCTTTTTGGCTGTTTGGTCTTAGGATACCTATGATATATGACTTGAATTCTCATTCCAATGTTAATTAAAATTTAATGGTTATTTAATGGTGACTTACATGTTATTAGATGGGATTACAATTGGATAAGGGTTCAGATTAGTGATTTTCCCATTGACACATCTTATGCATTGGCCTTCTTAATTGTGTTCGGATGGTTTGGTTTCAACTATAAAACATCCCATGTTTGTTAGGTTATGATAAATCCCCATAATAGTTTTGGTTAAATTATAGAAATTTTTTTATGAATTGTTCCCAATTTTGTAATAATAGGATAATCAATAGATGTTTGACCTAGATTATCACATCCTTGTTGGTGAGCTATCAGAGGGTTTTGGTTTTAACCTTAGCATTTACAATGATTTGTTAATTTGAAAATTTAATGGTTAAATGGAAATTTGAATTGGGTGATTCATTGATTATATTTATAATGAAGTGGATTATCTTATATGTCTATTGTACATTGTACCCATTAGTGAACCATGGAATTTTTTTTAATTCCTTAGACGTGCTCAATGGGGTAGTTCATAATCTTAATCCATGAGAGAAACATGAACACCATATATGGGCTAATAGATCATATATACTAAATTATGAGTGAATTATGGATCCTTATAGGATGCCACAGATGAGATCAAGAGTCATAAATTATGTCATAAGTGAAACCTGGGGTTGCCTATAGGACATCGATTTACGGGCTCAGTTGACATAGACTTACCACACCATGTGTGAAACCATGATCTTATGTGGTTCACTAGGATGATATTATTAGGTGTTGGTAGATTTCCACCTAGTGTGATAATTTAATTCTAGTATATGAAAGTCAAGGATATGCCCACATTATGTTTAATATTAATATAAGGCCCCAACAATAAACCTTACTTAATCATGAGTTATTATAAGATTACACATTGAGAATCGTTCTAGGTTTAGAGTTTTAGAGAATTAAATCATAAAACATGCATTATATACCAAATTTAAAGAAAGTGGTTACATAAAATATAGTACTCATTTTTCCCATCAGTGGAAACATTTTTAAAATAAAACATGGATTCTTTCTTAACACATCATTGACACTATCATCACATCATGTAACATTCCCTTGACCAGTGAAAAACATTTCAAAAACATGGGATGAGAATAAAAATCTTAGTAAGGGATATAAAATAATGAAATGAAAACATTAGTCCAAGTATGAAATCATACTTTACTCATAAAACATAATAAAATTAATATACATCATCAAATCATGAATAAATCATAGAAATCATAAGACATAAAGTTAACTTCAGGCATTCATAACATTCTTACATAGGGGGTAACCCTCTTGGTTACGTTTGGAATACCCATCACAGTATATTCCCTAAATCTCTTTAGAGAAACATTAATGTTTAACTCCTTTGTGTTACCCAATTCATTGGATATCTATATCAAGCTCACCCGCCCTTAGTATATCACGGAACCACCAGTCTTCATAACAATGCCCAAGAACAATAACGTAATCCTATTACATAAAACATGCATACAGGAAACATAACATTTCCGCATTTCAATCACAAGATATCAATACAACAAATTGATATAATAAAAACATTATGAAAACCATTTTCAAAACCAAAATAAATGAAAAGTAAAACATGTGATTTATTTTTCATTCAAAAAAGGTTATGGCTTGTAGAGGAAGCCGAAACTCAAATAATGGTCACGGAGGTGGAGAAGTCGTTGTCGCCACATACATACGATAGAAAAACATTCCTTTTGTCATTTAGTAAATGCTTCATATAAAAAAATATTCTTTCTGAATAGGCGTAAATGTCAATGGGGTTTATACACCATATAAAAGAATTTTGTGTATAAAACAAAATATGCCTCAATGAATGGAGATTGAGACGATGTCCATTACAAAAATCAATTTTTAAATAAAATCGTCCAATTATATTTATTCACTATAAGTACACAAAAAGGAAGTAAAAAATAAAATATAGAACATAATAATATCATGATATAATTTTAATGTAGGAGATTAACCCAATGAATGGAAATTGGGTTAAGATATTCCCTTACCTCGGGTCCGACTTGACTCGATCATTCTTTAACCTACTGAATAATAAACTTGAGTTAATTTCTACTTGCATAAGAACATTTTTCAAGTTCATTATTCCTTTTACATCACTTATTACCATGTTATGAACATTATGTAATCATTTATGTTAATAACGGTCTTTTTTTCGATATTTGGTACTTGAGTCAAAAGTGAACTTCTTATATTTACAAGTTGCTCACGTAGTCAAATATCCATTATCAAAAGAATGATATTAATGATGTAGATGCCATATATATCATATATATCCAGTATATACATGCATTTATAAAATTACATAATCAATTAGAGGTAAGAAATGAAATGCACCGTTCATGGAGACGATAAGCCGTACATACGCATGAATGCTACTTTAATTTCTATGTCATATTAATGGATTTAAAACTAAATGAGAGATATGTATATTTTAATTCCAGAATTATATTCCTCTTTTAGATGTATCATAAATCATATATATCTATTATATATATGTACTTATAACAGTATATTACATTTCGGGTTAAGAAATGAAATGCACGGTTCATGGAGACAGTTAGCCGTACATACGCATGAATGCTACTTTAATTTCTATCTCATAATTTAATGGAATTAAAACATAATGATACATAATATTATTATAATCCCAGTATGGTATAATATATAATATCATTAAATATATCCTTTATATGTACCACATATGGTATTAACGAATCAAATCACATTGAGGGTGCGGTAGTCCGCACTTCCTAAAATGAATATATCGCGTATACCCATAATGGAAGCCATAAAATTATGCCATAAATGAAAAATACAGAAGCTTAAGGAAAACATAAAAATATAATATATCCTATATAAATATAGTGTCATCTTAATGGCCACCTATGAAGGTGTTAGAAGAATATTGAACAATCATCGTTTCATGAGGCCGAAATTCACCATCCACAGAAACAGTATGCTCTTTAACCATTAAATGTAAGTGTGTGTAAGTTTAGTTAGAATAATTTTTATAGAAATATCCTAGTATATTTATGATACTGTATTTGTTACAAAATAAATTAATAAAAAGAGTTTAGGGGGTTGGAGAATCAAAATAAAACATAAGAACACAAGAGAAAACACTACCATTAAATCAGGTAACTCTTTTTGATTTGAGCTCAAAGGCTTCCTTGGGAAGCATTCTTCCCAAAGTGAGGCTTCTACGAGTAAGATAGGGATGTTTAGAGACATAATGAGAAGGTTTTTTCCGATCCAAAAGCCTGATAGGTGTGGGTAAGGAGGTAAAGGTGGGGGCCTTTTGTAAGAGGAGAGGTGGGGCACTATTGGAAAGTTACAAAATGTTACTTTATTTTCAACTGATTTTCGGATTTTAAAGGTCCCAAATTGATTTATTTCAATGATAAGGTGATAAGGGTTCGAAATATACTCATACAATAGGTTTTCGACATGATTAGGTCTTATATTTTATATTATCGTTTCATTTTATTTAATTCATTAAATAATGAGGTAATCGCTGCATCATCATGATGTCATAAATAATTTGATTTATTTAATCTAAAAAATTTATGAAAAAAATACTATGATGTAGAACATATTTTTATATTTCCAATGAATATTTATAGTCCAAAATATAATTTATTTAGATAAAATTAAAAATGCTGTACTCAGGTGATACATTCTTTGTTATATTTGACTTTCTTTAACAATAAAAAGATAAAAAGACACTTTCACACAAAAGTGTTTCCATGTGGACCCCATTTTTTGCACAAGGCATCCCATGGTCGGCTATGAGACAAAAACTAGCATTATTTCACATTTTGGTGTCATTTTTTTATTATTATGATATTATTTAATTATCCTTAACTACCAGATTACTCATTAATCAGGATTATTAAAGATAATTACCATCGTTATTATTCATAATGTACAAAAAAAGAGTCTTGATTACATACTTTGGACCTTCTGATTCCAAATATTTAATCCATTTTACCAAATTCCAAACACAGAAATTTCAATAATTTATTTAAAAATAATTTCCGTTGTCAAAACATATTGCGGGTTTTTTGAAACAATATCTATGAAAAGATTGACATTAGATTATGCCCAATTCCAAAGTGAAATTAATCCTAATGACCACCATTGGATTAAATGGTAAAAATATATTCATATTACAATTTATGACCTATTAAAAATATAATTTGTCCATATAATTAAATTAGATGAAAAAGCAGTTTTGATGTATAATGCAGTATTTTTCACTATTCAATAAAAAATGAACATTGTCAGAAAAATACCAACTATTAATCCAATGTAAATTTAAATGTCCCAATCATAAAGAATATGTTTATTTTGACAAATAGATATTATTTAATTGTCAAAAGGTTGATTTAAAAATGGTTTTCCATCAAAAGGCAGTAAAACAATAATTTAAAAATATTAGGGTATTCAATGCTTAAGATTGGATTTATTCTCATTTTAAGCCTCTAAAACACTATCTAATTCATAAATAGGAATAGATAAAAATATCTATTATTCATTACTTACTTGGGTTGTTACATCCTTCCCCCCTTTAGAAAGTTTCTTCCCCATAATTTATTTACATATTGAATAAGTGGGAGTATTTATTCCTCATTGCATTTTTAGATTACCATGTTGCCTCTTTAATCATGTGGTTTTTCACAAAACCATTACCTGATGAATCACCTTATTCCATAACAATTGCTTCTTGTGGTCAAGAATCTGAATCGGTTGTTCATCATAAGATAGATTCTCTTCCAACTGAACTACCTATGGACTCAAAACATGAGATGGATCTAGTATATACTTTCTCAACATCGAAACATGAAAAACATTGTGTACCTGAGATAAACTCGGAGGTAAAGCCAATCGGTATGCAACTGATCCAACTCTCTCCAGAATTTCATATGCTCCAATGAACCTTGGACTCATCTTTCCTTTCTTTACAAATCTCATCACACTTTTCCACGGTGATACATTAAGAAAAAACATGATCACCTACCTCAAAAGAGAGATCCTTCCTCCTGTTGTCTGTATAACTCTTCTTCTGCTTTGAGCTGTTCTCATGTGTTTCTGTATCAGCTGAACATTTTCTACCAACACTTCTACCACATCCGGTCCCATCAACTTTCTTTCACCCACTTCAACCAAAAAAGTTGGAGTTCGACACTGCTTCCCATATAACGCCTCAAATGGTGCCATCTATATACTGGAATGAAAACTATTATTATATGAAAAATCAACCAAAGAAAGATGTTGGTCCCAACTTCCCTGATAATCCATCGAACAACCATGTATCATATCTTCCAAATTCTGAGTTGTTCGTTCTGATTGCCCATATTATTGAGGATGAAAAGTTGTACTAAAATTTAATTCAGTACCCAACGACTTCTGAAGGCCTTTCCAAAAGATAGAAGTGAACCTAGGATCACGATCAGATAAAATAGAGATAGGAACTCCATGTAACCTGACTATCTCATTAAGATAGAAATGGGAAAGTTTATCTAGGTAAATAGTATCTCGTATAGCAAAGAAATGAGCAGATTCAGTCAAGTGATCCACAATAACCTAGATTGCATTATTACCTCAAGATGTCTTCGGTAATCCCACAACATAGTCCATGGAATATTCTCCCATTTCCAATCTGGCACTAGTAAAGGCTAAAAAATCCCTTTCGGTACCTTCTTCTCTTCATTAACATGTTGAAATGTCAAACACTTCACAGTAAAATCATCAATATCTCTTTTCATTCCATCCCACATGTAATACTCCCACAGATCTATGTACATCTTAATACTGCCAAGATGAACTGAAAACAGAGAACTATGAGCTTCAAATAACAACTCTCTCTTCAACTGTGAATCACAAGGCACACACAATCTCTTCCCAAATCTCAAAACACAATCATTATCAATGTTGAATTCATGTAACTTACCTTTCTGAACCAGCTCTACCTTTTTCTGCAACTCACCGTCTTGCTTCTGTGCTTGCTTGATTCTGTCTGATAGATAAGATTTCATAGATACCTGAAACAAAACAGAAGAACATCCTACACCAAAAACTTCCATTCCAAGGTTCATCAAATCCTTTACAAAAGGATCACATTCCAAATGAAACATTGTTGATGAAGAATTACTTTTTTGACAAAAAGCATTAGCCACTTTATATGCTTTTCCCAGATGGTAATGAATTTTACAATCATAATCCATGATTAATTCCAGCCATCTCCTCTGTCTCATGTGCAATTCATTCCAAGTGAATATATACTTTAAACTTTTTTGATCAGTATATATTTCACACTTACTCCATACAAATTATGCCTCCAAATTTTTAAAGCGAAAACAAAAGCAGCTAATTCTAAATCATGTGTGGGGTAATTTACCTCATGAGTTTTCAAGTGATATGAAACATATGAAATTACCTGATCATTCTGCATTAGGACATAACCAATTCCTTTCAATGCAGTATCACTGTAGATAACAGACACATCATTCCTTGAAGGTAGTGCCAAAACTGGAGCATTCACCAATCTTCTTTTCAGTTCCTTCGGTAATAGACTTCCAAACCAAGGAAGCTACGAATCACAGTTACATTTGTGGGTCTTGGAAATTCTTCCACAACATTTGTTTTTGAAGGATCAACATTTATCTCATCTTTAGAAACAATATGACCATGTAATGAAATTTGTTGCAACCAAAACATACACTTGCTGAATTTCCCATACAATTTATTTTCTTTCATGGTTTGAAAAATAACCCTTAAATGTCTTCCATGCTCCTCTTCACTTTAAGAAAAAACCAAAATATGATAAATGAAAACCACCACAAACTTATCCAAGAACTCATGGAAAATTCTATTCATTAATTCCATGAATATAGAAAGTGAATTGGTTAGCCCAAAAGGAATTACTAAATATTCATAATGGCCATATCTTGTACGAAACGCAGTCTTCGGAACATCTACTTCCTTTACCTTTATCTAATGGTACCCCGATCTCAGGTCAAACTTTTAGAAATACTGATCTCCCTGGAGCTGATCAAACAAATCATCGATATGAGGAAAAGAATATTTGTTCTTAACAGTGATGTTATTTAAGGATCTATAATCAATGAAAAGTCTCATTGAACCATCTTTATTTTTAACAAATAAAATAATAGCACCCCATGTTGATGTGCTAGGTCGAATGAAACCATTCTCTAATAAATCTTACAACTTCTCCTTCAACTCTAAAAGTTCAATTTTAGCCATTCAATAAGGGGGTTTTGAAATTGGATTAGCATCAGGAACTATGTCAACAGTAAACACAACTTCCTGATCTGGTATTATTCAAGGAAACTCATCAGGAAAAACATCAGGATACTCTTTTACCACTAGCACATCATTAATCTGAACAGTTCCCTTATTTTCACAATGTGTGGAAGGTGACATTCGTTTCCATCTTTTACATGTTTCTCGGCATCTTGATATGTTATCAACAGTAAGGGTTCATTCTTGTACACAAACTGAAATTCATTTTTAAAAGAAACTTCTTTATCACTACAGTCAATCATAGCATGTTAAATAGAGATCCAATCCATACCCAGGAAAACACTCAACTCTACTAGAGGTAGAACAATTAGGTTTGCAAGTAGGTTCTTTCCACAGATAAGGATAGGAAGATTCTTATAAATTCTATTTGCCTCAAAATTTCCCCCAGGTGTTTTTACCACAAGTTCAGGAGTAATTTCATGAGATTGTATTCCCATTTTACTAGAAATAATTTCAGAGCTGAAAGAATGTGTAGACCCCGAATCAAACAACACACTGGCATAATATGAAAAAACAAAAAAAGTACCTGATACAACTTCATTTGATGGCCCGACATCTGCTGAAGTAGTTGCAAAGGATTTCACCACCCCTTTCTGCTTTTAGTCTAACTGCTTCCCATCACTCAAGCTCTTTGTCAGACACTCATTTTCATAGTGACCCATCTCATTTCACTTAAAACATTTCACTAACTGTAACTCGAATTTTGACTTACCATCACCTTCATCTTTTTCAGTGCAATCACGAGCCTTATGTCCCATCTTACCACATCGGTAGCACTTTCCAGAATTCAGAAGACATTCCCCATGATGCCTTTTATGACATTTATCACAAACTTGAATCATAGTTGTTTTACTGTCAGACCTTTTTGAAAAATTGTTTACTTTCTTCTTTCACCTCTGTCTTTTCTTCTGTTAGTTATTATAGAACACTTGATCATCGAAAAAATCCATTTCCACCTTCTCAGCACATCGAACAAGATTTTCATAACTTTTGAACTCACGAGAAGCTAATGCCCTTCGATATTTTGGCTTTAATACTGATTAAAAACGATTGATTTTACTATCAAGGTTTCGGATAAAATTTGGAGCATACCTTGCCAATCGAATGAACCTTTCTTCAAATCCATCCATTTAGTCTACCCCTTGCATCAATTCCAGGAATTGTTTTTCCATCCTATGTCGAACAACCTTAGGAAATTACTTCTCCGGAAACATACCTTTGAATTCATCCCAGTCGAGAGCATTAATCTCATCAGCGTCCCTGATATTTTTAACCCTTGACCACCACTGATATGTTTCACCCTCCAAATAGTAAATAGCAATACTATCCATTTGATTTTCTGAACACCCCATGACATCAATAATCTTCTCCAGTGCCTTAGTCCACCCTTCATCTAGCACAGGGTCAGATGATCCTCTAAATGACGGGGGATGTTGCCTCATGAAATGCTCCCCCACTAACATGTTCCTCTGTTGTTGATCTGGCTGATCTCGGGCATGGATACCACCAGTATTTATCGCTTGAGTCAACTGCTCCATTGCTGCAACAAACTGTTCAGTTCCAATTCTGACCATCTCTGGAAGATAATTCAGAAGGTTATTTCCTTCTGTATGCCTTTCTATCACTGCTTACCTGTTTCCTCTGTGGAAAACCATTCTGAACAAACATGTCTTAGATGAAGCAACATGGTAATCTTCAAAGTCTATATCATTTTAATTTGACCATAAAAAAAATTTTTGGATAATCATTTAATGAAATTAAAACTCCTAAAGTTATCTAAACTGACCTTTGATACCAACTATAAGTCCCCAACCTTAAACATTACTTAATCTTGAGTTATTACAAGATTACACATTGAGTATCATTTCAGGTTTAGAGTTTTAGAGAATTAGATCATAAAACATGCATTACATACCACATTTAAACAAAGTGGTTACAAAAAATATAGTACTCATTTTTCCCATCCGCGGAAACATATTTAAAATAAAACATGGATTCTTTCTTGACACTTCATTGACACTATCATCACATCATGTACATTTCCCTTGACATATGAAAAACATTTCAAAAACATGGCATGAGCATAAAAATCTCAGTAAGGGATATAAATGTAAGAAATGAAAACATTAGTCCATGTATTAAATAATAATTTACTCATAAAACATAAGAACCTTAACATACCTCATCAAATCATGAATAAATCATAGAAATCATAAGACATAAAGGCAACTTGAGGCATTCATAACATTCTTATATAGGGATTAACCATCTTAGTTACGTTTGGAATACCCATTACAGTATATTCCCTAAATCACTTCAGGGAAACCTTAACGTTTAACTCCTTAGCGATACCCAAGGCATTGGAGAGCTACATCGGGCTCACCCGCCCTTAGTTTATCACATAACCACCCGTCTTCATAACAATGTCCAAGAACAATAACGTAATCATATCACAAAAAACATGCATACAGGAAACATAAAATTTCCACATTTCAATCACAAGATATCAATACAACACATTGATATAATAAAAACATTATGAAAACCATTTTCAATACCAAAATAAAATAAAAGTATAACATGGGATTTGTTTTTCATTCAAAAAAGGTTATGTCTTGTAGAGGAAGCTGAAACTCAAATAATGTTCACAGCGATAGAGAAGTCGTTGTCGCCGCATATGTACGACAAATAAAAACATTCCTTTTGTCATTTAGTAAATGCTTTGTATAAAAAAGATTACTTTTGAATAGGCGAAAAAGTCAATGGGGTTTATACACCATATAAATTAAAGTTGTGTATAAGACAAAATATGCCTCAATGAATGGAGATTGAGACGAAGTCCCTTAAAAAATAAATTTTTAAATAAAATAGTTCAATTATTTGTATTCACTATAAGTACAAAAAAATTAAGTAAAAATAAAAGATAAAACATAATAATATCATGAAATAATTTGAATGTAGTAGATTAACCCAAAGAACAGAAATTGGGATAAGAAGTTCCCTTACCTTGGGTCCGACTTGACTCGATCGTTCTTTAACCTCCTCAATAATAAACATGAGTTAAATTTTACTTTCTTAAGAACATTTTTCAAGATCATTATTCCTTTTATATCACTTATTACCATGTTATGAACATTATTTAATCATTTAATTTAATAACGTTCGTTTTTTCAATATTTGGTACTTGAGTCAAAAGTGAACTTCTTATATTTACAAGTTATTCAGGTAGTCAAATATACATTATCTAAAGAATGATATTCATGATTTAGATGCCATATATATCATATATATCCAGTATATACATTCATTTATAATATTACATAATCATTTAGTGGTAATAAATGAAATGCATCATTCATGGAGACGGTAAGCCGTACGTACGCATGAACGCTACATTCATTTCTATGTCATATAAGTGGAATTAAAACTAAATGAGAGATTTTTATATTTTAATTCCAGAATAATATTCATAATTTACATGTAACATAAATCATATATATACATTATATATATGTACTTATAATAGTACATTACATTTGGGGATAAGAAATGAAATGCACCGTTCATGGAGACGGTCAGCCCTACGTACGCATAAAAGCTACTTTCATTTCTACCTCATTATTTAATGGAATTAAAATATAATGATACATAATAGTATTATAATACAAGTATGGTATCATATATAATATCATTAAATATATCCTTTATATGTACCACATATGGTATTAACAAATCAAATCACTTTGAGGGGGCGGTTGTCCGCACTTCCTAAAATGAAGATATCGCGTATACCCATAATGGAAGCCATAATGGTATGCTATAAATGAAAAATACAGAAGATTAAGGAAAACATAAACATATTATATATCATATATAAATATAGTTACATCTTAATGGCCACCTTTAAAAGTGTTAGAAAAATATTGAACAATCATCATTTTGTGAGGCAGAAATTTGCCATCCACAGAAACAGTATGTTCTTTAACCATTAGATGTAGATGTGTGTAATTCTAGCTCGAATAAATCTTATAAAAACATCCTACTATATTGAATATAGTAGATTTATTACAAAATAAATGAATAAGAAGAGTTTAGGGGGTTGGAGAAGCAAAATAAAACATAAGAACACAATAAAAGACACTACCTTTAAATCGGGTAACTCTCTTTTATTTGAGATCAAAGGCTTCCTTGGGAAGACTTCTTCCCAATGATAGGCTTATAGGAGTAATATAGGGATGTGGAGAGACAAAATGAGTAGGGGTTGGCCGATCCAAAGGCTTGAGAGGTGTGGGTAAGGAGGTAGATGTTGAAGACTTTTATAAGAGGAGAGGAGGAGCACTCTTGGAAAGTTACAAAATGTTACTTTATTTTCAAATGAGTTTCAGATTTTAAAGGTCCCACATTGATCTTTTTCAAGTATAATGTGATAAGGGTTCGAAATATACTCATAAAATAGGATTTTGACATGTTTAGGTCTTAGATTTTATATTATCTTTTCATTTTATTTAAATCGTTAAATATTGAGGTAATCGCTGCATCATCATGATGTCCTAAATAATTTAACTTATTTAAAGTCTAAAAATTATGAAAAACTAATATGATGTAGAAAATATTTTTATCTTTACAATGAATATTTATTGTCCAATATATCATTTATGTAGACAAAATTTAAAAGGTTTTACTCAGGTGATACATTCTTTTTTATATTTAACTTTCTTTAACAATAAAAAGATAAAAAGTCACTTTCACACAAAAGTGATTCCATGGGGTCCCAAAGTTTGGCAGTAAGCATCCCATGGTCTTACATGAGACAACCAATAGCATTATGACACATGTTGGTGTCATTTTTTTATTATTATGATATTATTTTATTATCCTTAACTACCCGATTACTCATTAATCAAGATAATTAATGATAATTATCGTCATTACTATTGATAATGTACAAAAAACAAAAGAAACATTATTAAATAATTTAGACCTTATAATTACAAATATTTAATCCATTTTACCAAATTCCAAACACAGAAATTGCAATAATTTATTTAAAAATAATTCCTGTTTTCAAAACAAATAGCGGGTTTTTTTGAAACAATATCTATGAAAATTTTGGCATTAGTTTGTTCCCAATTCCATAGTGAAATCAATCCTAATGACCACCATTGGATTAAATGGTAAAATTTTATTCAGATTAAAATTTAATACCAATTAAAAATATAATCTAACCATATAAATAAATTAGATGAAAAAGTAGTTTTGATGTAAAATGCAGTACTTTTCACTATTCATTAAAAATGATCATTGTCAGAAAAATACCAAAAATTAATCCAATGTAAATTTCAATGTCCCAATCATAAATAATATGTATATTTTTAAAAATATATATTATAAAATTGTCAAAAGTTTGATTTAAAAATTGTTTTCCATCAAAAGGCATTAAAACAATCTTTTAAAAATATTAGTGTATTCCATGCTTAAGATTGGATTTATTCTCATTTTAATCCTCTAAAACACAATATAATTCATAAATATACATAGATAAAAATATATATTATTCATTACTTACTTGGGATGTTATAATTAAAATGGTTCATGAACCATCATTCAACCAAAAGCACGAGATTTAATTCGAACGTTTCTTCTACTTTTTTAGATGGCCTTCTAAGGCATCATTTGGGCGTGTTTCTATATAGGGGATGCATGTAATAGGTCATATCTTGAGACATATAACAATCAATATAATTTATCTATTAATTAAATTATATGTAATGGAAAGGGAAACAAGTTCTCGTAGTTCTATTTACTTTGGAGTGATTCTAAATGTACTTCTTTTATTGTTATACACTTCATTTTGTACATAATAAATGACTTATTAAAATAGATCATGGGTGGTTTCCAATTGGTATTTTTTCTCACACACATTTTGGGTCATGCTTTGTGTCCAAACAGATTATATGGTTGAAGGTGGAGATAAGGGGAAGTTCTTTCCACATATACTTGATATGCTTCTTTGGAGAAGGATAGCATGGGACCAAGAGGCTTGCGATTCTATTGGGTTTCTTTTTGTCTTTTTTTTAATTATTTACATGTAATGTATATGAAAAAAATTTACCTGCATTTATTATTTTATTATAATCATGGGAAATGTATCATCATCTTATGTATTATATCATTCTAGATTAATTATACTATTGGTCTTCCACTGTTTACTTCTGTTGCACCATATTAATTCTTCTTCTATTGAATTTTTACTGTATTACAATATGTTAAAATGATATAATAAGGGAAAATTATTCCCTCTATCACACCAAGACCCTCTTTGATATTCGGTATCTTCTAGCATTTGGGGAGATGTGCTTGAGGACCTGTGGTCACCTGGTCTCAGATGTATATCACGTGGTATTGAGGTTCAGAATGTTACAATGTTGTATCAATGGGATTTACTGGTTTCCATTAAAATTTTGTGAATATATATAAGTATATGGAGGACATGGAATTTGGTAATAATATCTACCATGGATTATCTACTCTTTGTAATGTGAAAATCCCAAATGCCTAGAATCGAATTGTTATTTTTTGAGGGTTTTGAGCTATTATATTTTATTAGGTTTAACCATTAGGTGATACAATTGTTTTGAACTATTATTTTCTATATTATTTTGGGTTCTATTTTATTTCAATGTGATGAGATGAGGGTATTCCATATCATGTATCTTATAGACTCTTTTTAGAAATCACATGCCATGTATTATGTCATGCCATTTATATAGCAGTTAAGATTGAATGATTTTGTGGTAACGTTCATGATGGATTTTTTCTATTATTGTGATATGTGTATTGGAAGATTTTATAGTTTGAATTGGATGGAAACCAATCATATAATTTTATGGAGTATGGGAAACCACGGATCATAATTCTTCAAATCATTTGGGATACCCTTTGAAATAGGAATATGTTAAATGAGAAAATACTTTTGATAGTCAACATGACCTAATATTCCATTAGTAGTGGGATTTATGTAGTGTTTCTCACTATTTTACACCAAGACATAGTCCATGTGGTAGGAAGAGGGATGGGAGTTAGATAATGGATTTGACATGTATATTTTTTCTATGATTTTGAGCTGATACATTGAGGCTAAACATGAACTAAGGCGAATTATTGACCTTGTAGAGAGATGAAACATCAATGAACATAATCTATATGCCAAGAGGGTGGTGATTATCATACCTATAAGGTGGAAGGCTATGTGATACTAGTTGATTATCCAGTCATTCTAGTTGTAGAAATATCTATTTTACTCAGCATATGTGTTGATGCAGATTTCCGTGTTGAATTCATGAAGTTCATGCAACCATTTTATGGAGAACCACAACCTCTCATGTATATGGAAGAGCTGATATGGGTATTTAAGAATCAGTATCTACACACAATATTTGGCGATGGCGAACCACGAGGTATAGATTCATGGCTAGAGGCTGTGTTTTCCATTTTCAAGCATTTAGATTAGAATCAAGAAATAAGTGTAAAGCTCAATGAGTATATGTCGTGTGATGGGATGTAATTACTCATGTGGGGCATCATTAGGATATGGTATAAGGTGAATTTCAGATAGTCTTCTATTACTATTACTATGATGAGACACTGAGGGCTGATTATTCCCATGATTTTATGTGTCTGGATCCTGGCATCTTGTCTGTGATGGTATACTTTTCCTATTTCAATGATCTATAGTTCTTTGCACCTATTAATATGGGTGATGATCTTTCAAAAGCTATGCGATTTTAGAATGGTCTCATATATGAAAACTGGTCACATGAAAAAGTATGAAGGTTAACTATTGTCTCTGCTATAGTAAATCAAGAGATAATCATATAGTGTAACATGAGTGAATCTGGAGCTACGAGAAAAATAGGTTATGTTCCCAGATCAGGTATTATCATGACTGGTAGTAGGAAACATTATCTAGGGATTTCTCATGGTGATACTAGAAGTCATAACATATCTTAATATTGGCACGTGTGGTTTAACATGTATGTTATGTAGGGGAATACGAGATGATAATGTCCACAGAATCTAGTTGATTGCAGATTTTGCAGAAAGTTAGTCCCTCATTATTGTTTTTTTAAGGATTTCTTCACAAGAAGATAGTGAAAGAGAGCATATACTGCCTCTACACTCAGAAGTGAGGACTACAGCTTTTATCCAGTCAGGAAACAGGAATACATTGGGATATTCTAGATGAGTGGGTGGTTGTGGATGGGGAATATAGACCCCATGATCTCAGAGATAGTAGGGTGGATCGGCTCAGGGTATACAAGCATTATCGCGGGGCCATTATAGAGTCCATACATAAACCGTGCAAGAGACCCAGCATGAGCTGGATCCCAGAACTTCTATTTTTAGAGGCGCTATTATGGTATACTCCATTTTATCTTCTTTACTTTTTTAGATTGGGGATTCAAATAGTGTCATATTTATTTCATTATAGAGAAAATTTGGATTTGCCTTTTTAACTTTTGAAGATGTTTTGATAGAAGACACTCCATTATAGGTTAGAACGACTGGTGTTCATTAGATCAAAGAGTGCCCCTTGATTTCATTGGGTGTCATGTCATATGGTACATCAATTTTTTAGAGATGACCACCTATGATGTCATTCTAATGATGGAATGGTTGGGTTCCTTTTGGTCATTTGTTGATTTCTATCACTACTGGGTGAGTTTAACATCACAAAAGGGTGGATGGTTTATACACAAAGTTGAATGTGATGTCTAGGTGAGCTAAGAAATACTCAAGCATTGTGGCTTTGGTAGGATGATAGCCTAGATATTGAGTTTTTATTTAAATGACCATGGAACACATCAAATTGATTGCCTTCAAGTTGTTGATCATTTCCAGGATTTCATCCTAGATGGAATTTCTTGTATTCCTTTAGAGAGAGGTGTAGAGTTCTCTATAATTCTAGATCAAGAAACCGCATCGGTATCCATCCCTCTTTACATGATTCTAAGAGAGAGTTTTAAGAGATAAGGTGGCATCTAGATTACTTAGAGTCATATGGTTTCATTTTACACAATACTTATCCATGAGGTTAACAATGTTTTTTGAGAAAAATTCAGATGGTAATCTCATGCAATGTGAGGAAAATAAGAAATTAATCTAGTTCATATTTAAGAACTGATATCTTTTTCCACAAATTGATGTTCTTTTATATCATCTCCATGGGGATCATGTTTTCTCAAGGATTGATCTATGATTTGGATTACATAAGGTGCATGATATATTATAAAATATACCTCACACAACCTTTCTGTCACGACCGGACCCAACGGGGCTCGATCCGCGACTCCCCAAGCCCGCCTCCAATAGGCCAGGGGCTGGCGACCAGCGCCGAGTAGGCTATCACACACATGGGAGTCATTAGCCTAAGGTAACTGTACCCACGCACCCACAAATACCTCCTTGCAACAGTGCAGAGATATTAAAACTGAAAAGTAAATTCATGCATACAATATATCCCAAACTAGAGTGCAACAACAAAAGTTTAATGGGAAAAACTGGGCCCACTAAAATAAAACTACAAAGCACGTCCAACCTGCTCTGAAGAAGGGGAACGTTGTAATAAACACCCGCCGAAAGGCTCCCTCGATACAGCCCCGGTAAACACCCCGGTCAACTCGCTCACTAAGCTCCGCCTGCTCTGGGTCCTCCTGGGACTCCGTCAAAAGACCTGTGGTCTGCACAAGACACAAACATGTGCGGGAAAAGCCGGTGCATGGGTGTGTATAAACATACTCAGTAGGAACCCCAATACCCAAAACCAAAGAGAGCAACTGAAAGGCATCAGTCTGCTCATCCCAGCCAGAGGGAACCCAGATTTGATAGAAACTCCATCTCGTGTCCATCCTCGGCTAAACACAACTAGTCAGCCCAGCTCAGGTGCATGACCATACATACACCTTGAACAATTCAGATATACATAGCTCATGCCACAAAGCCACGAGAGGTACCGAACTCATCACCACCAACTGCCACCAACAAGGAGAGTACACCACACGAACACTATCATACCAGATGACACTCATCCGAGAGATACACTCCATCGAGTACCAAACAAACATCTCAGACGCTCACCTGAGAGACCACGCTCGTCGGATAACATCACTGACGAAACATCGCTGAAACAACATAACCACTAATCTCCTCGGATAGGGGATCGCCACTAGGGTCTGCTAGGGGATACCAAGACCCACTCCGGTATACGTAGCTCACAGATAGGGGATCACTCCGAGGGTCCGCTGGGGGATACCACGACCTGATCTGGCATACGTAGTTCTCACAGATAGGGGATCACACCCAGGATCTGCTGGGGGGTACCACAACCCGATCTGGCACTCGACAGAAGCTTCAAACTCAGATATAGGATCATTGTCCATATAAATATGGTCACAACGATACCGGAACCCAATCTGGTATAACTCGTGGTGTAGGGGATCGAATCGATGATGCCACAACCCTACCAAAACCACGCGCTGAGTAGGGGATCGCATAACCATCAATACCACAACCCTGTAGACACTAAGCGCTGAGTAGGGGATCGTATAACCAACGATAACGCAACCCTACTATAAACATCATGTAGTGTAAGGGATCATAAACCCGACGATGCCACAACCCTACTGCGCACGACCCACTGCGTAGGGGTTCATATTCTTGATGATGCCACAAACCCTACGGGGTTAACCTGCTAGATAGGGGATCGCTGCCCGTGAATATGCAGTCACAGTGATACCAAGTACCCGATCTAGGGTAAAGACGCTAAAGGATCCCACTCCGGGCCCACCAGAGGGATGCCACAACTCTGACAGTAAACATCCCATCTAAAGGATCACAAGCCCATACGAAGGTTGTGATGCCACACGAACCCTCGTAGGAACAATCCAAGGGAGAACCGTCAACCACAACTGGTCCAAATGTTGCTAACCCGAGCGACCCGCCACAACACCACACTGTGCACCTCATAGGCCAAAACCGAGGCCACCATCGCATTCCACGCGGAAAAACACGCAGGATGTGCTGTTTTCTCACCCGAAACGGAGTGCCGGGGAAAAAGGCAATATTCACCATAGCTAGCTCTTGTGGGGCCCACACAACGATCCCAAAACCCATCGAGCGGACCATACCACGGTGATCCCCTCGGAAAAACAAGTGTAATCGACTACTCGTTCATCCGAAATGGACACTCGGTGAAAAAGGTACTATTCACCGAAGCTAGCTCGGGTGGGGCCCATGCCTGGATCACGAAACACATCGGACGGATCACACCATTGAGATCCTCTCGGAAAAACACACAGGATTGACTAATCATCCGCCAAAATCGGACTCCTGTTGCAAAAGATGTGTTTCACCACAAACGCCAAAAACCCGGCCTCGTGGGGCCCGCACCCCGTTCTAATTCCCAACACCCGAAAACTATCTCAAAAATCCCTTCGTACCATCAGGGTCTCATCTCCACTGACGGTACGTCAATCGGACGCACCGGGTAGAAGTTACAACGACCCGAAGTCGTAAAATAATAAAATAATATTATTTTCTACACGATTCTAGCTCTCGGGCCATGATCCTGAACCTTTAAACCCTCGACCCCACACCGTAGGGTTCCTCATCGTCAGGGTCGCGTCACCGCAAACGGCGCGCAAATACGGCTCCCGGATTGAAAAATACGAGGGTTTAAAGACCCCCGTATGATAAAAGAGGTCGGACCGGCCTCGACCGGCCGGTCCGGCCGGCCTGGACCAGCCGCCACCGCCGGCCCGCCCTAGCCGGCGGCTCTCCACCGCACTCCGGCAGTTAGGCCGCCGCGCCCCACTGCGGGCCGCCACTACCGGCGCCGCCGCCATCCTCTGCCAGCGCCGCCGCGCCGGCGAACCTTCCGAGGTCCGCCGGAGGCACCTCAGGGGGTCCAAACGCAGATCTGAAAGCATCTGCGCACCCCCCGGGACCCGATCTACCAATCTGCATGTTCAAAATAGAGAAAAACGCAGAAATTTGGGATCCGGGATTTTCAATACCTAAAACGCCTACCTCTCGGGCGAAACGCCGATGTTCTGCCTTAGATCTGCGCTCCATAGCTTCCGTTGCACGCTCCTGGAACGTCTGTCATGGAATTCCGAGCTCATGGGCACTTTGTTTGCTCGATTCGGTGGATCGGCTGTGAAGAATGGTGAAATACGTCGAGAGGAACGATAAGGGGGGGGGGGGGGGTGATATTTACATCAGCCGCCCGCCGGCGCCAAACCCGCCTCGGACCCGACGCCCGATGCGAACAAAAGTAAGGTCACCCCTAGGGTAAACACACCATTCTGAACACAACGGCAGACTCGGATTTTCCATCTGAGACTCCATTCAGAAGTTATTCGAGCCGACGCTCTCACACTAACTTCGAAAATTCCCCTGCTGGCGTTTCTCACCGCAGGCCCGCGCCCGTAGAGTTTACACCCCACCTAGGGTAAACAGCACGTTCCGGACGCAACTGTGCCATCAGATTTCTATTCTGAGCTACCGTTTAGGAGATATCACACCCCCTCCACGTGAATATTATAAAAATACTTAATATTTTTAAAAAATTAATTCCGGGCACACCGGGCCTCGGAATCGCACGCTGTCTTCGCACCTAGCTCTGGAATAATTCGTAGAAATATTCCAAAGTCTGGTAGGGCCAAAAACCTGGGTAGCAACATCCTCCCCCCCCCTTAGAACTTTTCGTCCCTGAAAATCCCTAAGCATAAGGAAAGCGACTTGAATTTCCACTGGGTCCCACTCACCATTGAGCTCACCAATAAAACCCATGCCCGAACGCATAAGTTAGAGGGACTCATCCACCACACCTCAATACTATCCGCTTTGGGAGGTAATGACTCGCCCACACGGTTTTAATCGCGTCACAAAAACATGTCTCGGTGGGGGAAGGATCCATCTTCCTCACGCATTCAAAGCATGCAGAACATCTCCCACACCGGGTCTTACCAATGCCCTGAACAAAACTCGAGCAAGCAACAAAAAGGAAAGGGTACCGGTAAACAGTGTCTAACAAACTACTGTAGTAAGTAGAAAGGACACAAGCGTACCTCTATCCATTCACGGTGCCTCTGGGTAAACTACCTCCAGGGAATGCAGCTGGCCTCACCCTCAGCCACTAGCTCCCTGAGCTTGCCGTGGACCACCTGGGGGTGGTGGTGGTGGCAACTGATACCGCCCACCATCGCCTCCTGCTGCACCCGCTCTGCCGCCTTGTCCACCTCCCTGCGGACCTCCTTGCTCGAGACTCTACCTCTACCAAGTCGGTCCATCGTCCGGCTCCCTCTCAACAGCACGTCAGGTCGGACAATCTCTAGCAAGATGTCCCCGACCGTCTCAAGCATAACACCACCTCTCCTATGGATGACCAAAACTGGCCTGCGAGCCCTGAGCCTCAGCTCCTCTAACTTGGGGTCGCCTCCTGAAACATCGACCATGTCTGGACCCCTGAGTATGTCGTCAGCTACCAGATACCAATCCGACTGACGAAGTCTCAGCTCTCATGTGTCCAACACTAACATGGGGAATCTGCACAACCTGAAAACTCTCCACCACCAACGCTCGCTCGAGCACTCCAGCATAGGTGGGAAGGCACAAGGAAACCACACCTACTCAGATGTCCCTGGATAAGCCCAGATCAAAGGTCTGAGCCCTAAAGAATGGGTCTTGACCCATATCAAGGGAGTAGCGCGACAGCTCTGTAAACCTCGATGAGTACTCCACTACAGTAATGCTCTCCTGTCGAAGCTGCAGAAGCTCCTGGATCCGCACTGACCTCAGCGTCACCGGATAGAACTCTTCCCTGAAGAGCCTCTCAAACTCTTCCCACGTGAGCGTCTCCTCGTCATGGGACTTAGTCACCAAACTCCACCATCGCCCAACCAAACCATGCAGAAGGCTCGCCGCTAGGACCACCATCTTATCTGGAGGTGTCCTCACCAGGCGGAAAACTCGGGTGACTGCCTCAAGCCAGTCATCAGTTGCCTGGGGGTCGGGATCACCCCGGAACCTCAGAGGTCGCCACCTCTGGAACTCGTGCAGTGCACTCAGCCTGCGCGCAACCTCGTCCTACACCGCCGGCACAACCAACTGCTCAATAGGTGGTGGCTCAACTGGAAGACCACCTGGATGTGAAACCTCAGAACCCGCACCCTGCTCCATAGCCTCCACACGGGGTGGGTCGTCACCACAATCCTACTGCGGAACCCTCACTGGCTCTCGTCGTGGAGGCATCCAGAAATACATTCAAGACACACCACAGTCAAGGAGTACATTTGGAGAGCTGACTCCAGAAGGACAAAGAAAACCCAAAACCAAGTCCTATATTATGCATGCACCATTATGTCCCCGCGTCCAATGTAACAATGTCCCGAGTCAAAAGGTAGGTTATCAGAGTCCTGGTGTATGTATACGTCGGCCGCCACACCAAAAATGGAGTCTTTGGCCTGAAATCCGAACTCGAAACATCCTAACACTACCGCTATGCAACCCGAACCAAGCTCACAGCTAGACTACCTACACTCTGAGATCCCAAAGATGGAACCTCCTCTGATACCACTTTGTCATGACCCGACCCAACGGGGCTCAAGCCGCGACTCCCAAAGCCCGCCTCCAATAGGCTAGGGGCTAGCGACCAGCGCTGAGTAGGCTATCATACACATGGGAGGCATTAGCCTAAGGTACCTGTACACACGCACCCACAAACACCTCCATGCAACAATGCAGTGATATAAAAACTGAAAAGTAAATGCATGCATACAATCTATCCCAAATCAGAGTGCAACAACAAAAGTACAAACGGAAAAACAGGGCCCACAAAAAGAAAACTACAAAGCACATCCAACCTGCTCTGAAGAAGGGGAACGCTGCCACAAACACCCACCAGGAAGCTCCCTCGACACAGCTCTGTTAAACACCCCAGTCAACTCGCTCACTAAGTTCCGCCCACTCCGGGTCCTCCTGGGACTCCGTCAAATGGCATGTGTTCTGCACAAGACACAAACATGTGCGGGAAAAGCCCGTGGATGGGTGAGTGTAATCACACTCAGTAGGCACCCCAAAACCCAAAACAAAAGAGAGCAACTGAAAGGTATTAGTCTGCTCATCCCAGCCAGAGGGAACCCAGATGAGAGATAAACTCAATCTCGTTTCCATCCTCGGCTAAACACAACTAGTCAGCTCAGCTAATGTGTATGACCATACATACACCTTGAACAATCCAGATATACCCAGCTCATGCCACAAAGCCACAAGAGGTACCGAACTCATCACCAGCAACTGCCCCCAACAAGGAGAGTACACCACGTGAACACTATCAGACCAGATGACACTCATCCGAGAGATACACTCCATCGGGTCCCAAACAAACATCTCAGACGCTCACCGGAGAGACCACGCTCGCCAGATAACATCACTATGGAAACATCGCTGAAACAACATAACCACCAAACTCCTCAGATAGGGGATCACCGCTAGGGTACGCTAAGGGATATCAAGACCCACTCCCGTATACACAGCTCATGGATAGGGGAACACTCCCAGGGTCCGCTGTGGGATACCACGACCCGATCTGGCGCTCCACAGAAGCTTCACACTCAGATAGAGGATCATCGTCCATATAAAGATGGTCACGATGAAACTAGAACACTATCTGGATTAACACGCGATGTATGGGATCAAACCGACGATGCCACAACCCTACAAAAACCACACGCTGAGTAGGGGATCACATAACCATTGATACTGTAACCCTACCGACACCAAGCGCTGAGTAGCGGATCATATAACCAACGATACTACAACTCTACTATAAACATCATGCAGAGTAGGGGATCGTAAACCCGACGATGCCACAACCCTACTGTGCACGACCCACCGTGCAGGGGATCATATTCCCGATGATGCCACAAACCCTACGAGGTTAACCTGCTAGATAGGGGATCACCGCCCGTGAATAAGCTGGCACAGCGATACCAAGAACCCGATCTAGGGTAAAGATGCTAGAGGATCGCGCTCCGGGACCACCAGAGGGATGCCACAACTCTAACAGTAAACATCCCATCGAAAGGATCACAAACCCATACGAAGGTTGCGTAGCCACACGAACCGTCGTAGGAACGAACCAAGGGAGAACCCTCAACCCCTACTAGTCCAAACGTCCCTAACCTGATAAACCCTCCACAACACCACATTGCGCACCTCCTAGGCCAAAACCAAGGCCACCATGTGTTCCACACGGAAAAACATGTAGGATATGCTATTTACTCACCCGAAACAGATCACCGGTGAAAAAGGAACTATTCACTATAGCTATCTCGTGTGGGGCCAACACAACGATCCCGAAACCCATCGAGCAGACCATACCACGACGATCCCCTCGAAAAAAACACATAGGATTGACTAATCATCCACCAAAATCAGACTCCTGGTGCATAAGCTACGTTTCACCACAAAACCAAAAACCCGGCCTCGTGGGGCCCGCACCCCGTTCACATTACCAACACCTGGAAACCATCTTAAAAATACCTTCATACAATCAGGGTCTCAACGCCACTGACGGCACATCAATCGGATGCTCCGGGTAGAAGTTACAACGACCCAAAGTCGTAAAATATTAAAATAATATTATTTTATAAGATGATTCTAGATCCCAGGCCACGACCCCAAACTATTAAACCTTCGAACCCACATGGGAGGGTTCGCCTCATCGTCAGGGTCGCGTCGCCGCAAGCAGCGTGGGAATCCGGCTCCAGGATTGCAAAATACGGCAGTTTAAAGACCCCCATATGAGCGGCTCTCCGCCGCACTCCGGCAGTTGGGCCGGCGTGTCGCTACACGCCGCCATGGGCCGCCTCGCGCCCCTGCGCCGGTGAACCTTCCGAGGTCTGCCAGAGGCACCTCAGGGGTTCAAACGCAGATCCTGACGCATCTGTGCGACCCCCGGGACCCGATCTACCCATCTACAGGTTCAAAAGAGAGAAAATCGCAGAAATTTGGGATCCTAGATTTTCAAAATGTAAAACACCTACCTCACGGGTGAAATGCCGACGTTCTGCCATTGATCCGCGCTCTAGAGCTTCGGTTGCACGCTCCTCGAACGTTTTCTGTCGAATTCCGAGCTCGTGGGTGCTTCGTTTGCTCGATTCGGCTGAGCGGCGGCGCAGAACGGTGAAGAACGTTGAGAGGAACGATAAGGGGGGGGGGGGGGGGGGGCGCTGATATTTATATCAGCCGCCTACCGGCGCCAAACCCGCCTCGGACCCGACGCCCTATTCGAACAAAAGTAAGGTCACCCCTAGGGTAAACGCGTCGTTCTGAACACAACAGCTGACTCGAATTTTCTATCCGAGACTCTGTTCAGAAGTTATTCGAGCCGACGCTTGCACACACACTTCGGAAACGCCCCTGGTGGCGTTTCTCACCGCAGGCCCGCGCCCGCAAAGTTTACGCCCCGCCTAGGGTAAACGGCACGTTCCAGACCCAACCATGCCATCAGATTTCCATTATGAGCTACCATTTAGGAGATATCACACCCCCGCCACATGGATAGTATAAAAATACGTAATATTTTTATAAAATTAATTCCAGGCACACCGGGCCTCGGAATCGCACGCCGTCTTCGCGCCTAGCTCTGGAATAATTCTTTGAAATATTCCAATGTCTGACAGGGCCAAAAACTCATGTCGCTATAATTTCATAGTTAGTATGGTCCTTATGAGTATCTTGTTATATAGTTTGGTCTAAAAAATGATACATTGGTTTACCTATCATTGATGAACCCTGTTTTCCACCCATATCTTGAATCGTTTTTCATGGTTTTCATTGATAATGATTTGGTGTACTCTCGTAATCTACAGTACAATGCCAAACATTCTACAATCGTATTGAGTATCCTTAGAGTTCATCAGTTATACGCTAATATGATATAGTGCCACTTATGGATGGCTCATATTCACTTCCTGGGTCACATCATGGTATAAATAATAGTATTTGTAGACCCAAAGAAGGGGAGAGCAGTAGATTTATAGATGAATCCCATGAATGTCATTGATGTGCATAGTTTCTTAGGGTTGGCTAGTTTCTAAACGATTCTTATACATGACCTCTCAAATTTATTAGTGTAATTAACGGTTCTGAATAAAGAGGGTGAGAAGTATATTTGGAATGATTACTAATATATTTACATTCATTAGATGATAATGATATTAACATCAGTACATATAGATATTTTTTCTTGATATCGGGATGTGTTATACTATATATTGTGTCACATCAGGTGTTTTTCTCTGAGTAAGTCTTATACAGTGGGAATGAGTAATTGCATATGAGTCTCAACATTTGATTCCACATGAGAAGAATTACATTACGAACAACCTACAGTTATCTACTATTGTTCATGATTTATATTTTCTAGGTCATTACGTCATGGGATAGAATTTTGTGGTATTCACATACCATATAATAATCAAGTACATATTGACAAATCATGGCCTAAATATGTAGAAGTGAATGTGTGGGGAATAACATTAGTATTTTTACTTCTCGATTGCCTAAATTCTTGTGAATGGTAATGTAGTGGTTTATTCTTTGAGTATGATGACTTAGTTGTAGGTAGTGCACCAAGATGGTAGTGAGTGGAAGCTTATGGCTTTATTATATGATATTCATATGGAGATACATGATATTCAAGGATACAAATTTCTTTATTTTTAACTATTAACTGTACCCAAAGAGATATAATTTTGTTGAGGTAGTTTTTGGATTCAAAAGGCCTAGTTCTAGGTGAGAGTGTGGAAGGTGAGGACCCTCATCTTGGTTGGGTCATAGGTGAGGATGAATTCATGTGTTTACATGGTTGCATATTGTTTTCAGTAGACATGTGTGAAGAGGTGATGATGGAATGTTATGCTTCCACTTGGTAAATTAATCCTGGTGTACCTAATATGTATAAGTATTTACATTTTCATTATTGGTCTCCAGGTCCATCAACCCATGCTTGATGTACATGAAAATTATATTTCTTCTATGGAATATATAATACATGACACAAATGGATGACCAAATACTGTATTATTTTAGTGAATTTGGAAACATAGAACATAACTTATAACTCATTGAATGATCTTCCACATCTTCTATTAAGATCATCCCATTTTTTTCGATCTAAACTCATTCTTTATATATTGGGGAAAAGATAAAATGAAAAAAGTTGAGCTTAAATTATCATAAAGGGTGAATATGGACAACATAAAACAAAACAAAAACATAATAATATAACAAAATGAACATAATGTTTAAATATCACAATCTAGTGTCATGAAATAAATAATCACAGTATGTATGGAATAGATCATAAAGTAACATTAAACAAGATAAATTACCTTTGGAATAAAAATTGAATTTTGGAAAAAAAATTAGCACATAATATAATTTCCTTAGTAGCTATGCCATTACATAAAATAGCAACATAGTGGATAATTTCTACAAATTAACCGGTTTAATTGTCATTCCCGTAATGTAATACTGATTTGGATTTACTTGTCGTTTTATCCATGTATTACTGAATTGAATTTAAATTCCATTCCAGCCTAGAATAATTGAACGAGATTTACCTTCCATTCCTGTCATGTTTATATCATGAGATATAAATCAATACCCAATTCTTTAGAGGGAGACATAGGTCCCACCCATATCATAATGGAATCATTATTACATGTTCCACAAAATCCTATGTCAATCATCATAGAATAACCCATGAAATAAAATGGTTTTCATAAACCTAATTATATCATAACACAATTAATGTAAAATATAATTACATATATATAAAAATAAAATCACTTTATAGATGGAAACATAACCATATTCCTTCAAAGGTGTAAAATTATTTTGATAAAACAATTGAACATAATTTTTGAGGAAAAAATCCTTTCTTCCTCAAAAATGTTTTCTTTTATCACAATACTGTGAACTTTTAAAATAAAAGAATTTATTTTAAAGTATAATTGAAATCATGTAATGGAATCATCATTGAAATACACCCTCATGAATCAATAAAAATACATTTACGTCGTATAAGTTAAAATTATATTCTCCACATACTTTTTAGAGAATAGTCAAAAAGTACTTCGTATGATAATCCAATGTACAATTCCTTCCATACCATGTAGTTAAAGTCAAAATGGGAAAAATTTAATGAAAAATATATATAATAATAGTAAACATTTTATAAAAAATATTAGAATTCACGGTCATGGAAGATAAATATATCCCATGTATATACTTACGTATAAACAATCTCAGATGAAAAAGAGATTGGAAAATTATTCCTTACCTTAGATCTGATATTTTATGAATGTATCCGAACATCCTGTATAATTATATAAAAAATTTCATTAATATATTCTAGATTCAAATTCATTTTTATTATTTTATATTTTATTATAATCGAACCCTTTTGTTAGTAACATTTCATTGTTACTTTTTATTTGGTTATTAACTGATTTATTTTCATATGAATGTTTTGAAAAAAACAATTTTTTTTTATTTTATTTAAATTTATTTATATCATTTAAATAAAGAAATTAGAATAATATATATCATATTAATTCATTAAATTTATTTTTATAATAATTCTGTTATGAAAATCACATAAAATGAACCATATCCCATTGTGGAGATGGTATGTCGTACGTACACATGAGCGATGATATCATTACCTATAATAGTTTAAACTTATTATAATGGATGGTGTATAATATATCAGAATAAATATAATTTTATAATAATAATATATAGTTATTACTTTTATCATTTTAAACATCTTGGTATATTGGTGATGAAAAACATATTAAACTCTATCGTGGAGATGGTAAGTCGTACGTACACAAGTGTTGTGATTTCATTTTTCATAGGATGGATAGAAGATGAAATATGTTTGTTTCATTTTCATAATAACATAAAACAATTCAATTGATACTGGAGTAATTATGTTATAATGAGACAACTCATGAAGTTGAAGTAGAAGAAGCAAATAAGTTTGTTATAATTCATAGAGAAGAATACCTCTCATTCGACATTCATCTTCTAAATCTACTATTAAAGTGCTAAAGAATGAATTTTAAGAAACAAATAACCTCTAAAATATTACTAGGGATGTTGATAAGGGAAATGGGCATGTTATGGTCGATCTTTATGTCTCAACATGAATTGAAATGTTGAGGGAGGAAGATGTATTTTATAATTTATGTGAGGGAACTTTTAGAAATCTCAAAAATATTAATTTATAATAAAATCAAACCCCACATAAAAAGCAAAAAAATGACCCAATTTTAAATAATATGTTATATTGGGTTTTAAAATAATAAAAACAAATTTATACATTTTTCTCTATCAATTCATCCCATATCATTTCAATTTAACACTTAGTTATTCAATTTATTTTTAACTAGGGTTACAAAATTTTCAATATTAAATAGATAAAATATTTAATTATTTGATGTCAATTTGATCCTAAATAGATTATCTAGAACCTAGTAGTCTATATTATAATTGTTATATTTTTTTATAAATGTTTTTTGTTTTTTAAATAATTTTATAACACATAATTTTTACAAAATAATAATTGTGTCAATTTTGACACTATTCATTTCATGGATTTTGAAAAATATCTACATAATTTAATAACCTCAAAAAAATATTTTCCCATAATAATATGGGATCAAGTTCATCTTGAATATTGATTTGAAAAATTAATTATATTAAATAATTTTTATTTAAATATTTTTAATAACATTTATATGATATTTTCCTTAATAAAATAATTACTACATAAATTTTTTTAATTATTTAATATACTAATTTATAGAATAAAAATTAAAAATAAAATTGTATGACTAAGATAAATAATTTTTTTCAGAATAATACTTTTATTCTAATTTATCCTCTATAAAACCTTCTATTTTAAATTTTATTTTTTCTATATTATGAATGTGACAACATTAACACCACTTGAAATAATATAATATAAGTGTCATAATCTATTATATAAGTCTAAAAATGGTCACTAACATAACACTTATATTGCTTTGTTCGTGATATACATGACCAATAATAGTTGTAAATGTTTTTCGACATTTTATTGGTTATTATCAATTTAACAATAAATTAGTTTATTGATTTTTTATTAACTAAATAATTTCTGCATTATCAAAATATAAAATATTAAGGTAATTATTTCATTTTTAAAAACTTCCAATAAATTACCACTAAAAGAAGGAAGAATTTATATATAGTATGAGTATTTATAGTCTAATTTATCATTAGTACGACAATATTTTAAATATTATATATTATTTAAAACAATAATGTGATATCTTTAAATACTAATTAAATAAAATATTTTAAATACTATAATATCTCACAAATTTCCCCAAAACGTCTAAAATAAATTTATATTATGTAAATTTGTTTATTAATATAAAAAATATGATTTATATTCTTTGACACCACATATTGTTTAACATGTGAACACATAATAGATATTAAATACAATGAAAATGACACTTTGTGTCTTTCATTCAGTTAAATATTAGTTAAGCCGTATTGATGGAAACATGTCTATTAAATGACATAATTTCATACCTTAAATGTTAAGGGTCTAATTTAATTAATAAAATAATTTTCAGTCATTTTATTTGGTCATTCTATAGTGATTATAATTATATTTTTATTATAAATTACCTAATTTTCCCTCAACTATGGTAACAAAATTTACAATGATTACTATTCATTTTGGTCAAAAATAAAATATACTTACGTACCAAATATGGATCTTCTAAATAAAAATTTTACATCCCATTATCATTATTACAAACACAAAATGTTCTGAATTAAATTTGAAATAAAGCTATTAAAATTTCCAAAAAAGGTGTTTTTTCATGAAATAATACCCGTTTTTCAATGGAAAATTTTATTATAATAAATTAATGTATAATATCTTATCCAAATACCATAATTGGATAAATATTAAACAATTAAAAATTAAAACACATCAAAAAAATAATTTTATAATTTAATGACTTTAAATTAAAATAACGTTATCAATAAAAATATGTATTTTCACTGTTTATTAAAAAATGAAACTTATGAGAAAAATCTAAAAAATCACTCAAAGTAAATTCTTATAATCGAAATTAAAATAAACATTTTATTTTTTTATATTGAATATAATAATGTTTCAAAAACTATATTTAAATGGTTTTTGCATCAAAAGGTAGTAAAATAATTTTTTTCTGAAAAATAAGTCTTTTGTCCCAAAAATTGAATTTCTTCTTATATCATGATCTATAAAATAAATAAAGATGAATTGTAATTTTATATAATATTAAAAATTAGATTAATACTATTCATAAATACTAGTTTATATCCCATTAAATAATAATATTTTAATAATATATCATTATTTAGTGAAATTTTGTATTGCGTACTACGCAAGCTATCGAGGAAAGTCGCTCTTGTGTGAAATTAAATCCATGTTAGAATGGAATTTAGTGAAATATTCCATTGGTGTTGTGTATAATATAATCCAAAAATAGTTCATTTATACATTGAATGATATCTATACTCAGTTTTGCATGAGATGAATTCTATCAAAATAACATTAAATTTTGGGAAACACATGACAAAAATAGTGCAGCGTCTACTGCAAGTTATTCTTGGTGTAGTGTACAACAAAAGAAATCAAATAAATTAAAAATAATATATCTCATTAATTCTCGAGCTGTTACATTCTACCCCCAAAAAAGAATTTCTCCCTCGAAATTCATCAGGGTTATAAAATAGTTACTACTTGAATGTGACTTTCATAGAAACCCGCATCATAAAACATATCACTAAAACATAATATTAAAACGGGAATTAAAAAACATAATGGTTACCCAAAGTAACTCTTTACAATGTTTCCATATTAGAGAACATAGTAAGGAATTGAAAATAATGATAATGATGAAAACTATAACCATCATGTTCTGATAGAGAGTGGAAGAGAACATGGTTAAGAGAATGTTAACAATAAGACAACATTATATCTACAATGCTTTAAGGGATCATATAATTCATTCAATATTATAGTACAAAGTTAAAATTTGTATTTTTTCAAAATCATTTCCGTAATGTTGAATAATTTTTCATGATAATAAATACTTACATGATTTTAGTATAATCTCATCGTGGTTTGTGCATTGAACAATTTACACAACATATCTTATTTAATGACATGATGTTGAATTTTAGATTTATGTAATTTATCATATCATGAGATATAATAATAGGTCATTCTACAAAATATTTATCACAAAAAGATTAGAACAAGTTATAAATTATAAATAAGTCCATCAATGGTTAGATTAATCATATATAGTTCCTAAAACAGACTTATACGTTATCTATCATACCGCTTAAATAAAATTAAACTAATTTAGACGAATTAGGGGCTTCTTATATTCTAGTGGTATGTGATAAATTCCTATCACAAATCGGTTATGAGTTCAATTCCACATCCTTGTCCAGCGCGATGGGTTCTCTTTTATCCTACTGGTTTTCATTATTATAAAACAATAATATTATAAAATTACAGATATCATATTAAAAAAATATACATAAACAATACTATCTGGCATCCAACATAATCTATTCCAACTATTAGGCTTATCCAAAATACTTCTACCCAAACTCACAGTACAAAAAAATACAATAAAAGATTTATAAAAATCATGGGAATATATAATTTAACTCTCGTATATCAATACATATATATTGTTTGTCACACTTAAAAAAGTTTAATGACTTCTTCATGCATTCTCTTGAGTCATGGTAATAATCTAAATTACTACATATCCATATTGATAACGAACATTTTTCATTATTCCAAAATTTATTGAATATATTTTTTATGTCCAAAAATTTCGAATTCATTATACTCGATTTTATAACACTAAAACCATAATTAGTTCCCATGAAAATTGTATAAACCAATTAACTTATTAAAATACAATATTAGCTTATCCAAGAATATATTTATTAACATATGTTACAAATTTAGGGTTATCATTCCAATAATGTGTTTTCCAAAAATATCTGATTCACTTTTTAGGGTTACTAGTACCATATTATTATCGGAAAACCACAATGGACCAATACATAGATATTTCAAAATTCCTTAATGCCATAAAATAACTTACACAACATTATTCTTGATAAACATTAAATCATTAAATTATCGTCATCAACTGTTGACCATGCTTCATCACCAACATTCATCTCATATGTCATTCACATTCTCTTCATTATCAACAATATTAATACCACTCATAAGACCATGATGATTCTCTTCCTGAGATTTTTCTATATGTCATCGATTTTCCTAATGCCCATAATTTACACATCTAAAAAAATTTACTGTGATTGATGCCTTAAGAATTCCATTATACTTTTCCATTTTTAATTGAACATTTTCCTTTGAAATTAATTAGGATGAGTCATCCTTTTGCGCATTAAAAACATCTTCCAGTTCTTTTGAAACATTCTCATAGATGTCTCTCCAAATATGATTTAAATTAGGAAAATTGATGCTTCTTTTCTTTATGGGAATCATAAAATCCATCATTCTATTTTTAAATGTGTCTATTAAATCACAAATTATGATATTTTATATAATAATATGACATTTATTAAAAGGCATAATAATGATGTTTCTCCTACCAACTACCATTTAATTTAGTGTCTTATGAGGTATATCATTCCATGAGCTATAATATTCTCCATTAACATTAATCCTCTTGTTTTTAATAATTTTATAAAACAGAAAATAGAATAGTGTAAGAGGAAAATTATACTGGGAAAGACAACATAATCAAGGGGTGTACATTAAATTTATGACATCTTTGGTTTAATCATAGGTTATACATGATCTCTACCCACATTTTAGGATTGTAACATATAATTATACTTAATAAAAGAGACATTCCTAGACATATCATAGAAATATATCTAGGGACCTCACTAATGTATTCGCATCCTAGTTTCCAATGGTTAACTAATCATTAACTCCGATACCAACTCTAATGACCCAAGATTGACATACAAGGACATTATATTACTTTTGATGAATACATAATACGTGACACAAACCAATTCCAAATTACTGTATTAGTTTATTGACTTTGGAAACATGGAAAATAATTTTCTAACTTCTTGAAATATAATCAACATATCCCATTGTGATCTTCCCCTTTTTTCCAATGTATAACCATTCTTTCTATCATGTGGAAAAGAAAAAAGAAAAATGGTGACCTCAAATGCTTAGTAATGGTGAACATGGATAACATAAAATAAACCATAAACATAAGAATGTTAAAAAATGAACATAATGTTTAAAAATCAAAATCTAGAGCCATGAAATAAATCATTCAATTACATAAGGAAATGATAAAAAAGTAACATTAACAATAATGAAATAGAATTTGCATAAAAATGGAATTGTTGAAAAAATAATTCCACAATATGATTTCCATAGTATCCAAGGAATTTATATCAAGACAATAATAGTTGACAATGTCCATTATTGAACTAGAATTGCATGTCATTCCATCAATGTATTATGGAGTTGTATTGACCTTTTTTCAGTAATGTATTATAATGCTGGATTTACATTCCATTCCTGCCATATATTACAAACCTATTTGTAATTCCCATTCTATTCATATCTATCTAATGAGATATAAATTTTTAAGAAAATATTTGGAGTGTGATATAGGTTCCACCTATCTCAGAATGAAATCATTCTTACATGTTCCACAAAAACATAAATCAATCATCATAACATAACCTGTGAATTAAAATGGGTATCTTAAATGACATTCCATCACAACATGATGCATATAAAATATCAGTCCAAATTTTTCAAAATAAAAACATCGTAATATTATATATTGAAACATAACCCTATTCAATCTTAGATGTTAGCTAATTTTGATAAAAAAACTGAACATAAATCTTGAGGATAAAATCCTTTCTCCTTCAATTTTTTTTTTCTGAAAATAGCAGGAAATTTTAAAAGAAATGAATCTAGATAAAAGTAAAATTTATGTAATGTAAAATGAACATTTTGGAATAATGAATCACGAAACAAAAAAAAATACATTCATTTTATATAATTTCAAAAAACATTCTCCTCGTACTTTTCACCGAAAACTCAGAAAGATCCTCATACGGTAAAAAATATAATATTTCCTTCCATACAATGTAGTATAAGTCAAAATGGGTAAAAATGAATTTAAACATACAAAGAATAATAGTAGAATTTTTATGAAAACATTATTAAAAAACATGGACAATGATGATAAATATGACGCTGGAAATTACTTACGTATAAATAATCTTAGATATAAATGAGATTGGAAAATTATCCCTAACTTAGGTTTGATATGATTCATATGTATACTAACCTTCTATATAATGATTTAAATAGTTTCATTAACATATTCTAAAATCATATTCATTTTTATTATATCTTATATTATAATATTCTCATCCATTTGTTAGTAACATTTATTTCATACTTGTTATTCAGGTATTAATTTCTTTCTGTTCTTATGCATGATTTGTTGAATAAGTTCATGTTTGTCTAATTAGGTTATAGTTATATCATATAAATAATGATATTAGCATAATATATAGAATATTTATTCATTATATTCGATTATATAATCTTTATATAATGATGGTCATGTAGAATGAACCACATCACATTATAGGGAAGTTGGTCGCACGTATGCACGAGTGACGATATCATTTATATAATTATTGAATGATATTGAAATGGATGGTGTATAATATTTCAGAATCAATATCATTCTATAATTATCATATATTGATATTGTATCCATAATAATACCCATCTAGGTTTTTCGATGATGAAAAAAAGAATTACACCACAACGTTGATATGTTAAGTCGGACATACACAAGCATGGTGATTTGGTTTTTCGTAGGATTGAGAGAATATGAAATATGGATTATTATTATTCATTATAACATATCAGTAAACAATTGATACAAATTTCATTATGTTATAATGAAAAAACTCATGAATTGGAATTAGAAGAAGAAATATGTTTGTTCAAATCTGTAGAGGAGATTACCTCTTCATCAATGTTCCTCCACTAAATCTCCTCTTACAGCACTAGAGTTGTTCTTTTAAGAAGAACCAAACTAAAATAATGTTACTTAGGAATTAGATAAGGGGAATTCTCAGGGGATGCTCGAACATTAAAGATAAACATCATGTGACGAGTTGAGGGAGGAAGTAGACTACTAAAATTGAGTTGAGGGGAACTTTTAGAAACCCCAAAAATATTAATTAATAATAAAATTAAAACCCACATGAAAACCTCAAAAATGTCCTAATATAAAATATGTGGTGATATATGGTTGTAATATCATCAACCAATTTTTTTTTGACAAGTTTCTCTATCCAATAAAACAATATATATTCAATTTAACTCTTTTTTATTCAATTTCATTTTAACTAGGGTAACTAATATTTTATTACTAAAAGGGTAAATTATTTACATATATAATGTAAATATGATTATAAATAAATAATTTGGAACACATTACACCATATAATAATTTTTATATATTTTTAAAAATGATTAATTATTATTAAATAATTGAATATGACATTATCTTTACAAAATATCAGTTGTGTCAATTTTGACACTATTCATCTCAAGGATTTTTAAAAATACAAAGAAAATATTTTATCCTAGAACCAAATATTTTATAATATTAATAATTTTTCAAGTTCATATATATAATTCATTAGAAAAATCAATTATTTCATGTTATATTTATTAAAATTTATTTAATAAATTTATTTTATATTTTATTAACGAAAATAATTACTCCATCAATTTTTTGAAATTATTTAATATAATTATTTGTTTCATAAGAATTAAAAATTAACTTTGATGAAGATAAATATATTATTTTTCAGAATAAATCTTGTATTCAAATATGTACTTTGGAAAACCATCCATTAAAAATGTTATATTTTCTAAATTATGAATGTGACAAGTTTAACACCACTTGAAATAATATAATATAAGTTTCCTAATTTCTTATATAAGGCATCCAATAGTTACATATATGAATCATGGATCCGTTGATTTATATATTCTAGAAAAATAATATTTGTTAATGTTTTTTGGCTTTTTAATGGTTATTATCATTTAAATAAAATTTATGTTAATTGATTTTTTATTAATTAAATAATTTCTACATTATCCATATATAAAATATCAAGAAAATTATTTTGTTCCTAAAAATTACAAATATTTTTGCATGTTAAGAAAAAACATTTTATTTTCATATTAGTATTTATAGTAGAATTTATATTCATTATAACCATATTTTTAAAATTATATATTATCTGAAACAGGAATGTGACATCTTTGAAATTTCATTAAATACAATTTTATTAATACCATAATATCTCCCAAATGAGACAACACCATCAAAAATAAGTTATTATTATGGAAATTAGTTTATTATGTTAAAAGTTTTCATTTAGATTCATTGGTACCATAAAGTTTCCAATACGTGAACACATAAAAGATATTAAATAGAGAGAACATGAATCTTTGCATCTTTATTTGATTTAAATGTTAATTAAGTAATTTTAATGGACATGTATCCATTAAATGTCATAATCCAGATGATGAAATGTTATGGGTAGATTTAATTTCATCAAATAGTTTTTTTAATTTTTTTTGTTTATTTGATACTTATTATAATATTATTTTTATCCGAAATTACTTAATTTACCTTTTACCGTGGTAACAAAAATTATCATGGTTACTATTGTTATTAGTCAAAAATAAAAGGTACCTACATAACAAATGTGCACATTATGAATACAAATTTTACTTCCATAAATAATAATTCTTAACACAGAAGGTGCATAATTAAATTTAAAATAATGTTGGTAAAATTTTACGAAAAACATTTTTTTGGAAAAAATTATAGTTTTTTTATTGAAAAAGTGTTTACAATAAATTAATATATAAAATCATTTTTAAAGCCCATAATTGAATAAAAATTAAATTATATTAATTCTAAAATCATCCAAATCATAATTTTACTATGTAATGACTTTAAATTATAATAATGGTTTTAATAAAAACATTTATTTTCACAATTCATCAAAAAATGAAACGTATCAGAAATATACAAAAATTCATACAATGAATTTTTTTAATACTCAATAAAATAAGATGTTTATATTTCCACAATTAATATACGAATGTGTCAAAAACTATATTTAAAATGTGTACTCCATAAAAATGTGGTAAATTTTTTTTTTATAAATACATATTTTATTAGAAATTTTCCATTTGTTCATATATCATATTATATAAAATAACTAAGATGAATGTGTATGTCATATAGAAATATAAATTTGGTTAATACTATTCATAAAGGCTAGTTTATATGCTATTAAAAATATTATTTTTGTAATATAACGTTGTTTAAAGAAACTCGATATTATGTACAACACATGCTATTGATAAAGGTCAATCTAGCGTATAATGAAAGAAAAGTTTGTGTTTCTATTAGTGAAATTTTAATTTTGTGTTTTGTATAATATAATCAAAACATAGTTCTCTTATACATTGAAAAAAATTTATACTGAGTGTTTCATGAAATGAATTCTATCAAAAGAACTTTAAATTGTTTGTAACACATGCCAAGAATTGTGTTGTGTATCCTGCAAGATAATCTTGGGGTAGCATAAAACAAATGAAATAAATGATATTAAAAAGAATATATCTCATAAAATATTGGTTTTTTACATTATGCATGAAAAGATACTTATACTGTTTTTATGAGACGTTCACCTGTCAGTAGGTGAAGGAGAAACACTAGCAACCAGTTGGACTTTTACTTCAACTACCCATTCCGAAGTTAAAATGGAATGAATCCACAGTAGATTTAATGATGGGATTACTATGGTTTCTTTGAGGTAACAATATAATTTGGGTATTTTATAGGATCATCAATGTTACACATTTCATACCAATCATAGAAACCTTGAATGTGGAATAGCATGGGGTGTTGTACATATCAGAGATTGTACATTTTCCAGGGGTCCTAAAATATATCATTTTAGATAGGAATAATATGTTTAATTTTCATATAGGGATTGGGATATATAGGGAACACAATTCAAATGTTTTTCATAGAATGGTATACCACCTTCAGGCCAATGGTTAGTTAGACAACACAATTCATGTACTTCATGACATACATCTGGAATGCGTCATGGATTTCAGGGGTTATTGGGAGTCAAACATACCCCTAGTGGATTTCTCATATGATAATAAATTTCATGATATTATTCATATTATTCCATATGAGGCCTTATATGGTAGCCTATGATGATAACCCTTGTTTTGGTTAGAGGAAGGAGAGGCAGCAATGCTGGGACCTCATCTTGTCTATGAGACTATAGAGAAAGTTTTGTTGTTTCAGAATCAGATGTATACATAGTATTCTAACAAGAAATATTACTCCCATATCTAGGAATGAAAATTGGAAGTTGAGGTAGGGGATTCAGTTTCCATATGTATTGAACATAGGTTGGGACACAATAGAATCAAGAGACAACGTATGCCTTCATCAAGATATGTCAAGATATTTGTGATTCTGTAGAGGGGATGGCCAGTTTCCTTTTGATTGGAATTACATTAAAGGTATTGGGATATGAAAAAATCTCATCCATGGTTCTCTAATAAGGAGTTAATATTCAGACCAATATTATAATTTTCAGCCCATAGAGTTTGAGTTATAGGCAGACACATCCTTTTAGGAGAATCTAATATGAGTTGTGCATACTAGGATAAATGTTCTCCAAGACTAGTGTGTTACATGAGAATGGGCGTTATGAATGCACGTCGGAGTGTAGGATAATTACTTGTGGAGGGAGACCAATTAATGATCGCAGTGGCCGGAGTTGTTTTTTGAGATTCCTTCACCAACATTAGAAGGGAAATTAGGGGATGAATTTCATTAAGGGGGGATATTTGTATGATCATCGTTTCCCTATAAGTTAAATTTTTTGTTTTTTACATAAAATATCAGTTCATATGATTATATGTGGCATAATTTGAATTCGTGTCTTGTACATGGGAGGATCAGGGTGTCTAAGGCCCATTTTGGATCCTACAACCCAACTATTGTGTGTGTTGCACCTACAACACAGTTAGAGGAGATACTACAGTTACAGATCCATAACTGTGCGATAGGTCTATATAAATTCCTTATCTGGGAGCACAAAAACCTCTACATTACTTAACAGTTAGTCATACCATGTGTGGTAGCCTTCCGAGTGTTCATTTCTAATACATTGAATTGTGTATAGATTCCACAATGTTTGACAAACCGTGCGGGTAAATCATGAGACATGATATATTTGGTAAATTTACCATTATCCACAATCATGTTTTTAACTTATTTTCCTCATATCCCTTGCACAGAATCTTTAATAAACTGTTGGAGAGCCTCCTTGAATACAATTACCCATTTTCAGATCCCTTCTCAATCCGAAACCCAAACTGACTAGAGCATAATACTGGATGAGTATAATAATGGATGAGCTATCTTCAACAAGTCTATAGTTTTTGTTCATGTGCTTTTAGTTGAATGTTAAGATGTATATATATGTTAGATTTCCACACGCCCATATATTCTGTGTCTACATAGTATATAAATTATTAATGTTGGTTCATATAATTATTTATCTAATTAATATGGGGTTTAAAAGAATATAACAATTTTAATAACTAGAATAAGGGCCACCCCATGAGTAATTACCATGTTTGGCCCCTTTTTGGCCTTTTGCTCATAGAATACCTTTTAGTTATGCCTTTAATTCCCCTTCCTCAGATATTTAAAAATAATTTATAATTAATGGGACATTCATGTTTCTCTATAGTATTATTATTTGTTAAGGGTTGGGATTTTTGATTTTCCCATTTGAATCATGTCATTCCTTTGCTTGTGTATGAGTTTTTTGATAAATTGGTTCCAACAATGAAGTTACCAATGTGAGTTAGGTTATGTTATAGTCGTGTAATGGGAAATATTACATGATAGTCTATTTATATGAATTTGTACCATTTGGGTAATGATATTCCAATCCTTAGAGGTTTTTCATTACATGTGAAACCATTGGGGGTGAGCAATTAAATTCTTATAGTTTTTACCTTACCACATCAAATGATTTCATAATTAGATCCCATAATGGTTATATAGTAAATAGAATTGGGTAAATCCTAGATTCTATTTAGAATTTCATGGATGGGATTATAGGACTATTTTAGTTCGGTATCTTGAGTCAATCATGGATTCCTTCAAAATTACAAAGATTGGCTCAATGGGGTTGTTTATAATTTCATGAATTGGGTAAACCATTAAGGCTATGATTGTGATCATATAGGCTATGTACTAAATTACATGTGATTCATGGATCATTATATGATTACTGTGATGGGAAATATAGGCATGGATTATGTCATGAATGGTACTTGGGGATCCCTCTAGGACTACCAAGGATGATCTCAGTTGTCATGGACTTACCATACATAGAGGGATATTAGGATTTGGTGAGGTTAGTCCGGACATGATTGTAGGGTGTCGTTTGATTTTCACCTAGAGTGATACTTAACATAAATATTACGAATTTGAAGGATGGGATTAGGATTATATTTTATATTAAAATGGTTCCTGGTGTGCATTTAAAGACATCTCAAATGATTTGATTCAATCGTTACTTCTTCTTTTTTATATAGACTTCTAAGGCATCTATTATGCTTACAACTACACATGACATTTATATCTTAGGCATAATCTTGAGACATGTATCATTCAATGTAAATAAATTATTAATTAAATGTGATGGAATTGAAATTAAAACCATCTCATATAGTTCTGTTTACATTTGGGTGATTCCTTTCTTACATCATTCATTATTATACACTACATGTTATATATATTCACTAATAGATTCACATAGACCATAGGTGGTTGCCTTCTGGGATTTAGTCTAACACCATAAATGGTTCAGGTTTTTGGCCAAAAAAGATTATATGGTTACATGTGTTAGCAAGGAAAATTCCTATCTTATATGTACCTGACATGCTTCTAAGGATTTGGAGAACATGGGACCAAGCTAAGACATGGGATGCTATTAGGTTCCCTTTTGTCTTTTTATAGTTTGGGGAAATGTATTGTATATTATAGTAGTGTACATGTTTTGTTTATTTTATTATAAATATGTAGCATGTATCATCATCTTAGGTATGATATGATTATGGAATAAGTATATAATTGGTCTTTCACTGTTTACATCTATTTCATGGTATTACTTCTTCACCAATTATTTTTTTTTTGTATTCTGGTCGGTTATAATATGCTAATGAGGGTATAGTCTCCCCACTATCACACATAGGCCCTCACTAAAAGTCTATGGCATCTATTTTAACCCCAAATCTACATATAATAACTCTAACTCGAATATTGGGACATTTATTTATACCAAGTTGTTACTTTGACTCCTCTAAACTTATTTCGTGGAAGATCAAAGATCAAGTGATTCCCATCAATCTACAATAGTATGTTGATATCCTCTCATGTTATTTATTCTAATTTCTCATTATATACTCATTATAATGTGATGGATCATAATGTTATTTATTTATATATTTTCTATTTTTACATGACCTAATTCTATGTTTCATTTATTGACATCTCCAACCTTATTTAATTGTTGGCATTCCCTATTATGGGCATTGTGTTATGGAATTTCTTGATTTAATGATTGGTGGTTCCATGATATTATTCAAAATGATCGAATCCTTAATATAAATCATTTAATGTAAATGGATATTTAATTTATTTTAATTTTTTTCAATTGATGTGATGTGTGATTCTAAATGGAAATGAAATTCGGGAAAAAAATTTAAGCGAATTGATATGTGGGGGTTAATTTTTGAAAATTATGGTCTGATATGATAAATGATTTTATTGAACATTGATGAAAATTTATTAATATTATTATTAATTTTAAAATGAATTAATTGATGATACCCACTATTTTCATTTCTGAATTGAGAAATTCAGGTTGAAAACTGATAAGTACATAATTATTATTTAACTTGATTTGAAATGTTTAATATTTCCATGTCTAATTGCTTGATTTTTGAATAATATGTTACATTTCATAGATAGTGGTATCTAGGACAAGAACAAAATGACCATGAATCCCTATAAATGGATTGATGATAAAAATATTAACTAAATAAATTTGTTATGAATTCCCTAGAGGGTTCCCCTTGTGGGTGT
Source organism: Viscum album (assembly GCA_963277665.1). NCBI lineage: Eukaryota > Viridiplantae > Streptophyta > Magnoliopsida > Santalales > Viscaceae > Viscum > Viscum album. The sequence continues at coordinate 1,426,090,158 of OY728147.1, read as the reverse complement.
GTAGATTGCCAATGTGGTTTCCCATATTGGGTTGTATATTGATTTATATGTGCCCCCATATCTTAATATCAAAATGTCATTGGTATGTGTGGGAATATTACTACCTGAACAAATATACCAAAGTGATTTTCTACATTGTGGTAAAATTTGGTGACATTATTATAAATTCCAATGATTATGTAACTATTTTTTTATTAAGATTACTTCATGAATGTGTTATATATAAAATGATTATTCATAAATATTTTGAAATATCTTCCATATCATCTAATGTGAATTAATGTTTTGGATTAAAATATATACATGTTAATCTAGTTCTATTTTATTTATTATAATGAATTATTGTTTTAATTATTATGGAATTAATTATAAAATAATTGCAGAGACACTTTTGGAAATTATAGCACATGTAATACATTTTCCAGTTGGAGTTTTGGGATTTTATTATCTAATGTTTGAGATAAGGGAATGGGTCACTTATAGATGGTATATTTTCATTATACATGGTACCAGAGATGGGAGATGCTATCTCGTGGAATTGTTGTCCACATTTTACAAAAATGTTTTATTAATATTTATTTGTGGAAAATGTTGTTTCAATAATGATGTTTATATTTCAATTTTGGAAACTATATTACCTATATTTTTCATGTTCCTTATCCCTTGGTAGGGTTTAGTATTCTAAATTGTAAGTTATATATTCATTTGATTTATGGAAAATCTATTCCCTCTGTCATGTTGTATTATTTGAGGATCTATTTTATAACCAACAGGGTTCATCAATGCCCGTAAAGATATGTTAAATCCATATCGGGTATCAGGGTAACTGGGTATCTGGGCTGGTTATTGATAAATACAAAAACGGTTATGCAGGAGGATTCATGTTAACATTCTCTTGTACCAATTATTTTGTTGTAGGTTTTGGAACTAATATGATGTGAAGTATTTTAGATACTACTAATTAAATGTGTACAGGAACATAGGATAATAGTCGATGATGACTTGTACTTTTATATTTAGCCTCATCCACCTTCCCATGGAATTTAGGGTCTCCAAAAAATTTACTACTAGTTCAACATTATTGATGGTATATTAAAAATGGTTGATAAACTGTTGTATCAATAAGTTATGTTTGGAAAATTTATGCTTTAGTCACCCATAATGTTATAGTGCAGTGTTACTAACCATGTTGGTATGGGTCCGGGTCTTAGATAAGTGACTATCAAGGTCTAGTACATTGAGGAGTTATTCATGTACATGAAAAATCATGACCACATTAATATTTCATATTGCTATAATATTTAATTTTGTTAACGACATCATATTATATTTTATAGATTCAGTTTCTATGATGCTATTATAACAACCAATTTTTTCCATAAGGTAATGAACCATAATTTATTAGCTATAATATTTTTATTTTTATTATAAATGTATCTAGGAGTTTATGGAGGGGTTTGGGAGTTTCGATGTCTTTTTCAGAGCATTGTGGTCTGAATTTCTGAGATGTTGTATGAGGGCCATAGTTAGGACATGTGTAAAAGTAATTCATAAGATGAACAGTGCATCACATATATAAGGGAGAATGGTTGGATAATTTTTCTGACTGGGCGACCTAGAAATGTCAAAACTACTAACCTTTATTATTGGGAAACCAGATAGGGTTTTGAATATTTAGAAAACAATGCACATAGCCTACACCCTTAGAGAAATCATAGGCAGCAACCCAGAAGAGGTGGGGCATTGTTTTCCCAAACCATTCAGGGAAACCATGAAAGCGATTCTGAAGAAGGATTGTGATGGTAGAATGGAAGGTTTAATGATTTCCCACATATGCGACTAAATGACAACCCCCATTAATGTGTGGAGAAAATTTAATTTTCGACCATACATTAAAAATCATTACACTATTTAATTTTCCATTCTCCAAAAACAAATACTACCTAAAATTCATAGCACATGCATTATGCATGGAGTTCATCACTCTTCTCTATATGAAATCTGAATCAGGTTTCATATGTCTCATAAGATAATCACTAGTAAGAGCATCAATATGTTACCTTCTATTCAAAGATTTTCTTACTGGACCATTGTTATGTAATGATCATTTCATTTTCTATGTCCCTATTTATAGTGAAATCAGCATACATGATATTATGAACTACATTCATGGTGTTAAACTATTATTACTTTTCATTCCCATTTAGTATAATATAATGGAATATTTTGGACATGTGAAACTCTACTACAATAATGTGGGTGGACTATTAGTTTTCCCTAAAGATTGGTTGATAATTAAATTATCAGTGTGGCATCTCATGCCAAACATTTCTAAATTTGATCCTAAAATTAAAAAATATAATAGATTGATTTTTTTAATCACTAAATGTTATTCTCTCCTAAAACATTGTATTGGATTGTTGTTTTCAACATTATACCAAACCAATTACCATGAATGTTCTTCTATCATTATATTGTATCAACCATCTATTGGGTTCTGGGATCATGCTACCTTGTTTTAGAATCCATAAATAATTTAAACGAGTTATTAAGTCTATTAATTTTCTAATATAGTATGTAATTGAAAATATTCTGGTCATTTTTATTTATATAATTGATGGTACCAGAGAATTGACAATAACATATACAATAATGTTTTATTACTCATTTTATTTTGGATACTACCATGAGGAACATGTAATTAATACCACAAGTCAAATAACATGATTCTAATATTGATCCAACGAGGGGGGTTAAGGTAGTGAACCTATGAATTCAATATAAATATATATCATTAAATTTTATGGTTCATTTTCCAAATGATATAGGTTCATGTGTTATTTATGAATAATCTATTAAGAGAATACCTTATATGATCTCCTTGGATTGAAGGAGCTCTCCTTTGACCTCATCCTTAAAACATGACCCAAAAAGGTATAATAATATATACCTGGAGGAATATGAATGTGATAATATATAAATGACAACATTTCCAGTGTGTACTGATAATCAAAATTTATAGCCTACTCACATCTACAATTCTTTTTTACATACATTTAGGTATCTATCAGTTATATTTATCATTTAACTATTTTCTCAACACATGGGTATCGTTGTTATACCTTTTATGGATTTTATGTAGAAAGTGTTAGGGGTGGAAAACTGATTATATCATAAACTATTTTCTTTAGACTAAATTTTTTCCAAATAGAATACATATATGTTGCTATGGAAAATCGAATGTAACCATTGAAAGATGTGTGATTTTCCTAGAAGATGGGATCTTGTGATCATGTTATTGATCCTAGAATCATGATTATATCATAAATAACCATTTTTTTATTTTTTGTAATTTTTATATACATATATTTATATGTGCCTACTTCCAGATATTTCTTACTTTCTGTAAAGAACAATGTCACACTCATCATATTATATTTGGGAATTATTTACGATGTAGTATTAATGATCTATGGATGATTAATATCCACTAAATTGTTTTTCTGTACTATAATTCTATTATTTTTTCATTTAGTTTCACTACTATTTTACTCTATTCATGAGGGTATAATCTTTCAACTGTACCACCTTCAAACATCATAAATAATTGGTAGAATCTATCATATGGGCATTCATAAATCTGGGAATATGACCATATATGATATGATATATATGATGAAAAAAAATTTGGGGTGTTACAAAATAGTATAAAAGGGTTTATTTTTCACTATCTTACTATTTGGGGTTACTAGATTGGATACTAATATACCAATGAAATTTTTTATTATATTTTTCTAGGGATTTGATGACCTAATTAATAGGAAAAAAATGAATATTTCCATAGATGGAAAATGATTTTCTATATTTTTTCTTATTATAAATACAATAATTTCACTATCTAGTGAAAAACATGATTTGTGGTGTCTATTTTTCCTCGTATATGTTCCAATTAATTGTTGGCCTAGTATGGAAAAGAATAATTGTTCATTTATCATTTTCATCTCCTTATTATTCATGTGTACTACATATTCAATGTCATGTATGTTTATTGTTTTACTTCAAGACACTTATTGATTAGTCTTTCATATAATTTTTTTATGCGTATAATTTATTTGCATGAATTAGGGGAATAAATTTTTTTCATTATTGTTCCAACATAATCCTATAGTATATTTTTTGATGATTCCACCATAATTGACATGATATCTTTCATTTGAGATGTGTTACAATGGTTAGCTATAATTAAATGCTAGAAAAATTTAATATATGAATTAAAATTTCAAATTAATGTGATGATGTATCTTTCTAAATTGGGAATGTAGATTCATAAGGTAATTTCATCTTGTATGACATATTATTTTAAATTATATATTGTAAATAACTATAAAATTTTCATGAACTATATATTGTAATTTAAAAAGAATGTAAATCTATAAATTAGGAATGGTACCTTATTTTATAGGTCTATGATATTTGTTCAATAATTTATATATATTAATTTAATGATATTATCCACTAAAGGGATATTCTAGTTTCAAATTACAGAGTTTTTCTTCTATGACATGAAAATGACAGTCCCTATACTATTCCCACTATCTAAATAGTGAACATGACCCTAACAAAACTATATTATTGGGATATTTGGATTGTTTTTTTATTCCATATGGTCTAATGAATTTTCTAAAAAATACTAGGATCATGAAATAGGTTTTGAAATACTTATTGGATGACTTCTACCTATTCTAATTATATATCTATTGTCTTTTGTTATTAGAAGCCATCTGAGTTGTGCTATTGTAATCTTTAAAGTTATTCCACCATCATGTCCTTGACTCATGCACTAGTAGGATGGAAATTACTATACTCCATAGGTGGGGGGGACCTAAGCCACCAGTGTTACGGCTAGTAGTTCCACCTATGGCAGATCATATTATTCGTAATGAGGGAGAAGATACCCCAATTTGAGATGGATTCATTCAACTCACATGCATTATTATGAGATCATTGAAAACATTCTATTCATTAGTATAGATGAAGCAAGATTTATTGAAGCAGTATCCACATAATTTCGTGGGTTGTGGTGGTCCCTAGGATGTCATGTTATGTTTAGAGGTAATATTTTCTATGTTTGATCATATAAACATTCCTACATAACACATGGTCAAGAACTACATGTCATATGTATGGTGGATCTTCCAAATGGTGGTGGTGTATATTGATCAATAAATATTAGCACAAGGAATTTTTTTTGAAGGATGTATAATTTAAATTTAATAAAAAAATATGAGACTTAGTGTGACGACCGATCGTGGGAGATTATGAACATGTATTATGGAACTATATCATTGAATGAATATTCATCTAATAAAAAAGATATATATATCATTGTTCATATATATTTCATTGATGATCCATTGAACGAATGAATATTTGAGGATGGGTTTAGGTATTCTAATAGATATAATGTGATCATATTTCATTTGAATTCCATGAGTAGAATAGTTAATTATGTCCTTGTTATTAAGCAAAAAATGAAAGATTTTATATGTAAATATCATGATGTACCATCTTCTTGAAATTGTGGCCTAGTATCTAGTGGCCAGATGTGTTTCATTAATATCTACAGTGTGGGAAGTATCAGTCAGAGTACATGTGCTGTATGTTTTTAACTCTATCACTGGTTCAGAAAGAATGGGAAGGTGAAACCTCGTTATGAGAGGGCCCTAGTTTCATTCCAAATATTTGTCATGATTGATCACTTATAGTGGATTTATAGAATCTTTCATCTGGAATCTAGTGATAGGGTATCAACACTTGCACCATGTACTGGGGAGGGATTGACACATTTTTGTGTTCGGATGGGATATTGTGTGATACCAACTGATTATGGAATACGTAAAGTCATGGTTGAGGTAAATATATTTCAATGTTATAGTTCTATTAGAGTTAGCCTTCATTGAGAATCTAGGTTATATCACATGACCAGAGATAGAGAAATCTATTTATAGTAGAACATGTACAATGGGTGTGAAGTCTCCATAGTTCCATAGTTCATGGTCCAATTTTAGTTGAATCTTCCATTGTATCAATTTTATTTGATAGAGGTCCTCCCACACCTTTATATTTTTGTATATTGTTGTATTTTTGTCGTTCAACTAAAATTTCATTGGGGCATGATGAAACATTATACTCCATTGGGAATATGATTTGCGAGTGTACACTAGTGCAAGGAATTCCCCAATGAGGTTGTAATATATCATTTATTATAGTTCTTCATTATCGTCAAGATGAAAAGATTTTTTATCATTCTTAGAAAGGAATATTCAATTCATTAATTCACTAATGTTGATTTCTATCATTGGATGGTTTCTTTCACATCACCATAAAGAGATAATTATTTTACAAAGGGTGAATAAAATGTCCAAGATAGTTGATCTAGACTAGATCATCATGGCTTAGGATGAGTGAAATCGTAGATTTATATCCTTCATATAGATGATCAAATAATTTTTTAGGTTGAAATTCCCCTTGTGGTAGATCATTTTATGAATTTATAATCAGATGAATTTTCTGCATTACCTGCTAATAGAGTGGATTAGATATATATTGAGATATTTAAAGGGTTTCACTAGTACCTATTACTTTTTATATAATGGATACAACTAAGTAGTAGGATCACAAAAGGATGATAGAGGATTTAGAAGCTAAGGATTTCATTTTACCCATTACATCTCCTTGAGGTTCTCATATGATATTCCCCATGAAGGCCGATCAGAAACACATTCATTACATGGATTATTTGAAATTTAACTAGTTTATTTTGAAGAACCAGTATACTTTACTAAATATAGATGACCTATTGGAAAATATATTAGAAACCAGGGTTTTCATTGATATCGATGTGAGGAAAGCTTATCACTAGTTACATGGAAAACCGTTTGAAATAAAAAATGTATTGTTCCATGTAGATATGGTCTTCATGAGTATCTAATTATTATTTTCATTCTTACAAATGCACTCTGTCTTTTTAATACATCGATAAATCTAGTTTTCAATCCGTATTTAGTTAAATTTTTATGATATTCATGGACTATATCTTAGTGATCCCTTTTACTAAATGTGACCATGAAAATAATTATATTATTCTGAATAATCAAATAGAGAATAATTTTTAATCTAAACTCAATAAATTCCACATTCATATCGACATGGATAACATCTTATTTAAAAAAAATTTAGAGGTAGGTGTGCCTATTGACACAAATAAGGTGTGTTCTGTCGTTTTTTAAGTGTATCCTATGACTTTCATTAAGATATGATGTCTCATGAGGAAAATGGATTTTATAGATGAATCATCGAATTATTTTCCCTCGTACTAGTATACCTATTTGGTTTCAAATATAATGGTGTGATGTATACATGGAATAAATTGTATTTTAAATTCATTCAAGAGATAAATGGGAGGTTGAAATCACAACCTATCCTAATTAGTATAGAATTAAAAAAATCAAAAAAGTTTATTTTGAAACATAATTAATCATGATGGGGGTACTTTTGATATATGGAAATAGAGTTTTGGTATGAAGGTATCATATGTTGTGGGTATAAAATTGAATTTACTAGACCCAAGATCACGAGATGGTAATAGTGGTTCAATACTTCCATTGTTGAAGACATTATTATCTAGGAGACTATTTCATGGTGTATACAAACTTCCAATGCCTCACATATATCATTAAAAATAATTAAAAGAAACTCAAGTGAAGTAGGTGGGTTGAATACTTGTAGTCTATTGATTTTGATCTTTTCTATATCCCTTAGAATTGAGATTATGTATTAGATGCTCATGCTGGAGTACTCATACATAGGGGTCCATAAAACTAGTAGTATATATTTGTTAATGGACCTATTTTCGGATATAAATATATAGGTCACGGAGTATCATATATTTTTTTTATTTTTTATTTTACAATGACCTATTTACATGTAGTGGTAGTAGAGACAATATAACATGGACACATAAATGTTATAGTCCTAAAATAATTAGTTTTAGTTGGTGATCTACATCATAGGTGGATCATATATGATGATGATATCATATAAATTCTAGGAATCATTTTGAATCTAGAATAATTTCATAGGATTTCATAAAATAATCTCATGTTTCTTTTTGGTTGGTATATCCAGGGCTTATGGTTATGCACAATGGTTTATTCTATTAGTATTGGTGGATGACAATGAAATAGGTGATAACAGTTTATGGTAGTTGATGTTCCACCTATCTATAGGTGAATGAATAACACCAGTAACCATCAAGGATACTATAATTTTTTCATACTTTTTAGTGGAAATATAATGATGTCACTATTGATTTAGTGAATGGCTTTTTTGAGATCACATCAAAGAAATTATGAAGTACGGGTGATCATTAACATGATCAAAAAGGCCTCTGACATTTTACCAAATAATGATACATTTTCAATGGACGATCATATAAGGATCTATACCTATGATACAATAATTCATTATGGAGTTACATACTCCGTTTTATTAAACATAGATGCATTATTTAAATTTTTGGTTCTTCAATGGTATACATAAGGTTGAAGGTACACAATTACTTTGGCGTACACTATACAACCCCTAGATCAATGGCATCTGAGAGTACACAATATATGTCTTATATGATATTCATAAATCCTGAATTCATGATTTTGGTTGTTCCTGGGAGATATATATACCTCTAACGAGTACTACTTCAAGAACAACATTTAGGTGAAACTGTAGATGGATTCTAATAGGTACATTTATGGTATGTCATGTATTTTAGCTCTATGTCAGCTAGGGGTAAGAGAGGTAGAGTTTGAGGGTTGTCACTTCATTTAGGAGAATTTTGAATAATTTCATATGGTCATGAAATGAATATATATAGAATAGTCTAGGAATATGGAATATATTAATCAATATTAGGGACTTCTAGATCTTGAGGGTTGTGATAATGAAATGTTTAATATCCTGATTATTATATGGAATCATTGGTTTAGGTCTAAATGTATTTTTTCACATTTTCATAAAATAATTAGGTTTTTAAGAGGTTAATGTCAATGTATTATCATGAAAAAAATTCTCATATATATATGTATGCATGATTTATTTCACATTACCCACCTATGTCATTACTTATTAGAACCATGTCATGTTATCCAACCTGATATTATTGAATTGTGTGTTGTTAAATCCAATAAGTAAATAGCCATTTGTATTGGAAACAATTTCATAGAAAAAATTGTATGTAGGGTAGTACCTTATGTATGATTTTATGGAATCATGGATTTGTAAATGACAATACATTGGAGATTGAGGAGAATTTATAATCCCCATGTATCGAGATTTTCTCACAAAGTTCTTCATTACCCACATTATGGAAACATGTGGATGTGTTTTATTATATGGGGGAGGCTATAAAAACCTTCATTAGATATTTTACAGATTAATAATATTTCATTACTAATATTTATTATTGTTCTTAAGAATTTATGCAGGAGTTTAATGATGCATTGAAGGGTATCTGAGGCTTGTACAGATCCTGGAGCTTCGAATTTTGTAGAACTTGTGGCAGGACAATGGTAGGAGGGTCATTATTACAAATAATGAATAAATGATTTGTGGCCATTGTATAAGGGGATTTATTTGTACAAAACAAGTGATGGAGGTCACATTGGTATTCCATAAACTATAGACATATTGTATAGGGGTCCTGCATGAGACAATCCTGATTTCGGAGACCATGCCCATATTTGACATCCTTATGTGAATTTAGGTATTGACCACACATTTTTATAGAATGGTTTTCCATACACATATAAATAGTTTTTAGATGGGTGGATCAATTTCTACTATGACTATGACATGTTTGTCACACTGTTCGACCTACCACATAGCCAATAAGGGCAACACTTTATTATTGGGTAAAAAGGTCATTTTCTGATAATCATCTTAAAAACCCATTATATTCTTCATTATACCCTAGCCCCTCCCATTAATATAGATTATATATAATGCTTTATTATTGTATAGCTCTCAAATTAAGTGGTGAATGTCACGTTGTATCACTACTTGTAATATTATCTATATATTACCATTTTATCCTCATTTCTCTTACTATAAGTTGTCTATTCATCAGGCAACATGTTCTACCCTATTTTAGATTATTCATATATTTTTATATATTTATAAGATTTTAGACAAACCAAAGGATGATATAGGATGAGTACTCCTCTTCCACAATAATTTAGTTATTCTATACAATTTATCTATGGTTTTAAGACATTTAATATTATAATTATTCTTCCATGCTTCTGCAATTCCAGACAATTTTCCATAAATTAATCAATGACTTAAAAAATATTTTTGTTTCATAAATGTGATTCACTAATTGATAATTTTCATGTTACATGGTTATAATCTTTAACATGAACGACCTCTAATTGGGGTTCTTCTATAATCATATTCTATGAAAAACACATTTTGGTGTCTGAGCTTTCCACCTGATTGTGGAAGGCGTAAATTAAATAAATGAGTCATTGAATAGATTAAATAATGATATGTTAATGAAATAAATATTTCCTTATATTGTTACTCAATATGGATGATTATACTAGTGCATGGACACTAACATATATGTTTAATTTTTGTTAGTACATATATTTTATATATTAAAATATTGAATCGATAATGATAATAGTATAGAACCTCTATGGATTATGGAATGAAACCAATGAAGATGACTTTGGTATGGCACCTAAGACCCTGGTTTAAAAATATATATGTAGATATTAGGATTCCTCAATAATGGGCCCAGGATTCATTCTCAATTTTTGTATATGCTATTTCGAGCTAGTATTTGAAAAGATTCATAGACTCCCGGAGGTCTCCTTTTTCATTATCCTTGGGTAATACCTCATGTTGGGTGGAAACATTTTACATATATGGGATATTCCCAATATATAAATTAATGTAATAATACACAATTGTGTACTAAAATTCAACACATGTAGGCTACTAATTGATAAATCCATATTTATTGACCTGTTTATATACATCATTCATATTACAGATTTTTTTTATTTAAAATAATTATTTTTAATAAGGATATATTTGATATAGATGCCATTGGTGGTGTACAGGTGATTATATGAAACAACATGTTCTAGATGTTTATTGGTACATGGAAAATTTTCTGGATACATGTTGGGACAATGGATAGTATATTGTAATGGTTGATTTATTAGTCTATATAATAGGAGCTTCGGCACGTGAGACTGATCCTTTGCTTGAGATGCTAATAATGATTTCCTTTTTGGTATTTATATCTCTTTTTATTTATATGTTTTTATGTGTTAGTGATTCAATTTATGCCTACATTTATGTATACCAACATGAAATACTCTTCATTTTTTTATCATGCCACTTTCGGATTGATTATTTATTATGTATGGATTTTTTTCATCCACTTGGTTTTTTTCATTATTTTTATTCATTTTTTTATTAAATTATCATCATTGTTGTTATGTAATTCATATGAGGGAATAATCTCCCCAATTTTCCACTATTAAAAATCACTAGTTATAATTAAATTTTTTTATAAGTTGAAGAGTTCATGGGGACATGTGACTTCTAAATGGTAAATACCTATGAGTAAATTAGGTCAATAATGCTAAAATGATTCTATTTAGGATGGTATTAAGGGGAAGAAGGCACTAAATTTTGAGATTTTACATTAAGTAAATTTGAGGCATCCTTTGGGGGGTTTACATGATGGAATTATTAGGGGTGTATCATATATCCTTGGCCTTGGAGAAGGTTCCAGAGGAGGATATGGATTTTCTCAATCATTCATTTTATAGTGTATCAATTTGTGGAAATCATGTTATTTAATAGGTAAGACGTAATGTAGTATGAAGAGTAATGAAGATAATTCAAACCATATTAGAAATTGGAGACATATTAAAATATTTTTTAATTAGTTCCCTAATGAACACATGTCATTGGGCATAGAAAAATTAAATTTATATTCATAATGTAGAATAGTGGCTATGAGTTTCACCTCACATAGTGAGCATTACTGTCATTTAATTAACATATTATTTTTAACATATTTTAATTTTTTGTGCTTTTATATTATTTTGGAAAACCTTGGTTTCCGCTTTGTAAAATTGTGAAATTAAAATAACGAAATGAAAGAATTAAATATAAATTTATATGTAGATGAATACATAATGAGATCAGTGTATCAAGATCTTGGTCGAAGGGTCCAATAACATGACAAAATTTTTATTTATTTATTGTCCAAAGTCAATATTATAATCCATTTAGTGAAACCTAATTAATGAATGAATTTCCTTTTATTTATACAGTGAGTGATTTAATATGTGTCTCAAACACCAAACCATACATACACCAATAGTCAAGTAGGGTAACACATCGACCAAGAATGTAATTTATAAAAGATCAGTCCCCACCCTGTGACATTTAATCCCTTTAGAAAACCCCAAATCCATCATATGATGGAGTTTCCTTGGAAAATGGAGTTAAAAATAAATCAATGGAAATGAATGGATTTTTAAATAGTGTTTTGGTGGACGAGTTCCATACCAATGCTATAGTCCTCCATCCACCACTAATAAATTTAAATCATATTAAATTGAATATCCAAAAAAATAACATAATGAATCTTCTCATTGAGCCATGCCTTATATTATACACATTTCCATAGAAAATTGAGAATATATACCAATATAAGGATGGAGGAGAATGAATGAGATAATTATAGTTTGATGGCAATGTAATATGGAAGAATCAATGTGAAAAAAATTAATAAAAACATTATTTGTTACATGTAAATAAAAAATAATAATAAGAAAATAAATAAATAAAATTCCTAAATGGACCATTGCCTCCTCTCCATGGTTCTCAGATGGAATTAAAATATGAATTATTTATTTTAGAGGTGGGAACTAATTTCTTTTTATAGGAAGACTTCTATACTATGAATGTTGACATGATTTACCCAATAAATGGACTATTCATACATGGTCCCCTTCATAATCCTTTTTAAGAATTTTCAACCATGTATCCTCTAAATATTTCCTCTCATTTGGAAACAGTATGTTAGTGTTTTGATTTTTTCATTGGAGGTTTCTTTTTATAGATGCATGTTCTAGGAAGCTTCCTTTAAGAATATGTTGCTCAATGGCCACTATAGTAGATTCAAAACACCTTGGAATTTAATGGTGAAACCTGCCTATGTATAGCTATGTCATTAACTGTTGAATAACCTCAATATAATGTTTGTAGGTCGTGATGGACTTCCATTACGGAGGTGGGGTCCATGCTGTCTACCTGAAAATTAATTCATATTCATTGATTATATATGACAACTATATGATCGAATAAGCACCTGGTCCAGTTGAAAAAGATAAAGAAAATAAAATAATTATTCCAAAAAAATAACTAATTTTGGTAATATATTTATCGATAAATGACTAAAATACCATTTATATGACAATCTGTCAAAATCTAGAATTGAGCACTTTTCATCGTTTTTCTAAAAACAAATCATAAATCTATTATTAATCCATATAAGCTCAAATTGATAATTTTGGAAGACGGATATAATTAAAATAAATTAAATAAATGTGGAAAATATTAGCTTTATTAATTTCCCTACACATAATCCATGCTTTTCAAGAAGCATTAAATTTAAACATGGAACTCAGAAGACACCAATGTTACCAATATTTGAAATACTATGTAATGATATTTAATAAAATTGATTGTTAAATTAAACATTCAAAAATCCACATACAATATCAATTTAATTTTTCATTATTTGAAGAAACAATCATATATTTCATTTTACTTTTCCCCTTTTAAGAATGTTGAATCATCTCTTTTAAATCATTCATACTCCTTAAATCATTGCGGCAAAATAGTTTAATACATTATTTACTTTACTTTTGAATGTTTTATCTCTTCTCTCATAATAAAATTCATGTAGAGTTACGCTCATATCATGAGAACATGCTTCACATCCATAAACTGGTAAAAAAACTACTTTCTCCACTTCATATGCACAAAAGGCACATAAAATCATCTGGCCATTTCAATAAAAGTTCAAATTAATATGAAGATTAAGGTTGGTAGGGTTTTATGTTTTTAAAAAACAAGGCTCAATGAGGAGGTTTATCTCTCAAGTACAATTCCTGATATAAAAAAGAGTAATTAAATTCTCCTCTTTAAAAAAGAAACACCCACATCCTCCAACATTCAATTTATGGTCATGATTAATGTAAATCATAATGAATGATTAATGCACGCAATTTTTTTTAAAAAAAATTGTAATAGTTTTTTAAAAGTTATGATTGGATCAATCCTAACGTACACAATATCACCACATACGATTAGAATATCATTATTCTATAAAATGGTGATTTTTGTTTCTCCCAAGTCATGACCAATTTTTCTATTTTTTTGTTTGTTTTTTCAATTTTTTCATTGTTTTTAATTAAAGAGGGGAACATAATTATGTATAATGAATGATTCCACAATGTTTAATAATTCCAAAAATTTTACCCCAAAAATTTTTCCTTATAATTTATAACATCCCTTTCTTCGTGATTCTCTTCACTCCCACACTTCATCTTTAAAATAGCATAGAAATACCAGGAGAATGTTTGGAGTGGATAAAATGTCTTGAAACAATGATAATCCATATAAATGACATGTATGGTATCTACGGGATAAATGAATGATTGATATACAGATCAAATTTAAGGATAAGGGATTTTCAATAGATTCCTCAATCATTTTAAATCACTTTTTGTACAGTCATGGCTTTGAAAAGTTGCAATTCATGTGTTGGAAGGTGAAATGTCCCATGTTCACTAATGAAATATGATCAAGAATAAATTTGAATTACATGGGCTTGGAATCATCTTGGTAATGATACATATGATATTGGAAAATCACTCAAGGCACAAAATATAACATTAAATAAATTAAAATTAATTTAATAAATTAAATTCCTAGAAAATGGTAGGGAAAATTCATTTACATAAATCAACTAATTCCCTTAAATCAAATTCATCATTTCAATAACCATGATTCACTTTTATCATTCAATTCTCTATTTTACTCATTCAATCACATATTCATTTAAATCTCAAACCTAGCATCACGTGATTCTTAAGAAACTCATTTATCCTAGATAAATGGAATAAAGAAATAATTAGAGTGTTGGAATGAAATTCCTATCATTAACGCTCAAAATATGTTTTGAACCAAAAAAATTTAAGGGGTTTTAAATTTTTATCATTAAATGTGAAATCAATTTTTAAATAAATCATTAGTCCTCCACATATATGTAAGATTTTTTCCCCTTTATGAACTTAAAAATTAAATTATTCACTAAAGAACTAGAATCATGTCATTAAATTTAAAAAATATAAGGAAAATGTTGGATTCATGTTGCACTACTTCTTAAAATAAGAAATTGAAATATATATTCCAAGAAAGAATGTAGAGATATATATTGGTACCGTACCCCAAGGGGAACCTGAATTTTTTCTATATCTAATGGGTAGTACCAGTTTTTATCCATACCCCGATGGTGGTTGGATCCACTATTACATTAACCACCACATGTTGTTTTTATTATCATCCACTTCTTTGTTCTTATTGAGGAAGTGGTCCATAGACTGAGCACATCAGATCCTCCCCCTTAATAATGTGGTATAGATTTCAGGGAGTTGTATAATAATTTATATATCATCATCCACCATTTTGAAACGTGTGAAACCTTATTAACTAACGATGATGGCTTCATATAGGTTTCTTTCTCTTGTATGATTTCTTCTTTCTCATCTACATTTTCCTTTTAATGGGGGTCCTAAAAATCAATATCAATAATGACATAGAGAATCATTTGATCCTCAAAAGGTGAAATTAAATTCTCCTCTTCATCCTTCTGGTCATAATACTAGTTGAACTAATCTGAAAATTAAAAACAATTAGGGTTGATAATCAAATTAGTTTCAGAAAAATTAATAGAGTTTGAGTTCAAGAATGAATCATCTCCCTTAGCCAGTTCGACTTTAGCATCATCTTCAGTCGAAAGTGAATCTTGGAGTCGATATTCAATAGATAGAGGTAGGTAGTCAAGCTCCTCTACCTCGTGTTTGGAGTCAACTTCATGGATGCCTTCATTGAAATCTTGAAAGACCAGTGGTGCTTCATTCTTGGCATTTATTCTTTTCAGGTCAGTTTGGAGTTATTCGATCATGCTCATGAAAAAATGTGATGAGATCCATGTCCCTTATAAATTTTTCAACTATTTTTAACTTTATAATATGAGATTCCCTTCCTCATTTGTGTTCCTCCTTAGTATAATCTATTTCCTGTTCTTGCACCTTTGAGAAATCTTTCTGTAAATTGGAAATATTGTTATTTGAAAACATCCTAGGAAAAATTATTTTATAGATTTTTTTTATTAATGGGAAAAATAATATATTTTAAAAAAATTTGGAATTTTGAAATGGCGAATGAAATAAATGTTTATCTCCCCAGAAACGATACCAGTATTGACAAACATCTGTCATAGGAAGTGGTAATTTTTTTTACAATCCTAATGCAGCATAGTGGCTGACTATAGTCCTCTCATATGAGAAGCGTTGAAATTGGTTGAACCAAATATTCAATTTTACCTATTATATTTAGTTTTTTTTTATATTATTTATGTAATCTATGGTGTTGCTTTTTCAAAATAAAAAATTTAAAATAATGAAATTAAAACTTTAAATATAAATTCAAATACTGATGAAGACAGAATGAAATCAGGAAAGAAAGGTTTTTGTCATAGGGTGGTGTAACAGGACGTCATTAAATATTTATTTATTATAAAAATTAAATTTTATAATCCAGTTTTGAAACATCATTTTTTTATTTCATTACATTGATTTGTATACTGTGTGATTTCTGTATGCATATGACGCACCAAACAACACCTCTTCTAATAGTCATGTATGGTAACACCTCAACCAAGAATGTTATTTGTAAATGACCTGAATTTAACACTAGAAATTTTTTCCCTTTATAAAAACTCAAATCTAACATATGATGGGTTTTTGCAATATAATATTCTGAAAAATAATGAGTCAACAGAAAGCAATGGACTTTAAAATAGTGTTGTCATAGACAACAACCACACATTTGAAATAATCCTCGATCAATAACAAATAAATATAAAACATTTTAAATTGAAACTCAAAAAAATGACACCATCAATTTTCCAATGAGGCCAAGCATCATATTTTTCACTTTACATGGAAACATGAGAGAGATCACAATGGAAGAAGAAAAGAGAGAGAATGAGATAATTAGATATTTAAGGCAATGAAATATGAAAAAATAAATGGGAAACACATTAATACAAAAAATTGAATGTGTTACATGTAAAATAAAACAAAAATAAGAATAAAGTAAGGAAATAAAATTACTCAAGGTCTTTTTTACTCCTCTACTCGGTGCTCAGATATAATGGGGATAGGAAGGTATTATTTGAGAGGTAGAAGATCACTCTATTTTATAGGCATATTTCTGTCCTTCAAATGATGACACGTTTTCGCCAATAAATTTAAAATTTATGTGTGGTCCCCTTAATAAAGGTTTTTCCTATATTCATTTCACGTATCCTATAAAAATATTTTTTCATTATACCACATTATTATGTAGTTACGAATTTTTCATTAGGGATTTATTTTTTTAGATGCTGGTTCCACGAAGCTTCTTAAAATAATATGTTGTTAAATTGTGACCTTAATAGATTCAAAACACACTTGAATTAATGTAGAAACGATAATTTGTATCATTGATCCATTAATAGTGTAAGAACCTCAATCGTCGGTCTGTATGCCAAGATGGACTTCCATTACATTAGTGGGGTCCACACTGTCCACCCAGAAAATTCTTCAACTGCATTGATTTTTTACGACCACTATATGGTTGAATAATCCCCTAGTCTAGAAGACAAATTTATAATAAATAAAATAGGGGTTCTCAAAATATTAATCACTCAATTTGGTATTGTAGTTTTTTCAGAAATGACTAAAACACCCATGATAAAAAATCCTTCAAAAAATATCGAATTAAGAACTTTTTATAGTTTTTTGTAAAACACATCATAAATCCACAATTTATCCATATATGCTCCAATTTATAATTTGGTATGGTTAAAATAATTAAAATACCTAAAAAAGTGAAAAATATTTTCTCTATTACTCCCCTAGTGGGATGATGAATTATCAAATGCGTCCATGATGGGATTAGAGGGATAATAGATATGGAATGCATGAGAATCCCTGTGGGTCATTTTTAATGTGTAATGGGTGGTCTATCTCTATCATTTATTTATAAATTCATTATTGATTATTTCCTTGATTTCAATCCTAAATTGTGGTTGAGGTCCTCATAAGTGGTTACACATGCCTGAAAAGATATAAGAATTAGGTGAGCAAGGTATCTTAGTTCCATATCCATAGATAGAATATTGGTAATATTTATGAACATATATAGAATTTAGTGGATAGTAGGGATGTACCTCATTCTTATTGATGTTTTACATGAATACAAAAATTATTTATAAGAATTTTTTAAACATTATATTTCATTTTTTTATATATTATCTATCTGTTAGAAGACATTATTTACTAGTTTTTATGATCTTTCTTCCTTTCTCATGAAAACCCATTGGGAAATAAACTGGGCTCCTTCAATAGATATTTAAAATATTCCTTGGTAGACTCTAGCTACTTTAATTCATGGTTATTCCTGATATTTTATGTTACCATAATCATTTTGATCATTAACATGGAATGGATAATGAGTTATGAGGTAAAAATGGAATTCAATCAGTGATGCCCATCTTTTACCTCACCACAATGGGGGGTTGTGATGATTTTTGGAATGGATGCTAGAAAATGATATAGGAGAATACACATGAAAAATATTTAGATTATTACACCATAGCTATAACTCTTTTAACCTGTAGAAGAGTCAATTTTAGTCTTATAGACCATTTCTCTTGTTTTGGTTCACTATCAAAACAAAATTCCAAAGGAAATTTCTGGTCAACCAAAAATTTATTGAATTGATTTTGAGATTAAAAAAATAAAATGGCTGTACACTATATCAATTTACCTATTTTATATGGTGATAAATTTTTTGAAACAAATCATGGTATAGTTATAGGATTTATAAGTGAATGGAATCACTTGACATATACATTCTTCTTGGTGTGATCATGTGTTGTTTTAAAAGTAGGATGATGGTATCAAGAGTTTGTGAAATGAACACATAAAGCTTAATAATATCTCAATGAATAAATGTAACCCACTAATGATTATATAAAACTTTTTTGAACATTTTCAGGAGAAAAGTGGTTCTCCAAAAATATTGTATGATTATTCTGACCGTAGCTCATAGTCGAAGAGGAGGATATACCCCAAAAACATTTAGGTTGTGATATATATTAATTGAGTAACTATTTAATCCTTTGTGGTCAAAACATTCACATGTTTTGTTCTTAAATGTATTGAATATTATCATTCATTTATACACAAAGTCCATCGTCATGTTGTTTATAGATGGTATCCAGATACACATGAGGATTTCAAGGTTTCACATTAGAGGCATAAAGGTCATGATGATAAAATTTAAATCACATAATTCATATCACACTCTATATAAGATTTAATATATGATCACATAATTGCATTTCCTTGGGAAATTCATTTATAAGGACATAATTTCTGTGGATCTGGAAAAGGTAGTGGATGTGATGTATTTGGAATTCCCATAGAATATTTTTAGATATTGAATTTCCTTATGGTGATAGTTAACTACAAAAGGATTATTCTTGATTTTTTTATGATAGAATCTATATCTCAGATTATATAGAATTGGGATATGTTTTTAATGATAGATTAGTATAAAGAGGTTTTCATTTTAATTAATATTAAATTAGAATCGACTCTAATTTTGATAGTTACAGATTCAGGTATTAGTTATGTGGATTACTATTATCCCTTAGGTGTCAGATTTGGATTTCATTTGATGTAGATAGGTAATGTATTATCTTGTGGTTCACATCAGTTGTATCACCGTGATACAAAATTCACTATATATTAATTATAGCTAGTCATTGTGGTCTATGCTTTAATGTGATTTTGGAATCTTATCTCTAAGAGGAGGGGTTTTTTATTTACCTGGACCATGAGAGAATAAAACATATCATCCAACAACACAACATAAATAAACAATAGATATGTTTTGTGGGGTATCTATAGAAATTTTAATTTCACATAGAATTATATACCAATGAATAAAATATTGATTAAAAATATTTGTAGAAAACCACAATAGATGGGACAGTGAATAATATAAATGTTATGATTCGTAATGTGATTAATGTCTATGGGGATCACAGCTACATTTGATGACCATTAAGGGATGATATGTGTATCAGTGGTCGTCACCTTTTCCCTCATGGATTGGGTGAAGTCCTGTTGGGATAAAGATCCTGAGTTTAGTGATGTGATAATTATTTAAAGGGAGTAAACTAGTCTTTGGGCCGTTCTTATATCGTACTAACTTGACATGTGTCCATGGGAGTGTTCTTGTTATTGTTTCATGAGGGAAGAGTATATGGATTAATCTAATTATTTATATTAGGTTGTGTATCTACGGTTAATTATGATATACCGTGATATAAATTGAGTGTTTAGGTATCTAGGGATGAAAAAAGGAGACATAAATTTTTTCTTATAGTGACTTATAGATAATATATTCGCGATCAAAAATCAGTGTCTTCGTGGATTACTTGTACTCAATATAGTGAATACGAGAATGATTGATAACATGATATTGAACATCTTAATGGGATTATCCTAGACCCTATAAGGGATAAATTTAGTTTTTTATAAAATTATCCACTAAAAGGGTTTAAAAATTCATAGATGGTGATTTTTGTTTCATTATAAAAATTTTGGGTGGATTATAGAATTAGTTGGGGACTCAGTTGAGATTAATAAAAACATATCATTCACAAACAAATCTTAATACATTAAGCGATATTTAAATTTTTTAGTATATGAATCACATATGTATTCTATATTTTTATATAAGCATGGGATGATAACATACAATTAGATTATTTTTTATATAATAATAGTTTCTATGATTCTATTTTTATGGATAACTTATGGTTTATATGTTGTTTTTTTCGTCAATGAAATATTACATTATGGTGATAGAAATAGTTGTTGTGGGGACACGTATTATGAAAGAGATCACTAAGAGGCTATAATTAATTTGGTAGTTGTCGGTTAATACATATAGTACATAGTGATCGATTATTTATTGGTTATGATGACCTATAGAGATCTCACTATGTGAATAGGTATTCTTATGTGTGAATCCACAGTTCAAACATATGAATTTATGGATGCAAGGGAAGCCGATAATGTGGTTTTGAGGATCTTTTAAAATTATTGAATGTTTAATAATAGTTTATTTCTATTTGGATATACCTTCTCAATATAAATTTATTAATGATATTTTCTATGTTTCATAAAAATGGTTATATGATATTGATATTATTCATGTGATTTTTTGAGGATGTAGAGTTGGAACCAGATGGATTATTTGTGGGGTAGTTAGTTCCGATTA
This sequence comes from Viscum album, assembly GCA_963277665.1. Lineage (NCBI taxonomy): Eukaryota > Viridiplantae > Streptophyta > Magnoliopsida > Santalales > Viscaceae > Viscum > Viscum album. The sequence goes on along the minus strand of OY728147.1, from coordinate 1,426,068,375 downwards.
TAGACCAGAAAGAAAAATTATTATGTGTAAACGAGGTACGATTGATTTATATATTTTGGTAATATAGATGGATTCTACAAAGGATGTGGGAGAGCCAAACTTTTTTCAGTGATCAATGGGATAATTTATTCCTGTAAAACATTTATGGGATCCTCTTGAGTATGATATGTTTATTAAGGGATTGATAATATATACAGTTAAAATTAAATAATTTTTTATTTATTTTATAGAAAATATAAATTGTGTTTTTGTCTTGTTAGAGTATCTTATGGGTTATGAATCATAATATAGGATTCCTGAGGCCTGAACCAGATGCATGTAGCTTCTACTATGCTATTGGACAATTGATAACATGGAACCAACTCACTGGTGGTGGTGGAAGAGGACCTTCACCTCTGTAGGTCCAATCAACTTGCTAGTGGGAAGGCATCTCCATCATGTTTCACAACAATTTGTATTGCACCTCCCCCAGGAACACCAACTATGAACTAAGGTAATTCATTCTCCATCACCATAAGTTAATGATGACTAGAATGGTGAATTTAACATATTTATATCATATTTATGAAATCATTAAAATTATAGAATTATTATATCACATATGCAATCTGACATTCATTTTCAGGGTTTACATGATAATGTTGATTGTCTGTACCTAGGAATACAACCGCCAGAAGTGATGTGATTCATTTTAGCATAAAATTAGTATGAAATGTAGCAATGATAATTTTTAAGGAATATTTGGGATTTTTGGGATCTAATAGTATCTCATGAAATTAAATATCACATCTTACTTATTACATTGAATTATATTGGGCGAAAATTATCTCTCATATGAATACATGTGGACTACTCCATCCATGTTGCTCTGTGAACTATTTTCCAATTTGTTTTCATATAGATGGTAATAAACCTATATTTTATTAGTATATTTAATACATATGTAATTACAATTATATTGTAAAGATGAATTGATATTTTTTTATTAGTTACATCTATCTAGAAAAATGTAAAAAAATTTAAATTGTACGTATAGCCTACCATCTCCATGAATGGTTTAATCTATTTTCAATATATAACATTTAGTTATTGTTCTCAAAAAATATATTATTAATATATATGATATTTATACAATTTATTAAATTGTGGATATGATTTAAACATGATGTAATTGAAATGAACAAAATTACTAAACTATAATATAAATTAAAAACAGAGATATCGTCACATGAAATAGTGATTTTAAAAAATATCAATAAATGATTGATAAAAGACTATTTAAAAAAATAAGAAATTTGATATCTTATTTTTATTCTATTGTATATTTATAATAGACTTAATTTTATTATAAAGAGGATTTAAAAAATAAGAAAAACTCTGTACCAAAGTTAATGGTTTCTTTTCATACATTTTATTCTATCAGATATACTCCATATTCACACTTATTCCTTCATATGGTGAATATAAAATACATTTGAAATTTTTTATCATTTATATTTTTATCTTAATGGTAATGAAAATATATTTTTATTATTATTTATTTTTGAATCTTATGATTTATATGTTACCAAATGGGTAAGATTTTACTTCACAATCGCGTCATTATTAGAGATTTAAATTGTTTATGTATCCCTTAGAGAATTATATGATATTGATATGAAGAAATAAATATTTTTCTTTTTCAATATTTATACATGAACATTATCATATAATTGTACCATTTTCTCCCTCATTAGTACATATAATCTTTGATAAAATGTTTTGAGATAGTCTATTGTTTTTATCTCTTCAGTTGAAATTTGTATTTCATAAAATTCCATGTATTATAAGAATGTTTTCATAATTATTTAACATTTTTATAATTATTTATTAATGAAATATTTATCCAATTTTACTTTTTATAAATATATTAAATTGATATTCATGTAATTTTCTAAAAAAAGATTGGTTTCATTTTATATAATGTTTGAAAAGAATCATTTTTAAATGTCTTTTGAATAAAATAAATTACTACCATCATTACCAATAAGTGTTTTAATGTATATTATACATGTCTTATATTTCAATTTTCAATAAAAATTTTATTAAAAATATTTTATGATCATTTTGTTTTCAAATTATTTTCAAATTTCAATGTATAATTTTCTCATAAATGTAATTGATGAAAATTTTATTTTATTTATCTCCATAAATGTCATCAACCATTAATTTTAAATATTATCCACTAGGATTTTATATTGTTGATATCTGCCTTATTCTGCATTTTTAATTTTTATGGTCAGTTTGACTATAGATATTGAATTTTATTAACATTCACCATATTACTATAGATGGTTTATTATCTGTTTATTTTTTAGGGGTAAATATTAACAAACCATATATTATTTTATAAATATGAATATATTTTTATTATTTTCTTCCAATTCATTTTGTAATTACCTATACATAGTATGTGAGATCCGACGTTCGATTATCGACATCCCCTCAATTCATCGACTCATTTGTATAGACAATTTAGATTTTAAAAATAGATGAGTACAACCCAATGAAATGAAATATATTGTGAAAGGTCATAACATTATGTTTCATATGTATAATATTAACCATTTCAACATTACGATATCCATAATTTAGTTCTATGTTATAATTGATTAGTTAAAATATAATTGGAGAAGACCCATGGTCATTGGATTATTTATGTTGGTTTATTTGAGAATAATTTATTTCCAACATATTATGCTCATTTTATTGAATAAATAAATTGGGTATTAAGATTAAACCATTCCATATTTATTTATCATAATTATTCATGATTTATTATATTGCATACATTCCATAAATGGGAATGTTATATCACCGATTTGTTATGTTTTATTTTTCCTCGGTTACCGTGATGAATTTTGTGATTGATATTAATGGATTTCCAAATGAAAAAAATTGTATTCTCAAAGAAAAAACATTGTTCAATTCTGTAGTTTTCAAATGTATGTGATTTAAACGTGTGTATCTTGTTTTAAAATGAAATTAAACAAATCATATCATTTTGATTTGAAACATTCGATCGAGTGAAAATGTAATAATGTAACCATCAACTCTAGTCTATAAGTGTAAGGTTTGTTACAGTTTGTAGTAGAGGAGGTTTAGTAGTGAATATGGTAATTATATATTAGAAAACAAGAATTAAGAAATTAGACTCTATGTCTTACATTAATAATAATTATAATCATAAGATAAATTACAATTTTTTATGATGGAGATAAAGTAGTTGTCCAATAAAAAAATCATTATTTAGATAATACATGTGGTTGAGGTTTTGGCATAGATGTATTTCGGAAAAAAAATCTATAAAAAGTGATTTAGTGTTAACTTGGTAGATATCTAGTACATAATAATCGATTTCACTCTTAACTTTTTTGATACTACTAAAGGATATTCCTAATTAAATTTTGATTATAACCCATTCTGACATATTTGAATATATTATTTTTTTTCCAAACATTCCCAAAATAAGATTTTTTGGATTATGAGATTAGTAATGAAAATATTTTTGAATTTATGTAATCAATTTTTTTTAGTATTTGTAATATAAATTTAATTTCAGAGTGTTATGAAATATTCTAATGTATTCAATTTTAAATAAATTTATCTTAATTGATGTAATGGAAATTGTATCAATGCATGTACCCTATATAGGGATTGTGCTCCAAGGAATAGTAATGATGTTGGAGATAGATCAAAAACTAGATCTTAAGAAATTATAACCATATTAGAGAAGTTAACAGAGTTATTTAAAAATAAACTTTATTTATAAAGTATCTTTCAGATCATCCATGTAGTGTATCAATTTTTTACTACTTTATATGTTAATTTCCTCCATAATTCAACAAGACTACAATTCCATTTATTGTTGAGAAGTGGATATATTCTATAAATAAAATATTTCTCCATTTGCGATGTAATGAAAGGGATATGTTTTTCTAGTTAGTTTAAAATTTATAAAAATATGTGGATAAATGATTCACATTTATTCAAACAAAAAAGAATGTAAAGAAATTAAAATACAGGGAATGAAGTGATTTTTAGATAAACATATCAGAAAAGTAAATTCCAGTTAATAATTAAATGTATATAGAGAGGAAATTAATGATACTAAGATAATACAAAGATGATGATGTAAAAAGTTATTAATACAAAATTATAAGGCTATAATTGAATTATAAAAACTACACACATTACCCATAGAATAAGATTGACAATTTCATTGATGGGTTAAATCAAATTCATCATTGGTAACTTATATCTAAAATATTTTCATTATTTTGGGAAATAATCTCATGTAGCATAATGTTAGAGAATTAATTATAAAAAAATTATGTATTCTATGATATGAAATTGAATAATATAAAAACATAATTTTCTTTGGAAAATGGTAATAGTGGAAATAAGGATTCTTCAAAGGGGAAATTATAGAAATAAACACCCTAAAACATGATATAAGGTTACATGAGGTTTATACAATAGTGGAAATAAAATAAATTATGGTATTTATTTAGAGTAAAAGAAAGAAGTTTCCAATGATCAATGATTTATCTTTAATAATATTTAGAAATATTCCAAAATTCCCCTTAGTATTGAGGGAGTATTCCTTATATAAATCTTGTTATCCCGGTAAATAATATGCAATAACTATAAACATTGTGGATGAATTATTGTTCTTCTTATTAAAATAAATAACTATCATATATGAGTATTATTATCATTGATATTATTGTTATAATAATAAGGAAATTCATAATTATTTTACTTCATTTATTTTTTGTTTATGGTTATGAGAGATTATGATGAATAGGATTGATAACCAAAAAAATTAATTCTTTGGAAAGATGATACTTCTTTAAAATACATGGCTTAGAGATGATTATCCCGAATACATGGTTAATGTTGAAAAAATAATGACAAGTTAATGTTTGTGGGAAATTATTTGTATCCTTGTAATAGGTTAGTGATTTACTGTTTTATGTTATCATATAAATGATAAATATTTGTTTGAATTTAATGAATATATTTGAAAAGAAGCAATTTTTTGCAAAGAAATCATGTCTTCAACATGATATGATAGAAATAAAGGTATCATAATATTTTTATTGTGAAATTAAGATCCACTATATATTATAGGACCAATATATTGTTATTTAATGACATTCATTAAAAAAAATAACTTTGATATTGGATTGAAAAATTATGGATGACCTTAAAGGTCAACTATATTATGGATGTGTTGGAAATAAAGGGATGAATTTTTTAATTATACTAAAATGATGATATTTTTCTATGAATTATAAATAAACCAGGTTTTTATATTTTCATATGTTCCTATATTATATGTTAAAGGAATTCATAGACTCCGGTTATAGGATATTAAAAAACTTTGTGATTCGAATAACAAAATTTATTTTTAAACATTCATATTTTCATCCTCAATTACTTATCAATTTATGTTTATTAATTTTTGATGAACCTTGACGTTCATATGAAAAATTATTTCTACCACTCTCGATTATTATTTTTGTTTTTTTCATTGTCCATATATTCACATTCAATGAATGTTCTTCTATTTGGAATCCAATAGTCTGTTTTACTTAATGACCTTCATACATACCCAACTCTCATATCAAGTGAATGTTTTATTTTCCATATGTATTCTGTGCTGTTTCATGAATGGTATTATCAAATGTTAATCCCTTCATTATATGGATCAATATTAAATTATGGGGTCATAATTTATTTGTTGTTCTATAATGAAAGATACTACGATTTCAAAAGAGGAAAATCATGATCGATTTTCTGTATGACATGAATCCCATAAATTATAAGAGAATATAACACCCTAATACTTTATGATATATCTCTTTAAACAAAATCTATTTTATATATTTTGATTTACATAATGAAATTTTTAAACAAAACATATAACTTTATATGAATATTATTTTTCAATCAAGAGAAATATAGAATATAAATTAATATGTAGGTAATGAGTAGTAAAAAATAAAAAATAAAAATTATAGGTTTTATAGATGTATACAAATAATTCAGTGTAAATCTATCTATTAAAAGTAAAGTAAGATCCATTTGATAGAGAATGAAATGATCTCTAAGAAATATATTTTTACGAAAAGAATATTCATCATCATTTTAAAACATAATTAAATGTTATTTTCTACCTATTTAAGAAAATTATTTTTAAAAAATAAATTAATTTTTTCAAATATATATTTTAAAATTGTGTTTGGATAAATGTTTTTAGGTTTTTTAAAATATTATTTTTTCATGCATAGTGAGATATAATTATTTCAGTAAAAAAATTCAATTTCATTTTAAATATATATAGATAGTAACACTATTTTTTAAATTAATTTTAAAATATAATTAGTTCAATTATATATAAATTTATCTAATTTACTTCATTGGAATAAATATCTTGTTTAATTGTTATATTATAATATTCTACACTTATGATGATCTTCTTGTCGGAAAACTGATATTTCCTCACATCACAAGTTTAATTTTAAAATAAATTATGCCCCATATTTGAATGGAATAATTAAAAAATAAATTATATATTTGGAATCTACATAAATTCTATCATTTTATAAATTTAACATATATTTCCAAAATGATTATTGAATTGTGTAACAATTAATTTCCATGGATATAGAAAAAATGGCTTTATTAGGGGGTTATGATAAGAAGATAACAGTTAATAATGATATAAAACATTTTAAAACCCAATTTTATCGAAATATATTTAGTCAATAATCAATACTGATTGATAATAATCTATTATGGTTGTCTTTGGAATGGGAAAAACCTAGAAATCACTTTATCATTTAAAAAATTTCATGGTTGTCATCTTCCCCAATTATAAGAGGCCACCCCTTCTCTCGATTATTAACACTTAATAAAATATCCCTTAACTTCCCAAATCCATTAAATAATTCCCTCCCTTCAACTTATAGTTTATTTTCACTAGTAATCCCTCTAATTAAAGATTTATGTATAACCCAAAAGAATCCTTTTCAATATAGGTTAAAATTTTTAAACACACTAATTTGATTTTTTTTCTTCCTCTACCATAAATATTATTGAAAATTGATATTATAATGAAAATAATATATATTATTTAGTGGTATTTAATAATATTTATGCAATAACTCACATACATCTCCACTTCCATCAAATAGAAAACAAATCATTTGATCGTGTCTACGGCAAACTACTGCCTCACCAACATATGTAACTAATTTTCCATCATGACATTTATAGGTATGATATCGGGATATATTTAACATATATATATATATATATATATATTATTATGATATTAAATAAATATTTAATTTTTAAATCAGATATACCTTCAAATATTCAATTTCCTTGCGGTATAATAATGTCGCTATTGTGTATGGCAGATTACAGCCTCACAAAGCGATGTGATTTAATTTTTTATTAATCATTAAATGAATAGAATTAAGGTTGATCATAATGAATATATAAGCTATTTTTTAAAAATTAAAAATTTTGGAAAATAAATATTAAATACAACTTATAACCTTCTAATTCATAGGAAAATAATAATGTCACTCATGCATATGAGTGGATTACATCCTCCACATTGGGATGTAAAAAATTGTCATTTTATGTTTACATGTATAGTAATAAGGATGTATTTAATTAATATATTTATATATATGAAAAAATAATTATTTAATAAATATGAATTAAAATGAATTTAATATTCTTTCTGATCAATAAAGAAATAGAAACATTGTTCATGAGAACATACGACATACCTTCTCCAAGAATAGTGTAATCCATTTTCAATATCTAGAATTTATATATTAATATAACCAAATATAAAATTAATATATTTTATTATAATATAATTGTAAAAATTTATCTGATATTATAACCATAATCAAATAATTATGATCAAAATTACAAAAAAAAACAAATATTAAAAATAAAGCAATTATCACTCAAAACAATGATTTCAGCCAATATGTTTTAATAAAATTATCCTAAAAACAATAACTGAATAATATATGGTATGATATATGTTGTTATTTTAATATAATATATTTATAAAAAATAATATTTATTATACATGAAGTTTAATAAAAAATAACAGAGTGTTACCCAAGGTAACATTTTGTCAAATGGGTTTTACTTATGTGAGACATATGAAAGATTCCCAATGTCATTTATTTTATAGTCTATATACTAAAAAATTAATATTTTATCTAATCAATTCCTTTATAATAATGGCATTTAAGGATTAATTTATGAAAAAAAATTTATGAGGATTATGATTTTGATGTTACCAAAGTGGAAAGAGTTAATTTCACCATCTCATTATTATTTGTGTTTGTTTTTATATGTCACCCTTGCTGGGATTATATAATATTTTCGTCTTAAACTAAATACATTTTAGTCTCCTATGGATATTCATGATATGTTTTATGATATTTTACCATTTTAAAAAAGATTACTTGAAATTATTTAGAAATCATTTTTAAGAATGTTTGATTTTATTTATCTCTTGGATCAAAAATCCTTTTTCATCATGATAAATTTATTATTAATGTAATTTAATATATTATTTTAAAAACATAAAAATTATTTATTAAATGAATTTTCCCCAATATTTACTTTTTAAAAAATCTCTTTAATGGAACCATCTTGTCATTTCCAATAATTAATTGCTTTTATGATAACGAATATATAAACAGAATCATTGTTTTAAAATCTATTTGAGGAATTGAATTTTACACTTTCACAACCACTCATTGTTTTGATTGATATTTTAAAATATTTTCAACGGTTATTTATTAAAATTTGTATTTTAAAAATATTTTTTTAACTTTTCTAAATTAATTTTTATTTAAAATGGTTATATTCCTAAAAAATGTTTTTTATATAAAAAATTATGTTATTTCTATTCACCAATCACGTAAACCATCTATTTAAATTATTATCAAATCTATATAGGCAACTTTAAAATTATCCTTATTATACCTTGATGTGGTTTATGATCGGGTTGATTGAGGATGTAAAATTTAATTACCGTTCACCATATTACTAAAGATTATTTATGATTCTGAATTATTGATTAGTGTTAGTACTATCATTTCATATGTCAGATTTTAAATATGAATGTTTCTGTTGAATTTGTTTTAACAAATTCATATGATGATTTCTTTGAATTCAATAATTCATGCATGGGCCTATGCTATAGATTTCACATCAATGTAAAAATATGTCTAAGGTTACAAATTAGTTGTCCAAATTAGAACGGCTTCCCCAAACAAATCTAATATTTCCATAAATATTCATGCAATTATGTTTATATGTAAAAAATTATTCATTTCCACATTATGTGTTCAGTTATTAATGACCATATGATTATTAAATTAATTTTAATATCCATGAATATGTTTCAAGAACATGTGATTATTTACATGGTTTTATTTGATTATTTTTTATTTCATTTATATTATGATCTATTTATTAATTTAATGTAATTTTATTTAGTCAATTACCATGAAATATTGATTAGGATTACTTAGATAAGACAGAATGTATTTTACTCGTATCCTTACTAATCATATGATCTCACCCCTTCGGTTGGTTTTATTTTCCAATATATACTAAGAAGTGTTTTACGATTGATATGTTGCGGTATGTTGAAGGGGATTATGGTGTTCTCAAATAAAATAATTTATTCTATTTTATTATATCGAATGTATATGAAGTTCAAGTATTTATCAATTTTACAAAAAATACTAATCAACCTCCAACTTTAGGATTAAATAACTTATATTTAATATTTATATCATAATATAACATCGACATTGCACAAATATGGTTGGGCTCTATTTATAATATATGAGTAAGTATCAACATTTATATAAAATAATTGTTTATTTAATTATTTACATTAATTAATTCCATAACAATCATTAAATCACCCTTATTTTAAAATAATGTTATGGTTATCTATTTCATGCCATATAGAGACGTTTTTATCTTATATACAATTATTTATGTATTTACTGAATAAACCACATAGTGTAGTGACCCAAGAAATTATCAATATATTATTCCACTATTATAATTATGTTATATATTATAAAACATATATTTATCAATTTAAACCTAATATAATTATTATTCTCATAAATAGAGACAGATATAAGTTGTATTTATAGAAATTAAGGCACACAAACCAATGTAATGTTAACCAGACTGTTGGAATAGTCATATATAAATTTAAAAGTGAATATTTCCTGAATAAAATATTTTTTCAAATTAATAAATAAATTTATCATATATAGAATATTACTTTCAATGAAAAGGAGTTTATTTTTATGTCATTATTTTGAAAAAAATAATATGAGTTTTCTGGATTTTTCTAAAATAGTTGTTTTTTTTGTAAATATTGAAATAATGTAATTAATGGTATTTAATTTTTTAAGGAAATAAATCAAATTTTCAGTCATAGTCGAGATAGAGATGATGTAGGTTCCCATTATCTAGAAATAACACTCTCTAGTTTCATTATATAGTCATATTAACAATCACTATGGATTTTATTGAGACCAAATAATAAACTAATGAATAGAATACAAAAAATTTACCAATACACCTATAAATACCACTCTCTCCACCCCTTCTCCTCACTCCTTCTATGTCTATAAGCCTATAAAGTTAATACGTTATACCCTTCCCAATCGTCTTCCCTAGGTCTATGTTATTCTTTCCTCATTAAAATACAAAACTCATTCACCTTTATGAGGTTCTTAATGATACAACATTCAAGGGCTAAAACACTCAATATTTCTTTTTCAATTTTTTGAATTTTATTATAATAATATAAATTATCTTATAAAAATTATATATATATATTATCTTATATATATAATATAATTTTATTATAATAATGGTATATCCACCATCAATTCTTTTCTCCTCTCTAAAAATTCATAAAATAAAATCATTATATGTGATGTGTCCATTCACTAACATTGTGGATGGTGAGTTTTCATTTTCCATTCCCTCAATCAGGGATAATTATAATAACATTATTATTTTTAAATAATATTTTAATATACATTTTATTAATTTTATCATATAATAAAATCAATAAAAAAATATCATACTAAATATAATGTTACATGTTTTTATATTCTTAAAAACAACATAAATGAATTAAAAGATTTCTTCCAAATTTTATCTAATAAATCATCCTAATAAATAATATAAAAATGACATATTAAACAATTTAAAAATATATATATTCAATAATATTAAATATTTAATCATTTGGATAATTTATTTCCATTTATTAATAATCCCCATATTTATACTGATGTAAACCGACCATGAATCCATGAAATGGAATACTTCCTAGAAGAACAGATTGAACTATATAACTCATAGAAATTTTCATAAATGATCATAAAATTATTATTCTTATATAATAGGTTCTGAATTATGTAATTAATGAATCTAATTTTACTATGTTGTATATTTTGTAAAAGGGAAGAAGATATTCAGACATAAGGAAAGAGAATCCTCAAACCCAACTCCCTTTCAATGGGTAATTACTCTATCTTTCCAAATATCAGTGTTTATATTCTATTAATATTACTCAATTATATATTATTTATTAGTCCACATTTTTTGATTTATATGTTTACTAATTACTTATATGGAAAATATAACGACTTTCCAAAATAATTATTTCGTCCAATTCATATTTTGACTCCTCTTGGGATTGTTTCTTCATCACACATGTGAAATGATTTTTATACAAAATATGTTTTTCATCATTATTTTTGAGACCCAAATGATAATTAACGAATGTATTATCTAATAAATCCTAATTAAACCCATTAATTGATATTTGTTATTTCATTATTGTAATGGTTATATGTTTTATGTGGAATTCAAGATTTTGAAAACATTATGAAGTAACGGGTGGGACACATCTTATATATCCCTCAAAAGAATTATGTAATGTGATGTATCTCTTTAGATAATGTGTATTATACTTTAAAAAGATTCTATATTTTTTCACAATGATTATTTTTTGATTTTTCACAAATGTTATGCATGAACATGATTCTATAATTTTCACAACTAAATGTGATATTAGATAACTAAGACATGTTGATTCATTTTTATGAAGAATCCCATTCTATTTTATTATATAGTGATCCCTATCATGATTGTGATGATTATGTGATACTTATTTCATGGTGATGATGATGATTAAGATCACTCATTCTATATGGATTGATATCCTTATTTATCCTCCAATATTAAATTTAGATCACCCTATTCATTAATATATATCCTCAGTTGACTACATGTACTAAGGATAGTATGAGATTTAATGTGATAGAGAAGAATATTTTAAATAAAATCTCCGGTTATATTATTACCCAAGTTTCATATTTTCCTACTTATAATATAACATTAGACCATTGTATCATTTTTTTATAAATATTAGTATGTTTATCTTGAAAATGATATAATAATCATGTTAGAAAAGTAAGATCACTATATTCAGAATTAGATAATGGTTTAATATGTTTGTAGATTAGGATTATATAATGATATCTAAAACCCGTAGGATAAGTTTATGTATATGAATATTTTTATAAAATGCATAATATAAGGATCCCATAAGATATTCCTTCAGTGTTAATTTCATAAAAGGATAAATTATTCATTCTTTGTTGACATAATTTATGGTCAAAATATTTCTATTTATGAGTTTTGGGATCCAGGAGAAACTAGGCCAACAACCCATGTGAGGTAAAACTCATTGATTGTATGAAAAACATCCTCATTTCCATGGTAAATGGAGTTCAAAACATTATAGTGACCCTTAAAAATATATACCAATCTATGAATGACTATATGAACAACATGGAACATCAACTTTCAACATAGAAGAAAAAACATGTTATTGGGCCCTTTATATAGAAACGACAACTGATATTTAGGGGATATTCAAATACACACATTACAGACCAATGGATTATCTCAATAGAAACTATATTTTATGAGATCCACAATTTAGATAATCATATAATGATTATATTTTTTATCGTTTAGATAGTTGAACTTATCAATGGTCGGTGTTGATTTAGAACACCAAGAAGAACAATAAAATATAAGTGATGGAGTTGGAAGACTTTATTAAAATATTTCTTAATAATTATTTCCCTTGAACTATTTGTAAAGAAATAGATGGAAAATTTATAGATTTAATGAAAATACAATGTGAATCTACATCATATTTTATTAAAAACATCATATCTCTTGAAATGTATGACTCGAGATTGTTATATCAGTAATGATTGCAAAATAGAGATATTATTTTAGTGTTTTGAAAAACACATTTCAAATAATAATTCTATCTATTAATTTGGGAGTTATGATGATGTTGTTTTATGATATCTCAATTTAGATATGGATTTTTGATAATAGTCAAATTATTATTGGGATAATATGAGAATAATGGAATTTAAATACTGGTGGGTCAACTAAAAAATGTGGAAAGAGTATCCAACTACCCACGTGTTAAAAATGTCGGATGGAAAATCATGGTAATTTCATCATTTTTATGGGAAAAACCTTCATGTTCAAATGACATAACCAGTAAAATCATGAATTTCAAAGAGTCGTGATGAAGCCATAAAACATGATTGAATAAAAAAGAGCACCACCCATGGTTCAATTCTGTAACTATAGAGTGAAAGGGTGTAACATCCCAATTAAGTAATGAATAATATATTTTCTTTATCTATGTCTATTTATGAATAAGATAGTGTTTTAGAGGCTTAAAATGAGAATAAATCCAATCTTATGCATGGAATACACTAATATTGTTTTACTACCTTTTGATGGAAAACCATCATCAAATCAAACTTTTGACACTTTTATAAGATCTATTTGTCAAAATAAACTTATTATTTATGATTGGTACATTGAAATTTACATTGGATAAATATTTGGTATTTTTATGACAATGTTAATTTTTTAATGAATAGTGAAAAATACTGCATTTTACATCAAAACTGCTTTTTCATCTAATTTAATTATATGGTCAGATTATCTTTTTAATTGATATTAAAGTTTAATCTGAATATATTTTTACCATTTTATCCAATGGTGGTCATTATGATTAATTTTAGTTTGGAAATGGGCATAAAAAATGCCAAACTTTTCATAGATATTGTTTAAAAAAAACACGCTATTTGTTTTAACAACGGGAATTATTTTTAAATTAATTTTTTAAATTTCTATGCTTGGAATTTGGTAAAATGGATTCCATATTTTTAATAATAACGTCCAAATTATGTAATTAAGACTCTTTTGTTTTTGGACATTATGAATAGTAACGACAGTAATTATCTTTTATTATCTTGATTACTAAGTAATCAGGTAGTTAAGGATAATAAAATTATATCATAATAAGAAAAAATGACACCAAAATGTTTCCTAATGCTAATGTTTGTCTCATGGAAGACCATGGAATTCCTGGTGCCAAACATTGGGACCCCATGGAATCACTTTTTTGGAAAGTGACTTGTTATCTTTTTTTTAAGAAAGTAAATATAACAAAGAATGTATCACCTGAGTAAAAAAAATTAATTTTGTCTACATATATTATATTTTGGACTATAAATATTCATTGGAAAGATAAAAAAATTTCCTACATCATAGTATTTTTTCCATAATTTTTAAACATTATATAAATAAAATTATTTGTGACATCATGATGATGCAGCGATTACCTCATTATTTAATGATTTAAAAAAATAAAAAGATAATGTAAAATCTAAGACCTACACTTGTCAAAAACCTAATGGATAAGTATATTTAGAAACCTTATCACCTTATCCTAGAATCATATAAATGTGGGACCTTTTAAATCCGAAACTCATTTGAAAATAAAGTAACATTTCTTTACCTTCCAAGAGTGCCCCTCCTCTCCTCTTATAAAAAACCCCACCTCTACCTCCTTAACCACACTTCCAAAGCCTTTGTCTAGGCCAGACCCTGACCATTTTGTCTCTTCACATCCCTCTATAACTCTTATAAGCCTCACTTTGGGCAGAAGTATTCCCAAGTAATCCTTTGAGCTCAATTCAAAAAGAGTTACTCGTTTTTAAGGTAATGTCGTCACTTGTGTCCTTTTGTTTTATTTTGCTCCTCCAACCCCCTAAACTCCTTTTATTCATTTATTTTGTAACAACACCAGTATCGTCCATATACTAGGATGTTGTTATACGAAGGATTCTAGCTACACTTACACACATCTACATCTAATGGTTAAAGAACATACTGTTTCCGTGGATGGCGAATTTCTGCCTCACGAAATGATGATTGTCCAATATTCATCTAAAAACTTCAAAGGTGGATATTATGATATAACTATATTTATATATGATATATAATATGTTTATTTTTTCCTTAAGATTCTGTATTTTTCATTTTTGTCATACCTTTATGGTTTACATTATGGTTAAACGCGATATTTTCATTTTTGGAAGTACAGACTATCGCCCCCTCAAAGTGATTTGATTTGTTAATCCCATATGTTGTACATATAAAGGATGGAGTTATGATATCATATATTATATTATAATGGAATTATAATATACCTTTATATCATTATGATCAATTCTATAAAATACAAAATAGAAATGAATGTAGCGTTCATGCGTACGTACGGCTTACCGTCTCCATGAACGGTGCATTTCATTTCTTACCTCTAAATGAATATGTAATATTATAAATGCATGTATATACTGGATATATATTATATACATGGCATCTAGATCATGAATATCATTCTTGAGATAATGGATATTTGACTACGTGAACAACTTGTAAATATAAGAAGTTCACTTTTGACTCAAGTACCAAATATCGAAAAAATGACCGTTATTAATTTAAATGATTACATAATGTTCATAACATGGTAATAAGTGATATAAAAGGAATAATGAACTTGAAAAAGGTTCTTAATAAAGTATAAATTAAATCACGTTTATTATTCAAGAGATTAAAGAACGATCGAGTCAAGTCGGATACGAGGAAAGGGACTTCGTCTCAATCTCCATTCATTGAGGAATATTTTGTTTTATACACAACTTTATTTTATACAGTGTATAAACCCCTTTGATTTTTATGCTCATTCAAAAGGAATCTTTTTTATACGATGTTTTTTACTAAAAAACATAAGGGAATGGTTTTTTTGTATGTATGCGGAGACAACGACTTCTATGCCGGCTTGACCATTATTTGAGTTTCGGCTTCCTCTACAAGACATTCCTTAAAAAAATTACCATGTTTTACGTTTCTTTTATTTTGGTATTGAAAATGGTTTTCATAATGTTTTTATATAAATCTGTGGTATTGTTATCTTTTGATTGAAATGTGGAAATGTTATGTTTCCTTTATGCATGTTTTATGTGATACAATTATGTTGTGGTTCTTGGGCATTATTATGAAGACGGGTGGTTCTATGATAAAATAAGGGTGGGTGAGCCCGATATAGCTCTTCAATGCATTGGGTAACGTGAAGGAGTTAAACGTTAAGGTTTCTCTGAAAAGATATAGAGAATATACTGTGATGGGTATTCCAAACGTAACCAAGAGGGTTACTCCCTACGTAAGAATGTTATGAATGCCTCAAGTTACCTTTATACCATATTATTTCTATGATTTCTTCATGATTTTATGGGGTATTATATAGTGAATATGTTTTATGAGTAAATTATGATTTCATTGATTATTATGTATACATGTACTCATGTTTCCTTTAAATATTTTTCATATCCCTTACTGAGCTTTTTATGCTCATCCCATGTTTTTGAAATGATTTTCACAGGTCAAGTGAAAGGAACATGATTTGATGTTAGTGTCAAGGAAGTGTCAAGAAAGAATCCATGTTTTATTTTAAATATGTTTTCATTTATGTAAAAAATGAATACTATCTTTTATGTAACCACTTTGTTTTAATGTGGAATGTAATGCATGTTTTATGATCTAATTATCTAAAAATCTAAACCTGAAAAGATCCTCAATGTGTAATCTTGTAATAAATAAATATTAAGTAAGGGTTAAGGCTTGTGACTTATAGTTGGTATCCGAGGTTGTTTTAGATAACTTTAGGAGTTATAATTCTATTAAATTATTATCCAAAAATATTTTTTATGGAGAAATTGAAATGATATAGCATTTAGAGATTACTATGTTGCTTCTCATAAGATATTTCTTTGTTAAGAATGGTTTTTCATAGTGGAAAAAATAACAGATTTTCTGGGAAGGCATACAGATAGAAATGACCTTTCAAATCATTATCTTGAGATGATCAGAATCAGAACTAAACAGTTTGTTGCAGTGATGGCTTAGTTGACTCAGGTGAAAAATGTTGGTTGTTTTTATTGATGATATTTTGGTATTTTCTAAAAGAAACAAGAATGATGAAATACATTTAAGGGTTACTTTACAAACCATAAAAGAAAATAAATTGTATGGGAAATTTAGTAAGTGTGAGTTTTGGTTGCAAAGAATTTCATTCCTTGGTCACTTGGTTTCTAAAGATGGGATAACTGTTGATCCTGCAAAAACAAAGGTTGTTGAAGAATGACCAGGACCCAAAATTATTGTGGATCAAACAACAACTTTATAATATTGGAGGTGAAGTGAAATCTCTGATGGAATACAGTGTGATAAATAAATTGATATAAATCATAGAAAAAACCGTCCATCATTCATGGAAAAACAACATTATGATAATGTATCATTTTATCAAGGAGAAAGTTGAGAAGGGAACCGAAAAGTTGGAATATGGGATCACGAAGCTACAAGTTTCAAACATTCTAACAAAGGCCTTCCCCAAGGAAGTGTTTGAAAGTAACTGACTACCTATGAGTGTTAGTTTGACTCCACACACTTAAATTATTGTGGATGTGGAACCCCACCAACCTCTCCCCGAGGTATGATTTGTTTTACCCTAATGTAATAATGTGTGTTTTACCCTCTTACATACTGCAAAGGATTTCCCATTGGGTTCGTTGACAAAGAAGGAGAAAATAATGATTGTTCAAGGGGGAGACAATGTGACTGTGTGTTTGCTTGGGGACAGTGTGACAGTGTGGCTATTAGAAAAAGTTAACAGTTGAAAGGGAGAGATAGAGGAACAATGATAAAGGGGGAGAGTATTAAATATGACAATTCTAGATATGATCGATCAATGAATAGATATCACGACAGCTAAGGATGGTGATAAAAGCATAAGAGTGGTGTTGGAATGAGGTAAGAATATTTCAAAAAATTGTTTTCAGTTTGGTACCAACAGTGGGTGTCAGAGTTGAAGTGATTCATTGATGAACTTTTAATTTAATTATGTTTTTCATGTCGATCATTCCTCATCTGATCTCAGACGATGGGTTGAGTAAATCCTTGATCTCTATCGGAATCTCAATAGGCGAATGGTGGCTGAAGAAATAACGGTGTATCTTTTTATCAAAGTGTTTTTAAAAAAACCAAAGGGGGAGATTGTGGGGAAACAATCCCTCAAGGAATCATTTAATCATTATTGAGCTGATTTTTTTTTTGACAAATTGGGTCTCTATGTTGTGTTTGTTGACAAACCAAACCATAGTGTACAAATTTGTTGAAAAATGTGTTTTTATGTTTTCATGTTGAGTTCAAGGGAAATTTTTAATAATCCATGAATAATTCAAGAATTTCAACAATGGAATGGCATATCTGGATGTGATTCAAAAAAGATCAGATAAAAGGTGGCATTGTTTTCTAGTGTTTGCCAAATTTTTGGACCTCAAAAATGACAAATGGACAAATGTTTTTTTGGAAAAGGGACTTGTGCGCCGGTGTCTTGGAGGCTTGGAAACTAGCGTTCCCTAAGTTTCTGAAGATAAAAACATCAAATTATGGATATAGAAAAAGGGGCGCCCATGTTTTAGGTTTGGTCGTGCAAGTGAATAGGGTGGCAAAGATTAGGGCGGCTGGACTTGCGCGTCAAGAGTAAACATGCTCCTCATCGCTCAGGGTGTCTGAATGCATTTAAAGATAAGTCAAACCATCCTCATTTAGCATTGATTTTAACACTTTGAGAAAATCAGAGCTCCCATCACGCAAGTGTTGTGGTTGGGAAAGTGGTGGTTTGTGTAACGTCTCGGACCTGGGTGCCATGCAACGGGTGCCCCGAGCCAGGTTCTCCACGTGACCTCAAGCGCATTTCCCCAAATGCCAGAGGCTGTCGACTAGCAGCGAGGGCCCAGGTCTGATAGTGGGGAACTATTCCCTCATTTTTTAAAGTGTAGCGCAGCGGAATACCAAAATAATCATTCAACAATAGAGGAAGTAGTAAACATACACAACTGAAATAACTACAGCAGTGGATATAACCAACAGTATATAAGTGACGATGCAACATGATTCATGTTCTTGGAAAACAGCCAGAACATGTTATACATCAATACAGTACAGCAGAAAACAGAGTACATCAAAGCAAGAAAAATAGCTAGCAGTGGCATCGCGTGCCTAGGCTCGGTCCCATGCCCTCTTAATCCTCAGCAACAGTCAAGTAGTTGTATAGGGACTCTTTCCCCTATCTACACCTGCAGCAACATAATTTTTTTGGGCCGAAAAGCGTGTCACAAATAGGGTGTGAGAAATATATCTTAGCAGGCACCCACCAAAGGCTCGTGCTCAACTGTGTGTGAAACATACAACAAGTGTGCAGTAGTAAAATTCAATAACTAAGTAGTTCTCAAAAGTAACTAACATAACAGTTAAATTGCCATTTTATTATTCATTTAATTCCTTTAATTTAGTAACATTTTTGTGCTCAACAGCACCAAGCCATCAGGCCAACTAGAACCGTGCCGTCAGGTTAAAATAGTAATCCACACCCTCATGATATATACAATCCAACCCGCAGGTATTCCCCTCAAGAGTAAAAGGAAATTCTCTCCCTTAGGCATACGAAGTGTCGCCCTCAGGCATAGATGTCAATCCCTCATGCACGAAAGGTTGCCCTGGGGTGGAATAACGACAGCCCTTTGGCTAAAACAGTCACGCCCTCAGGCTAATATAGTCACTCCCTCAGGCAAATATAGCTAACCGGGCCATGACCAACAGATAAACAAGTAGTAACAAGCAATTCATCTCAAGGCAATTCTATAATTACTTCTTTAAGGGAATACCCTCATGTATCCTGGCCAAACGTCTAAACAGTGAAACACACCCCGGGGGTGGTTCCAGATCCAAGTAACGATCCCAACCAGCATTTTATTATCACAATTAAATACATAATCAATTCTAGGTATTAATATAGAAACGACCTCATCCACACGATACAACCAACATGGGTTTGTGGCCAAAAAAACACGCAAAACACACAACAGTTGGAAAACTAAACACCCAGCCAACTGCCTTATAAGCCAACAAATGCTATACTCTAACACCGACTCCAAAAATGCCAAAGAATGGCGTAGATATGACGAATAAAATAACCCATTCAAATGTAAATAACATACATTAGGAGAAGAATTGGTAAGAACGGTACCAAGAGAGAAGAGGGCTTACTCGTGCGGTTCCAACGAGATCTTCCGAAGCCGAATCGGATTCCAGACGAATTCCCGATGGATCTTCAAAGATCCGGCCTCCTCCTTTGGCTCCAAAATGGATCAGGTTCCTCCTCTGCCAAATGGGGAGGCTACTTCCTATTATAAGCCGAAAAAACAACGTACAGGGTGTTTACATATGAGTACACGGCGTGTACTTCTTTCATTTAACTGGTCACCTGGCGGCACCACCACACTGTTCATCAGTCAACATGAGTACACGACATGTACTCTCGAGTACACGACATGTACTATCGCCCAGCTGGCGGCGATGCCACCACCTTACTGTTTAATCCTGCCGACTATCTACACGGCGTGTAAGGTACCACTACATGGCGTGTAGTCAGTTTCTACACCCTTCATCGCCTGCATGGCTACATTCCCTGTGTACTCATCCCAACACGGCCAAAAGTACACGGCGTGTCGATAAAGTACACGGCGTGTAGTTCCAAAATTTAGGATTTCTCCCAATTTTCCATATTTTCTCAAAAACACTTAAGGAAAAGGAAAAGAAGAAGCCCATACCTCTAAAATAGGAACCAGGTTCTTACAGACTTCCCCCCTTATAACAATTATTCCCCAAATTTCCCTTTCAAGGGTGGTGAAGAGAATGCTCAGAACAGCTCCGACCACTGAGCACGTATGTCGGCCTCCCTCTCCTAGGTCTCGCCCTGCACTCGTCCATGCTGCCATAGCACCCGTACGAGAGGAACTGACCGGTCTCAGAAAACCTTCGTTCTCCTGTTAATGATACGGATCGGATGCTCCTCAAAGGATGCATCATGCTGAAGCTCAAACTCCTCTGGCTGAAAGGTGTGAGACAGGTCTGAATGGTAGTCACGCTACTGAGACACGTGGAATACGTCATGCATGGCTCGATACCGCTGTGGTAACTACAACCGATAGGCAACCAGACCGACTCTCTCCCGAATCTCAACTGGTCCCACATACCTCGGGGAAAGCTTACCCTATCTCCTGATCCGTTTGTGTCCCAGCCTCGGTGAAAAACGCAAGAAAACCTGATCCCCATCCACGAACTCCAAAGTTCATCTGTGGCGATCAGCAAAAGACTTCTGACGAGACTGTGTGGTAGCCATCCACTTCCGAATTAACTGGACCTGCTCATATGTATCTTGCATGAGCTGTGGTCCCAGTAAAGCTACCTCACCTGCCTCTAACCAGCACAAAGGTGATCGGCATGGCCTACCATATAAAGCCTGGTATGGTGCCATCTCAATAGTTGCCTGAAAACTATTTTTATAGGGAAACTCGACTAAGGGTATATGCTTCTCCCAAGAGCCCCCAATGTCTAGGATGCATGCGCGCAGCATGTCCTCTAGCACATGTATCGTCCACTCTGACTGTCCATCTGTCTGAGGGTGGTATGCTGTGCTCAGAAGCACCTGTGTACCCAGCGCCCTATGAAAACTATACCAGAAACGAGACATGATGCAGGCGTCCCTATCTGAAATGATAGAACGAGGGATCCCATGAAGATGTACGATCACTCGGATATACATCCTTCTGATCTTGTTCACACCAAAGGTCTCCTTGATCAGAAAGAAGTAAGCTACCTTCATGAGTTTGTCCACAACAACCCATACGGCGTCATTGCCTTGAGGTGACCTTGGAAATCCCGTCATGAAATCCCTTGCGACATCATCGCATTTAAAATCTTGAATGGGAAACTATTGTAACAGCACAGCTGGTCTCTGATGCTCTGCCTTCACCTGCTGACAGGTGGAACACCTCGTAACAAAACTAGCTATCCCTCCCTTCATACCCGGCCACCAGTACTGAAGTCTCAAGTCTCGGTACATCGTGGTAACCCCGGGATGAACATCCCAAGCAGAAGCATGAAACTCCCGCATCAGCTCCTCGCTTATATCCCCTGGAACCCATACAAATCCATGGAAACGCAAAACCTCATCATCTCCTATCGTCCAACCAGGAGGAGGGTCCTCATTTTCCACCAACTCTCGTAGAACTAGGCCTTCTGAATTTGATATCTTCCTCATCCTCACTCCGTCTAGGAGGGTAGAACTCACAGATAACGAGGAAAGATAAGTCTGACCCTGACTGTCATGCACCTCTAGATGCATCTTAGAGAACAAGGCCATAAGATTCCACTTAGCACATGCCTCCTGTACTGCATGTATCTGAGTCTTCCTGCTCAGTGCATCCGCTACTGCATTACCTTTACTAGGTGTATAGGCAATCTCAAAATCGAAGGACTGTAGGTACTCGACCCACCTTCTCTGCCTAGGGTTCCAGCCATGCTGAGTAAAGATATACATGAGGCTTTTGTGGTCGGTGAACACCACAAAACTATCTCCCAACAGATAATGTCTCCAACAGTACAACGCATGCACAACTGCGGCCAACTCGAAATCATGTGTCGGGTAATTCCTCTCATGTGGCCTCAATTGCCGAGACCTGTACGTCACAACTCCGTCGCCCTACATCAAAACAGATCCCAACCCAATCCCTAATGCATCACAGTAAACTGTATAGCTCTTCCCCTGCTCTGGGAGTATAGGGATCGGTGCTGATGTCAACCTTCCCTTCAGGTCCTGAAAATCTATCTCACAAGCTTCTGACCAAACGGACTTCACACCCTTCTTAGTCTGACCTATCAACAGTGCTGCTAAGTGGGATAAGTCCTGTATGAAGCACATGTAGTAACCATCCAGCCCTAAGAAACTCCGTATCTCAAACACGTTCCAAGTCTTCTCCCAGGAAACTAATGCCCTCACCTTCTCTGGGTCTACTGCAACTCCTGCCTCTAAGATGATATGACCCAGGAAGTGAATCTGGTCCATAAAAAAGTGGCACTTCGAGATCATAGCATATAGGCGATGCTCTCTTAGTGTACTCAATACGATATCAAGATGGGTTGCATGGTCGTTTCGAGTGTGAGAGTACACCAAGATGTCTTCCAGGAATACTACCACAAATGAATCAAGATATGGATGGAACACACAATTCATCAAAGCCATGAAAACTGCTAGCGCGTTCGTGATTCCGAATGGCATTACTATATACTCATATAGACCATACCTGCTCCTAAAAGCTGTGAGAGGTATATCAGATGGTCTAATGCGCATGTGATGATATCTGGATCTCAATTCAATCTTCGAGAACACTTGTTCTCCAAAAAGCTAATCAAACAGTTCATCTATCCTCGGAAAGGGATATCGGTTCTTAACCGTCAACTGGTTCAACTACCGATAGTCCACACAAAGCCTAAGGGTACCATCCGAATTCTTCGCAAAAAGGACCGGAGAACCCCCAATGAGAAGTAATGGGTCTGATAAAACCCTTCACATGTATCTTCTCTAACTGCCTCTTGAGCTCCTACAACTCAGTCATGGCCATCCTATAAAGAGGACTGGACACCGGTGCTGCTTCTGGCACTAGCTCGAGAGAGAAATCCACCACGTGCACCAGAGGTAGGCCTGAAAAGTCGTCTAGGAAGACCTCCCAGAAATGATAAAAAACTAGAGGGAAATCCATATGAAAGTCCCCCAGTCATCCAGATATAAGATTGCAATCTGGGCTATGAATCCACATCGCCCATGATGCTCTGGTCCAGCTCGACTCGCCTGAACATCCCATTCTCCCTTGTATAGAAACTCCCCTCCCTCTGGTGACATGAAACACACCCTGCGACGATAGCAGTCTACAAATTTTTGAAAGGAAACCAACCAGTCCATCCCGAGAATGACATCATATAACGTCATCTCGAGGACATAGAGGTCCCAAAGGAAGTGACACCCACCAACCTCAAGGGGGCACTCCTTGCACTGACGCACACCAACCATCCTAGTCCCCAACGTAGTGTCTAGCATCAAGATATCAGAAGAAGTAGAAACACTGATCCCAAGGCTCTCCATAGCGGGTACAGATATAAAACTATGTGTAGCACCCGTATCAAGAAGTACTGGAGACAAGACAAAAGCTACTAGAATAGTACCTCTGACTGTCGAAGGTTCGGGATCCTGCTCCCGCTAGGTCTGTTGCACTGCATATGCATGTCCAGTGTCGCGGCCCCGCGACACAGCCTGGCTACCCTGAGCTGTCCCACCATGATGCCTCTGTTATCCTGGTGTCTGGCTTCCATGGCCACGACCACCATCTCCGCATGCACGCCCTGACGTATTCAAGTTTCCAGACTGGTAAGAAGCCACTGTTCCTGCTCCTGCATGCAGAGTCTGCACAGAACCCCTCTCTCTAGACACTGGTAGAAACGCCCTGCAAAATCACTACAGATGACCCATCTTTCCACAAGCTCGACACTCCACTGGGTCTCATGGACACTGCGACATCTTGTTCCCCTCTCTACCACACTGGTAGCACTTGATCGGGCCACCTGAAGAAGCTGCCTGGATAGTACTTCCACCCTGAGAGAAGTCCACCTGTCTCTTCCTCTTGCTAGTAGAAATAGTACCAGTAACTGGTGTCGATCCGCCCTATCCCACAACACTAGATTCTCGCAGGTTCCTCTCTGTAATCAACGCCTGGTTCAAAATCACGTTTATAATAGTTAACCTGAAAACATTCACCAGCACTCGGATTTCATACTGAATACCATCCTCAAAATTTCGGGCTCTCAGCGTCTCATCACCCACTAGCACGTGTGCAAAGCGCTGAAGCTCTATAAAACGAGTAGAATAGTCCATCACCGACATAGCGCCATGTTGCATATTCATGAACTCTCAATCTCTATCTACCCTCAGCGTCTCGGTAAAGAAGAAGTCATAGAAGATTGCCTGAAAATCTTACAACGCCATGTCCCTGTGATGCTCTGACTGGGTGGTAACATCCCACCACCTGTTGGCGGAATCACACAGTATTTAAGTTGTGAGCTTGACCCTCCACCCTGGAGGCATCTCAAGATGCTCGAAAATAGTCTGCATCGATCCTAGCCAAGACTCTACAGCCTGTGGTCTGCCATCCCCTGAAAACGTAGGTGGATGATGCTGCTGAAAGATACGCGTCAGCTCGGCCATAAATGTGGCGTCCTGCGGTGCTCCCTGAACGGTCTGCATGAACCGCAATAAGAATTCACGAAACTGCGCCTCCATGACCGTGTTCGGTATAACAGCTGGTGCCGCATTTGGCTCTGCTGGTGGATCACCTGGTTTCCCATGGCCCACCATCTCCGGAGTATAATCGCCGCCGCTCTCTTTGAGAACAACTCGCAGTCATCTAGGCGACATGAAACTACAAGGTCAAAATCACACATCAGATTCAAGATTATTAAGACTGAAAAGAAGGAACCACAAAGGAACAAGAGGAAGAAGTCGTTTCAAAATTTTCAAAACAAGACTACACGGCGTGTACACTGACTACACGATGTGTACTTGACTTCCTTTCCCATACCCGGGTCCTTCGACACGGCTAACCCACACGACTATCGTTCAACAAAACTGCACGGCTTGTATAATATCTACATGACATGTACGGTGTTATTTTCCAACTGCCTGTGTCATCGGTGACATGGACGACTACTCAACTTTACTCTACACGGCGTGTTACACCTGAACACGGCGTGTACACTATCCCGTTTCCCAGCCACACGGCCAACTCCACACTGTATGTCCTCAGAAAACACTACACGGCGTGTCCCAAAGGTACACGGTGTGTTAAGGGAGAGGTGACACATGCCCGTGTTGATAGTTACATGGCCGAGTCCCCAGGTCACACTACACGGTGTGTTCATCATTGACATGGCGTGCTGTACAAGAGTTCATCGATCTGTGTTGTTAGTTACACAGACGGACTCCGGGTCAGACTACACGGCGTGCACAAAACTACACGACGTGTTATACCGAAGCCCTTCCCTACCCCGTGTCACCTCCCACATGGTTTGTGACACAGGAAGATACTACACAGCGTGTACTCAGGGTACACGATGTGTACTCAAGAAAATAATTTTTCTTCCGAAACAGAAGAACACACACGACGTGTATGAGGTCCTACACGACATGTATCCTGGGTTTTCCAGATAGTATTCCTCAAAAACAGCTCTGAAACCCAGAAAATACTGAAAACAACACCTATGTGTCATATTCCCACACGTGGGGGCCCATACACCCCACAAATCAATTTTTGACATCTTATTTTTGTAATAACCAATAACCAGTCAATGATCCACCAAATTCCGGTCAATGGTGGCCCATACTCCACAAAAACCAAAGTTTGGCGTCCATTCTACAAACAAGCTCAATCAAAAACACCATATCACAAGGCAAGTATTTATCAAGAAACTATCACAACAACATGATTTTCTTGCACAAAAATTATCACAACAACATGCGAATATCTAATGCACCTATATGGCATGGAAAATATGCATGGCATGTGATATCTAGCATGTGCATATATGATCAATGAGACGACATAACGTAATCTCATTGGGTTGCAACTAAATAGAACCCACGGATAAAATATAAACAACACAATCCATGTGCATCACCCATCGGTGAAAACATATCAACCGTAAAATTGAAAAATCAAAGGAATGCAAAAATACGAGGTAGACTGGCTTTTCCCGGTACACGGGTTAGCTATGCCCGGGAATAACTTATTACCATCTACTGTTCTGTTCTATCCCAGACTACGGCTCCAAATAGTAATCAATGAAAAGAAACCTCCTCTGATACCACTTTGTAACGTCCCGGACCCGAGTGCCAAGCAACGGGTGCCCCAAGCCCGGTTCGCCGCGTGAACTCAAGTGCATTTACCCAAATACCAGAGGCTGCCGACTAGCAGTGAGGGCCCAGGTCTGATAGTGGGGAAACTATGCCCTCATTTGTCAAAGTATAGCACATCGGAATACCAAAATAAACATTCAACAATAGCGGAAGCAGTAAACATACACAATTGAAATAACTACAGTAGTGGATATAACCAACAATATATAAGTGATGATGCTACATGTTTCATGTTCTAGGAAAACAGCCAGAACCTATTATACATCAATACAGTACAGTAGAAAATAGAGTACAACAAAGTAAGAAAAATAGCTAGCAACGTCATCGCGAGCCTAGGCTCGGTCCCATGCCCTCCTACTCCTCAACAACAGTCAAGTACCTGTATAGGGACTATTGCCCCTATCTACACCTGATGCAACATAATCTGTTTGGGCTGAAAACCGTGACCCAAATAGGTAGTGAGAAAAATATCTCAGTAGGCACCCACCAAAGGCTCATTCTCAACTGTGTGTAAAACATGCAACATGTGTGCAATAGTAAAATGCAATAATTAAGCAGTACTCAAAAGTAACTAACTTAACAGTTAAATTGCAATTTTATTATTCATTTAATTCCTTTAATTTAGTAACATTTTTGTTCAAAACAGCACCAAGCCCTCATGCCAACTAGAACCGTTCCCTCATGATAAAATAGTAAACCATGCCCTCAAGCTATACAGAATCCAACCCACAGGTACTGACCTCAGGTGTAACAGAAATTCTCACCCTCAGGCATACGATGTGTCGCCCTCAAGAATAGAAGTCAAGCCCTCAGACATGAAAGGTTTCCCTCAGGTGGAATAACGACAACCCTCGGGCAAAAACAGTCAACCCTCAGGCTAATATAGTCATGCCCTCAGGCTAATATAGGTAACCGGGCCATTCCCAACAGATAAACAAGCAGTAAGAAGCAATTCCTCTCAAGGCAATTCTACAATTACTACATTAAAGGCATACCCTCGGGTATCCTGGCCAAACGGCTAAACAGTGAAACACACCCCGAGGGTGGTTTTAGATCCAAGCAACAATCTCAACCAGAATTTTATTAGCACAATTAAATACCTAATCAATTCTAGGTATTAATATAGAAACAGACTCAACCACACGACACCCCCATCATGGGTTTGTGGCACAAAAAAATGTGCAAAACACACAACAGTTGGAAAACTAAACACCAAGCCACCTACCTTATACGCCAACAAACAATATACCCGGACACTGACTCCGGAAACGCCCAAGAATGGCATAGATGTGATGAAGAACAAAACCCATTCAAACGTAAATAACTTACGTTAAGAGAAGAATTGGTAATAACGGTACCAGGAGAGGAGAGGGCTTACCCGTGCGGTTCCAACGAGATCGTCCGAAGCCGAATCAGATTCTAGACGAATGCCCGGTGGATCTTCAATGATCTGGCCTCCTCCTTTGGCTCCAAAACGGCTCAAGTGCCTCCTATACAAAATGAGGAGGCTACTGCCTCTTTTATGCCGAAAAAACAAAGTACATGGTGTGTACTTCTGAGTACACGGTGTGTACTTCTTTCATTGAACTGTTCACTTGGCGGCATCGCCACACTGTTCATCAGTTGACATCATTGCACAACATGTACTCTCGAGTACACAGCGTGTTCTGTCGCCCAGCTGGTGGTGACACCACCGCCTTACTGTTTAAGCCTGCCGACTAACTACACGGCGTGTAAGGTACCACTACACGGTGTGTAGTCGGTTTCTACACCCTTCGTCGTCGGCATGGCTACACGCCCCGTGTACTCATCCCAACACAGCCAAAAGTACACCGTGTGTGGATAGAGTCCACAGAGTGTAGTTCCAAAATTTAGGATTTCTCCCCATTTTCCATATTTTCTCAAAAACACTTAAGGAAAAGGAAAAGAAGAATCTTGTACCTCTATAATAAGAACCGGGTTCTTACAGTTTGGTCAGACAAGTATAATGATATTCAGAAGTTGGGAGCCAGTTGATAGTTGCACGCCCAATGTAGTTTGGGAGGGAAAGGGTGTGAGTCGCCCATTTTTATAGTTGAAGAAGGAGGTGTCTTTCAGGTGGTATGGTTACACTTGTGCCCCAGATTTTGAAGAAGTTCAATAGTTTATATTTTCACTCCAAAAAAAATTTGGGCATAAAAGGGTGTGATTCGCAGAAGTTTGGTGTTGAAGAAGCTTGTTTTGCGCAAGTGGTTGAGGTGATCATGCGCGCCATTTTGCACATGCATGCCAAAACTTGCGTGGCTTCTTGGAGAAGCGTTCCAGGTATGGTTGATGCGTGACAATAATTTTAGGGTTGTGAAAAATCTAGAAGATTTATTAATACCTTCAGTGAAAAGTGAGATTCATCTACGGGTGAATTTTGGACATCAAAAGAGCTTCTACATACAACAAAGGATGCATTCATTAGTGATAATAAAGAGACCAACAGTTCTATAAACTGTGAGTGTATCCATTCTAGGGAAGTGAGAAAAGGAAGAGTAGAATGTGATCCTCTACATCGACAATGAGCCAGATAGAGAGAAACAGGGAGTGACACTTCAGAATGTAGTGATATAACCTCAAAATTGTAATTGCAGTGATCCTAGGAATATAAGTTATATATACCGAACTTTGTAAACATCAGTGTGCTTTTACTGGATTTGGTACATCGGAAAATTGTCAGTTTATGGTCCTTGGATGTATCCCAGTGATGTTGAACGATGTAAACATCACTATGTCTGCCTACTTTCTTTCCTGAATTGCATTCAAAGCATCATCATCGGATAACGATGAAAAGAAGTGATCATAATAAATACAAAATCGCAAACAAAGTGCCCCTTTTAATAAAGAGTTCATGATCCATTGGGGTAGGATGAATTTAAAAATATATATACATAGCCTGATTCCCCCCCCCCCCCCCCCCGCTTAGGGTATATGGTCCCCATTTGGTCCAAACAGAGATAGTAGAAAATAGGTGTATACCAATATTTTTCAGCCTCCCCCATAGTAGTATGATGTCCCTAGTCTATCAATAGTGGATAATGTGAAAATAAGAAAAACAAAATAACCTAGGATATCATAGAATGTGTAATTAATGTGTTAATTAAGAACATCTCATTTTTTATTGTTTGAGGTATTTATATATTAATTAAATAAGGTAATGCAATAATAATTGTAGAGGATATCAATATTGGGAAAAAATCATCATAAACGTAAATGATTAAAGCAAGGTAGGGACCCCATGGAAAAAATATGGGGACCAAACACTAATAAGATGTACTGACTGTACTATATTCACATGGATGATGAATAGGTACATTCAACATTTTTAGAAATGGTATTTATTTTATATACATCGTCTTATAATTTATTTTATTTAATATATTTTCATTCATGTATATCAAATACTTTTATTAATAGAATACATATACCCATGATGTTTTATTTTGAGTTGTCGTCTCTTGAAACTCTATTGGGGTAAAAGATAATCATCTCGAGATTTTCCCAAAATATCCCTTATTTCGTTTCATCTACAAATAGATATGGTATATCAATATATTTTAGATTATTATAATTTATATAATCAAGGAATATGACAAGAATGACTATTTATTATGTTCACATCTACGTCTATAGTATAGGGGTACCATTTACTGTGCATGTATGCTAGAATATTTTTTAATGAGAATGGTATGTTTGAACACATTAAGAATACATATACCCTTGTTAGTTTAAATATAGTATGGAGTTACATAAATCATTGTTCTTGAATAAGATCAAGCTATATCTTCATCCACTCAGTGGGCTATATAATATATCAAAATATAGGGATTTAAATTTAATTGAATTCATTATAGGAATTTAAGATATATTTATTACTTTATATCATCTGGAACTATCCCATATGAATGTTAAAAATTTGAAACTCAATGATTTGAAAGAGAATATATATTTAGATCGAGCACATCTCCCAGGTTTACATTGGTGTTCTCACAAAGATGGTATATAGATTGATCAGATATGTATTGAATATAGTTATATTAATAAAAATAACATCAATAATAGATACATGATGTTGTTGATTAAGGAACTATTCGACCATATTATTGTTTTTTTGTTATCTAAGATTGTCCTATCAGCTGGATACCACTAGATTTTGGTCATAGTGGAGGATACTCCAAATAAAATATTTTCTAGTTGATGTATAAATTTTAGAAATATTTTCATTCATTTTATGTTTAAAAACTATAATAAAATGTTCACAACTATCATTAATAGGATAATACTTCCATATCATGGATCCTTTTTTCAATCCCTTTGATGATATATTTATATTCCCACTAACCTTATCTATGAAAGAAAGTCACCAAGATAATGATTTGAGTACTTCTTTTTTCTCATAATATCTACACCTTTTTACAAATTTGTCACTTTTAGATATTGGAGTAATGCATATTTGGGAATGTCATCTCTAAGGGGAGAACATATATAGACCCTAGAAGAAAGATGTTGTTATGCCTTGTAAATAGCCTAAAATTGTGTTTGATTTTTGATGTTTGCTTACCTTGGTGATATAATAATCATGGTTTATAAATGAATTTATCCATGTAAAAGACACTATAAAATGTCTTATCAAAAAATAGATGTCGATTAAATGGACCAATATTTTCCAAAACCATTCTTCAAAATGATTTGGAGACCCACTTGGACTCAAATATTGACTTTTGTGAATCCATGGATTGGAAAGTAGTTTAGTGTGGTGGATAATGTGTTGGTTTATTGGTTTTGCTGATGTAGAATGATCATGTAATAACCTACTGGTGTCACCGAAAGTGTACATGAGATTTAAAAAACCATACACATGACATGGAGTTGGCATCTTTGATACCTGATTTGAAGTATTTAATCTTTTATCTATTCATTGAAATGTATTAATTATTAACAAACTAAAATATTTTCTATTATCTTATCAATCAAATGGAATTGAATATTTAGAAGCGTCGTTGGAGGAAGTAAAAAAAATTCTATATTCCCAGGAATTATCCTTATAGGAATGGTAATGTGGTTATTGATGATCTTATTAACAAAACACAATTATGTAGATATATTTCTTTAGAGGTTGACTTTTAATCGACGATAATTATTTTTGAGTTGTTC
This sequence comes from Viscum album, assembly GCA_963277665.1. NCBI lineage: Eukaryota > Viridiplantae > Streptophyta > Magnoliopsida > Santalales > Viscaceae > Viscum > Viscum album. The sequence goes on along the minus strand of OY728147.1, from coordinate 1,426,035,737 downwards.
ATGGATATATTTATGATCTAATTGGAGAAAAATGTTATTATTTATTTATAATATTGTTATTTTTTCCCAATAAAAGTCCATCAATCAAATATATTTTCAATACAATATAACGAGGGGACAATTGGTTGGATGTGACCCTGTTATAGGATGGCTGATTAGTAGTGGTAATTTCATCATTGTTAACTGCAGAGTTCAAGATCATTCCTTCATTAGAAAATAGATATTGGATGACGCTCATTCCTATCATTGGGTATTTAAATTAGGATTTAATATGATGTATTGAGATACCACAAAAAACTTCTGCTATGTGAGAACGAAGATATATATTAATGGATTCTCCACACATTTTCAAAACTATCAGATAATCAAGGTGAATCATTATCAAATGATGTCATATAATTTTACAATTACTGTTCATTTATCGATGTGGGTTTTATTGAATATAGTCCTCATATTGGGGTTTCCTATGACCAATAGAATTTGAGATGATGTGTGGAAGATAGTTAATTATCTAGAAAAGGAGAATAATTTTATCCAGATCCATGTGAGACAATCTATATATGATTTTGTATTACTCTATATCTGGTATATTATAATAATGTAGTGCTTTAATGTATTTTATTATGTAAATTAATGCATGTTACATAGATATTATAGTATGTAGAAAATATGTATTTGTGGATACATTTAAAACATAATGTGGTTTATTTATATAAAATTATAAGTTGTATGAGTGGATGATCCTGATCAAAGAAAACTTGATTCATTCATGAATCATAGAATGTGATGGACCACTAAATTATCATATATCTTTGCTGATGCTTTTTCATAGAATAACAGTTTCCATACCTCAATCAGGATGGATCCTGTTAAAGCTCATTATCAATATCCATGATGATTACCGTTGGGTTGGTAAGAGGTGGGTGAGACTATTTTTTCTATAGTGTAAAGTATAGGGAACCATGTAGAGGGTGAAGATGATTAGAAATTGGTTGGATATATCTATAACAATGAATATATATTATTCCAACTGCAGGTGATGATCATTGAGTTTATTGTGGGAAACCATGAATTTTTATTAGTGTCACATCAGTTAGGGAATAATTAATTGGGGAGGTAAGGGAAACTGGCCACACTATTTGTTTGTATATTTGATATCAGATAGAATATAATAGAAGTTGATTAAATTTAGAATATTCCTTTTTAATATCAAGGTATGTAAAATATTTTCAAAAATTCATAGTAATACTTGGCAATGGATCATGTAACCACATTAGGCCTTAAATCAGTATGTCCTTGCTATATTCATTAAATCATAGATTTTGTGACTTTGAGACATGTTGCGGTGTATCCCTATATGGTCCACTATGTTGCATGCATTTTCATGTTTCCTATATTTTTTCTATGTCCCCATAAACCGGTCCATTAACCATCCCTTTTTGTAAAACCATGGGTGGATTTAGGGTTCTTCATGATTATAATTACACACCAAAAGCTTGGTTTCATTTATGAAATTATAGGTTAAAGTATTTTTGATTTTAGGTGATTTTCACTCCCATTTAATTTGAAATCAAACTATTATTATTGGTTATATATCCATTATTAACCCCTGATAGAGATGTGATTATAGTAAGTGGTTAGAAAATGAAGGATGAATCGAAATTCTATGGACTATTAGAATTTTTCAATGATCAATATTGTGTGAAAGCATGACAAAAATAGAAATTGAGTTATTTACGATATAGACTTTGCAAAGGGACCCCATAAAAATTGGTCATTTTTGACGGGGTACCATCACAAATTCCGCATTGCAAAAAAATGGTGTTACAAATAGTATTTTTGGAAATGGCCCATTTGAAATAGTTTCATCAAGTATTTAAAAACAACTATTGTGATATGCTCATTGTAAAAAATGTTAAAAAAAATAAAAACATTAATATTAATAAAATTTAACATAATAATAATAATAATAAATTAACATTAATAAAATAATAATAATAATAAGTAATACTAGAGATAAATATACTATTAATAAAAATATAAATAATTTTAAAATAATCATAATAATATTATTGTAATTATGTGTATTAATATTAATGAAATAATATTAATGACATTATTAATAATAATAATAAAAAAATAAAAAATATTAAAAACCTTGATATTCAAAAAAATAAAAAATTAATTGTAATAATAATATTACTAATAATTAAATATTAATAATAAAAATAAAATAATTGAAAATTTAATAAAATATAAAAAATATTAAATAAATAATTAAATATTTAATAACATAATATTAACAATAATTTCAAAAATGCAGTATATAGAAATGTAAATATATAAAATTAAAATAAATACATTCAAATGCTTTATCTTAAAAATTAAATAATCACTAAGAGGGAAGATATTCTAGAGTAACTGGTGTAAATGATGGAGGGATGTTCATCCCTAAAATATAAGTTAGACATCGCATGTACTCCATCATCAACTCATGTTATTTCTGATTCTGTCGATTCACCTTTGGATGTTGTTGTTGCTAACGACAAAGCTCTTCCTTCTCCCTATGCAAGATCTCTATAAGCTCACACTGAGCTCACCTCTTATCTTAATTGTATGTTGTAGATGATGATGACTCTCCCTAATCACTTGTGATGTTTCACACCTACATCGCATCGGTACCATAATTACTCCCCAGTTTCAATCGAGATTTGATAACAAAAACTCATCCATTCTTTAATTCAAACAAGGTCAACTGCATCCACGATGTCCATCAAATCCCGATGCAGTAGTCTGATCCTTGGTCTTAATTAGACACTTAGTTTATGAATGAGATGTTTCATCCTCATATAAATCCTTAAATTATAATTTAAAATTAATACATTTAAAATATTATTTGTAGTTAATTTAAAAAGTCAAAAATAAATTATACGGATCACAATATGAAGATTGTTATCTCCTATAATCTCTCCAATGACACTATCATTGTACATCATCATATAAATGTCAAACTCTGTATTATCGGGTTGATCGACTATCTATATGAATATAAAATAAACACATTATGTTTTATGTAATATAACAAAATAAAAAAACTACTTACCATATGTTCCCTATGCATACTAAATTTAAAACAACCAGCTTGATATGTCACATCGTGTCCCCACAAATTTATTTGAGCTACTGATGAACTCCACTAAAAAAGGCCATCCATCAAGTGTGAGAATAATATATCCCAAACCTGAGAATATATTTAATTAGGACGTTGGGAGATGTATGAATAATCAAAATCTGTGAATCCTACTATAATCATTGTTGTCCTCCTCAAATTGTGCAAAGAATTGATGGCAGCGATCGCGTACACAATCCTCCAAGGCATACTATATAGATACATGGATGCTATCATCGACGAGATACCACAAACCCAATAAAAAATTACAAATAATAAGATATTAATTAAATAAAATTCAAAATAAATAAGTTTTATTTATGTAGCAGAAAATGATCAAATATGCAGTGCTGGACATCAATGGGAATTTAATCCCATGATACCCATGCTCCAGGAAAAATAATATATCAATATAGCACACCTCAGTCTAATATGTCTATGCATAAATATGTGAAAAAAGAAAAAAAATAATCAAATAATTATTATATAATGAAATTAATGATAATAAATTAAAACTAACTAAAATACACAAGTAAACAAACCTCTGTATGCATGGATTGAATCCATGATGTGGACGTCACACATGGATAGGTTCTGGAATCATCAATATTTCATGACCACAACCCCTTAGAATCCTCGCTACCACTCTAACATTTTGAGGGTGCTATGATCCAGCATCCAACTCGTAATTATGTAGAACACCTTCCGAAAGGTTTCAAACTTCATCCAATTCCATCTAAAACATTAAATTACTATTATTAGAAAAAAGTTGAAAATAACTATTATATATAGATATAGATTATATATGATTATAACCAGCATTTAATTATTTCAATATTCATCCCCATCATCATCTTCAAAAATGATGTGGCATTCATATTCCACATTAATGTCATATATTTCCATAGGCATTTCATATTCCTCATCTATTATCAATTCGAATTCATTTTTTTCATCATTAACATCATCATTCCCATCATCCCTTAACTATGGGGTGTCATCATCAATATTTGTGTCTCTTCGTGAAAAATATGTATTGGTAGTAGTCCCATGCAAATTTTTAATTCATTGGACTTCTATGGAACCACATTCACATTGAATATAATAATTTTTTGACATTAAATTTTTATTACGATCCCCTAATCTCCCAACTATTTTGTAGTAACATAGTGATTTTTATAATAAATTTGATGTGCCTGATGAGCTAATAAAAAATTTTAATTTACTAAATAAAGAATTTTATATTTAATGTCAATGATTCCATGGATAAGATTAATATGAAAGCCACTAAAAATTTCAAAACACTAACATTTAAACAATGGTATGTAAATCAATACTAGATAACATAGTTCAATAACATCTTCCAATAGGCCGTAAAAGTAAACATCAATTTATCTTGGATGAGATACTCTCCTAAAAACCAGTACTCATTGTTTGTTTGATTACCCATATTAATTTTTATGAAATTGAAAACTGTTCACCACATATGGATTATTACATTTAATGATTTTGGATGATGGGTTACTAAATAGACACAATCGATTATCAATTTTATCAGCATGATTAGATACATAATTTTTTAAATCTAATATTAATATAATAAGTTCAAAATTAATTTTATATGTTTAACCATAAATAAATTATTTTTCGAGTTTTCTAAACATTCTTCAAAAGTAGCTACTGTACTCTTTGGAAGTTGTTTCCTCGTATGATTATCATATAAATTAAAAATAAAATTATACTATTTTATTGTAACAAATTATATAGAATAAGTGGTCAAAGAACTCAAAATTAAAATGGATTCCTTTCTTCAATGATGATTATGACATATGTATGATATCATTGATGTACATCATCTACAATCCATCATTCATGAACTCCAGTAATGCCACGTTATGGAAGATTAAAAAATGATAATTGATTTCTCATTTTATCCTCAAAATTTATCTCATTATGGACCATTGGGTTTTGTTTTGTGTGATATTCATATTGAATATAATGAGGGTATAAAAATGTGTTTTCCTTATGAAAATAACATTCTTCAATTGATCCATCAACCAATGGTTTTTAACGTATTTTTTCTCCTATTACTAAATGAATCTCTCAAATAGGTACATCCAATGAGACTATACTGGACATCCATATATTTCTTAAGGTGGAGAATGTAATATAAAATTTTCAATTGAGTCAATTAAATCTTGGGGTATGATTTGTCTAGATTACATAAAATTAAAACGAAAAATTATTTCAGTATTCTTAGTGCAACATAGTCTGTTGTCACAAAAAAAATGCATTTGAAAAAATATGATATGTGATTTTTCACATCCCAAATCAAGGAATTCAACAAACCTCTTAATAAAATAAAAAGAAGTATTTCCATACTAACATGACACTCATGACATTTTAATATAGTAATATTAACATTTCTGACTTGTCCATTGCAATTGGAAACATAACCATCTGGATGTCTCAATTCATCAATCCAATGAAAAAATAATAATCCATTTTTTTGGAATGTCTATAAACTAATTTTCGATTGATTAACATATTTGATCTGACATTTTCAAATAGTTATGTTCGAGTCACTTGTAAATTTTGGAAATTACTAACTATGATTTTAAATTATCTTTGGTTTTACTTAGTGTGTCAAAAAATGTAGAATATATATTATCAGTATAGTTATTCTAAATATTCATGATATACAACATGTGATAGACCAAAAAATCAGTCCAATATTGTAGATTCTAAAAAATTATCCATTTTATGCAAATGTGTTCTTTCCCAAATCCATAAATTTTATATTGGTCTATATTTGGACAAAATTTAATGTGATGTAATAAAAAGGCAAACGTTTTTCACTCTATACATGATATCATTGTTGTAGGTCCATCTCTTTCAATTGTTCCTTTTATATAAAGATTGTTTCCTCTAAAAAGAATGATCTTTTAGAAGTAAATTTTGATGATAGTTAAGAATACAATATTTTCATCCATTTTTGATCATATATTCTTTTTTGTCTCAAATATAGTATGGATGTAATGTCCAATTATTTTAATGTATTGTTTTTGAATGTTACATAAAATAATTTTGAGACTAGGTGCTGATACATCATCCAATTCTGTGGATCAGTTTTTCTAAAATAATTTCTTAATAAAAATAAAAATAATAAATAAAACACACACACAAATTTCTTGAAAATGTTGAGTAACTACTAAATTGGTTCCCAGTTTAGAAATGTGAGGGAACTATTGCCTTCAATGAAGATACATCACTTTAGGCATATCTTAACATTGACACAATGAGATTATTATTAAAGAATCCATAGAAACATGGATCTGGGGTTGAGAATCTAACCCTTGAGTTTACTAGAACCTTTGGAGAGAACATGGAGAAATTCTCGATGGGGAACGATGATGGGATTTCGGATCATAGATTGGATGAAGTAGTTTTTGATGGATCTCACCAATGGCAGCGACACAATGATCGATTCTCCTAATATAATGATCCAACATTGAGGTAGAGAATTGTTACATGATTTTCATTACACATTTATAAAATAAATGTATAATGTGGATCAAACAATGAATAAGTTGATTAGTTGTTTGATCATTCTTGGGGGATGGGTATATTTGTAGGAAATAATTGGGGGATTAATTTTTTTATCACTATTAATTTGTTCATTGTTCTAATAGGATCGAACCAGGAAAAATATGAACAATGGTATATATCAATTTCATAGTGAATTCACTGTGATTTTTGTACCCCCTGTTCATATATTATATCACTGTTAAACCCTTACTGTCACAACTAGTCTTTTTATGAGGCAATGAAGATGATTAGACCACAAGATAAAAGATAAACTAACCACAGAGGCCACATCAGCGTAGATGAGTTCACGAAGAACTGAGTATTATGGTTAAGCCCACTTCTAGGCATTGGAGGAGCAATGGTGGTCTCATAACGGGATAACTAGTGCACATGTGGCGACCTAGTGTAGGAGGTAGTGCAAGGTAGATGTGTTGCACATTGTTGTGGTTTGCAGCGACCATATGGGGTGGCACTAGAACCAACCATAAGGGAGATGTTAACAAGAGGATGCAACATGACCTTGAGGGGGACATAGTGAGGTGGTAACATATGTAGGTGGTTGGCTGTGTTGACCCTGAAGTGGAAGTGAGGCCACGAGACAGGTGAAAATGGCAAGCCAACCACATGGGGTGTAATGTGATATATCATGGAGCAGTGTGGTACATACCAAGGGTAGGCCATGTATGGTGTACCAGGATGGCCTTCCATTTTAAAGGTCATACTAGAGGTGTCGATCCACTCCAGGAGCGTCATGAGTTAAACCTAACTGCCCAATGGGCCACAGTCTAGCAGGCCTAGACAGACAGGCCTGTAATGGCCGAACCAAGTCGGGTCAAGCTGAACTATGCTAGACCGGGCTTGATCAGGACGTTCTAGCCAGGTCGGGATGTTCGACGGGTCGGACCATAACCAGACCTGACTCGGGTTAGGCTTTTTTTAAGAACTAGCCATAACTTTATACCCATGTGTCTGTTGGACAAGGTTTTGGTGGAGTTAGGAGCCTTGATATAAGATGGTCATTTTGTGATATCCAATGTTGATTTATGAATCATTAATCATAAGTCCAAATGTATTGAATAGTTGGTTCTCTAAAAATGAGATAGATTTTAGTGGAATGATGTGTATGGCTATGAATTTGAGACTATGTAAGTTTTAGAGACAATGTGTCATAGTAAATATATGTGTCTTACTGAGACTACGTGTCTTTATGAACTGGGTGTCACATTAGAAATATATTTCATATCGATTCTGGGTTTTTTTAATCACGTATGATAATCATGTTTTGCCTACTATAAAATTATACCAGTTGGTGCTGATTGTACTATTTCATTATGGTATAATTCTTTTATTTCATAATGGTATTATTCATGTATTTCATAGTGGTATTCTATTATGATTTTTGGGTATCTCATTAGGTATTGTTTTAAAAAATCATATTAGTATAATTCCAACATATGATATGTCTTGTGTAGATGATCGATGCTCTGAAGAAATCATAGGTAAACCAAGACCAGGTGGTTCATAGAGAGACGATACAAACACGGTCTTCTCATACGACATCATACAGTTTTCCAGGACCTTTCTAATTAGGATGGATTTTCTTAAGATGCATTTTACGATCATGTTTGATTATAATTAAATAAACTTTTTTAGGTGGTTGTTTTTATTGGAACTATTTACCTTCAATTTTGTACTATCATACTCTATGAATGGTATATTAGTGAATACATTCATTGTTTACATAGTGTTTTTTCATTTCATCTTTTTGATCTAGATGATGTGTGAGTGTGTATAGGTACATTGGTAAATTCCTCATATTTGTTGGGTATTCTTACTCGGCCGTTGTTACTCATCCCTGGACTATTTGAGGAGGTATTAGGGTAGTCATGACATGTGCTGCTCTGGGATAGGCGAAGACATTGTGGTATTAGAGACGGTTTGTTCTACTTAGGTACTGAGAGCATGTGGGGATTTTTTTGGGAAACAGTGTTAAATATTTTGAGTTGGGATGTCAGGATTGGGAATCCAATGATGATGTGGTTGTAGAAATATACATAACCTAGGACATTGGACACCTAGATTTATACTTGGTACATGTAATCTCTTTTTTTATGGAAAATAATGGTGCATTAATCATATAATATTTTAGTGTTTTATCAAGTCCTTCTTGAGTCACCTCAGTAGGTATACTCTAGTGACCGTGGAAAATATTGTTCAATTTCAGCATGCATCGACATAGAAGGCTAGGTAATAATTCACTGTGTGGTCATGATGATGGTGCACCTTGTGACAATGAATTTGTATTGAGGCATGTAGTGAAGATATCACCTCCAGGTAGTTTACTAGTGATATAACCACCCTTCAAGAGGTAGCTACCACCAAAACTATCAGATGAGGATATACAGAGACTCATAACATTGAATGAGTTGCATACGTATCGACGTCCTTGGTTTCAGGGTGCTCTAGACACCCATATTGGTGAGGATTGGCTGGAGGTAGTTTCCTTTTTCGTTACCCCTATTCGAAATGCTTCCAACCATATTGAAGTTCTACGTGTGAGTCTTATTCAGGGATATAGAAGGTGATAGGTGATAATAGTTACCCACAAACATGATTATACAACTATATTTTTTGGAAGACATTGATATTTTCTCCCAATAGTTTTTATTTCAAACTATGTTGTTTTCAGTGTGCATACTGGATCTCCTACCTCTAGAGTAGTTCCATCAGTCTATGGATGATTACTCGATGATGTTTACTGATCTTTCATGCTACTCCAAAAATATTTTATGTATCCCATTGTTCAAGGTTCATACAATTGTGTAGTTGTCACATTGTGATATAGGGACATCCATGATATACCTTTTCCTTCCTACATATGACGAGGTACTAGGGAGATCTCTACAAGTGGAGATATTTCTAGTAGAGATGTCATCAATAGTGGGAGTTATCTCTTGGTACCAGGTAGCTGAGTCTTTAGTAGTATGTATCCAAAAATAGTCATAATTACCCCGACGTGACAGAAACTATAGGGTATGACCCCAATATATAAGACTAGAAGAGTTGGGATCCCTAGTAAGAGATTGTCAATTTAATGATACGTTGGGTTACATATGCATTACTCAAGAAATTTGGCTTGAAATATCCCCAATTGTTGTATAAAAAAATATGAGACGTTGAATTAAATTCTATGATATATTTGGATGCAATAGAATGGTGTTCCATTGGGTGGTAGATGTGGTAGAGGAGAAGGAATGACAATAGGATGTGGGTAGAGGTTCGACGTATTACATCCACCACCCCGAAATGATCCATGATATTCTAAGGGATCTAGTAGAATGGGATGAGGACTAATTTAGGATATGGAGGATTATTACACCAGGACAACAAGTATGATTAGCGGTATGATAACTTCCTTTTATATCATAGCATCAGTTTTGAAAGAAACAGTTTCCAATCATTCTTTTCCTTCCATGACCTTTGTTTGATGCATGGGGATTTAGGTAGAACAGTTGAACTGGTCCTTAAATTTGGAGAATCCTTCTATAGGGGATTCAATGATCACAAACTGGGGTAAAAAATGATAACTTACTCTTGGAGGTGATAGTTTCGGTGGAGACCTCTTGATTTTCGTTTCATTTCATTTTGACGTCATTCCTAGTATAAACTATTTATCCATAGTCCAAGCTCAGATATTCTATTTTTGGCATAGAATGCGGCATGTACATAGTGATGGGACCCAATTTTTCTTTTATATATTAAAGGCAACCCAATTACTATAGGATGGACTCACACATAGGAGCGTGTAGCCAATCACTCGTCAGTTGGCTAGCCAAACCCTCGCCATAGTTGATGATACGAGTCCTCAGTTTCCAACCATGATGCAGGAATAACAGTATATCATTGATGAGTATTTTCCATAAATACCATCCCATATGTATGTAGACATATCCAGTGATCTATAATGAAATATGACCCCAATATCTATTGATACATATCCGATGACTCCTGCAGAGCTTCATGAATTGAGGGTACAATTTGAGTACTTGTAAAGGATGGTCTTTGTAAGACCCAGTGTTTCACCCTCAGAATCTTTTGTTGTTTTCAAGAAGTTATATGGTAGCATGAGGTTATTTTTTTTACTTCCAGTGTCAAAATAAGATGACTGTGAAGAATTAGTTTCGACTATCGATGATTGATGACATCCTCGATTAGCTAAAAGTAGTAAAGTGATTCTTAAAGACTGACCTCTGATCTAGATATATCCATCTTCGAGTATGGGATGCTAATATACCAAATATGGCGTTTTGATCACGATATGGACTCTACAATTACTTGGTGATGTCTTTTGGAAGTTTGAATTCCCCAACTATTTCATTGGACTTTGGAATGGGATCTTTCAGCCTTACATAGACAAGTTCTGGATTAGAAACATCCATTTTCTAGAAAACGTCATTTTAGAGGTTGGGGTTGTAGTGGATCCAGAGAAGTTAGAGGTAATTATTTCTTGTGGACCACTAAATAGTGTTACTGAGATACAATGTTCCCTGTGTTTGGTTGGGTACTATCATAGGATTATAACCAAATATTCTAGGGTATCAACATCATTGAATTTTTTTTCACAAAATGAAAATCCATTATTGTGTAAGGAGAACTGATAGAGGAGTTTTCAGTAGCTGAGGAATATATTTATGAGAAATACTATCATAAAATTTTTAGAGGAGGGTTTACAATAAGAGGTGTTCTTCAATGAATCAGGTTATAAAACGTTTTGTGTCTTGATGATTGGTAATTAAATGATTATATATGTTTCATGATAGATGAGACCGTATGAGTGGAACTCTGCGACCCACGATCATGTGTTGGAAGCTATAGTCTTTGCATTGAAGATGTGGTTACACTGCCTTATGCGAGACTAGTTTATCATCTATTATGTCCACATGATTCTAAAGTATATCATTTCTTAGAAGGATTTAAAATTTTGATAGAGGCGATGGCCAGTGTTCCTCTAGGACTATGACTTTTAGATTGTCTATACTCATGGTAATGAGATCGTTGTGGTACATGCTTTCAATATTTGATCAATTTCACAGTTATTAAATGTGAAATCCAAGTAGTTGGACCCATTGGAGATATCCTTTGTGGATGTAGATGGAAAAAATACCTATAGTAGATGGAATTCACCCTACAACACTTATACTGAGTTAGGGAGGCCCATCCCAGAGATAATAATAGTGAGAATTTAGGTTTTTATATGTCCATCGGTTATACCCATGATAGATATTCATGTGGTAGGGAGGACATCATTCTTTTTAGAGGACATACAGTAGTACCAGTGGCATTATGGGAGGGTTTTTTTAGGGTGTCACATAAGTCCCCTTTGGTGGTACATCCATGTGTGGTGATGATGTACCATGACCTCCAACATTAGTTCAGGTTTCTGGGAATGATGAATGTATTTGTTGCATTTGTCTCAATATTTCACACTCGTCATTAGGGGAATTTCATGCAGTAGTTTCCAATAGGTTCGACTGAACCCCTTGTGGTTTCATAATTAATGTGGGATAAGATATTTATGGTCTTAGTGATATGTTTAGCACTTTAGTTTAAGGGAAATGATGCCATTTGGGTGATTATAGACCGACTATTCAAGTTGCCACATCCTTGCTATTCCAGAGTAGAGTTATGTAGAGATATTGAGACTCCTCTACATGCATGATATATTAAAACTCAATGGAGTTTTGTCAATGATTGTATTATACTATCATTCATGATTTACATCATAGTTTTCAAAGTGATTTCATGTGGAATTTGGGACGTAGCTATGATTGAGCACTAAATTTCACCAACATACAGACATACAATCTATGATGACCTTTATGTTTTGGAAGAATTTCTTTATGCATTAATTCTAGAATTTTGGAAATGAATTGGAGGATCACCTACCTCTGGTGGGCTTTTCATATAATGATATCTATCATTCATTCATCGATTTGGAAATGTTGGAGTCTTTATACATGTGATACTCTAAGTCATTGCTTTGATGCAGAGACCTAGGATAGTCATCACTCATGGTACTAGAGTTGTTATAGGTGACTATAAAGAATAATCAACTCATCCATGAGTATATAATGACTTCATAGAGCCATTAGAAGCCGTATGTTGACCAATGATAGAACCCTTTGTAGTTTGAGGAGGGAGACCATGTGTTCCTTTGGGTCTAACCTCAATGCAGGATACACAGATTTGGACAAGGTGGAATGCTATGTCTAAAGATCATCATATCATTTATGATACTATGTAGAGTTGGAATGGTTGTTTAATTCTTAGATCTTCCTCTGAAGTTAGACTGGTTTTATGAAATCTTCTACCTGTTATAACTGAGAAGATATTTCCATGATCCATCGCATGTCATTGACTGGGGAGAGCTGGACTTTGATAATGTGGAGGTATTTCATGAGTACATAGTGGTGATCGAGTATTTCCACGAGAAAATCCTTCAGGTTTGGTCACCACCTCTCGTGCATGTTTACAGGCAGCATAGGAATTTCTATGAGAGAACATGTGAGCTGGAGGTTTAGATTAATTCTCAATACCAACATTTGTTTTATAGCCATTGTTTTTGCCTTTAGGGTATGTAATGTGACATGGTTGGGAGAATATAATTTCTTATTTTTTATATGTATTATTTTTAAATAATTAATAAATTTTCATTGAGACTAGGGACTAAGACCATGTGTGATTCTGAGTCATGGTGTTCCTTGAAGAATTACATGAAAAATATTAAAATATTAAAGAGCACACATGTGATGATTTCTTAAATAAGTGGGATAAATTCTAAATGGGATAAAATTTCTAACATATTATGGCTCCATTTAATTCATAGTTGACACATTACCTTATAAAGTGCCTAACATCGAACAGATTGGGTGAATTGAAAAAAGTAGTTTTTGGAATTTCAATAAATAAAATAAATTGTGAATTTATTATATTTTTAACATTTCACCGAAGCTATGATATTATTTTCTAAATAAACCTTATATAAAGGTATATTGGGATAAGAAAATTACCCTATAATTTATTGGACGCCTTGTAATGAACCTAGAAGCCTTTCTTGATGACGAATGATGTTGTGCATTCTGAATAAAGATAAGTGGATTTTATTTTTGATAGATCTCACTAACAGCAGTGACATAACAATCCATTATCCTAAGAGAATGATACCACATATGGGTGGGGAAATTTTTTCTTTTCATTTCCCCTTTCTAGAATCAAAAATGAATGTGGATCTTCCAATGAACTGGTTGATCCATGTTTCAATTGTTCTTCTATGATGTGAATATCTGTGTGCATTCATTTGGGGATGAATTACATATCCATTTTTAATCATTCAAAATTTCATAAAGAATGGAATGAGGCCAACAAGAAAATGGATTTCAATTTATTACATAGTGAATTATTTGATGTTTTTTTACACTAGTTCATGGCATTCATCATCATTTAACCCTCATGGTCATGGATCAACTTTCTGGGAGGCTACAAATGTGATAAGACCCTCTAATTGGAGGAATATTTACCATAGATGCCACGTTAGTGTAGAATGGGCCTTGTAGAACCTGTATCAATAGTAATGAAATATTCTGGTCAACAAAAGAATTCAGTTGTCTAGGAAAGTGAACATCATAGTGTAGGTGCGTGGTGGAGGTTCCGAGCACGGTTGTAGCTGGAAATATCCACAGTGGTAGCACCAGCCATCACGATGGTGACAATCAGGAAACAAAGTATGGCCATGAGGTGTGCTAGGAGAGGTTTACAGATATTTTTTGGTGTTTATTTATGTATATTTTAGTGTTCACATGGTAGTGTGGCAAGTAGACATGGTGGGATGACTACATGGGGCGCGATAAAACACTTCGTGGAGCAGAGGGGCATGCGATAGGTGATGGATGCCTGCGGAGGACCTGATAGAACTGAGTGAGTGTGGGAGACACCATGAATTAATAGGATTGTCCATTTTGTACAAAATGGATTGGGTCATACGGTTACTCAAGGCGGGTTCGGTGGGTCGGATTGGCCCCGAACCGGACTCAGTTCAAACTAGTTTTAAAAAAACAACCGTAACATTCAAATCGTGTTTCCATTTAATGAGAAATTCATGGTGTTGGGACCCTTGAAATGAGATGATTCATTTTATGTATCCCTATTGGGGGTTTTTTCATTTACCATATGACATAATATATTATGGGTTTGTTTCTCATGGAATAATTGCACTTGGATTGGAATCGTGTGGCTGGAAGTGACATTGACACTACGTCACATTCCCAAACTATGTGAACTACATAGAATACATTTAATACCAATAATACATGTATTAAAAAGGAAACATGTCTTATTAGGATAGAGTGTCTCATCAGGACTATGTGTCTTATCGATTCAGGGTGTTTTGTGGATTACATATGATAATCCCATTTTACGTAATATTGTATTTTAACAATTTAAGATAAATGTTCTATTTCTTTGTGGTATACATCATGTATTTCATTATGTTATAATTCTTTAGTTAATTATTGGTATTACACATTAATTTTAGGGTGTCCTACTGAGTATTTTTTTATTCAACCCTACATGGGATTCGCCTGTACATGTTTTGTCTTTTGTAAACGATCAACACTTTAACGGATTCCTATGTAGACTATGACCAGGTGATGCTCAGAGAGACTAGATAGTCGATGTTTTCTTCTATGGATTTATACATTTATATAATACCTTTCCCATTAGGCAGGTTTTTATGTGGATTAGTTATAGGAACATGTGCATTCACTTTTACAGTCTCTTTCTTTTGGTGGGCATGTTTTCCGGCCATGTTTACCTTCCTATATTCTATTTTCATTATCTTTGGTTGATATATTATTGAATGAATGATTTTTTTAAATAGTTTTTTTACATTTCATTATTTTTTCATCACTAAAAAATAATTATCTTTTTTTAATAGGGGTACATCTCTTGGTAAAAGTGCATTTTTTGATAGTAAAATGTTTAACCAAAAAAATTTCCCGGTCACCAAACAGTTGGTAAAAACACTATCACCAAATATTATTGTGATAGATAAAATGATTCTATGAAAATAATATTAATAATATTAAATGATAAAATATATTGGTAAAAATGTTCACCAATAGATTAATTTGTCTAATATAACTATTGGGAATATTTTAACATTTATAAACCATATCAAAAATTAATATTTTTTTAATAAATTATACTCCAAATGTTTGTATTCCAATAATTATTGTTAAAAATATATATTATATTTATTTATATAATTTTATATAATATATTATTATATACATAATATAATAAATTAAAATAATTAGATATATAAACAACAACTAAATTGTGACATTATTTGAAAAAACACATTCCAATATAATTTAAATACATGTTCAAACTTCCTAAAAATACAAGAATATCCATGAATCAAATTAATTTTTTTTACAAGTTCTGAAAAAATGATAATTTTCAAAACATCAGACATCACTATCATATAATCCCCATAACATCACATGAGCTATTATCTACTGTAGTAGATCAGCAAATTAACTACATCATCATCGTCCCTTTGACTGTACTTATAAGGACCTAGCCTTATTATAGTACATAATTATGAATTTAGTGATGAAATCAATTCCCATAACATTGAGTATCATTTAAATTTTAATGATGTTGATAATTGGGACATAATACATTCATAACATTATAACTTAATATAGGGAGGATACCATAAAATAGTATTCATTTCATTATAAAAATATAAAATGTTCAAATAAAAATGGGTTTGATCTTCAAACATTTAACAAGGAATCCTTCTTTTTTATACACATATTATAACACTGGAAATTATTTAAAAACCTTGTATGAGCGCAAACTCATATTAAGGAATATAAAAATAAGGAAACAGAACATTAGTCCACGAATACTTATAACATATAATATCATTTTTAAAAGCCAGAATTGTCACCATATATACTTACATCGTGAAACATGATAGATCTCTATGATTCCCACTATACATAAGAACCTCTATAGATCCATAAATTTATCTTGGGGCATGGCATACACAATCTTGCGACCGTCACAACTACCATATAATTTGTAACCCTCATGGATACCTTACAATTTATATAACCATCTCAGTTACACATTGAGTAACCATACAGCCGACCTCCAACATTAACAAAAATAATAAAATAGAGGGAGATATAGGATCCACCGTTCATAATAATCAATTTCCATGAACTAAAATATAACAAAAAATATGAATAATTTCATAAAAACATTGTTTTTTAATTTTATAAAACCAAATTTTAAAAGAGATTTTAAAAATAAAAGTTTATATATATATTATATGTTTAAAGTGTGGCTTAATAGTGGGGATATAAAATGTATAGAAACGATAAATAAAAATAATTTTAAAAAAATATTAACAAAAACCTTAAATTTTTTTAATATAATATCAATAAATATTTGTAGTTTAACCCAAAGAATGGAAATCGGGTTAAGAATTTCTATACCTCGGGTTTTTATTAAATCGAAATTGTTTAAAACTATAGTACGGTGGATAAAAATGGGTATTAGTATTTTAAGGGAATAATTTCATGTTTATAAAATCTTTTATTATCATTTCATAACCTTGTTTCAAAATTTAATTATAAGAATGTTGTTCCTTGCATTGTTTTCGGTGTGTTCTTTATATGATTTCCAGGATCGGTTCATGATGTATTTTCTTATTAATTGGGCGAGAAACTAAAGAATTAGAATGGAGTGTTATTTACATATTTCAAGAAAAATAAATTATACCTTTTACAATTTTTATTTCTTACATATGATGATTTGTAATCAAAATCATTATTGATATTTTTAGAGCATTTTGGTGATTCCTCGATTATAGTGAACTCATTTGTTTTTTAAATTATTAACATGTTTATATAATGATTCCAGAACCATATATATGATATAATACAAAAATAATAATTTCTTTGAACCAAAAAAATAGTTTTATGACCAGTCTTGAATAATGTAATTGAAATTTAAATCACATCTTCCATGATATAGTTAAATTGAGACACTAGGGATTGTGTATTAATTTATTAAAAAGTGAGAGAGGAGAAAAAAAATAATTTTTTATATTCTAAAAAATTATGAAATAAAGAATATTTAAGATACTTGATCAATCAGACCTTAGTGATAAGGGGAAGTTTGGAAATAAAAATAAAAGAAATGAATCTCAAAATAAAAGAACAGTTGAGAAATCCCTTATGAAAATTCGGCAACCTAATAGCATCACATAATATTTCATAAAATATTTTGATGAGAGAAAATTGTAATCTCATCATTATTTCATAATATGTGTAATAAGAGGGATATGTAATGATATATCCCAACATAGTCAAAATTAAATTAAAAATAATAGCATAAAATCAAAGAAATGAAAGAAGACAAAATAGAATATTTAAATGTTGATCTCTTCTCCTTGAGATCCTTCTAAAATAATATCGATTTGGACTTTTGGTGAGACCATCAGGTATAGGACATGGGGAAGTTCCATTGAAGGAGTATTGAGTAGAACATTGGTAAGGCTCAATGCTACAGAGGGGTGGGAGGAAGAGGGTAATAAAGGAGCTGTTTATATTTGAGGAGAGGGGTTATTTTTCCTTATTTGAATCATTATTATAATTTTTTTGTCAGTACTATTGATAGTATTAATTATTGTGACCCCAAATAAAAATAATGGCATTTGAGTTCGAACTATGTAGTCTTACATCATCCTTGCATCACTTATGATTTAATAAATCAAGTATTCAGTCTTTATCATATTTTATCGTATTTTACTCTTCATCAAAAATTCTATAATTCTAGAAAATTCCAATACATTCACCCAAAAATTTTCTCCACGTGTAGAAATCAAATGTGAACTCAATTTTTTTAAAATAATTTTCTAAATATTATTAATTTAATTTAAAATATAATCATAATATAATAAAAATTTAACAATTTTAAAACTATAACAACTTTTATATCACATTGAAAATTTTCATCAAGATGTCATTATATTAAACCCTTAAGAATATTAAATAAAAATACAATTTACTATTCCTTATAGTCGTATTACTATTCATAAAGGTATGTTACTATTCACCGACAAATATGTTGGTTCCATTAGAGTGCAAATAACTTATTTAACACAATTATATATTACAATTTTTCTAAATCCAAAACATAGAAGTGGACAAATTATGTTTAAAAGATAGTAATAAATATCTTAAAAAAAGGTTCATTCAGTTCAATTTATTTTTAAAAACATTGTGATGTAATATTATCCCCACCTTCTGAAAATTGTGTCATCAGAATTTTATTTACATATTAAACAAGTGAGGGTATTTTTAACATATATCATTTTCAGACTCCCTTGTTTCTTCTTCAACCATGTGGTTTCTCCACAAAACCATTACCTGATGGCATACCTAATTTTGCAATACATCTTCATATCGATCATGAATCTAAACAAGTTTCTCTTCATAATATTGTATCTCTTCTAGTTGAAATTATTATGGGCACAAGACATTAGATGAATCTAGAACATACACCCTCAACATCGATACGTGAAACAAATTATGTACTTGAGATAAACTAAGAATCTAATATAATTGGTAAACAACTACTTGAACTTTCTCCATGATTTAAAAAATGATTGATGAACCACTGACTTATCTTTTATTTCTTACCAAAATGCATCACACTTTTCCAAGTAGATATTTTAAGGAAAACATTATAACCTACCTCGAAAGAGAATTGTTCCTTTATATTATCTAACAAATTATTATACCTGCTTTGAGCTTTCCCCATGTGCTACTAGATCATCATCACTATCTCAACCACTTCCTCTACTAATTCCTTCCCCATCAACATTCATTCAGAGAAATAATCCCAAAACAATAGGGTCTAACACTAATTCCCATAAAATGCCTCAAATTGTGCCATCTTAATACTACAATAAAAATTGTTATTATTAGAAAACTCAAATAATGAAATATGTTGACCCCAACTTCCCTGGTACTTCATTGAATAAACTCAAAGAATATCCTTCAAAGTCTGAATCATTCGTTCTGACAACCCATTATATTCAGTATGAAAAGCTATACTGAAATTTAGTTATATTCTCAATGATTTATGAAGTCCCTTCAAGAAGATAAAAGTGAACCAGGGATCCCCGTCAGATACAATGGAAAGATGAAATCCATGTTACCAAACAATCTCTTTGACGTACAGTCGATAAAGCTGATCCAAAGACATCGTATCTCGAATAGGATGAAAATGTGAAGATTTAGTGAGCTGATAAACAACAACCCAAATCAGATTGTAACCTCAATAATTTATAGGTAGTCTCACCAAAAATTCCATAGATACATTCACCCATTTCTACTCTGTCTTGGAAAAAGGATGAAGCACCCCCTTTTTTAATTTCTACTATTCTTTAACCTGTTGACATGATATCAATTTCATGGTAAAATCAGTGATATCCCTTTTCATTCCATATCACTGGTAGTACTCTCAAAGGTCTCGTTACATCTTAGTACATCCAGGATGAACAAAAAATGGATAACAATGAGCTTCACACAACAAATATTTCATTAAAGAATAATAACAAGACACCCACAAGATTTTTCCATATATTAAAACAAAAACATTATCCGAGTTAAATTATGGAAACATTCCCATTTTAGCTAATTCTACCTTTTTTTGTAGCTCACAATATTTTGTCTACACTTGCTTAATTATGGATGAAAATGATGACAACACCAATAACTAAACCAAAACAGAGGTATTTCTTACACCAACAACATCTAATTTAAATTTCATCAAATCCTTTATCAAGGGACATTGTTTCACGCGTAACATGGTTAATGATGCATGATGTTTTCAACTCAAGCCAACCACCACTTTTTTTAGATTCTTGGATGGTAATTGATCATGAAAATATAATCCCTCACTAGTTATATCAATCTTCATTTCCTTGTGTTTAATTTCTTCTAAGTGAATATACACATTAGACATTTATGGTCAGTATATATATGATATTTGGTTCCATATAAACGATTCTTCCAAATATTCTATGAAAAAACCACAACTGACAATTTCAAAACATGTGTGGGATAATTTAACTCATGAAGTTTTAGTTGTCTTTATGAACAAGAAATTACCTGGTCATTCTACATCAAAACACAACCAATTCCATTCAATGAAGAATCAATGAAGATGAAAAACTCGCCATTTCGTGATGGCAAGGACAAAATAGGATCATTCACCAATCTATTTTTCTGTTCCTGAAAACAAAAATCACATTATTTTGTCTAAATAAATTTAACCCATTTTCATCTTAACTTACTTAGCGGGATAGATAACCGTGAAATTTTTTGTACAACCTGTTGGTAATAACATCTTAATCTAATAAAATAATAACATCTATAAAATTTTTAGGTATTTTACATTCATAAACCACTTTTGATTCCATGATCAACTATTATTCAATCCTTATTTAGAATGTGCCCAATTAAAGAAATCTATTGTAACAAAAAATCACACTCTATTATTTTTCCATACATTTTCATTTCATTTAATGTTTTTTAAATAACCCTTCTATTTTTTTCATGCACATATTTTCTCACATAAAATACCACAATGTCATTAATAATCAAAACCACAAACATATAAAAGAACTCATTATATATTCTATTCATATGATTTAGGAATATATATGTTTCATTAGATAACCCAAACGACATAACAAAAAATTCATAATTCCGATACCTAGTACAAAATGCTTTTTTGTGGATGTCATCCTCATTTACATTCAGCTGATGGTGTCTGGATGTCAAGTCAATATTGGTATAGTAATGAGCACCATGGAGCTAATAAAACAAGTCATCGATATGAGCTAAATAATACTTGTTTTTAATAGTGATTTTATTCAAATATCCATAATCAATTCAATGCCTCATGGAACCATATTTCAATTAACAAAAAGAATAGGTGCACCCCATGGTGAAGTTCTAGTACGAATGAATCTTTTATCATGAAAATCATGCAACTGATTTTTCAATTCAATATGTTCTATTTATGCCATACGATATGGTGTATTTGAAATTGGCTTAGCATTAGGTACTAATTCAATTGTGAATCTGACATCCCAGTCAGGTAACATCATGGTATTCATTTACCACTAGCCCATCAATTATCTGAATAGTTCCATTGCTTTCTATAATAAGGAAAGATAGCTATCATTTCCATCGTTCAATAGTTTCTCAACTTCCTCATATGTTATAAATTGAATGTGATCGTTCTTGTATACAAACTGAAACCCTTTCATAAAAAAACTTCTTCTGCACTACAATCAATCTTTCCATGATAAACAGAAGGACAATCCATTCCCATAATAACATCAAACTTGACTAAGTAAACAACCACAATGTTTTTAGGTAATTTCATTAAATAAAAAACAATAAAAATATTCTTAAAATACCTTTTTCCTATAATATTACCCTGAGTGTTTTTACAATATATTATAATATCATTTGTTGAGGTGATATATATAATTTAGTAGAAAATTTCTCAAAAATGATTGAATTTGTAGACCCCCTATCGAACAAAACATTTGAAATATTTGGGAAAACAAACAACGTACCTAATAAAAATTCATTTTATTCCTCATCATATGGTGATGTAGTCACAAAGGATCTAATGTCACCTATATTTTAAACATATCACCTCTTGGATTAATTTTGATCCCTCTTTGGGAAATCATTTTCATAATGACCCATCAATGCACTTTCAAAAAACTCAATAGTTTTCTTATCAGGATTAGTATTATGATCATTTTTATTAAAATCTCAAGAAATATTTCAAAACATACCACATCAAAAACACTTCCTTGTTTTGGTAAGACATTAGCTATGGTACTTTTTTCCACACATTTCACAAATTCTAAACTAGATTATATAACAATTATATTTCTTTGGTTTATTCATACCTATCGCTTTCTATATGTTCATCTTATTCTATTTGTTGTAAAAGTGCATGTGATCATAAGAAAAATCCATCTCTACCATCTCATCAAACCATACAAGGTTCTCATAACATTTGAATTCACGGGAGGCGAACTTCGTTCAATAACATGGCTTTAGTCCTGAGTAAAAGTAGATAATTTTGATATCATGATCTATAAAAGGATTTGGAGCATACCTTGCCTATTGGGAGAAGTTATCTTCATACAAAGCCACATAATATTCATTATTTTGTTCAATTCAGGAAATTATTTCTCCATCGTATGTCTCAAGACCATAGGAAAATACTTTTCAGGTAATATACTTTTAAATTCATCCCACTATATTCCATAAATATCCTCTCTATTTTGGATATTCCTTACCATTTACAAACACTGAAAAGCTTCACCTTCATAACGATAAATGTAAATACATACCTTTTTATTATCTAAACATACAAAAACATATAATATTTTTTCAAAGGCATTAATCCATCTTTCTAAGAATATTTGGTTAGAATATCCATTTTACGTACCAGGGTGGTGGAATATATAGTGTTCTACAATTGTCTTGTTCTGTTGTGGTACCTCTATTTGATAGCTTGTGTGGTTGCCACCACCATTTATTATCTGTGTTAATTGAGCCAATACAGTGGAAAACTTCTCGGTTCCAATCCCTAACATTCCAGGCTGCAGATTCGGAAGGATGACATTATGTCAGTGGCTATCCTCTTCTACTTCCCTGTTTCTTCTACAGAAAATCATTCTGAACAAACAAATCTTAGTCGAAGAAACATGGCAATATTTAAATTCTAGAACATTTAAAATTATCCATATATTAAAAAACATTTATGGTATAATATTACTATTATCCTAACCCCTAACGTTATCTAAACAATCCTCTGATACCAACAATAAGAACCCAACCTTATTACATTACATAATCTTGAATTTAGACATGAAATCACTTCACTTAACTCTAAGGATATATTGATATTCATATCTTTATATATTTGGGAAATAATACATTCATTACATTACACAATAATATAAATTGGAATCCATAATAATAGTACTCATTTCATTATAAAATTATATAATGTAAAAATAATTCATGGTTTCTTAAACTATTCCTAAAAAAGTTAACATGGCTTCATTATTTTTCTTATACATCTTTATAATCAAGAAAAATATTTTAAAATCATGGTATGAGATGAAAATCCTAGGAAGGGCTATGAAAAATAAGGAATGGGTACATTAGTCCAGGAATACATGTAACATATAAAATCATTTTCAAAATACACACTTGTTGCTCATATATAAATACTTTGGGAAACATGAAGTTCCCACAAGATTCCCACAATACATAATAATAAAAATATAACCATAAAGGTCTCTTAGGGAATTACTTACATAATCGTGTAACCCTCATGACTACTTTATAATTTGTAACCCTAATGGTTTCCTTACAATATGTTTATCCATAACATTTACACATAGAGTAACCGTACGTTAGACCTCTAACATATAAATACCATATGAATTTGAGGGAGATATAGGTCCCACATCTTATCATAAACAATTACCAAGAACCATAAAAAACTAATGCAAGTTTAATACTTTCATAAAAAATTGCTTTTGAATTTTTTAAAATTGAATTTTAAGGTGGATTTTAATAGAAAATTCTTTATTAATATTATATATTTGATGTGTGGAATAATAGGTCTGATTTCATATGTATATAAAGTGTAAATTAATTGAATTAAACATAATATAAACAAAAAAGTCCCACAAACAATTATAATACCACATTAACAATGAATAAAATGTTTAACCCAATGAATAACTACCAGGTTAAGAATTACCTTACGTCTGTAATGTATTACATAGAAATTGATTAATCCTCCTGTATAATTGTTAAAATTGGGATATTAGTATTTTACAGAATCATTTTCAGGGTTATAACATCTTATACAATAATTTCACTACCTCATTTTACCCTTAAATTTTTTGAATTTTGTTCCTTGCATTGTTTTTGTTCTGTCCATTACATGATTTCCAAGATCTGTTCGTGGTGGTTATTCTTGTCGATTGGGAGTGAAACTATATAATTGCAATGGGGTGTTATCTAAATATTTCCAGAAATAGAAATTATACCTTTTATCAATTTAAATTCTTACTTGAGGATGTTTCATTATTCGAATCATTATTGATATTTGTTTAGGTCATTTTGGTGATTTTTTTATCCTAATGAACTCATTTGTTTTATAAATTAACAACATGTGTATAAAATGATTACAGTACATCATATAAGATATCATACATAAATTATAATCTGGATAAACCATAAAAATTGGTTCATGACCAGTCTTGATGAATGCAATTGATGTTGAAATCAAATCATCCATGATGTCCACAAATCAACACATCAAGGGTAGTGTTTTAATATCATGAATTATTGGGAGAGGAGATGAAATTTAATGGTGATTGTTCCAAAAACTGATGAAATATAGAATATATATAATATTATATCATTCATACCTCATTGATAGATGGAGTTGAGGAAAGTAAAGGAAAATAAATGAATCATGAAATAATACAAAAGTTGAGAACTCCCTTAAAAAAATTCATAATCCTAACGACGTCACACAAAATTTCATAAAATATTATGATGGATGAAAAGGGGTATCTCATAATTCCTATATTATATGGGACATAAGGGAGATATGGAATGAAATATCCCAACATCATCCAATGTATATCATTAATAATAACATAAAATGAGAGAAAAGAATGAAAACAACACCGGATATTTATCTATTGATCTCTTCTCAATGGGATCCTTCATAAGGCCTTTGGATTCAACCTTTTAGTGAGTCTAGGAGCATTACGACGTGGGAAAGTGCCTTTAGAGTAGTATTGATTAGAACATAGGCAATTCGAATGGTTTGAGAGGTGAGGGTGGAAGAGGGGAATGAGGGTGGTATTTATAGTGGCAGAGAGGGGGTATTTTTCATTATTATAATCATTATTATAATATTTTTTGCTCAAGACTATGAATAGTCATAATTAAGGTGGTCCAAAACTTTAATAATGGCATGTGAGTTTAAACAAAGTGATCTCAAATCATCCTTGCATCAATTATGGTGTAGTAAATCATGTATTTAGCATTTATTGCATTTTATCGTATTTTTCTATTCATAAAGAATTCTATAATTTCAAAAAATTACCAAAAATTCACCCTAACCATTTTATTAAAAATAGATTTCAAAAATGATGTATATTTTTTTTAAAAAAATATTCTAAATATTATTAATATAATTTCTTTTATAAAAATCATACTTTATTCAAAAAGCAACAATTTGAAAACAATAAAATCTTTTATAGAACATTAAACCATTAATCAAGATGTCATTATCTAAAATCTTTAAGAAAATAAAATAATAATACAATTTTCTTTTCATTAATGTCATATTTGTATTCGTATTACTATTTTTAATGGTATGTTACTATTCACCAAAAATTAAGTAGGTTCCATTAATCTCCAAATAAGTAATTGAAAACTATTATAGAAGACTGTTTTTCGAAATTCAAAACATAGAAGTTGGAAAATTATGCTTAAATGCAAGATATATAAATCTACTTAAAAAATGTTTCATGAATTCTCATTTATTTCTATAATCCTCGTAGTGTTATAATAGTGGACCACCCATCTATGATTGAAGCTAACCTTATCTCTTCTCCCTCCACTTTAGACATGCACCATCATGAGCATTATTCTTATGACACAAACATATAAATGATAAAATATTTTTATTTAAATGAATAAAATAAAACAAAAAACACATTGTATAAAAAAGAGAATAAACTTACCATTGATAAAAAAACCATAAGATAATCTAACTATATACCATAATCATAAAATTTACTAGTGGAAACAATAAACATAAGATAATCTTACTAGATACAACATTCATAAAATTATCCATCATGACCACAATAAGAATATATAACAAACAATTAAAATTCCATAATGAATGATATAAAAAAACCAGGGACTAGAAGACATGTAATCTGAATGATAAACATCGTTTTTAACATTGATTCACCAATAAAAATCACTCATAGTAGCTATAATGAATTGGTCCTGAATAAATTGAAGTGTTTCAAAACCCAATGAATTTGGAATTTGATATCTACACCTGTTATTGTAATTTTTATTATTTTTTCCAACAAAAAGTATATGAAGAATGCCAATAATAATCAACACAGAAAGTAGACCCAGAAAAAAAATGAAAATCTCATCACAAGAAAGTGACATAGTGCATTCTAGAGAATCATAGGACATGATCAAGGACATGTAGTCATAGTCAAATTCACCTTCCACAATGCTTCATGTGTGTAATATCAATCGATATAGGTTTAAGACCCTCAATTTGGACAGTATTTAAGCCAAAATAGCCAATCATCACCTATTATTTTCAGGAAAAGAAAAAAAATATAGTAGACACACGACCAAAACCCCTTGAAGACTAGATCCTCTAACCAAATAGAGTCTCTAAAATAAATGATTAATGGTTGATTGATTAAAAGAGAAAAATATTAATGGTAGAACAATGTTGTTGATGAATAGACTTAAATAAAACCCCATGGAAAGAAATAGAACAAACTGAAAATGAAAACACTATGAATTTTTAGCACTACCATAACAACATAAAACAAAAGGTAAATTGTAATAAGGTTGAAGCTCACCAATAATTAATCAAATCTAGATAACAAATCTTAGTCCAATAGGTAATAGAAGCTAGAATGAACCAATAAACCTTGTCTAGATAGGGATATATATTACAAACGTAAAATAGTAGTTAGAATGCACCAAAATATGACTCCAAAAAGGTTTAAATTATATGAATGGAAAAATGATACAGTGAACCAGTAAAATTTTTTGGAATCCAACTATAACTCAAACATCAAAAACTAAAAATATCATCCATGTGAAATAGGTAACATATTAAACCTGAAAAACAAAATAAACTTCAAAAACTTCTAATAGATGCTACAAGTACTGGATCCATGATTTAAAAGAATATAAGCACAATAAACACCATCCCAAACATTGGAATATAGGACACTTGTGCCAAAATAATTGTTAATCATGAGAAAGCACAATGTCACTAATCACATCAGATCAGAACCCAAATGAGATGAATGATAAACAATTTGGACATTATGTACATACTGATATTAGTTAACAGAGGACTAAATATTTTGATTGATCATATTAAATTCATAACATACCATTACTTAAGAAATTATTTATAATAAATATTACTGTTATCGAAATAATTTAATAGAATCATATTAATAATTTAATTAAAGAACAATTTAGTGTCATCACATGAATCCCTTATAGATCGATAATTCAAGAGCTCTAGAAACTGTTTTTGTTTATCTGGAAATGGATGATTTGAAATATCCAACCAACCAAAGAGTGATTCACCGACACAAACATTTTTTAATGTGAAGGTTCTAGATGACCGCATACAACAATACACAATATGGAAAAGTATGATAAGACTATCATTTATTCCTATATTTATGCCTAACTACCAACAATTTGACAATTAATATTAAAATATAATTTTAATAACCTAATGTTTCTCATAAATTACTAAAATTTCATAATAGTATATTCAAATAGAAAATAACAATCAAATAAAATAATGAGTAATTATTTTTAAAAACTCATATAAACAGTGATTCATTAACAAGAAACAATATTATAATATGACCACATAAATATATCATTCTGATATTCAAAATATAATTAAAATTCAATATAGATATATACTATTATACAAAGTCTAGTAAATTAGACATTGAACATAAGGATTGCATTGTAAATACTCATTGATGTATAGACACTCAATCTAAAATTCAATTTACAACAAATAATTAATGTAACAAAAGGAATATAATTCATTTACAGATCACATTGACTGGGAGTAAAAAAAATTTAAATATAGGGAACAACATTGTTGCATCACACAAACCAAATCAAAAATGAATTATAACCATCTTCAAAATAGACCAACATTATTCACAATATTTATAATGAATACCAACCAAATTAAATGATTTAGGATTCACTTGAATGTTAATCATTCAATATACACCAATTAAAGGTATAAAATGTCAATGTTGAATATATTTTTTACTATAATGTAGAGAATGGAAAAATTTTAATACATTTATATTGGTATTCATTCCTAGAATATGACATAAAATAGATTTTCGTCTATCTATATTTCAAAAAAGCACCCATTCAGCTTCATGTGACCCTTACTCTTATTCAATATCAAAGTCATTAGGCACCAACTAAATTTCAAGTGTATTGTTTTTACTCAGACCAATATATTAGTATTAAAGATACTATATTTAATGGGTTTATCATTTTAATGATGACCAACAATAGGTTCTTATCTATTAGTGATGAAATGCATACTAAAGGATTTTAGTCAACAATCAAGGCTAAAATATGTTAATCATGAATGAAATCTAACGTTTTTTCACATCCAATGTGTTCTTCGCACCCAAATTAATCTATTTCATGACTCTAATTTACTTTTAATCCTTAATTAATCAGATCAAGAGAACAATTTTATTCAGCCTGATTTTTTCTTCTAAAAAATTCAAGAGAGTACTATTCCCATCCAACTAAAAAAAATTCATTTGAGAGAACTTATAAACACACCAAATGGTGTACCTTTATTTCTTCGTCTCTGATCAATCATAAAGAGTACCAGATATGTTTTCAGTTTTAGATTTATTTTCTCCATAATTAGGAAACAAAATAATGTCCCCTTCCATTAATCTTATTTAGATCAATGTTCTTTCCCTTCCATGATACCCAAAACTAACAAGAATAAATCATTATCGATTTTCCGTTAGGAGATTTATTGGGGATAGTAATTTTAGAAGGGGTTTTAGAATTTGTAACAATCCTATCGATGAGAGCATGATTCAAAGGTCGGATCAAACACATTACCATGAGATGAGAGATGTGAATAAATTTTATATAATTGGAGTGGCTGGTAAATATATAATTATCTTCCCACAGTCAATAAAAATAATCACTAACATGAAATCTAATTTAATATTAATTCCATTGAATTCCTAACCTAAATATAATTCGATCATAAAAATATATACAGACTATTTTTGGTGTTGAAATATTTAACAGATGAAGTGCATACCTAATTATGAGTGCATTTTGGGATCACAATTGCATGGGTGGTGAGAGATGAACTAGGAGTGCGAGAGTGGGTAGGGAACTCTATATTTTGATGGTGAGGTATGATGATCAATGGTCAGAATAGTTTCATATAAATATAACATGGGATATAAGAATCAAACTAGGGGTATAAGTGCATGTGGGGATCACTAACACATTAGCAGTGAAAGATGAACTAAGAGTAAGAGTGCTGATAGAGATCACAATGACTTGATGATGACCGATGAAGATATAAGGTGAGTAAATGTAGAGATCTCTAAGAATTGAGAGGTAAGAGACGAACCAGGAGTGAGAGCATAGGAGGGTATTACTTATAGAGAGTGGTGATGATAGGAGCCCATCATGTGAGGGTGTGTGTAACAACCAAAGTTAAAGGAAAAAATAGATAAAAATTTTATATGATATTTTTACAAAACTATTAATAATAAATAAATTATTGTTAAAATGGATTTCATGTTGTGAGAGTTAAACTAGTAACAGATATATATTTATAAAAATTTTAGGGTATATTAATTAATAATAGTTGATTCATTTGTTGGAAAAAATGATGGTATTAAAATTATAAAGTAACAAATTTAATTGTTAGTAATGTATATGTTGTTATTAAATAATTAAAAATGTTATATTTATTTATTGGTAAAATGAAATTTTGTTACATAAATTTAATACTAATAAAACAAATTATCTATTTTAATTACTCTATTATAAAAACAGATATATTTTCTGTCACTAAACTATTTTTGGTAAATGTAAATTTGAAAATAGGGCATAGAGATGTGTGCGTATGTAGAGGTACATTGGAAAATACCACCCATTTGTGGGATATTTCTACTCAGTGCTAGTTATTATCCCATATCCTATTCATGGAGAGCTTGGGGTAGTCATGAAATAAGCCCCTCAGAGATAGTTCGTGACAGTGGGCATTATTGTGTACTATATGAACTATTGACATATAATATCTATATGCTCTGAATTCACAAATCGTCCACTTCAATGTAGCCTTTAGTAGAAAATTATGTAACATTAAAACATCATCGACACTGACACAACTACTACAAAATAAATCTTACTCCTCGTTCATTGGATTTAAATAATCAAAAATATTTATTAACGGACTCCCTAGAAGTAATAATGAAATAAATAAATTTCCTTCTTTTATCAACATAAAAGGATGTAAATTGTATGATGTTATAAAGATAAGGCCCCTATAATGCTGACTACCATTTATGAAAATGGAACAAAACCATTGGTAGAAATACCCAATCACACTTTTTAAGATTTTGAAGAAAAAGATAGATGTACAAGGACAAAATGTATCACTGAATCACTACTATAGGGATTATTTAAGCTTTTACTTTTTTGAAATTTTTGTTTGTGGCCATGAAATCAATGACGATGTGTTCTGAAAAATATATAAATATTGTAATCTGGGTGTAAGAGAGATATAAATATATTATTTTATAGCAATGAATCCGTATATCCCTAGTTGAGACCCATTATACCTTGATTTTCCACTTGTATGAAAACAATACAATGACTCATTGACACCATGATATAATATTAAATCATTAAAATTGCATGAATCTATTGATAACCATGAAATAGATTATAAACCAAGATCTTTCTTGAAATGAAATTAGTAAGAAACAGATTTCCATTAGGTATCATTGTTTTAAACATATAGAATATTTGATCAAAATTGTTATTTGATAGTCCATCATCTGATTTAATAGCCATAATTTTTTACCAGCTTCAAATTTTCTTATCATGATAATAATATATAAGACATATCTTGCAGACAACGACAACACAAAAATTTGATATGTTTCCAACTCAAGAGATAAATCAAGATCATCCAGAGTTTCATTTTATTTTAAGATAGACCATCCACATCATGGAAAATACTTTAACCCCATGATAGATGTGGAACCAAATCATTTGTTTCTTTTCTAGAACATTGTTTAAAAATTTGATACAAAAAACATAATCAGTTTGAAGATAATGTAATAGAAGACCCCCAAAAATGTCAAATGTGTCAAACATAATCAACCCACATTTGTTAGTTAGACCCATAATTTTCCCTTATGAAAAAAATTCTAGTTTTTATAATTTCAAGGATAATATTGTTTCTACAACCTCAATTTATAATATATTTATACTAGTATTATTTGAATTCATGTACTGATTTATCGAAGCGCAATCATCTAGTAATTATTATAATCTACATCCCTGTTCCAAAATTTTCTAACAAATATAATATAATTTGTCTATTAATAACAATTTGATAAATGGAAAACAAAATCCAGAAAATCGAATTTTTTTTATTTATTCCAAATTATTCGTTATTTATACTAATTACCTCTATTTACCACTATTTATTACTAATTATTACTACTTAATGCAAATTAATATTAATTTATTCTAATTATTTATACTTTTTACTAATTATTACTAAATATAGATAATTATTTATATTTAAAACTATTTATTACTAATTATTACCAAGTATTCTTATTTACTCATATTTATTCCTAGTTTTTACTAGTTATTATTTTTTATTCCTATTTATTCAATTGTATTATTAATTATTAAAAATTATTCCAAATAATAACTATTTATTAATATTTATCACTATTTATAACAATTTATTTATTTTTATTACTATCTGTTACTAACTATTACTATTTATTAATAATTATA
This sequence comes from Viscum album, assembly GCA_963277665.1. NCBI lineage: Eukaryota > Viridiplantae > Streptophyta > Magnoliopsida > Santalales > Viscaceae > Viscum > Viscum album. Next base: position 1,426,002,890 of record OY728147.1, on the reverse strand, counting down.
ACAAATTATTTCTAATTATTTCTATATGTTAATAATTAATAAAATTATTTAATTATATATTACTATTTATTACTAACTATTACTAATTATTAATATGTACACTTAAGTATTACTATTTATTACAAATTATTACTATGTATTCCTAATTATTACAATTTATTCAAATATTATAAGTATTTATTCCAAATTATTTTGATTTGTTCCAATTTTTCTTGATTATTTCAATTTTTTCCTATTTATTTCAAATTATTGATATTTATTTTTATTTATTCCAATTTGGTGCTATTTATTGCTATTTATTTCAAATTATTGATATATTTTTTTATTTATTCCAATTAAGAGATATTTATTCCTATTTATTCATATTTATTCACGATTATTTAAAATTAGTCATAATTATTAATAATTATTACTAATTTTTAATTATTATTAAAATTCATTGCAATTTATTATTATTTATTAAAAATTATTATTATTATTATTAATTATTACTATTTATTATATATTATTACTAATTATTACTAATTAGTACAAATTATTTATAATTAATGCTAATTAATGCTAATTATTGGTAATTATTAAAATTTATTACTAATTATTAATATTTATTACTAAATATTAAGATTTTATATAATTTATTACTATTTATCACAAATTATTACTAATTATAAATAATTATTACAAATTATTAATATTTATTACAAGTTATGACAATTTATTACTTTGTATTACTTTTAATAATATATATTAAAAATTAATACTAATTATTACCAATTATATGTATTAATTATTATTTATTCCAATTTAAAACTATGTTTTAATATTTATTAGTAATTATTACTAATTATTTCAATTTATTCCTATTTATTATTAATTACTACTAATAATTACTAATAATTACTATTTATTATTAATTAATACTTATTTTTAATAATTATTCATATTTATTCTTATTTATTAGTACTTATAGCAATATATTAATATTTATTAATTATTATTCTTATTTTTTACTAATTAAAACTAATTATTACAAATTATTTTTAATTTTTAGTAATTATTATTTTTTATGAATAATTGTTACTATTTGTTCTTATTAATGACTAATTATTACTAATAATTACTAATTATTACTACTTATAACTATTTACGAGTATTTATTAATAATTATTCCTAATTAGTTGTAATTATTCATAATTATTACTAATTATTACTATTTATTCCAATTTATTCCAATTTATTCCAATTTATTTATATTTATGGCTATTCATTCATATTTATTCATATTTATTTTTTTATTACTATTTATTAATAATTATTTATCTTTGATACTAATTATTGATATTTATAAAAATTTATTACTAATTATTCCTATATACATCTAATTAAATATCTTTATTACTATTTATTTCTAATTATTAATATTTAGTCCTATTTATTACTATTTGTTACTATTTATTACAAGTTGCCAATATTTTCCATTATTTATTGAAAATTACATCTAATTATTAATAATTACCAATATTTATTACTTAATACGAGTATTTATTTCTATTTAGAATTAATTATTATTAACTAACACATGTTATTGCCAATTACATCTAATTATTACTAATTATTACTATTTATTAACAATTAGCACTAATTGTTACTAATTAGCGCTAATAATTACTTATTAGTGCTAATTATGACAATCTATTAGTATTTATTACTTGTGAAACAAAATATTGGTAAAAATAAACAATCAAAAATAAAATTATATAATTCTAATATAATTTATTTAGGAGTAATTGAATAAAATTATATCTAATATATATTTAAAGGAATTAACCAATAACTAAAAGAAATATATAAATTCATTAAAATCGATTCTTTGTTATGATACAAGGCCTTAAAATTGCTCTGATTAAAAATTTTAATCATTGAAAAACGATAAGTGCCAAATATGAAAGTATAGAGGGAGAGATGATTAGAGAGATGTGTCTAATGGAAAAAACAAATAGTGGTATATATAGGTTATATTAATTGCGATGATAAACCCATCCAAATAATAACCCATATATTATTGTGGGGAGGTGGTTAAAAAGGTATTTGTGATGGGTCCTTTCGTAATTATCTATCTATAGACAATGTATTTTCAATCGCAGATAAATCTCATCGACGGTAAAAAAAATTATTTGCCACAGGTGTCACGAACCAGGCCGGATCGTCATCCGACCCGACACCCGACCCGGTCCGCGACATGGCCCGAAGGGCGTTCCCGATCCCCACAGGATGGCAACTAGTGCCGGGCATCAAAACAAACAAGTTGGGAACTGTTTGGCCCATGAAAAAGATAAACAAACATAAACTGAACAAGCATAAAAATAAAGGAAAACAAACTGAACGACGTGGCAGCAGAAAAAGGAATAAACAAAGAAACACGACATACCTCAGGTGACCCTGTGGATCACCACGGTACGACAACCCCACTCGCTCCCAAAAGCGATCCAAGACTGAAACCTGCAACTGAAAAGTAAAGTAGGCGTGAGCACCGAGATGCTCAGTAGGAAAGCCAAAAACAACCACGTCCTATGCCTCGGCCTTTATTATGAAATCCACAATGCCAGTTTGGAAATAAGATATAATAAAATAGTGTTTCTCCTTTTCAAATTTAAGTAACGAGTTTTCATTTTCAGGTAAATCCTTTTACTTCCACTACATTTTCAAAATAGGTTTCAAGCATGCATTTAACATTTCAAAATGAAAAGAAACCAGTTTGGATTAAAATATGGTTTTCACAAACAAGGCATCAAGTATGAAACAACTGAAAAAAAAGTTACATCGTTAGCAGCATGACAAAAAGTGAGCACCATGGGTAATCCCTATAGGCAGCTAGAACGAGTGGGAACCTAAAGACCTCGTACCTCAGTGAAACGTGGATTAGAAGACCACAACCCTCAGAAAACGTGGCTTAGAAGGCCACGACCCTCAGAAGTGCATATGTTTAGTTAGTGTTGTCGCGTCAATCCTGCTAGACAAACCGGGACAAACCCATGCCGTGTCATCTAGCGTACTAGTCCTGGTCACCCACCTAGATACCCGGGCTTCCCATTGTGCTCTATTTCAAATGGTGGTGAGTTTTCTTTATCAAACAATCAAACAAGTACATTACACTTTCTTTATCCAAAATTCATTCAACCTTTCACCACCGCACTCCCTACTTAAGTGCATTCCCCCTCTTTACATCACACAATCACGCACAAGCCTTTACACTAGGCACATATATCACAAACCACACATTAACACCTGCATCACATTTTTTTTGAATTAAGGGGAATGTCTCAAGAGGGGTTTTTTTCATTTTCGTAAACCAATCTCAAAGTGCCAAACGAGCCTCATCACTTTAGAAGAAATATTTGTCATTTTAGAACACATAAAGGTATTATATATTTAAAACAAGCTCAAAACCGCACTTAAAATGAAGTAATACTCTTAAAGAGATCAAACCGTCCTTTAATCTCGTGTTCACACCAAAACCCATTTTGAAAATTACTTTGGAACCCCTTTTTAAAAATAATGCATGTCGTTACACTTTCATAACAAAATCGAACGAAAGACAACACATCTTTTGGAAATACCCATTCATGTTCAACCCCTATGAATCCACTTTTTAAGAACCACAACCGTATATATAGTGCATATGGATTTCACATATAAAAAAAATAACAAGGAAATACTTTTAATGAAACATCAAGCAAAAATGGAAATTCTAATTAAAGATTAGGGCATAGGAGACCTACCTCATGACACGCAGCTGCTGACGATGGTAGCCCGAGACCGCTTCACCTACACATATATACATTTCATATATATAAATATATATCCTTTGATCCAGACACATATTCCCCGCGCCATGAGGAAACATGTGCAAGGAGGATATGTATATATACATGCCTACCCATGTATATATATGTAGGCGTTTTGTCGTCAACCACACGAACTCACCATGTGACGACCAACGCGCTACAAAATAATTTAATAAATCAATCAAAACATAATAAAACATTCCCAAGATGTGAAACCAGACCCCACTCCAAAGACACACTCAAATTCACGTGGGAAAAGCCACTAAAAAAACAAATGCAAACTTAAACTTTTTGAAGACCACTTTCGCACCACACATGTGATTGAATAAAACAATAAAACCATTTATGAAACACTTACAAATTAGCACTATAAAATTTTCACCAAAAATTCACCCAATTTCATAAAAAAAACACCACTTTAAAACTGAATCCAAAGCACAACCATACCGAAATAAGTTTTTCGTTACTCAAACTATTTATAATTTAACTTCAAAGGTGCGAAAAATTTCAACATGCCAAAATAATACATTTTTCCTTCAAACAACATTTTTAATACACTCGCACGTTGAGTGCTTTAGGAAATATTTCATACTTTCAAAACAAGGCTTGAAACTCATTTCAAGAAACACTACAATACAATGTGCAGGACACACAACCATTTATTTTGTAGAAAAATTCATTTTTAACACATATACAAATTAAACTTTTACCAATGTATACTTTGCACCCCTAAAATAATTAATTTAACCTTTCCAAGAATTCCCACAACATAACCCATATGAAAACATAAACAATTCTAAAAGGAAACTCAATTCCATCACACATGCATGTCAAAATAGTCATAGAACACAATTCGCCATCAACCGATTTAACTATAGAACATGTAAACACTAATTGAGTAAACAAATTAAATCATTTAAGAATGTTAGGGCATGAAATCACCTCGGGTGAAGGAATTCCCAAATCTGTTGCAGATCTTCAACTGCACCAAAAATGCATCCCAAGCGAACCGAAAATAACCTCTAGGTGGAGAGGGTGTGGCAGCGCTAAGGGGACTCAGCCAGGAGGGCGCTGGTCATCGGAGGTGGACTGGCCAGCAGGGGGGTGCGCCGGAGGCGTGCGGACAGGGAGGGAAGATCGCAGCTGGCGGACGCGGTTCGGTGCGAGGAGCTCATGTGCGGTGCGATGCAGGTCGGCAGGAAGGTGATCAGGCGGTTCGTTGGGGGTGCTGGGGTGAGGCTTCGCCGGAGATGGAGACTAGCGGCGGCCGGTGGTGCGAAGCAACAAGGCAGGTCGGGGCAAGGCTGGCCGGCGGCAAGGCTCGCCGGAGGAGGGAGGCCGGCGGAGCGGCTGGAGCAGAAGCGAGGTGGACGGGGCGAGGCCGGGATCGGCTGGCGGCACTAAAGCCAGTGCGAGGCGAGGCCGGAGATGGTTTGCGGAGGTGGTCGGAGTGGGTGGATGGTCGGGAGCGGCGGATCTCGGAGGGCCGACGAGGGGGAGTCAGCAGCAGGCGGTCGCCGAAGGAGGGAGGCCAGCGGAGCGGCTAATCTCGGAGGGCCGACGAGGGGGAGCCGGCAGTAGGTGGAGCGGAGGCGAGGTGGAGTGGAGGCGGAGCGGCTGGAGCGGAGGCGAGGTGGAGCGGCTGGAGGAGGCGGCTGGGCAGGGTTTCGCGCAGAGGGGGGGGGGGTGCGCCGCGGGTAGGGGAAGAGGGGGGGAGCGGGTTTAGGTTAGTGTTAGGAAAGGGGGAAGCGACGGGAAAAAAGGGAAAAAATAAAAGAAAAATAAATAATAAAATAAAATAAATAAATAAAATGAAGTAAAAATAAACAAATAAAATTAAATAGAAATAGAAATAAATAAATAAAGTGAATAAAGTGAAATAAAATAAATAAATAAAATTTGAAAGAATAAACAAATCCCTAATTAAAATATTAACTAAAATAATAATAATAAAATTATTAACTAAGAGCGGACACCACGCACGGTCTCACGTGCGGGGTCGCGCTCATGGTTGCGTGTCTCAAAAACAACACATTCAATAACAAACAATCCCTTAACAAATATTAGGGGCTGTGCAGGGCGCGCATACGCTCGCGCGTTCGTATAAAAATGAGATTTTCTTTTAATTTAAAACCAGTTCAAAACACAAATTCGAAAACGAAACCCAAAATAATTAAGTTAAAATAATGCATTGGTCAGGGTGTGACAATTCTCCCCACCACAGAAACTTTCTGCCCCCAGAAAGTCACCAAGCCAAACGAGGAAACAAACTCGAGTTTGAAACTAAATGTGGCCAACGAAATCACGAACTTGGTATGACTTTTCACTCCATCAGTCACATCTGACCAACTCTGAGGGGAACTAAAAAGAAATGAACCACCAGGAAACGAGGAGGGTTCTACCCAACACAAGAATCCGACTAGCACAACCGACATTGAGGCTCTTAGCATGAGCTATCTCTGGAACTGTCAACTTGATCCAAGAGGAAACCGCTCATAGACCAAACCTTGAAGAAGACACTTCAAGATTCATGGTGGGTCTTTCCACCATTTAAGGACTGACCAACTTCAACTAGTGATCACAGACCAGTACGTGAAACCCAGCACAAACCGACCCATGAACTCTCCGCATAAACTAGACCCCCACCACATGGGGTCATTGACGAAAGACCCCAAACTGAGTAGCGGACCAACCCCTATTCATTATTTCCCAAGACGTAAGTGTCTCCAAAACGATAAAATCCTAAAACAAGAACGGGTCACCAAAGGAGCTAGCCACATGAGAGGGATAATCATCTTGAGACTCACAGCCATAAAGAGACAACTCCAAAGCTCATATTTGAGGAGGCACAACTACTAAAATTACAAGAAAATGATACCACCACTCCTCCTTACTGCCAAAGTGGGTTATTCAAGGAACAAAGACCACAACGAGGCAACGAGGCCTCTACGCCACTTACAGCAGGACATAACCTTCAAAGACGGGAGAGCTACAACAAGGAAATTCATACCGTCCCCATTTCAGCATTGGAGACAAAAATTAAACCAAGGTTCCCCACACCCAATGATTCCTGACTGCGTGAAAGGCTTCGCTCCGAGACTTGTGGTTGGAGCTCAGAAGGGCGTTCCCGATCCCCTCGGGCTGGCAACTAGTGCCGGGAATCAAAACAAACCAGTTGGGAACGGTTTGGCCCATGAAAAAGATAAGCAAACATAAACTGAACAAGCATATAAATAAAGGAAAAAAAACTGAACGACGTGGCAGCAGAAAAAGAAATAAACAAAGAAACGCGACATACCTCAGGTGACCCTGTGGATCACCACGGTACGACAACCCCACTCGCTCCGAAAAGCGATCCAAGACTGAAACCTGCAACTGAAAAGTAAAGTAGGCGTGAGCACCGAGATGCTCAGTAGGAAATCCAAAAACAACCACGTCCTATGCCTCCGCCTTTATTAAGAAATCCACAATGCCAGTTTGGAAATAAGATATAATAAAATAGTGTTCCTCCTTTTCAAATTTAAGTAACGAGTTTTCATTTTCAGGTAAATCCTTTTACTTCCACAACATTTTCAAAATAGGTTTCAACCATGCATTTAACATTTCAAAATGAAAAGAAACCAGTTTGGATTAAAATATGGTTTTCACAAACAAGGCATCAAGTATGAAACAACTGAAAAGAAAGTTACATCGTTAGCATCATGACAAAAAGTGAGCACCATGGGTAATCCCTATAGGCAGCTAGAACGAGTGGGAACCTAAAGACCTCGTACCTCAGTGAAACGTGGCTTAGAAGACCACGACCCTCAGAAAACGTGGCTTAGAAGGCCACGACCCTCAGAAGTGCATATGTTTAGTTAGTGTTGTCGTGTCAATCCTGCTAGACAAACCGGGACGAACCCATGCCGTGTCATCTAGCGTACTAGTCCTGGTCACCCACCTAGATACCTGGGCTTCCCATTGTGCTCTATTTCAAATGGTGGTGAGTTTTCTTTATCAAACAATCAAACAAGTACATTACACTTTCTTTATCCAAAATTCATTCAACCTTTCACCACCGCACTCCCTACTTAAGTGCATTCCCCCTCTTTACATCACACAATCACGCACAGGCCTTTACACTAGGCACATATATCACAAACCACACATTAACACCTGCATCACATTTTTTTAAATTAAGGGGAATGTCTCAAGAGGGGTTTTTTTCATTTTCGTAAACCAATCTCAAAGTGCCAAACGAGCCTCATCACTTTAGAAGAAATATTTGTCATTTTAGAACACATGAAGGTATTATCTATTTAAAACAAGCTCAAAACCGCACTTAAAATGAAGTAATACTCTTAAAGAGATCAAACCGTCCTTTAATCTCGTGTTCACACCAAAACCCATTTTGAAAATTACGTTGGAACCCCTTTTTAAAAATAATGCATGTCGTTACACTTTCATAACAAAATCGAACGAAAGACAACACATCTTTTGGAAATACCCATTCATGTTCAACCCCTATGAAACCACTTTTTAAGAACCACAACCGTATATATAGTGCATATGGATTTCACATAAAAATAATAATAAAAGAAAATAAATAAATAAAATGATGTAAAAATAAACAAATAAAATGAAATAGAAATAGAAATAAATAAATAAAGTGAATAAAATGAAATAAAATAAATAAATAAAATTTGAAAGAATAAACAAATCCCTAATTAAAATATTAACTAAAATAATAATAATAAAATTATTAACTAAGAGCGGACACCGCGCACGGTCTCACGTGCGGGGTCGCGCTCATGGTTGCGTGTCTCAAAAACAACACATTCAATAACAAACAATCCCTTAAAAAAAATAGGGGATGTGCAGGGCGCGCATACGCTCACGCGTCCGTATAAAAACGAGATTTTCTTTTAATTTAAAACTTGTTGAAAACACAAATTCGAAAACGAGACCCAAAATAATTAAGTTAAAATAATGAATTGGTCAGGGTGTGACAACAGGTCCATTCACAAATACTGCAAACCACTAATGCATACTTGGGACGGTCATCTTCACATATACTACGACCCATCAACGTTTATTTGAGACGGTCCCAATCTCAAAAACTAAAACCCACATATGGGTATTTGCGATGGATGGAACCACCCATCGCAAATATCATTCCCACAGTTTGGCGCATAGTGCACTCCAAAACTTTTGTGACTGGATACATATCCCATCATAACTAATTATTAATTTCTGATGGTAACCACATCCCATCACAAATAGTCCCTCCAGAAAGAATTTTTGTGACATGACCATTCCTCGCCGCAAATAACCCATCATAAATACCCATTTTACCTGAATTGTGACTTCATTATCGTCTCATGTAAAATATTGTTGTTAGCATCATTCTATTTTGATAGGAAGATCATTTATATATACGATCTGTGTATTTATTTTTGGGAATGATGTTACGGTCTATTACTGTCGGTATTAAGAATCATCCATGATGTTTTTGCCTTTGGTTATGGCACAGGTCGGGAAAATATTATTCATGTTTCAAGATGGAAGACTTGCTCAAAAATAACAAGATGTCCACTTAGAGATGGTTCATTTGTGTTTTGATGGAGGAAAAATACATAGACTTAAATGGTGATAGTATATATATATGACATACATGTTTGTAAATTTAGCAGTAGACTAATCAAGGGTGAAGTGAAACAATCATTTTTTAATGACAACAGAAGAGAAATACCAATACCATGTGATTGTTATCCAATTTTTCATGATTTTTAGGTGGTCATGTCAATATTTGAGGAATGTATACCATAATAGATTGTATTTTGATGTGTTCTTTAATAGTGGAATGTGGACATGCGACTAATGTGAATAGTTTAGTGAACAAACATGTAGACCTGTTGCATGATCCGAGTAATGATGTGAATTACTCTAAAGTCCTTACCAGCTAGTACCAAAGTAGGTGGCTTCTGTGATCATATTAACTTGGATTTTACAAAGATGAGTTGGAAATTTTTTTGGTGATTCACTAGTTTTATATTAATATCATTTAGTGGAATACAACATATATACAAATATATATATATAATACATTGGTGGTGACTTATTGGGTTTATACTCAAAAATTGGATGGGAATCTCGATGTACGTGGAGGCTTAAGGAAAATCTTTTCGAGAATGTTTAGTATCCTAGTGATTGGGAAATGAAAGGAATGATAGTAGTGTTTTGGTGAAATTAAGGGATGGACACCAGACTGATTCCACATAATGTATTTATTTCTTACACTATTATTGACCATCAAATTATGGGGTTCTTATTTATTAATTATTATGATTCTGAGGTACCTGAAATTATATATATTGTATCATTGATACTATTATGGATTCATAGTGACCTCATGTGTAATTATTATATACATGATATTATTATGAACATCGGTTCATGATTCAATGGATATTGTCTCCCCACCGAACCGTTTGGGCCCTCAATACATGTCTACAACCTCTTGAGTAGAGGGAGATGCACATGAGGCCATGTAACACTCCAACTTGGATTTTCTGATTTGATTAATGGTAAAATATAGGATTTAATTATACATTTACTATATAAATCAAAATATTACTATATAAATATAAATTAAATAAATAATTATATATATTTATATAGACACATACATATCGAATTATTTTTTTGGATATGTACTCATATAGTTTTTAATGATTATTTCAATTATATTTTTATTATCATATATATATATGTACTTTTCTAATTTAATTCCTTAAAACAAAGATAAATTTTAAAAACACAACTCTTATTTAAATAACTTAATTAATATTAAAATATATATACATACTATATATATTACTATAATCACATTTGATAATTTATACATTCTTATAAAATATATATTTAGAATTGAATTTTATAGATATATTTAATTATGTTTCCTTTTATGTTTTTGTTAGTTTATATTTATTTATTGTTTAATATATTTTTACTATAAATTTAGATATATATAATTATTATTGAATATTTATTAATATGTTTATAATATTTATATATTTATTTATATTCTTAGATAAAAATCATTATATATAAACAAGAATATGTTTTATTTAATAATATAAATATGTATTTTTAGTGTGGAAAATGACATGGTAAGGTGGTTCACAAGTAATATATTCCTCATCAAAGGGGACATTGGTTCGTGAACTATGGGAGTAGGTACTGTTCGAGTGATATGCATGTAGTGACATAAATGGATGTGTAGTTATGTGGTGATATGGGCATGATGTAGTACAAGAGATTAAGTAAGAATGATAAAGGCATGACATTACACTTGTAATTTGGCCAAGATATTACTTCATTGGGCTATGTACTGGGATTCTAGCACCCATGGCCCCTGGTCCACTAACATTGAAATGAGATATATTAGATGTGGGAATATACATGGGCGATAGAAGATGTTTTAGCCATGATAGCCCAACATGCACTGGAATAGGCAATGATGTAGATAATTGGGGACACTGGCATAATGCATGCCAATTGACACATAAATAATGACACATTCATGAAATTGCACAAGCCCTATAGACCATATATTGTATCTTTGGGTCATGTATTTGTATTTCACTACTATGAGCCTCTTGCAATATAAAATTTAAAGAGGAGTGAAAGTATTTAGTCCTTGTATTTGGAGCGGATGAGGTTTGAGTCTTGCTATCCCAGTTGGTGTGTGTGTGTGTTTCCTTTTCATGTGACACAAATGACCTGAAATAATAAATGTTTACATATGTAAAATAATTTACCTATATATACTTATATGTGTGTGTGTTTGTTTTTTTGTGATTATACGTATAAATAATAATCGTAGAGGGATTTATCCTTCCAATAGAAGTATATATACCTTTCTTTATCTAGAAAAATATATAATATATAGAACATAATCATGCACACACAATCATACATGGGATGGATTTCAAATCCATCATAAAATGGGATATTAATCCATAATTATGTACGTAATATTTCATATTTTATCTTGAAAATGATTGTTATACATTATTATCTCAGATAGATAAATCAATACTATAAAACAACTTATATCGATAATATCACAATGAAACCCACCCACACACATATAATATATATATATATTTGTTATAAATAAATAAATTATATATTTATATATTAAAAAATAATATAATTCTAATCAATTAATTTATATATATATACAGATACACTGATATTATATAAACATAAATATGGATTTCTGTAAATAGTCTTATGATGGTATATAAATTGATATTATATATATATATATTTGTTTCTTATTTCCATAAAAGTTTCATAATTAAATTATATTACTATTATAACCAAATTAAACCCTTATAACAAAAATTAATAAATATATATATTAAATTTTTTGAATTAAATAAATAATTTTTATTATTAATAATAAATATATTTAAATTCTTATGTATATAAAGTATATATTTAGAATATAATAAGTCAAAGATATTTAATTGTATGTGTCTATGTTTCCATGTGTAATTATGTATATATATTAGTTTATATATTTATAATTTTTTGCAATTTAGTATAGATGTTAAATTATAAATGAATATTTAATGTCACCTTCATATATATAATTTATATATAAGTACATATATAATATTATATTTTAAATAAAAAAATCAAATACACACAAAACACTCACAAAGATATATATATATATATAAGTCATGCATATGTTTATATATAGTCACCCGAAAATATAATATAGAAATATATATATGTTCATTTTTATAGAAAATAATTAAATACAATTGTGGATATGTATGGTGTAAATTATTAATATATATATATATATATATTTGTCATGGAAAAATTGTAAGAAATTTTGATACATGAATAAAACATTGTTGTTGAAAAATAAGACTATCATCTTTTAATATGTTTTTTCTCTTCTAGTAAACAAATTAAACATGTGTTTAAAAAAATTATTAATGACATCAGTCTATGTAAAAACAAATTGTTCTAGGATAATGGAATGTAATGCTGAATGTAAAATAATGTTTGTATAACATACGATAGATAATAATAAATAATTTAATATTATATTTTCTAAAGTTGATAATTTATAATCAGATAATAAATTAAAAGTTATAATTTTCATAACTAAGAAATACCCTTCATCTTATGTTCTCTTGTGAATATGAAATAGTAGAAAAAATTATAAAAATATATACACTACAAAAATATTATAAATCATTATATTAAATTCATAATGAATTCAATAAGAACAAGAACTGTGATTTAATGTGTTAGAATGAAATGAATTTGTAAGAGGAAATAAGGGTGATATAGCCATTATAAAGTGGTATATAACATCAATTTATTGAACAAATAAATACCATACCAATTTTGGAACATTTTGGTATATAGTTAATATACATAAAGATTATTTTTAAATCCCAAATATGTACTTTTTTACAGATTATTTATTTGTAATGAAATCAATGTCTTGTAATTAAATTAAAATATAATAAATCTTTCTAGAAAATAACTGTTAATTTAATGAAATTGTAATTGTTATATAATATAAATTTTGATAAATTAATTATATATATATAACTATTCTGATATACTTCATGTACTTATTAATAAATACTATATCATTTATTTTATTGGTTTTGTAGACAATCTTGGAAATCAAACTAATATTTCGTTACAAAACTCATTAAAATGTATCATTATTCCACCACTACTATTCAATTAAAACATGTTTATAATGAAGTGATTATAATTTTTTTGATATTAAATCATCTCACCTATGGTACAAAAAATCCACTACAAACTATTAAATACTATTTGAATCCATGAACTATTTTATTATCATAAATCCTTATTTGGAATTTTGTAACATTTAGTTTTGTGTAAGAATCCTAAATCCTTCATTTTGATGGGAACATTTTTGAGAAGAGAAGATTCCAACAAATAGTATGATGTTCTATCATATAATTCACGAGTAATGGTATGGATTTCCTCATCTTATATTTCATTCGTTGATAACACTATATATTCACCAACTTATATCTTTGTGTACTTTATATATAATGCCATGATTTCCTTTTACCTTGTTTTTATGAAATATATAATATTTTAACATGCATATCATATTTCTTATTTCAAGGGGTTTTAAAAAAAAATTAAATATTCAAAGGGTTTCATTCCAGATGTCAAATTTAATTTGACACTGTTGATGACTAAATACCAGAAATGGGAAATCGAATGACCATTCACCCTAAAACACCATATTATTTCTTCCCTAGTGATTTTTTATATTTATTAAATGAATATGTTCCATCTCCCCTATCTTTGGTTCAATACTCAAGTTATTAGTGGCTTTTAAATTCTTCTCCATCATATCATTGCATTTATATAACATTCTTTTTATCTCATTTTTTTTCTTTTGGGGTTTTATATAGTGATTTTTAGGAGGTTATGTGATGTTTTAGGCTGAATTGGAATACTTATATCTAAATTTTGAAATTTATTAGTTCCTAGGATGCTCCATGGAGGTGAAAATAATAGAACACCATGATGTATAAAATGAAATAACAACTTGTAGGGGGGCTGTGTGAGGCTACACCCTTGCAAAAACCCCAGAATATGATCAATACATAGTGACTTTCATTACACATAATTTTTTTTAAGGGATGAACACTCCCTAGAACAAGAAATTAAAATATATATGGTAATCTAAATGGGTCATTTTTTATTCTATTTATGTGTACTCGTGGTTACCATTATAGAGGAACATATAATGTAGTTTGACATGGAGTAGTCCCTACTTTAAATCCATGTGAATCTTTCAATGGGTTAGGATAAAAAAAATTATTAGGTAGGTGTAGTGAGGTAAAAATGGTGTAATGTAGACCATACCAAATCCCTCTCTAACACCAATGGACCCCTCCACAGCCTACCACCAATGTCACATGTGCATAGGGTCAAAGTAATTTTTGTCCGTAGAATATATCACACCAACAAATTGAACACATAGTTTCACACCATCATAGTGATGGGGTTTGGTAATTATGACATGGCAAATTACATTATATCATTTATGTTTATGTAAAATTTATTTTTTAAATATATCTATTAATTAATATTTTAACATTCTTGAAAATCCCCATATGTGATGTTTCTTCATTCCCACATTCATATCAATTAGATGATATCCGTAAGTGACTGACCAATCCTTATAATTCAATTTCTATCGTCCACACATCAATTTATAATGGTTCACCAAGGAAAGGGAATCATTAAATGTATTTCTCTATTTCATCTTATCACACCCTATTTTATTTTTCATTTCATGGAAAAATATTGTTTTGGGATGATCAATTTTTCATCAAATTTTTCATGTTTTTTGGGAACAACTTTGTCCCTAAATAATAAACCTTTCAATCTATGGGTGGAATAACTCCATGGTTTAAAAAAGTATATGATGTATTTCAAACCATGTATTCTGAATTATATTTTTGAACCATAGTGACTTTAATTCTTAAAATAATTATTTATATAAATAATAATAGAATTAAATATGTTTGAGAATATTTTTTTAAAAATAAACTACGAGTCTACTTGGTTTTCATTAAATGTTAATGTTTATTCCTTTATAATTAGTCATATTTAATCTATTTTATTTAACATTGCATTCCAGATGAATAGAAAAATTCATCATTGTCCTTTATTCATGATTATAAAAAAACTGTGATGTGTTTTTTTTGAAAACCATATACAAAATTTTTCACTAATCAGTAAATTCAAGTTTGTTTCATAAAAAAATTAATTTATAAGAAAACGTAAAAATAATTTTTCGGAGGAACTATTTTCACTTTATAGAGTATTTTCATACTGAAATCACACTTTTAATATTCTCATATTATTTTTTTTCAATGAGATTAAACTATCCCTAATATGGGATACCTATTCTATATAAACAAATTTTAAGTGTATATTCCGATTAGAGGTTCTCGGTGGTGTCTACTTCATTAGATTTAATTGCTCATGAATTTAATATATAAGATTTATGATATTTATAGGTTTTATTAATACTACTTATGTTCTAAACACATTTTATTCATCATGGTAAGCCAAGAGTAATTATTATAATTTCATAGAGGATATGCTACACTGGTATTAGATCAATATATATCTAGTTGCCCGAAGAATGGGTTACACCGTTCATTATGAGTTTTCCAAACAATTAGCCTATTAAGGGTAACAAATGTTGTTTTGGATGGATTATATTAGGTTTTCCGACATAATGGATCACACTTTAGTGTATTTTACAACTCACACTCACTTCATAAGTATTCCCATGTGTTTTGGATTTTTTATATAATTATTAATTCTACTATATATTTCTGTATTTATTGACAGTGCATTATTGATTCATTTCCCTCATCTCATTGGGGCTGGTATTATAATTTTTTGTTTTTAATTTCCATTATTACCCATATATTTATTTCATTTAAAAATAAAACCGTGTATTAATTTTTATAAAAAAACATTTTTAACTCCATAATTATCATATATATACTTATTAAATCATTCATCCAATAAGTTAAATTTAATGATTAAAATTATGGTCGACCTCTTTTAATGTTCATGAACCACATCATTTAAGATGATCTAGATCATAAAGAGTAACAAAAAGATAATTTAATTGGTTTTATATAGAAATAATAAAAACCTATGTTTGTAAACTGAATATGAAACCATAATGAAGTTGTTCTATTATATAATGGTTACTTTGGAATTTTGGTTTCATTTTAATACATTATATTCATTCATAATCATCTCTATATATACAATTTAGTTTTAATTTTATGATATGGACCATCATTGATCTCTATAGTGAAACGATGGTTTTGAGGTTGGATGGTGAAAACATCATCCTGTGGATACTATTTTTTGTATTTTAGGAATTAAAATTTTCAACTATCAATTTTTTATTTTCAGTCATTTATAATCTTGTATATTATTGTATATCATTTTTATATAACACACATATTTATAAATATTTTACATATTATGTCATATTTTTTCCCATATCATGAAATCATTATTTTTCAGCACACTGATATCTAACACACACAATGCTTCGTGTTCTCAGTTCAAGGGTGGCCAAATACACCTCTGGAAAATCATTTAAGGGAGAGTAGTTTATTATGATGAATTAGGTCCCCAAACACCCATTCATATGTGTTACGTAATTTTGGACTAGAGATAATACATTTGAAACTAGAGATTTAGATATTTAGAGAGCCTCAACTGATCAACCTCATTCAAATCCTCATGTTATTAGAGGATATTAAGATCAGAGACCTCTTTTTGACCTTTTCATAATAATTTTATAGTTTTTTTGTTCTCTATTGTCCGTTTCCAAAATGATTAATGATAATATATTGATTATTCAATAGAGTATTTTATTTTAGGTGTGATAATAGTAAGTGAAATGGGTATGTAGAAAAATATTTTCGGGTTTGTAAAACTGCTTAAATCCAGAGTGTACAGTTTGATATAAATATATATAGAAGCTTCTGGAAAATCTCACTGTATGTAAAGACATGTTATCAAGTCATTCATGACAATTTTTCTATAATAAGATAATTTTAATGTTCTGTATTGTTTTGATCTATTATACTGATTTTAATGATAGTTTTAAATAGTTTTTGTATTTCTAAACTGTAATATGTAGTTTTGAATCTATTAAATAATCCTTTTAAAATGGGGTTGAATGCATTTTGTAATTAAAAATGGTGAATAAAATATTAAAAACAAATTAATTGTGGATTGAATTATATAAAAAGTTTTAGTGTTGTATATCTATTTTAACAAATCAAACATGAGATTTTTAAATTTTTTAATTATATTTAATAAGATGAATTAAAATGTACTCAATTAATAAATATTACAAGAATATTTTAATAAACGATATTTGGAAAACTATTAATGATTTCTATGTGGATTTCATGATTTATAAAAATAGGATGTGATATTTTTATTTATTTGAAAAGGGTGATTCTAATATCAATATTTGTGTTTGTCATTTGATTCTAATAAATTTTAATTTTCATTGACATATATCTATTTCTTAGTATGTTATGAGTTTTATTTATTTCTGATTGAGTTTGTGATTTCTATGTTTTTTTTGAGTATTCCACCGAAACATATATCTATATTTTCATAAGAATTTATTGGGTGGATCTCAACATGTGAACCCATTAGTTTTAAATTTAAATATTTAAATTATAGTTTTTTAAATAATATTCCATTTTATGGTGATCGATATACTCTTGTATTATAAGAATGCTCATCGAATATCAAGAGAATCGTTGGCATTCATGAGTATTTTTACTATATAATGTTCATGTTAGATGCCATTAAGAATGTTGTTCCATGTTTTTTTTTCATTATCCACATTATAAATAAAAATGACCTTCCATGTGTATTTTTTATGGGTTTTTTTCATTCATTGATATTACTATATGGCAGTGATATTCTTGTTGGATATATAGTTTTATTATATAAAATTAGTACATAAAATGTTGTCAATATATGTTTTTTATTTTACTGACCCAATCCCCTAAGATTTATATATGGCCATGGAATATTCCTCACTACCATAGTATTTTGAATGTTGTTTCATATGGATCTTTATTTCATAGTGTTGCAGATAGGTCTAAACTCTAACAAATAAGATGCATGTTATGATGTTTGGTTTGTTTTGATATCTTAATAAATCATTTAGGTCAATTATACATCATATATTCCATGAAGTGGGGATTGGAATTCACATTAATGAAAGGTGGTGGTGTATAAATCTGACCCTAAATATGCTTGTAAAATTAGTTGATGGTAAATATTTTTTTCATCTTATATGCGGGTGTAGAAAACTGGTATTTCATCTATGTTGGTATTTAGGCTATCAGAAGGCCTCATGTTAGAAATTTGCAAAACCCTATCATTAATGTATCCAACTGATTAATATAGAGATATATTTTTAAGGATCTATGTTTAAAAGGAATGGGTATAAATTTACACAAATGATGGATTTTTCGGTGGAACATGTTTATCTTGATATCAATTAATTTAAAAGTGATGGTAGTTTTTTATTTTGGATTATTCATCATGTCATGTATGTATCCCTTGATAATTAATAAATGATATATTAATTATAGTTTAGTTTCAATATTAGGAATATATTATCTCAATTAGTATTAGTTCCATTTTATTGAAATTTAGACATGTCAATATTTTGTTTTATATGTTGTCTTTTTTTACTATTATCTCCTATTAGTGTGATGAGTTAAAATGTGTGATTGGTAGACCGTGGATGGTAGGTTTTCTAGATTAATAATAATATAATGGAGAGACCACTAGTGTTTTTCTGACGTTTCCATTTGTGGTGATCTAGGATAGAGACCTTTGTGGTCATCTATATTGGTATAGGAGTGTGTCATTAATAGATGTGGCCATATTTATTGTTATGAATATGACTTGATTTTCAATGATGTTTTAGGAATTTTTTGGTTACCATTATAGGCTTTTATTGAATGGTTTCAATATTATTAATGAATTTGGAGAATAAGTTATTGTTTTGTTGTTTCTGTCATATCATTTAAAATGAATTACTAAATTCACTAATGATTATAGGGGAAAACTTACTGTGCTGTGTAGAATATTAACACCCAAAATCACTTTTCAATTTTGTTTTATTTATTTAAATGTTATATGTATTCAATTTATCTTTTCGTATTTTCTTGTAGTTTTGGTTAATTTTTTTGGATGTTTTGTACGACTAAAGTCTACAACCGAACATCTCGTTGTGATAATGCTACTTCGTTGACGTATTTGAAACAGAAGGTTGTGGAATAAAAAAGGGAAATATTTAATTTATGGAAATTAGGTTAGGGTAAACTGTTATATTGATCCATTATTGTGGCCACACCATAGGTACTACAAAATCAATTTTGTTTTCTTAATAAGGGTGGACCATAGGGAAGCCGAGGGGTATTCAGTATTGATGGGAGGGCCTACGAAATAGGTGTGGAACTATATAAGTGTAACATGTATTAAAATTATATATATTCCTTCACTAATGTGGGAAACATTATGTCCATGAATGTGACCATTTAATATGAATTTTCCCATTATGGGTTACTAGTTTTTATTGTTCACAACTATAGTAAGTTATCGATGTGTCCAAGACAGATCATGCCCCCACCCTCCCTTTTGTTGTCTAACCACACCATAAACGTGAGAATATAATATTGTGGCCTAGGGGTAGAATGGTGTGGTGAATGATATAATGGAAAACTCATTGATATAGCTAGGATTTTATGCCTTAATAATTCCTTAACGTGTGAATTATGTCAATGTGTTTGAGATCATGTCATGGATGTTTAATATCATGTTTTTTATAAATGAAAATGATATCATTATTCCAATATTTTACATAAAAACAAATCTTGTGTATTTATCACAACCCACATGAATATATATTGGGCTATATCACTTGGAGGCTCCACATTTTTTAGAATCAATCATTTTAATTCATACTTTTATACTTATTGATTCTTCAAGGTAAGGCCCAAATTTACCTATTTTCTACCTTAATCTTGTATGCATACACTTCTCATTCCCTATGAGGGTCTTATTGACAATTGTTTTATTTATATTTTATTTTAAATTAGCTATTTTATGGTTTACCTTTTTTCATAATGATCATTGTTTCCATATGAGGGTTAAATATAATCTTGGAATATTCAAATTTTTATTTGAGGTATGTTTCCCTGTGTATTACCTATTAAATGATAGAATCATGATTTCATTAGTTTTTAAATTCATTTTTTGGATAAAAGATAATATTATTATATAGGTTTGGATTTTATTTGGAAAATATAGAAATTTTCTAATGTTTATTAATTTTATCCTATGGTGTTTTCCATTTTATAAGCTCATAAAAACTGTATATTTTAAACCACGCATAACAAATGATTGAAAAAATTACTTGATAGGTTTTACTATAGAGTATAAATATATTAACTATATCTTTGGTTTTTATAGCTGTAAACTAAATTTTGTACCAATCCATTGAGTTGAATATAATTTTCCAAAAAGATATTTATAACATCCTTTCAACTAATCTTTCATGAGATCATGTTGGAACATTGAAATAGGATTTTCATAATGAATTCACATTAATAATATAGGGATTTATTGTTTTATTTTCAAATTGAATATTATAACCCTGGTATAGGAAACCACTTATATATTCATGATTTTGGGAGAAGGTGGAATTACTATTAGGTTTCGTTGGGGCTGTGTAATTTTTTTGTTCATAGTTTATATGAAGGATATGGTTTTGTATTTATATTCATATAATATAATTTTATTCATAATTGTATCATCCCTATTTTATAAATAATTGGAAATAACAAGTACCAATTTTAATCTATGAGACCACATGATTAATTAGCATAATTTTAATCATTAAATGGTGTTCTTTTGTATGGATTATGTCTTATTTTGGGACATCCCCCCTTAGTTAGACAAGCTATCGAATAAATGTGCATATGTGTAGTTGAATTTCATTATCTGTTTTGAAATGATGGATCATATTTTTATATATCATACTCCTTATAGTTTTAATAAGGATTTCCAATTATAATTGGTATTTGGTTGTATCATATTGCATACATTTTATAAATTATATACTGATGGTTTATGAAATTATTTTTATTACATCTATCTCAGTTATGCTTATATTATAGTTATTTTTCTTATTTATCCTTTTTATAGTTGTACCCCATGCATTTTAAAATAAAACTACATATTTTTGGTTTTATGAAAAATTGTTTTGGAACACCTTCACTATATTATACTCATGTATATCTATATATATAATGTTTTATTTATTAATTCACATTTCCATATTTATGATTTTTTAATAAACACGAATATAATGCTTAAGACTCGTGTTTTAATAGGAAGTGGTTTTATGATAAAATGGGAAATGGAATATAGTTGGTCTTAAAAATAAGATATAAAAACCTATAATTTCAATGAATATTTAAAACCAACATAAAATGGTTAATTTATTTAAATATATCAATTTTGAAGTATTTTCTATTTAATAAATAATAGGATTTTATACTCATATCAATATATAATGATTTATTTAATATTTAATATCTCATTTTCGTTTTATTTGAATGTAAGGATGGAACTTTCGTAGTTGAATATTGTCCCCTATGTCATGTGAAAATTTCATTATGAATTCTGTAAATATTTAAATTTTAGTATCCTCTCGGTATTAGCCATGATGGACAATACTACACATGATTTTTTTTCAGTTTGATGTATTCCACTGACATGAATGATAATTTATTTATTATGTACAATATATTTTTTAACATATTTAATGAAAATTATATATTTTTTTTCAAATATCATTGATACATGGAGTGACCATTGTCAATATCAAGGTTGATGCACTTGGTTTTCAAATATTTATTATATGAAAATTTTCCCAAGAGTTTCTGTCTAAATCCCTATTATTTCAATCTCAAATAGAGTAGGATATCCCATTGTGTATTTCATGGGCTACTATACATGAATAGTTTCTTGAAAATACACTCCCTATAGTGATATATTACAAGGGGAGAGATATAATGTCCCATGAGTTCCACATTCAGTAGGACCCAGGTTGGGCGCTAGAAACAAGGGTATAAAATTCTCATAAATGGGAAGAATTACCCTCTATTAAAATATAATATTTTTAGTTAAGATGAATGAAATAACATGTAACTATATGAAATAATATAAAATAAAAAAATCATCCCACAATATATGTATAAATAAAAACGACATCGATAAATGATTCCAGAAGTAAATACCCAAAAGAAAAGATAATGTTGTGACAAAGTAACTATACAAAGGTCCTTGCTTGTAAGTATACCCAATAAGAAAACCAATGTCTACCATTCGTATGTTAAAGAAGAATATTATTTCATGCATGATCAAAAAAAATTACAAAATACACCTAAACATGTTAATTATCCATCCCAACCTAAACTAAGATTTCTCACTAAATAACAGAATCCATGTATAACACCAGAATTAGAAGCATATCTATGAAGAGTACCCCCACAAAATGTTTACTCTAATTATCCACACTCAATCCCCATCCTCATACATCTGGGTGACCCGATATCTTCCAAATAAAATATACCAACACCCTTAGCATAGTAACTTGACATCACACCTAAAAACACATCATCTATTTCCCCACATCCTAGTCACATCACATCAATTTTTTGAACACATTCTCCATTAATTTTAATCCATATCCATGGAATTACACTATCATGAACATGAATTAAATCTACCACAATAAATCCACTTACCATGATTGACATCCACCCAATGATTCCCCAAAACACGGTCACATCACATCTCTCTTAAAAACACCTTGTCAAAATCCCCAAAAAATAATCACATCACATATCACTCAAAAAGACATTTTACATCAACTAGTATACTAACAGACCTCCCTCTATCAAATTTGGTGCATATTAAATATCCTAGAAGAGAAAGAAAGAATGGGAATCCATCCATCCATCCATTCCCATCACCAAGAAGTTGTAAAAAACACATCTCTTTTAAATATAGGTGTGTTGTCACATAATTCTCAATTCAGATGGGGTACACATGGAAATCATAATGAATATAAAATTATACACCTATACTCACACAAAATACAATCCTATGGGTATAAAATATAACACTATCCAACTTTAGAAACCATCATTTTTTAGTCTACAACTAAATTTGTAATACTAAACAACCCACAATCCACATCACACCACCAAACAATTTCATTATCCAACCCATTCATTTCATTATTATTAAATATCCACATGTATCCATAGAGACCATCATTTATGTGTTCATTAAACATTTCTATCTCATAAACCAAACTACAACCCAACTATTATAATCATTATTAAATAATTATTTTATGAATATTCTCGTTTCATTAACAAATCAATGACACATCAAAATAATCACAAAAGTTCCCTCAATACATCACATCATTTCCCTAAAATCATTGTCAAACAATCATCACATCACTTCCCTAAAATAATAAAAAAAATCAGAACCTCACCACATGAAAATAAATTCCTAACAGCCACCTACGTTTTTCCCAAACAACATAGCAAACAAATATCTACTCACATCCCCAAAAGCATGGCCCAATGTACACCACCTCGCCACCCAAAAAGAATCAACCAAAAATAACCACCTCACCTCCCCAAAGCAAGAACAAATATCACCCATCTGTACAACATCACATCTCAATCCCACAATTCAACCTCACAACATAGCCACATATAACAATACAACAATGATACTTTTATAGAAATAACAAAAATGATTTTATAACATTCCAGTTTATTTTATGGACATTATCTCATATTTCTTAATCCTAGGATACCTTTTCGTTATACAAATAAAATTTCTTAAAAATTTTCATATTAAGATGATATAAAAAATCATAATAGAATCAGTAGTCAGTAAATGTAGCATCCATTGAAAAAAATCCCCTAAAAACCATAATTATCTATGGGATATAAATCCCATACAATCCATCATATCACCGTAATATCAAATCGATAATAATATGTGAATCATTCCATTTCCCCATTCAATTTCAATTATCTAATTATTAATTTTTTATTAATATGGTCAAACATTTTTGATAGGTAAAAAATAGTAAATCCCATTTATATGATATATAATAAATATAAATGTGTAATTCCATATCTAAAAGAATATTTTTTGACTTATTCTGCCTCATAAGGAGAATAAAAAAGACCCAAAAACTACAATCACACTTTAGAAATAATGAATCTACATTGACTTCATCATATGATCATAAAAATACCTCCAATTTCATTCCATAAACCGAAACAACAATGCCCCAATGAATCACCAATTTAGAACAATGGAATCCCTTATGAAATGGAGAAAAAGTTTCCATGGATCACTAACAAGTTTAAAGAGGAACCAAAAGTTCATATTAATATAAAGGGGATAAAATAACCAATAGGTACAACATGGGTTTTTCCAAAATGATATGAGAAAAATAAATTGTTGAAATGAATGTAATTGTTCTTGAAAATGTTATTAAATTTTGAATCCCATCATTTTCACATTGTTTAAACATTAAATGTTGTATGGTATATGGGATTTAAAAAATTCTAATGACTTTGAAAAAAGTGTTTCCTAAATATTTATTTTAGGACACATCGGGACAAACACTTATAGAAAATTTAACAAATTTATCAATTCCCCTTTTATGAATTTAATAATTGAAATATTTTCCTAAATAATCTTTGATCCAACTTGACATGATGTCAGGATAATTCATGGCCTATATTTAATTCAACAACTCTCTTTCAACAATAGCTTGCTGAAAAATATGCTAAAACAGCCCTAGAAGACCTCCATCCACAATAATTGGTAAGGTAATAGACCAAAAGGAAATATCTGATTAAATAAGATACCTATAAAAGGATTATATTCCTTGATAATCAAATCCAAACCCAGATGTAATTTGTTGTGAACATCCACCCAATGAGGCACCTCTTTAAGATCTTATCATATCTCAAATGTAACCAGTATCCAAGTCTGACAAGAAAAATGTGGACAATGAATCTTTCATAACCAAATAAATACACGTCCACATATCCACATACATCTGAACTTCACCTATCATAAACCGAAATGCATCTGAATATAAAAGTACACTTCCATGGACATACAAATCATGGAATTTAGTTCTCCATGTCATGTTATTTTATGGTTTTGGTGGAACTTATTCACTCAAATATATCTAATCAAATCATATTATAATGCACATCAATAAGGAAAATGGTTATTTCATTTTCTAATGTGTGAATTTTATCACACTTAATACATCCCAAAATAAATAACAATATCAATTAAATAAAAAAACATATCAAACATAATATAAGAAGAAAAGCATAGAAATGGAAACCGCAAAAATAGCTGTGGGTCATATTCAGGAACATGTGTCTTTATATCCTTTTTACTTCCACAACACTTGAACAAAAGTAATGGTTCATCCACATAGATCACTCTATATTGTACTCTGTGCCACATCGGGACTAAGAACTATAACCTCCCCAACATCCATTCTAAATAACAAAAAATGACCATATGTCCCTTAGAAAGACTCATGTGAATACATGTTGATTGAGGGTGATATATTTTATAGTATTAAATCTTATACAATAGATTGTTTAATAAAAAAGATGTACCATATATCAATACACACAATAAAAAAATTAGAACTGTAAAACCTGGAGAGTCAACTATGTGTGCTTGTTTGTATAAGGGGGTGAAGTACTGTTAAGGTGTAAATGAAAAAATGGATATTATAGTCCCCTCTAGAAACCTGAGGTTAAATTTGTTTCCAAATCTGATATAATAGAATATATAACCCCATGAAACTTCACAAACTCATCCTCATAGCCATTTCCAAAATTATCTACCATAATCAACTCATTTATGACAATTATGTTTTCCTATTTCATCAACCAATCCATGATCAAATAGATAACATGGCATCCTCCTGATCCTCTGGGAAACCATATGATGAAATACATCAATATTACTTCAATGTTTCCACTTATAAACATCTAAATGTTTCTCCAAACCACCATGAGCAGGATGTTCTCCCTTTTCCTTCTAGATTACAAAACTATTCTAAACCAACATCGCTTCCTCCTGTTTCAATCATATAAAAAAAACATCAGCCTCAAGCCCCAATACATCTTGGATGCTCAATGGTGTAATGAAAAAGGTTTTCTATAATCTCATGATGGCCTCCCATCCACTTCACTACTAAAAAACTACCTTCCATGAAACAACATCTGGATCAAATCATCTTCTATCCATCCCGTCTTATAATCACTATGGAAAACCCAATCATGCATAACCAATGCCTCTGAGTCTCCCCACTACGACTCATCCAAATAATGAATTATATATTACTACACATTCAACTTATTCAATTATAATACATCATAAAACTCCATTATATAGATGGGTAAGGCTCGAAACACCTCTATTCCTTTATAAACATCCTAAGACTCCCAAACAACATCCTCTCCAAACATCTAGTTCAAAGAGATGTACATTAAATAAACATTCCCTAATGTGTATGTGATCTAAAATATTAATACTACATACAATCCATCTGAATACTCTATCATGACTTAAGATTATAATGATAAAAGATATACCTTAATCTCTTGTGATATATGAAAACCACAAGCACTCCGTAATGAGTTAATTGTTCCAATGTGTTATGGAAAACTAGATCATACTCATCTCTATTACATGAGAGGCATAATTAAGGTTGTGAGAATAAAACATCCTAGACCCATTGGATTTTACTATAATCTTCTAAATTAACTCACATCCAAATATAATAGAGAAATCTTCACAAAACCCCTCAGAAATCACACCCACATTTGGAAATTCTAGAATTGGAGCACTTCATAACTTTATGATTGGGTAAACAAACATTTCATGTTACAGATTATTCAACACAAAAACATGGTTATTTTGGTTGATCTTTTCAATAGGGATTTTAGTTAAGAGAAATCGGGTAGAAACCTCACATAATAGCCTACGGGATCAAGAAATCACCGAACCAATACCATGTTTTTGGTGATTTTAGGGATACAACTACCTCAACCATTGATGATACCACCCTAACACCCTAATATGACACCACATTCACTTTTAAAATCACCTATCATGTCTAAAACATTACAATTTGCATCATTCCATAGATCTAGTGGCATCGAAGTAACTACTAGATAACTCTCATATAATATAAATTCTCTTACTATGAATTCAAGTAGATCAATATATCATCGATGAATAAAATGATGAAATGGTCCAGGAACTCATGGTTCATGGATTTCATAATCCCCATGTACATTGTCGGTGCATTCATAACATTGAACGATGTTACTAAAAATTCATATTTCACACAATTTCATCTGAAGATATCTTTTGTGATTTCACAATCCTTCCCAATCAATAGGTGATATCCAGACATCATAGAAATCATAGAAACCAAATAACACCTATTATGAATTATAAATGATCATATATCCTTAAATATGGTATAATATCATGACCATTATCTGATTCATCCTCTGGTAGTCTTTACATAACCTCAAACAATAACCTTCTATTTTTGGAGAACAATAATAGTGCACCACACAACAACAGAATAAGACAAATAAATCCAATTTGTATTACATCATAAATTTTAATCCTGAACTCCAAAAACTCAAATGGTTTCATATAATATTAAACCATCAAAATTCCAAGGAACTAGGATTCAATTCTATCTCTAATAGAACATCAAATTGAGGGGGTAGTGTAATAAAATCTACTAGTAAAACATTTGATAACTCCTCTAAAACCCAAGTGACCCCACAATCTCCAAACCCACTGATTCCAAAAAAAAACATCCATCTAAAAAATAATCTTCTCTACACATCGACTTCCCTACAGAAGACCTTGCTTGTCAATAAAAATGACATGTTGGTGATCTATATTCGAAAACAATAATCTCCTCTAGATGAACTAGATAATGTAACATAGATAATAGAAATGATTAATGACTAGGACGACATTTAATATTTGAATAATCATGAAGAAATTATACCAATAGGAGTTTTATGGTCCAATTTTCATTATAAACCCTTTGATAAATTAAATGAAGTTGTTTTATCCTTGAAATATGACATTCAAAAACAGGGTTACAAATAAATCTCTACATTTAGTCCATGAGAACGAAATATAGTTGGAGAATCAATGGATTATGAATATACTCAGTAAAATAAGGAAAAACTGTAATACTAAAAAACTAATCATACTTTTGATTAATTTTAGACCCTATAGCGATGCTACCTCTTCTATATGTAATTGACCACATCTAGATTATCTACCTCTATAATAATGGACACCTCAATCACAATCATCAGTCAGATTTCTTGGAATACGAGATATATACTGATGTTAGTATATGCCAACTCCATCTCCCTTTGATATATATTATGATTGATGGGCCTAGTATTGAAATGATATCACAATAGAATTATATTCAGGCTGGTGACCAAACTATCAATCTCCACCTAACTAAGCTCTAGGAACCACTAGGAACTAGTTCTTATGATACCAAAAAAACCCATAAAAATATGTTGGCATGATATCCCCAGTAAAATAATATAATAAAAAAGCCCCAGAAAGTTGGAAGGGAATTAACTGTGGTCGACTCCATGCTGGTGAAAACCTCAAAGGACCTATAATCTAAGACCTTCCCCTGTAAACATTACTCCCGAAGGAACACTAAAGGATTCCATAATAAAAAACACCTCATGGGTTATTATAATAAAACACCCCTCCTTCTTATGACCCTCCAAAAAAATTGGAAACCTAAAATGAGTAGATGCATACTGGATAGAATGATGAAGTTGTGCTGAATATGTATTACATGGTAGTCCTCATCTAGAAAATGATCTTGAAAAAACTCAGAAATTATATTAACTTGATACCTAACTCATGCACTACCACACCCCCTAAAAAGATAAATAAACTTTTCCCACTTCCACTTCATTCATTGTTTATGAATGGAACACTTCTAACAGCTCCTTCTAAAATTTTACCCTTAAAAATTCATCTTCCACACTCACATTTATAGAACCAACCACTGACTCATATCTCCTTATAACTCACTGACAACCAATGTAACCTAGTATCCAACATGGGACATGGTAAATCTAAAATCTATCTTGACCTCTAGAAGACATCTCTCTATCTACACATTTTTAACAATAACATCATATTTCCCCAAACCATTCTGTTAGAATGCACAAAAATTCCTACCCCACTGGTCATCTCCCACAACTAGATCCACACTCATGTGATCAATCAGATGATGCTATTGAACCTGAACTACTCGACCCGTATTCTTATCATGTACACAAGATAGAAATTAAAATAAATCAATATTTTTATATGTCCATTAGTATTGAAATTTTTTTAGATTCATTTAATATAACTTTATTTAATTTAACCATCCCAACAAAGCCCAATTCAAATCATAACACAAGTCCCCACGATACATGTACCTATACTATGTCTCTAACCAACAAAAATTTCCACATCACATTGTTGTTCAATAAGTTCAAACTCATTGCACTGGATCATGGGCGCCCTAAAATACCACTTCCAAACTATCCCTCTAGGACTATGTCACATAATATGGTAAACTGGAACTATGTCTATACCAAACCATGTAATTCTCATTATAACTAATTTCAAACTCTATCATATCCATTAATCATCAGTTATGACACCTATCTTTCATAACCCATCCTTCGAAAGATACCTCATTGAGGAGAGAGATATAATGGACTCAAGATTCCCATTTTAGGATGGCCGTCGGATGGAAACTAAAATGAGGAGAATAAAAATCACTTGAAGGAGAGGCATTTCCTTCAATAATAATATACATTTATTCTGTAGTATGAATAAAACAAAAGAAACACCATGAGATAATATATGAGAAATCAAAATAATCCAACAATGCATGAATAAAAAAAATCATTTTAGATAAAATCCACCAAATGTAAATACTCAAAATAAATGTTAAGGAGGAAAAACAACTGTCATAATGCCTAAGATAGTAATTTATCATAAAATCGACTTATTCCTCATATATATCACAAAATTAATTTCCATATGTGGTATGAGTATACATGTATACTCAGTAAGAAAAAGAAATTATACTATTAAAATTTGAAAAAGATCATATAATGATCGTATGACGAAGTTGAATATCCATGACCACATAAATATATCAATAATCCATCCCAACCTCACCAAGGCACTCTCACCAAATATCACAATACCAGTATAATATCTTAATATAAAGAATATTAATTGAGGGTGACCAATATATATTTCCAACTAATTTTCTACTCTCACACCAAAATATAGTATGTCCTAGAGAACCCATTTATTTCGAAGGATATAAACCACTTCCCTATATCATGATTACATCACGTCATTCCCAAATACACCAGGGTCACCATCCATAAGAATGGTCACCTAACAAATCCCTAAAACCACATGGTCTATCACATCACAACTATTACTAAAGTATTATGGTATCATGAACATAATGTACATTAACCTTTTATCATCCTAATTACATAATTGATATCAACTATAGGACTCCCCACAACACAATACCTCACATATTTAACCAAAACTCCTAGTCCGTCACCTAGTTTATTAATAAATATCCATCCATCACATTATGGGTTTATCGACACCATTAGTAGTGATTTCCTGAAATATTAGTCATCCATCTGACCATCCACATCACAATGATTTTTGGAATAAACACCCCCATGTAAATATATTTGTGTCATCGCATTGTGCTCATGTTGGTCGACTGAGTATAGAAATAATAATGATATAAAAAAATATAATTATACACACACACACACAATACAATAATAAGGATTCATAAAAAATAGTAACAATCTCACAACATAGAAACTTTAATTTCCACCACAAAATCCACAAACCATAAAACAAATTACACCACCAAAAAAATATATTATCCAAACCATTCCCTTAATTATTAAGCATCATAGCAATTTTATCACACAACCCATAATTTATTTTTTCACTTATAATTTTCATCCCATAAACCATAAAACCCATAATATGATAGTCCAATAACCCGAACCTTATATCCAACAAAAGCATGTCTATAATAACCATCACCTGACCACCAACAAATCACAGCCAAACAAACATCACCTTACCACCCTGAAAGCATGACCAAATATCACCAATTAACACCACATCACATCACAAACTATTCAACACCCTGCATCATGGAAACATATCACAACAACTGAAAAATCATTTTACCAATTTAATAGTGTGAATTTTATCACATTACTCAATATTGGTGTGGTGTTATCATTAGAGCCATACTCCTAGGGAAA
This sequence comes from Viscum album, assembly GCA_963277665.1. Lineage (NCBI taxonomy): Eukaryota > Viridiplantae > Streptophyta > Magnoliopsida > Santalales > Viscaceae > Viscum > Viscum album. The sequence goes on along the minus strand of OY728147.1, from coordinate 1,425,970,834 downwards.
CCATTTAATTAGAATAACAGATGTTGTTATCCAATTTCCATTTTAGTGAGATATAATAACAATAACATTTTCCATATAAATCATAAAACATGTCATCGTGTTCAAAAAAATCCCACAATGAAAAAAATTCTCATTAGGAAGTCATGTTAAAACAATCTATCATAAAATCTAATGTCAAATCTATAAAAACATGTGATTCATTACCCTTCCACTTTCAAATTCAATTATCCAATTATATATATTTAATTAAACATGAAAACCCATTTCCCATAGACTAAAATGTGCCTACCCCTACTGCATAATACACCATAAGGATAAATGAGGGATTACCTACATCAATAATGATATTCTGCCTCATTCTGAACTTCATAGGGAAAGAAGAAATGCATGAAAACAAAAATTGTAATTGAAAAAAATGTACTAAATTAAACCACATAAAACAATCATTAAAATGAATCCAAAAAAACACAAAAAAAATTAAATCATTTACATATTGAATCCCCAAGATAGGGAAAAAAGAATGAAGAAAGGATAAACACTCATCGCGGATCAATAACACAAAACAACTTGTAAAAAATAATCAAAGAGGCAGAAAGTAGGATAAATGCATTTATCATGGTGCTTTGGTTGATTCAGAAGGATAGGGGACTATGAAATGTATGAATAAAGGGAATTGGCTAAAAAAATACCCTCAATCTTGGGATTGTCTGTTTTCACATTGTGTGAACAATACATGGCATGTCGTTCAATGTGTTTAAAAAAATTCACACTCTATCTGAAAAAAGAATTTCATCATCCATTATTTATAACAATTCACGAATTATACATACACGAAGTGTGATATATAAATATACCAGATGAATTAGTAGAAAAAAATCATAACATTTTTAACACCCCAGGATTTCATAGTACGTTATTTCATCAAAGTAATTCAATAACTTCCACTACACACAACACTGAGTTTAAGCGCACAACAACATACCAAACTAGTCGTTAAAAAGTAGTTATGAATAGTATTAACTGAATTTTGAACAATATATAATCCTAGTAATTTTAAAATCCATATTATGAGTTTCTTAAACATAATGTAAGAACTATTTCATTTTTTCAAATAAAAGAATTATTTTAAACAAAATGCACTTTTACCACATTTTATTGGTGAACCCTTTTTAATCCAATATTTGAAACTTTTATATAATAATTTTACAAAATAAACGTCTTCATTAGAATCAGGACATAATAATTTAGTTTCAAAAATTTTTTGGGGTTTTTCTGATAATTTTCATATTTGGTTGAATAGTGAAAAATACTATATTTTAACTGAAAACAACATTTTTAATAAAAATAATTTATAGTGTTAAATAATACATTATAATAATTTGGAAGTATAAATTTATTATATTTTTACCATTTAATCCAATTCTATTCTTTTTAGGTTACTTCTCTTTCATATGGGGTATAAACAAATGTCAATCTATTGCTAGTTATTGTTTTTTAAAAATACACCTTTTGATTTTGACAAAGAGAATTAATTTGAAATTAATAAAGGAAACTTATATGTTTTCAATTTGGTAAAATACACTTCAATTTTGAATTTGGAATATCAATATTAGCTTAGGGTGAATTTTGGGTATTTTTCTGAAAACAACAAATTTTGATGAATAGTGGAAAACACTGAGTTATTGTTTATAACTTACCTTTTATATAAATACTAATTTATTTTATTTAAATCTATTTTAGGTAAAAATAGATACATAATACTTATATATGTTAAATTCAACTCATTGTAATCAATTTTTAATAATATTAGATATATAAAATTTAATTGAAATTCTCACCATCTTTTACCCACCTCCTAGGAGATTTTGCAAATTCGCATAAAACATAATTCTATAACTTCTGTGAGTATAATTTTAAAACTCTTAGGTACATGGTTCATATCAGTATGAAAAATTTGGTTCAATAAGATAAAAATAATTTTTGGTGAATCGCAACTTTTTTCTTTTATCTTCCACGGTACAAAGTAAAAAGGTTAATTAATGGTAAAAATTAAATTATTATTACCCTAAGACATGTCCTAATTCTATTGGAAATGTGTGAATCGCCCAAAAAACATAGGAATAAAATATGATTCATTAGGTCTACATGGACTAGATTGGGAAGTTTATTATTATTTCATTCAAAGAAGAGTTAAAAGAGTTTAAATCAATGTTTAATAACTAGAAACATTTTTAATATAGGGTTATACATAAGATAAATTACACTATAAATATTCATTACAAAGATAAAAAGATTTTATAATTAATGGTTTTTATATATATAATTTTTATATATTAAATTATTAAATTTATTTATGACGTAATGAGGATGAAATAATTACCATATTAATGAAAGATTAAAATAATTGATATTATAAATATCCAAATAAATGTAATTTGAGTATTTTGTTATATTACACTGATTTTAAAGGTTATAATGACATGTTAGTGTTGGTTAGATCAATTGTTTTTTAAATAATCATGCTATTATGATTTAAACAAAAAAACAAATAACAAATATTGTCAAAATTGACATAAAATAGTTTTTAAAACAAATATTATATTATTAATATATATAAGAGTCATAAAAATCTAATTATCATCCAAAAGACTTACATAATAATATATATTACATTAATGAACTAATTGGTGTTCTATTGTAATTGTATAGAATGTTGATTAACAATATAATTTAAAAATACAATGAGACATCGTAAATGTCATACTATTTAACTAAGAGTGAAATCTAAATGTTAATGTTAATATGGTAACCTAAACCTATCTAAAACCATCGTTTGAGTGGTTTTAGACCCATCCCCACCGTATCCTTTAAATAATCCATATTTTAGCAATTCGAAACCGAAAATGAATTTATTATTAAATAATATTTTATGTTCTTTCTAAGGTGCCCCTCACCCCTCTTATAAAAGGGAACTTCCACTTCTCTCAAATTCACAGCTCCAAAGCCATTTCTCTTGGGAAAAACCTACCCAAATATCCACCCAACCATACAACCTTCATCATAGATTCCATAATTTTGTCATAATTAAAACATAAGTATCCCTTTTGATCACATTAAATGAAATAAATGGAAGAAGATGTAATTATTTCACCACCCTCTTTCAAGTTCTCTTATTTTTCCACTTAATCATTAATTTTTGTTTCAATTCTAAAATAATAAATCTAGTATATTCTATATACCTTGATGTTATTATAAAAATTTCATAACTATATTCATTATTTTATCCATCTTATTAATGATAATTTCACTATGTGTGCGTACGTACGGCTTACCGTCTCCACACCGTGGTGTAATTTGTTATTCAACACTATGTTATTTGGATGGATATAATGATGAGTAATATTTACATAAATAATTCAAATAACATGATAATTTCTCTGTAAAATTAATATACCATACTATTTCACACCTTTATAGAAATGATATTGTCTCTCGTGCATACGTATGAAATACCGTCTCCACGACGCGATGAGATTCATTTCCACGTTCTCCAATCATCGACGATTAAAAAAATATACATTAATAATAAGTATGTAATATATGACAATATAATTCTACAGGATATATATATATATATATATATGTACTTACATATAGATTATTAACTTAGTTTCGTTCAATACTATATGAAAACAGAGACAACGTTTATGCATACGTACAGACTACCATCTCCATAAATGATGTTTTTCATTTCATATATATGTATATAAAACATATTTATATTCTAAATATATATGACATCTAAATAATGTTTTATATCTGGATGTTATTAAATATTGATCTAAGTGATACAATCAAGAGAAACAAGGAAATACACGTATGATAAAGAAAGCGATTATTACCCAGAATGTTAATTTAACATGGAAATTATTATTAAATCAGTTGTATAAAATAATAAATGAATCATGTATGATATCATAAATATTAATATGGTTCCTATATATCTTAATAACATACAAAAATCTTCATTAAGGAGGTTAAATGTACACTCGACTAAAATAATGTTCAATGTAAGGGTTAATTCCTTAATCTCATTTATATGTGAGATTGTTTATGTGTAAGTATTTACTGGGACTTTTTTTCATCCATGTCCATTTGTCATATTTTTTTTCAAATTTAATATTTTCAGGAATTTTTAAAGGGAATCTTAATCAAGATCATAATTTAAAATATTTTACTGGTTTAACTTTCTAAATATTTTTAATTAATGTCCATGTATTCAAAATGATTTTAAGAATTTATTTATATGGACATTAATGTTTTGAAATAATAATTATTTTCAAAAGTTTCAAAGTGGAGTGGGACAGTTTGATTCAAAAATATATTTTAAATTAATTCCTTTATAAATGTGTGACTTTTATATGATTTTACAAAAAATATATTTATCTCAAAATGTTTTACTCATCATTTTCAACTATGTGAGCATCATTTAGTAGATATTATTTTTGATTGATGTTTATTTATTATAATACAATCTTCTATATAGTATTGAATAAGTTATGATATATATGACTGTGTATGTTCTATTTTTATACCTTTCTTGGTTTATGGTTAATGTATTGACATTTTTTATGCTAGTTTAAATACGAATGATTCTGTTATACTTCATATTTTTCATATGTGGAATGCATTAGACTTAGTAAATGATGTATGGACCTCTCTATAGCTCATTGATGCATCAGTAGGACTAATGAGACAAACTAGTGTCTTGGAACAAGGCCTTGACAAAAATTCTATATGTAGTATTGGCACAATCCCTTGACTATGTGGTAATGATGTCTGACGTTTGGCATTCCGTCATTAAAAAGTTAGTTATTACATGTGATTATTAGACTAGTAGAATATCCATGTGCGTGTTTATATGGTAATGTTTGATTAATTTTTTCCATATTATTTCCATCTTTATGTTTAAACAAGATTTTATTTTTATCACAAATCTTGCATTAAAAGTGTATAGCTTCCGCTAAATTATTTACCCTTACTGAGCATCTAGGCTCATCCATTTCTTATTTTTTATTTTCCTAGGATTCCAAGAATTGTATTATGATTGATATATAGGGTTAAGCTAATTAGAATAATGGTTTTATAAAAGAACTATCTATGTTGTGTTTTATGTTTGAAATTTTAATGTAATGTTAATGTATTTAATATATTTTACAAGACTACTAAACTGACCAGTCCTTAAAGAAATGATTCCTTGTAATCATGCCTAAGATAGACGTTGAGGTTTAGTATAGAAAAACATCCTAGAATTTTTGTATTGTAGAGATTTTATGAGTTTCCCAAGAAATTCATCCTAGTCTGAATAAGAGAAGGTAGAGGTGGCTCTGGCACATATGTACCTAGGGGTAAAACCTGAAAACAAAACTTTGATCTAGACTCTAATGAGAATTGGCACACGATAACGGGCCCTACTGCACTCTTGGTTACGGAACTCCTGGGGGACATAATTTGGATAATTCAAATTTACATTTCATACCATTATGAAGAGTTTATCTGTATATACTTTCTCAACAAATTTTTTTTTCAATTGGATTATATCCATGAACTGGTAAATTTACATTAGGTATTTTACATTTTCGAAATTATTCATTGCAATTCATAAACTAAACTAGTGCATGCCATTATATAGAAACAACGCCCGATAGAATTAATGTGAACTTCAGTAATACGTATAATCCAAAGAGTAATATGTATAATATCTTTCATGGTATTATTCCAATATTTAGAAGAGAAATAGCATCCCGTGTATTCTCAACATATAATGAAAGAGGATCATGTTTTAATAAGATTTGTAAATAATTATCTAAGTACTATGGCTTTGAATGGAAGAAAGAGACGAAAATGATGGAAGAGAGAAATATGGATAAAGGTAAGAGGGAAAATAATTATTTCCCTATATTTGTTAACTGTGGAAAGAATCACCTTGGTAAATTTTGAAGGGAATGATATATTTTTATAAGTGTGGAGAAAAAGGACACCATGTACGTGATTGTAAGGGTAAGAAAAATATTCCAACTATACAATGAATCATCTGAATAGAGGTGGGATCACTACGCGAATCAATTTCCAAATCCTCAGAGTAAACCCCAAATGTTGCTATTGGATATGAATCAAGTTATGGCACTACCGAATATGAAGATAAATGATTAAAAGCTCTTATGTTGTTGTTAATGTATTATGTTTTTTGAGTGTTGTGTTAATGATGTAATGGTTATATGAATTATATAAATAAATAAGGATTGTACTGTAGAACTTTTTCATTGGGAATTTGTGATTATATGGTCTTGATACTAAGGTAGTAATTTTGGAATAAGAGATGGTTCATTTGGATAAATTATATTTGATATTATTGACTATCTTGGAATTGATTGATGGTTTTTTTATTTCATGATTATTAGAATAATCAATATTTTTGGATATAAGGAATATATCCATTATTATATAAATGATAATGGATCATGAATGTAATCAATGAGATTTTATGGTAATTCAGGGTGTTACCATGTTTTAAAATAATACATCATGAAGGTGTTCACATGTTATTACATGGAAAAAATATCTTCATTGTGTTTAACTTCCTTATAAATTTTGGACATTGAGTTTTGATAGAAGTATATTGGATAAGTATAAAGTATGAAATAGATTATGTTTGAAAAATGATATTATTGTTATAGTTATATTTGCATTGTTATAAAATGGGCAACATGCAGACCGTCTAACAATCTGTCATGTCGGACAAAGTTGCAGGAATCGAACCCACACCATTGTGAGATTGAGATTTATCACCTACCACTGAACTACCTGAATTCCATGTATTATATAATGTTTTATATTTATTTAAGGCTTCGTTAGGTGAATTATAATTTCATATTTTTTGAACCCTATATGAATATGATAAATACTTCATATTTTTTAAGTTCTATTATCTTTTAGAGTGAAAGATGAGTTTGTGGTAGAAATTCGTTAAAGGATGGAAGTCTACTTATCATGTATGTTTTTTTCTTCTCTTATTCAATGAAGAAGTTAATTCATAATATTTAGTTAAGGGATCATAAAAAAACATGTGGTATCCTAATACATTATGTTTTTTTGAACCGATGTTATTTTAATTGATCATAGATTGATGGCTTTGAGGCCCTCAATTATACAATTTTTTATCACTGATGCCCTCAATCACTCGCTATAAGTACTTACATTTTTCCTATATTTAAGGTTCTCCACAAATGTTTTATTAATAGAGATCACAATTTGGTGGTGACTTTTTTCATACCATTTTCCTTTTATTATGACTAAATTTCATTAACCCAATTCCCAAAGTGGGTTTTCCCACAAAGGCATTTTCTATTTTCAACCTTTTCTTTCAGAAGATCAATTTCAAATTGAGAGGATGCAATTTATTGAAGGAGGGAAGAATGTAACCCCCCAAGATTTCATAGTATGTTATTTCTTTGATGTAATTCAATAACATGCACTATAGGCAACACCGAGTTCAAGCGCACCACGACTTACCAAACTAGTCGTTCAAAAGCCATTATGAATATTATTAACTAAACATTGAAATATATATAATCCTTGTAATTTTATAATCCATATTATGAGTTTCTTAGACATAATGTAAGAACTACTTCATTTTTTCATATAAAATAAGTACTTATCATAAATTGCACTTTTACAGCCTTTTAATGGTGAGCCCTTTTTAAATCCAATATTTGAAACCTTTATATATTAAATTTGACAAAATAAAATTCTTATTTCGTATGAGGACTCAAGAAATTAGTTACAATAAATCTTTGGTGTTTTTATTATAACTTTTATATTTGGGTGAATAGTGAAAAATACTATATTTTAACTAATTTTTTTTAACAAAAACAATTTATAGTGTTAAATTATACATTTAAATTGTTTGGAATTATAAATAGATAATATTTTTACCATTTAATCCAATGCTGGTCATTGTAAGTAATTTCACTTTGATATTGGATATAAACAAGTGTCAGTCTTTTGATAGTTATTGTTTCTTAAAAATACGCCTTTTGAATTTGAAAATGGGAATTAACTTTAAATTAATAAATGCAACTTATATGTTTTGAATTTGTAATAATATACTTCATTTTTGAATTATGTATACCACAATTATCTTCGGGTGCATTTTTAGTATTTTTATGAAAACATTCAATTCTTGATGAATAGTGAAAAACACTTAGTTATTTTATAAAAATAACTTTTTATTTAAATAATTATTTATTTTATTTAAATTTATTTTAGGTCAAAATAGATACATAATACATATATACATTCAATTTAATTAATTAGATTCATTTTGTAATAATATTAGATATATATAAGTTTATTGAAATTTTCACCGTCTTTTACCCACCTCCTATAAAAATTTTCAAATTCGCATAAAACATATTTTTACCATTTCTGTGAGTGGAATTTCAAAAATCCGAGAGTCACAGTTGATATCAGTAACAAACATTCTGGTCAATAATGTATAATTTTTTTTTTTGGAATAGTAAATGTTTACTTTTATTTACCACAGTTAAAGTAAAAAAGGGTAAAAATTATATTATTCATACCATAACACATGTTATAATTCTATTGGATAAGTGTAATTCGACCAAAAACAACCTTAGAAATAAAATATTACAATTTAGGTCCAATTGTATTAGATTAGGACATTTATAATTATTTAATTCAAAGAAGAGTTAAATGCATTAAATTCAAAGATTAATAGCTAAAAAATTTTAATATAAGGTTATACATAATAAAAATTAGAATATAAATATTATTTAGAAATATAAAACAATTACCTACATAATTGTATTTTATTTATAATTTCTAAATATTAAATAATTAAATTTCATTATGACACAATGATGATGCAGTAATTACCGTATTGATGAATGATTAAAATAAGTGATATAATAAATATCCAAATAAATGAAATGTGAGTGTTTATATAAATTGAACTAATTTTATAGGTTATTATGACATGTTAGGGTTGGTTAAATAAATTGTTTCTGAAGTAATCATGCCTTTATGATTTTAACAAAATAACGAATACCAAATAGTGTCAAAATTTATCTTAAATCGTTTTTAAAACAAATATTATACTATTAATTGATATAATAGTCCAAAAATTATAAGGTTCAGCAGAAAGACTTATATAATAATATATATGACATTAATTAACGAATTGGGGTTTTATTTTCATTTTATAGTATGTTTAGTAACCATATAAAATAAAAATACAAAGAGACATGGTAAATGTCAAACTATATAACTAAGAGTTAAATATAAATGTTATGATTAATATGATGACCTAAACCTATCTAAAACCTATTTGTTGAGTGGTTTTAGACACATACCCACCTTATCCTTTAAATAATTAATTTTTTATCCATTTGAAACCTAAAATGAATTTATTATAAAATAATAGTTTACGTTTTTCCTAAGGTGCCCCTCACACCTCTTATAAAACGGAATTTCTCCTTCTCACAAATTCACACATCCAATGCCATTTGTCTCAACCATCCCCTTCCCAAATATCCTCCCAACTATCCTACCTTCATCCTTGTGGCCTTTCATTGGTCACAAATCCAACATAAGGAGCCATTTTGATCAAATCAAAATGAAGAAACCGAACAAGAGGTAATGATTTCACCACCCTCTTTCAAGTTCTCTTCTTCTTCCACATATTATTTCTTTTTGGTTTCAATTATAATATAATAAAACAAGTATCTTCTCTATTATGTGATGTTACTATAAATATGTCACAACTATATTCATTATTCTACCCATCTTATTAATGATATTTTCACCATACGTGTGTACGTATGACTTACCGTCTCCACGATGTTGTCTAATTAGTTATTCAAAACTATGTTATTTGGATGGATATAATGATGAGTAATATGTATATAAATAATGAAAATAACATGATAATGTCTCCGTAAAACTAATATTCCATCTAATTTCACACCTTAAAGAAAATGATATTGTCGCTCATTTGTACGTACGGATTACCGTCTCCACGACGCGATGAGATTAATTTCCACTTCACCATTCATCGACGATTATAAAAATATATATTAACAATATGAATTTTATATATGACATTATAATTCTACGGGATATATATATATACATACATATATCTTATTCACTTAGTTTCATTCAATACGATATGAAAACCGAAACTGTGTTTATGCATACGTACGGACTACCATCTCCATAAACAGTGTTTTTCATTTCATATATATGTCTATTATAGATATTTATATTCTAAATATATATGATATTTAAATAATGTATTATATTCTGGATGTATTTAATCCATGATCTATGTGATGCAATCAACAGTAACAAGTTAAAACATGTACAATAAAGAAAGTGATTATTACCCAAAATGATAATTTAACATGGAAATTATTATTGAATGGGTAGTATAAAGTCATAAATTAATCATGTATTATATCATAAATATTAATATGGTACTTGTATAATTTAATAACATACTACTATTTTCAAAAAAGAGGTTAAACGTACCATCGTCTAAAGGAAAGTGCAAGGTAATGGTTAATTTATCTATCTCATTGTTATCCGAGATTTTTTATGTGTAAGTATTTACTGGGACATTATTACCATCCATATTTATTTTTAATAAAAAATGATTTCAAAATAAATATTTTAAGGAATATTTTAAGGAATATTTAAAGTAACTCTTTATCAAGATTAGAATTTTAATCATTTTAAAAATTTATCTTTCAAAATATTTTTAATTAATATACATGTTTTCAAAATGAATTTATGGAATTATTTATATGGACAAGAATGTTTTGAAATGATAATTCTTTTCAAAAGTTTCACAATGGTAGGGGACACATTGAATCAAAAATCTCTATTAAATTACTACCTTTATAAATGTGTGACTTTTAAATGATCTTACAAAAAGGGTATTTCTCTTAAAAAGTATTTCTCATTATTTTAAACCATGTGATAATTCTTTACTGGATATTATTTTTGATTGTTGTTGATTTATTATAATACTATATTTCATATTGTATTGAATGATTTAAAATATAGTTGACTTTAGATGCTCTATTTTTATACCATTCATGGTTTATGGTTAATATATTCAAATTTATTATGATAGTTTTAATACGAATGTTTGTGTTATGTTTAAAATTTTTCATATGTGGAATGTAGTGGACTTAGTATGTGACGGGTGGGGCCCACCCTTTCTCCTCGATGAATTGGTAGGTCTGGTGAGACAAAGCTGTGTCTTGACACAAGGCCTTGAAAAAAAAATATTTGTAGTCTTGGCACAAGTCTTGACTATGTGTTAATGATGTCTGCTGTTAGGTATTCCCTCATTATGAAATTAGTTATTACATATGAGTATTCAAATAGTAGAATATCCATGTGCATATTTATATTGTAATGTTTGATATATTTTTTCCATATTATTATCAAGTTTATGTTTAAAAAGGCTTATTTTAATCACCCATCTTGCCTTAATTGTTTATAGCTTCCGTTAAATTATTTACCCTTACTGGGCATCTGAGATCACCCCTTTCTTATGTTTTATTTTCCCAGGATTCTAAGAAGTGTATTATTATTGATATGTGGGGTTAATCTAAAGGGAATAATGGAATTCTCAATGAAATATCTATCCTCTGTTTTATGTTTTAAATTTTAATGTAATGTTAATGTATGTAACATATTTCCCAAGACTGCTAAACTGATCAATCGTTCAGGACATGATTCCTTCTAATTATGAAAATGTATTAAAATAATTCACTAGCTACGGGTAAATTGGGTCAGGGCGTTACAACAATACAAACATTTATAATCATAAATTGGTCTATAAACAATCTAATAGACTTTAAATAAGCCCCACAAATTTTTTTTGGCCTATTAAAATTCACATAGATTCATTATTAATTATTTTAAAATAAAACATTGTTGTAAATTAAACTTTTTTTTCTCATAATATAAAAAAACTCACCCAATAAGTTGTAGGTAAATAAAATTATATCCACACCCTTTAAATAATGTAAACCTCACATATGTGTGCATAAAGATTACAAAAATTGTAATCCTTCCATCAAAACCTATTGAAAAAATGAGAAAGATATGGATTTATTAAAAAATTTATTAAAATATCATTATTATCCACTCATAGAATGAATTTATATTGTATCAGTGGAATGTATCACCAGTGGAGAATAACATTAAATACATGAAGTAATAATGGATGAACAAACCAATGGAATAAAAAATAAAAACATTACATTTTCATATTGTAGAACATAAGATGAAAAGAATAACATAATTGGAAGATAAAAAAGAATTAAAATTCCAAAATAGGTATAAATAATAAACATTAGAGGTTTATAATTATCAATATTATATAGGAGTGATACCATGTTGAAATAAACAGGGAAAATGAATGCATTACTATAAAAAGTATTTTGGCAATGCTTATATAACATTTTTTTGAAAATGATCTTATAACAATCATTAAGAAAAATATTTATCTCTTTTTCAAGGAAAATCATATGAAATTATTTGATAAATATTTTTAATATAATTAATTATTTAATATAAAAAATATATGGGTTAAAAAATAATACAAGGAAAAATTATACATTAGTGGAATGATATAATTTTTTTTAAAAATATAAAAAATAATATAATTTTTAATATAATGAAATATACTTATCAAAATAATAGTACATAATATTATGTTATAAAACTAGTATGAAAAATAGAAAGCTAAACCATGAAGAAATTTTACGGGTGGCGGGAAAATATGCATATGTGAAAAATATCTTAAAAGTGATTTCATTAAAAAATTTGAAATCATTTCCCAAAATGAAATATATATAAATTATTAACATGATTACATTTAATAAATATAATTTTATTTTAATGATATAAAAAAATCATGACAAAGTAATTTTTTTATAAAAATGATCATTCATGAATAATAATACATATGTAAAGAACGGTTTCAGACCAAAATGGTAAAATATGTTAATAATATGTAATGTATATTTACATAGTATTTTTTAATTATAGGGTGAAGAGAAATATAAATAATACCTTGTAACACATAAAATTACACAATTTGGTGAATAGGTAAATGGTTTATAATTGATAGAACATATTATTTTACCAATTGAAATTAATGATGAAAATATCCCTATAAAAACTTGGATTGTTAAATAATCCCTTATAGATTTGAATTTTTTTAACTAAAACCATATTTAATTTGAGAAATATAAATATATATATATTTTTCTAGGGAAAATATTTAATAATTTTATAATATTTCTAATATATTTCATTTACAATGTAGAGAATAAAACATGGTCCAAAATAATAAACATGTATCGTGAAATAGAATTTAAGACACCAAACACTTAAAAATGTAAAACTATATGATGTCATAAAAAATGAATGAAGTGTTTTCATGAAATAATCTAAAATACAAAAAATTTAAAAGTATATATGAAACATAAAAATTCAAATATCATAGCTCATATAAACATGTGATTACATAGTCAGTGAGGAAGTGATATAACCTAATTAACAGAACTTGACTAAATAATCCCAAAATTTCAACCTGTTCCATAACTAGTAGATCCCTGATAATAAGAAATAATATCAAAATAAAATATATTAAATGATTTTTCAAATTTTAATGTTTATTACATTAATATTAAATGATTTATTTCATCTATTAGGATGTTTTCTTCATTCAACTAACTAGTATAGTTCACATTAGTCATTCTGGTGTTTCTTACTCCATAATCACAAAACATTAATGGTTTTGGTTTATAGTCAATGGTCCTTTTGAAATTGTTTCATAGGATTGACAAAAAATTTCTATAGTTCTCATTTCAATCTAGTAGTATAGATGTAAAAAGGGTCATCAAAGTTTCAATACACTAAAAATCATACTCAATAATCTTATTTGGATGGCTAAAAATTTCTATGACCATTTACTTTATTTTGCAGTGTTATAATAGATAATCTATAATTATAGGGTCATGATAATAAAAATAAAATGTTTATTAATTTTTTATTCAATCATTATATCAATATTAAATAATTTAATTTAGAAAAATAATTCTTGAAAACAACTTCATCCAGAAAAGATTTGTAAAAAAACCACAGTGGGAGACATTTTTTAGCAATATTTAAATGAATGTAAATCATATTAAATATAATATTTTTTTAAAAAATAATATATTATGAATAAACAAAATTTTTAGGATAAATATTGACACGTAGTTGTATTCATGAATGAGTAACTGCAAAATTGGAATTCAAGGGCAGTCTTGGAAAACTCATATGTTAACAATATTACAGCTTATGAAAAAGAGTTTGGTTGAAAGAACAATTGATAACCACTCATTAATTGAGCATAAATATTAAAATAATTTTTTTGAATGATGGAAAAAATTATTGTAAATTTAATATTATTTCAAGATATTTAATCACAATTTTTATAGGTGGGAGATACATTTAAAACCTTCCCTGTATTGTTGAGTCTCCACAATATGATTGAGATAATGTCCCTTGTATAATGGAATTTTTATTAAAATATGTTATTATAGATGTGAGAATGTAAAATACGAGAAAGTGTTTTGTATGGGATTGAAGGAAAATATATCTAATATGTTTCCTTTCAAGTTATAGATTTATTAAATTTCTAGATGAAAAAATTAGTTGTTCTTTCACAAATACCAAATCATTTAGGGTAAAAAATATACTTGTATGATGAGAATTGGAAAAAAATCGGAGATTGGTGAAATTCTATTCTATTTCACATCCTCTGTGTCCTATTATCATTTTTTATATATATAAATAAAATTTTAATATATTTATTGACCATAAGTTTCCTAAATATTAATTTTTTCACAATTACATTCATTTTAATTTAAAAATATAAAAACAATAATTTAGTACATATCTAGACACTTAAACCATCCAATGTAATTAATAATTTTATGTCAGATTTTATTAATCTAATAATTCATTGATACAATTTTAACATTTAATTTTTTAAAACATTATCATGTGTTTTAAAATTCATGAACCTTATTTTTCTATGAGTCACTTACTAATTTTATATTAATATTTTTATTTTATAATAGAAAAAATATTGAAACATAAATATTTTTTCTAAAATGATATTTTTTTTATTCTTAAAGACTATTATTAGGTTATTATCGTTATCAATATCATTAAAACCTATTTAATTTACTAATTGAGTAGGGTAATATTTTTGTAAATAACACTGCCCAGTATAGTTGTCGAACCGATAGATCAAAATAAAGCCCCCTCGAAGTGATCTGAGTTGGGTGGACACTCTCATTTGAGAGAGAATGTATTTCATGTAAGGTATGATGGTAGATTCTTCCATATCTCTAAGAGTGGAGGCCCCATTGCTAAAAATAAAATTTTGAGTAATGACATGATTGATGTTATTGTTGTTAACTCTATAACTTTTGATGTTATAATTGATATTTTCAGGAATTCAATTATTTTATGCCATAGTTCGAAAATGACCAAATCCTGGAAGATTTAAGATCTATGGATATTTATTTTGAAGAATACGGTTTTAGTGACTGGTAAATTATGTCACATGGTATCAGATTCTAACATATAAATTTTCATTCACATGAACTGAAATTAAAGGCCTAGAGTTATTGACTCGTCAATATCAAGCTAGGGATACAGATGTTTCAGAACCCGGATCCCTAGTTTTACAATTTTTAGTACAAGAACACTATGTCAGAATATTGGACCCATTTCAATGGGTTGAACTACATTTTTATCCAATAATATCGATGTTATGTTTCCATGGTAGTAGGAATCCCAATAACTGTTGATATGGATATTATAATTGTAAGATATGGTAAATCCACTATCATTTTAGTCGATTTTTTTTCATTTCCTCTTATTAGGACTGTGTATTTTATTTCCTGTGATTTTATGTTTGAAAATATTAATGAATTTGGGAATGTACCAGATTTTTTCTTTAATTTTTCAAGTATTGGGCATGTTATGTTTAATAGTCATATGGGATTAAGATGCTCTAACTACAAAATGGAATGGACACCTGGTTGATAATTGTAAATTAGAACAACCAATTTCTAGTGATTATATTCATTTACTGCATGTTTATGAGAATAAGGGAACCCCTAATGGTGTAAAAAATGATGTTCCAACATCTACCATTATGGGTAACCTGATGCATTGCATTACCTATAGGCCAATTAATTGTGGAGAAACCTATTTTTCTTGATGTTGATAGAAGAATAAAAACTGATGGAATTCAATATGATTGTGATGTATTTGGGGGTGTGCAGCCTGATCCTCTAGTTGAATAAAAATTCATCACTCCCAAAATTACTTTCAATAATTATATGGTTTAAGAGGAGGACTCACATTATCAATAGGGTGGTGTTGGGATTGTTAGTGATGACGGTAATGTTGAATCAGATCATGTGATTTTACTTGAGCATCGATTTTTATCTAAAGGTAATATAGAAACATGTTCCCCCCACTTCAAAGGGGATTCCCCAATTATTATGGGGATGTGTAAGAATTTCACTAGAAACACAGTCTTGGGATCAATGTTATGTGAGATTTCTTTTGATTCTCGGAAATGTGTGTTTGTTACATCAGAAGATTATGTTCCATCTGATGACATGGAGGAATCAAAGGATTCGATTAAGTATTTTTTTCAAATATATTCATCCTAGTAAAATCAATTGGATTCAACAAAACATTCATCTATTTGGGATTCCATGGTATTAGTGGAGGCTTCGATTGAATGAACTATTCAATTTACTACATCACCTAAAAATAGAGGTGTTTCCAAAAACATTTTTACAATTATGGATTGTAATAATTCTCCAGAGTTTGATGATCTCCTCATGGAGAGCTGTGAGAGAAGATGTACCAAAATTTATGTAGCCTCTATTACTAATGTTCATTACCCTAATTTTATGATAATTCCAGAATCCAAAAAGGACTTTCATGTTGGGATGTCCAAAAATGGGGACATGTCAGATATCAGGCAACACAGTAAGGGTGATAAAGATTTTTCTATTGTTATTGATGTTTTAAAAAATGATCAAAGTGGGAGATAAGTCATTAATGTGATTGATGAAGCCTTGAACACTGATTATAATTATGGTTCATAGAAGAACCTAAGGAATTATTGGAAGGTGAGTCACCTAATAGGTTTAGGTGGATACCATGGAAGGGGTGGTAAAAATAAATGGTGATTGGTGTAACTCTTTTTTTTCTTTAGTGGTTTTTTCTACTATTACCATGATCTACTAATTATTCTTTGATTCTACACATTTTATATTTATTTTATGGGGTCATTATGTTTCTCAGGGTCTTCACCATTCTGTTAATATATTTAACTTGGTTGTACTACTATTATTTTAATTCTCATAGATCTTGTAAATCAATAAAATCATGTAAATCATGTAAATAATATTTAAATATTATAAATCATGATTTATATTTTTCTATTATAATTTATTATTCTTATTATTAATAATAATCAATAATGTTGTGTATTACATCATAAGACATATTATAGATTTTTGAGAAAGTACTATACACTCTTTTTGTTCCCAAATGGTATCACCATTCTATAAGGAAATCAACAAAGTATTTGAGACAGTTTCCATGACCACATTACATATGAAATTGTCTCTCAAAAAGGATATGAAACTATTTCACAGCCAACCATTCCATAATTCTTATATTTTCAGCAATTCTAGTTATGTGACAACCTAACAAGAAACCATTCATATGTTTGATAAGTTACATGATAGCATTCCCATGACACCATAACCATGATACCAGTTCTGGAATTTGCAAATCGCCGAACACCATTACCATGCTACCAGTTATAAATCACATGAAATACAAGTCACCATTTACTGTTGAATCTCTTCTAACTCATAATGAATTTGGAACCATTTCTTACTCATTACCAACAAATACATAATTCCATAATAATTTTTCATTCTTTTTCAATTAAATTTATGATTTGATTCTAACAATCATATTTCAGTCATTTAATGACACTATCATAATTAAATATTATTTGTAGACATGAAACTTGATAATATGTTGTATGTGATGTGGAGATCATGCTCTTTGTTAGATATAACACAAGAACTCATGATAAAATAAAATTTGGAGTATGATTTGGAAAAAGTGAGTAAAAGAGATGTTAGAGAGAAGAACAAACATGAATGTAATAACACATAGTAGAATACATGATGAACTCTCATTTTCTACTAGTTTTATTGTTGTCGATCAAAAATGAAAACATCAATGAAACACTAACTCAAATAAGAAGAAGTGATATTAATATTTACAAAAAAAAAGAAAAAGACACCAAAACATTGAAGTCACGACACACTTTTTGTATTATTCATTTAGAATAGGACCCGAACATCAAATCATCTAAATACTAGAATTCTAGAGCTCTATAGAACAACATGAATAGAATTTCTAGTCCCTTATTATTATATTATTCTCTGTTGAGTACTATTTTTTTAATCATTTAAGCAATTTTACCATCTGTTTATTTATCACAAACTATCTCATGCATTAAACTATAGGATACCCTATATCCTGACAGATATATCTTTTTAAACATTCATTCACCCATATATAACTATGGAAGATGTCAAGTGTTTCATGGATGTTTTATTTCCCATGTACAACAATGGTTGAGGTCTTGTGACCTATACAACCTTGTACACTATTCCATAAACTCCAATCTATTGTGTGGATCACAACATTATATATATTTCTTGGTGTCATGTGATCACCATGTGGAGTGTATTAGGTCTCTGCATGAGAAATACCTCTTGTTTTACATGCTGTGTTTTTTCAATTTAGATTTTCCTTATATTAAAACATATTTTAAAAATCTATGTTTCACTTAGTTTGTATGTCTTGAATATTATTGATAAATATTTTGATTTTTTAATTTTGTTTTGAAAGTCATTCTGGTATTTCTGGATGATATTACTAAGAAGTTACCAATCTCTTGAGAAATTAATTAAACAGTTAAACTATTATAAATTTATGACGTTTCATAACTGGCATATTTTTAATTTAAACAATGGGATTATAAATTATTGTCTTTAATAGATGATTTTTATAGGAACTCAATTCAGCCCCCAATTTATTGGCAGACATTGAGAAAATGTATGGTATCAAACGTTTTTTATAAACAGTTATTTTCAAATGCTTATCAACTTTTTTAAACTGTGATTTTTTCGTGTTTTAAGTATCCCTAATATTTTGTTAGTTCTTAATTTCAAGATATCTAAAGTCTTGTTTTTATTATTTTCGAGGATAATATATATGATGTTTATTCTACCAAAAAACATCGCTATTGTAATGGAAAAAATTATGCACAATAAATAAATAAAATGAAAATGCACATAAAAAGTATGGGCTTTGATATTCGGATAGAAATGGAAGATGAATATGAAATACTAAACACTTCAAGAACAATATGGATTGATTCCACAAAATCTTCCTATAAAAATAATTATAATTCTATGAATTACATACTTTGTGATTTAGTGGATGATGAATATAATATAATTTCTATATGTAAATATATTTATGAAATTTTGGAGACATTACCTATTTAAAATGAATAAAACTCTATTGTTAATGAAATGATACATAACACATATACTATTACATATGATAAATTTTACGATGAAGGGTGATGATCCCATTTCTCATATATGTCTCATGTTTAATGAAATAGTCAATACCTTAATCACTCTTGGAAATCCAGTTGATGCCAAAGAACAAATCATTAAGATACTTAGATTTCTACCTAAATTTTGAAGAGGAACATCAATGTAAATTAGACAATCATATGACATCAGTATGTTTCTATTCTAGAAGTTTATAGGTAAGAGAATGATGAATGTCGAAGGGTTAAAATTCAACAAAGAATAGAATTGTCAATTGAAGAGAATTTCAGTGTCTTTTAAAACGACATCATCCAAAAATAAATAATATGTAAGGATGAAAAATCATTCTGATAATTCATGTAATGATGATTCTTTATCTTACTATGATGTTGAAATGGCACAATTTTCGATAAGGTTTAGCAAACTTTATAGAACGAAATTGTTTTTTAGGAATCCTATCTACAGAAGAAAATATGATAACAATGGTCATTGGAAAAAAGATATCTAGAAAGGTGTTGAATCTAATGTAATGAAATTTTATTATTGTAAGTGAAATGGATGTGTAAAAGATGATTGTACCAAGATAATGTATAAAAATAAGTATGAAGACAAAGACAGAATGTAGAAAGAGTAAATAAAAGAAACATCGAGTGCTTTTGAAGACAGCTCAAGTGACATATAATATTTACTTGACTAAGAGGCTGACAAATCCAATATGAGTTTCATAACAAAGACATTTTAGGAAACCCTACAGTCTCCTGTATAAAATTAATTTTTTACTCCATAGATGAATGTGATTCAATCAATATGAATAGTGATGAAATATACGATTTCTATAAAATGTTAGAAGATAAATAAATTTAACTAAAATAAAAATATAAATCTTTTAAGAAATATCAATTTATTACTATATACTATTAAATATAATCTTACTGTTGAAGTGAAAAATAATTCTCAATTACATAAAGATAACAGTGAAGATAAACTATATAACAAGTAATTGAATAATGACTTAGAAAATTACCAATATAAATAATACAATAAAACAAATGTGGGGTAAATATGTAGATCCTAGGTATGATACATATTTAAGATACCATCCTGGATAGAGGAACATATCATAAATTCATTTTCTAAAAAATGTCGATATTTTTTCTACAAATTAGGAACTGAATAATATTCTAGTTCTAACTCTTGGATTTCAATAATGATTTTAGTTTTTCAAGACCAAATACTGTTTAAATTACCAATACCATAAAAACTATGTATAGTAACCCCATGAAGTATGTATGGATTCCCTAAATACGTTATTAATTATGTCACTAGACCTATTGAAATCTGTGTGCCAAAATCATCTATTTATTAATTCATTTGTAGGAGAGCAGTTTGAATAGAACCATTATAATTTTATGCTACTTGGATAGTTTATGTTTAAGACACATGATATGATATTACTCATGCTTCAAGAATATAATAAATACTGATGGTTGACATCTCACTTTTGTTCATAATGATAAAGGAAAAATAATTGACTTTGGCCATATTGGTAACTGTAACTAATTTTTAATTTACATGGTATGTTTTTTTGATAAATAAATATATAATTTTCTTATTATTTAACAATTATGAGATTATTATTTTAATGTTAAATTTGAAAATGATGCATGAAATATTTTTAATTCAAAGAAATAATTAGTATTTTCTACTTTAGGGAATGAAAATGTTTATATTGTTAACATATATACGTCAGTTTCTAAAAAAATTTCTTATTTGAGTTCGTTTCATAAAGCGTCTTCGAATTGTCATATAATAATAGTAAATTATTGCATACACTCAAATATAAAGCTTACTAGGAAATTTTTAGTTATGGATCTGAAAGAAATGAGTTTCCAAATAAAAAAGTTTGTAATCATTGTCAAAAGGTAAACAAAAAAATATCATTCATTCCTAGTAAGGATTTTTCAACCCCTCAATATCTTGATTTGGTTCGCATGGACTTCTTTCCCCCATCTATATTTTCATTTCAAAATGGGAACTATTATGTCTATGTTCATATGGATGACTATTCTAGATATACATGGACATTTTTCTTATCTCACAAAAGTGACGCTTGTTCTCATTTAACCAATTATTAAAGAATAGTCGATACATTAAGTTATATTTAAATTAGATCTTTAAGAAGTGACCATGGCCATGAGATTTAAAACTAGGAGTTTGAATAATTTTTCTCTAAAAATGGGTATAATCAAAACATCACTATTCCTATGACACCTCAACAAAATATAGTTGTATAAGGATAAAATATAACCTTACAAGAAATGTCCCAATCTATGATCAACGAATACAACCCACCAATCTACTTTTGGGTTTATTCTTTCAATACAACTTGATATTTTGTTAATATAGTTATAATCAACCGATTTATTAAGAAAACTACCTATGAGTTGTTGATCAATAGGTATACCAAATATAATTACTTCAATTTTAATGGTTTGAATTTTTTTATTATCAATAGTAAGGATAATCTTGAATATTTTCCTCCAAATGTGATGATGGAATCATCCTAGGTTACTAAATCTCTTGTAATGACTATGTAGTATTTATAAAGAAATAAAATTGTGGATGAATATCTATATATCAAATTTGATGAATCATATCCACATGAATATATGCCATCTCTATACAATCATAAGGTTTATTTTTAAAATATGGACATAAATGAAAAATCTTTTGACCCTGTTATCATGAACCTTTTTAAATCATCCAATTCTAGAAATTCTCCAGACTCTAGTGATATTGAAAATGAACATGTTTAAGAATCAGAAATTTCTAGATCTTATATTTCGTGATATGTTAGATCCCTTAAGAATCATCATTTAGATGATATTGTTAGACATTTATATAAAGGAACTCATTCTTGATGACATATGTGAAATCATGTTAAACATCAAGCCTTTTTGTCACATGATGAACCTATGAACATCAATCTGGCTATCAATGATGATATATTTATGGATTTCTATAAAGAAAAGATTGAAATTAGTTTAAAATAAATAATATATGGAAACCTATATATAGACCCAATGTCACCTTGACTAGAGTCACTAAATGGGTGTTTATGAATAAGGATGATGTATATGGAACCATAGTGGGAAACAAAGATAGATTAGTTGAACAAGGTTATAGTCATGTAGAATGTATTGACCATGAGGAAACGTTTCACTAGTTTCTAAACATGAAGTCATTATAATATTGCATTCATATGCACCACATATTAATTTCATACAATATCAAAGTGATGTTAAGAGTGCATTTCTAAATAGGAATATAGTTGAGGGGTTTTTAACTACACTTGGATTTACAAACCCTCATTTCCCAAATCATGTTTTCAAATAAAAAAAGTTTTAAAAGGTTTAAAACATGGTCCAAGAGCTTGGTATGATAGATTAATTGGATTTTTTATTTCTAAAGGCATTACAAAAGGTAATGTTGATCGGAATAACTTTATACATATTATTTATTTTTTTGAAGTTTGGGGGTGAAGATCCTTTTATTATGAATGAAAAGGCATCATTCTATGTTGATTATATAATTTTTGGTTCTTCTACAAATTCATTATTTGTTTAAATTTCAAAAATAATTCTATGTGACATTGAAATGTGTTTAATGGGGGAGCTATACTTTATTCTTTGATTTCTAATCAATCAATGTAAGGAAAATTTTTTTTTGGAATCAATGTAAATATACTAATGTTTTTATAAAACATTATGTTTTGGATAGTACTAAACATAATGATACTCATATGAGTACCACCTATAAATTACATCTTGATGCAAATGGAATATCGATTAATAAAACAACTTACAGAGGCATGATTAGGAATTTACTCTAATGAACTACTGGTAGACCTGATATTATATTTAGTGTTTGTATATGAGAACATTTTAAATAAAATATTAATTAGTCCCATTTAATTGATATTAAAAGGATTTTCATGTACCATAAATATGAAACAAACATTTTTTTATTCTATCACAGAAAACAATCATTTGACTTGATTATTTATTTTGATGCCAATTTTGGTGGTTGTATGTCAGATAGAAAAAGCACCTCTTGAATATGCCATTTTTCGGGCATGTATATATTATAATGGTGTATTAAATACCAAATTTTGTTTTATGATATACTACTAATGCTGAATATATAGCTACTAGTAGTTTTTGTGCTCCGATTTTTTCGATGAAACACACTTTTCTAGATTATGGATATAAATTTAGGCATGTACCTAAAATTTTGATAACAAAAGGGATATTAAAATCTCTATGAATTCAGTTTCTCATCAAAGAAAAAATCATATTGAAATAGGAAATAATTTTTTTAATGATCATTAAAAAAAGGGTTATATTAGTTGGAAATTCATTGGCACTAAACATCAACTTGATGACATTTTCTCTATGGCTTAAAATATTGAAAGGATGAAATACATCATATATAAATTATGAATTATCTTCCTAGAGTGAATAGATTATTGTCTAATATTTATTGTCAAACTGCTAATGTCTCTGAGTTACTATCTCTCATGTTTATTTTTTCACAAGTTAGGATTACAATGTTTAGTGTCACAATGTTATGATGACATCATGACTGCTTGTTATGGTCCCACCATTATTACACATACTTATAATTTTTGAAATATCTCTCTCGTATTGTTGTATTGAGTATTTTAATTCTTTTATATCTTGTTTTTGTGTTTTGCGACACTTGAACTCCCTAAATGATAAAAAAATGTCACTTCAATTCTATCTTCACTCGTTCTCACTACTCTTGAAGAGAATATCTTTTCTCAAGAACTCATCATCTTTATTGAGCCTGATTTTAATGGCAATGTTGATGCATCCATCCTCATCAGATCTATAAAAGCACTGGTCATCCAATAAATAGAAAACATCTCAGATTACCATGCCTCAGAAACCACTAAACCATGGACTTACGGATCCTATAGTCATTCTAGTGAATAAATATGTGCGAATTGGAACCCTTCAAGTAAGTTGATTATTATAAAATTCATGGAATAATGGGGATTGTTAGAGTGGTTTAAAAAAGGGAAATAACCTATCTACCAAATGTTGGATTTCAAATATTACCATTGTGTTCAGTTCTCTTTCAACTATATAGATGATTTTGTGGTTAAAAGTTTGATGAATGGATATAGGCGTACCATTTTATAGAATTTGTGGTAATACATCTATGGAATACAATATAAAGGATTTTTTGGGATTATCAAGGAGGTACTCCCCCATGAAGTGGAATATTTATTTTAGAAGAGGCTATGGGTGAGTTGATTGTATGTAAAAAAGAAAAAAGGCATATTTATACTAAACTAGATTGAGAGAGAAGGTTTTTGATCAATTTTATTCAATATCTAATTTGTAAAAGGAAATGGAACTTTTCTACTCTAACGTATCAATATTTTTTTTGATACCTCTTCGGATGAATGCTCACATGATTAATATGTACAAGTACATTATCCTTCACACTTGTGACATGATCAAGACAAAATCAAAGTCAACTTCTCTTTTTTACTTATATTTTATATCTGCAATGCTACTAGACAAAAGTGTGGTTTGTAATAATGAATAAGTTGTAATAGATTATGTTATTTTTATATCTAATTATATATCTAGTTGAATAAAGATTAGTTGTAATACAGGGAAGAGATCATGGGTTTGTGATAATGATAGAATATATGAATATTTTAATCTTTTTAAGAATCATTAATGATCTAAGAATGTCACTGAACCTGGTTTAGGGTCAGCTGAGATTTTGGTATATTTTGATGAATAAATGGAATCTAATAAAAAGGTAACTGAAGAAGAAAAAGCTTCATATATATAAGAGAATAATCTCGAGATTCCACGAAGGACTTGAGAACCCAAACCTAAATCTTCTGGATAACATCAAGATGTTCCATTGAAAGAATCTTCTCTCTAAAGGTGATGAAGAAGAAAAAAAATAATGATAAGATTATAATAAGAGCAAAGATGAATAAGACAAATATTATAATGTGAATGATAATGGCCCTACAAAGAAATAGACAGAATAATGATATGAAGAAGTAGAAGATATTTTTTCTGTTGAGGAAAGAATGGATCATGCATTTCAAATAGTATTATATGTGGAAAAATCTGATATTCCGGAGGATGTTGAAACTAATCTATATAGTGAAAATCATAGTCCTCTATGATATGAATAAATAAAGGGACTGGAAAACCCTAACATGGAATGGATTGATATTCCCAAACCTATGGATTCATTTTCTATAGATATGTTGTATAAATTTCCAATGTATGATGATGATGATGTGTATCAAGGAACCTATGTGTAGGGATTGGATCTTGCAACACTTTTTTATCACAAACCAATAAGAACTAAGGAAATAATATATGCTACGGATTTATAACCTATCTCAGTTAACGCTCTTGAACCTGGTCAAGAAACTCCCCGTTATGTATGTCAAGAATATCTTAATGTTTTTTAAGACAATTGTTTTTCTAGTTTTTAGAATATCATTAACCATCAAAATTTTCCTGTAACAAATATTAGGGATAGGGATTCTTCCTTGCATGAGTAGAAAATAATTTGATAAATCCAACCAAATATAATTTATGAGATTGAAGATTTATGGATTGAGAACATGAATTTGACTGATGAGGTGAAATCATTAAGATATATGGTTGAGGAAATAAAGAAGACATTCGTGTTTCTCAATCCCCTATTGCTCATCTCGGTGAGGATGATGCCAAAATGTTTTCAAAGAAAGTTGTATATCTGATTTAACCCAAAAAAGATTGATATGGATGTGGAGGTGGATGAGAAAAATAAAAAATTATATAATGAAATGTTTGATCATGTTACTGCAATCAATGGATATAAATTTTTATTTAGAGTATCCTTATAGAAATTATTAAAAAGTCTTGGAGATATTCCCTCAACTGATCCAGCTCAGTCTATTTCTAATATACCATATGAAAATTTGGATTGGGTAATGATCAAATTAGTATTATTGTGGAACTTTAATATTTGTTTTTGGTGGTACGGACTAGGAGAGTCTCTATTCAATCATTAATTAATGTAACAATGTTCTTTACCTGGTAAGAATTAACTCAAAAAATACCATTGATGTATTAGAATAAATCTATAAGAATGTTGATTACTACTTCGATTCAAACTATTCCAAGCACGATTTGATGAACCATTCCTGTATCTTGTAATGAATTTAATGTTTCCTCCAGTAACTCACGATTTCAAAGATCATGTTCAGAAGTTAATGTGCTAAACTTATACAATGGAAAAATTCATTGAAAATAATGATGACTGTTAAAATTAAATGGTGTATAGTGGTCAAATAATTAAGCATTTCATAATCTTTCTGAAACAGTATATACATGTTCATAGAAAAACCATCATTTATCCTACTACAGCTCCTTTCAGGACTGGACTTCCTCCTTACACTTATCCTTCTACCCCCACATCATTTACCCTAGCTAAAATCTTTGTGGCTCAGGATCTGAGCCAAAATAGTCATTTTATTATTGTGAAAATATTGCATCAGTCATCCACCAGAACAAACCTTATCACTTCTATCATTGATGTAGTTCCATTACCTTCCCTTACTACTAATTCTACCACCTCTATTTGTGCCCCTCATACTTCTACTGACATTGACTATGAGGAGGATAATGTGATGGATGGAGGCTCTGAAGAGATGTTGTGGGTATCTTTTTATAGGTCTATGATGTATTCTTCATTTGTGATTGTACCCAATCATTGTTTTTATATTCAATAACATGTTATCTCTTTCTATTTTATTTACTTGTTGGTTTCATTAAGTTTTTTATTCTTTTTACCTTTTTTCTAATCTCATAAGGGATAAATAGAAACAGAATTTATAGCAATTTATGGGAAAAGAACTACATTTAGAGAATTTTTTACATATATTATCTAATATCATTATATGATAAGAAAATTTATTATTCTTTTTTAATGTATGGATGGTAAATTCCATGATTTTGGATCATCAAAAAGTGGGAGATTATTGGAAACCACTTATTTTAATGCATAGAAGACATGTAAATCAGGTAAATCATGTAAATAATGTAAATCATTGTAAACCATATTTTAATATTATATATCATTATTACACTTGTTCTATTATGTTTTAATATGCATATTCTTAACAATAATCTATTATATCGAGTATTACCACTTAAGACAAATTTCAGATATTTGACTATGTATGAGACATTGTTTTTAGACCCAAACTGTCTCAACATTTTGTCCAGAAATCTGCAAATTCGGTGAAAATGTTTCCTTGAGACAGTTACCTATGAAACATTTTCTCCTGAAGGACCTAACAACATTGCATCACCAACGATTATAGACTTCTCAAGAATTAATTAAGACTGATTTAATGACATTGTAATAAGATACTATTCAGATTTTCAATGATGGAGTAGATACTGTTTTCGTGACACTATAATCGTGCTACTGGTTCCCTAATTTTCCAAATAACAGACACCTTGACCATGAAACTGGTTCTAGAACTCATGATGGAAAAGTCACCACTGACCATTGAACCACTTCTAACTCAACATGATTAGGAAACAATATACGTCTCACCACCAAATGTGTAATCATTCCTTACTAAACAATTTTTCTGTCATTTTCATGTAAATATAAATGTTGGTTCAAAAAGTCAGATTTGAGTCATTTAATGACATTGAAATAATTAATGGTTTTTTAGACATCATACCTAACAGTACAAAGTGTTGGGATTGCGCTACTTGTTGACCATTACAAAATCACCCATGATAAAATACAAGGTGGTGCAAGAGCTATAAACAATGGTTAAAAAAGACATTAGGGGGAAGAAAACACATGCAAGCATTAACACATAGAATAATACCCAATGAAATCTCATATCCTGGTTTTTTTATTGTTATAGATCAAAACTATGAACATCATTTCCGCAAAATCTCAGTGATGAATAGGTGATAAAAATAGATACATAAAAATTTACATAGATATAAGAACACATAACACACAACACTATGTTTCAGATTCTTTTTTCAGAAGAGTACCTAAACATCAAATCTGTTACATCCTAGATGTCCAGATCATCATAGAACAACATTCAGAGCATTTCTAATCTCTTATTATTTTATTTTGTTTTATTATGTACTGTTTTATTAATGATTCAAGAAATGTGTGCATCTATCAATTAAAAACCAAATGTCTCTTACATTGAATTGGAGGATACAATATATCCTCATACTAATATTTTTTTCCTTTTTTCATCCAGAGATAACTATGGATGAGAACAACTCTTACCTGGCAGTTACATTTCCCATGTGGAAATATGGTTGAGGTATTATGACCTAGATAATATTATGTACAGTTGGGTAAACCCCGATCAAGGGTGTGAATAAAAGATTTATATATCTATTTAGGTGGTAGGTTATCACCTAGTAGAGTGGAATAGGTCTTGGATTGAGAATAAACCACTTGTTTAAACCACTAGGTTATTTAATTTAGTTTTTCTCTATTTTAACTCATATTTCAGAAAAATATGTTTCACATTGATGGTTAGTGTTGGACTGTATTTATTACTATTTTGATTTAGTAAATTGGTTTCCAATGTTATTTTAGTCTTTTAGGATGATATGAAAATGTTGTAATCAATCACTTAAAAAATTAACTAAATACTCAAAATATGAAAAATTTAGAACATTGATTAACTCGTTTTTTTTGTTTTAAATTTAGGTATCTAAAAAAATTATTTATCAAAAAGTTTTTATAGGATCCCAATTAACCCCCTCATGATTGTCCTACTCCGACAAAAAATATTTTAGAATAAAAATTCCTTTTTTCCCATTACATTCCATTTAACAACTAGTGGATGATTTAAATTTATATTAATTAATATTTAAAATTATAATTTTCATAAAATAAACAAATAAATTATTATTTATATGTTTTGTGATTATATAAATACATTTTCATATACAAAAATGTTTTCATCTAAAATATCAATTTTTAATGTCATGTTATTTTCTATTCATTTCAATATAATATATAATAAATGAGTAAATTAATATTCTTTTTTACATTTACAAAAAACCATTTTCACTCCTATTGATTGAAATTATTCATTTATATAAATTTTGAAAATTATTTTTTAAAACTAAATAATTTTAGTAAATAATTATCACAATAGTTTTCCTTATAGTCATTTCATAATTTCATGAATATTCATAATTTCTTTAACTATTTATTGTATTATATTTATAAATAAATAATATTGATTTCATTCCCCATAATAATTAATTCAAAAAATAAGGAATTCAACTAAATATCTAAAAATAATATCTATGCATGAAATCAAATTTTTAATAGTAAATTACAGACATCTTGTCTAATATCATTAATTTTTCATATTTTTTAAATTATATAATTATATATTTCATTTTTATTTTTAAAAAAATATTTTCATTTGGGTTCATTGTAGAATTAATATAAATCTATCAATCAGATGAAATATATTACATGTAAAAAAATGTAATAAAATATTGATTTGTTAAATTCTTTCCTGTAAATAAATTTCTTCCTAAAAAATATACTTTTCCCCACCAATGTGAATGAATATTGCAAAATATATATTATCATATCAATATTTTATCATGACTATTAATTTCCATGTTACATCTAGTATACGTAGTAAATATTATATAAATAATATCAAAAAAAGATATATAATATTGTATGTCTCGTACATGAAATTGAGTTTCCATAAGAAAAACAATGTACACTAGAGATATTATCCCTATAGGATTTTATACATTTATCATCCTCATACATTGGTTGTGACTTTTTTTACCATCATGATTTTTAATATTAGAAAATATTCTTCATTTCATTCCATTCCATAAAAAAATCGTCCTTTGTTTGTTTGTCAAACCATTTCGACCGCTTTATAATTTAATATTCAAATTGATAATTAAAATTCTGAAATTGTTACACCTCATTAACAGATATTGAAATTTAAAAAAAGTTTATGCATGAATTGGATAAAAAATTACTCCCCAAATAATTAGACATAAACTAAAATTAAAAATAGTTAATATATGTAAATATAACACCACATTAATTATGAGTAAACCATCATATTAAAATATAATACATTAATATAAAATCCAACAACAGCAACACCTATTTTCAAATAAAATATTTTAGTATTTAACTAACCCAACAAATATAAGAATGTACATTACTATGTTATAAAACAAATAATCCAAATGATTTCATCAAATTTAAAATTATTTCAATAGAACCATAATCACTTCAAATTTCACATTAAAAAAATATATATACCATATTCCAATATTATCAAAAATATATTAATCATTTTCCAAAATACACTTAATCTCTTTAAAATAAAACATTGACAACATATTATTTTTTGAAAAATTCTACCAGTACATTTATCAATAATATATTATCATTCCATGCAACATAAACTATCACTATAACCAATAATTTCCCATTCAAATTATTTGATTAATGTTCCCAAAAATTGATAATCACATTGCCCAATTAAACATAATTTCCAAAATACAAATGAACATATTATACTCAACGATAATGTATATCTTTAGTCTTATGTTACCTACACTATAATAACATTATAAACAAATACAATTCACCAGAAAACATACATTAATCTAAAGGTTTTCAAACACCTCAATCATCTAACCAAAAATAACGAACATCTCCAAACATAAAATTATTAAATGTAAAATCCAATTAGATAAAAACTGAAAATGTTTTTTATCCTTTTATATAAATAATCTACCATAAAATTGATAATAAATAATGGTATCATATTCTTGAAAACATATCTCTATATGTAATCATAATAACCAAAATTATATCTAATACCTTCTTTGATATCAACTAAGATGACTCAGATTTATAAACCTATTCCTAGATCTAAAATCTTACACATTACATACTGGACATGATTCCATTTTTAGCATCCCACATATAACAATCCATACACACAACCTCCATAACTAGAAATGTCACACTTAAATTCCCATGTAAATTTATCTTTAAAATTTTAATTATTTAGATGAAATTGTATTTATCAAAACCCATAACATTCTATAATAATAGACACATTTTCAACAATATGCATATTTTATTATAACAAATAATTTCATTAAAATTTACCATATATATATATATAGTAATCCTAGCATCATTATTTATAACATAGTGAAATGAATACCCAACTGGTGTGAGATCAATTTCTCAGTATTGATAAATGTGGGAGTAGAAAAACCATATTGTGTAGGATGAGAATAATTATATAAATGAATAACCAATGTTCTTGATCATAAAATATGAAAATCAATCCATGTAATCCATTTATAATAAATAATATGACAAGTAATAAATATTTTTCATTAGACATGAGTGTAAGATAGAGCTCAAGATCATGTCTCATGATGTATCAAATGAAATATAACATAGGAATTAAGCACAATATTGTTTATTGGAAATCCTATCATTATAATGATTTATCAACATGAGCACATCCAGTTATAATGTTACTAACATGAAATCAGATTGATATTTAAAATTGTGAACATGTATAAATATATACATTTTTATTCTTAATGTCATGAACATAAAATCATGTCAAAATATATTATCATTATCTCTTGAGATATAATTTTTTACCCTAATACATTAAAAAGATATATTTTTTAACTTTATCCCTCATGTTCTGCATGTCGATGCCCCGAGCAGGATAGTTACGTAAACTCATGTGGACCTTACTTTAGGTTAGAGATTTCTGACTATCATCAAGGGTCTAATATATATTTTGGGGTCCAAGACCCTAACTATAAATGTATCAAAATAGTATAAATAAATAAAAAATATCCAAATTATATTTGACAATAACCAAGATAATACATTAACCAATAAGACCAACATCACATGATTATTCTAAAACATGAGTAAATAAAGATATTCCAATGTCGAAGATATGTCATTTCATATAAGTATCAAGTGTCAAATAAAAATCAAAAATAAAGATTCACTAAAAACACCCCATGTAGGTCACAAAATCATGTTCATTTTCGTAATCCATGATCCATCCTGAATCCCAAAGACACCATCTAACATAGGGATATTTCCATTATTCTATCATAAAGGCATGAAGTATATTCCAGCACCGATCAGGCAGCCTTAGTTGATTTATGAGTAAAACTCACCAGGACATCATAAATGGTGTATAAAAATTTAATAGTCAATTATATAATATTAATTTGTACAAATAATAAAGAAAATATATTATATTAAATATTTTTGACAAAAAATTATTCTTTAATTAACCACATAGGCCCTTGGGATCATAGTGACACTCAAAATAATAATACATTTCTAGTCTTATGTCAGGTGGGAACTGTCCACTAATGATGTAAGATCATGGGTTTCTACTCACGTATAGATACTATAAATTATGATCAAAATCACATTTACAAAAATATATCTGATGCCTAAGGTGTTAATAAAGGTCTAATGGGTGTCTGGGGCTTGTTCGGATCCTGGACCGCAGATTATTGGGAAAAATTTGAATGTCATATGGGTTATGTAAATCGTCTAGATAGAGATCATAGTTAATTAAAACTATATGGATTGTATGGATTTTCATGTAGACCCATTTCGAATAGTTGTTACATTGTTTCCATAAACAAGTGAGAGACCCCATCCTCCAGGTTCCCTTGCATGGTTGGTGCATGGTTTGACGATGCATAAAGCCAAACCATGCACATTCCACATTCTACAAAATATGACATTTTACCCTTAATGATCAAATTTAACTTCTCCATCTTCCATATTTATATTCCCATCGGGATGAACCTCCATTTTTTCTATTTTGGTTTTTTTTAAGGACAAATATAATGTTTGGGAAATATATTTCATGTGAGGTCTGATTAGGATTTATTTTTTCATGATAGACGTGCAATAGTATTTACTCGTGTTCTTTTTATCCACTATTCCTTTATCTTACTCTTGATCTAGTTATATATGGTTGGATAAAAATTACAATTTTTTAGATATACTCTAATCTAGGGAAAATAAACGACTGATAATGGACATGTAGGGTCGCATGAGTATGAGTTTGGGTGGTTATAATTCAACCATCATTTACGGTGATTTTAGAATTGATATGTGGGGCCCACATATTACATCAGGTGTTTTCATTGAATTTATATTCCTTTATTATAGTAATTATAACAATATGATATGCCATTTTCAATAAATGTGGTCCGTTTTTTGGAGGTTACCTCCCCAACTCCCAACATCCCATGTTGAGTGATATTCTATAATTCTGTTTTTAGTGTTGTGACTCTTTTAAGCAATCGTTTAGGAGTTCTCAAGCTTGAAAACACTAATAGAAAGCCTCCAGAAATGAAATATTTATTGAATCATGAAATTATGAATATCTTGTTCTGCATCACTACTACTTGACCCGCCTATGGTAAGGGCCTGAGTGTATTTAATTTATTCAAATGATATTATGGAATGTGGACATAAGTATATAAAATTCCCTTATTAAATTAAAATGAATTTATTGGTTTCACGTCCATAGAATAAATTTTCATATTTATAGATGTTATTGGAGTGAATGTTGTCAATTGAACTTGATTTACGTAGTTTTAATTAAATGATTCCGTGCTACATTTCCATATCAAACTAATGAAGGTATGGATTGAACCCCACAAATTAATTAATGGAACAGTAATCATATAACCAAAATAATTATAAAGTATTAAATTGATGGAGCATATTTAGGTACCTTAAACATAAAATCATTATAGGAAGTCTAAATTCTTTTTATCTCATGGATTCTGTAGGGTAATTACAATGGTACATGATGACGTAATTTTGACTCATGGATGATGATTACGCTGGGTAAGACCTACCAAGGAACCCAATCCTTTTTACCTGTGGATATCTACTATGAAATTTGTGATCCCTTGATTATTATCACAAGATGACATAGATTCACACCTTGTATAAAACATGACATTAGTTTCTTGGTTATATCCTTGGGATCAGATGTTTCTTATCTCTTATTTAAAAATGAATTCTTTCTTTTGACTCAGTTAAATAAAAATATTATTTGAATTCCTTGGAAGATTCTCCTTGTATTTCACTCTTACAACTTATCAAGGAATATTTATTATATGGTTGTAATCCTTAAACATTTAGGTTTCCATGATGATTACCTTTGAACCACATCATATTAATTTTTAATCATGGTTTCCATGTTACACTAGGAAAAAATCATTATATATACTATCATGATGTGATTTTAGTGCTGGATATGCATCATGTCACCATTTAGTATAAATTAGTAGTTTACTAATTAATGAACTAGTCATATATTCATATACTAGTTGAAGGATAAATAAGGTACATGGAAGTTTAGTTACACTATACTTATGTACATTATATATGAATGGTTACACACTGTAACATTTCAATTAATGGTATAAATGTTACATAAACCATTTGTGGCGGCCCATTAAGATTTTTATCACACCCTCTCTGAGATCTATTTAAACATATGGTATAATTCATGTATGTAGGTATGGATAAAGAGAATCATACCACATCAGACACTTGATTTTTGTAAATGTTCGTATGTAGATGGAAGTAGATGACCGAGTTGGAGATCGAAGAGCATGTGATAGATAATTTTTTTCTTTTTTTTCTAGTAGGGTAATTTCATGTATTTCTACTATATTATATCCATGTTTTAAATATTTCTTGTGACATTACATATATCATCATCAGTTGTAGTATGTTATTCCAGTTAATTTTGTTATTACTGATTTTTCTCGTTACACTATGAATTATATTGTTCTGCTAGTAATCACTTATTGTATCGTATATTTTATCCATTGAGATACACTGTAGTAATGAGGGAATAGTCTTCTCATGTGCACACCAAATTTCTACACTAAATGTTAGTGGACTCTCACGTTCTGGGAGATTCACTTGATACCATGTGTCACACCGGGATCGGGACACCTTCTAAGATACATCTGAGTTTGGGACATCACAAATTGGTGTCAGAGGAGTTCAATTATTGATTTAATATTTGAAGGAAAAATATTTTTGAATAGTAATTCTTTTAACATCATCGTAAGTCATTCTTGGGTGTCTCAAAATCATGTTCAGGGTCAAATTTGACTTTCATTGATTATATTTTTTGTTCTTATATTTCCTATTGCAGTTGATATCATTGCACTGTTGGGTGTCTAAAATGTTATGTGGTGTTTTTGACTATTCTACTTATTTAGGTTAAATTTTATCCTTTTCCATATGATATGATGGAAAAAAGGGGATTGTTACATGCATCATATATGCACAAAGGATTAAAAAATAATGCATGTTTCAAAACCATATATCTGCATTTCAATTCGTTCATTTCAGGATATACCAGTGATTATTGACTGATCCTTGTATATATATATTTATATTTAAATTTTTGAATGTGTATTAGTTATTTAATGTATCATTTCATGATTTATTATGGTCCCTTGTTAGTTGGACTGTCTAATTTACAAAATCGACCCTTTATTTAGAAATTAAAATGGGTTTCATATTCAGTGATATGGATTATGGGAACTGACTCACTATGATTAAAAGTCCATTATAATGGAAATTTGAGATAAGATCTAAGAAGAAGCTAAATAGTTTCACATCCTTATCCCGCCTAATTGAGGTTATGAAATTTAAATGAGTGAACCTATTAATTAAAAATGAAATGAAATGGTTTTCAATAAATAACGAGGAAAGGTACTATTGATCGATCATCAATTGGAACCCCTGAAACATATGAATGATCACATAACAATCACTATCCATCTATGTAGTTGGTTGGGGTATTATTCCTTGGTTAGTGACCATACATTAATTTATATTCTGTTAGTATTTCAATCATTTTTTTGAATCATTTCTCATACATGCGATTTGAAGTCTTTTTGACCAATGATGCAATGAATTATTCATGCCATGTGTTAGTTTGGTGATACTAACCATGCTCTTGATGTGGTGGGCCCTGAGTCTTCAGTCTTACCTAGAGTATTTCCTCGTTAGGCACTACCTGTTGTACATGAATTGTGAATTGATTCTCATGTTTGTGATAGTTTCCTTTGTCTATTGTAGTCCATGCATGGTTCTCCAAAAGATGATTTAGAATGGATATTCTCACCCATTAGTACCAGAAAAAACATCCTCCTACTTTCTTAGGGGGTGGTGGTCTAGAGCATGATACGTCTTGGAAAGAATCCACCATTTCGATCACTGGTCATCTGGAGGAACCACCACATCAGGGGGTCAAATATTCTGCATACATTCTATATGATTTGGCTATGCTCTGATGGGATGTGATTACTCAAGATGTTCACCATTAAGACGTGGCATGTGATTATTTCTTGATTGTCTCCTATGATTAGTTCATTCCACAAATGATTATAGATAACAGATATAGAGGGTTTTTGAATCCTGAGTAGGGTTCTATGTCAGTTATGGAGTATTCCACTAACTTCACTATGTTACAATTATTTTCACCACTTCTAACTATTGAGGATATTTCACAATGTAGACGATTCAAGGATGGGATCATCTCTCCTATTCAGAATTATGAGATCATCTATCACCTAACTATTTTTTTATTAAATATTAAACAAGTCCCTATTCAATGAGATAATGTTGAGATATGGAAATTGTACCAGGACTAGAGGATCAATGCCATGTTTTTTCAGTTGTTTTCTGGTGACAGTATGCAACCCTTATGGCCTCTCATTATAGAACTACTCGATATTGTACCAATGTAGGTATCACTATTTTATTCGATCAATGTAGTCGTAAGGGGAATCATCAGACTCAGTTTAATAAACACCCTCATGAGTTTTGGGATTTCAACCATATGACAAACATGAAGAGATTCTTTCAAACTATTACCTAATCATCTATTATAAGAGGTTTTCTAGAAGATTCACTTTCCGGGGTAGTTTATTTTATACTACAGTAGGTGGGATTTTAGAGAATAACCGAAAGGAATAACCAAGGAGGTGGTCATGGACATGGTAGACAATCGTCTAATCACCTGCAATTCCATCAAAGATGTTTTTATCACGATAGAATAGTTGTTGCTCACAGATGTGGATCAATCTAAATGCAATCTTTACAGCTGATACCCAAGGAGTAAGCATCAGTTTTTTCTATAGAATGAGTTAATATTCTTGTAGCCGCTAATATTGAATCTAATTTATTTGATACAGGATCTTCACACTATTTCATCCATTTATAAATATTGTAATGTCTAGTGATAGGAATATAATTCTTGTTGGGTTTTGACCCATGATATGACATTAGTAGTATGGTTAGAGGGAAGACACACATATATGGACAATACCATTGAGATAAGTTGTTACCCTTTCTTGTGGGACTAATTTTTCCTAGATATGATATGCATTGATGTCATTATCAGGATTTATTGGATGGTTTTTTATCATGACATTTTATATTAGTATCACTGATGGGTATAATTTACATTAGAAGAGGGTATAAGTTATCTACATAATGGTGAGTGGAATATCTATACTAGTAGGTATGGAGATATTTACCGTGGGCTTGGGGGGTGACAACCCATATTTTCAGTCTCTTTATAGAGGGTCATGGTCAAACAAGGATGAATTCCATCCAATAATTGATAATTTTAGTAATGTTTTTTCCGGTGAATTTTATGGATCAGATTTTGAAGGTGAGGTAGATATTATGATTGAGCCTATTCCAAGAGAATCTCCAATTTCTATTCATCCATATCGGATGGATCATATTGATCTATAGGAGAACCATAGATAGTCAGAGGGCATGGAGGACAATGGTTTTGTATGTACTAGAACATCATCTTAGGGTTCACCTGTACTTTTTTCTAGGAAGGCGGATGTAACCCTTCTTCTATGCATGGATTAGAAATTTTTGAACCAAACTATAGTCAAGAATAGATATCCACATCCTTTAATATATGATCTCTTTATCTATACGGAAGAAGTTATTGCATACTCTAAGATCAACCTATGACCATACTATCATTAGGTGAAAATCATGTTATCGCACATACATCAAATAACATTCCATAGTAGGCATGGTATGTATACATACATTTTTTTGTCATTCGGACTTATAAGATGTCCTAATTTTTTCATGGATCTGATGAATATAGCGCTCCACCCCTATTTAGATCCATTTATTTTTATATTTGAGGATGAACTCTTGGTGAATTTTCACAATCACAGTGACCATGAAATGCACCATGATATCATTCTGAGTATAATGAGAGAGAATAATGCATATACTGAGATGGATAATTTACAATTCTGTAGAGAAAAATTTCACATCTTAAGCCATATTATCATAGAATTGGGAATCAATGTTGACCTGGTGTAGGATAGTAATGTGGTTTATATAGAGAATCTAATGAATATGTTTGATATAAAATGTTTTAGGGGGATATATGGTTATTATTGAAAATTCATACAGGACATCCCACAACTTTCATATAATATTTTTGATCAAACAATAAAGTGTTTCCAATTCATTTGGTTAGAAGATTGTGAGAAATTATTTTAAGAGATGAAAGGGATGATGATATTTATAACTATTGTGACTATTATTGAGCATTGAGGAGGTAATATCATCTTTTTTGATGCATCAGGAATCATCCTTGGATCACATATTATGTAGGATGATATATTCCTTGCATATGGATCTATGAATATGAGGCCTCATTAGAGAAATTACCCGAAACACGACTTTGTGATAAAATTTTATGTCTGTGACTTGCATTACTGTAGACACTATCTATCGTGTGTGTGATTTTTGGAGTATATGGACCACAAGTGTAGAGAACCGAAGATTGATTTACATGGACATTACATTACTTTTGCGGAATACTTAGTACATAAAAAACACACACACACAAGGTTCGTAATAGTTTAGTGTCTTTGGAAACTCGGAATATAATCTTCTAATCGTGGTGAAAGATCTTCAACATCTCCCATAAAGATCTTCCTTTTTTAACCTAAAACCTTTCTTTATATACTGGGGAAAAGAAAACATAAAAGGGTGAGCTCAAATGCTCAGTAAGGGTAAACAAAAGAAATATCAATCACATCATTTTCATAAGAACATAACATTTTGGAAATCTTAACCTGCAAAAGAGAGCATAATTTCATAACATGGGATAAATCATAGTAGTGAAATAAAATCCCAATAATCATAACTTAAAACATGAAACATTGTGTCATACACACATAATAATAGAGAATCATATCTTAATAGTCAATACTCATTGCCAAGACTATCTTAGTGGACAAAGTCCATTTCTGAACCGAGTGACCCTCGTTTCAGTCATGTTTCACTGAACAGGTATAACCTACCGTTCCAGCCATGTCTATCTCATGAGATATTAAATCTCTACCCAATGAATTAGAGGGATATATAGGTACCACCCATCTCATATTGATACCATTCTTATGTGTGCCACAAAATCATAAATCATGCATCATTGCATAACCCATGTAATAAAAATGGAAATCAGAAACATAATGACATCATAAAACAATTCATATAATATAAAAGAATTCATAAAAATAAGTCCATCACAACATAATCAAATCAATGTAATAATAGGGATAAAAAACATAACCCTTTATTATCTTAGATGGAAAATAATTTTGATAAAACACTTGAACTCCATTCTTGAGAAAAATATCCTTTCTGCTTCAAAAACACTTTTCCTTTCTTAACATGTCGTACAATTCTAAACTAAAGAAATTGATTAAAAATAAACTTGAAAGCTTATAAAGGAAGATTCTTGGAAATAATTTTTTAAAAATCCATTCATGCCGTATAAGTTAAAAAACATTCTTCATACTTTTTTCAGAAATGTCAAAAAGTACCTCGTATGAAAAATGACAAAAGATTCCTTAAATATCCTTTACTAAAAACTCACTGAAGGGTAAAATTAGATTTAAAAAATTTTAGGTGGATGGAAATAATATTACATATTGAGGAAACATGGATTTGGAGGATAAAATACACCCCAGTAAATAATAATGTATAAACAATCTCAGATAAAAATGAGATTGTGATCTTTCCCTTACCTTTGGTCCGATATGATTTGTACGTGTCTGAACCTCATGTATAATGATTTAAATAATGTTATTGACTTATTATAGAATAATACTTATTTTTATGATATTATATATGGTCATATTCTTAGCTTATTATTAGTAATATTGCATTACTACTTGTTATTCATGTGTTTATTACTTTTTGTTCTTATGCATGTTTTGTCGAATAAATTCTTATTCTTCTCTTTAGGTTATAGATACCTAATTTACAGAATGGTTTTAGTGTAATATATATCATATTCATTCATTCAATTCATTTATATAATCATTATGAAATGAAGATCATGTAGAACGAGTCGCATCACATCGTGGAGACGGTATTCCATACGTACGCACGAGTGATGATATCGTTCCTATGATCGTGGAATTGTATTGGAGTGTATGTATAATATTTCAGAATCAATATCACTTTATAATAGTCATATATAGTCATTATTTACACCATTATACCCATTCAAGTAAGGTGGTGGTGGAAAATATTTACACCTCGGTGTGGAGACGGTATTCCGTACGTACGCACGCGCGGTGATTTCGTTTTCCATAGGATGGATAGATGGTGAAATAGGGTTGTTTCATACATATAATAACATATCAGTATATGAGTGATACTGATGTTATTACTTCATAATGAAACAAATAAAGAAGAAGATGTTGAAGAAGAAAGAAATTGGAAAGGATCGGTAATGGATATTACCTCTTCTTTGAAGTGCTTCTTTGAGTCCTCCTTTTAGGGCACTAAAATTGGTATTTGAAGAAGACCAGGACCTCTAGGATATCTCTAGGGAAGTGGAGAGGAGAAAATGGCAGGGTTTTTCCGTGCTTGAAGGCTCAATGTGGTGTGAGGAAGAGGGGGAGGAGGTGCCCTTTTATATGGGAGGAGAGGGGCACCTTTGGAATAACT
Source organism: Viscum album (assembly GCA_963277665.1). Classification (NCBI taxonomy): domain Eukaryota; kingdom Viridiplantae; phylum Streptophyta; class Magnoliopsida; order Santalales; family Viscaceae; genus Viscum; species Viscum album. The sequence goes on along the minus strand of OY728147.1, from coordinate 1,425,928,742 downwards.
AAAAATATTATTTTCTTATAAAGTCATGTTCGGTTTTAAATCACTCCCAATTGATTTATTTAGAATCTAAGGTGGGGATGGGTCGAAATCCTCTCATCCAATAGAATTTAGACAAGTTTAGGTCATTATATTAACCTTATCTTTTAGTTTTAACTCTTAGTTAATTAGATTGACATTTACCATGTCACTTTTTATTTTTATATTATATAGTTAATAAACCTACCATATACATCCAAGAGACCCCCAAGTTGTGTTTCATTAATATATATAACCTTATCTATGTCATTTGGCCAAACCTTATATTTTTAGGAATAATATAACAATTAATAATATAATATTTTTTTAAAAACTATTTTATGTCAATTTTGACACTATTCAATAGATGAATTTTCTGAAACTAATAACAGAATGATTACTTCGACCAAAGTTAATTAAATCATTAAAAACATGTCATATTAACCTATAAAATAAGTTTAGTTCATAAAAAGTCTCAAATTATATTTATTTGGGTATTTATAACATGAATTATGTCAATAGTTCATTAATAAGATAATTACTGCATCATCGTTGTGTCATACATAAAATAAATTATTTAATGTCTAAAAATTACAAATAAAATACCATTATGTATTAAATCAATTTAGATTTCTAATAAATACTTATAGTCTAATTTATCTTATGTATAACCCCATATTAAAAATGATTTACTTATTAAACTTTGATTTTAACTATTTTAACCCTTCTTTAAATAAATAAATAATAAATTTCCTAATCTAATCCAGATGGGTCTAAATGGTCATATTTTATTCCTAAGGTTGTTTTTGGTCGAATTAAACTTGTCCAATAGAATTAGGACATGTGTTAGGTAATAATAATATCATTTTTACCCTTAATTACCCTTTTTACTTTTAACCGTGGTAAAAAAAGTTAAAAGTTACTATTCACCAAAAATTATTTTTATCTCATTGAACCACATATTAGTCCTTGATATTAACTGTGTCTTTCGAATTTTCAAAATTCCACTCACAGAAGCGGTAAAATTAAGTTTTATTAAAAATTCAATTTTTTTAACTACCACTTAGTGGTTTCACTATTCATCAAAAATTGACAGTTTTCAGAAAAATACCAAAATTTCACCCTAGGCTAATTTCAATATTACGAATCCAAAAATGAAGTCCATTTTGAATAAAAAAAATTTATAACATTTCAAAAAGTCTTTATTACTATTCATAACGGCTAGTTTTAATAATATTTTAATAGCATATCATTGTTTAGCGAAACTCGGTATTGTGTACAACACACGCTATAGCAGAAGATCGCACTTTCATGTAATGCAAGGCAAGTCAAGTATGCATGTTGTGCAAGCTTCTTTTGGTTTAGTGTAAAACACAATACATTAATGAAATTAAAAAGAATATTTTTCATAAAATCTTGGGGTGTTACATTCTACCCCCCTTAAAATGAATTTCGCCCTCGAAATTCGTCGGGGTTATAAATGGTTTACAATTCGAATGTTTCTTTAATAGAAACCCACATTGAAAAAAGGAATACTGAAACCAATATTTAAAAACAAAATTATGAAACGTAACGGTTACCCAAATAAACTAATCACATGGGTTTCCACATAGGTGAAAATATGGATATGGAAGAGAAATTTGACCATCACGTTCTGATGGAGAGTGGTAGAGAACATGGATATGGAAAAGCCAGAAATCACAAAGCCATAAATTTGTGATGATCTAAGGTACCATTTGATTCATCAGATATAAGAGCACTAGGACAACATTTTTGGTTTTCAAGATCATTTCCCTAAAGTTGATGAAATTGGAATTAGAAGAAATACTTTCGTGATTTTGGTATAGTCTCACCATTTGTCGTTATTTGGACAATTTACAATTCACCTCTTAACGAAATGAAGTTGAATTATTCATTCGTGATGTGTTAGTAGATCAGGTGATTGAATGATGGGTCATTCCTTCTGTCTCAAACAAAAGGTTAGAAAAGTTATCAAAAAATATATAAGTCCATATATAGTGATATTAATCATATATGGTTCCTAAAATGAACTTATACTTCATATATCATACCGCTTAATAAAATAAAACTAGTTTCTACTAACCAGGGAATTCCTGTAGGACCGTGGTAGGCGATAAATGCCAGTCACACTTCAGTTGTGGGTTCGATTCCTACGACCTTGTCCGACGCGATGGGCTATCTCCCGTCCTGCAGGTTGTCCTTTTTCTAAAACTATATTACTATAACATCCCATCAATAATATCGAAAAAACATTTATCCTTAAACAATACTAACTTATGTCCAACATTATCCATTATAATATTTAGGCTTATCCATAATAGTGAAAATGATTACCAGAGATTTAATACCATCGTTGATCCCCATATATCATAAGATATTTCTTGTTGGTCACATTACAAACATTCAAAGGCCTTAATCATTTATTCTCTTGAATACCCATTGAACCTTAGTGAAAACATGAATGTAATTAAAATTTAACACTTTACACATAAAAAAATCCTAAAAATTCTATATACTCAAACCATCATATCACTTAGTCCTTATATCAATCATGAGCTCATGAATACTGTCAAACATTTCATTTTCTTGTTTTCCCTTCATTATGCGCATATCATTTTTTTTTTCAAAAATATCTCAATCCCTTTCCATGGTTACCAGTACCATAAAATTATTGAAAACCACAATAGACAAATACATAAAAAATCCAATATTCCACAATACTATATACAACATTATTTTGGAATCCCATTACATAAACACTTAATCATTCCACCACATCGTTTTCGTATTCAACATCGCCAATGGTGATCGCATGTGACTTCCCTTTGTCCATTGCCTTAAGTGGTTGCTCATGTCGTTCATCAATAACCCTTGGATTAGGGAAATTATTAGCATAATGCCCCATTTCCTTGCACATGAAGCATTGAAGTGTAGTAGGTTCATTCTGTGTATCCCTTCCTTTGTTTACATCATTATACCTCTTCTTCCCATCATTGTGGCATTCAAATGCATGATGACCTTCCTTTCCACATTTGAAACAATTACTTGTACCTTTAAGACAATCTCCACCATGCTTCTTTCCACACATTGAGCATAAGGAAACACTTATCTTCTTTTCACCATTATTCTGAGATTTCTCCTCGAACTCCATATTTCGTTTCTTGTCAAAACTATGCGATGGATAAGTAAGAACAAATTCCGTTTCTAGCTTGATAGCAGAACACACAATTTTTCATAGCTACTGAAGTATCTTATAGTTAATTCCCTTCGGAAGTTTTGGTTTTAAGCCACTAAAGAATCAATCAAATTTAATTTCAGGTTGGATGATAAATCTATATGCATACCGTGCAGGCCTTGTAAAATTCGCTTCGCATATACCAACAGATTCATCATCCTTTTGGTTTAGTTCAAGAAACTCCTTCTCCGTCTTTGTTCGAAGAATACGAGGGAAGAACTTATTGAAAAATATGTTCTAGAACTCGTCCCATTCCATGGAATCAATTTCATCTCTTGGCCTCGTATTCTTGATAAGATTACACCATTGATCAGCTTCACCTACCAAACGATATACTGCTAAGATGACTTTATCATGTTCAGAACATTGAAGAACTAAAAATATCTTTTCAGTAGTACTGATCCATTGTTCAGCAACAAGTGGATCAGAAGACCCACTGAAAGAAGGTAGATGTTGCCTCATGAAAAACTCAATAGAATATTGTTCCCTTCTCTACTCATTTGGAGGTCCAGAATGATTCATAGCTTGTGTAAGTATAGCAATAAGATTTTGCACTCCATATCCCATAACATTTGTTTGTTCAGGAGGACAATCATTGCATTGTCCATTGCATTGATCAAGACGGTTCCTTTGGGTTCCAGCCATCATCTAAAACCCAAAAAGAATAGTGTGAGAGGCAAAAATAATGCTAGGGAAAACAACATAATAAAGGGGGAGTACCTTCAATATCTAACATATTAGGTTTAATTCTATGATCGTTAGCGTAATTCTAGTACTATAACCTATATGTATACTTAACCTTAGGGACCTCCCTAGACAGACCTTAGAAATATCTCTAGGGATCTCACTAATGTTTTCGCATCCTAGTTTCCAAAGGTTGACTAAACCTTTGCTCTGATACCAACTGTAGAGACCCGAAGATTGACGTACATGGACATTACATTACTTTTGCGGAATACTTAGTACAAAACAAAAACATACACACAAGGATCATAATAGTTTAGTGTCTTTGGAAACTCGGAATATAATCTTCTAATCGTGGTGCAAGATCTTCAACATCCCCCGTAAGGATCTTCCTTTTTTTACCTAAAACCATTCTTTATATCTTGGGGAAAAGAAAACATAAAATTCTGAGCTCAAATGCTAAGTAAGGGTAATCAAAAGAAATATCAATCACATCATTTTCATAAGAACATAACATTTTGGAAATCTTAACCTGCCAAAGAAAGCATAATTTCATAACATGGGATAAATCATAGTAGTGAAATGAAATCCCAATAATCATAACATAAAACATGAAACTTTTTTTCATACACACATAATAATAGAGAATCATATCTTATTAGTCAAGACTCATTGCCAAGACTATCTTAGTGGACAAAGTCCATTTCTAAACCGAGTCACCCTCGTTTCAGTCCTGTTTCACTGAACCGGTATAACCTACCATTCCAGCCATGTCTATATCATGAGATATAAAATCATTACCCAATGCATTGGAGAGACATATAGGTCCCACCCATCTCATAATGACACCATTCTTATGTGTGCCACAAAATCATAAATCATACATCATTGCATAACCCATGTAATAAAAATGGGAATCTTAAACATCATGACATCATAAAACAATTCATATAATATAATGGAATTAATAAAAGTAATTCCATAACAACATAATCAAATCAATGTAATAATAGGGATAAAAAATAGAACCCTTTAATATCTTAGATGGAAAATAATTTTGATAAAACACTTGAACTCCATTCATGAGGAAAATATCCTTTCTACTTCAAAAACACTTTTCCTTTTTGAACATGTCGTACAATTCTAAACTAAAGAATTTGATTAAAAATAAACGTGAAAACTTTTAATGGAAGCTTCTTTTAAATAATGTTTTAAAAATCCATTCATGCGGTATAAGTTAAAAAAACATTCTTCGTACTTTTGTCGGAAAAGTCAAAAAGTACCTCGTACGAAAAATGACAAAATATTCCTTTCATATACTTTCCTAAAAAATCACCGAAGGGTAAAATTGGATTAAAAAAATTGTAGGTGGATGGAAATAATATTACATATTGAAGAAACATGGATTTGGATGATAAAATACACCCTAGTAAATACTAAAGTATAAACAATCTCGGATAAAAATGAGATTGTGATATTTCCCTTACCTTTGGTCCGATATTCTTTGTACGTGTCTGAACCTCCTGTATAATGATTTAAATAATGTTATTGACTTATTAAATAATCTTAAATATTTTTATGATATAATATTTGGTCATATTCTTAGCTTATTATTAGTAATATTTCATTACTACTCGTTATTCGGGTGTTTATTACTTTTTGTTCTTATGCCTGTTTTGTTGAATAAATTCTTATTGTTCTCTTTAGGTTATAGATACCTAATTACCTGAATTATATTAGTGTAATATATATCGTATTCATTCATTCAATTCATTTATATAATCATTATGAAATGAAGATCATGTAGAACGAGTCGCATCATATCGTGGAGACGGTATTCCGTACGTACGCACGAGTGATGATATCGTTCCTATGATCGTGGAATTTGATTGGATTGTATGTATACTATTTCAGAATAAATATCACTTTATAATAGTCATATATAGTCATTATTTACACCATTATACCCAACCAAGTAAGGTGGTGGTGGAAAATAGATTACACCACGGCGTGGAGACGGTATTCCGTACGTACGCACGCGCGGTGATTTCGTTTTCTGTAGGATGGATAGATGGTAAAATAGGGTTGTTTCATACTTATAATAACATATCAGTATATGAGTGATACTTTTGTTATTACTTCATAATGAAACAACTAAATAAGAAGAAGTTGAAGAAGAACGAAATTGGAAAGGATCGGTAATGGATATTAACTCTTCTTTGAAGTGCTTCTTTGTAACCTCTTTTTAGGGAACTAAAATTGGTCTTTAAATATGACCAGGACCTCTATGATGTCTATAGATAATTGGAGAGGGGAAAATGGCAGGGGTTTTCTGAGAATGAAGGCTCAAAGTGGTATGAGGAAGAGGGGGAGGAGGTTCCCTTTTATAAGGGAGGAGAGGGGCACCTTTGGAATAACTAAAAATATTATTTTATTATAAAGTCAAGTTCGGTTTTAAATAGCTACAAATTGAGTTATTTAGAATATAAGGTGGGGATGGGTCAAAATCCTCTCATCCAATAGAATTTATTCATGTTTAGGTCATTATATTAACCTTATCCTTTAGTTTTAACTCTTAGTTAATTAGATTGACATTTACCATGTCACTTTGTATTTTTATATTATATAGTTAATAAACTTACCATATAAATCCATGAGACCCCGAAGTTGTGTTTTATTAATATATATAACCTTATATAAGTCATTTTTCCTAACCATAGATTTTTAGGAATAAAATAACAATTAATAATATAATCTTTGTTTTAAGAACTATTTTATGTCAATTTTGACACTATTTAATAGTTGATTTTTTTTGAAACACATAACAGAATGATTACTTAGACCAAAGTTAATTACATCAATCATAACATGTCATATTAACCAATAAAATTAGTTTAGTTCATAAAAAGTCTCAAATTATATTTATTTGGGTATTTATAACATCAGTTATGTCAATATTTCATTAATAAGATAATTACTGCATCATAGTTGTGTCATAAATAAATTAAACTATTCATTGTCTAAAAATGAAAAATAAAATACCATTATGTAGAAATCTTTTTATCTTTCTGAGGAATATTTATAGTCTAATTAATCATATGTATAACCCCATATTAAAAATGATTTACTTATTAAACATTGATTTTTACTATTTTAACACTTCTTTAAATAAATTAATAATAAATGTCCTAATCTAATCCAAGTGGGCCTAAATGGTCATATTTTATTCCTAAGGTTGTTTTTGGTCGAATTACACTTTTCCAATAGAATTAGGACATGTGTAAGGTAATAATAATATCATTTTAACCCTTAATTACCCTATTTACTTTTAACCGTGGTAAAAAAAGTAAAAAGTTACTATTCACCAAAATTTATTTTCATCTCATTGAACCACATTTTAGCCCTTGATATTAACCGTGTCTCTCAGATTTTCAAAATTCCACTCACAGAAGCGGTAAAGTTATGTTTTATGAAAAATTCAGTTTTTTTAACTACCACTTAGTGGTTTCACTATTCATCAAAAATTGAAAGTTTTCAGAAAAATACAAAAATTTCACCCTAGGATAATTTCAATATTACGAATACAAAAATGATGTCCATTTTGAAAAATAAAATTTATAAAATTTCAAAAAGTGTTTATTACTGTTCATAACGGCTAGTTTTAATAGTATTTTAATAACATATCATTGTTTAGCGAAACTCGGTATTGCGTACAACACACGCTATCGCGGAAGGTCGTGCTTGCATGTATTGCAAGGAAAGTGAAGGATGCATGTTGTGTAATCTTCTTTTGGTGTAGCGTACAACACAATACATTAATGAAATTAAAATGAATATTTTTCATTAAATCTCGGGGTGTTACAACAAGATCCCCTTTTATATCTTTTCATAGCAGTTATTGAGTGTCATATAGTTACTATGGGTTTAATATTTTCATTCCGTTGATTTTATGATTTCAGATGTTCATTAAAATGGAATTGTAGTCACAAAAGTGTTGAGTCGTAAATCCTTGGCACAAGTTGGCGGGACACCAGTAGTGAATGTAATTTTTTGGGTATCTTTTCTAGAAAACATAAGTTTTTTTAGGATAGTCATTAGTTGTATTACTTCCCATCATTTATAGTTACCTTTACCTCCTCGAAAAGGGGAATTGATGGAAATTTTCAGATCACGAGGTCTTGTTTCCCCATGAAGTATATAATGATTTGACTAGCCTCCATATTGGTCAATGCATAGAGACGGCATCCGGTGTTTTCATGTGTCTATATGGTTTCTTATAGATATGATAGTGGATTCGATGCAAGAACCCCATGATTCTTAATGGGCAGTTCATCCAGGAATCTCCAAAATGTATTAGGATTTTCTATGCGATTATTGGTGGATCGGGGTGAAACGTCATGGATAAGGCATTATCACTAGGTGTTTCTCATGTTAGCTGGTGAAGGAAGAGAAACAATGGCCTACAACCATGATACAATCACTTATAGTCCTATAATAGAAATGGTGGCATATTGTTATGGAATTTTTAGTCATATTACCTCGTTCCCTGAGGTGTAGAAAAATTTCATGGGAAGTCATTGTTTTACTAACATAGGAATCCAACTTCATTTATATTCAGGGGACTTTCTCAATTCATGATATGGGATGAATCTATGTTTTTGAGATCATACGACTACATGGGGTCCCTCTTACTATAATTTCTGATTGGGATTCTAATTTCTCTTTATGATTTTGGTAGTGTTGGTAGAAGGGTATGGGTAACGAAGTTCTTATAACACATCTTTTCACCAACAAACTGATGGACTATCATATCAGACAATTAATGTTCTATAGGAAACACATCAAGCATGCTTTCATGATATTAGTGGTTCATTGGAGAAGCATATAAATCCCATCAAGTTATCCTATAATTATATAGTTCTTGTAAAAATTCATATATCTACATTTTAGAACTTATACGGTAGATTTTGTTGCTCACCCCTATACTGGGTAGAGGAATTCTAGGAAGCCCTAATAGGCCCTCATCTATATGGGAGACTTAGGTGAAGGTTCAGCTTAATTGGAATCAAATGACTAATAATCAATCTGTTGAAAATTATTATGTCGATATTCATCGACAACCTATAGATTTCATGTTTTGGGATAATGTATTCTTGTGGGTATCACACTTGATAGGTAATATACATTTACTGAAGCAATGGTAGTTTTTTCCTCATTATGTAGGGCTGTTTGAGATCATAGAAAATTTTGGGCCGATATCATAGATATTTTTGAGAACTCAAGGGTATCGTGTGATTCCTGATATCTTCTGAATTTCAAAGATTCACCATTATCATGCCAAACCATCTCATACTTTTGATACCAAGGAAGTTTATTTTTATGGGAATGATTCTTCTAAGGAATATCCTGCTTGAATCATCAAATAATTCTTGAATTATCTACATGGATATTATGTTCCTCCCATACTGGTGCTATGGTAGGGATTCATTTTAGAGGGAGAGACATGTGGGTGTGATGGTGATGCACATGCTTAGTGGCATGAGTTACTCTTAGACAGGGTTTCACCATAAATTGAAGGGGAACTCAGTGATGGGTTTCTTTAATGGGGGAAGACTATAAGAACCATATTTTGGACTCAATTATGGGTTCGTTAGCTTTTGGACAAACTATCAGTGGTGGAAATTTTTAAGATTCTCAAGGAATTAATAATGATCTCAAGGGTCCCTGGAGTATGTTTGAAACTCGAAGACCCGATTTTGGGTTGAAACATGCATGTCTCATAGTTAATGTAAACTGTGGGGGTTGGGTGCACAGTTACATATAACCATTTATATTGAATGATATTTCAGGAAGATCCATTATTCATTATTGGGGCATGGTTTCCCTAACCATGTTTCCAAACATTTTACATGACATTTTTTTGAGAAAATAACATTATTACCTGTATGATCTAATTTAACCTCTTACTTCCACTCTATTTGGATTTCAAGTGTGATTAGCCACTATTTCTACCATTTTTTATTTTTTAATGGATAAATATATGGATTGAAAGATATATATTGTCTGGTGTTTTATCAAGAATTTTTTCTAGTGTTGGATGCACAATGCTATGTACATTATTCATTTTTGGTGATTCTACATTTTTCATTCTATTAAACATGTTGTCGAGGATTATAATTTTTTTCCAATTATTTGTATCTATTTTGATCCAAGATGAATTATAGGATTATACTATATGATTATAGTCACACGAGTATGAGGTGGGTGGTCTATAACCCATCCCTCATGTTTTTTGTTTTTAGAATTGATGTGCGGGGAACATTAATTTTATCTTGTTCAATTTATTGAATGTATATTACATTATATTAGTCGTAAAAATATAATTGTAATACTCATTCCATATATGTGATTGGTTATTGGAGGCTTCATCCACAACTCTTAATACCTCAAGTATGGTGATATTTAATAATTGGGTTTTTAGTGTTTTGACACTTTTGATCCATCATTCATGTGTGCATGATCATGACCACAATATTATGATGGTGTACATGATCATCATGTGTCTTGGAATATAGCAAGATTTCATACTCAAAAAAATGATCCATGTACCATTAAATCATTTGATTAATCATGTTTAAAAATGCACCTATATCGTTCCTCATCCTGATAAGCATAATACACAACTCATATTGACCATAACTATATCTGGAAGTAGTATATGGTATATTAGAATTTACAAATCTCAATAAATAATACCTCATTATCAGTTTGATATTAGAGAATAAATATCATCTCAACTACTCAACGAGAATGTCGATATGTGTAAGAGGATTACAGCTATCCACTATCACCAAGTTCATTTTTTTAATCAACTCAGAAATGAAATTTTCAATTGTACTTCATAAGAAAAAATTAGAGGACGACACGGAAAAATACTCAGATATATAAATACAATGACCATCAATTCATCCATCTCAGACTTCTAATCATAAAATTGTGGTATCATTCTATAATGAGGAATTTAAAATTGTTCAGCTACTTACATGGGATCAATTTTATAATCCATACAAATATATTTTTTTATTATGAAAAACACCTTAGAGGGAAAGGATATGTAAATACCCTGAAATTTCAAGGAATTTTTTTTCATAATTTCATTTGAATTTTACGAGTGTGTGGCTTCTGACGGCACCTAATCCTGAGTCCCAGTGTGCCCGAAATCAATTTAAGAAGATTAGCTCGGGTACGTTCAGTGAACGAATGAGCGGGTTTTCTATCTTTTGAACCGGTTCTTGGAATTTAAATATGAGGGCATCAATGAACTCACAACACCGATAATTGCTTAGGGTGACCTTTGTCATAGTTGTGTTTTGTGCGAGTTGAGGTTTAATAAATGGGGATTTGGATTAAAATAGATAAAATTTGTTGTGTACAAATTTTATTTAAGGAATGTGGTTTTTAATCCTCTAATGGGAGGGTTACTGCAGTGGGACCCCCACGAACCCTTAAATCCTCACCTCCCCATAACTCCCATTAACCTCTTAAATCCTCCCTTGTTAATTTCTTGGAAACATCCCTTCTTAAAGAGGAGCCTCTCCCACTCCCCAACTAAATGAGCCATCTAAGGGGATTTAATAACCTTATTAATTATCCTTGTCACACCTTTTTACTTTTTAAATTTCTTGGAGATCATTTAATGGATGGAGACTTAATGAAATTTTTGTCTGGAAAATATTTTGGGAGAAATTAAGGGGAGCATCCTTCATCAACGAGGAATGATTTCCTCCCTCGATGTAGAACGGTCGACGTGATTATTTTTCTTTTCTCTGAGACAAGAGGGAGGACACCACATCTACAGATATACTTCAATATCGCTAATGAATATTTTCCACACGATGCCGTCAACCGCGGCCGAATCATCTGCCACCGTTGTTGAGGTAGGGAGTTAATTTGATAATGATACCTTTTCCCATGGATGTTTCCTTTTAAAACAAGGAACACAGATCAACTCAATATTATGTTGATCCACGAATGATTATGATTGTGGGTTGAGAATATTTTATTGTAGGGAAAAATGTAGGGGTTTGGTTTTGTTCGTGAATATTCATTGTCGTCTAACATCAAATTCTTAGTCACTTGATATCGAATTAACGCGAGGGGGCCGGACCGCACAAACATGGCCGACCATACTCCCCATTTGTTGATGTACTTGTTGCTGCTCGAACGAAGGCGGCATGGGGAAACGACGCCGTGTGGTAATGAGGAGGAATGCGGCGAAGGAGCGCGACATCGTCGCACCGCACCATTGAGGATGAAAGAATCCGCGGCCGGAGTCGGGCCGCAGTGGAGGGGCGCAGCGCCGTCGCGTGGCGCCGGAGAACCACGAAGAGGCCACGGCCGGAGCGGGGCATGACAGAGGGGCGCGGCACCATTGCGTCGTGCCGGTCGGACAACATCGCGGCGGTGCAGAGAGCAGTGGCCGGAATTGCCGGACGCCGGCGCATGAAAGGAGGGAATCGTGGTGGGGCCCACGGATCACTCTGGCCGACCAACTCGGTCGGCCGTATCATAAATCCGGGGGTCGTAACCACCGTCTGGTCGGAGGAGCCCCACCCCCCCCCCCCCTCGCCCCCCTGTGGGGGGCCATTTCTTCAATTAAGTGGGGGCAGCGTGCCCCCCCCCCCCCCCCCCGTTGTGCGACCGCTCGGCCAGCGCTGAGCCGACGAGGCCAAACTGGCCGCACCGGCCAGAGCTGCCCGCGCCGGGCCGGGCCGTCCGCACCGTGTTGGGCCGTGCCCTAGTTGTCTGGACCCAAACTCGGGTCGGGTCCCCCGGTTCGGGCCGACCCGGGTGTCTTGGGCATGGTCGGTTCGGGCCAAAACCCCCCTAAAAGCAGGCGGATTCATTCAAACACCTGTTTCATTGGGTATGGACCTCTGATGGGTGCAACATCAGTTTCTACATGATCCTTGGATCGATTCGGTCATTTCAGAATATTACACTGATGGTTTCAGAGAACTTTGGGTATAGCCGGGTTGGTCCCAACACGAAACCAACCGGGCCCTCGGATCGGAAACACCTATAACATGAGCTCCAGACCTCCGACCGATATGCCTTAAACTTTTATGGATTCATCTTAGTGTGACATATTATTTGGTATACTCCGATCTAGGTTTGGATGCAGTTAGACTATGGCTGGGTTGGATTGTACCCAAAATCCAACTGGGCCCCTAGACGGACAGGCCGATAACTTTTAGACCGGACGTCCATTTGATGAACCATCAGCGGCGTTGGTGATCATGTTGAGAAAAGGTCCCAATGATTATTACCTATGTTCCTTAAGGGTTCAGTTGAGATATGGTTGGGTTGGTTCATACATGAAACTAATCGGGACCCAGGGACAAAAGTCTAATAACTCACAGACCGGGTGTCCGATTGACACGCCATCTATTGCGTTGAGACCCAAATGACAAGGCGGTCCTTTGAGATACTTATTCATGGGACTTTGAGATAAATGGAGTATCTACCTCTAGCTCGTGGAGCAGACCTCCTGGAGACGAGTAAAAGGAGTACGATGACCGGGTCGCTGGCTGAGACCGGATGACTTCTTGTCCGATTTGATTCGGAATGTCTTGTATAGCCCAGTGGGGAGCACTAATTTGTGATGTGGAAGACCCTTGAAAATGGAGCACTACTTTGTGAGGTGGAAGACTCGCAGTACTCGATAGAAGGAGTAGCTCTGTAGGCTATGAGGGGGAGCACTACTGTGTGAGGTGGCAGACCTATGGTGGAGGAGCACTACTTTGTGAGGTGGTGGACCCATGGTACTCGACAGGAGGAGTACCTCAGTAGTGTTAGGTTAGTGAGAAGTACCTAGGATTCGTGATAGGATCACTGTACTCGACAGAGTCTGATCTCATCAGTAGTTACGGTTTCAATAATGAAAATCCTAGTTTGAAATGAGTCAATAACCTTTGTTTTTTCCACATGATTGATATGGGATACTAGATAGCATATGTATATGTATGGGAATATACCTAAGTAGTGGTTATCCATCGATTTCATATCTGTGTGATACCTCATGTCTGAGATGGTTTACTTGGTAACTTAGGTATAGGTATGGGATTATACCTAATAACGGTTTTTTGTTGAGAACTTTCTTTGTGATTATCCTTGTTGGATTTAGTGATACCATGAGGGTCTCAGGGTCCCTACTATGTATCATATACTCACCCCTACACAGGCTTTGACCGTACCTCACTGTGTTGGTTGCAAACGATTGACATCACTGATCGTGGTTGAGGCTTGTAGAGTTGGACGGTACATGGAGGTAGATCTCATGATGAGCCGGTACCAGGAGGTGGATCTCACTACGAATCGTACCCAGAGGCAGATCTCATGACGAGACATAACTCGGAGGATACAGACAGACGTGGAGTGTTGAGGAGGGCATATGTACCAACCCTTCAGGCAGGAACCTAGAGGAAGATCGAGGAGATTCCTGTCAACTTTCAGCTATTGTCCTTTGAGTTATACATTAATTTCAGTTGTAGTTTCATCTTTATATTGGGCTTGTTTTTTAAGCCCCTCATACTTTCAGCATGATTGTTATACTTCTTACTTAGTGATCCTTCTTCTTGAACTCTGTTTGTGTGTGCTTTCGTTTCGTAAAGGCAATGCCTACCCTTTTTATTGGGATTTAAGCCTTTGGTGCTAGTCTCTAGCCCCTGGCCTATGGAAGGCAGGCTTGGGGTAGTCACATCATGGGCCCCGAGGACGGGTCGTGAAAAATTGGTATTAGAGGAGTCGGTTCTACCACAGAACTCAGGACTCTGATATTTTTTTTTGTGAAGAAACAATGTTAAAGTTACCGAGTGTGGTCTTCAGTTCATGAAATCCAGCGTTGGTGCGGCGGCTGACGTATCCATACACCAGGTCCCTAACCACTGATTTCTGACCTAGTGCATGAAAACAACGATTGCTTTTGTGTTTCCAAAAGTTTTCTTTAAGTCAGCTCAAACCAGGTCAACTCACCAGGTATACTGTTTTGATCGTGGCACAACTATCTCATTTAAGGATGGAACCACGACAGTATCCAGTTAGGGTTCTGAGTGTTGTACGAGATGATACCCCATCGAGCAGTGAGGCCTCAGTACAGGGCCCTCCACTAGTTGAGACACCACCAGAGAGTTCACGCCTCTTGAGTGCGATGCACAAGCTCCAGCATCAGTGACCTCCGAGGTTTCGAGGTGAGTCGGATTTTCAGACGGCTGGGCACTGGATGAAGTTTGTAGCACGGGCTCTCCACACAGCTGGGACACCCACAGACTTGATGGTGTACCGAGCTGTTAGCATCTTCCGGGGAGCAGCAGAGAGGTGGTGGAGCCAATTGCTCCAGTTTTGCGATGGGATGACATTCACCCGGGGAGACTACGAGACCTTCTTTAGAGTAGAGTTTATACCTACGACTCTACCCTCTGAGCAAGCTCAGGAGTTGCTGCCCTTGCCACAGGGTTTTTCGTCAGTAGCCGAGTCATCTGTAGGCAAGAGAATCATGATTTAGAGGTCCTAGAGGACCGGACCTACAGGTGTGAGACCTCGGGTTATAGATTCGATTGTGTGAGGCAAACGAAACAGAGCCATCCATACGAGGAGCATGAAGGTCTATTCATGCGGCATGTAGGGTCACATGGAAATTTACTATCTGACTCCCCACACAGTTGATCTGCATGCGTTGGAGGAGCCACTGAGACAGAAGCAGCGGTGGAAGCTTGAGCAGCATTCGAGCGGTGGACAACGAAGTAGAGCTCCGGGAGCCGGCGGACAAGAGCGGGACTAGTTCCAGAAATGGGAACTTTGATCTTGGTGCTTCTAGTGTAATTGTTGTCATTGTTGGGTGTCATTCTTCTTGAACTGAAATAATAAAAGACAGTTTACCTTGTGACATTTTCTTGCTCTTTTTTTGTGTACTAAGATGTTCCAGTTAAAACTGTTGACTTGACCCTGACTTTTGATATTCTTACTGGAGGAGACCCAGTGACCACATACTGATGCCGATAGTGTGACTCAACCCTTGGAGGTGAGAGTAATGGTTGGATCTCTTGGTAGTAGCATTGAGGCCTTACAACGTCATCTGCAGCATGAATTAGTATCATTCATGTCAGGATTGACTGTGTTAGGTAAAGAACATGGTTCATCCAGGGGATGAGACCGAATTTCTCTAATCGGAAAAGAAGAAATCTTATCAGCTCTTGTAAGACCAGAGAAGTTCTAGGTTATCCATGAGCGACTGAGGATAGCTTAGAGCCGAAAAAAGTCTTATGCTGACACGAGGCTAAGACCACTAGAGTTGGAGGATGGCGACCACGTTTTCTTACGGGTCTCACCTCGACGTGTTTTACGGAGATTTGGCCCGGGTAGCAAGTTATCTCTAGGGTTCAACGGACCCATCTAGGTCCTCAACAGGGTAGGAAACATGGCTTATCACCTACCTCTACCACATCAGTTGCACCGGGTGCACCACATTTTCCATTTATCTCAGCTGAGGAGATACGTGCACGCCATGATGCATATCATCAACCATGGGGAGATGAACACCGATGATGAGGCCAATTTTCCGGAGGTCCTTGTGGAGATCGAGGGTCGACAAGACCAGGTCAAACTTGGACGGTCTATTCCTCTAGTGCGCATCAGATAGAAGCACAGGAACCTCTAAGATAGCACATGGGAGTGGGATGATCAGATTCATTTTCAGTACTAATTTTGTTTCAGTAGTTTGTGTTATTGATTTACGGGATGTAAATCCCTGAGGTGGGAGTAATTTAAAGACATAGAAATTTCAAGGAAATATTTTTTTCTTAATTTCTTAGGAAATTTTCAAGTCTGTGGCTTCTGACGGCACCTGATTACGAGGCCCAGTCTGCCCGGAATCAATTTCTGATGATTAGCTTGGGTATGTTCAGTGAACGAACGAGCGGGTTTTCTATCTTTTGAACCAGCGCTTCGAATTGAAATCTGAGGGCACCGATGAACTCGCAACGCTGATAATTGATTAGGAGGACCTTTGTCGTAGTTGCGTTTTATGCGGGTTGAGGTTTAATAAATGGGGATTTGGAATAAAATAGATAAAATTTGTTGTGTACAAATTTTATTTAAGGAATGTGGTTCTTAATCCTCTAATGGGAGGGTTAGTGTAGTGGGAACCTCATGAACCCTTAACTCCTCACCTCCCCATAACTCCCCTTAACCTCTTAAATCCTACCTTGTTAATTTCTTGGAAATATCCCTTCTTAAAGAGGTGCCTCTCCCCCTCCCAAACATAATGAGCCAACTAAGGGGATTTAATAACATTATTAATAATCTTTGTCACACGTTTTGACTTTTTGAATTGTTTGGAGTTATTTTAAAGGAAGGAAACTTAATGAAATATTTGTTTGGAAAATATTTTGGGAGAATTTGTGGGGAGCTTCCTTCGTCGACGCAGAATGATTGCCTCCCTCGAAGAAGAAGGGTCGATGTGATTATTTTTCTTTTCTCCGAGACAAGAGGGAGGACACCACATCTTCAGATATACTTCAGCATCGCCAACGAATCTTTTCCCCGCGACACCGTAAACCACGACACCGAAATTTTCCACCATTGATGAGGTAGGGAATTAATTTGAGAATGATATCTTTTCCCATGGATGTTTCCTTTTAAAACAAGTAATGCGGATCAACTCAATATTTAGTTGATTTGTGAAATATTATGTATGTGGGTTGGGAATATTTGATTGTGGGGGAAAAATTAGGGTTTCAGTTTTGTTCGTGAATATTCTTGTCTGTCTAACGTCAAATTCATAGCCGCTTGATATCGATTTAATGGGAGGGGGCCGGACTGCACGAACACAACCGACCCTCCTCCCCCTTTGTTGATGTACTTGTTGCAGTTCGAATGAAGGAGACGCGGTGCAACGGCACCACGCGGGAATGAGGAGGAACACGGCGAAGGAGAGTGTCACCGTCGCGCCACACCGTTGAGGCCGAAAGAAGCTGCGGTCGGAGTCGGGCCGCGGGGCAGTCACGCCACACCAGAGAACCACGAAGAGTCCGCAGCCGGAGCGGGGCCATGCCAGAGGGGCGCGACGGTGCAGGGAGCGGCGGCCAGAACCGCCGGCTGCCAGAGCATGGAAGGCGGGACCCACAGGGGCTCCTACGGCGGCACACCGCCCGACCAACTCGGTCGGCCGTGTCCGAAATCTGGGGGTCGTAACCCCCGGCTGGCAGGAGGAGGGCCCCATGTGGGGGTCCGTTTCGACAATTAAAGGAGGCAGCCCCCCCCCCCCCCCCTTGTGTGACTGTGCGGCCGGCGCCGAGCCACCCAGGCCGGACCAGCCGCACCGGGCCGGACCCGGACACGGGTGGGGTCTCCCTTGTTCAGGCCGACCCAGGTGGTCTTGGGTCGCGTCGGTCAAGGCCCAAACCCCACTAAAAGCGGATAGATTCGTTAAAACACTCGTAACATGGGCTATAGACCATTGATGGGCGCGCCGTTAGTGGCATCGTGATCCTTGGATCGAGACGGTTGTTTCGGTATATTACACTCAAGGTTTCATAGAAGTTTGGGTATGTCCGGGTTGGTTCAAACACAAAACCAATCGGGCCCTCTGAGCGGAAACTCCTATAACATAATCTAAAGACGTCCGATTGACGTGCCATCGACAATGATGGATTACTCTTAATGAGACAGACCATTGAGCTTACTCCACTCAGGGTTTGGACGCAGTTGGAATATGGCTTAGTTGGATTGTACCTGAAATCGAACTGAGCCCCTGGAACGGAAAGGCTGATAACTTTCAGACCGGATGCCCGTATGACGATCCGTCAGCGGCGTTGGTGATCACATTGAGAAACATTACATATGAGTATACCCTATGCGGTTTCGGGGTATATTTGAGATACAGTCGGGTTGATTCATACACGAAACCAACAGGGCCCCTAGGACAACAAGATAATAACCCATAGACCGGGCGTCTGATTGACGCGCCGTCTGTGGTGTTGAGACCCCTAGGATGAGGCGGTCCTCTGAGATACTTCTTTTTGGGAAATTGTGATACATGGAGTATCGACCTATAGCTCGTGGGGGCGGACCCTCCCAGAGACGAGCGTACGGAGTACGGAGACCGTGAAGCTGGTTGAGACCAGATGACTGTATGTCCGATTTTATTCGGAGTGACTTGCATAGCCCAGTGGGGAGCACTACTTTGTGAGGTGGCAGATCCATAGTGGAGGAGAACTACTTTGTGAGGTGGAAGATATGTGGTACTCGACAGGAGAAGTACCGCTGTAGGCTATGACGGGAGCACTATTGTGTGAGGTGGCAGACCCATGGTGGAGGAGCACTTCATTGTGAGGTGGCTGACCGGCGGTACTCGAAAGGAGGACTACCTCAACAGTATTATGTTAGTGAAGAGTACCTAGGAGTCATGACAGGATCACAATACGTGACAGAGACGAATCTCTTTAGCAGTTACGGTTGCGATAATGAAAATCCTGGTTTGAGCTGAGTCAATGACCTTTGTGTTTTCCTCATGTTTGATATGGGTTACTAGATAACTTACGTATATGTATGGGAATATACCTATGTAGTGGTTATCAATCGACTACATATATGTGTGATACCTCGTTGCTAAGGTGGGGTACTTGGTAACATTGGTATAAGTATAGTCTTATTCCTAAGTAAGGGTTATTTGTTGAGAACATTCTATGTGATTATCCTTGTTGGATTTAGTGAGACCTTGAGGGTGTCGAGGTCCCTACTGAGTATCGTATACTCACCCCCGCACGAGATTTGCACGCACCTCATTGTGTTGGTTGCAGATGATGTACATCACTGATCATGGTTGAGGCTTGTAGAGCTGGACTGTACCTGGAGGTGGATCTCACGACAAGCCAGCACCCGAAGGTGCATCTCATGACCAGTCGGTACCCGGAGGTGGATCTCATGGTGAGACGGTACCCGGAGGAGACGGACATACGTGGAGTGTTGAGGAGGACATCTGTACCTACCCTTCAGGTAGGAACCCGGAGGACGATCCAGGATCTGCTTGTCACCTTTCAGCTGTTGTCCCTTGAGTTGTACATTACATTTATTCGTAGTTGTATCTTTGTTAGGGCTTTTATTTCCGGCCCCTCGTACATTCACCACGTATGTTATACTGCTTACTTAGTGAAGCTTCTGCTTGTACTCTGTTTGTTTGTTCTTTCATTTCGTAAAGGAAATTCCTTACCTTTTTATTTGGATTTATGCCTTTGGTGCTAGTCGCCAGCCCCTGGCCTATGGAAGGAGGGCTTGGGGTAGTCACAACACAGGCCCCGATGATGGGACTTTTCATGAGAACCAGTCCATCCACATGAAACCTTCAGAAATCATGATAGTAAATAGAAGAATTAGAGAGTTGTAGTTTGAGAATTTTAGAAACCTTACTTCTGAGAAGAGACCATTGGAGGTTGGGATCTTTCTCGTCCGGATCTGCATTAAGGAGGTTTTCGAAGCTGTAAACCATCATATCCCAAGTTTTTATGAGCTCTTCCACAATCATCTTCTTCTGGTTGAATCCATGTGCTAGGATTCAAATGACATCCACCAAAAGGCATGAATCCTTGGAAATGATCTTGCTTAGTTTTTGATGTTATAGACCTAAATGGAAAACCTAGATAACCAACTATCCACAATAAACCTAATTGGTACCTTAGTGAGATGTAATGTTCACTCTCCATTAGAAAAAATCAATAATGGTATTATACAAAACAAGCCAGTCAATACCCAAAAATCAAGTAAAATCCTAAAATGTCATGTATGTAACAATCCCAAGGAAAATGATCCTCCCCACACATGGGAGAACACCCTATATATATACATATTTCCCCCAACCATAAACACATGGGTGTTTCCATCAGCATAAACCCACACAAAAAATCAACCATCACACACAAAATAATCACATGTTCTGTAGATATAAAAAAAATGATTAGCACATATATAAAATAAGGCACTATAATGAATACAATATACATGAATACTATCTATCATTATCTATGGAACATCCTCTATATAAACTTCTTCAATATCAAAAACATGAAATAGTCATGCCCATATTATATGTGTAATAGTGTAGGACCCCTATGCCACAATGATCTACTGCTATATGTGCCCTTTCAATTATCTGATTTGGTATGGTTCTCAAATCACCACCCATTTGTTTAGGTTTTTTGATATATATATTCAATCGATAATCCTTTCCATAGGCTCTAAAAATATACTGGTGGTTAATGACACTTTCTATGAATGTTACCCATACTACTAGAATGGTTGTTGTATTTTTACTTACATCTATTAAAATATGATTTTTCTCCGCATCAACTCCATTTTACACCTCCTAGTTTACATTAACATAGATATTGTTACAACTTTGAAAAGTTATACCACTTAGTCACACAATAAAACCACATACATTCCACGTGAAGCCTCCACCATGACCCCTGAAAAAACGAGAGCCAATTAATTAATATAAAAATCCTCTTTAGAAGGAAGATATTAACCTAGTATATAATCATACATTTAAGCCCATAACATAAATGTTTTTTCAAAAATTTCTTCAACTACATCAAACAATTGATGAATGAACAAAAATTCAGTGAATTGACCAGCATATTTTATTATTGATGAACTTCACTAGGTCATCCATATAAAATATAATGATCATTCATACCTGAGAAAATATGGCTAAGAGTATTCTAGGAACATATTCTAAATGTACTTCCAAGAAATATTCTCGAGCTTATTATCCCGATTATAAAACTCCACCCTACTCTTGCATGATCCTTATAACATGTAAGTATCCTTATAAACTCTCCTATTTTAGCGGTATCCAAATAATCATGAATCCTATAGATAGTCCAAATATTGAACTAAACATCCTTAGATCCACCCTCTCCGTGAATATCAAAGGGTGATACAACTGAAACTCTAGTGTGAGGTCAGACATCTTCCACAGAGCACTCCCTGAGTCTCTTTCTATATGAGACAGTATGCGATCAAATTTCTCATTGATCTTCTATTCAAATCAATCACCTATGACTATCAAATCATATGGATCCACTACTGGAGGAACATTTCCATCCATGTACTCCTTTATTCCTATGAACAAGAATAATCATGTTATAAAATCTATGAAATTCCAAAAACCATTATTATGAAATATAACACATCATGAAGACAATAAAGTAATATATATTCACAGAAATCATTAAAAATTCATCCCCAATAACCCACCGCATGGTCAAAACCAAGGCACTATCATTACTCTCAATCATACATTATTTTAATCATTTAAATATTATAGTAAAACACATTAATATATAATTATTTTCAATTATAAACACATTTACCCATTTTGAAATACTATAATGATAATAATTTATAATTATCAATTTTTAGCAGGAACCATTCAATTTTTAAATAACCAGACAATGAGATAAATATTCATTCCAACTCATACCCCAAACCGACATTTCCATGCATGAAAATAATTATGCATGTTAGATAGTGCTAATGAATCCCTAGAATGGTGAAAGTATACTCAGATTTTGTGGCATACTTGACTAAAAATAAAATCTCATAAAAAATAACATCATAAAAAAAGTGCATCACCCATTGTGAAATAACATCCAATTATAATAGTAAACACAAATAACAATAATCCCACCCTAGGAACATGGTTTTCCCTTTTATATGGTTTAGTTACTTCCATTCAGGAGCTTATGACCATGGGTCCAACAATTTCTATGACTAATTTTACAATAACATGAAGGTCAATTTATTTTTATCAATTTAGAATGATATTTACCAACATAGAAATGTTAATAAAATAGTTACACACAAAAGATTATAATAAATACTATGTGAATTTATATATTGACCACTAAATAATGTCAATGAAGAATGTATCCCAAAATGAAGTCCACAATTTTATGTGGACTGACTAATACCAAATCATTGCAAAAGATAATGGAATAATACCTAAGTTAGTAACCCAAATGAATGATATCCATTAAAACCAAGATCTAAATCATAAAAAATAGAGGAAAATTAACCCTCTTCATTGGAGGAGAGGGAATGATAGGTGTGATAAAAAAAATTATATGATATTAAATACTGAAAGAGGGGTTGAATCCTTCCACTAAAACTTCTATTAAAAATGGAAAGGGTTTTGAAGATCAATGGAATAATAATATGAGATTCCAAAAATTATGGATAATTTATTACATTTAAATGGTTCAATTATAAGAAAAAATAGGGGGAGTGTTCAAGAATTTAAATAAAATTATCATAGGGATTAAATCTCATATGCACGTTTTCCAAACCATGCAACTAATTCATAATCCATTACTCATGGGGTGTATGGTCTCTCATATTTGGTTCATTCTTTGTAAACTCATGTTCCCAAAATACAACACCCCGAAATATTTTGGTGCACAGTTTGGGAAGGCCCCCTCACATTTTGGATAAACCATGCTCCAACTATGTTCCACCACCTATGCATCTAAAAGTGGTGTATGGATTATTAGGAAAAAACAAAGGTTTTACCCAAACCATGAATCAATCATTTATAGGCCCGTGAGCTTCTAAATATATCCCAATTGACCAAAATAAAATTCAAATCCACACCCAACCAAAACATAACCGAAACTAGGGTAAACAAGTACAGAATAATGAACATGTGGAATTTATACAATGATTGGAATATTGGTTATTTTGACTGCAACTGGAAAAGTAATCAAAATTATAAGTATGTGTTCCAAAATATCAAAAATACATTCATTATTTATTTATTGAATAATTATCCCAAATGAATTAATTACATTACATAGAATAATTCAAAAATAGTATCATAATATATTTAAATTAATGTCACCCAATAGAAAAATATCATTATTAAAAAATATATATACATTTAACAATACATCTCATAATAATCTCATATATCACGAAGAATCATTTTGTTTACTATCTTTAAGAACCAATTTTTTATTAAATGTATCATTAAAAACATGTAACATTTCTATGTAATTAAACCATTATAGAAACCCTTGAAGTATTCCCATAGGTTTTACATAATGTCATAATTGAAAGAAAAAAACACCATAATGAGGGGAGAATGAAATCATATAATTCGAATATATATCCAAATGATATTGATGGATAAATTTAAAGTGTGAGATAAAACGTAACCATGGCATACATTTCATTTTAGAAACATAAAATATAAATAGTAGTAATATATAACTCATTATATAAGGACATGTAATCTAAAATGAAAAAATTTATACCTTTGATAATGTTTTATTTTTCACGAGACATTAATAATGATTCCTAGAGCATGATCACTGGATATAGAATTAAGACATGTCATTGAATTATAGTATAAAAAATAATTATGGCATTAATTAAGCATAAAAACAATTTATCATATGTTTACCACATCAAGTTCACATAAACAAATGTGATTAATTATTCATGAATCACATTCATACAACAAAATGTGTACAAAACATTCCCTATCTCATATTCACAATAATATTTTGAATTTTTTTTCCCATGTCTCTTTTACAAATTTTTATTTTTTGAACATTACTTCCTGCATAAACTTAAAAGAAAATATTTTGAATAATAATGTTACATATCATAAAAAAAATACCATGTCTACAATGCTCCCATTATAAAATTCTTAAAAAACATGTGAACATATCATCCGATTTTTCATTTTCAAAATTTTTTCTGAACAAATCTCTCTAACCTAGTTGAAAGAAAATCACCATTTTAGGTCATATGTAACAATAAACAATGAAATGGAGGGAGATATCGTGGCCCACATATAATCATCCATTCACATGAGTTCCAAATAAAACAAATTAATTCATATAATAATAAATTACCAATGGTAATAAAATAGTTTTCATAACATTTAATAATGAATGAATATCATGATAATTTGATACCCTAAATCAAGATAACCCAAAATGATATTTTCAAAATAGCATGAATTGGGTGATTTCTGAACCATTATTTTATTATAGTAAAATAATATCAAAATTTATTATCAGTCTTGAAATTAAAATTTCATGAAAAAATTTATTTAAATTATGTTAAAATTTATAATTATGAAGCATAATTCCACAAACCAATTGTTTCACAACTGAAGAGCATAATTAATATTAAATTTAATAAAACATATTTTCAATAAAGTTATTTTGAAAATAAATGGATCATATTTAAAATTTAAAAATAGATATGAAAAATATATTATCCATGGATGTAAAATAAAATGGTATAGTTCAAAACAAATTTATTTAAGACATACATCATTAAAAGGATAACAAATAATTTTCTCTAAAATGAATAAAAGGGGGAATGAACTATTGTCAAAAACTATTATTTTCTAGTAGATATTGGAGAATAATTATATGAACATAAACCATTTATATGGATGAAAAATCCATTAATAAGCATGGAAATGAATCTTAATTAAAATATTCATAAAATTGTTGAATTATCAATGAATAAGGGTTTGGTGTAAACCATGATTCACAATAAAGGATGGTGTAAATACAACATAACATCATATATGGAAAGAATGTATTTTTATAGAAAGGTAATAGTATATGATGATTGATTATTACCCAAGGTAATGATTTCTATTTTGAAAACCCCATTAAATAAAGAGATATCATTATTTTGAAGTACAAATACCATGAATAAATAAATTACATATATTACATATATAGTTGTGAGTATAAAAACCATTTATATTAAATTTTCTTTATAAAAGAAGATGTTCCACAAAAAGTAATGTTTGTTATGAAACCCTAAACATGTATTTTTTCTTATTTTAAAATAATATACCATTGATTATAATGAATATGAAAATAAAATTACATAAAAATAACTAAAATAAATTTATTATAAACATTTTATAATAATTTTATAACCACATATTTTCGAAATATTTACTTATTATTGTTGATTTGAATTATATTATGTTAGACCACTATGTTTTCTATTTTTTACAAACATCACTAAGATGATATCGATTATCATTATAAGGGTATTTATATTACTTTTCCTAGATCATAAATTATTTAACATTCATTTATTATTTATTACCTAGCTTTCATCTACTTTGTTTGAAATTCACGAATATGTATTTTTTAAATGGAAAACGAGACGATCTAGATTTCATGATTTATAATGACATAATGGAGGTATATAAAAAAATTTATAGTAGAAAAAAATATTATTACATAATAATTAATATGTATTAAATATAATGATATTTATTGATATTAAAATTATATTAAATAATGTTATAATAAGTTTTATTATAATTATAACTTTTTATAAATAAGTGGAAAAACCGACCCAAACAGAAACATATAAAAATATTTTCTTGGGTGATGTAATATATTTAGACCATAGTAATATTAAATCATCCAACTCATAAATGTATTATAATTATTATATATCCTTATTTAATCAGTTCATATTACCATACATTGTGGTTGGTGATGAAAAATGAATTTTTCTATTTTTGGATAATGTACTCTGCATGCACACATTATTAAAAAACCATTTCTCAAAGAATGGATGGAAAATGGTATATAAAAAATACCATTTTCATAATGATAATTGTAACATATGAAAAATTTTGTATTAATAAATCCATCATTGATACCATCCATGTGATGAACTATCAAAACAAATGAATCTTGTTGCATTATAGAGGCAATAGTTTTCAAGAACCAAGTTTTGTTGTCATCCAACCCAACACCATACCGGGAATGTGGAAATTCCTAAAAAGAATTTATGATCCCATTGGGATGGAAACTAGTGTCTAGGTATGATGAATTACATTTGGGAACAATTTATTTCTTGTAAACCAACCACAAAAACCCAAAAGAAATATGCATCGTATCATAGTAACAAAAATTACCAAAAGCATAACCAATATGACTTATAAATTTATCATTTAAAAAATAAACTAAAATAGAAAAATGTGGACCGAGACATCTATGCATTCTAGTCTCCATGAAATAAGAGGGAATAACCACCCATTCTACCACTACCAAAACAAGAAAAAATATGATCCACTAGCAACCATATATACCATCAACATGAATAAATGAATCTCATTTAACAATGTCAATAATAACAAGGTCCACTCATAAATTAGTGTGTACTTAGGGTATGTTAAAATGTACCTAATAGGATTCAACCAAATATATTTTATTATATAACATTATAAACAAATAATCATGATTGTTTTATGAAAAAAGGATAAATTTAAATGAAACATGATATGAAACTGAAAAGGAAATAAAGAAAGAAAAAAGATAAACGATAGTCATTGAATCACATGATAACTGTGGGGAATTCCTAATTCAAAAGGGTTTTTAGGTTCTTATGATCCTTACTCCTGAATAAAAAATATAAAAAACCACTATAGTTATCCTCCAACACAATCCATTAGAGGGAAATAAATTCCCATTCTTCAGTTGTCTCTAACTGTCATTTGAATATGTTTAGTTAATATTGTAGCATAAATCCTTCTAGGGAAATTATGCCTCAATTCTACTGATCCACTAGGTGTAATAGACCTAGTCTACCTAACTAGTTACCAAGGATCACCTTGAGCTATAATAAATCCCATATGTCACATGAACTACCTCATACACATACAAATATCTAATGTTAGAAACACTCATAGAAATCCATATTTTTCATTCTGTAAAATAACTATTTTACCCGTATACACATCATACCGATTTTAGAATAATATTTCTAACAAAAAATTCAATTAAAACATTTAAAAACCATTAAATATATTCTAAAATCATCGAACGATATTAAAACATGGAATCACCTACCTCATACATGGAATAATCGGGAAACAGGTTTGAAACCACATCCATAGAAAAAAACCATAAAGGAAAAAATACCACATCCATTAATATATCAATAAATAAATAAATTTTGAAAAAACATTTGGTCAGCCAATCTTCTTGATTATAGGGAAATAAATAATGAAGAAGGATACCATGAAATATAGGGAAATAATAAAAGGATAGGTTTACATGATGAGATATTGATGGATACAAAAAAGCAATAATTGATGGAAGACCAAAAGATATGAGAGGAAGGGGGAGGCATGATTAAAGATAAGGAACATGATTTGGGAGTTTTTGGTTGGTTTGGGATATAAAATCCATGAGGGAAAAAATGAATTTCATCACTTTTAATTTTCATGGTAGGCAGCATGGTAAGGCCACATGGTTTCCCAAACCATGCACCAACTATGAAACACCACTATATGAAATGAATAGTCGGATGACCAATTTTCCTATAGGGATCGCACACCATTGTTCTTATATATGAACCACAGAAAAGACCACTATCCAGAGTGCATGGTCATCTTGAATACTAGTGTTCTAGGTCATGCGAAAAGGATAATACCTTTGTCTAGTTTTCACGGTTTCAACCAGGTTAACCCACGAGTTATTATAACCATGTTCTAACCATGTTCCACCTAATATATAACAAAAAATCCATTTTTTTCCAAAGCTCTTGGTATATATTTGGAAAATTGATAAAAACATATTTGAAAAAGAAAAAAACTCAAAATAAAGGGACATATGTTACAATTATCCCCACCATGGGAACATTCTAACCTCAGCAAATAAATAAATTTTTTTATTAAGGAATAAGTTGGTATATTGATATTTGGAAAATACATTCCACTATCATTTATCTTTATCACAAATCACATGTTTCCAATGGACATAAACCAATAATATATTATTTCCCCAAAACACGTTCTCATGAGAGTCCATAATCTGCACTAGTCAGTCAAGAATAATCAAATTGAAATACAATTCCAATTCCCTTAATTCCAGCACAGGGGATGTGAATGGGTTATAGATATTCAATTTGGAGACATAAAACACATTATGAATTTAAATTAACTAGTTTAGAACAACTAATTATTATACCACCATACCAATTATCACAGTACTATTTAATGGTCTAAGAAACCTTGAAGTCATGTTTATTTCACCTACCATGATCTCAAAGAATCAAATGCGAGGAAATCATCAGAAATACCTCATAAAAATAAGAATTATTGGATCGATGTTGAAAATTAATATAGGACTTATAAGGGTTCCATTTTGTCTGTAAATATTTACTAATCAACTAGTAATTATCTTAATTCTCTAGTACAGGGCATGGTCCATTAAGTGAAGTCTCAGCCACGTCAGTCTAGAAAAATGTAGATCAAAATAGACACTATAAATCACCATGAAGAGAGTCATCCTTATTAAGTATTGATAGATATTTTTATACACACATTCCACTGATACCAAATAGTTCTCCCTAGAGGCATGAATATCTTACACATATGCTCCATTAATTACATCAATTTCCTAGTTTTCCCACTCGATCTGAACAACCATTTGATAATGTTTCACCTTTATACACTTGTCCTTAAACCAAATTTCCATATAAAATCCTCCATAGAACCAAAAAGTAAAACATGGGTCCCTATCTGAAAAAATATCCAATGGTACACCATATAACCACACTGTCTATTGAATATTCAACCAACTCAAATCATCCACATTTATTTAATACCTTGGCATAATGAACAGGTCGGATTTGGTTTGACATTTTTTCACCACTGATATCACATTACATACTTGGGGAATACAAGGCACAAAACTAATGATTTATATAGTGACCTGATCCCACTTTAATGTAGGAATGGGTATCCATTGTTAGAAAACTCGGGGTCAATGATGCACGTCATTAACATGCTGACATGATAAAAATCTAGACACGCCTTTATCTATATACCTCCTCATACAAGGATAATAGAACTAGTGACACAAAAAATTAAATGTCTGGGTGGTCTCAGGATGAATGGTACAGTGAGTCCGGTGTCTCTCATGTATCACCACATTCTGCAGCTCCAATGAAACCAAAAGTGTGCATTGATGAAAAGAACAGACATGGGGGAAAATGACTACTCATTATGTACCTACCTACTATTTAAAAGAAATCTGGATCACTAAATTATCACATAACTAGACTTCTCCTCCAGAATCATCTCAAGAATGGTGCGATTTAGTTGAACTCTACCAAATAATGGTCCTCCCCTATTTTACATCATTTCCAAGTTTATCTATATGAAATAACCCATAAAATTACACTCATCACTAGATTCCTTTACATACTTCACTTTAATTTCACTTCTTGTGGAGTCTATTACCACATTACCATTTCCTAACGTATATATGATACCAATACACATGTTGAGTGGAACTACACCCATTAATGTTTCCTTATATTCAAATTATTCATATAGAAAATATAGACCAGTCTCTTATAATCTATGTAAAATAAAAACCTCTTTGAAAAGAGATAGTTGTTCCACGTATTCAAAGAATATACCAATACAACTAATTTTATGACATGGGATGGGAAATTATTTTCATGCTGTCAGAAATGGAGAAAAGATTATTCCACAGTGCGGTCATCCATCATCAACACACACCCAAAACCCATAACTGAAGCATCAATTAATAAAACATATATATTTAAAATGTTTGGAATGATCAAAATAGTGGGACTGTTTGAATGCTTCATTACCACCATGAATGATTTTTAATATTATTGGTTTCATTAGAGCCATATCCATTTATGATTGTGCGTAGTAAATGGATAAGAAATCTGAAAAAATATCTAACAAACCACATGTAATATTCATATTGTCGCAAGAATATCCCAATATCGAAGTCATCCTTCGACTGCACTCATGACATCAATAATTTAATAATCTCAAGCCCACCGAATCCCCACAATCCAAAATCATGTGTCCTAGAAACTATAATTCCCTATCCATATTTTACACTTAGAGAGCTTCATATAGGGTTATTGATCTCGAAGAGATCTAAAAAAATCCTCAACTGTTTCCCAAGAACTTCCATAATCTCACAGTAAACCAATATTTCATGCATAAACACCACAATAATGTCATTGAGGTAATGATAGAACTCTATGTTCATATGTTTTCGGATGACCATATTAGAATACATCAACCTGAATGGAATGAGTAATTTCTCCAAGTGGACACACCAAATTTGGAAGTATACAATGAGAACATTTTCCTATCTCACCCTGAGGTGATGATGCCTGAAGCACATATTGATCTTGGAGAACCACCTTTACACCTTGAGTACCTCAATGAGATCCAAAATATGAGGCATTTGGTATTTATTCATGATAATTTCCTTATTCATGTTTTGGAAATCAATATACAAACCAAGACATTTGAGCATACCAATGTGATACACTCGACTGAATGAATCCTAAGGACTATATATTGTCAACTTGTATGTTTTATTCCCATAAATCACATGGGAGGAATAGAATATGAGGTAAGATACTTCATTTATTTTAGTATAATCTGATCAATGGTAAAATACAAATCCCACTCAGGATGAAATCTGAATAAGTGAATTGTAAAATCTAGTTGGAAATCATCCACCATAATAGGTAATCTATCCATAGAACCCATATCCACATCCACCAACATGAATGATGAAATATGAAAAAAAAATCTATCTCTTGAAGTGCAGTTACAGAACGACCTGACCAA
This sequence comes from Viscum album, assembly GCA_963277665.1. Classification (NCBI taxonomy): domain Eukaryota; kingdom Viridiplantae; phylum Streptophyta; class Magnoliopsida; order Santalales; family Viscaceae; genus Viscum; species Viscum album. The sequence continues at coordinate 1,425,897,036 of OY728147.1, read as the reverse complement.
GAAACCTAATAACCTTGGATGACTTGATGACTCCCATCATATAGCATAAACCTAAGTCACTTATGATAAAAGTTTATGTGTTCCCTATAACTCACCATCCAATCCTTATTGATTATCACAATGGAAATTTCCATTTCCATAAATAGGAATTCAAATTATAGATCTACCACTAAAAAGGTGAAAGAACTCTATGTAAATATAAAACCCAATGCTCTCTACATACAAAGAGGCATCATCATCTCCTTTGTATATAACATACTATAGGTTTGGTATTTAGACAATTCTAATATAAATGATGGGATGAAGGAGGTAGAATCAATAATATCAAACGAAAATATGACTATGGGATGTGAAATAAGAATAGCACCTCATACAATCATAGTTCATGCATTGCAATCCAATATCACTTGATCCATAAAATACATGTGCCTTATCTCTACTGAAGCTGGTCATTTGTCACTACCTAAAATCTCTTATATGAGACAACTCTCCCAATAATATGATCACATAATTCCACTATTCCAATTAAACTATGATACCACTATCTTGGATGGTTATAACTCGGTTGTAATTTCCCTAGATGTTGTAGAACCTACCCAACCATTATATGGGTGTGAATCATTAGAAAACTATTAAATGTTTTCCATATTCCCATTACAATAGAAATTTCTATGTCGGACTAGAATAACTGGACACATATTACTAGGTATCTTAGAAAAATGTAACAAGACTATTAAAAAATCAAAAATAAATTGAAAAATATGTTTTTGATGGGAAAAAAATGATACAACCTCTTATCTTCTGTTGATCATTATGCTCCCACATATATTCAAGCATTTCATAACAGTGGTATCCCACTGTTGTTGGTACTCATGAAAAACTATATTTTAAACACTTATCAATCTCCACCATGATGTCCGAATCAACCACCTCATCATTTTTTTAGTCTGAATTAGAATACTAATAACATAATTTATGTTTGTAACCCCATTTAAATCTATTGGGCCTTTAGTTTCTCATTAGAGTCCTCCTGGAGTAAGAAACTGTCTAATTATGCATAGGAGATGAAGTAATCTTACAACATCTGGTCCATATGATGGAGATAAAAACCCCATGGGTCTTGGAATGGGCTAATGTATTAGGTAAATACTTATCGTTGAAGAAACCCTGGAAATACTTCTAGTCCTTATGATCATGTTTCCAAACCTACTCCATTATATCCCAGTACCTGTGACTAGGACATTATAACATTTATAAAGTAAATGACAACCTAACCACCTTTAGATTATAAAGAAACATGAAAATAATATTGATCATTTCAATCCAATTGTGGTCCCCATGGGATATATGCTACCACGAAGGTCAGAGGCTTGTTCTCGATAAAATGACGAGCTCTGTCCTTTTTCAGAACTAGTTCTGCTTCTTAAACCTTACCAAGACCATAACCATCACCCTAACTCAGTTCTCAGATATCTTAAACCTAAACTACAACTAGAAAATAATTAGAAATTGTGGGGGAACTATCACCAACATGTTACAGTAGTTTTACATTATATCTATAGGGAGTGATGATACAAAAATATTCATCATGAAAAAAAATCCATCAATTTATAAAAAAAAAACATTTCAAACAAATATCAAATCAAAACACCATAAAAAATCAACATGAAGTCACATAATACACATTCTCAAAACAAGACACACCACCCATGCCTGGTATCAATGTATGGTATGGAGCCTGTAAATACCTACATGAAGGATAAGTATAATCTAATCCCAATAACCACATGGTTATCTAAAGCATATTTGGAGGTGTGTGGGCTATAAACGCCACTCAAAACCATCACCAAAAGCTCGGATAGTCCTAAATCATGTCTATGAGACTCTACCTATTAAAATGAACCAAGCGACAAGAAAAAAACATGGAACATATAGTATTTTTTCATGAAACATGACTTGATTACATCCAACCCGACACCAAAACTGGCTCCTGGCAAGGCTTGAAAGGTGTTCCCATTCCCCAGGGGCTAGAAACTAGTATATGGTCATCATGGATTACATGTGGGAATGATTATACCCATGTAAATTTACTAGGAATACCCACAAGAAAGACACGCCCCATAATAGAATGAAAAATAACCAAAACAATAACCAACAATAGTTAAACATTGATTACATACAAAAATACAAAATAAAAAACATCGAAGGGGTATACCTACACAGCTAGCCTCTATGTAATAAGAGGGTCATCACCCTCCTACAACTAATACTAACAGATATATAAAAGCAACCATTAGCAATATTATCCACCATCCCCACCAAAGAATGAATATCCATAACCTTGTTCATATATAACGAGGTATAAATACACCCACGGTTGTATGTAGGTTGTGAGCCAATGTACCTAATTGGATACAATAAAAAGTGATTTTATGTTGTTACATTATATATAAAACACAACATGTTGTTTTTATAAAATGAAAATGATTATTTTAAATGAATCATTCTTTACAATATAAAATAAAATAAAGATGAAATCATGAAAAATGATAATAATAAAATCACATTCCATCCATGAGAAATCCTATAGGAAATAGTGTAAGTGGTGTCCTAGGATCCTCATAACATTATGATAAATACATAATAAACCCCACATGTGGACTCATGGATGATCCACTAGATGCGAATAACAACCTAATGTCAAGTTGTTTCCAAAGATAATAATCAATTTTTTGTTAGCATGGTATCATTATTCTACATAGGGGAACAACGCCTCATCCTTACTAATTCACTAAGAATACTAGACCTTGCCTTCCCAACTGTTTACCTATGATTCCCATTTCCTTGATTACATCCCATTAGTCACATGAACCAGCACAAACATATACAAATTTCTACAATTAAAATACCTATATACATAAACCATTTTCAATTTCAGTAAATCACTCATTAACAATTAAAAACAATAATACAATTTGAAAAAAATATTTTCATTACACCCAAAATTCATAGATTTCATTTAGAAATCATATAATGAATTATAAAATCATCCACAATGGTTAATCATGTAATAATCTACATGTTGCTTTGAAACATAATGAAATGGTTTGGAAACCCCAGACCTATTAAAATAGAGACTATAATTGTTGCATTGATTTCATGGAGGTGGTACATGCCTCTGTTCCAATCCATGCTCATCTGAAATGACCATTGTACCAGGAGCAGAGATAGACTTATCAAATGCACACTAGGACGGGTGACCTAGAGACTACCTCTATCCAGGATGAAAAATTTCTACTTGGATAACTCATAGTTTCTACTAACCAAGCTATAACCATGTCCCACATACTATTTGAAATGAAATAACTCACCTCATCCACTCAGTTTGGAGACCATATTCAGTGATTTATGGTTTTAAATTTATCTTTTTATATTCAATCCTTAATTAATTTTATCTCTATAATTAATTTCAAAATTATTATATAATATTAAATATAATAATTAAAATTGAACCATTTATATAATTATAATCATATGATTTAATATATCGAAATAATTATATATATATATTTTAAATATCACTATTTTAAAATTAGCAGACAATAACGCATAAACATATTTTTCGAAAATGTGTTTTTTAGAATAAAATTTAAATGTGTCAAATTTTTATTAAAATTATTAATTCTCATGACCAAATTTTTTTAACTAAAAATAAAATTAAACACATTAGGATTTAATGGAAATATAGAACAGAATATTACCCAGAGGATACTTGATTCAATGAGAATTCTAAAAACTATATTAATTAGACAAAAATTTTAATTAGGTTTTAAAACCATTTTACATTAGATTTATAATTTCATAGAATGAATGAAAAATAATAATTTCAATCCATAAATCATGTATTAATTTTCTATGGATTTTTAATAATTTAGGGTATGCTTACATATTATCGTAAATTTTTTTTACAAAGTACAATTATTTTTAAATTAAAACTTTTCAGAAAAATATAATAAGAATCAGTCAAAAAATCCACTAGAGCAAATAATGAGAATTTAATTTTATCATATTTAAATTCTATAATTTTATTTTTATTTTTTTTAAATATTTAGTAATATTAGTTATTTATATTACATATATAATAATATTTATTGACTTACTATATTATTTTTTATTAATGATACGTAAATTATGATATTTAAATATGATTTGGTTAATTTACATTGGGTGTACCATGTTACACATTTTATCATTTAAATAATTTGTTTTACAAGATCTATAATTTATTATCATTACATTCTCCCATGGAATAATAAACTACACACTCAAAATATTAATTCAATTACTAATGAAACTAACATAGTGTATGTATAATATAGACTCAGGTCATGATCAAATTTCTACAGTGTCATTAAAAACATTATAAATTTCTTATTTTAACTTATAATAGTTCAATTCTAATATTGGATTTTCTCAATCCATTTCTGTAATTAATTCACTAATGATTTTGTATCTTAAATACTAAAATGTACTTATTTTTCCAACAAATCTCATAGTGTTTATTACAATGTTATTTGATAATAAATTTTTTATATATAAAATAATATTTCCCAATTTTAAAATTTATTTTGGTTTCATTGAGGATAGATACAATACATTTTCAAAATCAAATCGAATTCATCCTAATGAATTATAATAGGTGTTTTATGAATTAAATTAAATATAACTCAAATATGGATACACTAATAATGGTATATATTATCAAATCATTTGGATGTTATATTAATAATCTTAGAAAAATTCATAGGCCTGTTATTATCAATTTAATTACATTCCATTTGGATATTCAAAAATATAAAGTGGTGGATTAATGTACCTTGTACACTTCATTTTCATTTTATACATTCACCCGAAGGGATAAAATGATATTTAATATGTTTCCTTCAATTGATAAGTATCTGATATTTAATATCCTTTTTAACAATTGGTTTAGGGAATCATATTCAAAATACCAAAACATAAAAATTTTATGAAAATTATTTATAATCTATATTTTAATATTCAAACTATTCATTCCATCTCAAAAATAATATTCTCAATCTATAATCTAAATACAGATGATTTACATCTATTTTCTACTAATATCTTACATAGGATTCTTATTCCGTCATTTTTTATATACATGGTGTTGAATCTTATTTACATTATCATCATCATCTTCCAATATTCTTTGAAATTCTATATTTCAAATATTAGGTGATTTTGGATTTTTATATAGATTGAATTTATAAAACCTATCTCAAGAGAGTTAATTGAGAATAAACAAATGATCATCAACAAAACATCCAACCCCACCTATTTTCCCATTAGTATGGTTACAATATTGTCCATCACATCCATTCTTAGAATGTATTCTGTTCATCTAGAAACATCTTAAATAAAAATCATTGCATCATTAGATATAAATATTTATATAACATTGAAATAATGAGAAATACATCCTTTAAATATGTTACTCATTGAAACCTTTAAATTATTTTTTAGTTCAAAAAAATCACACATGGTTCAATACTGGGTTTTTTTGTTTTATAATACTCTTGATAATAATTCCTAAAAATAATAAATCATTTATAATAGTGTGTAAATATATTTTTTGATTAATATATTTATATCCCTCGGGAGGTTAATAAATTGTGTGATGTTAACACTATTTTTCATCCACTAGGTGGGATTTGGGTTATTACACAATGCATACGTTTCATGTTTATTATCCTAATGTAAAACTATTATAGACACTCCATACACTTTTATAATCCATAATTGGAGATTATTTTAAGGATCCCCATTTAATATATACTACAAAAAAAATTATGGTGTTTTTCTATACATAAAATTCTCTCTTAGACTTCTCCCTTGGTTATTCACTAATGTTCTCAGATCCTATTCAGAAAATTGACATAAATATTATTCAAAAATAATTAAACAGGCATTTTTTACCTACTATAATACTATAATATAAACATATCTATTTTTTAAAACATTTTTATATTTTTATCATTATATCTCAAAATAATATAACATAGTTTAGAGAACCTTATTGTGTAGTAATATTATGTAAAACATACCTAAGTATCTTATTTTCCATGTCCTGTAAAAATTTCTCTATAATTGAATTCTTTTAGGATAAATTTTATATATATCGTATCGTTTAATAATATTAATAATCTATTGGAATGTATCATACGAAAGGGGTGAAATATAATTCTTAGTAAGGGTAAACATATCAATATTATGTTAAGGGTCAGATTACAAGCATGATATTATACATCAACATTGGAAAATATATATTTTAAAATAACATGGAAATTTATTTTTTTTCTCAAATTCATGTTAAGAGGATATGTAATATAATATGAGAATGTATATTTTTTTGGAATATATATCAAAATATTGATACATTAAAAACAATTCTAACAAAATAATTTCATGTACATAGAAATAAGAAATCATAGTAAATCTTCATGTAAAAAATAATTTTGAAAGAAATATAATCTTACAAACTCATATGATCCATGATTACAACTATTAATTGACATAATAAACTTGTGAAAAAAAAATCCCACATCTCATTTTCAAGTAACAATTGTGAACAAATCATTCTTTATGTTATCAACAAATCATTTTTCATCACATATGATATAAACATTAACCAATCCATTTTATGGTGATATAGGACCTCATCCATCATTATATCCAAATATGCATTCCAAATAAAATCCAATAATTTATCATATCATAAATATCCAAAATAAATAAAAATGTTTTACGAGTATTACCAAATATAGTACAAATAAATAAGTATAATATGTTTCCAAAAACATGATCACACAAAAAATGTATTTTAAAATAGCATATATAAGGGGAATTATGAAAAATTACTTTATGAAAGAAAAATCTATTTAAAATGGATGATAATTCACTAAAATAATGTTTTATAAATAAATTTTATTATTTAATTTTAAATTATGTGATTTTAATATAACAATATAAATGTATTTTTTTCAAAATAAATTGAAAACATAATAAAACATTTAATCAAAATTATATCTCATAAATAGACCTTTAAATAAATAAAATCATATGTAAAATATAAAAATTGAATGAAAAAATATATGATAATTTAATGGAAAATACATTTAATTATTAGAAGAATCCTCATCTGAAAACCAATAAAATAAAATCCATAAAATATGTTTTTTGAATACATGGAAATTAAAGGTTCATTTTAGATAAAATAAATTATATTTTCATCAATGAAACATTGAAAATTTTTGGGAATTAAGGAATTTATATATAAGTAGCATTTTATAACAAATTGAAATTACTCTTAAAAAATATTTATTTTTCTCAAAAATTTTGAATCAGCATGGATGTAATCATTGTTATAAAACATTAATACTTATAAATGAAGGTGAAAATGAAACATACCATCATCATTAGTTATGGTATAATCATCTTGAAATGAAATATTCAATGACGATTGAATACTACAAATGGAAAATATTATCACTAATAAAACAACATTAAATAAGGGTAGATCTTAATTTTTTACATCAAATACTCCCTATGAATATTATTTATTATAATATATAAATATTAGTTGGAATAACTTGAAATTAAATAATATTAGGTATATAGAAACATTATTCCCAAAAAAGAATTTTTTTTCATGAAAACCTTATAAGTTATTTCATAAGATTGAACAATGCTCTAAGATATTGTATAATGAAAAAAATTCCTTAATAAATTGTTTTTGAACATTAATATTACAATTTATAATTTTTTATTAATATTTTATAACAATATGTTTCATATATTTTAACAAAATATACAATATTTTCAATATAGGGTGATCAATCTGTCGGTTGTTTATTTTAGATAAATATGGAGAAGGCCAGATATTTTCTCAATAAGGTAATATAATTTCATACTTCCAAAATCAATAAATATTATATATTTATTATTTTTAAATAATTACATGAGTCTTAATTTTATTATTTGAAATACAAGGATATGAAAAATAAAAATTTTAATTGGAAGATCCAGATTTCAACATTTTAACTATAGACTGAGGATATATTCATAAATAGTATAAATATTAATAATACCATTCCAAAATCAATAAACAATATAAATTATTCATTATGACATAATACAATATTATTAAATATAAAAAGGGGTTAAAATATGGAAAAATGAAAAATGTGAATCTGTATATAGAATTTAAATCACTTATAAAAAATGAGAGCTACTACTCTAAAGAACAAAAAAAGAGTTACCTGTAGGATAAATAAAATAATACATTTATGGAAGAAATATTGATCAATTTGAAAAAAATTTAAAAAATTAGAATAAAATCTTTATTGTTTAGAAAATATAAACCTCTTAAAAACACGCAATTCCATGAGTAGTAAAACTCCTCCCCCATTGGATATTATATTAATTTATTGAAGCTAAGAATGAATTGTAATTGATTCAATAACTAGGCTCCACAAAAAAACATAATAAACCTCATAGCATCATAAAACCAATCCAAAAAGTTATATAATAATAAATTAAATAATAAAATTATTAAATACTATAAACTAAGGGGGTTATATTCTCAGCCACATGTTAGTGATACGTTTAATACCACTTCATTAGAATCCGATTTTATCATTAATTCAAAAAAATACATTATAGTAAAATAATATAAAATTAATTGAATTTAAATATAATATGAATGAATATCATTGAAAAAAATACCCATATCATATATGAATATAAATTAGTTTATATGTTTTAATTTATCATAAGATAACATAAATTATAAAACTGTAATCAAACCTAAATATCCAGCTTTGAGATGAATGAAAATACATATAATTTAACTTCTATGCTTGATTAAATTCATTTTTATGTGTTTTATGCAAGTCAAAATCAATGAAAACCATTGTAAAAAATTATCATAAATATGCACTCATTTTCATATTTTTACAAAAAAGATAATGATAAACATGTGACTTCACTATTACTACTAATAAATACAGAATGTTTGTGAATGTTACATCACTAATACTAATAAAAAAATCAAGTAAATAAATATTTATTTAATCGTATTCAATAAGTGATCCCAAAATACGGTCCAAATATAAATACATTTCCACTATGGATAATTTCAAAAAGAATCTGTTTCTAACAAGAATGCATCTATAAGAAATAGAAGGAAATACAGTGGTTATTTATGGTTTTTATAAAGTCTTGGTAATAGAGAGATTGAGTATTTGTGTAATATATCTACCCAAAAATGTTGTATAAGGAATATATTATGTGGTATCATACCTAATATGATAATAAAACATATTGAATAATAGAAAATTTCACAAAAAAATGACGTATATATCTACTAAGAAAAGATTTGGATGTATTAAACATGTTTTTATTATTTCCAAAAAAATATAGGTTTCAAGAGTGTTAGTATGTATTAACCATACAAAATTAATATAATGATTTGGATAAAAGACGAAAATATTAAATCAAAACGAAAATAAATTGGAAGGATACCGCCATATTGAGTGAACTGTGAAAAAGATTTATTAAATATACTCCAAGGAATTCAAAGAATAAGGTTGTAAGATATTACAAACCATATTTGTGATGGTCTATTATGGTACAAAATTCCACACATTAGAGCATATAAATGTAGAAATAGATATCATAATAAGGGGATAAATAAAAATAAAAATTTGTAATAGGAAGCTTATTATTTGAAAATATCTTACCATAGTAGTAGTAGGAAGGTATGGTAGTTGAAAGGTCAAGAAAAAGGGTTCTGTAATATGGAATCCCATGAAGATTCTACTAGTGAATCCATTTTAATTGTAGTGTATGTTGATGAATCAATATAATGGGTTGTAGAATTCATAGGGAATTACCACAAAAATTGGAAATATATGTAGAATAGTGTAAATAAACATAGAATGGAAATCCATTCAAATGAATTATTGGCCGCCTCCAAATAACCTCTTTAAATGATAGTGTGTTGGTAGGGGAATGAATAAGGATATTATTTATGGTTCATAGATCCTCAAAAAATTTAATGGCGTGGGTGGTACAATGTACCATGATTGAAAATGTTATAAAGTCCCAAAGAACAAAATGGATCTAATTTTCACTCAAATACAACACATACTATCCAATATTAATAAAAAATATATCGTAGATTTATAAAAATATGATAATTCATAAATAATTAGACCTTTTATTAATCTATCACCTAGAGTAAAAAACTTTTTTTTCACCTCTATATATCCCATCCAATGTAAAAACAAGAGGAACTAGCCATGAAAACGGTTTGATGATTCACATATTTTGGGAATCGCTTCCAGATTGTAAAAAAATAAAAAATGTAGAAATTATCATGTCAATTAATACATTGTACTATATTTCTTTATTTAATTGAAACTCAAATTTACTCCCCTGAATATAAAAATGCAAATCTAAAATACAACAAAAATATCAATTGGAAAATCATAGTAGCATGTACTATGAAATTAAATACACAATTTAGAATGACACCAGAGTGTTTGGAGAAGAAGTTGATAGAATAATTGGATGGGTTTACAGTAGTGAATTACTGTAGTGATATGCTTGGGTGTCCAAACATGTACCTAGAGAATAAAGTAGACCTAATGATTGAATATATTTTTTATCAAACCACTACCAACAATAGACAACAAATTTTCAAGAAAATATTTACTCTATAAAAAATTGAGTCTAAACCATGAATGTTCTTTTAAAAATTCATATATGTGAGGAACATCATTATATATCCTGATAACATCTTATATATAGTTAATATATGAATATCCCTTTTAGATTCTATAATATTCTCTTTAGATTAAAAAACATCATGTATTTTTATTGCAAAATTAATTTGAACATGATTTATTATTGGACACAAAATCTATGTATTGAGATACAACATATCTCATGAGAAATAATGTATTAAAATATAATTACAATGATTTAAAACACTTAATGAAAAATGATAAAAATGAATGAATATTACAAAAAATATATACCAACAATAAAGTCAAATTATTCTTCCTCCTACCTGAATCCATTAATAAATCTAACTCAATATAATTTGAAATTCATCAATCATCTGGATTAATCCAGAATATTAATTGGTAATAAACATAATAAATAATTGTAATGAAAAAATAAAATGGTAATAAAAAAATAATACCATTTATGGTGAGGAAGATATGCTATTTTGAGAGGATTCCCTATCGATCCATTTATTTCCTCCAAAACAAGGACACACAACTATATGAATTCTGGTCTCAAGGGATAAACATTCTTGGTTTTAATTAATTTATTTGATAAAATAAAAACTACGAGATAACATCATGTTAATTATACAATGAATAAAAATAAAAAAATATACTAGAATGGAAGATGTCCAGAAGAGAAACCAATCAAATACAATTCCCACCTCAATCATTTTTCTTGTCAGTCACGACCCATACTCGGGGCCCATTTCGTGACTGCCCCATGCCCGCCTTCCATAGGCCAAGGGCTGGCGACTACATCCAAATGTGAATCCCTGATAAAAAGGGAAGGAATTTACTTTTAAAATATAACACACACAGTCTGAACACAAACAGTAGAAGCAACAAGTACTAATATAGAAAAGAATGGTGTGCTGAAAGTAAGTGGGCCAGTATACAAACCCAACTGATCAACAACATGTAGAAGTAAAATTAGAAGGGGAAAACAGCTCCTAGATCATCCACCGGGGAATCCTACTTGAAGGGTAGGTATAGATCTCTAACAACTTGTCCCTCAGGGACGTCCCGTCTATTCATACTCTGAGAAGCCTCACGTTTGTGACCCTCATCCTTGATCACTACTGAACATCGTTTGCACAGAACACAACAAGGTGAAGGTGAAGCCCATGCATGGGTGAGTATAACAATACTCAGTAAGGGACCCCGAGACCCCCGAGGGTCTACCAGAATCCACTAAGGATAAAACACAGTATAAATATACAATCACAAAGTATAAATCATTCCTACATAGATATATGCCCATACATTTACCTGAGTTACCAATCATAGTCCAGCTCCAACACTCGAGCCCATGCACAAACCATACCTCAAAAGAATTAAAGTCAATCAAATCGATGATAAAAACCGAAATGCATGACTCAGCTCACACAGGTGTACATCACTATTAGAGGGGTAGAGATGATTAGATGTAACTACTGAATCATCTCCTATGTTGAACCCACGTATAATCCTGGAATAGTATCAACGCTGTTGAATCCACGAAGGATCCCGATACATAAGTTATCATTGTTGAACCCATAGAGGATCCCGATCCAGTACCATCCCTGTCGATCCCACGGAGGATCCTGGTACAATATTTTCACACTCGAATCCACCGAGGATCCTGGTACAATATTATGTCCACATAGGATCATATCATCTTAGTCGTAGCCAGCCAAAGGGTTCCCTCAGAAAACATGCTCGATTATGAGAGGGTTCGCTCCTTGATCCAAATTTCAAAACCTCAACTACCAAAAAGTATTGATTTGAGGTATCTCGTAGTTCCGTCTAATCATAAAGAACCCAATTCGATAGACGGCATGTCAATCGGATGCTCAGTCTGTGAGTTAATGGCATTTCCGCTCCAAGGGCCCGGTTGGATTTAGGTTCATACCAATCCGAATATACCCAAACTATGTCAAAATATCATGTTGGGTATGTCAAATGAACCACCATTCCATAATATTTCCATTGTTTTAGACGGTTCGTCGATCGAACATTCGTAGCCCAAGATATGGGTGAATAGGTGAAATGGGTCAAACTGGATCCGGGTGGGGTAATGCACAGTCGGCCCAACCCGACCCGATTTAGGTCACGCCGACACGGGTCTAGATCCAGACTAGGGTCCATCCCAGCCCGCTAAAAACTGGCATGGCCCACGATGGGCTGCCCGGGCCACTTGGCTGGGAGGTGGACTGCCGGCCGAAGCCGGCGGTGGATGCGCCTCGTAGGGCCTACCCTGACCGGGCGAATGAAGGGTGGTCAGCCACCCCATCTTCCTGTAATAGTCGATGTGTGGCTCCGTCCTGGTAAATATGGGACCTGATGGCCCTGCATGTGGTGCACCTACCGGCGGCCATCTCGGCCTGCCACCCTCCTCCGTTTGTCATGGCCTTTGGCTGCTGTTCTTCTCCGACGCAGCGCGATGGCGCCGCGCCTAGCTTGTCCTACCACCGCTGCCTAAGGGTCCATAGATCCTTTCTCTGGCATGATGCGATGGCACCATGCCCCTCAGGCATGACCACTGCCCACCTTTTTGTGACCTAGTTCTCTGCGCGGCATGACAACGTCGCTCTCCTCCGGCGACCCGGTGGCCCTTACGCCGCCGGTTCCTCATCTGTTCGGGCCGTCGCTGGCCCCTGATGCTCCACCACGGTCCTCCCTTCCTATGGCGTCGTTTCTCCACTGCCATCATCAACAAAAGTGAAAAACATTGGGGGAGGTTCGAGCCATGTTCGTGCGCTCCCAATCCTCCTTGATATGGTTATATTAACAGGTGATTCACATTCCATATCTTGAACAATGATGAATGGGCACAAAAACAATTCAAATCCACCTACCTTTCTTGATGATGATCATTGACGAAGTCTCCGGAATGAAGTGTTTCTTTGTCAACTTCAGGAGAGGTAGAGTTCAGAGAAGATGAGTCAAAGATGACGTCGTCAATGTTCATTGTTGGTGGTGGTGCTTCCACTACTTTCCCCGGTTGAAGAGGGAGAGATGTCCGCCATTCTTCATTGAAATAATTTTTTCCTCCAAGTTCTTCTATGTTCTTCCTCCTCTCCCAACGGTTCCACCAAAAAGAGTGCTAAGCCAAAAATAATAGAGGAAGTTCTCTATTATTTCTATGGCGCAAAAACACAAATATTTTTCATTAATTAAATGAGACAACTCATTAAATTAATAAAAATTAAAGGATTAAATTCAAAATTAGAGGAGGTGAGGAGTTCCAATTAAATAATGTGGAGTTAAAAGGGGTTAAAACGCTCAGTTGGGCCCCACTAAATAATATCCCACCAATGGAGGTCATGTGTGGGTGGGACCCACCACCATAACCTCTCATCGGAGGTTATGGTGTGGTGGTACCCACCACTAACCTCCTATTGGTGGTTTTAACCACCATAAAATAAAAATAAAGTTAACAATTTATTATTATTTAATCTCATTAAAATCTAAAAAAACTAACTCCCAATCCCAACATAATGAAACTGTGTTGAAGGTCTCATTAAGCATTCACTGACGCTACGAGCTCAATGGTGCCCTCATATTTTTATTCCGAGCACCGGTTCAAAATTAATAAAATCCCGCATATACATTTTCTGTAAGTACCCAAAATAAACATCATAAATTGATTCCGGGCACACCGGTCCACAGAATCAAGCGCAGAAAATTTTTTTGGACTCGTAAAAAATGACATGAATTTAAGAAAAAAAAATTCCACAGAATATCCAGGTCATTAAATTGTCCCTAACTCGAGGCTTTATGTCATCGTAATCTACAACATGAACAAAGGGAAGCAACTGGGGTATTGAGAACGTATCAGAGCCTCCCACTCCAATGTGCTCTCCTTGATGTTCCAGTGCTACCAGCGAATGCACACCAAAGGTATCAGCCATCCACAATGGACCCGCTCCTTTCAATTACTCAATCTCCACTGAAACCTTTGTGAATGTCGCCATGTTATCGATATCCAGCTCTCCATGGACGATGATGTGGGATGGGTCATGCACATATCTCCTCAGATGAGATATGTGGAAGAAGTCGTGCACCCAGTGCAACTAAGGTGGAAGAGCAATGTGGTGAGCCACCTTTCCTACTCTGCTAAGTACCTGGAATGATCTGATGAATCACGAAGACAACTTGCTGCCTCAGCCAAATATCAGTAGACCTCGTCAAGATGAGACACATAGAAAGACATGGTCACCATCTTTGAACACTAGAAGTCTCCGTCTCCTATCAACATATGTCTTCTACCTACTCTGTGAAGTCTTGAACCACTCCTGGATGATATGCACCTTCTTCGTCGTAGCATACACCATCTCTGGTCCCATAAGTGCTAACTCCCCTAGGTCAGTCTAGCAAAGAGGCGATCTGCACGGTCAACCGTAAAGTGGTTCGAAAGGTTCCATCCTGATGGTAGAGTTTTATTTGTTGTTATATGAAAACTCTACCAAGGGTAAGTGATCCTCCCAGTTGTGACCGAATTTGAGTATGCATGCATGGAGCATTTCCTTAAGAGTTTGAATGGGACTCTCAGTCTGACCATCCATCTGAGGATGGAAGATGGTCCTCAAGTGAAGAAGCATCCTGAAAGCCTCCTGCAACCCCTTTTATAACTACGATGTGAAACAAGAATCTTGATCAAAGACTATCGTCAATGGAACACCACGAATTTTTATATTCTCCCTTACGTAGAGGTTTCCCAAGCTCTCTACTGAACCCTTCTCTCTGATCAATAGGAACTTGGATGACTTGGTGAGTCGGTAAACTATCACCCATATGAGGTCATGACCTCTAGATGTACGTGGAAGTTTCATAAAGAAACCCATGGATATCCCATCCCACTTCCACTCTGGGACCTCTAAGGTCTGATCTAAACCTGTTGGAACCTGGTGCTCCAACTTCACTTGCTGACAAGTGATCCATCATGAGACATACTCTACTACTTCATTCTTCATACCTGGCCACCAGTGGTGTCGTCGGAGGTCCTGATACGTCTTTTCCACACCTGGATGTACTGGTAGAGGTGACATGTGAAACTCCCTCAACAAATTCTCCTGAAGCAACAATTGTACCATGGTAATTCCCTTGATGAGAGTGATGTTCTCCTAACCTATATAAAATCCATCAGGTATCTGCCCTATGGGTATTTTTCCATGTTGAGCCTCGCAGTCAACATCCCCACTCTGTGCCTCCCAGACTCTATGAAGAAGTGGAGGTGTGACCATTAGAGACTACAGAAAGGCTTCTCCATCCAAATCCATAAAGGGTAACTGAAACGCGGCTAGCTACTACGTCGCCTCTCATAGTAGCTAAATGCCTAATCTCCTGCTGAGAAAATATGCTACAATGTTCCCTTTCCAAGGAGTATAGACTATCTGGAACTCATAGTCCTTGAGGAACTCAAGCCAACACCGCCGTCTCGGGTTCAGGTCTTTATGAAAGAAGATGTTCCTAAGGCTATGGTGGTAAGAGTATACAATAAAACGCTCACCCATCAGATATTGTCGCAACTTCTTCAACGCGAAGACCACTACTGCTATATCCAGGTCATGGGTAGCATAGTTATACTCATGTTGTCTTAGATGACGAGAACCATATGCTATCACTACTCGCTCTTATATCATGATGTATCTGATATAGGTCCCTGATGCATCGCAATAGAATATGTACCCAACTCCCTCCACCAGTATCCTCACGATGGGCGCACTAGTCAGCCTCTACCTCAGCTCCTGAAAACTCCACTATCATCTATCAAACCACATGAATGGATTCCCCTTATTCTTCAATGATAAAAGTGGTTCTGAAACTATGGAGAAGTCTGGAAAAAATCTCTGATAGTACCCATCCAATCTAAGAAAAATCCGTACCACCGTCACACTCATAGGTGGCTCCCAAGCATGTATTGCCTCGATATTCACTGGATCCACGTCAATTGCAGCCTCTGAGATGACATGTCCCAGAAAGTGTACCTCTCAAATCAAGTACTGGAACATTGAGATCATTCCATATATCTGGTGCTCTCAGAGTGTGTCCAGTACTACCCACAAATGGTAGGCGTTCTCCTCCTCGGTAGCTGAGTAGATTAGAATTTCATCGACGAAGACTACAACAAAGCGATCAAGGTATGGCTGAAAGATCTTATTCATGAGTCCCATGAACACTAATGGTGAATTGGTTGCACCTAATGGCATAACCATGAACTCATAGGGGCCATACCTACATCTGAATATTGTTTTCTACACATTATCATCTCGTACTATGAGCTGGTGATAGCCCGACCGAAGATCTATCTTCGAGAACCAATGTTCTCCCTTCAGCTGATCAAAGAGGTCGTCAATCCTCAAGAGTGGGTACTAGTTCTTCATGGTCACCTAGTTTAGGTGTATATAATCAACACAAAGAAGAAATCTCTCATCTTCCTTCTTGAAGATCAAAATTGGGGATGCCCATGGTAGAACACTGGGTTATGTAAATCCCTTCCCCTGCAAGTCCTCTAGTTGTACCCGGAGCTCACGAAGTGCTGCGAGAGCCTCTTGATATGTTGGAGTTGATATCAGTGTCATCCTAAGGTAAAAATAAATGTAAAAGTCTACCTCTCTACACGGAGGTAGTCCTGGAACTTCATCAGGGAAGATATCCACATACTAATCCACCACAATAGAAAAACTCGGACTCCGCACATCAACCGCTCCGAGAATAAGGCTAGCCAACTGATGTGGGATTGGCTTCCCCCTCATTTGGGTAAGTCCATACTCCGCTGTAAAGGCTCCCTATTCACTAGTGAAGGTAAAACTCATCCCATACTTGCAGAGAATCCACACTTTCTACCTAATGCATTCAATCTGAGCATAAACTTCGGATAACGATTCCATTCCCAAGATGATGTCGTAAGGCCTCCACGCCACTATGATTATATCCTAGCTGAGTATCTCACCTCATAGAGTAAGCTCACAGTACTAGAACCCGTGCGTAATCATCAGGTCTACTTCTTCAGGAGTCCCTTGTCACTAAGATCGAGCCAATGGCTCCGTCAGAATATCTGAACTCCGAATGAGGGTAGAAGTAATAAAAGAATGACTCGCACATGTGTATATAAGTACTGCAGCAAGGGTTGAGTAGACATATATAGCACCTCAAATCATCTCAGATGCGCAATGGTCATAGGCCTTGAATTCCTAGAGCTGAGCCCGCCCCTATCCTCCAGCACCCCATGGTCGGGGTGGACCTCTTGATGGTGGTGGTGGTAGGACCTCGAAATGTCACCCACCAATTTCTGCTCGGCCAGCTCCTCTGCCACATCCGCCAGCTCCCGGAGGACCACCACGGTCGAACCTATGCTTCTTCGTGGGATGTCTCTCTAATGTCTACTCCCCATCTACACGACGGGTCGGGTAGTCACGAGCCATGTGACCCTGGCCGCCGCATTCATAGCACTTCCTGCTCATAGTTTGGCTTACTCTGTCTCTTGTTCCCCACACAACCGTACTTGTATCCTAGCAGCACCCACCTACTGTCCTAGCCCACATGGACCTTTGTGACATCTGTCTATTTCCAGTTGTAGAAGACTCCACTACATGTCCCCCTGTGGTGGGTCTCACTGCTGGTGACTGCTCACCTAAAAAACTGTACAGAAGAAGGGCTTGCTCCAGCACCCCTTCCTTCATCGAAATGTTGAGTTACATTATCAAATCCCTAATCTCATCCATGAGTCCCTACTCGTAGTTTCAGTTCTTGAAGAATGATTCTCGCACTATATTTTTGGAGTAGCACGATTGTTCGGTGAACCTCGCAGAGTACTATGACACCATCATGCTACCATTTTGTAGATGAAGAAGCTCTTGAATACACACCACATGAAGGGTGGCTGGAACAAACTCTGATTGGAAGATACTCTCAAAGTCTTCACATAGTAGTGATGCCTTGTACTGCACTTGGAGAAACACGCTCCTCATTCTGCCTGTTGCTGATTGCAGGAGACTCGGGTTAAGGATTACCAGGAGGGCGACTGGTGTCCCTACCAATATGAAAACTCTAACCATATTATTCAACCAATCCCCATATTCTTGTGGTTCCGTCTCTCCCCTGAACCTGTGCGGCCTCTGGCGCTGGAACTCATGCAAAGCACACAGATGACATGAACTGTCTACTGATAGAGTTAGTGGTATCAGTGGCCTAGTGAGTAGTGGTATCGTGGGTACCTCCGCTATGATGGGGACCTGTACCGAAGCCTCATCCCTCAGTGGGAAACTATCTCGTACAAAACTCGGAACCCTGGATATCTGCCTACATGAGTCATCCTGAAAATAAAAATGTGTGCCATAGTCAAAACAATATACCTGGGGAGCTTGCAAGAAGTAATCACGAATAAAACATTTCAAAGGAAAGACACAGGCAATCAGTGTTTTCATGCACTATGTCGGAAGTCAGAATTCATAGTCCTAGTGTTCTGATACGTCTGCTGCCGCACCAACACCGGTTTCCCTAATCTGATAACCACACCCAAAATACTTGACACTATTTCAATTAATTGAATCAGAGTCCAAGTATTTTGGTAGAACTGACTCCTCTAATACCAATTTTTCATGACTAGTCCTCGGGGCCCATGTCGTGACTACCCCAACCCTACCTTCCAAAGGCCAGGGGCTGGCGACTAGCACCAAAGGTGAATCCCTTATAAAAAGGAAAGGCATTCCCTTTAAAAATGTAACAGACATAGTCTAAACAAAACCAGTAGAACCAAAATGAACTAATATAGAAATGAAATATGTTATGAATGTATGTAGGAATGTATACAAACTCAACTGATCAACAACAAGTACATGTACATGTAACAAGGGGAAACAACTCCAAGATTGTCCAACAGGGAATCCTACCTGAATGGTAGGTACAAATCTCGAACAACTCATCCCTGAGGTACGTACCATCTAGTCCAACTCCGAGCATCTTCTCATCTATCACCCTCGGCCTTGATCTCTGTTGACCGCCGTTTTCACAGAACAAAACACGGTGCGGGCGAAGCCCGTGCAGGGGTGAGTATAACAACACTCAGTAAGGGACCCCGAGACCCACGATGGTCTACCAGAATCCACTAAGGACAAACCACAATAGTAAGATACAATCACAAAATATCAACCATACCTTATTAGGTATATTCCCATACATATACCTAAGTTACCATTCATATTCCAGCTCCAACACTCGAGCCCAAGCACATACATTTCTACAAAGGAAGTTATGTCAATCATCTCGATGATAAAAACTGAAAGTCATGATTCAACTCACACAGGTAAAAAAATAATGTAGAGGGGTATAGATGATTAGATTTAGCCACTGAATCATCTCCTCTGGTGAACCAATGTAGGATCTTAGAACTGTATCACCACTGCTGAACACACAGATGATCCCGGTACAGAAGTGATCATTGTCGAACCCACGGAGGATCCCGGACTAGTACCGTCGCTATCGAACCCACGAAGGATCCTGATATAGTTTTGTAAGTATCAAAGCCACTTGGAATCCTTGTACAGTAGTAGGTCAATGTAGGATCCTATCATCTCAGTCACAGCGAACCAGAGGGTTCCCGCGCACATGACACTCGATTCCGGGAGGGTCTGATCCTCGAGCCAAGTGTCGATACCTCAACAACAACTAAGTCTAAAGTTGATGTATTCCATAGTTAAGTAAAATCATAAGTAAACCAATTCAATAGATGGTGCCTCAATGGGACACCCGGTATGTGAGTTATTGGTGTGTCCGCTCCAAGGGCATGGTTGTATTGAAGATAAACCCAACCTATCCATACCTCAACTTCACCCAAACATAAAGTGGGATATGCCAAAAGAACCGTATTTCTATATGTTTTCCCTCTCCATAGATGGTTGATCGATCAGACACTCGTAGCCCATGATATGGGAGATAATGTGAAATGGGTCAAACTGGGTCTAGGTCCGGTCCAACCTAAACGGACCATCTTGACCCAGTTCGGGTCATCCCGACTCGGGTCTGGATCTAGACCGAGGTCCGACTCAGCCCACCATAAACCGGCTTGGCCCGCGACGGGAGGCCCGCCCCTGGCAGAGGGCAGGCCAGCGAGATGCTTATCGGCCTGCGGTTGGCGTACCCCGTGTGGCCGGGTGGTGGACCACCAGCCAACGCCAGTGGTGGCCGCGCCACGTGCGACCCACTCGGACTTGGCGAAGGGGGTGGGCATGCCCCCCACCCCCATCCCATCTTTCTATAACGGTAGTGCATAGTGTAGGCCCTATGACCGCGGGACCCGAAGGGACTTGCCTATGGTGCGCCTTCCATGGCCGGCTCACCTGGCCGTCCTCCTCCATTCGCTGCAGCCTTTGGCCGCGGATCTTCTCTGGCATAGCGCAACGGCTCTACGCTCAATCCGTTTGACCGTCACTGAATAATTTTCCCTAGATCCATCCTCTGGAATGGAGTGATGGAACGTTGCCCCTCCAACATCCCCGCTGCACTTGCATTGTCAGTTCCTCTCCCTGACGTGCCATCTTCGGCCGCTGATGCTCCACCGCGGCCCTCCCATCCGGTGGTGCCTTTGTGACACCACTTTCATTAAAAATAGAGAACAACAAAGAGGTAGGTTCAGGACATATTTGTGCGTTCTGAGCCCTCCTCCTTATGGTGATATATACCGGTGATTCACATTCCATAACATAAACTATGACAAATGGGTACAAAATCAATTCAAATCCACCTATCACGCTTGACGATGATCGATGACGAAGTCGCGGGAAGGAGGCATCATTTCTTCAACATCAGAAGAGGAAGAGTTCGAAGAAGAAGAGTCGAAGATGACGTCAACAATGTTCTTCGTGGGCGGCGGCGCTTCAACTTCTTTCCCCATTTTAAGAGGGAGAGATGTATGTCATTCATCGTTGAGAGAATTTGTTCCCCCATGTTCTTCCAAGTTCATCCTCCTCTCTCAAAGGTTCCACCAAAAGAGTGTTATGCCAAAACTAATAGAGGAAGTTCTCTATTATTTCATTTGAACAACAACAAAAATATTTGTGTTTAATTAATGGAGTGAACACATTTAATTAATGGAAATGAAAGGTTAAAATTCAAAACTAGAGGAGGTGAGGTGCTCTAATTAATTAATGGGGAGTAAAAATGGGTTATGAAACTCGGGTGGACCACACTAAATAATATCTTCTTAAGGGAGGTTATGTGCTAGTGGGCCCCACAACCATAACCTCTCATGGGAGGTTATGGTGTGGTGGCCCCCACAACTAACCTCCTCTCGGAGGTTTTAACCACTATAAAATGAAAATAAATTTAAAATATTATTTTTATTCAATCTATCTAAAAACCCCAAAAACTAACTCCTATTCCCGATAGTACACAACTGCGGTGAAGGTCTCACTATGAAATAACTGACGCTGCGAGCTCAATGGTGCCCTCAGATTTCAATTCTATGCAACGATTAAAAATTTATAAATTCATGATCGTACATTTACTAAACGTATCTGAAAAGACATCAAGAATTGGTTCTGGGCACACCGGGCCTCAGATTCAAGGTTCGTAAATTTTTTCGGACTCGTAATAAATCCCATGAAATTAAGGAAAAAAAATTTACACATAATTTCTAGGTCTATACATTTTGTTTCATACACATGGGAATATTTCTCTAAAACATCACATCCAAAAAAAATATTGATTCATCATATTAAAAATTTCCTTCACCTATATAAATACAACTTATCCCTATATCTCTCATACAGAAATGACACCATGTGAAGGACCACGGAAAATGTGTATAAAAATGTCATGAAATTTTAGCAAAAACAGGGAATGGAAGAAACCCATTGGCCTAAAATTTCATTCATGATGGGGATTGTTACTTGTGTTATTGGATTTGAAGATAATGGTAACTGTGTACATGTTAGAAATATTAGATTTATTTGTTGAAATTGTTTTGTGTCCTGACAAGGAACGAGATTCCACAATAAACATACTAATGGATAATAGTTTTCCAACTCTCCACTACCAACAATAGACATCCCATGATATAGAAATGCATTCTTTTATTAATCATTGAGACTACATCACAAATGCTACATAAAAATTTAAAATAGGTCAGGAACAACATCATCTATAATGATAGCCTTTTACATAGAGTCAATATAAGAATCTCCACCATCAGATTATATAACATGTTCTTTATATTCTATAACATCCTACATTTTTATTGCATAATGACAAATATCATTATCTATCATTGAAGGCACAACACATGATGGGAGACAAAATGTATGAATTGAGATATAATGCATGAAAATATATCAACTGAGATATGAAATACATAATGAAAACATATAAAAATTAATGACAACAATACAAATACTATATACCACCTATACAGTTAAATTATTCATCCTAATAGTTGCATCTGTTAACAAATGCAACTCTATATAATATAATAAATTTCATACACTGGATGAGATAAAAAAATCATCAAGATGATGATGAAATATAAAATACTGATGAATAGAAAATAATTGTATTTGAAAAATAAAACAATAATGAAAAAATTCATATATTTTAATGTTAGGATGGGATTTTATTTAGAGTAAACTCCCCAATTATACACTTATTTAAATCTGTAACACCCCAAGATTCCATTATACACTCCTCTTGGAATAATAGTGCAGCGTGTGTTCTATGAAACCACGAGTTCTAACACACCGCGACCAATAAAATTACCAGTTATGAATAGTAATACCCACCTTTTGAAATTATATAAATTTTATATTTCAAAATGGACTTCATATTTGTATTCGGAATATCGAAATTAGCCTATGTTGAATGTTTGGTATTTTTCTAAGAACATCCAATTTTTGATGAATAGTGAAAAATTCTTAAAAACAACCTTTTAAATAAAAATAATTTATAGGGATAAATTATACAATTGAGTGGTTATAAAGTGTAATTAGAATTTATTTTTACCATTTTATCCAATGGTGGTCATTATAATTAATTTCACTTTGAAATTGGACATAAACAATTGTCAATCATTTGACTGATATTCTTTCTTAAAAACACGCTATTTGTTGTGACAGTTGGAATTAATTATTAAATTAATTAATTGAACTTATATTTTTTGTATTTTGTAAAATAGAAATCATTTTTTAATTAGGAATATCAAATACAGCTTTGGGATAATTTTTGGTGTTGTTCTAAGAAACATCGATTTTTGATGAATAGTGAAACCACTATGTGGTAGTTAAAAAACTGATTTTTCGTTTAAATGAAAATTTACCACCACTGTGATTTGAATTTTCAAAATTCGACATACATCATTGTAATTATGAAGTAAAATGTGGTTCAATGGGATTAAAATAATTTTTGGATAATAGTAACTTTTATGTTCTATTAATCACGATTAAAGATAATTTGTGTAACTTAAGGTTAATATAATGTTATAATAAAATGAAATTACATTTACACATTTCCTGCCCTTATTGGGTGAGTCATGACCGACCATGAAAATCCATGGGTCAACTTGGGGACCCCATGGAGCCTCTTGGGTAAGAAAATGACATTAATAACTTTTTATTTATAGTAAAAATAAAATTGTCATAAACACGTGTTTTTTTACTAAAAAAATTATTACCTGGGGTTATATAAGTTAACATTTCAACTATAAATATTCATTTGAAAGATAATACAATTTCCTACATCATGGTAATTTTTTTATAATTTTTAGAAATTATACAAATAAATTTATTTATCACACCATGATGATGCAATGATTACCTCATTAATGAACTTTTTAAATAAAATGAAATGATAATGTAAAATAAAAGACATACAATTTTCAAAGACCTATTGGATGGAATGATTTATAACCCTTATCCCCTTATCCCCTAAATATATAATTGTGGGACCTCTAAAATTCGAAAATCATTTCATAATAATGTAATATTTCATGACTTTCCAAGAGTTCCCCTCTTCTCCTCTTATAAAAGGCCCCCCCAACTCTACCACCTTATTCACACCTTCAAATCCATTTTTCTCGGCCAACCTCAGCCCAAATACTCTCTAAACGTCCCTATACTACTTTAAGAAGCCTCACTTTGGGCAGAAGTCTTCCCAAGGAAACCTTTGGCTCAAATCAAAAAGAGTTACCTGATTTTAAGGTAATGTATTTTCTTATGTTATTTTGTTTTATTTGGCTTCTACAACACATTAAAATATTTTTATTCCTTTATTTTGTATCAAAACCAGTATATTCAATATAATTGTATGTTTTTAGGAGAAGGATTTGATTTACACTTACACACACCTTCATCTAATGGTTAAAGAACACACTGTATCTGTGGTTGGTGAATTTCTACCTCACGAAATGATGATTGTTCAATATTCTTTTACCACCTATCATGGTGGCCATTAAGATGTCACTATATTTATATATGATATATATTATGTTTATGTTTTCTTTATGCTTCTGTATTTCTCATTTATGGCATTCCTTTATGATTTCCATTATGGGTAAACGCGATAATTTCATTTTAGATAGTGCAGACTACCACCCCCTCAAAGTGATTTGAATCGTTAATTCCATATGTGGGATGTATAAAGGATGCAGTAAATTATATTATATATGATATTATACTGTAATTATAATATGCCTTTATATAATTATGATTTCATTCCATTTAATAAGAAATAGAAATGAAAGTAGCGTTAATGCGTACGTACAGCTTACCGTCTCCATGAACGGTGCATTTCATTTCATACCTCTAAATGTTACATAATATTATGATTGAATGTATATACTGGATATATATGATATATATGATATCTAAATCATGAATATAATTCTGTAGATAATGGATATTCTACCACATAAACAACTTGGAATTATAAGATGTTTATTTTTGACTCAAGTACCAAAGAACGACAAAACGACTGTTATTAAATTAAATATTTACATAATGTTCATAACATGGTAATAAGTGATATAAATGGAATAATGAACTTGAAAAAGGTTCTTAATCAATTAAAAATTAACTCTAGTTTATTATTCAAGAGATTAAAGAACGATCGAGTGATGTCAGGCACGAGGTAACAGAACTTCTTAACCCAATTTACGTTCTTTGGGTTAATCTCTTACTTTCAAATTATGCCATGATATTATTCTGTTATATCTTCTATTTTTTACTTTATTTATTTGTACTTATAGTGAATACACATAATAGATCTATTTTATTTAGAAAATTATCTTTGTAAGGGACTTCATCTCAATCTCCTTTCATTGAGGCATATTTTATTTTATACACAACATTCTTTTATATAGTGTATAAACCACTTTAACATTTACTTTTATTCAGAAGGAATATTTTTATACGAAGCGTTTTTTCTAAACAACAAAATGAATGTTTTGTCTTACGTATGCGGCGAAAATGAATTCTCCACCACCGTGACCATTATTTGAGTTTCAGCTTCCTCTACAAGCCATAACCTTTTTAAAATGAAAAATAAAAACCAAGTTTTAATTTTCTTTTATTTTGGTATTGAAAATGGTTTTGAAAGTGTTTTTATTATATCAATGTGTTGTATTGATATATTTTGATTGAAATGTGGATATTTTATGTTTCCTTTATACATGTTTTATGTGATACGATTATGTTATGGTTTATGATATGTTTATACTTGTTCATATGAGGAATGCATTGGACCTAATATGTGACAGGTGGAGCCCACTATAGTTCATCGATACATCGGTAGGTCTCATGAGACAAACTAGTGTCTTGGCATGATGCTTTGACAAAATATTATTTTTAGTCTTGGCACGAGGCCTTGGCTACGAGGTTATGATAGTCTGGTATTATCCATTCCATCATTATGAAAGTGGTTATTGACATTGAATGTGATTATTCGACAAGTAGAATAACCATGTGAATAAGTAAATGGCCTTATTTCATTTTACTTTTGCCATATTCTGCTTAAGTTCATGTTTAAAAGGCTATTGTTTTGTTATAAATTTCCTTAAATGTTTATGTTTATTTATGAAAGCTTCCACTATATTGTTATCCTTACTCAGCATATGAGATCACCCCTTTCAATGATTTAATTTTTCCAGGATGTGAAGAAGTATTTTATAAATCACATGAAGGGATTATATGTGGGTGTAAGAAGAAAAGATGATGTTGTAGTTTTGTATTACATTATGATGTAATGTAAAACTTATGAATGTATCTAGTGTTTCACGACAACTAAACTAATCGGTCTATCGAGACATGATCTTTGTGATCATGCCAATGTTACACAATAACTCATCGAATCTGGGTAATTGGGGTCAGGGCGTTATAGTTGGTATCAGAGGCAGTTTAGTACTAACCTTGGAAGCTAGATTTAGATAAAATCTGATTATAGTACATAGATCTAAGATAAAATTTGAGGATTAGTATAGAAGAACATCCTATTATTTTGGTATTATAGAGATTTTGTGAGTTTTCAGAGAAATACATCCCTATCTCGATATGAGCAGGTAGAGGAGGCTCTTGCACAAATGTACCTAGGGGTAAAACCCAAAAACACCGCTTTGAGCTAGAATCGAACGAGAACTGGTGCATGACAACGGGCCTTGTTGCACTCTTGGTTACGAAACCCCCGGGGGATATGCTTAGGATAATTCTCATTTTCATTACAAGCCATTATGAAGGGTTTATGAGTATATACATCCTCAGTGAAAACATTTTTATGATTATAGTTTGATTTATGTTAAGTGTTTTACAATTATGGAATTATGTATTTTAATTAATAAACTAAACTAGTTTATGCAATTGTTTAGAATTGGCGCCTAGTGGGAGGAATGGAAACCATATCAATGCACGCACTCCAAGTAGGGATTTCCCTCCTGCTAAAGATAATTATAATGGAGTTGGTGAAACAACTGTGGCGGATCAGCTTGTCACCATACTAGGACAACTCACTCAGGTAATGAATAATAACCATACTCATATGGAGCTCCCTGATCCACAACGTGGAGGATCGATGTTAGACCGCTTCATGAGGAAACAACCGCCAACATTTAATGGGGGTAAAAATCCATTAGTAGCTGTGAAATGGATAAAATACTTAGAGAAACAATTCCACACCTTGGGGAGTAGTGAAAGGGAGAAGGTTGCCATGGCAGTGTACTGCCTCACTAGAGATGTCGATCATTGGTGGTCTCTGATTCAAAACACAAAGGAAGATGAATAAGTTTCAATTATGGAATGTATAGAGTTCAAAGAGCTTTTCTTAGAAAAATAATTTTCACGTGACCATCGAGCAGATATGGAAAGTCAATTTCTGAGTTTGAGGAAGAAGATGGATGAGAATGTCCCAAAGTATGAGGCCAACCTTACAAGGTTAGCAAGACTTGATGCAGATTATATTCGTATCCCAAGAAGTAAGATTGATCGTTTCTTTGATGGGTTAAAACCATTTCTCCACCGAGCTTTAGTATCACAATCCTTCTCATTGTACAAAGATATTGTCTCGTGTTCTATCAATATAGAAAATGAATTCTCTAAGTCTTATAAAAACAAAGTAAAGAAAGAGAAAAAGAGAACAGTGGAACAAGAGAAAGATAAAGGGAAAAAGGGAAAGATGGATTTCCAATTATGTGATTATTGTGGGAAGAAACACCTTGGTACTTGCCTAAAAGGAATGTGAGTTTGTTATAAATGAGGAGAAAAATGTCACCAGGCTTGTGATTACATGGGAAAGAAAGAGGATATCAATGTTGAATGCTACATTTGTAGGGAAATGGGGAATTATGAAAATGAATGTCCTAATTTTCAGGGAAACATACCTCAAAAAAGGCCAAGGGATGATGGAAAATATTATGTTGTTACAAAAGTTGAAGTGGAATAATTAA
Organism: Viscum album; assembly: GCA_963277665.1. Classification (NCBI taxonomy): domain Eukaryota; kingdom Viridiplantae; phylum Streptophyta; class Magnoliopsida; order Santalales; family Viscaceae; genus Viscum; species Viscum album. The sequence continues at coordinate 1,425,868,260 of OY728147.1, read as the reverse complement.
TGTATTGGTGCTTTTAGACTCAAGGATTTTATTCTGGTTAAAAGAATAATGTGATATATATAAGGATTTTACTAAAGTACTTGTTTTTTAATTAAGGATTTAATATGATGTAGGTAATCATATCTTTGTATGTGAAAATAAGAGAAACATTACTTTGTTTGAGGAATCTGATGATATAATTGATATTGGAATTTAGAGACCTTTTAGAGAAAGTCTGGATGGAGGTATTTTGGAAAACTATAAAGGTTGGAATGGGTTAAGTTGAACTTTTATAGTATTGTTTAAGGTTAAAAAATTTAGGAAGATTATTTTTGGAATATTATAATACTATAGTTTTAGGAAAAGGACAACCTGCGGGTTGGGGGATAACCTGTCGCATCGGACAAAGCTGTAGGAATCGAACCCACAACCATAGTGTGACATGCCTTTATTACCTACCACTAGCCTACAAGATGTCCCTGGTTATTACAAAAAAGATATCGTAATCTAAATGGTATATGATACAATTATTATAAAAAGAATATTTTTGAGTTATATTACCTTTTAGAGTGAATGATGGGTTTGTGGTAAAAGTTTATTAAAGAGTGAAAGTATACATGACAAGTAAGTATATTTCCTTACATTCTTAGTAAATCTCCAAAATAAATTCCTCATCTTCATGATAGGTAACTTAAAACAAAAATGTTTTCAGTTAATTTTCCCAATTGGGGAATCCATGACTGTTTAACCAATCACATATTTGTGATTTTCTTATAGTTAACTATCTCCTAATCCTGTTTCATTCAACTCTCCATCATACCTTGATGGTTTGTTTTACCTCTATATCCATATTTTCATAGAATCCTAGTATGGGCTATCTCAGGTGACCTTTGTACTTCTCTTTCTTTCTTTTAAAGTTATATTTTTACTAATCTTATTTCTGATGTGGGTTTTCCACGAAGGTATCTTCTATTTTTACCCTCTTATTTTCAAAAAAATATTTAAATTGTGAGGATGCAATTTATTGATGTAGGGGAGAATGTAACACCCCAAGCTTCCATGGTATGCTCCTCTTTGAATAATAGAGCAGCCTGTGTTGTACGCAACCCCATGTTCTAACACACCGTGACAAATAAAAGTAGCAGTTATGAATAGTAATACCCACTTTCTGAAATTATATAAATTTTATATTTTAAAATGGACTTCATTTTTTGATTTAGAATATCGAAATTAGCCTATGTTTAGATTTTTTATTTTTCTGAAAACCACCAATTTTTTATGAATTGTGAAAAATAATTAAAAACAACTTTTTTAATCAATATAATTTATAGTGATAAATTATAAAATTGAGTGGTTCTAAAGTGTAATTAGAATATAATTTTACCATTTTATCCAATGGTGGTCATTTGAATTAATTTCACTTTGAAATTGGACATAAACAATTGTCAGTCTTTTGATTGATATTCTTTCTTAAAAACACAGAATTTTTTGCGACAACGGGAATTAATTATTAAATTAATTAATTCAACTTATATGTTTTGATTTTTGTAAAATAGACATAACTTGTTAATTATTAATATCAAATATAGCTTAGGGTTAATTTTTGGTGTTGTTTTGAAAAACATCGATTTTTGATGAATAGTAAAACCACTAAGTGGTAGTTAAAAATCTGATTTTTTGTTTAAATGAACTTTTACCACCTCTGTGATTTGAATTTCCAAAATCCGACATAGATCATTTTCATTATAAAGTAAAATGTGGTTAAATTGGATTAAAATAAGTTTTGGTGAATGGTAACTTTTAAGTTCTATTAATAGCGATTAAAGTTAATTAGTGTAACTGAAGGTAAATATAATGTTATAATAATATGAAATTACCATTAAACATGTCCTAACCTTATTGGGTGAGTCATGGCCGACCATGAAAATCCATGGGTCAACTTGGGGACCCCATGGAGCCACATGGGTAAGAAAATGACATTAATAACTTTTTATTTAAAGTAAAAATAAAATTGTCACAGACATGTGTTGTTTTACGAAAACAATTATTACATGGGGTTATATAAGTTGACATTTATAATATAAATTTTCATTGGAAAGATAACATTATTTCCTAAATCATGGTAAGTTTTTTATAATTTTTAAGGATTAAATAAATAAATTTATTTATCACACAATGATGATGCAACGATTACCTAATTAATGAACATTTTAAATAAAATGAAAAGATAATGTAAAATACAAGACTTTCACTTGTCAAAACCTATTGTATGGGTAGATTTAGAACCATTATCATCTTATAATCGAAATATATAATTTTGGGCCCTCTAAAATACGAAAATAATTTCTTAATAATGTAATATTTCATGACATTCCATAAGTGCCCCTCTCTCCTCTTATAAAAGGCCTCCACCTCTACCACATTATTCACACCTTCAAAGCCATTTGGATCAACAAAACTCTGCCAGAATACTCTCTAAACGTCCCTATATTACTCCTAGAAGCCTCACTTTGGGTAGATGTCTTCCCAAGGAAGCCTTTGGCTCAAATCAAAAAGAGTTACCCGATTTTAAGGTAATGTCTTCTGTTATGTTATTTTGTTTTATTTTTCTTCTCCAACCCCTTAAACTATTTTTATTAAATTATTTTGTAAAAACACCAGTATATTAAATATACTAGGAAGTTTTTATGAGATTTATTTGTTTTAAACTTACACACACCTTCGTCTAATTGTTTAAGAACATACTGTTTCTGTGGTTGGTGAATTTCTGTCTCACCAAATGATGATTGTTCAATCTTCTTTTAACACATCTCATGGTGTCCATTAAGATGTAACTATATTTATATATGGTATATATTATTTTTATGTTTTCCTTATGCTTCTCTATTTCTCATTTATGGCATACCTTTATGATTTCCATTATGGGTAAACACGATAATTTCATTTTAGGAAGTGCGGACTACCGCCCCCTCAAAGTGATTTGAATCGTTAATGCCATATATGGGATGTATAAAGGATGGAGTAAATGATATTATATATGATATTATAATGGAATTATAATATAACTTTATCTCATTATTATTTCATTCCATTAAATATGAAATAGAAATTAAAGTAGCGTTCATGTGTTCGTACGACTTACCGTCTCCCTGAACTGTGCATTTCATTTCTTACCTCTAAATGTTACGTAATATTATGAATGAATGTATATAATGGATATATATGTTATATATGATATCTAAATTATGAATATAATTCTGTAGATAATGGATATTCTATCACATGAAAAACTTGTAATTATAAGAAGTTTATTTTTGACTCAAGTACCAATGATCACAAAATGACCGTTATTAACTTAAATAATTACATAATGTTAATAAGAAGGTAATAAGTGATATAAAAGGAATAATGAACTTGAAAAAGGTTATTAATCAATTAGAAATTAACTCTAGTTTATTATTCAAGAGATTAATGAATGGTAGAGTGAAGTGAGACACGAGATAAGGGAACTTCTTAACCCAATTTCAGTTCATCGGGTTAATCTCTTACTTTCAAATTATGTCAGGATATTATTATGTTCTATCTTGTATTTTTTCTTTAATTATGTTTAAATTTAGTGAATACAAATAATAGATCTATTTTATTCAGAAAATGATCTTTGTAAGGGACTTCTTCTCAATCTCCTTTCATTGAGGCATATTTTATTTTATACACAACATTATTTTATACAGTGTATAAAACCCTTTTACTTTTACTATTATTCAAAAGGAATATTTTTATATGAAGCGTTTTTACTAAATGACAAAAGGCCTATTTTGTCTTATGTATTCATCAACAATTACTTCTCCGCCGCCGTGACCATTATTTGAGTTTCGGCTTCCTCTACAAGCCACATCCTTTTTAAAATGAAAAATAAATACCAAGTTTTTTTTGATATTGTAAATGGTTTTGAAAGTGTTTTTATTATATCAATGTGTTGTATTGATATCTTGTGATTTAAATGTGGATATTTTATGTTTCTTTTATTCATGTTTTATGTGATACGATTATGTTATGGTTTATGATATGTTTAAACCTGTTCATATGAGGAATGCATTGGACTTAAAAAGTAACAGTTGGATCCCGCTATAGCTGCTTGATGAATCGGTAGGTATCATCAGAAAAACTAGTGCCTTGGCACGAGGCCTTGACAAAATATTTTTTTAGTCTTGGCAAGAGGCCTTTGCTACGTGGTTATGATAGTCTAGAATTATGCATTCCATCATTATGAATGTGGTTATTGATATTGCATGCGATTATTCGACCAGTAGTATAACAATGTGAATAAATAAATGGAATTATTTCATTTTACTTTTTCTATATTATGCTATTGTTTAGTTATACATTTCCTTAAATGTTTACGTTTATATATGAAAGCTTCTACTATATTGTTATCCTTACTGAGAACTTGATATCACCCCTTTCAATGTTTTAATTTTTCCAGGATGTGAAGAAGTATTTTATGAATGACCTGAAGGAATAATATGAGGGAATATGAAGACAAGATGATGTTGTAGTTTTGTTTTACATTATGAAGTAATGTAAAACTAATGAATGTATCTAGTGTTTCAAGGCTACTAAACTAATCGATCTTTCGAGACTTGATCTTTTTGATCATGCTAATGTTACGCAATATTGCACCAACTCTGGGTAACTTCGGTTGGGGCATTACAAAATCGAAAAAGGTCAACACTATGTATTAATGCTGGTATCAAGGGATGATTGTTCCGTATTAGAATTCATTAATTTTAAAGTAGAAAAGGTAAGATATAACATCTTGTAAACTTGAAAATCCATAATAAAAATAAAATCAATTTTAATAGAAGATATCCAATAGAGAAACAAAACATAAACCACTCCCTCATCTAGAATTGTCCTTTCCATTCATCCCCTTGGGTATGTTGGTGAAAACCTTCTCATCAAACCACAATTAATGGTTATTCATCTCATTCATCGCCTTCCATGCATATGAATCCAACATATCATTTTAGCTCCCATATAGAACAAGGACCATGTTAAGGGCAAAAATAGTTGTGTAGAACAATTTTAAAAAGTCATAGAAGATACCCAAAATGGAAAGATCCCCCATTCAGTTAATCAGAGCTTATAAAACAGAAGAAATCAATAGATATATGTTGATTTAAAAAGATATTTTGTGGCATAGATAGGAGGTTGACTATGAATTTGAATCCATAAATGGATTATTGAGGTATTATTTATGGAGAATTGTAGATCGTGGAAAGTGGTATATTCTAGGATAGGATGGAGAGTGACACTATGGTTGAAATGGATAATATGGGATCATAGATATGCATGATGAATTTGAAAATGATATGGAAGAGGGAAAATTGGAAGCAAAAAATAATGTAAACTGTTACCATAGAATTCATAGATGTCAGTGGAGAGACGATACACAATTATGGTAGGGATGGTGAGAAGAGGTGGAGGTATAGGAAAAGAAGGAAGAATAGGATCATATCGTGTATGCAGATGAGATGAAGGTAGTGAAGTCAATGTCAGAGGTGGATGTGAATCATAGGCAGAGGGAGCAGTGCAGGAAAATTAAATGGATTAGGCGTAGGTTGTGTAACCAGATTAAGTATCATGATGAAATAAATAATCGTTATGTCATGGAAATTTGGAGGCATAGAGAGGAGGCCATGTATATATGAATATTGCAGTGTGGAATCGTGTATAGATTATGAACACTCTTTACTACATATAATTGATAATTAATTAGTGAGGAACTTATGATCAATGATTTAAATATAATAAATCATGACTATTTGTGTTGAATGAAATTATGGAAGAAAATAAAACTCATGAATTGTGTAATAAAAATAACGAACCATAAAAAAATTAGTGATGGTGTGATAAAAATTAAAAATGACTTCATGATAAAAAATCCAGAGATTCATCTTATTTTCACCAATTATAGTTGATGAACTCATTTATGAAATAAATTATAAAAACTCATGATCATCATATAATTCATAATGAATTCAATAAAACACATCAATGGTTTTAAAAAAAATAAAGAAAAATATTTAATAATTATTTGAATAAATATTCAATTGCATGAATGTAAAACACAAGCATTGAAAATGAAAATTAACAATTCAATTCAATAGTCAAAACACAATAAGTGTGTGATATTTATTATTTAGGTCCTCATATTAGGAAAAATACATATTAATACATTGTTGACCATCATAGATGAATAAATAATTTTTTATTTAACATATGAAATGAATGATCTACAATATATATATAACAATTAGTATACAAAGACATCAAATGTGTTTAGAATGATGAAAAAATATTATGTAATATATATATAAATAAAAAAAAATTGGAATAATATAATTTTTTTGAATGTAAATACATTCAATAATGCTGATTCCAGATACTTGAATTTATTAGAAAGTGGGAAATACAACATTATACATATCTTGAAGATGAAAAAAATGTGATGGTTATGGTTTTTTTATATTATCCAGTAAAATGATGTAAAAATAATAATGTAGATAGATTATAAAATATTAATCAGACATGACTGAGAAAAAATGTTTTCATACATCATCAAGGATATTGTATAAATTACATTAGACCTTTGATATATCATCATAAAAACATTATAATATTTTAAAATACTGTTTTGTTTCGCTTGAAATTAAATAAATGGGGACAATCAATGAACTAAATGAAAAAATAGTTGATGATATTAATCATATGATTGGATGAACTGCTGAGAGTAAATAAAATATAAAGATTAAGAAACAGAATTCATATTTTATGTGGCATATATTTAAACCATTGAATAAGGATTGTGAGTGTGTTTTCACATCGACCCATAAATGTTTTGAATGAAATCAAATATTTTATACCATGTATGATATAGTATTTGGAGATGAATCACAATTTTGATCATGTATTTTTATAAAGAACATAATAATATATAAAATAATTAAAAATCATTAGGAGAGAGAGAGATAGAATTAAAGGGATATGCGATGGGGGTTGAGAATGATGTATTATTATTAACAATGGTATTGTTAGTGGATTCTAATATACCATCTATAAGGTGTGTAATTATTAAATATGAATAATCCAATGGAATTACATGTGGGAATTCATAAATATGAAAAACATTAAAATAAATAATATATATATTAGAGAATATAATACTCATTGAAATTTGATATGAAAATTGAGTCATTACAATAAAAATATTATAATGGGAACAAATTAAATAATTAATTCAAGTATAATAAAATAATAGAAATCTATTTACATAATGAGGAATAATTAAAGTGAGAAAAGGGATGTGAATCCTATTTTTTAGTAAAAATTGGATCTTTTATAATAAATTAAGTTAATTAAGTGACGTGGGATCTATTTATTATACCCAAAAATGATGCCTAATGACTGAAATATAAATTTTAGAGTAGTATATATGTGTTCATGTAGAATTAATTAATATAATGTATTTTTATTTTCAAATAGTCATATAAAATTTAATAAATATTTCATTAATTTTAGAAATAATGATCTAATACGAAAAAATGGGGTCGCATAAATCAATATAATAAAATAATGAAGAAATTGTTGAATAAAATGTTATAAAAAATTTATAGAGGAAGGATTAAAATACAATGATGACATAAAAATGATATGGAGTATGAATCTTTTCTAGAATTCAAGAGAAGGAACCCAAAAAAACATATCCATGAGTGATCACAAATTAATACACTAGGATGGGAATATGAGAAAAATAGAATAAAGTGGAGAATAAAATTTATAATATCAATATAATTGTACATGTCATGAGTAAATAAATATCAATATAATTAATCATGTCTTTTGAATCAACTATATATATCTATTGAAGAAATTATCTAAAGAGAAGAGAGATTAAATGTCATGATGTAGTCGTAGGAGTAGAAATATTCTAAGGTGTAGGTTTAGGCAGAGTCCAAGGTGGTAGTATATACTGAGATGGAGGAAAATTTGTAGTCTTAGGCTGAGGAGGAGTTGTAGGTGGAGAAGTCAAAAATCAATGTTTCGTGTGTTCTTGGTGAAAATGGAGTTGTGTGTGGATAATTAGAATGCGGAGGACATATAGATGTTATTGGAGGGAGGTTTAGTAGGAGGCACATATGGAGGGGGTGTAAGAGGAGACATAGGCATATGATATAGATATCATACATAAAATGGGAACTGAGACATAAAGGAATGTGGAAAGAACATAGTGGATAACATGAAAGGAGTAAGGTGAAGGAGTTGACACTTGGAATAAATGGAACAACCAGTGGTATATATAATAGATTTTACCAATATACCTAAATGATATAATCTCAATTGTATATGAGGTTATAATTAAAATTTACCAAATTATAATTATTGACTATTAATATAATTATTTGATATTCAAATGTTATTCCCTATGGATAATGTCTATTTCCTTGTGTTACCATATATTTTTTCCTTGACATATTTTTATGCTCCCATGATGACCCTTTGAGGGACCTATTTTCAATTTCGATGATATGTTTACTACGACATTTCCCCAATGTCCCTTTTGTTGTTCTCTGATCATCTAATTAAGTCTTAATTTATATATGAAACATATCTTATGTCATGGAGAAATAGTTATGTTATGGTTCATTATTTATGATATATGTTTTATTCTCTATGACCACTTTATAAAATTCTATATTACATGTTTGTGATATCATTCTGACATGTTTGATATATGGATACTAAAGAGATTCCATGATATGTACATACCAATAGTGTGTGTCTGATATCTCAATTTTATTATGTTTCCATTTCTTAGAAAATTTATAAGACTATTAAATAGTATTTTAAAAAAAGGATAATATTTTTATTATATTTCATAGGAATTATTATATTTATATATTAAAATAAATGGATATAATAAATAATCTAAGATATCAAATATCATATATATTTTTGGTGGTTATATGTGGTGATATTTAGTGATAACATTTTTCTTTAATATATATGTGTATTTGGATGAGGTGATCTCACTCAATACTAATATATATATATATATATATATAGATTATTTTTATCACCATATTTGGGTGTTTGGAATCAAGTATCCTAATTTAGAATCGGTGGTCAAATTTGATATTTGTTTGGGTCCTTAAATCGAAAATAAAATCATTCAACATAAAAAATATATATTATTAACTAACATTAATGTTGATTGAATCTAAATTATTATTTTGTGAAATTATGGTTATATAATTTACGAAATTATAGATTTTTTTATATAAATAGATTTCATAAACTAAATATTATTTCTTGTCAATAAAATTAACATTTATGTTTCCAATAAATTGACTAAACATGGTGTAACTGAGATAATAATGTGGGTGATGGACAGTGAAATGATTTCTAAAGATGTATGCACTTTGGGTGGGAGGTGGATTGAAATCATTGATGGATTTAGAATCTAATGTTATGAAAAATTACTTGAACCATGTTTATCTTTTGAACTCAATAGAGAAAAATAAATAATTTACTAAATCATTTATGAATCAATGACTACAAAACATTAGTAGATATTCTTATACAATAATATTAGAGAAATATATAATGTCCTGATCCAACATGGATATCGTTGTGACAAGGTACCTATTCCAACACTAACATAGCCTGAAGGGAATTCACAATCACCAAAGGATGGTGATTAGAAACAGGAATCATTAAATATTAAACTGGGAATGAATTTTCCACAAACAGTACAGAAGAATGATAAACAAGTCTGGATGCATATAAGGATAACTCCTTTGGGAAAACTATAACATAAGTCAAATAGACCTAAGGTGACCAAAGATCAATAAAATAGTTGAGACTAACGACATCCAAAAAACCTAGTAACACCAATCTGAAGGACAGTTAAGATGAACCACCTTCAATTAATGCTTTCCCCTTTATTGAACTTTGATGGAGGAAATCTACAAACACCCGAAGGCACAGGTAGGGTAAGAGCTAAATGCCATGTAGGGCATCAACATAGATTCCATAATAATGTTTCCAACATATATTTAAAAAAATTAATCATTAAATTATTAAATACAAAATAATGTAATTTTAATATCTATTTTAAACAAATCATGCTTATCATGTAATATGTAGTAAATAAACTAAAATAATGTATTTTCAACCATTTGATATAAAATAGTCTATATAAATTAATAAGGAATGTAAAACATTTTATAAAAATAATTTAATATTTTTCATACACAATAAATAATAAACATGGTAATATTCCTATATTCTTTTTAAAAACAAAAATAGATTTTTAATAAAATTAGGATGTTTCAAGATACTACCATTTGGTTTATATCAATATTATTTAATAAATATTTTCAAAATAAAAAACTAAAATTTATTCCATCAACTCATTATCAAAATTTATAATAAAATTGTTAAATTTTATAAAATTCGATAAATTCCATGAGTATACTCGAATTCAATAGAATTGGGGGGGGTCCAAAATTCATGCCAAAATAAAATTTTAAAACCCAAATTAAATAGAATACAATTTTTAGTCAACCAATCTAAGTAATATTAAATCATATCGACAAATTTAATTTAAATAAAACAATTGAATAAAAATAAATAAATTAAGGGTTAAATAAAAAGTCATCATAACAGAACCACTTACCTCATGATCATAGGATCTCAAAATTTAAAATCCCTAATCAGTGAACATCAAGGTAAAACATCGGGGGGAAAAAAATCCACAAATCAACCCTAGATCCATTATCTAAAATTTAGGGTCATAGATCCTCCAAAAAAATAATGGTATATATAAAAACCAAGGTATATAATATGTGAGAGTGGGAGATATAGAATGGGATGATAAAACATATCGGGTAGAGATTTAACAATGTTCCCCAATCTTCGATTCATGATTGGGAGAAAATATAGGGTCTATAATCTTTTATTGGGAGGGTCCAAGGAAGAAGAAACCATAATCGGGTCATATAGGTCTATTGGATATCAAATAGAGTCTTTAAAGAACATTAAAACTAATTTTTGGATTAAAAAATCATGTACGTAGGGTTTCCTATGTAGAACCAAATTGTTAAAAAACCATGTGCCCTTATTGTATTCCCCATTTTTTCAGGGAGCATGGTTTATACAATGTCGGTCCATGGTTATCAAAATCATGAACAAGACTTGAAAACCCCCACTACCATTTATGGCATGGTTTCCACTAAGAGGCAACACGGTTTTGGAAAACCAAGAGCTAATTATGAACAATCAATAAATTTTAAAAATTTGAAAAAAAATTATCCCAAAAAACCACAAACCAAGAACAACCAAAACATGATCAATAAATTGGTTTAGAAAAAACTAAAAATAGTAATAGGTTGTTAAAACCTACCCACCATAGAATGTTTATTTCCTTTTCTATTATACATAGTAGCATCCATACCAGAAATATGTGGTCATTACTCTCTGATCAATGCCTCCATCTCCCATGTCTCAAGAAAATAAAAACTAAGCTTCCATCACACTCAAATCAACAACATTTTCATCCGACGAAGAACCTTGGTTTGAGAATAACCTATCATAATTGGATGTTCATTCGTTCATAAATCTTGTTCGACCTTATGATCAATCAATAATAGAACTTGAGTTAATTTAGAATGATAATTTCATAAATGAGATTAATAAAACACATTATCATTGATGTCAGCAATGGTGGAATTCATAAATGATAATCAACCATTAACCCAATGTAAAAAATCTAAAATGGATCATAATAACAAGTAGAATGATTACCTTTTATCCCAAGTAATCAATTTCCCAATCGAGCTGAATCTTTCAAGAACACCTGATAGCCATCATCGAATTCATACGATCTATGACGATGATTAAAATAAAATTTATATAGTATCATGGATGTAAACATTAATTTTGGAATTAATTGAATCATTATTATTTTCTCTTCAATAATTATTAGCCACACCATGGAAAATTTACCAATATTGTACCAACAAAACAGTGTTCCACAACATCATCCATAGAGGGCCTCAAAAGGATTCATTTTGATCACAAACTTGTAACTGTTGTTATATGAAAACTCAGTCAGAACTAGATGGTAATCCCCACCCCCACCAATGCCTAGAACATATGTGAAAAGCATATCCTCGAAAATTAGTATAGATATTTTTTATGCCCATTCAACTATAGATGGTATTCCATTCTCAAATAGACCTCTGATTACAGTGCCTCATGGAGGCCTTTACCAAAGTGATAAGTGAACCAACAGTCCCAATAAAAGACTATAGAAAATTGAACTTCATTAAAAAACAATTTCATTCAAATTAATATTTCCCAACACCTCAACATTTTTTGTATCATGAATGGGTATAAGATGACATTATTTTTTCATCGAATCGATCATAACCCATATCACATTATTCATTATTTCTGTATGTGGAAACCGGAAAATAACCCATAGAGATATTTCCCCACTTCATAGTATACAATAAAAGTTTCTATAGAAAACCCAAAGGATTCTGGTTCACGTCCATAACCTACTAGAACATTTTGCAATGAGATACAAAATAAGAGATGTCTTAATTCATACCATGCCACCAGAATATACACCGCATGTCATTGGACATCTTCATTGTTTATGGGTGCACTTCTAAATTTGAACAATGGAATTACCCAATAATATCATTCCATTCATCTAACAAAACAAAAATGTAATTATACTATAATTGAATTATCTCTGATGATAATGACTAGTTGGGTATGGTCTCCCCAACATAAATGAAGCCCCTAATGCTATAGAAATAATTTTTATGCGACATCTATATAATAATCATTTCGATAAAAGTGTATTTAAATTGGAAACTATCCAAGGATACCTAAAACCAAAATTTCTAGACACCATATGAAACTGTGAAAAGATATCCATCATTTTCTACTATTCTAATGATTTATTCATGTCTTGGGTCAGATGATTTCTTCAGAATGAATCTATGATGACATTCCATTTCCCCATTGTTTATGTGAAGTCAAATTAAAATAAATATAGTTAATAGAACCACTATGTCTAGAAGATGTTAAAATCTTTTTAGATAATATATATTACTCAAAATTTTGTGATCATAATACATAGTAAAACATTCTCCTAAAAGATAATGACACTAAAATATTAAGGACGTTCCAAAAAAATACAAGATCAATGTCATGGGATTGGAAATTATTCATGTGTGGCCTATGTTGATGATAACTATCTGAAATTAAATGACCATTATTCATAAAAACATTTCATAATCCTAAACCTAATGTATTAGAGAAGAAGACATAGTCATGCCGGACCATTGGGAGAGTCCACACTGACGTAGTAGTCAAATAAATTTACAATAAATAAAACAAATATGAAATTTTTCAACCAAACAAAACATTACCCACTTCCACGATAATGTAGTCATTAGATAAATTAACATCGGTATGTCATTAACGAACTATTAGTAATAAGAAACTAAATTAATGAATCACTAAATCTCCAAAACATTTTGTTGTTGATCCCATTTCATAATAGCCTATATATTTTCATGATGAACTAATATTCCATGTTTTAACCCACATGTCCCAATAAATTCACTCATAAATCAATTCATAAAATGGTGATTTTTCAAAATTTCTAGATCTTTTCTTAGATGACGCACATGATCATCCTCTGGATTAGACTAAACAAGGTTGTAAACCAAAAATACCACAAAAATATAACAAGATTGTTGTAGAATATACTATTAATTAAATCCATAAATACAATAGAGTATCAGTTAAACCTAATGGCAGAAAAGTAACACATAATGGTTGTACTTGCACCAAAAGGTCGTTTTCAGAAATATAGACTCTTTTTTCCTCATCTGATTGTAACCTGATCATAGATCAATCTTCAAGAACTTCATTTTTCTATTTTCAACTAATCAAACATATCATTTATCAATTTAAATGGATATTTTTTATTTACAATATATTAGTTGTTTTCATTAAGCCACAAAAGGGGAATAGATTATACTACTTTCATATAAAAGAGAACTCATGTAGCCTAAGATAACACATCGTGTATATAATTCCATTATATATAAGATCATATGAATGAGATTTAAAATATTTTATTTTAGATGGTTCCATGTGGTTTGATGATATATACAATTGTTGAGTACCAGATAGTAAATCGATATAATACTCTACGTAACTTTCCTATAGAAAACCATAGTATTTAAATGGAAAATCATCGGGAATGATGAGGACCGTTGGAGGGAGATAAACACTCATGGATTCATACTACTGATCAAAAGATAAGACAGATATCACATTCCCCAACTCTTGATTAAAATTTATGAGTCTAATCAACCTTAAATCCCATTGTCTTCGAATGACATGGCATGCAACACTAGGTGCAGTATAATAACCCGTCAATGATAAATATTAATCTGATTTTATTCACAATGAGCCATTCCATTCCAAATATGATGTTAAGTAGTTTCATGTTGTAAAATAGAAAATCCATTGAAATATCAATATTTGATAATGATATAGATGAATCGTAAAAAACGAGGCCCTTCTCCCTTTCTATATGAAGGGTGTTGTAATTTACATTACATAAGACAATAACATCATTTGAAAATTTAGAATATTAATAATACAAGTAGATGTAATTGAATAAGATTCAACAACATCAAAATAATGTAGTCACTAATGATTAAGATATAGTTATGGCACCTATATCAGTTGGTAGACCCATTTATGAGTCCAATAGAGACACATCCACTTTGTGAAAAAACATTGTACTGGAATATTGTCGATGGAACCCCATTGTTCATGAAGAATCAAATTACACCAAAATTTTAGTAGTTGTGGATGATCTTGTTCCACTACATGGTGTATAATAGAAATGGATGAACTTTTCAGGTTACCAATGAATCCGTAGGATCCAAAAAACATGGGCGCCTTAGTGAAAACCCATTTATAATTCCTTGTATTGATACACTTGTTTAAAATTATGGTCTTATTGTAGGAACTGCAGGGGATCTAGAAAATCCATTATATTGGGAACAACTATGATAATCACCAAGATTAATTTTTATCATTAAATTAAATCATATTTATATTTGGGGAAAAATAAACTCCCATCAACCATGACTTACAATCTATGAAAATTGTGACCATAAATGATCTATCCTGAACAACATTATAATAAGGATACATTACCATGAACAATTGAGAAATAATATAACCTTAAATTTATAAATAAAACCATATAGTATTCATCTTATAATTAGATAATGTCTTTGATTGGAATAAAACAATCTCAACAAAATAGTTTTCAAATACATTAATTATCTTTTCAGCCTTGTTAAATTTTGAAACACTCAATATCATTATCTAACACCATGAAATATTGAGAGAACTATCTGTTAAAAATATCCAAAAGCCATTCCATATTAAACCAGTATGATAAATTATTATCACCAATATATCCTACCAAATCATTATAGGGATTTCCAATATGATGGCTGCACTTTTAGCTTCATTTCATCATTTATCATTAAGAACTAAAACAAATAATCAATTAATTTTAAGAATTACTCAGCCTATTGAGTACCATAATGTCATTTGAATGATGGTGGCTTCTTGGGAAGGATATTCTGAGAATGATTTCGAAGATCACCCCTTTTATGATCCACTACTGGCGCCTAAATGAGTACAGTTGGTGGTTCTTGTCCTATAGCATATATAGTACGTACATTTACCTCAACTGGACAAGGTTTCATGAGGGGATTATCTCCAAAAGGTTCATTTACAGCTACATGATGTATATGTTTTTCACGTCTTCTCGAAGTCATCATGCTACAAATCATCAATAGACAAAGTAGAATACATCATATTAACACTATAAAAGATAAACAATGGAAATGAATCCCAATATATATACACAAAAAGATTTGTATTTCAATATATCCAAATCAAAAGTAGATAGATATCTATACTGATTCCACAACACATCATTCCCAAAACCAACCCTGGTGACATGAGGGTCATTGTGGTAACAGCTTAACAGGCACTCAATCAAAAGTATCTCATATTAATCAACTAGATACATGACATCATACTAATATCATGGCATGAGAAATACCTACAACTTATAAACCACTTTTTCGCAAACCATTCAATGGGAATTATAAATAAACTTCGGGATACATATGGATCAGATCGGTTATGATGTTACTACGGTATCTGGGTTGGTTTTTTCACATTTCAAAAAAAAAATAATATATATTTTCTATTCTCTGAATCCAGAAACATAAAATAATGTATTAAAAAAATTATTCATTTGATGATAATGTTGTCCAATAGTGGACTATAATCAATAACTATTCGAAATATAATAAATTTAACTACATTAAATGGGATTTTAGTAAGGATAAGTTTTTCATTAAATATTTTTATTAAACTCAATTGATAAAAATAAGGAGAGAATTTATTTATTTCAAGAATATGGACGATGAATATTTTTGTAAACATGAAACCACATTTAAAAAAAATTCTGTAACCCATATGTTTTTACCATTGAACATAAAACAGGTATCAATCATCTATTTAGATACAGTAAACCATGTCCCTTAAAGTAATTGTCTATAAGATACATTGGAAGAAATAGTTGTATTATTTGTGGTGCACTACGATTGGAAATGTAATATGGGGAGCTAATAATGCTCATAGATTTTGGAATATCAATATTAAAATACTGATGAATGGAAACTAAAAAAATAAATAAAATGAAGGGAAGATAATTTTACATAGAAACTTGAAAATATGTGAGAAGTAACAATAAAAAATTTGACAAAACAGAATTTTTAAATACTTCTTGTTTTGTAGGACTGTACTTCGTGCACTCAATTATCAAATAAAGATAAAAATTGCATAATAATTTGAAATATGATATGAAGGTACAATAATTTAAACCACCCTCACATAAGTGCATCAAAATAAAAGAGTTTTAGAATTATTTTAACCACTGCACCAATTAAAAAAATTATAATAATGAATGATGATAAAAAACTGCTAAAACTATAAGACAAAAGAAAATCATATGAAAACATTTTTGATCTTGAATAATATGTATTGAGAGGTAAACTTCACATCTACATAAGAACAGATAGTGTCTTTTTTATTCATGTTCTACTGACATAAATATATCTTGACTATTTTAAAAGAAAATGAAATCACCACAATAAAAAATAATTATGTATTTTTTAGTGAATAATCATAGTGCCTCAAAAATTGTTTCCCAATTCCATAAATCATAAATCATTTATGTTTTTCAGAATAATGGTATTGTATGTCATGTTATTACCATTTTAGTAGAATTAAATGTGATGTTAGGAATGTATTAGATCTATTTACATAAGGATAAAATAAATTATAAACATATCATTTCATAACTGAATCACTCCATGAAAAAATATCTATACCAGTATGGAAATAAATTCATATATGAAAAACTTACCTAAATGGGTACTCATACCATCTTTTGTAGGATTCAATGTTCAATTTTTTTAAGAACTCAACACATAATACATTATAATTATTTCATATTATAACATATAATATAATTTGTTATCATATTCATAAGTTCATTTCATTTGATTTTATTGGTTACATGTATAAGTAGTATAGTTTTATTATTTGATTATAAAAAATACTAAAAGTGATTTTTTAATTGATTTCAACTAGAAATCTTTATGTAATATGAATATTTAGGAATCCATATGCTAAAAATGGTTGTGAAAAATTGAAAAATTAATATATGCCTATAATGATAGAAAATATTAGTTTTTTAGTTTTACATAAGAGGGTCGGGTTGATATCTCAATTAATATTTTATATTGCGAGGTTCGAAAGTTATTGTTACGTGGAGATATTTTATTTGGAGAGAGATTGTTAAAATTGAGAGGAAATATTAATTTCTTTGTAGATATAACATCTAGGTTTTATGAAACATTTCCTTTTATTAAACTATATCAATCTCACCAAAAAATATGTTTTTTGTATTCAACACAATTAGTAAAACATTTTTATAAATTTAGTCATGCATGATTTGTATCAATATAAATAACATTATAATAAAATAATAGAATATTATAATGAAATTACATGATCCTTTGTGTCACATTCAATGGCTTATTACATATATAGATTGATCAAATCACAAAAAAGATACAAAATTAAAATAGGAAATTAAATAAAAAATAAATATACTTTTACCAATATGAAATATTCTTCTAATTCATCACCATTGAGAAGCATTGTTATTAGAAATTGATTAACAGTGGAAAAAATCATGAATTTTGAAATTATGTTGAAAAATAATATTTGTAATGTATGGGAGTGATATTTTTTTAAACATTTATATTTAAATAAATTTATTTGAGTTTTTAAATGTAACATATTAATTATAAATAAATATATTTCCCGTGGATAAAATTACTTAACAATCATTATAGTTTTTGAAATATTTGTATATAGTAAATATAAATAAATAATATATAAAAGTGACAAAATATTTTTTCATTCATAGATAATTTATTTTAAATAAAATGGTATATTTTAAAATATAATTTAGGGATACTAAATCATTTGTAATGATACCATTATTTTGAATAAATTTATTTATAATTACATAGGTTATTTTTCAAATTTATTATAACATAAAAAAGAAACAATAAATTTAAAGTAATGATTTTTAAAATAATTAAATTAATAGAATAAAATAATAAAGGAACAATATGGACTAATAATTATATTAATCATAAATAAATAAATATGATTTTTAAAAAAAATATATTTTTCTAATATATATCATTTTATTGAAATGGTAAATATCCAATATTTAGACTATAGATTTAATTAAACGTTTTGTTAATAAATGTAAATAATTGATGATTATCTAATTCAATGGATATTAATTGGTCATAAGTAATGATAAGATGAGTAATTCATAAATTCTTTTAATTTATAAAGAATTGTTATGTTCATTATATATTTTATTATAACAATAAAAAATTAAGTTTACATAGGATAAATAATAATTTTTAATAAATTTAATTTTTTTAATATAAGAAATAAATATAACATAATCAAAATATTATATATATGGTAATGAATAAAAAATAATATAATAAAAAATAGATAATTTTTATTAATGAAATATTTTATTATGTATTATCTAATTCGATAGAAAAATATAAATTTCAATACATTACTAAAGTGAATTTTTAAAATTAAATTTAAAATATAGAATTAAAATTTATATATTATCATAATATTTATAAATTATTTTTAACAAATTAATAAATTTATGAGTTAATAGTTTTCACCATATTAATGTTAAAAGGGTTTATTTAAAAAATATTATTTCTTATGTATTTAAATCTAAATATATTATGTTTGTCTTTTATAAAATAAATATCTAATATAATATATAATTAGGTAAAAAAATTTCTTAAAGCACCTTTAATATATAATTGAAATGAAATATTACTAACAATAATTAATTGTTTATTTTTTATTTTCCAATAGAATGTTTTTTACTATATATATTATCAATTCATTTAAAAGTGAGATTTGTAATATTTATAAATTGAATAAGAATAAAAGGTGTCCAAATTAACTATCCTCATATCAAAATCCATAGTTTCATATATTTATTTTGATGAAACATATTTCATTTATTTAATTTTTAATTCCAAAATTAAATTACAGTTATTTTTTAGATTTTTCATAAATAATTAAATTTATGGAGAATACTGAAAAATACCATTTATAGTAGTTGTCACTCAAAAATTGTAAATATTTAAAAATTACATGAAAGATAGTAAAAAAATGCATTTAAAAAATATATATTTACTAAATAATATATGAATATAAAAATCTAATGTTGTACATATAAATATGAGAATAATCTATTATAAATCTAAATAATATTTTTGTCCAGATAATTTTTTTATTTAATTTATTACGAATAATAATGTATTTACAATTTTTATTTAATTTATTCCATATGATAGAAAAGTTAGACTATTTTTATTATCAGTAATGTAATTAATAATTATAGAATTTTAATTATAATTTATTTGTCTATATAATAAATATTATGATTACAAAATATATATATATGAAAATGGATTTAAAATAATTATTGAAAATTTATATTAAAATTAATTTCATTCAAATATAACCGTTGGATCATTAAAATAGATTCTATATTTTCAATAAAAATAAGTAATAATTTTTAATATGGTCCACCCATTTTTTTATAATGAATAATAACTAGGTAAAATATTCAACCAATTAGTTAATGTTAAAATAAGATAAAATGTGTAAAAAATTATACTAAGGATTCATGTTAACATTAAAAATAATTATTAAGCATCGTTTGGTGGTTTTATTTTTATTTTTATTTATAATCTTCAAATATGTGTGAATTTTGATGCACATTCATTAGAAAATTACATCATATTATTAATTTTTTTTGAAATAATTACATACATGTCCCTCCCCTCACTTATAATAGTGAAGATCATCTCTTA
Source organism: Viscum album (assembly GCA_963277665.1). Classification (NCBI taxonomy): domain Eukaryota; kingdom Viridiplantae; phylum Streptophyta; class Magnoliopsida; order Santalales; family Viscaceae; genus Viscum; species Viscum album. Next base: position 1,425,847,576 of record OY728147.1, on the reverse strand, counting down.
AATTATTCACAAAACTATTCGAAATTTATCTCAGAAAACCACTACCCAAAAACTATACTAGATTACATATGTTTAATATTGATAATCATTTCTTCTCCTTGTTATATCTTAACAAGGATAATGTTATTACATAAAGGATGTATCTCAAAGAATATTTTATTATAATTACCGACCCATTCAATGTACATTTTTTAATATTAATCTTATAAATATAATGTATACATATATAAATAATTAATTTAGCCACAAAAATATAATCATAATTTATTATAAAAAGTCGGAAATCATTTTTACCTTTTTTCTACTATATTGAATATGAATATATCGCTATAGTATATGATTGACATATCATCTCCACATAATGGTCTAATTCATTTTTTCTTCATTATTTTTAATGGATGGTTATAAAGTTGGAAATAATTAATATTATGATATTTATTTAATGATTTTTATTTTATAAATATATTATATAATTTATCTTCATCCCATTTTCCCATTATAAAATTCCACTATCGCTCATGCATATGTGTGAAGTACCATATCAATGAAGTGATGTGAATAATTTTTTATTTTAGTTATCCACATATGATTCTATACAATTATATGATTCATTTAAATTATATATATGCACTTCATTATTAACATCATTGATATTATAAATCTATTTATAAGATATCAAATATATAATTATTGAATCAAAACAAAATGGAAAAACGAAGTAGTTATCACTCAAAGTGAAGACTAAAATGAACAACTATTAATGAACCGATGATAAAATGATATAAAATCATGTATGGTATTATATGTATGTATTTTCCATTGGTAAAAAATAATTATAAATTTTAATTTATTTAAAATTATGTTAAATTTATAATCAGAACAAGTTTTAACTAGGCTAACATATTATTTCACAACCTCATCCTTACTCGAGATTATTTATTTTTTTGTTCCCATTTGAGTAATGAAATAATATTTTTAACTATATTCATATATATTTATATCTTATGGATAATTCTATAAATATTATGTTTTAAATAAATTTTATTTTTTTATGTACACCAAAGTCAGTAATAATTTATACAAGCAAAACTGACATTATTTTTAAATTTTTATTGGAATTTATTTCATAAATGTCTATATTTTTAGTTAACAGTTTTCATGATTTTTTTATATATTAAATTTATTTATTTATTTCATTTTAAATGTTTTTACTATATGTAAAAATTATAAAATATAATAATGATTTCTTTTTCCAAATTATGCACTTTTGAATTAAGGTGTGAATAGAATAATTGATTTAATGCTTACCATAAAAATAGATTATCCCATCATAAAAAATTTATTTTCCATGAATAATACATTAAAAATTAACATTTTTCATATAATTTTAAATTATTTTTTAATATTAATTATTTTTTCAGATTTTATGTAATTGATTTTAAAATCAAAATGGAATTTTCCTAAAATTATTCCAGTGATATTTTAAACTAACATTCATTTATGTAAAAAATATTTGATGAACAATATAATTTTCTTGGGATATAAATTAATTTATACATCGACCGTATTACTCCTTATGGATTATAATCAATTTATTTGTTGTGATTGAATATGAAAAATATAACATTGTGTATTCCTTTTTTAAATACAATGAGATATGTTGATTTTTCATTTAATTATTATTCATTTCATTCATATAATGAATGAGGTTTACATATTATTTCATTGTAGGGGAATGTTATAACACCCAATTTAATCAGTATGACTCATGATACAATCTAATATGTATACATGCCATAAAACATACATATTTATATATGATGCATTTATTTATTCCCTTGATTGTATGATTATGATATATGATATTATGAATTCTATCAATATGAAAAAGGACATTGTTATCAATTTGATTATTTATGATATTTTTTCATTCATGTATATATTCTCGTGTTTTATTATATTATTTATCTATCCTATTTGATTAAAATATTATTTATTACATATCCATCCATAATTATTTGACATATGATTTTTTTTAATACCATCCCTTGTAGAGCTTCTGAGATCACCCCTATTATGCATTCCATTCCCCAGGTCACCAAATAAAGATTTATGAATTATTTCATAGATATACTATAATAAAAGATAATTGTCTCACTAGAATGTTATGTTGTAACTCAGGTTTTCGAATTTATTGTTAGAATCACATATGTATATAGTCTCCCAAGATTACTAAAATATTAAATACTTTATGATTTTATCCAACGTATATTTTACTGATATAGTAGAATAACAATTGGTTATAGGTTACTAGAGGAAGTTTGTTATACTAACTCATTTAACTTCCAAAGGAATATATATTCACCTTTAACCTATCATAGGATAAAAACTAAATATTACACATTTTCAATAATAAAATGATATCTTCTATACTCCACCAAACTAATTATTATCTATTGAATCATTTTTTATATATTCACATTTTAATACTTTCATTGTGTTACTAGAGTATGTGTATCTTCACATTCTGTATACAAATCCAAATATCACCATTATGAATGGATCAGTTTCATGTAGAGGGGAGTCCATCATATATTATATATCATATTCATTGATGTCAAATGTAATATTAAAAGAATTAAAATATTAAATTTTATTCATTATGTTATTACCTATATAAAAATAAATACCTCTTTATATTGTGTATTTTCCACCCCATGAATATATTTTAATAAATTAATTATATGATTCCATTTATTTAAAGTTACATTCAATTTTAAATATTTAAAATGGATTCGAGTTAAATTTTTTTAATTCTAGGAGTGGGTATTTTCAAATATCACTTTAACATTGAGAATTTTTATTAATAAAACCCCCTTATTAAAATTTAATTTTTGTAATCTCTAAAACCCCATCTATTTTATTATCCTATTGTAATTTCTTGGTTTTTTATTTAATTATACAATTTCAAATCAATTGGGTTCAAAATTAGTAAAAAATTATGTTTTTTGGAAGTGTACAAACTCATGTTTTTATTAAATAATTATCATTAAATAAATTATTTTTGAAAGCTTCTGATACAGTCACCTATGAGTACAAATGAAATCTCATTTAATATACCATTATAAAATAGATTATTGTGGGTGTGAATAAGACTAACTAAATTATGAAGAGTATAAATTCCCTTCATGTATAATAAAATACATTAGTTTTTAATTAATTATCAATATAAAACATTTAAAAGTAAATGATGTGTTTTTATAATATAAATTATTTGAAAGAAATATTTTATAATATAATAAAATAAATAATTTAAATTGTTTTAATAGTTTAAATGAAATTTATATATATTATATTTTCATCAAAACATTTTAAGATTCATCTAATATTTTTACCATGAATTCATTAATTACAAAAAATAATTTATGCTTAAAACTATATTTTATAAAACATACAATCTTTTTGTTTTGGAAAATATTTTTTAAATTATATCCACCAAATTATTTAAATTATATTTGATAATTTGAATTAAATTTTTGGAATTATTACATTTGAATATTCTTAATTAGTCTCTTTTATTTCTAATCATTTTGAATAATAAATGTGGTTTCTTTTTTCACATCATTAATGTGCATATATCATTATCCTAGGGTAAAAATGAATGTCAAAGTCACCAAATTCCATAAAAAAGTATTTTTTATGATCTAATTTTTAACCATATCCCCTAGGATTAATTTTACATTTTTTATGAACACTCATTCATAAAAATGAGCTGAATAATATTTACATTAATGAAACATTGAAAATGTCAATTGCTTACATTTGAAATAACTATTATGTGTCCATATAGAGAAAAATTCATGTTATTAATGAATATAAGTGTTAATTTTTAATTGATGAAATTAATTTCATAATGGAATGTCATTTCTAGATTTTATAATTTATATAATTATAATAAATTCCATTTCAACACATGTACAATATATATCAAATTATTAGATAAATATTTTAAACGATTTTATAAAATTGAAAGTAGTATAACATCATTGAATAAAAATTTCACATAAATTTTATAGATTAATTTGAAATATTATTAATCTATTAAATTATTACATACAAATTTCAAAATATTCTTTATGTTTGTTTAATCAAATTAACTAAATATATGAAAAATAACGAAATAGTTTTAATTATCAAAATTATATTTTGTTAAATTATTTAAAAATAAATAAAATAAATATTGGGTTATGTGGATAATATATTGTTGAAAGTTCTTACCCTTGTATATTTATTATTCAATGGTTTATTTTTATGTAACATTATAAGAATTTAAGTGTTGAAATTTTTTCAGGAACCTTATTGTTAAATTATGTTAACTAACGGGTTTAACAAAAAAATAATTTTTAAAACATCACATAAGCATATAAAAGTATTACTAGTTTGTGGAATTTAATTAACATCATATAAATGATTCTAGACCCTATAATGTTTTCATCATTTGTTCTGGAGAATTAGTTTATTATGATTTTGGAATTTATTAAATTCCAATTGTGCCCATCACCTCATTTATAAAAGAGATCTTATCCTTTCACATCATTACCCCACAATGAGCCATATATCTCCATTATGGGATACAATTGTTATTTCTTCCCCATCTATTACAGAAGCAGACTATTATAGGATTAATTTTTATATAATATTTTTATGTCCTAATTAATATTCTAAATGTTTAATATCAAATCATCCTTCTATGCTTCTAATCAGTTGGAATGTGATATCATGGCTTGTGTGTACATGTGGAGTAAATCTTCAATTAATTAATGTGGTATATTTTTTGTTTTAATTTTTGTGTATTGTAATTAGGATAGATTTAATGAATATATATTATTTTTAAGTAATTATAATTATTCTAGAATTAATAATTATAATTTACCTTTCATTCATTTTATTATCATTTCTATGGATGGTGTAACATAATTTTATAACAATATATTTTATTGGATAAAATAAATACTTATGTAATGAATATAGACAATATTTATAACATTATAAAATAATTGGAAATAATAGGCCCATTAAAAAATTAATAGGATCGATACTACCAAACCACAATAATGCATGAAAAACAAAATAGTTATTAAAATAAATAATGGTTTTAACAATGAATTATTAATAAACTAGTTATAAAATATGATAAGATTAAAATTGATACATTTCCTAGAGTTCAATCTCTCTTTTTTATATGTATTCTTTTTCCAATTTTGAGAAATCCATTGGCGGGATTATATTTCGGTTGGTTTTGGCTGAAATATTGATAATTTTGGGTGAAATGGTAACAATTATAGCGGGATCAAGGTATTTCTAAAATGTGCACCTGCCTCTAATAAACTCTTCATCCCTAGATAGAGAGGGATTAAATTTTAGTGGCACGTTTTTTTACACCCTGTACCATATTAGGAGAACCCATGCACACAATATTGCCATCCCAAAACAATTGTACAAAACCTCGAACCCCTAGGAATTCATCCGTAATCACTCCCACTAAAACATAAACTCCCTCCTACATTTTTCAAATCACTGATGTGTGTTGAAATATTTTTTTAAACCCATTTATTGATTAATAAATGATCCGGTCAAAATATAATCTGTCATTCGGTAAGTATTTTATTATCAATTTGGATTCACCTATCTCTCATCACACAATACAGATGAAGAAGAATGTTTTATCCTCTATTAGAGGTTGTTTAGATCAAAGTTATCATGTATTTTCATACATTTGATCATGATCATAGGATTTAATACAAGATCTATCACATAGTTGTCAATTCAATAAATCCTCATTAATATTGGGAATTTTTTTGAATAACAGTCATTGATGATCTTAAGGTAGGTTATGTAAATGCTAATTCCCACAGTATTGAATTATAATTCGATGTATCAGGTTCTGTAATTGTAATTTAAATGTATTAAAATTGAATATGGAATTGGATTTATCAGTTTTATAATTAATTAATGAAATTAGAAATTTTGTGGGTGTCATCGGATAATTGATTTGGCAGGATATTTGAATTATTAAATTGGATAATTAATGAGATTGTTAGTTGATTGATAATATTAGTTATGGAATGTTTGTATTGTCCTTGATAGGTTAATAGTTTATATGATCATATATTGTTGAATTAAATAGTAGAGATATATTCATATTATTTACATGTAATTAATGTGAGAAACCATAATTGTTTTATATATTGAAGAAGTGAAACATTATTTGAATAATTGGAAATAGGGTTAATGATGTGTAACTATGATATATTTGAGATATGTTATATATTTTATTGATTGATAAATGGGGAGTTGGATAAAGATGTATTCACAAAATACATGCGGCAAGCTAGACATTTAATTCCAGTCACAAAATGAATGTATGTGATATTGAGTGTGGGATTGTGATTGATGCTCGAAATACCCATATGTGATAAAAATGGGTTGTGCGTTAGGGACTGAGGCTCCAAATACCAATGGGGTCCTATAAATGATGTTCTAAGTCCGAAATCATGATATTTAACTATTGATCCATTATTCCATTAAATAAAATTGAATTGAAATTAATGATCAAATCCCATGATATAATGATTTATGATTCCCTAATAGATATGGTTAGGACTCTGAGAAGGGAAAAATTAGGTATTTATCGATCGTGTGTCATTGTGAACCTTAGAAATTATTGTGGACAATTAATGAATAATTGAATATGATAACTATTTAATTTGTTTATATTACGTTATTCTTTAAATAACTACATTCATTCTTATATACGATATGATGTTTTAGACAATGTTTGGTGTGGATTTCTGAATTTTTCACACAGTTTACTTGGGATTCCAGATCGATAACTAAATAGAATTCATATTTGTAGGATGAAGTTAGGGAAACATTCCTATGATATATGGATGAGTTGTGATGTGGAATGGGTGAGGGAACTAAACATAATGTTTGGACCTGAAAATTTTTTTTCATTATGTAAATATTTTTTAACTTTTTCATATTTTCACATGTAACATGTATGGAATGACACATCTATTGTAGTAGTTGCTATATTTTACTTGTTTTTATTCATATGATACTAGTTTATATATGTTAATGAATTATTATGGTAATTGTTTATATCATTTGGTTGTTATTTTTTTATTTTCATTGTTGGGTTGCATTGATGAATAAGGTATTTTCTAACCATGACATTTATTATACGCTTACTACTAGTCAGAATCCTCGAGATTATTTTGAGGTGCATATGAGTTTCGGTGGCTGATCGTCTTGGGGAACTGGTGTGTGACAGCCATGTCAGGGCATTAAAATGTTATATCAAAGTATATTTATTTACATTTCATATTTTATACAATATTGGAATTTTAAACATGAGACTATAATGAGTCACACCTTTGTCTAGATCCATTTCATAGTATTTGATAACCCATGTGTTTGGGTAAAATTAATTTCCTATGGTGGGATTTTTATTATTTATCATTTTTATTAAAGTTGTATGTTATTTCACCTTGGGTGATACACTTATTATATGATTTAATTTCATTCTATGATTTCATTCATGGCTAGGTACGGAATACAGTTTCATTATACATGAATCGTTCATGGAACATAGTACTTTTTATGAAATGAAACATTTTAGGAATTCATGGAAAAGTATGATTTTGGGGGATAGATGTGTAAATAATTTTCTATTTATTTACTTCATTAACTTAAATGAAAATGTTCCTAATATGAAATTTAAAACTATAAAATGATGTTAAAGTGGTAAATATAGTGAATTAATGGTTTTATAAAGAGTACATTAAATGATGAAATTTTTGTCCCCTTAGTTAAAAGTTTCATATACGAGGGAGTGATGAGGGTAGTGAGATAGGCTATGTTTTGTCTATGTGATGTGATATGGGTAATGGTATAATATGACTTGATGTGAATCAATCTTACATAAATGTGATAATGTTGTTTAATGATTTCTTAATACATGTGTTAGTAATTATACAGATATAAATCCTTAAATACCTTTTTGATAAGATGGCTAGAGGACATGGATGTAAATGTACCTCTAGTATTGAAAATAGAGGCTCTGATAGTATCATGTAAAGAATATAGTGAAAAATAGTTTGAGAGAATTTATTGGTTTATCTAGTTTATCAAAGGAGTCACATGGTGGTTGTGAAGAGTTTGGAAAACATTACATGAGAGTTCATGTTGCAGCACCCTCTAACAATCACTGTAGAGGTTTCCAATATGGTTGTCGAGTTCTAAATTGAGTCTACCTATTCTATCCATGATGAACTAGAGACACCTTCTAAGAATATAGTCTATATACGTGTTTTTAAGTAACATGGTCAAATGAAGAATTTTTATTAAATTTAGAATCATTATGGAATGAATAAAAATATTGATTGGATATTCTTTTAGGATAATTTCATGGATATATTTTACCTTGATATGATAAAGAATTTCATGTTAGGCTAGTTCATAAATCAGACCTATGATAGTATGTTTTTGGTGGAAAATTCTCAAATCATCATGTATTTGAAGCACTTTTTTATATTTTAGGATATGAATAAGGATACTTCAATGATGTTTTTATAATTTAGAATTAAATGAATCTTTATGTCCATGGTTAAAATCATTTGATTGGAAATATTTATGAATGTGCTGAATCAGTATCTCATATCTAAGGGGAAACTAAATGAGGATTCTAGTGAATGAAATGTATTTTATGATAGATATCCAATTTTAATGTCTCTCGATAGTAGGAAGAATCACTCTGATAATGTTAACTAGATAAGTGGACAATGCAGTTTCTAGGAGGATGAGCTAGATACTCGAGACATGACAAGAATGCTCTTCCACCAGTGTGTTAGGTCACATCTCTTATGTAGACATTTCCCCCTGACCACTAGTAGAGAGTTGATATTTCTATAGGTTGGTAAATATAACATGGTTCTATGAGGAACCCATGATAAATGTTTAGTGAAGGTGGATATAGAAAGAATAGTATTTTTGGAAGGGTTTATTATACCCCGTATTAGTCTGGATGGTGGAGTACTACTGGTCATGGTTGTCGATGTAGTATATGAGGTACTTCTGGTCAATAGAACCCATATTAGTAGAGGGTTGTATCTATGTGGATATATTCTATATCTTTGGTAATAGGGGAAGTATTGTTTCAGGAAGATTATCCTACACTTCTGGATTGTGAGTATGGTCTATCAATAGTTAAATGTTCTACTCTTGTAGATTCCAAACACGATATTGACCTATTTCATATTAGTGTATCTCATTTCTTTATATATGTTGAATTTTTTTATTGGTTGAGTCTGACCATGGATTTTATGAGCGGGGTTGTGATTATAGACATTTTATTCAGAGTATGGTCAAGAGACATCTACATTTGGAATGGATGTTTTATAAATGTTGGGGTACACAATATCTAGTGGGATCATTATATTATTGAAATATTAAGGTTTTACATTATATAAGATATGTATTATATTTTAGTATACTTATCCCACATACATTTTTACCTCTATATAATATCCTTTATGTTTAATTAGAGTTATAGTCATATTCAAAGTGGAGAGTGGGATATCAAGGTGGGCCATACATGGGTAGTTCATTAAAATGTGGTGAGATTATAGCACATGCTGCATGTATATTGATGTATGAAGGAGGTGTGAAGAATGATTCCATTCAACCAATATTTTATATATTCTAGGAGTTGTTTCTCCAAGAAATTCTAGGGAATCATCTAGAGAGGGATATAGATATTATAATTATGCTCATACCTGGAGGTGGTTCGGTTTCCATCACACCTAAAATAATGAATCCATTCGGGCCTCAGGAGCTTATGAATCAATAGGAAGAGTTAATGTATAAGTTATGTATCCATCTGAGTATTTCAATTTGGAGTTATCTAGTATTTTTTTCTAATAAGGTATATAAAATCATGTTCTTGTGTGTTAATTGTATATGTTTGATTGGATGAATAGAAATAACTATTATAGTCATCCTTGTATCGATGATTTCATTGACCTATTTACAATATCTTTTGTTTTTTATAATATTTTCTTGAGGTTAGGGTATCATCATATGAGTATTATACCTTCTAATATGCAATAGAAAACATTTAGGACCTTGTATAGAGTTTATCAGTTCATTGTGATGTCATTAGGGTGCATGAAACCTTCGATAGTGTTTAAAGACTTATAGAACCAAATCATACTCCCATACCTAGACTAGATTGTGGTTGTTTCGTAGTTATAATATTAGTGTACTCAAAGACTAATAAAGATCATTACCAATAACATGAAATTGTCTATAGTGCATTAATAAATCATTAGCTATAGACTAATCCATATAAGATTAAATTATTGATTGACCAGGTAAATTTATTTGATAATATACTCTAATAGGATGGTGTTTTAGTGGGCCCAAAGAAGGTGAATGTATGTTTTAGAGTAAAAAAGAGTATTTTTTAACATCAGTATAGTTCTATTTATAGTAGGATAATATCATAGGTTTATCGAGGAATTTTCCAACATAAAAACACCACATTTAAAATTTTATAGGATGGTTCTTATGTTGTTATAGTATGGATCATATTATTATGCCTTCCAAGAGATAAATACTAATTTGAATACTTCACCAATTTTTATCCTACCCAATGTAAGTGAGTATACAATGTTTTGAGATGTAACAAGGATTAAACATGGAGTGGTGTTGAAGCAGGGTGATTGGTTGTGGTGTATGAGTCACAAACGTTGATTACACATTAATATAATTACCCTATGCCTGATATCATGTAAGTGGTAGTGGATTATTCAAAAACATAATGGTATTATAACCCTTTGGGTGATAATTTAACATTGTATACTAACTATGGGATATTAAATCATATCCTTTTGTGTAAATAATTGAATATCATGTAGTGGGGTGGATTGAGTATAAATAAATTATGATTTTTTTCAAGGAATATACACCCAAAAAGTTAATTAGTGTGGTAGACTCTTTAAGTTGGAAATGTCAGATAGATGAAGTTCATGAATCTAGTTTTGAGAGATAGATGATGCACATATTAGATGAGATTCACTTGTGACTTGATGGGGATAGCTGAAGGTGATCCTCATCTCATTATCAGTGGAATAAACACTAGTTATCCATATTTAGAAGAGGCAATATGATGGTCAAATTATTCTAGAACTAATGGGAATTCAACATGGTGGGAGTCACCATACGACTAGACCCTAGATGAGGATGATATAATTTAGATCAGAAATTATATTTTTATGCCTATGAGTATGTGTGAGGAGATGATGAATGAATTTCAAGCCTTTTAGTGGGTGGTTAATCTAGTATTGAGAAAAATTTATTGGGACCTATGTCTCCAGTATAGGCAGTAGATCACGAAAAAAGGTAATTATAGGGATCCTAAAATGATGTTTCACCGATAAATAGGTGATGATCGAGAATCAATAGCTTGGTAGATTATTACATAAGTTTCACATTCCATATATAAGAGGGATGAGGTCACCAGGAATTTTCTTTATGTCTCCATAGGATTCATAAAAATAATGATGTTATTTGGGTTTTGGGGGACCATTTGATGAATATAACACATTTCATTCTTATTATGGTAACTATCTTTTTCAACCATTTTTTAGATTTTTATGATCATGATATAGTGTATCTGTAATGGGTGTTATGGAGTAGTGATTATGAACATGAATCACATGTCACTTTGTGTCTACAGGTGGAATTGCAGAATGAGCTTCATACATAGGTATTTATTTGTTGGGATTTTCACAAATACATAGATGGGATTTAGAATGTACTATAAATGTATTAGAGGATATGCTATGGGAATTTTTCCAAGTCTTATAGGGCCATGAGATCATAACATGTAACATTTTTTTCTTTATATAATAATACTTATTAATATAGCATTCATATTGAACATAATGAGGAACTATATGGAAGGCCATGAAAATCACCTCTATGTTGGATGAAGGTAGCTAAGTCAGAGTTTTTTGGACTTGTGTTGGATACATCAAAGAATGTTTAGCGCATTAAAAAATGTGTGGATATGGCTTAGTTTATTAAGAAGTTTTATGTGAATAGATGACGATGAATCATTTATTTTACAATGGGTGGTCATGTTTTCCTTCAGGTTTCACTATGATTGGGTCTTTTTAGGATTCAGTGTCTATGAATGTTGGGGACTAGGTTAATTGGAAAATATGAGATTGTGAAGAGAATCATGATGGTGGAATACAGATTACATATTACATATAGGTATAATGCTATTTGTGATGTTTTTAATGTGTCATAGGTTTAGTTGTATCACCTCGTCCCTTATAATGTTATCATTGTTGACGATATAGAGATTGTGACTGATGCAACATTTGAGTAGCATCTGATGCATTATAATGCTTATAGTTATAATGTGATATTGGGATAGAATACACTAATAAATCGAGTATTATGGAAATATGTTCATTTTTTGGAGGAAACATAGGAGTGAGTAGTGGAGATGGAGGCTCATGGCCTGATCGTTTTGGGTAGAATCATAGAGACTCTTGGACGCGGTGGTATAATAAGTGATTTTGAAATATAGGGGGAATTTAAGATCATTATAATTTTTGGAAATTTCTTGATCTCATTTATAGGTACTATTGTACCCTTATGTTTTGTATACATTGGTATGGTTTGTGTGTTGGGTTTTTTGTGTGTGAAAATAGATAACTTTTGAAGGGAAAATGTAGTGCTTGACTGTCAGTTGGTTTTCCCAAACCATGCCCTTACCCCCAAAATATTGTACATCCCTATATAGAGGGGGATTGTATTGTATGTGAATTTTTTATAATATTGTGTGACCTATTAGTATAAATAGTGTGCCCCTAAATAGTGGCATGTGGTCATGGCGGAGTATTTTAAAAATTATGTGCCTTGTATAGAAAACAATGGAAATAGGATTTTAATCTCCCAAAAAAAATTGAACCAGACATAATTAAAATATAATCATCCCCACTCAAACCTAAACTCGTTCCCATTTTTTTAATTCTTCTAGATGGGTTCCAAGTCTCCTATGACCCCACACTTGATTAATTTAGGATCTAATAGAAGGATCATCTCTCATTTAGAATGTGTTGTATTCTATATTTGGATTCTACTATCTATAATCCCTCATTCAAAATATAGTGGAATATTTTATCTTCCATTGGTGTTGGTTTAGATTTAAGTTATCATTTATCATAATATCATATATCTTAATTATTTGATTTATTCCATGATCAGTTGCGCAATTGTGAAATAAAGTGTTCCTCTTCAATTTCAGGTTTTTTGTATTCTAAATTCTCATCTTTGAATTTTAGGCCAGTTGTAAAAATAACTTTTCCCATTATCATGAATTCTAATTGTTTTCTTTTAACAATAGAATACAACATTCTATGATTGAAAATTGAATCGTGAATTAGAATAATTAATTGGATAATCAAAGAATGGAATTATGAAATTTGTGGGATATAGTTGGTATGGAAATGGCGGGTTATTGGAATTATAAAATTAGTAAATTAATATGATTATGAACTTTTTGATAATGGTACTGAAGGGTTATTTGGATTATCCATTATGGTTTAATGTTTTATATTACTAAATTTTTCTAAATGGATTAATTCTGAAATGATAATATTATATCCTTGTGATTAAGGTGATGAACCTTGAATCTTTTATTACACTGAAATGGTGAACTATTTTGTGAATAATATAAAATTGGGTTAATGGTGATTAACTCAGAAAAATTTAATGTATATTATATATGTGATTTATTGATAAATGTTGCATGTGAGAAGGAATAATGCTCTAAAATACTAATGGGGTTCGAGACATGGTGTTCTAGTCACAAAATTCATGCATGTGATATGGAATATTGGATAGGTACTGATGATCAAAATACCCCTATGTGATAAAAATGTTGTGTGGGATAGAGACTAATTGACTAAATACCCATGGGGCCCAATTCATGTCCTTATAGGACCATATTATTGGCATCATACCGATGTTCAAATTAGTCATGAAATTAAATTTATTTGAAATGAATGATGAAATAACATAATATAATGAATGGCGATTAACTATGTGATACAAATCATACTCTATCACATGATGAAGTAGGTATCGATGGTTCATGTGTCATCATGAACCCAATAAATTTATGTCATCAATTAAAGACTTATGAAATTTTATTATCATATCATTTTTATTGGACTTTATTGTTTACACAACAACATACAATATTATAGAATGAATATTGTTTAGAACACCTACAGTGGTTCACTACTCAGTTGAACTCAAACACTACTATGGATGACTGATTGGTACCCAAAAGGATATATTGTTTTTAGAACATGATATGTGAATGAGTTCATTATTAGATGGATGAGTTGGGATGGATCATGGGTTGGGGAACTAGTTCTGATGTCAATTTCTTCTTGAAGGTTTTCAGTATGTATTCTTTTTTAAGGGGTTTTAATATTGAAACATGATACACACATGGAATGAAATATATACTTATTTATTTTGTATATTGTTTCTATATATTTGTTTGTCATGTGATACTTGTTTGTTTTTAGTACTGGGGTTTTTTGTAATTGGTTATATAATTCAATTTGTATTTATTTATTTTTATTATTGTGCTATATTGATAAATAAGATTTACTCTCCCCTGATATATATTAATCCATTTCTACTAGTTGGAAGCCTATTGTGTGTGGGGATGTTCTCCCAAGGTGATGTTACTGAATGGATTGGGGTACGAGTCTGGGGAACCTAGGATGGGATTTTATTATAAGTAAAACATAATTTTTATTATATATAAGATTATTTTTCTAATATATATTTATATATATTAAATAATATTTATTATAGAGGTAGTTTAGATACATATGAAGGATGTCAACCCATATGTGATAGGTTATTTCACAATCATATCATTCTATGAGAATATTTTGTTTTTTTTGATATTATATAGTGACTATTTGATCATAATATCTCAAAACCTATCCAATTTAGTATTCTATTATTATAAACATAAATTATAAAATTTTCAATCATTTTATTCTCTTTAATTACGATCGATAGTTATATCATGCTTTTACATAAAACAGAATTGTTCTCTCTAATTTTTTGGGAATCATTCAATTAAGAAAAATATTATATATAAAATATTCTAAATAATATTTATATCAATGTAAAATTAGTTTTTAATTATATTTTTACCCATGTTTTAGGTCATTAAAAATTATTTAAAATAAATATTTTATTCATTCTCTAAACAAGTTACTTTTTTATCATTCTACATAACTATGAAAATAATATTTTTTTAATTAAAAAATCATGTAAATAATTTATTACCATCATAACCTCTAATTTCAATGAAAATTTCTTTTAAAATTTAAATTCTTAATTATTATTCTTATATTTCTTTAATATTTGAGAGAATTTTAAATAATTGTATTAAATGTAGAAAGTGGTTTTTTCCTAATGAATTTTAATTGTGTCTATTAGAAATTATTTTAATATATGTTTTCATAATTCGTGAACAATTTCTTTTAATGGGGTTACACTCCTATGATACCATCACATATGTTTATATATGTCATTTGCAATTATATTGACTAGAGAATATATTTATATTCAGTATTCTAGTCCATCAAATATGTATAGTTAGATATTATTATAGAATACTCATTATGTTATGTTGATTATATATAAAATTAAATCAATGGTCTTTTTAGGAGATAGTGGGATCCTAGAATTACATTTCACTTAAAAGCATCAATTGGTCCCATGAGAAAAACTATGTTGTTTATTTGGATGATTCCTTATATAATTATACAAGATTTCATGGAATTTTGACTTAATGGTATGTTTTATATATCTTGGATCAAGGCCTTAATGGTATGTTTTAGATGATTTGAATTATGAATTCCATCAATATGAAATCTTTTGTTGATGTTTATGTTATTATTTGAATATTTTTCTATGTCCATAGAATTTTATTAGGCTAATGAGATTATTTATATGTAATTATTTTATTCAATTTTGTTCTCTGCATATTATGATTTATTTGTATAAATTCTGTTGTATTCATATCCTTAATTATCATCTAAGATCACATCTTTATCATGATACCTTTAACCATGATATAATGAATTTATTTATGGATTACATATAGGTATATGATAATAGGAACTCTGGTGTTTAATAATATAATTCTATATTTTATTTAATGTTTTCCAATATAATTTCAAATAAAATTATATATTAGTTTTTTTATGAAAACTAAATAATTCATTCAATTTGGATATCACATCTTGTGTCTTATGAAAATATAATAAATTTTTTTGTTAGACACATGTTAAAGGATTAGGTGTCATTACACTTTTTATAGAATATTGTTTATTAGAAATATTGTTCCCATGATTTGATAAAATAGATATAAGGGAACATAACCTGTATATAGATATTGATATTATTATTAATTTCTAATGGGAATGATAATTAATCATGTGAATGAGAAAAAGTTTGAGCTACAAAAATTATAATTACATATGGGGGTTCTGCTCAGGGTTATGATGAACAACAACTTGCATACAAATAATACCACTGGTCTAAAAGTATGTATAATATTAAATATGGTATTAACATTTTTATACTACAAAAATCGAATAAAACCTTCTTTATTTACTGTCATCATAAATAAATTAATAGCTAAAAAATCGAAAATATCCCAAGATAAGTTATTTCTAACCATGGAATATGAAAAAATGTAACTGTTTATTAGGGAATTTTATCATCTATATGTGGATAAAAATCAATGACATTCATGTATTCAATCCTATATGTATGAGGATGAATTTGAGAAAAGAAAATAAAACAATTTTGAGTAGAATTTCATCTAAAAATATTTTTCCACATGAACAATCATAGGATATGAATAAAAACTTCATATGTCTATGTAAAAAGGACATGTTATTTTTTTTCTATGTATGATGTTAACATTACATTGATATAATGGTATGTAGAATATTAATTTTATTGACTAAAGATCATGATTTATTGTTTCTATGATTGGTAGAATCCAGTACATTGAAGGGAACAATTATCCCAAACATTCTCATCATATGAAGATATAGTATAATGTTCCATTAATATAGATAATGTATTCCCAAATTATTATGTATTTGAAGGAAAGGAATATAATAAGAGGACATTAGAGAAAATAATTTTTATTGGAATAAAGACAAAGAATACATTTTTATCATGTAATACTATCAGATTAAACATCTTGCTACATGCCTAAAATATAAATTTGTTTTCTTAATTTAAGAGATAAATTGCATCATTATCACAGGTGTAATGGTAAGGGAAAATATATAGATCTATAGATATTTAACTATAAGAATATGATTCACTAATCCAACTAATAGTGAATACATTATAGGAACATGTGACAAAATAATCCAAGGTGAGAAGGAAAAACTCATGAAATTAATACGAAAGAAGACAATGTTCTGATATATATGGATAAAGGTACAAATATCGTACCAACCTATATTGAAAATGTTTAAAATGATTTTTCTTGACCAACTCTTATATCTGAGTAACTTTTGATGGGTATAATATCATAACCATTATAATTAGATATTGTTTTGGCATTGAATATTCATAATGGTATGATGATAGAAAAAAGACAAATATTATTGCCCTCTGATAAAGATAATGGGATGATGTTTTTTGTGAATCATATTTTTATTCCTCTAGTTGATGTTGTGGTAATATATACTATAGAATAGATCTCTCATAAAATATCTTATTTTCATCTTCAGGGAAGGGTTGTTACATTTTAAAAAAATGAATAAACCATCAATAATATTTCAGGGTGTGGATGATCCTAAACATTTAATGGATATGAATCTTATTATATTATTTTTTTTTCTTATGTTTAATAAGGGATATCGATCTCAAATTATTGTGGAAAAAATAAATATATATGAAATTTCTTGGTTTTTTATTATATACTGATGTATTTACATAGGATATAGAATATATTCTACCCAATCATAATGTTATATTTTCAATACAACTCATAAGTAGTGTTTTTATAATTTTAGAATATCCTTATAGAATAGAAATGATTATATTTCAATAATTGAAGAAACAAGTCATATAAAACATTGATAGATTATTCAATAAGCCTAGTTATTCACATTTGGGTGAACATGTTTATATTTTTTATATAAATTATTAGTCAATGAGTCTTTTCATTGTTTATTATGGAAATAAAAAAATTAATATTATGAAGAAGTATCATATACTCCGTATTGATGATAGGTTTGATTAATTATAAGGATCCATATATTTTTTCAAGTATTGATATTTTAATTGGATATAATAAACTATATATAAAATATTAAAATATACCTAAGATGATCTACCTTATGCAGTATGTTGACTTATGAATTTATATCAATAAAATTGTTAATCACCAATGATCCTTCTATCATTATAGATTTAACAAATATATTGTTTCTAGATTACCATGATTAATTTATGGTAGTATTTATAAACAATATCCTTAGACATTCGTAGAGAAATTAAGAGAATCATGAACCTTTTAAAATTGTATTGAACAACCTAATAAATGAAAATTTATTTTTTAAATTTATCCATTGTAATGTACGAATTTACAAGGATTTATTCATTTTTCATATAATATAAAGTGGTATTATATATTCGGATTCATCAATGATAGATTTTATTTATGTTTTTCATATACTAACAAATGTATGTGATATTTTTAGTTTTTTTGGGATAGAAAATATTTGGGGTCTCTATAAAATTTATCATGAATTAAAAATCCACTAACTTTGTTAACATGTAAGGGAGAGATGTTTTTAAAGATAATTTATTGTGATGAACATTTCATAAAACATAATATATGTTTAGTTAGATAACATATCCATACATTACTGTAGAGTAGAAAATGTTTTGTAATCTATAGAGACGCATTAAAGAATGTAATGGGCTGGAATCTCAGGAAATATTATATTACTATAGATAACGCCTCACAATTATTGAATGATCTTGAGATAAATTAAAATACTCATAGTTTAGAGTTAGAAGATTATATTTTTTCATTGAATATATAGATTCATTTTATATACAGTGAAATGTGTGATATATATTTTTTAAATAAATAATTTATGTATATATTTACTCTGAAATAGTTGAATGTTACATAAATAAGATGTTAAGAGTTTATTTAATATTATGATTTCCCAATATATGGCCCACCTATGATATATAAAAATACTAGATAAACCAATTGAAAATAATCATGAATTATTATTTATGATGAGTATCAAAAAATATCAACTATTTCAATATTTGAAATGGATGGATCTGGAAATCCTGAAGGATATGGGAAAATATTATCTAACACAAATGACTATTAAACAACTAATCAATTTCAATCGTAATGTCATTATAATGAAATATGTGGTGTTGTGAATGATGTTAATAAATGTCCATTATTATAACAGTGATATTTATGGAATGATATTATTCAAGAATAATGTAAGTGGTCATTCTATAAGAGATTTGAATAAGTATCTATTAGAAAAATCTGATAGATTATAATTTTATATTCATAATAGAAGTGAATAGTATTATATAGTTATGGAAATTATTTTTTATTCAACAACATGAAGAGAGACTTTTTTGTGTATGTATCTCAGTTCTATGTATGAAAATATTATATGGATGAGACACACAAGTCTAAGGGGATAATACAACTATTTCCCATTCCTTAATGGAAATGGGAATAAATAATCATGTATGTAATTGCAAGAATACTAAAATTTTATAAATGTTATAACTATATTTTTTATATTGATGATATCCTTAATATTTGACAAAACATCATTTCTATAAGAGTATATTAATCTCTTGATCAAAATGGCAAGATATACATTAATGAGGTTGTAATTTTTAGGGAGTTCTAATGATTACTATATATTATTGGGATACCAAGATTACCATTATGTTCTGTAAAACTATTCACTTAAATTTAGACACATATTTTACTTTTATTATGGATTATCATCCATTGAAAAATGGTAAATATGAGAAAACCATTCAATACCTATATGATTTTTGATATCTTGTTTTATGGATTTGAAATGTTTTGGGATCAACAACATCATCTAGTAACTTTTTTTATAAAAATACACCTTACTATAGTGTTTATATAGATATGTATGTTGTTATATATGGAAATATATGTAGAAATTCAATGTTATGTTACATGTTTATTGAACAATGAAATTTGGACAATAGCTATCTAGGTAAATAATAGAGAAATGTAGGGTTATTCTATTTCACATTAAGGTGGGTGATAGTTGATTGAAATATTATGTCGACAATAATTTGAGAGACTTTTTATTTTAGGTTGGAGATAAGTTTTTTCTACGACTTTATCAAAGGAATAATTATATTTGATTAAAAAATAAAGAAAAATTAATCCTAATGTATGTTTTTCCTTTCATGAATCGTTATTGAGTAGGTGTGGTAGGTTAATGTTTGGTGCATCTATAAAACCTATCTCATGATCAAAATGTTTTCCATGTATCACTACCAAGGTATAAATTTTTTGATCTATCACATTTAAATAACAAAAAATTTGTACTGATGGATACTATTCGTTTCTATAAAGAATAAGATAAAGAAATCATAGATTGTAGAGAAAATGTTATACGGACTAATACTTCTCCCTTGGAAAAGGGTGACTAGTGAAACCAAAAATATGATGTACATAAACAAAAACCTAATGTTGTAATGAAACATATATATCCTCATTTTAGCCTATATTTTTGTACAACATCTAGATAAATATTCATTTTATGGGTGGGGCTATAAGTAATCACCTATATATTTTAATAAATATTTTCCTTAAAAAATGATTTTTATAGCTTTTGATACCTATTACCAGAAGTCTAGATAAACCATAATATAGTATAACATTTATCATAGTTGTTATATTATATAATATAAATAGTATGAAATAAATTTGGAAATCTATATAGTACACACATATTGAGGAAGAAACTTCTTTTTTCAATTAATATGAAATGAAAATGAAAATATTATTTATGTAAAATTAGTATTTTTCTGAAATAATTATTTCATGAATTATGTAATTATTTTAATAAATTAAATTAATAAATATTGATGAATTATTGTAATAAAATTTCTGTATTATACACTAAAATATATTTTTAAATATCCATCTAATAAATTTACCATGCATGGGAAAATAATGAACAATATTTTTTTAAATTAGTTTTCATCAAGTTTTTTCACATTATTTTTATAATAAATTCCTTCTATTTATTGGTATTGAATTTGATTAAATTGATCCTATTTTGGAAATTTGGAGATTAAATATTGGTTGGTAAATCAAATATATTATTAGAAATTATTAATAGTAATAATTGTATCATTTATCACCATAGAAAAAATTGAATGATTTTAATAAGGGATAAAATTATCATTTAAAGTAACTATATAACATTTAAAATAATTTCTTTTGAATTTAATTTGAGCCTAATCACTTAATATTGTATTTTGATTTGTTTTAAGGACATTTTTTCATGAATATGAAAAATATAATCAATAAAAAAAATTCTTCATGCAACTCAATTAGGTTTAAATGTCTATTATGTGTCCACATAGTTAAATAATCATGTTTATAAAAAGTATTAAAATATATTTGGAGGTTAATAAAAATATTTTCATGATGGAATTAAGATTTCTTCATCCATTAATTAAATAATTATATTAAATATGTGCACAACAATAATACATTATTTATTAAAGTATTAGAAAAATAAAAAAATTAATAATTATAATTTTATTGTTTTATAGTATTCCAATTTCATTTTAATATGAAATACTATTGCCATGTTAAATGAATAAATTGTAATTAAATATTTGAATTTATGTTCTTAATGGTAATTTAAATGAATACCATTAAAATTTAACATTAAAGGTAATTTATCAAAATAATATATTATTAAATTATTTAAAAAACATAAAAATCCAAAAAGATGGTAAGGGGTATAGAATACGGTCTATAATGTCATCAATTTTCTATTTATGTGTCAATAATTTCATTAAATATAATATTATAACCTTTTAAGAGTGAAAAAAAGGATTTCCACATTTAATGTTAATTTACGTTAAATAAAGGTTCAAACCAAAAGTAACGTTTAAAGAAAAATTAAAAACTATAAAATTTATTTGGTTGATTTTTTTAAACTATATCATATAATATCATCATATTAGTATAAATTTGGTGTCATTTTTTTGGATAATGTCTTTCTTATGTTTAAAACATTTATGATATTTAAAAGCGTCACATACCATAATTAGAAAAGTACACATCTCTGTTAACATATACACACAAGATTAAGAAATATACCTCAATGAAACCCTCCCATTTTATATTCCAAAATCCCCTTTCCTATTTATAGCCATGTTTTTCTTAAAAAAATTCCAAAGCTATTGTCTATAAAAGTATATATAAAGGATACCATTCAATGAAGAGGTTGTCAACTTAATTAGTTACTTTAATGTTTTATTCTTATTTTTCGTCCCATAAATACATTTTATTTATCATTACATAAGATCTTCAAAATTGTATATATAATTTAAATAAATTAGGTTTTTCAAAATACAATTATCAACACAAATATCTATAATATGGAAACAGAATATATCTCTCTTGAATACATACAGATTATCATCTATGCGTATTGAATCAATTATGTTTCATTATCCATTTTTAATCGATTGGTATAATGATTGGTATATTGTTTATGTATGATATTTATGAAATATTTATTATCCTATAATTATAATATCATATCTACCTTCTTACATTCAAACCTGTTGGAAAATGAGAGTGTCACTCATGTGTATATATGCATTATCACATCCACAAAGTGAAGTGATATATTTTTCATTTACATAGATTGTAATCATTATTAATATAAGAAATATATAAGATATATAAATTATAATAATTATTTTTAAAATAAGATTTATTGTTTTGCATTCCTTTCTTCTATCCATAAAAAAATCAAACTTGTGTTCAGGTCTATGTAGGATCTACCATCTCTATGAATAATGTAATTATTTTATCTATCTCTATTATAAATGAAAAAAAATAAATATATATCTCTATATATATAATGAATATGAATTATATTTATAACATTGTAAAATTTATATATATTTGGAACCAGGATAAAAAATAATTTCATATACTACCAAACCAAAAGATACATGAAAATGAATCAGTCATTACCTATAGTAGTGATTTGAAACAAAATTATTTTTGTAAATATGTCATAAATGATTATAAGTAAATAATATTTTTTTTGTTATAAATGTGTATGAATATAGAAAAAATTTATAATAAATCTGTGTTAATTATGTAGATTTATCATACACATACAAATCTCATCCATATTCATGTTTATTTAGGATTAATTGTCCACTGGGGAAATTGTTTGATCATCATAAATTAAAAACTATCTAATTTTTTATCTTATTTTACATTATTTATATTTGAAGTGTTTTCTTAATTATTTAAATCTTAAATTTCTCATGATGGTAAAATCATGTTTTATACTACCTTGACTAAGTGATCCCTCATATGTCAAAGATAGCTGGCTATGTGACCTTAGGCGCACCACACTGAACATTAGAAGCTAATTAATAGGAGAGAAGGTATAAAGAATATATTTCATAGAATATATCACATACTAAAGAGTTAAATTTAATTTTTAAAATATAATGATAGTGGAAAAAATAGTGTAATTAATATAAATAAAATAGCGAGACTACCAAATCTGATAATTGTCTAGACGAATAAATATAAATAATAAATGAATAATGTGGGGAAAAGGAAAATGAATCAAAATTAGATGATCAATTTCAAATAGATAAATGAATTAGAATAATCAAAAAAAATACTCCAAATACATGTAGGATAGAACTATATATTTAGATGCTCAATCACAAGAGGGGCTAAATTGTAAGTATAAATACATTTATTTTTATCATTAAAAAAGTCAATGTTAACAAAAGTAAAATAAGTTGAATTCACAAACTCTATTTAATTCCTTAGAAAGTGGATGGTTGGAATTTCCTAGGTCCAATTATAAATAAAAAAACATGAACATGATTATCTTAAAGAAATATTCTAAATTAATGTTTATAGAATATAATATACAAGAGTATGTACGAGTACATGAATGTATAAGAGAGATATAATTTCCAAAAATAACATTAAATAATTGAGATAATAATTTAGTAAATGGAAGTAGTAAAAATGAATATTTTAACCCAAATAGATGGGTATATAACAACCATTGATAAAGGTCAATTGATTTATTCATTCAAGAATGTCTGTCTTACCCATATCTGGTAAAGGCCTTTATAAGAATATTTCAATATACCTTGTTGTCCTTACAAGCCCTCAATCACTAAGGTGATCTGCACCTCTGTCTTCATATCCCTAGAAGCCCTATAATGATCAGCAATAGTTGGAATCATAGTAGGCAGGATGAACAATATGTTCACAGCTTGAACAAGTTTTCTACACCATTTTCATAAGGCATAAGAGTCATTGTCTCTAAAAATCACTTCACATCATCAGTACATATAATCTCAATATGTTTGATGTATGATTGGTTGATTAATATGACTAGGTATTTATAAGATAAAAATAACAATGTTCATCTCCCATTATAATGATCATATTATATTTAAAATATCTATGGGACCTATACTTGTGTCACTTAGAAAAGTTTTAGTTGAAAATAGATAGTATGACATCATTTGATGTTACAAAACATAGGAAACATTACCAACTTTAAGGAAAATAAATATGTAAGGAAAAGAATTCAGTATAAGAAACATTAACATGTTTAGGATCTGATAAAATGAAATATAACTTTACGAAAAAGAGATGACTATATGAAAAAATTTAATTGGATTCCTAAGAAAGTATAAATTATAGTTTCAATTATAAGAAGTTAGGAATATTATTTATGGTGAATTTGGAATATGAATTTTAAAGAAATCAAAGTTTTTTTTTAAAAAAAAAATCATACGAATATCTCATTAGAAATTGGAGTCTGATTTTTGATGAAATCGGATTCTGATATCAGAATAATTAGGAAAATGAATTTTGTAGAAATTGGAGTCTGATTTCAAAAGAATTCATATTATAATTTTAAAAGAATTGAATTCTGATATCTGATGAAATGAGAGTGTTATTTCATAATAAATCCCTGTCTCATTTGAAAAGAAATTAGAGTCTGATTTCATGAGAAATCATAGTGGTATTTTAGAATAAATCAGATTCATCTTTTTGTAGAAAATCTATTATGATTTTAGGAAAAATCAGATTCACCATTCTGGGAAATTTGGGTTTTATGAAATAGTAAGGTCCTATATTATGTAAGGATCTGATTTTTTGACTTTTTAAAAACATGGTTTGTCTTGGTTTCATAAGAAACTAGATTATAAGATGATAACAATATGTAAAGTCAAAAAACCTTTTCAGAGAAAATAAATTTTCCTTAAGAAAATATTTCTTAGTGATAGACAATATTCCTTAAGTAAATGTGTTTTTGATTTTCAAAACATTAAATAATTGAAACATCATCACGTAACTTATTAAATTAACAATCTCCCCCATTTTTGAAAGAACAAACAACTTTTCTGAAAAATTTGAACGATATATGTTTTTTTTACTTTAAAATAAATAATTATCTCCATTTAATTACGACCCATGATGAATATTACTAACTCCCCCTAGGGTTTTGATAACCCTAAGGATCATATTATTTACTTTCATAAAGGCATAACTCATCCTTACATAAGAAATTTATTCCTTTAAGAATCTCCCCCTTACTTATACAATAACTTTCTTAATATTAGTTTTTATCTTTATTTTTCACCCTTTATGATTTTTAATAAGGAATGGATGGAAACAAAAAAACATTACCTGAATGATTAAGAATATACCAAAAAATCAATTTGATGATAAAATTTTTTCACTATGATGAAAAAATTTGTTACTAGGAATAATAAATCAAAAGATCATATTTAGGAAATCATTCACACTTCTTCTCCTTCAACATGATGTTATTTAGGGTATCCTTAAACTTCATCAACTCTTTATGATTATCTTCAAACATATTGATCAACTTATCCTAATCATGATATTTCTTTTCAGTAAATTTTTCTATTTCTTCATGTGATATAATAATTTCACCTTAAGAACTTATCACTTCTTCATTATCTTTGAACTTATCTACCATATTTTCCATATGTTCTCTTTCACTTTTAAAATTGTTATATCCTAAATTCAACATTCCATTTAGGTCATTATGCTCCTAGATCTGGCCAGCATGCACTTGATTGAGCTTCTCTAAAATACATATTGATTAATTCTTGATCTTATCATCTGGATTATCAATGGAATCCTTTACTGGATGGTTCAAATCGTCCATAATTTTTATATCATGAATCACTAAATTTGAACACATGGTTATCTCTATACATGATCTACTTTCATCATCATAACCGATGTGAAATGTCTTGAACTCGACATCATGTTAGATAAATGTTTCCATGATAATTACTGTTCATTATAATTTCAAATTGATTGTTTGTTGGAGCAGCTGACATGTATAATCAATACATGGAAATAAGGGAATGATATTGACAAGAGTTTTCAGAGACTAAACATCAATGAATATTCCAATTCATGTTGATGATACTGAATAACATTATTGTATTTGAAATGGAACTATATATTTCACATAATCATTTCCTTTGTATGTTATAACATCAAATTCTTTCTTTGATTTTTCAAATTTACATTTCATTGGGGATTCCTCAACCACTTTCGTACCTTTCTCAACTTTATAGATTGTCATCTTAACTTTCAAGGAATCATGCTAACTATGATAAACATGAATTATTTTTTCATCATCAACATCATTAATAGTACTATTTTCGCAAATTTCCTTACCATAATCCGGATGAATAATATCATGATTACTACTTTCATTCTATAAATGATTATTAAGCTCATCTAGAGCATCATCATTTTTTTGGAATATATTTATATTTTCATGAGATCTTGGTGGATTTTTCATGGGATTCCTTGATGGGAAACATGTCAGTATGACTCTCCTTCTCATGATATTCTATATAAATTTTTATTACATTTGCACATTCCTCTTCCTCCACTTCTTCTTCGTGCTTCACATTTAATTATTCAATAAAATGTTCTAGATTTGAAATAAATTTATTTCTCTTATATATACACATAGTTTTAATTTTAACTGGTTCTTGCATAAAAGATTTTTCTACCTAAACATATTCAGATGCCTTTTCTATATCTATTAGATGATCTTGATCAATCTCATCTTCTAACATATATTTCATTAAATTTTTATATTTTTATTACTTATTATGCTCTAGAGATGTTTTAATCATTTTGGCCTTAGCATTATTTGGATATAATTAAAACATTTCATCTCCTTCCTTGTATTTTTTTCTATCCACATTGCTTCCACTTCATCAAAAAAATGTCTTTTCCTTTTTCAACATGGGTGGAGAATATACTGATTCAGGAGCAGGAATATTCACCTACAATTAATTTTCTTTTTCTTTTCTTTTCTTTTTAGTTTTCTTAGAACATTTTCTTACTTAACCTATATTTCTGATATGTTGATCATCCTTATCAGGAAGTCCTAAAAACTCTCTGAAAAAATTACTATAACCAATTTTCATTCTTCTCATAGTATAATCACTCAATAAAATTATCCTCCAGACTTTTCCCTTTGAGAAATAGTGAATTTTGGAGAATTCTAATTATAAGCGAATTATTTTCGACAATAACGAAAGATCTATTTTTATATAAGAGTTGGTGGTTCCATTCATGACATTTAAAATAGTCATGAGAATCTAAATGATTCATTTTATCTACTTTAGATTCACTAACAAATCCATCGAGATCATATCACATTTCTTAATGGAATCATTGTCCCCATTTCCCATAATGAGAACACCATGAATCTATAGTGCTAGCAATAAATATTTGTTTCAATGATGAGAAATATTTAGTGTCATTACTTCTATTTGTCCAATACACTCAATTCCCTATACCTTCTCAAAATATCTTTTCTTTTCTATTATTTTTTAACACAATATTACTTCACCTTTATTAGGTATATCCAAGGTACCTGAAGCCTTAGTGAATGGCAGTGAATAAGTCTTCCCATAACTCCTGAAATAAAACATCTATCTTCCACTATGTCCATAAAATTTAACTGTATCATAAAACTATATAAGAATATCTACATGAACTAGGTACTGATTCATCAGTATGGAAACATAAAGACATTCACCACTATTTTTCATTATGATTTCTGATAAAATATAATCATACATCGCAAAAAAATTGATCCCCCAAACATTCTAGGTAAATTTAACAATCCTTGAGTTCATTTTTTGATGCTATATATGTTTTCAATGAAAAATCAAGAGACATTCATAGAATAATAAAACATGTAAATATGAATGGTTGATTTTATGGGAGGGAGAGCTTCTGTGTATAAATTATAAAATAACTGATGTGGGATGCGAAAAGAGGGAGCCATTATATAGGCTTCCTTGAGAAGATTCATATTCTCAAATCAATCCAATGGTTATGATTCTATTGATCTGATCTAACGATTGAAATCATTGATGAATATGGATTTATAGCTTCTGATCGATGAAGGTATTAATGAAATATAAAATTCAATGAATGTTAATCTGATAAAGTTTTCTTAAATATGTATAGAAATACCAATATGAAAAAAATAAATTATGAAGATTTATGCAAGGAAACTTATGTTCTAGATTACCCAGGAAGAATTTAGAATATTGATCTGCTTCATATTATAAAACATAGGTTCCAAAAAATTTAATTAAAGAAACCAAAATATTAATATAATAAAAATTAAAAAGAGAAAATAATTTAAGATATGAATTTGTTTAATATGATATAAAAGAATAAACATTTGTACATCCCCAATGATAAAGCGTAACATAATGTTAGCACATATTTCTAACAGGATGTAAATATATATTATTACATTAGGGTTATACTTACTATCTTTTTTAAATATATTCCAATCCCTCAGAGGGTGAATATTTTGTAAATATATCACCAATTTGATCCTGCATTCTGATAAATTGAATAATTATATCTATTTTTAGTGTGTGCTCCTAAAGAAAGTGATAACAAATTTCTATGGGTTTTGTAAGAGAGTGATGTTTATGGTTTTTCTTAGGGTGATGGAACTTGTATTTCTACACATTATCTGTGTTTTGGTAAAACTCATCCCATTGTTTGTGAGTGTGTGTGTCATCCACAATAAATGAGCACAACAATTTCCACATACTACATATTCTGCTTCAGTAGTGGAAATTTCTACTGGGTGTTGCATCATGCATGACCAATAAACAAACAAATTTCTTAATAAATGAAATGTTCTAGAAGAATATGTACAATCTATTCTATATCCATCAAAGGAAGCATTTGATTTTATTAAAAACCAAATCATTTCCAGAAGAAATGAAAATTCATAAATCTATGGTTCCAATTGGATACCCAAAAAATATTTTCACATCATTTAAATGAAATTATTTTGGATTTTATATTTATTTTCCACATAATAATAATATAAACATTAATACTAGAAAATTAGTTATTATGAGTAATAAACATCCTATCATGCCTCTAAAAGAGGTTTAATCTACTAGTTTCCCAACATCATCAAGATCTAGAAGATATTTGTTATTGATGGAGTACTTATACTTTTGGTGATGTTGCATCCATAAATTTTAAGAATATATTTAATATACTTATCTTCATATATATAGATTACTTCAGTTTTTTCAGATGTTACAAAACTATAGAAAAATGTTAACTCGCCCATCATACTTATTTCAATATCATATATTTCATGAGATTCGAAAAATATTTAGTTAATGATTGTTGAATTCATCCTAATATAATGTCATAAACATAAATTTGAGAAATCATTTCAATCTTATTAAATTTCATTATAAAAAGGGTTGGATCAGCAGTTCCATTAACATTATTTTTTTGCTACTTATTTCATGTAAGTCTATCAAACGAGGATCTAGGTTCTTATTTAAGTCCATATAAAGCATTGGTTAACATAAAAACATCTTCATAATGTTTTTTGTTTCAACATCGATATGGTTTTTAGCATCAACTTCCTCCTTAACATATCCGTTAAAGAAAGAACACTTCATGTAAGTTTAAAAATATATGAAAATAATGAAAGATTCTAAGGCTAACATAATTAGAATATATGAACGTCTTTCTTCTGAAGCATAGGTATCATCATATTATGTTACTTATTATTTATTAAAAACATAGTAAATAATCATTTTTTATTTATTTATTTCAATGATTCCCTTTTCATCACATTTCTTTTGAGCACTAACTTTTCACCAATTACATAGGCTTCCTTAGGTCATTCACTAAGTTATAGAATTTGTTTCTTTATAATAAATTTAGTACATCATGTATAGATTTAATCCAATCTTCATCACCTATAAATTCATTAGTTCTTTTGGGTTCAAATTGGGAATGAAATTATAGATATTCTAATTCATTTCTAAAAGAATATCTAGTCCATTTAGGATGATTACATCCCAAATAATAATACCACAAGGTTGATTATTTAGAAACAACATTTATGGGTTATGTGAAACTTATTCATGAACATAATATAAAATATCATCTTCATTAAATACTTCAGAAACATTTTTCTCTGTAATTTCGTTATGATAAGAATCTTCCATCATAGGATTGATAATAAATTGTAGAAAACATATCTTAATATGGACATTAGGGTTGCTTAAAAATAAAAGGAACAGTTTCATCAAACATAACATGTATTTTTTCTACAATAATAAATTTATTTTTGTTAAAAACTCTATATTCCATAGAATTATTTGAGTAGCTTATAAAAATTCATTCATCAGATTTGGGTGTGAATTTTAGTATGATATATTTAGTATTGATGAGGTATAATTTTTAACCAAATACTTTTAGGTAACAAACATCTTGTTTTTTACTAGTCCATAACTCATAAGTAGTTTAATTAAGAAATTCATTGATTAAAACTCAATTTATATTAACACAAGTAGTACTAGTAGCTTTAGAATAGAAGTTTTTAGAAATAGAATATTCCCTCAACATGGGTATAGTTATCTCTTGAAGAATTTGGTTTCTTCTTTCAACAACACCATTTTGTTGAGGGATTCATGGAGTTGAGAACATATGATTAATTCCTTTCTTACCACAAAAAGATTGAATTTCATAATTTACAAATTACCCACCATGTTCACTACAAATAGTTATCAATGTAATGTTTTCCTAATTTTTAATATTGGATGAAAATGATTTAAAATGATATAAGGCTTCATATTTATTTTCTATAAAATAGACCCATGTAAATATAGCTTGATAATAAACTAAAAAAATATATAATATTTTCCTCTAATTCAGCCAATTTTTGATGGATCGAAAAGATTCATTTTCACTGGCTATAATTCATCATAATATGAGACTTAATGAATTGATATAAATATTTACATATATTGCTTTCTATATTGACAATGATAACAAACATTTTAAGAATCAAATCTATGATCTAGTAGATCCATAATGATTGTTTTCTTTAATATTTTTCCAATGTTCACATGGTTATCGTGTCTTAGGATTAACGTTCATAACCATGATTTATCATCCATAATGATATGTAAAGGTAGGTCTTTGATTCTGTAGTATTCTATGTTCAATGTATAAATATACTCATTAGTATGGGTAGGGAGAATAAAGTCTTCCTTGGAATTGTTTACAATACATATATCATTCCTAAAATTCACAAGGTAACATTCATCACATAATTGGATTATTCATATAAGGTTATACCTAAAACCATTTAAAAAATAACATTTGAAATTAAATCCACTCCAAGAACAAAAATGTTAAAAATACCAACAATTTCTCCATGAGCATTAACATTGAAATTTAAATTTCCACCTATCATATTAATAATCTTTTCAAATTAGTTTTTGTTACCAATCATGGGCTGGGAATATCCACTATATAAGGGCCATGTACTGTTGTTTGTTCTTACTTTGTTTTCCAAAAAATGAAACAGTTAATAGTTTGGAATCTAAAATTGCTTGGATCTACAAATTTTAGAATATAAAATCATAGGTATCCATATTTTATTAAAAAAATTCTTTATATAATCCTAATGATTGGTTTGCTTTCAAAGAAAATTTTTTCTCCCAATGTCCACCACATCAACACCTGGTGGAAAAACGCGTACTTCAGGTAACAAAATAAATATGACTAAACACTGGTTTTGAACAAAACTAAACAAATCCAGAAATTATCCTTTGAGAATGATTTTCCAAATACATTTTGTCAAATTCATTATATCCTGAAGTAACATTTGATAACTATTTCTTTAATGATACGATTTCTTATATTTTGTAATGAGTAAATTCTTATCCTCGTATTCATTTTTATTAGAGATTGAGTTAGTATATGCAACATTTTTCATCAATAATAAATTTTCAGGATCCTTAGAATGTTTATATTTCTCACAATAAACATTCTTATGGTTTTTTGAAAAAAATTTCAAAATCGGGAATTTTTTAATCAATATATTTTGAAATATCATAGAATTGTTTTGTTGAAATATATATTCTATAATTTTATTTCTCTAAATTATTTTTTATTTTCAATTATCAATCAGAAGTGATTTAGAAAATCAATAGACTTCTTTAAAAGTTGTTAAAGAATTATATTCTTTTGAGGAATACTATTCATCCAAATATTGTTAAATTTTTTTATCTGGGTAATTTGAAGGTAATGAAATATTAGTTAAAGATTCATCTTTGTGTACCTTATCAATGAAACATTTATTTTTAGTAGAAATTCATGTTATAAGACTAATATTATATTGACTAAGAGATTCCTATTAAGATGATTCATCTCAATATTCCCCACAATTGGAAGTCCAGGTGACATTATCGTTTAGAACATTCATAGCCTTAGACATGTATTACCTATTGTTTCTTTCTCAATGACTATCATTAATTTCTTTTCTCTTGAGCACATGATAATGAAGTTTAATATGTCCCATCATTTTTCATTTATGAAAATTCTCCTTTGAATAATTATTATCCATTCTTTTGCACAATATTTTTCATCCTTTGAGAATGATTGGCTAATTTATTCTCAGAATAACCACCACCACTTGATTCAGATGTAACTGTTTATTTATAATATTTTGATCTAATGACTGTATCTGGAGTCTTTTATTTCATATGATTTGATGTAATTGTCAATGAAACACTACCAATACAATTCATTTTCAAATTGATCTTGATATATGTCTTTATTTTGGTTTCTTGTTTTTGAAGAGTCCTAAATAACCCATTAAGAGATAAGTTTAAAACATTACTATTAACATCAATATCTATTAATTTAGATTCCCTCCAATTTGGAATAATATATATTATATTGTCCACATGAAACTATTAATCAACTCCTTTCTCACCCATTGAATGAATAATGGTGATAATAGTCATAAATCATTATTGTACTTTGCGAACAAGATCTCTATAAAAAACAAAAAACCATTATATGCAATTTTTTACGTAGATCTTCTTGTTTCCAACACTTTTGATCTTCCAATGTGTGTAAATTCATGTTTCCTCCAAATAATATCTTTAGCTTCAAAATATGATATTTTTCTATTGATATTCCTGGTTATTGAACATAAAACAATATTGTTTACCTTTTAGTTTAGTTGATATTGTTGAATCTCATGATTTATAAAGGTTCTAACTTCCTTTTTTGGTAGCTGTAAATCATAAAGAAGAATTATAAATCTGACTACACCAGTGTTAAAAAAGGTGTCCATTATATCTCCCTAGTAATCATAATAATTACCCATAAAAACAGGTGGCTTGGTAGGATTTAAATTTCCTATAGAACCATCTTACATTCCTACCATTATATTAGAAAATATGAAATGTACCTTAAAAAAATACTAGTTGTAAAAGATTATAAACCAATAAAATCACTAAGATGAAATTGAAAAAGAATATATGAGAAAGTAATGTTGAGAAAGAAAACATATATGTATGTTTAGGTATTTCAGAGGCCTCCTCTGATACCAATTTTAGGATCTAAATATACATATAAAGGCTGAATTACAAGAAGGTTGCAGAATTTTATATTTAAAACAATAATTTTTAACCTTAATAAAATATATTTTTAACAATGTTTTATATGATGAATTAAAAAACCCTCGTTGTTTCTTATTTTATAGGATAATTTTAATGGCCCAGGTACAATTATAAAGAACCTAAACATAAACATGTTTATCTTAATCAAAAATTCTACCTTAATGCGTACATGATCTATTATATAAGAGTTAGTGGAAGTACAATGATGTATAAGAAAGTTATTATTTCAAACTATAAATATAACAAATTGAAATTAAAAACATATAAAAAGAAAAAGTATCAATGAATGATTTTACCCAACGAGAAAGGTATCAAATGAACTTATATAATGGATCTTTGATTTACAAATTCAAAAAGATTAACATACCCACACTAGGGTAATCCCTCGATAAGAATATCAGAACATGTTTATCTATCCCCAAAATCCCTCAATATCTAAGGTAATTTAAACCAATTATTTTATATACCCAGAAGACCTCAATTTATTAGAATCAATCATAATCACAGTAGGTAGGATGAACATGTTGGTCACAACATGCAAATGTTTTCCACAGCTTGGACAAGTAGTTCACAGCCTTCACACATGGCATGAGATTCTCCCTCTCTCTAGAAATCACTACACAACATCAAAGAATGTAATCTCTATGTGTATTTTATATTTGGATAGTTCTAATGACTAGGTAATTAAAGGAAAAATTACAATTGTCAGCTCCTATTCAAATGGTCATATTTTCCCTTAAATTTTGAAGTGTCTTATACATGTCTCTATCAGCCAAAAATTAGTTAAAAAATTTGTGTAAAACATTGTTTTATGTAAGTAAACATAGAAATTATTAGAATATATAATAAACGTAAATATATAAGGAAATAAATTTTAAGCTCAAGAAACCGTAACCATATTAGGATTTGATAAACAATAAGGAAATGAGATGACTATGAGTATAGAATTTAATATGATTCATAAGAAATTGTGAATCAGAATATGAATTATGAGAAATTTGGAATCTTATTTACAAAAAATTTAGAATCTGATTTCTAAAGAAGTGATAGTCAGATTTCAGAAGAAATCAATGTATGATTATTGATTAAATTTTAGACTCATTTTAGAAGAAATAAAATTCTTATATAAATAGAAATCAATTTTTCATTTTAGAAGAAATTGTATTCTAATTTTAGTTGAAATTGGAGTCATATTTCAAAAGAAATTAGTGGCCGATTTCAGATGAATGTAGATTCCAGTTTCAAGAAAAAATTGAAGGCCTATTTAATGAGAAATGAGATTATGGTTTCAAAATAAATCATAGTATTATTTCGGGATAAATCTTGTTCACAGTTCTGGGGAAAACAGATTTTATGAAACTATATGGTATTTTGTTATGTAAGAATCTGATTTTTTGACATAAAAAAAGTTGGTTAGTTTGGTTTTAAGAAAGCTCTATATAAGACAATGAAAACCACATGTAATGTCAAAAAAATATAGACAATGTAAATTTTCCTATAGAAAATATTTCTTATAGAAATATAAATTTCCTTACGAAAATGTATTTGTAATATAAATTAAGTTATGGAAAACTCATAAGGGATGTTATTGACTCGACAATACCCAGTTCCCAAACACCATTTCAATCATGTCCCTAAACTCTATCCCATAAAGAATGAAAAATATTAACAGCCGGTTCCTTCCCCTTTTATAAACCTACATCCATAAAATCTATCTGTGTACCAAATGGGAGCCCATCTAGGGTGTGAGTATAACATAGTATTTGAATCAAATCAGGTCTAAATAAGTCCAATACATGATATATAGTTCATTAAATATTCAAATACAATGGTAATGAGTTTAATAAATTAATACGGTAGATGAAATAATAATGTGAACCCTTAATATATTTGGTGACACCTGGGGATAGCTGAAAACTAGCATTATTTCAATGTCGGATACCTCTAGGTGATAATAAATGATCCTTCATCCAGAATAATCACCCAACTGGTGGAATATTCTCCATCAAAAGATGAATCTGAAAGATGTCATGTTCACAAATGGAATCCACCTTTGGGCTATCTAGAATCTCACTATCAGGAATCTAGAATATCGCCCAAGGAAATCTATAATCTATTTCTTGGGCAATTATTTTCTATAAATCTTGTCTTGAATGATTAAATATAATCACATTATCTTCCATTGTGCATGTCACGACCTTCCTTCACCAAGATGAGGGAAGGGACAACAGATTCTCAGACCCCTCCTTCTTCATGTTGAAGGAGAGTTAATAACCACCGAGACCCGCCATCAATAGGTCCTAGAGTAGAAACTAGCACAAAGGGTATAAAATCACACACTAAATGGAAGGCCTTACCATTTTTCTTCTAATAGGATTGAGAGATAAGATATTAAATCCCACAACACCAAAATTGAATGTACAAGTACGACTAAAAGTAAATCATTCCCATATTCATGTTCAAATGTAAAAGATACAAGCCACAAAACTACAAAGGTAAAAAGATTACAAGAAAAGAAAATCAACAACTGCAACTACCCCAAAGGTCCGAGGTAGTATGGTCTCGCATGATCCCTGAAGTCCTCATAGAGGCCTAAAAACAGTTTTATATACATAGGGTGAGCATACAAGTATACTCAGTACAGAAAACCAAAGTCTCTCATGCACAAGTGAGGAGAAATTATAATGTATCGTGGAAAAAGTGGTAACCAAACACCCACCAAGGAAAATATATCCACCCAAACCTCACTAATGCACGAGCCCCAAATAACACAAGTCATGTAACGTATATTAATAGCACATCGATATATTGGTACCTTGTTCCACTTTCCCACTGGATATTGAAGACATCCTACGCATCGAACCAATCCTTCCATTCTTACTGCAGTCCCACTGACACACCCTTCCCGCACACACCTGGGCCATAACCTCACCGCAGTCCCACTGCCAAACCCCACCCGACGACACCTAGGCCATAACCTCACCGCAGTCCCACTACCAACCCCGCCTGCAGACACCTGGGCCACAACCACCACGCATAACCACACCCGGAAACACCTGGTTCAGAACAACTACTACCACGCCCGAAGACACCTGTGCCTCATCCCGAAGGCACTTGGGAAACAAACTGCCCACAAACACCTGGGTCAGAACAACTACCGCCACGCCCAAAGACAGCTAGGCCTCATCCCGAAGACACTTGGGAAACAACTTACCCACAAACACCTGGGGAAACCACCACAACTACCCTGCCCAAAAATTCATGGGTTAATATGGACTTCAGGCCATCATAGCCTGCCCGAAGTGTCTTGGGATATTCGGTAAATGGAGTAGAAAAAGAGATAATTACCAGAAACTCATAGGAGTGTTGGTAAAAACACACTCCCCATGAAATGGGGTGTTCGGCACGAAATGCTCAACCTGAGTGGGGCGGTAATAAGAAACACAAAATATACATATATAGGTATGGGTAACAAGTACTCATCCCAACCTAGGGGTTCCTAAAACCTAAGCACAAACACCCTCATTACTATTCATTCATGAAAGAATAACATGACACTCACGACCAAGCCAGAACTCATTTGCAAAACCAATGCCCATTTAAACTGTTCTTGTTTTCGTGTTCAAGTAACCTCGTTTAGGTGAATTCTACACTATTGGGAAATTAACAGGAAAAAACCGCAAGCCGGAGAAATAAGACAGTCAAACAGAAACTTAAACATTCAGACCTGGTTCTCTTGAAAAGTCACCCAAAGAAAGGGATAAGTGAGATCCCTCAAAGTGATGGAACCAAAGAAAAACCCGAGACACAGCCCCATGTCCCCAAAATCTTAGAGCCAACGGTTTCTCAACAACAGAGGAGTCCACCACATTTCATGATATAAGCAGAGTAACCACACAACCTCAAATTCACAACCAGTGAATGTATAGAAACATGGGATCCCATCCCCACCCATATCACCCCAACAATCGGCCCATGAAAGAAACAACCACACCGCTACCACCAACACTAGGCAGGACCATGCAAGTATTTTCAGATTTAAAAGATTTAACACACTCCATGGGTTCAATTCCATTGTGCTTTAACAAGGGTTATCAACGAGAAGGGTTCATCCTAGTGGTTTCAGTTTATTTAACTAAGTATACGTAATTAAATAATTCAATGTTATGGTTATTTAAACATCCAAGAGCACCGAGGTTCAATATTTCATAGTGAAAGACCACCAACGACCATGATTTCCAGTGAGCATTGGCCCGTACAATTCACAACACAAAAAATCATGATGTGTAAAGCAGAACATCGATCACACCCCCTTTGATTCCTTAAAGGTCCGTTCATTATCTTCATTATGTTTGGTTTCATCAATTTCCACAGAGGAAAAATCATTCCCACACCACATGATACACAAAAATGAGAGACTAAGGGGAAAATCCCTACTTGATTGATCAAGGATCGATGTTTTTCTCCACACGCCAAGAATCGGGCATGCGCGATTTGTAGGGGAAGAACGTTAGGAACTCTAAGGACTAGCAGATGACTCGAACGCATGTGCACCAGGGAGAAGGAGAGGAGTCATCCAAAAGAAAGAAGAGAAATAAGAACTTCCTCGACGATATATAGATCAAATTTCATTGTTATGGGTTATGGGGATTTTGAACGCCTTGAATGTCAAATCGTGGTTTCCCACATGGTTTGGTCAGTTACACATGATGGTATTATGTTGTTATTTAATATTTCCCATTCTGGAAATTTCTAGGAATTTTTAGGTATTAAGTATGGGATTTAATAAGGGTAAAATAAATAATTACTATGGGAGGGGAAATTTCAGAAACTGGAAAAGAACGAAGAGGACACGGTTCCACCTTCACGTTGACACCCTCACGGTGCCACTGTCACGATACCACTATTTTGGTGGAGCCTAAATTTGGAAAAGTAATGGCCCAGGAAGGTCTGGGCCCTTACATTAGATACCTCTCAAACTATTTACTCCCTCAATAATCAAAACAAACTAGAAAAGAAGAGAGGTTCCGAACAACCTCCTTAAAACATACCTCTCAGGAGTGAACCTCATCGTTATCTAGAAACACCTCCCTCTCATGAACCAAGAAACATACCAGGGATAAATTGCCCAGTCATATGGGTTGGGGAGACTCTTCCCCCATGTCAAGATACAATCCGCTTTGGGTGGCACTAACTCACCCACACGGGTTCAAACACATCCAACTTAATGTGTCTTGATTAGAGATCGGGTCCTCCCCTCCCCACAACCAGTACTTTTCACAAACATTCAGTCAAAAAGGAAAACCACATATTCCACAGTAAACATGGTGAAGCGTTTTGTCACAAAAATGTATAAAAAGAACATCACAAAACTCAAAACAAATCTGGGTACTGGGTGCGCATATGTGCTTCCCGTTCCCAGGTACACTCCTCAAGCCCACCATGCTTCCACCACACTCTATCTAAAGGGATGGTTCGCCCACGATGCACCTTCTCTTCACGATCCTCGATCCTCACTTGTCCTTCCACAATGGTCATGTCATCCTCGATATCTAGATCTCCCCAGCCAAGGACATGTGAATCATCATGTAGATACCGACAGAGCTAGGACACATGGAAAACATCATGTATCCTCAATAGTGGTGGTGGTAACACTAGTTGATAGGCCACTTCACCGACCCGCTACAACACTTCGAAATGTCTGATGAATCTGGGAGAAAGCCTAATCCCTCTACCAAACAACCATTTTCCATGCTGAGTTGTGTCCTTCATGAACATGTGGTCTCCACCCTCAAACTCCAAGGGCCTCCTCCTCCTATCGGCATACGACTTCTGTCAGTTCTGGGACGCCTTCATCCTTTCCCATATAAGCTGAACCTTCTCTGTCAGGATCTGCACAACTTCCATGCCAATAACGCTCGTTTCCCCAACCTCAATCAAGCACACCAATGAGCGACACATCCTTCTTTATAAGGATTCAAATGGAGCCATGCCAATGGCATAGTTATAGCTATTATTGTACGAAAACTCTACAAGAGGCAAGTGTGGCACCCACGATTCTCTTGAGTCCGGAACACATGCCTGCAACATATTCTCCAAGGTCTGGTTGGTACGATCTATCTATCCATCTCTCTGGGGATGGAAAGCAGTGCTAAGATATAGCTTGGTGCCAAAAGCATGCTATAATCCTCTCCAGACTTGTGAGGTAAACCATGAATCCCTATATGAGTCTATGGATCTCAGAATTATATGCAACCGCACCACCTCATCCATGTACCTTCGTGCTAAGGCATCTACTACACCGACTCCTTGATCGCCAAAAAGTGAACCGACTTTGTCAACCGGTCCACCACTACCCATCTAGCATCGTAACCTCATTGAGCCTTAGGTAGTCCTGTGATGAAATCCATCACGATTTCATCCCACTTCCACTATGGAACATCCAGAGGATGCAACAAATGACCTGGAATGCGGTGTTCATCCATCACCTACTGACATACCATGCATTTTTCCACAAACTATGCCGCCGCCCACTTCACCCCAGGCCACCAGAACTGGCCTCCCATGCCCCGGTAAATCTTGTAAACTCTCGGGTGCACTTTTAGGGGTGAGTTGTGGAACTCACTAAGGACTCTCTCGCACATCGTCTCTGGAACAAACATCATCCCTCAGAAAATCTCCAGATTCTGACCATCCTACATCCACTATTAGGGAGCATCCCCTTGGTTAACTTGTTCACACATCACCTCACCTTCCATGTCACCGCATTGGGACTCCTCTACCTGATGCAGCTGATAATATTTCACTATCATCTGATACAGGAAACCTCTACCACCTGCCATCCTTGCATCTAGGTGCAGGGCTGCTAACTCCTCCATTGCCTTCGAAGCATCTGCTGACTCCCAGAACACATCCTTTTGAGATTTTCTGCTCAAGGAATTTACCACCACATTCCCCTTTCCAGAGGTGTAGGAAACCTAAAATTCATAGTCCAAAAAGAACTCCATCCACATCTATTTCCATGTGTTCAAGTCCTGCTGGGAGAAGATATACTTCATGCTCTTGTGATCGGTGAAGACCACGAAGCGCTCCCCGATGAGGTAGTGCCGCCACAACTTTAGTGTGAACTTGACCACCACAAGCTCTAGATCATGGGTGGCATAGTTACCATCATGGGGATGTAATTTCCTAGACCCATAAGAGATCACCCCTTGTCGCTGTATCAACACACATCTGAGGCCTTGCCCTGAAGTTTTACAGAACACCTCAAATGCCACCCCTTCATTGGGAAACCTCAGCACTGGGGCACTTACCATCCTTTCCTTTAGGCAACTGAAGGTCTTCTCGCACTTCCCATTCAACATGAAAGCCCGGTCATTCTTGGTCAAGGCTGTCAAAGGTGTTGCAACTTAGGAGAAGTTGGTCACAAACCTCCGGTAGTAACCCGCCAGCCTGAGGAAACTAGAACCCCTTCCACGTTCTTGGGTGCCGCACAAGAAACAACCCCCTTGACCTTCGATGGGCCCACTTATATCCCTCGCTCAGACACCACATGCCCACGAAAAGGAACCTCTCCCATCCAAAACATGCACTTGGAAAACATACCATAGAGATGGTGCTATCGAAGGACCCCTAAAACTGTCCTCAAGTGCTCAGCGTGATCCTCCTATGATTTTGAGTAGATCAAGATGTCGTCGATAAAGAGGACTACAAACTGGTCTAGTTATTCCCAGAAGACGGAGTTCATGAGTCCCATGATCCATGCTTGTGCGTTCGTAACACAGAACGACCTGACTACAAACTCGAAGTGCCTGTATCTGCACAAGAAGGCCATCTTCATGATGTCACCCTCCTTCACCCTCAGCTGGTGATATCCAGATCGTAGATCGATCTTAGGGAACCATCTTTCCCCCTTCAACTGGTCAAAGATATCGTCTATCCTTGGAAGAGGGTAGCGATTCTTGACTATTACCTGATTCAGTCTCTTGTAGTCTATGCGCAGCCTGAGACCACCATCCGCCTTCCTCGCAAACAACACAGGAGCACCCCTTGGTGACACACTTGGCCGAACAAAACACTTCTTCATTAGTTCGTCAATCTGGATCTATAACTCCCATAGCTTTGAAGGTGCCATCTGATATGGAGCCATCAAAATAGGACGTGCACCTGGTTGGAAGTCTATCACGAACTCAACATCGAGTCGAGGGGGTAGAGTCGCCACCTCGTCCAGAATGACGTCCATAAACTCACTAAAGATTCCCATTAATTCCACCATTGTTTCATCTACTGACTCCACTGATAGTTCTGCCAACAAGGAAAGGAGGGCTCCTCTCGCCCGCTGCTTCTCTGAAAACCCCGCTCGCCGACGAAGGTTACACGTTGACTGCCCAAATCTAAAAAAAACCCTTCCTCTAACGCAGTCAATGATGGAACCCACATAGAACAGCCTGTCTATTCATAGGATGACATTGTATGGATGTATCTACAACAATAACTGATCCCTAATTGACTGATGCATCCATATCATCAATATACACCCTCGGAAAACATAAGATAAGTCATTCAGGCCTCCGACTGGCATGCTCATCACCAGAGGTGCTGAAAGTCTCTTGACATCTAAATCCCAAGAATTGCACAGACGGTGTGTAACAAAGGAGTGCGAAGCTCCGGTATCAAACAAGTCATAGTCAAGAGTACTAAAAAAGATGATCATACCTCGAACGACCCTTGGCCCAACTTGAACTGCAGCCTCTTCGGCGTGCAACTGCCCACGCCCAGCTCATCTGCCTCTCTACTGTCGGCCGCCTCCCCGACCACGCCATGGATGTGGTCCCTGAGGAGCGCCCTGAGGTCGGCCTCGTCCTGCAACGTTTTCCCTTAGAGGGGCGGGATCCTGTTGCCCCTATTGCTGCTGAAAGGGCATGGTTGGAAACAATTGTGGTTGAAGTGGGCGCTGAACCTGCCCACCCCCGCGATACTACACTCTGTCCGGGCACTGATTTCGAAGATGTCCATGGCTCTCACAGAGGGTGAACCTCGGTCCTAGGCCTAAAATGAAGGGGAGAGGACAAGGGGATCAGAACAATAACTGTTGAGGCCTACTTCCTTCCGGTTTAAACCTAGAGGGTCCTGATGTCGGGGGCCTGCTGCTGACAGCTATTCCCTTTGACGGGCCCAACTAAATCCCTTCTTGTGACACCCCCCCAGCGTGTGCATCCTCTCCACCACTTCATCCTTCTTATGCACCTTCAAGTATGTCGGTAAGGAAAAGGGAACGAAATCATTCTGAAGAAAAGGTCTGAGTTCCTCCTTTAGATGTCTCTCCAAAGACTCCTCATCCGGAAAGTGGTCTGGAGCAAAGTGAATGATATCCTTGAACTTGATCCCCAACTCTCTCACTGAAAATCTCCTCTGCTGGAGGGAGAGTATATCCTGTCTCTTCTCAACCTTCATCGTGGAAGAGAGGAAATCTTCCCGAAACTCCTTCTCGA
This sequence comes from Viscum album, assembly GCA_963277665.1. Classification (NCBI taxonomy): domain Eukaryota; kingdom Viridiplantae; phylum Streptophyta; class Magnoliopsida; order Santalales; family Viscaceae; genus Viscum; species Viscum album. The sequence goes on along the minus strand of OY728147.1, from coordinate 1,425,803,525 downwards.
AGTCAGCCCATGAATCCTCAGTCTCCCTCCTCCCTACAAGATAAATCGTCCACCACTTATGAGATGCTCCCCGTAATTGGATGATGGACAGAGGCACCCAGTACTCCGTCGGAGCCCGAATCAAGCCGAAATCTATCACTAGATCCTCGATCCAGCTCTCCATCTCCACGTCGGATATGCTACCCTCATACTTCTTGAGGGTCTGTCGTTGAAAATCTCGAAGCATCTTCTACCACTGGTTATCATTTTCCTCTTGGTCGATCCTCTGTCGATCTACCAAGTCAACCTCATGGGCCTTGATCGTCTTACTACTCGTGGTCACCTCCCAGGTGCCGTAGTTGCAAGGTAAAAAAGGAATGCATAAGCCCGAGTAGTGTAGAATATTGTTTGTAAATTTTCATATACTTCTTCATTTATTTTTAACTCCCAAGTCACCCATGAATCATGAAAAGACAGGTCATTATGATGCATGTCCATTTCCTAGGGTCTCTACCCTGCAATCATCGTGGCCACACATGGTCGTTCGGTAGGTCCAGAGTCCTTGCATCAGATCACGGTGGGCCCTAAAAACTCGTGTCCTAGCCGGTTTTCCCTCACCTAATTCACACACCATGTTCACCCAACCCCGCTTCCCTAACTTCTCATGCAATCCTCAGTGTACATAACTCTAGACCCCATCCTATCTCTCAACCTCCTCTGATACCATTCTTTCATGACCCGCCTTCACCAAGATGAGGTAAGGGACAGTAGATTGCCAGACCCTTCCTTCTTCAAGTTGAAGGAGATATAATGACCCCCGAGACTCACCTTCAATAGGTCCTGGAGTTGGGACTAGAACCAAGGGTATAAAATCACACAATAAATGGAATGCATTACACTTTTTCTTCTAATAGGATCGAGAGATAACATAGTAAATCCACAACAACAAAATTGAAAGTAAAAGTATAGGTGAAGGTAAACCATTCCCATATGCATGTTCAAAGGTAAAAGCTACAATCCCGAAAACTCCAAATGTAAAATGATACGAAGAAAATGAAATCAACAAATGAAACTACACAAAAGTTCTGAGCTAGTACAGCCTCACACAATCCCTGAAGTCCTCCTAGAGACCTGAAAGCAGTTTTATATACGTAGGGTGATCATACATGTATAATCAGTAGGGAAAACCAAAGACTCTCGTGCACAAGTGAGTAGAAATTCTAATGTCCCGTGGAAAAAGTGGTAACCAAACAACAAAAAAGGAAAAGATATCCACCCAATCCTCACCATGGCACAAACCTCAAATAAGGAATGTCATGTAATGTATAGTAATATCCCATCGATATTTGGGTTCCCCGTGCCACATTCCCACTGGTTATTGAAGACATCCTACACATCGAACCAATCCTTCCATTCTTACCACAGTCCCCCTACCACACCCAGCCCGCACACACCAGGTCCATAACCTCACCGCAATCCCACTACCAAACCGTACCCACTGACACCTGGTCCACAACCTCACAACAGTCCCACTGTCAACCCCACCCGCAGACACCTGGTCCACAACCTCACAGTAGTCCCACTGCCAACAGCTCCCACAGACACCTAGGCCACAACCACTACGTGTAACCACACCCGCAAACACCTAGGTCATAACAACTACTACCATGACCAGACACATGGGAATCATATCAAAGACACTTGGGAAACATACTTCCCAAAAACACGTGGTTTAGAACAACTACTTCCACACCCGAAGACACATGGACCTCATCTCGAAGACACTTGGGAAACAACCTTCCTACAAACACCTGTTCCAACCACCACAACTACCCTGCCCGAAGATTCATGGGAAAATAATGGACTTAAGGACATCACAGCCTGCCCGAAGAGTCTTGGGCTATTCGGGATAGGGAGTAGAAAAGGAGCTAATAACCAGCCACTCATAGTAGTGTTGGGGAAAACACCCTCCCCATGAAATGGGGTGTTTGGAACTAAGTGCTCAACTTCGGTGGGGTGCGAATAAGAAACACAAAATCTACAGATACAGGTACAGGTAACAAGAACTCATCCCAACCTAGGGGTTCCCAAATCCTAAGCACAAACGCCCTCATTACTAATCATTCAAGAAAGAATAGTACCACACTCATAGAAAAGCCACAACTCATTCCCAAATCCAATTCCTATTTAAAATTTTATTGTTTTCATGTTCATGTAACCTCTTTTAGGTGAATTCTACACTACTGGGCAATTAACAGGAAATAACCGCAAGCCAGAGAAAGATGACAGTCAAACATCAACTTAAACATTCACACCCAGTTCTCTTGTAATGTCACAAAAAAGGGATAAGAGAGATCCCTCAAAGTGCTATAACCAAATAAATCTCTGAGACATAGCCCCATGTCCCCAAAATCCAAGAGCCAATGGTTTCTCAACAACAAAGGATTCCACCTAAATTCGTGATATAAGCAGACTAACCACACAACCTCAAATTCACAACCAATGAAATTATAACAACAATGGATCCCATCCCCACCCATATCACCCCAGAAATCGGCTCGTGAATGAAACAACCAAACCGCTACCTCCAACACAAGACAAGACCATGATGGTATTTTCAGATTTAAAATATTTAACACACACCAAGGTTTCAATTCCACTGTTCTTTAACAAGGGTTATCACAGAAATGGGTTGATATTGATGTTTTCAATTTATTTAACCGAGTATACGTAATTAACCAATTCCATGGTATGGTTATTTAAACATCTTGGAGCACCAAGGTTCATTAGTGAACAGATAAAGACCACCAACGACCAAGATTTTCAGTGAGCATAGGCCAGTACAATTCACAACACATAACAACATAAAGAGTACAACAGAACACCGATGACACCCCCTTTAATTCCTTAAATTTACCTTCATTATCTTCGTTATGTTCGGTTTAATAAATGTCCACAGAGGAAAAATCATTCCCACCCCACATGATACCCAAAAAGGAGAGAAGAATAAGAAAATCCCAATTATATTGATCAAGGATTGACGTTTTTCTCCACACACCAAGAACAGAGGATGTATGATTTGCAGGGGAGGAACATCGGGAACTCCAAGGATGAGAAAACGAATTGAGCACAGGTACACCAGGGAGAAGGAGATGAGTCGGCCAAAAGGAAGAAGAGAAATAAGAACATCCTCTGCGATATATAGATAAAATAGAATTGTTACGGGATATAGAGATTTTGAACGCCTTGAATGTCAGATCGTGGTTCCCCACATGGTTTGGGCGGTTACACATGATGGTATTAAGTTGTAATTTAATATCCTCCATTTGAAACATTTCTATGGATTTTTAGGTATTAATTAAGGGCTTTGATAAGGGTAAAAGAATTAATTACTGCGAGAGCAGAATGGTTGGGAACTGGAAAATAACGAAGAGGACATGATACCACCGTCATGGTGTCACCCTCACGGTGCCACCGTCATGGTTCCACCTTGGCCGGTGCCACCCTCACAATGCCACTATTTTAGTGGAGCCTCACTTTTGGCAATGTAATGGGCCATGAGGGTCTGGGCCATTACAGAGCATCATGTACTTATGATCATATCGCACAACATGTACAAAAATATGTATCAATCTCTCCATTATCAACCTAAAGCATTATTAATATCACTACAAACTCATCACGTCAAAAATTATTCTATCTATTAGAATTAATCAGTTTAATTTCACATAAAAAATAAGACTATAAAAATAATCTCATGTCTTACAATGCACATTCAATATATATTACCACAAGACACAATAAAAATTTTATCATATTATAATGTTTTAATTTAATTATATTTCATTGATTCAAGGTAAAAATTATCGTCATTATTATATGAATCAATTATTGGAAATCATTTAACAAAATGGCCATTAAAACATATTAACCCCAATTTATCAAATGTGATTCTACAATTATCTATCAAAAAATAAACTTGTTTTTATAATTAATGTGATTAATCCAAAATAAATCAATTTATCAACATTTATTGAGGGCTCAATCATTAATTTCTCCATGTATTACCATGTTCCAAGCATATAAAACCAATTTGGTGGTTACATGTCATAGTCTCCATGCCTAAGGTCCCAACTAGATCTAATGGTTTTCATAATGTAAACAATTATAAGTTATTGGGTATCATCCAAATTATTTTTTCTTGTTCACGGTGTTCCAGATTGATTTCTTATATTTCCCTAATGATGGATAATAAAATCAGACTAAAGGGGTTAGTTTTTGACCACCTAACATTGTCTGGAGATCAAACGACTCTTCTAGTTGTAAACAATAACAAGAAAAATGTTTACCAGATAGTGAATGATTCCTAGAGCACATGATATATTAATAATAAAACCAAACCAAACATGTTCAATAAAATAGATCACCCCATCTGGATAATAATGTATGGGTGGGAAAAACTATGTAAAACAACATACTAGGGGTTTATTCTTGAATTGGATGTTTTGAATTGTGTAAGGCAATCTCAAATCACCTAGAAATAAAATAGGTATTGAGAGGGTTGATTCATAGGGATATAATGAAAATATAAACAAATTGAAATGATTATAACCACACATACTAAGATATGCATATTTTATAAATATATTATATGGCCGGAAATGATTTATTTACAAGTTCAATGAAATTTCCATCACCTTAGGTAAATTTAACCCTGCTCAAACATTACAAATCATGTTTCAATGATTCATTCTATGTAACCAGTTCATTTGACGAACCAAATCATGCCTGAATTTGTTTTCTCAGATTCTTCCCAGCGGTAGGTACACACCGTGTGATGCATTTACATAGTATGTCAATGACTTGAAGTATTCCATGAAAACATAAAAAATTTCTAATACCATTTATCAAGTTTATACTTGCACTCCGTTAATTCAATCAAACATAAATCCCAAAACATTAGGTATTTTCCCAAAAAAAACTCTACAACTCTGAATGAGACTCAACTACAATGATTTAAGGACGAAGAAAACCCCAAAAAGCTGTTTAATGAATAAAATAAAAAAGTGTCATATTTGGAATAATATGGGATCTTACAGACTCCCCACTATATAACATCTCATCTTTGAGCTACTCTATGAAATAGTATGGGTTCAAAGAGTAAAATACTCGAAATTATGCTCGTATACCTAACTCTCTTTCCCTGATCTTTTATTGAACACACATGTGCCACCATTAAACACTAACTAGATGTATAGTCCTACCCTATTGATACCACTAAATACAATATAAATCTCATATTTTTTTTCCTCAAATGACTCATCAACAATAATCTCAATGTCCTTGATTTATACCACATTATAACTATTAATATTATAACAAAAAAGATGCAATGTGTGAAAAACAACAGTTATGGAACATTTTCATATTGGTAGGGATAATCATTATTCCACTTAACATACCACTTCCACTATCTCAAATGGCCCATCAAACCTAGTAGCTATAATTTATCTATTTTTGAATATTACATTTCCACAGCCTAGGAGACACAAAAATAAAAACTCAATGAATGATCTAAAACAACATAGGCTGTCTCTAATGGTTAGTGTAATATTTATTCCATAGTTATGTGGTAAAAAACATCTCCTAATCGTCCAAACCTACTATGTTGTCTCCTACACATGTCTAGGTACAACTTGAACTAAATCAATGTACACCAGCCAAAATAGATGTGAATGAAATAGCCTACAATTCAAAGAATTGAATGTTTCTATATTGATTGATAACCAAAATCTAATAACATAATCAAAATATATTATTTGAAAATTATTCTCCCATGAAAAACTAACTATGAAAACATATGTTTGTAAATTATTCCCTATAATATAATTAGTCAGCTAAAATTCGATTTTAGTCTTAAGATAATAGTTTTTAATCTGATGATAATATGATCCCAAATCATTCTAAATAACATTACAAAACTGAGATGTGAAATGAGGTTCATGAACAAAAAAGATTCTCCTTGGAACACTATGCAACCAAACTACCCAATTCACATTAATACTACTGCGATCATCAATAGTGATTATCCCCATTGTACGAAATTAGTGGAAACCCTTATTCAACTGATACACAATAAACCATACTACAACATTCAATCATTGTTTCCTTGGTAATCCTATCATAAAATCCATAGTGACATCATCCAACATAAAATCTTGAATGCGCATATGTTATAATATCTAAGAAGTCCAATGATGATCAAGATTAATATATTGAATGGGGGACCAAATCTCCATGAATCTCTATATATCATTCTTCATCCATGGGAACTAGTAAATTCTTTGATGATATTGATATATATTTGGCAGGCCCAGATGTAAATCCCATCTAGAATCATGAAACTCTATCATCATATCCCCATGAAAAACTATTGAAACTAATGATTTTCCATGAAAGAGAACAACATCGTGTTTTCCCAGATACCATCATTTGGGTGGCCCCCAATGATATATGATATCCCTCAATACTAATTCTTCCAGACTAGATAATTGTTATGTCTTGATTCGACCGAGAAGCATTTGTATAACATAATTCAATGTCATATCTACTCAACTATAGTACTCTTTAACATTAATATAAATATTTTCAATGTGTTTTATCAGCCTCTACCTGTAAGAGGACTCCTACAATACCTTATTCTTCATCTTTTGGTTCATGGTGATGACAACACCATTCCCAGAACAATTTTGGTAATCCATCATGATTTCTAAAGACTAATGTTTCTCAATTCACCTCCTCTGCTGAAGATTCTTTTATCGAGGAGAAAATATGTATTAAAGGGACTTTTGGATCATGTACACTACCTACCACTCAAATATATCATAGTATATCCAATAGAATTTGGGTTATACCACTATCACTAAAACCATGTCATAATTTATTAAATTCCTCTCATGTGCTCTCAAATATCTTGATCCATAAGCAACAACTCGGTCCTCCTACATCATAACATCACTAAGTCGAACTCTATAAAAAATACAGTACATAGTATATGCCTAAACTAGAATATTTTTAGCAAGGACATCATTTATGGTAAACCATCCAATTATAAACTAAAATATTCTCTCCAAATTATATTACCTAATACATCCCCCTTTCATAGCCATCGTGGACATTAGTGTTGTTAGATGGGAGATATACTGGATGAAGCGTTGATTATAAAATTATAGAAAATGAAAACCCTAAATATCAATGTCCTCTTCAAGAAAGTCTTAATAAAAAAATCTACAATGTGTCAGTCCATTGAAAATCCATCTTCTAAGAGGAAATGGATAGAGTTGTACAATTTATCAATATAAAAAGTACATTTTTTCTCTTTTCCTAAATTTGGTGATCTCTCAATGTACTTAGTATGATTTCATGATGTTGGGAAATATCATTTGAGAACATAGAGTACAGAAATATTTCATTGATGAAACCACCACAAATTGAATAGTAAATGATGACAGATTGGATTCATCATGATCATTAACACTGATAATGTGTTCATCAAATTGAATAATGACAATGTGAGCTCATATATTCCATACCTACTAATAAAAATTGTTCAGGTTATGATTAATGGTCCCATATTAAAAATTTGGTATCTTATCCTCTCATTGATCATATACAAAATCATTGAACATCTCAACTGAACATAGAGATCTCTAATTTGTAGTTGGGGATACTGGTTCTTGACCTTTATATAGTTTAGTATCCGAAAATCAACAAGTATTGGAAATTTCCTATTACCCTTATTAGATAATTGACTAGAGAACCTCATAGAGAAATACTATGTCATTTAATACCCTTAGCATATAAATCATCCAATTGTAATTTCATCTCATGATGCTCTATTGGAGAAATAAAATACGGTGGTATAGAAAATTGATTCGCTCCTAGATCCAACAATATCATGAAATATAACACCCACTATGGTCATAATATGTAGAACTCATAATGAAATACATCTTAAATATTTAATGCCACTATAGTTAATGTTTCTTACTACATTCCTCTATTATCTAAAATAATGGTTGTTTCCAATTCCATGCTACAATCTAAATTTCATTAAATTGCACATGCATGACAAGATTGAATATCCTAATCACCATGATGAGTATAGATTACTCCATATGAAGATATATTAAAATGTATCTTATAATAAAAGTTGATATGAAACAATTATAGAACTATATAATGAATACTTATAATGAAATAATATAGTTTCATATCAAACAGTAATAGTTTCCAATGAAAATGATAGCCACCAATATCAAGAGATCACTCCCTGAAGTTCATAATACCTTATGAATGCACTCCCAATGGTTTTTCAATTGACATAACCACATAATTTCACTCCATATCCAAACCCAATTCATTTTTAATAATATAATATTAAAATTAATGAGTTTATCTTATTTCAAACAAAACACAAGATAAGGTATAATATAAAAGATTAGAACCCTTGATGGATGAAGGTGTTTCATCCATAGAGTTCATAGTAAAAAATATATAATGTAACTAGATCGCCCCAATTCCCAAGTCTCCAGTCTAAATCCATTTTATTATAAATTTTTTTAGGTTTAATACCTCTTCTACATTATGGGACCATGTCACCTTCTTTATCATAAAAAACAAGTCGAACACTATTTATTAGTTTATTGAGGTGTAGTTATTCCCCTTTTAGATTAATGTCCCTATATAGACCCCCTTCCACTAATTTTCTATGGAATATTGTCAAAAAACAAATAAAGATGACCAAAACAATATTAGACATTGGTCAATACTACAGGTTAAGGACACTATGAGAAGTGGATGTCTAACTAGACACACTGAAAGATATTCACTGAACCATTGTTAATGTAGAAAGTCCACTACATTTACTGATCTACCCCCGATGATCATAATGATAAATTTAATAGTGTTTCTTTATTCCAATAGAATAATGGTCTCTTGGTTAACCTATTGAATCTATATAGACACCACTCGTGGCCTAACGTAGATTCCCTTCAATGCTGAGAGTTTCATTCATCACATCTATAAGGATTCTGAAGTGAAAAGCATTCACCTGAATCATAAAATCATATTGAAGATCATCCTAAAATAATCTCACCATAGAAATATCAATATTTCCTAACAAAAGATCACTGAAATTTTGGTTGATGAAGAGTTTGATGTAGACCATCCTAAGAGAGAGATATAGTGTTAGGTACATGAATTCATGATCAATCTCATCCCTCAATATATCAAGATATAATTAGCTCAGAAACTTTTCTTCAATGTCCTATGATAACTCTTCTTGATTCTAATATTTCTATAGAATTTGAAAAAAAAATTAGTTTTATGAAACGTGAATAAAACAAGCCTCACCCCATATCAGTTGGTGTCTTCATGTCCATGATGAAATCAATACTAACTAAATCTAGTGAATTACGGCCTAGGGGCCTCCCTCCCTACTGAACGTATGTTGATGTTGTAGGCGAAACACTCATTTCCTATCACACTTTGAAGTTAATGTGTGAAAATTATAACTGTACATGTATCAAATGAAACCCTGAAATCTATCTCAGTGTTGAATATTCATCTGTTTATAAATTTTTATACCAGTCTTTATTGTGGTTATATTCGAAGAATACTTATTATCACTGTACTGATGCTCAAGTTAATAACAAAAATGAGGTGTTATATCTATCAGTAAAACACACTCATTATAATATAGGGTATCAACATGTTCAATATCATTGTCTCTATAATGATGGAATAACATCTTAACTCATATATCTCAATAGTTAATTTATTCAATTTTAAGGAGATGTTATTAGTATATTATTTCGAAGTACATATGGGAAAATATATCACTTGTAATAAATATGGACTTATCAAGAACAATACATTTCAATATATATATCCATATATTACTATAATGATGAATGCATACTCATGTCACACCATAAATGGCCACAAGTATAAATATCATGAAATAATTTCATCACACGACATGTGAATGGACCATGGTGAAATAACATCAACAGTAACATGAGAACATCATGAACAATAATATCATCACAAGGAACTCAGATTTTCCGCTTTGCATCGGTTATCTACTCACATTCACAAACTCATTTCCAAGTTTTGACACAAAATAGTCTTTTATCCACATTCCTAAAATAGCAATGAGATAGAAAAAAAATCATGGGCTTTGATACCACTTTATAATTTCCTCAACCCAATGATCCAACTAGTGATTATTCTAGTTGGATATGTGACCTTTGGAACTCATCCTTTTATGCTAGAGAATACTTACTAGTAGAGAGAGTTTGTAGACTATATCTAGGAAACAATACACTATGGTAATAATTTTCAATAAATACATAATGTAACAAAATAGTTAAAACATATCAGATGGAATTTTAATCAGAAAACCATGTAAAAATAAGGACAACTAAATAAAATTATGAAAGAAATGAATAATTTAATGAAAGAATAATTTAAAGAAATTTCCATGCATATAGTCATGATGATAATAAACTACGAAGACCCTAATGTAAACTCTGATGTTCCATGTCCCATTCCCTTTTTAATCCCTATATCAAAACTCCAATCCACTTAGAAATACATATGTCTACAACATAGTCCCATTCCATTATCCAAACTAGAATTCATGAAATATCACTATGTACCGAATGGAATCCCATATATATTGTTAGTAAAACTATATATTTCGACACCCCCAAGTCCATAAAATACAATTTATTAAATATTTTAAATTAAATATAGTGATTAAAAATGTATTATATTAATAAATTAATACTGGACATGAAATAATCATGATGAAACTCATGTTCCATGGGGACTCCTTTGGACAACCTAAAACCTAATTTTCCACCCTGCTGAAAATATTTATCCAGGGACGAATCCTCTAGTATAATAATTAATCACCTAACTAGTGAATGATTCTCCCTACAAGGAGGAATTTTACAAAAATCAGGGTCATAAATGGATTCATCCCATAGACTATCCAATATCATGTCCTCAAGATTAAAGAATATCATCCTTGTGCATCTATAATATCACCCATAGGCATTTGGTGACTATGAATTTAGTCGTTAGAAATATTATATAATAATATTATTTTCTATCACTAGCCAACAACATATTCTCTAAGCCCTCTAGTGGTACAAAAACATGCACCACTCCATCATGAATCAAAAAAAGTCATGAGTGGTATCCTAAAAAAGCCCATATTTCCACAATGCATCCTTCCCTAAATCATCAATCACATTAGTGTCACATAAAACAATATGTTGTAAAATAAATTATAAATCCAATAAAACACATTCCATATATACAATTATAAGAAACAATGGTCAATTTATCCATGTGTATTATTTTTTGTGCATGTATATTTATTTAAATTAGGTTCCCAATTATTATAATAATTATTTCAAACATGTTCTATTTATCATGTATCCATAATTTCATTATCTTATTAATTAACCCATTATTTATGATGTTATTCTATAATAAGAAATAAAACAATCTAAATGTTATGAAAATATATCATATTGATCTAAAAATCCATCAATTTATCCAATTTTATCATGTTCTCTATCATCAAATTGAAGATGACATAATAAGGTCCAATGTTTAAATTTCAATCGAGTATCCATAGTTGTTATTCTCCATGGATAATGAAATAACCCAATCTAATGGATTTTCTAAATGATTAATTAAAATTTATAATGGATTATCCAATTTATATGGTTCCTCAACATGTGTCGGGACACAATCAACCATATTTTACAAATTAAGAGGAATTTAGTTAGAACTAATAGATTATAGTAAGACCACCCACATTTATCTAGATATCAAGCAATGATTTCTATGGGTAATGAAAAAAGTTATAAGGTATAGAAGATAAAAATAAAAACATAGACAACATGAGATTTGCATCAACACCCAATTCAAATGAGATCAATAGATTACACTTCCATAATCAGAGAACAAGGGATGAGAAAGGAATACACAGACAAAACAATTCATCTGAGATAAATTTCTTGAATGGGGCATCCCTTATTTTGGAAGGATCTCTAAAATCACATGTATATCATGTAGGGATTTTAATTGGAGGGATGAATAATGAATTAATGGAAATATAAATGTAAAAAATGGAAAATAACCACATAGCCCATGAAATACATGATGTTTATTTTTATTATGCGTGATTTAATTTTAGATTTATGAGTACACAAAAATTTGTGTTTCATTTGACGAATTTAAGGCATGTTGTATATTTCACATCATGTAATTTATATTCCTTGCATGTAGCACATTCACCTCTAAATCCAGTTCTCATATGGTATCCCTTTCCAAGATTCATCCAAGCTGTAGTAACACATCATGTGATTCATATACATTGAATGTAAATTCTATAAATTCATTTTATTCCCATGCTCTACAAAATTAAATAAATAACCTCTAAATACGTAAAAATTAATGAGAATACATTGAAATCATATTAAAAATGTTTAACATATAATCAATTAATTCAAAAAAATACATCTGCATGCATTGGGTAATTTTCCCCAAATAAATTTCTCCATATTCAAATGAGAATCGACCACTGAGGATAAAATACAAGTAAATTCCCAACCAAATACTATTAAAGAAAATCATAAAGAGGGATATAAACATAAAAAGTATTTATCTTACACATGTCTTTAATGAAAACAGAACCTATCTTTCTATATAACTGGTAGTCATTTTTTTCAATGCCCATATTTTCCTTATTATGGTTTAATCAATGTTTTTATAATTGTACAATACTTATCAAAAAAATATTTACACATGTTTGAAATAAAGAAAATTAAATGAAATTGAATTTTCATTTTCCAAATGTAGTACTTTTTAGATTTTCATAAAAGTGTGAATTAAATATTTTTGAGACATAAATGGAATTAATATAATTTATTAGAATCATGATACACAAATGTTATTTAATCATTATCTATATTTTTACACTGTTCTTTTTAAATAATTGTCTTTCTTAAATATGTTTAGAGTTTTTAAATATGTGTTTTCCTTGTGTAAACCATTATTTTCCACAACACATTTTCAATGATTTTTTGAAATTATTTTCTTCCATTCCATCTATTATTGATTATTATGTTCTACTATGGCTATTATAAAACCAAAAAAAATTATAAATGAAAATGTATTTTAATATTAATTACTATTTTAATTATGTAATGTAAATTTAAAAATTATTCGAACTAATTTAGTTATATTGGATAATTTTGAAATATATCATGTTGAATTAAAATTCTCATTAAGCACCACACATGTGGAAAATATATCCACTGAACAATGACCATATTACTACTATATATTAATGGTTCTCATAAAGTCCTATAAGAACTCTCAAATGAATCAATTCCATTAACCAATGGGATCGTACCTTTTGAACCCCATTTATCAGATCATCCATGGGGTATAGAATACAGGGGTATTTACAATGATCAATCCTAGGTGTATATACAACATCTAATGAATAAGTGAAAAATATTATGGGATGAGTTCAAGATCTTCGAGAACATGAAACAAATGTTGTTCATCGAACAACCCCATTAGAATTTCACCATCACACACTATTCACTTAGTTAACTATTTGTTTAAATAAGGGGTTATAATTTCAAATATTTATATAATTATCATGATATAATAAATATTTTTTCAATCAATATGTCATTATTATCAAAAAAAATTCATAATTTTGTAAGCTAGCCAATTTTCTATATAACAATTAAATAAAGTGTAAATATAAAGTGGGTATTATTACATCATAATGACCCAAAACGGATGTAATATGTTTCATGAATTATTTCCATGACCAAATATATATTTCCCATAACAAATAATATTTTTTTATTTTATTTTAATAATTTTATAAACCCTATAATATTAATTTAAAAAATAAGTTTTTTTCATTATTAAAATCAATTATATGTAAACATTATTCACTTCCACATATCCAAGGGTATTTTTTTAATATAAAAAGTTCATTACAATATAAAATAATTAATCAAAATTTTAATTGAATGAAAACATTGGAAAAATTAATGATTTTGTTTTGGGTTTTATATACATTATTGTAAATGCTTCCAAACCTGTGATTAAAAAATAATAAAGAACTCCCATCCATTTTCCTTTACAAAAAAAACTCATTCTCCAAATCCACTTCACCCGAACCCAATATATAATGATTTTAATCATAAATTTCTAATCTATTTTACTAATACGATTCCCTCACTATTAAATTCATATCATATGATGATTTTTTGATTCTCCCTCCCAAGGTAACTAATCCTCTCCTAATACACTTTATTCAAGAACCTTATTTATGAAATTCCTTTTTCATTAAATGTTTATGGATGAGAAACATTTTGAGTAACCATGATAAATATATTATTTTTAATGTTTATTAGAGGCCTTATTTTATAAAATTAATCACTATGATGATTAATTATATACACTAATTTTGTTGTTGAAATTATCTTTTGGTTTTCCATTCCAACTTTATATTGTATCCCTCATTTTGTCTCATGCCATTAAATTCCCTGTTAACCTTACTGTTTTATTTTATTAAATATTCCAATTATTTTCATGATTATTTACATGTTATAATTGAACAACTTATCTCACATCAATGTCTCCCATGATTCATCATGTACCCTAGTTATGTTGTTTAAATTATCATATGTTTTGTCCATTCCTACCTATTGTACTGTGAATACCAGCACCAATTTCACACAATATTAATCTCCTATACATATCAATAATTATATTATTGTATTAATCCATATATTTATTCTAAAATCCATAATATTGGGATTATATTTGATTAAATATGATCCCATTTTTAGTGATATAAATGAAAAACATATGCATGTACATAGTGTAAGCGAGACATTTGTGAAAAACATGTATATCAAACCAATGCATTGGGTAATGTATTAGTTACATGAGAAGTGATTTATGGGATTATAGAGTAAAACTAATCAATAATGGTACTTTTCTAACTTTTTACTCGTCAATTTTTTATCATTGACAAATGTTTATGATGTTATGTTTAATGTTGTCTCCACATTTTCTTATAGCCTTTATGCAATAATGTTTTTCATGTATCATTGTTTGAGATTTATATTATCATCACTTTTTATGTCTTGCTAAATTTACAATTTAATAACAAGTAATAATTACATCTAAATATTATTATTTATTCCCTTACTAGGATTTATTTAACAATCAAATATTATGTATGTAACTCAGTTATATAGTGTTGTTTTAAGAGAAATGTAATCATAGAGCATGTTATGGATATTTTCAGTAATTTTGTGGTATCCATATATCGTTTTATGTTATCTGTACTGTATTAATAAAATACACAATAATTCATGATCATTTTGGTTTTAAAACGTGAGTTCTAATATAATTAATAATTAAATAATGTGTAGTAACGATAGGCATTTTCATAGTTGGTATATGATTGAATTCTTGTTGTTTTTGTAAGTTCGATAAAAAAATAAAAAAACCTCTGATAAGATTAAAAATAATAAAATATTTATATATTTTTATAATTTTTATAGTATGTCGTTCAATTGAATAAAATCTTTATCTAAATAATATTAGTGATGGGGATAAGGGATAGAGGAGCCTAAATGTAATAAACCTAAAAAAGGATACATTGAGAGGGATTCAATCATCACCTAATACATGAAAAATCAGGATTTCATCAAACATGCATTTAAAGTCCATGGTAATATGATTTGGTAGATACATAGCCTCCTTACGAACAATTATTATGGAAAAAAATTATAATAAGATTTTATTTTAGGAAATAGATCATTGGTAACATAGACCGAGTCCTTGAAATTCATATGTGATGGAATAAAAATTATATACGATGTTTCCCTTTACTAATAATATTTTCCCATTTGTTTTTTTAATTTAAAAGCTAACCATAGAACCCCGAGCCTGCTCTTCTAGACTCAGTGCTGAAAATTTAGTGTAATTTTTTTAAAAAAATATATCATAACAATTACACAACACATTATACAAATGAGGATATTTTACCAATCTTGGTTCTGGAATATTAGACCGAACCTTACATTTATAATATTCAAAATAAAATAAAACAATTTCTTACTACACTGTCGTGCGTGATATCTCCAAAAGCGATGACATCTATAAATAATCTCTTAATATTCCTATGAAAAACATTTCAATAAGGTAGGGTGAGCACAAAAGGTGCCCAACAAAGGGTTTAAAAAACATTGATAAATCCATATTAAAAATATCACATTGAAAAATCATTTGAAATTTTCAACATGAAATACATTTTCTAAAATAATTCATTTGAAAATAATTATACTTTGAAAACACTTTTAAATTAATCTAGTGATTCAATTGAAAATATTAAGAAAGCTCTTAAAAATAAAATGACTATGGTCACTCATAACATTGAAGGTTATCTTGGGCCTAACCACATAAGGGATGTGTTCATTATCCAACTCCCAATCATATTTACAAAGTTCAAGGACCATTTTCATTATAAAACATTATTTTAGCTTACCTTACATAAATATAATTTTCATTGGAGGTTTAAATTTTGGAAACATGTTAATGCATTAAAATACACATTACAAGTATATTTAATTATATGATTATGCATATATGTATATAGATATATATATATATATACATATGGACATCCATTACATTACACATACATGTTTGGTTATGACCAAAAATTTGTCACACATACATTTTATAAACACCCATGTATCTAAACGTTTTAGGAAATACATGATTTTCATATTGTTATAATTTCAGCCATTTTAAAAATGAAATTGTGAATAATAATTTCCAACGAAATAATTTTTTAATTATTTTTATGCATGAAATAATGTAATGAATATTTAAAGTATTAATAACCACATGCAATTTTTTTATGTCACACATGAAATTATTAATAGCATTTCAGATTCAGTCTTTCATGAATATATATATATATATACATATATGTTTTGAAGAACCCAATTTTCAGGCCATATAAATTTTTATGTAAGAAAACAAAAAAAAGTTATGTTGGAGGGTAGTGGTCTCAAACGTCGAATAAATGAATTTTGTTTTGTTTTTGATTAATATGTACCTATATATTTTATACCCATGTTAGATATTTATATGATTTATTCTATGTGTAAAAAAATTACCTCTCATTATAAATAAAATATGTGTATATATGTTTATTTGATGAACATAATAATTTAAACACAAATATTAAATTATTTAATTATAATGATGAACATGGATTTTATGCTAGTATTAAACCAGCATGCATAAACATATACTTGAACTAAATGAATTTGTGAAATGATATATTTAATTTTAGAAGATGGTCATTCCTAAAAAAACATGAATGTATTAAATAAAGTGATGTTTTATTGAACTCAACTCCCAAAATAAATCCTCATATTCAAAATTAAACTATAACAATTTATAAAAACATTTATTATGAGGAAAGTTCCAATGACTTCTATGTAATTTAAAACTAAAATATGTTTTTATACAAACACCCCTTACGCATAATCTGAAGACTAGAATCATAACTTTAAAATAAATAAACTAATTTTATCTTCCAAGAATATTGAAATAGATAATGTTGAAAATCAAATAAAACTATCCCTTGCTAAAATAATAATGGAATTTCAATAAAAGTATAAATTAATCTCTTACAGAAAACTAAATTTGAACATAATTTTGATAAAATAAACATAATAATTAAATATTCAAATGAAGAATTCCCTTAATAAATAATAATGAATTTGTTTAAAATTATAAAATAGAAATTATAATGTGAGATAAAAAAATAGAGGTCCCTTACAAAATTATAATTTTAGGAAAGAAGAATGTGTTTCCAAAAGAACATTAATATATACCTTAATGATTTTTTTGATTGATGAACCATTACCTCTATGTGCGGAAAGCACGCAGTGCCTTAAAATGGGCATGCAATACCCTCTCCAAAGAAAAGCAAGGTGTTGTTAATATAGTAGTTTCTTAGTGTGCTTCATACGCAAGTAAGAAAAATAAATAAATAAAAGTATTTGACTCCCAAATTCAATATGAAATTTGGATTAATTGGATATTGACATCATTTGACTTTTATAAGAAAATTGGTATGTCAATAATGAATTTTGGATAGAACTGGGCATTGACATAAATAATTAACATGAAATATTTATAATAATATGATCCATTTTCATACGGCGTGAAGTAGAAATTTAATTAACACATCGTTTTTTGATTGTAATAACAGTATATTAAAATATAAAAATGAGTCAATTAATCGAAACAGAACCACAAATAGATTCAATGAATGAACAAATTATCACAATAATCAAATAGTTTCCAGAAATTGACTTGAAACCGAATTGGTCAAAAAATTATTTATGCAATGATTATAATAATCATAATAGAATGTATAAGAAGAAAACATACACAAAATTCAATCAGTAATAATGTTTTATTATAGAGAATCTTTATCCAAATCTAATACAGACATCCAGTTGTAGAAATTTTAAACAAACCGACATAGAAGAAAAAAGTGGATGAATAAAATAATAAAATCAAATCTGGAAATTGGATAAAATAGACAACTAACATCTCATAACAAAACAAGACTCTATCATTGATGTGCAACCATACCTCATCCACTGAGCTCGGATTACATGAATCAAAGTCGCTATTCTTATCAGAAGTCAAAACTTCATCGGCTGCAATGCAAACTCGTAAAAATACAGATCAAGAGCACGAATCAACATTCTTACTTAGATGAATATGTATCATTTCTTGTATCTACGTCGAGCTCATCCACCAACGAAGAAAGATGCTTTCCATATGTCAGTTGGACTCCACACGGCGTGACCTACAGATTTCGATCCGAAACCGTACACCCATGTTGGACTTGAATGAAACCCCCATAACACTTCAATCTCGATTTCATTATCAATAATTTCATTTCATTCATTTTTTTAAATAAATTACCTCAATATATATGTATGTATATATATATAATTTCATTATATTTATATATGAATACCTATTTTCCTTTTTTTAAATTTTAATGTTTTTTTATAATTGATAATTTAACCCATAATGAACATAATTTCAAAACATAAATTTTATAGTTTTTATTTTCAAAACATATATATAATTTTATATGTTGACATTAAATCATTATTTGTATTAAATTTCAAAAATGATTTATTATTTCTATTGTTCATATTTTAATATGAGTATTTATATAAAAATTAACATTATGAATCTAAAATTTATATATATATATATTTATGTATATATAATAACTTTCTTAAATGAATTACAATACTAATTCATATATAAAATATAATGAAAATAATATTTTTTCATTTAAACAAAATATCTTTTATTTTATATTGACTTTTATTATTATAAAATATCTTCTCATGATACTAAATTTCTTAATAGTATAATTAATTTATAATATTTAAATATGATGAATAATTTAAATAATGTAAAAACAGAAAATTTTAATTAAATGAAATATTATTGTTTTATAAAAATATTTTATACCATTATTTATTTAAAATTATAATTAATTAATTAATTAATTAAAATATAAGGGTTGTTATAACCCCCCCCCCCCTAAATGAATTGTTCTCTTGCAATTCTTTCGTCGGAGTTAATCAAATTCTGAATTTCCATATTCAGAATTAAAGAAACACTAAGTGAACATAAATAACAAAAAAATTCTAATGAGTAGAGTTTTTTTTCCTCAATAGACAATGTATAATCTCTAAAATTTCTTAGACTGTTCCTTTGATACCAATTGTAACACCCCGACCCGCTCTTGCAGGCTCAGTTCATAAAATTGTGGTGTATTTTTTTATTAAATTAATTGAACAATTTCATAATACTTTATACAAAAAATGATCTATTATAGGTATAGGTTATGGAGGATTGGACAGAACCTTAGATTTACCAGAGTCTAAATAAAATAACACAATTCCCCAATACGCTTTCGTTCTCACTCTCTCCAAATGTTATGACATCTGTAAATAATCTCTTAAGATACCTATGAAATACATTTCGATAATGTTGGGTGAGCACACAAGGTTCCCACCAAGGGGTTTAAAAAAAAATTAATAAATCCTTTTTAAAAATATCACTTTTAAAAATCATTTAAAATGATCAACTAGAAATACATTTGGTAAAATAATGCTTTTGAAAAATAATTATACTTCAAAAACACTTTTAAATTAATCTAGTGATTCGATTTAAAATACTACGCATGCTATTAAAAACAAAACGACTGAAGTCACTCGTAACTTTGAAGGCTATCTAGAGCCTACCCACTTAAGGGATGTATTCATTTTACAAATCCCTATAATATTTACAATGTTAAAGAACCATTTTCATTTTAAAACATTTTTTTACCTTGCCATATTTATATATAGTTTTCAATGGATTTTTAAATTTTGTAAACATGTTACTGCATTAAATAACACATTACACTCATATTTATATATATGATTATGTATGTATGTATATTGATATATAAATACATATATATATATATATATATATGTACATCTATTACATTACACTTTCATGTTTGGTTCTGAACAAACTTTTGTAACACATACTTTTCAGAAACACCAATGTATCTAAAAATTTTAAGATATGCATGATTTTAATATTGTTATAATTTCAACAATTTTTAAAATGAAACTGTGAATAAAAATTCTCAATGACAAACATGGTTAATTATTTTTATGCATGAAATAATGTAATGAATATATAAAGTACTAATAATCCAATGAAAGTTTTTTATGTCACACATTAAATTATCAATAATATTTCATATTCACTCATTCATGTATATATATATATATACATATATGTTTTTAAGAACCTAATTTCTAGGACATATAAATTTATATTTACGAAAACAAAAAAAATGTTGTTGGAGGGTAATAGTACCAAACGTCGAATAACTCAATTTTTTTTGTGTTCCATTAATATGTACCTATATATTTTATACCCATGTCATATATTTATATGATTTATTAGATGTGTAAAAAAATAACTCTCATTATAAATTATATAGGTGTATATATTTTTATTTTGATGAACATAAAAATTTAAAAACAAATATTCAATTCTTGAATTACAAAGATGAACATTGATTTTATGCCAGTATTAAACCAGTAAGAATAAAAATATACTTAAACATAATCAATTTCTTAAACGACTTATGTAATTTCTGAATACTGTCATTCCTAAAAAACATGAATGACTGAAATAAAATGAATTTTTAATAAACTCAACTTCCTGAAATAAAACAATATATTCAAAATTTAACTATAAAAATTTATAATTTTTGTTGTTTGATGAAATCACATTTAAAATTTATATATATATATTAAAACTAAAATATGTTTTAACACAAATTCCCTTAACGCATAATCTGAAGACTAGAATCATAACATTGAATTAAATAATCTAATTTTCTATTCTAATAATCTTGTAATAGATAATGTTTAAAATAAAATAAAAATATCCCTTTCAAAATAATAATGGAATTGAAATGAATGTTTAAATAAATCTATTACACCAAACAAAATTTGAACATAACGTTGATAAAACAAACATAAACATGAAAGGTTTAATTGGAAAAATCAATTACTAAAATATTAATTAAATTGTGTGAAATTAGAAAATAGAAATTAGAACACTAGATAAATAAATAGAGGCCCCTTAAAAAAATATAATCTTAGAAAAAAATAATGTGTTTCCAAAATAACTTTATGAAATATCTTACTTATTTTTTATTAATGAACCATTCCCTCTATGTGTGTCAAGCATGCAGTTACTTAAAATGGGAATGCACTACCCTCTCAAAATAAAACCAAGGTACTTATTATGTAGTAGTTTCTTACTGTTCTTCGGACAAAAGCAAGAAAAATAAATAAATAAAACTATTTTACTCTAAAATTAAATATGATATTTGGATTGATGGGAAATATACATCGTGTGTCTTTTATTTGAAAATTTGTATGTCAATAAAAGTTTTTGGACAAAACTGGGCATTGACAGAAACAAATAAAAAGAAATATTTACAACAATATGATCCCTTTATTATGGACTGATGTGGAAAAATATTGAACATATCATTTTCGGATAATAATACCAGTATATTAAAATATAAAAAATTAATTAATCAAACCGAACCACAAACAGATTCAATGAATGAAAAAATTATCGCAATAATCAAGTAGTTTATAGAAAACGTCTTGAAACTTAATTGGTCGACAAATTATTTATGAATTGATTATAATAATCATAATCTAACGGAGAAGAAGAAAACAGACACACAAATCAATCAATAATAATACCTTTTAAACAGAGAATATATATCTGGATTAAATACGGACATCCAATTGAAGAAATTTAAAACAATCCAATATGTAAGAAGCAAGTGGATGAATAAAATACTAAAATAGAATCTATAAATCGGATAAAATAGAAAACTAACAGATCAGAACAAAACAAGACTCTATCATTGATGTGAAACCATACCTCATCCTCCAAACTCGGATTACATGAATCTAAGTCGTTGTTCTTACCGGAAGTCGATACTTCTTCGGCTACAATGTAAACTCAGAATAACACAGATTAATAGCATAACTCAACATTCATACATAGAAAAATCTATATCCTTGATTGGATCCACATCGAGCTCAATACCCAAAGAAGAACGATGCTCGCCCTAGGTCAGTTGGACTCCACACGGCGCGATCTGTGGCATTCTATCCGAAACCCTACACCCGTGATGGACTCGAAAGAAACCCCTAGAACACATCAATTCCGATTTCATCTTAAATAATTTCTTTTCATTCATTTTTTTTATAAATCAATTATCATAATATATATATATATATATATATAATTTTGTTATATGTAAATATGAATATATATATATATATATTTAATTTCAATGTTTTTATTATATTTGGTTAATTAACCAATAATTAAAATAATTTCAAAAAAAAAATTATAGTTTTTATATTCAAAACATATATATAATTTTATATATTAACATAAAATTATTATTTGTTTTAAATTTAATAAATTATTTATTATTTCTAATTTTCATAAAGTAATATGATTATTTAAATAAAAATAAACATTATGAATCAAATATTGTAATATAAATATATATAAATGTATAATAATGTTCTAAAAGAAATATAAAAAAAATTCATATATATAATAAAATTAAAATAATATTAGGTTTTATTTAAACAAATTATGTTGCGTTTTAAATTAACTTTGATTATTTTAAAATATCTTGTCAAGATACAAAATATCTTAAAAGTATAATTAATTTATATTATTTCAATATGAGGAGTAATATAAATTAAGTAAAAATTAATAATTTTAATTAAATGAAATCATATTGTTTTATAAAAATGTTATATACCATTATTTATTTAAAATTTTAATTCATTACTGAAATAATTAAAATATCCGGGTTGTTACAGTAACACACATAATTTTTCCATTATTATATTCAATGCATATACATATGATAAATGAAACAAACCATCAATGTGAGGCGTATTGTGCTGACTGCCCACATGAAGTTCCATACATGATTGGAGCTTAGGTAAGAAATTTTTTATTTATGATTAATTAGCTATTGAAAATCATGACTTATAACTAGAAAATTGTTAAATTTAAAAACACCTAAAATTATTCTATTACATTTTCTTATGAAAGATCTTATATCTGCGATGATAATTTAGTGAATAACTGATTTATTTTTGCAAATAATAGGGAAAGAGAAACTGATAGAAATTCCTAAATGGAAATGTGTTATATTTTAAGTGTTTAAAAATATGGCCTAAAAATAAAATTTCCTTATAAAACTGATGAAATATTTTTATTGAAATAATGTTCACTATATAGTAGCATATGTAGTTCTATGTCACAATTGTAGATAATATATGAATTATCCAAGACAATTATCTATTCATATTGATAACAAGCATTATGATAATAAAAAATATATGATCAAGGGTTGAAGGATTGTATTATGTATAGATGGATTGTGATGAATGACGTACATTGTAACTATACTCTACACATGTGTATTACCATTTCTATATTAATTCATGTAATATTATACTACTTTTTAGCATTTTATCAACATCGAGTCACCAATAAAAATGATTTGATATCACTAGGAATAACTTATTTTTTTTATTAATTCACATGCGGATGATTGTGGGAATGTTATTCTTGAAAATATTATCAATCCTTAATTTGTATAATTTGATGTTATACTTTTTATGAAATGGGATACCTTTTAATAATCCAAAATAAATTTCCTATGTTATAAAATTTCTATGAAAACTTGTATCACATTTCACTTATATACAAGTGGAAATTGGAGAATAAATATTAATTATTAAAAACATCATAATTGTGTATATAATTTCATTGTTATTAAAATTATATATCCCAAATGATTAATATCAATGAAAATTCAATCATTGAATATGTGTCAGTTGTAAGTGAATATGATAATGTATTCCTAGATGAATTTCCTGATCATCCTCCTAAATAAGATTTTATGTTCTCAAAAAACATTTACTGAGACCATGTAACATTTCTAGGTTTGGTCATAAAAAAAGATACATGTGGATCCTTAAAAATTGGAGATTATTGAATAACATCCTAGGAAATATTTTTTGATGAAATTCATTGTTTCCATTAATTAACCTGGTGATACTATATATTTGTGAAAAATAAACCATGATTTTTTCCCGCAACCCATGATAATTACGAGAGGGTGTTGTTTTCCTATAATGATGAATATGATGATTGTTTAAAATTGATAAGGGTGAGTTTAATCACTACACCTATGCCCAAACTACCCACTGGAAGGGACGAATATTTTGTCTTTAATGGTGCATCGAAAAAAAATTTAGAATGTGTCCTCATGAAAGATGGAAAAGTGATAACCTATGTCTCTATACAATTAATAATACATGATAAAAGATAAATATGTAATTATATAAATTTTCCTGTGGTTGTCTTCACATTATTGATATTGATATGTTATGTGTACTGGTAGAAGTTAGATATATATTTAGACCATAAATTCCTCATGTATGTATTCCCATTATTAGATCATAATTTGAATCCAAACAGGATTTTATAGATGATCAAGGACTATTATTTCTCAATCCATTACTATATTATGAATAAAAACAATGTGGAAGACACTTTGAGAAAAACAAATTCCACAAATCTCTAAATACTGAGCATTGCAAGGATCTAATCTTCTGGTAAATTAGAAAGAATGATATAGGTTTATTAAAATAATATTGATACTCTCTTTCTCAGATAAATTCCCAACCATACATTATTGATAGGATCACGGATGCTCCGAAATATGATATGTTTTAACAGAAGAAGTTCCAAAATATTTTAGTGTTGGAAATTGATATAGATGGAGTAATATGTTTTGAAACCCTTATATGTTTCGCAGAAAAACACTAACTAAATAGAGAACATCAAGATGATCTATATAGATCAACCTCTATTATTCATCCAAAATGAAGTATGATCTATAGAGATTGGAAGCACAATTTCATGTGGGAAAACATAAAAGCAATTAAAATGGAATATTTATCTCCATGCATTGTATACTAGAAAGTAATTTCTAAATTAAAATAGTTTAATTATATGCTGAAATAGTTTCCTAAAACATTATGTAAATGGGAAATCATAAATATGGATTTCAAAAAATGAATCGATATGACACCTAAATAAAATAAATCTATTTGGGGGGGGGGGGTGTTAGACCACCATAAAGAGTTGGTGTATTTTATTTTTATGAGTGATGATTTATATCTTGTATAATGTGGTATGGTATATATATAAGGGATGTTTTAATGTATAATGGAGTTCCACTATTCAATCTATCTGATAAATATCTGAGGTTTGCCTCATGGATTTGGATAAGTCTTTGACAAGAATTGAATATAGAAATGAGCATCATAATATCATATCCACCATAGAAGGATGGTTATTATATATAGACCATTCGAACTATGTGGGTTATGCTATGATAATGTACGACTGATTTTAATTGTTTTTGGAATCAAAACCATATCCAATTGGATATCACATTTTACAATAGTTACAATTTTAGCATTCAAATGGATCGTTATGAGGCTCCATATAAAAAAATAATTTTGAAACCAACATGTTTGAATGTAGTTTGATAGAGGAAGACTATGGGACCTGATCATATCAAATATATGATTTTAAGAGTATAAACCATTCAAATTCACATGAAATATGAAAAACATTGATAAAAAAACTATTGACAAAATCATCAATGAGACATAGTCTATTAGGTCGGTGAAATGTTTTTCATACATATATCACCTTGTAATTAATTTATTAGATTCAGGATGTAGGGGTATATTTTTAATAGATACAGAAGCTCTTTTATGATCCCTGATTGCATTGGAGTAAGAGAAAATTGTCTATAACACTCATATAACCTATAAAAAGTGCATTCGTGTTCAATGTACACCACTAGATGATATACACACCAGACCCCCACATTTAGTAAATCCAATTATTATACTATTGGATAATGATCTTCTAAATGAGTAGTTATTGTGATGTTATTATATCAAAGTGAAAATGTTCTAAAATTTAATAAAATCACCTAACAATGTTTTGTGGAATAATGACATGTTTGAAGAAGTGACATAGAATCATGAATAATAGATGAAACAAGATTAAACATATATATTTTTGTAAATGAAAGGAAAATGTCAAGGGATAAATTTATAAATGGTTAGAATAATGTAATAAAATGATCTTTTAAAAATGAAATTCCATTTTAAAAGAATAATTTCCCCCCTTTTGTAATGGAAATATAGAAAACACATGAACTACGCTAGTTAAATTGAATAATTATAAGCTAGATCCTATATTATTCAAAATTCCTTTTAATAAAATATTCATTGATAATATAGTTTTTAAAAAATGATAATATGTTTATTTTATAATATGGGATTTGATAAATTCCAATTAAAATAGAAAAAAAAGAAGTGATGGAATTAACCGATTAAATCCTGCCATATGAATCCCATTTATCAGTGAATACAAGCTGGATAGAATCATTTCTATTTTACCTTGATCAAAATGATTATGAAATAGAAAAAATAAATTATGAACAAAATTAATTATGGAAGAAGTTCAAGCTCATCAATATCACGATCCAAATCAATTTTGTTGATCCACCCCAGAAGAATCTAAGAAAAAAATTCATTAACCACATGGATTTCGATAGTTTAATAATGGGTTATATATATTAACACAAACAGTATGAATATTATTATATTTTATTCAATGAAAAATTATTATAATTATTAATTTTTTAACTATTATTAGACAATGACTTTTAAAAAATATTTAATATGAAAAAACTAGAATTGTATTTTTGAGTAATATTGACTTTCAATTAAGAAATTTATTTTAATTTAATCTATAATTTTTGAAGTAAATGATATTCAAATAATTTGGTATTATAAAATAATTTATATAAAACAAAAATACTAATATAATTTTATGATGTGCCAATTTAAATTTTTAAGGGTTAGAAAAATGTTATTATTAGAAAAATGACAATTTTCAATAAATTTAATGTTTTATTTTAAAGTATAATTACTAATATTTAAGTAATTTTTTATAATATATATGTTATTTTAATAATCAATACAATAAAATTATCAAATGACTTATTTTTCATTATTTCTAGATATTTTTTTCTATTACTATAAATAAAAAATAATGTTTAATTTTGTGGTGTTTATTATGACATTATAATGACCAAAAAATATTTTAATATGGTACAAAAAAGATATCCAAGACCAAATATATATTTCACCTTTAATATATGGTGTATTTAAATTTTTTTAAAATAATATTATTATCATTTTATGAATCCTTCAAACCCTATATTTTACCTCAAGATTTTAGAAACAATTTATTGTTAAAATGACATAACTCCATATCACCAATGCTATTATTTTAATGTTCATGGTACCTAGCCTCATAAAATAATGAAAAAAAATTCCTTTATGATGAAAAAATTTGAAAAATACTTTCCCTGTTATTCAGTATTGATTACATTATTAAATGGATTCCAAAAACCATGTTGTGAAAATAATGAATAACTCCCCACAATTTTTCTATATTTACCAAACTATCAATAATTTTTATTTACTAAAAACCATTGGATCATGATTATAAACTGACCTTTCTGCTATAGAGTCTTCCCAAGGTTCTACCATGCCCTCGAAAAATATCTCCTTTTTTCGAATCACCTTCTAAAGGAAAAAGATCATGTCATTCTTTTATTTATTAAAGGATCATCAATATGTATTGAATTTTGAATTTTAATTAGAAATAATAATATATTCATACCCATATATATAGTACATCCATTATTGTTTATATGTGATGATATACACATTTAAAACACTATAATACCTCTCATGATTAATTATATACTCCCGTTATGCTTCTTATATTGTCTATTGGATTCTGTAAAATTTTTTTATTCAAGATCCCTTGTTTTATTCATTTAAAATTATAATTTTTCAGGTTTTTTTCGCATATCCATATTACTCAATTTATGATTTAAAAGTGATGTGACAACTATTTCACTATCATTAATTTCTCCCACGATTCCTTATCTTCCCCCATTGTGATTATAATTTTATCCTTCAATATTTTCATGTCAAATCATTGTATTGTGAAAAGAATCACAATTTCTAATATGGGTACTCATATAGACATTCCAATCCATCTTAAGTTTGGATCACCCATTTATTTATTCTTCATTCCATTATATTGGGACGGCAATTTATTATATATGATAATATATTTAATTATATATGTTGAACACTTATGAATTTACATAATATGAAAATAATGCGTACACCCAGAAGTAGATAGACATTCAATGATATGGGTAATGCTTTATTCTCATGTGATACCATTTATGGGATTATAGAGTCAAAGTTGAATGTTTGAAATTAGAGTATTGTATCATTGAGAGGGGGAGGGGTTAATTAGTGATACTCTATTTCTTTTTTGTTTCTTTTCAATTGAAATAACCTTCTCCTCCTATTAAGGATTTCAATTCCCAATAGAGAAAAAAATCAACAGACATCCAAGGGAACATAATTATTTACATAATTTACTATTCAATTAGTAGAATTGCATCTTTGGTATAGTTTAGAAATCATCCCATACCACACAATCCACAATAAATAAATCCATTAATTCCAATGATTTGGATGTACTCTTCCACTTGTGTTGAACTATGAAACAATAAAACTATTGCATGTGCATCCTCTTAGAACAATATGGTAATAAAAATGGTTTTTAGAAACTCATGTTACTTATGCGTCTTTTCAATTCAGAAAATGTATTCAAAATAAAATACAATTCATAAATTCCTCAACTAGAAGAAAGGTAAGAACCACGTGAACTTTATTATAAAACATTATGTCCAATATTTTTTTTGTCTGAATCCTTGGAGTCTGATTCATTCAAAACAATACTCCCAGTCCGATTTTCTGATAGAATATAATTTAGTAGAATAATCAAAACATCAATTCATAAAGAAAATTGTCTTGGTGAATGAAATGAAAATGAATCGCCACCACCCAATACAATTTTCAATCCCAATAGAATTGATCTCTTATTCACTCTAGAAAAGTGATGCTTCTCCCTATTATGAAGTTAATAGTGAAATCATTATTATAATGTACAGTGTACATTTTTCAATTTTATAGGTGACCCAAAACATGTCTAGGTGGGAATCACAAAATGTTTCCTCCACACAAAAAATCAACCACATTTTAATATCACCTGAATTCTCTATGTAATAATAACATCATAAATGCTTCTTAATTCTTATCAAAACATATAAAATATCCATCTATTCTTTTACATTACCCCATTTCTATTATCAATACAATTACAAATTCTGACCAATACATCAGTCTGACCATGTGAATCAGATTATTTCATGCTAATTTCTTCAAAACAATGATTTCAACCATAACAATTTAATGTGTTTGAAAAAATGAACTTCTCCAAATGATATACAATCACCCTTTTAAATTAAAGTCTCTCCCTTGATGATTCAGTCATAAATATCAAATTTATTTTATATTCTCTTCACCCACATGAGAAACAAAATCATCACATTAAAAACCAATGCTTGAATCATGACTTCTTTCATGACATTGAATGCCTTGAGGAACTACTTTAGCTATGTCTGAATTCAATTTGGATGTATTTTAACATTCCATTAATTCCAAATTCTTTCTTTCAATCTCAACGCAAGAATGATATTTTCTAAATAAAAAAGATCGGGATACGATCATCCTTAATATGATTATATATTGTTACTATCATTATTGTTATGATCACTAGTTATGATTGATGGGTATGATCATTCTTATTATGATAATTTTGGAAACGATCAATGGTTACCATTACAGGTTATGATCATTCTGGTTATATCATTCTGATTACAATCACTAGTTATGATTGTTGGGTATGATCATTCTGGTTATGATCATTTTTAATACGATCATAGGTTACAATAAAATACAATATGGAAACAATGTACTTCTTAGCTATGATACAATATGAAAACAATGATCTTCTCAAATATTATACAATTTGAAAACAAGGATATCCTGGATTCTATACAAAAAATTCTAAATATGATGCATTCGTGAATGGTATCACCGCATCTATTTTTCCTAGATCTGATCATTTAAAATTTGAATATGATTCATTATCCATAAACAACCATTCTCCTTCCTTTTCTTGTACCCATATATGATTTTTTTGAAGAAAAAAAATCAGTGTCTCTTCTTCCTTCGGCATCAGCTCATCCAACAACACCACATTGATCAGTACCACATTCCATCCTTATCTCCATTCCCATCAACACATCTTTTCATTATCACCACCTTCCATCGCCACCACCTAAATACTTATAGGTAGCACATATTTTTCCTCCAATTGTTACTGAATTGTTTTGAATGACAATATGGATACAATTGTTTTGAGGTAAAATCGAAATAATTTGGATATGATTTATTTTAATGAAAATCGACATAATATGGATATCATTGTTTAGAAAGAAATTCAATAAAATCTAGATACAATTATTTTATGATTGTTTTGAAAAAAAATTTGTACCATTTCATTCTTCCTTCCTCCCAGATACCAGAAATCTAAATACGACTCATTTCGTATTGTTCTAGAAAAGAACCTGAAAACGATTTGCTTCCAATTGGAATAAACTCTTTCTCTACCATTTCCTTATATCAATCATGTATCACATGTTCCCAATACATCTTAGGATTTATATGAAATAAAAATTAGCAATGCATTTTCATAATTATCATGGGTTAGATTCTATTCAAAACAAACCCAAAACAATGGATTCCACAAAACTATGTTAAGTGAGTTCCTTTATTCAAAACATTACATGACAACAATATTAAACACTTGAATACTAAAAATCTTCATCATTAAATTGTTCATAACAATCTAACCCTTTTTATTTTTATTTCAACCATGTTCTATAAATCACTACACATTGTATCCTCTAGAAATGTATTTCATATCAACAATTATTAGACTACTCGAGCTAACTCTTTGTAGGAAACATGAATCATTAATAGAAAAACCATTCTATAAGAAAATATCAGGATAACCTATTTATATTATATATAATTTGGTCATTTTATCTAGAAGATGAATCAATTTCTTTTCCTACAACCACTCTAACAAACAGTTTGAATAGTTCACACATTGTAAACAATGATAAATTCATAGCTTACTGAGAACTCTCTCTTTTGTGATATATATTTATAAATGAAAATAATTCTTCCCCATGACCAAAAAATCCAACGATAAAATGTGATAGGGTACTGATACACATAACTCAACATTTAATAGAAAGAGGTTGAACAACGTTATACATCCTCATTTTTTAGAATGATTCATTTGATAAAGGATTTGGTAATTTATCAATCACTTAATTGATGTCAGGATATACTCCAACATCAATTCTTTCTTCTCCACACTGTCTTTGAGGAAATGATATTTGATATCAATAGGTTTTGAACAATAAAGATGCACTGTATTTTTATTGATATTGATTGTACATTGATATTCCAAACCCAAGAGTAAGGGTAAAATTACATCCACTAGTAATTATTCCAATTGTGTTTTCATCCACATTAGTTGAGTAACGATTTGAGTGGCATCAACATACTCTACTTCAGCCATAGTAAGAGTTACAGAGTTTTGTTTCATCAAATGATAACTAACACAAATCGTTCACAAATATAATACACCACCAGATGTCGATCATCTATCATCAACATTTCCAGCCTAATCTACATCAGAATAGCCAATTAAATAAATACTATCTGAGCTGCAATTCCTGATTCCCAATTCTGTTGTGCGTCTGATATATATTAAAATTATTTTTCAAGCAATAAGATGTGAATCACTTGGAGCACTCTGAAATCATAAACATAAGTTATTAATATAAACAATGTGATGTCCTAACGAAGTCAAATTCAATAATCATCAAATCATCTACTAATACTTTGTTGATCAACTTCTTTTTCTTATACATCATTACATAGCTTTGCTTCCACATAAATGGGTGTGGAAATAGGTTTTGAATTTTCCATGGAAAACCTCTTGAGATGTTCTTTTTCTTGTTATTCATGGGATAAGAAAATTTATTCTTCCATTTTCATGATTTGAAACCTATGAAATTATTTAATTTCTCCTAGAATGGAAATTTTAAATAAAAAATTAATTTCATTAAAAAATAATTCACATATTCTATCATCATTCCCTATAATGATAATATCATCAACATAAAAAATTATAAAAAGGGAATACTCTTGACTTTCTCTGATGTAGATATTGTCATCCAATCATCATTTGTAAAAATTTACCTTTCAGAAGCTTGTATACAATTTGGAATATCGTTCCATCAAAGCTTGTTTTAGGCCATTGAAATCCTTTTTTTAATCTACACACATAACCTTCATATTTTCTAATAAAAATTACCTCAGGTTATTCAATACAAACCTATTATTTAAGATCACCATTTAGAAATTCATATTTAGCATCCATTTATATGATCTTATAACCTTATTGTGTGGAAATAGAAAGAACGATTTGGATTTTTTCATGTATTTCCACTGGAGAAATGGTTTCATCAAAATCAATTCCCTCAATCTTTGAGTACACATTGAAAACAAATCATTCTTTGTTTCTTATAACCCCACCTTTTTCATTCATCTTGTTCCAGAAAACCAATTTTATGCCAATGATGTTTTTTAGGGATTGGGTACAAGTTCCCATGTATTGTTCTTTTTCAATCGAATACAATCCATTATTCAATGATTAATCTAATTATGGATTCTCAAAATCTTCTTTAACATAATCTGGTTCCACTTTTTAATATAATGAAGTATGTGTAAGGGAAATGGATTTTCTTTTTATTTAACCCTTATGCTGTTGATCATCAATTATATTTTGTTATTCCACATGTTTCCTCATCCTTGGATAAAATTTTCGATTGTCGTCCTTATCACTAGAAATATCTGAGTCAGAATATTCACCTTTATTAGGATTACAATTTTTTGTGTCCTTATCCGAATTATCGTCTTCAACATGCTTAATTTCATTTTCTGCCTAAACATGATTCTCTTTCATAGATAATTCGATCACTTTTACATAATCTGAATAAACAATTATTTTTGTGTCTTTGTTGATGCATGTATACCAACTTCCATTTGAATAATAGACATTAAATATTACATCCCCACCATTATTCTCAATCATAACATAGTTTCCACCATTCATCCTTATAATACAAGGACTCTTGAAAACACCACAATGATTCAAACTTTGAATTTTTCAATAAAATATCATAGGGAATCATACCCGATTGAGTCCTATAGTGTGAATTATTTTGAATATAAATAGAAGTAGTCATAGATTCCCTCTAAAAGTAATGATAATGGTTATACTGAAGTAACATGGTTCTTCCCATATCCACCAGGCTTCTATTCATTCATTCACCAACTCCATTTTGTTTGATGTGTATAGAGAGGTACACCGATTCCAAATTTCTTGTTTCTAGAGATATTCTTCAGACTAATGATTTCAATATTCACCACCATTATTAGTTCTCAACTGCTTCACAAAATACTGAAATTCATTCTCATATTTTCATTTGATTCTTTTAAGAATTTTCAAAGTTTATGATTTTTGTATAATATACATAACACAACTAATTCGTGAAAAATCATCCATTAATGTAATGGTGTAATTCCCTCCATCAGTTTTTCATTTTCTCATTGTCCCACATATATCACAATGGATCTGCTCTAGGGATTGTTTTTAAAAAATATCAACATTTTTATGCACAAAATTATTAATATTTCCTTTGTGAAAGATAGTGATACACAAATCTCTTCATGGAAAATCAGGAATTTATCCAACACAGTCTCTTTTATATAACATACTCTTGTTTCTCTAAAACATATTTTCATGTATTTTATTCCATAACTAATAATCATACAAAATTCTCATGTAACATGAGTTTTGTTAATCACCCACCTAAATCAAATTTCATTTCATACATTGGCCTCTTGAAACAATATTTTCATCTTCTTCACTCTTTTTAAAAAATACTTCTTTTTTTAAGATAACCTTGTTACCCTCTACAAAAAATTGAGAGTTACTTAGTAGGTTAGGTTTTATACCATCAACATAAATTTTTTTCTTGGATTTCATATTTTCTTATCCAATAATAGATGAACCAATACCTTTAATTTTCAATGATTCTTCATTTTCAAATATGATTGTGACATAATTATATTCTTTCAAATCCATAAAAATTGTCATGTCTCTAATCATGTGATAAGAACAACCGCTATCAGGTATTCAGGGTCATTCTAATTTCATGTCTTTTATTTTAGTATCAACAACAAGATCATTTTCTCTATTATTTTCATTCTCCACCTTCAGGTAGTGAGAAATGAGAATATTTTGATGAGATGGTAACAAATAAAATAATCATTTTTCAAGGTTTCCAGGTTGTTCACATCTTTCTCAAATAGTTTCGAAGGATTGGAACCTATTTTTAATCTTCACCTCAATATTTTCCTATTTATTCAAGACAACATTATAATTTTTCATTCATCGATGAGATTGAATCCCCCTTAATATATTTTCTTTATAAACTATGTGATAATAATACTGTTATTGATTGAACCAATATATACATGTTGTGTGCCCGAATCACCACTAATAACAGTAATACCCTTATAAATAGTACTTTCTTCTAACACGTTCATAACAATAATAATTTTGAAGAGATTTCTCAAATATTTTATATTAAATTTAATTGGATTATTCTTATTATTTTAAGCATTAATAGGATCAATATAATTTGATACTTTTCCAAATCAAGATAACACCTTTTCAGACTCAGGTTTTTTTGTAAATTTTCAATTCTTCACATTGGACTCATAAATATCTTTCCCAACATTCTTTTTTTAGAAACATTATCATTATTTTTCTCAACCATTTATGGAATCATTTGTTGAAACATCTCATGCTTCTCAATATGAGAACACACACAAAATTCAGTGATAGATTTTTGGAAACATAGAATTTTCTTTTTAGCATTAGATATTTTTAATGGACAAGTTGCAACTCTTCCTCCATTTCCTTAAGATTCAATTAAAAATACATATTAATATTCTTCTCATGATTAAAATTATTATTAATATCATAAATCTCCTTAACCATTTATTCTATCTCACTTGAAAAACATTCTTGGTTGAATTATCATTCATCATCTAATGGCCTGATTTTCTTTTTCAGGACTTCTGATCATTATCAAACATTCTTTCAACTCTTCATTCAAATTCATTTCTATCTAGGTTTATTATTCTTCAGAACTGCTGCTTTTTATTTATTCAACATTTACCATTGAAATTAATTTATTTTCATCAACATATAAAATGGATATTTCAATTCAACATCACTCTCATCTTCTTATTCTTCATCATTGGACAAGAAACTTATTCTTTTCTCCTTTGATTAATTTATTTGATTTTACTTTGTCAGCAATTTCCTTTTAGGATTTTATTGTAATTATATCTTCAATATCACTATCCTATTTTTTATTTCTTCAAGTAATATTACCTTAAAGTGATCAACACCTCAATATTCAAAGTTTTTCATTAAAAAATATTCATTGTATTTTCCCATACTTCTTTTTACATTCTTAGAATACAAGGATTGGATTTAAATTAGATTTTACATACCTCGTTTTTTGAGTTAGAATCACTATATTTATATCCAATAATATTCTTCTTTTAATTTTATTTCTTCATAACCTTCAATGACCATTCTCTATCAACCATTTTGTTTATCATCATAGAATTCTATCTTCTAATTTCTTAGGTGATTAGAGTGTTATGTAAATCATAAAAATATAATGTTTCAGGATCAATTCCTTCTAATGATGAAACATTTTCAAAGAAGTTTTGAGGTAGGATTTTCATGATCATTTCAACAAATGTAGTGTTTCTCAACATTTCACTGATACATCAGTTAGTACTCACAATTTCATTAAACATGGTGAATAAAGTCCCAACAGATGAATTCTCACCCATCATCAATGAATCATACATCATTTTCTGTTTTTCAATTATTCCTTAATCACATTTTTATTGCCATCGCATATGATTTTCAATTTATTCCATATACCTTTAAATGTTGAAACACCTTTCACTCTCATAAATTCTATTTTAGATAGTGATGGAAATAGATAATTATTTTTCATTCCATCATTCTCTAGATACTTATTGTCAAAAATATTATGTGAAGCACTATCATTAACTAGAGGAAACCCAACTTTTTCAACTCCAAGAACAACATCAATGATAGAAATAAGATATGGAAACATTATATCATTCCATATATGATTGTTCATACCATCAATAACCAGAATACCATTACTTTTTATACCATTCATGTTCTCCATTAGCAATGAATATTGAAGGGAACCACATTCTGAAACCACTAGAAAGTGTCTTGTTAGAGTATTGTATCACTAAGAGGGGTATGAGTAAATAGGTGATACTATTTTTATTTTAGTTTTCATCTAAATTGATACTAAATTAGAAACATGTTAATGAATTAAATTACCTTGTGAGAAACAAATAAAAAATCATCCAAAGGAACCCAATGATTTATGAGGATCAATATTCAATAAGAATAGATGCATCCCTAGTAAGGGTTGGAAATGATCTAATAACAATCAATCCACTAGAAATAAATCCTTGGATTACAACGAGTAGGATGCACCCTTTCACGGGTGTAGCACTATGAAACAATACAACTTTTTCATATACATACTCTTAGCACAATAGGGTAATAAAATTGTTTTCAAACTACTCATGTTACCTGCGCTTCTTTTAAATTCAAAAAATGTATTCAAATTATAATATATTTCATCAATTCTTTACCTAGAATAAATGTATGTACAACATGGACTTTATTAAGAAACACAAAGTACGATATTTTCTGAATCGGATTCCTCTGATTCTGATTCTTAAAAAAAATACTCCCAGCCTACTTTTCTAATATAACAAAATAATTTAGAATGAGAACCACTTCAATTCCCAAATATAATTTTCAATTTGAGTATAATATGAATGAATAGACACCACCCAAGGCTATTTTTAATCCAAATCGAATTGATCTCTTCTTCTATCTTGAAACTCAGAGATTCTCTCTATTGTGTTGTGAATAAATAATGAATCATTATAAACTAAAATGTACATGTTTTCCTTTTATAGGTGACCCAAAAATGTTTAGGTAGGAATATCAAAATGATTCCCTATAACAAAAGTTCACCCACATTTTAATTTCACCCAAAATCTTGGAGCAATTATGACATCGTTATAACTTCTTGATTATTCAAGAAAAATATAAAATTCCCATAGCTTCTTTTCTAGAATATCATTGAAAATTGCAATATGATTACAGTTGAAGAGAAATACATGTGTTCAATCATCTGAATGTAATTATTTCATGTTGTTATCTTTAATAAAATCTTGATACCATACCAATGGAATGTTTTTGAAGAAACACACTCCACCACATGAGATACAATCCATATTTTAAATGAAAGGATCCCCCTTGACAATACATTCATCAATCTCAAATTTCATTTTATTTCCCTATACCCACTAGTGAAAACACATCATGACATTCAAAATCATTGCTTGAATCATGATATCCTTCATGAGTTTGAATTCCTTGAGGATCAGATTTAGTATTGTATGAATTCAATTGGAATGTATTGAAATGTTCCATTCATTCCTTGTTCTTAAATTCTATCTAATCCCACGAATGATTTATTGTGAATACAAATGGTTTATATATGATAATCATGAATTTTCTCATTTATTGATAATATAATTGATGTTTCGATCACTGGTTATGGTTTCTGGGTACAATAATTCTACTTATGATCATTTTTTATATGAACATTACTTACGATTGATGGGTACGATCATTATGGTTAAAATCATTCTAGATACGATCCCTGGTTACGATTGTTGTATATGATCATTCTAGATACGATCACAATTTATGATCAAATAAAATATGAAAAAAATAATATACACAGATACGATAAAATCTAAAAATAATGATCTATACATATGTGATGCAATTGGAAAACTATAATATTCCAAGATATGATACAGAACATTCTGAATATGATTCCATTTGGAAGGGTATCACCTCTTGTCTTTTTACTAGATACAATCAATTACAAATCGAATATGATTCATTCTCAATCAATACCATATAAATCCATTTCATCTACCCCGATACGATTGTTTTGAAAATCAATCATTGTCTCATCTTCCATCGTCATGACATATTCTATCAGAACCATGTCGATTGGTACCACATTCCATCAGAATCATCATTCCCATTGGATCCACTTTTCAGCAGCACCCCCTTCCATCGGTCCCACCTAAATAAAAATAGGCACCGGATCATTTAATTCCTCTAAGAATACAATTTTTATGAAAGAAAATTGATTCATTTAAGGTAGTATTGTGGTGAAAGGAAATTGATAAAATAAGAATTCAATTGTTTTTAAAGACAATAAATGAAATCTAGATACGATTGTTTTGAAGGAGAATCAATTCAGTATGGATTCAATTATTTTCTGAATGTTTTGAAAAATAATTGATACAACTTCTTTTTCTCTTCCAAATAGATATGTTAAATTTAAATACAACTCCTTTCAGATTATTTAAAAAAATATGAATGCGATTCATTTCTGATTAGAAGTATCACTTTTACTCCCCTTTCAATATATCAATATTTTATCACAATCTCTAATTAAAACTCTAGATTTATATGAAATACAAATCAGAAAATAATCATCACAATTAACAGGTGTATGATTCTGTTCAAAACAATCCCAAAAAAATAATTTTCCCAAAACAAACTAATGTGATTTTCTTTCTTGAAAACATACCTTGACTACAAATGAAAACACTTTAGAGGTCTGGGAGGTTATCCTTGAGCTATGTTTATGATGTCATATTTACTATTGTTTCCATATTCCAATACTTCCTTTATTCTATCATATCTTATCATCCCTCATAATTCAATTAGATTATTCTATACACTTTTTAATGTTCCATTAAAATCACTATTGATTGATTATTAATAATATAATAATTTTATTCTTCTAATTTTTCCTTAATTTACTTTATAGCTCACACCATTCTTATAGATGTCCATTTTTCCCATAAAATATTACAAGTAATATAATTTTGGTAAATGATAATTCTTTTCAGTAATATTAATGTATCAAGTTATAAATATTCTATCATATATTCCTAATTTCTCAAATAAACATTGATTCACATTATTATACTTTGTAGAAAGTGTGTTATTAAATTATAAGTAATTAAATAAAAAGTAATAATATTATGGGTTTTAATTATTATACCCTTATGATACCATCCATCATATTTTATTGGATGGGTAGTGCCGATCTGAAATAGGCAATGTATTGATATTTAGTTTGTTGGTTCTTCCAAAATATACAATTTTTTTAATGTAATGCATATTAATTTATGTTTTTTATTTATATTCTGAATGAATTTGAATAATGAAGTTTCATAGTTCCCAAAATTACATATCCCATCATTTCATTTATTGGTCTCAAGAGATAATCTAACTTTTGTATTTGGATAAGTCATTAAATACTTATATAAAATGAACTATTAGGGGGCCATGAATGTATGTTAGAGATACCCTATCATGACTCCAAGATAGTATGTTTTATATTTCTAGTATTATTCATTCCATAATTATGGAATCATGTACTGATGTCCATGTTATTATTTGATAAAAATATCAAAGGGGATTATTATAGTTCATGTGATAAATTATACAACATTATTTTTTAATAAATTATTTCATCACATGTATATATATTCCATATTATCATTTTTTGTATTCATACACTTAATTATCACCTAATATTATAAAATTCACAAGCTTCTTTTCCCAAGGATACAATGAGGATTTTATTATTGATATACAAAGATGTGATCATGGAATGACAATGTTCTGAAAAAAAAAATTTGTCATATGGTTGGTTTTTAAAGAATATGTGAAACTCTTATAAGTACAATTTTTTCCAAAACTAATAAACTAATCACTCCATTTGGATGTGATCACATATATCCTCTTCCAATTTAAAAATGTTACTATCATCTTTGTGTTTCTGGAGTTAGGGTCTTTTGAGGTAGTGAAAACGATATTTAATTTTTTTTTGTGAGGAATCAATTTCTACCATGTTCATATTATTTAGATTATGTTACTGTTTTTATTAAATAAACATTTCTGGTAAGATATGTTTATTTACAATTTTACTTGACACCATTTCGTAAATATTGAATGTACTCATTTTTTTATTTTTCCCATTCTAGTCACATTTTATTTTCAGCGACATGCATATAAAAATGATTAAAATGGGTATTATTTTAATCAGATTCAATATTAATTAATTTTACCACCAACATCATTCGTTTTTATTAAAAAATATTCATTCCATTACATAATTGATCGAATAAATAAGACATATTTCAAATTTTTTAGTAATTCGGTTTTAAATTACATTTAACAAATGTAAAGTATATTTCTTATTAATTCCATTGAAATTATATAATAACAATATAATTGTTCATTTAAAATACACTATTATTCATTAGTTTTTATTATGAGTCAGAAGGGATATTTATTAATGAAATAATTATCCTTAATTCTCTCGATAGATTATGATAGAGTTTTATTTAAATTTCTTTGAAACACATTTATATTTATTGGGTTTATTTTTTATATGAAGGAATTAGGAATATATTTATCATCTATGGTAAAAAAACATAAATTAATCAACCACATGTTATTGGATGGATAAAGATGGATATCTAAACCATTGGGTAAACCATTAATACTCATTCAATGTTGATATTAAGAAAGGAAATTACTAATATGTCCATAATTTTAATCATAGATCATATTGATATGTTCACAATGATATTTAGGGGCCATATTTATAATTTAACAATGTTATGTATAGAACATATTTAAACCTTAAGAATGGTTAGAATGTAAATTATTTATCTATTAAAATTAAAAAAATTGGACCGTATTGTAATGTTCACAGTCTTATACATAAAAATTATTAATATGATCAAAATTTTAAGCATGTATATTATTTAAATTTAAAAAAAATCAAATACATTATTAATATGTAAGTAATTATCTTAATATAACATATTATTACATTCACAACTTTAATATGAGTTCTTATTTATATGTTAACATTGTTAAGGATAGAACTTAGTGATTTGTTCAAAATTTTGAATGAGACCATCTTGAATGGATTATAATTTTAGGAGCGGACATTATTGATTTGATAACAATGTTATTTGTTGACATTGTAGATATGATAAAAATTTAATGTGTGCATTTTATTGATATGTTCAAAATGTTATGTATGGATATTAATGATATTCTTACAATGATAAGTTTTGACCTAGTTGATATGTTCTCCATGTTATGAATAACCTGTATTTATGATTGTTCTGCATTACAATGTTATTCTGCATGTATTAGAGTTATGTCCCAATGTTTCCACATCCATTGGAAATTATATATATGTTTTACATCCATAATCACATATATATGGAACTATTTCACACTTCTATGATCATTTTAATTATATATTTTCCCAATGTATAGGTTGATAGCTATGAATCATGGAATAAGTTTTTCGCCTCTCAGTTAATCATTTTTTTGTTTATATTAATAAATTATCACTAGAATAATGATGTATGATCTATGTTTTATTAGATATGATTAAATTATGTATTATTTATGTACCATGATTGTTATATCATGCTAATATGTTTGATTTATTCTCAAATATGATATTTAACTGATATCACGTTAGTTTTCCCTTATTATGGATCCTAACCCACCTTTTTATATGTTTTCAATACCATTTATATATATTTATGAGTTATTTGTATACTATGCCAATATGGATATCAATTGTGGATAAATTTTTGAAAAAATATGAATAAAACTTTTCATGAATGAGTATCATATAACAAATATCTATAGAAACGAATCCATTAAGATATAAGGTGTACATTATGGTGATATATTTAGATTAAATTATAGACATGATATAAAATAAGTGTGATATTTAATGATTGTATGACATGGTTTGAAATAAAATGTGTAAAATATGAGTCTTTCAAACTACATTTGGGTGTCGTGATCTAAGGTGATTCAATTATGTATCCTTCTAGGTTAAATGTAGCCACATCAACTTAATGT
The DNA here is from genome assembly GCA_963277665.1 of Viscum album. Lineage (NCBI taxonomy): Eukaryota > Viridiplantae > Streptophyta > Magnoliopsida > Santalales > Viscaceae > Viscum > Viscum album. The sequence continues at coordinate 1,425,760,271 of OY728147.1, read as the reverse complement.
GAAGATATATTAAATTCTATGTATATAAGAATAATTTAACTTCATTATCTAAGATGATATTAAAATTCCATCCCTCGTAAGGTAGTGACGCAGATAATTATGTGGCACACTTTTGAAATCTATCCTTGATTAGCAGTGGTGCGTATGCTTATTTTGATAAGATAAGTCTACCAAAATAACTATTTTCATTTATAATCACTAAATTATATATATATATATAATTAAAATAAAATAATTATAATATTGTACTATATATTGTTATAACAAAATAATATAATCCATAAATAATTAAACTTGTATGTTTATAAATATATCAATAAAATTAATGTATTCACGTAAAAATAAAAAATAATAATTGAACTATATATTTCAATATAATGGAATAAATATAAACATAATAAATTAATATCTATTAGGGTTTATACATGAATATATATATATAAACACCATAAAAAATATATTAATTAAAAATATATAAGTATATGTATGTCATTGTTTATAATTACATATAATAGGGTTATTTAAATTTCCTTATAACTACATACTTATATATGACAAAAATAGTTATAATTATATAAAATGACAAGGAGGAATATATAATAAAAAGAGATATATTCAATTCCATAATAAATAATCAAAAGTGATATTAATATTTATATACAATTATATATATATATATATAACTTATATATATATGTAATTATATATATATATATATATATATATTAGGAAATATAAAAATTTAAAAATATATATTTATTTAAATAAAAAAACAAAATTATAAATTCAATATAACTTTACATTTATATATTATTTGTTTACCATATATATATATATATTAATAAATAGAAAGAGTCATTTTATTAAATATGTTTATAAATAAATATATATTATTTAAGAAATAAAAATAAAAATTTATATAAATATAATTATAATTTAGTTAAATGTTATAATAAATAATAATAATCATGTATATATATAATAATTTATTACGATAAACATATATATAAATGAAATTAAATATATCTACAGATATGTTATTTATATTCAAAAATGAATTTTGATAAATAAATTTTCATTTATAAACAAATCAATATTGAACATTACTTACAAAAAAATAAATATTTATTTTTATGTATATATATTTGTCTATATTTATGTATTAATTTATATATTGATTATATGTGGCTGTTTATGTGTTTGAGACATGATAATAAATCGATTTTATTCTATTCAAAATAATGAATCTACTCCCTATTATATATTTTTTGTATTTCATTTCCATCCCTGAAATATTATTATAAAGGGATCATTATCCTGGAAAAATAGAATACTTCGTAGGTAGAAACTATTATTCATAGAGGCGATGTTAGCTAGATAAAAAATTAGTCCACAATAATCCATAAATGATAAATAAGAAACTCTTTATCTCGTATGGATATCAAATAAATCCCAAATGAAATTATGTATTCAAATTTTGAATGACAAGAATATTGATTGGAATGTTTTATCTAATATATTTGATTTTATTATAGTGTTATTAATTGCATGGCAAGAGTTGATAAAGTTTTTATGTCAGGATGAATGATTGTTTTTGTGTGAAACTAGATTAAAAAATATAATTCTTGAAAAATGTATGAATTTTCTTTTTCTATGCGCATTTCAGTTTTCCTAATATTTTATGATCATGAGGTTTTATTTTCATAATGATGTTACAATTAACATAATGACCATTATGTATCTTCAATAGTGTAATGTCCTGACATGGGATCCAGTTAATATATGCCCCATACTGGTGGGTCACATAGCCTAAAGCACGGGTTATGTGGACCTTGGGTGAGGTCATTACAATGTGGTATCAGGGAGAATTATTTTCATATTTTATTACTATTTGAGTATTACAAAGGAGAATATGAAGTAATGTAATTTGGTAATGAGCCTGTGACTGGGAGTAGCAGAGACACGTATATGGGAAATCTTAATTACCTGGGATAGGATATTGATGAATTTGGATTTGATATGTAACATTTTATATGAATTAATAATTTGGTGACACACGTGTATTATGATATAATTATTATTGGTTTTATTTCAATGATATTTCTTTTAAATTGGCTCGATGAAATGATTTCATGATATCTAGTGCATTATCACAGTCACATTAGGAGTAATATTCCATTCCTTTATTCCATGCACATACTACATTTTAAGTGCATTTTCCTGTCAAAAATTATTATTTCCCTAGATATTATATTCTATAATGCGCTTAAATTCATTAAATGGAATTGAGATAAATAGTTATTATATAGAGATCCTTCCATAATCCTAACAATGTTTTCTTGGATTGGATACCACAGTCACCTTATGTTGTCAACTATGGAATATCAAGTTATGGACCCATGGACACAATGGATAGAACATGTTATGGTATGAATGTATTGGATTCCATATTTCATTTTATGATGTGTGTTAGCCCTTTTGAATAAGATGTGTTGGTTAATATGTGTAAACGACATTAAGGAAATTCAGAATAAATGTGAATCAAAATGAAATTTAATTGTGAAACAGAGAACATATCTACGAAATGACCATATAAGGGGGTAGATAGTGTTGTATCTTCTTGTAATTGTCTCTTGTTGTGGTAACTATTTGCCACATAGAAATGAATTAGGAACCTATAATATAGGTTTTATCTATTCATAGGAAGGCTATTTAATAATCCTAGTTATCTATCTGTGATATATTTTCTATTTTTTTCTCTTATGAGGCATAAAGTTTGAATTATAAAATCATTCTACCATGGCATCCTCAATTCATACACCCTAAAAATAATTAAGACCATCCAATTCCGATAGATGTAATTGATCTTATAATGAATCATCATATAGTCCCACCAATGTAACAACATATTATTCCAGATGTGTGAATTGATTCCTTGTTTCGAGATGTCTTAGTTCATATGATGTAGTCTATGTAGGATATCACCCAACCTTCCTTGAATATGGCAGAGTCAAATTGCATATTTTAGAAGCAACATTCTCCTATATCTTTGGGGGATAGTGGACCTCCTGATTTTGAATCATTGTTATAGGAAATTCTCTCTACCTTGGGGCATTTGGAGAATCCTACAATGAATAGGATCAAATATATAGCTCATATGATTTGTGATTACTCAATGTGATGGTGGGATATTATTATCTAGTAAGATCAGCATATTGACATGATCTATGAAGATTTCTGGATGATCATTTATGAATACTTTTTCAATTTATTATTATGTACAACTAGTCTAGAGGGTTTATGAACCTTTTTCTTGGAGCAATGCCCTCCATGCAATATTTTTCTTATTTTAATGAGATGCAAAAATTCTCCCTCATATTAGTGAGTGATAATATTTTTTTTACTAGGATACTAGAGGATGTGATAGTGTACATCATCTAATCATATTTCAATGTAATTCTTATGATGACTAATTTTGAGATCACTAATAAGGATATCATTATAGACATAAATTTGAAGGAAGCCAATTGTGTGAACCAGGGTAGTTCAACACCACGATATATATGTGTTTCTTCAAGTTGTCCAAATTAACATTCTATGGTTTATCTTGGTGTTCGAATCCATTAAGAATCTCATAATTATATATTTGTTATATCTCCCCAATGTTGGAAAAAAAGACATAAAAACCATAGTATTAAAATATGAAGTGCAATACAGAGGCTACATGAACATGAGACATATCCCATATTTCTGTAGGAATTTTCTATTAGTTAATAGTGTGTGGGGATTTGTACCTAACCCATGTTTTGGAGTTTTTTTAGTAGTATCTCTCCAACAAAGGTACTGGAATACCACCAACCACTCTGGACATGGTGGTTTTTGAGGAAGAAGAAATCATACTCAGGATTCTCAACACTAGCATAGCATTCTTGTTTATAGTAGTCAAGTTGTGACTTAGGGCCATAGTGCATAATGTTAAGTAAAGTGAACCCTATACTGAGGTATCAGAACATTAGACCCTTTAATGGTTGAGGTAATATTCTTATAGCCTCTATTTTAGGGCTTTCTTTATTTGACATAGGCGTGTATCATTAGTTTATATATGATACTAATATGGAGATATTATTCATTGGGATAGAGTTATATTGTGTTGTTATAAATAATGATACTCTATTGGGTATCTTATTAATGAGTATTCATAATTTTTTTGATTCCCCCTTGTGATAGTTGGATATCTCTTTGTAAGGAGTATCATCATCTATTACGTTAAAGGGTTTTATGTAATCAATGGGATGGACTAGTTAGTACCCAATTGATCTAATATTGAATTATTCCATCTATGGGATATGTTTAAATAACCAGAGGGTATGTTTTTTTTATTTGGGAGAATGATATGATATTTCGAATCATGGATTACCTGAGCAATAGGGGGTATATAGAGTTGAAACTCTCATTTATAGTCTTCTCTTGGATGATTAGGGGTTACGGTCTTCTATTATTTCTTCGTTTGTACACCATATCAGGGACTTATTTAATGTTGATAATTATGTACTACTATTAGTTATAGTGTTATTATTTACCATTGATCTTATTCCATGATTGGCACAAATGTCCACCCCCATACAAGATTTCAACTCTTGTGTTTTTTGAGCCCAATAAACTATTAGATTACCTAAGGGCTAATGTTGTTATAAACCCCAACACATCTCCATGGATTCCACCTATCTCTTTTCCAGGAACTTTTAAGGTAACCTTAGGATTTTCATGGATTAAAGATGATTGGTTTATCTTATAGAAAATAACATGTATCTTATTCCTTGAATAAGTGAACTCTTTGATCATCTCCAAGGAGAGAGTTTGTTTTCAAATATTGATTAGAGATCGAGCTATCATCAATTTCATGTTAGGCCATCACACATAAATCACATAACATTATGGATAATATATTTAAAATAATAATACCTCATTATGGGATTGGTTCTCTTGAATGAACCTACAATCTTTATGGCCCCAATGAATAAGGTTTTCCACCCATGTCAATATTATTTATTGGTAGTATTTGTTGAAAACATGTTATTGTATTCATGTTCATTAAAATAACATTATAAACATATTTAGATCATGTTGAATAAATTTAGAGGACATCAGATTTATGCTATGCTTAGAAAATTAATCTTTTGGATCAAAACATTTCACTTCACAGGTCATATTATATCAATGTTAAGAGTATCAATTGACTTAGATATGGTGAAATATTTAGTTAATTAGGAGAATCTGAGGAATTTATTTGACATATATTTTTTATTAAGGATACAGTGGTATCATATATTATTCATCCATGATTTTTTACAAATATAATATCCTCGTAAATGTTTGACTAAGAAGGTTCTGAAAATAGTAAATCCATAATCTTAAGAAGAATCCTATCATTAGTTGAATAGGTCATATAATTAAGTGTTGATAATGAATAATATAAGATCATGGGAACATATATACTATTTATTGTGATTCATTGTGAATATTTTTTGGATGCTATTATAATACAGAATGGGAAATTATTAATGTACGAGTCGCGTCAGTTGAGGCCTTCCTTATGGAATTACCTAATGCATGTCCTCATGCTAGCTTCGTTATTTCATGATCTATGATTATGAAAACAGTATCTATTTGATATATTTTTAGGTATTATAATATCCAAAAACCACCATATACATCTTTAAATACCACTACCGGAATATCATATAATAAATGGATTGAGTATCATCAATATATTGATTTCTATCTTATTGAATTACCTAGAAAAAGAAAATAATGTAGTCGATTCGTTGAGCTGGATTACTCAGAAATAGTCAATTTAGGTGTATAGTGTCGAGTGGAACCTCATGGAATTGTATTCAAAGATATAAATTTTTTTCAGAAGGAAGACGTATAGAATATCCTCTTAACATTAATTTTGACCTCCACCATTCTATAAATTGTGATAATGAGGAAATTTTCATATTCGGAGGGCTTACTCCAATGAGAGATTATCTCATATGTTCATTAACATTACATTAGTTCTATAGATGAGTGTGATACTTTATTCTTTCAACGTAATTTTTGGGTACTATCTTACATTTGAGAGTAGATGATGTAGGTATTTAAAGCCATATTTTTTGAGGTAAATCTAGGTTTCTTTGATATGATTAAGAGGTCATGTGATTTGGTAAGGATGATATATTATTCAATTTCATGAGAATATGAAAAATTTATTGAGATATATATTGTTAAAAAGGAATAGTTCATCATTATGTTTAAGAAAAATGTCTCATTTGTCAAATTGGGTTGGCATGATGTTTATTACAATGATTTGAATAGGAAATTTAAGATTCCATGAAAAATGATTTATTTTTCATGATGTTGATTTAATGTTTATTATGCAATGATTTTGATTCTTTGAAATTCATGAATATTTGGAGTTTTATTTTCTATCAGAATTATTGTAAAAGTTATATATTTTTCAAAATTAAAAAATTATCCACATCAGTGAACTAAGGGGAGAAGCACCACAAGGGTAGCTGAGCTGAACACATAGTTAGCTAATATGATGTTATAGTTGACAAATAGAAAGGGGGAGAATGTGTGAAGAACATTAGTGGAAGCGAACTATTGTGTGGGGTTGAACAGTGGTGGTGGTGGGAGTAGGAACGCTCTTGCAGAACCTATAACGGACGGTACTAGAGGAGAGAAAGGAGATTTCTGGCATGCAGTTTTCATGCCTTATAATATAAGGATTATGTAATGGGGAATCATTTTTAATTTTTAATTCAATTTTTAGAAATAAATTTTCTACATCCATCTAATCAATATTACATTTTATCCGGACCATTGATTTATTTATCTATAATAAAAAACAGAACGAACTATGGACGGTTAATTATAATCGGGTTGAATGATGTGTTCCTTCTAATATGTCCATATTTTCATCTAGGTCGTCCAATCCCCATGCAGCCATGATGTTCTCTAAATAAAGCATCAATCACTAGTAATATGCACCCAAATTATCATCACTTCATGTATAATATCTTAAACAAAATATTTTTAACTTCATTTTAGTTTAATAATGATCTGATCATGATTGAATAATTATTCAATGTCAATTTCACAATATTAAGACAAAACAACTTATGATTTATGATGTGTAGAATATATAATTTCACTGATCGTTTTTAAAATATAAAGATAGATAGGATATATGATTTGATAATAGAAGGATTACATTGTCATGGTCGGTGATTCTCGAAGGCTCTAGTATGATCTTGATTTTCTATAAATACCACTAGAGGAGTTTGGGTTTTATATTGGGATTGAGATGTACTAATTATTAATATATGAGAGAGTCTCTATGATAACTTGAAATTGATGAAAGGAGCACCGTGATTATTATATATATCATAACGAAAATCATTTATGTGATGCAAACGATATATTTCTTTAAAAATCATTATCATCATAAAGAACTATGTTTCTTGAAGTAGTCATTAGATCATGATACCCATATCCTCTTATTTTCTGGTGTTTGCACGAAATTTTTTTCGAATCCAGAAGATAATTTGTATGTATAATGTATTTTGAGAACACAAAATTGCGTCCATATTATACTCATTCCTTATTTTTCATTTAAGAATAATATTTAACTATGATGGTTTTTGTTGCGTGTAATGTATTGCACACTACCCGGAGTTAGTGAAACAAACATTGTGTATATCATTACCCTGAAGTAGACATATGCCCTATAAAGAAAAAATGCATATTGTAAATCCACATTCATTAAAATTAATCAAATAATATAGACAATGTGTGTGTGATTTGATAGTATAAATCATATGTGGTTGTAAAATAAAATAATATTAGTGATGATTATTGATAATGTTGGATAAAATCCAGAAGTGTGTGTGTATTATTTTTGTATGAAAATAGATTGAGATGGAAATGCAATGTATACCGTGAAAATATTTTATATGATGTTGAGTTTTCACATAATTATTGAGAAGTCGGTGTAATGTTATAAATACATTAATGATAAAATATACATGAAACATATACATTTCATGTATAAAGTGGGGAAATGATACCTGATTCAAAAAATGGGGAATTATTGCTATCCGTGTTTTAGATTTTTTTATATTTGATTTTTTAGTAGTTAGTGTGGTTGAGTCTTCTTCAGAAGAAGTAATTACATAAAGAATGTCGTATTGAAGATTTTGACTATCTACTGGTGATATGATTTTCTTTGAGAAAGTCCAGCACTAGTGAAAAAGATCTTGAATTGTACATGGTCATGTTTGATCTGGAATGATTTTGGAATAGATTATAAAATCATCCAATCAGTTGATCAAAACATGTATTACTCAATATTAGTGATGACTTTATTAGGACTATGATACAGTTGAAGAATCAAGTGGGATTCTGGAGAAGGAAGGTGAGAAACTAGTAATAATGTGGTATACTAAATAAATATCATCCTATGGGAAGTGTCACTAAGTTGGTGGTAACATGTAAAATACAGTGGGACTCTAGAGAAAAACACTATGGGATTATGTGATGACAATAATGTGGCTTTCCCTTGTTGTAACCATATAAATATAGAGAAAAATTGGCAATCAGTGGTGATTATCAGTCTCAACAAGAACATAGGTGTAATTAAATACCCTTGTAATAATATTGTCTTCTTTGTTTGATTTATATTTTTTATTAAATTAATGATCTACACATCCTAATATGTTACAGAGTTTTGAAGGGTTTTATGATAGTAAATTAACATTATTGAAAACAAGTCACACATAATCCCCCCTCTCAGTTTGACTATAAGATCCACTGAAAACATCAATTGGTATCAATGGTTGGTAACATATGATTGAATCATCTATACATGTACAATAATTCTTATCAGAATAATATGAAGTGTAGATTTTATTTTCCATAAAATTTAGATGATCTTCTAAAGAAAAATCTAATATATACAATTAATGTTAATAATATTGATGTTTCAGTCAAATAAGAGAAAAATAATTAGAAAATACTGGAACTAAAGTAGACTAAATATTCAATAATGAATGAAATTTATCTTATATCTAAATAAATTGATAGTGTAAATTTTTCAGTGAAATAAAATGATGAATCTAGTTAATGATGTGAAGATGTTTTGATCAATTCTGAAATCATAATTCATCTGAATAAACATACCAAATGTTCGGTCACATGAATGACAGGAGTTTTAAACAAATTTCCATGTGACAAATTATAGCTAAAAATGTGGCATATTTGATGGATGAACATTTTACTAACAAGGTTTGCATAGTCAATACTCTCACAAAACTTGTGAAATAATAGGAAGAAATTATATCACTTCGAAAATAATGTTATACTTTATCTATAAAGAATTATATAGTAATATTTCTGAGAAATAAGTTTTTCAAATATTTTCTATAGAAGTTAGCCATTTACTTGATATGATACATAATATATCGATATATGTTAAAAATACTCATGTGATAGATAATGGAAAAATAATAAATTAGTTTTAAATATTTTATACTAAAGGAAAATTAGATTCATGATGATGAGATATAGATTACTAAGGTTAAATGGGAGTAAATAAGTGAAATATTTTGAAGATGAGAAGACTGATCTCAATTAAAATTTTACTGAATAGGATTTGAAATTGAAAATTATGGAAGGAACACAAGATTATCCTTCCTAGGTTGCTGAGAAAATAAGTATTTCTAAGGATTTATTGGATAAAAATAAAATTTATAAATAAAATATTATAGTGGTAATTAAGGCATCATATTATCCAGAGATAAATCTACTAAATACTCATTGAATATTGTAACCCTTTACTATAATAATTATATAAATACTAATTTTTTCTTATTGACTAGTGATGATTAGACATTTAATTCTGGGTAAATATGGGTGATGAAAAATACTCAGGTATCAATAACATGTTCAATGATGGATGTGCTGAAGATTGGAATTCATGTTCTGGATTTAAATAATAGTAGAGGAAACATGATACCCATAAGTATAAAAATGTTCAAGATAGTAATAAATTTTCATTGAAGAAAAAACAATAATTTTTGGATATTGTTTGTGTTATTCGATGTTTGGGTTTCAAAATTTTATTTTTGTTAGAAAATTTTGTTTTATGATACTTAAAAAATGTCTACATTAAGGAGGAAAAAGACATAGGAAAACATGTAACCTTCACAACAAAAGTCTAATAAATATAAAAAGATTCAATATATAAACAACATGTATGATTATATTGGAATTTTATTTGATTATTGCAACAGAATTGGTCACTATTATGATGAGTGATATTATGTTCCAATTTTGAACAAGTAGTCCATTTATTGGCATTGAAGACCACAAAATAATGTGAAGTGGGTAAGATATGAAGATGACATGTTAGTGTTTGGGTTGTGACCAAAAGAATAAGTTTTTTTAACAAACATTTCTAATTATGATTATGAAGAATATTGTGAATGGTGTCTTGCCAAAGAAAATATTTTCCTATTGTATATGAAATGACACACATGGAACAATTTCTATATTACATGAATATTCATACTAATGAATATATGATGGACTCAATGAAATAATCAATCCTGAAAAAAACTAACATGATTGATTTTTTGAAATATATTTCTGCTAAAGAATCTAAAATTTTCCCCACAAGTAAGAGCATTCTTGAAGGATAAAGGGAAAGAATTTGTTACCTATAATGTTGATAAAAACAAGTATAGACAAAAAGTGAATGCATATCATGTTCCAATAAAATATTTTAACATATGGAAAAAATAGTTGGAATATGAAGGAATAATAGATCATGCAGAGCGAAATGAAATTAACATACTAGAAAATATGAAGATGTCTTTTACATCTACTAAGATTGGTGGGTTAGGATAAAAAACTCTAACATGTATCTCTAACTAAGGATCATTGAAGAAAAAATTTATTTCCATATATATTGTGTTTTTTCAAATAGGTAATTGATGGTGATGTATATATTTTCAAGGGGCTGAATTTATAATTGTTATCCATCCGGGAAAAATATTTCCATTATGCTATCAATTTACAACATTACAATTATTTTGAAGATGTTTTCTAGTTTATTATTGAATAAAGAAAATCACGATGATGTTTTTGACTGAATCTAATACAGTGGAGAATAGAAGGTAATCCATTAGATATTTATAAGTCAATTGATATCTTATGAGTATTATTAGTTCTAATGAGCTATGAATTTTATAATTCTAAAATCTAAATGATTGGAAAATTAATCTTATCATCATGTAAGTATGTAGATTAAATTATCCAATTTTCATGGTAGAAAATTCATCAATTTTGAAAGGAAGATATTTATTTTCTATTAAAAAATGGAATGTACATTCTATCATGTAAATGATTATAATCTGTTTGGTGAGATATATGCAAGAGATTAGTTGAATTTATTTCGAGAAATTCATAAGATGTTTCAGTTATTGGTATGAAATGAAAAAATTTTATAGACCACATTGATGTTAAATTTGAACACTATTGTTTTTTACACCCATCATTTATCAAGTATACATAGTGGCTGTTGATTTTATCTCTTTGATAATATTGTAGTTATTCCATCATACTAAAATATAAAACACAGAATATGAGTGAGAAATCAAAAGGATATTCATAAAACCTGAATTTGGGAAATGAAACTCTGTCCCATATTTTAATAATTTACATTATTTCTAATAATGGGGAAGAAATATAATGAGAATTAAAAGAATATAATGGGTTATATTGAAGTGGTCAGGTTATTTCGTTATGTTGAAATTGTATTCAAGGGATTGAGAATATGAAAAGGTCAACGAGGGATTAATTGTGATGCTTTTAGAGCTAATATTTTTGTTCAAAATACATGTGATATTAGTTAAATTGAGTTAACATATTTTCTATAACAATTATACGATGAAAAAATTGATGATTCCATGAAAAATGAATTATTTTTCCAAACTGGGTCTTAATGATGATTATGATCTGATTTTGTGGCAATGGCATTCTTTTATATTTTGAGATAAAAATTATATGATAATATTTGGAAAGCATTTAAATGGTTCTTACAAAAAAATTAGATATACCATACAACTAAGGGAAGTATCACCATAATGATATCTGAGCTCATACACAGGCCTGAAAGTAAGAGGTTGCAGTCATAGAAGTGAAATGGTGTTCTTATATGACGCAGGGTAGTGGTAGATCACCACCATGAGAAGTAACACGATAGTGGAGTTGGGTGCAAGACAACACATGCTGAACTGGTAGGAGGAATTACCTAAGGAGGGATATGATAATTCTGGACTATGGTTATCCTCCCATCCATTATAAAGAAGTTCCGTGAGGGACACAATAACAATGTGGGAATCAAATTTTAACATTGAAAACTCTGCAGACTTTTGATAAATGATTCATTTTATACGGACTGTAGATCTATTCAACTGTTTTAAAAAACATGGAATGAACTAGGGCCTCCCGATCGTAGTCGAGAAAAATTTTGTGAGCCATCTGATAAGTCCATCAAAACAACTTTGTCCTCCCATCTTAATCAAGAAAAATGTTTCCATGTGGGGATTGGTTTTTTTCCCTTATGGAATGATGGAGAGGTTTCATTATTTTAAATTATAAGGAGTACACTATAGATGTTAGTTATTTTTAAAGGTTATGTGATGTTCATCATTTCCTATAAAAACTAATGGATGTGCTTGGTTTCACTGTTTAGTTTTACATGTTCTATTTTTTATTGTAAGAGAGACTCTACATGGTCATAGTAGATGACAAAAAAGAGTAATGTATTTATTGTAACTTGAATGAAATGTTTTTTTCCAAATTAAATTGATATATGCCTTGCAAAATCATTACCTTCCCAATGAACTATGTTCCTCAATGGAATCAGGTTATCATAATACCCCTACATGATTATATTTTTGAGTTTGTATAAACATCATTTATATACCATGATATAAGTTGTACATACACTATACCTAGTAATGAATAACATTCATGCATATTGTAACCATTTTGATTTTTTCATGAAAGAATAATTTTGTATAGTGAGAGCATGATTTTTCACATAAATAATTTCTTACTGTGACCACTTCTTCAAAAAACTGTGTGTTTATTAGTTGAGTGAAAAAAAATGCGAACAAGGGGGGAAAAATGTATATTATATATGCACATGAATGAATCCAATGAATATAATATAGAACTTTTGTGTATGTTTTTTGGTTGTAAACAGATTTAGAAGGCAATTAGAAGTATATTTTGAAACGTGTGTACACGAAGTTGAGTTTGAAGATGCATGTTTAGAAGTCCATGAAATGTTATAAATACATTCAAGATGAATTAAACATGAAACATATATATTTCATGTGTAAACTATGATAGTGATTGTTGAGACTTAACTCGAGGCATTATTTCGATCACTATTTTAAAATATTCATGTGTCCTTGTTTTTAGTAGTTAGTGACGACTGATCTTCAGTAGAATAAATCATTTCCGGTGTAGTGTTGTACTAAATTAGCTATCCATCACCAAGAGATTATAATTTATTTGTGAAATACCAGTAGCATAAAAAGGTTCTTATGTTGTTCATATGTTAGTTTGATATGCCATGCTCATGGAGGAGATTATAAAATAAAACTATTTGTGGAACAAATATAGTGAAACCCAGCATTAGTGAAGTCAAAATTTTTACTATGAAGCAATGAAAGTCCCCAGTATGATTTTGGAGCATGATACTGGATGATGGTAATACTATGGGATGATTAATAAAGATACTCTTGTGGGACTGAGGAGTAACTAGTGTTGGTGGGCACTGGTAAACTCTAGTGGGACTCTAGAGTGGAACACTGTGGGATTCTTTGTTGAAGGGAATGTGACTTCCACTAGTTGTAACCATCTACATATATCAAAAAATCGATAACCAGGGGTGGTTTCATGTTTTATCAAGGATGTAGGTTGTATTAATGATCCTTGTAAATATATTATGTGAAGTGTTTCATTTATATTATTCATTTCATAAAGTTTAATCTCTTCCAAATAAGTGAAAAAGTTTTGAAGGGGTTTTAGAAAAAAATGAATTTTAGTAAATACATGTCCCGCCCAATACAACCCCTCTCAGTGTGACTAAAATATCCATTGGAAAAATAATTTTTATCGATACATGAATCTCTAGTATTGTTGGACTTCAATGAAATGGGATATAGCCATATTTAACCCATGTTGTTCAACTTGTCAGAAGGTGAAGGTGGAATATTATAAACTTGAAGGAATTTTACATCAATTTTACATTCCTAATTTGTATATGATATTAGGTATCTATATATTTTGTGACTTCATTACCTATTCCACTTTGTTGAAAAGATACAATTTTGGTATTTTTTGATCATTTAATTTATATATCATAATTCTTACATGATCAAGAGGAATTTTTTTTGACTATATAGGGAGACTATATACGAGGGAAGTCATATGTCTCCCTAGAAAATAGTATTATATTATTTATAATAGGTAATCATCATTTTCATATCTGTTTTGGTAGGGGTTATAGAGGGCCCTGGGTAGATATTTACTTCTATGAATTTCCTAACACCCTTAAACCGAAGGACATGTAATGAATTTGATTTGGGTGTTAGAGTATATGCTCCGTGTATGTGTCATTGAATTTAGTTTTTTCTTAGAATAAACACATAGCCTTTTTTGATTCTTGTTATATTAACCACTAAAATAAAACAATTTTTATGGAATCTTGTATGGGATTATATAGATGACATTTAATTTCACCTCTATGATAGTAAGAGGTATGGGATATTCTATTTATATGATCAAGTCTCGTTCATGATACTTCAAGGTAGTTATAGTTAATTAATAATCATATGTTCATAGCTCATTCTATAAATAAGACATATTTTGATAAACACTAGTGATATCTTGGGCTTGAGGTCATATATCTGGTTTTCTTGTGAGTTTTTCCTAGGTTTGGACACTAAAGAATTTAGAGGGAGGTAAGTCATTCACCTTGATTCATTGGACCCTTTGAGTTTTTTTAAACTGATTGGACCCGTTGATAATAAAATAATACATCCCCAAAGATAATTTACTAGTAATTATGTCTTTCACATATCTTATATTCTCTAGTAATATCTAGACCCATCTCATTTATTCAAACATGAAGAGAGTGAGTTGAGTGTGGAAACTTCTATTGAGGATTATCCATTATATGTAGTTCATCAGAGAATTAGAACACTCTATTGAAAATTAGTTATAAGTGATTGTTTACTATGATAGGAATTCTGAAAATAATATGACGAATAATATTTTGAATCTAATATAAAAGTTTAGTGGTTTGAGATTATATTATACACTACCTCTTTACCCTCAAATGGACAACTCTGGAATGTGTTGCTATATTCAAGGAAGGTTTTAATGACCTGAATTGTTTTATGGGTATGAATTGTTTATTAATATTACTAATTACATTATTCTATATTGGTAATTGTGAACTATTACCAAAGAGAGGTTAAACGATAAGAAAATGCTTTTGTAGGGGCCGAAGTTTTGATATTTAGAAACAATTGGTAGGTCACATGGTTAGTGAATGGTTAGGGATAACTGTACATAGTATCAATGTGGGGAACTCATTGGCATGTAAGAAGTTGTACAGTTTTTTCTGCAATAATGAGATCCCATGTTAATGACTTTTTTAGGTTTAGTGGGTTTGGAATGGTTATAAATCCTATATCATTTGAATGGTTATGAAATCCATGTTTTGATATCATCTATGGTCCCATGTAGGATAGTTCATCGTGAATGGATAGTGTATAGTGTTTACAACCATGAGACTCGATTTGAAATGGTGAAATAATATGTTTTCCCTTAATGATCATTTAACCCTCACTCTCATTTTCTCCTCATTTCTAGTGTTTCAATCCTCTATATCCCCCATGATATCTCCATCTATCTAAATTGTTCATATTTTTAACTGATCCATATGGACTCCAAATCAAGTGTCATTATAAGAATTAGATCCACATCATTACAGTCTTGAATCAAGTGGATTCCTAATTCATTTTATCTTCCCATCTCATTCTTTATTTAGATTCAAGATTATCCAACTATTTTCATTTTAATTGGCCATTCATTATCATTCATCTGATCTACATCAAATATGATACCAATAATTGAGAGGAGTCATATATTACCTAAATTTAGGTTATCCATTTGTTTTCCCTCATGACCGAGTTGTATTCATAGTTGTATCAATGTACGGTGTTCTGTCCATTATCATGCATTGACTTTAAATGTGTTCTTCATTTATAAATAATTATATTCCAAAAGTTATAAATATCTGGACGTTTTCTAACATAATAGAGTTTGATTACCTTTTTATCATTAACCCTTTTGGTGTCCCATATATATGTTACACTATAATATAATTGTTTAGTTGGCTAAAAAACTTTTAATTGATCGAATTATCATGAAATGGTTTCTCAAAGATTAAATAATTATGTTAATAGATTAAAATTAATTGCAATGTGTTTCAATTCCTGGATAATGAATTCTAAATTCATGATTAAGTAATTAAATTGTTTATTTCGAAAGAAATTTGGTTGAAAGGCCACACTTCATGTTATATCTATATAAATGTTAATTGTGTGTATTTTTTTCTCCTTGGTTATAATAGTTCTTGATTAATATGATTCTTATGTGGTAATTACCATGTTATTATTTTACTTATTATCATTCCATTTTTATTGGATGCTAATGATGGTTAAGGGACATTTTGAGAGTGATGTTTCATTATCCCTTTAATCATGTGTCTAGCATGATGTATCTCACTTATTACATATATCTCAATAATGGTAATGATGTTACATGTCCACAGGCTATGGGTGTTGTGAATGATATTTAAAGCCACCTATATCAAGTATTGATCATGATGTCTTGAATTCATCATTAGATTACAATAATGTACCCTTTATTGAGTCCTTATCTCATTATCTTGGTTATGGGTTCTTGAGGAACACCCCAAATCTATCATGCACATAGTATTCGTGTATATTACTAATTACATCTTATAATACATATTTTATATATATTTATAAAATATATAACAATAATAATTATATTATAACTACATATATTTATGGACACCAATAAAAAAATTATATGAACCTATTCCAAAGCAGGTAGAGTCGCCAAGTTTCCAATATAAACCATAGATGGATAATAATTTTTTATTCATAATTATATATTATTCATTGAAACTACACACTACATAGACTTATAAATTGGATATATTATTTCTAGACACCCTTGGTGGTGGTCTTCTGGGACTTTATATCATTCCATACTCGGTCCACCATCAGTACCTGAGTAGATAACATTTATACTAGAATGGATAAGGTCGATATCATTATTAAGAATGATTGAATCTTTTTAAATATAGTTTAGGGATTTTTTGAAGAATAACATGTGTATTATAATGTTCTTAGGTTATCTATCATTTATCCTTTTGGTATTGTTATGGACAATTTTATAGATTCTTATTATTAAATAATTTTTCATATATTGTGAGATGTGTTATGTTTTCCATTGAATTTCTGATGTATTTCATTGTGTGTGGGTAGAGGGGGAAATTTTTTGATTTTTGGTGGCATGGTATGCATAAAGGGTTAAAAAATATTTTCTTGTATAATATATTTTATCTCATTTTCAATTTTATAAAAAATAATTTTTTACATTTTGGAATCTATTATGGATATTTTGGGAAGTGTAATACTAATGATTATGGTCATAGTGTCCTTGTGTACACTAGTAGATGTGCATAAATTATTTCTGATGTAGATTTGTGGAACAATTCTATCAGGTGATCAAGGAAGAGTTTTTTATCGGTATTAGGTGAAAATTCGATGGAGTGATATGAAATATTTTATTATGATAATATTATTAGGAATGATAAATCAATGTTATATATTATTGATTTGGGAAACTTTTAATGAAAATGCATGTTCAAAAAGTTCCAATGTGTATAAGACTATGTGTTATTCAATAAAGATATCAGATAGATGTTCGTCGAGTACATTCAATAAGACTTAGATATAAATTTTTTAAATGAAAGTATTACCATAAAAATCATGAATACACCATGAAATTAATATGGACACATTGAACGGATTTATGAAAAAACATTAACATTATAGAAAATAGGAATCATATTTTTCAAGAGTACCATGGGTTGGGATATATATCAATTTTATCTCAAACTGAGACATTAATCATGAAATTAAATATTGAGGTTGATTGAGAAAATATATAATAACATTATTTTATTATAATTATTATCTTAATATAATCTTTTAAATAATTAATTTACATAAGAAAATATTCCAAGTAAAAAAGGAACCATGTTATTTTCTATATGTCTGAAGTTAGTTTTCATTAACATAAATTGTAAAGAATTAATAGTACATGAATATCATGGACTTCTACAAGAAATATCTAATGAAAAATGGTTTATTTCAGATATATGACTATGTGCTCAATTCTTATAAGTGTGTGGGAATCGGGTGTTGTTATATTCATTTACGAAAATAAATTATTTATTCATAATTAACCATTTTTTTCATTGAATGCTATTAACTGGTTACATTATGTATGTATATTTTTTCCAGTAACAATGATATACAAAACAAATAAAATATTGAAATTTAATTAAGATTAGTGGAAGGAATATTTATAGGGTATTCCTTAATGTAGGAAACTAGTAATTTTTAATTTTAACTCTAATTGACACACGAATTATACACAATGATTGAATAAAATATACAAGGGTTGTCTAAGGGTCATCATGAATCCTGGTTCATAAAATATTACAAATGTGAGGTAACTATATTACATAGGTGACAGGGTTGTCTCTTGTATATTCATTATACACATTTCACATAATTTCATTTCATGTCATCCTTAACTATTTTAAGGAAGATGATAATATATCTATATATGTATCAATAACAATAATTTTGTTACACATCATAAGTAATATAATATTTTTCTATATTAATGTTTTTAAAAAAACTCATGAAACTTATTATATTATTCATAGATGTTTCTAATCTTATAAAATTTTTATCAACATCTATAAATCCGAAAATATTTCCCATGAATTTTTCTCTTTTCTTTCTACCTTAATACGAGTTTATGAAGATAATTATTCTTATCTATTGAGATATTTTGTTCCATATGATTCATTGATATCACACAATATCTCAGCAAAACATAAATTTTTTCTTCTTTTTTTTAATAGACACAAGGATTAATCATATAATTTCTCTATGAGATCCTTATTTTCAAATGCATGTGTTAGATCATTAAATTAATTAATTCAATTCATATATAAATAAAATGTATTTGGAAAAAAAATAGTTGGTATCCCAATATCACTTTATTATAACATCCATTTCAACATCCCATGTAATTCAAGGAACTACGTCTTCAATACATTGAGTATTCCAAAAATAAACTCATTACATGATTTACATTTCTTCAAATGTGAATGTGAAAAATATTATATTATTGTTATCCAATATAATCCTCTATTTCAAAATAACTCATTATATTGTCATTTTTTATGTTCTTAATTCAATATTAATGGCTTTTTAAAAATATACAATAGAAATATCTAACATGTAACATGTATGATAAAATTATCATACATATATATCAGTTTCACTTGATTACTCATGTAGCCTTAAAACATGGTGATTTATGCACAACAATATAGCTCAACATTCCATGTAACAATATCTGAATTATTCATTAAATTAATATTTAATCACCTTACTCATTAATAAAAGCATGTATAGGAACACTAAGTTAATTAATCCTTATAATTATATTTGATCATGTCTTAAATAAGAATTATTATATTTAGAACATGAAAGGATAACATAGGGTTCTTTATATTAAATAACACATAAAATTACCAACCTATGGAAACATGGGATATCCATTTCATATGCCTATATGACCATAACGTATCTATTTATGGAAATAAGAAACCATTATGTGTTGTTTATCTTACACTTATATAGCATTGTAGTTTTATAAATTACATTTACATAGATCAAATGATACATTTATAAAATATCTATTTGTCATTAATTATAGCATCTTATTCTCTAATATTAATTCATTAAAACATTAGATTCATCTCATGTATTCATATTTCTTTTGGCGAATGATATTTTATATGTTAATTGTCCTATAACAAGGAGAAAATCCTCTTCCATCACCGCGAAATACTTTTTTCATAATTCTATTAAATTTTGGAATGTTATGTTTTTTATCTATTCAAACCAAAAACATTTCATTAATAACTAAAATCATTTGTTTGGGATATCAAACCATTACTCTCACCAATTACTATGATGAATAATTACAATTAAAACTATGTATTAAAATTAATTAATGTCTTTTTCTGAGATTCATATTATTATGGATTATGCTCTATAAAGATTTATGGTCATTTAGAGTCATGTTAATAAACAAAAATTAAAATGATTTCCAAAAAGTAAACATTAAAAAATTTCAAATATTCATAGAGAATGTATATTCACTAGAAGAAAAAGTCTCATTCTCAATATTTTCAATTTCTCAGTATACTCAAAAATTCCACTATTCATTAAATGAATTCAACATTAATTCCTTTGGATCAAAAGATTATCAGAACCATTCATAACATTATTAATTTATTATATAAATTATAATAAATATAGAAATGAATGTTATTATTTTAAATGGTTCCATTGATTATTTAGGATATTAAAACTAATTTATATACATTATTGACTTGATTTCCACATCTAATGAATGTTTTCCACCCATTGGTTCATGAAGTATCTCTTTATCATCAAAATTACCTTCATTAGAATAATTCAATGACTAGATTATCTGTATTATGGAAATGAAATAACCATGAAAACTAGATAAATCATGTTTATAAAAAATATATATTTCCTAATAATTTTAATGATTGATATACTTAGACAACAACTACTTCGACTTCCTTTGTGTGGATTCCTACTTCTTTACCCGGGATATGCCTTATACATTAAATAAATTTTAATTAATTAACAGTAATTTAAAAATTATAATGTATTAATATTATATAAAGAACAATTTCCCCCATTCTTATTGTTACAAATTAAAAAATACATCTATTATAAAATTTAATTCTTCTCCAATACCATATAATAAATTTAAATTGGATAAAATTATTCTTCTTCAAAATGAATTTTTGGTTATGTCCATAACATTCTTCTCTACGTTTTTCTATGGTAACAACTACTATTGGATGAATCTCATTTTGAATCAATATTAACCAATTATAAGTGATTATATGAGGTTTATACATGTAATGTAACAACTGATATCAAGAAACATTATATTTATCTATAAATATTTCTTTTAATGATCAACTATATTCCCATGCGAGCTAATTATTTGATGAAAAGAAAAAATATACATTTACGGAAAAAGTTATCAATATATTTTTACACAATATTAGTATATGTTTCTTCTTTCAATTTTTTTTGGAAGAGGCTATATATTTTCATGAAATGTATAGTAACATATTATTACATTCAGATACAAATTTTGAAGAATAAATTTCACGTTCCATCCTATTATTATAGAAAATAACTCTTCCATTAGAAACAAGATTATTATTTATAATGATAGTAATTTAAGGATAATATATTACCATGACCTTTATGTTTCATAGTTTTTTAGAGTTAATGATTCATGTAATATGGGTAATTTATTTAAGACTAATCCTATTTAATATATATTCCAAATGGATGCCCCTTTCATCCTCACTATTAAATCCTAGTATTAGAGAAAAAATATATAAATTTGAATATGGTGGTTCACATATAAGTTATAAATTTGATGAAGTAGAGATATGATTGATTTATTAACTTAGAGTATTATTTAATTATATACTAGAAATTTCTGGAGACATTCAAGCATGTTACACCCTTCAAAAAATTGTTATTCAACATTGGTTATATTGATATTCTTCCAATAATGACCTCCTTTCTTAACTATATAATGATGATCAACTTTATAAAACATAGAAAGCTTCTTCATTCCTTCAGTATATAGATTTTGTAAAATCATTAATTGTTATATTCATACATTGATGAAGAAGTGGTAATATTATCCAATATATTCTAGGTTGTAAAAACATTGAATTTCAATGAAATATGTTGAAAATGATCGTGCTCTTGAATTCCAATTAAATTTAATAAACTACAATTATTTATGAATCTATTATATAATCTTTATATCACTATGATATTCCTTCATAAACCATCAATATTCCCATTTATTGATTTTATCTTCTCCCATTTTAGTGATCCTCTCTTCCTATTCATTATGATAATCATGAAGTAGTCAAATATTGATATATGTCACATGGATAAACTACCTTCATGAAAATATTTTTCAACTATATTTCATTAGATTCAATTCCATTTTGTAACTATCCCGCATTTGGCATCTATACCCATAAATAAAGAATATTATACTTGTTGTATAAAACTTTTATTACCATTATTCATTATATTCATGGGGAATTTATCATAAACGAATTTTCTATTTTGGAGAATTTATGTTGTTTCATTCACTTTTCTCATCTAATTTTGGTTCACTAATATTATTAGAATTTTTTTGATTCTTGGAATATATGTAGTACAATTCATCATAGTAATGAAATTCTATGTTGATGATTTCCCAGATAATTATTAATGATTCTAATTTTTCTCAAAAAGAAAAATTCCCCATTAATTGTGATGTATGATTCACCCTAGTTTTATTTATTTATTTTTTTATCCCATAGGTTCATTCCATATATAAAATTTATATATTTACTAGTCATGGAGAAAATATAAGGCATTGTTTCATATTATATAGAAGAACCAAAACCCTCTAATTAACTTTGTCCTTCATATTTTTTTTGAAAACTATCCACCATGAAATGCTTTTAAGGGCTATAACACATAAATATAGAGATACATTTAGAGAAAGAATATTCTTTAAATAGATAAGTTGTATCATTTTATAATATTTTTGGATGACTTAATAATTTACCACATATGATTTTTATATAATTTTTATTATTTTGTTCATGTTATGAAGAAATATATTTATTGAATGAGTCATTATATGAAACGTGGGTTTCCTTTTTCTAGATTCAGAAGAGGATACATTTCATCTTTATCCCAAGAACTCATTTTCTCCATATAGATTATAATTTCATATTTTCCTCTCTATATATTTTTTTGTGGAAGAATATTTATTATCTTCTTTTCATGGTGGTCACAATTTTTCTCTATCTAGAATCATCATTTGGACATTTAACTCTAAAAATTTCGTTTTTAGATAGGTATTTTTAGAGTTTATTTATTTAAGACCAAAATCCCAATAAATCTTCATCTTATTATGTTGTACCTGGTGAGTATGAAACCCCCCCACAAATGAATTATCAAACTATTTCAATGTATCTAATTTTTATTCATTATAAAACTATTTCATACATATCGACCTTTTTAATATTATCTAATATATATAATAATTCATTCACATCCTTCATGAACACTCTATTCTATTAAAAATAACTTTATAATTATTCGTCATCTAAAAGAACTATATCATTTTATTGTGTGTTATATTCTTCCATGTATTATGTATGATTTGTTAGAGTATTCTATGAACTCATTTTTCATCACAATTCTTTTCCCATTACATAAAATTATTCCTCTATTTGTGAAAATTAATAAACATTACCTCTAATAAATCAAAACATATATTTAAAAAATCATTGGGGACACTTCATGAAATTATTATAATATAGATAAATCTATTATCTATATCATTTATATAATCGAACTCAAAATTTGATCAAGATTCAATAGATGAAAAATTATCAATAAATTTATCTGTACCTATACCAATCTGAATTATTTGTGCTAGTTTTTTATTCTCATTATTCATAAAATACATTCTATACATTATTAACTCATTCATTCAACTCTTTCACGATGTATTTGTTGAGTCCCGAATGATTTTTTATATTAATTTTTGTTGAATCATCTATTTGATGTCGTTAAATAAAAATATATGATTTATGCATAATATATATAAAATAAAATACCCAATTTAGTGTAACCCTATTTTAGTGATACTTGTTTTGACAATCAATAAGATCCAAGTGTAGGGATCCTAGTTTTATTATATCGATTTTTGTGTGAAAGATAACTATGATGTTGATATTGAGGTGGGGCGAATCAAGGATGGAAAAATTATATTATGAAAATAATTATTCTATTTAACATATCCTCTTGTGTATTTGAATCATCTACTCTATTGAAATCAATTCTAGATAATGTTTTATTTTACAATATATGCTACAACTACATGAAATGCTGATATATAAATTAGGTAATTATGTTAAAAATTTATATGGTGTGTTATATACGATGGAATATTAATTACCTTCATGTAAACTTCCATTGAGACATTAATTACTCACCATAATATAATAACCAATGACAATGGGTGGATATGGAAAATTTTAGATCCAATATTACATAATATTACACATAATTGGTCAGTCCACTATATATGCTACTTAGTCGACTCATGTATGTCGTTTATTCTCATATCCAATGAATTCTCTAAATATTTTAATCCAATTTATTGATATATTCATACTATATATAAAGATGTTCTGATACCCACAATACTAACCCACTTAATAAAATAGATAATATTTGACTTATTTATGTCATTTTAATACATACCATAAATTTTGATCTATGATTATTTGATGTTTCATCACTCACACTATATAGTATCTCATTCTATAATACGTATAATGTTTTATATGATTTATTATCATTAATTTTTCATACTCACTATAACATATAGTGGATTCCTATAGTTATTATTTATGAGACTTATTTTACATGGATGCATAGAAATAGATCACTCTAACACTGATGTATTGGATTAATATATATTTTTTATGGATTGAAAGATTCATAATCTCTTATATCAACAAGATATAATGTTCCCTACTAAATGTATGGTAACCTTAATTTAAATATTTCTTTTAAAATTCCATAAATGAATTGTTGATCAATAAAAGGATTTTTTATCTCAAAAGCACCATATTATAATACCATTTTTTTCATGTTTTATTATGTGCATTTTTTCATCTATAAGATTATTCCATGATGTCCATAATTTAATTCACCATCATTCATGAGAAAAATTTCCATCTAAATATTATTTACCATTATCAAATTCATATTCTTCATCAACTAAATATATACCACTATAGAAATACTAAATTCAAACATCACAATTATATAATTTTTTTGAGAAAATTTTTTTGTCATGGATATGAAATAAATAATATCTTGAAAATAAATCCTAGTTACACTTGATCAGACAAATAGGGTAATATGTTTTTATTTCCCTAGTTTAATACTCATGTATCCATGTTTTCATTCCAAATTTATTCTTCGAAACATGAAAATTTAATTTTCAACACGCTGACTTACATATTGTAGAAATAATTATTCATTCTACCTCAAACCATTCATAGATCATTGATTATATAAACATTAATATATTTTCAACATGTAATTAAAAATAATTATATTTATATTTATACTTTATTATAAATAATAAAATCCTATAACTTTTCTATTCCCATACCATGGTCTTGATGACTATAACATATGTCATTATAATATTTGGAAAACATTATATTCATATTACATTACCATTATGTGTCCTTCATGTTTTTTTAATTAATTGTACCTTGGAACGAGGTTACTATTACAAAATACCACATTTTCACAAAAAATTGCAATGTTATCAATTGATGTTCTTTTTTTCCAGTCATGATCATAAACTCCAAATTTTTAATTATTTAATGAAACACTATCTCATATTTTTCTAATTTTTAAAAAATTATATAACATCTCTTCAATGCTTATATACATATTTTTGCTTATTTTTATTAAATATATAATTTTGTTATTTTATTCTACAAAAAATCAATATATTCACTATGGGTTGAAATAATACATTGGGGGAATCATTTGATTTCACATTCTAACACTTATAATGAATAATTGCATTCATTGTAAATTTTTATTGTAATAAATTACATTTTCCATGAATTCAATCAATGGAGTATTTTTCCCAGTATAAACTAATTATTAGAATGATTTATTCAAAAAAACTAAAAGTATTTTATTCACCTTAATATATTAAATTTTATAATAATTGATTTTCATTCACATTGATGACATATAATCAGGTCAGATATGTTGTATTATTAGCATTCAATAAAAATTCAATGTACTATAATTTTCCAAAATTCTACAGTTGTATTATAAATGACTTCAAATGGGTCTTGTAATCCCCAAATCATTCTTAATTAAATTATATGAATAGAAAAACTATAATAAATAAAAAAAGTATTAATCCTTATATGTGTTATCTACCATCTATAAGATCTCCAAACTACATTAATCATAATATTAACTTTATTTTTAAAGTGTATATAATCTATCTACATATAGGTTCGACATGTATATATTTCTAAGAATATTCTACATCATATAAGCTATTAATGGAAATGATTATCCACCCTTAGAACATTTCATATTGATGAATACTAGATAAAAAATTGAAATATACAATATCCACTAATTATATGTTTCAAGAATAATTTCATTGGTGGTGGTAGCTTCATATTTATTTTGGTTGATTCTATGTATATCACAAATTTACTCAGCCATTTATTAATTACATTATATATATTTTGTAGTAATTGATATTGCTACAATAAACATAGCTACATGGCATAATAATAAAATTCAAAATATTGAAAATAAAATGTATTCATGATACACTTCTTGTGGGGTAAATAATGTTTATCAAAAACATATATGGAATCTTCTAAATAAATATTAAATACACTTTATTTTATAGGTAAGTGATTTATCATCATGTGATGATTACTGAGTTCAATAATAGATCTCTAAACTAGATGGATAACATTTCTTAACTATATATTAATATAAAGTAGTGTATTTAGTAATTTTTTTGTACAGTCAATTTATTATTGGATTGTATTTATAATATAACAGTAAGGGAGAAATTTTTTTAAATTCAATTACATTTCTATTTATATTTCAATTATCTTTAACAATATTATATTTGATAAACATCTAAAAAGGAATCGTGTGAAAATATTTTTAATAAGTTTCATGAAAAAAATTATATACCCTAAATCAACCTAATATGGTATCTAAAATTCATGGGGAAAACAATTTTATTAAATTTGTTATATGATTGGTGTAGTGGGTGGTACATTTTTTAGGGTGTAACCCATGCCTTATTCAATTTGATATAATACCATAGGATATAACACATTCATATGGTATTATTTTTATATATTTTGATATATGTATACCCTTATGTGAATATTTGGTTACATCTAAATTTTATTCTATTTAACCATGTCATGTTAGGGAAAATTTCTATATAATTTTAGGAATCATTTTTGTGGTTCACTGTGAAGAAACCAATAAAAATCTCTAATGAATACTATACATGCACCATGTTGAATCCTATAATATGTTTCCAAAACAACCATTCAATTTTTCCCTCATATATTCTGTAATACACACCTAGATTCATCCATCATGGATTTCCTATGTAAAAAAAATTTATTTTTAGAGTAGATACATTAAGACATTTATAATAAGGTGTGTATTTACACTAAAAGTACAACCACTAACTCATGGTTTCACTTATTCAAGGACTAATAGAGAAATTATGAATGAACAATTATTCTAAGAACCCTCATATTCAATTTAAACCCATATTTAATTTTCAAATAAATATAAAATGGAATGATATAAAAATATATGATAAATTATTCAACCAATGGAATTTTGAAAAGTTACATATTAAATAATTATTTATAGATGTCCTTACACAAACCTATGACTAGTTTCACAATTAAGTATATCGTTGGGAAATAATATAAAATAACTATAAAATCATAATCCACACTGTTATGGTCTCCCTATCGTGCCTCTATGGCCCATATTTGGAGAAAAAACTATAATGTATTTTAACAATTGAATGTTATCATATTTCTCTATAGTTAGCTCTATGACCCTATATGAGTCCATTCACTTAGGTATTCCTCTTTAAAATTCATACATATCAAAACATTAAAAAATTTCTCCATCCTTATATGTATGTATTCCATTCTATTATAATGTACATATTATAATAATGTGTTCCTTTTATAATGGGAATCACACATGCCATCTGTAATCTTCCTTGGCATTCTTCATATATAATTGTTCCATTGATTATTGTCGAAGACATACACCAATTATAATTAACAATCCCTATCTTAATGAAACTAGTGAGATCAGTGATAAAAAATATTTCCCTTTATTGATGCTCCACACTATTCCACATCTCTTTTGGGTCCATTAAATGAGATCAATATCGGAATGATAAAACAGATTATTTTATATCTCTTATACCCTTTACTATATCATCTACTATTGTAGGTATTAGTGGATGATCATGTGTAAATACATCAAGTAACCATTACAAAAAAACCTAAGAACTCATCTATGAATAGTTTATGTAATAGGATGGAATAGTAACAAATCGATAATATTTAATAGAAACAGTAATGGACTTTTATGTATGATCATAATATACCGAATGTTCCTTGATGGAAGAACATTATTAAATGGTTCCCATCACACAAACATAAAATGTATAGATTTAATTATGATATAAAATAGATCTATATGGATTTAATCAATATTCATATGAGTATTCGAGATGAACCATTTAGTTTTATGATCTATATATTAATACCTTCTTCTTTACTATAGGACCTTAAAAGTAACACGTAAATTACTATATTAGTTTTGTTGGACTCCTCATGTATTAATCTTTTTTAATGATCATAAATCTAATTAATGTTTTCAAATATCAATAATGATTGCAAATCTTATTCATGATAAAAAATCTCACAACTCTTATTAATCATGTGTATTAATGTTTTAAGTTATCTCATACATTATAATGGTTAATCTCAATTCATTTTATGCATATTACTGTTTATGTCTGAGTACAGTTATTTGTCTAAGTACAAGACACATACATCGTGACCAATGAGACACCTTGACAATAAGACACCGTGAATAAAGACACTAAGAATAGACACCATAAGACAGACGATCTATTTGCCTAAGTGCCAGACAAAGTTATCAAGACACAATCATCAAAGCAGCATGAATCCGGAAACTATGAGCAAGGCAAAGGAAGCCAGAAACCTAAGTCAGACACTGTGACTTAGACCCCATGAGCGAGACACCGTGAAGGAGACACCGTGAAGGAGACACCGTGAAGGAGACACCGTGAAATAGACATCATGAGTGAGACACTGTGAAGGAGAAACAATTATGGAGACATCGTGAAGGAGATACCATTAAGCATACACTATTTTCATAACTACAGTGACACAATTTCTTAAACTATTTTTTCATTTTTCAATTTAACTTGTTAACGGTCATATTTCACGTTTTTAATGAAATAACATATTTAAGGTTTATTTGTAGACATAGTATGAGGTACGAGGCATGAAATAAATGGAACCTGTCAGCTAAACCTCATACATTCAAAGATAAAGAGAAGTGTTCCCAATAGGAAGAAGGTACAAAACACAACAACACAAGAAACACGAGTGCACTATACTGACTAGAACACCATTATTGAGCGCGGCCATGAAGAACTGATTGCAATATCTTCTAAGAAGCAATTTTCTCATGCATGTAATCAAACTCTACTGAAGAACACACGAATTACTCTAAGATCAAGAGAACGTCTTCACTCGTGAAGATCACAAGTTAAACAATGAAACTCTGTTTTTCAACAGAAAAACAATATAAGGACTCAGAAGAGTTTTTGTGTTATCCAACGAGTCTAGAGATGCACTCCTATTCACTAGAGAATTGTAAACTCACATCCACTCTCTCTTAGTGATTATTTTATATATTGCCGAGTAGTGTGTGTACTCTGTATATTTCACACACAAACTCACTCTTGCGCGGTACCGAAGGATTTCAAAATCCTTAAAACAAACTCTTTACACATATTTACCCATGAAAACTGTGGAAGAGGTCCCTATGTGGCCTGGCTATTATTTTGTCTACCCATAAAATTTTTGGAAGAGCTCCCTGAATGACTTGGACATTATTTGTACTGTTGTTAAACTGATCCACGGTGTGGTTCAGATTTTATTTATATAAACATATTGGTGGTAGGTGATCACCAAGTGGAGTGGATTAGAAATCAGCTTGAGAACGAAACACTTGTTTTATATATGTTTTTCATCTTAGATTAAGTCTAATGTATAAAATATATTTTATACTCCACTACAATTTACTTCGAAATACAAATCTTTTTTAAATTCACTTTGATAGTTAAACTAGAAAGTTTTTTTATGTACTGTAATGCATTAGGTTATGTTGAAAAGTTAATTAATATTCAGATTGAATTAACTGAGAAATAATAAATCTCTTGAGAATCTAATTGACCCTTTAATGTAATACAAATTCATTACAGTTTAACATATTATAATTGGGGGATTTTAAAAGAAATATTTTTAATAGAAATTTTAATTGGAACTCAATTCACCCCCATCTTTAGTAAACCACTTTGACCAACATTTTGTATCAGAGGATTGTTTTATTAGGACTTTGTGTAATTTTATTCAACTGTGAATGTAGTTGTAATTTAAAGATATGTAAATTTCTGTTAATTATAAATTTATATCTCTTTTAAAATAATTTGTTATTATGGACAATATACTGGAAGGTGCTACTACTAATAGGCCACCGTTCTTTAATGGTACAAATTATGACTAGTGGAAACTTAAAATGAAAATTCATAAAGAGAGTATGTGATTTGACATCTGTACTGCTATTGAGACTAAATATGAGATTCTATAAACTAAAAGAACAACTTGGGATGAACCTAAAAAAATAGATTGAAATAATAATTATAAAGCTATGAATGCCCTGTATTGTTCATTAGGAGAAGAACAATTTAATCGCATATCTACTTGAAATACTACCTATGAAATTTGGGATACCATGTCTGTTTTTCATAAAGGAACATCCATGATAAAAAATATTATATTGAACACTTATACTATTAAATATGATAAATTTAAAATGGATCCTGATGAACCTATCTCTTTCATTTATCTCAAGATCAATGAAATTGTCAACACTATGAGCTCCCATGGAAATGATATTCTAGCTGAGGAACAAATCATGAGAATACTGAGATTTCTAACAGACCGATGGAGAGGCACATCTGTCATGATTAGAGAATCATGCGATATTTGTACTTTACCTGTTAAGGATATTTTTGGTAAATTGATGATGTATGAAGAATAACTTATGGTGACCAAGGAATAATATGATGAACCAAAGAGGAAGTATGTGGAATTTAATTCTACTGCCTCAAATATCATGTTCAAGGAGAAAGTTCACATACCTACTGAATGCTCGAGTAGTAATGAGACTGCATCTGACAGTGATGCATAGATGGCTCAAATAGCCAAAACATTTAAGAACATCTATAAGAAGAAGATATTATTCAGAAAATCAATCTAAAAAAGGAATATATGATAACAAAGGACACTGGAAGAATGATTGGAAAAAGGCTAATAAGAGTGATGATGTTTTCTGATATGAGTGAAAAAGTAAAATGTCACATAAAAGCTGACTGTCCAAAATTAAAATTCAAGAAGAAATATGACTACACGGACAATAGGTATAATAAATCTATGAAAGAAACATGGAGTTCTTCAGGAGACAGTTTAAGTGATTATGATTATACTGGGGATAAAAAATCATAGAAAGCTAACATGTGTTTTATGAAAAACACATAAGAGGTAACATTGGACACTCCTGCTCTAAATTCATATTATTTGGGAGTTGATTCAGATTCTGAATCTGAAAACATGTCTAGTGGGGAACTATTTGAATACTGTAACATGCTGGAAGTAACCTGAAATGAGCATAAGGAGAAATATATGACCATGAAAAAACAACATTCTTTGACCTGTTCTGGTAAATCATCCCTTGATGTAGGAAAAGAAAAGAATTATTAATTACTTAACGAAAACAATAAACTGAAAATTTCTAATGAGCAACTGAGAACAGAATTAGAAAAGGTCACAAATGGAAAATGCACAGTTACTCAAATGTTAGGTAAAAAAGTGTCACCAAAATATACCACTAGAATAGGCTATCAGCCTGGAAAAAGATAGACCACTAAAACTAAATTTGTTCCTAAATCTGGATAGAATACTTTTAGTTGTAGTTCTGGAAATTCATATGCATCAACTAGTTATTTAAATTGTTATAGACCATATAAAGTCTATCTATCAAAATTCATTGAATCTGTGAATTATATGAGACCCATAAGACAAATATGTGTACCTAAATCTTTGTTTTCTACCCTATCTATTCCCAAGAGAATTTGGGTACCCAAGTAATTTCTATCTAATATATTTTTGTAGGAAACATGCTTGAAACGATCCCATTAGAAGGTATGGTACTTGGACAATGGATGTTCATGTCATATGACTGGGGATTTCTCATGATTCAAGAGTTTAATGAAATTTGATTGAGGATATGTCACCTTTGGTGAAAATTATAAAGGAAAGATGATTAGCCTAATCCAAATTGGTAACACTAAATCAGTTTTAATTTCTATAGTTTTATTTGTTGATGGATTAAAATACAACTTGTTAAGTATTTCTCAGTTATGTGATGATGGATTTAATTTTATTTTTTAAAATAATTGTTGTAATGTTTTTAATTCTAAAAATATTTTAGTATTTTTTTCCTTGAGAATTGAAAATTTTTATGCAATTGATTTGAATTCTTTAGACGAACTACATTTTACTTGATTAAATGATTTTCAAAAAGAGTCTTGGCATTGGTACAAAATATTAGGACCTTGCAATATACATTCATTTACAAAACAGACTAGGAAGAAGTTAGTTACAGGCTTACCCAAACTTGAGCTTCCAAATGAAAAATTTTGTAATCCCTGTCAAAAGGAAAAACTACACAAAATCACTTTTAATCCATAGAATGAAGTTTCTACTTCTCAACCTCTCAAATTGGTTCACATGGATTTGTTTGGACCATCTAGAGATTCTAGGTTAAATGGGAATCACTATGTTTATGTTTTCGTATATGATTTTTCGAGATATACCTAGACCTTCTTCATGGCTCACAAAAGTGATGCCTTCTCTTATTTAACTAAGTATTTGAAGTATATAGAAAATCATAGTGGCCTTAAAATTAATTCGTTAAGAACTGATCAGGGCCGTGAGTTTGAAATCAAGAGTTTGAAACCTTTTCCTCGCAAAATGGTTATAATCACAATTTCTCTACCCTTAGAACCTTTCAACTGAAGGGTGTTGTACAAAGAATAAATAGAACCCTGCAATAAATTTTTAAAACTATGCTTAGTTAATATGACCTACCTATTTAATTTTGGTCTGAAGTTGTTAACACAACAATCTACATAATCAATAGAGTATTGATTATACCAATTCTCAAAAGACCCCATATAAACACTAGAATAATAATAATCCTAATGTTAATTACAATAGTGTTTATGGCTGCAATGAATTTATTCTCAACACTAAGATAAATCTTGACAAATATGAATCCAAAAGTGATGAAGAGATTTTCCTAGGTTATTCAATATCATTTAAAGCTTATTGAGTATTCAATAAGAGAACTAAATATGTGGAATAATTTTTCCACATAAATTTTGATGAAATAGATCCACATGAGCCTAGAACCATCCGAGAAAATATAGAGGATGATGTATTAAATCTAAACATCATCTCAAAATCCTCAAATACATCTGTGGAAGAATCTGTGAGAAATTCTAATTATGAAAATTATGTGCAATAAAGTCATAATGAACCTGAATCTGTTGATGAACCTGAATTCACTAGTTCATCTTTTTCTAGAAATGTTAGAACCCTTAGAAACCATCCTGTCGATGTTGTTGTAGTAGACATAGAGAAAGGAACACAAATTAGATATTCTCTTAGAAATCTGGTTGAACATCAAGCCTTCTTGTCAAAGCATAAACCTAAAAACCTTGATGATGCCATCAAAGATGAATTTTGG
This sequence comes from Viscum album, assembly GCA_963277665.1. NCBI lineage: Eukaryota > Viridiplantae > Streptophyta > Magnoliopsida > Santalales > Viscaceae > Viscum > Viscum album. The sequence continues at coordinate 1,425,725,832 of OY728147.1, read as the reverse complement.
GTAATGGCTATGCAATAAGAACTCAATTAGGTTGAAATAAATAATGTTCAGAAACTTGTTGAAAGACAAAAGGACAGTTTTGTCCTAGGCACTAAATGGGTGATTAGAAATAAGGTAGAAGAAGATGGAAATATAGTTAAGAATATGTCCAGATTAGTTGCACAAGTCTATAGTCATGAAGAAAGAATTGTCTATGAGGATACTTTTCCTCCAGTAGCCAGACATCAAGCCATTAAAATTCTACTTGCTTATGCTGCACTTCTGAATTTTAAACTATTTCAAATGGTTGTTAAGAGTGCATTCTTAAATCGGTATATAGATGAGAATGTTTTTTTTGAACAATACCCTAGATTTACAAACCCTCATTTTCCAAATCATATTCTCAAACTATAAAAATCTTTATATGGTTTAAAACAAGCTCCAAGAGCTTCGTATGACAGATTAAGTATTTTTCTTAATTCCAATGGTTTTACAAAAGGAATTCATGATCCTACCCTCTTTATATAACATATTTCTAATGACATTTTAGTTGTTCAAATTTATGTAGATTATATTATTTTTGGAACGTCAAAAACTATATTATGTATTGATTTTTCTAAAATGATGCAAAACAAATTTGATGTGAGTTTAATGGGTGAACTTAAATTATATCTCGGATTTCAAATCTTTTAAAATAATTATGGAATTTTTTTGACTGAAAGTAAATAAACTAGAGATCTTATAAATTTTTTTTATTAGATAACACTAAATGTAGGGACACTCCCATGAGTACCACCTATATGCTGGATCTTGATGAAGATGGAAAATCTGTTGATCAAACAACTTTTAGAGAAATGATTGGAAGTCTACTCTACTTAACTACAAGTTGTCCTGACATTATGTTTAGTGTGTGTTTGTGTGCTAGATTCCAAGAAAACACTAAAGAATCACATTTAAATTCTATAAAGAGATATTTCAAATACATCTAGCATTCTCCAAATCTATAATTGTTCTATCCTAAAGGAAAATCGTTTGAACTAGTTATATATTCTAATGATGACTTCAGTGGATATATGTTTGATAGAAAGAGAAACTTAGGAACATATCACTTTTTAGGCAAGTCACTAGTATCATGGTGTTGTAAGAAATAAAATTATGTTTCATTATCTACTGCAGATGCTAAATACATTGCTACTACCAGTTATTGTGCACAAATTTTGTGGATGAAACACACTTTACTAGATTATGGATATCAATTAAGACATGTACTAATAAATTTTGACAACACAAGTGCTATTAACATTTCAAAAGATCTTGTTTCAAATTCTAGGAAAAACATATTTATGTAAGACATCACTTTTTGAGAGATCATTATCAAAAAGGTTATATCACCTTGGAATTAATTGGTACACAATATCAACATTTTGATATATTCACTAAACCGTTAAACTATAAGAAAATAGATTACATCATCCTTGATATTGGCGTGATCAATCACAAATAGATATCTTACTGGTCTTACTGTTCAATATTTTACTATATTTTACTTTACTATTTCATGTTCATGGTTTCTCGGTTACTGTCCCATATTTACAGTCTCACCGTTAGAACTTTCTATTCATGATCTGTCATTTACTATCTCATCGTGACCGAACAGTTTACTTACTGTCTCACCAAGACTGAACAGATCATTCACTGTCTCACCGTGACAACCAGTGACTGTCTCACTGTAACGACCACGTACTATCGCACCATAATGACTATTCATAGTATCACCATGAAAATTATTTATTCTTCTCTTTTAATCTGTATCGCGTTAATTATTTTTTCACCACTTTTTACTTTTATGTGTATTTACTTTTGTGAGTTTTGAAATTCCCAAATGATAAAACAAAATGGTTTCACTCGGTTCTTCACTCAGACCTCCTCCGAAACACTCTCAACCTTGAAACATTTCTCATTCTCTCTTTCTCAAACCTGTAGTGGATACCAAGGATGAAGAATTGGTCTTCATCTAATCCTAAGAAGAATAGCTCGAAGAAGAAGAAAGTATCACCAAAGCTAGCACCGGAAGGACCCCTAACTACAATCCTAGTAATCCTTAGTTTTGTACATGAAATGGAAATTTTCCACGAGTGGTTGTTGTCTTGAAAATTTCTGGTTTGAAAAGTTTTAAGAGAAAAAGGCTTGCTCGAATGGTTCTCAAGGAAGGATAGACCCATTTACCCGATGTTGGTAGCTCAGTTTTATCAGTATATACAGTTTTCTTTTGATTATGGTGAAAGTATTGTTATGATAAGATGGATTAATGGTCAAAGTTTCTCCTTCTAGTCGAGGTTATGGGATTCATGCCTTAGGATTCCTCATAAAGGGATTTGTGATTATTATCAGAGAGATACCCTGCCTACAACCGATTTATTTGACATGGAAAATGAACTGGAAACCCTAACAGGAAATGACACCAAGAGAAGGGCCATAGCTACTAAACATGATGGGGATACAAGGCTGTTGTTCAAATTTGTTAAAATCTAAGCAGTCTGAGAAACGGTGAGATTGTTGTTTTGAAGTATCAAGATGTGTTAATGATCAATATGATGAAGAATGGACACAGAATCAATCTGTACAAGTATATCATTCAACATATGTGTTATCTGATCAATGTCACATCCAAATCCACATCTCTGTTCTACTCCAGGCTGATTTCAGCAATGCTTGTTTCCAAACGAGTATTTGGACCCAAAGAAGAGGTACTTATAGAGTATGAATACTATTTATCCAAAGCTACCCTCAGGAGGATGAAAATAAACTTTAACACCTGGAAGAAACAATGGGTTGAAGATAATGATAAGCTCTATGAGAAGTTCAATCCTGTAGGTTATCCAACAAGGCCAATGAACATTTCTGATCCTGGATTGGAACAAGATGAAGTTGATGAGTACTCAAAAGATGAAGAAGAAGAGGAAGAGTTTGCTGAATTACCTCATAGGGAAGAAGTTTTTGTTGAGAAAGAATTGAATATTGTTCCTCCAGTTGTTCTTGAAGATGAACCTCGGGTCCCTAGAGTTTATATCAATATGGAAGTACAACCTAAGGCTGAAAGAGAATTAATCATTCTATAATCTACACAGAAAGACACAGAAGAGGCTGTAGGAGGAGAACTTCGTACTGTTTAAGAAGAAACTCTTGAAGAACTCCCTTCAATGGAAGAAAAAAATATAGAAGAACTCTTTGTTGTGCTAGAAGCCAGTCTGGAAGTACTCCCTGTGGAACAGTCGGTTCCTAAGTTCATAACCTCTGTTGAAGAGAGGATGGAGATAGACTTTCAATTGGCTATAAACGAAATGACTGAGGAAATTAGAGTTGACCCTGTGAATTTATAACAATCCCCTAAGCCTCTAAGACCTAAAAAGAAAGCAATTGTTGAGGATGAGGAACCTCAAAGTCATGAGACTAATAAAGCTGAGCCTAATGATGATGAGTCTGTTGAAGCATCTCAACCCACTGATTCATATTTTGTGTACACTAAGTATAAATTCCATATATTTTATAATGTATGTGAATCTCAGCAGGTTACTGCAGCTGGGATTGATCATTCTACTTTGTTTCAATTGAAATCTGCCACATACTTCGCACCTGAACCTGAAACTCAACCTGAAGCTCAACCTGAAACTGCACCTATACCACTTCCTACACCTACAACTTTACCTAAACATCAATCTTTTGTTAGTAAGGATGATTTGAAATTATGTGGAGACATATCTTAGCTGGTGTTGAGAAACTTATGTCCCCTCAACCTCGTCTTGTGACCAAACTAATTCAGGAAGATGCCTCACTGCTTTTAGAAAAGATTATATAGAACATTCAACCCATGATACTCAATGAGATTCAAGAAGTAAGATTCCAGAACAAGTTGATCAGTACTGAAGTTGCAACCCTGAACGGTATGGTTGAAAACCTGGAGAAAGAACTACATTCCAGATAAGTTCATGCTCATACACCTTCTCCTGCTTCTCCTTAGCCTACTTTTTCAAACATCTCCAAAGAAATTGTATCCCAAATTCATCCATACCTCATATCCTTCGATGAAAATATTTGAGAAAGGCACAAACACATGTTGCAACACATGATAGATCTTGTGGAGAACATTAATAAGCTCACAACTAAATATACTTGTTGTCTTCAAAAGGCCCTAAAATAGCTCAAGTCTTTGACCATAGCTATCAATGATTTTCCTTCCACTGATCATACCACTACTCAATATTTTAATAGTTAATTGCTAAGATCTATAGTCCGGGAAGAGATTCAGAATGCCTTCAATGGATTTTATATGGTTCCTTTATCTGATGTTGTTAGGAACAGTGATAGTGTTCTTGTCCTGGTTCGAATTCAGTCAAAGATTTCAACTGATGCCTAGTAAAAGATCACTAAGAAAATAGATTTTTATTTCAACCAGATTTTCTCCATGATTGATTTGACCAATCACGTCCAATACCTTGTAGATAATCTTAGAATTCCTCCTGTAACCCATGCCTTCAAAAATGAAGTCCATAATATCATTAAATTTACCAGATTGTTGGACATGTTCATGGAAAACTAAGATGATTTTGAAAAGGCCATGTAGTATGGAAGAGAGATTATTCCAGACATCATTAAACTTCTGAGACTGTATCTTCATGTTCAAAGTACATCAATTGTTTCTCGAGGGGTTCCTCCTCTCAGACCAGGATTACCTACTTTCACATATGCCTTAGATTCAACATCCATGTCTGTTGGCCAGGATCATAGTCAGATTAGGCCTGTCATCCTTGACCCGTAACAGCCTCGATCTTCTACGGCTCCATCTTTGGCTCTCTCAATCTTCAAACGTCACAATTTACCTTCTCTATCTACCACTTCTATTTCCTCTTCTACATCAGAAACATCCCCTATGGATTCTTATTATGCTACTAATGAAGTCAATGAGAAGGACAATCCTTGATGAAGACCAGTTACTGCTATTTTTTTAATGGTGATGTCATTGATTTTTTGTATTTCCACTGTATGATGTATTCTGAACACTTTTAATAGAATATTCACTATTTTCCCTATATTATTCCTAAATTTTTATAATCCCAAAAGGAGGAGAAATATGAAATCTATGTTAACATATGTTATTTTTCTCTATAGTTGCATTTAATTTACCTTTTACCTATATAAGATTTGTGATCATCAAAAAGGGGGAGATTGTTGGACTCCTCATGAATTAATCATGTTTTAATGATCACAAATCTCATTAATGTTTACAAATATCAATAATGATTACAAATATTATTCATGATAAAAAATCTCAAAACTCTTATTAATCACATTTATTTATGTTTCAAGTTATCTCATACAATATAATTGTTATACTCAATTAATTTTATTCATATTACTATTTAAGTCTGAATACAATTATTTTCATATCTACAAGACATCGACACCGTGACCTATGAGACACCGTGACCACGAGACACCGTGACATAGTAAGCCTAAAACTGTGAAGCTATAAATTAAGAAAATACACCATATGCCATACAATATGTTTTCTTAAGTTCTAGGCATAGTTTTCAAGACACAATCATTAAGGCACCATGAATCCAGAAACTATGAGCAAGGCACCGGAAGCCAGAAACAATCAGTCAGACATTGTGACTCTGACACCGTGAGTGAGACACTATAAAGGAGACACTGTGAAGGAGACACCGTGAATGAGATACCATGAAGGAGAAACCATTTTCATAACTACTGTGACACCATTTCTTAAACTATTTTTTAATTTTGATATTTAACTTTTTAATGGTCATATTTGACGTTTTTAATCCACTGAAAAATTTAATGTTTATTTGTAGACATATTACGATGTACGAGGAAAGAAATACATGGAACTTGTCAGGTAAACCCCATAAATTCAATGACAATGAAATGTGTGCCCAAGAGGAAGAAAGTACACAACACAACAATGCAAGAAACATGAGTGCACTGTACTGAACAGAACACCAATCTTGAGCATGACCACGAATAGGAGATTTCAAGATCTTCAAATAAGAAATTGTCTCATGCATGAAATACAAATCTACTGAAGAACAAAAGAAGTTCACTTGGGTCAAGAGAACATCTTTTCTCGTGAATAACACAAGCTAAACCACAACAATCTTTTTTTCAACTAAAAAACAATAGAAGGACTCAGAAGCATTTCTGTGTTATCCAACGAGTACAGAGATGCACTCCTAATCACTAAGGAATTCTAAACTCAAATTAAATCTCTCTTAGTGATTCTTTTATTTACTATTGAGCAGTGTTTTCACTCTGTATATTTTATACACACACTGACTCATGTGCTGAACTGAAGGATTTAAAAATCCTTACACCAAACTCTTTACTCTTGTTTACCCAAGACAATTGTGGAATAGGTCCCTATGGGGCCTCAATATAATTATGTTTACCCATGATACCTGTAAAAGAGGTCCCTATGTGGACTGGACAGTTAATATACAATTGTTACCTCGATCCAGGGTGTGGATCCGAGTTTATTAATATAAACTGTTTGGTGGAAGGTGATAACCAAGTGGAGTGGATTAGGTCGCAGCATGAGACTGAACCACCTGTTTTATATCTATTATTCATCATAGATTAAGTCTGAAGTATACTATATATTCTATATTCTACTGATATTTAATTTGAAATACAAATCTTTTTTAATGTCACTTTTAAAGTTAAACTATCACGTGTTTGTTTGTACTGTAAAGCATTAGGTTAGGTTCAAAAGTTAATTAATCTTCAGATAGAATTAACTAAAAACTAATATCTCTCTTGATAATCTAATTACCCTTTATTGTAATACAAATTCACTATAGTTTAACTTTGAATTATAATTAGGGGATTTCAAAAGAAATATTTTTTACAGAAATTTTAATTGAAACTCAATTCACCAACCTCTTGAGTAAACCACTCCGACCAACAAGTTTAATATATAGTGTGAGTTTTATTAAGATAAAATATAAAATATTATAATCAAGTCGGATATTTCGTATTATCAGCATTCAATAAAAAATTCCATGTACTATAATTTTCCAAAATTCTACAGTTGTATTATAAATGACTTGAAATGGGTCTTGGAAGCCCCTAATCATTCATAATTAAATAATATGAACATAAAAACTATAATAAATAAAAAACTATTAATCCTTAGATGTTTTATCTACTATTTGTAAGATCTCCAAACTACATTAATCATATTATTAACTTGATATTTAAAGTGTATATAATCTATCTAGATATAGGTTCGACAACCATATATTTCTAAACATATTGTACTTCGTATAAGCTATTAATGGAAATGATTATCCACCCTTAGAACATTTCATATTGATGATGACTAGATAAAAAATTGAAATATACAATATCCACTAATTATATGTTTCAAAAATAATTTCATAGGTGGTGGTAGCTTCATCTTTATTTGGGTTGATTCTATGTATATCACAAATGTACTCATCCATTTAGTAATTACATTATTTATATTTTGTAGTAATTTATACTGATAAAATAAACATATTTACATGGAATTTTAATAAAATTAAAAATATTGAAAATAAAATGAATTCATGATACAATTATTGTGGGGTAAATAATGTTTATCAATAACATATATGGAATATTCTAAATAAAATTTAATTACACTTTATTTTATAGTTAAGTTATTTATCTTCATGTGATGATTACTGAGTTCAAAACTAGATCTATAAACAAGATGGATAACATTTCGTAACTATATATTAATATAAAGTAGTGTATTTAGTAATTTTTGTGTATAGTCAATTTATTATTGGATTCTATTTATAATATAACATTAAGGGAGAAAATCTGTTAAAATCAATTACATATTTATTTATATTTCAAATATGTTTCACAATAATTTATGTGATATACATCTCCAAAGTAATCTTGTGAAAATATTTTTAATAAGGGTCATGATAAAAATTATATACCCTAAATCAACACAATATGGTATCTAAAATTCATGGGGAAAATAATTTTATTGAATTTGTTATATGATTGGTCTAGTGGGTGGTACATTTTTTTATGGTGTATCCCATACCTTATTCAATTTGATATAATACCATAGGATATAATACATTCATATGGTATAATTATTATATATTTTGATATATGTATACCCTTATATGAATATTTGGTAGCATCTAAATATTATTCTATATAACCATGTCATATTAGTGAAAATGTCTATATAATTTTAGAAAACATTTTTGTGGGTCACTGTGATGAAACCAATAAAAATCCCAAATGAATCCCATACATGCACCATATTGAATCTTATAATAAGTTTCCAAAACAACCATAAAATATTTCCCCTCATATATTCTGGAATACACCCTAGCTTCATCTATCATGGATTTGCTATGTAAAAATATTTATTTATAGAGTATATACCTTAGGAATTTTATAATAAGGTGTGTATTTCCACTAAATGTACCCCCATTAACTCAAGGTTTCACATATTCAAGTAATAATAGAGAAATTATGCCTGAAAAATTATTCTAAGAACAATTATATTTTATTTAAACCCATATTTAGTTTTCAAATAAATATAAAAGGGAATGATATAAAAATATATGAAAAATTATTCAACCAATGGAATTATGAAAAGGTTACTTATTAAATAATTATTTATCGATGTCCTTACACAAACCTATTACTAGTTTCACTATTAAGAATATCGTTGGGAAATAATATAAAATTACCATAGAATCATAATCCATACTGTTATGGTCTCCCTATCAAGCCTCCATGGCCCATCATTGGAGAAAAAACTGTAATGTATTTTATCATTTGAATGTTACAATATTTCTCTACAGTTAGGTCCATGACCCTATAAGAGTCCATTCACTTAGGTATTACTCTTTAAAATTCATACATATCACAAACTTATAAAATTTTCTCCCTCCTTATATGTATGTATTCCATTCTGTTATAATGTACATATTATAATAATGTGTTCCTTTTATAATGGGAATCACACATGCCATAAGTAATTTCCTTGGTGTTCTTCATCTATAATTGTTCCATTGATTATTTTTGAATACATACTCCTATTATAATTAACGATCCCAATCTTAATGGAACTATTGAGATCCTTGATAAAAATTATTTCCCCGTATTGATGCTCCACACTATTACACATCTCTTTTGGGTCTATTAAATGACATAAATATAGGAATGATAAAACAAATTAGTATATATCCTTCATACCCTTTACTAGATCATCTACTATTGTAGGCTATTAGTGGATGATCATGTGTAAATACATCAAGTAACCATTACAAAAAACCCAAGAACTTATCTATATATAGTTTATGCAATAGGATGGAATAGTAATATATAAATAATATTTAATGGACACACTAATGGTCTTTTATGTATGATCATAATATACCCAATGTTCCATGATGGGGAAGAACATTATTAAATGGTTTCTATCACACAAACATAAAATTTATATATTTAATTATGATATAAAATAAAACTATGTTGATTTTATTACTATTCATATGAGTATTCGAGATGAACCATTTAGTTTTATGATCTATATATTATTACCTTTTTCATTACTAAAGGACCTTAAATATATCAAGTAAATTACTATTTTATTTTTGTTGGACTCCTCATGTATTAATTTTTTTTATGATCATAAATCTAATTAATGTTTACAAATATCAATAATGATTGCAAATCTTATTCATGATAGAAAATATCACAACTCTTATTAATCATCTGTATTTATGTTCCAAGTTATCTCATACTTTAAAATGGTTAAGCTCAATTAATTTTATGCATATTATTGTTTAAGTCTAAATACATTTATTTGCCTAAGTATAAGACACAAACATCATGACCAATGAGAAACCATGACAACAAGACACCATGAAGAAATTCACTAAGAATAGACACCATAAGCCAGATAATCAAATTGTCTAAGTTTCGGACATAGTTAGCAAGACGCAGTCATCAAGGCTGCGTGAATCCGCAAACTATGAGCAAAGCAAAGGATGCCAGAAACTGTAAGTCAGACATTGTGACTTTGAAACCGTGAGCGAGAAAGCATGAAAGAGACACCGTGAAATAGACATCATGAGAGAAACACCGTGAAGGACAGATAGTTACAGAGACATCGTGAATGAGATACCATGAAGGAGATGCTGGTTTCATAACTACTGTGACAGAATTTCTTACACTAATTTGTCATTTTTCTATTATATTTTCAATGGTCATATTTGACGTTTTTTATGAACTAAAATATTTAATGATTATTTGTATACATAGTATGATGTATGAGGCATGAAATACATGGAACCTATCACCTAAACCTCATACATTCAAAGAAAAAGAGAATTGTTCCCAAGAGGAAGAAGGTACACAACAAAACAACACAAGAAACGTGGGTGCACTGTACTAAAAAGAACACCAAAATTGAGTGCGACCACGAAGAATTGATTACAAAATCTTCTAAGAAACAATTATCTCATGAATGAAATCAAACTCTACTGAAGAACACACAATGTACACTAATATCAAGAGAACAACTTCACTCGTGAAGAACACAAGTTGATCCACGACACTCTGTTTTTCAACAGAAAAACAATAGATGAACTCAGAAGAGTTTTTGTGTTATCTAATGAGTCCAGAGCTGCACTCATAATCACTAGATAATTGTAAACTCACATCTAATCTCACTCAGTGATTCTTTTATTTACTGTCGAGTAGTGTGTGTACTGTTTATATTTCACACACACACGGACTCATGCGCGGTACTTAAGGATTTCAAAATCCTTACAACAAACTCTTTACACATGTTTACCCACGACAACTGTGGGAGAGGTCCTTGTGTGGCCTGGATATTATTTTTTTACCCATGAAAATTGTTGAAGAGGTCCCCACATGGTCTGGAATGTATTTGTGCTGCTGTTACACCGATCCACGGTGTGGTTTAGATTTTATTTATATAAACTTCTTGGTGGCAGGTTATCACCAAGTGGAGCGGATTAGGAATCGGCTTGAGACTAAACAACTTGTTTTATATATGTCAAGCATTTTAGATTAAGTCTAATGTATAAAATATATTCAATATTCTACTGCTATTTACTTTGGAATACAAATCTATTTTAAATTCACATTTATAGTTAAAATAGCAAGTGTTTTTATGTACTGTATAGAATTAGGATAGGTTGAAAAGTTAATTAATAATCAGATTGAATTAATTGAGAACTAATCAATCTCTTGGGAATCTAACTGACCCTTTACTTTAATACGAATTCATTAATGTTTAACATAGTAATATAATTTGGGGATATTAAAAGAATTAATTTTATTATAAATTTTAATTGGAACTTAATTCACCCCCCCCCCCCCTTGAGTAACCCACTCCGACCAACATTTGGTAACAGAGGATTGTTTTATTAGGACTTTGTGTAATTTTATTCAACTTTGATTGTAGTTGTACTTTAAAGATATGTAAATTTCTATAAATTATAAATTTCTAGCTCTTTTAAAGTAATTTTTTAAAATGGACAATATACTGGAAGGTGATACTACTAATAGGCCACCCTTCTTTAATGGTAGAAATTATTCCCAATGGAAACATAAAATGAAAATTCACAAAGAGTGTATGTGACATGACATCTGTATTGATATTGAGTCTAAATATAAGATTCTATAAACTAAAATAACAACATGGGATGAACCTACTAAAATAGATTACAATAATAATTATAATTCTTTGAATGCCCTGTATTGTGAATTAGGAGATGATGAATTTAATCGCATATCTACTTGCAAAAACACCTATGAAATTTGGGATACATTTTCTGTTTCTCATGAAGGAACAACCAATGATAAAAAAATTATATTGAACACTTATACTATTAAATATGATAAATTTAAAATAGAGCCTGATGAACCAATCCTTGACATGTATCTCAGGATTAATGAAATTGTCAACACTATGAGCTCTCATGGAAAGGCTATTCCAGCAAAGGAACAAATCATGAGAATACTGAGATGTCTAATAGACCGATGGAGAGGCACATCTATCTTGATTAGAGAATCATGTTATATTGTTACTTTACCTGTTAAGGATATTTTTGGTATGTTGATGATGTATGAAGAATAACGAATGTTGAATAAGGAAGAAGAGTATGAACCGAAGAGGATGTATGCGGCATTTAAGTCTACTGCCTAAAATATCAAGGACAAGGAGAATGGTCACATACCTACTGAATGCTCGAGTAGTAATGAGACTACATCTGACAGTGATGTAGAGATGGCTCAGATAGACAAAATATTTAAGAACTTCTATAAGAAGAAGAAATTATTCAGAAAATCAATCTAAAAAGGAAAATATGATAACAAAGGTCATTGGAAGAATGATTGGAAAAAGGCTAAAATTGGTGATAAAGTTTTCTGTTATGAGTGAAAAACAAAATGTCACATAAAAGATGACTATCCAAAATTAAAATTAAAGAATAAATATGATTACAAGGACAATAAGTATAAGAAATCTATGAAAGCAGCATGGAGTTCATCAGGAGATAGTTCAAGTGATTCTGATTCTACTCAGGATAAAAAATCTTAGAAAGATAACATTTGTTTTATGATAAACACATAAGAGGTAACACTGGACACTCCTGCTCTAAATTCATATTATTCTGGAGTTGATTCTGATTCTGAATCCAAAAACATGTCTAGTGGAGAACTATTTGAATACTGTAACAGGCTGGAAGAAACCTGTAATGAGCTTAAGAAAAAATATATGACCATGAAGAAACAACATGCTTTGACCAGTTCTGATAAATCTTCCCTTGATGTATAAAATGAAAAGAATTCTCAATTACTTAAGGAAAATACTGAACTTAAAATGTCTAATGAGAAACTGAGAATAGACTTAGAAGAGGACAAAAATGGAAAGGGCACACTAACCCAAATGTTAGGTAAAAAAATGGCACCAAAATATACCGCTAGAATAGGCTATTAGTGTGTAAAGAGGCAGACCACTAAAACTAAATTTGTTCCTAAATATGAACAGAATACTGCTAGTTCTAGTTCTGGAAATTCATATGCATCATCTAGTTATTTACATTGTTATAGACCAAATAAGGTCTATCTATCAAAATTCATTGATTCTGTGAATTATATGAGACCCATAAGACAAATTTGGGTACCTAAAGCATTGCTTTCTAACCTATATGGACCAAAGAGAATTTTGGTACACAAATAATTTCCATCTAAACATGTTTTGTAGGAAACTTGATTAAAAAGATCCCATTAGAAGGTATGGTACTTGGAAAATGGATGTTCATGGAATATGAATGGGGATTTCTCATGCTTCAAGAGTTTAATGAAATTTTATGGAGGCTATGTCATTTGTGGTAATAATTATAAAGGAAAGATGATTGGCCTAGGTCAAATTGGTAACATTAAATCATTTTAAATTTCTAATGTTTTATTTGTTGATGGATTAATATACAACTTGTTAAGTATTTCTCAGTTATGTGATGATGGATGTAATGTTATTTTTGAAAATAATTCTTGTAATGTTTTTAATTCTAAAAGTGCTTTAGTATTTTATGCCTTGAGAAATGAAAATGTTTATGCAGTTGATTTGAATTCTTTAGACAAACTAAATATTACTTGTTTAAATGATTTTTAGACAAACTAAATATTACTTGTTTAAATGATTTTCATAAAGAGTCATGGATTTGGCACAAAAGATTAGGACACTACAATATGCATTAATATATAAAAATGACTAGGATGAAGTTAGTTAGAGACTTACCCAAACTTGAGTTTCCAAATGACAAAATTTTTAATCCCTGTCAAAATGAAAAACTACACAAAATCACATTGAATCCATAGAATGATGTTTCTACATTTCAACCTCTCGAATTGGTTCACATGGATTTGTTTAGACCATCTAGAGTGTCTAGATTAAATGGGAAGCACTCTGTTTTTGTTTTTGTATATGATTTTTCTAGATATACCTGTACCTTCATCATGGCTCACAAAAGTGATGCTTGCTATTATTTAACTAAGTATTCCAAGTATATAGAAAATCATAGTGGAATTAAAATTAATTCTTTAAGAACTGGTCATGACCATGAGTTTTAAAATCAAGAGTTTGAAACCTTTTCCTCACAAAATGGTTATAATCACAATTTATCTACACATAGAACCTCTCAGCAGAATGGTGTTGTAGAAAGAATAAATAGAACCCTGCAATAAATTTTTAGAACTATGGTTATTGAATATGACCTACATATTTACTTTTGGGATGAAGTCGTTAACACATCAAGCTACATAATCAATAGATTATTAATTAGAACAATTCTCAAAATACCCCATATAAAAAGTTGAATAATAGGAATCCTAATGTTAAATACATTAGAGTTTTTGGCTGCAATGACTTTATTCTCAACACTAAGAAAAATCTTGACATGTATGCATCTAAAAGTGATGAAGGGATTTTCTTAGGTTAATCAATATCAATTAAAGCATATAGAGTATTCAATAAGAGAACTAAATTATTGGAAAAAAATTCCACATAAATTTTGATGAAATAGATCCACATGAGCCTAGAACCATCCTAGAAAATCTAGAGGATGATGTATCAAATCTGAACATCAAATCAAAATCCCCAAATACCTCTGTGAAAGAATCTATGAGAAATTATAATTCTGAAAAATATGTGCAATCATGTCATAATGAATGTGAATCTGTTGATGAACCTGAATTCACTAGTTCATCTTTTTCTAGAAATGTTAGAACCCATAGAAACCATCCTGTCGATGTTGTTGTAGGAGACTTAGAGAATGGAATGAAAACTAGATCTTCTCTTAGAAATAAGGTTGAACATCAACCCTTTTTGTCACAGATTGAACCTAAAAACCATTATGATTCCATCAATGATGAATTTTGGGTAATGGTTATGCAAGAAGAACTCAATTAGGTTGAAAGAAATAAATTTTGGAAACTTGTTGAAATAGCCAATGACACTTTTGTCCTTGGCACTAAATGGGTGTTTAGAAATAAGGTAGAAGAAGCTAGAAATATAGTTATGAATAGGTCTAGATTAGTTGCACAAAGCGATAGTCAAGAAAAAGGAATTGACTATGAGGATACTTTTCCTCCATTATCCAAACATGAAGCCATTACAATTCTACTTGCTTATGTTCAACATCTGAATATTAAAATATTTCAATTGGTTGTTAAGAGTGCATTCTTAAATGGGTATATAGATGAGATTGTTTTTTTAACAACCCCCTGAATTTACAAACCCTCATTTTCCAAATCATATTTTCAAACAATAAAAAGCTTTATATGGTTTAAAATGAGTTCGAAAAGCTTGGTATGACAGATTAAGTACTTTTCTTAGTTCCAATGGTTTTACAAAAGGATTACATGATCCTACCCTCTTTATATAACATATTTCAAATGATATTTTAGTTGTTCAAATTTATGTAGATTATATTATTTTTCGAACGTCAAAAACATCATTATGTATTGATTTTTCTAAAATTATGCGAAATGAATTTAAAATGAGTTTAATGGGTGAACTAATATTATTTCATGGATTTCAATTTTTTAAAAATAATTATGGAATTGTTTTGACTCAAAGTAAATAAACTAGAGATCATCTTTAACATTTTGGCTTGGATTGCACTAAAAGTAGTGACACTCCCATGAGTACCACCTGTATGCTGGATCTTGATGAAGATGGGAAATTTGTTGATCAATCAACTTATAGAGGAATGATTGGAAGTCTACTCTACTTAACTGCTAGCAGTCCTGACATTATGTTTAGTGTGTGCATGTGTGCTAGATTCCATGAAAACACTAAATAATCACATTTATATGCTATAGAGATATTATTCAAATACCTTTTGCATACACCGAATCTAGGACTGTTCAATCCTAAAGGAAAATCATTTGAACTAGTTAGATATTCTGATGATGAATTCAGTGGCTGTATGTTTGATAGAAAGACCAACTTAAGAACATATCACTTTTCAATAAAGTCACTTGCATCATGGTGTAGTAATAAACAAAATTATGTTTCATTATCTACTGTAGGAGCTAAATACATAGCTACTTCCAGTTATTGTGCACAAATTTTGTGGATGAAACACACTTTACTAGATTATGGATATCAATTAAGACATGTACTAATAAATTGTGACAACACAAGTGCTATTAACATTTCAAAAAAATATTGTTTCACATTCTAGGAAAAAACATATTTATGTAAGACATCACTTTTTGAGAGATCATTATCAAAAAGGTGATATCACCTTGGAATTAATTATTACTAAATATCAACTTGATGATATTTTCACTAAACCATTAAATAATGAGTGAATACATTACATAATGCATGATCTTGGCATGATCAATCACAAATAGATATCTTACTGGACATAATGTTCAATATTTTACTATATTTTACTTTACTGTTTCATGTTCATGGTTTCTCGGTTACTGTCCCATATTTACAGTCTCGCCGTTAGCACTTTCTATTCATTGTCTATCATTTACTATCTCACCGTGACCGAACAGTTTAATTAATGTCTCACCATGACTGAACAGATCATTCACTATCTCACTATGACAACCACTGACTGTCTCACTATAACGATCATGTACCATCGCACCTTAACGAATATTCATAGTCTCACCATAAAAATTATTTATTCTTAT
Source organism: Viscum album (assembly GCA_963277665.1). Taxonomy (NCBI): domain Eukaryota; kingdom Viridiplantae; phylum Streptophyta; class Magnoliopsida; order Santalales; family Viscaceae; genus Viscum; species Viscum album. The sequence continues at coordinate 1,425,709,065 of OY728147.1, read as the reverse complement.
CTTTTAATCCGTATCTCGGTAATTCTTTTTTCATAACTTTTTAATTTTATGCGTTTTTACTTTTGTGAAGTTTGATATTCCCAAATGATAAAACAAAAATGGTTTCACTCGGTTCTTCACTCGGACCTCCTCTCGAACCATCTCAACCTTGAAACCTTTCTCCTTCTCTCTTTCTCAAAACTGCAGGGGATGCCAAGGATGAACCATTCGTCTTTATCTACTCCTCAGAAGCATAGCTCGAAGAAGAAGAAAATAGCACCAAAGATGGAACCCGAAGGACCCCTTAATACAAACCTGGTAATCCTTAGTGGGAAAAGGAAATTTTCCATGACTGGTTGTTTCCTAGAAAATCACTGGTTTGAAAAGTTTTAAGAGAAAAAGGATTGCTCTAATGGTTCTCAAGGAAGGATAGACCCATTTACCCGAGGTTGGTAGCTCAGTTTTATCAGTATATACAGTTTTCTTTTGATGCTGGTGAATGTTTTGTTATGAGAAGCTGGATTAATGACCAAAGTTGCTCCTTCTCGTCGAGGTTATGGGTTGCATGCCTTAGGATTCCTCACGAAGGGATTTGTGATTATTATCAGAGAGATCCTCCACCAACAACTGATTTCTTTGACCTAGAAAATGCACTGGAATCCCTACCTGGAAATGGCCCCATGAGAAGGGCCATAGCTGCTAAAATTGATGGGGAGACAAGTCTGTTTTTCAAATTTGTTCAATATCTGATCAGTCTGAGGAAATGTGACATTGTTGTGTTGAAGTATCAGGATGTGTTCATGATCTATATGATAATGAATGGATACAAAATCAATCTGTACAAGTATATAATTCACCATATGTGTTTACTAATCAATTTCACATCCAAATACACATCTCTGTTCTACTCCAGGATGATTTCAGCAATGCTTGTTTATATATAAATAGTTAGACCCAATTAATAGGTACTTATAGAGTAAGAATACTGTTTATCTAAATCTACGATCAGGTGGATGAAAATAAACATGAAAACGTGGACGAAAATGTGGGTTGAAGATAATGATATGCTCTATGAGAAGTTCAATCCTGTAGATTATCCAACAAGGCCAATGGACATTACTGATCCTAGTTTGGAAGCAGATGAAGATGATGAGTACTCAGAAGAAGAAGAAGAGGAAGGTGTTGTTGAAGTACCTCATACGGAAGAAGTTGTTGTTGAGAAATAACAGATTATTGTTCCTCCAGTTGTTCTTGAAGTATAACCTCATGTACCTAGAGTGGATATCAATATGCAAGTCCAACCTGAGGATGAAAGAGAATTAATCATCCCATAATCTGCACAGAAATCCATCGAAGAGGCTGTAGTAGGAGAACTTCTTACTGTTCAAGAATCCACTCTTGAAGAACTCCCTTCAATGGAAGAATAAAATCTAGAAGAACTCTCTATTGTGCTAGAAGCCAGTCTGGAAGTACTCACTATTGAATAATCAGTTCTTATGTTCATACCCTCTATTGAAGTGATGATGGAGATAGCCTTTCAGTTGGCTATAAAAGAAATGACAGAGAAAATTAGAGTTGACCCTATGAATTTAGAATAATCCATTGAGCCTCTAGGTCCTAAAAGGGACACAATTGTTGAGGAGGAGGAACCTCAAAATCATGAGACTAATAAAGCTGAGGATGATGAGGCTGAGTCCGATGAAGCATCTCAACCAACTGATTCATATTTTATGTACACTCAGTATAAATTACCTATCATCTATAATGTATGCGAATCTCAGTAGGATACTGCAACTGGGATTGATATTTCTACTTTGATTCAATTGAAATCCGCCACATACTTTTCACCTGAACCTGAAGCTCATCCTGATCCTCGACCTGAAACTGCACCTATACCACTTTCTACACCTAGAAATTTACTTAAACATCAATATTTTGATAGTAAGGATTATTTGAAAGTCTGTGGAGACATGTATTAGCTGTTGTTGAGAAACTTATGTCCTCTCAACCTCATCTTGTGACCAAATTGAGTCAGGAAGATGCCTCACTTCTTTTAGAATAGATTATTTGGCACATTCAAACCAAGATGATAAATGAGATTCAAGAAGTAAGATTTGAGAACAATTTGATCAGTACTGAAGTTGAAACCCTGAAAGGTATGGTTGAAAACCTGCAGAAATAACTACATTCCAGATTAGAGCCTGCTCCTACACCTGCTCCTACTTCTCCATAGCCTACGGTTTCAAACATCTCCTGAGAAATTGTGTCCCAGATTCATCCATACCTCATATCCTTGGATGAAAATATTGGAGAAAGGAACAAACACATGTTGCAACACATGAGAGATCTTGTGGAGAACCTTAATAAGCTCACAATTGAATATACTGGCTGTCTTAAAAAGGCCCTAAATTAGCTCAAGTCTTTGACCATAGATATCAAATCTTTTCCGTCCACTGGTCAAACCACTACACCTTAATTGGATAGTTAATTTCTCAGATATATTGTCCAGTAAGAGATTTAGAATGCCTTCAATGGCTTTGATATGGCTCCTTTATCTTAAGTAGTTATGAACAGTGATAATGTTCTTGTCCTAGTTCAAATTCACTCAATGATTGCAAATGATTCTCAGTAGGAGATCACTAAGAAAATTGATTTTTGTTTCAACCTGATTTTCTCCAAGACTAATTTGACCAATCACTTCCAATACCTTGTAGATAATCTATGAATTCCTCCTATAACCCAAGCCATAAAAACGATGTCCAGAACCTCATTGAATTTACCAGATTGTTGGAAATGTTTATGGAAAACAAAGATGATTATGAAAATTCCATGTAGTATGGAAGAGTGATTATTGCAGACATCATTAAACATCTGAGACCATATCTTCATGTTCAAAGTACATCAAATGTTTCTCCAGCGGTTTCTCCACTCAGACCTGGCTTACCTACATTCACTTATGCCTTAGCTTCAACTTCCATGTTTATTGGCCATTATCATAGTCAGATTAGGCCTGTCATCCTTGACCCGCAATAGCCTCGATCTTCTATTGCTCCAACTTTGGATCTCTCAATAATTAAAGGTCACCCTTTACCTTCTCTATCTACCACTTCTATGCCTTATTCTACATCAGAAACTACCCCTATAGCTTCTTCTTCTGCTACTGATAAAGTCAAAGAGAAGGCCAATCCCTGATGAAGACCAGTGACTGCTATTTTTTACAATTGTGATGTCAATGATTTTTTGTATTTCTACTGTCTGATGTATTATGAACACTTTGAATGGCATATGCACTATTTTTCTTCTATTATTTCTACTTTTTTATATTCAAAAAAGGAGGAGAAGTATGAAATCTATGTTAACATATGTTATTTTTCTCTAAAGTTTCATTTAATTTACCCTTTTCCTTTATAAGATTTGGGATCATCATAGAGGGGTAGATTGTTTGAAACCTCATTTATTAATCATGTTTTAATGATAAAAAATCTCATTAATGTTTACAAATCTCAATAATGATTACAAATATTATTCATGATCAATATTCTCACAAATCTTAGTAATCATGTGTATTTATGTTTCATGTTATCTCATACATTAAAATGGTTATACTCAATTCTTTTTATTCATATTATTGTTTATGTCTGAATATAGTTATTTTCCTAAGTATAAGACATGGACACCATGACCTATGAGACATCATGACCACGAGACACCGTGACACAGTAAGCCTGACACCATGAAGCATGAAATTAAGAACAGACACTGTAATCTATAAAATATGTTTTCCTATGTACCAGGCACAGTTAGCAAGATACGATCATCAAGGCACCATGAATCCAGAAACTATGAGCAAGGCACTGGGACCAGAAACAATCAGTCAGACACCGTGACTCTGACACTGTGAGCGAGACACTATGAAGGATACACCGTGAAGGAGACACCGTGAAAGATATAACATGAAGGAGAAACCTTTTTCATAACTACTATGACACCGTTTCTTAAACTATTTTTTCATTTTTCTATTTAACTTTTTAATGGTCATATTTGACATTTTTAATGCATTGACATATTTAATGTTTATTTGTAGACATATTACGATGTATGAGGCACAAAATACATGGAACCTCTCAGTTAAACCCCATACATTCGATGATAAAGAAAAGTGTGCCAAAGAGGAAAATGGTACACAAAACAACAATGCAAGAAACACGAGTGCACTGTACTGAATAGAACACCAATCATGAGCGTGACCACAAAGAAGAGATTGCAAGATCTTCCGATAGGAAATTTTCTCATCCATGGAATCCAACTCTACTGAAGAACAAACAAAGTACACTGGGGTCAAGAGAATATCATCGCTCATGAAGAACACAAAATGAACCACACCAATGTTTTTTTCAACTGAAAAACAAGAGAAGGACTCAGAAGCATTTCTATGTTATCCAACGAGTCCAGAGATGCAATGCTAATCAATAGAAAATTCTAAAATCAAATTAAATCTATCATAGTGATTCTTTTATTTACTATTGAGTAGTTTTTGGACTCTATATTTTATACACACACTGACTCTTGCGCTGAACAGAAGGATTTCAAAATCCTTACACCAAACTCTTGTTTACCCACGACAACTATGGAAGATGTCCCTATGGGTACTATATTTTATTATGTTTACCCAAGAAAATTGTAAAATAGGTCCCTACATGGACTGGACAGTCTATGTACAGTTGTTACCCTGATCCAAGGTATGGATCCGAGTTTATTTATATAAACTGTTTGGTGGCATGTGATCACCAAGTAGAGTGGATTAGGTCTCATTTGGAGACTGAACCACTTGTTTTATATCTACTATTCATCATAGATTAAGTATAAAGTGTACTATATATTCTATATCCCACTGATATTTAATATGAAATACAAATATTTTTTAAAGTCACTTTGACAGTTAAACTAGCAAGTGTTTGTTTGTACTGTAAGGCATTATGTAGTGTTCAAAAGTGAATTAATCTTCAGATTGAATTAACTGAAAACTAATAAATCTCTTGAGAATCTAATTAACCCTTTACTGTAATACAAATTCAATATAGATTAACTTTATATTATAATTTGTGGATTTCAAATGATATATTTTTTACAAAAATTTTAATTGAAACTAAATTCACCACCCTCTTGATTAAACCATTCTGACCAACAAGTTTAATCTATATTGTGATTTTTATTTAGATAAAATATAAAATATTATAATTCGAAAATATGGTTTTCTTCAAAAATGAAATATTATTAACTAATATAAATTTATAAAACTATAATCGATAATTGTTTATAAAGGATATTAGGATATTGGGACAAAACTACAATAAATATCACTGAGTTGTCAGGTGAATCAGGATGAAAACCTAAGTAAAAATTTATTTTCCTTTGTCCACATCGGTTATTCCAATATTATTCCCTCATTGGAAGGAATATGATTTATATCACTATTTTTATATAATCTTGATGTCAACAAATTCATGATATTAATGTAGATTGTAAATAAATATAACATTGAAGTATTGTAATTGATTCACCACTAAGATCTGATACATGCATCTAAAATTTTAATTATCATAATATTTTAAGATTAAATTCAAATCAATGATTAAGGAAAGACTCATTATTTATTATAGGGAAACACCATATTTATCCACACATTACCCGACAATATTAATTGAAATAGTCATTTATCGATGTGGATGCATCCGTATCTTCAAAATGGTTGCCTGATTAAATGATAATTCTGGAATTGATGATTTATTAATACACACGAATGATTCTATATAAATATGGGATATACAAATTAATAATACTCTTTAATGTGGGGTTTAACATATTTCCTTCCACAAAAAAATGTAGTAGAGAAACCCCTTCTCGTGGATGGATATAATTCAATAGTATAATTTACTTTCATTCTAATATTCTTTAATAACTAGATGATTTAATTATTCCTTACTTATTCTTTGATAAATCTATCATTTATGAAAATACATGTACAATTTGAACCACATATACCACAACTATATCTCCATATTGTATAAATAGGATATCAAATAGTCCAAACCACTATAGCTTCATCAATGGACTTCTATATATGCTTTAAACATACTTTGATTTATATGGTAGTCAGTATTAATTCATGTCTTCTAATATAATTATATTATACCTGATGTACCCCATATTTTATTTTTATTAAGATATCACTATCAAATAGAGTCAACTTATTGAAATATCATTTAATATACTAATTATTAATATCGACTATATTTATATATATAGAATTGATGTAATAAATGCTTGACATGAATCCATTCAATGTAGATTGGTTTTATAATTTTTCTCCCTTATCATAGAATATGTTCATTATTCATGGAATTATTCTCAATAAAATAGTATATCTTTTTTTCTCAAATGATATTTTTAAAAAACTGGAATATCATGATGTGCGCACCATTTAACAGTTAAATGATCTTAACCACCATGACCAGAAAACATTCAATAATCATATGTATTTCAAATTTTATCATATAGTATATATTATATAATAAATCCCGGTTATATGAATTATTAATATTATCATAATGCTGACATTTTTTTGTAATAATACATGGTTTTATGAAATCCACTTAGTCATATTGTAAATAACATTTATGTATTTGTATACATTTCCAAAATGACACACATATATATCCCATATTCCATAGATTTTTCAATTTATATATTCTAAAAAATTTATACATATTTATTTGATGAACCTTTTATATCATAGTGAAACTCAACACATTATTATTATTACTATTAGTGTAGACCTTTTCATTATGAATCTATTTTATAAACCTGATATCTCACAATGAGTATTCTACAAGAAATATCCAAAAGTCTTATATAGTTAGCATTACAATATATAACACATTCATATCAAACTAAATGGGTCATACATATGGGAAATTATGAACCTTATGAAATTCATTACAATTACGTATCATTATGATGACATTTAAATATTTTAGTTTCTGTATTATGTTTGATATAATTTTTAATATGTTACTTATATAACTTCAATGTTCTTTACATATCTCAAGAACCTTATTCGATCACTTCCTTTTTAACAACTTATAACTTTTTTCCAATATATATTTTCATTTTGAATAATATATATCAATGTGAGTTATTCACTTTTCTATATTTCCAAACTTCATCACATGTCTCTCACACGTATATAGTATGTTTTCAATGAATATAACCACTTTTTCTATTATATATTTTGAAAAATATCAATAAATAACTTCTAGAATTCTATTTAATAACATATATGACAAGTACTGTTTCTATATATAGTGTCATATTTTATGCTCAAAAAATATCAAAAATCCACAATAATAAAACATTCATAAGCATCCATGATTCTTAATGAAAATCATACCTACAACACTTCTCAAATTTCATATAAAAATAATCATTCAGTACATATATTTAGTTTCCCATATGTAAAATGATATCCTTAATCAATAATCATTCTTTATTTAAAAAATAAATCATCATGAATATCCATATATCCATTTTTACAAGGTCATATATTATATAATCTTCTAATTTTACTAATGTAACTTATATATCATCGAATATTCAACTACCAAAAAATTCAACTCTAAAACCCATGGACATATATACCACTATAATACATAATCTATGTTCATCCTTCATCGTCCAGACTTTTAAATCAAAATATAAAATTATAAAAATCCATTTTTGAATTGTTTTTTTATTTAACAAATATCGTCATATAATTCACATAATCTATATGTTTGCCAATAAATGATTCTATTATTTTGAAAATACAATCTGTCGCACAACCTATTGTCTGTAATATTATCCCCATTATATTTTTTAACAATAATACATCATATTATAGATTGTTTTTTACTAAATCTATCCAAATAATTAAAATAATTAATGTCAATTTTTTCACAGTAAACATTTAATAAAAAGATAAAAGTTATCAATTCTTATAGATAAATTGTCTTCAATTCTTATCACCCAATAAGATTTAATATATTTTCATTATTATTTCGCTAATATATCTCTAAATATTTTATTATATTTTTCCTATAATATACTAAAACATAATTCATATACTACATTATCTTTACATTCATTACCATGATCATTGAATTGGTAATACATTGTAGTTCCCAAAAATTTAAAAATCATGATTTCTAGTTTTTTCTACTCATTTGTCATATGAATCATTCATAACACATTTAATTTCATCAGTTAATATCTAAAACCATTCTATATGTGAAACATTTATATGATACAATATTAAAATTATGTAATATTCACCACTTCTAATGAACCCTTACCTCATGAATATTTGGATTCGTTTTTTCATCATCATACCGTTATCTACTCTAAACCACATTTTGGTTGAACTATATTATATTTTACCAATAATGTTATTGAAAACATTTAACTTCATCTTTGGATTCAATTATTTAATTATAAAATTAAATATATTTTTATTTATGTTCTTTTGACTACTTCCAATCTCAATATACTTTTTAATAAATAATTTTCAACATTTGAATATTCAAAATGGAATCTGGTTATTCTAAAATTCTTAATGACTACTGGTCCAGAGATTTATTTAATAATCAATAGTGTGAGTTAATAATATTATTTTTCTATATTTTACTATGTTACATATACAACTACATTAAACAATGCAACATGTTATTGGAATTTCGTTATAAAAATAATCATGTCATCAAAAACACTATTTCAACAAAATATGAGTTAATAATAAATGAAGAATAAGGTGTATGAATAATATTTTATCTTGAACAAAATTTATAAAACAGGTTCATGATGAGACTTTCCTGTTAATAATTATATGGGTTACATAATTTCTCAAAAGGGATTATTATATTGTGGATGGGGTTAACAACCATTGGATTTATCATCCCCACTACCAAAAAATTTATTATTTTCATCAAAATAATATATTGACTATTACAATAGTTATTAACCCCATCACAAAAAGAAACTAAAACAGTATGTATATGGAAAATTTTATATATTTTCTCTGATTTCTATAAAATAATCTATATTTCAGATTAGATATTTAAATAACATGATCTTTAGTTAATAATAAATAATTTTTTATGATACTTATTTTATCATGAATATATAGATCCAAATTGGAATTCAAATATGTTGATCAAAACCACGTTATTATTCATTTTATGTTATTAATAGCATTTGATCATTTTTATGCATGAATACAAATATAATATATATTAACTATAATCTCAGTAGTTTCATGTATCTCCCATTAGAATTATTACATCCTCTTTTCGAACAATATTTCAAAAATTATTTTTAATTTACCCATACACTATATACCACCATTAATTGAATTATCATAAAAATAGTTGAAAAAATTTAAACAAATGAGTTTTGGTTTACTTACTAGAAATCTATAGGTAGATGAATGTTATTTTTAATTTGTTAACCAACAAAATTTTCTCTAATTTCATCAAATATTAAAAGCGATTATTCTATTAATTCCTCTTGAGAAACATTTTCTCTAAATGTTTTTAGATTATTTGACATCCTTAGCATGAGATCTATCTCTATTTTATAAATAATATAAAATTTAAAGGTCACATGAATTTATTCACCATTATTTAATTATACTCCATCTATCATATACTATAAGTTGTATCTTCAACTGTTCTTCACCACATGCCATATGATTTGACTTCGGAAGCCCTTAATTAATTAACTTTCTATATCACCATATATATCAAATTGATTCAACCCCTATTTTCTAATCATTGTTTTTTTATTTCACCAAGTGGGATTATTCCCTATCATATATTGAGTATATTTCTCCATTCTCTTTTATATCATTGTATTTTCTTCAATCATTATTTTTTTAGAATATGATCATTGTTTCATCTTTATCACATCAATTTGTTTAATTCAACACCTTGAATCATAGAATATATTTTTTATCATAATGAAAATGTTTTCAATAAAAATTTCATCCTAATGAATTACTGTGATGATGAATTTACATATAACATAAATATCGCCTCCCATAAAAATATATATATCAATATCGACCAAGCTATAAAATATATAATTTCTCCTATCAATCGAACACACTATTTATTTAATATCCAATTGCGATGATGGTGTTATAGGTTATCATCAAGTATTGTCTTCATGTAAATTTTGAAACACAATATTTGAGTATCCAAATTATATATACTTGTATTACCATGTATATAAATTTATTAAAGAGTTGTGTCCTCCTAGTTTAGTAATAAATATCATTTTTTCAATGATATATTAATTTTCTCATTTTTCACTAGACAAGATGGAACTATTCTTGTAAAGCATATATTCTACATTTAATTCTTATATTTTATTTTTAATTAAACATACATAATCTTCATGTGTTTCCCACTAAATTAGGAACCCATTTTTATCACATGAAAAATTATATTTTCTAGATTTTATATACTCCTTAGTCATTATTTTATGATGAATAATACTATTGTTCAAATCCTTTTATATTACCATGTGTTTTTCTACATCCTGGGGTTAGTCTTAATGTATATCACTTTGAACACATATATTTTTCAAATATCATCATTAGGTCCAAATACATGATCTCTAATCCAATAATAAGTCTTCTTACAAATGGGGAACAATATTTTTGGAATACCTATTAAATTTTGAAAAATGGTATTTTTAACCCATATTCTTAAATAGGGATTACATCATAGATTATTTAAAATACAAACAACCTCAATATTGGTATCATTATTGAGTTGTATTGTAATAAATAGAACCTGAAATATATTATTATCTAGGGTTAAAATGGATATTCCGATTTTTTAAACACCTTCTAAAACAATATACAAATATCATTAATAAATATAATCATAATTGAACACCTCGATTTTACTATTTTCCTTTGTAATATTAATCATTATATTCATCCCATTTATTAACTTTAGCATCATAAAATATTATTCTTATTTGTCCTTTAATGTATCTTATCTTCCGAATTTTCAACCATTTATAAATATTGATATTACATCCTTATTTTTCACTTATTTTTAATTAAATGTTTTCGATAAATGTATATTTTTTAAATAAATTATCACAATGAAACTTTTTCACGAATAACACAAAATATGAAGAACTATAAAAAAATTCAATCTCTACATAAAATATTTTTTCATAGATATTTGTCAATTCAGTATCCCATTCTATAAAATTCCTGACCTCATAACTAAAAAATGTTTGGAATGATATCATTTTATTTTTTCCATCTATAAATTTAAGTACCACAAAAAAATATAGACCTCATAATTTACTCATAAATATCTACAAATAATATATATATATATATATATTAATCATTAAATTAAAACCATTAAGATCTAATAACTCATTTACAGAATATGTTGACATATATTTCTAAGAGAAAGGGGGTGAATCATTTAAAAAAATAAAAAATTTCCCTTAATTTAAGATTATTAAAAAATCATATTATATTCCATCAATAAAATTAACACATTTAATCTGAAAAATATCATTTATTATATCTCAATTAATTGAAAATATTTGTGAATAATGTAAATGGCATGAAAAAATATGGATTTTTCAAGGTACACCACTATGGGTTATTCCAATGTGAGTACACATTAAGGTGTGATAGTGTATTAAATAGATCTATACACACATTATGTGGATGTATAAATTTATGTGATATTCAATGTGTTACATGGGACAATAAGATTAAAAATCTCATGAACAAAATGTTTTCTATTCAATGGATACTTCCTTCTCATATTTTAGGCACAGTACTTTAGTAATGAAACATCTGATTTACCTATTTTATGGTCATATCATATTCAGATGGTGTTTCAGTTTATATTATAACTCTATAATTGAATATATTTTTTCGATTTATTCCCCTTATCTAATACTTTATGTATTTTTTAAATAATCTCCTCGATTAGAGTATTGATTATTGTTGTTTTATGAAAATCATAGAACCAAAAATTATTCATAATTATGAATATAATAAAAAAACATAAATTATTTTGTTTCTCACACATTATCCAAAACTAGATATTGGAATATAAATCTATCTATTCTTTCTCTTACTGTATCAAAAAAATTATATGATTAATGAAAATACATTGATGTCCTCCTATATCATCCTCTTCTTGTAACCTAATATAAAACATATGCAACCTCATTTTGAATTACATAGAAAATATAAACAATATTAAATATATCCTTCTATATATTTTATATCCAAAAATAATTATTCTATTCTAATATTTTTACTTTATATTCTATAAATTTAATGATTCCTTATGGTCATGATATTCTAATTAATCTAGTTCAACTTTTCTAGTATCTCATTACAACACGTCATTTTAAAAATTAAATAGTATATATATTAATACCTATAAATAATAAATTAATAGTATAACACCATGAAAAAGTATACTTCTATTCTATATTCTGAATCATTTACTTTAATAATTTTTATTCATATACATGATAAATGTTTTATTCTAATTTCATATTTTATACTAAAAAATATCACACATTGAGTCCTCTTCAATAAATATTTAATATTACATGTGATTGTGATTAAGTATTTGTGAATCATCCTTTGTAATCCAAACCATTTAATTACATAACATCTCATTATAGGGAATAGAACACAATGTCTTTTATTGTTTACTTTCGTAGAAATTAGGAATGTGATATATGAAGACATAAACAAAAATTCTAATAAAACTAAATTTATTATTCATGTGATTACCCAATTTTTATTTTACTACATATCATATACATGGGAAATACATAAATGTAAATGTGAGAGAATTATCCAATTATGGGAATAATCATTAGGGAAATTTATCATGGGATCATGAGGTAGATCAATAAGATCAACTAGATTAATAATGTAAAATGGTCAAGAAAACATGGGGTATATCATGATAAAAAAGAACACTAATTGAAATATAAAAATGTTGTTACAATATAAAAATGAGGCATTCATAATCATATCAACATGTTTTATCACCAATGTGTCATTAATTACGATTTTGAAGGATATTCACTAAGGTCACATAAAAAAATTCATCTGTAGAGATTTATTTCTCTACCCATCGAATTTGAACACTTTTAGGTCACACCCTTCATATGATACTTTTTCATGTGACCAACATTGATAATAATAAATATCATTTTTAATAATATGAGGAGAACATATTACATGTTTTAGATAAAATATTTGATTATATATGTAACAACACAATATTTTATGATAAGTATTCTTTTTAATTTATTGGATGTCATGTGTTTTATGCTACAACAAGATTATCTAGTGCTATAAGCAACACCATATTAGCTTGCAGTATACAAAACACTATTCTTAGATTGTGTTACACACAATTTCAAGTTCGTTTGATAATAGTCATTCTACGCAGCATTTAGTGTATATATATATATATATATTCAATGTATAAATGATATATTGTTGGATTATGTTATATGAAACAACAAAGGAGTCTTGAAAAACACACAACCCTATCTTATCTTTCATTACACCCAATCGCGACCTTCCTCGATAGCGTGTGTTATACGCAATACCGGGTTTTTCTAAACAAAGATTTATTATTATAATATTATTATGAAATAGCCGTTATGAATATAATTAACCACATTTTTAATTTAATAACATTATTATTCATCTTATAAATTTTAAAAAACATATTATGTGAACAAAATAATTTTTTTGGGTAAAATAAGTATTTTTAAAAAAAATGCAGTTTTTCCGCCTTTTGATGGAACACCTACTTTAAATCTAGTTTTTTACATGTTTATAAGTTAAATTTTACAAAATAAATTTATTCTTTTAATTAATTATATAAAATTTTACCTTGGATAAAATTTTCATGTTATTCTGATAACTTTCATATTTTAATGAATAGTAAAAACACGCTATATTTTAATTAAAAACAACTTTTTTCATCATAATAATTTATGTGGTTAAATTATAATATTTAATGGTATTAAAGTATAAATATAATATATTTTTACCATTTAATATAATGTATGTCATTAGAATTGATTTTACCTTGAATTCGTAGGTTTAATCAATTCAATCTTTTGTAATGTTTTAATCAAAAACCCATTTTCTTTCGACAACGGGATTAATTTTAGTTTAATTTCTGCAACATCTGTGTATTTAATTTGGAAAAATTGATTCCATATTTGGAATCAGTGGGTCCAAATTATATTAATATACTGTTTTTTATTTTTGGGCATTATGAATAGTAACTACGGTAAATTTTATTTACCATAGTTAAAGATAAATCGGGTAATTAAAGGTAAATATAAGATTATAAAATTACCCTAACACCTACCAAAATCCTATTGGATTACTAAAAGTCGACCCATATCACCTAAGTGTTGGATTAGAACCATTTAATGGACTTTTTTTCATGAAAATAACTTAATTATTATTAAAACCAAAGAATGTTACAACATGTCACTCTCTTAAATATTATAAGTATACTAATTTTAATTTAGTGATAAACTTCATGAAACATCGAACATAAATATTCTCCAGAAATATAATGAAATTATCTACATCACATTAATTTATTTATAATTTTTAGGGATTAAATAATTTTCATTAATTGTGACACAATAGTAATGCAGAAATTGTTTATCTAGTGAAAAATCAAGAATATAGTTTTTATTAAACTAATAGTGATCATAAAAAGCACAAAACCCTAAACGAAACATATTGGTCATGTCAAGTTAAACTATAATCATCCAATAGCAGAATAATTGACCATTTTGAGCCTTATAAAAGCGATTATGACACTTATATTATTTTATTTTAAATGATGTCAAAGTTGTCACCTTCATAATTTAATAAATATAACAATTTAAATATTGTGATTTTAAGATGATAAATTAGAGTTAAAGAATTATTGTGAAAGGTAATAAATTTATCTTCATCATAGGATTTTATTTTTAATTTTTATGAAACATATATGTATATTAAATAATTATACAAAAATGATGTAGTAATTATTTTATTAAGAGATAACCTAAATAAATGGTTTTAAAAATATTAAAATAAATATTATATGAACTATTTAACATTTTACACTAATTTTTTAGATACATATTACATTTTATGAATCTATTAAAGCTTTTAGTTTGAACATATCTTCTATATATATTTTATTTAAATTCAAAAAAATGAATAGTGTCAAAATTGACATTATTGTTATTTTATAAAAATAACATATTATAAAATTGTTTAAAAATAAATAAATATTTAGAAAATATAAATATAAATTTAAATGGTATAAAATGTTATAAAGTATCCAATTATGTACAATTCACAACAAATAAGTAATTATTTTTTATAATTTAAAATTTAGAATGTTATTACCACAAATAAAATTAAATTTATTAAATAAGGATAAATCAATTTGATAATGATTAAAATAAATTCCTAACACGTCTAAATTTTATTGGATGATGATATTACTACCCTATCTCATATTATATTCCAATATGAGTCATTTTTGGAGGTTTTTAAGTGGGGTTATATTTATTTTAAAATAATATTTTTAAGATTTCCAAAGGTGCCCCTCTCCTCCCTTATAAAAGGGCACCTCCTCCCTCTCTTACTCACACCAATTTGAGCCTTAAAGATCGTCCATCCCCTCCCAAATTCACTTCTCCAGTTCACTAGAAACATCCTAGAGGTCCTGGTCTTCTTCAAATTCCAATTGTAGTGCCCTAAGAGTATGTCTCAAAGAGGTGCTTCAATGAAGAGGTAATGTTCGTTACTGATTCTTTCAAATTTATTTCTTCTTCCACTTCTTCTTCTTTAGTTTTTTCATTATGAAGTAATAACATCAGTATCAATAATATACTGATATTTTATTTTAAGTATGAAACAACCCTATTTCACCATTTATCCATCATACGGAAAAAGAAATCACCGCGCGTGCGTACGTACGGAATACCATCTCTACGCCGTGGTGTAATCTATTTTCCACCCCCACCTTACTTGGATCGGTATAATGTTGTAAATAATGACTATATATTATTATTGTAAAGTTATAATGATTCTTAAATATTATACATACACTTCAATACAATTCCACGATCATGGGAATGATATCATCGCTCTTGCGTACGTACGGACTACCATCTCCACGACGCGATGAGATTCATTCTCAATGATTAACCATTCATAAATAATTATAAAGTATATATAATAAGTAATAATGAAATATATGAAATAATAATGATACTGGTTTTATGTATATATATATATGTATGTCATCTACTTAATTCCATTCAATTCAATATGGAAATGAAAAAAACGTTCATACATACGTACGGCCTACCGTCTCCATGAACGGTGTATTTCATTCCATTTATCGATCGATTATTTATATGTATATTCTGAATATATATTCTATATAAATCATGTTCTACATTATGCATGTAAGTAACCATGATCTATGTAATCATATGAATAATTACAAGTTAAAACACGAACGACAAATGAAAAGATTTTACCCAAAACGCTACTTTGAGATTAATTTACAAAAGAATGGGTAATATAAAGTCATAAGTGAACAATATAAGATATCATAACAATGAATATGATTCTGTAATAAGTCAATGACTTTATGTAAATCATTATACAGGAGGTTCGTATCCAAACGACGCATATCGTCCCTAAGGTAATGGATAAATTTTCAATCTCATTTTTTTATCTGAGATTGTTTATACCAAAGTATTTAATGGGATTACGTTTATCATCCATGACCATGTTTTCTAGAAATGTTTTCATAAAATGTTTAATATTCTTGCATGATTTTTTAAAGTCGTTTTTACCCTTTATTGACTTTTTACCACATTGTATGGATGGAATCTTTCTTGTGGTTACCATATAAGGTAATTTTTTACTTTTCTGACAAAAGTATGAGGAGATATTTATTTTTAACTCATATGGCGTGAACGTATTTTTATGGTTTTTTAACGTCTTATTTTCATTAAGATTCCTCCAAAATATTTCATGACTATTTTCAACAAAATCCTGTTCTTTTAAAATTTCATAACATTTTGTGAAACGAAAATGATTTTGAAGATGAAAGGATATTTTCCACAAGAATTCATTTCAAGTGTTTTATCAAAACCATTTTTCAACTAAGATGTCATTACTTCTTATGTGTATGTTTCATGTATAATGTCTCTATAATTAACATGGTTTCACATTTCTTATTATGAAATGATATCCATTTCTTTTATATGGATTTTGTGATGATGGGATGCTGTTTATGAAACCCATTTTATTCGTTGGATTATTATGAATGATGTATGTTTATTTTGTGGCACAAGTAAGAATTATTTCATTATGAGATTGGTGGGTACTATATATCTCTCCAATGCATTGGGTAAAGATTTATATCTAATGAGATAGACATGGCTGGAACGGAAAGTTAATCTGGTTCAGTGTTACAGGACTGAAATGAGGAGTGAACTCGATTCAGAAAGGGACTTTGACCACTAAGATGGTCATGGCAGTAATTCCTTAGCTACCATGGAGATCATTACATGTGCTTAATGGATGACACAATTACATGATTTATTCCTATGCTATTTTATCATGATTGATGATCCATTATGATCTATGCCTTATGGACTGCCATGTTTTGTGTCATTGCTCCAGATTTTGATGTTAAAATATTATGTTCATGTTTTAATGTTCAAATGTATATGGTTTGTTTAATTTTCTCCATGCTTACCTTTACTAAGAATTTGAGCTCACCTTTTTTATGTTTTCTTTTCCCCCAGGATTAAACGAAAGGTTTTAGGTAAAGATACAAAAAGGGGAGGATCGTTATGGGAGATGTTGAAGATCTTTCAACATGATTAGAAGTTTATATTCCATGTTTCCAAAGACACTAAACTATTACGGTCCTTTTGTGTATGATTTTGTTATGTATTAAGTATTTCTGCAAATGTAATTTAATATCTAGGTACGTCAAGCTTCGGGTCTCTACAGTTGGTATTAGTGGAAAGGTTGAGTCAACCTTTGAAAACTAGTATGTGAAAACGATAGTGAGATCCCTAGAGATATTTCTAAGGTATGACTAGAGATATCCCTAAGGATAAGTATATGTATAGGATATAGTACTATAACTACGGTAATGATCATAGAATTTAGCCTAAGATGCTAGATATTGAGGGTACCCCCCCTTTACTATGTTTTTTTCCCTAGCATGATTTTTGCCTCTCACACTATTCTTTTTGGATTTTAGAAAAAGGATGGAAATAGAGAGATTCATGATAATGGAGGATATGATGGGCAATTGAATGATATTCATCATTAGAAACCAAATGAAATCGGATTTGGAAGTCCAAACATCGTTATTATGCCTAATCAGAAATCTCATAATATGATCAATAATCTCAACTTTGGTATGTTTCCCGACTCAAATAATAAGTGAAAGATGGAGTTTCATGATGATCATAGGAGAATGAATGTTTAATTTCCCTCATGTAAATCATGTGGGAAGAGGCATCAGGGAGATTGTTTCAAAGGAACTGGAAGATGCTTTGGGTGTGGAAAAGAAGGACACGAAGCCAGCAAGTGCAAATGAAAAGGTTCAGTTAAAACCATGGACAAGGATAATGGTATTTCTACGACATCTAAAATGATTAGATGCATTAAATGTGGAATGTATGGGCAATATGCAAACCAATTACCTAAGGGAAAATATCATGAATAGAATCAGAATGGTCATAAGCGAAGTGTTTATGTGGATGATGATGAATAGACTACAAATGAAATATGAGATGAAATAAATGATGAAGCTCATCTAGTGGTTTAAGAAATTAGTGGAATGATTGTATGTTTATAAAGAATAATTTATGGTACAATGGAATAAATAATCATCTAAGGATTGTTACAGTATTTTTTTTCCTAAAGTATATGAATGTATATGTTGAATGGTACCGGTAACCATGGAAGGTTACTCAGATATTTTTGGAAAGCTGATGATATGCGCATAATGAATGGATAAGAAGATAATGAGATTTTTGACTGTATTCATGAGCTCATGACTGATATAAGGAAATAGTTGTATCATGGTTTGAGTATATAGAATTTTGGGGTTTTGGTATGTGGAAAGAGTTAACTTTTGACAGCACTCATGTTTTCACTAAGATTCAATGGGTATTCATTTTTCAATATAATACATGATTAAGGCCTTCAAATGTTTGGAATGTGACCAACAAGAACTATCTTATGATATATGGGGATCAACGATGGTACTAACATTCTTGTTATATGAAATATCTGGTAATCGTATTCACTATAATATGAAATTGGATTGAAATATAATGGATAAGCCTAATGATTGGGATGGATTATGTTGGACATAAGTTAGTATTGTTTAAGGATAGAACATTTTTCAATATTATTATTGGGATGATATAGTAATGTAGTTTTAGAAAAAGGGAAACCTGCAGGACGGGCGACATCCCGTCGCGTTGTACAAGGCTATGGAAAACGAACCCACCACCGAAGTGAAACATGCCTTTATCGCCAACCACTGGCCTACAGGAAGTCCCTGGTTAGTAGAAACTAGTTTTATTTTGTTAATATGTATGATATATGAAGTATAAGTTCATTTTTGGAACCATATATGATTAACTTAACCATAAGATGGACTTATAACATTTGTTAACCTTTTGTTTGAAACAGATGGAATGACCCATCATTCTATCACATGATCTTCTAACACTTCATGAATAGAAAATTCAACTTCATTTCATTAAGAGATGATGTGGAAATTGTTCAAATAATGAATAACAGGGAGATTGTACCAAAATAAAGTAAGTATTTCTTCTAATTCAAATTCTTCATCTTTTGGGAAATGATCTTGAAAACCAATAATGTTGTCCTAGTGCCCTTATATCCGATGAATCATATGGTACCTTAGATCATCACAAATATATCGCTTTGTGATTGTTGGCCTTTTCATAGCCATGTTCTCTACCACTCTCCATCAGAACATGATGGATAGATTTCACTTCCATATCCATACACTACTGGAAATCAGATCTTTCCAAACACTTATATACACCCTTTCCCAACGGTTCTCCCAAACTGTGGGGAAAGACCCCCCCTTTCCCAACGGTTTGGGAGAACCGTTGGGAAAGACCCCCTCAAAACACCACTTTCCCAACGGTTCTCCAAAACCGTTGGGAAAGACCCCCCCCCCCCCCCCTTTCCCAATGGTTTGGGAGAACCATTGGGAAAACTCACTCCAAATTCCAGCATCCACCCCCTAGAAAATATCACCTATCCCAACGGTTTTGAAAACCGTTGGGATAGATTCTTTGATTTCTTCCAGGTCTACTACCCGAGAATATTATATAAATATAAATTTTAAATAATTATGATAATACATATATATATTTATGAAGTTATGTTTATAAAAGTTATGTTAGGTTAGTGGTTAAGGCGTTTAATTATAAACGGGCGGTTGTGGGATCAAATCCCACCACATGTATTTTTTTGAAATACATATACCAACGGTTTTATAACCGTTGGAATAGATTTTCATATTACTCATACCAACGGTTTTGAAAACCGTTGGGATAGGTCTATACCAACGGTTTTCCCAAAACCGTTGGTATAGACCTATCCCAACGGCTTACTTCGCAACGGTTCTCCAAACCGTTGGTATAGGCTATACCAACGGTTTGGAGGCCTATACCAACGGTTTCGAACCGTTGGTATAGGTTAGTATTCTACTAGTGATATTTTCACCTATGTTCTCCTACGTTGAAACCCAGTGTTGAGTTAAGTTGGGTAACAGTTAAGTTTCATACTTTAGTTTTTAATGTTAGGTTTTGGTATTTCATTTTACGATGTGGGTTTTAATTAATGAAACTTTCAAGTAGAAAACAATGCATAACCCCAACGAATTTCAAGGGAGAAATTCATTTTTAGGGGGGTATAATGTAACAAACCGATATTTTATGATAAATATTCCTTTTAATTTATTTGAAATCATGTGTTTTATGCTACAACAAGATTATCTTGTGCTATACGCAACACCGTATTAGCCTGCAGTATACGCAACACTATTCTTAGATTGTGTTACACACAATTTCAAGTTCGTTTGATAATAGTCATTCTATGAAACATTGTGTATATATATATATATATTCTATGTATAAATGAAATATGGTTGGATTCTATTATATGAAACAACAAAGGAGTCTTGCACAACACGCAACCCTAACATGGCTTTTATTACATGCAATCGCGACCTTCCTCGATAGCATGTGTTGTACGCAATACCGGGTTTTACTAAACAAAGATATATTATGATATTACTATTAAGAACTAGACATTATGAATAGAATTAACCACATTTTGAATTTTATAAAATTATTATTCATCTTATAAACTTTCTAAAACATTTTATGTGAACAAAATAAATTTTTTGGGTAAAATAAGTATTTTTCAAAAAATGTAGTTTTGTCGCCTTTTGATGGAGCACCTACTTTAAATCTATTCTTTGACATGTTTATAAGTTTAATTATATAAAATAAAATCATTCTTTGGAATAAGGATTTTAAATTTTACATTGGATAAAATTTTCATGTTATTCTGATTACTTTCATATTTTAATGAATAGTAAAAACACGCTATATTTTAATTAAAAAAAACTTTTTTCTTCGTAATAATTTATGTGGTTAAATTATAATATTGAATGGACATAAAGTATAAATAGAATATATTTTTACCATTTAATATAATTTATGTCATTAGCATTGATTTTACCTTGAATTCGTAGGATAAATCGATTCAATCTTTTGTAAAGTTTTAAACAAAAACCCATTTTCTTTCGACAACAAGATTAATTTTAATTTAATTTCTGAAACTTATATGTATTGAATTTGAAAAAATGGATTACATATTTGGAATCAGTGGGTCCAAATTAAATTAATATACTACTTTTTATTTTTGGGCATTATGAATAGTAACTACGGTAAATTTTATTTACCATAGTTAAAGATAAATTGGGTAATTAAGGGTAAATATAAGATTATAAAATTAACCTAAACCCTGCCAAAATAATATTGGATGACTAAAATTCGACTCATATCACCTATGGGTCGGATTAGAATAACTTAATGGGATTTTTTCCTTGAAAATAACTTAATTATTATTAAAACCAATGAAAGTGATAACATGTCACTCTCTTAAATCTTATAAGTATATTAATTTTAATTTAGTGATAAACTTCATGATACTTCGAACATGAATAGATTAAAGAAAGATAATAAAAGTATCTACATCATATGAATTTATTTATAATTTTAGGGATTAAATAATTATCATTAATTGTGACACAATAGTAATGCAGAAATTGTTTATCTAGTGAAAAAACAAGAATATAGTTTTTATTAAACTAATAGTGATCATAAAAGACACGAAACCCTAACCAAAACTTATTGGTCATGTGAAGTTAAAATATAATTATCCAATCGTCAAATAATTGACCATTTGGAGCATTATAAAAGGAATTATGACACTTATATTACTTTATTTTAAATTATGTCAAAGTTGTCACCATCATAATTTAATAAATATAACAATTTAAATATTGTGATTTTAAGATTATAAATTCGAGTAAAAGAATTATTGTGAATGTTAATAGCTTTATCTTCATCATAGGATTATATTTTTAATTTATATACAACAAATATGTATATTAAATAATTATACAAAAATGATGTAGTAATTATTTTATTAACAGAGAAACCAAATAAATGGTTTTAAAAATAATTATATAAATATTATATGAACTATTTAACGTTATCCACTAATTTTTTATATACATATGACCTTTTATGAATCTATTAAATCTTTTTGATAGAACATAACTTCTATATATATTTTATTTATATTCAAATAAATGAATAGTGTCAAAATTGACACTATTATTATTTTATAAAAATAACATATTATAAAATTTTTTAAAAATCACATAATATTTACAAATTATAAAGTTAAATTTATATGGTATAAAATTTTATAATGTATCCAATTATGGAAAATTCACAAAAAATAAGTAATTATTTGTTATAATTTAAAATATAGAATGTTATTACCACAAATAAAATTAAATTTATTAAATAAGGATAAATCAAGTTGATAATGATTAAAATAAATTACTAACAAGTATAAATTTTATTGGTTGAAGATATTACAACCCTATATCATCTAATATTCTAATATGAATCATTTTTGGAGATTTTTAAGTGGGGATAGATTTATTATAAATTAATATTTTTAAGATTTCCAAAGGTGCCCCTCTCTTCCCTTATAAAAGGGCACCACCTCCCTCTCTTCTTCACACCAATTTGAGACTTCAAGCGCGGAAACAGCCTTCCAAATTCTCTTCTCCACTTCCCTATAAACATTCTAGAGGTCCTGGACTTCTTCAAAGACCGATTTTAGTTCCCAATGAGGAGGTATCAAAGAGGCGCTTCAAATAAGAGGTAATGTTCGTTACCGATTATTTCAACTTTATTTCTTCTTCCACTTCATCATCATTAGTTTTTTCATTATGAAGTAATAACATCAGTATAACTAATATACTGATATGATATTATAGGTATTAAACAACTCTATTTCACCATTTATCCATCCAATGGAAAACGATATCACCGCACGTGCGTACGTACGGAATACCGTCTCCACGTCGTGGTGTAATCTATTTTCCACCACCACCTTACTTGGATGGGTATAATGGTTTAAATAATTACTAAATATGATTATTTTAAAGTTATATTGATTCCTAAATATTATACATACACTACAATACAGTTCCATGATCATGGGAATGATATCACCGCTCGTGCGTACGTACGGACTACCGTCTCCACGACGTGATGAGATTCATTCTCAATGATTAACCATTCATGAATGATTATAAAGTATATATAATAAGTAATAATGAAATATATGACATAATAATGATACTGGATTTATGTATATATATATATTTCTGCCATCTACTTAATTTCATTCAATTCAATAAGGAAACAAAAACAATGTTCATGCATACATACGGCCTACCGTCTCCATGAACGGTGTATTTCTTTCCATTTATCGATATATTATATATATGTATATTATGAATATATATATTATATAAATCATGTTTTACATTCTGAATGTAATTAACCATGATCTAAGTAATCATGTGATAAATACAAGTTAAAAAACGAACGACAAATGAATCAATTTTACCCAAAATGCTACTTTAACATTAATTTACAAAAGAATGGGTAATATAATGTCATTAGTGAACCATAGATGATATCATAACAATTAATATTATTCTTTAATAAGTCAATTACATGATTTAAATCATTATATGGGAGGTTCAGATCCATACAAAGCATATCAGACCTAAGGTAAGGGATAAATTTTCAATCTCATTTTTTTATCCGAGATAGCTTATACCTAAGTATTTACTAGGGTTACGTTTATCATCCCGGACCATGTTTTCTAAAAATGTTTTCATAAAATGTTTACTATTCTTGCATGATTGTTTAAGGTCATTTTTACCCTTTATTGACATTTTACCACATTGTATGGATGGAATATTTCCTTTGGTTACCATATAAGGTACCATTTGACTTTTCTGACAAAAGTACGAGGAGAATATTATTTTTAACTTATACGACGTGAACAGATTTTTATGGTTTTATAAAGCCTTATTGTCATGAAGATTCCTCCAAATGATGTCATGACTATTTGCAACAAAATCATTATCTTTTAAAATTGCATAACATTTTGTGAAAAGAAAATGATTTTGAAGATGAAAGGATATTTTCCTCAAGAATTCATTTCAAGTATTTTATCAAAACCATTTTTCAACTAAGATGACATTATTTCTTATGTGTATGATTCAAGAATAATTTCTCTATGATATACATGGTTTCACTTTTCTTATTATAAAATGATATCAATATCTTTTATATGGATTATGTGATGATGTGATGATGTTTATGAAACCCATTTTATTCGTTGGATTATTATGAATGATGTATGTTTATTTTGTGGCACAAGTAAGATTGATTTCAATAGGGGATGGGTGGGACCTTTATCTCCCTCCAATGCATTGCGTAAAGAATTATATCTCATGAGATAGACATGGCTGGACAGGTAAGTTAATCTGGTTCAGTGTTACAGGACTGAAACGTGGAGTGAACTCGATTCCGAAA
Source organism: Viscum album (assembly GCA_963277665.1). Classification (NCBI taxonomy): domain Eukaryota; kingdom Viridiplantae; phylum Streptophyta; class Magnoliopsida; order Santalales; family Viscaceae; genus Viscum; species Viscum album. The sequence continues at coordinate 1,425,683,646 of OY728147.1, read as the reverse complement.
GGGACTTTGTCCACTAAGATGGTCATGGCAGTAATGCCTTGGATACTATCGAAATCATTACATGTTCATAATGGATGCCACAATTACATGATTTATTCCTATTCTATTTTATAATGATTTAGGATCCATTATGATCTATGCCTTACGTACTTCCATGTTTTATGTCAGTGCTCAATATTTTGATGTTTAAATATTAATTTCATGTTTTTTTAGTTCAAATGTATATGGTCTATTTTATTTTCTCCATGTTTACCATTAATGAGCTTTTGAGATCACCTTTTTTATGTTTTCTTTTCCCCAGGATTAAAGGAAAGGTTTTAGGTAAGGAAACAGAAAGGGGAGGATCGTTATGGGAGATTTTGAAGATCTTTCAACATGACAAGAGGTTTATATTCCAAGTATCCAAAGACACTAAACTATTACAGTCCTTGTGTGTCTGATTTTGTTATGTATTACATTTTTCTGCAAAAGTAATGTAATATCTATTTACGTCATGCTTCGGGTCTCTACAACATAAGTGCATAAATTCATGACCAAAAAATCATTTCGAACTCATAGAAAGGGAATGTTGTTTTTTAATATGAAAATTCCAGAATAAATAAATTATATTAACATCGAAGGGATAACTCATTGAAAAATGATTGGGTTGGTTATTCACAACATAATATGTTTTAAATTAAGAAATATATTCTTAATATGTAAGTTTATAAGTACGAAAACTATAAAAATTTTCTTTAGAAAAGGGATAAATGATTGAAAATGAAGGTTTTCCATAGATAAAACATAAATTGGATATAAGAGTATGAAACAAATTTTCATACCAACAAGGATAAATACCCTAAAATGGGGGCGGGGGTGAAAAAAGGTATGATAGATTAGAACAACTACCCCCTTCTAATATTTTTTAATTAAAAATGTTCTTCTCTCTCATTCCTGATGCAAGGTATTAATAGAAATGAAATCATGCACGAAACACAACAATTTATCTTGGTTCACCCTCACCAGCTTTTTATAATAGAGCATCCTGCTACAATGTGACTATGTAGAAAATCCACATAAAATCACATCAAAATAAAATTTCTATGGTAGATAAATTCTAATCTCAAACTCTGTTCCATTATATTGTTCTAAGAAAAATCACTATTCCTCCTAGTTAACAACCAATCACAAATTGGAAGCTGATTACTCTCTTAAGAAAAGTGTGTCTATTTATCCTTCATAATAAACAACTTTTATATCATCAATTAATATATTTTACACCTTATTTAGAGTGTCTTTACGTTCCACATTCGTTCATATGAAAAACAACACATTGCCACAAAATTAATTGGAAACATTTAACCTCTTTGAAACCATTTTCTAACATCTTCACAACATTTTAAAATTTTACACAAAATATGAGATTTGGTTCAGAAATCCCAATCTTAGTGAACTATTATAGATCAAAATCTTCTGAAAAAATATTATACATTGCATGTAACTCCATTTACATGAAACGACCCTTGCATAAATCTCATAGATGAGTCCCAGCAATGATTTTAACTAAGGGTTGAGCTTGTAATATGAGGGGTGTATCCATCAATTTATATTCCATGTTGACCCTATGCGCAATATCCTTACATGTATTCCTTCATTCCCATAATAGTTTCCCAAGCTTGGAAGATCATGATTTAAAATCACAATTGTTTTATAAAAGCCTTTCATTTTTGGGATTTATCTCTATTTAGTGGGCATGTTGAACTCTTCTTCGTTGTAAAAAACACTTGTTCCACACACATGAAAATAAATCACAAACTTATTTCCTTTTCCATAAATTATGTGATAACACTAAATCTTGACTTTCACAAAATAATCATATCAACCATAAATATTTTTTTTCACCTTCCCTTTTTGAAGATAAATTTTTCCGATATCTAAATTTTTGACCCCATAAATTTTGAAAAATCTAAGAAGCAGATCCATGTTGTATAAAAATGATTACATACCATAGATGAGCATAAATTCCATTGTCTTGGTTCTTAGTCAATTTACCTTGTCAAAAATATATCTAGAACTCCACTATTGGTAATAGTAATATACATTTCCAATTAAACATATCCATCAACAAAGCACAATAATATTACATGTAGGTATTTTTTATAGAAAATTAATCTATGAATCTAGTTACAAAACATTTAGAAGATATAAAAAATAGTTTTTTAATTGAATATAAAATAATAATAATTTCATTACGTTGATTATTTGTTCCTAAATCAGAAGTATATAACAATTGGGGCTAATGAAAATATCGGGCAACAATTGGGGAGAGAAATTGAGAATATATTATATGCAGGATGAATTTTGAATGAGGTGAAATAGTGAAATGGGTGGGTATTTATAACATAAGTGGATTCATTTCTTTTATAATTTCAAAATATAGGTATTTGAAATCCCTATAGTGGTAGAAGAGAATCCATTTTCATACTATAACAAAACAAACCTAGTATCCTAGACACATTAGATATTTTATTATAATGGAATAGATAAAAAAGAATACATCACCAATTATAGATCATTTTAGTATTCCTGATTAACTATATATTTATGTGAAACCCACATTACAGTATGAAATGAAAACAAATAATCCTACATAATAAAATAAAATGAAATGGAACCTTCAAAACTCATTAAATGATCTCATATTCATAACATGGGGAATGAAAAAGATTGAATGATTGATATCAAATTCTCAATAATGGTTGGGATTTGTAGAAACATGAATATATAATAAGTGAAGCATAATCAGTAAGGCATAATCAATATGGAATTGTAAATAACTAACAAACACATTCACTGTAATAAATAATTTTAGAAAGAAAATGATACCATATATATTTCATTGTGAAATTAATCTTGATAGTAATTATAGATTTCATAATAAAATAAATTATTAACAATTGGATGTCATTTATCTAGCATAAGAAAAATTATATTGTAAAGAATGTAACACTGTGTGATTTTTTTGAATTATTTTTTCAAATTAATTTATTTTTTTTAATATATTTATTAATTCATGGAACAATCAAAATAGATATATTAATATAATAATAGACTAATCATACCTTAATTGTACACTATATCAATAAAATATTGGGTGAATCACAACGTTGAATTGACTTAGGATACATGCATCACTAACATGGAACACATTACACACAACATAGAGTTTCATTGAAACATAATTTTATAATTATTTAAACAACATTCTTATAACATATTCATTAAACAATTTAATGTGAATATTAATAAATATTTTTAAAATATTTTTTATAATGGTTTTATATTAATAATACAATTTGATAGTTAAATGAATATTTTTAGGTAATGTCTTTATATGCATAAAAATATTATTTTCTCAAATGAAATTTTTATGTCCTACTATGAACTATAACAAATTTAATATTACTAAATTATAGACATTTAATTTGATAAAAGAATATTTTATTTTAATTCATCATTTCAAAATTATCTTAGGTGGTAATTTTGATATTTTTATGAAAAAATTTATTTAAGAGGGAGTAGTGAAAAATTATGAATTTTAATTAAATAATACTTTTTAATCTAATTTATTTATAGATTTTATTAACATTTTAATTTATTTTTAATTTATAATTAGATCTATTATACATAAAAAAATCCAATTTAGGTCATTGGAACCAATTTTACATTGAAATTGGATATAAATAATAGAAAAATTTTGAAAAATATTTCATTAAAAACATTTATTGTCATCCCATATAAGATATTAATTTTAAATTAATTTCATCTACTTATTTGTTTGTATTATTGAAAAATTAAATCCATGTTTAGAATCAATAAAATTTATAATGTATAAAATTTTCAACATATTCTTTGACCACAAATATTAGCAAAGGTGATAAAAATTAATTAAAATGATTTGGTGAAATATTTTCATAACAAAGGACTAATCCTTATGTGTGAGACCCAAAGAGTCCTAAAAACATGTCAAAAATCCATTTCGTGACCATTTTTCTAATGTATCTTTTTTTATTGAATTTGGTCAGTTATTGTAGCCACATGACTTGGTAATAACGTGGATTGAATTATCTTTTCAAAACATTACATGAATTCCACTACTCCTCCACAATAAAAATGCACTCACCCTTTCTACTTCATCATACCTATAAAGGAGTTTTTCAAAATGAAAATAAAATCAAATAATCACCCAACATCCCTTAAAATAATCATTTAATAATGAATTTGTTAATAAGTCCCTCCAAGGAAACCCTTTAGTGAAAACCAAATTGTGTTACCCAAAGAAGATGTAAAATCATTTCTCTTGCTCCATTATTTTTTTTCTTTTGCCACCACCACAACTCTTATTATTATTTTCATTAAAAATATCCTCAGAATCCTAAATATAATGATACTTATATATATTAAGGTTTATACTATATCTTACACACACTTCTACATAATGTGTAATGGATGTTCTTTTCCTTTATATGATAAATTAATGCCACACAAAATAGTGTTGTTCAATTTTTTCCTTTACCACCATTAAGGGGTGAGAATTATGATATAAATAGTGTTTATATATGATTTATATTATATTTATTATATATTCATGATTATGAAATTCATTTATAACACATTCCTTTATATATTTCATCATTGTACAATACGATATCATTATTTTATGGATGTGTGGACTACTGCATCCTCAATGTGATTTGATTCATTCACACTATACGTAGAATGTGTTCGGGATGGTTTTAGTGAACATATATGATATATATATATAATAATAATAATACATTAATTAAGTGAGGAGGAAGTGATCTTTAATCTGCTAGTTTCATTGATGTTTAGTCGACTTAGGAGTGACATGGTATCAAGGGTTGGGCAGAAGCAGTCTACTAGTGGCCATGGGACTGGTGACATGGGGGATCCATTGGGTGTTAGTGTGATGATGCCTTCACATCAAAAGGTTCATCTATTATTGGATGCCAGTGGGAAAGGTATAGGTGACTGCAAGGAGATGAAGCTTGTGATTGAGGCTCACACTGCATATTGTGAGAGTTGTACAGTGGAGCTATTGGAAGTTGATGATAGGTATCAAAGACCCGAGGGGAGTGATGTTACTATGATGGCTGCAATTAAGACTGAAACATGTTCCAAGGAGTGGAACATGTGAATGTGAAGAAGGTTGTTCAAATGGATGAAGGTGGCAGTGTACAGCTGAGGATCTATTCTTTAGAGGATGGAATTGGGATGTATGTCTTGTATCATGGGACAGTGGACAATGATGAATTATTTTAGAAGCTTTAGTGTATAGCCACGATTGACCCTAATTGTCAAGATCAGGAAGGATGAGGAGGGAAAGATGGCTCCAATGAGGTCAATATACTTGGAATGTTGGGGGAATACTCGGATAGTGGCAAGGAAAATGATAGTGGATTGATCAGGCCCTCTTTTAATGAGATTGTTTATGGCGGGGGGGGATAAGGTTGTCCGGGAATTAGAGAAGCATGATCACTCAATCCTGACAAAGGTAAAGGACGGACTACTCTAAATTGCCGAATCTGATGCCCACAAGGTCATTGGCTGGGAACATTGTGCTCCTATACATGGAATGAATGAACCTGTGAAAGATGTATGCAAAGGTTATTGAACATTATGAATGTTCATAATGGGAATCGACTACTGCATAGGAGGCTTATCATTATGGATGTGATGATGGGTATGGTTTCTCTGATATGTAATCTTCTCTTTCAGCTTGTGGTACTTGCTTACAGTCCATTTCATTTATTTAATAAATTTCCATGAGGTTTTTCTCCGACGGATTTTCTGGTAATACTACTTTAATGACAATATATATATATATCATTTAAATATATTATTTTAATACAACAAAAAAATGTAAACAACGTTCATTCATATGTACAACCTATCGTATCTATGAATGATGATTTCAATTTAAACATTATATTGTATATAGATAAATTTAAATACAAATATACTGAATATTAATGTATTTTAGTCCCGTTGAATAAATTTTACCCTTCCCTGGTGTTATATTTCCTTGCATGATGTGTTCCATGTGTTGCAACTATGATGATATCATCCAGACCCTTCCAATGTGATAGAATTATAGGATTTACATCTTTTTGTGGATTCATCCTATTAGTAGAATCATATAAGCGTTGTGGATCATAGTGATAAATATCATCAGGGTTAGAGTATGAAGTTGGTTTTATTGTAGTGGCATCATGGGCGCATTTAGGAGAAGACCTGGGAAATAGAGTCTGATATGAGAACACTATGGATAGAATTATTAATTGAGACATCATAGTCTCAACTGAAGAAATGAGGGGATGTTCTTATATACGTTGTGGAGGTTTTAATATCATGTATTTTTTTAGCTATGTATCTCCTTGTTATTTTTTGTGCATTAGTGGCCATGTATTATTCGCAGACAGGTTTCCTTTTTTCATGGTATTAAAAAACCAATCACATTTTTCCCAGACATTCTATTTTTTTCTTCAATCCCTATATGATCCAATGTCTTGGTTTCTTCCTTATTTCAAATGTTTCTCCAACTGTTGTGGTGAAATTATAAGGCCAGTTTCATTATTGGTCTTCATCTTGTCTAGATTTGATCTTCCATCCTCATTTAAATATTCCACACCTTATTCCTCACATGTGTTTTCTATAGGAATCATTATTGGATCGTAAGTTAAAGGTAGGGGTCTAGAGATTAAGCATATAGTTTGTTAATTTAGATGTAGATTCAGTATCATGACTTCTCCATCATTGTGTGTGACATAAATAATTATGTAAATGAATTATATTACTCCAAAAATTCTATTGGTTTCAAATGGATTTTCAATGGGAAAACATATTATAGTTTTTATTGAAAGACATGGGAAATATGGGGAATTGTTATTATAAAATCCAAAAATTGTGAATTATTGTTTATTGATTTAATTGTTAATCAATTTTGAATTGAATTACATGTTATACTAATTTAATAATGGTAATTAACATAATTAACCATTGAGATATATGATTGTATATTATGATATCTGTGATGTATGATAATAATTTTGTTCATAGATTATATGCTTATATAATAGGATAATCCAATGCTCATTCACACATATATGTATTAATGATGATAGTGACCATGGTAAGAATAATCCATGCAATAATGAATATATAAATTGGGTTATTCCTAGTCCCATGTTGCAATACTTATTGGGATTTGACCCAGATTTATTAATACATGTTTCCCATTCTTATATAGTTTGGATGGCATGGTATTTTCACATGATTAGGGATATAATAGCATGGTTCTGATGAAATTAGTTAACCATAATTATTTTGTTGGTGTTACCATGGTTATAATACATTCTCAAAGATATATTTGTCATGGGGCATAAGCAGGCTATTTTGTTTATTTAAATTTTTGAATTAATTAATATAATAGATTAACAATTTATTGTATACACTACATATCAGAGAGGTTTAGTTTAGACATAGTGGTGTTGAAATACTATGTTATGATCACACACTATTCATTCCACCATTTCTCACCCGAGATGATTATATTGATGCTAGTTTGGAAAAGGAAAATGACAATGCTATTGTTTTATTATTATCTATTGAGCTAGAGTTTGGAGATGGGACTAGCAAGAGGCTTAGGTCCATAGACATTGAAGAATTTATTTGAGTATAAATGTATTTTTCTTGTCTTTTTATAGAATTAAATTTAGTTATATCACATCATGTCATTACATTATTCTTTAATATTTGTTAGATTACTCAGTTGGATTTTATTACAGTTTTCTGCATCGCTTTACTCTAATTATTTATACTATATATGAATTTAATATTTTGATATGATTCTACTAACCCACATAATGCTAGTATTTAGCCTCTGTCTTATGGGTAGGAGCACATGAGGTCTCATAAACAACACTTTTTTCAATGTGATGGAGTTTTAGATTAAGGGAAATTATAGTTTCCATACCTATAATCCTACAAACACAGTAATTAGTAAATTATGGAATATTTTGTCATGGTTCATCAATCAAATAAACTTGAATTTTTTATGGTTGATAATTATTAGGAACCACTGATCTATTTATAAGGTGTATGATCCCTTATGTGTTGTATGTTTTGATGTTTTTCATTCATCAATTTATATAGAATAGTTACCAAAAATGATTTTAAATGAACCGAATATTTTTTAAATGGAATATGAACTAATAAATGGTGGTTTAAAATGTACTACATAGTCTGTATATTAGATCAAATTCTACGTAACATTAAACATGACCTAGTCCTAAATTTTGAGTGGGAAAGGGGAAGTCTATCTGGTGACTTATAAGGTTGATTCCATTACAAATTCCTTGAATTATGAGTTGGTGGATGAGTGTGGTATGTTTTTTGGGCAGCATTTAACCCTTATTATGAATTTTATATTTTATCATGACTCTATCAATATAATTTAGAAGGATTTAGTTTGTACTTTTTTAGGCATTTCATGATGAATACCTCTAGTTGAGCACTAAGAGTGTGTTGATGACAATTATCTGAAGGTGGTGGGTCCTAATTTTCTAATAGAACCTCTAGTAGCCTCTCTTATGTCACCATCATTTGATCCAAACACTTGTTTTGATGCCCATTTTAGATATAACCATAAATTATTTATGTACATATTTTAGGGACTCATGAATCTTGCATCATCTATGGTAGTGTTGACGCATGTGTTCATGTAATAGCCCCCTCCATTATTTTCAAGGGAAGGCATCCATAGTTTGGTGTTTTGTGTCATGATAATATCCATTCTATTTCTAAAAAAATAATGAAACCACCTATTATGTGATTTAATCTCATAACATATATGGTTAAGGAGAAGCTATGAACATGTGGGATATTTAAAACTAGACTAATACACTTTTATATATTGGATTTATGGGAGTTATAATAAAGGATATTTGATGACATCATTTTATATAGCCTAAGGGATATATTTTTTGGGGTTTTATATGAATGGATTAGTGTGGGATGAGGATTATGGAGTATTTTGTGTGCTTCATAAATATTGCACACATTGTTATGATTTATTTTAGTGAGGATCCATCAAGGTCAAGACACACATGGGATGGTCTCGAGCATGTTGATTGATCACATGTAAACATGTTGCAGATGAAGGCTCTTATAAATATAGTAAAGGAGATTCTTATTTTTGAATGATTACTATGGGAAGATGGGGGATGTATAGTTGGGAATTATACTTTCTCCACAATGTTTTTATGTGTCTGATAGCTGGATGAATCATTTTGTAGATCCTCATGAAGAGAATACTAGAAATAGTGAAATATATGTTAGTTTATTTTTCATTCATTATGATGGGAGATAGGGATATATGGGGAGTCTATGTGATAGAGTCGAGGTCTAGTTTCAATAATGAAATAGGATGGGATATAAATAATTATTCAATAGAAACATCCCACCAGATTTTATTGTAAGAGTATGGACTCTGAATATATGCCAATGAGAAAGATTCTTATCTCAATATTATGTTGAAAGCAGGGTTAGTACTGTTGATTCTGGTGGAGGAGGTGGTTGTGGCAGATGAATCTACGCACAAATTTTACCATTGAAAAATATTGTTTCTACTTTGGGTAGATAGGTTGTATCACTAGGCCACATTAGATTCTAGATATAATTTGTACAACCTATAAATGAGTAGATGAGGACTGGACCGTCTATTATGAGATGTATTATTTTAGTAGCCTCTACGTTGGCATTATATTTTTTTGATATAGATGGATAATATATCATAATATCAATACCTATTATGTAGAGAATTAAGATATTTTTCCAATTTTATAATGGTTTTATGAAGATTGATACTCTATTTTGAATCCAAATGGAGTGTTTACACTTATACAGGGAGTGACCCCACGATATTGATGGGTGTACCTTAGTATGGGATATTTAGTTTCCATTAGATGACAAGGATTGATATAATACTTGGTATAGACTATGTATTCTCTTATCATGACTATATCGACTATTGTTACCCATGAGTGACTGCCACATCACTAGAGGGGTTAATTTATTCATAAGGGTGAATGGGATGTCCTAGATATGCAGGCGAGACCTGATCATCGTGGGGTGTGTAGTATAACGTTCTTGATTTCTAGATTATATCTAGATGATTGGTGAACTTATAAGATGATTATACTCCATTGGATGATTGATTCAATTAAAATTTTTAGGAAGTATTTTCTTGTTTTCGCCTAGAAAGAATTGTGATATTCTATAGCGATCTGGTTCTTAGAGATGCGATGGTATTAATTCCTTCATATAGGATGAATACATCAGAGTTTTATCATCTCAAGTGGCTTCTAATGGACTTTGAAACAAATGTAATTATATGACCAATTACTTATACATGCAGTTCAAAGGCCATTTTTGAAAAAATATTAGTAGAACCCTTATGAGATATATTTATTACAGAAAATTGAACCTTTTGATGGGGATGAACTAGTATACGTTTTCATAGAAATATTATATATTAATCATTATTTTAATATCCTGTGTTTTATTTAATATTTATTTTATATTAGGTTATTATCTGGAGCATGTTTTACCTATAAACATACATCATAATGATTTTCATATCTGGTACAGTCTATGGAAATATCCAGTTATGTATTTCGTTGTTATGAACACACCAACAATTTTTATGGCACTGATGATACATGTTTTTAATGAGCATAATGATTCATTTGTTAGGGTTTTCATTGATGATTTCATGGTGTATTATCATAATCGATATTACTATTCCAAGTATCATGAAATCATTTTGGATATATAGATATAGAATCAGTTATATGTTACGATAACAATGTTACACATATAGATTGATAAGATTCACCAACATGGTCATATTATATTAGAGGGAGGAGTATTAGTTGACGCATATAATGTGAGAGAAATAGTTTCCTGGAGACCAAATATGACAACATCTTGGATTATCATACAGCTGATCATGAGATACATTGTGTATTGTGATGCATTAGGTATTGGGATAGAATTAGTTATGATAGAGGTACAAAGAGTTTTGGTGAATGGGTGTTATTATTTGACACCACATGAGTATAACTATATTACACATTATCCCTAGATCAATGATTTGTTTATTCCATGTGTTTTTTTGGATAAATTTTTAATTAAGAGATCAATTTTCGGTGTACGTAGGACCAATAATCCTCATGTATATTTATTTACAGAATGTGACTTGGTTCTAAGGCAATTATGGGGGGTTGAATATGTATATTCATATGAATTAGAGATATCCTATTAAGCTGGTAATGGAAATGTAGTTACTGATTAAATGAGTATAATGGACCAGATATATGTTGTATAAGAGGCCAGTAGAGAGTGGATAATAATATAATTATTCCTTAGTATGAACAAAGAGGTTAAAGATGGTCAAAAAAATATTATTTTATCATCTCTAGTAGTAAAATTCACTCTATTCAAAAGAGAGATGATGAGATTGTTTTATGATGATGTGGGCATTGTCCTACGAGGGAGTGTGTCCGGAGAGGACACACCACCATGTTGGACCATGGGTGAGGATGGAATTCTATGTATCTAAGATCACATTTAAGTTCCAATAGATATATTTGAGGAGATGATGTGATAGTTTCAGGCCTTAACATGGGATGTATATCCAGATTTTACTATGATATATAGGGGTTTACATTAAGATTATTGGTGGTTGAGTATAAAATGTGAGGCAGTTGGTGTTGTCATGAGGTATTCCAACTATCAAATGGTGACAGACGAACAATAGTGACTAACTGGACTTTTACAGTAGTTACCAATTACCCAGTGGAAATTAAATGAGGTTGAGATGGATTTATTAACTGGGATTCCAAGGTCACCAGATTGTAGTGATACCATGTGGGTTTTTCTAGAAAAGATCACGATGGTTTTCCACATTCTACTGATCAACAATACAATCTCATTAGATTATATTGGGTGTATTTTTATCCTCATGATTATTCACATTCAAATGGTTCCCCATATCACTGAATTAGATAAGGATTCATGTTTTACCTATAGAGTTTGGGAAGTCATGTAGAGGTATTTGGGAACATAGTTGGTTTTGAGCATGATATGACACCATTATAATACTATCCAGTCATAGGGTACTATAATGATTCTAGAGGATAACAATAGAGAATGAATCATTGATTTCAGGGGACCTTCATAAAGGAATATACAGTAGATTGATTTTCCAACAAAAATATATATAAGGAAATTATATATAAGGATCCTTACAAGGTTTTTTTAGATAGGTTATTCCAACCATCTATATACAAAATAGAGGTAATAGAGTAATAATTACTCACCTCTTGTCTCATGCAGGAGACTTGATAGAAGGACTAGTTGATCAAAATGAGGATGGATGCTGTAAATATAGATAGAAATCATATGCCAATCATGATCAATGGAATCTCCAGTTAAAGGTTGTCCGTTGGTTATATTAACATATCTCATCGGGGCTAGTACATATATGAAGTAGAATATATGATAACCTCCCAATGATGTAGTAGTTTAGTAGTGGCAACACTGTAGCAGTGGATGCACTATAGCAAGAATTGTAGCGGTGGCGGTATTGTAGCAGCCAGGGTATTATAGTAGAACTATTCACCATGAGGACCTTTGGGCCAAAAAAATGGTCTTCCAAGCCAAGTATTCATGCTACTTTGCCTTGGTACTTCGGGCTATATAATGGGCCTCCCTCTAGCCAGTCTAAAGCAGTATTTTCTTTAAAATAATAAAATGTGACTTCGTCCCCATACTTTAAAAAAAATCATCCAAATGATGTTGATTTATAAATATATGTGTCCTTCGAGTATTATTATATATTTATGGTTTTATAGATAATTATATATCTCTTAAACCTGTTAGCTCCTCTACTATGGGTACTATAAATTATTTTCATTCATAGACTGAGAATTAGGTGTGTGAGAACTATGTACGTGATTAATGGCACATACTTTTCTCCACCTATTATCGGTCATTAATTGGAATGGAAACTCATGGATGAATTACATTATGGGGTGATGATTTCAACATCTGTTTTTTATTAGAATCATATTCATTTATTTCTGATTATAAATTTATTATTATTAATTTAGTTATAAGACCATTAATATGGGCATGTAGGATTGTTGGGTTGTTGTGGGTATAAGTAAGTATGGTGATGAAGTTAGTCTATGGGAAAAGTACATTGGATTTTATTACATGGCGTGTATTACTCACCCTATGTTTACTACAATCAGTTATCCAATTCATGAAATTTAATGATCATTATGAAGAAGTGAAATACTAATAATTACAAAAAATTTAATGGATTTTGATTCTAGGAACATTCAAAGGTGTTTTTTTTAAATAAGTGGAAGGGATTTTATTTATACAGAATGCCTCCCCCTCATCTCTTATCTCTAAATCAAAAGCAATATGGGATCCTGGTAAACAATTTGTTTGTATCTCTATAATAGAGAATCTATTTAATATATCTTCTTTCTAGTATTATATATTTTAATAATTGCACAATAGACCTTTCACCTTTCATAGTTTCTCATTTTCTTGATAGAATACTTTTCGGGTAGGCATTTAATTCCTTTTTATATGGTAATTGTTTACTTCTAAATTTTTATCCTATTCATATCAAGTTAAGTACTTATACATGAATAGTATTCTTCTACAATTATACAGTATGTGGTTTAGAACATTATTATAAATTATATATTTTATATACATTGTTTCTATTGTGTCACACATTGTAAATTCTATAATTTCCAGTAAATTTAATTGATCATCATCATATATTTTTTTTAAACATAATAGGGTTCCATGAGTACCATTATCTAGTTTATAGTCAGTCCACTCTACGAATGAAAACTTTTAAGAGCATTAAATTTTTTGTCAATGATATTCCACCCCATTGGGTTTGTAAAATATCAGAAGATAATTATTAGGATCATAAATGAAAATTCATTGAGTTACATGATAAGGATTATCTTCCTATGGAAAATTATTACACAAAATTCAAAATTGATTAATATTTTTAAATAGATAATGTTTATATTTGTTGGACTTACTCATGGATTTTAATGCTATCAAATTGTTTAGGAATTTATTTATTTATTGATAATGGTAGTTGACACTTTGGAAACTTATACTCCTTATATCTAATTCTATTGTATTCTAGGGATATTTCTGCTCTGTCAATCTATATCGATAATTTCATTGGAGGCATGCACATTTGTGCTTCCTGGATCCAGATTCCATAGGATTCCACTGACATTTCTACTCAATAGATATGTATTAATTATGGTAGTGTATACAATTGAAATTTCTATTTCTTGAATCCCAATTCCAAGTGATGACAACGAACTCGATACGTCATGGCTCCAACTTGTTTAGAACACCGTGGAATAGATCGTTGGATTTCAACCATGTATTTTACACATTCAAATCGATATGGTCTATGCACTTGATAAAGATAATTTTGTCATTATACAATGGACATAGCCCTTTAAGGATTATCATATGATTTGACAATATATGTCACTAAGGATTCAATGGTCTTTAGACCAGGAATATGTACCTTGAATTATCACACATGAATACATGGGAAGGGAAATTGTGGATGTTTTATCAGTCTTTAAAGATAGCTCTAGTGTCAGTATTTGATTATAGTTTCCATTTTTTATGGGTGCTTGACTATTTTTCATTGGGTTCCATGTTTTTGGGGACATTATCATATCTGATTTTGGAACGTTAGTTTTATAATGGTTATATAGTTGATTTATTTAATAATACATCATATTTTTAAACCTATACTAGAAATGTTATAGGAAATTCAGGTGGATTCCTATTTTGTATGATCTGACACCCTATTTGGCATGTCGTTGCATACCCAGATAGACATCATGGTTGTAGGTAGGGGTAATGCAAGATTTGACTTTATGATGCTTGTCTTGGTCATCAGATAAGATTATTGGATCACAAGATCGTGCTATGATTATGATTCTATTAAGAAATTATTATTTTTTAGTTTTATTAATTTGACTCTTTTTTTGTGTTGGATTCTTATTTTTATGTATTATCTACTATTTGGTATAGTATCATGACATGATTATCATATTTTATATGACATTGCATTTGGATTTTGATATTGTTGTTGATGTCTTTATTGTATCATTTTTCAATGGATTATATTATAATTGTACATATTTATTCACCTACGATACGGCAACATTAATCTGATACGAGTGTATAGTATCCCCACTGTATAACCACAAACCCTCTCTACAAGATAGTAGTCACTAGCTTTGATCGAATCACACTTAAGGACACGAAACTGACTAACTATGGCCATTTTTTATTGGACCCACGGTTGGGATATAATACATCTCATCTTCTACGAGTTTCCATTATATTCATGTTGAAAATATTATATAAAATCTCATTCAGTTCCCAATTACATTAGATTTCCTTATGAAAATATTGAGGCATATTTGTGATAATAATAAGAACCAATAAATCGAGTGATCCATTTAAATTTTCCTAAATCTTTATGATAGAGGGTAAAATTATTATCCAAATACATAGTATCTTGAATTTGATGAAATTATGATGATTTAGTAAAATTTTCATCAAAAATACAATTTAAATAATGATCCTTATATGTCATTGTATTTACACCAAGGAATCAATGAATATATAATCTATTTCCAACTGAGGAACTATAGATGACTAAATAATCCTTTTTATTAGATGTTTCTCCACATTGAAATATTGAAAATTTTATCAATTCATAGTATCATTATTAAAATATTTATTCATTCAACTAGCAAAATAATATTAATGAATTTATTAATAAATCCTAGTACATTAAAGATGAACAAAAAATAGATATTGAATAGATTAAGTCAATAATATCTTCATCAACTAGGAATCACAATGTACCCTCAAAATCATTAAATATAACATAACACCTTTACTATCAAAGATAAATTTTGGAATCATATTCTTATATAAATGTTCAACCAGTTTCTTGATATCCCAATCATGTTTTTATGCATGCTTAATTATAGCTTACAAATATGTATATATGGAATCTGGAATCACAAGGGTGGTAGTGCATGTATGATATATTTACAGGATATCATCGATAAAATCAGTATTCATTGTATAATTTTATAAATGAAACATGTTTAATGATAAATTATATTTTTGGCCCGTTGAATAAGTTGTCATGCATTCTTTACCTTGATGATATTTAATCATGTAATGATATTATATTATTAGTCAAAACCATCTTCTCTTCCTAATGAACAAAAAATATTATATAATATATATTTAATACTTTATATTAATTTAATGTTTCATATTTTTACAAAAATAAAATATTTATTAAAAATTTCCATTCCATGTACAATAATTGAAATCATTATATAATCTATAAGTGCATACTATTCATAACGGTTTAAATGAAATGACGAATATTCAGTAACCTGATCAACCTTTATTAATAAAAATTCATTTCCCTTCAAGGAATAATCATTAATAATATGATATTACAAATTTTTTAATTATTATGCTAACAAAAGAGCATTAACAAATATTATTTTTATTTGTTGGAAAAAATCCTGACATTATTCTATCTAGATGATTTTTACACCTTTTTAAATTAACATATTTAAAGTGATAGATAATAGAAATTTTTTTTCAACATACCATCAATATAAATATATTATCCTTAGAAATAAAAATTTATAACATGTGTGTGCCTTTTCCACTATTTGAACACATGGAATTTACCGAGACCAAAAAACATATCACCTTCAGAAAATATATTCCCAAAGGATAAAACCTACTAAAACCATAATTTTCATTTTATAAATATTTTATATAATTTTTCATCATATAATGTATTCAAAAAAATATTTATATGTATTTAATTATCCTCACAATATTTTGAATAAAATTACATTTCATTAATATAAACTATCATGACCTAAACCACCACGGACCACCATGATGTAAATAAGACAAGTGTTTCACCAATTCCCACCACTAATAGACAGGTGGCTAGAGACTTGAACCGAGTTATCATATCATAGAAATGCAATTTCTTCGCATATAGTACCATTAAACATGTACACATTTCCATATTGTATAATAATTTAGGAATGAAAAATAATTGGTACTATAATGCCATACTCAAAAACTAATGTATTGAATATATAATTTCAATGAAAATGTTTTAAATATTTATGAAAAAATTTCCAAATTTGGGGTTTGCGTAAACATGGAATTCAAAGTCATAGAGGGCCTTGGTGAAGATATATTTAAAAACTTAATATATTATTTCCCCATGAATAGTTTTTTTTAAAAAATTAATGGGAAATATAATGAGGGGGTTCCCATATAAGAAATATGATACCAATATTAAATCTAGAATACCGGTTTTTCCCTAGATCTAAAAACAAATTTCATCACCAGACTCTTGGATAGAGAATTTTCATGGGAGAATGAATTTGTTGATTAATTGAAATGTAAATTATTTGAGAAATAGTAACAGAACCTCTAAAAACCCATGTTATTCATAATAACCTTAAGAAATCCACATTAACCAGGGTAACGATAGGATGGATCCCTTCGATGGATATCATGTTGGTGGATGATGACAAAATTCTGGATTGAGCATCAGTGTACTATGTGGATCGTATATATTGACAGAGTACATTGATCAATACAATAATAGTAAAGACGATTTTTTTCATCATTGATCATTAAAAACACAATGTAGGGTTTTTATCTAGATTGATTTATTGCATATTTTTTATCCCTTATAGAACATGCATTAATCCTATTTAAGAATTGATCTATGGTTAAAACACTAATTCATGGGTGTGGATTTTGTCTTCAAATAACGATGAATTTATTTTACAATTATTTATATTTTAATTTATTATTTATACATAATTATAATGTTTATTTATTGATGAATCTAGAATAATTTGGATGTTTATTTCATGATATTCTTGTTTTACTAATTTATCCAACCATTATTCACATATTGTTCTTTATGATATATTGTTGCCAATTTTTATACAAAATTACAATAAATTTAAAATTATGTTATATTTATTTAGTTAATAGATCAATATAATTGTTTCAAGTTCGCAATTTATAGTTTATTTTATGTTCTTGATGACAACATAGGGTTTGATATTGGATAAGGAGTATAGTTTTTCATGGACTTTGGAATTATATGATATGATACATTTTGAATCATCAAAATCATATCATTGATATTATCTTACTACAATTGATGACAGTATTTAATGAAGGTGTGGTTGAAATAGGATTCATAAGGAGAACCATTTGGGTTTCTTCAAGAGAGTGATAGTGATTGTTTTATGGAAAAATATCATTGGAATATTATTTCCTTCTAGGAATGGATGGCGGTGAACTTAGATAAAAAAATTATGGCATTGATTCCAGGTGGAATCGAATGTAAATGTGGATGATAAATCAAAACCGCGTAATGAGATAAAATTTATGGGAAATTATGAACTGTATGATATGTAGTTCTTGTAATGACCCGTAAAAATTCAAGGAAATTTTTTTCTTATTTTTCTTTTTAATTTTGAAATAACGCAGTTTCTGACGGAACGTGATTCCGAGGCCCGGTGTGCCCAGAATCATTTTACGAAGTTTAGCTCGGGTACGTTCAGTGAACGAATGAGCGGGTTCTTTATCTTTTGAACCGTTGCGTGGAATCGAATTCTGAGGGCCCCAATGGAATGGCAGTGCCGGTAATTGCTTAGAAACACCTTTTCCGGAGTTGCGTTTGATCGGGTGTGGTTTTTAATTTTTCAGGTTAAGTAAATGAATAAAATAAAATGGTGCGACCAATTTATTGTATTTTAAGTCGCTTAACCTATTTTAAGTGGATGATGTGAGACCCACAATATCCTACCCACTTGGTAGGATATTTGTGAGGTGGGGCCCACATGAACCCCACCATTTCTTTTCTTCTTAAGTAATGCACCCGCACCCCCCCCCCCTTTTAATGAAGTCAACTCTTTCGTTTAATCTGGATATTAAACGCCTCATTAATTGGGAGGTTTTAAACTCCTCAATTAATTGATCGTTTCATTTCTTTTTGAATTTCAAGTAGTTGGTTTGAGTGTTAATAAAGTAAGACAACACTTATTTTATTTGGGTTGGAACTTGTTGCTTGGAGAGGATTTGGAGAAAATCCTTCTTCTTCGATGAAGAACACAAAAAATGCAAAGAACGCACCGATCTCCGACGAAGAACACCAAATCCTCGGAGATCGACTACGTGACGCCGAGTACCGCAATGCCAATGACGCTTCATCCACGATGCTTCTTCCTCGACGCTTCTTCCGTGACGTTCCTTCTCCGTGACATGACGATCCCCCATCCGTGACGCCTTCATCCGCGATGAACCCTTGCTTGACGAATTCGACGAGGTAGGGGTTTTTGTTCAATTTAATCTATGTGATTATACCCTCGGCATATGTTTAAAATTTGTTGGAAGCCTCATTAAACCGCTAACGCGGTGGGTACGGACCAACGAACAAGTCCGAACCCACCGTCTCTTCGTTCTTGGTGTGCCGATCAGCAGGCAATGATAAAGCAGGCCGCACGAGCATTGTGAGATCTTCGTAGTGAAGAACAGGTCCCAGGAGGGCCGTTGGCGAAGATGGAAGTCAAATCCAACCACCAGAGCTCATCCGGTGGTCTACGGAACGCTCCGCCGTCGCGCCTCGTCGGCACGGCGGCGACCGGCACCTGCCGGCCGCCCGGAGGGAGCGGCACCCATCACACAGACGGGAAGGGCCGCTGCGGCTGAAGCCGCCGCGGCGGGCCGCTGGTCCCGCAACTGTGGTGGACCGATGGAGGTGGAACGTGGCGCTTGGCCGTGTCTGTTGACTAAGAGTGGCCACCCATGGGGCTGCAGTTACATGCTGGC
Source organism: Viscum album (assembly GCA_963277665.1). Classification (NCBI taxonomy): domain Eukaryota; kingdom Viridiplantae; phylum Streptophyta; class Magnoliopsida; order Santalales; family Viscaceae; genus Viscum; species Viscum album. The sequence goes on along the minus strand of OY728147.1, from coordinate 1,425,663,528 downwards.
AGGGGGCAGCGTGCCACCTCACACCGCTCGGCCGGACCACGAGGCCGGGCCGCACCCTGGCCAGTCCGGGCCGCGCCAGCTGGGCCGAGCCCATCGCGCCATCCGGGCCCCGCAATGCCCAAGTGGGCCGGACCTGGACCTGGGTCGGGTCAACCCAGTTCGGGCCGACCAAGCGGGTACTGGGCCGTGTCGGACCGGGCCCGAACCCCCTAATACCGAACTGTTATGGCCTTTTGCCAATAACATCTAATGTGTACCTCTAATCGATCCACTATCAGTGGAGATACGATCCTTGGATCAAGACGGTCGTTTCAGTATACTACACTCAACTTTTCAGAGTACATTGTGTTCGGCCGGGTTGGTTCTTACACGAAACCAACCGGGCCCTCGAAGCGGAAACGCTTACAACGTGAGCTCCGGACGTCCGATTGGCATGTCGTCGACTTTGTTGGATTCCCCATGATAATAAAAAACTTTTGGCATTCTATTCCTCAGTTTTGGATGCATTTGGATAGTGGATGCGTTGTATTGAACCTGAAATCCAACTGGGCCTCTAGAACGGAAAGGCTAATAACTTTCAGACCGGACGTCCGTTTGACGAACCGTCACAGGCGTTGGTGATCATTTTGTGAAATGGTCCCTATGAGAATACCCTATGAGAGTTCGGGGTACATTTTAGATACGGACGGGTTGGTTCGTACACAAAACCAATCGGGGCCCCTAGGACGAAAAGGCTAGTAACTCATAAACCAAGCGTCCGACTGACGCGCCGTTTGTTGCGTTGAGACCTCTAGGACGTGGCAGTCCTTTGAGATACTTATTCGTAGAACATCGTGATATTTGGAGTATCGACCGATAGATCATGGAGCGGACCCTCCTGGTGATGATCTAGCCGAGTGAAGAGACCTAGTAGTTGGGTGAGACTTGACGACTGATGATCTTTCGACTCAGTGTATTTCGGATAGACAAGTGGGGTGTGCTTGGTTGTAGCGGCAGACCCACGGTGGAGGAGCACTTGGTAGTATCGGTAGACCCGTGGTACTCAACAGAAGGAGTACCTCTTAAGACTATGAAGGGGAGCGCTTGGTTGTAGCGGCAAACCAACGACGGAAGAGCGCTTGGTAGTAGCGGCATATCTGTGGTACTCAATAGAAGGAGTTCCTCTAGAGCCTATGAGGGGGATCGCTTGGTTTTAGCGGCAGACCCATAACGGAGGAGCACTTGGTTGTAGCGGCAGACCCACGGTACTAAACAGAAGGAGTACCACCAAAGCCTATGAGGGGGAGCGCTTGGTTGTAGCAGCAGACCCATGGAGGGAAGCGCTTGGTTGTAGCGGAAAGACCACTGTACTCGATAGAGGAGGATTTCTCCAACAGCCATGGTTTTGACATCATGAAGAAGTATACATGTGTGAGCTGAGTCTTGATTTTCAATTCTTATCTTATATATGTTTGACTTGATATCTTGTGTGGATTAGGTTATGCTTTTCATGTGTGGATTTGGTTGTGTTTTCCTGTGTGGACTGGGTTGTACTTGGGGTTGGATGTTGGAGCCGAATGAGAATTGATGACTTAGGTATATGTATGGGCATATTCCTAAGTGTTGTTGGATGTTACTTCGTGATTTTATCATACCTTGTGGATTATAATTTGTGGATTCTCGGAGACTTTAAGGTGTCTCGGGGTCCCTACTGAGTAGATTATACTCAACCCTGCACGGGCTATGCCCACACTACATTGTGTTGGTTGCAGATGACGGACAGCGCTGATCGATGTTGAGGCACGAGGAGCAGGTCGGTACATGGAGGTGGACCACTGGGCGGAGCGTACTCAGAGCGGATGGCCGGATCCGAGGAGTTGTGGAGGCTATTTGTACACACCCATCAGGTGGGACATCCAGTGGACGGCTCAACGCTGCGGCTTTACTTTTAAGTTGTTGTACTCTCTTTTTCAGTTGTACTTTACTTTCAGTTTGGGTTTGTATTCTGGACCACTTACTTTTCCGCACTTACTGTTGTACCCAATTATTACTTTGTGTTTTCTTCTACATGCTTGCTCTGTGGTTTTTGTTTACTTTAGAAAGGCAATTCCTTCCATGTTATAGGGATTTACTCCTTTGGAGCTAGTTGCTAGCACCAGGACTATGGAAGGTGGGCTTGGGGTAGTCACGGCACGGGCCCCGAGGACGGGTCATGAAAAATTGGTATCAGTGGAGTTCGGTTCTACAGCAGAAGTCAGGAATCTGATCTTTTTCTATGTGAAGCAATAGTGTTAAGAGTATTGAGTGTGGCTATCAGTCCAGAGAGTCCAGTGTTGGTGCGGTGGCTGACGTATCCATACACCAGGACCCTGACCTCTGATTTCCGACTTAATGCATGAAAACATTGATTGCATGTGAGTTCCATGTTCTTCTGGTGATTACTTGGTGTCAGCTCGCCAGGTATACTATTTAACCGCGGCGCACCTGTTTCATTTCAGGACGTACCTACGATGGCAGGCAGCTAGGGTTCCGAGCATTGTACGTGACAACATCCCCCCGAGCGACGAGGCCTCGATACAGGGCCCTTTGATAGTAGAGGCACCGTCTATACCTCTCCCCGCCGAGCCACCGATGCTACCAGCCCCAGCCACTAACGGTGCACGTCGCCTTAGTGCACTTTATGAGTTTCATCGTCAGCAATTTCCCAGGTTCCGTGGGGAGACGGACCCTCAGGCAGTCGAGGATTGGCTGGAGGCTGTTGTACGAGTGTTCCGTTTGGTAGGGACACCATCTGAGCTTATGGTGGTCCTTGTAATGAGCCTCCTGCACGCAGCAGCAGGTAAATGGTGGAGCCTGATGCTCCAGGTGCACGACGAGGCATCTCACCTTTGGACGGACTTTGATATCCTTTTCCACTCAGTGTTCATCCCAGCAACCCTCCGTGCAGTGCGCATCTAGGAGCTGCTACAGCTGCGGTAGGGCAGCGTGATAGTAGACCAGTACGCGGTGAGGTTTACCGATCTCTCGTGTTATTCGAAGGACATGGTGCGTGACCCATTCTTAAGGGAACAAACCTTTGATCAGGGGCTCAAGTGAAAGATCAGAGCTCAAGTTGTTTCTCACAGCATTCCAACACAGATAGGGGTGTTGGAGCGATCCTTCTTAGTGGAGTGTTTCCTTGCTGAGCAGTCTCCAGTAGCAGGACCCACCACTAGATGGCATGCGGTAGATTCTACTGTGGTGGGAATTAGATAGATGACGCAGGGGTCTAAGAGGACTAGACCAACAGGTGGTCGACCACATGACACAAGATCGTTTGTGCAAGGAAACCGAGGAGGAGAATGACTTACCATGAGTGGACAGTGTTACTCCTGCGGCATGGTTGGTCACATGGCTCGTGACTGTCCGACCCGCCATATGGATGACCAGCAGATGAATGAAGGTCCTCCCAGGCAGAGGCAGAGGATCGATTGAGGTGGATCACAATGAGAAGGAGACCGTGGTAGAGGAGCTGGCCGTGCAGCTAGAGGTGGACGACGCTTCGTGGTGTTTCCACCACCACCCCAGGAGGTCCACCCCGACTGCAGGGAACAGGTGGATGTGGGAGAGCTCAGCTTCAGGCTGCTGAGGCCTATGATCATGGAGCTCCGAGAGTAGATGGACATGAGCAGGACTAGCTCCAGACTAGAAGACTTTTGTATATGATGTTTCTATCTTTGTTGATGTTTTTTTGTAGATGCTTTGTGTCTTTATACTTTGAGCTCCAGTAATAAAATACACTTTTCTTGTGGCATTTACCTTTATGTCACCTCTTTATGTTGTTACTAAGAGGCTCCGGTTTAAAAACCATTAACTTGACCCTCAAATTGAGATACCTTCTGGAGGAGACCTAGAGACCACACACTGATGCCGACAGTGTAACTCAACCCTTGGAGGTGAGAGTAATGGTTGGATCTCTTGGTTGTAGCGTCGAGGCCTTACGACGTCATCCTTGGTATGGATTAGTATTGTCCATGTCGGGATTGATTTTATTAGGCAAAGAACGTGGTTCATCCAGGGGATGAGACACAATTTATCTTATCAGCAAATGGGAAATCTCAGCAGCTCTTGCAGGACCAGAAAGGTCCAAGTCATCCAAGAGCGGATGAGGACAGCTCGGAGCCGCCAAAAGTCTTGTGCTGATAGGGGTCGGAGACCTCTAGAGTTCGAGGTTGGCGGCCAAGTTTCCCTTCGGGTCTCACCTCGATGTGAGTTACGGAGATGTGGCCGAGGTGACAATTTATCCCCGAGGTCCAACAAACCTTTCTAGGTCCTCAGCAGGGTAGGAGAGGTGGTTTACCTCTTAACCCACCCACCTCAGTTGCACCAGGTGCACGACGACTTCCAGGTATATCAAATGAGGATATACGAGCTCGACCCTTCACTTTTCATCGACCATGAGGAGCAGGACTTGGGCGATGGGGTGACCCTCACAGAGGTTCCAGTGGGGATTGAGGAATGACACGAGTGGATCCTATGAGGATGATCAATTCCTCGAGTGCGCTTCTATTGGATTTACAAGAACCTACAGGTGAGAACATGGGAGAGGAAGGCTCAGATGCGTGCTCGGTACCGCTTTTGTAACCCTATTTTGTTTTAAAACATTACAAAGACAAAAATCCCTGAGCTGGGAGTAATGTAAAGACCCATAAAAATTCAAGGGAAATTTTTTCTTAATTTTCTTTGGAATTTTACAGGAATCTAGTTTCTGACGGCACCTGATTCCAAGGCCCTGTGTGCCCGGAATCATTTTCCGAAGATTATCTCGGGTCAGTTCAGTGAACGAACGAGTGAGTTTTTCTAACTTTTGAACCGGTGCTCGGAATCGAATTCCGAGGGCACCGATTCAATCACAATGTTGGTAATTGCTTAGAAACACCTTTTCCAGAGTTTCATTTTCTCGGGTGTGGTTTTTAATTTTTCGGGTTAAGTAAATGAATAAAATAAAATGGTGCGACCAATTTATTTTATTTTAAGTCGCTTAACCAATGTTAAGTGGATGATTTAGGACCCACAATATCCTACCCACTTGGAATGATATTTCGTGAGGTGGGTCCCACATGAGCCCCAATGTTTCTTTTCTTCTTAAGTAATGCACCCCCACTACCTCTTTTTAATGAAGTCAACTCTTGCGTTTAATCTAGATATTTAACACCTCATTAATTGGGAGGTTTTAAACTCCTCAATTAATTGATCGTTTCTTTTATTTTTGAATTTCGAAGAGTTGGTTTGAGTGTTAATAAAATAAGACAACAATTATTTTTTTGGGTTGGAACTTTTTTCTAGGAGAGGATTTGGAGAAAAGCATTCTTCTTCGACGAAGAACGCGAAGAACGTGAAGAACACGAAGAATGCAAAGAACACACCGATCATCGACGAAGAATGCCAAATCCTCGGAGATATACTATGTGACGCCGTGTACCGTGACTCCAACGACGTTTCTTCCGCAACGCTTATTTCGCGACGCTTCTTCCGTGACGTTCCTTCTCAGTGACGCGATGATCCCCCTTCTGCGATGCCTTCTTCCGCGACGCGCGTTTCCGCAATGAACCCTCTCTCAACGAATTTGACGAGGTAGGGGTTTTTGTTCAATTTAATCTATGTGATTATACCCTCGACATATGATTAAAAATTTTCGGAAGCCTTTTTAAACCGCTAACACGGTGGGTGCAGACCAACAAACAAGTCTGAACCCACCGTCTCTTTGTTCTTGGTGTGCGGATCGGCAGGCAACGATGAAGCAGGCCGCACGGGCGTTGTGAGGTCTTCGCAGTGAAGAACAGGTCCCTGGAGGGCCATTGGCGAAGACGACATGCAAATCTGACCAACGGAGCTCATCCGGTGGTCCGCGGAATGCTCCGCCAGCACGCCGCTGGGAAGGGCCGCCACAGCTGAAGCTGCGGTGGCAGGCCGCTCATCTCGCGACCGCGCGAGACTGATGGAGGTGGGACGCAGTGCTCGGCTGCGTCCGTTGACAAGGAGCGGCCCCCATGGGTCCACGATTACATGCTGGCGGGGGCCAGCGTGCCACCCCACCCCGATCATCCGAGCCGCCCGGCCAGACCTCCAGGCTGAGCCGCGCCCAGGCCGGGCCGGACCCGGACCCGGGTCGGGTCGATCCGGTTCGGCCCGACCCCTGGGGTACCGGACGGGTCGGACCGGGCCCGAACCCCCTAATACCAGACTGTTACGGTCTTTTTCCCATAACATGGGATGTAGACCTCCGATCGATGCACCGTCAGTGGTGATGCGATCCTTGGATCGAGACGGTCGTTAAGATACACTACACTAAAGGTTTTGGAGTACTTTGGGTTCGTCCGGGTTGGTTCATACACGAAACCAACCGGGCCCTCGGAGCGGAAACACTTATAACATGAGCTCTGGACATCCGATTGACATGCCAATGACTTTGATGGATTCCTCTTGATGAGAAGAATATTTTGGAATGCTTCTCCTGAGTTTTGGATGCAGTTGGATAGTTGCCGGGTTGGATTGAACCCGATATCCAACCGGGCCCCTGGAACGGAAAGGCTAATAACTTTCAGACCGGACGTCCGTTTGATGAACCGTCAGCGGCGATGGTGATCACGTTGAGAAATGGTCCCTATGGGAATACTATATGAGAGTTCAGGGTATAGTCGAGATACGACGGGGTTGGTTCGCATACAAAACCAACTGGGCCCCTGGGATGAAAAGGCTAAAAACTCACAGACAGGGCGTCCGACTGACGCGCCGTCTGTTGCGTTGAGACCACTAAGACGAGGCGGTCCATTGAGATACTTCTTCGTGGAACATCGTGATACTCGGAGTATTGACCGGTAGCTCGTGGAGAAGACCTTCTCAGTGACGAGCTAGCTGAGTGCAGAGACCTAGTAGCTGGCTGAGACTTGACGACTGCTGATCTATCGACTCAGTGTATTTCGGATAGTCCAGTGGGGAGCGCTTCGTTTTAGAGGCAGACCCACTGCGGAGGAGTGCTTGGTAGTATCGGTAGACCCGCTGTACTCAACAGAAGGAGTACCTCTTGAGGCTATGAGGGGGAGTGCTAGGTTGTAGCGGAAGACCCACGGCGGAGGAGCGCTTGGTAGTAGCGGTAGACCCACAGTACTCAATAGAAGGAGTACCTCTGGAGCCTATGAGGGGGAGCTCTTGGTTGTAGCCGCAGACCCACAATGGAGGAGCGCTTGGTTGTAGCTCAGACCCATGGAGGGAAGCGCTTGGTTGTAGTGACAGGCCCACTATACTCGACAGAGGATGAGTTCTCTAGTAGTCGTGGTTTTGAAATCATGAATAAGCTTACCTGTTTGAGGTGAGTCTTGATTTTCTATCCTTATCTTCAATAAGATTGGCTTGATATCCTGTTTGGATTACATTATTCTTTCCTATTTGGAATTGGTGGTGTTTTATCGTATGGACTGGGTTGTACATGGTCTCGGATGTTGGAGCCGAACGAGAATTGATGACTTAGGTATATGTATGGGAATATACCTAAGTGGTGTCTAATGTTACTTCGTGATTGTATCTTACCTTGGGTATTATCCTTTGTGGATTCTGGGAGACCTTAGGGGGTCCCGGGGTCCCTACTGAGTATCTTATACTCACCCCTGCACGGGCTATGCCCGCCCTACGTTGTTTCGGTTGCAGCCGACGAACAACACTGATCATAGTTGAGGCACGAGGAGAAGGTCGGTACCTGGAGGTGGACCACTGGGCGGAGCGTACTCGGAGCAGATGGCTGGATCCTAAAAGCTATGGAGGCTATCTTGTCACGACCCGTCCTCGGGGCCCGTGCCGTGACTACCCCAAGCCCGCCTTCCATAGGCCAGGGGCTGGCGACTAGCACCAAGGCGTAAAATCCCAGTAAACAGGGAAGGCATTGCCTTTGTAAGTAACAACCACACGGAGTCAGCAAGCGGAAAGTAAAGTGCAGAAAAGTAAAGGGGGCCGGAAATACAAGCCCAACTGTAAAGTACAACTGAAAAGTAAAGTACAGTAACTGTAGAAAAGACGGCGGCCTCGTGTCGTCCACTGGCAATCCCACCTGAAGGGTGGGTACAGATAGCCTCCAGGCTCCTCGGGTCCCACGTCCGCTCCGAGCACGTCCCGCCCAGTGGTCCACCTCCAGGTACCGTCCTGCTCCACGCCCCAACCGTGATCAGCGCTGTCCGTCGTCTGCAGCCAACACAACAAGGTGCGGGCATAGCCCGTGCAGGGGTGAGTACAACTACTCAGTAAGGACCCCGAGACCCCCGAAGGTCTCCCGAAATCCACAAAGGATATAGCACAAAAGAAAGATGCAATCACGAAGTAACATCTGACTCGACTTAGGTATATGCCCATACATATACCTAAGTCCCCAATTCTAGCTCTGCTCACGAGCTCAAGAACAACTCAATCCACAAAGGAAGCAAGACTCAAATCCACAAGGAGAGTAACAGTAAATCCACATAGGATAGTTCAACACAATCCACAAAGGAGAGTAACAGTAAATCCACATAGGATAGTTCAACACAATCCACAAAGGAGAGTAACATAAGATTCAGCTCAACCAGGATTTTCATTATCGAAACCGTAAATGTTGAAGAGCCCCATCTCTGAAGTGTACAGTGGTCCTGTCACGACTCCGAGGTACTGCTCACTAACCTAAGACTGCTGAAGTACTCCTCCTGTCGAGTACCGCGGGTCTGCTGCCAACTACCGGGCGCTCCGTCCGCTGAGGGTCTGCTGCCAAATACCGGGCGCTCACCCAGATAGCCTACTGAGGTACTCCTCCTGTCGAGTACCGCGGGTTTGCCGCCAACTACCAGGCGCTCCGTCGGCCGTGGGTCTGCTGCCAACTACTGGGCGCTCCGTCCACTGGGCTAGTCGACTCACTCCAAGTCGAGTCGGTCAAGCAGTCGTCAGGTCTCAGTCATCTACACGGTCTCCGTACTCCGCACGCACGTCTCCACCGTCGCGGGTCTGTCGCTACAACCAAGCGCACACACTCCATAGAGTATCGCGGGTATGCCGCTACAACCAAGCGCTCCACCGCCAAGGGTCTGTTGCTGCATCCAAGCGCACCACCACTGTCAAGTACCACGGGTCCGCCGCTACACCCAAGCGCTCCACCGCTCAAGGTAAAAAGAAGATTCAGCTCACACAGGTTCGGTAGCACTGTTCCACGTAGGATCGCTGAGTGCAGTAGTCGACGCAGTCCACAGAGGATCTCTGCACAGTCGTCGCCGCAGTCCACGAAGGATCTCTGCTCTGTCGTCGTCGCAGTCCACGGAGGATCTCTGCTCTGCCGTCGTCGTCACAGCCAGCACTAGGGTTCCCGCACAAAGCGAGCTCGTTAGGAGGGTCCGCTCCACGAGCCGAGAGGCTGATACATCAACTGACACGTAGTCCGAAGTTGATGTATCCAAAAGTTCCGTATCGACAACAGGATCTCAACGCAACAGACGGCGCGTCAATCGGACGCCCGGTCTGAGAGTTATTGGCATTTTCGTCCCAGGGGCCCGGTTGGTTTTTAGGGAAAAACCAACCCGACCGTACTCCGCCTGTGTCCGATCCTCGGGCGGAGTATGCCAAAAGTTCCGTCTCACTTAGAGGAAACTACCACAGCTGACGGTACGTCGATCGGACGTCCGTAGCTCAAGTTATGAGCGTTTCCGCTCCGAGGGCCCGGTTGGTTTCGTGTACGAACCAACCCGGCCAAACCCAAAGTCTTCCGAAACCTTGAGTGTAATATACCGAAACGACCGTCTCGATCCAAGGATCGCGTAGCCGCTGACGGTTCGTCAATCGGAGGTCCCTGGCCCAAGATATGATCGAAAGACCGAAGAAGGCCCGAAACGGGGGTTCTGGGCCCGGGGCGACCCGGCCCGAACCCCCCCCCCCCCTTGGGTCGGCCGAACCGGGTCGGCCCGAACCCCCCCCTTGGGTCGGCCGAACCGGGTCGGCCCGACCCGGGTCGGCCCGAACCGGCCCGAACCGGCTCGGCCGGGTCCGGTCCGGCCTGGGCGCGGCCCGGCCGACCGGACCGGCCGGCTCGGCTTCGGCCGAGCGGCCGAGCAGGCCGCCGCCGCGGGTTTGACCCGCGGCATTTGGAGAAACGCGGCCCCCGCGGGGGGGCCGCCTGTCACGCGGACGCGGCCGGGCCGCCGCGTCCGTTCCCGGTTCCGCGCGGCCGCGTAACCGGCCGCCGCCGCCGCGGCTTCAGCCGCGGCGGGAGATCTCCACGGCGGCGCGCCGGGCGCCGCCGCCTCCGGTCGCCGGCGCCGCCGCGCCGGCGACCCGCGCCGCCGCCTCCTTCCGCGGGCCGCCGGAGTTGCTCCGGTGGCCCGTTTTGCCTCCCGTCTGCGCCATTGTTCCTCCCGGGACGCGTCCTCCACTGCGGAATCAACAAATGGCCCTTGCGTCGTGCTTTTGCCGTCGCCCGCCAAATCCGCACAAAAAGGAAGATCGGCGGAGGGTTGCCGGGTCTTGTTCGTTAGACCCGCTCCCTCCGCGTTAATCATAAACAATGGGAGAAAAGAATAAGATGATCAACACATGATCCAACAATTTTATTTAAAGATAAAATTGTTCGCTTGAAACCAGCTTTTTAAATTTTCAAGAACGTTCACGAGAAAATTTAAAAAGGGGTGACTTTTCCAAAATAAATCCCTACCTCGAAGTCATCGTCGGACGAGAGGTCGTCGCGGAATCGCTCGTCGCGGAAGAAGGAGATCGTCGCGTCGTCGCGGTATCCGGCGTCGCGTCGCCAATCTCCGGATCAAGAACAAACGGATTTAATTAATTAAATCCGTTGTTATTGAAATTAAGAAGGGAGAATTTAGAAGTTTCGATTCTCACCTTTAACTGCCGATCGCAGGTTCGCCGCGGAAGAAGAGGCACCGAAGAAGAAGAAGGTCGCGGAAAAGCTGTTGACGTCGCGGGTCGTGCGTCGTCGGATTCCGGTTCCGGCGTTCTTCGCGTTCTTCGCGTTCTTCGCGTTCTTCGCGGAGAGGGTGGAGGAACGAAGATTCTCTCAAATCCTTTCCAAGGATTTTTAGGTTGGTCTTATTTTATAAACATGCCAACACGAAACCGGTTAAGAAACGATCCATCAATTCGAAAGAAACGACCCATTTAATTCACGAAGAAACAGTCCATTTAATTTACGAAATAAACCGCCCAATTAAATGGTCTGTTAAGAATTAAAGAAAACGCGTCGGTTGACTTTTCAGTTACTTTGACGGGTTTTCGCGGGTGCGTTACTTAGCGAAAGAAACGGCGGGGCTCATGCGGGTCCCACCGCACAAATATCCTACCAAGGGGTAGGATATTTCTGGATAGCATCCTATCCAGTTCAACTCAGTTCAAGCCGCCTTTAAGTGACTTTAAGTGGCTTCCAAGCAGTTTAAGTGAAATAAAATAAAGTTGTCGCACAACTTTATTTTATTCTGACTTAAAGCCGCAAAATTTAAAAACCACGTCTTGAGCAAACGCAACTCCGGAAGAGGCGTTTCTAAGCAAATACCGGCGCTGCGATTTCATCGGTGCCCTCAGAATTCGATTCCGGGCACCGGTTCAAAAGATAGAAAAACCCGCTCGTCCGTTCACTGAACGTACCCGAGCCAAACTTCGGAAATTGATTCCGGGCACACCGGGCCTCGGAATCAGGTGCCTTCTGAAGCTGCGCTCTTGTAAAATTCCAAAGAAAATTAAGAAAAAAAATTTCCTTGAAATTTGCGGGTCTTTACATTACTCTCACCTCAGGGCTTTACGTCCCCGTAAAGATACATCAAAAACTAGGGGAACAAATGGGGGTACTGAGCACGCATCTGAGCCTCCCGCTCCCAAGTGCTCTCCTGGAGGTTCCCGTGCTGCCATCTGACGCGCACAAGAGGAATCGACCGCCCACGTAGGACCCGCTCCTGTCGATCCTCGATCTCCACTGGGACCTCCGCAAAAGTCGCCCCATCGTCCACGTCCAGCTCCCCAAAGTCGATGATGTGCGTCGGGTCGTGCACGTATCTCCTCAGCTGAGACACGTGAAAGACATCGTGCACCCGGTGCAACTGAGGTGGTAGAGCCAGGCGATAAGCCACCTCTCCTATCCTGCTGAGGACCTGGAAAGGCCCATCGAACTTCGGAGATAACCTGCCGCCTCGGCCACATCTCCGAAACCTCATCGGGTTGAGACCGTATAAGAACGTGTTCGTCCCCCTCGAATTCAAGAGGTTTCCCTTTTTAGGTTAGAACTGAAACTCAAAACTTCTGCTGCCACAAGGGTAGGGTTGACCAACTCAAGAGTGATCGGCCACACCCTCTTATGCCTGAGTTTAACATGTGCTGCCCAGGGTTTCCTTTTCGCCGACCAAGGAAAACCCATTCCGACGTTTGCCTAAAACAGTCAACCGGGGTATGATTTGTGAATCATACCCAGATCAACGTCGTAAGGCCTCTACGCTGCCACCAAGAGATTCCAACCGAAACTCTCGCCTCGAGGTCAAATCACACCGTCGGCGTAAGTGTGATTATCGAGTCTCCTCCCAAAGGTATCTCCAGACGTGAGGGTCAAGTCTACGGCTTACCCGGAACCTCTAGGTCTGGGACATGATTCGTGGAAGGGTTGAATGATCGGTTCCTATGTCTATAGATATGGCAGCTCATAGTAGACATAATTCGTACCCCGAATCATTCTTAGAGTTCCTGGGTCACACTCCTTGACCGCAATGCAGCTACTCTCCTCCCCAGCCCTCCTGCTCCCTGAGCCTGGCGGGGACTACTAAGTCGGGTGGTCGTAACATGTCGAAATGTACACCACCACATGCTGCTCTCTAAGCTCCGCTTCCACGTCTTCTACCCTGCAGATTCATCTGTCCTTAGCACTTACTCCTCCTGAAACATTTTACACGCCCGAGTCTCTGAGACTGGCGCTAGTTTCCTGCCTTTCACTGCTAACGTTCACAACCACAAAGGTTCTCTCTAGCATCCTAGCATAGGTAGAAATGCATAGAGGAAAAGTAATGGTTCGGATTTCCCTTAGACACACTTCGCTCAGAAGTTCGAGTCTAAGGAACTGATCACAATGTAACCAACGAGTACTACGATTGATTGGTAAGCCACGATGAGTGCTCTGCTTCCGACATGTCGTACTGTCGAAGCTGTATTAGCTCCAGAAAACTCACAACCACCTCCTCAAGCCAGTCCTCAGCCGCCTACGTGTCAGGCTCACCTCGAAACTTGAGGGATATCTGGTGCTAAAACATATGTAAGGCACTAAGCCTGTGATTCTCTGCTACCGGTACCGCCGGTAGTGTCTACTGACCAACAGGTAGTGACATAGCTGGCGCACTACCCGTAGGTACTATCCCAGGTATCGGTTCACGTACCGAAGCCTCATTACTATAAGAACCAACCTCATGGTCACTCACTGGAAACAACAGAAGCTAAGATCATCATCCGCTCTACTAGTATCCAAGCTAGGCGTAGAACTCTAGCAACCGCCTCCATCCAGTCCACTGCTGCCTGGGAAATCTGTCTCGCCTCGTATCCTCAGAGGCATCTACTGCTGGAACTCGTGCATCGCGCTCTGCTTGCGTGCACTGTCAGCTAGTGGCATCCTCTGCCTAACGGGTGGTGGTGCTGCTGGTACACCACCCGAAGGTGCCAACACTGAAAAAGGGCCCTGCACCGGAGTCTCGCTGCTCGGTGGGCCATCATCGAGAACTCTCTCGGAACTCCAGCTAACTATCTGCATGGTGACATCCTGAACAGTTGTGTCACGGTCAACAATTTATACCTGGTGAGCTGACTTGGTTTGAGCTGACTTTAAACCTTTTGGGAAACACACACGCAATCAGTGTTTTCGTGCATTAAGTTGGAAATCAGAAGTCAGGGTCCTGGTGTACGGATACGTCGGCCGCCGCACCAACACTGGGCTCCCTGAACTGATAACCACACTCAATACACTAAACATTATTGCTTCACATAGAAAGAAAGGACGATCAGAGTCCGCGGTAGAACCGACCACCTCTGATACCAATTTGTCACGACCCATCCTCGGGGCCCGTGCCGTGACTACCCCAAGCCCGCCTTCCATAGGCCAGGGGCTGGCGACTAGCACCAAGGCGTAAAATCCCAGTAAACAGGGAAGGCATTGCCTTTGTAAGTAACAACCACACGGAGTCAGCAAGCGGAAAGTAAAGTGCAGAAAAGTAAAGGGGGCCGGAAATACAAGCCCAACTGTAAAGTACAACTGAAAAGTAAAGTACAGTAACTATAGAAAAGACGGCGGCCTCGTGTCGTCCACTGGCAATCCCACCTGAAGGGTGGGTACAGATAGCCTCCAGGCTCCTCGGGTCCCACGTCCGCTCCGAGCACGTCCCGCCCAGTGGTCCACCTCCAGGTACCGTCCTGCTCCACGCCCCAACCGTGATCAGCGCTGTCCGTCGTCTGCAGCCAACACAACAAGGTGCGGGCATAGCCCGTGCAGGGGTGAGTACAACTACTCAGTAAGGACCCCGAGACCCCCGAAGGTCTCCCGAAATCCACAAAGGATATAGCACAAAAGAAAGATGCAATCACGAAGTAACATATGACTCGACTTAGGTATATGCCCATACATATACCTAAGTCCCCAATTCTAGCTCTGCTCACGAGCTCAAGAACAACTCAATCCACAAAGGAAGCAAGACTCAAATCCACAAGGAGAGTAACAGTAAATCCACATAGGATAGTTCAACACAATCCACAAAGGAGAGTAACAGTAAATCCACATAGGATAGTTCAACACAATCCACAAAGGAGAGTAACATAAGATTCAGCTCAACCAGGATTTTCATTATCGAAACCGTAAATGTTGAAGAGCCCCATCTCGGAAGTGTACAGTGGTCCTGTCACGACTCCGAGGTACTGCTCACTAACCTAAGACTGCTGAAGTACTCCTCCTGTCGAGTACCGCGGGTCTGCTGCCAACTACCGGGCGCTCCGTCCGCTGAGGGTCTGCTGCCAAATATCGGGCGCTCACCCAGATAGCCTACTGAGGTACTCCTCCTGTCGAGTACTGCGGGTTTGCCGCCAACTACCAGGCGCTCCGTCCGCCGTGGGTCTGCTGCCAACTACTGGGCGCTCCGTCCACTGGGCTAGTCGACTCACTCCAAGTCGAGTCGGTCATGCAGTCGTCAGGTCTCAGTCATCTACACGGTCTCCGTACTCCGCACGCACGTCTCCACCGTCGCGGGTCTGTCGCTACAACCAAGCGCACACACTCCGTAGAGTATCGCGGGTATGCCGCTACAACCAAGCGCTCCACCGCCAAGGGTCTGTTGCTGCATCCAAGCGCATCACCACTGTCAAGTACCACGGGTCCGCCGCTACACCCAAGCGCTCCACCGCTCAAGGTAAAAAGAAGATTCAGCTCACACAGGTTCGGTAGCACTGTTCCACGTAGGATCGCTGAGTGCAGTAGTCGACGCAGTCCACGGAGGATCTCTGCACAGTCGTCGCCGCAGTCCACGAAGGATCTCTGCTCTGCCGTCGTCGCAGTCCACGGAGGATCTCTGCTCTGCCGTCGTCGTCACAGCCAGCACTAGGGTTCCCGCACAAAGCGAGCTCGTTAGGAGGGTCCGCTCCACGAGCCGAGAGGCTGATACATCAACTGACACGTAGTCCGAAGATGATGTATCCAAAAGTTCCGTATCGACAACAGGATCTCAACGCAACAGACGGCGCGTCAATCGGACGCCCGGTCTGAGAGTTATTGGCATTTTCGTCCCAGGGGCCCGGTTGGTTTTTAGGGCAAAACCAACCCGACCGTACTCCGCCTGTGTCCGATCCTCATGCGGAGTATGCCAAAAGTTCCGTCTCACTTAGAGGAAACTACCACAGCTGACGGTACGTCGATCGGACGTCCGTAGCTCATGTTATGAGCGTTTCCGCTCCGAGGGCCCGGTTGGTTTCGTGTACGAACCAACCCGGCCGAACCCAAAGTCTTCCGAAACTTTGAGTGTAATATACCAAAACGACCGTCTCGATCCAAGGATCGCGTAGCCGCTGACGGTTCGTCAATCGGATGTCCCTGGCCCAAGATATGAGCGAAAGACCGAAGAAGGCCCGAAACGGGGGTTCTGGGCCCGGGGCGACCCGGCCCGAACCCCCCCCTTGGGTCGGCCGAACCGGGTCGGCCCGACCCGAACCCCCCCCTTGGGTCGGCCGAACCGGGTCGGCCCGACCCGGGTCGGCCCGAACCGGCCCGAACCGGCTCGGCCGGGTCCGGTTCGGCCTGGGCGCGGCCCGGCCGACCGGACCGGCCGGCTCGGCTTCGGCCGAGCGGCCGAGCTGGCCGCCGCCGCGGGTTTGACCCGCGGCATTTGGAGAAACGCGGCCCCCGCGGGGGGGCCGCCTGTCACGCGGACGCGGCCGGGCCGCCGCGTCCGTTCCCGGTTCCGCGCGGCCGCGGAACCGGCCGCCGCCGCCCGCGGCTTCAGCCGCGGCGGGAGATCTCCACGGCGGCGCGCCGAGCGCCGCCGCCTCCGGTCGCCGGCGCCGCCGCGCCGGCGACCCGCGCCGCCGCCTCCTTCCGCGGGCCGCCGGAGTTGCTCCGGTGGCCCGTTTTGCCTCCCATCTGCGCCATTGTTCCTCCCGGGACGCGTCCTCCACTGCGGAATCAACAAATGGCCCTTGCGTCGTGCTTTTGCCGTCGCCCGCCAAATCCGCACAAAAAGGAAGATCGGCGGAGGGTTGCCGGGTCTTGTTCGTTAGACCCGCTCCCTCCGCGTTAATCATAAACAATGGGAGAAAAGAATAAGATGATCAACACATGATCCAACAATTTTATTTAAAGATAAAATTGTTCGCTTGAAACCGGCTTTTTAAATTTTCAAGAACGTTCACGAGAAAATTTAAAAAGGGGTGACTTTTCCAAAATAAATCCCTACCTCGAAGTCGTCGTCAGACGAGAGGTCGTCGCGGAATCGCTTGTCGCGGAAGAAGGAGATCGTCGCGTCGTCGCGGTATCCTGCGTCGCGTCGCCAATCTCCGGATCAAGAACAAACGGATTTAATTAATTAAATCCGTTGTTATTGAAATTAAGAAGGGAGAATTTAGAAGTTTCGATTCTCACCTTTAACCGCCGATCGCAGGTTCGCCGCGGAAGAAGAGGCACCGAAGAAGAAGAAGGTCGCGGAAAAGCTGTTGACGCCGCGGGTCGTGCGTCGTCGGATTCCGGTTCCGGCGTTCTTCGCGTTCTTCGCGTTCTTCGCGGAGAGGGTGGAGGAACGAAGATTCTCTCAAATCCTTTCCAAGGATTTTTAGGTTGGTCTTATTTTATAAACATGCCAACACGAAACCGGTTAAGAAACGATCCATCAATTCGAAAGAAACGACCCATTTAATTCACGAAGAAACAGTCCATTTAATTTACGAAATAAACCGCCCAATTAAATGGTCTGTTAAGAATTAAAGAAAACGCGTCGGTTGACTTTTCAGTTACTTTGACGGGTTTTCGCGGGTGCGTTACTTAGCGAAAGAAACGGCGGGGCTCGTGCGTGTCCCACCGCACAAATATCCTACCAAGGGGTAGGATATTTCTGGATAGCATCCTATCCAGTTCAACTCAGTTCAAGCCGCCTTTAAGTGACTTTAAGTGGCTTCCAAGCAGTTTAAGTGAAATAAAATAAAGTTGTCGCACAACTTTATTTTATTCTGACTTAAAGCCGCAAAATTTAAAAACCACGTCTTGAGCAAACGCAACTCCGGAAGAGGCGTTTCTAAGCAAATACCGGCGCTGCGATTTCATCGGTGCCCTCAGAATTCGATTCCGGGCACCGGTTCAAAAGATAGAAAAACCCGCTCGTCCGTTCACTGAACGTACCCGAGCCAAACTTCGGAAATTGATTCCGGGCACACCGGGCCTCGGAATCAGGTGCCGTCTGAAGCTGCGCTCTTGTAAAATTCCAAAGAAAATTAAGAAAAAAAATTTCCTTGAAATTTGCGGGTCTTTACATATCTACACCCACCCTTCAGGTGGGACTTCCATTGGATGGATTGATGATGTGGATTTACTTTTCAGTTGTTGTACTCTATTTTTCTGTTGTACTTTTCTTTCATTTTGGGTTTGTATTCTGGACCACTTACTTTTCCTCACTTACTATTGTACCCAGTTTTTACTTAGTGTTTGCTTCTACATGCGTGCACTGTGGTGTTTGGTTACATTACAAAGGCAATGCCTTCCTAGTTATCTGGATTTAAGCCTTTGGTGCTAGTCCCCATCCCCTGGCCTATGGAAGGCAGGCTTGGGGTAGTCACGACACGGGCCCCGAGGACAGTTCTATGGAAAAAAATCCTTGAAGTTTCCTATTTTTGTTCTCATAGTTTTACATGAAGAGTTCAAAATCACCAGACTTTTGGACAAATCAAACACCATGTGACCTTTAGCTAGCCATATGGATGTGTAAAAGGTATCTACTATGTTCACATGTACAATTAATTTTATCCCCACAAGAAATATATGACTAGAAGATTGGAATTGAATAAAATTTATTACATTACCTAGATACCATGTAACCCCACAAACCATGTGTGTTAGAAAACACACTGTATTCTTGGTAGATTTAGACACACACACACATACCTGATCATGTCCAATGTTCATGCGAATAAACTGAGTTGAAAACCATGTTCTATAGTAAATAGGATATAATAGTTGATATTAGTACTTTCAAATTGAACCATACATTTCTTATACCCCTATGTTGAAAAAAAATGTATTTGTAGAAATAATTTTTTTTGATTTTATGACATTTGATTATTATTAATATGCTCCGTGTATGCCTATGAAGATAATGTGAACTTATTCAAGGGAATGATATATCGCATTAACTTCATAATTCTACTATGGTTTGATATTGTCCTTTATTGTCAGTTGGATGATATTTTTATAGTTTGATGGGCATGTACTTGGAATTTACAATTATTTCATTACTACTTGTTTTAATATTATCTTTTATATATTTTAGGCCTTCAATTATTGTATTATAAGATTAACATTCTATATTATACTAGAATATTTACTAGAATTCATGTTTATAGGTATAGTTTTTTAAGTCCTCTCATGTGGGTGATATGCATAGTCGATGTCTGTCTAAATCCATTAACATATTGGAGGTGGGGTTTTTAAGAAATTATCAATGCACCACTATCATGGTAGGGCTTCGTGGGTTAGGATGTGATATAGTGGTATCAAGTAACTTTATTTTATGAATGGATTTTAGAGGCTGTTTGGTTGTGAGGTAATTCATGGGAACTTAGGAAACAACGACAATGATTTCCATGTTCATATTTAGGGATAGCGAAACCATTGCTTTTAGGGAGGCCAATACATCACCAAACCATGTCTCTAATAAATTTCATATTAATGCATAATATTTAGGTATTTTTTATAGTGAAAATAATGTTCCATTCATGAAATTGGAATGGGTTATGGTTCTAGGTAAATATTGAGTCATCTCCCCTTACATTTACTATTATAGTTGTGTATCTAGACTATCATTATATACTTCCCCAATGATATCCATCATGGAAAACATAGTAGGACAATGACCCGGATCATCTTGTTGATGAGGATTTAGATTTTTGATATATCAATGAGATGTTTCTTCATGATGGATTGTGAGTTATGGCTTCGACTATTTTGTAGTAAAGTGATCCACTTCTAATGGTTTTGGCTTATGTTCCCTTTCTTCTTGAGTAGCTTTTAGTTGTTTAATTATAGGTAGATGATATGATTATATCGAGTGATCATCACATGTATCATATATAATGATCTCATAAACCATGCAGTGGGATATACCCCTTGGTGAGTTGGTAGAAGACTAGTACTATCCTATTGGGAAAATTAAAATTTTATATAGGACCTACAATTAATGGGGTCTTGGAGCGGTGATACTTCTCCTCAATCACGAAATTCATTATTAGATCTGTAGTTTTTGATATTCATCTTGGAATTGATCATACAATGTATATGCACACTTTTCCCCATCACAATAAGTTAATGTGATGTGCTATAAAACTATGTAACTTACATGTTCCCCCATTGTTGACTTTTTCAAGCTGTGGTGGAATATTTTCATTTATCCAGTAAGCTTGAGTATGTTTTCTATTGAGTTATTGTGTTAGAGTGAACCTTGGTTGTGGAGAATTGGTTTCCAAGGTAATGAATATATACACTATTAGAAGATTCTATCAAAAGGCTTCCATTATGACTTTGAGGTACGACATACTTTATTTATTATCCTGGTATAGTTTATGTGAATAGTATGAAGCCACATTTCCCTAATCATAACACCAATTTGAGATGATGTGGTTCCATTTGGGATTTTTTTGGATTGACCCTTATGTTTTTTAGATTATGTAGAGATGTTTTGATGACGGAACAATTTTCTTGATTGTGCAATTTTACCATTGGTGGAGATAAAGGCTCTTGTTGAATCATTCTATAGAGGTAGGGGTACAATATTTTGTTTTCATTATTATGGAAATTTTTCTACCATCCATACTTAGATTCATGATGATAATTATGGTTGTAGTGTACCTGAGTTAGTTGGATAGAATATAATAGCACAGAAACCATAATTCATGATTTGGTGTGAAAATAATAAACAATAAATTTCTTGTATTAACATAAATGATTGTGATCTATTATTCTGCATCTAAAGAATATAACATTAAAAGTAAATTGTGGATTACATAAATACTAATGTATGTTTTAGGTTTTTGATTTTTTAGAAAATGTAACGAATTTTACATACAAAATACCCATGTATTTATTTGATAATTTATCCAACATAACCCAAAGTATTTAATCTCATATAAATTCATTATCATCATACATATGAAACCCATATATACATCATCCATTTAATATTATTGATCCTAACCAAGAGAAAGTGAATCAAAATATGTTTGAGATGAAATTCTCAGTAAGGTTAAACTAAAACATTAAAAATTGAATATAATTAGTGATACAAAGAATAGAATAAGGTTATGGTGAAATAAAAAATGTTCCTGTGAATGAAATAAGAATTCTCATACTCATCGTGACATTGAACATCAAACATGAGAACATGGAATAAGGCTTTCACAAACATAATAGTCAAAAAATAATAATCATGAGACATATGATATCAACCTTGAGCAGGGGAAACATTTAGATCTCATTACATTTATAACCAAAATGTGTTGGAATATTGAGGTATTAAAATCATATCACTCATATAAATGGTATAAACAATTCAATCTTCATCCATATTTGAAGTAACAAATTTCGTGAAGGGAAGTCACTAACCCACCTATCATTAGATTATCATGGAACCAACCATCCTTTCTTCATCGCAAAACCAGTCATCTATGTTTAATATGATAATTCCCATTCCATGGTTTATTATAGAACAACACATATTCATAATCATTTTCCTAGAAAGACTTAATAAATAAAATAAATAATGACTTTATTTTATAATAAACAGATAGAATAAAATATTATTCACATTAAAAAATTTACTCATTGATGGGAAATATGATCCATAAAACCAATGAAATGTTATTAACTAGTATAAATGAAATTTGATCCATAAAAATCTATTTTAAAAAAATTTATCTCGTTGAAAAGAAATATGATCATTGAAAATCAGTTTGAAATAAGAAGAAACTATGGAAAGGAAATTGTATACATTAAAATCTCAATGAAACTATCATAATCCATCCCAATAAATAATAAGTATTTTATAAATGAAAAATAACATGTGTGTAAAATATGTAACATTAAAGATTCACGGCATTTATAAATGGAAATATGATAAATGTTTATTGATTATTTTTTACAAAATAGAATTTACATTTTGAAAGAAATTAATATATAATGAATAAGAATTTTTTTTATAATAATGTTATTTGAAAAAAATGTATTCATATGATTGGAAAATATAGGAAAATTTTATAAATAATTGTGGGAGAAATATTCTTATCATTATTGTTAAAAATAATCAGTTTTCACATATATTTTCTTGACGGAGTCTAAAGCGACTCATTTGGAGTGAATTTTAAATTTTTTATATTAATACGTTTTAAAATAGTATCATTAAAAATATATTTTGAAAACTTTTACATTCATCAAATAACATTTTGAAAATATTATATATTAAATTGATATAAAAGAGATAGATTCAAAATCTAAAATAATAATGCATTATTGGTATCACTAACACTCATCTTTAGTGATATTTCATTAATATATAAGGGAGGAAATTGAAATTGAAGATAATAAAAAATATTTATCACTTTTGTAGATTAAATAGTTTTAGGTCATAAAAATTTAACCATTTAATGCCCACTCATGTAACCAAGAACATATATAATCCCTAATGAAAATGCATTGTAACATAATGACTTTTCACCGTAGCTTGTTCTTTAATACTATTCCCCATGGAATAATAACATCAAATGATACTTTAAATGTAAAGAAAATAATAATAATTTTTATGATATAATATTTAAAATTATATATAGATACTCCACATAAAAATATAGAGTTCTATAATATAACATATGTTCTAATGAGAAAAAATTGAGATGAGTAAACCATTCATAGATGATAATGATGAAGTGGTATTTAATGAATGAATCGATTATGTGAATGAAATCTAAATGAAAATAATTTTTTTATTTATAAAATAATATAATAAAAATAATTTACATGCATAATTAAATAATATCAAATATAATGTAGGAGTAATATAACTCAATTAAATAATATTTACTGATGAAACTTTTATACCACGTGGAATCAATGTTCAATCCCCTTCGATGAAATAATAAAATTCAGAAAAAAAATATCATGAATTATGTTACATTAATAATATAAAATATATACAGTTAATTAGGTATAATATTAAATAAAAATTAGTGGTTAATATAGTATATATAACAATTAAATTAATGTTAGATGGAGAACCCTTTCTTCTGGCCCAGACATTAAATACATATTCATTAACGTCATTGTGGTAAGATTAGATAAATTATTGTATTTATTTAAATCCTATTATTAGTTTTATAACTTTTACATAAATAATTTAATTTATTTATTTCAATGAAATACTTATATATTCAATCCTATAGTCCCTCATCGGATGTTTTGAGGATGTTTGGTAAATTATTTCAAATCGGACTCGGTGTGATGATATTTGTAAAAGAGGACATCATTTCAAAATATCCATAATAATAACTGTGAAATAATAATAATTATTATTATACATAAATTATTCATTAAAATTCAATCTGGAAGTATTATTATGAAAAATGAACTGTGCTACGATCATGGAGATAGTATGATATTTGTCCACATTACTAATGTTTCATTTTTAAAATATATTTATCAAAAGATGTTATTCATTATTTTATTTTTATATAATGGTAATTATATAATAAATAAAATATATATATATATTGTGATTTTGTGATATAAAAATAATCACATCACACTATGGAGGCCATAGTCTACATGTATGCACAACCAATGTTTTCATTTTTTTATGAGAAATAAGGTAAGAAATAAGTTGATATATTTTTATCTAAGAATTATAATATTGTAATGAATATATAATTATATAATTTATATCTAAAATATTCATTAAATTTTCCCATCTTACTGAAAATTTAATATGTTAGTAAAAATGAAGGACATTGCTTCGTGATAAGGTAGTCCAACGAACACGCGATCGACGTTATCATATCCAACTAGAATTAAAAAATTGAAGATTAATGTTATATCACAACTCAATGTGAATAAAAATGACAAAAATAAAATTAATATAATTTAAATCCATGATTATAGTAATATTTTATATTATATTATGGAAAATGAATCACATTAGTTTGTGAGGCGGTTGTCCACCGTACGTAAGAATAATAATTTGGTATCCCATATGATGAAGTATGAGATAATATTGGGATATTAAATAAAATAAAAACATATAATTATATTTAATATGAATACATTTAATTTAATAATTATTTATTAATATTTTTTTAGGTGGATGAAGATATTAATAAAAACCCTCAGTAACACACAATAACTATTATTCGAACAACCTCCATAGGAATGGACCATAATATTTCATGGGATGTATTTATATTAAACGTATATGATATAAGTAATGAGGAGGTAATTAAAAATGATATTTAAATAGCCTTTTTATGATTCAAATGTATTTTATATTCAGGGTATTAGAAGCTTTGGGTGGACTTTTATATGATTTGAGAGTGAAACACTTTTAATTATTGAAATGAAAATTATGTACCATATTTTTTCACATGAAAAAAGGATAAAAAAGAAAAATATATATACAATTAGACATTATAATGTCAAAAGATGTCTATTAAAGTTTTGTAGACATGTTTTTGGTTTTTTAATTGTAATCTTTTTTACTTTAACTATATAATAATATTTTTTTCCCAGAACTACGAGTTTTTTTTAATTTTTTACATATAATTTTGGAAAGCATTTAATATAATTAGGTTATATAATATAAATTATTATGTGAAATAGTATTTAAACAATTTTGAGAAGTGAAATTCAATGAAGTAAAAAAATGTAATTTAATATTAACCTTGTAGTCAGGATGAAAAAGTAGGTATTAATCTATTATAGTTTTCATGAAAAATATGATTTTATATTTAATATTAGAAAAGTAATAATCATTAACTAAATATAAATTAATATTTATATATATATAATATTTAAATTTAACATAAATATTACCTCTTTTGGTAATGATTAAATTAATTAAAATTGAGAAACATTATGTACACTAAAATAATTTTCACCAGAAAATTAAATTAAATATAAACTAATAATTAATTCAATATTAATGATGATTAAAATGAAATGCATTATTGTAAATATAAATAAATAATATATATGTTACATTAAATCATATTAATTAAATAATCGTAATTTTGTAATAATTAATTTAATTGAATGAAATGACATTATTAAAAATAAATTACTATTCACTAATAATGGAATAATAATTATAAGAAAAAAAATTACCCTATGTTAATAATTATATGGTTATTATAAAAAAATTACAAATAATTTTTCTATTTTATTTTTAAAAAACATAGAAATAAATAACAATCATTTTGAAGAAATTTTTTTTATGATTATAATTACATTACTTAAAATTTACAGGTTATTTACTAATAATTTACCTATATCATTATATTGATTTGGGAATATATATATATATATTTATATATATATTAATTCAACAAGGTAGACAATACAATTAAAATAATAAAATATTATGATGAGGTTATAATTTGTATATATTTTGTTGATAATTTAAACTCAATGGTATATGTTAAATACACAATAGAACATTGTTTTAATTTCTGATATATCAATGTGTTACAAACTATCCATCTTAATAGAATCATATTTTAAATTTTATGATAATATCATTATTCAATGGTTTTAAATTTGAAAATACATTTGTTGGAAACCCACATTGATAATGTTGTTAATAGACAATCCTCCTAACATGAGTAAAAGTGAAATATGATAGTAAACTAGAAAAACGAAAAAAGGATCCCATATAGGATAATATATGTGGGAGATGAAGATAAGTATATTAAAGAAAATTATAATTCCCAAATAATTATGGGGAGTGATAGAGATCATTGATCGTCAGAAATTGAATGGTGAAGAAAATATTAACAACTAAAATACCCTAAACCGAATTTGTATGAAAATGGAGATTGATTTCACAAAAAATGATTATAATAGGATATTATTTTGTCTCAATATCAAATTCATCGAATTTGGGAGTATCATTTCCATCTAAAATAATAGCATACAAATGCATACATACTGGTTGAAAATAATTACATTATTTTACTAATTTCCACCAGAATATCAACTTCTTTTCCAAATAAGAATATTCATGATTTTTTATCATTAATGAGAAACTGGAATCAAATTTTTAAGGATCACATAAGCATAAAATGGATCCTAAATTCATACCAGCTAAATGTATATGTCACGACCCACGTTCACCAAGATGAGAGAAGGGACATCAGGTTGCCAGACCCTTCCTTCTTCATGTTGAAGGAGAGATAATGACCCCCAAGACCCGCCTTCAATAGGTCCATGAGTGGTGACTAGCACCAAGGCTATTGAATCACACAAAAAATGGAAGGCATTACCATTTTTATTTAATATGATCAAGATATAAGATAGTAAATCCAAACAACACCAAAAGAGAATGTACAAGTAAGGCCAAATCAAACCATTCTCATATGCATGTTCCAATAGTAAATGATACAAAAGTAAAAGAAAACCCCAAAAAGAAGTACCGAAATTTTGAAAAAAAGAAACAACAAATGTCCCAATGTCTTAACTTGTATGACCCTGCTTGATCCATGAAGTCCTCCTGGTAACCTAAAGACAGTTTTATATATGTAGGGTGAGCATAAAAGTATACTCAGTAAGGAAAACCAAAAGCTCTTGTGCACAAGTGGGGAGGAATTCTAATGCCACGTGAGAAAAGGGATAACCAAAACATCTAGCAAGGAAAAATTCCCACCCAAGAATCACTATGGAAAACTCCGAAAATAAAGTAAGTCACGATATATAATAGTAATAACACATCGATGTTTGGGTACCATGTGCCACATCCCCACTGGTTACTGAAGACATCCTATAAATCAAACATCTCCTGCCATTCTCACCATAATCCTACTGCCACACCCTGCCCGCACACAACTAGGACACATCAACACATCCCACCAAGAAAAACCTAGCCCAAAACAACCACGAGTAACCATGCCCAAAAAACATCTTCCAGAACAACTGCTGCCACGCCTGAAGACACCTGGGCCTCATCCCGAAGACACTTGGGAAACAACCTGCCCGTAGACACCTGGGAAACCACCAATACTACCCTTCCAGAAAAATCATGGGCTATAATGGACCTCGATACAAAGCATCCTACCTGATGAGTCTTGGGCTATTTAAGAAAGGGAGCAGAAAATGAGATAATAACCAGCCACTCATAGAAGTGTTAAAAAAACACCCTCCACAAGGAAATGTGGATGTTCGGCACTAGGTACTCAACATGGGTGGGGCACGAATATGATAAATTAGAATTAGAATTATATGATATATATAATAACCACTCATTACAACCTAGGTGTTCCAAAACCAACATAAGAACAAACACCCCGGTTACTATTCATTCACAAGATGCATCAAACCCACGACCAAGTCACCACTCATCTCAGAAAACAATTCCCCATTGATCAAATTATTGTTTTCATGTTCATGTGATCCCATTTATGTAAATTATACACTACTGTGAAACCAACATGCATTAACATAATCTACCTAAAAATAAACACCCAAACAAAAATTTAAGCATTAACACCTGTTTCTCTTGTAATGTTACACCAACAAAGGGATGTGTGAGATCCCTCAATGTACTGGAACCAAACCAAGTCTCGAGATATAGAACCACAATGCTTCAGATTCACAACCAACAACTATGCCACAATAGAGGATCTCATACACATCCAAATACACTCATAAACATCAATCAAAATAACACACCAACTACCAAAACAATGTAAGGAAACTTCCATGATCAAGCACATTAGTCATTAGGTTCTTATTTCTGTTGGTTAACAAGGGTGGCCACACAAAGAATGATGTTTACTGGGAATCTGTTTAACCAACTAAGTTTAGGTTATTAACCAATTTCCATGTTACAGTCATTTAATCGTCATAGAATACAAGGGTTCATTAGTGCACAAGGAAATACCACCAATGGCCATGATTTTCAGTGAGCATAAGCCCATACAATTCACAACATATAAAAATTATAAAATATTAGAGAAGAATTGTCAAATGCACCCCATCATTATTTAACAGTCTATTTATTATCTTTGTTAAGGTTTTGAATCATCTATTCCCACAGAAACAATAGCATACCCACCTAGAATGATACAAAGTAAGGAAAGATGAAGGAAAATCCGTACGAGGTTGATCGAGGATCAATGTTCTTCTCCACGCGCCAAGAACTGGGGCAGTGTGACTTGCAGGTGAGGAATGTTGTGGACTCCGAGGGTGCGCAGAAAGGTTCCAGCATAGGCGCACCACTTGCCTCGGGAAGGGGAACTCCAAACACACAAAGAAGAAAAGGATACTATCCAAGAGGAAGAAGAAAGAATTTATCGGTTGATATAAATATGAGATCTCATTGTTTATAGATATGGAATTTTGGATAGCTATAAATTCACATTGCGGTTTCATCACGCGGTTGGGTTATTACGAACCATGGAATTAATTTTCATTTAGCTATTATCCTTATAGAGTTGGTCATATCGGATATGCGTTAAATAGGTTTCCTCAATCATAGTGAAACATGTAGCATGGGATAATCTGGAAGGTACGGGGAAGGGCGTGACACCAAGGAAAAAACACATGTTTTGGTAAGTTAATTTTTGCCTGACTCTTTGGGGATTTTTGATATTATTTATGGGATTTAAATGGATTTGAAAGGCGGTATTAACTCATCTTTTAGTCAAAAGATATGGTGTGGGAGCAGAAAAGTCAGAAATTGGGAAAGAACGAAGGCTGCTCAGTGAGGACATGGTTCCATCATCACGATGACACCATCACGGTGCCACCCTCAAGGTTCCACCATCATGGTTCCACCCTCACAGTTCCACCTTTGTGGTGCCACCCTCACCGTTCCACACACACAGTGCCAAACTCATGGTGGAGCCGTGTTTTGGCAATGTAATGGACCAGGTGGGTCTGGGCCCTTACATTAGATACCATTCAAACTATTATCGCCCATGAGAATCAAAACTTAACCCAATGAAAAGAGGGGTTCCGAACAACTCCCTTGATAAATACCTCTCAAAAGTGAACCTCATAGACATCTAAGAACACCCCTCCCCTCATGTAACCATGCAACACTCGGGGGACAAATTGTCCAGTCATATGGGTTAGGAAGTTTCTTCTTCCATGTGAAGTTACTATTTGTTTTGGGTGGCACTGACTTTCCCGTAAGAGTTTAATCGCATCAACCATTATGCAACTTGATTAGGGATCAGGTCCTCCCCTCCCCATAGTCAGGACTCTTCACACACATCCATAGAATATGAAAAAAATGCACGTTCCATAGTTAATAAGGTAAAGTGTTCCATCACAAACATGTACAAACAAAAAAGAAAAAAATTCAAAACAGCTCTAGTTACTGGGTGTGAATCTTCGTCTCTCGTACCTAGGTACTTTCCTCGAGCCTGCCATGCCTCCACAACACATGAACAGGAGGAATGGTCCATCCATGGAGATACTTCTCCTCAATAACCTTGTTCCACACTGTTCTATCCACAAAAGTCATGTCTCCCTCGATATACAGCTTTCCTCAGTTGAGGACATGTGAATCATCATGTAGATATCATCAGAGCTGAGACACGTGGAAGACATCGTCTAGTATCAGTAGTGGTGGTGGTAGCGCTAGCTGATATGCCACATCAACGACCCGCTGCAACTCTTCAAATGGTCCGAAGAACTTGGGAGAAAGCTTACTCCCCCCCAAAACCTTCGTTGCCATTGCCGAGGGGAGACCTTCAAGAACATGTGTTCCTCGACCTCAAACTCCATGGTTCACCTCCTATTATCGTTATATGACTTTTTCCAGTCATGGTCCACCTTCATCATTTCCCATATAATCTAAACCTTCTCTTTCATGCTCTGCACCACATCCAGGTGATGAACACCTGCCTCTCTAACCTCTGTCTAGCACACGGGTGAGAGACACGACCTCCCGTACATAGCTTCAAACGATGCCATGCCAATTTTAGAGTGATAGCTATTGTTGTAGGAAAACTCCACCAGAGGAATGTGTCATTACCATGATCCAATAGAGTTCAAGAATACATGCTCGTAGCATATCATTCTATTTATCTATGGTGAGATCTATCTATCCATCTGTCTGGGGGTGGAAAGAAGTTCTAAGATGTAGATGGGTGCAAAAATCATACTGCAGTCCTCTCTAGACATGCGAGGTAAGTCGTGCATCCCTATATGAGACTATAGATATCAGGACTCCGTGCAACCACACCACCTCATTCGCGTACCTCTGTTCTAGGACGTCCACCATACATGACTCTTTAATTCCAGGAAGTGGGCCGATTTTGTCAGTCAGTCCACCACTACGAAGATAGAATCGCATCCCCCATGGACTCTGGGTAGTCTCGTGAAGAAATACATTGAGATTTCATCTCACTTCCACTCAAGGACATATAATGGTCGTAACAGTCCCCCTCGGATGTGGTGTTCTTCCATCACCGTATAACACACAAGGCGCGTTTCTATAAACTCGGCCACTGCCCGCTTCACCCGGGGCCACCAGAAATGACCTCTCAAGCACCAACACTTTTTGGACTCTCTCGGGTGTACTGTCAGGGGTGATTTTTGGAACTCACCATGAAATCTCTCGTGCATCATCTCCGGAACAAACAACTTCCCCCTGAAAAGCATCTGATTCTGACCATCCTCCTTCCACCCTTCTGGAGCATCATCATGGTTAACTTAGTCAAGAATTACTTCACTCTCTATATCTCCCCCACTGAGACTCCTCTACCTGTCAGGGGATAAAGGATTGAAATGTCATCTAAAACATACAACCACTACCACTATCCTCCCTTACATCTAGGTGCAGGGTAGCCAACTCCTTCATCGCCTTCCAAGCATCTACTGATTCTCAAACCACATCCTTCTGCGACTTCCTGCTCAAGGTATCAGCCACCACATTCCCTTTCCCTAAGGTGTAGGAAATATAGAAGTCGTAGACTTGGAGGAACTCCATCCACCTTCCCTGCAATAAGATCAGGTCCCACTAGGGGAAGATATACATCATGCATTTTTGATCCACATGATCCAGATCATGGGTGGCATAATTACGCTCATGGTAACGTAATTGTATAATACCATAAAAGATAACCCCTTGTCATTGAATCAGCACAAACATGAGGCCATCTCTAGAATCATCACAGAACACCTCATACACTGGCCAATCTTCTGGCAACCTCAACACTAGGGCACCTACCAACCTCCCCTTCAGATAGCTAATGGATTTCTCACACTACATATCCCATACGTAAGCCTAGTCCTTCTTGGTCAAAGCTATCAAGGGTGCTGAATCTTGGGAGAAGTAGGATACAAACCTCCATTAGTAACATGTTAGTCCATGTATATTAAGAACCTCTGCCAAATTCTTGGGTGATGCTCAAGAAATAATTTCCTCAACCTTCGATGGGTCCACCTCTATTCCCGGCTTGGATACCACCTGCCCAAGGAAGTGCACTTCGAGCGTCCAGAAAACGCACTTGGACAATTTCCAATAGATTTGGTGCAATTAGAGGGCCTCTAAAACCATTCTCATGAACACAGAATGATCCTCCCCTAACCTTGAGTAGATCAGGACGTCGTCAACAAACACGACTACGAATCGATCAAGATATTACCGAACGACGGAGTTCATGAGTACCATGAACATAACTGGTGTATTCGTAACACTGAACAACAAGACTATAAACTCAAAGTGTTCATACCTACTTCTTAAGGTATTATTTGTCATATATCCATCGTTCACCCTCAACTGGTGATATCCTGACTATAGATCAATCTTAGAGAAAAAAACTACTCCCATCATCTAGTCAATGAGATCATACATCCTCACAGGTGGGTTGTGATTCGTGACCATCACCTGATTCTGTCTCTTATAGTCTATGAACAGCCTCATACCACCATATTCCTTCCTTTAAAGCAAGACAAGAGCACCCCCTGCTGACACACTTGGTCGAACAAAACCTATCTTCATCAGACCGTCACTCTGAATCTGCAACTGATGCAACTCGGAATGTGCCATCTGGTAGGGAGAAATCGAAATCGAATGGGCAACAAGATGCATGTCTATCCCGAACTCATCATCACGTTAAGGGGGTTGAGTCGCCACCTCTTTAGGGAAGACATCCATAAACTCACTGAAGATCCCTAGGAATTCCTCCATTTCTATATCTGCCGACTCCACTGATAGTTCAGCTAATAAAGAAAAGAGGGTATCTAATCGCATGTTACCTTCCTGGTAACCACGCTCACCGATGAAAGTCACACTTCGGCCCCCCAAGCCTGAAAACATGATACTTCCTCAGAAGCAGTCAATAACAGAACATACAAATAACATCCAATAAATGCCTCAGATGACATAGTATGGATGTACCTGCAACAGTAAAGGATCCCTGATTGATTAATGTGGCCCTATCCTCAGTCTACACACTCGAAAAACAGAAAACTAGTCGTTATGACCTCCAGCTGGTGTACTCTACACAAGGGGCACAGGACGTCAATCAGCATCTAAACCCAGAGCATGAGCCAAACTGGGTGAAACAATGTTTTGTGAAGCTCATGTATCGAGAAATCCATAGGCAAAAGTACTAAACAAGCTGATCATAACTCGAAAGACATTCGGGCCTACTGGATAGGCTGCCTCTGCGGCATGTAACTGCCCACGCCCAGCTCATCTTCCCCTTGGACACCGGCCGCCTCCCCGACCGCTCCCTAGATGAGGTCCCTGAGGAGTGCCCTGAGGTCGGCCTCCTTCTGTGACATCTGCCCTTGGAATAGTGGGATCTCGTTGTCCCTACTGCTACTACTGAAAGGGAATGGCTGGAAACTGCTGCAGCTGGGGCGGGTGACGCAATGGACCACCCCCATTGTACTGTACTCATCTAGGGAACTGATTACGAAGGTGCCCATGGATTCCACATATGAATCATCTTAATCCTGGGCCAAAAAGGAAAGGGTGAGGACCGGGAGATCAGAACTGTAACTACTGGGGCCTACTCCATATAGTTCGAAACCTAGAGGTACCTGATGCTGGAGGCCTACTGTAGACAACCTTCCCCTTCGATGAGCCCAATGGGATTTCAACTCGCGATACACCTCATATTGTGTGCATCCTTTCTACCACTTAATTTTTCTTTTGGACCTCCATTTATGTTTGTAAAGTGAAGGGAGTAACAGAATACTGAAGATAAGGTCGAAGTGCCTCCTCCAAACGTCTTGGCCAATACTCCTCATCTAGAAATTGGTTCGAAGCAAAACGGAGGAGATCCTTGAACATGATCCCAAACTTTCTCACTAACATGCTCTCTTGCGATAGGGAGAGTAGCTATTGGATCTTCCCAGACTTCATCGCAGGAGAGAGGAATTCCACCCGGAACTCCCTCTCGAAATCAGCCCACATAACCCCATCCTCCCTCTTCTCCTCGAGGTTGAGAGTCCTCCATTGATGCGCTGCTCCTAGCATCTGGCTTACAGTCAGAGGAACCCAATACTACGTCGAAGACTATATCAAGCTAAATGCTATCACCTGCTCCTCTAGCAAGCTTTCTATCTCCATGTCAGAGGTATTACCCTCATACATTCCTAGGGTATGTCGCTAAATGTCATGAAGCATCCTCTTCCATGTATCATCCTTCTCCTCTCTATCAGTCCTCTACCAATCGGTGAAGTCAACCTACTAGTCTTCGATCGCCCACACTATTCTTGGTCGTCTCCCATGTGCCATAGTTAGAATGAAAACATTGAATTCCTAAGACCAAGTAGTGTAGAATATTGTTCTTAAAGTTTCAAAGACTTTTTATTCATTTTAAATCCCCAAAATACCCATGAAATGCATGAACACTATCATTATGACACATGAACCTTTCCAAGGGTCTCTAACCTACTATCAATGTATCCGCACTTGGACATTTGAAAGGCCTAGATTCGTTGCATCAGATCACGAGGGGCCCTAGAATCCCTTGTCCTAGCCGGTCTTCCCTGGCCCATTTCATGCACCAAGATTTTCCAACACTGTTTCCCTACCATCCCATGAAATCCTCACTATGCCTAACTTTGAACTCCATCCAATCTCTCATCCTCCTCCTTTGATACCATTCTATAATGACCCACCTTCAACAATATGAGAGAAGGGATATCAAATTTCTAGACCCTTGCATCTTCATGTTGATGGAGAGATAATGTCCCCCGAGACCCGCATTCAATAGGTCCCGAAGTGGTGACTAGAACCAAGGGTATAGAATCACACACATGATAGAAGGAATTACCCTTTTTGTTTAATACGACGAGGAGATTATATAGTAATTTCAAACAACACCAAAAGTGGAATTACATTTAATTTCTAAACAAACCATTCTCATATGCATGTTCCAAAAGTAAATAAAAAAAATGAAATCCCCCAAAAGAAGTACCAAATGAAAGAAAAACAACAACAACAACAGTCCCAATGTCTTAACATGTACGACCATACACGATCCCTGATGTCCTCCTAAAAACCTGAAAATAGTTTTATATATGTAGGGTAAGCATACAAGTATACTCATTAGGGAAACCCAAAATCTCTCGTGTACATGTGGGAGGCATTCTAATGCCCCGTGAGAAAAGAGAAAAATGAAACACCTAGAAATGAAAACTCCCCACCAAAGCTCACCAAGGCACACTCCCCCAAATAATGAAATTCAAGAAATATAATAGTAATAACACATCAATGTTTGGGTACCCCTCACCACTTCACCTCTTGTTATTGAAGACAACTTAGGCATCGAACCTATCCCGCCATTATCACCTCATTCCCAAAACCACACCTCTCCCGCACACACTAGGGCCACAATCACACATCCCGCCTGCAAAAATAGGAGCCACAATAACCACATGTAACCTTGCTCGCAAACACCAAGTCCAGAAGAACTACTGGCACGCCCGAATATAGATGGGCCTTATCCCGAAGAATCTTGGGGAAAAACATGCTCGTACACACCTGGGAAACCACCACAACTACCCTGCCTGAAGAATCTTGGGCTATACTGGACCTGAGTCCATCAGAGCCTGCCTGATGAGTCTTGGACTATTTGGGAAAGGGAGTAGAAATGTAGCTAAAAACTATCCACTCATGGGAGTGTTTGGAAAAACACCCTCCCCCATGAAATGGGGGTGTTCAACACTAGGTTCTGAACATGGTTGGGGCACAAATAAAAAACATAAGAACTGAAATTATATAATATATATAACAAGAACTCATCCCAAACTAGGAGTTTCAAAACCAACTTAATCACAAACCCCCTCATTACTATTCATTAGCAAGAAACACTGAAACCACAACCATGTCACCACTCATCCTGAAAAACAATTCCCCATTGAGTCCATTCCTGTTTTCCTTTTTAAGTGATCTCATTTTGGTAAATTCTACACTGATGGGCATATAACAAGAATATCCACAAGCTAGAGAAGGAGAAACACCCAAAAATAAATTTAAGCATTCACACCCGGTTCTCTTGTAACATCACAACAACAAAGGGATCCATGAGATCCCTCAAAGTACAGGAAGAAAACCTATCCTCATGATACATCCCCACACAGCTTAAAATTCACCACCAAAAAACGTTCCACAATAAAGGATCCCATCCCTATCCACATCACCCCATTAACATCAATCAGAACAACACACCTACTACCAAAACAGAGTAGGGAAACTTCTAGGCTCATGAACATCATTAATTAGGTTATTATTTTTCTTTGATAACCGGGTTGACCACACAAGGATTTAGGTTCAATGGGAATCCATTTAACCCACCATGTTTAGGTGAATAACCAATTTCCATGGTACAATCATTTAATCATCATAGAAGGTAAGGGTACATTAGTGAGCAAGGAAAGACCACCAACAACCATGATTTTTGTTGAGCATAATCCCGTACAATTCACAACATATAGAAATTATAAAAGAATACATCATAATTGTCAAACGCACCCCATAATTCTTTAACAGTCTCTTTATTATCTTTGTTAAGGTTTGGTTTCATACATTCCCATTGAAACAGTAGCATACCCACCCCACATGATACACAGTAAGGAGAGACGAAAGAAAATACCTACTTGGTTGATCAAGGATATAAGTTCTTCTCAACGCATGAAGAACTGGGGATGCATGACTTAGAGGGGAGGAACGCCAGGGACTCCATGGGCGAGCAGAAAGGATCCAGCACAAGAACACCACTACCCTCAGGTAGGGGAACTCCAAACACACAATGAAAAAAAGAGACTAGCCAAGAGGAAGAAGGATGAATTTCTAGAGTTATATAAATATGAGATCTCATTGTTATAGTATAAGGAATTTTGAATGTCTATAAAGTCAGATCGTGGATTCACCACGCTGTTGGGTGGTTACTCATGATTTAATTAATTGTCATTTAACATTTCTCCTTAAAGAGGTGTTCATAACAGCTATGTGTTAATTAGTTTTCATTAACCATAAGGAAATGCGTAATAGGGTTAGATCTGGAATGTACGTGGAAGGGCGTGACACCGAGGAAAAATAACACATTTTGGTAAGTAATGTATTGCCAAACTCTTGGGGGATTATAGATATTATTTATGGTGTTTAAATGGATTTGAAAGGGGTATTAAATCTTCTTTACATCAAAATATATGTTGTGGGAGCGGAAAAGTTTGGAACTGGGAATGAACGAAGACCGGTTGGTTTTGACACTGTGCCACTATCATGGTGCCACAATCACAGTACCACCGTAAAGGTTCCACCCTCATGGTGTTACCGTCAGGGTTCCACACTTAAGGTTACACCATCACGGTGCCACCCTCATGGTGCCACCATCATGGTGCCACCCACACGGTGGAGCTATGTTTTGGTACAGTAATGGACCAAGTGGGTCCGGGCCATTACAATATATGTCAAATAAACTAAAACGGTCATCATATAGTAATATAATTAAAAAAATAAATAAACTATCATATGACAAAATAATACATTAATCCCCCTAATTCAACAGTTATAGTGATTATATATAGTTCTTCTTCTAAATTCACATTAATCAAAGTCACTAAATCACTTATAAATCCAATGTTCTTCAATATGATAAAAAATTATCCCCATAATTA
Organism: Viscum album; assembly: GCA_963277665.1. NCBI lineage: Eukaryota > Viridiplantae > Streptophyta > Magnoliopsida > Santalales > Viscaceae > Viscum > Viscum album. The sequence continues at coordinate 1,425,626,453 of OY728147.1, read as the reverse complement.
ACTCAATATCAATGATAATATGCACTATAGTGATTATAAATGCCACAAAAATATTCAAAAAAAATATAAATTCACACACTATATTTATTAAAATATTTACATATATAGAAAAATAAAATAATTTCTCATAAAATGTCGTTAACCACTTTATTTTGTCCTCAAATAAAACCTCAAAACAAGATTGTAATAATTGAGAACTAATAATCATCATTAATAATATATACCTAATATGGTATCCATAATTCTTGTTAGAACCTCACATTAAAACATTCTAATCTACAAATTCATCTAAAACCACATACAATACCAATAATAATATCCCTGAACATGCACTCCCAGATCCTTATAAAGATCATTAGAATTTAATTTTTTAATTTTATATTGATGAAGGTGACCCAATTTTTTTCCTTTAAAAAAATATTGGATCATATTTATAATGAAGGAACATTACAATTTATAGAATTATAAAATTTGGAAAAACTATTATATAAATTAAATATGTGTTTTTAAATAAATATTCCCTCCCCATAACAAATAATTCCCAATTTAACATTAATACTTCATCATTATACTTAAATCCTCAAAAATATGTAATTTAATCAACATCCTTCTTGATAATGTTGATATAAGGAAACATAATAACGGTGATATCAAATACTCAGTAAGGGTAAACATAAAAAATAACAATTTAATATAATTGGTGGAAATTGGATTAGTATAAGGGTATAATTTAATAATAAAAGTGAATGAGAATAACCTATGAATATTAATACCATAAGTACCTAAATCATAAAACCTTATAACAAATCATATAGATTTACCAATGTCAATATTCATCAAAATAAATAATGTTGATCCATGAGATACAATATTGATCGATGGAAATTTTCATAACCCATAGAAAGAAAAAAACGTGTTAGTATCTTAGGATAATACCACCATATAACTCTTATAAATGTAGTAAATATAGTTAACCACCATCTCTATAGTATCCAATTAATTTGATTGCTATAAAAGTGTCACTAGTCCTTGGTTTATCATGGAACCACCCATACAATATTTATCTTAGGACCACCCAATTTTTTTAAATAAAATTATAGCCTATCCTCTAGTTATAATAGGACCAGATGATTTCTTATATAGAATAAATTATCCTTATAATGACAAAATTATATAGAGAATAAATTTCAATATAAAATCATTGAAACATCCAATTTTTCTTTTACAAAGATCATTAACCTATATAAATGAAATGGGATCCAAAAAAATATCATTGGAAAATGATTAATTATTGTTAATGAAACATGATCTATTAAAATCTATTAGGAACATGATTAACACCTTTAAAATAAATAACATCCTTGATAATCACTTTGAAATATGTCAATCCATTGGAAAATAAATGTGTTCAATGAAAATTTAATTGAAGAAAATACTAATATATCATGGAAAATAATTTTGATGGTATCATTATAAAAAATATCAAATGGATAAAATGAAACATCAACTTTTCTTATCATTGATGAATGGAAATTCTATAAAGAGTAAGTATATTTTATTAACGAAAATTAGAATTTATTTATTTTTACAAATTTAAATAATAAAAATTACAAAAACATTTATCTGATCATTTTCTTCGATAAAATATATGAAATATATAATGGATATAGTATGGAAAATAAAAACACATGATTGAGGATGAATTGTTTAATATCTTATATGTTATAATAAATAATATTTTCAAACATTGCGTAAAAGGATTCATAAGTCTGTCATTTGGAAAAGAATATATTAATTTAGTTTTTATAACCATTTAAAATAAGTTCATAAATAATATTTTTATAATTTATTTTTTATAATTAATAATTTTATAATAGTTTAGAAAAAACCAATATGGAATTGAAATATAATTTTCATAAAAAAATACACAATATCAATGTGTATTATAAGAAGTATTGAAGATATTTATTCAATAAATAATTCAAAAAAATGGAAATAAACATGGTAACCACATTCATATATAGTGGAGAATAAAGATAGTTGGTTCAAAAAAATAAGACCATATGATTAAATCAAATGGAAAATCAATCATAAAAAATATAAAAATAAATGAAATTGTCACATAAATCATTTCCATTATTGTAACACATCATTCATAATACTCAAAAATGAATAATATAAAATAATACATTAAATTATTTGATCATAATATTCTTCATATTATAAATTTGAATGGAGTAGTAGATACCCAAAATAAAATATGATAGTTTTATAACATAACATGTGTCGCAAAGAAATAAATTGGGATAGGAAATTTTACAAGTATAATAACATTGAATTGAGAATTAATCAATGAATTGACTATCATTCATAAATGTAAATAAGAATAAAAAAATAGGCAATACATCATAGAATAATAATTTACAATCACAATCATAATAATAGAATATTAATTTTAATAAAGATGTTATATAACCCATTGAAAAATAAAATGAGTTATAAAAAATTCATTACCATGTGGTAACATTCATGTTATATCCTCCAAGATGAAATAATAAAAATTAAAACATAAAAACCCTGAATTATTAATTATTCATGAATTAACATAAAAAATGGGTTAAATATACCCCATAAAAAATAAGTGGGGAATATGGAATATATCTCACCTAAATAGAAGTGAAACATAAAACCTTTACATCAAGTCCAAGCATTACATAAATTCCCTTTAATGCATTTATAATAACATTATATCAAATATAATATTTCATATGAAATTTTTTTGGATTATTATATTCTACATAAATAATTTATTTTATTTCGTTTAATGAAATATTTAAATAATTAGTATGTTAATTCCATGTTGGGTGTTTTGAGGATTTTCAATTCATTATTTCAAAATGTATATGATGTGTTGAAAAATGTCAAAGATGTCAATGATTCAATATAATTTGAATAATAATAATAATAATATATTTATAATATTCATAGATAAATTATAAATTCAAATCACATTAGAGTGTTTGGTTGTGAAAAATGATCCATGTTACAACCACTGAGATGGTAGGCTGCATGTATGAATTCCTAACGATTCCATTATTCAGTGATTATTATAAAAAGAGGTTATGAATTATTTTATCTCTATATTATGATAATAATTTCAAAAATACCACAACAACCCTATAAATTTACTTATATATATCATCTATTTAATCTAGTGATGATGTAATCATCACTGTGCTTGCTTGAGGGAATAGTAAATACGTAAGAAAAAACGACGTAATAAATTTTATGGGATTGTAAATGTAATAAATATAATGATATATTATCTTTTAATAATGATATATATCATAATAATATAATAAATATAAATTTATATCACATTTAATTATTAAGATTATTTTTACTACATTCCATGTAAATTGATAGTGAAAAACAAATCACATCGCTTTGTCAGGCGGTGGTCTAATGTACACAAGAGTAGTGGTAATGTTTGGAAAAAATAATGAATAGTAAGAATATATTTGTGATATAATAAATAAATAAGTATAAATTTTTTTAAAATATCATATATATATATATAAATTTAATCCAATACTATAACAAATCATGAGATAGGATGATGGAAAACAAATGACTTCAGTTCCTAAGGCGGCTTTTCGTCGTACATGTGAATGATGATTTCATTTGACATTTGATAGAAGAGGAGATAGATTTATGTTATTAAATTAATATAAAAATTTATCATTATATGGTATACATGTTTATAATTATATACTAATAAATAACTATGATTTTATAGAGGTATAAGTTAAATTAAAAGAAAAACACTCTGTTATGCTCGATTCATGTTTATCAAACAAACACCCATCCAAAACACCAAAAACCTTGGTAAGATGGATTTGAGATGAAACGAACTAATCTAGTTCATGTATATGGAATTAAGATGACATTTGTGTATGTTTTGTCCATAAAAATGGGATAGTATTTTGTAAATATGAGAGGATTGAGGTTTTTTATGTTAGGGGAGTTGAATACTTTTTATTTTTTAAATTAAAATTGTGTACCCATGTTTTCCACCTAAAATAAATATACAAATGTACCATTAACTAAAATTATAAATTATATAGTAAAAATATGTCTATAAAATTTATTCTAGATAAATTTTTAGGTAATTTTAAAACATATCATTCATGTTTAACACGTGATAAATTTAGTTATTCCTTAATGAGGTGAATTAATTTTCCTTCCATTCACTATTCTTTTTGGTACAAAACTATGTTGACCATTTCAGAAAATATAAATTATAATTATTCTAAATGATAAATCCTTTTTTATGAATTTCAATTTATTAAAATGGAATGTATTAATTTAAAATGAAACCTTCTTAGAAGATAATAAATTAGGTTCTCAATATGTGTATTTATCAAGAAAAATATGATTTTATATTAAATATATGATATGTAATAATAATTATATGAATTTAAATTCATATATATATATATATTCATTTAAATAATTACTCATTTGGGTGATTTAATTATAATTAAAGTGGAGAAACACTATGCCATGTAAAAACACATTCAGAATAATGTGGACATAAAATAAAAAAAGTTAACTTATAATAAAATCATATATAATGATGATTCCAATGTAATTAATTGGATTAAATATATATTAATAATACTAATTTAATATTTAAAATAATATTTAAAATATACAATATCTTTTCAAATAGACTAATTTATTTAATGGAAATTAAAATTTTACAAAAATAAATATTTTTAACTATCCACTGAGAAATCAATATTTTTCAAAAGAAAATTCACCCTGATTTATTTGAGATATTGTGATTTTAAATGTGATTTTTATATTATAGAGTTCAATATTTAAATGATCAAAATAATAATTATTATATTCTTCCAAAAATTAAATACAAATAAATTGTCATGAAACCTTATTTTTGAAGAATTACATTACATGACAAAAAATTAATGATTATTTACTAATAATTAATCAATATTGTAATATTTATTATGAAATTTATATTTATTGTTAGAAATACTAGATTAAATAACTTGATAAGTGGGGATTGGTTAATTATGGTATGATATATTAAAACTAATTCTCTATCATATCATGTTTTATCATTAAAAAAATAATAGTCTCACTTTTTCCCATAGTAATGTATGAGAATAATGAATACATGCATGGGACACATCAATTTTATTTGGTTCCCCAACATTTGGATATGTTCAAGGAGAATATAAATGAAAATATCATATATGAAAAATCAACTAAAGAGCACAATTTTTATAATTCTTCGACAAAACTCATCGTTCCTCCTAGTTTACAACCAATCACTATTTTATATTTCATTACTCACTCAAATGAAGTATTTTAACTTATAAATTAGAGGAATATTCCTTTGATAATGTGAATGTTTATTACTTACACATAATTTAGTTAATCTTTAATTTCAACATTTATCCACTTGATGAATACCATTTTATCACAGATTAACTATGAGATATCATCTACTTCACAAAGTTTACTACCTTTATAAAACTACCTAGATCATTAAAAAAACACCCTTCATTCATGATTTTCCAAAAACTCTAGATGCTCAATTTTTTTTAAAATGTCCACATTTCCTTCACAATAAATATTTCTTTTCATGATGGTCACCAATCATTCTAAAATATGTCATATTTTACAAATCATCCATAGCCTTTAGGAACATACATTTAAGAGGAAATAAATATTATTTTGAAAAACATCACTATATAAAAATCCTTCAAGAACCACCTTTTTGAATTCATTACTTTTAGATTCTTTTTATGTATTTCATGATAACAAATGAGAGTTATCCTTCTATTTCTATACACATATTCACATTCACAAATATTTTAACCCCACTATCACATTTTCGATATGTTTCCCATTATTATTCATGGAGATCCATGTAGTTTGGAATATTTAGGGACATTTTTCTGATTGAAATTATTATTTTATTCTCATAGATAACCATATACACATTACACTCATCGTCATTTTATAAATATCCACACATTTTCAAAAAACATAACTTTTCAGAAGAATTTGACCTTAATGAATCATAAAACCGTCAGAAAATTCCTTCAATTTCCCCATTTTTATGTTAAATAAATTGAAATCCATCTTCCATGATGCCTAATTTGTCCTTAAAATTCAAGACTCTATAAACATAAAAAATACTAGGAAATAGACATACCATTTAAACAAACATTTATATACTTCATCCAAAGCATCCATTTAATTTTCTTGGCTCTTTTTCAGCACACCTTTTAAACAATATCTCCATAGATTGATAGCTAAACTTCAAAATTGAATTTTTCAACAAAATTTCAACCTGAATACAGTACCATGTAAACATGAGTTATTTTCCCTAGTAATAATCCCACTGATTTTGATGACAATTCTTCACATTTTGATACCTCATTAAATCTCCTTCCATCTTAAAACAAATTTTTCTTTATGAAATTTCATATAGTAATCATGGATTTTCCCCTCACAGAATCAACGACCACATAACCCTTGATCATTTTGAGATAAATGAGTGGTATTAAATGTTTATCAGCAAATAAAGTCATTACCAAAACAATCAACTACTTTAAAAATTATCCACATATGTTCTGATATATATCATTTAGTCTATCATATTTAGTATCATCAGATTTAAATATCCTCCTTCCACACTGCATCCCATATCATATTCAACCTTTTATTAACGAAGATAATTTCTCCCATTATATTTAGAAGATCTAAAGATTCAATTATTTTGGCTATAGTGTGATGGTGTATTTTGGAGGCAAGGAGAAAACAAAAGGCAGGGTAATGAAATATCAATGTTGGTTTGGGATGTCAGGATGATGTTGCTGGCATCATACATGGGTTTTCTCTTCAATAAATTAATATAAGCTCCATCTATGAGAAACCTGATGAAAGGTAGCTACAATATTTATGATCTTTAACAACCAATTTCTCAATGTCAGGGTATTTACTATAATCCATCAAAAACTATGATTAAGATTAATATAGAAAGTCCCATTTGCATGGATGTATAAAGGGGGTGGAATTTCCTAGGACATTAGAGGATTCGTGGTTTCTTATTTCTTGAAAAATTATGGTTTAGGGGACTCACATTACCTAGACTCCAGGGATTTTCTCAAAGGAATTCAATACATTATTTTGATGATTATTTATCTTAATTATGTTGAAAAAGATTATATGATTGTTTATAAATCCTCAAGAGGCATCACCCCCTGCCAATGGTTTATAATTTACTTGATCAGGAGATAAATTTCCCTCATCAACAACTGAACAATCATTCCCTACCCTTGGGTGGGGTGAAACAAGGTGAGGATTCCTTGTGATGTGGCACTTTATTGATGTGTAGTTAATGTAATACTATAGTACGGGCTCACTTTGACTAGAATCAATGAGTGTCATCAAATTTAATTCTTTTTGTCCTAATTACCTCAGACCTCCCCACTTCTTCTACATTCATGAATGATGTGATTTCCCCTTCCATGCATACATGTACATTCCTATTTCCATGTTTCAAAATAATAATAAAATATTTTGTTTTGTTCGTGTTTGAGAAAAACTCATCAACCCTTAAAGATTGGGTGCCATGTTTCTACCCTTTTCAAGTGTTGATAGTCTAATTTACTCCAATATCTAGTTTTTGTTTATTAAATTAATATTTGGGTAAAACCTTCATTAGAATGTTTGAAACCTATGGTTTGGTAGGCACAAAATCCATCATCATAGGACCAGGGTTTACCTTCTCCTTGATAAAGTTATACTTTTTTCAATGTTCATTAAGCATGAGTGATGTAATTTATTTTTTATAAGATTTTTAGAAATTTAATTATTTCAATGGATTATGTTCTAATAAGTCACTTAAAATCTCATATAATCAAGATAATTCTCCATCCATAATAATTATATTCAATCCCATGTAGCTAAAATTTAATCATATTTTTAGGTTCATGATAAAATAGAATCATGTTTCATTCTTAAATAAGTAATTCCCAATCTAATTTTTTAGAATGAAGCATCAGAAATTGTTTTTCAATTATCTGTTTATCTGAACTAATCTGAATTTTATATCCTAATAACTTAAGTAGATGTTTTCATTGTAAAATATACCAAAATCAAAAAATACCTTGATATACAAATTTTTTTTGTTAATAAATGTATTTGGATGCATTTGGTATTTATATGATACCATGATTCATGGCATCTGTAAAGAAAAATTTCAGGTCATGTTACTGTCAAGTATAACAGACTTCCACTTATTTTCTTATATCGTGTGACATTAACCACTTTGACATCATCATATTGTGATAACTTCATCTGGTTTTCATTTGAATATTTCATTTCCTTGTAATTATATAGTCTAAATTTTCTCAAAACCTCCAATGAAATTTCAGATTTTGAATTGAATGATCAATTCTATCGTGATGTCTTCTATAAAACAACAAAAAGTGTTAGTTCAAATATCATTTCCATTTTGATGTCTCATTTCAAGAATTATGATACCTTTTTTTATTCTTCAGTATCTGATCCCCTATATATTATATAATATATAAATACTAGAACCATTAAACTTTTAATAGTGTCATTGATACCATATGGAATCTAATTAACTCCAATGAGTCCAAAATTATGTTTCTTCAAAAACTGATATTTTTTTTGAATAACGACCACTCAATGATTTCATCAACCAATATATATCATTAGGTATCTAAAAAAATTTATATTAAACTTCATGAATTAGAAACACATATAGCTCCTCGATATACACATATTCTTCTTGAACCCCATTTAGAAATGTTGAATTATTATCTATCTTAATATCATTGAATCTCTTTTTCACTTTTAATTCCATGAATTTGTTAATATCATAAGGCATTGAAATAGTTGAAAATGTCCAATCAACATATATTAAAACACTATAAGAGTATCCCTTTAAGTCCATTTGTAATTTTTTCTGAATTAAAAATCCATATTCATTGAATTTGTTCTTAGAAATCCATTTAGTCCATATCACATTTATATATGCCTATCTCAAAACAATATCTCATCTTTTATTCTTCTAAATTGTTCACTATCTTTAGTAATATCATGAACCCATATCTAATATATTTTTTCTTGTTCCTAAAATTTCTATATCTATCTGATATAGGAAGGATTCATTTGTAATGATTTCAATCTCAATGTTTGAACTGGCATTATCTAATCCCAAATATGTTTTTCCTATTAATTTTAGCTTGACACATTCGATTTCCTGAGAAATAGATTTTAATTCCTCTTACTCATCGCCATTATATTCTTCAAAATAACCATTCACCACTTATTCTACCCCTCAACATCATATATCTTCATTGTTTTCATTACGAAACAATTAACTATGTTTTCAAAAATTCGGTTCCATCTCCACTTCATTGAAATAATTTTATTCAACTACATTACCTAGCCTCTTATTGAATAATTTATATGATTTTATTTTCCCTTAATATAAAATAAATATCCCCTTATATCAACATGATTCATAATTCTGATGTTTCATTATTTCTCTGAAAAACATAATTCAATGTATTCAAAATTATTCCAATGATGGATTATTCCATAACCATAACTTATACAATGAATTTTATTCCTTCATAGAAAATAGATCCCAATTGGATATGTTGACCTATTTTAGAACTACATTTTCCCAAAATATATATAGTATGTACTTATTAATCATCATTATTCTTTTTATGTATTTTATAATCTGATTTTTCCTCAACCACTCCATTTTGTTGAGGTGTTCTCACCGACAAAACATGATGTCTTCATGCCTATTTCACTAGATAATCTTCTACATGTATAATTGATATTTCCATAAAATTAATAGTAAAATATATAGAATAATTTTTTCAAATCATATAATTAGATTAACTGTATTGTTTTTTGATATAATTGAATATATAGGACTTGTAGGAAATGGAAAATAACTACTACATCACACTGAGAACATCAATGACATGAACATAATACATATTCATATAATTTTCTCTTTTTCATATTAATCTATAAACATCAACATGAACCCATTAAATCACTCTCATTGATTTTGGTTTTTCTTCCTTTATTATCCTTCTAATAATCTTCTACTACGGATCATCATAAAATGTATGAGTACGATAATGTGAAATATTGGGGAGATCTTTTTCTCTATCAGATTTGTCCATACCTAATAGTTATGGTTGGCATATATTAAAAATAAAATTATTTCACATGTTATCTTCTTTCTATCTATATAAAATGTTCATATGAGTGTATCCTTTCATGAGGTAGAGATTAAACATTAGGTTATTTCCCTGTACATTAACAATACAATATTTTCCCTAGATGAAAACGAAATTTATTGTTATATCATGTAGCACAACTGGAGTCACATAGTTGATTAGAAGTTATCATGTTGTTCCTATGACCTTAAATAACCAAGACATTATACCATCACTTACCTTTACCCCCATATTTTTCTTTTCTATAGAAAAAATTCATTATGAATTCATTATTTCAATATTTGACAACAACTAACTAATTATATTTGATGAGTGTAAAAATATCCTTACATACCATCATATAGTATATTCCTCCACTATCAATGATCCATGAACATATATGATTTGACGATTTAGGTTAAATACTACAATCACTTCCCTATAAACACTTTTATTTTATATCCATGTCTATGACATCTTACCCATAAGAGGATGATAATATTGATATTTCTCGGCGTTTGACTGACCTTCTTTGTCTTATAGATGCACAAGTTGATTTAGCTCATTCAACCCATTATATGATTAATTGAGATTCTTATTATGTCCAATTTCATTCTCCATCGACACATTCCTCTACATTGAATAAAAGAAATATCTAGTACTGTGTCTGAATCCGAAACAAAATATAACGTGACCATCAAATTAAATTCATGAATATTGATCTATATATGAATATCTATTAATATCTTGTTCCCTTTGAGGCCATTTGTATATGGATCATAAGTTTTTATAATGTCCTATTATTCCCCAAAAAATATTTCTTTATGTGTTAAGGATACATCTATGTTATTTTATGACCATTATTTTTTTAGGTTATATGAATCTCATGATTCTAATCTATACCAAATCAATTTTCAACCACAGAGTGGGTTATTTCTATTTGAAATCAATAATTTCAACCTCATATATTCGATCTAGCCCCATACCATCCTTATGATTTAGATATAAATACATCATCTATTCTACTAGATCTCAATGATCCATAGACAAATTTTATTTCAGCAGATTGATCTTCTTTCAAGATGTTGTACGTTTACACAAGATTCTCTAATGATATAGTTATTTTCATTTTAGGTTGAAAACTACCTATTCATGTTCCTCAATACATATGACATGATAATTTTCTATGACATTCAAACCATCATTCACTATTATTTTTTATCCATCATTCAACATTTACTCAATAACCATTTTAGAATTCTATAGGACTGAAGACTTATGTTTTCAAAATTATTCATTCAACTAAGACGTATCATCTTCCTACTACTACATATAATGGTTAAAATCATGAACCACCGTATTTTATTTCATCAGTTTTTCATTCCAAACATATATCTCCTCAAGAGAATAACCTAATTCAAATTAGAGATCAACCTTTCATTCATGTTCTTCTTCATTATTTTATCATTACTCCAATACATGGGGCTACCTACAACTTACATGATCGAATTACCTCCAGTATCCTAATTCTTCTCCTTCTCTATATCCTCATATTCTTATTGATTTTAATATTATATATAAATAATATTTATATTTTTGAATAAATTTTTCCTTATTTTTTTCCCTTTCAAATAAGTTGATGACTTCTTTGTGGGTATTTCTACATAATCCTCATTGTCATCTTTGATCTTCATGGTGAATCATATTAATAGATGTGTAAATTTTTTATATAAATATAATATAAGGGGATTTTTCCCATTATTCATTCATATTACTCATTAATTATTTAAGAAATGGAATGGCCTAACCTCAGCCATATCCTCATACTCATAGCCGCCATCAATAGTGAGACTCTTCATATTCATGAATTATACATCATTGGAATTATCTTTTTCACCGACATAATACCCTCATTTATCAAATCATATATGGAAAATGTACATTATAGTATATTTATGTTCATCACTATTTGATATTTATCATCTAAAACAGAGACATTTATATTGTAAAGGGGTGGAACTATTCTCAATGTTATCTTTAAAGTCATTACATATTAATGATTTTCTCTGAGACCATGAATGTTTTCCATTATTTCAATAAAATGAATATATAAATAATCTTCAGACTCAAATGAGTTCATTTTAATGTCTTAATATGTTTTCCACAAAACATGTAATTTTTCCTCTATTGATTTTCAATATCCTCTAGTGATATTTAATAGTTTTATCTTATATGGAAGGAATTAGACTACATGAAATGACATTTATCTAGATTTCATTATCCAATTCTTCTAATAATTAATTGACACCTCTGGTCTCAGTATCCAATTCCCTTTGGTCTAAATATGATAAGAAACCACTGTCAACACTTGCTAAAAACCATTCATTACTGTAGTAAATTCATCCATACCGACTGACTGATACATGCACTACATCCTATTCATTCAGGTAGAAAAAAATCCTCAATCTACGAATGGAATAAATTTATGATTTAAAACATTCGTCGAAAATCATATGAGAGAAAGACTAAAATTAATCATTACCTATGAAAAAATTTTCAAAGTCCTGTATGTGAGGACCCATAGGGCGGATAAGTCAGTGTATGAAAATTTAAAACTAAAATGCCTTTTGATCTAGTTTCATTTTTAATCAAAAAAGTCATATGTATGTTTTCTTTAAAAATATATGAGAATAAATAAAATCTTTCATAAGATACAACAATTTTACAAGGTTCACCAACATAGGACTATGTCATAGGAAAATATTCTTCATTAAAACACTTAATTCTTATATATTCCAGAGCTTCTGTGAATTTTAATTGAAATTAAATTTTTCCTATTCAGTAGAACCATAAAATCTATATGAAGAGAGACAATCCTACCACAATTGTATGTTTAAGTCTTCATGAACTTCCACTACCCTTCTAAAACCACTCAATTATCTATTTTGTGGAAATCCATTGGGTTACTATTTATGATCAGATATGAGAACATGGTCGGTAAATCACCAGATCTCTCCCCACATTTTTTGAGGTGGAATCCTACAAGTCACCTATGGAATGGATTTGGATCACTATTTGTGACGAATGCTAATGTAATAAAGTCATTTCATTTTAATCCCAGATAGATTTTTGTTCATCATGCAAGCTCTTAGGTCACCATACATTCTTTTATTGTGGAGTACATCAAGATAATCACGGGGTTCTCTATTTAAGATCTAATGTAGATATAAATGCATATTCTATGGACTAATCGGGGCATGGTGGGACTTTTCCTCCTCAGGTGGAGGTGAGGAATATGAATGGTAATATAAAAGTCTTATATTTCTTCATTCACTTGAAGAATTAGTTGGCTATATCAAATAGATTTCTAGGGATTCTAGAAATAGTGGATATCATGATAGTGGATGTGAAATTAGATCCCATTCATAGTCCAAAATATATATCCTATGTTAGGGTTTCACAGTGTTGGAGTCTGAACACTTCTAGATGAGCGTTGCAAATATCCAACAATAATTTTCATACTGACAGTGAGGTAAATCACATTCATCAGATAGCTTGATGGATGGATACAATGTAAAAGTCTAGAAAAATAATAATGTTTCTTTTATTAAACTTTATAAACAATTTTTATTCAATGTGTAATGAGGAGGTGGATTTGAAAATTTATAATTAAGATTAGGTTGACACTCTAAAAGAGGGTCAGGTATTAACTGGTGATATTTCAAGCATTTTTCTATGCAGTCGTGTTTCTATTGATATTATAAGGACTGATCACAGTAGAGGGATTTACAGCCCCAGAAAAAATAAAAGGATGGTTTCATGGGACTCTAGAGGTATTATTCTTGTCAAGGAAGAGTTTATAAAAAGGATGAAGGACTATTAATAACTTCCTAATATAATGTATACAAGATTAGAAATAATGTTGAGAAATATTGAGATGATGGGAGTATCTTATTGCATAGAGAAGAGTAAAAAATGTGATCCTTCAAAAGAAACTGAGAATAATGATAAGGAAAAGGATATGGTGTCTACTAGCAATGAGATAATGCATGATATTACTGGTGTATGAGAATCTGAGAATGGAGAGGCCTTATCTTTTTAGGATATCCAATATAATGGTGTATTGTTTGAGTGGGATACTGATGAGGAGGTTTTTCTAAAAGGGAATCCTCTAGAGTTGCTTCTAAATTTTGAGTAATAATTGTAGAGGAAGATCTAGACATCAATTCCACACAAGAAGAGGTGAAACTGATGATGGAAAAATGATTCGAGTTGATAAGAATATGGATTAGTGGTCCAAGATCAACAAAATATACATTATATATATAAGATGTTTCCACAAAGGGAATATAACTAGATATTAATACAACCAAACCATGAACAAACTAGCATATCATTTTTAATCCCATTTAAAGTGTTCCTGTAGAGACCTGATGCTTGACGTACATGGACGTCACATTACTTTTCCGGAATATATTATACATAAAAAACACATATAGACAAGGACAGTAATCGTTTAGTGTCTTTGGAAACTCGGAATTTAATATTCTAATCGTGGTGAAAGATCTTCAACATATCCCATAAAGATCTTCCCATTTTGTTTTTTACCTAAAACCTTTCTTTATATCATGGGAAAAAGAAAACATAAAAAGGGTGAGTTCAATTGCTCAGTAAGGGTAAGCATAGAGAACATAAAACAATACATAAACATTTGAATTCAAAAGCGTGAACATAAAATCTAAACATCAAAATCTTGAGCAGACCCATAAATCGTGGAAGTACCACTACTGGAAAAATACCCTATACCAACAGTTTGGAACCATTGGTATAGGCCCCCAAACCGTTGGTATAGGCTATACCAACGGTTTGTAGGACCGTTGGCAAGTAAGTCGTGACAATAGGTCTATACCAATAGTTTTCCCAAAACCTTTAGTATAGACCTGTCCCAACGGTTTTGAAAAACGTTGGTATAAGTAATATGAATATCTATACCAACGGTTATAAAACCGTTGGTATATGTATTTCAAAAAAAAACATTCGGTCGGATTTGATCCCAGAACCCCCTGTTTATAATCGAACGACTTAACCACTTATCTAACATCACTTTTGTTAACATAATTTCATAAATATATATATGCATTATCATAATTATTTAAAATTTTGATTTATATAATGTTCTCGGTCAGTAGATCTGGGAAAAAATCAAAGAACCTATCCCAACGGTTTTCAAAACCGTTGGGATAGGTTAGGGGTGGGTTGGATTTTTAGGCCGAAGGTTGGATTTTTGGGTGATTTTTACCAACGGTTTTGGTGAACCATTGGGAAAGGTCACTCTTTCCCAACTATTTTGGTGAACCGTTGGGAAAGGTCACTCTTTCCCAACAGTTTTGGTGAACCTTGGTGAAAGAGGCTCAAAACACAACCTTTCCCAACAGTTTAGCTTAAACCGTTGGGAAAGGTGGGGAAATCTATGGATTTCCCAACGGATTGGCCAAACCGTTAGGAAATGGTACCTATACCAACGGTTTTTTCAAACCGTTGGTATAGAAGTGTTGGGAAAGATCATATTTCCAGTAGTGTACGTAAGGAATATATCATAAAGGAACATCAATCTTGATAAAATATATTGGTAATAAAACATGTAATTGTGGCAACCATTCAACACATGTTATGATTTCCATAGTAGCCAAGGCATTACGGCCAAGACTATCGTAGTGGACAATGTCCCTTTCTGAATCGAGTTCACTCCCCATTTCAAACCAGTAACACTGAACCGGATTAACATATCATTCCATCCATATCTATCTTATGTGATATAAATCTTTACCCAATACATTTGATGGAGATATAGGTCCCACCCATCTCATAATGAAATCATTCTTAATTGTGCCACAAAATAAACTTAAAACATTCATTGTAACCCAAAGAATAAATTGTGTTTTATAAACATCATCCCATCATCTCATAATCCATATAAAACAAATAGACATATCATCATAAGAAAATTCAAACCATGTAAATCATAGAGACATAATTCTTTAAACATACACATATGAAATAATTTCATTTTAGATGGAAAATGTTTTTTATAAAACACTTCAAATGAATTATTGAGGAAAATATCATTTCTTTTTCAAAATCATTTTCTTTTCACAAAATGCCATGAAATTTTAAAAGAAAAGTCTTTTATTGAACATATTCATAAAATATTTTGGAGGAATATTCATGAAAATAAGGCTTTATAAAACCGTAAAAATTTTTTCATGCCGTATAAGTTAAAAATTACATTCTCCTCGTACTTTTTTCGGAAAAGTAAAAAATTTCCTCGTAACGTAAACTAAAGGAAAATTCCTTAAATACCATGTAGTAAAAGTCAAAATTGGGTAAAAATGACTTTAAACATGCATGAAAACCCTTTTATAAAACATGGACATTGATGATAGAAATAATCCTAGTAAATACTTACGAATAATCAATCTCGGTTAAACATGAGATTTGCAATATTATCCCTTACCTTAGGTATGATATGCTTCGTATGGATCCGAAACTCTTGTATAATGATTTAAATAATGTCATTGTCTTATTAAATAATCATATTAATTGTTATGATGTCATATATGTTTCACTTATGACTTTATATTACCCGTTCATTTGTAAATTCAATGTTAAAGCAGTGTTTTGGGTAAAATCATTTCATTTATCATATGTGTTTCGACTTTTCGTTCTTGATATTATTACTTATATCCTGATTTACATAATTACAGAATGTAAAACATGATTTATATATAATATATATTCATCATATAAATATATATTATAGAACGATAAAAAGAATGAAATACATCGTTCATGGAGACGGTAGGTCGTACGTACGCATGAAAATTGTTTTCGTTTCCTTATTAAATTGAATGAAACTAAATAGATGACATACATATATATATATATATACATAAATCCAGTAGCATTATTATTTCATATATTTCATAATTATTCATTATATAAAATTTATGACCATTCATTTATGGTTAACATGGAGAATGAATCTCATCGCTTCGTGGAGACGGTAGTCAGTACGTACGCACGAGGGATGATATCGCTCCCATAATTATTGATTATAATTGGAGTGGATGGTATAATATATCAGAATCTGTATGATGTTATATTAACCATATATAGTTATTCTTTACACCATTATACCCATCCATGTAACGTGTTGGTGGAATAACAGATTACACCATGGTGTGGAGACGGTATTCCGTATGTACGCACGCGTAGTGATTTTGTTTTCCATAGGATCGATAGAAGGTGAAATAGGGTTGTTTCATATTTATAATAACATATCAGTATATGAGAGATACTGATTTTATTACATCATAATTAAATAACTAAAGAATAGGGAGTACAAGAAAAATGGAACTTGAAGAAAACGGTAGAAGGTATTACCTCTTTCTCGAAGTTCCTCCTTTAAACATTGTCGTAGGGCAATAGAGTTGGCCTTTTGAGAAGACCAGTACCTCTATTAGGTTCTAAGGAAGTGGGGAAGTGAAATGGGCATGTGTTGGCCGATCTTGAAGGCTCAAATTGGTGTGAGTAGGAGAGGGAGGAGGTTCCCTTTTATAAGGGAGGAGAGGGGCACCATTGGAAATATAAGATATTTTAGTTTATATTAAATCCCAACCCCACTTAATACATCCAAAATGACTCATATACGAAGCATAGATGAGATAGGGTTGTAATCTCATCAACAAATAAAATTTAGACATGTTAGGAATTTATTTTATTCAATATCATCTTGATTTATCCTTATTTATCAATTTAATTGTATTTGTGCTAATAATATTCTAAATTTTAAATTATTATAATTAATAAAATATTCCTTGTGAATTTTTCAATAATTTGACACATTATGACATTTTATACAATATAAATTTAAATTTATAGTTTGTAAATATTTTTGTGATTGGTAAACAATTTTATAATATGTTAATTTTATAAAATAACAATAGTGTCAATTTTGACACTTTTCATTTATTTGAATTTAAATAAACAATATACAGAAGATATGTTCGAACTAAAAGATTTAATAGATTAATAAAATGTCATATTTATCTAGAAAATTAGTGGATCACATTAAATAGTTCATATAATATTTATTTTATTATTTTTAAAACCATTTATTTGATATTTGTCTTAATAAACTAATTTCAACATCACTATTATGTCACCATTAATGATAATTATTTAATCCCTAAAAATTATAAATAAATTCATATGATGTAGATAATATTATTAGCTTTCTAGATACTATTTATATCCAATGTTTCAAAAGTTTATCACTAAACTAAAATTATTATACTTATAAGATTTAACAAAGTGACATGTTGTCACTTTCTTTGGTTTTAATAATAATTGAATTATTTTCATGGAAACAAATCCATTAAATGAATCTAATCTGACCCTTAGGTGATAAGTGTAGTCTTTTAGTCATCCAATAAGATTTTGGCAGGTGTTAGGGTAATTTTATAATCTTATATTTATCCTTAATTAGTCGATTTACCTTTAACTATGGTAAATAAAATATACCGTAGTTACTATTAATAATGCCCAAAAAATAAAAAGTAGCATATGAACGTAATTTGGACCCACTGATTCTAAATATGTAATCTATTTTTCCAAATTCAAGATAAAAAAGTTGCAGAAATTAATGTAAAATTAATCCCATTGTCGAAAGAAAATGGGTTTTTGTTTAAAACATTACAAAAGATTGAATTTATTTAACCTACGAATTCATGGTAAAATCAATGATAATGAAATACATTATATAAAATGGTAAAAATATATTATATTTATACTTCAAAACCATTCAATATTATAATTTATCCATATAAATTATTATGATGAAAAAAGTTGTTTTTAATTAAAATATAGCGTGTTTTTACTATTCATTAAAATATGAAAGTTATCAGAAAAATATCAAAACATTATCCAATGTAAATTTTTATATCCTAATTAAAAATAAGAAGTTTATTTTTTAAAATTTATCTTATAAACATGTCAAAAATTAGATTTAATGTGGGTACGCCATTAAAAGGCGGCAAAACTGCCTTTTTTGAAAAATACTTATTTTACACGAAAAATATATTTTGTTCACATACCATGTTCTATAAAATGTTTAAGATGAAATAATAATGTTATAACATTCAAAATTTAGTAAATACTATTCATAATGGATAGTTCATTATAATATTATAACCAAATAACATTTTTTAGTGAAACCCGGTATTGCATACATCACACGCTATCGAGGAAGGTCAGGATTGCTTGTAATGCAAGCCATGTCAGGGTTTTGTATACTGCTTGCTAATACGGTGTTGCGTATAGAGCAAGATAATCTTGGTGTAGCATACAACAGAAGACATCAACGAAATTAAAATGAATATTTTTCATAAAATCTCGGGGTGTTACATTCATCCCCCCTTAAAATGAATTTCTCCATCGACATTCATCGAGGTTAAAATGGTTTACTACCCGAAAGTTTCTTTAATAGAAACCCACAGCGTTAAAAGGAATACCAAAACCAATACATAAAAACTAACGTATGAAACCTAATGGTTACCCAAATTAACTAATCTTTGGGTTTCCATTTAGGATATAATAGGTGAAAATATAGATATAGAAGAGAAATCTAACCATCATGTTCTGATGGAGAGTGGTAGAGAACATGGAAATGAAAATGCCAACAATCACAATGTCGTAGATTTGGAATGATCTAAGTTACCATCTGATTCATTGGATATAAGGGCACTAGGACAACATTTTTGGTTTTCCAGATCATTTCCCTAATTTTGAAGAATTAGAATTAGAAGAAATAGTTACTTTGTTTTTTGTAAAATTGTTGTTCGTGCCTTGAAAAATTTCCACATCATATCTTTTAGAAATGAAGTTGAATTTGCCTTTCGCGAAGTTTTAGTAGATAATGCGATAGAATGATAGGTCATTCAATCGGTCTCAAACATAAGTTTGAAAAAGGATATAAAAGTCCATATATGGTGAGATTAAACAGATATGGTTCCTAAAATGGACATATACTTCATATTTCATACTACTTAATATAATGTAAATGGTTTTTACTAAATAGGGACTTCTTGTAGGCTAGTGGTAGGTGATAAAGTCCATTCACACTTCAGTTGTGGGTTCGATTCCCACATCCTTGTCCGACGTAATGGGTTGTCGCACGTCATGCAGGTTGTTCTTTTTCTAAAACTACACTATTATAACATTCTAGAAATAATATCGAAAAAAAATTCTATCCATAAACAAAAAAAACTTATGTACAACATAATCCATTCGAATATTTAGGCTTATCCAAAATACTTCTTTCCAAAATCATATTATAAAGAGAAAGATTACTAAAAAGGTCATATAACAAGTATGTGAATACCATCATTTATCCCTCATATATCTTGTTTGTCACATTCCAATCATGTGAATACCTTATTCATGTATTCTCTTGAAAAAATGAATACCCATTGAACCTTATTGAAAACATGAATGCTGTCAAAAGTTAACTCTTTCCACATACCAAAATCCAATAATTCTATATACTCAAACCATCATATCACTTTGTCCTTATATTAGTCATGAGCTCATGATTTCTATCATATTATTTTCTCCCTATCCCTTCATTATGCGCATTTCATCTGCTTTCCAAAAATATTTCAACCACTTTTTCAAGGTTACCAGTACCATATAATTATTGAAAACCAATACATAGATATTCCAAAATTCCACAATAACATAAATGAAATTCTATGATAATAATTTTAAATCTCCTTACATATACACTTAATCACTACACAACATCATTTTCATACTCAACGTCACAAATAGTGATCTCATGAGACATCCCTTTATCCTTTTCCTTAAGAGGTTTCTCACATTGATCATCAATAACTCATGGATTAGGGCATTTATTAGCTTAATGCCCCATTTCCTTGCACTTGAAGCATTGAAGTGTTGTTGGAGAGTTCTCTGTAGTATTTTCCCTATTAACATCAATAACAACATTTTTCCCATTACATTAACAATCAACTGCTCGATGACCTTCTTTTCCACACTTAAAACATTTTCTATTACCTTTTAGGCAATCTCCACCATGCTTCTTTCCACACTGTGAGCATAAAGAAACAATCATCTTCTTTTCACCATTGTTCTGAGATTTCTCCTTGAACTCCATCTTTCGTTTCCCGTAAAAACCTTGAGATGGATATGTTACACTAACTTCTAGGTCTACCTTGATAGCACAACGAAAAATTTCTTCATAGATACTGATGTCTTTTATATCTAATGCCCTTGGAAGACTTGGTTTTAAGCCACTGAAAAATCGATCAACTTTATTTTCAGGTTGGATGATAAAGCCAGATGCATACCTTGCATGTCATGTAAAATTCGCTTCGTATATACCAATAGATTCATCATCCTTCTTCTTAAGCTCACGAAACTCCTTTTCCATATTTGTTCGAAGAATACAAGGGAATTACTTACTGAAAAACAAGTGCTTGAACTCGTCCCATTCCATGGACTCAATTTCATCTCATTGCCTCGTGTTCTTGATAAGATTCCACCATTGATCAGCATCACCCTCCAAAAGATATACTCCTAAGATGACTTTATCATGGTCAGAACATTGTAGAAGTGAAAATATATTTTCAGTAGTACTGATCCATTTTTCAGCAACTAAGGGATCAGAATACCTCCATAATGAAGGTGGATGCTACCTCATGAAGGATTCAACAGAATTTTGCTCCTTTCTCTTCTCATTTTGAAGTCCATAATGATTCATAACTTTTGTTATTATAGAAATAATATTGTGCACTCCATCACCCATGAAATTGGTTTGGTAAGGAGGACAATCATTTCATTGTCCATTACATTGATCAACACGGTTCCTTCGGGTTCCAGCCATCGACTAAAAACCAAAAATAATAGTGTTAGAAGAAAGAATCATACTTGGGAAAAAAACATAATAAAAGAGGAGTACCATAAATATCTAACACCATAGGTTTAATTATAAGATTGTTAGCACAATTCTAGGACTATAACCTACACATATACGTATCCTTAGGGACATCCGTAGAAATACCTTAGAAATATCGCTAGGGATCTCACTAACATTTTCCCATCCTAGTTTCTAAAGGTTAACTGACCCTTTCCTCTGATACCAATGGTAGAGACCCGAAGCATGATGTACATCGATGTTACATTACTTTTTCAGAATATTTTATACATAACAAACACAGACACACAAGGACCGTAATAGTTTAGTGTCTTTGGAAACTCATAATTTAATCTACTAATCGTGGTGAAAGATTTTCTACTTCTCCCATAAAGATCTTCCCCTTTTGTTTCTGTACCTAAAACCATTATTTATTTCCTGGGGAAAAGAAAACACAAAAAGGGTGAGCTCAAATGCTCAGTAAGGGTAAGCATAGAAAACATAAAACAATCCATAAACATTTGAATGAAAAATCATGAACATACAATCTAAACATCAAAATATTGACCAAAGACATAAATCATGGAAGTACGTAAGGCATATATTATAAAGGAACATCAATATTGATAAAATATAATGGGAATAAAACATGTAATTGTGGAAACCATTCAACACATGTTATGATTTCCATAGTAGCCAAGGAATTACAACCAAGACCATCTTAGTGGACAAAGTCCCTTTTTGAATCGAGTTCACTCCTCATTTTAGTCCTATAACACTGAACCAGAATAACTTACAATTCTATCCATGTCTATCTCATGAGATATAAATCATTAAACAATGCATTGGAGGGAGATATAGGTCCCACCCAACTCATAATGAAATCATTCTTACTTTTTCCACAATATAAACATTAAACATTCATCATAACCCAAAGAATAAAATGGGTTTCATAAACATCATCCCATCATCTCATAATCCATATAAAACAAATTGACATTTCATCATAAGAAAAGTGAGACCATGTAAATCATAAAGACATTATACTCGAAACATACACATATGAAATAATGTCATTTTAGATGGAAAATGGTTTTGATAAAACACTTGAAATGAATTCTTGAGGAAAATATCCTTTCTTTATCAAAATCATTTTCTCTTCACAAAATTCCAAGAAATTTTAAAAGAAAAAACTTTTGTTGAAAATATTCATGAAATCTTTCGGTTTAAGCTTCATGAATATAAGGCTTTATAAAACCGTAAAAATCATTTCATGCCATATAAGTTAAAAATAACATTCTCCTCGTACTTTTGTCAAAAAGGTCAAAAATTTCATCGTAACGTAAACAAAAGAAAAATTCCTTACATACCATACAGTAAAAGAAAAAAATGGGTAAAAAGGACATTAAACATGCATGAAAAACCTTTTATAAAACATGGTCATGGATGATAGCAATAACCCTAGTAAATACTTACAAATAAGCAATCTCAGATAAACATGAGATTTGGAAAATTATCCCTTACCATAGGTCTGATATGCTTCGTATGGATCCAAACCTCTTATATAATTATTTAAATAATGTCATTGACTTTTCATTAATCATATCAATTTTTATGGTATCATATATGTTTCACTTATGACTTTATATTACCCATTGATTTGTAAATTCCATGTTAAAGCAGCATTTTGGGTAAAATCATTTCATTTATCGTATGTGTTTCGACTTGTCATTCTTGATATTATTACTTATATCATAATATACATAATTCCAGAATATAAAACAAGATTTATATATAATATATATTCATCATATACATATATATTATAGATCGATAAAAGGAATGAAATACACCGTTTATGGAGACGGTAGGCCGTACATATGCATGAACGCTATTTTCGTTTCTTTATTGAATTGAATGAAACTAAATAGATGAAATACATATATATATACATAAATCCAGTAGTATAAATATTTCATATATTTCATTATTATTCATTATATAAACTTTATGATCATTCATGTATGGTTGACATGGAGAATGAATCTCATCGCGTTGTGGAGACGGTAGTCCGTACGTACGCACGAGCGATGATATTGTTCCCATAATTATTTAATAGAATTGGATTTCATGGTACAATATATAAGAATCAGTATGATGTTATAATAACCATATATTGTTATTCTTTACACAATTATACCAATCCATGTAAGGTGTTGGTGGAAAAACAGATTACACCACGGTGTGGAGAAAGTATTTTGTACATATGCATGCACGGTTATATTGTTTTCCATAGAATGGATAGAAGGTGAAATAGGATTGTTTCATATTTATAATAACATATCAGTATATGAGGGATACTGATGTAATTACTCTATAATGAAACAACTAATGAAGAAGGGGTAGAAGAAGAAGGGAACATGAAGAAAACGGTAGAAGGTATTACCTCTTTCTCGAAGTGCCTCCTTTAAACATTCTCTTAGGGCACTACAATTGGTCTTTTGAGAAGAACAGTACCTCTAGTAGGTTTCTAAAGAAGTGGGGATCTGAAATGGTAAGGGGTTGGCCGAGCTTGAAGGCTCAAATTTGTGTGAGGAGGAGAGGGAGGAGGTTCCCTTTTATAAGGGAGGAGAGGGGCACCTTTGGAAATATAAGAAATATTAGTTTATATTAAATCCCAACCCCAATTAAAACTTCCAAAATGACTCATATCCAAATATTAGATTATATAGGGTTTTAATCTCATCATCCAACAAAATTTAGACATGTTAGGAATTTATTTTAAACATTATCAATTTGATTTATCCTTATTTATCAATTTAATTTTATTTGTGGTAATAATATTTTAAATTTTAAATTATTATAAATAATTACATAGGTGTTGATAATTTTCCATTATTTGACACTTTATTACATTTTCGACCATATAAATTAGAATTTATAATTTTTAAATATTTTTGTGATTTTTAATCAATTTTATAATCTGTTATTTTTATAAAATAACAGTAGTGTAAATTTTGACACTATTCATTTATTTGAATTTAAATAAACAATATACAGAAGATACGTTCGAACTAAAAAATTTAATAGATTAATAACAGGTCATATTTTTCTATGAAATCAGTGGATAACATTAAATAGTTCATATAGTATTTATTTTAATATTTTTAAAACCATTTATTTGATATTTCTCTTAATAAAATAATTTCAATATCACTATTAGGTCACATTTAATGATAATTATTTAATCCCTAAAAATTATAAATAAATTCATATGATGTAGATAATTTTATTAGATTCTTGGAGACACTTTATATCTGATGTTTCATGAAGTTTTTCACTAATGTAAAATTATTATACTTATGAGATTTAAGAAAGTGACATGTTGTCAGTTTCTTTGGTTTTAATAATAATTAAATTATTTTCATGGAAAAAAGTCCATTAAATGAATCTAATCTGATCCTTAGTTGATAAGGGTCTACTTTTAGTCATCCAATAGGATTTTTGAATGTGTTAGGGTAATTTTATAATGTTATATTTACCCTTAATTACCCGATTTATCTTTAGCTATGATAAATTTTTTTTACCATAGTTACTATTCATAATGAACAAAAAATAAAAATTATATTATTAATGTAATTTGGACCCACTGATTCTAAATATGGAATCCATTTTTCCAAATTCAATACGCAAAAGTTTCAGAAATTAAATTAAAAATAATGCCATTGTTGAAAGAAACCGGGTTTTTGTTTAAAACATTGCAAAAGATTGAATTGATTTAACCTATCAATTCAAGGTAAAATCAATGATAATGACATACATTATATTAAATGGTAAAAATATATTCTATTTACACTTCAATACCATTCAATATTATAATTTAAACATATAATTTTTTATGATGAAAAAAGTTGTTTTTAATTAAAATATATCGTGTTTTTACTATTCATTAAAAAATGAAAGTTATCAGAAAAATATCAAAACTTTATCCAATGTCGATATTTATATCCTGATTCAAAATAATAAGTTTATTTTGTAAAATTGAACTTATAAACTTTTCAACAATTAGATTTAATGTGGGTACACCATTAAAAGGAGGAAGAACTGCATTTTTTGAAAAATACTTATTTAACCCAAAAATTATATTTTCTTCAGATACCATGTTCTAGAAAATGTTTAAGATGAAATAATAATGTTATAGCATTCAAAATTTAGTTAATAATTGTCTTAACAGATAGTTCATAATAATATTATAACCATATATCATTGTTTATTGAAACCTGGTATTGCGTACAACACACGCTGTGGAGGAAGGTCGTGATTGCGTGTAATGCAAGCCAAGTCAGGGTTGCATATACTGCAAGCTAATACGGTTTTGCGTATAGCTCAAGATAATCTTTGTGTATCAGACAATAGAATACATCAATGAAATTAAAAATAATATTTTTCATAAAATCTTGGGGTGTTACAGTTCTCACTAATCTTTTTGAAGTGTACTTTTCAAATCATTTGAATGAATATGTTTTACACTTGGATTATAGTGTCATTAACTTCAAATATAATCTCCTCGATGAATAAGACTTAATTGATGATTAGATCAATAATTATTTTGTGATCCTGAATCTCACTACCTACATGAAAGCAAAAAATTATTAAAAAAACACTTTTTTTCTCAATGGTCCAATATTTTTCAAAGATCACATCCAGCAAAAATATCAATTTTCCGTCATGAATCTCATTCATTTTCATGATCTGACGTAAAATTCAAATAGATTACTCCATTAATGAATAATCCATAGCCTTCGCGGTCTTCCTTTATTAGTGGGATAAAAAATCTTATGAAATCTTCCACAAAATAAAAATCCTTTACAAACAAACATCACGAATTGAGAGCATTTGGATTTTCATTACGAATTTACTTATGTTAAATAACCGGTAACAAACTATTTATAGATTAATCCTAAAGTTTTTCATGCTTTTAACAACTCCAATTCCTTTTCTAAAATATATTTACACTTTTTACTAAACCTATATATATTCATTATTCATAATTGAAATATTATCATTAATAAAGCTTCATGTAGTAAAATTTATTATCATCAAACCATGATGCATAACCCACTTTTCTGAAGCCCCACACCATAATGAGACACTGATGTTTCTTGAAGAACCACACCTTTGTAGAACATCAAACATTTGGAAAATTAATTCATTTTATATATTTATATGAGGAATTCATATAAATATATCTTTAATGATGTCTGATTTCTCTTCAAAATATTAGTCCCCATTATATTTTCCAATATAAGGAAATGTCACCACCATGTATAAAATTTTTTTTATACCAACTACAAAGCATCTAATCACTTGTCTTGGATCTAGGTTAAAATAAATTTGTTATCAATATCTCTAGAACTCTGCAACTTATCTTGGAATCATTCTTTTTCAACAACAAAAAATAAACCCAATAACACTACTAATTTACCTTATAGAGTTTCTCACATCATTTAATGGTTTAATAATGTAGTAAATTCAATTCATACATTGTATTGTAAAAACTATGTTCTGATGATAATATATTTCCCTAGTCCTTTAACCATGATCTTCTTTATGAAATATTTTATTGAAAATAAAATGTTTTTATAAAATATCGAGGTGTTACAAAAAAATATAATATTTAGGTTAAAAAAATATATAGCCATCCATGACGTTCTTGACATTAGGATAATACATAATTTTTTCTAATAATAAGATATAATAACTATTAGATTATATGATTCTATGATTATTCAGTTTCCATAAGTTTTTGAAGAGTTTGAATATGTATTCCATGAGGATATTCTACCCTTACATCTAAATAGAAATATATTTTTCTACAGGGGCAATTTCACAGGGAAGGATTGATACCAAATATATTTTATCAGATAACCTCTTTTGGATATGTAATATCATAGTGTGGTTGGATAAATATTTATTTTTATGGATTGATAGACCCAATTAATTTCATTAATAATCAATGTGTTTTTTATCTATAAGGAATTTAAGAGATCGAGGTTCACTATGGTCCAAATTTATGTGAATTGAGTGATTTTTAAGAAGTATTATCACCCCCATCCACAAGAATTGATGTGTTGTTAAAACATTGGATAAGGGAGAAGTGGTAATTTTTGTATTACCATAGGAAATGTTATATCCAACTAGTGTTAGAAATTAGTTTCCATAAAAGTTATATTTATAAAGATTCATTGCATTACATGATTTTTTATTGATACATTTTATTTTTTTGGATACCGCATCCAATATTGATGGACTTTTGTACCGGATCCTTCAACCCTTCTTATATTTGTTCATAGTAGTCTCCATAGATGACATCCATGTATACATGAGGTCTGATGTGGGGAATCAAAAACACTTTAATATGGTTCTTGATATTATTTTAGAGTATCATTCCTATAGTAATTTCTGTAATTTTCAATACATGATTAAGGAAGTATAGTTCTTATAAAATTTCATATTTGACATGAGAGTGATAGTGGACCTTAGATGAGGCTGTTCTATCTTTAGATCCAAAAGAATACATTACAGTGGAGTTAATGTTACTCTATAATTATTTACATCTATAATTTTATGTCCATGTTGATAGGGTAGATACTTTTATCTAATAAAATATAGCTGCTTAAATTGTGAATGAATCTTAACATTAATACTCTAATATTCTTTAAAAGGTTGATTTACCACGTTTTGATGGGGAACCCTCTTTAAATCAAGTTTTGGTCATTTTTTTGTTTTATTTGAAAAAATAAAGTTTTTCTTTAGATTCGAGATATCAAAATTTATTGTGGGTAAATATTTGGATTTTTTTTAATAAAGTGCATTTTTTATGAATAGTGAAAATAATGTATTTTAATTCAATAGTTCCTTTTAATTTAATTTATTTATATGGCTAGATTATATTAATTATTAGATCAAAATTTTAATTAGAATTTATTTTTACTAGTTAATTCCAATTTGGAAATTGGAATTAATTTTACTTTGAAATTGGACATGAACAATTGTCAACCTTTTGATAGTTATTATTTCATAAAAACACGCTTTGTTTACAACAAAAATTATTTTTATATTAATTTCCGACACTTTTGTGTTTCAGATTTAGAAAAATGGATTCTATATTTCGAATCAATTATTCCAAATTTTCTAAATATGTTTCTTCTATATTTATACAATATAAATATTTATTTCAGTAAATATTTTATTTACCATGATTAAAAGGTAAATATAGTAAATAAGGGTAAAATATAAAATTATAATAATATTAAATAACCCTAACATGTGACCAAACCCTACTGGATGATACATATCTTACAATGGGCATCCGTGGATCAAATTCGGTACCCCATGGATCCACATGAGAGTAATAATGACTCTTTATATTAATTAATTTAAAGTAATTACAAAAATGAAATAAACAAATATATTTTAGTAAATAAATTATTAGATGGGGTTATATAAGTTGTATTTTAGAATATAAATATTATTTGGAATGATAAAATGATTTCATACATCATGGTATTTGTTTTATAATTTTTGGACGTTATAGAAATTAAATTATTTATAATACAATAATGATGTAATATTTACCTCATTAATTAATGAATTAAATAAATAGGATTATAAATATTAAAACAATATTCAAAACCTATAAAATTATTATTGGTTGATTTTATTTTGACCATGAGACATCTTAAAAAATACTTTAACTGTTAGTTGACCTTTTTAAATGAAATATGTGTTTATAATAAAATAATTGTATCAAATTTTCCAAAAGAGCCCCTCCTATTTCATAGAACAATCCATCACTTCCTAACTATTTCACACCCTTCTAAATCCCTTTATTCAAACATAATATGCTCCAATAAGCTCATAAGATCCCTATATTCATCCTAGAATACTTACATTTGTTAGATATCACTTCAAGAAACCTTTTTGATTCATACCAAATGAAGTTACCGGATTTAAAGGTAACATCTTCTATTAAGTTCTTTTGTTTTATTTTAATTCTATAACCCATAAACTCTTTTTATTCCTTTATTTTATAACAAAACCAGTATCCTCAATATACTATGATGTTTTTATGAGACGAATTCAAACTACACTTATGGACACCTCCATCTAATGGGTGAAAAACATACTGTCTCTGTGAATGGAAAACTAAAGCCTCACGAAGGGATGATTGTTCAATTATCACCTAACACATCTATTGGTGGCCATTGTGATGGAAAAATATTTATATATAATATATATTATGTTTATATTTTCTTTAAGATTTTATATTCTTCATTTATGTCATACCTTTATGGTTTCAATAGTGGGTAAAGACGATAATTTCATCTGAGGAAGTGCGGACTACCGCGCCCTCAAATTGATATGACTTGTTAATGACATATGTGGGACATATAAAGGATAGAGTTATTTTTATTATATATTATATTATACTTGAATTTTAATATTCCAAGGAATCATTATGTTTTAATACAATTAATATACGAAATATAAATGAATGTAGCGCTCATGCGTACGTACGACTCACTGTTTCCATGAATGGTGTATTTAATTTCTAATATACAAATGTTATGTACAATTATAAATACATATATATACAGGATATATAGTATTTATATTATATATAAATCATGATTATCATTCTGGAGATAATGGATTGTTCAAGACATGGAAAACGTGTAATTATATTGTGTTTATTTTTACTCAAGTACCAAATATCGATGATAAAACAGTTGTGACATAAATGATTACATAATTTTTATATCATTTAAATAGGTGATATAAAAAGAATAATAAACATTAAGAAGTTTCTTATGAAAGTATAAATTAAATTTGGTTTATTATTCAGGAGATTAATGAACGATCGAGTCAAGTCAGACACAAGGTAAGGGAATCGTCTCAATCCCCTTTCATTGGGTCATAATTTGTTTTATTCTTGACTTTATTTTATACAATGTATAAATTACTTTGACATTTTATTTCATTAAAGGGTAATATTTTCCTATGATGCGTTTTACTAAACGACAAAAAAAATTAAGATTCTTTTTAACGTAATCGTTGAAAATCACATTCTCCACCACCACGAGTATTATTTTTTCTTTTCCTTCCCTAAGAAGCTGGAATTTTTTTTGAATGTAAAATAAATAAAATATACTATTTTATGTATTTTGGTATTGAATATGGTTTTGATAATGTAATTTTAATGTCAATATATTTAAATGATATATTGTGATTAAAATGTGGAAATTTTACCTTTTCTTTATATTTGGGTTATGTGTTATGAATATGTTATGGTCCTTGAGCATTATTTACGTATACAGGTGATTTTGTGATAAACCTAGTGCGAGTGATCCCGATATATCTCTCCAATTCATTGGGTAACTTGATAGAGGTAAATTCGAATGTTTATCGTAATAGATTTAAGGAATATACTATGGTGGGTATTCCAAATGTAATTCTCTACGTAGCTGTTATAACTACAATGTTTGTATGATATGGATGACCCAAGTTAACTTTTATGATTTATGTTTTCTATCTGTTATTCTTAATTTTTATAATTTAATTAGGTATTTTTTATATCATATGCTATGTATGTAATGATGAACTAATGTTTTCATTCATTGTTTTAAAACCCTTACTCAGCTTTTTATGCTCATCCCATGTTTTGAAATGTTTTTTCACAGGACAAAAAGATGAATAGGGTCAAGGATGAGATCAAGGAAAAGTCATGATATCAAAACGATGGAACTATACATGACTCTTTTATTATAGAGTTTTTGTCTTTTGAAAAAAATTGAAAATAATAGAAGTGTCTTCTTTTTAATATTGTAAGATGTAATAGTTATGTCGTAATTCTCTAAAACTCTAAACCTGAAAACATTATCAATGTGAATAATTCATTTAATTCAATATTATGTAATGTTTTATGGCCTACTCCTTATAGTTGGAATTAGAGGTCAGTTTAGATAACTTTATGAGTTAGGGAATTTTTAATTTAATATACATTAACTAATTTATGTTTATATTGAAATGATATAGAATTTACATATTACCATGTTGCTTTACTTAAGACATTTATGTGTTCAGAATGTTTTTCCGTAGAGGAAACAAGGAAGCTATGTGGGGATGACATCTGGAGGAAGACAATCTTCCAAATCAGCAACTTGGGTTATTTGGAATCTGAACTGATCAATTTGTTGCAGTGATGGTACAATGGACTCAGGCTATAAATGGTGGTGGTATCCATGCATGAGATCAACTAGATCAACTATAGAGGAACATGTTAGTAGTATAGAATTTCATGACGCAACATCCCCCAAAATTCATAGGATAATCTTCCCCTATGCTAACAGAAGGTTGGATTAAAGCTCTAGAATTTTCTTGATGTCATGGGGTGTTCAGAAACCCAAAAGTATAGTCTTGGTGTTTACCATTTTGAAGGTGAATTTTTTCAGTGGTGGTCGATGGTGAAAAAATCAAGGATAGTTAGGGTATTTATGCTCTTTATTGGGATGAAATCATGGGTATGTTCCTTGAGAAATATTTTCCTAATGTGGTTCGAATTAGGATGGAAAAACAATTCCTAGACTTCATGTAGGAGGGTGACTCATGGGCTGCTTATGAAAAAAACTCACTCAACTCACAAGTTATGCTCAGAATTTCATACGAGGTATTGATAGTAAAATCAAACAATTTCACTTAGGATTAAAGGAAATTAATCAAAGGGAGTTAGCTTCTCATGAGTTCAAAAGTTATAAAAAATTTGTTCTTTCTGCGGAGAATGTGGAAATGGAGTCAGTCGATGATCTGGTTTTCTTTGAAAAAAACACAGAATAAGAGGTCGAGGTGGCAGAAGAAAGAGATTAACTCTTCAAAAATTTCTGGTGGTAAGAAACTTATGTTTATAGTTTGTGAACAATGTTGTAAAAATCATGTTGGGGAATGTCTTTTGAATTCTGGTAAGTTCTACCAATGTGGGAAAACGGGACATAAGGCTCGTAATTACACTAAATAATATCAAGGTAATGTTAAGACAAAAAACTTGATTTACAGTCATCAAAATGCTTCCACTATAATGAAATGGGTCATTATTCAAGTGAGTGTCCAATGATGAACTCAAATTATGTATAGTAGCCAGACTACAAGCAGAAAGGGTGGGTGAAATCCTTTTCAACTACTTCATCAGATGTTGGGTCATCGATTGAAGTAGTATCATGTACACTATTTATTTGTTAAGATTATTCCAATGTATAGTTTGATTCAAGGTATACACATTCATTCAACTCTGATAAATGTAAAAGTAAATTGTGAAATCCATTTCATGATATGAATTCGGAACATATGTTGAAAACACCTAGAGGAAATGTTGGGACCAAAAGAAACTATAAGAAAATTCATGTCTTTATATGCAGGAATAATCTACCTATAAATATTTTTGTTCTGCCTCTAGTAGAATTTCATGTTATTTTGGGTCAGGATTGGCTTCCTATTTATCATTCTATGATTGACTGTAGAGATAAAGTGGTTTCTTTTTAGAATGATTTTCAGGTTGAGTAAAAGAATGAACCCTTACATTTGATAACATATCAGGAAGGTGGGAAACATTTAAAAGATGTAAATGAATGTTACCTTGCACATATTGATGAAAATAAGGTATGTTTTGAGATTAATGATGTGCTCATGATTAATGAGTACCGTGATGTTTTTTGGATGAGTTTCCTCATATTATACAAGATCAGAATGTTTAATTAACTATTGACATAGTTCATGATGCTAAACCAATATCAAAACCCCCGTATCGAAAGGCTCAAATTGAACTTTTATAGTTAAAGAAGCAATTGCAAGCATTAATAGATAAAGGTTTTATTCGACCTAGCACATCACTATGGGGTTATCCTATCTTATTTTTTAAAAAAATATTGTTCAATGAGACATTTCATTGAATATTGAGAATTTAATAACACCACTATTAAGAACAAGTATCATTTGCCTCATATTGATGATTTGTTTGATTACCTACAGGGAACTCGGTATTTTTCGAAGATCGATATGAGGTCGGGGTACCATCAGTTGATAGTAATGGAAGAAGACATTCCAAAGACTGTGTTTTGAACTAGATAATTCCATTATGAGTTTATAGTTATAACATTTGGGTTAACCAATTCACCTACAGTATTCATGGATATTATGAATAGAAGTTTTCATGAGTTCTTGGAAAAGTTTCTTGTTGTGTTCATTAACGATATTTTGGTGTTTTATAAATGTAAAGAAGAGCATGAATGTCATTTAAGGGTTGTCTTAAAAAATTAAATGAAAATAAATTTTATGGCAAGTTTTCCAATTTTGAGTTTTGGTTACATCAAATTTCATTCCTATGTCAATATGTTTCAAATTAATTGCATAACTGTTGATCTTGCTAGAAATAGTTGTTGAAGAATGGCCAAGACCTACAAATACAACTGAGATTCGTAGTTTTCATGGTTTGGAAGGTTATTAATGAAGGTTTGTAAAACAAATCTCAAGGTTATCTATTCCAATGAATACGTTAACTCGAAAAGGTGATATGTTCATCTTCACAGATGAATGAGATGATTTTTTTTCAACAATTTAAAAGAAGATTTGTTAATTCTCCAATTTTGGCACTGCCTTCCAGAAATAGTGAGTTTGTTATCTAAAATGATGCTTTTATGAAAGGAAATGGTTGTGTCTTCATGAAAAATTATAATTTAATTGGTTATGCTTCACGTCAGGTGAAACCTCATTAGTTAAATTACACTACACATGATTTGGAATTAGCTACTTTTGGTTTTTCTTTAATAATATGGAGGCATAAATTTTTTAGAGTGGAATGTGAAATGTATACTGAAAAAAATGCTTGAATTATATATTCACTAAAAAATAATTTAACATTAGACAACGGAGATGGATGGAATTAATCATGTATTATGATTGCACGATCAATTACCATCTAGGAATGGAAAATAATGTGGTTGATTTATTTAGTTGAAAATGTAATGGTTCACTGAACATGCTATGTTTGGAACAAGATATTTTTTTTAATTTGATCAACTTTGGCATTGAAGTTATTGGTGCGTGAAATTATTCTATTTTGTTTCAGGTTTCATTGGAATCATCTTTGTTAGACAGAATTAAGCAAGTGCATAAAGAATAAAGTGAGTAACAAAAAAGGTAGTGTTGGTTCAGAATGGTATGTTGCCTAAATTTAACATTTATAATGATTATGTTTTGAGGTTTGGGAAAAGATTATGTGTGCCTTGTGATTAAAGGTTGATAATTAGTTGTTATGTGAAGCTCATAGTTCTTGGTTTTCAGTTTATCCAGGTAGTACTATGATGTATAGAGATCTAAGGGAGTATTACTGGTGGTATGGAATGAAAAGAGATATTGATCATTTTACTATGAAGTGTATGACTCTTCTGCAGATTAATGAAAAGTGGTAGTTTCTTAATGGGATGATC
This sequence comes from Viscum album, assembly GCA_963277665.1. Lineage (NCBI taxonomy): Eukaryota > Viridiplantae > Streptophyta > Magnoliopsida > Santalales > Viscaceae > Viscum > Viscum album. Next base: position 1,425,590,601 of record OY728147.1, on the reverse strand, counting down.
CAGTCATTACCAGTGCCATAGTGGGAATGAAAAAATATATCTGTGGAATTCATTGTGGGATTACCAAATACATCAACAGGTAACAATGCAATCAGGGTTATTGCTGATCGATTGACTAAATCTACTCATTTCCTTTCTATTATTGATCCATTATCTCTAGATCCACTTTCTCGGTTGTATGTTAAAGAGATAGTCATCTTGCATGGTGTTCCCCTCTCCATTTTATTTGATCATTATCCAATGTTTATTTCTATCATTTAGAAAGGCCTTCATAAGTCATTGGGTACTGAATTAAATTTTAATATAGTTATTCTTCCTCACTCAGATGGGAAGTCAGAATGAAAAATTGAAACCTTGGGGTATATATGTTATGAGTGTGTTCACATGATTACCAGGGAAGTTTCTACAAACATATTTCTTTGTTTTAATTTTAAAATAATAAATAATTTCATTCCAGAAAATAGATGGCTCCATTTGAGGCATTATATGGAAACTTTTTTCATAGTCTAGCATTTTGGGATGATGTAGGAAAAAGAAAGCTGATGGGACCAGAATTGGTAGAAGAGATGGTAGAAAAATATCATCTGATTCATAATAACATGATAATATCGTACAGAATGAAGAAACGTGATGTGGATAACTGGATTAAAGATCTATCTTTTGAGGTAGGCGATCATGTATTTTTCAATGTTTCTCCAGGGAAAATTGTGACGTGTTTTGGTAGGAAGGGATTATTGTGTCAGAGGTACACTGGACCTTATTAAATCCTGAAGAATGTTGTTTCAGTTGTGTACAGAGTGGCTTTACCCCCATTTTTATCTCAGGTGCACAATATTCTTCATGTTTCAATGTTTATAAAGTATATGGCATATCCATATCATGTTTTAAGCACAAAGGGAGTTCAGTTTAAAGAAAATATCTCCTATAAATAACCACTGGTCCAGATTCTTGACCTAAGATAGAACATGTTGTGGACTAAGGTAATTTTTAAGGTAAAGGGTTTCTGGAAAAACCATATGGTTGAAGAAAAAAATGTGGGAATCTGAAAATTTTATGGGGAATAAATACCCCCACTAATTTGATATGTGAATAAAAATTGCAATGACACAATTCCCAAAACAGGTGAAGGACGTAACATCCCAAGTAAATAAAAATAATACATTTGAATGTTTATCAATATTTTTGAATTAAATATTAATTTTACATTAAAGCATATGTTATGCTCGATTGTGTACCCAATACACAACAATAGGTTTCTTTAAAATCATACGTTCCACAATAATTATATAATATTATTAATTTTAATTGTTGTTAACACCTAACCATTATATCAGAGGAAATGAATAGAACTCTCTACAATATGATTATAATGGTCACTTAAATGTTTTTACATTTATCTAATAGAATTTAGAGGATTAAAATGTGAATGAATATAAGAATAAGTACCCTAAAATTCTAAAAAAGATCGATTTACATCATTTTGATTGTGAACCCTCATTAATTATAGTTTTGATCATTTTCATATGATTTATTTGAAAAAATATAATTCTTCTTTTGATTTAGGAAATCAAAAATTACTTTGTGTATATTTTTTGTATTTTTTTGATAAAGTTCATTTTTTAATGAATTGTGAAAAATATTCTATTTTAATTCAAAAGATCATTTTAATCTAATTTATTTATATGGTTAGATTATATTTTTAATTGATTATAAGGTGTAATTAGAATATATTTGTACTATCTAATCCAATTATGGACATTGGAATTAATTTCATTGTGAAATAGGACATACATAAGTGTCAATCATTTGATAGTTATTATTTCTTAAAAACACGATTTTTGTTATGACAACGAAAAATAGTTTTATATTAATTTATTCCACGTCTGTGTTTTGAAATTAGAAAAATATATTTCATATTTGGAATCAGTTTTTCCAAATTGTATAAATAGGTATCTTTTATTTTTCGAGATTTTAAATATTTACATTAGTAAATATTTTATTTACCATGATTAATAGATAAATTTAGTAAATAAGGGTAAAATATGATATTATAGTAATATTAAATGAACCTTACGTGTGTCTTAATCATATTGGATGATACATATCCACAAATGGGCATCCCTGGGTGGAATTTGGGACCCCAGGAAGCTAGAAGGTAGAAATAATAACACTTTATATTAATTAATTTAAAGTAATGAGAAAATGACATAAACTAATATCATTAATAAATCAATTTTATTTGGGGATATATTAGATATAATTTAGACTATAAATATTTTTTTAAAGCTAAAAATATTTCATACATCATGGTATTTTTTTAATAATTTTTGGATATCAAATAAATTATATTATTTATGATACAATAATGATGCAATATTTTCCTCATTAATATCTAATTTAAATAAATAAGATTATAAAAAATAAAAAAATATCCAAAACCTATATACTACTTATTGAATAATTTTATTTTGTCCATGAGTAATCGTAACATTGACTTTAATGATTAGCTGACCTTTAGAAACTAAAGATGAGTCTATTAAAAAATAATTGTTGGAAACAATACTAAAGAGCTCGTTCACTCCCTTAAAAAAGCCCTCACTTCCTACCAATTTCTCACACTTCTCAAGCCCTAACTCCTACATCATCTTCCCTAATAAGATCCCATGATACCTCTCTTCATTCTAGAAGCCTTATCATAGCTATAAAGCACTTCGAAAAACCATTTTGGTTCAAACCAAAGGGAGTTACCCGATTTAAAGGTACATGTTCAATTATGTTTGTTTGTTTTATTTTACTTGTAGAACCCCCTAAAATATTTTTATTCCATTATTTTATAATGACAACACTATCCTAAATATATTAGAATGTTATTATGAAATGGATTCAAACTAAATTTACACACACCTCAATCTAATGGTTGAAAATCATACTATTTCTATGAATGGAAAACTGACGCCTCACGAAGCGATTATTGTTCAATTATCTTCTACGGCCTCTCATGGTGGCCATTAAGATGGAACTGTATTTATATATGATATATATTAGGTTTATATTTTCTTTAATCTTCTGCATTTTTCATTTATATAATTATTTTATGGATTCCATAGTGGGTAAACGTGATAATATCATTTGAGTAGTGCAGAATACTGCCCCCTCAAAGTGATATGACTCAATAATACATGATGTGGGGTTTATAAAGGATAAAGTTAATTGTATAATATATGATATTGTACTATAATTCTAATATTCCTTGGTATCATTATGTATTAATTCTATTATAGTATGAAATAGAAATCGAAGTAGCGTTCATGCATATGTACGACTTACCATCTCCATGAACGGTGCATTTACTTTCTTATATCCAAATGTTAGGTACTATTATAAATATATATATACTATATATATGATGTATATGATATCTAAATAATTGATATAATTAATTAGATAATGGATCGTTGACGATAAGAAAAACCATTAATTATAATGTGTTCATTTTTACATAAGTACAAAATATCGACGAAACAACCGTTATAACATAAATGATTAAATAATTATTATAACATGGTAATAAGTGATATAAAAGGAATAATAACTATGAAAAATGATATTATGAAAGTATAAATTTTCATTAGTTTATTAATTATGAGTTTAAAGAATGATCAGTTCATGTCGGAAACGAGGTAAGGGACATCGACTAAATCCCCTTTCAATGATGCATATTTTGTTTTATTCTCAACTGTATTTTATACGATGTATAAATAAAATTTAAATTTCATTTCATTCAAAGGGAATCATTTACTACTTGTAAATTTACTAAACCTCAATAAAGGAATATTTCTTTTTAACATAAGCGGTGACAACGGAATTTTCTACCGCATCGTGTATTATTTGATCTTTGGCATCCTTAACATGTCGAAATGTTTTTAAATGGAAAATAACTACCATATAATCTTTTATGTATTTTGGTATTAAATATGGTTTTGATAATGTATTTTTTATGTATATATATTTAAATGATATATTGTGATTGGAATGTAGAAATGTTATCTTTCTGTTATGTTTATTTTATGTGTTATGAATATGTTATGGTTCTTGGGTATTGTTTATGTATATGAGTGGTTATGTGATAAACCTAGGGTGGGTGAGCCCGAGATAGCTCACCAATGCATTGAGTAACATGACATAGGTAAACATGAATGTTTCTAATAAGATATTTAGGGAATGTACTGTTATGTGTATTCCAAATGTAACTCCTTATGTAGCTGATATAGCTACAATGTAAGTATTATATGGATTCCACAAGTTACCTTTTTGATTTATTTTTTCTATGTGTTATTCATAAATCTTATGATTTCATGAGGTATGTTAAAGAGATTATGTTATGTATGTAATTATGAACTAATGTTTTCATTCTTTGTTTTATAACCCTTACTATGATTTTTATGCTAATCCATGTTTCTGAATTGTTTTTCACATGACTAAAAGTTGAATAGGGTCAAGGATGGGATCAAGGAAAAGTCATGCTATCTAAAACATAGAACTAAATATGTCTCTTTTTTTCAATAGTTTTTATATTGTGAAAAAAATGTAAACTGGGTAGAAGTGTCAAATTTGTAATCTTTTGAGATGTAATAGTTATGTACTAATTTTCTTAAAGTCTAAACCGGAAAATTTCCTCAATGTGAATTATTCATTTAATTCAATATTATGTAATGTTTTATGGCCGGGTCCTTATAGTAATTTTATCATCAAGTGGGGGAGGGGTAAATCATTGATGCTTTTTCTTTTATGTTTCATTCCAATTGAAACAAATTTCATCACACGTTAAATATTTTATTACCAAATGAGTACAATTCAAACATAAATCCAAAAGAAACAAATTTTTTTACAGGGGTCATTATTTAGTAATATTAGCTACATCAATCACATGGTTTGGAAATGATCCAATACCCCACATTCCACTAGAAAACATTACCTTGATTACGATGATTAAGATACACCCTCACACTCATGTAGTATATTGAAGATAATTAAAAAGTATTTATGCACCATTTAGAAAAAATATAGAGATATAATGTTTTTTATAAACTCATGTTATTTATTCTCTAATTAAATTTCACAAGTATATTAAATTGAAAAAACATCATCAATTTCTTACCCAGAATATGGTAATAACATCTTGAAAATTGTTAAATAAAACTCAGTCCAATTTTTCCAATACAATTTTCCTAGCTTAATTCCTATGATTATGATTTTCCCCAAGAAAATTAATCCATGAACGATTCTTAAAAATATGATTTTATTCAATATAAAAATTATTACATTGAATAAATATGGTTGAGATCAATTGGCAACACATCAATTATGAGTATTGAAAACCCTATATGAAAAACATGAATCCTATTATCTAGATGGATACATTGATCATCCAAATAAAATTAATAATCCCAATACAATACTTAGTTGAGTATGATTAGTACTGAGTATGATGATCAATAGAATACAAAAGTTTGATCTGGTCTCTTGTACATTTACTTCAATGTGTCAAAACTTTTTCAACACAAGTGATTACGAATTTTTTTTTCTCTCTTTTAAACTCATAGCTAATCTATCGTCTGTAGTGGAAATTGTATCACCAGAAAGAATGTACAAATTACATATCCATTTATAGGTGGCTTATGAGAGTTTGGGGGTGTAATCCTAAAAATTCCTCACTTAATCAAATTATACCTAATATTAATTTACCATTAAATATAAACTGTCTTTTGACTTCATCAACACTTTTAAAATCATCTACATTCTTAATAAAACATCATCAATTAATTAATTATTCAATTACAGGTAAGGTTTCAATTCATGAGTATAATTATTATGAAAACAAATTCTATACAATGTTTTGTACTAATTGAATATAAATGTATGATGACATAGATAGCTAATTTTATGCTGAATAAAAAAAATCTATTGAATTCCATGATCCCTCATGATAGCGCATCCAGAAAGAACCTTTTTCAAACCATTTTTACTTCTCCACCTCAACTCATTCCCCAACTGGAAACCAACCAAGTTATATAACCATTTAGAAAATAGTTAACTACATTATTAAGAAATTCTTTCATTCAATATGATAGCATCTGAGTTTGATCAATAGTTTGTTTATTTTTTGAATACAATACCAAATAAAAAATATTTCTCTATTCTAATTAATTTTATTGTCATTGATATAAAAATAATTGCGGATCATTTGATATAGTGCCTTAAAATGATGATTTTCTTCCAGGGCCTTAGTAAAATTTGCATGGTCCTATCAATTTTAGAATGGTCATGCTGAGTATGAATGTATTTTAAATGATCATCTTGATCCTTCAGGGTACAATTAGGCTAAATTCTATTAATATAGTTATGATTATTATAGTATGATTCCCAACAACCATTTATTCTTAGAATATAATCATACTAAAACGTTTTCAACCCTCCTTTATTTCACCAATGTTGAATCATCAGTTCCATAATTAAATAATGATTTTTTCAAATATGAATCATTGAAGCATCATGACATTTATATATTCATAATCATTCAAAAATATTATTTTCTAATCAACAATATCAATTCATTCATACTATATCCATAGTGAATCGGATGTACATTTACTTCTAGAAGTACGCATTCTCTTTGAATCCAATTATCTCATTTCAAATAATGACCAATTCCTCCTTATGATCTTTTACCAATCTAGACCCAAGGAAAGACATATCAGAAACTTTTCATTGAAGAATCTTATCTTAGTTACGATGAACATAGTATGTATAATTATTTTAAAATACCAGTTTTTATGAAATTCCACAAAATAAAATGATTTGATTTCCATTTCATCATCAATGTTCATGAAAATAATAGAAAACATTTAATAACAAACACCTACATCATCAGCTTAGTATTAAAAATATCCCCCAATGGATTTTTTTGTCATCAAAGAATCATAAATCAATGAAAATTTTATTCACATGAAATTGATTACTTATTAGAAACTATAATCCTACATGAGCTAACTCATTGTAGAAAACAAGATTCATTGGTAGATAAAATATATTGTCTAAGAGTAGTGATTATGAAACCCTTCATTCTTTTCCTCAATTTTTCATTTTTAGATTTTTATTCTAAACACTTTATATTTCTAGAGAAAAATATAATTTATTTCCTATAAAATTTCAATTAAATAGTTTCAATAGCTTAAATAAAATCAAATTATAAATTCATACAGTTCCCACAAATCTACCTTTTACATGCATCAAATGGATAGATTTATGAAAAAATTAATTCTCCCCATAGACAACACTACCAAAAGGTAATATGAGAGAGGGGATAGAAACACATACCTCATCCTTGAGGAGAATGTGGTTAAACCGTCATGTTAAACCTCAATTTATAATATTATTCTTTTAATAAAGGCTTTATAAAAATGTCATCATCTTTTACTAATGATAAAACATACTCCATCAACAATTAATTAATATCCAAATGATCATTGATGAAATGATATTTGATATTAATATATTTTGAATGATAATATTCAAAAACATTCTTAGTGAGAATGATTTTTCTTTGATTGTCACAACTTGATAATAAGTGTACCTTCACTTTTACAAGTATATCATCCAATTGAGTTTCCATACACATAAGTTATGTAGGGGATTGGGTGGTAGGAACATACTCATCAATGAATAATCAAAGGGAAAAAACCTTCTAATTCTTTTTCTAATGGCCCATTTAGTTTAATTGTTTTTCACTTTTTTGGGTAGGGATGAATCTATGATACTTTTTTATTTTTCATTTCAATTAAAACATAAATTTCGTCCTATTAAAAATTATATTCCCTACCAAAACCAATTAAAAAACACATCCATAATAACAGAAGTATTTTCAAGGTTCACTAGTCTATAAGAATAGCCACTTCATTGGAATGGTATTTAAATGATCTAAAACAAAACAATACACTATAAGTCAAATCGTGGATTATAATGAATATGATATACTGTTATAATAATGTAGTACTTTTAAGATAACAAAAAAGTTTCTGTGCACCCTTCTAGGACAAATAGGGTAATACAATATTGGTGTAACAACTCATGTTATATGTGAATTTTTTCAATTTCAAAAATGTATTCAATTGAATTAACTTATTCCATTTCATACCCATAATTTTTGAAGAAAATCGTGGAATTTTTTAAGGAAAACTCAATCATTTTTTCCCAGAATTATTTTCCTAGTCCAATTCCTCCACGTATGATTCTACTGGACTGAAAATTATTTTTTATTTGCATATCAAATCACTTTTAAGGAAAGTTAGAAACCGTAATGTTCAACAAAACAACCAAAAACAGAATGTTCCTAAGCACAAAAGAGTCTACCTCTGCCAAGTATGATTCTACTCAATATGATTATTCTATGTATGATTATTCCAAACAAGATTATCACCAATTTGAAATATATGAATTGTATAGAATACTGTTGACATGATTATGCACCACGTCAGTTTTGAGTATGGAAATCATAGTATAAAAATCCTAAATCAGATTATCTATTCTGATATGATGACCAACTAAAAACGATTGGCAAGCCAAGTATAGTAATAAGTATAGTATTATTATTAATAAGTATGATTATTAGCTTAATGCAACATTGATATCTCATCTCTTGTCAATTTACATCAATATGTCTAAGCTTCTTCGACATAAGTAATAAATTAAACTTATTTTTCTACATTAAACTTGGAGCTACTATCTCTTATGAATTTAATAAAACATATTTAGTAAAAATGTAAAAAATCACTTCTATTTTTATTAGTGACACATGATTGGTGTTGGTAGGAATCCCAAAAAAATCCCTCTTAATTAAATTCCCCCTAATATAAATTTCCCTTTAAATATCTTGTACATTTTAACTTTTCCAAAACATAATGAAGTTTCTCAATTCGTCTTCAAATATAATCTCATATTATAGTTTATCATTTCCAGTCTAGATTTAATTCATCAGTTCGATTTTATAAAATTAATTTCATCAATTCAATGCAATGTACCAATATAAAATATATGTATGAATAAATGGATAACAATGCTAAATATAAAAATTATTTTGAATACCAAGCTACACCTTCTCAACACATCCAACATTTACCTTTTAAACCCCACTATTATATCATCACATATACTCTTGACATGGTTTGAAACCTAAAATGTAAATAAAACCATTACGAAATTGTTGAAAAATTCATTCTCTGAATATGATGGAATATGAGTCTGATTAGAAACACCATTAAATTTTTAATACAATACCACTTAAGATATCATTATTTTTTCCCACAAATATCATTATCATGCCTCTGAATAGGATTGAGAATTTCCTGCTACAATGCTTGACAATAACAGTTTCCTTCCTGAGCCTGAGTCTGATTTTCTTGGTTCGATCAGTTCGAGTACGATCATGATGAGTATTGTTTTCTAAGATATGATCATACTAGTCATTCTAGGTATGATTATCCTGTATATGATTATCCTAGGAACACAAATTAGAGTATGATTGACTTAAATCTTTTCTTATAATATTACAATCAGCCAGAACATTTTTCACTCACCCTTGCATTAACCGATCATGCATCATAAGTTATCTAATTAAATTATGATTTATAAAATATGTATCAGAAAAGAATTATCAAATATAATTAAATATAGTCATGTAGAATTAATCTTTTTTATCATGATAATCAGTTATTTAAAATTAGATCCAGAGTGTAATTAATGGTGAGTTACCTATAGAAAAATGTAATCCCCATGTGTCTTATTCTCTCATTCCAGATAATGATCAATTATTATTTATGTTCTTCTCCTATTACATACCAATAGAAATCTTGATCATGACTTTTTCATTCAAATGGATTATCCTCATTATGATGAATAAATTAATTCCACATATTTTGAAGACAATTTTTGGTACAATTAACTCCACATTCCAAGTGAGTTGATATCCTTTCCCTCTTCAAAATTCTTAAAAAAACAATTGAAAACAAAAACATTTATATTCTTCTTGGCCCTAACATGAAGAAACCAGATAGTTCATTAGAGAGGGATATCTCTGTGAAAGATTAACATCTTAACCTATTCGGGAGGGTTTTTTAATTTTTTAAAAAAAAATCCTTGAAAAGGGGGAAAATATTAGAACATTAAATTGACCATGAATTATATCAAAATATATTAAAAATATTTATAGAGTTTTTAACAATGTTGGTGTAGATTTTTGGTTGCTGAGGAGCATTAGTGTAGATATATTAAAATGGTTAAATTCATAATATTATTTGTCAATTTTTTTTAGAAAAATAGGAATAACACCTAAAAATGATTTATATTAGAATTATATAACCACCAATAATTCCATAATACAAGTTATAAACTATTTGTGACATATTTCTTATCATTGTTTTCCACATGGATAGGGTTCAATCATTCTTGAATTAAATAAATTAATTTAATAAATTTAATAAATTTTATTTTATTTGTAAAAGCATAATGAATAATCCATAAAAACATATAATGTAAAATTATGTTAATTATTTATATATAAATCTACATTATTAGAGGATGGAGATCATTTATGGTGAGTGTGTTAGTGGATGATTATGGGATCATGGAAATAGGCTCAGAAAATCATAGGGATAATTTTCATAGATGGAGCCCATGGATCTCATAAATGATAATGGCATAGAAAATTTCATTATAAATGGACAAAATAAGTGTATGACAATTTTATGATAGATTTAACAAATATTTTAATTATCCCTTTTAAAATATGAATCAATTATGCTAAAAAGTATTGATGAGTTAATAGTTTTTTCATAAGTATGGATTTTATCTTTGGAGTATAAAAAATTGATGTCTATAGATATTCTTGGGACATTTTTTATTCCTTTACCATTAAAATATAAAAGTATTACAACCAACCCAATCTATGGACATGTTTCGTTCTTCATGGGGTTGTATCTTTTTTTGATCCCATTGTTCATTGTGTTTTTATCATCAGAGATTATATTGTCTAATTAGTTGAAAAATATCATGAAATCAGTCATTGTACAATCACTATGTAGTTTAACAGATTCATAAAACAATATTTGGATTAGTATATAAGGATATTATTCTATTGAGTTTGATGAAATAGGATCTATGATACGATTGGGAGTTCATATTTTAGAGAAATAAAGAATTCAGAAGACATAGTTCCCTAGGAACGATTTGTGAGTAAACTAATAGCCGAAATCTTTCCAAGTAACAACACTGGTATCTGATCATGGTGTGGATGATAGTGTATTTTCTATATAGTAAAATTGGGTTTCATCAAGATGGAAATCAAAAGGTTTCTCTAGTGATGGTGGCCAATATATATTCTGATGTTAAAGAATACCTACTAATTGAATTTAATGAAAGGAAAGAAAAACATGTGAAGGTTTATGAATAGATTGAATTTCTAGAAAATTACGAACTACATGCCATATATTCCATAGTTACACTTTCAATGTAGTTACATATCTAGGCTGTCTATCAATTACATGTTTATTAAAAAATCATACCCCATGTGGTTATGTCACACACTGTGTGACCCTTATACAACCATCTCTGTATGTACATGGTGTCCACCACCATGAATAAATATTGAGACATGTGTACTATTTGTTGCCCACACACCCTGTATAACTCGGTGAATTGGTCAATATGTATAGTGAGTATCCTCGCAGGAGTTCTCTTGACCCCATACATCTTTTCTGTTTGGGAACATGCCTTGTACATAGGAATGTTCTTGGGAACAAACCTAGATGCCGATATTGTATATATGCATGACCTCATTTTGTGGAAGCATGTTATAGTACACAATCTAGATAACATGGAACATTGTTTTCAAGATCAACCAATTCACACCATGTAACCCTAGTGAATGAAAAACATATTTGATGAAATACATGTCATGTGAGTTAGCGATACACATTAAATTGACGGCTTTGTGGGACATTCCTTATACCACAACGTACATTTCATGTACTTATTCAAAGAAATAATAGAGCAATTATTTCACTCTATCCAACATTGGAGTAATCATGTGTGAAATCCATTAATCTATATCTGTGAGGGTTTGATCCAATCATATATTAGTCTATAGTGAGATTTATAAATCCACATCCATGATTATTATCTATGGTATTCTTTAAATGAATTGGATAAAATTACTATGATGGACTAGAGACGATATCCATCCATTATACCTATGTGTTGTATCCTCATTACAAACACATTCTTCCAAGATTGGGTTTTATGAAAAATGTTCCCCATATATAAGGGAATGATCACCAATATTTTGGGTTATTCTGGATAGGATTTGGTGAAATAGATAGGTCCTGGATGAAATCCCATATATTCATATTTATTAATTTTTCTTCTAGTGAATTTAGATTTAAGTGTATTTCCTTTCAGATAATCCCTCTCAGTTTGAATGGTGTTCAATTATAGAGTCACATGATAGGTATTCCATCATTAATGGGTGACATAATTATTATAAGGGCTCATGGAGTGAGTTCTCTTAAATATGGGTTATCCCAAATCCTCTACTAAAATCATTAGATGGAGTTGATTTTATTACAACCTCTTCAGGATTAGCTTCCAACATTTATTATCTCTAGGTTGTTATTATATATTTATATAACTCATGTTATTATTAATATATCATCATATTAATGAGATTAATAATCGCTGTGTGGTTTATGTATGATGATTTTGGGGTGCTCTACTGGTTATGTATATACTCACCACTTCATCAGATCTGCCCACATATGTCATGTATTATATAGATGAATATACGTTCATTTGATTCCTAGGATAAAATTAGAAGGTTGAGTTTCTTTTAAGTTTTGATGGGATATTATTTTTCAACTACCCTTTTTTTGTAGTAGGTTTTATACACATGTCTAAGATTTGTATTATAAATTATATTTTAATATTATTACTTGACCATTCTATATTATATTAATGTATGTATATTCAAGTGTTTCTCTATGAGGTAAAACATTAGTTTTATACCACAAAAGTGTGTGATATCCCTACTCAGTTGTATTTTCCAGACCCTAGCATAAGAGGTGGGTTTGGGCTGTAATGTTCAATATAACAACATCTAGGTGAACCCCAGTGGATTGGTTCATAAAAACCAATCCAACAATAGAGTTTAAAAATATTCATAGGAAATAATGGGCTAAATAAAATCCCAAAATAACTATAAAAAGGGTCTATCCTTCAAACAAAAATCGAAATACTTTCTTAATGAAACTCATAGAACATTATTTGTTTGACTATTGTTACTATTAGACATATACTCTTGTTTTTCCATGTTCACCATAAAAAGATCTATCATCTGAATAAGATAAGACACATGTGATCATATCCCACATTGGGGTTAGTATAATCATACCTAGCAGGAAAACATGAAATAACTAAAAAAAATACATCATAGAGGGAGTCAGTTATAAATAAAAAATCTAGGGAAACATAAAAGCTAACCAGGATATTCTCAAATGAATAATCCATGTCTTATAGTGACTTCATGTTATCACTCCCAATGTAGGATATTACTAGATTCTCAAAGCTACCATTAATCTAAGTGAACTCGCTCATCCATTCATGCTAACCAGACAACACTACTCTAATATGTCAAACTCATATGGTCATGTTATACTAATGTATATGGGAGAATTTTCTGATAATCGATGCCATTAAACAGATTATATTACACCTCCATAGGATTATACATATATTTATACATATATAGGGGATTATGCCAAGGTAATGTAAGGAATTCTAAATAATACCTTGGATACCGTACATGGATGGGTATCACTTTCCCATGATACTAGAAATTATATATTGTACACAATATATGAAAAATGATAGGGGATCATACCCCATACCATATATAGTGATATAAGACTCTATCAAGAACTGACGCATATAGGGTATTACAAGTCATATTTCCATTATGGGTTGTGTGATAGAGATAATACTTCCATTAATTTTCTTATCCATTTCAATGATTTAAATTCCACATATTTAACATTTTGTGGTGAATAACATGAATTTTATTATTTTTTGGTTGTTTTGAGTGTGAATTTGAAAATTTGTAAATTATGGAAATTTAACTCAGTTTAATCATTTCTCTATGTTCAGAATATATTTCATTAGTATTGAAAAGAAATTGACTGATTAATTTTTTAATATTCCTATGTTCTTGGGAGATATCTTCGTATTTGGTCCATATCATGATTAAAATAAATAGAGGACCCAAAAAAGCAGTCATTGAGGAAATTTTTTATATGTGGAAAAATGGACCTCACCTCATTGAACTAGGTATACCTTTGGATACAATATTCCAAATGCATTGATTATAGTTGGTGATACAATAGGACTCATTAATGTGCCAACAAGATGAGTTGGAGGTAAAAATTACATCATTAATTTATAATGTGAATGATTTAAAAAAGGATGATAAATGTTCCCATAGATTAAAAAAATTTATCATCATTAATTAATTTATTACATTTTATCAATTTCCCAAAGAATAAAAAAATCTAGAGGATAGATATATAACATAATTATTAAAAACACTTATAAGAGTCCAAGGGAATAGGAAGATAGGAAGATAGATCAAAATGAGAACTATTTGGGGAAAATAGTTCTGAAGAGAATATTTTCCATACCTCCTCATATATTTCCATACCATCATCATTCCAAGGGAGGATGGAATTAAAAACAAAGGGTAAGGTTTAGATAGAGATATTTATTATGATTCTATGAATTCATGATAGAATTGATAATATGGGGGTTGTTGCTATGATGTGAGGCAAAGAACCATGTGGTTATGCATGAAGACAACACAATGACACTCTCTTCGTTGTTTATATCATATTGTGCAATCTCCATTTGAATTTCACAAGACCATATATTTTATAATTAATTTGGTTCTTTTTTTAATATATTTTCATTAAATATAATCTTCATGTTTTTTAAATCAATGATGTCCAATATTTATATTAGTGAATTAAACTTCTTCAGTGATGTTTTTCAATTGACAATCGTGATATCAAATAGGTTTGGTTTCATAGAGGTTTTAATGTAATTTACTAACTTCTATAGGGGATAATTATCTTATTATAGTCTTGATATGATTTCTAAAAAACAAATGGTGTTTAATTGGGGGTCCATCAGTTGGAATTTTGAAATTCAATTTACAAAAAAATTTTTAACAAAAAATATGGGACTGTCTAAGTGGTTTTAAATTTCCCAAAAATTATATGAGTGGAATTGAAGATAGGAATTCCAAAATATTGAATAAACCACAAATTGGGATACTCAAACATGTTTTTGAAACTGTTAATGAGAATCCCACAACTAAAGAAAATTCTAGAAATTATTAACCTGATTTTATAGAAACAGAATATCACGTGTAGAAATTCTGTTAGAAATAAAAAAGAGGGATTGGAAGGGGATGTCTAGTCCTTGTGTTTCTCAAATTAGTTTTCAGAATAGACCTAAAATAATAAATCAACCACAACATTTTCATAGGAATAAAAAACCAGGGAAGTTGAGTTCTTTAAGAGAACTCCAAATTGGTGGTTTTTATTTAATATTTAATGAATTCTCAAGTAAATATACATTCTTTTATGTGGTCGTTCAAATTATATGTTATAACACATTTCTGGAAAAGATGTGCACCCACAATAAGAAATTTAATTTTAGTGAAAATTTCAAAATAGGGTGTAATGTTTCATCCATGATTCAACATGATTTTCCTATAAAGTTTATATATCCATGATCCTTTACCATTCCCGACACTATTAGTAAATGTCACTTAAAGGATTTTAGGTTTGACATAGTTTCCTCAAACATTTTCCTTCCATTATTTTTACTCATCTATTCATGATGTATAATTGAATCCCTATAGAATTATCATTCTTGTATTTATATTAAGTAAAACCAAAAATTATGAAGTTATAGAAGTTGTTCTCATTCATGTGAGTGGGGTGAATCTTTCTGTGGATTGTTATTGCATGGAAAAAAAGATTATTGGTTTAGTACCGATCTACCTATCATTATTGGTAGACCGTCTATGAAAATGAATAAATAAATAGTCAATGTTCACAAAAGAAAACCATTAACGGAAATTTGGTGAATATATTTTTCATTTATTTCTTTTATTCCATGAAATACCCATTTGAGGGTCATGTATCCCCTAATGTATACAATATTTATTGTTTTCAAATGATTTGTTTCCTGATTTTTGTTCTCACAAAAACCCATATGATATTTTAAATATGAAAATAGGTGTTTTTTCTGAAAATGATCAAAAATGGAGTTGAATGGAAACATATAATGATTCATGGAATGTTGAAACTAATTAGAGTATGTAGATCTCATTATTGATAAAATTGAATTTATGGAAACCCTTGAACCTCTTAGTGGTATCCCTGGGGATGATTACAATTTTGTACATTAAACAAATCTTGAAAACATGGATGATTATCATCATGATGAATTCCATTTAAAATTTTGATCTTCACTAAATAGTCACACCTGTGAGAAGATTCCATTGATCAATGAAAATACCCCACCTAAGATAGAGTTGAAAACACTTCATATAAACATCAATTAATATTTCATCGGTATAGATGGACAAGTCCCTATAATTATATCAAAATATTTATCAAAAGGAAAAAAGAACCAACTAAAGGGAGCCCTAAAAAACATATGAATATCATTAGATGGAAAGTATATAATTTAATTAGAATCAGTACCTCACGATGGATACATATAATTTTGTTGAATGAAAATTTTATCCCACAAATATTATTTCAATGGAGATTGAACCCAACACTTTAGTATGTTTTCAATAAATAATTCACCACCCTTATGGTCTCTAGGATTAAATTTCCCTTCTACGATAGTCATTTGGTGATTCCAGTAATATGTTGTTCCCAAAAAAATGGCGTATTTATAATATAAAGAAATTAATTTTGTCATATTTTCCCAGTTAGTCTTCCAAATAGATGGATGATGTGCCTTAATACTCGAAAATAAATTTTGATACTTGTATAGTCCACTTCCGCTTTATATCTCATGATCATTTCCATGAACGACTAGATTGAAAATCCCACAATTTTTTTCCTAACATAATCAATTTTTATATATAAATTCACATTCTACCAGAGGATCAAGAGAAAACCACATTCCCATGCACCTTTTGAACAATTTTCATGGTGGGTTGCTTCAGTTTTTTGTAATTATCATGAAACATTTCCATGCTATATGATGATAATTTTATCCATGATTCTAGAAACATGCATCTATGATTTTATATTCAACTTTAGTATTTAAAACACACCATTTGAAATTTATTTGAAAGGATTAGATTATTCTATTAGAAGTTGAATTGATTTGAATCTTTTTTCTAAATTATGATAAATTCTATTTCTTGGAAGGTAATGGGATTTTTTTTTCATGTTGTGCATCTAGATATAATTCATGTAGATCAATAAATATTTTAGGTCATTTCATCATTTCTATACACAAAAATATTCAGATATGTGAGACCATTCCTTATTCATGATGGTTTTTATAATAAATTCATAATATATTTTTATATGGTCCCACTTCATTTGTCTAGATTTCTCTAAAAAGACAACCCAATTTCCTTTGATTGTATTTGTAAACATGTATTTCAAGAGATAAATAAAAAATAGATAACCCCTCCAATTATTAAACATACCAAATTGGACATTCCATTTGAAATCATGACTGATGCATATAACTTTTCTCTTAGGGTAGTGTTGACTCAATTATTGTAAAAGAAATCTCACGTGGTTTAATAATCTTATTGAACTCTAGCTGAGGCCCAATAAAAAACACTACAATTTAGAAGGTAATGCTTTATATTTACTTTTATTCAGAAATATTTAGATGCGATCTACTAGTATCCAATGTGGTTTTTTTCATAGATCATTATGTAACAAGTTTTTTGATGAGGAAAAACGATTAAAAACGAAGCCTTTTGAAACAGATCATTCTATTACAAGAGTTTGATTTTTAAATAATAGAAATGGAACGATTTGAACCCTTTCTTCTAATCAATTGAGAATTATATCATCTTATTTTAATGGGAAACATCAAATATTTCACCTAATTAGAGAATATTTTCAATATATGGAGTTATATGTTGGTCAAAGTAAACATCCATTATTTGTTGATATTGTGAATTATTGGGATGCTGATGAATTTACACACTAGTTTTATAAGAATAATGTTTCTAACCTTTAATGTGATTAAAATAATTTCATTTTCTATGATCCTTTAATTTGGCATTTTGTTAATTATCACATTTTTAATAGATACATTCAAAATTCAAAATTTCAATCTATCAAAATTTATTATCACACAATGAGATATGGAGGAAACTCTAGGTTATAATGACCTGAAAGGAATGTACTTGATTATAGTTTTTATAGGACCACCATTTTTATATATTCTTTTGAATTTTTTAGAACATAAAAAAATGTCAATTTCATAGAAACATTTCCAAATTAGATGCGATTCTACATGAACCTGTTCCATTTTGAGATGTCTTTAATGTGTGGGGAATACATTTAATGTGGTATTTCCAAAAAAATCGGATATCTTTAAAAAAAAATTCTCCATGTTGGTTGAGGCTATTCCAACATGTTTTGATGATGACAAAAATATGTCTAAGATTCTGAACTAAAGTTTTTTTTCATGATTTTCATTTACAATGTTTCATACTACGGATCAAGGTACCCAGTTATTTAATCATAAAAATTAATCTATTTAGAGGAAATATAGAGTTCATAATTGGGTCTTTACACTATATCATCCTCTAACATATGTAATGGATGAGTTTATTAATAGTGAAATGAATCAAATTTGGGGAAAATATGAATCCCATTAAAATCAATGGTAGTTTAAGACTATATTATACACTATTAGACTACAAGAGTATATTCAAAACCTAAATTGTGTGTTACCATTTAGATTTTTCTATGTAATGTATTTTGACCATCTGATTATGTTAGAGGAAAAATCTTTTTGGGCTGTCAAAAAATGAAACATGAATCTATTTTCTATATGAAAATAATGAATATTTTTTGAAGTATATATAAGAGATTAGAAATAGTCGATATGAACGATATAATTTGTAAGAAAAATAACCAAATGTATATATGGGTGGATTATTATAATTAAAAAATTCAAAGAATGAGATAAATTGTTGTTGTGTTATTCTGTATTGAAGTTGTTCCCTAGGAAATTTCATTCTGTATGGTATGGTATATTCAGTGTTAAGAATGTTTTTTCTTTTGATTCAATCTATATAAAATTACAAGAAAAAGGGACACCATTCACATTAAATTGTAATTTTCTTATTATGTTTCCAGAGAATGATCAATATCTTCTATGGAAGGAGATCTTTCTATAAGAAGATGAATACAATTTAATCCATGTTGTTTCATTCCTCCCACTAAATTTTTTTTATTTAATTAATTTATTGAATTTTATTCTTACATAAATATATTTTTCAATGAGTACATTAAAAAAATATGTGTGGGGGTGGAAATTTCTCAGTAGATTAGGATTTTTTATGATTTGCATTCAAATATTGGTTTTCATTTTTTCTTTCAAATTTTTGTTCTGTTTCTTTTTATTTCTTATTATTTAATTTTTTTAGTTTAATTTCATATTTTGGGATAAAAACATGGTATATTAAATGATGATCATTTTCATTATTTCAACCCATGATTATAAGTGAACTAAAAGATACATTGAAACTAAACATAATTTAATGCTAAAAATTAATTTTATTGAAGTTCATGATTTCATAAAATTCATGAAAATGCCTCTAATTTTTGAATATTAGGCCACATCTCACTATATTTAACATTGATATTACCTTACTCGGTGGATTCTAAGCCCATATAAAAACTTTTTCATATTAAACTCGTTCCATGATATAACAAATACATGCTTATTGTAACCATAACTTGATTTATATCATTCAAAAGATGTGGGATGGTGTACTTGTGATTAAAATGATTTAGTAATTTAGTTAGATTTAAATATCCCTATTTTCATTATATTATTTTTAATTCTAGAACTCCATCAATATTTTATCATTATGATTCCTTAATATCCATAAATATATTACTATGTTTTCCACATTACTAACCAATTTTCTATATCTATCCTAATATAGGTGTGAAATTATAATATCCATTTGATCTTATGTTTTGCTGGAAGATGAATTGTGTTGTGATTCCTTATATAGTGGTTCAGTAGGTGGAGATTAATATTTTCTGATATGTATTTTATGATTAACTAAAAATATAACATTTTATGCTGAACGATGTTCCCATCTAGTGAAATTATGCCAAAGGATATTTCCCTCTCTAGATAAATCAAAGGAAGTAAGATTTAACCATAGAGAGATTTCTAAAAAAAGATAAGAATATATTCATTTTTACTATTGAAATATTTATCTAATGTAATGGAAAATATATTTTGAATGTTTTTTGATTTTATTTTAAAAAAATTGGAATAAGGAGGAGAATATACTTGAGTGAAAACCAATACCATTTATTCATTCGTTCAAAAGAGAAAACCCATTATTATTCAACCTTGAATTTTTTCACATTTGGAACGAAAATACCATAATCCATAGAAAACACCTGAAAATACATCATGATTGTAACATTTTATTACCCCTCATTGATTTTATTTGTAAAATTTTATCTGGTCTATGATGATTCTTGCTTGATTTCGGATAAGAGAATATATGTTGAGGATTAATATTTGTGTTTTCTGTGAAACATTAGGTGAGTTTAGTGTGATGATTTCATGGGGGAATAAATATTTTTAAAAGGATTTAATTAGAATAATTGATAATGTGAATGATTTTTTCGAGGAATTATATCTTTTTATTCTTGGTGATAAATTTATGAACATCATTATTATTTGTTTTGAAATGGAATGGACTTTATTTTGTTTCTCAGTTATCCACGAGTCTAAGATATAAGTGTAGGGAATTGATATATATAATATTTACACTATTTTTCATATACATTTAAATTATTTTCACTCGAAAATTTTATTAATATAATCTTAATAACATCATTTTTGGATTTTAGGGATTTTTTGAGAAAGAAATTGAAAGGTGCACAATTGTGGAATTTTAACAGATTTTATTCACATGTTTATTTAGGGAATATATTTTTCAATATGTATATAAATTGTGTTATTAATTTTTTTAAATTCCTAGGTCCCTATATTACATATATTTTACCATTTACATGTCTTGATTCAAAAATAAGGAGTCCCAAAATAAACAATCTTTATAGAAACTTTTTTATCCAAGTAGAATGTGCCACAACTCATTAGATGAGGTGAATTATTTTATAAAGATATCAAAATTTGAAGAGTCAAATTGGATATAAATTATTAATCAATGAAAATATTCATGAGGCATTTAATGTATACATTATATCATTATATAATCCTTTTAATGTATAAAATAAATGAAAGATGAATGGTCACCTCATGAAAAAACTTTTATCTTTAGTAAATAAATCAAAAAAATTGAAAAACATATCTAATATCTTTAAAATTTGGGTGGTTGGATTATAATTTAACTATGATATTCTATTTTACTGATTCTATAAGCATAATTTTCAAGTAAGGTGTATAAAAATGATCAATCATTGGTGAAATTGACTTTCAGCAGATGATTTTTCCATCCCCCTTCCCTTTATATTTTCATCTCCTCATCATTCTAGCAGATGATTTATTGAGAGAGAAAGGGTAGTGTTGTGATATATATATATATATATGAATATTATGTGTATTCTTGCTAGAATTGAGGAGATAGTGGATTCTCAAGTGATGTGATGCTAAGCAGTAAGTGTTTCTGCACTATGAAAACTGACAGACACCCTCTTCCATGTTATGATCTTCTTGTGTAATCACTTTTTGAATTATTCATGGACATATATATTTTTAATGAATTTGGTTTCCTTTTTCATGAATATATTTTCATTATATTTTCATTTCATGTTTTTTAAATCTATTAAAAAAATTATTGACTTCACTAATTGAATTTTTTCAGTGAGGTTTTATCGTTCAGAACAGTGATTACACTTTGGTTTGGTTTTTTGGAGGTCTCCAAATAATTTAATCCATTCTATAGTAGGGGAAAATTATATTAAGGTCATTATATGATATCTAAGAAAATTTTTTGTGTTCCCCTGAGTGTTCATTGGTGGGTATTGAGAAATGTTTTGGGGAAAATATTTTTTAAACAAGGAAGAGGGGAGTGTCATAGAGGATTTAGCTTGTCCACAACTATTATATTGATTCTTATTGCAATCCTAGTATATTTACTATGAATTTTTTGGAATAATATTAAATTTTCATTAAAAATATTATATATATATATTGATTTTTTACTTTTACACAAATACCAAAATTTCATTTATTATCAAGATAACAAAATAATAATGGCAATTTTTCATCTCATATAACATCCCCCTTGAGAGAAAACCCAGGGACATATATAATGCCTTTTTACCGATGATAAATAACATAACTGAAATTTTCATGAAAAATCCCACCCATGAATGAGTTAGTATAATTTAATGGGGATGCTCCAAATGTGAAAACTATGAAAACAAAAAAAAATTCTACACTAAATGAATAAAGGGAATAAATATGCCCTTAATGGAGTAGAATGATTTCTCATTAGTGGTGCATGATGAGCCTCACCAAGACTGATATTATGTATCTATTTATTTCACAAATAAATTTTAAACGTATATACAAGAAATGTTGATTTTTTTTGTATGATGTATACATGTTTAGACAACACTCATGTATGTGTTTTATTTAAATGCCCCTGATCATTCCAAAGTACATAGATTTGACTCGACAAACATGGCATGTGGTGTCACATGGAATCCATGGCTTATAATCCATGTACACTCCAAACTAGAAGAATAATATCACATTGATTTGTGAGTAACCTACAAAGAATTTGTATTTTACATATTATGTTAACCATATCAATCAAAATAAAAGGGTTAAAAACCACTTATATTCCTTTAAAAAACATATATTACAAACTATAATATTATTAAAATAACATTATATTCACATTACATCTCTCACACATACGCCACCATTAAATCCTCATAGAATATCACCAAAACACTAATTTCATTATTGAATTAAAATTTGACATTGCTATTGGCTACCATCAAATTGTCCTATGTTTGGAAAATGATCTTAGTCGTACAGCCAGAGATAATCATTCAATAGCCTGTTGAATCCACCATCAACTGTACAGTAATTGGGTTCTCAACATCACTGAAATGACTCTACTGTAACTCAAAAACCAATATCAAATGTTTATAAACAACAGTTATCACTATTATGATCACTAAAAATGATGGATTTCTAAGGTGTTGTTGAATCTTTTTCCATTAAAAAACCAATGATATATGTTGTAGAATGGTGGATGAAAGTGACGAAAAACAAATATCCTCCAGTTAATGGTGTCTTCATTTGTCTATCATTGTCTGAATCTAAAATATGTGGATAATAATGGACTAATCAGCTTAAAATGTATTTATCAAACTCTCAATTCATGTAAAAAATTAAAATAGTA
Organism: Viscum album; assembly: GCA_963277665.1. Classification (NCBI taxonomy): domain Eukaryota; kingdom Viridiplantae; phylum Streptophyta; class Magnoliopsida; order Santalales; family Viscaceae; genus Viscum; species Viscum album. The sequence goes on along the minus strand of OY728147.1, from coordinate 1,425,566,801 downwards.
CAATTTAGTAACCCTTATATGAAAATTATATTCTAAAGAAATAATTTTTATTTTTCATATAAAAGTATGAATGTGGAAATAATAAAACAGAAAACAAAATAAATACAACAAATTTGGATCAATAATTAATTAATAATAATTTCTATATAATTTTCATTGAAATATACAAGGAATATTATTATGATGTCAAAATCTAGGATATTCTTTTCATTAATCAATTATCTCATCATATTCATCCACTATTATACTCTATATCCCTCTATATCAACCAATACAGTTGTGTAACTAAGACTATACTGGATCTATTACAGTGTATTAATAGTTTTTTTCTTAGTTTAGTGAAATTATTTGGATGTAAATAAATAAATTATTATAATATATTTTTAACCTCTTATTTACCGGTGATTGTAAAAAACCACATTTCTTAATACTGCTAAATACTATACCCCACCCAGGGTAAATCCTACATTCTATATTTAATAGCAATCTTGTATTCCACATCCCCAATACCATTCAAAATAATATAAAATATATCAAAAAACAAAAAATTCATTATATGTTATATTAACTTATTTTATTATAGAAAAATTTATTCTCTATCTGTTGTAGAACTATACACTAAATCCTCACCTAATTATGAAACAATTATTTGAAATATTGAAAATGGTTAAAATGAAATATTATACTTTATAGATACACATAAAAAATATTTAAATACTCATAATTGTATATATTCAAAAGATCTATTGAAATAGTTGGTTTATTTGTTAACCAGAAATACATATCAAGAAAAATCATAACATCCTTACCATGTAAGGATTATTGTCCTCAAATTTTTACACTCACTAAATTTCTGCGGGTGATCCTGAGTCCATTTAACAATACTAAATAAATATTATGAATCATATAGTTTCTATTACACATAATCTATATATAGAATAAAATACATAATCATAATAGTAATATTGTTGGGGTCTCTATAATTGGTGAAAAGTCTCATGGAACCGTACATCTTGTTAACAGACTATATAAGATCACACCAAAGTGTTGTAACTAGGTAGGTAATACCCATTTTAATAAAATAATTTATTTTCATTATCAATTCCAAAGGTTCTAATGGAGCCTTCTATAATGGGTATTTTCAAATTGTATTGGAATCTGAATTTATGTTAATAGTAAATCTATATAACTAATATGGAATAAAACATTGAAAATAATCAAGAAATACATATAGATATTCATTCACTATTGGAAGATCAATAATAGTAAATATTAATTTATTTTAGATATTATATTCAAGGTAAATTTGTCTTCTACCGTCTAAGATAATTTTCTAACTCTTTTCCTTTGGGGAGCCATGATAGCTCTCATCTAATTTGTTATTGATCTATCTTATCCCCCTTCTGTGAAAATTATTATTTTTGTTGAGGGTTTAGATGAATGGGTACATGATATATTCAATCCCAAACCTCCATGTTTCTCAAATATATATCAACTCCATTGACATTCATTAGTTATTCATAAGAAAAGGAATCATGAAGACTGAAATTCTCATCATTTGATCATTTCAATTTTACGTGAGGTCACACATTCATCGTGTCATCAATTTTTCATCCTGAACAGACAAGTACCCGAGGATTCAGACCAAGGAGATTCTATGAACACCTTATAATTCGTACAAACTATATCCATTTCAGCTTCCATGATCATTCTCAAATATTTATCAGTGTACCGATTTTTTTTCATCCTCCAAATCTAAATGAGTTTCCATATTTGAAATTTTTTTCCATATCTCTTGATGGATAGCATTTGGGTTTCCCAGGACATCCGAACAATATCTACATCCATGATAAGGACATTTTCAATGATACATCCCTTATGAATTCTCTCGTTCCTGGATTCCCATCACTTCGAAGCACATGTTGAATTACACTATAGTTTTTATAGTACACTTTCAAATGCTTCGTTAGATACATATATGAAGGATGTACTTCGATTTTTTTAAAATGTGAAATAGGTTCAACCCTAGTAGCTAGAAATACCAAATTTTCATCATATCTTATGTGATCTATGACTATATTATTAAGTTCTTCATTTTGGACTTGTTTTCAATCTATCTGAATGGATTCAGTGGGGGGAAATGTCTCCTTTTATTCTATAATATCATTAGATTTTACTTTATAATATCTTTTCATATGTTTTTTAAATAGACAAGAGTCAATATAGATTACATTCATTATTGAAATTATATCATATGTGTTACAAATCTGGAGACCAATGTTTTCCATAAAATTCATCGATGGTAACATTCATCATCTATAATTCTTGAGTCCTAGGGTTTTGGTTGAAAATAAAATATATCTCTACTAAACACCATAGTAGCAACTCTTCACTAGTACACATGATCAAACCTAAACTTTGTTACTTTAATGTAACAGAGTTTTCAAGACTAATATGGGTGTGTGATTTCATGCAGTCCAAACCCTATAGTAGTTATATTTCTATATAAAAGAAATTAGTGGACTTGATAGAAAATTTGATCTATTTTTTTTCTACTATGATTACCTAATGATTTCATTTCACATTTATCACCTTTATTTACATGAACTATGATGATAAATTGAGACAATAAATGTTGTATTATTTGGGATAAATCGACCTATGTGATTCTTCATTTATAGTGGGTGGATATAATAATATCATTTTCAACCAAAATAAAAATATTAGATGATTTGATTTTCTGCAGAAGGTTAGCTGGGATATCACATCTTTCATGTCCAAGACTAGCATCATGGACCCAAGAGATCAGTTCACTTAGTATTAAAATAGAAAGGGAGATAACAAACCTAATGTCACCTCCACTGGTTTCCTGAAATATAGCATGTTATTTCCTATAATCTAGGTTCAAGGGAAACCCATCACATACACAGTCTTTTTTATCAATCCCAAATTCTTCTTTTAATGTCTCCTAAAAATTATAATGGTGATCATTTCCATTTCTTGAATTGGTGGGCGACTAAATTTGGATACCATTAACTAGTGACTATGTATTATATTGACACATACTAGGGATATTCTTGCACTAGCCTTAAAAAATCATACACTGTCCTAAAGTTGATATCTAGTTCTAGAGTAGTAATCCCCCATTCATGACATGGAATTGATCAAAATTCATATTGAGTGGAAGGAGTCTAGTCTGAATAATGAATAGAATGATGTCATATTTAATATGATTGACTAAAAAAACATATACTTTATGATATGGTCCATAATATTGAATCTCTAGCTAATGAGGATTCTAGAATTAAATTTCTTAAGGGAGTATATCAGAATATGGATTTTTTCTTGGAATTAATCAAGGAATAGAGGGGTGTCACCATATGACATATCCTCTTGGAAAAGAGTACCAACATTTATGATATTTATGTAGTAGATGTTATGGATGATATGTACAAAAAATCAATTATTGCAGGTTCCAACCACAACATTAAAGTATGATACCAAAGGATCAAGGCCTTGTTTATTTATGAAATCCCCCATATGAATTCTTATTACGAAAATTAATTATTTGTTTATATTCTTAAATATTTAGTGAGCTACAAGGATGTTTTGACACTCAACCATAAATTTTCACTATGAATAGATGTCTTTTTATGTTCATTTTACAAGGAAACATGTTTTGGTGTAGTAGGGAACTAGTTCACATGGTGAAGAACTATTTCGGCTATGATATCCTTCCTTGTGCGGAATTAACCATTAATATACTTCTCATAGCATATATTAAATATTACTCTACTATAAAAAACTACATGAATATTAGTATGTTCAATTTTTTTGAAATGGTTCAATCTAGTTCAATCAACGGATGATTATTCATAATCCTCCCTCAATAGATATCAAAAGAAAAACATAGGTTCATTATGGGGAGAACGATAAAAAGTGTTATTAGTATTGACCATGATTTGATGAAAGATAAAAATCATATGTAGATGATTTTAATATTGAAATCACGTTATACATTGATAACTAAAATGATATACTTAATGTAACATCACTGTTAGGGTGAATGTATAATAGGGATTCCTTATATGACCCTCAAACCTAATGTTTTTGTTTCTTGATTCCCCATGTATTTCCATATCCTTCAAGGGGAGAGACCATGGATTCATAAAATTATTTCTCGGTATAAGGAGAGGAGACCTATTATCTCCATACCTATTCATACATACAAAAGACACAATTATTAGTTACATCATCAAAATAATTATCATGATAATTATCATTCCCTATCACCAAATGTATAAATAATGACTTATTTATCATATCATTTTTTTAATATTAAATGATAAATTTTTTCCATTATAAGTAATAGATCCATCCATAGTACTATGAATTCCATGTTAGAATATATTAAAATTATTGCAAAACATCTTAACCAAAAGAGTTGTAACTTTTAAATTTGCAATTGATGATCAGACAAGCATGTTTATTCATTGACGATCAATCATGTCACACATAGAAGATTAATTCTTATAGACTATCTGGGTTCCCATATATACCAGAGATGTATCTGTAATCACAACAGTGATTATTTTGTGGAAACAATACTAGTAATATTAGGAAAGTGTAAAACCATTTCACATGATTCAGATGTATACTTTCTCAATCTAATATGGTTCCCCTCATCAATTCCCGTGAATGTACATTATTCACTCAAGGTACTAAAATGTGTTATTTATAAAACTGAAAAAAATCATGGTGTCATTAAAATGGGATTCCCATTCAAATGGAAAACATCAAATGGATTCATGGAAAATATGGAAACTTCTTCAAATGAGGTAGTTATTAATTTTTGGAGCATCATATATGTGATGTAGTTTCTGTATGAGAAACTAGTGGGGAGGTTCTCAAAGGGTGAATTCTATGTGGAAGGATTATAGAAGAAATGTTCGGGATTGATATGAGAACATTAATTATGATTCCCTCTTATTTATGGATTGAGGTTTGACTCCATATTTGTACTATTCAATTCCATTTTCATTTGACCATCAATAGTGGTTATATAAATTTATAGTAAAACAACTAGTTTTGAACCAAGATAACTTTTAAAATTTCCCAACATTGAAATTAATATCAAAGAATGATAGTACGTAACTATGTATCATCCTTAGTATTATAGGGAAAAATCATGAGATAGTTTTACTAATCTCGTTGATCTATAAGTTGGATTAACCTGTTTTCACAGGATCATTATTAGGAACCTTTTATATAAACGATATGTGTGGAGTGCCAATGGTATCTAATGACATAGGAAATTGGGGTGATTATTTGGTGTGGAATAATATTCAATTGAGATTCATGTTCCTCGTATGGAATGTTAGAAACCATGCCTTAACGATGGATGATATGATCATGCATACTTGAATTATCCTCATGTCTATGTTCACAAGTTGTAGAGACCCTTGGTATGAGACTATTAACAACCTTTTCTTTGAAAGATAATGGGAATGAATTTTATAGAACTACTTAAGTGTTTTTCCTATATTCATATTTAGAAACATCATCTATTTCTGTCATCAATATCTGGTTCTTGTGAGTGGGATACTATAGTCTTAGGAATAAGGTTATAAATATGATACACATTTTATGCTATTGGTGAAAATGGACGAGGAGGAAAAATATCTCTATGTTGGAACCATATGCATTAGAGAAACCCATGATTTCATAACTGATAATATCATGATTGACTAAACACATCATCTATCAAATTTGAATGATACCACCTCCCCCATACTATATCGAGATGGAATAGACCCAAACACACATTGTTCTGTGGAACTCATTGTTGATTGAACAATTTTCTCCCTCATAATTATTTTCCCATGTTAAACACTGATAGTTTATATATCATGTGTATCATGCAAGGTTGTGGATTTTTTATTGACCATTGGGGATCTATTTTTCTTACATTCACTGTATACTTTGGAAGAGTTGATTTCCTCTAAGAGGTAACTAATGTGATTCTAATAGTCTTCTGCATTTTTAATAAATAAAACATCAATCACAAACATGATGAAATAGATTCCACTTCTACATATAACACCCTACATGGATCTAGTCATATCCTGTAGTTAATCTACTATATCATCTTTTTGTGTCAGGTCATTATCAATAACCACATAGATGTCACACAAAAAATGAGATATATAGGAGAAGTTTTTGGTTATAATTTCTTTTATACCATTGTCACCCAAGGTATGTGTTTCAAATTATTCTATATATTGGGATCTTTTCCACTTGACATTGTTAAGATAGATAGAGGGATTCCATTAGGATCCATGATTTCAAATGCCCATAGTTTTTAACAGCTCCAAATTTTTTCTTATTGAAATATTTATCATTCACTCTCTCATATGAAAATAATATAATGATTAGAGATACATTGAGTAATAGAAATAAAAAATTAATTCACCTAACACCACATCATTTTACGGTCCCTTATATTCTATTTTTCTATAAATACTTTATCAGATATTTATATTTTTTTATTTTTCAATTCCCATGACTGGTTATTGTCATCTAACATGATTTAGAGTAATGAATAAACTCGTTGAAATTACAACATCATAATAATAATTAAAAAACTGTAGAGACCCTGACCCCCAGCAGTCTGAAGACAATGTATTACTACATTAAATTGGAATAGATTCATGGAGTCACATCTTAAATTACATAATAGTTTTTTCTTTCTACAAAAGATACACACATGATACACATGATGCATTTGAATAATGAGATTAAAAAAATAATATTGTATATATTGGAGAATAAAATTTTTCTATATTGATTACTATTTAATATAATTCAGTTTACATTTGATGGAGTTTTTTAGAAGTTATAAAAAATATTGATGAGCATAAAAGCATAGTAAGGATAATGTATTCTAGATAATATAATGAATCAATACATATTAAACAAATTATAAAGGTAAATAACAAATAACATAAGATATTTAAATAACTATATAATTAATAATCAATATATAATGATTAATAACTAAAAATAGAATCCATTAATATGTTTTTATATGGAATAACAAATATTTCATGGTAAATAAATGAGTAAATATTCCATTTAAATAACTAGATAAAAAATCAACATGGAAGTGTAAATAATTTAGAACAACTATAGTTAAATTTTATTTATAAGGAATTATCAGTATGACAAGGTAGATCACCAAATACACATCCCAATTAATCATGATGATGAAAATGAAATGAGTCTAGAGATAATATCATAGTGAAATTTTCTAGGAAAATAATAACATAATTATAAATAAATGAAATGTTTAATTAATAGACATATTATTTCAGAGGGATGACGATACCATTATTATAATGAAATACCCTCAAGATATTTTACAAATACTACATACAAACCAATATTGTTTGTCCCACCATATCTATAATATCAGGCTCTATCAACTAGAATGATTAAAAATAATAATTAAAAAAGAAAATGTTTTGGACATCTGATTTTCTTCCATTAGACCTGTCAATGCATTGAGGGGATATATATAATGACTTCTCCCGCATATTCATTTCAAAATAATTAAACACAAATCAAATAATAGGTTTAATTTCTCAATAATATGCCATATCATCACATATATGTACTAGGTAATGTATGTAAATTTATTAATATATGCATATTTAATCAAGAAACTATCAAAGTAAACACAATATTTAGAAATTGTATAATGTTTATGAAATAAATATATCAATCCTAAAATAATATATATATTTAATGGATATATAACATTAATTTAATATTAATAACAATGAAGTGTTTATTTCTAGAGAATGTTAACAATTCTAAAATAATGCGAGATTGCACAAAATCAATTATCAATTGGTAGATTTCAGGTTAAATATTATAGAATGGAATAATTAAAAATAAAACATAAAATACCATGAATTTTTAATTAATAAGTATATTACATGTCAAAGGTGATGTATATATGGCACATAAAATTCAATTGCGGTATAAAATCAAAATTTTCTCCATGGAATGTAAATATAGATGAATTTCCATACATTATGATTACTTTTGGTTGAATGTTACGTAACATCATTTATAGTTGTACTAGATATTTTAATAACATAATACAGAATTAAATTCATATTGATGATAACATATATGCATCTTTTATAAAATATCATCACCTATTTTTTAATAATCTTTCAATATTTTCTTTTCTCATACATATATTGTCTTATTTTTACATTCATACTTTGTTATGAATGTTATGATTAATTATCATATTATATACTTATATCTTCTAATTAATATTATCATTTATATATTTATCATAGTTATAAATAAATGATACTTTTTAAACTAGGTATTAAATATGGTCTTATAAATAATGTATGTTACGATCTTGGAAATGGTAGGCCATACATATGCATGAGTAACGTTCTCCATTATTCAATGATAATTATGGAAAGGGTTAATGTAATATTTTCAATTTTAAAATTGATAATAATATAATATAGAACATATTATTTCATTATGTGTACATATATTTAACGTTAATGGTCATTGGTGTTGAAAATAGAGCCACATTGCTTCGTGGAAGTGGTACTCCACACATACCTGGAAATTGTTATCATCATCAAGTAAAAAACATTATAATGATATATTATCTCTAAAAATGAATCATATGTAATTAATATCATTATTATGGAATTTATAAAACTTATAAAAATTAAAATAATTCGTTATCACCTTTCATGTGGAGTTTTTGTTATAGATGAGTCACATCGCTTTTTGAGATGGTATTCTATCACACACATGACCGATATTATCATGTCTCCAATGAAATGTAATTTAATAACTAAAATGTGAAATAATTATTATAGTAGAATAAAAATTTCATAAATATCAAATATATAATTTATATGAATTATTATAAAAAATCAAGAAATGTTGTCATGGAATAACGAATGACATCATTTCAAAAGGTGTTAGTCAATTGTACACACAAGCGATGAGTTCATAAAAGATTTAATGTAACTATGTGTGGATTTAGGTCATAACCATAAAATATAATAATATATGTACATTTAAGATTTTGATAATTTTATGTAAACATTGAAAAAAATGAATTTTAGGAGGGTGATAATGAAGTAAGGTATTCATGATCATTGAAGATCATTTCCTATTCTTTGGGTATTCTCCTACGACATTCTCTAAATACATAAAAATATAGATTTATGAAGAGACTATTGATTTTTTGATTTTATTAATGATGTTATGAATTGATTTTGGTAGGGTTAAATTTATCCAAAGTAGATTAAATGTTCGATTAATGGGGGAAAGTGAGTGCCCTTTTATATTTAACGAGGATTCACATTCTTGTAAATACTCAAAAGTGTTCAATATTGTGAGGTCTCTTATAACTCATGATTCATTACAATTGAATATTAATATCTGTTATAGATTATGTGGTTGGAAAAAAACTCCACCCCTAAAAATACATTTATTTCATGTAATTCTGTAGTCATTTGGTTTACTCAAATTTACCCTTTGGGATTGTTCCAATATAACTTGTCTCTTTTTACTTACCTATGTAATTTTACCTTTATTACTATTATAAAATAATTTTTATTAGATATTTTTGAGACAATGACTATAAATATTATATCATGTTTATTAAAAAAACCACCTGTTTTCATACAAACACATGTAATTTTCAAAACCTTATTTTAACCATAATCGTGGTGATCATTTTAAATAGTTTTCACTAATAATTATATTATAATATGTATTAAATATTTCTATTAAATAAAAATTATACCTATTTTAATTAATGAATCCATTTTTAAATATTCATCTCACAGAAGTGGATTAATTTAAATTAATATTACTAATAGATACGTGGCTAGAAAGTGGGATTTTAATGTGAAAATGTTCAAAGGTTTACATTGATTTTATATATAAATTGAACATTTATACGGATAAAATGAACTAAATTGGAATAAATGATATAAAATTATCTAAATATTAAGTTTATATCATCTATAAAAAAAATACATTATAAATTAGTTTGAAAAGTCTGTTTTCAATTAAAATTCATTATTTTCATTATTCATCCAAATTGAATAGTTACATGAAAAAACACAAAAATACACTACACATTTTTTATTATGATTAAAAATGTAATTATATATTTCAAAAGATTGTTATATAATTTTTCCAAACTAATTTTATATAATTTGTACTAAGAACAATTTAATTTCTCTTTAGAAAATATACAGTTTTTCCGAAAACATTTTCTTTCATTCAAATAATTTTAATATTATTTGTAATCAATTGATAAATATTGAACATGTTTAAGCTACGTATTTTCATAATTTTGATAATATTTTTCATACCCAACATAACAATTGAAATTATATATCATTAATATTAAATAATAATATTAAATGACTTTTTTGGGTCGGTAAAACATTGTCTTACATGGAATATGAACTCAGAATGAAACTCATCGGTTCATGTTACACCAGATAAAATAATTACTATATGTCATGAAATACATTAAATAAATAGAATAAAACTATCATAGGTTCTCACTGTGTTATATTCACATCAACTCTTGGTGTGGTGTTTTACACATTCTATAACATGAAATATCCTTATTTTATAATACTATGTTTTTACATTCTACCCACATTAAATACATTAATTCCAATCAAATTAATCAAGATACCAAAAATATTTATTTTTATATTTGAAAATTAATTTCTTGAAAACCCATATTTTTATAAGGAGTTAATAAAATAACTAATATAAAATAGATAATAGAAATTATTTATTCCAAATGGAATAACACATAAATTGGTTTCCAAATAGGGGATCCTTAATAGCAAGTAAATATATAGACCTAGAGGAAATTCATAATTAATTGTAGAGATTGGCTGAGGACAATGATGATAATGAATTGACTGTTAAATGAAATTTTGAGTACCTTAAATCCATAAATATAATATGTATGAATATTTTAATGATATAATCTAAGATTATGGTTATATGATAACATTTTAATACAAGACCATTTTTTAAAAATGTTGATGAATTCATTTAATGTCTATGAATATATTAAAATGTATTTATTTTATGTGTTTCCATTTTATAATTTCTATTTAAACTATTATTTTATATTTTATCAATTATCAATTCAATATTTACTCTATATAATTAATATCCATATATGAATGTTTTCTTCCTATCATATTAAAATTCAATATTAATAGACTGTAAGAACTATAAAAGATTAAACATTCACTTCATAAGTATCAAAATATTTCACAAATATAATATGGTCAACACAAGGTGTCCCATATAAATCATTAATATTGAAAACTAAAAAGTAACACTGCTGAATCATCATTTTTTTATTTTAAAAATTGATTAACTAATGAAACATTAACCTAAAAATCATATAGGCTAGTGGTTGACACAAAATCCTTAACCACCCTTCAGCCATTAGTTCAATCCTAGTGGCCTTTCAAAACATAATGTTTTTTACCCATCATGAGGGCTATCATTTTTATAAACTATTGTTATATAATTCAAAAATTATTCCAAAAAATATTATTGAGAACCTTGAAATAAAATTAATAATAAAATACAATATTTATTGTTGTTATCAATACAACCTTATATGAAAATGTATAATAATATTATTTGATTATTATCACAATGTTATTGAATATCATATTAACCATGATGGTTATAATTACCATTAGTATTATGTCTATAAAATAAAAATACATTATTACATATATATATTTTTCAATAAAACATATGCATTCCATAAATTCCTCAAATATGTCGTTAATAATCAATGAATCCCATCACATTAAACCCAATAATAGTTTTTTAAGTCTATAAAAAATGAATTATTTTTTAATTATTCACCCATGATGGTATTAATATATAATATGGGAATATAAATTTTCATATAAATTTTAACACAATCTGTAGGTGTTTTATGACTATTAAACCAAAAAATTATTTTTAAAAAATGCTATCATTTTATTTTTTAATCAAATTACTAAAATGAATCCTCCTTTTTATTTCAAAATTTATTTTTCCTTGGTCTAGGTTATATACAAAGACATCAATGTTCATAATTTATTAAAAAACATCAAATTTTTTTAAATAAAATGTGAATTATCATATGAATATTCCCCAGGAGTGTCAAACCAGGTGCACAGTAAGGCCAATTTTCATGACCCAGGTAATGATCATGCCCTTCCCAATGCACTATATATTGAGATATTAGCCCTAGGAATATATTTTCTAATATCACATCAACAATTAGTATTCAAAAATGGATGTAATGTAGGGGAAACAAACATAATCAACACTATAACACAATATTATGATTTTTATATATACATAACCTTAAATTATATCATAGGGTTATGTTCACATATTTGTATACAATGGATAACATGATTTAAAACTAAAATTTCATACATTAATTTTTTTTTAAATTCATTTTTATGATGTTTTTCAAAATTATATCAACATGAATTTTTTGAATTTTGGTATGAAGTTTCTTTATTTTGATTAATATTAAAAAATACTAAACATTATTATAATAATGTGTTTTCATATAAATACATTTTAATGATTTGATACAAATTAAATGGGGTATATTGTAAATTTTGAATAATTACACATATACTAATCCTCATTGGTTCAATAGACTCGTTTTTAATGAATTTAGATATAAAAATAATTAACATTTTATAACATTTTCACTTGAAAAACTGAGTATCATCACAACTAAATGAATAATTATAAATCAAATTTCACTATTTTTTTATTTGAATTTGTAAAAATGTATTAAATATTTGGAATTCAAAATATCTAGAATTTAAAATATTCCAAAAATAATTTTATACCAATGTGATTTTTGAAATAGTTAAAATTAATTATAGATATAAAGGAGAAAAGATGTTTTCATACTGTTTAATCATAAAATATTATTTGTAATATGACCTATCAATTTGTCCACAACCCATATTTCTGTGATCATACTAACCCTAATGACATTATGCTCTAAAATTATTAGTTTTTTTATATCGTTTTCATAAATATGACCTTTTTAATAAGATAGGTAAACAAAAATACAAAAAAATAGACCTTCCCAACCATAAGTATTTATAAAGCATCAGGAAAGGCGAAACCACCATTTTTATGTTATACATATAATTTTTAAATATAAATAATTTTATTTTATCATAATAAAATTATCATTATTTTTTATAGATGAAATAGTAACATAAAATTCTTATAAATCCCTAATAGAGTAATTATTTTTTTGATCATTTTATAAAATAAATTATACTAAAAATATTAAAAGTAATGAAAATTGAATGAATTATTATGATCCCAAAATGTTATATAAAAATATGTATTCTTACACATATTTGATGTTAAAATATTTAAATTCCATTATTTAGTTGATATTTTAAAAATCATAATATATGAATAATGTCAAAATTAACATTAATGTTCTTTAATTATTACTGATATTTTATTAAATGATTTAAAATTACTAAAAAACCATTCATCGAACAAGTGATTTTTAAATCTTAATAAATATAAAATATATTCCATTAATTTAAAAATTGATATTTTATATTTCAAAAATATACCATGAAAATTTAGTAATAGTTTTGGCACAATATGGGTTAAAGTTGTGTTTTTGCGTAAAACAATCACTTCAATCAAACATAATTTCCAATACACATGGGTTTTTATTTCCTAAATTGTATATAATATTTATAATTATTGGGTATAAATATTCAAATAATTTTAATTTTAATTTAATCCTGATGGATAAATTAGTTTTTTCAATAAACTCGTTAATATAATAAAACAAATATCAAATTGGTAAATTAAAGAAACTTTTTATTTACAAAACAAAATGTTAAAAACATGGGTTATATTGGTTAGTGTAGGTGTGTAAAGACCATATAATCTTTAAACAACATTAATTGTCTGTATTTTAACCACATGTGGTAAGTTTGACCTCCCAATAGTGAATACTTTTGATACATAGAAGAAGGATACTCATCCACAACAATACAAGGGAACTCAATCACCCAATATTTCAAACCTATCAAACAATTTGAATCCTCCAAAACCTACTGCAATTAGCCCCAATATAAATCCCTAATCCTATAATCATTATATTTTAAATAATTCCAACATATGAAGGATTTATTGAAAATAACATTTAAACATAAGAAGAAAAAAGGTTCTTCTATATGAATATTTTTTTATTTCCTTATCCACATCCATCAGTTTATATTATATTGGGACTATATAATATCCTAATTATCTTTAATATAATTAGAATTTTTTGTGTTAAGGTTAAAAATACAACATCTCAAACGTCCATCAAATTGGTTATGATATCATCATTCATTTGTATGGCAGACTACTGCCTCACGAACCGATGTCACATATTTTTCCATTACCTCTATGAAAGGTTGAAAATAATGATGGATTTATAGTTTATATATGATATATATTATATTTATTCATCTTATGATACTTATTTATTATTATATCACACATTAATATATCCTTCACTTTTCGTGGGAATATGATATCATCGCTCATATGTACGGTGAACAACGAACATGGGAAGTGATGTTATTCTCTCATGATTTACATGAATGTATTAATCCATGATTAATACAAATATGATATATATTTGAAATTATTATAAAAAAAAAATGATATTTAATATATCTATATATATACATATATCAATTTTAACATTGTTTATTTTAATACTATCAGGACCCGTCCTATTGGGGCCCGCGCTGTGACTCCCCAAGCCCGCCTCCAATAGGCCAGGGGCTGGTGACTAGCACCGAGTAGGTATATTTCTAACATGGGAGGAATTTCATGTGTACTTGTACACACGCACACATCTCCAAGCACACAATTGCTGGAATGTAAAAACCACTAAGGAACAAAAATTCATTCATACAACTAAACCCATCCAACAGAGTACGACAAAAGGTAGAGTACTAAAAAGTAAACTGGTCCAGAATACAAGCCCACCAAAAATAAGAGTCTGAAAACTACAAGCTCCAACCTGTAAACAAAAATGGTACTTGGACTGCTGCTCGTTACCATAGGAATGCCTCGGCATGTAGGGAACTCAGAAAGCCCGGTCCTATCTAGGTCCACCCTGGACACTGTCAAAAGGCTACTCGTCTGCACTAGACACCAGACGTGTGGGCAATGCCCGTGCAGGGTTGAGTATATCAATACTCAGTAGAGGACCCTGAAAACCGCAAAGAAATACAAAAGGTAAAGGTAATGTCTGCTGTGAATAGTATATGTCTACAGAATATATAGAACAAAACAGATATACCCTAAAATCTGACCCATGGTCTAGAGACAAGTCACAAAACCACATACCCCTATTAGGGATTTTTTTTGATGATTTTAAAAATCACTCAACCTATGAGAACATAGTCCATGAGCCTTACAGCTCTGATGACATCCGTCCGAGAAGTACTGTTCGCCGAGAACCGTCACGGGAGGTATTCACACTCAGTACAGGAGACACACTCTTGAGTGGGAAGATTTCCAATAGATAGAAGTACTCATTACAGGAGACACACTCCTAAGTGAAAATGATCATGATACACAGATGAGGATCACTACCAGAGCCATGGAGGATACTACGACTCATCCGGATTAACCAGTTATGTGGTAAACCAGCAAGGTAGAGGATCAATGCCCAGTAGAGTTTGTCACGTCGATGCTTGGCTATACGTTGGGTTAGGAATGGATAGAGGATCTCGATCTGGGCATCTTGGATGGATTCCTGACTCTATCAGAGAAAATCCTACTAAAGAGATCATACTTCTGTGTGAGAAAATAATGCCTAACCATCAGGGGAATGAGAAGAAGGGGAAATAACCAAAACGAAAGATTTCCATGATATGGTGAACAAGAGGACCATTCTGTTTTCCAAAAAGTACACAACATGTAGACAGGTTACATGCCGTGTTGGCTGGCCCCAGGTACTGCCCGTGTACAATGGCCCATGTCGTGAGGCTAGTCGTGTAGAAAAAATTGGGTACACGACGTGCAGTATGATTTACACACCGTGTCCGACTAACTGGGGTTGGCTCCGTATATGCTAGCCATGTGCCCATACACAGTTTTCAACCCATGCACTCTAACCCGTATAATCGGTACTTGGGGTGACACGCGTTACTGGCCTTGCCTGGCTATGTGATGGAGTACATCGTCGTATACTCCATCCCATGTCTGTGTACCCCTAGATACATGCCGAGTTCCTTGTAGGCACCTCTACCAGGTTGTACACGTCGTGTCGCCTAATGCCGTGAAGATCATCTCGTGTCTGTGTATTTGCCAAATTACATGCTAAACTTTGTGGAAAGACTAACACACCATGTGACAAGGGTCACACGCCGTATGGTTTCTCTTTGACCCCTGAAACCATATCTTCCACCGCAAGTACTACATGGCGTGTTCTTCGGAATTACAGACCGTGTATTCTTGAAATTTCCAGAAACAGATACTTCCACCACCGTGCCTACGGTGATGATCCCTTTGTCGATCCAGCCATCCGATTTTCACGAAACATCTAGGTTTTGGTCGCCCCAACACCACGAAGCTGCTCTCGATGTTTTCAGACCTCCATTCAGCTCTGAAAAATGTTTTCATCTTCCTGCGGCAAGTGTGATTGGAGAACTCCCTTTTTGGATTCGGTATGATTTTCCATCTTCCATCATCGTTTCAACTCTCCAAGGTCGTTTCAGTGTCAAACCATTGATTTGGGATCGTTGCGCCGTGGAACAGATGTGCAACGATCCATTTTTCGTCGCCCTGTGAAGAACACGATGAACGCGCGAGAAAAAAAGGCGGAGAAATCGAATAAACAAGGTGAGGAATGGATGCCCTCTGTCATTCATCATAGCATTTATCAGCTCCTTTTAGCTGGATTAAACGGTGCAAGAATCATCAATAAAAAAACAACATGGATCAATTCCCAGAAATCATCCCGATAAAACCATCCCGCAAGAACGAACAAATCTGTAGATCAACTTGTTCGTGGTTGATCCACGTTCATCGTTTAAAATTAGAAACAAGGAAAATAATTCAAATAACAAACCCTTACCTCATGTGGTATCGATCCATGATGAATGTGTCACGCTACCGTCATTTTTGTGATCCATAAACGTCATTGGAACAACGATTCGCATCTCCGATCTGTTGACGTTCACCACCGAGAGTTTTTTGCAGAGTTTTATCGCCAACGATCGAAGTTCGATCATCCCAACAAAAATGGAAACATATTGACATTAAAAACACACTGTAGTATTAATGATAGAACGTTGATGTTTTTGAGTCATTTTGTCATGAATTTAATGATTGAAACAGTTACCATGTCGTTGCGCTACAGCGGATGATTCCATTGAAATAAAATAAACTTTTAGCAATTTATTATTTTTCATTTTATTAAAAACGTACGAAAATTATATTTTTCCCTCGACCCATGTCGGTCGAGGTAATGCTCATTTTTTGGTAAATTAATCTCCCAGGATGCAATGATGCCCTTAGATTTTTAATCCATGCATCCTTTTGGAAACTGCCACAACTGTGCACAAGTGTCGACTCACTTATCTTAAAAAAAGATCAAACCATAATTCCGGGCTCACTGGACCTCAGAATGATGTCCCGTCTTTGGTCCGAGTTTCAAAATAATTAAATATAATATTTAAAAATAATGAACAGAAAATCTGAGACATTACATTCTACCCACCTTTGGGATTTACATCCTTGAAAAGCCAAAAAAAGGATACGAAAAAAGATAAGGGTACTGGGCATAGATCTGGGCCTCCCTCTCCCACGTGCTCTCCTTAAGATTCTTGTGCTTCCACCAGATGCACACCAAGGGAATCGATCTCCCACAAAGGATCCTCTCCTGACGATCCTTGAACTCCACTGGGTACTCAACAAAGGTCTCTCCATTCTCGATGTCCAACTCGCCCCAATATTTGACGTCTTATGGGTAATGCACATACCTATTCATCTGCGAAACATGGAAGACATCATGTTCCCGATGCAACTGTGGCAGTAGTAATAGGGGGTATGCCTCCTTGCCCACTCTACACAGTATCTAGAAGGGACTGATGAACCTCATAGATAGCTTTCAGCCTTGCCCAAATCTCTGTAACCCTCGACGAGGTGATACCCGAAGGAAGTTGTGGTCTCCCTCTTCGAACTCCAAAGGCCTCTGTCGTCAGTCAGTATAGGACTTCTACCAGCTCTGTGCAGTCTTCATCCGCTGACATGTGAGGCAACGAGAAACGAACTCCGCCACTGCTTTCTTCATACCTGACAACCAGAACTGTATTCAGAGATCCTGGTACATCTTTTCTACCCTAAGATGTACCACTATGGGGGATGTGTTAAACTCCCTCAGTACCTCCTCCTTCAACGCCACTGGTATAACCGTGATTCCTATGAAAAGAAGTTTGTGCTCCTCACCTAGTGAATATCTATCAGGAGCATGTATTGTGGATAACTGATCACGTAAATCCACACAGTCGACATCCCCAAGCTGTGCCTCCCTAACTCAATTTATGAGTGGAGGGGTACCAACCATTTACTGCAGGTAAGCTGTATCCTCTCCATCCACAAAGGATAAGTGCAACGCGGCTAACTACTATGTCGCCTCACTCAACAACTGTGAGGTCAACCTTCTGGTAAGCTCATCTGCCACAGTGTTCCCCTTTCCAAGAGTATAGATGGTCTTGAAATCATAGTCCTGGAGGAACTTTAGCCATCGTCTCTACCGTAGATTCAGATCGTTCTACGAAAATATGTACCTGATGCTCTTGTGGTCAGAGTAAATGATAAACTGGTCGCCTGTCAAGTAGTGTCGCCACATCTTCAATCTGAATACCACCACTACCCACTCAAGATCATGGGTCACATAGTTCTTCTCATGTGATCTAATCTGGTGTGAACCATAAGAAATCACTGAATGACTGCATCAGGACACAGCAGAGCCGAGTCATTGATGAGTCAAAGGAAACTACGTACTCGTCACCCTACTCCGGTAATATCAAGACTGGGGATCTCTTCAAACTCTATCTCAGCTGCTCAAAATCTTGTGGGATCTTCTCCATCTATATGAACGGTTTCCCCTTCCTATTCAAGGCCTTTATTGGGGATGATATCCAAGAGAAATCTAGAATGAGTCTCTGGTAATATCCTGACATCCTAAGGAATCTTTGCACATCCATCACGCTCCTAGGTGGCTCTCATGCTAACAAAGCCTCCACCTTGGCTGGGTCCACGGCTACTGCATCTGCTGGGATGACATGTCCCAGTTAGTGGACCTCCTAAATCCATAACTGGCACTTCGAGAGCTTCCCATTAATCTGGTGATCCGGAAGTACGTCCATAACCATCCGCAAGTGTCTCGCATGCTCCTCCTCTGATGCCGAGTACACAAGGATGTCATCGATGAAGACCACTATGAACTATCCCATGTATGGATAGAAGATCCGGTTCATCAATCCCATGAACACTGTGGAGGACTTCGTTACACCAAAAGGAATCACCATGTAACCACAGTGACCATAACTGCATATGAAAGTCGTCTTCGGTATATCCTCATCCGGAACTCATAGCTGGTGATATCCTAATTGATGGTCAACATTCGAGAACAACTGTGACCCTCTTAGCGGATAAAAGTGGTCCTAGATTCGTGGAAAGGGATACTTGTTCTTTACTATCACCTGGTTCTGGTGCTAGTATTCCACGCACAACCTCAGACTCCCTTCTTCCTTCCTCGTAAACCATATTGGGATTGCCTAGGGTGAGATGTTGGGTCTCAAAATACCCTTTCTATACAATTCCCCTAACTCCACCCTCAGCTCGTGAAGCAGTGCTGGAGCCATACGATATGCTGATGAGGAAATTGGGGCCATCCCAGGGTGTAAGTGGATGAAGAAGTCTATCTTTAGGCAGGGATTTAATCATGGAACATCTTCAGGAATGATGTCCTCATACTCCGCCACTACGGCTGGGAACTGGGAGCTCACAACATCCACTGCTCCGAGGGCAAGGCTCTCCATCTCATGAGTGTTTGGCTGCACCCTCCTGTGGATAAATCCATTTTGTGCTTCCTGGGATTCCTTTTCTCTGACAAAGGAAAACCTCAATCCATCTCGATGGACACACCATACTCTTCCACTAAAGCAGTCTATCTGGGCATGGATAGAAGAAAACAAAACCATATCGAGAATGAAGTCATAAGTCCTCAACGCTACCACAAAAAGGTTCCAACCGAAACTATCAACTCCAAGGGTAAGATCACAGTGTCTGCAAAGGTGTGTTATCATCAATTCTCCTCTAGTAGGTGTCTCAATATGTAAGGATTGAGTCAACGATTCTACCAGAATCTCAAGGATTTGTGCAGAACATGTGGATATGAAGGAATGGCTGGAACATTTGTATATAAGAATGGAAGCTAAGGTAGTGTATACAAAGATCGTACCTCGATTCATCCCTTGAGTCCCTCGCTCGTACGCCTCAATCTCATGCAGCTGACCCCACCCCTGTCCCCTAGCTCCTTGAGCCTGGTGCGGACCTCCTGAGGGTGGGGGTGGAAGTATTTTGAGGTGTATGGCACCACCCATAGCTCTCCCTAATCATCTTCCACGGCCGCTGCCTGGAAGGTCTTCCTATTTCATTCTCTGTCTCTACCTTGGTGGTTTGTCCACTGCTTCCCTGTCACCAGCTCGACGGGTCGGGCAATCTCTAGAGAGATGTCCCCTACCGTCGGATGCGTAGCATTGCTTCTTCTTAGGCTTTCTGGATCCATCCTGAAAGACGTGAACTGTAGATCCCCTATCATGGGTCCTCCTATGAAATTTCACACATCCAGATCCCCGTGCCTAACGTTGGCTCCTTACTACCGGGGTCTTTGCACCCGTCTGCCTGCTGCTGACTATCGGTGGCTGTCTCTACTCCGCCAAGAAGCTCTCGATCAATAAGGACCACTCGAGCACTCCATCATAAGTCAATATGCATAGAGGCACGACACTAGCTCACATGTGTCATCATAGACCTCGCTCGATGGTCCGACCTCTAAAGTACTAATACCTGACCATATCCATCTAGTACCTGGAGAAGATGGTGAACCTCGATGAATAGTAAGCTACTGTCATACTACCCTACTAGAGATGAAGAAGCTCCGGGATACGTACATCTCTCCGCATAACCAAAGAGAACTCCTCCCTGATGATTTGCTCAAACTCCATCCATGAAAGAGTCTCCTCGTCATGAGTCTGTGTTGTCAGACTCCACCATCATCCCATCGAACCCTGAAGAAGGCTCGCTCTTAGGATCACCATATGGTCTTCTGGTGTCCTCACTAGACGGGAAACTCTAGTCACCTTCTCAAGCCAGTCCTTAACTGCCTGATGGTTGGGATCGCCTCAAAAAATGAGGGGTCTCTGTCTCTGTAACTCATGGAGCGCGCTAAGCATGCGCTCCTCACCGGTCGGTACTACAGGTACCACTGGCTTCTCCACTGGTGGTGGCATAACTGGTGTACCACCTGGTGGCAAAGCCTGGGGAACCGGTCCATGTATCGAAGTCTCATCACTGAGTGGGTCATCCTCGTGATAGTGCTGCTAAATCCTAGAAGGTATGCATCGCTGAGGCATCCTATAAGGAAACATGATGTACCATGGTCAAAGAGTATATCTGGATAGCTAACACAAAGGATATGAAAAATACAAACCATTCCTATATGATGCATGTACAATTTATTCCCCAGAAACTCATTTTTTCATGTACCGAGTCAAAAAACAGGTTATCAGAGTATTGGTGTATGGATACATCGGCCGTCACACCAAAACTAGAGTCTCTGCCCTGAAATCTGAACCCGAAACACTCAACACTATTTCCACAAACCAAACTCACAGTATTTTTTTCATAAGGTAGAACTGACCTACTTTGATACCACTCTTTCATGACACATCCCAGTGGGGCCCATGCTATGACTCTTCAATCCCCCCTCCAATAGTCTAGGGATTGGTTACTAGCACTGAGTTGGCATATTACTAACATGGGAGGCATTGCCAGTGTACATGTACACCCACACACATCTCCAAGCCCACAATGCTGAAATTTAAAAACCAATAAGGAACAAAAATTCATGAATACAACTAATCTCAACCAATAGAGTACATCGAAAGGTATAGTACTAAACGTAAACTGGGCCAGAATACACGACCAACAAAAATAAAAGTCTGAAAACTGCAATCTTCAACCTGTAAACACAAATGGTACTGGGACTGCTTCTCGTCGCTGTAGGAACACATCAACTAGTAGGGAACTCAGAAAGCTCAGTCCTGTCCTAGTCCAAACTGAACTGTGTCAAAAGGCAGCTCGTCTGCACAAGACACTAGACGTGCGGTAAAAGCCTGTGAAGGGGTGAGTATGACAATACTCAGTAGAGGACCCCGAAAACCACAAATTAGTACACAAGGTAAATCTACAGTCAACTATGCACATTATATCCCTACAGACTATATAGAACAAACCAGATATACTCCAAACCCAGAACCGTGGTCTAGATACATGTCACACAACTGCATGCTCCCATTAGGGATTCAGTTTGAAGATTTCGTGAAGCACCCGTCTTGGGAGAACCCAATCCACGAGCCTTACACCTCTGATGACTTATGTCTGAGACGTACCATTCATCGAGAACCATAACAAGAGGTAGTCACATTCATTATGGGAGACCCACTCATGTTTGGGAAGATTTTCGAAAGATAGAAGCACTCATTATGGGAGACACACTCATGAGTGGGAATGATCGCGATACACAGGTGAGGATCACTACCAGGGCCATGGAGGATACTGCAAATCATCCGGATTCACCAGTTAGGTGATACAATAGCTAGGTGGAGGATGAAATCCCGATAGATTTGGTCATGTCGATGCCTGACTGAACCTAGTGTCAGGAATGGATAGAGTATTTTGATCTAGGCCTCTCATATGGATGCCTGACTCTATCATAGAATGTCTTGCTGAAGGGGTCATAATCCTGTGTGGAGAAATGATGCCTGATCTTCAGATGAATGAGAATAAGGGACACTAACCCAAATGAAGGATTTCCAATATACAATGAACAAGACGACCATGCTATTTTACAAAAATTACATGGCGTGTAGAAAGGTTACACGCTGTGTTGTCTTACCCCAGTTACTGCCCATGTACAATGGCCCTTGTTGTGAGGCTAGTCATGTAGAAACAAGCGGGTACACGGTGTGTAGTATGATGAACATCTCGTGTCTGAGTAACTAGGGCTGGCTCCATGTATGCTGGCCTTGTGCCCGTACATGATCTTCAACCCTAGTACTCTGACTCCTGTAATGAGTACATGGGGTGACCCATGTTACTGGCCTCGCCTGGCCGTGTGATGGAGTACACAGTCGTGTACTCCATCCAATGTCCTTGTACCACATGGATACATGCCGAGTTCAATGTAGCTTCCTCTTCCACGCTGTACACCCCGTGTCACATGATGCCATCTAGATCATCCCTTGTCCGTGGATTTCCCAAAATACACACCGAGCGTCGGGGGAAGCCTAACACGCCGTGTGACCAGGTTCACGCGCTGTGTGGTTCTTTTCTTACCATTGAAACCCTACCCACTGTCGACAGTACTACACGAATTGTTATACCAAGACATTAAAAATATGATGAGATAATTTAATCAATGTTCAGGCATACATAAAGCCAACCATACCCATGAATGGTGTATCTCATTTACTATGACTAAATTTTATGGATTACTATAAATACATATATAATGAATATATATTATATATAAATGATGGTTTAAATACTAGATATTATGAAATAATTTCATGGTTAATAGGATAAAATATAACAAGTTAAAAAATAATCAAAAAAGGAATTAACACTCGAAACAATGAAAATAATGAATGATTATTAAAATACATTTGATAAGATGCTCTAAAAAGATTATATACGACCTTATAAATATTAACAAGTATATTATATAGGATAATATCATGATTAAAAACATTATACAGGAGGCTATTGAGTAATCAACCAAAATAAAGTGTAATGTATGAACATTCTCAACTCATATTCCAATTATTCAGATACGATTCTACACATTTAATTATGTAAAGATAATAATATGTGTATAATTAATTTTTATTATATAATTTATTATTTTCACATTTTATGGTGATTTATAGTTGATATACTTAATTCAAATATTTATAAATTCGTACTTCAATGTTATGATAATTTTAATTCTTTATTTCACACTCACATTCTAATCGAGATTGTTTATTCTTCAATATTAGTTGAAAGAAAATTACTTGAAACTATCCTAATAAACCCTTAAATATTGATATTCTAAAGATATAAATAAAATAAGTCATGTAATAGTTACATTTTTTTATTTTTTTGTAATGAAAATATGTTATAAAATGTTTCAAGAAAATTTGTATTTATTTATATCTTCTTTAATAATGATGTTTTCTTTTAATCCCATGATCAATAATATTTTTAAAAAAAAATTATATCATTTTCAAAATGATTATTTCAATTAATTTTCTCCCATTTTTACACATTAAAATTATGATTTTAGTGGGATATATATTTCATTTTCTAAAAAATGCATGTTTGGCTTCTATTAAGATAAATTAATTTAAAATTTTGTTTTAACGTGTATGCCATGAACTAAATTTTAATTTTTAATGAACAATGAAATGTACAAAAGTATAATTTTTATGTTTAAAAGGTTATTTTCAATGAAAATAATTTATAACATCATTTATTATTTTTATTTTCTTATTGTGACTTTAAAGGAAATGGATTTAACAAAATTAAAATGAAAATGGATATTTTACTAAAGAATTATTTTCATGTGTTTTTATGTATTTATATTTATCAATAAAAAATCTAAATTATTATTATAATAATCATTATATATTTAATTTATTGAATTCATAATCATCCTCTAGAAATTTTTTGTTCATTTTGACAAAGGAATGTATTTTCATTCACATCATTGATTAATATTTTTTAGTCAATAACATTCCATTGAAATATTAAATGCCCAATAATCATTAGTCATTAAATTTCTTTGAAATATAAATAGTTTTATGAGTTAGGAGTGATTATTTCCTAATCATTATTCCATTTATACTTACGGTATTTAATTATATATAAATTGATTTTAACTGAGGGAATTTTATAAATATATGACCTATAATCAATATAGATATTTGATAATGCACATTGCATACGAGTTAATTTATTTATTTGATATACAGTAAATTTATAGAACATGTATGTCCTAGTTTTCAGATAATTTAAATTAATCCCCTTGATGTAGAAATAGTATTATTGAATGAAATTTGTTTGAAAAAAAACTTTTTACATTTTTATCCAAACGATTTAAATTATCGTATGAATATTCTTGATTGTAGTATGATTAAAATCATCTTTGGAAATGTATTTACTGGAATGGTATCAAGTACCTAGGATCGTGGAGTAAAATGTTTATGTATTTCATGAAATTATAATTTAGTCATTATTATGCATGAGATTCACAATAGGACAAAATCTATGGATTCATTTCATTCTCTATTTATTGATAAAATAAAATTTGTTTTTTGTTTTTTATCTTATACTATTGATTAATTTTTATCTTATAATGATATTCATTTTATTTAGATGGAACTTGGTTTCAATTATTTACTTTTCCATATTATTTACACGCATACTTCTCTATTTACTGATTCCATGACATATGTCTTCAATTATTTACCTTTACATATTAATCATTCTCATTAATTCAATACATCATATGTTATATGTATACCATACTAATTATTTTATCCCACCCTTAATTTGTTTCCTTTTCATAAGATTCCACAAAATTTTCTACTACTAATATGCATGATATTATTTATAGGATAATTATATTCTAAAAAAATTAATTTTGAATTTTTGTATTCAACTATAATTAGAAAAAATGTATATATCTAGTTTACCAAGACTTCCAAAATTTTGTATCCATTAATATGTAATTATTTTTATCTGAATCTAATGTAAATGTAATTAGAACCGTATTTGGGATTCTGAGGTCAGTGACAATACAACTGGTATCAGAGGAAGATTAGTAGCAACATTGAAAACTATTTTATTTTTAAAAGGTTGGGGCCGAAGCCTCATTTTTATTATTAAATCAAAGCAAAGACCACTTTTAACTGGGTAGAGAGAAACTCATTACATATCCTGAAGGCCCATTGGGCTAGTATCCCATTACATATCTTGCAGGCCCAAATATATGGCCCAATTCACATTCTATGAATAGTAAACCACCTGCTATAGTGCCCGCACAGTACCACCGCCGCTATAGTGTCCTGCCACCGCTACAGTACCCGCTGATGAACAGTGTCGCCGCTGCTACAATACCGCTATAATGCTGCTACAGTACCAGTGCCCAATGGGTTTTTACCCCCCATTTTTAATGTAGGATTAGAAAACTATATTTAGGAAAAATATATTATAAAACACAGCCCATTGATAAAATTTGTATATCAATATTAAAGAACATATTAATGTTCTATTACAGTGTAAATTATGTTGTATTTTCTAAAAAATAAGTACCTATGTGGATATAATCGTGGGTTAATTATTTTAATATTGAATGAAATGTCAATGAATTATACACCTTTATAGATTTTATATTATGGGATTCTACCGATATTAAGGATAGGTTAGAGAAATTTATGTAAAGTATATATTTATGGGAAAATATATTTGAAGAATAATCTGTTACATTTTATATCCATATTTTTTAATTTATTGATATCCTTTGGGGTAAATGTTATAATCATTGAAATTATAATGATAGTCAAATAAGATTATTATAATTTTTTAAAATAATAATAATAAGGTTTATTGAAACATAGGGTAAATGGTTACTTAATAATTGAATTAAATTCATGTTTTTCGATCATATTTTTGTAGAACAAAATATATATTATATTAATATGGTTTTAGAAAAAGGAAAACCTATATGATGGGTGAAAGAACATCACATCTTGAAAGGAACCTCCTTTTGAACCTGTGAAAATTTGTTTATAAGGTTTTCACACCAATCACTATACAACATTATGACTTGTTTAATAATTCATTTTATAGGTAAACTATTTGATTGTTTAAAAATAATTATTTATTTTTTGTCTTTGAGAACAATGTACTAACCATATTAATTATTGGAAAATATTTAGGGATAGAATAAAATAATTATCTCTCTTTTATGGAGATTATTATCTTTGAATGTAAAAATTAGTACATCAAGAAGAACTGTTAATTTTAGATATCCATTTTTTGGTTTAAGGGTTGAATTTTTATATAATCAAAGAAAAAAAATCTATTCTTATAAAAAATTGTATCAGGTAAGTATATTTCCTTATATTCTTGGAGATTGAAGGAAATCCTCAACTCTAGGAATAATAATATTATCAAAAAAATATTATCTTAATACCATAATTTTTTTGAGGTAATGGTATTTTAAATCATCACATGTTTATTATTTTTAACCCCTAAACATTCTACTGGTCACTCAATTTATTATGACCAATAAAATCAATTACTCTATACTAATATTTATGACTTCCATCAATGTTCGTATCTTTAAAGACCGCCAATTTTATACTACATAAAAACCTATAAATGTGTTATTCCATATGACCTTGGTACTTACATTTAACTATTATTTATGGGATTTGTTATTATCTCTTATAAGATATGGTTTTATCATCAATGGTATTTCAAAAAATCAATCCCAATATTTCCATGATAATGTTTAACTTTGCTGGATAAAATTTATTTAATGTGAGTAAAATTTAACATAAATAAAATTATAAATGAATAATTTTGTATTCGATACTATGTATGATAAGAAAAACTAATAATGTAAATAAATATAAAATCCTAAAACATTATGATATATTCAATATTTTAGATAAATTCATTCTATTCTAAAACATAAATTTCATTCAATAATGAGTTAGCATGCATTACACAAAAATATTACTTTCTTTTACAGTTTTCAGTACACAAAAGACTATGTTTTATAGAATACTATTAATATTAGTATTCCAAATGATAATTAAAGAATAGATAGTAACATTGAGGTTATATATTTGATTAACTAAATTATGAAAATATATTTTTGATTTCATTTGTTTTAAATTCATTTGAAATAAATATAAAAATTGATTAAATACTAAGAATAAGTTTTCATAGAAAACTATTTTTGAGTGCTAATTGAATTTTATCGTAATAAATTAAATTAATTAATACATTGCAATAATCTTAATTAAATTTATATATTATATATTCAATAATTTTTTTTACATTCATCTAATTCATTTTATTGGAGTAAAATAAAAAAAATATATAATTTTTTGCCAAAAATTATGTAATTTTTTAAAGGAAGTCCTTCTAACATTAAATGTGGAACATGATATAATATTAAATATTGATAGTTTTATAAATTTTATATGAAAAAATAAACATTATATTTTCTTAATAAAATATAAATTAAATAATGGCTAATTTTTTTATATTTTTCAATAATGTTTCATTTTTTGGTGAATAGTGAAATATATTTGTTTTTAATTGAAAACAAAATTTTCATCTAAAAAATTTATATTTATAAATTACAATTAAATAGTCATAATGTAGACTTAGGCCATTAATACAAAAAATAATACAACTTATTCAATTGTAATCATTTTTATAGAATATATATATTCAATCTTTTGAACTATTTCCCATTAAAAACATGTTTTCTCATCTCGTTTGAGGGTTTTATTTTAATTCATCTTCAACAATTTTATTGAGTTTCACATGGAAAAATGGATAAAATATTTTGAATTAGAATAATTTATAACTTCTAACAAGTCAAACATATTTTATTACCATATTGATTTCTAAAAACAAATAAAATTCAATCCAATTATTGAAGAGAAAAATGAGTCTTCTTTGCGATTAAACCTAGATTATATGGTGTAAAATGACAAAAAAAAATTCCAACACAAAGTTTCTGGAAATATGTCAAATATATTTATCTTATTAATTTTTTATCAATTTTTGCTATAATTTTCCATGAATTCGACCTATATAATAAGTTATGTAATTAAAATTATAATAATGCAACTTTTCTTGCCTTTAATATTTATAAAGTTTTGGGCTAGAAAAGAAACAACATTGTTTATGATATAAATAATATTTTAAAATATAAATTTGTTTTATATAATATAAATTTTTCATTAATTTTAATAAATTAAATATTTACCAAATGTTTTTATGAGATGCTAACATATTAATTATTTAGTTAATAGTAAATTAAAATATATGATATAAATTTATTAAAATGTGAATAAAATTTAATGTATTAATTTTTTATATTATTTTTAAATAAATATATAATTTTACATAGACTTAATATTTAAATATTTAAATTCCATTATTTTCTGTGTATTTGTAAATCACAAATTTAATTAATAATATAAAAATTAACATTATTTTTCTTTTATTTAAAATGATAATTAAATATATTATTTACATTTAATAAACATCACATATTCTCTAAGTAATTTCTAAATATTAATAAATATAAAATATGGTCCATTAATGTACAAATTCTTTTTTTATAATGAACATATAACTACTAAATAGAGAAATCAGTTTTAGAACGATGAGGATTATAGTAGTGTTTTGGCACATTATATACTCTTTCCTAGAAAATAATTTCCAATACACATAAAAATATTATTTTCTAAATTTGAAATAATATTTATAATATTTGTTTCAAAATTTAAAATTAAATCTCTATTTAATTTATTCTTATTGGATAAATTTTATTCTTTTGAAAGCTAGTAAACCAAAAAGAAAACCCCTAAATGGTATAATAAGAAAAATTATTTATAAAAAAACAAAATTTTCAAAACATTTGTTCCACTTTTTATTTGAGGTTTGGATTTAACATATATTCCTACCATCACATTTATTATAAATATTTCAGCCACCCGAGGAAATGGATAACTCACAGTATTGATTACTTTTGGGTATTTATGAGAATTCCACTCCTTGTCCACTATAAAAGGGCACTCACTCTCTCCCATACATAAATCCTATAATTCCACTATAATCATAAAATCCATTAAAAATTACATCAAAATCAATCCATATTTTCATCATGACATAAAATTTGAATAAAAATGGTTATAGTGAAAACCAAATAGAGATACCCGAAGAAAAGGTTTGGTTCTTTTAAATGAATTTATATTTTATATCCTTATCCACTACCATAAATTATTATTATATCATTATAAAATAATAACCTGAGTATATTGAAAATACAGATATTTTTATATTATGGTTTATAATGAAAACATCACAACATTCCATCAAATTTGTTATGTAATCATCATATATGAGTATGGCGAATTTCTACCTCGCATACTAATGTATTTTATTTATATTACCTCCATTAATGTTTGGTAATAATGATGGATTTATAGTTCTTATATGATATATATATATATATTATAAAATATGTTATTATATAACTTTAATTATTATTCAAAAAATATCATCATGGTTTCTATATTTTGGGAATATGATATCGTGACACATGCGTACAACAGACTACATCCTCACGTAGTTATTTGATTCATGTATTCTCTATGTGGAATATTTTAAGGATGGTTTAAATAATGATATTATATATATATATATATTTTATATAATAGTTATAATAAAATATTAATATATATATATATATAATTTACATAATGTTTATTCAATAAAAATATGTAATGGAAATAACGTTCATTGGTACGTATGACCTACCATCTCCACAAATTATGTATATAATTTATGATCACTAAATATTATGTTTTACAACAACTATATATATACTGAATATATATTATACACACAATGTTTTTTAAATTCCAGAGATGATTAAATCAGGATCGATGTAAGATGATGAAAAAACACAAAACATTCTCGAAAAAAGCAATTAACACTAGAAACAATAAAAATAATGAATGACACTTAAAAATGGTTAATAATATGTTATGAAAGGATAATATATAATATTATTAATATAAATAGGGTTTATGTATTAGTTAATAGCATGATTAAGTTCATTATACATGAGTTTAGTTATTATTCAACCAAAATGAAGTGTGAGGTATGGGATATCTTTACTAATATTCCACTCATTAGGTTAAATAAATACTTCATCTATTTTTTCATGATAATATTATCTTTTTAAGAAATATTTTTATCTAATGTTTAATTAAAAATTTATATATATTTATTTATATATAATACACACAGTCAATATATTTATTAATTATTACTTTAATGTTATAATAATTTCATTGTTTTATTTCACAACATCTTTTTAATCGAGATTATTTAATCATGAATATCAATTGGAGGAAATTAGTGGAATCTTTATTAATAAACCATCCATTTTCATATCCTATGGTTACATATGAACTATTTAGTGTAACTATAAAATTATTACATTGTTTTGTTTACGAATAATGTTTTAGAATATGTTTTCAAGAAAATAAAACATCATTTATCTATTTGATTAGTAATTTGATTTCATCCAAAACATTGTTTTCTAAAAATGATTTAAAAAATGTTTTTATTTTTTAATATTTATTTATTAAATATATTTTTACCCATTTTCACTCATTTAAATAACTAAATTATTTGTTATGTTATTTTCAAAACAAATTATGTTATGTTATTGCAAAAAAATACTAAGGAATCTTTGTTTTAATCATTATGGAATGAATATAATTTATAGATATCATGAACTGTAAAATTATTTCAATATTATTTTATATGTTTTGAATTATATATTCGTGGAAATTCATTATCAATTTTTTTTAATAATTTTTAAAATTTTGATATTCAAATAAATTTTTTGATCATTTTTCTGAAATAAAAAAATCCATTTTCCTAATGAATATTTTAAAACATGTTTTTATTGTTATTCAATAAAACACTAATAACTAAAAAAATATAATTACTCCAATTATTATATATTTTACTAAAATAATCTTTATTGTTCCTCTTCGTGGTTTTTGATTATTTTGTATAAGGATAGTACTAACATTCACTTCCTTGTTAGATTTTTTAGTTAATGACTTTATCTCAAAATACCTACTACACTATGATCATTGAACAATAAATTTGTATTAAATATCCATATTTCTTATATGATAGATATAATTATTACATGAATCATAAAAATTTTAAATATGTTATTTTACAAGATAGTTATTGATAAATTGAGAAATATTGATAAATGTGTATACATTACTCAATATGAAAATTATATAGGACGCATTGATTGCGAGTTAAATAGATTATAATATATATGTCGACTAATTACGATTAGTAGAACATTATTTTTATAATAGATAATGTAAAAAAAACATTATGAATCAATAGTCTCATGGGACAAAATCATTAGTAAAAAATATATTCCTATTTGCAACCAAGTGGTTTAATTTTTTTATGGATGGTCTTGACAGTAGTATGATTTAAATTGACATGCGATGGTTTTGATGGTAGATGTATAATGAAACTGGGAAAAATTTCATCCCATAATTATGAATTTCCTTTATTAATATTTTATTATTATTATCCATTATATTTTCACCATAAAAATAAATATGGATGCATTTTATTCTCAGTTTATTAAATAAACTATATGTGTCCAGAGTTCTTTAGCTTTCCATAATGATTATTGTTTAACAAATCTTGATATTCATGTAATTTACATATAATTTATTTTGAATTATTTACAATAACATATTATTTGTGCGCATACTTATCACATTACTGATCACATGGAATATGTGTCCAGTTACTAGCATTCTATATTCATTATGTTGATTGATTCATTATTACATACTATATATTTAATCATACTAATAATTTGGATTCAAATATATTTTTCTTCCATTGTCTAGGATTTCCTGAAGATTACTATGACAGATATATTGGAAAATTCTATATTTAATAATGACATTATTGGAAAAATAATAATAAGTAATCTATGTATTTAATTAAAAATTGACACTATATTGTGTGTCCAATTTAATAAAACTAATAAACTATTCTGTATTACGAGATTAAATTATTTGTATCATAAGCCAATATAATGGTAGTAGTAACCAACCCTGGGCTTCTAGGGCAATGTTCACTACACCACTTATAACGCTATTTCTAAATAATTCCATATACGACAAATAATTGATGTAAATCATAATGATTTTTCATTATCATGAAATACCTAAATTGAGTAAAGGTTATATATTTATCAATATCATCCCAATTAATCAAATAAATTTCAATATAATCCCTAGATGTAAAAATGATATATGGTTTTGGTAAAAAAACATATCTATCATAAAATTATGTGGATATTTAACAGAAACATAATTTCCAATGAATAATGAATACAATAAATTGATAGTTTTATGGGAATGTTATAAATCAAAAAATAAGGTGATATTGCACAATAACATGTACCCATTTGTTTTTTTTACGTTAAATCCCATTGAATAAGATAATTATTAATGAACCATAAAATAAAATTATGTATCAATTTATCATAATATTATATTTCAATGGGGTAGTAAATACACCACATTAAAGTGAATTTTAGTATAAAAAACATATCTTTCTCAATGGAATGTAAATTGTGACAAAATTCTTTATCCAACACTTTATTTTGGTACATGTTATTTAACCACTTGTATATTGTATTTATTCATGTTATTAACTTATAAATGTACCAATTTATAATTCAGTATATCATATATGATATTTTTATGTTATTTCATTAAATAATTTTTAATTATTTATCATTATTTTCATTGTTTTTGTTGATAATTTCCATGTTTTTTCATTAATTCTATTCAATAAAGATTCTAGTTATTTCCCATATTGTAATGTTATATAATATCACGGATAATGATAATTATTTTATTTTAATATTTATAAAAAAATATTCTTACAAATAAAATCATGAATCAATTTTATGAAAAATGAAGTATGTTATGATCCATGAAATAGTAGGTCATATGTACATATGAGAAACATTCTCCATTTTCCAATGATAATTGTTGAAAGGGTGTTTGTAATATTTCATATTTATATAAATATCATAATACACTATATAATAAATTATTTATTTATTTATACTTACATATATCATCCATGTTGTGTTGTCGTTAACAAATAGTCGCATCACTTTGGGATGGTGATAGTAAACACGTACATGAATGTTGTTATTATCATTATGTGCAAAAAAAATAAAATAAAATTATTTATAAATAATGATGCATATGTAATTAATATCAAACAAATGTCATTTATATCAGATATAATCATTATAATTATTCCTTACAACCTTGTATTTGGATTGCTAGTGAAATAAGAAACACATCGCTTCCTAATGTGGAAGTCTGATGTAGACACAAGCAATGTTATTGTGTATCCTATGAAATTGAATGGAATAAGGTATATATGATATAATTAATCCATTGGTATTATTATGTTATAAATATCTTATAAGTTATTTTTTTCCATCCTTTTATGTAACATCGCCTTATTTTAAAATGGAATATTATATTCTATAATGTATAAGAAATGCAACATCGAGCTTAAATAAATACTAAATATTATTAATAAAATGTGAAATTACAAGCTAGATGTTATAATTTTTGGTGTGAATAGAATTAATTATATTATATATTCCTTCATTTATAAATTTTTACATTAATCAAATATATTTTCTATTTATAATATAAGAATAAATCTAGTTTTATGATTAAATCTGTATTTTTTCATGAAACAATGTAACTGCCTTATAATAAAAAAAAATGTTTTAAAAATAGATTTTCAAGATTTTATAAATATTATTTGTAAATATAAAATTATCTTTTTAAATAAAAATATAAATTTAAACTATGGTTTTATTGGTTTTTTTCTTGAGAAGTTTCATTTTTCATGAATAGTGAAAAACAGTGAATTATAATTTAAAAGTACATTCATCTAATTTTTTTATATAGATGAATTATATGAAAAAAGTTTTAAAGTATAAATAGATTAATTATTACATTAATAATTCCAATTTTGGTTATTAGAATCATTTTGAAAATAAATGTGGATAGAAAAATATTTCAAACTATGGAATAGTGTTATATTAAAAACAAGATGTATTTTCGTATCTATATGATTAATTTTTAAAAAAATTACACAAAATATGTGAATAATTTTTTTAAAATGGATTCAATATTTAGAATCAGATTTCATAATTTTCATAAATATTTCATTTTTAGTTTATCAAAAATTAATTTTATCTTTTGTAATTTTTTTATCATGGTAAATGGTTAAATGGATAAAAAAGGTGTAACAATGGGTACATATAATTTGACCAAGATTATAAAATCACCCTACTAATTGAAAAAATTTTACATTAAAAGTTAATTTCTTCCATAATACCTCATGTATCAAATATATGTCATTTCGTTGTCATTTATAAGTGAATATTACATTTATAATATTTTTCATTATGAAAAGATAAAGACATAACAAAAATAATCTCTACAACTAAAATAATTTTAATATGTGTTTTTCCAAATTATAGTTTAGAGTATAAATAATAATTTAAAACAAAAAACTTTTATCACCATCACAAAAATTTATTTTTATGTTTATTTGACAATATAATTATGTTAAATTCTTTCACAAGAGTGATACTATAATTATTTTACTAATGAAATTATATAATAAAATGATATTAACAACAATAAAATAAATATAAAATTAAATAATTACTCTCATCAAGGAATTTTATATATTATTTAGAAATTTTATTGATTTATTAAAAGTGTTTTTTCTATGATATATTTTTTATTGGTATTTTTAACATAAAATGTAATGAATGTAGTCAAATTTGACGTTAAATATATTTTAAAATACACTATTTTTTTAAATTATATATAATTACTAAAAATCATAAATTCAAAAAAAAAGTTCTAATTATTATAAATTTATTATATGTTTCATTTATGGTTTGTTTTTAATTTTATTGTAAATAAATTAACCCTGAAAGAGTAAAAATAAATGTTCTAATGGTAAGAATTAAAGTAGTTAATTAAATGTTTCAACTAAATGATATGGGTAATAATTTGACCTAAAAATTATTAAATATAATTGATTGATATAATTTAAGAAAATATTATATTATATTATAAATAAATATTTTTTCATACCTTTGAAATAGAAAAATAATTTCTAATAATTTATTATATTGAATATTTCCAAGAGTTAACATCCCTTATCTTATAAAAGGGCCCCCATTATTATATTTTTTTCACACTTCAACCCCTATTTATTTCAGCATATATATATCAAAATAAATATCAATAATAAATACCCACATTATAGGGGTATTATTGTTTTTATAACACTATAATTAGTTGTCTTATGGTGTTATGTAATGAAGGATTTATAAAGAAGGGGTATCATTTTTAATTATCTGTATCTATTTTTTCCACCTAACTCACATCTTAATAACACAAGATAATATAATAACACTATTATCTTTAATATAATGCAATGTTATTATGTTATTTTTCTGACATGTATTTATATCAAATTCCATTAAATTTTAAAAGAATAAATAGTTTATGTGCACAATGAACTATCGCCTCATGAATCTATATAATTCGTTTTCCATAACCATTCCTCAAGAATAATTATAATTGTCGAGATAATGATTATATATTATATTCCTGATATATATATATATTTATTCAAATAAAATACATCATTTATATTCTTACCATTCCATACACATGATATTTATTTTATCATTCATGAAGATGTGTGACTTATAACTTGTATAAAGTAATGTGATTCATTTTTTTCATGATATTTAATGAATGTTATATATAAATATATTTAGATAATTTATATTATAATTATAATATAATTATTATTTTTAAAATACTAATATATATATAATTACTTTCCATAATGATCATCGAAAAACGAACTTGTTACTCAAGTGTATGTGCTGCCAGCCATCTCCATGATTGTAAAATAGTTAATTGTTAATATACATATGTAATGGATTTATTTAAAAGTAAAATTTATATATATAAATGATTATTATATCAGAAATATTATTCTCAATTTTATTTAGGTATGAAATCGTTGACCATATTTCACTTACTAAATAAATTTGTGAACATAGGCATGGAATATCATTAAAACATCCAATGTGAACATAAATGATTATGTAATTGTATATGACATAGAAATGTGAGATATAATGGAATGGTAAACATGAAAAAGATTCTCAATCAAGTATAAATTAACCAATGATCATTAATGAATACAATAAAAAAATTTCATGACGATTCAAACTCAAATTAAGACTTTTCTTTACGAAATTCATATTCATTGGGTTAAGCATCTACTTCGTGATTTGGTTGGGCTAATATTCTATATGAAATGAATTCTTAATATCATATACTGCATTTCCACTTTTTTAATGTCGATCAATAGCGGATATAAATAATAAATTCTTTTTATTAATTACCACTTCAATGATATGATATCCATACATGACTCCTAATCTAAAAACAACCTTTTAAATGTATTAATGATTTATTATATTAAAACTTATATTTCATGTAAATGTGTTAAGAATATATTTTTTTAATGTATGAAATTTCAAACAAATTTTTTAGTAATTTTAATTTATAAATTCAATAATTATATTAAGAAAAATGAATCATTTATGGGTTAATGTAATGGTTTTTCTTCTAATAATCCTCTTTTAGTGATATATTTTTATAAATAATGGTTTAATTACATATATGGAATCAAAGGATTTTTCAAATTTTATATATCCATAATATATTGAATCCTACCATAAATGAAAATATGGTTAGTTTTAAAAAAAATTCCATTGTACGTGTTTAATATTTTAAAATGGGTGATTAAGACTAGAATGGATTAATTTCGTAAAATATATATTTTATGATGAAATAATTCTTTATTTGTATTTATATTATAGTTAATGAGAATTTTTTATAAGTATGAGTGGTTACATGATAAACTAGTGATCAAATTTCTCCTCTTAAACTAAATAAGGGTGGTTTCATGAAAACCTAATGATGGGTGGTTATGTGGTAAAAAATGATGGTTGATTACATGATAAGAAAATGATGGTTGGTTCGATGATAATCCATGGATGAGTTGTTGTGTTTTCATCTCCAATGAATTGGGTACTATGGATATGAAATTTGATCATATTGGTTATTCCAATTATAGGAAGGGTTAAACCCCATTATAACTCACATTTCATCCCAATAGAGCTTATATTAATGATTGATCTTCATTATAACTCACGAGTGACCCCTATAAAACTCATACGAAGGGTGAGTCCCATTATACCTATTCTATACTATGTATAATGGTAATATAAAATTTTCCCACATTATTGTTCAATTTAATAGGGCTTTGAAATTGTTTTATGAATTTGATGATCTAAGTTACAATAAATTATTTGTTAATTTTTTTGTGCGTTTTAATGGATTTCGTTGAAAAAAAGTGGGTTTGTTCTTCATAATGGTTTATTTCCTATAATATTGAAGATAAAGGTAAATTTTATACCATTTATCATGTTGTTCACAATACTATTGATTTTACTTATTTTTATGTCCCTTATTAATATTTTTCATCTATTCCAGAATTTTGTTTACAACATATCGGTTTAGTAGAGATAATGATGTGGTCATGATCAAATTTATGATGATTTGTAATGAAAAGGAAATAGGATTTATTTAAAAAGGCTTTACTTTGGTGAAAAATGGATAGATAGTGTAATTTTCGACATTTAATGTATGGTTTCTATAGTGCTTAGCCATAATTCTCCAAATATGTAATGTGAAAAGATTCATGGGAATGTAATAATGGGAATTCTAGTTTTAAATCACTATAATAACTAATTTTTATTTTAGAACATTAAATTAACTATTAAAAAAGGGTTTATATAAATTTAGATATTAAGATGTTTTCATTTGAATTATGGATTTAATTTTGGTATTATAATTTTTAGGATGATCATTTGTTTAGTTTCATATAAACCTATTTTGATACATTAGGTTAAAATGTTTACGGTGACATATAATATTTTTGGATTCATTCATTTTTATGAAATTTTGTGTTATTAAAATTTATGATTATAAATGAATGGTATGAGAATACATGTATGGTTAAAACATATTAATATTATTATTTTTAATTTCTCTCACATTTATAGAATTTTATTAGGAATATTTTATTAAATATTTATTAAAAAGTACAAATCATAGGATGGGTGAAAATTCATCACATCTAGCAAGGCAGTAGGGATTAAACCTAGAACTAAAGGGTGAGAAGGGTGCATCTCCTAATAATAACCTTTGTGAAGCCCTGGTTTGTATAACATTTTTCATTTTAGTTAAATGAATTTAAGGATGAGGAATGAGCTTATTTAGGTAACATTTAGTTTATAAAATATAAATACATGGGATTGGAAAATTATTTGGCGATTAAGTGATTAATGTTATTTCAGAATGTGTACATTATTATATGTTTCCTATAAGATATATTAAATAGAATATTGTGGGATTATATTTGTTGAATAAGGGTAATATTTTATATTGGAGTAATATTTTATATTATAATGTATTTTTGGAGATTTATTGAAATTACATTCAAATCATCCAGAGTAGATGATTTGGGAATATACATTATAGTGTGAGGCATTATGACTCCTTGTAATTTGTAAATAAATTATAATTTTTTTCATCATTTATGTATATTTAATCATATATATTTGAATTTTTATTTTTTAAAATTATTATAGACCGTTGTGGTGAATTTTAATGATAGTTATATATTGAATGCCTTATGTAGAAATTTGAATATTATAGTTGAATTTTGGAGATTGAAGAAGTTTTTATTCGTATAATTTTTTTTTCATTATAAGGAAATGAGAAATATTGTAAAAAATAAATAGTGTTTGGTAATTTCTAATGAATAGATGAATATATCATTATAATTTAATGGATTATTTGAAAAGTAAAACAATATTATAATGCATCGGGAATGGAAGATTCATCATAAATACAAATTGTATGGCGAAAAATATGATATTGTGGGGGGATTTAATTAAATAATTAATATATAATTTTAATTTAAGTATAAATTATTTATATTCTTATTACATATGGTAAATTAATTCCACAACTATAGAAAAAAAATATATACATAAAAATTTTGAACAAATAATATATTCATTTACTTTTATAATTGAAAAATAAATGGTCTTTTAACCCATCACATATTTACAGTCCTGTGGTGGTTACCCTTATAATGACAATGTTCTCTAAACCTCTCTTTATGAACATGGTAATTAATTATCTCTTCTATTTTCAAATATTTAACGAGTAATCATATTATGCATTTTTTCAGGCTACCCTTATACTTTAATTTCATTATTTTTAAGTGGATGTTTTATTTGTACATTTTTTGATGTGGGATTTCAAAAATACTATATTCAAATTTAATTCCATTGATACAAAACAAAAATTTAAAATTGTGATTAAGAAATTCCAAAATTGGGAAAGCAACTTAATAATATTTTAAAAGGAAGTACTATGTTTTATTGTGTACTAGATAAGTAACATTGTGTTTAGACAAACAACAAAATATTATTATTTATATTTGATTGTTATTTCGTAGCTATTATATCTGGGGATGTGAATAGAAATCATATTATTATAAATACACATAATTATAATTTTTTACTTTCATATAATAGATATTATTGGTATAAGACAGGAAAAAATCTTTTTTTATTCTCAAAAAAGTGGTATTATTTTAAAAAATAGTTTTACTGCTTTTTAATGGAAGACATGTTTTAAAACTAAATTTTGATACTATTTTCAATTTTTTAGATGGTAAAATTTTTAATGATAAATATCAATGACAACATTTGTTATTTTTTTGGTATTTTATTGAGAAGTATAATTTTTTATGAATATTGAAACACAATAAGTTTTTACTGAAAATAGAATTTTCATTTAATTTATCTTATAGAAAAATTATAATTTATATTTGTTGAAATGTATAAATAGTAATATTATAAATCAATATATCAATTTTAGGTCATTAGAATAAATTTTAATTTTATATTCAATATAAATTCATTTACAAATTTTGAATATTTTCACAATAAAAACACGCTATTTCATACCATCTATAGGATTAATTTGAAATTAATTCTCCAATAAATATGACATTATATTTCAAAATTGGTTTTAGAATTTGTAATAATAAGGTAAAAATTTAGAAAAAAGTTACCTAATATTTTTTTCCAATATAAATATTAACATTGTAAATATTGGTTACCATACTAAATGGTAAATCTGTTACAAATCCAATAATATGAGAAATATTATATAATTACCCAAAACATCACTAATATTATTAGATTGGAAAATTTTGGCCATCATAATTTATGTTCCTAATATATCACATATTTTTATTTGTATGTGATTGTAAAATTTATAATATTTTATTTAAAAAAAGACAATGATCTAACAATCATAAATAAATAATTAAATATATCCTTTTATAGAATTAGCTAGAGGATATTTTTTACTATAAATAATAATTTTAAAGATAAATATTTTTCTTCATATTGGTTTTTATTTATTTTTAGTGAAGAAATAATTACCATAAATTCTCACACAATAGTAATACAGTAATTATTTTAGTAATAGAAATATATGACAAAATATTATTAAATATTTTATAATTAATATAACAAAAGTAATTAATGTCAACCAAAAATTTTATATATTACCTTCACATATTATGGATTCTTTAAAATATTTGGTTTGATGGTATATTATTTTATATATTTTTTAAAATCAGTTTACAAAATAATTTCAAAAATTACATTAATGGTATTTTAAAATAATTTGTTTTCAAATGTTATAAAATTACAAAAAATAAATAAATTATGATGTAGAAAAAAATATATATATTAGGTTAATAATTTCATCCATTATCCAATTTTAATTCATTATTAATTATATAGTAACTATATTAACCTTCAAAAAGTATAAAACCATGTTCTTATGGGAAGAATTAACAGAGATAAATATTGGGGGAAAATTAATTGATAAGGTTAATAATGTGACATAAAATTGTCTAAATATTATTTTATGAGATGATTTAGACGCATAATCATATTAACATCCAAATATATTAATTTTTATCATTTTTTTAATTTAAAAAATAATTTATATTAATATAATATTTTATGAAATTTCAAGAGGTCCACTCACCTATCATATAAAAGAAAATATCTTCTAATATTTTCTTCCCAAATAAAAATATTTTTGGTTCAAAAAATATAATAAAAAATAATTCAATAGAATACCTACCCAAATCATAGAGGTATTTTTATTTGTAGAACATCATCTTTAGTGGACTAAATGTGTTTTGAAACACATGATTTCCCAAGACGGGTTACTATTTTCAATTATGTGTTTCTATTTTGATTATTCTTCCACCTATCTCGAAATATATAATTTTTTTTCAAATATAAATCCACTATAGTACATATAATTAGATTTTATTAAATTAGTTGAATGACCCATATCAATATCAAATTTGATAAAATTTGAAAATAAAGTTTTTCTGTCTGTACGCCGGACAGCAACCTTGCGAACAGATGTAATTGGTTTTTAATAACCATCTCTCAAAATAGTTATAATGATGAAAATAGAGATTATATATAATATTTATGTTACATATATCATTATTAAATATTAATATATCATTTATTTTCTTACATTTCCATACACAAAAAACAATAACATCGTTCAGGCATATATTAGTATTATCACATCTACAATGCGATGTGATATGATTTTCATCATCACATCACATTAATTGCATATAGAAGAATATTTTTAGAATTAATATGATATTTATTATATTATTAATATAATAGAAAAATAAAATAATTAAATTATTTCCAAAATTATCAATGAATATTGAAACCATTACTCATGTGTACTTCTGCCTACCGTCTCCATGATTGAAACATAGTTCATTATGTAGTTCCATATATAACAATAGTACTTAAGAGTATAATTTATATATAAAAATAATAAGTATTTCATGTATTTTATCATGAATATTATGTAATTATGACCTATATGACAATATTTGTCTTACCCAAACCATTTTTAGACCAAATTATCGAATATTTTTAAAATTAATCACATGAAATATAATGATTAAGAAATTGTATATATCATATTATTGAGTGATATAAAAGTAATAATAAACCCGAACATTGTTATCTAGAATTTTAAAATTAACCTATATTTATTATGGAGGAAGATAAATAATGTGCATGATGCGCCGAAATCAAGTTAAGGGATTTCTTAATGAAATATACATTCTTTGGGTTAAACATTTACCTTGGGATTATGCCATCCTTGTATTTTTTGTGAAATTACTTGTGAATTTATTTTATTTTATTTACTCTTTTTATTTTATATTTATTGGGGATATAAATATTTAATTCATCTTCTTAATTTTCACTTTAACAATATGATATTTACTAGGGACTCCATAACATAAAAATCATTTTAAATGTTTTAATG
Organism: Viscum album; assembly: GCA_963277665.1. Classification (NCBI taxonomy): domain Eukaryota; kingdom Viridiplantae; phylum Streptophyta; class Magnoliopsida; order Santalales; family Viscaceae; genus Viscum; species Viscum album. The sequence continues at coordinate 1,425,522,774 of OY728147.1, read as the reverse complement.
ACTCTTCTTAAAAATATTTATATTTAAAATATATATTTTTTAATTTTCATAATTGAATGTGTTTGAATAAAAAATTATTTTAAAAAATGATATTTTCAAATATCTTAATATTTTTCCAAATAAGGAATTTGTTAATGGTTTTATGTCAAGGGATTTCTTTTATAAATCCTCTTCTCAAGTTCCTTTTTCTGAAATAATTGTTTATTAAATATTCACCATCACATGAATTTTCTTATTTTATTTATTAATATTTTTTTGAAAATTAAATTTCATGTTTATATAGTTAATTTATAATAAAATGTTTTCTTTTGTACATGTAGAGTCTTTAAAAATGAGGGATTTTGAATGTAATTGTTTAATTTCTTCAAGTAGAGTATTTATGATGCAATATCTCATGATATAGGCTTATGTTAAATTTATCGTCCATATATTATAATTATTGGTGGTAAATTGAAAAAACAATGATGGGGGGTAACATGATTAAAAAGTGTTAGTGTTTATGTGATAAATCCATAACATATCGTTATGTGATAATCAAATTACGGGTGGTTAAATGATAAACTAATGATGGATGGTTCCATTATAAACCAATTGATGGGTGGTTATGATATGACCTCCAATACATTGTGTTCTCTAAATATATATGTTATAATTATTGGTAATTTTATTTAGAAAAATGCTTGATCCCCGTTATTGATCATGAGTGAGATCAATATAGATTATATGATGATTTGAGCACCATTGAAGCTCATGTGTATGCCTGATAGATCTTACACATAGTGTGAGACCAATTTTATCTCATCAAAAATTGTTTGATGATTATATTTTTATTTTTTCATATGTTTATTCAAATTAAATGGTTTTTTAATTACATGATATGTTATTTAATTTATTTCATTGACATAAATGTTTTTCTGATTTTCATGATGATTTATTTAATATAAAATTCACAGTGAATGTAAATCTTATATGATCTTTCATTTTTTTTCTATAATAATGGTTTATGTTTATTTTATGTCCCTTACTGTACTATAATTGAACATCCAATGTTTTTAAAAACTTTTCATAATGAAATGGTTGAGTAGGTATGAGGATGAGTTCATGATCAAATTTGTGAAGATATGTTAGAAAAAATTAGTTTTATTATAAAAGGGATTCCATTGATGAAAAAGGTATACTAATTATAATTTTCCACATGTAATCGGTTGGATTATTTTGTAAAGGATGGTCCTAATTCCAAAAAAATTTAAACAAAAATGATTTTGGGAAATTCAATAATGTGGATTATAGTTTAAAATAACTATAATATGTAATTATTATATATGGTTCCTTACATGAAACCCAACCATGACGGTGTTATTGAAATAAGGAATGACATGTGATAGAGATGTAATAATCCCCTGTACACATGAACGATGATTTCAAAACCCATTGGATAAAACTATGTGATGTTTTATATTGCTTCCTCAACCTAATAATATCTATGTATATTTTTGATATTTTGATTATTATATAATAATGGTATTATAAGAATTTATGGAGGTGGATAAATAAATAAAACAAATAATCTCATTGAAGTAAATTTCCACTTATGGATTCTAGGATGAGTTGAGTAATGTTTGGAAGTTATTTTTTTAGGGTTTTTAATAAATAATGTGGGTTTAATGTATGAAGGGTTGAGGGTGAGTTCCCTTTTATGGTTTTTCATGTGTGAAATTATTTTAAATGCTAAAATGTATTTACTATGTGATGGTATTAATTTACTCATGTGGATCCGAAATTGAATAAAATAATTAAGGTAGGGAATATATGTCTGATAAGAACCTCCAAAAAAATGAAATTAATTCTTTTTTTTCTCATAGTGGTATTGTTTTCTCCAATTTACCCATTTAGTTATTAACATGTATACATGTATATTTATATTTTCTAAGGTAATTTAACATTTAATAAAATATTAGAATTATTTCCATTATATAATATATATATATAACAATAATTAAAAGGAAATTATGTTTATTATATAATTATCCCATCTCTTCCTAAATAGTATTTTTAATACAAAGACATGTAAGGTGCAAAACATTATTTTAACAGAAACCACTGTAATTATTTTTTTCAATTTTCACCAATAATAATGGTCCAAAATTAGGTTGACCTAATTATAAAATATAAATTAGTATTATTATAAATATTTATTCTTATTTCTATATTAGAAAAATTATAGGATTGATTTAATTTAAAATTAATCTCACATACATGATGAGAAAACTTGTTTTTAAATTGGTAATCTTCAAATGTTTACAATGTTTTTACAAATATATTTTATATATAATTGATTAAAATTAAAAAAAATTGGATTAACAGATTTCAAAATTAAATAATATTAAATTTAAACCATTTTGAAATAAAATGTTTAAGTTGAAATGTTTTAAATGAAAATATTATTTTCAATGAAATTATTTTATTTTACCATTTAAATCAAAAAATTAAAATCCCTTGAAAAAAACTAATAGTAATCCATAAGGTAATTATGATATTAAATTTTATAAAATGAAGATTATTTTTTCATAATTTTTTTGAAAGTATTAATATTTATTTTAAGTTAATGATTAATAAGAATGATTAATCAATATTTTAAAAAAGATATTACTTTTTCAAGAAAATTCATTTTATTTTATATGATTCATAATTTAATTTTTATTCAATTTATAATAATTAAACAAAGATAAATTAAATATTTTCATAATTTATTAATTTATATTCATTCTGACATTTCTTATATATTAGTGATATCTACCATATTAAATATTTATATTAATAGTATATTATTGTTCTGTAAAACTATTACATTCATGTAACACAAGCTATTAAAGAATATTATTGACGCATATAATAAAAGATAAATAGAGTATTACGTGTAATGAATGTTACTAAATAGATGGAATAAATATTTATCATGTCTCATTGTATTATATTACCTAATATGAATGGTGCTTCATGTCATGCATGTAATCAAATTCATTGTCCTTATTTTAAAATTCTATTATGTTACGCTGAATTTTATCCCACAAATATTCTACTTAGAAATCATTTCAATAGAGTTAAGATAAAAATGGATGAGAATACCACATTGGTAACACCTTCAGGAGCATATTAAAAATTATTTAAATAATATTTTAACAAATTTGGTACATTCATGGGGAATACCTTTAAATTAATTTTTGGATGCTTCTCCATTTTAAACCACATGGTATCTTCTTAAACTTTTTTCATAAAATTAATGTACTTAAAATTTCACCATATATCATTTCTTAGAACAAAAAAAAATTCTCCTCATATAATGTTAATACAGTTGAAGATAATGAACTTCATAAATATAGGTTTAGAACTTTGGATAATTTTTCTATTTTAATCACGTTATATATATTAAAAAAATCGTTCATTATATGAATGTGATAGAAAATTTTCTATATAAGAGACCACTAATAATTCTTCTTTTTCAATCTATATGTATCCTTTCCTTTATATAATTAACAATATATGGAAAATACATATAAATAAAAATTTAAGTAATGACCATCCACTCAATTGACGAAGTCTCATCCTTATCCTTAGTATTATTAAACTGAAATAAACATTGATTAAATTAACTATCAATATAATTAATATTAAGAATTACATTTTTATGTCCAATAATTCTTAAAAAATAAATATCTTTAATAATGAATTTTTCCACCATTAATATTTTACCATGTACAAAAAACCACAAAAAAATTTTCGGTTTGATTTCCGGAAGTGATCAACTATATAAATGTTCCTAATTGGAAAATATTGCCGCTATCCTTCATGAGATCCACCATTAGTTTCATATGTCCAACAATTTAACTCATCCATAAATATATTAGTTCCATCCCTTCCTGTTTGGTACTATGTAAGGTTATTTTCCCACTAAAACGTTCCTATATTAGATGCCTTGTTTCCTTTAAAAACCATTATGAAAAAAAATTGATTGGATGAATTAATAAACATATATTAAAATTATTTTTCATAATAATATAACCATATTTTAGATTATAGTAAATATTTTTTAATCATCACTATATCCTATACTATTAAAATAAAACTCCTTAAATGATAAATATATTTTTCAATGACAATAGATAACATCATATAGTTGATACCTAGCAATTAACTCTGTGGGAGGCTACACATCAAGATAAAGACTTTTAAGGTCAAGAAAAAACATAGGTACATTGGTAACCTAATAACTGATCATATCCTAACATGTCTTGAAGGATGTTCCTCATCTGCATAGGTTGGAGATTAGCATATGTAATCATACAATATGATGGAGGGAACATTTCCTACTACATAATTTGTAGAATAATAAAATAAATTCATTATGAATACTAAAGGAAACTCTATAGGGAACAGTGTAGTAGAAGTCATATAGATAAAAACCCAAAAGTAATACAAAAAGTAACTAAAATAGGATAACTAAATAAGTCCCAAATGGATGCAACATTGCTTGCCCCAATTATTGACATCAATGACAACTATGTGGTGGAATAAACTTGAAATACCCTTGAAGAAGATAATATAGAAACACCAAAAGGAATGAGTATTAGTGAGATAAAATAAATATAGGGTAACAAAAAGGATTCCATTATAAGATTCCAATATATAATTACTAAAATAAAGCTATTATGTTCAAATAAATAGGTATAAATTATCATAAAATAATTAAAACAATTCATGCATAAATTTCAAATTATGGAAATACATTAAGAAAATAGATTGACAACCAATTTAATTTAAATGTTTTATATAAATTCTACAGATATGCAAATTATTTTGAAAAAATTGTCCCACATTTATATCTTATATATAAACAATATAGAAACATGGAAATTTTCCAAATGGTATAATAGTTCTAGGATACCTGATCCTCACAAACAAAAAGGTTTTTGTGATTATATGTGTGTAAAAACATTCCAATACCACTTTCCATATATGCCTCATCACTATAGCATCAGATATGTGAAATACTTCTATTTTTATTTTTCAATTATAAATCATCAAAACAGTGGTATCAAATTAACCCAAAAACTACCTAGGATTTCATATCCTATATTAAATTCAAAGATGGGATATTTATTTAGAAATTGTGGAAAAAAATAATTATTATCATTATCCCATTTCAAAAGTGCCAATTTCCTATATTAAAATGAAATCACATGTTTTTAATCAGAACATTCCATCTTTTAAGATAATACTATTAGGGACCAATCAAAAAAAATTTATTCCATTTTCACAAATACAATTTTGAAATAAATTTAAACAAATAGATTTCATAATTAAAATTCAATATCCTATATTTCCCCAATTTTCAAACAATTTCCAAAAAAGATACATATTATATTGAATTGTAGGGTTTCCCAATTATTTTCCAAAACCCAAAATCACATTCAAATCCCCCAATTTAATGGAATTGGGTTTTGAGTAATCCCAATTGACTGATGTTCAAGTATTTTATAATAAATAATGATATTTAATTTAAATAAATTAATTATGTATAAAACTATTTGGCCATCATAATGGAACCACCCACCTTTAACATGGAAACAAAATACCACAAACAATACCTTCTACCATGATAAAAGGCGTTGTAGATCTAGGTACTCAACCAATAAAAAATATATGGAAACCCATATCGTAAATCAAGCAATCCCAATATTATTTTTAAAACTATAAAGAATAAAATAGTTGCAGAGAAACCGATAGAGATAACTCTTACTTAGTTAGTCACCCTATAAAAAAATGTTGATAAATCCCTAATCAAAACAATTAGGAACGTCTTGAGAGCTCCAAAATTTCATGGGAATTGATCTTGGATCAAAATAAATGAAAAATGGAACGTATAAAAAGAAAAATAGGAAATGATAGCTATTAAAAAAATACATTGGGACCTTACATTACATGTAATTCAATTATATATCATGAAATTAAAAAAATCCCAAAATTACTGATAAATAGATCTCTTTTTGAAAAAATATGATTAATTATTATTTTATAATTTACACATTGTGTAACCACATGACACGTCTTGTAAATATTCATAATTCAATAGAATATGTTTTTTTGCTGAGAATTTATCAACTCTATCACCTTACAAAAATAGGTATCCTCTTAATTACATCTTGGTCCAACCCAAAGAATGAAAAAAAACCGTGAAATTTCGGAATCACACCCTTGAAAAAGGTCACATGATGCAACAATATCCCACCATAAAATCCCCCCAAATCATATCCAAAAGCTACCATATACAAATGGTGACACCATTATTCTCTCATCTGTTCCTCACACACCCATGTATCATGAAAATTGAAAATGTGTTATCATAACACTCGTACCAATGGTGTAGCCCTCCCACAATGTACCTTCGTTTCAGAATCAACTATCATAAGTATTTTTTCAGTTACAAATAAATTAGTTTCAATATAAATATCATTTCATCTTAGAAAAATAGAAGGATTATATAGAAAAAAATTAGCTGAGATACATGGAACATGTTATGTATTAATGTCAAATATAGTGGGAGTTAGAAATTGTATGAAACAATCACCACTACCTCAAAAACCTCAAAAGGTCCCAAAAAATATAGAGCAAGAATCCTTTTCCTCCAAACCCATTGATGATCCAATCATGTTCAAACATTAATGAACACATGGTCACCGTATCAAAATTCCAATGGTTTGTGAAGATGTTTGGGATAATTTTTATATCATAAATGTGCCATAGAAATATTCTAAATAATCAATTGATTGTTTCATTTTATCTCTCCTGAACCAATATCAGTCCAACTAAGTGACATTGCCAATATCGGACCAACACAACATAGATATGAATTCATGTCCATACAAGGCCTCAATAATAGATGTTATGATCATTGACGAAAAAATTATTATTATATGATTAATCAACAGTCCAAAATGATCATTCCACTCTCCACTAAAGTCCTAAACACAAGGATATTGCTTATCATCCGGAATATGTATCGCTACTTCTATATTACCATTTGAATGTTGATGGAATGTCATACTCAAATGAGCCTTTGATACCACTTCCTCTTGAAGGCCTCCACAAAAGAGAGATGTGAATAGAGGATCGCTCTCTAAGAATATAGTATATTGAACATTGTGAACACTAAAAATATCAGTCTCATATGAATTTTATAGTTCCAGTATTTTTGTTGTATACAAATGGGTACAAGGTGAGTTCATTTTTTTAGCTGATTTCTCACAAACCATATTGCATACCTCATCCTTGAGGTAGGTAGAAACCCAACCATAAATTATATTGAGATCTCATCCCAAATCAACATAAGAACTGGATGTGGATAAATAATACCCAAAATATTTTGGTGCTCATCGATGACATGTTTTCACATATAATTATAATAGATAAAGAAAAAAATACATGGTCTCATAACAAACTAAAATAATTTTTTATGTATGTCATAAAATATCATTGTGGTTCCTAGGTCTACTTACTATAAGGAGTCATATAAATCCACCACAATACATTTACTACTCATTAATAGAACAAATAAAAAAGAAATATTGATGGAATATAATTCCCTACATTGAGAATGATCTATCAGCAATGGTCCCTCCACCATAATGAGAGTATCTAATTCTTCATAACTCTTTACCAAGAAGGTTTTTTGGGATTATTAATTTGAGAAATTTATTATTCAACTAAACATTACAAAAAATCAACATTAGCTCCTAATTCCTTTACTTCAATATGAAACTATGTATCGTCATCCATTAAATTCCACGCTCTTGATGATTCTATCATTACTTGTGTATAAAGACTCCTTCCAATAGAATCTTTGGTGAAATTACCTTATCATGGGTTAAATGGCATATTAATGTAGAAAGACAATAGGTATTCCTACCTACTCCACTATCAGAGATTTAAATATTTTTTATAGAATATATAACTGAATTTATTGTGGTCTGAATACATGGTAAACCATTCACTATAACAGTGATTTGACAAACTCTTAATCACAAGAATCATAGCTACAACCTCAAGGTCATGGGTGGGATTATTTTCCTTATGTGTCCTATACTAATTAGAGATATACTATAATTAAATTATCCCTGTGCATATAAATGCATCCCAAAACTTAACACAATGTTTCCCAGAAGAAAAAATATACAATTATGGATTTTTGATGTGTCAACACATGGGTAGTGGTCAGAAGACATTTCATATCCAGAATAAATAATCATGACATCTCTCATCCCAAGAAAACATTACTCCTTTTTGAGATAGATAATTAATCATTGAATTGACCATTGATAAGTCTATAATGAACCAGTAGTAATACCAAGCTAGAGACAAGAATCACCATATATAAAAAATGGTGTTCCCATTGTCATAAAAGCCTTTATCTTTTTCATATCAACTGAAATTCCATGTTCTAACACTACATGCCCCAATAATTTTATTTCCTGAATCTAGTAATTGAATTTTGAGCTTGTGGAATATAGTCAGTGATTTCTGAACAATTCCAAAACTACTATTAATCAATGCATGTGATCATAAAAGGAATTATAGTAAATATGGATGTCCTCCAAAAATATTATCAAAAATGATTTAATTGAATTTTTTAAAATAATTTTTGTTAAATAAAAAAAATATAAGGTTAATGGTTATACTAAATTGAATAAAATAGTACCCTACATTTTCATAGCTTCTTAAATAGGTGGATTTCTGGACTTCATATTTTTTTATTCTCAACTAATGGTTACCAAATTGACATTAAATCTTCCAGAACCACTTTTCCCCTTTGTAATAATCAAAATTATGATCATTATATAGTGAGGGATACTTCTTCTTTAACATGAATATATTTTCTTTTTGATAGTCATGTAAAAGTATAAGAGATCCTTAATCCCTATATGAAAAGAGAACTCGTGACTCAAAAGTTTATACACTTGGGCATATGAATCCATTACCTAGATGATCATCCAACTAACTCATTTACTCTTTCATTTCAGCTGGTACTATGTTGTATGAATGAATTGACACTAGTTGAGTACTAGGTGGTATATTGATGAAAACTATACATCTATTACCATTTGTAGACCATATAGGTCATATGGAAACATATAAAGAAACATAATAAAAAATAGAGGGATATCACTTCCCATGAATTCTATATCCCTATCAAATGAGAAAAAAAATTTCACTTTTCCCAAATATGGGTAAAAAGGTCCAGATATACTCTACCATAGTAATATTTCTCCTTAATATATTTAGTAATACACATCAGGTGTAGAAAAGGTGACTCGTTGGAGATAACAATCAATCATGGTTTTATTGGAAATAACTCAATCCATTATAAGTATGACATACATAGGTTTCTTTTAGAAATCTAGAAAGCTACAAGTACGCATGAAATGTGATATGGAGATAGAACAAGAGGTACAATGTAGAACCTACTCTCTATTAATTCAAATGGGTGTTGTAATACACATTGCATAAGATAAAATATTCGTACAAAGATTTACAAGATTAACAATACGTGTTGAAATAAATGAATGGTATGTAACTATATCAAATAATATAGTCACTATTGGAGAATATATTGTGATGATTCCTTTCATAGTCACAAGACCCATGTTGACATCATCTAGAAATAATTTCATTATTTGAAGAAGATTTATTCTATAGGCATTTGACCAGACTACCATTTCTCATGAAGCATTTTATTGAACAATAATTTTAGTAGGTACTAATGATCGTATACCACTATGGTATGTGGAAATGATTTGGAAAATGTATTCATGTTAAATAAGCATCCACAAGATCCACATATCTTGGGTTACATAATGAAAAACACTTACTGAGTTCCTAGTATTGTTACACCTATAGAGAATAAATGGGAATATTATTGGAACTATTTGTGTTTTAAAAAATCTACTATCGGGAGCCACCAAGAGAATAATCACACTTCATATTCCCCTTAGAGGATAACACAATTCCATCAGGAGGAGAAAAAACTCCCATAAACCTTGAAATTTTACCCATGTGAATTTCACCCATTAACGCTCTATCCAATACATCAGTATAAGAATATAACTTCAACAAGAAAATATGAGAATGAATATCATCTTTAATTCCCAACACAACGTGTAGAGTATTTATTTTTTATTTATATAATTCCTTTGGTGAAAACATTACTATATCAATAAAACTATTTTTATTCTATGTCATTGTTTTTTCAGACATTTCAATATTGAATAAAATTAATGCATTGTCTAACAAAATAGAATCTGGATAGAAATTGTTAGTGAATATATCCTTCAATTCATTCCAATCATAGTCCCCATTTTTATTCACCATCACCATTGTGTAACAATATCTCATTCTCACTTCCTCTAGTATGAAGGTGGCTCACATCACATAATTCATCATATGAGACTCCAATAGTTCCAAAAAAATCTTGTTTCTACTGTACCATTCATAATACTATTGATGATCAATGGATCCTTTTAAATATGATGTATATTGGTGAATTAACTCCTAATAATGACCCTGAATAACATCCTTGTGATGTTCTATAACTGTATCTAGAATTGGAAGAAGTGAAGGTTCTTATCCTAGTGCATGGGTAGTGCAAATAATAATTTCAACAATAATCTTCTCCATAGGAGGATTTTTTTGTTGTGTTTATTCTGTAGGATACTCCTATAAAATATTTTATCACCATATTGGATGAATGATTCTACACAATAAAATCAAATAACATTAAAGATGTCATATTGACACCCAAGTAGTCAAATAAGTGAAACTAATAGAAAAATATATCATACTATATTTTGATTTTAATATATAGAAATAATAAACGAGGAAAATAATAAAAACTAATCCTTAATAAATCATTCCCAAAACACACCTGGTGACTTATGTTTCATTGTAGTGAGATTTATCTTGGAACACAATCTCAAAAACCTCAAAAGTCCTAATGATAAAAACACAAATGCATACTAAAATCAATAAAATGTGTTAATATTTCCATTAATACAACATTGTCACAAACTATCTATGGTAACCTGGTAACTTGACAATTGATCTAGTCTTGACATGGTAGGAGGGGCATTCGTGATACCCATAGGTTGGTGACTAGAACCTGAAATTTTACTAAATAACAGAGGGATTGATTTTATCCACATACATTGTAGTAGTAGATAAATAAACTAGTATACATATATAGTAAAACTATATAAGAGGTATTATACAATAACTGAAATTGGTAAACAACATAAAATTACAATATAAACCTACTTGAATAAATTGATAAATACCCAGGTCCCAATAGACGCAAATATTTATACGGCAATGTTAATCAGATTTGACCGTAAGGTGGTGCCTGACCATTTCAGAAATGTGTAAGAAGATAATATACAAACATCAAATAGGATCATATTGGTTGTTAGATAATATCACATCAGGGTATTACCAATGATTCCCTAATAAGATGCCAACATTTAAATAACAAATTTAATTTTTCATGTTTAAAAAACCGGGTATGAATGTTCATAGCATAATTAAAACAATTTTTTATTACATTTCAAATTACGTAAGTAAATAATCGAATGTATTTATAAACAATTTATATTAAAAAATTTTATAAATTTATCCGAAATGTAAAATAATTTACAAATGATGGCAGACCTTTATATCTCAAATATAAAACATCAACAAACATAATCATCTTCCAAAAGGTAGAATTGATCCAGGCTATTGTATCCTCACAAACATTGTGGGGGTCATTGCAGTATTTTTACACACACATCTCTCTAACACTGGCCAAATGAGAATTTTCACCATCCAATTTGGGATGTGACATACTACAGTTGGTTTCATTCAGTTTTCAAATGTTAAAATAATTTTATCCCTTTAACTCCCTAACTACCTAGGATTTAATTTGGTATAATAAAATCAGTGATGGGAAATTTATTTTAAAACAGGTGAAAAATAAATATCATCACAATCTACCATTTTAAATGTGTAAATATTCTATTTAAAACCAAAACATAGGTTTTTAATCAAAATATGCCTTTTTTCAATATCAAACCACTGTGTTTCTATAAAACACCATTGTAAACCAATTTTATCAAATAAAAATCTGAAATAAATTTCATAAAATCACTTACATAATTTAAATTCAACAATTTAAATTTCCATAATTTCCATTAATCTCTGAAAGACACCCAAATTCATCCCATGTCTAATTCAAAAATATATCTTCACATTCAAATCACTGTATTCAAAAGAATTGGGATTTCAATAATCCAAATTTGAACTAGTCAATAAATTCAATTTAAATTAATACATTCATAAATAATGAAATTTAGCCATCAAAATAGAGCCACATACCTTTCTCACAGAAACACAATGACCACAACAGAGCATGTCAAAAAATGATGGAATATGAAATTTTAGAACTCATCATTGATATAATATTTGACCTTATATATTTTATATCCACTAATCGCTAATTGATATGTCAAAATCTAATGAAGAATCTAGAAGGATACATCAATCATCGATCGAAACAACCTATAATGGTTCTAGGGCTCTAGTATCTATTGGGAATTGATTATGTGTCAAGCATAATGGAAAAATTAGAGGATGAAACAAAAAATCAACCAAGATACTTGTTAAATATAACCATCAAGAATTTACATGAGGTGTAACCTAATTGTCTGTTATATAGTTAAAACATCTCAAAAACAATAACATACCCAAGTACTTTTCATAAAATATGATGTATTATTATTTTCGAATTTACAAGTCATGTAACCACATTACACGACTTGTATGTACATAAAATACAATAAAACAATTAGTGTTTTTTTATGAATACAAAAAATATATGACAACAACATCATAGGGATCCTCCTAATTCATTACAAGACTAACCTCTTCAATGAAAAATGAAAACCATGATAGTTCTTTAATGTGTATATTTCACGAAGATAATGAGATGTAACAATTAGAAAATTCACTAGTGGAATATATTTACTTATGAATCCCTATGTAAGAGACTCATGATTTTACAAATTTTTACATGTGATAATTTCCAATAATTGATTTTTCTCCTCACTTATTGAAACTATAAAAACCTATTACATTAATAACACATAAATATGAGTTAATATTAATTATTTAATATTTTTTAAATTCTTATTTTACATTAGGATTATTTTATTATATAATTATGAAAAAAATCATGAAAATGGGTACACATCCATTCTGTGAAATGTTTTCCCACCGAAAAAATGATTTATGATTAAACACCTATTTTATTCAATAAACTATAGCTTCATTTTAGAAAAGTGACCAATGATGATGTCATGAACATACTAAAAATTTTCTCATCCAAAGATACAATTTATGAAATTTTAAATAGTAGGATCAGAAAAAAGGTTAATAATTTATATAAAATTAATGTAATCACATTAATCTAACTAAAAATTTAAACTGATAATGCAATTTAACTTTATCATCATAAAAAATATAGAATATAACTAAAATATGTAAATTTGATATAATAATTATTTTATAGAATAAAAAATTGAATAATATTAAACATATTGGGGAAACCCATGAATGTATCCAATGACATGTGTGAACTCTAGAGACATTTTTTCGAACATATCCCTATCACCTAAAAATTATCACAATCATTTTTTAAGTAATAAAATAAGAATATTTCAATAAAAAAACTTTTGGAATACATATTATATTTGTCATGGATAATAAAATATATTTATGATGATCAATATTGCATGAAATTTTTTTAAGAAGTAAATAACTATTAAATGATTTTTTTTAAAAAAACCCAATTTGGCACCCTTATTTTATCCTTCAAAAACTACCTCAATACCAAACTGATTATAGAGATGTTTCTTGGTCACTCGTCATCAAGATCTATTTTAGGATTAAATATTATCATATATTTTTTCATTTATATAACTTGGAATAAAATTTTTTTTCTTATAACATTTAATTGTAAAATATCAATAAAACCCACAAGAAAATATCATTACAGATTCTAAAAAATATAAAGAAAAATATCCCTTTACATTGAAAAATCATAAACATAAAATATTTTGAAAATACGGAGAATAATATCAATATTGAAATATATGTTAAAATGTAATATAATAATGATAATTAATAATTAATCTATAGTTATAAAATTTTGTATAGTAGTATACACAAGAAAAAATTCATTTAACAATTTGTCTTAGGAAAAAAATAACCTATAAGAAGGACTATGAAATTTTCCCTTTTGAATCCATGAAAAAAAACATATAAATATTTAAAATTTCCTTTAATAAAAATTAAATCTTTAAGAATAACATTCTTTCATCATTTATATATATTTATACATCGGTGAAAATGATATTTAAGGATAACATTAAAAATTGAATTTTAATGAATGTCTATTTCCTTCTATCATTTCTAAGTCTACATGTTATATATAAAAGTATAATAATATTATATTATCTATATAACATCATAATAAAATTTTCCAATTTCATTAAATTAACATTATTCTTTTATTTGGTTTACCACCACATTTTATTTAGAATCTAAATTAGTTATGTTCACATTTGATGTTTTAGAGTCATTCGGTTTATAACAGAAATCATAATCTATTCATGAAATGCAATAAAGGTTCATACGGTCAAAATAAAAAAAATTAAATTTAGAATAATTATAATAATTATATATTCTATAAAATTTTATTAAATTCCCTTATAGCTCATTATGAAAAATAGTGAATACCTTTTTTCGATACAGTTGTTCATACGTGTGCATGAATGAATTTTTAATTTATCTATTGATTATATATTGTATAATGAAAAAAATATTAATCATTTTAAGAGTAATGAATATTGTATAAATTTTAAATTTATTTCCTTTTAATATCCTTATAACATTCCTTATAATGGATAAATGTTAATCAAATCACATTGCTTCTAGGATTTGGTAGTCCACATTTATGTAAATGTCACATTATCATATTAAAATGTTGGAAATAAAATTATCTAATTTATAAATTATAATTTATGAATAATAAATTTATCATATATATAATATTTTACATTTACATTAATCATTTATAACTATAATACGATCTTTTGATACAAAAAAAGAACATCACATTGTAGTAGTGGCAGTCTATATGTTCTCAAAATTGATGTTTTGATTTCCCCTTCAAATTAAATTAATATAAAAAATTATCCTACAATAAACATATTATCAATTACATATATGGAAGATATTTAAGTTGTTATATCATCTTGTATAATGAATATTTGAGTGAGGTGGTGGAGGAAATTAAGAAGAAAAAAAATTATAACAATATATCTTGTTTAAAAAATATCCTTTGGATTGCACCATATTAAACATTAGGTAGGTATTTGGTGACTCTAATTCCTCTATGATGTGTTTAAGATAGTTGGGAAGTAAATTCTATAGGTATTAGTTTTTTTAATGGGTCATTTTTATGTGAATATGAGAGGATAGGATGTTCTCAAATTTAAGTAAGGCGGATGGTACTATAGTAATTTTTGAATATATTGGAATAATTTAATGTTATATCAATTTTAATGTAGATCTAAACCAAATTGTTTTGTAATATATTTTCAAATTATGAAAAATTACAACATTATATGATAATTATAAATTGATTTAATATCCCTCTTATATAATTTTTACATTAATTAATATGTTTTACCATTTTCCATGTTAACGATTTGTTACCAATGTATCTTTAGGCAATGAAAAAAAAATGAAAAACATAATATTATAAAATTTATATATATTTATTAAAACCATGAAATACATTTTATAATTTTATTTTTATAGGGGTGGTAAAAATTACTTTTAATATATATATACAAACAATAACAAAAAATTTAAACAAATTTCCATTTTTGCCTCAAAAAAACATTTATTCCAAAATCATGTACGATTTGGATTTCCATTGAATGATTATATTTTTATTCATATGGGTCAAATTTAAATTTATAGTCAATGGAAAATATAATTGGTCATTTTAAAAAACATTAAAATAAATGAATATGATAAAAATAATTGATATTCTTCAAAATTTACCCAAAATTTTTTTTACTTAAAAATATAAAACATATTAATCCTAAGAAATAATACCTAATATTAATATAAAATCATAATATTTTTTTATAATTCACCTTATAATATAATTAAAGTTTATATACAAATAAATCCTTGTAACACATGGGAAAAATAAATGAAATAAAATAATTCATTTCTAATATAATTATGTATAATAATACTATGCTTACGAATCCTTAAAATAGTTTTTTATAACTCAAATGATTTATTTATTTAATTAAATAAATTTTTTTTTCACAAATCCTCCCCAGAAAATGACATTGTTAAAACTCATTATTAAGAGGATGCTACAATGAACATTACTTACATTAATGTCACTACACTCGAGCTGCTGAGTGGCATATAATAGAACATTGTAATTATCCCCATCCAATAAAAATTATTTAATATGATGATATTGAGTAACTATTTACTACTGTGTCAACCTAATGCGGGTTCCTAGGAAATAAATCCTAAGGAGAAATTAGAAGTCATAATCTTGGACAAAGTCCTTCAAATAATTTTTATATCTTTCTTTCTATCCAAACACAATGGAATTGTGGGGATAATTACAACTAAACATTAATTGGAATACATACAATTATATTATATGAAATTTTGTAAGAACATAAATTTATTCCTTCCCTTAGTGGTAGATAAATTAGCACAATAGGTATCCTTCTCATTGTGACATTTCAATCCACATTAGATTCCCTCCCAAGTGTATTCAACAAGAATTATCTCCACATTGAAATAACTAAGAATTGGTACCCCTAGAGGCTATCCCCATTGTAATCAGATAATATATCCACACAATTTAATAATAATGGTAATCCATGGTGTTCTTCAAAGTTCTTATACAAAAATGGGTGACCATAGAGCCTGTAACCATTTTAATCAATATATTCATCCACCTATTTATGGAATATTTCACAAAACATATTGAATTTTTCAAAAAAAAATAAAGAAAAATAAATTACTTGATTTCCTTGCTTCCTTATCACGAATTTGTTATTATTAAATTATAATTGATTTATTTTTTGGTTCCTCCCAGTGTTTAAAATCAATTGAATTTTAATAGTTGAGGTCCTCTAAAGAGTATTTCACTAGAAGGTCATCATCTATTACACACTCAATAATCTATTTTTTCTAATGTTCATCTATTTGACACAAATTCTGAAATAATTATCCGCAATGATGGAAAATTTATAAATTATACTGTTACTCCCTCATATAGGTAATTATAGTGGTTCTTAATATAATGATGAACATATCCAATATGATGGTTCTCTATATTCCAACAATAATAAAATTAGCAAGCATAATTGTATTCCTTGTAGAGGAAAAACAATCATTTATGGAGGTTATGAAAATTATTCATTCATTAATATTTTATTTAGAATAGTATGTCACACTAACAAAAGGTATGCATAATGTTTTGATTTCTCCATAGCGGCCCTCCCGTAGAGTGTTTAATTCTATGATACAATTATCCACACTAATAAATACATTAAATCTTGGTAATCCCAACAATAGTGAGTTAAAATAGTATGGCTCATTAGTTCTTCATTATAATTTTTTATCATATTTTTGGAAATTTATATGAAAAATTACTTTTAATCAGTAAACAATTCATCCAAAAAGTGACATTTATAATCATAAAATATGTAGAACCCAATCATAGAAACTGAATAATTCCCTAATAACATGTTTAAGAAGGAAGATGATGATCAAATTTAAATTTTTCTGTTACCCAATACATGATCTTATTATCTAATTCTTAACATGCTAATGGAGAAATTAATCACAATCATTTACCATAGTTGTTGGGAAAGAATCATCTATTTAATGTTGATATCTCTACCTTTTAAAGGTTATTATTATCATATTATTGTATAATGTGATTAATATTTTCTTCTTATTCGTCCCATACTCTCAGGAGATTTAAATAACTAATTATTAATTAAATATGAGTTCCTATAATAGTATAACATAAATTTCATCATGTTATATGGTATTCTTGAAATTGAAAATTCTCCATATGTGTTTTTAAGTGGATGGTGATATTTAAAGTCATTTTTTTGGTTCCAAATATATTTAATCATGATCAACATATGAAATTCATTTTTGGGTGATAACATCATGTAATTAATATGTCCATCATATATTTCAATGAAACTATAACATTAATATAGAAAAGATGTTATTCACTAATGGAAATCTAAATTGAATGGATCATATGATAGGGCTCCCTGAATGTAAAATTGTGTAAATGTTGATGATGATATAAAATCATATTCCAGGGGGTCTTATCTCTGATAAGATTAATTTATTTTGAATTATAAAACCTCATATGACATCTATATTATAATGAATTCAGTCTTCAAAGGCCCGAAATTCTATAACAACAAATATAAAATCCATAGTATTTTTGTATCAAATTGGGAAGGGGGATTTTCTACCAGCATAAAAAGTCAGTGTATCATTAATAAAATAAATAGACACTTCAAATGATGCTAAACATAATTTAATGGAAATTTAGTATTATCATGTCTACTGGTGGCCCTATCGGACGTTTTGTAAAAAAAATTATTGATGATTGATTATTTAACAACTCCAAAAGATCCACAATCAATATTATTGAATGTATATTTACTAATAATCAACTATCATTGATAGCCTCCCACTATATCTCAAGGGTAATGTAAAAAATTAGACAATAATTCCTTATATGTAATTCAAATATATACAAAAAACCATAAAATAAATAACATATTCAACATTTGACCTAACCATTATGGGTTACCTATGATTAAGGGGGAAATAATTCTAGAATATGGAGTACAACATATTTCCTACATTGACTTTTCTAAAATAAGAATGATTTATTATAGCCCCACAATTATAATAGAACATGCTAAAGAAAATAAACATAAAAAGTAGATATAAATAAAAAATAATCCATTTAAAAAATTATATGTAATGAAGTGATATATATCCACCACTAAAAAGATCCTCTAATATTGTTTTTTCTATAGATATATTTTTGGTGACTCCTTAAAAATTCTATAACATTGTAAATATGAAAATGTGTTTCTACATATATAACAAATAAGTGAAATAGTGGTGTTTATTATATTTCAAAAATAGATAATTTCATAATTTTATGTGAATATTGAAAGTATTTTAATATTTATTGTATATTACAATCCAAAATTTACGAGCTTAGTGTGATTTCTAGGATAGTGTTTCTCCAACTTGTTACTACCCTCCTCACATGAAGTGATTTTTCAAAATATGAATGAATTCAATCCATATAGATATCCAGATACCACAATTAATATAATTTATTAATTAAATCCACTATTTAATATAATGATTTTAAATTACTATGTCAATATCCTTCAGATAATCAATATTTTCTCCCAATATAGGATCAGAATTGCTTCCTAAGAAAACTACTAAAAATGAGAGAAAATGAAATGTAATGATATTGGATGGTACTTGAACACGATTAAATTGCATTTAAGATCATTGAGTATTGGTATAACAAAAGTGAAATATTCATATAGAGTTAATGTATTAGAATCCTCTTCAGAAAATATCTTCAAACAGAAAATGAAAAAAAATTAAGGTTCTAAGAGATTTTGATCACTATCATTCATATAATACATCCAAATTTCTATGAATAAAAAAATTAACAATAAATAATATATTTTTCACATAGAACCTAAATGGTCATATATTTTTATAGTATATAAACCATGTATGGTGAACCAACTCTAGTTTATAGGCTATTCATTGATATGTCAATAACTAATTCATCTCAAACATCATGAAAAAACAAATACCAATCACCCTTGTTTTAAATAGTTACAAATTTTTTTATTTCAATGGATTCTATAGAAAATGGAATGGATTGACATATTCTATAGATAATAAATGTACTTGAAATATGTTATTAGAAATTTATGTTGAGAATCTACCATATGATTTGAAAAAAAAACTCATTACACAAATACTTCATGCTGTATTCCATGAATTTTTTATAATAGATTTTTTATGATACTATTTGTAAATTTAAAATAAAAAAATATGAAAATTTATAATCAATTAAATAAATGTCTATGAAATGAGAAATATATATAACCTATCTAATTCTATTAGTGTTCCAAAACACTATATTTGAATGAAACTGGTTTAAATAGAAAGATACCTCCCTAAAAAAATCAGATATACATGTTATAAAGTGACCATCATTTTATTGATCTAGGATTAGAGAAATCATGATTTTTTAAATAATGAATATGCTTTGTCATTTGTAATGATCAATATTCATGTTACTAAATATCTATATTGGAAAAGAAATTGTTCTTGTTTCGAATAAATAAGAATCTAGATGAACCTTGTATTGTATATTTCCCCAATTTATCCCTTTTAGTGGAATGTGGGATATATATACCAATACTACATTGTATAGAATTATTTTTTAATAAATAGTACACAATGTTGTTGTGTATTTCGATAGATCCAAAGAACATGTCACATGTGTGACAACTTCTTCAATAGATAATAAAGGGGAATGGATGTAGATGATAAAGAATAATGGACATTGGTCTATTGATTAGAAAAACTCTTGTTCAGTTACTCATGGAAATAAATCCTCTTGTTATAAATAAATCATGTAATCACTACGTATATTCCATCATAAACACATATAAAAAGACCTTTTATTTTATATATTATTAGAAATTATAATTTTCAAATACAAAAAAATTATAAAATGTAGAATCCATAATAGGTATTAATAATAACCAGAAACTATCATGGAATTTTGGCCCACATCATTTTGATGAAAGAGACCACCCAATAAAACATAATATTATTTTAATAAAGATACCTGGAATAAAAAATTCAATTTTATCTAGATAGTAGTCTAACGAACTATGGATAATAAATTATATGATAAATAAATTCTAATAAGTAATTATGGTCATGGATACTGAGGTATATGAGGAAACTTGTAATGTATACCTTTTTCGAGTTGTCATACCTACAGAAAGTAGATACGTTGTGAAAACTAAGAGAAGAAAAAAACAAAATTATAAATGAAATTGACAGTGGAATATTTGGAACGTGTCCAATATGATGAAATATATGTAATCGTTTTAGAAGACATTATTATTTTTTATCCTTCAATTATGTATGGAGGTTTTAAATTAACAAGAATGTTTAATGAATTTTTTTGTGTGAAAACATTTATTCATTTACCGCTTAAATTTTAAATTATTAAAAATAAGCATATCTATTAAACTATTATAATATATTTAGTGGTTACATAACATCAAATAAGCATTAGGTAAATAAAATTAATTACCATTATAATAATTTTTTCAATGTCCAATTTCATTTCAATAATTCGTGTTAATCAACAGATATTTATAGATTGTAGTTATTATATTTTTATATGGAAAATGAAATTATATATAGAATAAAAATATATGAAATCATTCATCATGATATCATGTGGTTAAAAATCGATACATATGGGTTTTTGATAAAATATATAAAAATAATAGAAAAAAATGTAATATAAAGATAATATAAAATGGTTTTAGAAACTCCATTATTCATTTTGAGAAAATAACATACATGAATTACCCAACACAGTAAATTAAAAATTACGAGGTCTATAGAATAAAATGGGTCTTTCTTATTTTAATTCAATTACAATAACTTTGAATAGATTCCCATGACTAATTATTTGAATATTTTACATTTAATTAAAGGTTGGGTGAATTTTTCTATATTGAATAGAAATGGTTTTATTCATTTACTATCATTTACATTCATTTAAGTCATGTAAACTATTAATTTTATAATAAATTTTTCAATTAGTCATATATTGATTAAAAATTATTTTTATGATTTTTAAATAATTTATACCTAGGGGAACCGAAGGAAATTAGAATCAAAATTGGATGGTCCTTACTGTATCCATAAGGTCTACTCTGATGGAGGATATACCCTAAATAATAAAAATAAATATTTTTTTTACGAATCCTACTAAAAATTTCCTTTATATTTTACTTTATATAAATCATCATCGAAGTTAATAAATTCCTAATACAAAAATGATATGTCTCCTGACATATATTCATTATCTAAATAATAAATTAAATACGAATTGATGTACATATTGAAATTCCATATACTAATTTACTCGAATTCTTTATCCGATGAGAAAATTAATCCTTGCATTATGTTCATACAAAAAGAATTTGAAAATTAACATTTATGATTCAAATAATAATAACATTGAATTACCTAATAATATTCTATCATACCAGACCTTAAACACCTCTTTTTGTTCTGTCTTATTTGACACTCAAAATTTTATAGAACAACATTATCTGAAACAAAGAACTCTTAAATTACACATAGGAAGCAGCAAAATCTATATTATATTTCATAGTACGTGGTCTAAAAATTCATGGTTTTTCCACTATCATCCGTAAATTTTGACAGAAAACCCCATTTTAAAGGCCAAAGAGTGGACAAATTAATAGTTTTATTGTATATGTAGAGACATCAGAATCACCAATCGTAGACCCAATATAAAATTTATTTTATAAATCCTTCCCTATTTATACATTTCATATGTATTGTATATAATTTCACATCGAGGAAACTATAATATATTTATAAAATAAAAACAAATAAGGGATCATTGATTTAAAAAATTTTAATTTCCATCAATCCAATAAATAACAAATCCTACTACTTCAGTATACAAATTCTAATTTGTCATTGTACATTGACCCAATACATATATTCAATATAAATCTCATATGTTAGAACTTGTTTTTTCCTGTTACATATTCTAATAACATATGTACTTAATCAATGATATCCTATAATAAGCCCAATTTTAGCCTTAATTGTACATATATCTTCTCATTATCTCTCTCAATGTCAATATAATTTGATTCTACTTTAGTAAAAATATTCTAATAAACCATGTATAAATCCCTTCAATACACTGATCAACATATCTATTTTATTTAACATTCTAATAACCATTTACTATAATAAACCAATATTTTATAATTTACATTCATTAATTTTAATATTTTATAGAGTGTGGTATACACAACACCGAGCATAAAGGAACCGCAATTTAAATTAGAAATATTAATTTTTAAATAGATTAATTATAACCCAGTTGTTGGTAAGGTGGTTAGGGAAAATAATAACTATATTATGACATATATATAGATACGTTTTTCATTAGTATAAAGTATAATCAATCATATATATGTTATCAATTTGTTAGATATCAAGATAATTTATTTTGAAGGTAAAAGTGATAGTTTTCATAACAATATTATTAAATTAATAATTTATATTTTCCTTAATTGATTAACTTATTATATAAACATATTTACCCAAGAATCATAGAGTGACTGATTACATTATTACATTTAAAATAGATACATTAGATCACATCATAAAGAACATAAATTTTTAGTATTCATGGTAATGTAGATATGTTATTAAATCACATATAGAATTTGAAGGCGTAAAATATGGAATATTATTTTCATTAATAAAATCTTGGTTCCCAATAGAATATATTATAATAAAAAAAATATATTCATCTTGGAATCTGAAAGAGAATAAAAATAGAAAAAGTGTGAGGTAGATTTATAGAAAGGGAATAAATATAATGAATTGTATCATCGACTAGATAAGTCATTAATAATATGGATGAAATTAGGGTTGATCAAATAATATCATATAAATAGTCACATGATCATTAAACATATACATGGGTATAACAACAATAAAAATTCAAATGGACATTAATAAGTTATTTCATAATGTGAAATACATAATGTCCGGAATAAAAAACATACCACCAAGGTCTGATTCCATGACATTGTACATTAATAGGTCAAGGCAATGCAGAAAGAAACAAATTGTTTTGTCTTATTTTTCATATGACTATATCAAGAAGATATGTAATTATATGACACACACATCACTAAATATTCCCCATTAAATCAGGATATAAACAGAAAAACATAATCAAAATTCTTTATAATCAATATCTATTTATGTTAAAACAATATCTAATATCAATAATTTGCACACTTAAAATAATAATAAAACACCGCGAGAAATATGGTGGATGGTATCATTATAATATTTCATCATTATATCATAATGTTCATAAAAAGAATTTTACATAGATGGAAAAAAATTTTAAAGATCACTTGAAGTCTTAATGTTGAAAATAAAATTCTCATTTTGAAATAATAGTTTAAAATATAAACATATACTAAATATAATGAAAAAATACTATGAAATCAATCATTTAATCATACTATTGGATCATTAAACAATTAATTACCAGTTAATTTGGAAAATTTAATTCACTAAACAAATGTAAATGAATATATATTCCTTTCACCTATTCATAGAAGAGTAAAAAAGAACATTTTTAGAAATAATATCGTAATGATTCCATTTTAATTGTATCTAATATAGATAATAATTCATAAAAATAATATCTATAAATAATTTTTTATTTTTATAATCATTCTAATTTTTTTTATAAAACTTTGATATGGATGAAAAATTAATTCTGGTCCAAATGGAAATAGTCATTATTTCTTAAAAACATATTCCAATAAATATTTAGTACCAATGATTGTAAAATGGTATTGTTAAATTATAATTTCATGAATAATAATTAAAGATGAAAATTAATAGAGATTAATATATATTTAACACGTATTTTTTAAGAATGGAAATTCTATCATGAAAATAATGACTAAAATGAGAAATAGACATTAAACCTTACATAAAGATAAAATTGTAATGAAATCACTCTAACATCATGTTTATTAAATTTAAATATTTTTTTAGACTATATTATAATCATTAATATTTTTTTAATAACTTTTGTAGTGCAATTATAGTTTTCAAAAAATATTTATTAATATTTCATTATTAAAATCATCAATTTTCATTAGTAATCTTCCCTTTTTTCAGATATGATTTCGTTTGGAAAATTAGTCTCTTGAATCATTATCATGATTACATTATATAGATAATTTTAGTCTGGATATATATTATATATATTAATTATTTACATATTTATAATCATCCAAAAAATGTAGAGATTGAAAACTGATTTCTATTGTTCCTTGGGAGGGAACGTCATATGTATTCATCACCATTGATTTAATTTTTAAAATAAAAATATGTAATGAAATATATATATATATATTTTATAATTATAGAAAAAATATTATGTCATAATGAACATATAATTTCATTGAATATAACCTCTTCAAAATTATATTAAATAATCAAACATGTATTGAATCGCTTTTTTAAAGAGTTACTCTATATGTAGACATGATTGAAATTATTATTTCCCTATAGATGAGAAGGTGTGAAGGTATAGATTATATTATACTTATATAATTAATATTATTTCATAAATATAATATATAAATATCTTATTCATATTATGAACCATCCATGGATGACGTTGATGGAAAATGAAATGAATCAATGTATGGAAATAGTAGTCCACACATACACACAAGCGATACATTTGCTTATAATTTGATGTAAAAGAATATGAATATTGTTGGATACCATAAAATATTAAAATTTCAGTTCTTTTTCATGAAATTAAGATATGGTTATATGTTTTATAAAACATATTTACATGATGTAGAAGAAGAAGTAAATTAGAAGAGGTCGGGTGAGACAATTAACCATAATTTGATAAGCCTCCTTTAGATCCCATCATAAGAGAAATTTGATTTATATAACAATAAGATAAATACTATAATGCAAGGATACAATCTTTTTGTGGTTATCATGGTTGGTTTTTACTGAGATACATGGCGCAATGATAGTGTAATGAAGATAGATGATGGGTTTCCTACTATATGTGGTGGAGATGAAATATTATAAATTTCATAAGAGACGAAACTATAATTATATCATAATCAATAAAAATGAATCCAAATGATAATGAATTATAATTTTTCAAGGGTTGAGTTAGAAATATGGACATTAAATAATATTTCACCATGTATAATTATAATACCAATAATTATCTCTTTGTTTAAACCCCCATGGTAGAGCAATTTTAACCTTAACCGTGGTAAAAACTTTTGTATAGTAAATTCAAATAATTTGGAAATAGTTTTAATTTATCATAATTATAAAAAATATGTAATTATGTTTTAAAATATTGAATCCAGTATGCTGAATTCATTTCAAATAAATTTAATATTTTAATTTTAATTTCATCCCAAAATACATGATGAAAAGTGGTTTTCCATAATAAATATTATGTGAAAAGTATAATATTTATATTACCAAATCCAAAATAAAGTAAGGTATAATGAACATAATTTTATTAATTATTATATAAATGAAACAATTATAATATAATATTTTATATTTTAAATTCATTAAATAAAATGAATGTTGTTAATATAAATCAATGTTTTCTCTATTAAAAAAATCATTGTTTTGTGAGAATTATAAACAATTCAAAATTAGATAATATTGATATAATATTTTTAATATTTAAAGATATTTTTTAAAATATAATTTATAATAATAGGAGAAATTAATTATAATTTATACATAGATAAATTTCATGAAAAAAAATTGTTGAAAAAAAATATTTTTCATTCATAAAACAACATAAATAAAAAATGAGTACTTATTTTTCATTATATATGATTTATATAAATAATTTATCATATCTTTTAAATTGTGACTAGTTTTTATTTATTACGCAATAATAATGGCTAGTATATAACTGTATATAATAAAACGAATTATTTGGACACTGAGATAACTTTATCAAAATCTATCAAATAAAATAATCATGTTAGGGAAGAAATGTATTTTAATGACTAAATATTTTACATTATACCGCCATTAAATTAAATTTCACCCTAAAAACTCCATATAATTATAAAAATAACTACGTATACTAATTCCTCACCACATATTTAGGTTCCAAATTAGCTTCCTCAAATTTGTGGCTTTAACAGAAAACATTGACTAGGTGAGTGGTAATTTTTCTTCTCATTTTTATCGATGATCAGAAATATCTATAACATTTTCCACATATGATTGATATTTATTCAATGGTACAATTTTTGAGTATTTTTTAGGTGAAGGATAATGTATATTAGGACATAATCACGTTAAGGGAATGATGAAAATATTTTTGATTGTTTACAAGATACAGTCAGTGTCAGAAAAAAATATTTTTAATTTCATTAGTGATATCTAGAGGTTTAATTCCATGAAAATTTATTCTTATTCTTATCTCATTGGTAAAATTTTATGATATTTATAATTAAGGGGACGTTATTCTCAATATATATCGATATATTTCATTTTATTTATCAAATTATTGATGTATATTATAGTTTGTATCATCCACTGAATCTCACTCAAGTTCATGATGTGTTACATGATTCTTTATAATCCTTTCCGATCCATATATAATTATTTCTAGATTGATGAAAATTATTATAAAAATATATGTCTTCCCATAATTGATCAAACAAATATATAGTTTGGTGAAAGTTAAAATGTTTATTAATTAATATTATTTATGTGTTATATAATCATTGGAAATATGTATTTATCCATATTTATTCTAAAAAAATTATTAAGTATACAATATATCAAATTACTTTGCGAGGTGAATCCTTCATTTAGATTTTTATCGTGTTTCTTGTTCAATACATGAAACTCAATCGGGACCACTATAAATGGTGTCAGTAAAATAGGTGTAGCATAAAAATTGAGTTCAATTACAAACAAAAAATCATGATTCATTTGGGATATTAGGAATTTATATAAGAAATTCATTATCATATTCCAAAATTATTGGTTAAATTTCAATTTTTATTTTCCCCATGCATTTTAAACAAATACCCATACTAAATTGTGTTTTTAATCTTCATGATAGATGTAATTTATTTTGGATATATTTCTCCATATTCAAACCAAAAAGGGATCATTAGTAGATATGAAATATCAAATGTCGCTTCTCTTCCTCAATAATTGATATCTGATTTATACTATGTTACGTAATATATTCCCAAAAATAAATAAGATTATAGTATAGAAAATTAAAATATTTACAACATGCATATTACTACAAATTTATATCAGATACGATTTATAAATAGGACATGAAATGATAATACCTTCATAAGTATTCACTAATAATTAAAATTATGATTAATTAGATTATGAAATAAAATTTAATGATACATTTATGGATAGAAAATTTTTCATAAAAATTTTTCTCAACTAGGTTACTTTGATATTTCATCATACCTATATCCACCTCAAGAATATTTATATATATTCAATAACTTAGATTAGCTAAAAGGGATATCAATACTATTAGGCACCTTTGTAAATATATATAAATAAATAAAAATCTTTCATTGGACGTCTAAATATTGACAACTTCTTTTCAATATATATCTCCATAAAATAATCATAGGTAATTAATGGTATTAATATACTCCAATCCTTCAATGTGTATTATAAATAAAATGAGAAATAAACATTCTATATCCCCTAGAAGTGTTTAACCAAGTGTATAGGGAGGCCACATTCACAATTCACAAGATGTATGGATGTGATATGATTGAAAATACTTTTTGGGTTTATTTCCCCAAAATTAATTTGATTCAAATCCACATCATCTTTTACCATCGATAAATTGATTTATTTCCTAGAAAACAATATAATATCTACATTACAAAATCACATTATATTATTCTAAATATAGACATATCATTAGTTTCTATTATAGGGTATTGATCCCTAATATATTTTCCTCTTTCTAGTTACGAATGTTTATATAATGGTTTCATAGAAAAAATATTTAATATCCATAAAAAGGTAGAATAGATATAGTTATTACATTATTTAATTGGAAAATAGATACAAATGATCACATACAAAATTGAAGAATAGATTAGTATTAATAGTAAATGAGAAACATTCTACAATCAAACAATAAATATTAAAACATAAAATGAAAACTAGAATTTCATTTATAAATAATGTTATCCTTTATAATATCCAGGGATATCTATCATTATACACATTATATAATCATTGGGAAATGAAACCTAATTAAAGGGTGATCTCATATTCTTAATAAGGGAATGTGTACAATTAATTCTTCCATTGAATGAATGTGGAATGAATAATATAGTAGGTATAAATTTTTATTCAATAATTATAAATATATATACTAATATTATATTGAATCATATCAATATATATAATTATATTTTGTTTTATTAAGAAGATCTAGACTTTTATTTTGTTCTTCATGTGATTGTGAGTGTGTAAATAAATATTGGGATGAAGATATTTTAAAGACGAAAATAAACAATGGTTTAGGTATTTATGTTTGTTCTATTTAATGGAGACCTTGTATAAATTTGGTATATTCATGTTGTAGCATGTAGTATAAGATGTGGCTTAGAGAGGCCATATTATTCCTTGGATAATCGAGTTTTTTTTGTCGGGGAGATTGAATGAATTTTACAGATCTTCTACCAATTTAGACATAGCTACATTATAGAGGACTAGCTCTTATACATACCCCTAGATGGTTTGTTTAAATGCTTCTTATATTTTATAAATGACTATGGAATGGTGTTTGTAATGCATTGTACCATTTAAAAAGTTTGTGTCTACTTTTTAATGTTTTTTTGTGTGTTTTAATGATTCTAGTTGACTGGGGGTGACATTACTATGAACTTAGAAGGATGCACCACAGTCTGGTTGAATTCATCCTATCTAAATCATTTACAGGGGGACAAAAAAATGTATGTTCTATTAAATACATAAATTCTCGATCCATATTTCATATTTATTTTTTTTCTATTTCACTCACATTCACTCTTTTTTATCTTGAAGGATCGTTAGAGGATATTTTACACAATCAAACACATTTCTCATTTGGTCAAAGGTCATGCAAAATCATTTATTCCCCTATGGTAAGTTATCCATCCTCATTTATGTTTCCCTGGTTTCCATCTCTTATCACCATTGCGGGATATAAATCCCATATTCAATTATGGATTATATTCAAGTTTGTACGGATGGTTTTTTTAGGATTTCCACTTCAACTTCCATGCGTTCAAATAAATATATATGTTTTGATTTTTTTGTTTCAATATTTGATCACTGATAAAGGGAATGTGCAACGATATAATGTTTCCCTACAATTGAGACCATTTAATTGATTGATTTTTTTTTTTCATTTTTAAATGTTTTAAATATCATTATTTTTGTTTATTGATCTTTTTTTAATGTATTGGGGATTAAGGAAATTCCCACAATTTTAGTGGGTTAAAAATATGAAGGACGATTTGGTACAATTAGTGGTATGATTTTGAATTGTTTTAGTTTGAATTTTCAAAAATATATTCTATTGAAACATTATTTAAGAAGAACATAATTGATTAAAACCCTTGATTTAGTTTTTTAAAAGATAATTTTTTTTAAAAAACATAATGTGGTAAAGTTTTCCTGGAATTTGATATGAAGTGGATTATTTGATTTCATGATTTATTGAAAAAATTATTGACTAAACCAGATGTACGAATGGGTATTTAATTGTAAATTAGGAATTCACACTATGATCTACACCCATGAAGTGGATTTTTGACATAAAAACTAACATAATCATACATAGTAATGATATTTTTCTGGATTGGGTGTTGAGTCATTTATTTCTATTTCATGGGACATTTGAAGACATTGTTCAATGGTCAATGATTAGTGCTATGAGGATCATATATATATAAACATTTTTACCACATTTTATGATACATGTTTCTATGATATACATGATTTTATTACTACATAATATTGATATATAGAAATATTTTATTCAATAATTATTTTTTAAATAAATTTTTTTATGAAATTTATAGTTATTAAAATGTCGATTTCATTGCCAATTTATTTAATTCAATGACTATTTTGTTGAAAATATTATTATCTCGTTCCATGAATTTTTTTTATTTAATTTGATTTAAATTTGGTTGAATTGTTATGGAATTGATTATGGAGTAATTTTTGAGACCCCACTAGGCATTATAAATAACAACCAACCTTTCACAATGAGAAGTTTGTAGATTATCATATGAGAGGTTATAGAAAAAATAATGTGACACCTAGAGGTGGTGGATGTTATTGAAATTTTGGATCATAAGATATAGAGTTGAATGAAGGATAAGATACCAACTACTTTCATTGGATATAATTAAATTTTTGAGAATGTATACATGGATTATTTTGATTATGTGTCCTTTATGTAATATTTTATAAAAAAATCCCAAAATTTCTACCTAATCAGAGTTGAGAATAATAATTTTCTTATATTTTTCTTATTCAATTTTGGAAAAATCGTTCCATTAGTTTTTTATTGATTTTAAGTGCTAGTCACCAACCTATGGGGATAGGGAAATAAATTAATCCCATGCTAGGGAAGACTTGAGTATCAGGGTACAAGGTTGTCTGGTATTGTTCATGAAAATGTGGTAATATATGTGCAGGTTTTTGATCTTTCATTGATATCAGATTGTAGTTGGGTTGTTCTTGTAGAAAAAAATTATAATTAATAGAACATTGGATGTATTTTTTGGTGACATATATTCTAGTTATAATCATAATAAGCCTTCACACACTATCTTTTTTATGGGAAAAGTGTGTTGAGGAATGTTTGAATCTTTTTTCAAGTCATATCCATGATTTTAATATATGTCTGTTGAAATTACAATATTGATATATGGTAAATGGAATTTACATTCATATTATCGTAGCTTTTGTGGTTAATTTTTGTGACTTTTTTTATTTTTTTAAGGTTTTCTTATTTTTTAGTGTAGAATCATGCCTCTGAGAAGATTTATGAATCGTCTATAAGAGGAATCATGGAGATAATAAAAGTAGGAGAATCCTCTAGTTTAGATGAATCTATTTGTTATAGTGGTACTTGTTGTCATTGGTTATGGACATGAACTATTACATATTACCATTCAGGATGTAGTTTTGGAACCTAGAATGGTTAAATCAAGCCATCTAGCAAAAAATAATCTTTTTCAAAAAGAACATGTGTTATATTGATTAAATGAACTTTAACAGTCTGAGTATTGATTTAAAAATATCATGATACTTATAAGTTTATATAAATTATCGATTCAACTAAATTGAAGTTCATTATCATTATGATAGAGGGGCCTATCTAGAAATGGTCATATTTGATAGTGAATTTGATGAATAGTGTTGTAATAGATTTGAATTTCATGAGGGATAATTTAACTAATCAATTATATTATTTGTATAGGGTCTCAGAGAGGTCATTAGAGTTTTTCATCCCTTACCAGTGTGAGTGATCTGTGGAATAGTATGCACACCATTTTTATGCACATGTTTAGTTTTATCCTAAGGTAGCGACTATTGATAAGTTAATTGAATTAATATTTGAGATGGGTCTTTATTTGGATATATGGTCATATTTTTTACGTTGGAATCTCACTTTTTATATTTATTTTCTATATAAATCATTGATTTTTAAGATTGAATTGAAAGACATGTCAATATAGATGTGTGTTCATTTATATCCCAATGGAATTTTAGTGGGTTATATTAAATACATTATAAATAGTAGTGAGTATTTCGTTGGTTCTAGGTAGAATGAATCGTCCCACCTCCTACAATTCATGTATTAAGACCTTTGAGTACCTTCTATTATGGTGAGGATTTACTTTTTGGATTTGTCTATACTAATGAATCCATGATCTGTAGTTCATGTGGTATATTTGGAAAACAATAGTAGATAATATTTTAATTTTATACTTCATTTAGTGGAATGGGAACATCATAAATAAAATGTATTATAACCTAATCATATTCTTCATAAACTAATGGTTTCATGAAAAAAGAAACTAAAATGATGATTATTGATGATGAGGAACTGCCTCCAGAGGAAGCTGACACATGTCCGATGACTATTAGAGGTTCAATCATTGTAGAATAATCTTTAGTGAAAATAATATTTTATTTTTATCATCTCACACATTTATATTAACTAATCTTTTTAGTTTTATTAATATACCGATATATATTTTATCTTATGTGATGGATATTACCAAATATCTAAAAATTAAGAGAAACTATTTTATTCAGTGTACTTATTTTGTTTTACCAAAAATATATATTTATTTTATTAAAATCATTATGGATGATAATGAAAAACCATTGATTTAGTTTCCATAATGGTTGGTTATTTTTTCCTATGTACCATATTGAATGTTACATTTGGTGACTATCCTTTATTACACCTAATGTGGAATGATGTGTCTTTTAGGAAAAATGGAACTTAATTATGATCACGTAAAAAAAATTAAGATATATGTAGTGTAATATCATTGTTTTATTTCTAATTCGACAGGGAATGAATGAGTGATTCTATCCATCATGTTGTGATTCGGTTTCTTTACCTTGTTAATTTTGATGTTGTTCATGGATTTCTAACAGTAAGAGAGGGGTATTTTTCTTTTAATATTGTACATGGTACTCATACATTATAAATTCATTTTTATTAAAAGGACCCAATACAGATGAATGAGTTAAAATCTTATTAGGATAATTTTATTGACATTTTTTAATGCCAAAGTTTTTCACTAAGGGTGGAAGCTATTATCTTTTCAGTGAATGCTGATGAGATTATTCACATTTGTTTTGATTACCAAGAACTCAATAAATTTATTCGAAATTAAATTTATGAATTTCAATATATTAATTATTATTTTTATTATAATAAATTGTTGATGGGGTTTTTAGTGATAGACCATTTATCTAGTTTTCAGATGTTTTTGAATTAATGTGTTTGAGTTTTAGTAGAAATCCTTCAGGTGCATGTATATCCATTATTAGTGTCATATTATCCCACTTTTTCCAATAATTTATCTTTTTTTTGTATTTGATGAATATAATATTTCATAAGACCCATGATACATTACTAGGCATATTTTTAAATAAATCCTACTTTACTCTCAGATTGAGGATGACTATTTTCGTTATTTTTTTGATGTTATTGAAAATTTTAGTAATCACTTAAATTATTTGAATCTGTTGAAAGGAAATTTAATTATTTAGTATTTGATGTACATGGGATATGTGGTTTCAAAAAATATAATTTTATTTTATGATCATAAGTGGAAATATATTATAATATAGGATAAAACATGTATAGTTTTCTAATATTCATGGAATCTTAAATTTGGTAGGATATTACCACGTATTAATTGGATATTAGTTGAAGTTTTATTCTATGATGAAAATTCTCAGTTTGAAATTATTTAAGCTCATTTGGAATGTGAAATTTTAATGTTATTATGTTATACAAGACAAATATTTACCATTAAATTGGTATAGACTCTTCCAGAGTCTAGGAAGGGAAATATGTTCTTCTATTACGAATACATATTGGGTTTGCGATGATTCCTTATATAGGGTGATCACGAGGTGTCATATGGTTTTAATGATATTAGGCCTCATATGAAGAATTATCTGACCCATGATAATGAATTAATATCTATGATATGTTCTATCAATATCCAGAGAAAGTACATTTTTAGATAATGGTTTCCCATTTTTTAAGACCTCAGAAATTTAGGCTGTATTTTCTCCTAAAAAGATATGAAGCGTTGATATAGCCATTAGGTTATGACCCAGAAACATTTTTTTGACAGATCATACAACACTAGAAAGTGGAATTTCATTGATGATGACTTGAGTTAGAAACTTCTAACCTAAGGAATAATGGAATCATGATAAGATTTGAATAAGATGGATATCTTTGATTAATAAATTTGAGAGTTTGTGAGAAAATGTTTGAGGTTGGTTTAGAAATCATATAATTGGAATCCTCTTTTATCATGATGATTTAATAGGAGAATTTTTTTTTCTGAATTCCTTTTACTTAGAGACTTAATCCATAGTGAGTAGTCCGTTGGAGAATGGACACTCTCTCTATAGGGGGTGAAATGTTTCAGAAATTGTCTTTGACAACATTTATCTATAAAAAAGTAAATTATTGGAGAGTACCATGTATCTTAGTGGCCTTTTCACCCTAGAACCAAAAAGGTTCTATGTGATATGATGCAATGATTTTTTGGACCATGTATGATGATAAATATATTTGAATTTGTATCTCATTGGCATACCTATGAGTAGAAAAAATTCTGGCACTAAAGTCCTTGGGGTTATATTAGATTCTTCCAATTAATACTAGAAAATCAAAAATTATATATATAGAATTTTTGTTCGAATTCCATATTCCCCTTAATTTATGAATTCATTAGGGTCATTAATCGACAGGCTCACCGGATAAGAAAACATTATACCCATTTTAGATATAACTTATGATGAGGACATGGGACATTTCAACATGAAAAATATTGTCAAATTTAATTTATTTACATCTACTATAACGATTAATAGGGATTGAATTTTTACATATCTTTAATATACATGATTCATGGAGGCCATGGAAATATAATAAAATTTAAGAAGAAAATATAATCCAAAATTTGATGTTTATAATTAAGAAGATATACATATTCATTAGGATATGAAACATACTTTCATTATATAAATTGTTTGCATTTTTTATGATCATCTAGGGATGGTTTTGTTTACTTATAACAATAGAAAACTATAAAAAAAATTAATTGATCTTTTTTAGGCCTTTTATTTCAAGACTTATAGATCAATTTTGTATTTATTGGGGAAGTGAATGTATTCATAGGTTAGACCATGTTTGGCTTAAAATATAAAGGTATTAATTATGTTCATACATCAATGGATGTTGAAATCATTGTGCTTGTATAAATCATAAGGTTATCGATTTCAATGTCCATTGGATTTTTTTGCTGGTTACCATGTATTTTTGATATTTTTACCTCGATTGGTTGACCAACATCTTGGAAAATATATAATGATTCAATAAAGTAATTTGGTTCATTTTGAGATTTTTGAGAGAGTGGGGAATGGGGCCTACAATTTGGCCTGACCACCGTAGTTGACATTGACCAACAACATGTTTCTTGTATCTTATCTCCAAGACTATATTTTTGACCCTTCCCATGTTCTAAGATTGGTTTTTGTTGATGTTGATCCAATTTTATATATGACTAGGAAACCATTTTTTATTTTTTTATTTTGATATAAAGGTTCTTTATACGAAGACGATACCCCTATTTAATATTCTATGGCATCATTTTATCAATTCATATTAGGTGTTCCGGTATGAGGGATAGATGAGTGGGCATTTGACTGAACTATTTGACATGGAATCCTTTTGAAAATACTTCTAGGGAAAACGTGTTTGTTATGGGGATTTTGTTTCATCATGTTACCTTTTATCATGTACATCATGACTCTTATTTTGTTTCCATGTTTTTTAGATAATTCCATTATTTTTAGGATTGATATTTTTTATAGGAAATTACCTACTATTCAAGGATGTTTGGTTTTTTAATTAATAATTTATTTGTTTAAATATTTTTGATTCATGTTGTGATTTAGTGAAAGAATTCAATCAAATAAATTATTACTCAATTCTACGCATAGTTATCTATAAAATAAAAAATGATTAAAAAATTAGTATATTTGGGATACTAGATTTATAATTAGGAAACATGAGAGAAGAATGAAACATATTGTTATTAATACTCATAAGGATCTCATAATCACCTTTGAGGTACTACAACCCCATTTGATAACCTAGGGAATATATTGAAAAATTGGATGATCTACGAAGCCACGTTAGGGAAAAAACATAGAAATGAAAAATATTATACGAGTTAGAATGTATAATATGTTAACATAAAATGAATTAATCATGAATAAAAATAAAGATACATATAATATAGTACATATAATCATTCGATCATTGAAATATAATAATTTGAATGCAACACATTACATGAATAAAAACACGAGTCAGTGCTAACCTCGTAGACTATATCATAAGATGGATAGAGTTGCATAAGGGATTTAGATTACTATAAAATCCCATACATGATGTCTCATGATACTAAAACAGTACCTAATTACTTGGATAACTATCTAGGTACACCCTATATAATAATTTCACACAAATATTTCCCATATTTAAAATCAAACAAGAGGAATAAATATTAGGGTTAACCATGGAATGAATATTGCATCCTGGTCATGTCATAAGGAATAACCATAGGGAATATAACAATGGCATACAATATAGATTGAATTTAAATCATTAATGGACATAAATAAAGGAAATATAAGAATATATCATGAATAATTATGTATAAATTTTGAAAAAAAAGTTTAAAAATGTTGTACGGTAACTAAAGAAATGTTCCACTTAAAATTGATTTTGTTGAAAATAAGAAGGATTCATTGACAAGGATAAATGAATATTTCTATAAATAAAATAGGAAACAATGTAAAATATTTTTCATTGTAATTTTTTTTTATGAAAATATTATAGGGAAGAAATACTTTATCTTGTGTACATTATAATTGTTATGAAAAAGGGATGTTCCTTATCAGGTTTCCTTATCATGAGGAATTGAAAAAAGATGGCTATAAAACATGTAATTCATCATTAAGAAAGATTAATTGAGATAGATACTTATTTTTTGTACATATTAAAGGTATATATGATAAATATATAAGAGAAATTATTGTATAATTTGAGAAAATTACGAAAAATGAGAAACCCAAATGAAATATTGAGGTTTAGAGACATCTCATACATTATGTAAGAATGTGTAATTCACTTTTATTTAATATATTTTATAATAAAACTATTTAATTAACTTAATAACTCATAACCTCACACACAAAAATTTTACTTTTTATATATTTATTTTGTTCATTTATGTCTATATTAGTGAATTATAAGGATTAATTTCGTTATTCCTGGAGAGTTTGTTTCATGGTAACATAGTTGGTTCACTACTGAATAATTAAGAATATTCTTTTGGAATGGAAATAATATCCTATAAGTGGAATTAAGTTATATTAATACACATACATACGATTAAATTGTCCCATAAATTATTTTTTCTCTCACACAAGGGTGATTCAATTGATAAAATGTTTCTGATAAATGATTAGTTTATTTTGGAAGTTTTCTTAACAATCACCCATTAAATTCATTTTTATTAATATTATGTATATATAGTAGTTACACAATATTAATTATGTTATAATATACTTATTAAAATCTTACTTTATCATAATAATATTTTTACATCCATCCTTAAAGGCGGAAATGAAAAATGAAAACTCAATATCCATGGAGACGTCTAATCAACAAAATTTAGAAAATGGCTTCATTTATTTGAAAAAGAGGAGTAATGAAAAATGATATATATATATAATATTCCATTATAAATACAATATTAATGTATATAAATGATTATTTCATTATTATTCTTTTATTGATGAAATTGGTTAGGAGATGTTTGAAGAAAAAAAAATTAAGAGATATGGTTAAAGAATGTTACCTCTTGAATATTACATACTTGAAGGATACCTTTATGATTTTGGAATTGGTATTTTGTTAAGAATATAAGATATTGTAAATTGTGTGAGTGTGGATGAGAATTTTTTAGAGATATTGAAATCTCCTTGTCTTTTATGTTTAGGGGAAAGGTAATGTGAGGGGTGGTATTTATAAGGTAAGTGATGTGTGTTTTGGAAATTTCTCAAATGAGTATATTATAAAAAAATCAATTTCAATACAAATAAAACAAAATGTACATGTATTAGAATATAGTAAGATATATGGTTGTAATATAATAAATAAATATAATATACATTTTTTTATTTATTTTAAACATTATCATTATGATTTATCAATATTTAGCATATTTTAATTTTAACAATGATATCTACGTTTCCTATCTTCCATGGTTTTCATTCTGACATATATGGTATCAATTGAAACATAAATGTCCAATTTAGAAGCATTTGGTTCAAAATAAGATTATTTTTTTGTTTTAATGATTCTTATGATTATTAAGGAATTTAATGAAATATAAATCCCCAAAAAACATTATTATATATTATGATAATATTCACTAAATTGACATTTGAAAATATAAACACACAATGTAAAATTTGGAAACAAATTAATTATATCTTCAAGATGATAGAGTAATGTAGAAAATTATCTTATGAGCATAAATTTCTCAAATTATATTCCATTAGATATTTTTATTATCGGGTCATTAATGTTTCTATTATTTGAATAATTGGTCCATCAATGTTCTGAAACAATTTAGTGTAATTATATATTTCTTAATAATCTTAAATAAAATACCATGACATATATAAATAGTTTATATTTGAAATTAATATTTATTTTCATTTATATCTTTTTTAACCCCGTGTTTAAATTATGAATCATATTAAATATAAGTGTGTAACATTTTGTCCCAATGATCGATTTTGTTAAATTTTTAGTCATTTTTATGGATATATGGCATTAAATAACTCTATTTATGTCCTTATGTTTTATGGGTCTAATTTAACTCATTAAAAAATATTTTTTTGATGAATTATGTCCTTATTATTTGTTTTTATTGATATTAACATGATTTATCCTTTACCATGTTGTTAAAGTTTACCACAATTAATTTCTATATTCAACAAAAATAAATCTAGAATATTTAATAAATATAAAACTCTTAATTACAAATATGGATTACATTTCCCAAATTATATAACATATATTTATAATTATTTAATTTTAAATTAAATAAAAAATTACAATAAATTTATTTCTTCTATAAACTACAAATATTATATAAAATGTTTTAAAAAGAAATTATTGTATAAATTTTTTTAATTAATTTTTTTTATAATTTATAATCAAAATTAACTATTAAATTATTTAATCTATTATAAAATTTAGATTTATTTTTAAAATATTTTATATTAGTATACAATTTTCAATTTAAATTATTATTTTTCATGATTCGTTAAAATCAGAAACATTTTTGAAAATTTGAAAAAAAATATCCTAAGATAATTTTCATTTAATAAATTCAGAAATAATGTTTATCATATAATATAAATTTTAAAAATGTGATAAAAATTTTCATAGAAGAAATAAAATAGTTTTTTCAAAAAAAATATATATTTGAAGAATAAAATGTAATTATTTTAAATTATGCATTTATTTACTAATAGTTAACATATTTTATAATATGTTTAGTCATATTAATACCCAATAATTAATAAGATATGATATAATGGTTGTGTTGAAATAATAATATTCTACTTGTACATCATGGTTCTTCTAGTCTTAGTAATGTATGTTATATAATCTAATGAAAAAATTAAATTATTTATAAAGATATATTTCATAGAAATATCTGGATGTTACATTCATCATTTTATTAAATATAACTATTGATACTTAATTTTATATAATATGTTGAGAACAAATGTGGGTATATAACATTCATCACTTCCTCTGGTTCCCATGTCACCTCTTAATATTTTGGTTCCCCCATAGTACGTTAACGAGGTGACTGGTCGTGCTACATAAAAAAATCTCTATGGTCCATGGTCTTCACTGAACACTACTCATAAGATAGATCATTATTTATTGTAAAAAATCATATTTTATTACATGTGATTGAACTGGTATTTTCTATTTTATGATGGATACATCGAATTCATCATTTATATGAAAAATGGTTTCTTGAAGGGATAGTCGATATGCTATATCTCTGATGTGATCAATAATATCAATAGGGACAATGTAACGACATCATAGATTTCCCTTATTCCCAAATCTCTTAAATCTATTCTATGGAGATACGTAGATGAATAACTTATCTATAGACTCAATAATTAGGCCTCATTGGTGATGGTCAATATAGCTCTTCCATTGACTTTAGGTAGCATAGATATGTTTTGGGATGGTCTTCAACTTTTCTATAATTTTCTTAACCATTTCAGGTCCTAGTAGCATACATTCACCAACATGGTTTTAGCATTCCAGTGTTCTAAATATTTTTCCAAAAATAACTTCATATGGGTACATTTGGATGTTTTAGTGGAAACTATTACTGTAAGAGAACTCTATTGGTGGAAGATGATAGTACCAACCTCATTTGATATCCATTTATAATTCCCTCAACATGACTTCCATTGTAGGATTCGTCTACTCAAATTAGCTATATGTTCGAGGGTTATGAGGAGTAATAAATTTTGTTCGGTGTTTATAGCATGTTGAATACATTTCCAGAATAGGGAGGTAAATATCAAATCTTGATCATATATAATTTGTAATGGTACTCCATGTATCCTCAAAACCTTTGTGATATATATCCATGAAACATTATTCAGTGATATGTCATCTTAGATGGAATTAAAGTTATATGTATTTGAAATTCAATCCAAAACAACCCATATCAAATCGTGTCAACTATATTTCTTCATAATTACCATGAAAAATTCCATGGTTTTGTATTCCCGTTTCCATATAGATATATGTACTTGTTACAACATCCCATTAAAATGTGTCATTTTATATTTCACTTGCATATAAGATAGAAATTTGGATTAATATTCAGAAATCATTTTTTTGTATTCTCCCACCAAAAGTTATTTTGAAGAACCTGATTCATCTTTTTCCTCCCTTGGTGGATGTATAAGGTTGAGCTATGTGCATCATTAAAAATCTCCCACTTTATATTAAGGTTTGATAATAAACCTAATTGTGACCCAAATCATATCAATCCTTCCACATTAATTTTTTTCATTGAGGATTTCATATTCTTAAAAAAATAGCATCATCTAAATATCCGAATCATTTCATTGAGAACCCTTTATATTCTCTATAATGGTTGATATATAAATTAAAAAAGGAATATGGATTTCCCTTCCAGTCTAATCCCCATGTCCATCCATTCCATATCAATGAAGTATGGATCCTTCTCAATTATCATATTTTATAATGCAATATGATCCATTCAACATCGAGAGTATACAAAATTATTTATATTATCAAGATGGTATTAGATTGATCAGTCATAATTCATGTTGAGATGTATCCAGTTTAATTGGAAAATATTAAGATAGTTTTAGGTGAATATATTTTTTAGTCTATTTTTATTAGTATATATCTCTAATTCCACCATACAGAGATATTGTGATATGATTATCAATTTTAATATCACACCCACCAACTCTTGATCAT
Organism: Viscum album; assembly: GCA_963277665.1. Taxonomy (NCBI): domain Eukaryota; kingdom Viridiplantae; phylum Streptophyta; class Magnoliopsida; order Santalales; family Viscaceae; genus Viscum; species Viscum album. The sequence continues at coordinate 1,425,480,164 of OY728147.1, read as the reverse complement.
AATGTCAGATATATTTTCTCCTGAAATTTCATCTAACTTAAGTAATGTGCTATGAATTTATCATTTTAATCTGTAAATATCCTATGAACATCTTTAATGCATTTCTATATACCTGATAGAGTTCATCACAATTTGGTAGTGTATGTATTGGTGCTTTGGTAAGCCCATTTTTCAACTATTTGAATAAATATTCAAATTAACTCGTCTATAAAAACATTACCCCCTTTCGAGTCAACATGGATAGTGGGTTTGAAAATCCTAGAAGGTTTCTTCCCAAATCAATTATAATACATAGATGAACCAAGGAAATGGTTGATATCCATTACAAATTCTGGTATGGGAAACTTCTCATTTTCAATTGTATTTTAAGGGCTCAATTATTTCACTATGTTAGTGATAACATATACCAAGAATGTACACACCCTCTATCAATAACTCACATTTAATGTAATTTGCATATAGTATCTCACTACATAAAGTCTATAGTGTAATATTAAAATTCTCATCATGCTCCTGCTTTCTCTTGTAGTTTATAATAATATAATTTAAAATAGAACTAATATATCAATGAAATATATAAAGACACTTTTTATTAAGTCAATTAAATTTTTTAAACCCTATTTGATCAAAAGGGAATCACTATGAAATCATAGTGTAAATGCATTATTCAAAATCCATTTTTGGGAATATAATACTCCTTCATATTTAATTACTGATATCATGAACGATTGTCCACCATATTTAAATATTGATCCCCATGTACTGGATCAAACTAATCATTTATAAATGAAAGGGGATCCTTGATATTTATGGTGAATTTTTGAGCTCCTGATAATCAATGAACATGTTCATTAATCAATAATTTTTCTTGATGAATATGTCAATTGGACCCCATTGTAAAGCACTCGGGTGTATGAAACCCTTGTCCAGATTATTTTGTAAATGCATCTTCAATTATTATAAATCAATGGTGATAATTCTTTAAAGTATTTTTAATATGGGAACTCATCCTGGAATACGTTCTATTGTGAACACAACCTATCATTTAGGGGTAATTATCGGAAATTCGTAATGCAATGCAGTAGTGTAGTCCCTCAAAATGGGAATTTCATTTACCACGATCCTTTCATTTTCCTCAGTAATTTGATCATGTTATGATTTATCATAATGAAAAAATATCCTAACATGGGTTGATTATTTGGAACTAGATTAAATTAAATCCTTACACTAGTACAAAAATGGATGATCAATGAGATGTCATAAGTGATCTCCCACTCATAATAGTTGTTGATGACATTGTAATATGATAGCCAATCCTTTCCCAATAAATTTCAAATTAAATAAAAGGAAGTCATATAATATTTTGTGAGGTTATTTCCACAAACATTTTTCGGGGATGATTATTATACATTACATGAAATAAATTCAAAATTTTATTTTCACAAAAACAACACATCATCCATACTTTGAGGAGGTGTTTGAATAGTTCTACTAAATTTGTTTTATATAAAAATATATATAGAATCAATATCAAATAGTACATTCTATTTATTGAATAAAATACTAATTAACCTATCAACACATAATTTTTGGGATCCACCTCAATAGTAGTGGTGAATTATACACTTCCTTACTTTATTGGACTTTTTTTAATTGATATTTTTAAAAACACTTGGCTTTGTTCATTGGCACTCATAATGGCCCTATTACATATAGTTTAAACAATATACAATAGGTTGAGTGTTGCTATAAACCTTCCTTTTCATTTCCATGTTAGAGGGATTATTCATATCAATTTGGTAATAATTATCATCGTGCAACTATTTTATTCATTTTAACCATCTTTTGGTTTCTCATTAGATAGTTCCCAGAAATCTTCATCCCACAATTTTGAAATGTGGGATGTCGTGATTTCATTCCTCCATTATATTTATCTTATTATCCTACAAGGTTAATATCTATCTTATTCGTTTAATATTCGTGAACACGAGTGCACTAATCAACCTTAATGGTACAACATACAATCTCTTAAATTCATTCAATGTGTTGAATCACCCATTCTTTTTGATGACATGGATTTAATCCACTATGTAAGTGGTGCACATTTCATTATATGTTCATGAAAATTATAGAGGAATATTGTGTAAGACTTGTAATGATTTACACATATTGTATGGGAGACTCATATACATTTTTCATTAGTATATAGAACTACTTATCCAACATAAGATATAGAGGTAATGTAAACTATTTGTTATAATATATTTTCATTAATCATTCCAAAAAATGTGAATAAATTCCTTTCTTATACTTTTCCTATTACTTTCCACCATTATTCCGCATCGCCATAGAAATGATAATATCCTTGCATGACATTATATTCTTTTGAGGACTAGAGAATAGATAATATTTTCTATATATAGTTAATCTATTTTTAAAATATTAGGGGATCAAAAGATCCATCAATGATAGTATGCCTTTATAGAATAAAGGATTTGACTACAACTCGACCCCTCTTAGGAGAAGGAAATTATTTCACATGATTTATTGTATTATTTATAACATGAGAAGGCTGAGCTAGTACTGTCATGATTTTATAAGCTCTAATTAACATCTGGTTTTGAGTACAATTATTGAAATAAAAATATTTATTATAACATATGTTTTTATCATGGGTTCTCATATGTCCATCCCATAACTATAAAAGAATAAAATTAAGGGGATCAAATACCTAGTTAATTGTAATATAAAAAGGAATCATTTAACATAAAAGGATAGAATTTTAATTTAATGGATCACTAACATGTGATTCATTATGTTTTAGTATTGGTTATTCAGTGTGAGACTTATCCCTAATGACCATAATATTGTGTTTTATTCTTTACCTCTAAATGGCCATTATCGGATACTAACTACTTCCAATCAATCCTTTTACACATATTATTACATGAATCTAGGAATAATAATCCATAAAATACAAACCAATGATCAAAAAACTATATTGTATCTGGGAGTCAAGGTACATAATCAATTAACATGAAAAAATTAAAAAAAAAAATTTATTTACTTTCATAATGATCACCTTACTCCATATGAGATCCTACAACTATATAGGATATCCTAGGATATAAAAATACCAATGGGGTGATCTAATAAATCTAGAAGGGCAATAATCATAGAAATGGATGATAACACGTGATTTATAAGGTATAAAATGATAATATAAATGTAATGGATCATGAATAAACACATGGAATAATTACAAATTGATAAAGGAAAAATCATATCATGGAAACATTGTAATATGTAACAAATATATAACATGAGTCAATGTAAACTTCCAATACGATATCACATGGTTGAAAGAATCCCAAAATGGATATGGTTTACTCCATAATCTCATGCATAACTTATCATGAGACAAAAACATTACCCAAATAATTGGAGCAATATCTTGGAAAAACCATTATAAAATGTTCATGTATATTTTTTTGACATAAATAATCTAACATAACCAATAAAAAATTCTTTCTATGTAATGAAATGGTTATCAAAGTCATGCCACAAGAAATAAACAAAAGGAGTATAACAATGGTATTATTGAAACAATGGTTTTAAATCATTCTTAGACATTAATAAAAGAAATATAATAATATATCATGTATAATTAAGTCCAAGTTTATTTAAATCATCAATAATAGTGGTTAGGGAACTTTAAAAATGTTCAACTTAACCACGTGTTTACATAAAATAATAAAGTGTATTTAATGAGGATAAAGTAAAAATTGTTTGAGTTAAACTAGAAATAAAGTAAAAAAGTGTCCATGATAAATTATGTGATTTTATAAAAATATTTGTGGATTAAAAGTGTTTATGTAGTTTAATTTAAATTGCGCATGATAAATAGATATACACATTAATCGGGTTTGCTTATAAAGGGGGATTGAGAAAGAACCCATAAAAACATGTATTTACAAATCCAAAAAATGAATTGATATAGAAATTTTTTTGGGTGAATATACAAATAATATAGGATATGTATATAGGTATATTTAATTTATGAACTGATGCAATGAGAAAGAATGAGTGACCTAAATGAAATATGAAGGTTTTGAGAGATCACATACCATATATCTGAATGTGATATTCACTTGATCTTAATGTGATAAATAGTATAATTATATTTACTTAATGATTTATTAGGAATCTATTACTCATTTATTTGAATATTTAGAATTTTTAATGTTTATTTATAACCATTTTTATGATTTATGAGGTTAAATTTCATTGTTTAGGGAGTGTTCATTTCATGGTTTCTTGGTCAGTTCAGTTCTATATATTTATGAATTTTCTTATATAATGTAAATGATTTTATTGATGTGGTATTAAATGGTATTAATACAGTTATGTAATATAAAATAGTCCCATATATCATTTTTTAAGTAAACGGGGAGGATTCAATTTATAAAAATTAATTAATAAATGACTATTTTATTTTTGATGTTTTTCCAACAATCACGCATTAGTTTAATTTTATTTAATATTTTGTTTATTTGTTATTTAAGTAAAACAAAATATGTTTTAATGAAATTATTATTATATTTTCCTCTAAAGTAAATATTTTATGATGTGCCTTGAAGGCTGCAATGAAAAATGAAAACTCATTAACCATGGTGACAAATAATCACCAAAGTTTTACAAATGGATCCATTAAATGGATTAGGGGATTTGGGAAAGAAGTTATTTATAGAAAATATTCCATGTACAATATAAAATTCTATTATATTCATGATACCATGTTTATTATAATTTTATTGTTGAAATATGTGTGGTGGTCTTAAAAGAATAAAAGAAATTAAGATTGGTGGTTAACGAATGTTACCTCTTGAATATCACATCCTTGAAAGATCCCGTTAGGAACACAAAATTAGTCTATTAGTGAGAGACGAAGCATATTTTTTTTGTAGATAGTGGGGAAGATTGTTTTTAATAGTTAATTTAAATGTATCGTGACATGGATTGTCTGAGGAAAAGGGCCTCTGAGGAGTAGTATTTATAATGTAGGAGACTAGTGTTTTTGATATTTATCAAAAGATAGAATTAATATTAATTTAATTTCTATCCACATACCCCAAATTGTATATAGATTATAATATGAGATATGACATGATTTTAATCTAAAAATCAAATAAAATTTATAATTGTTTTGGTTTTATTTTAAACCTCATCATTAATTAAATATTTATTTAACCTATTGTAATTTTAAATATAGTAACAACATTTTCAACACAAAAGTGTTCTAATTTTTACTTATAGGTAAAAAATTAGGCAATAAATTTCCAATGTTCTTAAATTTTAGATCATAAAAAAATTATTTTTAATTTTTTAATTTTTTTACGATTTTTAATTAATTTAATAATATATTATTCCTATAAAATATATTTATTAACAATTTTGATATTATATACTACATTGACATTTAATAACCAAAATCCAATAAAATAAATTAAATAAAACAATATTATTATTTCATAAACATGTTAGGTTCATCAAAATATTTTGTGGATCCCCGTAAATATTTTAAATTATATTACTTATAATGTATTTTTTATAATTTATTTTATTTTTTAATATTTTTTTAATTAATGCAATATCATTGTGTAATATTTTTGTGTAAATATTAAATTAATCATTTTTTTAATAGTTTACCATGATGGATATGATTTTTTTATTTCTATATATTCTTTTTAGTTTTGTATATCTTCTGGTTAACCATATATTTAAAATATTATACTTATTAAAAATTAGAGTGTAAATCATATTACATTAATTGATTTTAATATTTTTTAATACATTTTCAATGGAAACTATAATTAAATGAATCAATTTAGAACACTATATGTTAAGGGTTTAATTTAATTATCCAATTAGAATTTGAATTATAACTTATTGCCTCATCACTACTTCATAATGTAGATTAATGTAATTAACACTTTACTAAGAATATAGAATTTACCATAGTTACTATTCATATTGTCCTATAATAAAACCGTTCTATTTAATGAATTTGGAAAAAAAATCCAAAAATGGAATCCATTTTTAAATGTTCATATCACAGAATTTCAAAACCTGAAATTGTAATAAAATCAGAAACCAAGAAGGAATTATTTTTTGAAAAATTCCCTTTTAAATAACAATATCTTTTATAATAAATTGATAAATGAAATTAATTATAGTGACATAAATTATATTATTTATAATCATGTGTAATTAATTAATCTTTAAAACTAACACAAAGTAGAATTTTACTTTGAAAATGACTTAAATGAGTATATAGTTTTTAATGTAATGTAGTATTCCTCATTATTCATTATAATTTGAAATATTTTATAAGATTCCTAAAACTCATAAACATATAATTTTGAGCTGAAAAATAAAAAAGTAATTTTATTCTATCAAATAAATATTATAAAATTTTCATAATTATTTATTTTAATTTTATCATGAAAATAAATATATTTGATTTCTATAGAAATGAAATTTTGAATAATAAAATGATATCATTGAAAATTATATTTTTATTCTCAATTCATTAATATATTTCATAATATGGTTATTAAAATTTATACCACACAATTAGAAGGATATGATATAAATTTCATGTAAAAATTATAATATATTAATAGTATATCATGGTTTTGTTAAACTCGAGGTTGTTAAGAACAAAAGATTCTAAGGAATTTTAATTATTTAAAGAGGTGTATTTCATAGAAATTATCATTTTGTTACATGATCTATGGTGTATGGGTTTTGGACTGTATAGTCCAAGAACCATTGTGGACCACCAGGATATAGAGTAGGCGTTTATGAAAGAATTTTATAGAGATACTATCTATTTCTGCATATTTTCTTCTTTTGAAGATTAGATTCATAGTGGACACGAGGTTATTAAATATTAGTGAAACTACCTATTTGGGAATAGGTTTTTTATACTATATCATAACATTCACTTAGTTAAATTAGATCCTAGTGAGGAGAAGGATTTTTTTTGTGTACGGCTGATCAGGGGTATCTACAAAAAGGTATGAAGAGGCTATGTCATAGTCTATCTCTTTTAACCCTTTCCTCAATATGGTTGTGGGGGTATAAAATTTTCTATGTTTTTACAGCCATAAATTCCCCATGACCTATGTAATATTTCTTTTCACTCTTTTAACACCTACTGGATCTGTTTTCTCTTCATGTATTCCTAGTGGCTTATAAACTCATATGAACTCCTCTGTTCTTCGATCATAACTATCCTACAAGAAATTAATTTTCATTGGATAAGTTATATATCTTCATTTATATCATTATTCCATATCTTACATATTTTTGTTGTGATGAATCCCAATATGGATTAAATTGATGTTTTGATGGAGGATTTTTTTCAATTTTTTCTTGATATTATTTTCCTTCAACTATCCATTAGCATTCCCATTTCCAAAAAATTATGTGGTTCTATATTTTTTTGACTTGTAATTTATACCTCTAAATTTCAATAATGATTTTAAGCGATTTTTTAAATGATTTAAAAACAATTAGTTGAGGTAATTTATTGATGTTTTTTAAAAATGCATACAGATTTTGAAAAAACCCATATTTTAAATGTGATGGAAATATTTGGATGGAGATGAGAAAATTGATGTGTTTATTTGGAAATATCTTTTTATGAATCTATTTGAGATTAATTTCATAAATTGATAGATTATGTGAAACTTAATGAATTTATGAAATTATAAGAATCTATTATTGAACTGATAATTTCATAACGAAACAAATGGTGGAATTAATTTAGATGACCTGAAATGATTCATTTTCCCATTTTTGGTTGAATAATTGTTTGAATGATGAACATGGAACTCTGGGTAGTGATTAATAACTACTACAATCATGGTTGATTTTATCCCCATGGTAGTATAATAATATTGAAAACACTAGCATAAATTTAGTAATTCATGGGTTTTTTTCTTCAATAAGAAGTTGAGTCCCAATGGAATATGTCAGGTGACCAGTGCACACATTGAGTTGAAATCACTAATGACTACTATGAAGAAACTATTACCGTAATCTAATGTACACGGGGGTTCGATACATGTTTTAATGATTTACCACATTTAATTATTATATGGAACTGATTTATAGAATTTTTTTACTCATTTCATTCACATTAAATAAATATTTATATGAAATAATAATTTAATATTATTTTCATATATATTCTATTTGTTTGAATGGAATGAATGTTTTATTGAAAGTATTTCAATTCCATGTGATGTCTTTTTCTATTTAAAATGATTTAATATTTTGCCTAATGGTTATTTAATTGACAATAGAGCACATTGCGAAACCCTACAAGTTTTATAAATCACACCCAACCATTTCCTTAGGGAATTTATAGATTATCTTATTCTGAGTCTATGAAATTTTATAGAAGCTCTTATATGTGGTGGATGCTCTTGACATTTTGGAAATTAATGTTTTAGTTGGTGCCCCAGAACCAACTATTTTTGTGCATTAGATTAAACATATATTCATTAGAAAGAATATTAATTAAATCGTTATAAGATCATGATTATTCTTATAGATGACATTGTTTGTTATAATTTATTAAGATTAGTTCTCACACTAAATGTTCATAGAGGATAATTTCTATGATGAGAACCTGAATGTTCAATGAAACAATTATTGAACATATAATTTATGTCCAGATGATATCATTTTAAGGGCCAAAATTTATATAGGCTATTAATGGAGGAGACTCATATGACATTGAGTCACCGTTTCATTGTGCATGCCCTTGGTAATGTTCAAGAGGATATTATGAGAATGAGACCCACCAATTCGAATTATAAATTTATAAGTGTCATTGGATGTTCCTATCTCTAACTGTGAATATTTTTATCAAAGACTTTACGAATATTATAAATGGTTATTATGACTTTTTTCACATAAATTCATTGAAAAAAATCGTGATAATGTAAATTCGCGATGAGGTAGGATGTGTTTGGTGCATCACAAGTAATCCTACATTAATCAATTATGTGATAAATAATTTTTCCCTTCTATTCCATTACATAAGTTGATATCATAGGAACTTTTATGGAAACAATATAGCCTAAATAAATAAATGTCCATGGTGTTCTATAGGGAAGTTCAATTTTTGGGATGTCAAAGATGGAGAAATCATGCACAAAGGTTGATGAGACATGAATTCTATCTGATTTATTAGTGATATCACAACAAAGAGATTATATAACATGTTATGTATTCATATGAGGTGACATGTTTTTGTGGATTAACATATTTCTCTATGGGATTCTTGGCGTGTGTTTAGATGATAACTATGGAATTTATCTAGGCTCACGTAATTCCACTATGAAAGAGACCTAGAGTGTTAAAGTATAAGTGTATCCATAATATCAATTAAATAATTTATTATTTAACAATTTGAATAAATATTATTCCCCATTGTGTTTTAATAATTATTCATTTATGTTTTATCAAATTTATTTCATCACTAGACTTTCGAGAGAATATAATGTGATTGGAATATTTAATAACTATTTATTGTATATTATTGTAAATATAATATTTATTTATTTATCCGTGAATATTGTAGATATGCTTATTTAATATATAAACAATGATTATTCAAGGATCGATAATGTAACACCCCTTAATAAGTGAGACATAAAAAACTAAATGTTACTACCCATGTCAAAAAGGTGCACCTTCCTTTTCAGGAGCATTTCTGATTATAACTCCAAAATTTATCTTTCTTGGCCTAGAGTAGTGATTAGGATGGGTGACCTTCTGGGATGTCTCCCAATGTGTGTGTGAGTGAGGAAAAATCACAATGGAAAGGACATCTGTTGGCCTGAAGTGATTATGCACTGCTTGGGTTTGATTCTTGGGGTCCACAATGGGGGTGTTTGGCTTTAAAGGGGTGGATAATTTTACACCCTTGGAAAAATGAGACTTAAACGAATTAATTTTACTTCCATGTCAACAAGGTGAAAATTCCTTTTCCATAGCCTGTCTGATTAGATGTCCACAGTTATGGATGCTTGGCCTGGAATAGTGATTAGGATGGGTGACCTTCTGGGAAGTTTTCCAGGTGTGTGAGTGAGGACAAAGCTCACTAGAAAGGACATTTTTTTGGCATGCGGGGAATGTCATTAGTCTGATAAGAGAACCATGTGAGTAATATCCTATGGTGTGTTGGGACGGCAACCCAGGTATTACAGGAGACCCATGGGGTTCGATGAAAAGGTTCATGGCTCGAGGAGGTGGGCCGTGACAGATAAATATAGAGGAGGTTTGGCATACCATGATTCAGGTCCGGTGAGAAATAATAATATTAAATATTTTTTACCAAAATAATATTTAATTGAAATGTTTATGTTAATCACATGTCATGAAATAATAAAAATACTATTATTTTTTTACATTGGGTGTTTCACTTGGATAATAAAGTAATTAAGGCTCCTTGAAAATTATTTTATTATTCTATTGGGAATTAAATTCCTAGTTACATTATTTTCGATTTATCCAAGTGGTTAACCCAAAGGCTAGCCAATCGTGTTTTTTACAATATTTGGTAGAATTTCTCTCAATCCAAGAGATTTCCTTATTTTCCAACTATGTTCTCAAGAATGAGTATATTCATCCTCAGTCGAATCATGGAGAATGCGTTATAAGCGGTTCTCAAGGCGATCCAATGTAGATGACGCAAGTACATGGATATTCTGTGCGATAACCCGAAGCCTCCTTCGACGGAATCAATAGAGTCCTAGAGAATATGTAGATCACTGTTAGAGGATATCTACCCTTGATATCTTTAGTGAAACTAAGGCACATAACCGATCTTTAGTTGAACCCAAAAACAAAGAATGATTAGCTATGGAGGTAATTATTTATTTTAATTAAATTAATTATAAATAAATATTGTGATCCTCCATATTGGTTCTAGATATCTATAACTTCTCCTATATAATTGATTCAATTCTATGTATACTAGAATTAATCATTGTATTTATCCTTGATAGTACATTGAATATGGAACTAGTCAACATTGGAAGAAATCCATCCCACGATTATGTTGCACCTGGAACCTACAAGTGGTTTTAGAGTAGGGATATTTTCATTTATATTTATATAAATAATACGTTGATGTACTACACATTAATAAAATAGTTTTTCAATTCATGGTTAATTTTCCTTATAATCTGTATTTCTAGATCTATCCATCCTTTATCATTTCTTGTAAATATATTTTCAATGAATAATTTTATGATTAAAATAAAATTAAGGATCTAATTAAGAGTCACTATATATTCAGTCTAGATAACACGATAATACATTCCTTCTAGTTAGAGTCACAAATTGTGAAATCAATTATATAAGATGTGTAATCCGGATCACACATTGTGTAGTGGTGTTCCAGACATCAAGTGTGTTTCAGAAATTACTTATGTTGTGTGAATTAATAAAACGTGGTGTAGTTATTTCATACACCACGTGTTGACTAGGATAGACTGGCACACAGTCTACGAGACTAAATGTCGTGCCCCCACTGGACACAGCGTGTAGTCCCTTTAAGACAGTATCAAGTCATGTATCCCATACATGAATTTCCTAGCTTGTGATCGTGTAACACAGAGTCTACACTACCTATGGCCCACTAAAAGCAATGTGATCTAAGGATTTATGAAGTACACCTCACATGACCTTTAACTAGGACTGTACTTCAGATATATGGTGAGGAGGGTACATGTTATGCAGTAAAATCTACCCACGATTTACTTTTCCCAAATTATATATATTTAAAATTTATTATTATATTTTGTTACCCTAGATACATGTACCTTTATGTGAGCATAAAGATGGGACACAACATGTCATAGGTGTTCTATAAATATAAATGTCTGTGTGTGTGGGTGTTTAATTAATAACTACATAAGGTTCATAGATTTACACATCATGTATGACTTTTATGATAATTATAATTCTATGTGCATTCTACCAATCACAGAGAATAAAGTCTATACAAGTATAATAAATGTTGGGTTGTTTTGGAGGGGTATTCAACAAGTATCCTCCTAGGTAGAAGTTATGTAAATAGTTAATTTCAATTCAATTTATTAACTTTTTTAAAATTATAATTGATGGTAATCTCAAAGAAATTTAGAAAAGGTTTTAAGTTAATAGTATCGATTAATTATTGATAATAATTAATCGATTTGAGCACGATTTATCATAAATTAGATTGATTAAATATTTTAATTTTAGTTTTATTAAATTTATAATTTTTTACATACATGTGGATGACCATGAGATAGAGTAGACAATTTTATGTGATTGGATTCCATTTAAATTTATTATTAAATTAAATTGTTAGAATTTATGTCTTATCTCCTTATTAATATTTATAACATCCATTCCCATTGTTTATTTTATGTAATTCCCCTTTCTAGCCCTCACATACGAGTGCATAAAATCATATGTAATTGATTTAGCTCCCAAGCATGTGGAAGCATTTGATGTTAGGATCTGAGGTGAATCCAATCCACGAATATATAATGGTGGATAAGTAAAATGTTTAAACATGAACTTTATTGTATCAAGGTGATTATCCCCTACGTATGTGGTTACTTTTTCAACTGCTAGGTAAACTAAGAATTATATCAAAATAATGATCATCCACTGTATTTTATTTCTATAATTTTTATGGTTATTCATTATATATGTTTTGTAATAATCACACAATTAATGAACTCACAAGCATGAAATATGGAACTAAAATAAACTAGCTTATGCATATTTATTATATAATATATTGTTAATCACATAATATTATCCCACATAACAGTAACATGCATGTGAATTGAAACAAATGAAAATTTATGCATTAAGGATAAAATCCCCCAATAAAATAATAAGATGGAATATCCTTCCACTACATCAGTTACAATTGATCCATAGTTTAATGCGGACGACCATTGAAATTTGGGGTGATTTCAATTAATGGGTATTTCTAATTTTAGGTTTTAGGTTGACTTGAATTAGTTTACATAACGGGTTGACTGAAAAAGAAGGACTTGGTGTAACTGAGAGGCAATGGTTGATGAAATCCAAAATTTAGGATTTTAGGATTGGGGTGTCCAGTCAATAGGTCATGGACTTGTGAGTAAATGCAGTTGACATTTGGAATTCCCCCATAAAAACATTCACATTACGTGACCATTCAATATAGGGGTATTGAAAAGGGAAATATTTATCCTTTCCGTTATAACATCTAAGAAATAATATATTCGAAAGCCAATGGTGAGGGATATTAGGTTTCAGTAAAATATTGGGAGACTAATAAATATTTATTTCGTTATTTGTCAAATTTTATCAAGATAATGTACTAACATTCATCGCATCATATTTATATAAATTGCATTATAAATTATATAAAACATATCATTGTGATCCATATCCCAAAAGGAATAACCTTATATCATGAACTAATTTCCATGGTTTCCAGAAATGGAAAAGGCACCTTTGGGTCATCATTCACCATGAAAGGAAATTATATGTCCTGGAATAACCATTACCAGTTGTGCCATAAAATATGGTGAGGGGTGTTGATCCCTCTATATACGAGAAACATATAAATGATGCTACATATGTTGACTGCCTCATGCTATCATCCATGACCAATTATATCTTAAATCAATGTGAGCAAATGGATGCTTATAGCATGTTGTCTCACATCCAGGATCTCAGTTAATATTCTTACAGATCTCATATTATCATCACCTTCAAAGGAATTTTCTAGTTTTATTGTGAATTATAATATATGTAATAATGAGAAGAGTCTATCAAGACTTTTGGAATTGATTCTTTAAGTGGATAAGGACATGGGGCATGAATAAGTTCCAATTCTCTTGGGGAATAGAAAGAGGAAGTATATGGAAAACCATCCTATGATTTATAATTAGTCTAAATCAACTACACACCATCAGACCACGATGAATAATATTAAAAGGCATGGAAAGGAAAAGGATTTAGTGTGTTTTCAATGTTTTTAGTAAGACCACAAGATGAAGAACTGCACCCAAAGGCATGTGGATGCTAAATATTTGTTCATTGTCTGTTGAAATCATTCCATCTCTACAAATTGGTTATTAGATACAGTATTCTGTGATCACATCTATTTTAAAATGTAGTAACCAAGGATATTTCATAAATTTAACATAGGAGCGGTGGATTTGAGAGCTGCCATGGTTCATGGCTGGCTAATCATTCCATTTGATACTACCACATCTCCTTACTGACCATGATTTTTTTTGTTTTAAATCAATGCTATTATGTACCATGAGTTACCATGAACATAATTTTTTTTATCTATTTTATATACAGAAGGGTTTATTTTTAAATTTGAATATAAAAGATGATTCTTTTATAAGTACAATATATGTTATGTAATGGTACATTTACATAATGATTGGTATGAATTATGTTATAAAAACTATGGTTTTTTAATTCATGAAAAATCATGTTCACCTGAATCATATAATATTCAATTGTGGAATCACTGTGTAGGTTATGTAAATGAGAAGCGCCTCACAAAGATCTATTAAGATGGTTATTTAGGCTCTTCTATGCTAAATCCACTTGGTAAAAGTCATTACTATTTGCATGGGAATATGATCAAACCACTATTTGGTGGATAAGCTAAATTGTCCACAGAGATTCTTAGATTGGAACACACTGATGTGTGTGGACCATTTCCAGTTGTTGAAATATGTGCATATTCATTCCTACATAATTTTATTGATGACCTGATTATATATGGATATATTTACTAGATGAGGTATATATTTATATCCTTTGATAAAATTTGTGAATTCAAGAATGATGTAGAGAATCATATTGGAAAATTCTATACGTTTATGATTATCATAATACACTAAAAATATAAATATATAAAAATAATTAATTTTGAATATTTTAAGTAATTTATAATATCCTTATTCATAACTGTGCAAAAGGAATAATAATTAAGGTGATATCAATTTCACATTAACGGTTACATACAATTAAAAGGTTCATGAATAATTAACTCATAATAAAGGTTCTAATGTGGAAAATATAAATTCATATCTTTAAATAATTAAAAAAATTAAAATTAATATTCCTAAACAAAATTAAAATAAATATCAGAATGATAATAAATACAAATTTCATAATAAAATAGATATTTATTTTCAGAAATTCATGATAACTGACTCACAACCAGGTCGTCATGAATCATTTCTTTAATAAATCTCATTAAAGAAAACATTATTTATAAATCGGTATGTGCAAATCATATACTCGCCTAATATGGAATTCATGTTATTTTGCATCATGACACCTATAATTGAATCAATGTGATATATTGTTACACCCCAAGATTTAATGAGAAATATTCTTTTTAATTTCTTTGATGTCTTCTGTTGTACACAACACAAATATTAGCTTGAGCTATTCAAAACACCGCATTATCTTGTATTATACTCAAACACTATTCTTGGCTTTTGTTGCATGCAAGAGCGACCTTCCTCAATAGCGCGTGTTGCACGCCATACCGAGATTAACTAATCAATTATATATTGTTATAATGATATTATGAATTACACATTATGAATAGTATTGATCACATTTTTAATTTTATATAAATATAATTCATCATACACATATTCTAGATCATGCTATTAGAACAAAATAAATTGTTTGAGTAAAATTACTATTTTTCACAAAATGCAGTTTTTTCGCCTTTTGATAGAACACACACTTTAAAACTAGTTTTTGACACGTTTATAAGTTCAATTTGATGAAATAAACTTATTAATTTGAATAAGTACATAAAAATTAAAATTGGATATTTTTTAACATTTTTCTGTTAACATTCATATTTTCATGAATAGTAAAAATTCACTCTATTTTAATTAAAAACTACTTTATTCATCTATATAATTTATAATATAAAATTATAATATTCGATGGTCTTAATGTATAAATAGAATATTTTTTAAAAATTTAGTATAATTTAAGTCTTTATATTTAATTTTACATTTTATTCATAGGTAAACCATTTTAATCTTTTACAATGTTTTAACTTTTAAAACCTGTTTTCTCATCAGTGAGATTAATTTTAAATATAATACTGCAACTTCTGTATTTTGAATTTGGAAAAATGGATTCAATATTTTGAATCATTTAGTCCAAAATATGATAATTGGATACTTGTATTTTTAGGCATTATGAATAGTTGCTATGATAAATTTTATTAAACACACTTAAAGGTAAATCGGGTAATTATGGGTAAAAATATGATTATAAAATTACCCTAACACCTGCCAAAATTCAATTGGATGAATTAATGTCGACCCATATAACCTAATTGTCGGAATAGATTCAGTTTATGGACTTTTGACCCTGAAGATGATATAATTATTATTAAATCCAAAGAGAGTGACAACATGTCACTCTTATGTCTTA
Organism: Viscum album; assembly: GCA_963277665.1. Lineage (NCBI taxonomy): Eukaryota > Viridiplantae > Streptophyta > Magnoliopsida > Santalales > Viscaceae > Viscum > Viscum album. The sequence goes on along the minus strand of OY728147.1, from coordinate 1,425,463,589 downwards.
TAAGTGTAATAATTTTAATTTAGTGATAAACATCAAAACTCATTGAATAGAAATAGTCTCCATAAATCTAATAAAATTATCTATATCATGAGATTTTTTTTATAATTTTTAGAGATTAAATAATTATTAATGATGATAACACAATACAGTAGTAGATATTATTCTGTTGATTGAAATATCAAAAAAATGGTACTAAAAATATTAAAATAAATATTATATGATATAATTAATGTTCTCCAAAAATTTTCTAGATTAATATGACAAGTTATGAAAGTAATAATTTTTTTGGTTTGAATATATTCACTATGTGGATATTATTTAAATTCAAATAAATGAAATGTGTCAAAATTGACACTGTTGTTATTATATAAAACTAACATATTATTAAATTGTTTAAAAATCATAATAATATTTAAAAATAAAAAATTGAAATTTTTATGGTCTAATTTTTCATAATGTATGCAATTATGGAAAATTCACAATACATATGTAATTATTTAGGACAACATAAAATTTATAATATTATTACCACAAATAAAATTAAATTGATTAAATAAGGATAAATCAAGTGGATATGTTTTAAAATAAATTCCCAACATGTCTAAATTTTAATTTATGAAGAGATTAAAACACTATTTCATCTCATCTTCTAATTGAGTCATTTTTTGAAGTTTTTATGTGGGGTTTGAATTTATATTAAATTAATATTTTTGAAATTCCAAAAGTGCCCCTCTTCTCCCTTCTAAAAGGAAACCTCTTCCATTTACTCTTCACGACATTTTTAGCCATTAAGCTCATACACACCCTATCCATTTCTCTTATCCACTTCCAAAGATACATATTAGTGGTTCTGTTCTTCTCAAAAGGCAAAGTCTAGTGACCTAAGTGGATGTTTAAAGGAGGCACGCCGAGGAAGAGGTAATATCTTCTACCAATTCATTCAAATTTATTTCATCTTCTATTGCATGTTCATTTGTAGCTTAATTATAAAATAATAACATAAGTATCAATAATATACTGATATGTTTTAATGAATATGAAAAATCCAAATTTCACCGTATATCCATCCTATGAAAAATGAAATCACTCCGTGTGCGTACGTACGGCTTACCTTCTCCACGCCGTGGTGTAATCTGTTTTTCCACCAGCACCATACATGGATGGGTATAATTGTGGAAATAATAATTATATATTATTATTATAACATCATAGAAATTCTGAGAAATTATATCATCCACTCAAATTCCTTTCAATAATTATGGGAACGATATCATCTCTCATATGTACGTACGGATAACCATCTCCACGATGCGATTAGATTCATTCTACTTATTAACCATTAAAAATGATTATAAATTATATATAATAAATAATCATGAAATACATTACCTAATAATGATATTGGATTTATGTATATGTTATTTACTTACTTCCTTCAATTTAATAAGGAATCTAAAATAGCGTTCATGCATACGTATGACCTACCAACTCCATGAACAGTGTATTTTATTCCATTTATCAATCTGTTATATATATTATATATTCTGAATATATATTGTATATATATCATGATTTATATTTTAGAAGATTGTTATCGTGATATTAGTAATCATTTGAGTAATTACAAGTCAAAACATGTACGATAAATGAATCAATTTTACACAAAACAATACATTTACATGGAATTGACAAATGAACGGGTATTATAAAGTCCTAAGTGATTCATATATGATATCAAAAATATTATTATGGTACTTATTACAAGATAATAATATGTTTAAAACCAATATACATGAGTCTCAGAAACATTCCTAAAAATTGGATATAAGGTAAGGGATAATTATTCAAATCATGTTCTTATCCCGGATTGTTTATTCTTAAGTATTTACTGGCGTATGTTTTTTCATCCATGTTCATGTTTTCTAAAAATGTATTCATAAAATTTTGACTATTCTTACATGTATTTTTATATTCATTTTTTCTTTTTTTCCGACTTTTACCACATGGTATTGATGGAATCTTAATTTTTTTACCATATGAGGTACTTTATGAATTTTCTAGAAAAAGTACGAGAAGAATGTATTTTTAACATATACGACAAGAAAATATTTTTACGGTTTCATAACGCCTTATTTTCATAAAGTTTCTTGTATAACATTTCATGATTATTTTCATCGAAATTCTTTCCTTTTAAAATTTCATGGCATTTTGAGAAAAAAATGATTTGAAAGAAGGAACAATATTTTCCTCATGATTTCATTTCAAGTGTTTAATCAATGCACTTTTCCATCTATTATGACATTCTATAATATGGTTATGTTTCTATTATAATGTCCATATTATTTAAATGTGATGATTTAATTTATGAGAAACTGATATCCATTTGTTTTATATAGATTATGTCATGATGGGACGATGTTTATGAAACACATTTTATTCATTGGGTGATTATAAATGATTTATATTTATTTTGGGGAACAAAAAATAATGATTACATTATGAGATGGGTGGGACCAATATCTCTCTCCAATTAAATGGGAAATTATTTATATCTAATGAGTTAATCATGGCTGGAATGGAATGTAAATCCAGTTTAGAAATACAGGGCAGGAAAGGCAAGTAAATCTGGTTTAGTAATGGACTTTGTCAACTATGATGGTATTGGAAGCAATGCCTTGGCTACTATGGAAATAATATCAGGTGCTTAATGGTTTTCCACAATTCCATGTTTTATTTCCATTCCTTTTTATCATGATTTTTGTTAATTTATAATCTATGTATTATGTACTACCAAGATTTATGTCATTTCTCAAGATTTTGATGTTTTATGTTCTTGATTTTACTTTCAAATGTATATGGATTCTTTTAAGTTCTCCAAGTTTACCCTTGCTGAGTAATTGAGATCACCCTGTTTATGTTTTCTTTTCCCTAAGATATAAAGAAGGGTTTTCGGTAAGAAAAAAGGGGACGATCGTTACGATATATGTTGAAGATCTTTCACTAGGATTAGATGATTATGTTCTGAGATTCCAAAGGAACTAAACTAAAACGATCTTTTGGAATCTCTTTGTGTCATGAATTTAGTTTTTTTCAAAAGTAATGCAATTTCCATGTACATCAAGTTTGGGACTTTATCATTGGTATCATAGAGATGTTTTTGTTATCCATCAGAAACAAGGATGCGAAAACATTAATGAGATCCATAGAGATATTTCTGAGCTATGTCAAGGGATGTCCCCAAGGATAAGTATAATTATAGGTTATAGTCCGATAATTATGGTAACAATATTATAATTAAAACTAAGATGATAGATATTCACCCTTTATAATATTGTTTTCCTAGAATTATTTTTCCCTCTCACACTATTCTTTTTGGGTTTTAGAAGACGGCTGGAACACGAAGGAACCATGTTGATCAATGTAATGGACAATGCAAATATTTTTATCCTGAACATACAAATGTTATTGGATATGGAGGAAAAAATCATATTTCTAAACTTACTTACGCTATGAATCATTCTGGACATCATTGAAGGGCATTAGCTATAAGAGACTTCGGTAGCTATGAATAAATTGTGTGTTGTGATATCAAGGTCGAACTGGAAGTTGGTGTTACATATTTATCTCAATGATTTTACATGATACGAATGATGGAGTTCAAGGAAAAATCTCAAAAAAATGGTGAAAAAAAGACGAATGATTCTTTATGCTCAGTGTGTGGGAAGAATCATGGTGGAGATTATCTTAATGGGACTATAAAATGATTTAAGTGTAGAAAAGAAGGTCATCGAGATGTTGAGTGTCAAAGTAATGGGAAAAGGTAGCTAATGTAGTGAATAGAGAAATGACTATAGAAAACTCACCACCAACACATCAAAAATACAAGTGGAATGAAATAGGGAATTATGCTAATGATGCCCTAATCTAAGGGTTAATGATGATCAAAATAAACAAACTCATTACGAAAACAACAAAGGGAAGTCACATGCGATCACTATTGGTGATTTTGATTATGACAAAAATGTGGTGGAATGATTAAGTTTATATGTAATGGGATTCCAAAATAGTGTTTTGGAATCTCATTTATAGTATTATTGAATATTGGAATATCTGTGTATTGGTTTTCAATATTTGTATGGTACTGGTAACCATGAAAACAGATTGAATTTTTTTTGGAAAGTAGATGATATGTTCATATTTAAGGGATAAATGGATAATGAGATGTTTGATATTATTAATAATCTCATGATTCATAATAGGACAATGTGATATCATGGTTTGAGTATATAGAATTTTTGTTATAATTGGTGTATGGAAAGGGTTAATTTTGTTGGAATTCATGTTTTCACTATGGTTATATAGTAAATTAAGATATTATCATATATAAGGATGATTCATGATGAAGTACTCCAAAATATTGGAATGTGACCAACAATATATATCCTATGATATATGGGGGATAAATGATGGTATTGACATTGTTGTTATATGAACTGTGTAGAAATGTTTTTATTTATACAATGAGAAATGACAAAAGTATTTTGTGTAAACCTAAAGATTGTAATTGATTAAGTTAGACATCATATTTTGATGTCTTTGTCTTGAACTTTTTTATTATTTCTAAAATGATATAATAGTATAGTTTTAGAAAATGGAAAACCTATAGGACGGGTGAAAACCCATCGTGTCGGAAAAGGCTGCTGGAATCGAACCCAAAACCGCAGGGTGACATGCCTTTATCACCTACCACTGGCGTATAGGAATTCCTATGGTTTGTAGAAATTTGTTTTATTTTATTAATTTGTATGATATATGAAGTATAAATCCATTTCTGGATTCATATATGATTAACCTCACCATAGATGGACTTATGTATATTTAACATCTTATGGAAACCTTTTTTGTGATAGAGATAGACGGAATGACCTATCATTATATTGCATGATCTGCTAATACTTCAATAATGAAATATTCAACTTCATTCCATTAAATAAGAGATGAAGTGGAAATTCATCATGGAATGAGCAATGATGATTTTGCACTGAAATCAAGTAAGTTTTCTTCAACTTTAGGGAAATGATCTTGAAAACGAAAAATGTTGTCATACTGTCATCATATCTGAAGAATTAGAAGGTACCTTAGATCATCAAAATTTAATGACATTGTGATGGTTGGATTTTCAATATACATGTTCTCTACCACTCTTCATCGGAAATTGATGATTATATTTCTCTTCCATATCCATATTTTCACCTATATTCTACAATGTGGAAACATAATGATGAGTTACTTTGGGTATCTGTTATCATCCTAAAGTTCCATTTTAATATGAAGTTTTAGTATTACAATTTACATTGTGGGTTTTTATGAAGGAAACTTTCATGTAATAAATGATTTATAACCCCGACGCATTTCGAGGGAGAAATTCATTTAAAGGGGGGGTGGAATGAAACACACCTAGATTTTATGAGAAATATTCATTTTAATTTCTTTGACATCATGTTTTGTACGTGAAAACAAGATTATATTGTGCTATACACAACACTGTATTATCTTGTAGTATACACAAACACTATTCTGGGATTTTGTTGCACGCAAGAGTGACCTTCCTCAATAGTGTGTGTTGTGCGCAATACCGAGTTTCACTAAACAATGATATATTGTTATAATAATATTTTTACCTAGCTATTATGAATAGTATTAAGAACATTTTGAATTTTATAACAATATCATTCATCTTACACATATTCTATAACTTGCTATGAGAACAAAATAAATTTTTTGGGTAAAATTAGTATTTTTCAAAAACTACAGTGTTGCCACCTTTTGAGGGTGTACCGACTTTAAATCTGGTCATTAACATGTTTATAAGTTGAATTTGATGAAATAATATTATTAATTTTAACAAAGATATAACAATTAACATTAGATAATTTGTTAATATTTTTCTGTTTACTATCATATTTTGATGAATAGTAAAAATATGCTAAATTTTAATTATAAACAAAATTTTTCATTACAATAATTAATATGGTTCAATTATAATATTTAATTGTTTTAAAGTACAAATAGACTACATTTTTACAATTTAATATAATTTAATTCATTATCATTAATTTTACATTGAATTTATAGGTCAAAACATTTCAATCTTTTGTAATGTTTTAACATTTAAAACTCATTTTCTCAATAGCGGGATTAATGTTAAATTAAATAATGCAACTTCTGTGTTTTGAATTTGGAAAAATGGATTCCATATTTGGAATCATTGTGTCCAAATTATTTTAATCTAATACTTTTTATATTTAGGCCTTATGAATAGTAACTACGGTAAATTTTATTTACCACACTTAAAGGTAAATTGGGTAATTAAGGGTAAAAATAAGATTATAAAATTACCCTCACACCCTCCAAAATTCTATTGGATATATAAAAGTCGACCCATATCACCTACGAGTATTAATAGATCAATTTCATGGAATTTTGACCATGAAAATGATATAATTATTATTAAAACCAAAGAAAGTGACAACATGTCACTCTATTATATCTTATAAGTGTCATAATTTTAATTTAGTGATAAAATTCATAACACTTAGATTATAAATATTATTTGGAAATCAAATAAAATTATCTATGTCTTGTGAATTTTTATTTATTTTTAAGGATTAAATAATTATCATCGATGAAGACACAATAGTGATGTTGAAATTATTTTTTTGATTGAAATATCAAATAAATGTTTTTAAAAATATAATAATAAATATTACATGAACTAATTAATGTTCTCCACAAATTTTCAAGATGAATATGACATGTTATGAATCTATTAAATCTTTTGGTTTGAATATATTCTCTATGTGTATTTTATTTAACTTCAAATTAATTAATAGAGTCAAAATTGACACTATTGTTGTTTTAAAAAAAACTTGTTATTAAATTGTTTAAAAATCACAATATTTTAATTATAAATTGAAATTTATATGGTAAAAAATTTAATAACTTATTTAATTAGGGAAAATTAATAACACATATGTAATTATTTATAACAATTTAAAATTTAGAATATTATTACCACAAATAAATTTAAATGGATAAAATAATGATAAATCAAGTTGTTAAGTTTTAAAATAAATTCCAAACATGTATAAATTTTATTGGATGATGATATTATAACCATATCTCTTATCATGTTCACCTTGATTAATTTTTTGTGTTTTTTATGTGGGGTTTGAATATATATTAAATTTATATTTTTGAGGTTTCCAAAAGTGCCCCTCTCCTCCCTTGTAAACAGGCACAACATCCCTCTCCACATCAAAACATTTTGATCCACCATGCTCGGCCCAACCCTGTCAATTTATTTTATCCACTTCTCTAGAAACATGCTAGAGGTTCTGGTCTTCTCAAAATATAAACTCTAGTGCCCTTTGAGGATGTTTAAAAGAGGCACGTTGAGGAAGAGTTAATATCTTCTACCGATACTTTCAAGTTTTTCCTTCTTCTACATACTCTAATTTACTTTTTCATTATAAATTAATAACATATATGTCACTAATATACTGATATGTAATTATAAATTTGAATCAACCTTATTTCACATTATTTCCATCCTACGATAAATAGAATCACCGCACGTGCGTACGTACAGCGTACCATCTCCACAACGTGGTGTAATCTATTTTGCCACCCCAACCATAATTGGATGGGTATAATGGTGGAAATAATAACTATATATTATTATTATAAAATCATATAAATTCTGAGATATTATATCATCTACTCCAATTCCATTCAAAAAATATGGTAATGATATCATCTCTCATGCGTACGCACAGATTACCGTCTCCACAATGCAATTTGATTCATTCCCCATGTTAACCATTAAAGAATGATTATAAATTATATATAATAAATAATCAAGAAATATATGGAATTATAACTATACTAAATTAAGGTATATGTTATTTAATTACTTCTATTCAATTTAATAAGGAAACGAAAACATCGTTCATGTGTACATACGACCTACCATCTCCATGAACGGTGTATTTCATTCCATTTATCGATCTATAATATATATTATATATTATGAATATATATTATATATAAATCATGTTTTACATTCTGGAAGTAAGTAATCATGATCTTAATAATCATATGAATAATTAGAAGTCCAAACATGTACAGGAAATGAAATGATTTTACCCAAAACACTGCTTTAACACGGAATTGACAAATGAACGGGTAATATAAAGTAATAAGTGAATAATATAAGATATCATAAATATTATTATGGTTTATTTAAAAGTTAATAATATTCTTAAAACCACTATACATTATTCTCGAACACATATAGATGAAATTAGACATATGGTAAGGGATAATTATTCGAATCTTGTTATTATCAGTGATTTTTTATTCTTAAGTATGTACTGTGGAAATGTTTATCATCCATGTACATGTTTTCTAAAAAAAATTTCATAGGATCTTGACTTTTATTACATGTTTGTTTAATGTAATTTTTTCCTTTTTTGACTTTTACCACATGGTATGGAAGGAATAATTCTCTTGTTTACCATACGAGGAAATTTCTAACTTTTCTGGGAAATGTACAAGAAGAATGTTTTTCTTAAATATACAACATGAACATATTTATACAGTTTCGTAATTCCTTATTTTAATGAAGTTTTATATACAATATTTCATGACTATTTTCAATGAAGTTATCTTATTTTAAATTTTTTTCGCATTTTGAGAAAAGAAAATGATTTTAAAGAAGAAAGGATATTATCCTCAAGAATTCATTTCATGATTTTTATCAAATTTATTTTCCATATAAGATAACATTCTTTAATATGGTGTTGTTTCAAGTATAATGTCCCAAATATTTAAATGTTTTGATTTTGTTTATTATTAACTGATATCCATTTTTTTATATGGATTATGAAATGATGGGATGATGTTTATGAAATCCATTTTATTAATTGGGTTATGATGAATGATTTATATTTATTTTGTGGCAGATGAAAAAATGATTTCATTATGTGATGGGTGGGACTTATATCTCCATACAATGCATTGGGTAAAGATTTATATCTAATGAGATATACATGGCTGTAATGGAAAGTAAATCAGGTGCAATAAAAAATGTATTGATCGACAAGTAAACCCGGTTCAGTAATAGACTTTGTCCACTATAATGCTCTTGCAAGCAATGCCATGGCTACTATGGAAATAATATCATGTGATTAAAGGAGTTCCACAGTTCCTAGTTTTATTTCCATTCCATTTTATCGTAATTGTTGTTCCTTTATGAACTATGCCTTATGTACTGTCATGATTTATGTCATTTCTCAAGAATTTGTTGTTTTATGTTCATGTTTTTACATTCAAATGTTTATGGATTGTTTTTAAGTTCTCCAATTATACCCTTACTGAGAATTTGAGCACACCCTTTTTATGTTTTCTTTTCCCAAGGATATAAATCAACGTTTTGGGTAAGAAAAAATGGGATGATCATTACAGGAGATGTTAAAGATCTTTTACCATGATTAGAAGATTTTGTTTTGAGATTCCAAAGACACTAAACTAACACGATCATTGGGAGTCTCTTTGTTTCATGAATTTAATTTTCCAAAAAAGTAATGTAATGTCCATGTACGTCATGCTTGGGTGTTTATATATATATTTATCAAACTAGAGAAAATCACATATAATTACTTTTCTTTAATTATATTTTTATTGGATAATATAATTCTTTCTAAGAGTACCTCATTAGTAAATAATTATTTTTATTGAATCAATAATATGTTACATCAGAATTTTCTTTGTAAATGAAATTACTTATTTTCTTGTATTATTCTAAATGATTCCATATATTTATAGTTATATGGTTGAATAATACATGAATTAAAAGAAATTATATTAAATTCATCCAAGATATTAAATAAATATTGGTAGAAAAGTAAAATTAATGTTCAATGATTGAAGGCGAATTATGGTGGACATGATCGTAATAAATGATTAATAATGAAATAAGTTATAATAAATTATCATTAATTTATTATTAAATACCATTGATTCATCATGAGTTATATATTTTTAGTATAAACATTCCATGATAAATAAAAATAGGTTTAATATATTAAAATAATTGTACTTATAACTTCTTTTATGAATTGAATAATAAATCACTTTCTGAAATTATTTTATTTTAATTTAGAAAATAATCCCCATTTGATAAGAAATAATTTTAAAACAAAATGACTAAATAATTATTCATTGAAAATATAATTACAATCTTGTAAAGGATGGATGAAATAAAATAGTTTTCAGTATGTCTTGAATAGGCATTCGTGGAGTGTATGTTAAAAACAATTCACAACATTTCAAAAAAAATTCCTCATTAAAAAAAGAATATTATTTATAATAAAATTTATTTAAAAAAATATGTAAAATGGAATTAATGATACGTTGGGTGAATAATGAAAAAAATATGTGAAAAAATTTAAATGAAATATTGACATGGTAGAATAATGTTATATGAAAAAACCACAATATCCTATTTAATGGAATGTATCTTGAATGTAACATAATTGTTTATTATTCATCAAAAATGAGAATCACTGTATAATAATAATTAAACCCAAATGATACTATAGAATAAGAATACGTATTGGTTTTAAGAGTTTTGGATCAAATAATTTTTCAAATGGAAATTTGAATATAATCAATCCTTAAATATAATTAGATTGTAACAAAAAAACACTTGCCTCATGTCTAATATGCCTTATATGTGATTTTAAATATCAATATAAAATGTAGATTTATTATCATTCTATAAAATTTAAATATACATACTTATAGTATAATATATGTTCTAGATAGTTTATTTCAATTCCCAGTCATTAACAATCATCAATTTACATCATCATTTTGGTTACCAACAACTTCATTTTTTATATTTGGTTCGATTGAGAATTTATGATACATGGATTATAATAATGGTCACATCAAATATATAATGTTTTTCATTACATAAATGTTTTAAATATTTTCATATTTTTAATCATTAATGATATGAATCCATGAAATATCAATCTTTAATCTATGTAGAGGGAGTATTCCACACATACGCCAGAGAAATGTTATCATTTTGTTACAAGATGATGTTTATGAAGTTAAATGATTTATTATATATCTATAACAATAAATATATAATAAAAATCATTTATATTAATTATTTATGTCTTTTTAACCATCCATGTGATGTGGGATGAAAAAAATTACAACGATTCAGGTACATGGTAGGTCGTAAATAAAAATGATCAATGGTTATTTTTAATTTAATGGCTATAAAAGAATTAAAATTATTTTTCACCAATACTATATAAATATTTGTCACATATATCTTATTATTTAATTTATAGAGAACATTATTACCAAAAAAATATGTCTTCATGAAAAATTAAATATATCTTCTCCAAGAGAAGGTAGTCTTCTTGTAATAAGAAAATATGTTATAATTTTCTATTATATGGAAATATATATAAAAATTGGTTATTGAATAAACATAGTTAAATTTTATTATATGAGAAATAAATATTTTATTATATAATAATGGATAATAGTGTTCAGAAGGAGTTAAAATATGAAATAAAAATAAAATAGTCGGTTAAGAACTACTCTTTTTTTTAACCGCCTTAGATTTATAACTAAATTTTTATACAAATGGTATTTTGATAAAATAATACCTATATGAAAATGTATGGCGGTTAGAAAAGTCTCAAATCTAGTATTGACCCAGCAAACATAATGTTGATATTTGTAGAAAATATTAGAGGTTTTGTAATATATTTGATGAAGATGATTCCACTGGTTTCTTTCAAAAGATTAAAATATATCAATGACTTTCTAAAGACAGAAAATATATATCAAAAATTAATATTCCTTGATTAATAGTTAATATATGATCCAAATATAAAAAATATTTTGATGTGATCAACATTTTCATTCATTTAAACCCTCATTATTTTAATTTTAACACTTTTAATCCAATTTAACGGTTACCTTAGTAACTATATTTTATAAAAGAAAATTTTATTAATAAAAAATGTATGTTTCATCCATAAAAATTTAGTATATTATTATTCATAATATAAAGTACATTTTATCACATTATACATTTATCATTTTATGAATTTTCTTTATAACACAGGGAAACTATGACAGAAAATGATATTATATAAAATACATTTTAAATTATAAAATATGGTTTCAAATAAATATATAGATTGTTTTTACATAAAAATAAAATAATTATATTTTTTTAAATAAAATAATGATTTTTTTAAATTTAATAATAACCATATTTGAATTGATCCTTATAATTATTTACTGAATGATAAAATACGACAATAATTTTTATTTGTCTAAAAATTTTACAAAGAATTATAAAATTTCAAGAATATATTCCTATATTCATATATATAATTTTATATGATTAATATTACTCATTAAAAATATTTTTTTTTGTAAAATAATTGTACATATTTTCTTTAATTCATAAATCAATATAATTTCAGGAATTCGATGGTTTTTTAAGAATCTGTATTTTGTACTATTCAAAAAAAATTAACTATTTTTGAAATATATAAAAAACTAAAACGAATTTAATTTTTATTGATGAATTAAAAAATATATTTTAATTTAATAAAATTTATTTTATATGATGTTATAATTTATTTTTTATTAAAATTCATTAATAATGGTATTTTTTTAATGTTGAATTGAAATATTATTTAATATAATTGAATCTCGTATGTTACATACTTCCTTACTTCCATAATTTAATCATTGAATGTTATAGAATGTCACCTTATTAGTTTATAGGGATAGTAATTCATCATAAACCATTGATGATCAACATTATCCACTTCTATTTTATGTCATCATCAATGTACCATATCATATCATGTAATATTATTATTTAAATAATGTTATATTAAGGCAAGAATTTTTTACGCTTAAAATTATTTGATAAATCATGTTACAATTATAATTATATATACAAACATGAGTTGGGATAGAAATTTAATTCCTAATAATTTTATATGGAATACATCATAAACATTATTGAGGATAATTGGAATTGAATGTTTTTTAATCTATTAGTATAATTCATTCAAATATTTGAAAAGGATCAACGTAATAATGAATTAGTTTCCCATTTTCATTATATTATGTATCCAAAAATAAACCCTATATTAAAAAATCTCCCAAAAATATTCAAAAAACATCATTTGGATATCGACTAAACTTTTTTCTATAGCTTTATGCTTCATTACTTTGATTCTTAATAATTTTCACAATCACCATTTACTACTAAAAGGATATGGGCCAAAAGGTATTGTTAAACCAGATTTCGACCATCATTTTATAGTATGAAATCTATTCCCATGTAGTGATTCATATTGATTCATTTGAATAATTTAATGTAATAAATTATTATATATAACATCCACCAATTATAGGTAATGATCACAAATTCCATGGATATTAAGTGATTATAACCTCAAAATTCCATATAATATATGAGTATCCCATTTAGACAATCATTATATTTATATTTGATAAATAGTTTTAAAAAAGAAACGTAATGTTAATAGTCTTCTTAATAATCATTTTTATATCCAATTTAAATAGAAGATCATGTCATTATGAAATTGTAAAAGGTTTACCATTAAGCTGCTTAACATAATTAATATATATCCATGTAAGAATATTGAGATTTATACTCTCACTAATAGAATGAAAATTTTGGAACCCCGTTAAAATATTGATAATAAACCATATGGAATAATTCAGTCTCAAAATATTCAGAAACCCATTTTCATTTCCCATAGTACTATAATCCAATTTTCACATAGAAATATGTTATGGTTTAATTTACCATTTAATATATTGTATATTAGAAGCTACCTTAAAAAAATAATATTTTTATATCGTCTTTATATTACTTTTTCATTTTATTTCACCATGAAGTCATTCAAATTCTTGAATACATCATTTCTTCCAAGGTTTATATTGATAGTTTAGCTATGGGATTCATTGAATAATCCACACTCCAGATAAGCTATTAAAATAACAAAAAATCCTCATTTTCAAATTCAATATAATATTTTCCTAAATGAAATCATCCAATGTCCCATCATTCACATCCTCAAATGTTTTTTTAGCATTATTATCAGAACATGGGAAATTTTTATTTCATACATTATGATGGTGTTGAAGCCAATTGAAACAGTTTTTCTGTTTCCCCTTCATTATCAATCCAAATATCTTACATTACTAAATACTTGAGTATATTATGTTTATATTACACATTTTAGTAAAAATACAAAGGTATTTCCTACTCACCACATCATCAACCCTATATTATTTTTTGGGAGGTAGTGTATTGGTAAATCCTAAGTGTTAATTAATTATGCCTATCACCTTTTCCTGATAATGATATCTTTGAATAGAATGATTTATTTCCTTTTTTATCCTTAGGTATTTAATGAAAATTTCACTATAAATATCATACATATGTATATCCAATTAAAATATTTATACTACGAACAATTGAATAAGGGTTTTTGTAATTAGGTTAATAATTGTTGACCTGAATTGAATCATAAGACATAACTTTGTTGTTCTGCATATGGACACATCCAACACACTTTGTTGATTCATTAAAATATATCACAAATACATTCCATTGAAATTTAAATGTTAGTACTTGTAAATTTAACAATATGATATTAAATTTTTTAATAAATTCCTTATATTAATCGAACTATATGTAATTATTAACTTTTCACATCAACTTGATATATCGGTTATCTAATAAGTATTTTTTTGAATACATTTTCAATTATAACCTGTTAATAAACAGATACTATGTACCTCTGTTACATTAGTTGAAATTATTCATTCCATCACCACATTCTTTTTCATTTTATCATAATCAAATATTTTATCTATAAATTCAATATATTAGAAAAATTAAATTAGATAAATCTAGACTTTTTGTTTATAAAATTTTTTATAACTCCATTTATCTAAGAGTTATTAGAAGGACACAAAAATGACTTTAGTGCATCTTATATCTAATATTGTACTTCTAGATATCATCAATAAATAAAAATATGAATATTTCAAGAACATCCTTGAAAACACTATTCCTTAGATCCATAACTTACTAAAAATTAAATTATTTATATTAGAACACTTTTGTTAAAATATTATGATATGTAAATTAATATAAAAAAGTTCAATGAGAATTAAAATAGATCAAAAATAATAAAATATGAGGGTAATATTATTAGAATCACTCACTCTATATAATACCCAACACTATGTAGATACCATAGAATCAAAAATTTTCCGTTAAAATGGCTTCAAAATAGCGGTACATCTTTTCCCAGGTTCGGATCTATTCCACCAAATTGAGCTTATTTCCATTGAATATTCATTCAAAAATCTAATATAGTTTTCTGACACCCACCCTTTGATCATTATTAATATCAAATCTAATAATTATTTGATATAGTTGGTTTTCCTAATCCTTTGTATCATGGATATGGAAACACCCTTTAATCAGTTCATACTTAGAGGGGAGATATAGATCCATACATTGTTAATTTTCAACCTACACATATGTAGTTGTTATCATAATTTAATTAGTTGTTACTGATTCTAAACTTAATACAATATTTGATACTTCAGGCAGTTCTGGTTTTCCGACTCTTTTATAATCACCCAGACACATATAGAGTCTCTCTACACCTGAGGTAAATCTTTTAACTTGTCACCACCATTCCATTTATTCTTATAAAAATCGCCATCATCTAATTGGTTTATATCATGGAGATTAAATTTATTATTATAATCAGGATCTAAAATTGTGGCATTAAATTCAAGTACCTCATTATCACAACCCATTTTTGCGCACCATGTCTATATGGGTTTAGGAAATTAAAAATATACCTTACACACATTGTATTTCATCCCATTAGGCCCTATTTGACTCCTTAAGTCCAGGGTTTCCTTATTCACCATATCCCACTTGAGGATGTTAATTCCCTGACCATGATTATTCCCAATGATTTCCAATGAGAGTGGATTGTATATTTCACCAACGCTCATGTGAATATCTCCATAAAGCATCCTACATTGATGTTGTCAAGCATGGACTTCATGAACCCCTAAGCAAGGAAGTGGAGGGGAAAACCAAAAGTAGGAGGAAGACACGGAGGGACTACAAGGACCTACCCAAACCAATGGCGACGAGGTCTGCGTACAAGAATGAAGGGTCACAAGAAATTGTTCATGCAAATGGGAATAGTGGCAAGCGAAGGGGAGGGTCTCCTAAGGTGGATAATGGACATAGTGGGACACGGAAAATCAAGGAGAAGATGTCTGAGGAGATGCTTAGGAAGAAAAACATGTACCTTGAGATGATGCGGAGGTATGAATCTTCAGATTGGGAGTCTGCTGATCCTGGAGATGAGTTATGCGATGATAGGGAGAGGGATGAGTATGGGTTTGATGTAATGTAGCACTGTTTTCTTCTGTCTTTACTTGCACTTTTTTCTTAATAAATTTTCGGGATCAGGCTTTCGCCTGGTCCAGACCTTTCTGGTAGTCTTTACTCAAAATAAAAGGTATTTAATATCTATTAAATGAATAATAATCTCTTTCCAATGGATGTAATTTTTTTATAATTCCAATATGGCACATACTAAATATTACATCAAATTCAATAATAGAAATAATAATAATGTATCAAAATTGGGTATGTTTATATGAAATAATATTAAATTACTAAAATATGCATATAATATTACGACTTACCCTTGGGTACATGATTGAAGACACCATTCATTGGGGAATAGGGAAATAACTAATTTCTGTGGAAAACATGGAATATATAAAATAGAGAAAAAATGATTTAAATTAATAATTTGTTAAATATGATGTTATAATCAATCTATTTATGATGACATCATTGGGAAATTCAATATTAGTTGTAGTAATCACATAAGATCAGTGTTCTCATATAATCCCTTTATCTGGTTGGTTACATTGTTCTTGGGGCATTGGATGGAATAATACCCTATCTCATATAGTGGATGTTATGGATATCTATAGAATCATTATGATCCATCAAATCATGATCCATATGATACATTTAATCTTATTGAAATAAAAAACTGATGTTTCTATTATGAAAGTACTCAATTGTTTTATTCTAAAATAATAACCTATTATAAATCCTATTTATCATTCCATATTTTTGACTAATTTATTTTTTCTCAATGATTACCCAATTTCTTCTTTTCATGATTTCCCATGAACATAGAAAAAATAAAAATTATTTCCCCATCATGATGAAAAATGATAATATTTTATGAAACTATAAAATCATTTTAAAAACGAATTTCTTTAATTGACTAAACCTAATCCCATTAACAATAAAATGAATATTTAATTCTAGATTATGTATGTCGTTCATTGTATTTCTTGTATAATAAGCTA
This sequence comes from Viscum album, assembly GCA_963277665.1. Lineage (NCBI taxonomy): Eukaryota > Viridiplantae > Streptophyta > Magnoliopsida > Santalales > Viscaceae > Viscum > Viscum album. The sequence goes on along the minus strand of OY728147.1, from coordinate 1,425,446,003 downwards.
AATATTCCTCATATTTTATATTTCATTACTCCTAGTTGTGATTTATATGAAATAAAATTACCACCATTTCACTTTACTGATCATGAGAAATGTATTTCATTATCATTTTCCAACCCAGTGAGGCCTTCCTAGCCAACAAAATGCTGAGCCACAAAAACCCCATCCCTTCCTCCATAGTTAAGGTGTTTGAAACATGTTATAAAAACTAATTAATAATATGGGAATATTTTTCCAATTATATTTATATACAGACACCCAACCGTCTATATGAATTATTATATTGGAATAATAAAAAATGATAAAATACTTTAGAGTAAAAACCTAAAATATAACAATCAACATTGAAATAAAATATTTTGTGAACAAGTAATCCATCATGAAATGGGAAAAATATATACCCACCTAGATTAGACGTCCCAACATGAAAAAAATAAAATTTGATAAGCGATCCAGACACTATATCTCTAATACCTAACCACCGTACATGTTAAAATGCTCCAAATAAAATCAATGATTCCCTTATTCCACTTTTAATCTTCTCATATTCTGCATAAGACAAGAAATGTGTGGACAATGACTGTGTGTGGGCTAGTATTTAAATACCCATTAGGATTTCCAGTAAATAGAATAGGTATAAATCAAATACAAAACATATGTTTTCATATAATCATAATTTAAGAAGTAAACGATTGTTTATGACAAGGATATATATATATAATATTATATAAAAATTCTAAATGAGAAATAAATTGGATCTCCATATCATAGAACAACCTATAACGACGAGTCTTATAAACATTTCTAATGGTCCTTCAATGATTACCATCTTCTCTAATGTATTCTTGATGAAGTAATATTATTGAGGACCCAAACCTTTCCACTATGGAATAAATTCAAAGGGGAGAAATCTAAAAATATTGTACCCACACCCTTGTTCTTCAAGAGGTATAACTCAATCGATCGTAGACTCATGCCCTTGTAAAATAGGACGGTAACTCTCATTAGTTAGAGGATAAATGAACAGCAGGAGAGCACAACTCTGTAATTGAAGGACCCATTCTCTGATAAAATAAGAGGTTTCCACCCAGTCAGTAGAGGACCCATTCACTAGTACATCTTGAGGGGGGAACTCAATTGTTAGAGGACCCATGCATTAATAAAACATTAGGGTTCCAGTCAATAGGTAGGGTAGACATACCTTGATACAACAAGAGCATGTCACTAGGTAGGTAGAGGACCCATCTCCTAATAAAATAGAAGGGTTATTCCAAATATTTAGAGGAACCATTCCATGATACAATATTAATGTACATATCAGTCGGTAGGGGATCTGTGCTCTAATAAAATATGAGGGAACCACACAGAATGTATGGGAGCCGTTAACTGATACAATAGTAGGTTTCCAATCATGAAATATAAGTCGCATGTCCTTATAAAACAATAGGGGCCCATATATTATGTATAAGAGCTTGGGGAACCAACCCACTAGTTTAACATGTGGTTCTCTACACCACAGCTTATCTTTGGTGATCTTACATGATATTTTCCTTCATCGATAACCTCTTAAAGAGGTACCATTATCAAAACATCTCACATCATATATCGAAATCCACTATTAAATCCACCATTTAGTTCTATGTAGAAAAACACATATGATAGGCTACTCCTAGGCTAAAATATTAGTCATAGAGAAATTGATATGAGAGGTAGATGTTATGTAATGAAGTGCAATGTATGTTAGTAAGAACACAAGGCATATGACCTAAATTATCCTCTTAGACATGTCCTCTACTACACATGTATCTCTCTTAATATTTTACTAGATGGTGTTTAATTGTACTACACAGTGTGTCTTGGCCTCCTGGGTATTATTAATGTGCTCTTGGACTTTCCAATTTCATTTGATCCATGTCCTGAATTCTGATCGTCTTCTAGTACACAGTGTGTCCCTACATAACTGATGTGTGGTTCCACATTGAGTCTTACTGATGTACCCCTTATAAACTATGAGATGAATGGATTCATTTCACATGATGTATGGACCCTCCCCAATTCATGTGAAATATATATCAAAACTAAAACACTAGCTTCTATATAATTAAGAATTTCCTAGTGTGTGTTTTTCACAGTACACACAATATAAATCATTGTTTTCTAGAAAGTGATTAAGGTATCATAAAGAATCCATATCTATCTCTCTCACCAATAAAAATAATTTTTACCACAACATATCATCCAAAAAATTCATTCAATTCCAGCCATTTAGTATTGAGAAATCGAAATTCTATTAATCATAGAAAGATTCACCATGTGTTCTCCTCTACATCATTTTTACAACCATCACCACTTCAGATATATGATCTATGAAGGAAATGAAAAAAATCCATCATGATCATTCTTTGAAATTTTGATCCGGCCATTGTGTATACATAGACTACAAATTTTAGGGTGTGGACTTGATCAGACCTAACTGACAAGGCCGAATAATGGGACAATAACACAATGATGAAGAAAAATATAAACATTTATGTGAAAGGAACAACAAAAATGACTCATCAATATTTGTACAATACTTATTCCCCAATGATATTATATCCTGGATATTTAGGATGAGAAGAATGACATCACCAATAATAAATTGAATAAACAATTTAATTCAACACATGGGATCATGCAATGATTTTAAATTAGTCGTAGATAAAATAATAACAGATAAAAACATTCTGAATCATTTCATAAATGATGGAAACCTAAAATGATTATACCTATGATTATATTGGATATTTAGTGGGAGAATAATGATTTCTATAGTGATGTGGATAATCTGTTATGTCTACTGCTAATCGATACACTAATATATAATCACCGATCATCATCTGATCCTGATCTTCCAGTGAAGTTCATAAGAGATCCTATAAAAACCCGATTATGGTTATGTGAATTACCCTGTAAAATTTTCAAGGAAAAATAGTTATAGTGTATTAGATTTTTGTGATTTAAATTAAAATAAATATATACATTATTATTTTAAATTTATATACACACACTAATGGTTTTCTTCCGATCATCCATCTCTGACCTACATTAGGTTTCATCGAGGGTAAAACCCATGCTCCAAATTCAGACATGGTATCATATTTTTTATGTGAGAACCTATTAGGTAAATATTTTATTATTTTTAAAAACTGTGGGTGCTCGATATAAAATATTTTTAATTATTTTTAATTATATTATTAATTTGGGGCTTACTGGGCCTCAAAATCACTCAATGTCTCAGCACATGGAACCAACTATATTTCTAAATTATTTTAATGTGTTAAACAGAAAAAATTTAATCTCTACCTTATTCCCTTTTCAAATTATTTAAAATACCAAAAAGCACAAACTAATAAAAAAAATTTGGATACTGAGTTATCAACTGAGTCTCCCACTCCCATGAGTTACCCCATCAACTTAATATTTTTCCAATCAACATGCACTGTAGTAAAAAACATGGACCATGAGGTATCATTAATTTTGTTCACAACGTCATCAGATCTATGAAAAAGGGAACACTTCTATCATAAACGATGCTACCCAAGTCAATATCGTATCATTATTCATAGGCATACCACCTCATCCAAGACATGTTGAGAGAAAAATATAAATTAAACTATTGTGGTTATGATTTTATGTAGTACATCACCTAGATAACCCAATTCATTAGTAATAACATGAAATGGAAAAGTATCCCCATAGAATCTCTATTTTCATGGATAAAAATACACAACTCTAGAACACCAATAGATTTCACCATCGATCTGTAAAATAATCCAAATGTTTAGGGGATTTGCTCATCTACCCCTCTCTTTACTACAACCCCATCATAATCATTAACACCAAAATTGGGTACCAAGAATAGTCACCCACTGGATATTTCCAATATTATTGTGACCAAAATGGACATTCGAACATGGCATCAAAAAGGTGATACACTAGTGGTGGACTGAAAATAATTAAGATATAAAAACTACACCAATTGTAGATGATCCTCCCAGTTGTGACCCAGAACCAACATGTGTACCAAAATCATGTATAATAGTTTCTAATAATTCTACCTTATATGAGAAGATGTCTTGGGAAACAATAATCGATTGGAGGTAAACTGCCCCACCCTTATGTGTCTTGAATGATCCAAAACATATGTCAACCATATAATTATGTTTACATGTTTTTTAATATATATACTCCTTATTTAATTATTTATAGATTTCTACATGAACTAATATAGTGATCAATAGGGTATTGATCCCAAGGGAAGATTTTCATTGTGATCATTTAACCAAAAGATTAAAAATTAGATCACTACAAATAATGATCAAAATCTTTTAGTTCACATTTACTATTATTATTGTTTATAATGTAACAATTTTTTTACCATTAGTGATTTCCACCAATAAAACATGACCTACTGTTGGATTATGTGAAATGGTAGAAGAAAAAAATCACCCAAAGGATGTGTATATAAATTTCTAAAATTGAACCATTATACACAATTATTGAGATTTATTTATATTTTTTATTTATTATAAAATACAATAGAAAAAGAAGCACATATTTTTAAATGAACGAGATTGTGATTTAAAAATGATAGATAAGAAGGGATAATTTTAATTAATATCAAAATATGTGAACAAATATTAAGTAAAACATCCATGATAAATGCATAAGGAAGTTAATCTTATTTGGAAAAATGATTTTTTTTATTCCAAAAAAACAATTGTGTTAAATTTTTTCAATTTTTGGTGGGTTAATCTCACTCAACATGAGATTAAAACATGAAAATTAATAAATCTTGGAGTTAAACACTTCATCAAACAAAAAAATTGGTTTGAATAAATTTTGATAAAAAAATCTCATTTATTCTTCCCAATGTATGAAATAATATAAAAAACTGAAAAAAATCACGACTTATATAATTAATCTCTCTGATCAATTATATAATTTGATAATTTATATATGTTTAGAAGTTAAAGAATAAATCCAGTTGTATTAAAATTACCTATTCACAAATTATAATTTAATAATCATGTTGAATTCAAAATCTATCAATTTTATTACAAATGAACACATGAAACAATGGAGATGAATCCTCACTCAATATTGGTGATCATCAAGAAGTGACACTCAACTTATTTTCTCACTAACAGGATGTATATACATCATCATAGTCTCCTGGTCTTCTCTCTCTAGGTTTTCCTTTAAAAATAACAATATAATAGTTCAATTATGTATCACCTACAACTTTCTCTCATCTTCTATATCATTTAAATCCTTCGTAGTTTTACAGATGGTCATAATAGAACTTCAATGACTTTGTTCATTCTCCTCTTATACCTTGAAAGCATAGAACATTCCTCCCCAATAATAGTGAATTTAGAATTTTCTTTCAACCTATTTATTAATGGATCACAATCTCAAAGATGCATAGACTTTTAATCCAGTTTTGAATATTCAAAATAAAATCAGTGTAAAATTAATAATATTATTTTAACATTATTTACAAAAAATATATCAAATATAAATATATGAAATGTATAGAAATTATAAAACTAGTATCAATATATGTATATGGAAGTATATTTATTATTATTGGATAAACAAATAATAAAATATATTGACCTAATAATGTATTATAATTTTTTTATTGAAATACATACTTGTTTTAAAATATATTATCATTATCAATATTTATTATTTAATTAAAACCAAATATTAAAATATTAAAATATAAAATTGTTATCAAATATATATTTATTAATATAATTATATATTTTAAAAATTTTAAAAATATTCATTTTTATTAAAATTAATCTATAAATTAATAATTTTTGTCTAATTATTTAAATATTTTTAATCGAAATTAATTAAAATTTTATTAATTTGTTAACTATTTTATATTAATAATAATTATTTTTTTGTTAGTTATTTAAAAACATATTTTTCTGGTTTTTTAATAGTTATTTCTATTTTTAATTTTTTTATTTTAGTTTAATAATAATTATTATATTATTTATTATAATATTTTATTAAGAAAATTGTTCTGTTTGGTTTTTTAATTAATCTTCAACATATTAGGGCTCAAGCCAAAATCCTACATGGGGTTGTTGGTAGCTTGGATAGACAGTGATTTTATGGGTGATCTCGGTTCGGAGGCCTCAAACACATCTAATGGCACTTAGACAACCGACAACAAGTATCAACCTCAATTTTCATCGTTGATGAAGCAATGTGATTTAGTATCAGCCTCAAATTATGCTGGTAGCCACAAAGATTCGTCAATGGTGAAGGATCAACATTGATTCTTTTTTAAAAACATCAGCATCAACTCAGTCGACAAAGGAGGTTGGCGTATTAAGCATCATGGCCTTAATGGTTGTCATGTTCCTTAGGAATTTTCTTGGTCGATCTCTTTTCATCTCGTCCATAAATCAGCTGTTAAAAAGATTCATAACTTCAAATAAGTTAAAAATTATAATTTACATCAAATTATATATTAAAATATAAATTTATGTTCTAATATATTCAGATAAAAGAATATAAAATGTAAACATTGAAATTAAATTCAATTAATTAAATTAATATTTGAAATGATGAGTTGTTTAGTTACATAAAAAACGGTCATAAAAGTAATATTTACAAGTGATGAGGAAATAATATTTTAAAAATACGTTAAGAAATAATATAATATAAAAAATTAAAATATAATATTTTTAGAGACCAAATATAGGTAATTTAATTATAAAAAATTTTGAATTAACAAAATTAACAAAAAAAAATTACTAATGCTAAATTACATGACCTTGAAGTCCAATTTAATTGATTAAATTATTGAAATCGTAATAAAAATATTTTCAAAAATATCAAATTAAAGACCACACTCTATGGAAAAAATGACCTTCTGTAATGAGTTATTTGCGATGTGAATAGATCCCCTCATAAATAGTATGTAGATCTGGTTATTTGGGATGGGGGCATATGCCTGTCGCAAATAATTAGTTATTTACGACAGAAAAAGTGATATCATCGCAAAAGGTTTGGCATGATTTTCACGCCAATCCTCGGGAATGGTATTGACGATGGGGATGACTCCCCGTAGAAAATACCTGGCGGTAGTAAATAGTATTTTTGACCGGAGGCACCACTTGTCGCAAATAACATGTCGCTATAAAAACTATTTGCAGCGGGATATGCCCTCATCCCAAATATTGTGTTCATATGTCACTATTTGCGATAGGACCCGGCAAAAATACCATTTAAATCGCTGATAGTTATTAATGCGGCTGATGGTATTTGCAACTAGAGACCTGTCGTAAATAGCCCCGTCACAAATAATCTAACCTATATATATCCTTATCTATTTATGTTTTTCTTCCATTCTATTCCTACTTTCTCACTCTCACTAAACTCTAATTTTAGTGTTAAAATTTTACAGAGTTAAATTTATTTTACAAAGTGATTTTGAAGTCGTTTAAACCTATAAGAGATTAGGTTTAAAGTTATTTATGTTTAATTTAATTTATTATTTATTTCATTTTTTATATTAATTTCAATTATTGTTAATTTGTTGTAATTAAATTAGATTTAGATTTTTTTGTTATCAGTGTTTATTTGTAGTAATAAATTAAAATTAGTGGTGATAATTATTGATAATTAGTGGTAATTTTGGTTTTTATACAATAATTTGTTATGAATATAAATAATTAGAGGTAATTTGTAATTGGTTATAGTAATTAGAAATGGTAATTAGAAATAATTAATAGAAATTAAAGCTAATTAGTAACAATTACCGATAATTATAAATAATTAGTAATAAATTCTGAATATTAGTGAATATTAGTAAAAATACTATTATATAATAAAAATTTCAAAAAATTACAAATAATTATCAATAAATACTAATAAATAGTAATAATTAATAATTATTAGAAATAAACACTAATAATTAGTAATAATTATTTATAATTAGAAACCATAATTAGTAATGAATATAAATAATTAGTTGTAATTAGTAATTAGTAGTGGTAATTAGAAGTAATTAATAGTAATTAAATATAATTAGTAATAATTAAGGGTAATTAGTAATAATTAGTGGTAATTATTATTTATTGGGATTAAATATTAATAATTAGAAACTAATAGTAAAAAATATTAATTAATACTACTAAATAGTAATAAATACTAACAATTAGTAATAAATTCTAATAATTAGTAATAATTTATAAAAATTAGTAACAAATACTAATAATTAGTAGTTATTAGTAATAATTAGGAAAAATTAGCCATAATTAAATATAATTAGAAATAATTATCAATAATTAGTTGTAATTACTAATTATTAGCAATAATAATTAATAATTTGGAATAATTAGATATTATTTTCAATAATGATATATTATTTTCCATAAATAGAACTAATTAGAAATTATTGGAAACAATTTGTAATATTTAGCAATAGATAGCAATAATTATTAATAGTTAACAATAATTAAAAAAAATTACAAATATTTATAAATAATTACTAATAATTAGCAATAATTACAAATAATTTGAAATAATTAGCAATAACTAGAAATAACTAGCAATATTTAGCTATAATTAGCAATAATTGCTAATAATTATCTATAATTAGCAATATTTATCAATAAATAGCTATAATTACTAATAATTAGCAGTATTTACAAATAAATAGTGCTAATTTATAATAATTAGCAATAATTACTAAAAAATAGAAACAAATAGAAACAATTAGAAATAATTAGAAATAATTAAAAATAATTATAAATAATTAGAAATAATTACTAATTATTAGTAATAATTACTAATAATTGGCAATAATTACTAATAATCAGCCATAATTACTTATAATTATCCATAATTATAATTAACTAGCAATACATTGAAATAATTAATAATAATTAGAAATAATTAGCAATAATTACTACTAATTAAAAATTATTACAATTAATTTGAATAATTAGTAATAATTAGCAATAACTAGGTATAATTAGCAATAAATAGTAATAATTAGTCAGAAATAGTAATAATTAACAATAAATAGTAATAAGTAGCAATAAATAATAATAAGAAGCAATATATAGTAATAATTGAAATAAATAGTACTGATTTATAATAATTAGTAATAATTAACAATAATTACAAAAAATTATCAATAATTACTAATAAATAGCAATAAAAACTAACAATTAGCTATATTTACTAATAATTTTAACTTATTAATAATAATTATCAATTATTACTAATAATTATCAATTATTACTAATAATTGGAAATAATTACTAATAATTGGAAATGTAAACTAATAATTTGATATAATGAGTAACAATTAGAAGTAATTGACAATAATTAGGAATAGTTAGAAAATAAATAGTAATAATTAGAAATAAATAGTAATAATTATAAAATATTAGTAATAATTGTTAACAAATATTAATTATTAAAAATAAATCGAAGGAATTAATAAATAATACAGAAAATTGTAATAAATTTTATGAAAATGGAATAATTTCAAGAGGATTGGAGTTACTCATTTTTTTCAATGTCCCATCTACTTTCAACTGTCACCGCCTGATTTTTTTTTTGAAAAATGTTCTCCTACATATGAATATCCATTCTCATATGCACTATATTTTATATTCATATGTATAAGAACCTATTTCATAATGTTTTCATGTACTAACAGGTGAAAGATGATGATTCATCGAAGAAAAGGGGGCTCTTTTGTTCGACGACTCATTTACTTGTTTCTTTATCACACTGAAATCACAGTGAACAATATATTCAGAGGTACACTTATGTATTCATGTATATAGTGGAATGGATATACATACCTCTAATCACATTTTTCATTGACATTTCACCGTGATAAATTTGCATGAAAATGAGTCGGTATACATATGAGCTACAACCAGTCCACTAGAAATTGTGTCACTCAAGGAGAGGCATCAACATTTGGCTCACAATATCAAGAGAAAATGAAAACTCAGAGTGAGATTATAATGAGTCTATATATGCAGCATACATGAATTCACCAACAGGAACTACAACAACAATTGGAGGAGACGGGTCAATGGTAGCAGTAGCAGGATGAGCAGATGGAGTAAATGTGCCGTCTAACTCTTAGATTAAGGATGAAGTTTCCTCCAACATCTCCTCTATCTCCTCCACCTCATTAAAAATAATATACCCCCAGTGACTTTTCCTAATGTAAAAAACATTTTATTTCAATTTATATTTTAATATTATCTGTTAACAGTTTATGTATTTTATATTGGTGTGAATATTACATAATTTAATTTTTTGTTATTTTTTTAATATTTTAATATTTTCTTATTTATTTTTATTATTATATTATTACTTATTTTAGTTTATTTTTTTAATAATAATAAGTTTTATTTAGTTTTAATTTTTTTTAGAAAATTAAGAATCTAATATTTTTTATTTTTTATTATTTTAATTATGTTAATGTTATAATTAATTAAAAATTTTATATTATTAATATTAGTATTTCTATTATATGATATAATTTCATTTATATTAACAGTATTATTATTATTATTGTTTTCTAATAATAACTTCTCATAATATTATTGAATATATATATCTTTTATTTTATTACATATTTGTGATGGGAACGTTTACGATAGGTTCCAGTCAAAAATAGTTTATATATATATTTTTAAATAACTTTTTATGAAGGGAAAATGGGACCATTGCAAATACGTTTTTTGATACTAGCCTGTCACAACAGGTTTTTTGATATATAATATATATAATTGGAGAACTAATTGTAATTGGAAAGTAGGTTCATAGAAAATACACTTTTATGATTGGCCTGTCGCAACACGTGTGAATATATATAATATATATTGTCGAAAAAATATTTACCACAGGAAATCATCCCGTCACAAAAAAATACCATTTTCAAAGCTGATTTCTGCATTGGGCTATTTGTGACGGGATCCCATCAATAATTCCAGATCACAAATACCCAAGTTCAAGTAATGACATCTGATGTTTTCATAGGAGACTACCATGAACTATTCTAGAAATTGAAAATTATTCAATATAAACTCTCAAGAATATTCTATGGAATATAACTCACTAATGGGTATCTCTATGATCTTAAAACAACTACAGTAGATTGGGAAGAATCTTCTGGTATATCCTACTCCAAAACCAGAGGTAGTGACAACCAATATTAGGGTGAACCTATGATAACCTTTAACCCCCAACCCAATTTCGATGTACTTAGTGATACGTGAGAGTGGATACTCTTCCCCAGGTATCCTTAGTTAATTGACTCAAATTCACACTCATACTCAAGAACTCATTATCCTATAAATAAAAAAACATTAGTATGGCATCGTGAACACATTCGAACATACAAACTCCATTCTCTTCAAACTACCAATTTCACATTTGGCTTATGATTCTCAAAGTGTTCCATATGATGTGGGGTCACAAAAAACAATGGCGACCTTTGCTTCTAATACTAGATGAAGGATAAATATTTCTTTATAGATAAACCAATCACATATCTAGATATTATTTTCCCATACTCAACCACAACTGTAGGAAAGCATCAACTCTTAGAATCAACTACACAAAATTCATCACTTGCTGACTCCTTAGAAGTTGGACATAACCTTCTTCTCATGGTTTCATTAAAATTTTCCTGGGTTCACTCCTTATTAAAGGAGTAAAAGGTTAATACATAAATACTAGAAACATTTTCAAAACTATAGAGGAAAACTTATAAGAATAGATGGTATGAAAACCATCCAAACTGAGTAAAACATAATATGGTATCATTTATAGTTAGAATATATTTCATGTGAGGGTCTATCACTCTCACTAGTGTCAAGTCACACTGTCAATTGAAGCATGTGATCACTAATCCTCTCTATAGGACCCCCAAACAGAATGGTTGCAACAAAATGGTCTACCAACATCACATGGTCACAAAAATGAGATATTATCAAGGATATAGTGTCTCATGAATCAAGGTGAAAACTATAACTATGGTAGTGAGGAATCACATCACACTATATACCACACCTAAAGCCTCTACGAACAACTACTTCTTGGATGTAATTATTTCTCATTCATTCCATTTAATAAATACATGTTCATTCCCTAAAACCATAACACACTAAACAACCTCAAGAACACTTTTTATAAGAAATCGTTAACCACTCCTCTACACTATCCTCTTTGAGAAGCATAGAATCACCAGCATAGTATTTAGATTGCCTATTAGGATATTGTATCGGTGGGGAATTGACACTCAGCACATGGTTTTACCAACAAAAAAATTATCCTTTGAAAACACTCAAACAATGGTGAAAAAGTGTGGATCATACTTCTATCTACTATTACTATAAATAAGTAGTATGAAAATATATCACATATAAAATGACCCATATAACGTCTGGGTAAAAAACCATTAGTACCATGACATTTCAAATATTCTAACCACCAGAACACCGAGAATATAGTCGTCTATATGGGGGTTGTGGTGGTAATATAAAACCAAAGCCCCAGCTACCTACTAATCCTTCCCCATCTACAAGGCCATGTCCATTTCCTTACTGACCTCATAGCTTGATCCTATACATATATCTAGGAGTTTCTTCAACCTTCTCAATGAATTTAAGAGGATGACTTGGACAATTCCATGCACGATTCCATACCCATTACATGAATATAGTAATTCATGCAAAAGTGGAACAATCTATCTATGATGTCTCCAAGGAAAAAAATGACTCATTCTATAAGACCTAAAACATAATCCAATTGTCAAATGTTTATGATAATCTAACATCTAATAAATTCCATCCACATATGATCATGACATGCAATCAAAACCTGTACATCATCATCTAGCACCAAAATAGAAATACTAGACAGAGTCTAACATGTTTCATCCTCCTTAACCATTAGGATTAGGATAACGAAATGATCAATTGGGGAAATAATCACCTACTGAAAATCCGAGAGAAAGACCATCTCATGACTAAATACCATCAGGGAGGATTCATCAGTCATCTGAATGTACTCTTGACAATGCTATGAAAACCCTACAAGATTTCATCAAGAATGCATCATAAAATAAGACATTATGTAGCTCGATCTATGAGAATATACATATATATATATATATATTGGCAGCTCACTCAAGAAGGATAATAAAAAGACCCACTAATATATGACAAATTTTCTAATGTTTCTGAAAACTAATGTATTGGTATTTTTAGTTGATAAGAATGTATTTTGAGTCACGATTAATGGATACAATGACCACATCACAAACATTGGTTTCCCTATCTAAAAAGAGATAATATAGTCACGTTCGAACCATTTCTAAATATTACCAACAACAACCTATATGAGAATAACAAAAAAACATCTAGTTGTGGTTAAATTTATTTCGATACCAATCTGCCACAACCTGATCCACCAGGCCCCCTCATTATGGTGGATGGTCGAGCAGCTACTAAAACACGAATTTATCCTTATGCGACATGTGATGAAAATTTATGTGATGGAATAATAAATATGTGAGTCCCTCACCTAAATGACATGTTTACAAATCCAACCAACTATATATATATGTATAAAGTAATCATAATAATAGGAAATGACCACTAAAGTAAAAAACTGTGCATGTAATAACATTTAGGGAAATGTTAGAGAGTGTAAAAGTGTAAACCTATATGAAATTACATAAATACATTCCATCCCAGAAAACGTATCCTAACATGACAAAATAGGAAAATAAATAATGAGTGTTCCCATGTCTATATCTCTAATTCTTGACCACTAACAAAATCTAATGAACCTTAGTATCCACATGATTCACTAATGGAACCATAACTATATATATTTTCTGCAAAATATTTGACATGTGCGGGAAAATCCCATTCATGGGTGAGTATATATATTCATACTATTAATCATAAATCACATATGAGGAAGAAATATAATAAATGATTTGTGTAGTCTTGTCATACCAAATTATGTGGAAAAACCCACACTAGAAAAAGTTATATATTGTCATATACGAAACCTTTAAAATAATGGATGAGATCTCCATATCACATCCTAGACTTGGACGATGATTCTATGAATAGTTTCATAAGTTACATCATCGATTATTATCATATCAAGTGCCTTTTCGAAGAAGTAACTACATTATGGACCCACACCTCACCTTGGTTTCTTACAATTCATGGAGATTAATATATAGATAGAGTACACATTCCCCTTTTCATTAGGAGAACACCACCCAATACATAGAGTACTCGTTCCCTTGTATCATAAGATAGATACACATAGAATCCTGAGAAAACATTTCATATTACAAGATTAGGGTTACACTTTCTAGGGAGAGAACCCATTCCCTGATAAAACATGAGGGTACGAACTTGTAGCATGCAACCCCAATCCATGAAATAATAAGAGGCTCCAGCTAAATAGGGAGAGGAAACATTACATGATAAGATAATGGATTATCACTCAATTAGAAGAGGTATCATTCCAATGTACAACCTAAGGGTTCTACTCAGTGTGTATAGGACACATGCTCTAAAAAATAGGAGGGTTACACTATTTAAATAGAGTTACCACACGCTGGTACAATCGGAGGGTCACCCAAAGTAGTTAGAGGGATCATTCCGTAATACAATAGTATGTTACCACTAAATAGATAGATGAACCATGACATTATTTAATGGGATGGTAGCACTATTTAGATATGCTGCCACTGCCTTAGTATAATAGGATGCTTCCACTCAGTTAGTAAACGAGTGTGGTGAACCCACACCTGGTATGAAATGAGTGTTTTTATCTCTTCCCTATCATTAATGAGCTTTCCTCATCACTACTATCATTTAAAAATACCTATAGAAGTGTTCATGGGAATGATGAACTGGGTCTTCTAGCCATACATATAATAGTTCATAGTGGAATTCATCAGCGACATCCTTGTGTAGTCAGCATCAGAGGAGAAGGACACTAGACACCTACGGATGGTTCTAGACTTACTCTGAGAGGACTATATTTATAGGAAGCTCTCGAAGTTCCTATTATGGATTTAGGGGGTCCACATTATGGGACGTCTCATTTCAGTAGATATAGTATTTTTAGATCATTTGAAGGTAAACGAAGTGTTTGTATGGGAGCCACCTCAGAGCGTGACAGATGTGCATAGATTCCTTAGGCTGGCAGGATATTACCGAAGATTTATTCCTAATTTCTCCCGAATATCAGCACTGATGACATCCTTGACAAGGAAAGGGCGACCAATTATGTGGATGGAGAAGTTCCAACATTCTTTTGAGTATTTGTGATAGAGTTTGACGAGATCCCTGATATTAAGATTACTAGAGTAGGGTGTCGAGTACATAGTTTTCAGTGACGCATTAGGGAATGGGGTTGGTTGCATCCTGAGGTTGAGACATGAAATGATATCTTATGATTCACATCATCTTAGGCCACATGAATAGAACTATGTGACCCATGATCTATAGTTTGTGGTGGTAGTCTTCATGTTGAAGATGTGGTGACACTATCATATGGGAGAGTGGTTCATCATCTAGTCTGACCACAAAAGCCTCAAGTACATCATGTTGTAGAGGGATCTGAATATGAGGCCAAGGCCTTCGCTAGAGTTCCTCTAGGACTATGATTTCGATATCATATATACTCCTAGGAATGGGAAAAAGGTGGTGGATGCTCTTAGCCGTAGGACGATCTCGTAACTGTAGAGTGAGGCGAAAAAATAGTTAGCAACGTTGATGTTATCCTTCGTGGACAATGAGGATGGAGCTTACCTATAGTAAATGGTTGTCACCCCTCTACTCTTACAGTGAGTTAAGGAACCAAAACATTGTTATGTTGAATGTTAGGTTTTATGTGCTCATTTATCCATAGGACATGCTCCTAATGAATATTCGCATGGTGGGGAGCGCATGATTAATTTCATGGGGCACACTGATGTAATCGTTGAGTTGCGGAAGTAGGTCTAGAGGGAGTTTCATACATATCCCCTGGTAGTGAATCATGGAGTGGTGAAGATGTACCCAGATATTTGATGATATTTCTGGTGGTCATGCATTAAGATGGCAGTAGATCATTTCATTTCTTGATGCCTCATGTGCCGGCATGTGATGGTTGAGAACCATGTTCCAGCGGGAATAGCTCACCCCCTGGATGTTCTGGAGTGGATATGGGATAGAATATCGATGGGCTTCATGATGATTCTATCACAGACATCCAAGGGTAATGATTCCATCTGGGTGATTGTTGACTAACTCACTAAGTCATCCTAGTTCATAGATGTCAAGGAGTTGAGTTATGTAGTGAGCACGAGATGCCTCTACATGTAGCAGATTTTTTGGATTAATGGAATCACTTCAACAATAGTCTCACACAGAGATGCCCATTTTACATCCAAATTGTGGAAATGATTGTAGGAGGAAAATGGGACTTAGCCACGCTTGAGCATGCCGTTCCATCACTAGAATGATGGTTAGACGGAGATGACCATTAATTTTTTGGAGGATATGTTGCAGGCCCGTAACTTGGACTTTGGTCGCAGTTGGGAGGACAACCTACCACTAGTGGAGTTTGCGTACAGCAATAGCTACCACTACACAATTAATATGGAACCATTCGAGGAATTGTATGGGAGACCATGTCGATGATCGCGTTGCTAGACCGACCCCAGAGAGTCAGCACTCATGGGTCCAGAGTTGGTATGAGCTACCACCGAGAAGGTGAAGATCATCCAAGATTGGATGAAGACTACACAGAGCTGGCATAAGTCTCATACTGATAGGTGATGAAGACCTCTGGATTCTGTTGAAGGAAACCTGAACATTCTTTGGGGCTCACCTCCATGGGGATTACAGAGATTTGTCCAGGGTGGAAAACTATCTTCTAGGTTCATCAGACCTTTCCAGATTCTGCATAGAGTCGGTGTGGTGGCGTACCGCATAGCTCTACTGCCATAATTGCACCTGGTTCATGATGTTTTCCATGTGTCGCATATGAGGATGTATATGAAATACCTATCATACTTCTTTAAATGGGGCGATCTAGACATTGAGGATGGAGAAAACATTGTTGAGTACCCAGTAGAGATCAAGGATCGATAGATGAGGATCATTTGGGGGTGTTTAATTCTCTTGGTGCGCATTCAGTGGAAGCACATGAATCTTCAGGAGAGCACGTGGGTGTGGGATGCTTAGATCTGTGCCCAGTACCCACATCTTTTTGAGTAGGCTATTTTTTTGCTTTTTAGGGATGTAAAGCCCGAAGGTGGGGAGAATGTAATGTCTCAGATTTACCTGAGTATTATTTTTAAATATTATATGGAATTATTATGAGGACATAATTTTAGACAGTGTGCGATTCTGAGGCCCAGAGTGCTGAAATAAATGTTAGAAATAAATTAAACCATTAAATAGTGTGCATGAGTATTTTTTCTAAAAAGTGGAATATCATTTAAACTGGTACCTAGATAAGAAATATGAGGAAACTGTTTTGTTCAATGTAAGCACTTTACCTAAGGGAGGTCCTAACATCGACTGACGTGGGTGGGATGCAAAATATTGTTTTAGGGCATTTTATCAGAATTATTTTAGAATAAATAATGTAAATTAATAAATTATATTATTTTAAAATGTTTCTATAATGAAATGATGACTATTTTCTTTAAATAAGTTGGATCCTAGGGTTAGGCTCATAACCCTATAAATTCCCTTTAGAATCCTCTGGCACCTTTGAGAGAAGATGACATTGGAGGATTTTTGACGGATGCTGATGAACGACGACGTGCGGATTAGTGCACTGTGAGATCAAATCATGACCAACGAATGATCTCCCTATTCATCAAAAATCAAGGTAATGGTTCATTGTTTTTATTTAAATATTCCCAATTCTTGGATGAAATGGTGAACAAGGGTCAACCAACAAATAGTTTGACCCACAGATTGAGTGTTCTTGTGGGAGGGGTTTTAATTTCCATTTTATTATGGGTTTTAATTTGGGAAATTGATATGGTAACTGTATGTTTATCATATGATTCTCTTTTTTAATCCATCTAACGAGAGTGGATCAATTATAGGATGAACGATGGAGGAGGTTCTTTCCTCAATTTTGTTTTATTGGATTTTATTCCTCTTTTCAATGTGTTTTTCATGGGGCGGCAAAAAATTGATCATTGCACATCCGTTTTGCGACGCAACGATCCCAAATTGAATGTCCAACATCACAAAAAACTCGTGAAGGTGCGTCGATGATGGTGGATGATGAATTAGAATGGATCGAGATATGCAATTATTCAATCCTTCTTCGTGCGGGTGGATCAATATGAATTTTTAGAGCTGATTGGAGGTCCAAAAACAAAAGAATCACCTACATGGTGTCGGGGGGGACAAAAACCATCGAGTTTCATGATGATCACATAGTTGGATTGATGAATGGTGAATTCCCTCAAGGGCCTGATGAAGAACTGTGTTTTCAAGAAATTTCGAAGAACACAATGTGTATTTCTGAAGAACACGCCATGTGGTACCAACTCAAAAGAGGCTAGTGTTCCACGATTCATTACACGATGGCATGACGTGTTCACCGAAGAACATGGTGTGTGGGTCCTTATGTAGTACTTGGAGTGAATATCGAGCGATACACAGACACAGGATGGAGTACACAACCGTGTACTCTACCACACTGACAAACCTGGCCAGTTACACAGGCTACCAGGTTTACTTGTTACATTGGATGGAACTCACGAGATAAGCCATGTACATGCAAAAAACCGCGCACATGAAGCCAACCCCAGATAATCAGATATAGTGTGTGATCTGTACTACATGCTTTGTACTAACATTCCTACATGAATATCATTACAACATGGGTCGTAGTATAAGGGCAGTACCTGGGGTCAAAAGACACAACATGTGACACTTCTACGCAACGTTTACGCTTCAGTACATGGCTTGATATTCCTATCCACCAAATCTTAGACATGTTTGTTTTGGATAATTCCCCATTTTATCGTTCCCCTGAAGGTTAGGTAGCGTTTCCTACTAGAGGAGTATGATCCCTTCCATGGTAATTTTACGAGATAGAGTCAGGTATCTCTCAGAGAGGCCCAAAGCGAGATCATCTATCCATTATTGACCTTAAGTAGGTTCAGGTATCGACGTGGCCACATCCACAGGGCGTCGATCCTCTACATAGAGAGGGAATTTATATGACTCGTGGTATCCGCAAAGGCCCTGGAGGTGATACTCATCTGTTTATCATGATTTTTTCCCTACTCATGAGTGTGTTCTCCTAAAATGAGTACATCTATATCTCGTGACCTTTCCTGACAGACAGTACTACTTATAAAAACGTCATCTGAGATATCAGACTCATTGAGTGAGTTCTCCCAGATGAGTGATTTGTGGAATCTATGAACTGAATCCCTAGTGTGTTTATGTTATTTCATGTATTTTCCCTGGACTTTGATTATAGGATTTGGGTATATTTGGATGGTGTTCTACAATTATATGTTTAATATGCATATAATGTGTAGAGATGACTATACCTTTCCTTATGTCTCTCTTTGTGGTTTTTGGGACCCTCTACATAGTAATGTTATACTCACCCCCGCGTGGTCATTACCCGCACGTTTCATGTCTTTTCTATAAGAGCATCCTTTTGACAATGTCCAGGGTGGACCAGGACAGGATAGAGTTTTCTGAGTTCCCTACAGGCCGAGGTTTTCCTACGGCTATGATGAGTAGTCCCGGTAACCCTTTGTGTTTACATGTTAGAATTTGTAGATTTTAGACTCTTGTTTTTGGTGTGCTTGTATCTTGGCATTGTATACATTCATTACAATACTTTCTGTCATACTTTGTTAGTTGGGATTAGTGTATTCATGAATTTATGTTCCTTAGTGGTTCTTTTATATTTCATCATTTGTGGGAGTGGAGATGTGTGAGTGAGTATAGGTACTTAGTCAGTATCTCTCGTGTTTGTAAAATGTGTACCCAATGATAGTCACCAAACCCTGTCCTATTGGAGGAGGGCTTGGGGGGTCGCCATGAGGGCCCCACTTGGTTGGGTCGTGAAACAATTATAAATATTATTTCACATATAATTATTCTATCTCAATTTTTTTAAATTTTAAGATGATGAAAACCAATTCTATATCATTATCATATTTAATTAAGATTGATTATTTGTTTTCATATGTTCCATTGTGAATAATTCATTGTCATATTATATTAAATGGAATTCAATAGTTCTAACATACATGAAATTTACTTACATTTATGATCAAATGACTAATGAGACTCATATATTTCGTGATATACATTTCTGGGAATGAATCACATATCAAATTTGTTTTCTATAGTATTCTATGTTTGTCACATTCTCAATTTGATCTAGTGATGTGTTTGATGTTGGAATATAATAATTCATGAAATATATTAATTTGATTGAAAAAATGACGTACAATTTGAATTTCTCTAGGTTTCTACGTGGTATTAAAGTATGATTATACCAGTAGTTTTAGTGGTATATAATCTATGTTTTTATGTAAATTTTCATTCTAACTTCAATAAATGAAATTAATTTTCAAAATGTCTATTTTTTTACGATAAAAATCTTAATTGAATGTAATTTTCCTTTGCTACATTTTTTATATCCTACTATACTATGGTTAGTTATTCATAAATTGATCATCAAAATCCTTATTTTTTTATAAATATTTATTCTATCCAAATATATGTTAATAACATAATTATTTCCCTTAACAATGAGTTTTTTATTATATATGATATTAAATATAATTAGTGTTACTTTGGGTTCTTGAGAAAACATATTTTCTCTTAGGCCACACATTTTCCTTATTTTTTTCATAATTTTTTTATTATTATATAGCTTCTAAATTAGTTGTAATTAGAAATATTATTTGTATGTTTGGATGTTAATAACATTTCACTACATATATAATTGTTTATTAATTATAAATATATATTTAATGATGTAATTATTGAATAAAGAAATCGATATTGACAAATAATTCAAAAATTAGTTTTTCTACTTTTTTTTGACATGTTTATAAATTATTATAATTTTAATTAGGAAAAATTATCTTTTATATGAAATAAAAATTCAATTACCAATAACTAGATATAATATATTTTAAATTTATTGCTTGTGTAATCTTCTTTTAACTATTTAGTCTGGATCATATCTACTTACTTTTTGAAATAATTTTATTGTATTCACATAAATAGTAATAGTTGGATATAATTTCATGTAATATATTATGTAAAATATTTTATGAAATTAAAATAAAATAATCATTTTTTTATTTTCAAATATTTTAATTTTCTTGAATTATGTTCATCTCTATATATTATTTTTTAAATTTTATTTTAATTTATATATGATTAGAATTTTTGATAGGATGGAATCACATGTTATATAGAATGAGTGGTTGTTAAACAATATTTTATATTCTAGTCATTATACTTTGATTATAGAAATTCATAAAGAAAGTTCCAATTATTACACTTTCAGTTTCTATAAATTTAATGTTATTTTAAGATAATAAATTTTCAAGTTAATTCTATTAAATTTTATCCATTTTTAAATATGTTTACTCATTAATTTGTATGATAATGTTTTTGAAATGTATTTAATATACTAAATCTTATTACATTTACAATTTATTTTCAATTTATTTATATTTTAATAAATATTTTCATTTTTATTTGGTTTTAAGAAAATCACGTTTTTTTATAATGTTACTATGGGTTTAATAATAATAGTATCTTTCATTTACACATGTTTTTGTGTTATGAAATTATATAACAAAACTCTTATATTGTATCAATTATATAGTATTATTTATTAGTTTCATAGGTTAACATGAAATGATATTACTAATACAATTTGATTTTCTTAACACATGTTATTTTGTAATGATGTTACATAAATTTTTCTCATGGGTACTAATGGTTCTCTCGCACTTTAGTTATTGTTGAAAAAAATATCTATAAATATGTTTTTTATCATTATTCTAATAGAGGATTTAGTTTTTTAAAATTTTAATTTTTTTATTTTTTTATATACTATGAAAATTGTTTGCAGATCATACGTATAGTTGTTCATTATCATTAAATAATTTTTAAAAGTTTCCAATGTTGTATTTTCATGATATAATTTACTTTCAAAAATTTTTTAAATTGAAATCATTTTTATGTATTCAATTATTGTAATTATATTAAAGTGATGTGCCTGGTTTAATTTTTATATTAAAACGGAACACCACACATAATTCCTTCCACTTGATTTGGAAGTATTTGGTGGTGATACTGATTTTTGATGGATGTTATTCCCTCTTAACAGACATGTGGTCGGTTTGTATGACTTAGAATGAAGGGGTGCCTATGGATAGATATCAGATGAGTGAAATTTGGTTTTTGTGAAATTTAATGAAATGTACATACATTTTATTTTAATGAAACTAATCTCCACATTGTAATGTAAAAAGGTAATATTAGGTATCATTGTGCGATGTCATCTAAAAGTATTCTAGGAATTATGTACCCTAACAATATAAATTACCATAAAATACTAACTATAAATTTATTATGGGGATTGGTGGGCTCATGTAAGAGATATACACTCACATATATGGTTAATCATTGAGAGTATCATGATCCAATGTCCCCACGAACCTAGAAACATAGGGATATCGCATTGTTATCTCTCTTATGAGACCTAGTTTATAGGTATTATAACTTATACTATTTCTTAATTTCATTATAAACTAACTTATCTATTTTTATTTTATATTGAGGTATTAGTATTAGTATTGTATGTCTATTAAAATGAAGTTATGTAAATTTATTTTTTATTTTAAAAATAATCTTTTAAATTTTGTTGAAAAACAGTTTTCCTGAATATGAATATTTTCTCTAGGTTAAAAACAAAATGATTAATGATTTAAATGTACATTAATATGTATTTAACACTATATTCAAGGCATAGGGTGTTTTTTATTCTTCACATAAATATAATATATTAAAATGAACAAAAATATTTTTATTCATGTTTTAGTTCTAGGTTTTAACTTTGTTGATTTAGACATAGATAAATTGTGGTTTTCTGGTTGGTGGTGACCGATGTGGTCACATAGAGTTATATATCAGGTTTAATTTTATTATAATTTATATTTTGTTATATATAACTATAAATTTTTTTATTATATTTTTTTATTTATATGTTATTTAATTAGAAAAATCAATCCCAATTAAGTTATTATTTTTGAATGATATTAGTTGCCGGCATTTGAGGATAAGGAAAACCACTTAAGCCTTATAATGAGCCGCATAGGTGATTATTATTGGGATTACCTAGGATGGTTTAAAAAAATTGTATCATGGTATTACACCTAGTTATTTGGGGGTTTTGTAGTAGTTGAGATCTAGGATTTTAAGAATTAAAGTAGTCAATTATGGGTAGGTGTTTGATCAAAAACTATTCACAGGAAGCATGAATTTTTAGGGTGGTCATGGATGGATGTGACTCAATATTAAACCATGGAACAATGATTTCTATGAATTTTGGGTTCTTTATATGGTATTGTTTTATAATATATAATTATTTGGTTTTTAGATAATTCCAATGGTTGGAATGTATTTTTGTAAAGATTTATAGGTTGAATTATTACTATGAATGGCATGGAAAACCAAGACGAGACCATGTAAAAATATATTCTATCCTTTAGAGTGATCACATGATTAGTGAACTATTCCAAAAACCATGCATCCAATTAGTTTTTAGTGGATGTGTTTCTATGATTGTGGTTTCATGATCTATAAATATTTGAGTATATTTTTCTTATTCAAGATGTGGCTTATTTTGGTTTTTTGTTGGTATCGTTGGATTTTAAAATGATTTCAAATTTATAGAAATTAGGCTTCTAAGAAAGGATATTTTATTTGTTGTTTTAGATTAAAGGAATTTTTTTGGAATTTCGAAATGATTGGGAAAATGTTGAAGAAATGCGATTTGTGATTTTGTTAAATTATTGTTGTTGAAGATAAAATGTTTTGTATGCACTATGATACTTCTTATGGATGTTAAAATATTTGGTTATTTGTGTTTGTAAAGTGTATGATGGTACATTTTAATATATGGATAAAAGTGAAAGTGGGATAATAATATATGTGATGGTTTCTCAAATACCACATGTGAGTATCTAAAATCAAAGGATATGGCATGATTTTTATGAAGTAGGTTATGAAAAAGAAAATAGTTTTACATAACTAGGGGAATCATTTTTAAATGGGTTTCTAGGTTCGAAGGTAAATGTGGGGTGATGTTTATAAATTTAACGTGGATTTCTGGAAATATTTTTTAGTCCATGATGACATTAATTGGAATGTTGAATTAGAACTATTATTTAATGTTCAAATGGTTTTTTAAAATAGAAAATGGTTTTAAAACTGAAATGTAAAATAATGGATTTTAAAATAAATGCTTAATTCAATTATATGACATGTTATTGGTAATGTTTTTTTTTAATTTTAGAAATTTGATATAATTTATTTTGGGTTTTGTGATTTCATGTTATTTTGATTATGTTTCCCAGAAATGTCCAATGGTTTCTGAGGTGTATGTTCTTTTTTTCCTTTCCTAGACTACAAGTTGAGTGGTGGAGTCAATTTCATATAATAAATTTTCAATATATCAACGTTTTTAAGGGTGATTAGTGGTTGTAAGATTGTTGATGTAATTGGTCTTCATCTAGGTTACTAGACAGCAAAGTGTTTGTGTTGAAAAAAAATGAATTGTATTTTTTATGAAGTTTGTGTTGATTGATCTTCGCAAAACTCATCATTGTTTTTGTTGTCTATACCCAAAGTATAATTAATGTGTTCATTCATCTAGAAATGTTATGTTTGGGTTGTTTTGGGATGAAGAATTCAAAATAGAGTTGGTTTTTATGGGAAATATAATTGGGCTTTGTAGTTTAAATTCTCTTAGTAATGATAATTAACCCTCATCTAGTTAGTTGTGAGAACCATATGAACTACTTATAGTGGTGTCTTCCAAATTAGTAAAATAATAATAATTTCATGGACCAAAAGTCCATTTTATTCTATTTCGGTCAGTTTAGGTACATTAAACCATATTTTTGTAATCATCTGATGGATTATTATTGGTGTGGTTGTATTGGAAACCTGAAGAGATATAGTAAGTCTGGTTTTTAGATGTGAATGTTTTAATAACGTTTTTTGCTCTTAAATGTTGTGAAATATTTTTGTGATGACATTGGGGATTTAACAATATATCCCAGAGGGAATCTTTTAACACGATTATTGAGCTTTCAGGTATGGGGAGATAGATTCAATTTGCATCATCAATAATTAGAGAGGTGTTTTTTTGGTTTTCCATTACTTTTTAATAGATTTTTTGCACCCCTTTTGGTTTTAGTGGTTTTGGTGGCTTCATTTTATTGAGGTCCCTATTGGTGTGTTTTGTGAACGTGTAATTATTAATTCTTAGACTTTTTTTTGAATCACTTAGTTTTTGGGTTGTGTTTTTTTGGATATGATTATGTCTGAATGAAATTATAAATATTATTCGGTATATTTTAATGATTTATTATTTTAATTGTGTCTCCCTTATGTCATATTTTCATCCATTGTAGTTTTTTTTAAATAGTGGGAACCACACCTTGTTTCTTTTCATTTGTCCTTTTCTATGGATCCGGTCATGTTTGACTTGTGGATCTGTATAGTGATAGCAAGGTTGTTGGATTTAATCTATTTTAGGTTTCTTTGGTGGTCTAATTCTGAATGTAGAGATCCACTAGACTTTTTTTTATTATTGGTGTCTTTCAATGGCTATAAATTTTCAAGGGTGGTAGAAAAATATCACACACTAACACATTGATTAATACTTTTATTTTATTTTTGTTTTCTGGTATATTCGTTTCACTTGGTTTCTAGGATAATTTCATTTTTTACCTAAAATTGAGTTATTATGGAGGGATAGTGGGTGGCTCATGGTTGGTTCATGGTTACAAAAAATTGTATGCCAACCTAGTAAAAACTAGGATTACTACCTAGGAATTAAAAAAAGAAAAGAAAAATGATTGAAAATAATAGCAATAATACAACTATTATAATTAGTATCATCACTATTATTGTTATTATTATTATACCCAATCCCTTCTCTACCCTACACCTCACTCAACGCATAACTGAAGGGGATCTCAACCATGCACTCTATCTCCATATCCTCCCTCATCTTCCAACCGATTATTCCCCTGATTAAATATGTGATCATGTCAGGAGATTCTTCCTTCCCCATTGTATCCTTATTCTTCATATTCCTAAAATTAATCATTATATAATAATGTTGTCTTATCTAGAGGGTATTTAAATGGTCTAATTTATTTTCTATTTTCATGATTCTAGGGTTTTTAATCTTTTTAATGGTTTCCTTGTACTCGTTTGTGATGAGATTGGGTCTCACATATAACATGTAGAGGATTTTCCATTTTAATTAGTTATGATTCATTTTTTCCTTCATATTATTGTCAATTTAAATTGTGGTTTTTAGTTATTTGAATACTTGTATTTTTATAATATAAATAGGTCCTCATTTGGGTATCATTGCTTACCGTTTGTGACTGGGACTTATAAAAACATACAAGGAGAAGTAGTATATATATACCATCACTGTACATATTATCTCATTGAGAGGGTAATATCTATATTACAGATAGGGATATGTATATGTTTAATTTTATATTTTTTTATGTGTATAAGTTGGTTTTTAATTTTCAGAGTCCTCCTTGTTCTATCTTTCTTATGTGGACCTCCTTGGAGTGGATTCAAGTGTACATCATCAATGAAGAAATATTTTGAGGATGTATCCCTATGATTGAGATTTTAATTTTAAATACCTGATTGATTAGGTGATTTAAATTTATATTTTTAATTTAATGTTATATTTATATTATTTTAAAAATTGTTGTTGATATTATAAAATTTTCATATGGAGTTTTTCCTAATTTTTCTATGGTTCCAATAAATATTTTTCATGTTAAATTTTACATTTCTCTTTTTTTTAAATGAAATGTATTTTTCATTGATTATTTTTTTATAATATACAATTGATGAGGATGTTTAATATATTTATTTTTTATATCGTGATATATATGGATAAAACCTCTTAAAGAATTACCCTTTATTTGAAAATATATTGTGTTTGATAATTCTTTGATTTGGGATATGTTCCTGGTGAATATAATTGGTCGTTATTTTCTGATAGGGGATGGGGTTGTTCATAATGAGGGAGATCATAGTTCTGAAAGTAGATTATTATATTGTGAAATTTTATGATATGTATGTACATACCCATTTAATAAAAAACTATTACATTTAAACATGGATCATGGGAATATTTGGTAACTAGTTGGGAATAATGTGAAAAGTAATCTAGGAATAACCCACCATACATAGTAGGATTTAAATAAAAAACTAACTAAATAATGATGATTGAGATTTTTAGGTACAAGATTGAGATATATCATTCTGTACTAGGTTGATCAATTAGAGTATTTAGATATTATGTCCCCAACAACATTGATACATAATTATTTCCCATTATCATATCTGTCATGATGCATGTTTTACATCTATGATACCTTACAATATTTACAAATTACACAATAATGTATCTTCTTTGATTTTATATCATATAGTGACACATGTTTTTGTATAGTTTTTCCAATGTATATTTATTTTTTGAAATATATTATTCATATTAAAAAATGGTTTTGAAAATCTATTGAAAAAATAGTAATATTAAATTGGATGAATTAAATTTGTTTAACACTGAAAAAAAAACATTTCATTAATATTTTATTTCAAACTATCATAATAAAGATTTCATTATAAGTTAATTTGTAGTAGTTATTAATTATTCACATACTTACAGGTCATTTGAGTGCTCATTCCTATATGTTATTATCAATTATCAATTTGAGGTTCTCCAAGGGATAATTTTATCAAGTACTGACCATAGTTCTATTTTTGGCAGTGACCTAGAAGGGCACATAGAGGTATTCCTAGGGTTTCTTTTTTCTCTGATATGTTTCTTATTTATTCTATACTAATAATACTAGTTATTTCTTTTTGGTTTTATTTATCTACATTTACATAGGATAAATCATTCCCATTGGAGTTATTCATGATCATTGGAAATATATTACAATATCAAAGGATAGGGATTTCCACTCATTCTGTGTCTTGGGATGGATCGAGTGATAATTTTATAGTTTCCCATGATGATTTTTGATTCATAAAGAATATGATATTCTTCCTATTTTGTATGTAACATTCAGATGTTATTTTGAAATTATTTTTCATTTAGTTTAGTATTATTTAAGGATTATTTTTCATCATTATATATATGAAATTATGATACCATACACTTTTTATATATGGATTACTTATGAGGATGTTGATTTTAGAATGATTCTATAAAACTTATTTGTATCCCATGAGGTGTTTATGTAATGATGAAACATTTTTATGTATTGATTTTTTTAGGGGTTATGCAATGTGGAAATGTCTATGAAATCCATTTTCTAAAAGTGGGTTATGCGATCATAAATTTTTTTTATTTGATGATCTAATTTTACATGTATTGGTCAATTTAATTATTTGATTTATGTACGTAGAAAAATGTATCTCTCTAATTCTTTGGGTAATTATTGATGCCTCCAGAGATAATATAAACTATAATTGGTAGTGATCTCTATTTATTATAATAATATTTTTACAATGATATTGTTGGGAGTGAACCGTTACTATATAAAAGGTATAATGGTGAGTGAATACAATGAATTATGTGTATTTTTACACTAATATATTCCAGGAAGTGAAACTCAAATAAAGAAATTATTTTCTATAATTACGTGTATATCGCAATCCTATGTATTATACCTATGATTTTTGTCATCATACTCGATTAATGAATGATCTATCCAAAAAATTAACAAGTTCTATCATTTTTATGTCAAATACATATGCTAAGATTCATGTTTTAACATATTTGAATCATTTTTTATTTAAATTTCCAATTACAATAATTTTATCATACACTAATTACTATGTTATACTCAATTATGATCATTGAATGACATCTACTATATAAAAATAAATATGAATCTCTTCTCATTCATTCTTATGATTCATTTTCCACATTTTGGTGAATTTTTTTATATAGGGTATGTATAAGAATTATATTATGTTGGAAGAAAACTAAGGGAGATGTTAAACATATTTAATGAGGGATTCTGGTTATGTATCCATTATCTAATTTAAAAAAGAATTATTCATTGTGTTAATGTATTATTAATATATGAATCTAATAATAATATTAAATGATGTATAATTAATTTTTGTAATGTTTTGGTCACCTTACATAATATTGGAACATAATTTAGTTATCTTTACATATTATAATTATAAAACCGTAGTCAAAACATTATGGATAGGTATATTTATATGTTAACATCATTAAATTTATGTGATGTATAGATTATATTAAATCATATCATTCAGATCTTTCTATGGATAGTTGATTGTGGATAATGATGTGGAACAAATTCACAATTTGTGATAATTCCAAGAAAAATTATAGTTTAATTTTATCTTGATATTCACTCAGTGAATGATCATTGGGACTAAGAAAACACAATTTTCTAGAAACTCTAATTGGATACTTTTTAGGATTTTCAAATTATTATTATGAACCATTATACTAAACTGGAGAAAAAACCCATGAATACATATGATAGTCTATAGTGGGATCATATAAACATTAAATATCATGTGATTAATGTGTGTTTAATAATTTAATATATCATAATAATGTGTTTCATAATCATTAGAATACTAAATTTTATTATTGATTTTTAACACTCAAAATTATTTATTTGGGTTTAGTAAATGGATTAAACCTATAAGAATCACGTGAAAAATATATGTGGATTCTATTGAAATTAGAATCCTCAATGGAAACAAAATAGAATTTGGGATGGGATGTGTCGTATTTTGGATATTCCCAAAAACTATTTTTCCTTTTAAAGTTATATGATTCATGATATTCTTAAAAACATAGAAAGGAAGGCTCAAATCACTTTTGATATTTATATATCAAAATATTCATCTTAAAAATTTAATTCATATGAGACAATTATATCATTGAAATGGATATGTTATAAGGAAATGAAAGTCATTTTTATCTAATTTTAAGACCACAGGCAGTTTATTTCAGTTTTATGTCACATCTATAGTGAGGATGGTTAATTTCAGGATATTATCAAAAAAAATTGGATATATAAGGGGATTTCAACCATGAAATTGGATAGTTTTAGAATGGATTTTTCAATAAGCAGTATCAATGGCATATCCACATTAAAATAGGAATATAATTTAATTAAATATGGAAGAAGGAGGTGTAATTTATTAGTATCTATATGAAAAATCATATAATATATAAAGGGAATGGTTTTAATTTTATCATCACCCAGTAATGAAAAATTTACATAATCATTAGTGTTTTAAGACCACGTATCCGAATAGAACCAGCTCTAAGAGAATTTGATGTATATGATGAAATTGTATGATTTTATCTCATGATAAAAATAGAAAATATAGGATCTCATTATCATAATGTTTTTAGGGATACGAAATTTATGTTGGAATCCCATGAAAATTCTAACAACAAAAACCATAAAGGAAAAAAATTAATATTTCATTATGCGAGAAGAGTAAATGAAAATTAGGAGAAAATTTTCATCCTGGGATAAGTAAATGGTTTTTGTAGTGGATACAATAGTCCTATTTAAAAATAATGTTAACATGATGTGAAGATTCATGTTAAAGATAGTAAGTGATATTAATCGAATGTCTCATCCACAATCCAATACTGTAGTTACAAGTAGAATAGACAGTAAATGAACTTTTGAAAAAATCTGATTGTTAATGAGGACATTCGATTTCAACTACCTATTAATCCAACATAAAATGTGAAAGATAATGAAACTAAAATTTATGAATTTGGTCATGATAATTATGTGGGGTATATTTCATGTACAATTATCTCTTTAAATTATAATTTATTATTTGATTCTTGACCAACACACACATTTACTTATAACGAATCATCTATTTTCATAACATAACCACCAAAATAATAATATGTTTAATTATCGATGAAAAATATCAATGGTATGATGATTTCATCACATGTATTAAAATTCTCTGTAGTATAAGTTATTGTGAGTACTCTTTCTGCAATTCATATGATTCAACTTTGGTTGAATATGATTTTATTTTGAGTGTTGATAATTATTATTCTTATATGGTCCATATCGATTTTCTTAAGAATAAACATCTTATTTATTTATTTTCAATCTACTTATGAATATATTTTGGTACAAGTATGAATATGAAATCTAGTGGAAATTATTTCCATTATGTGTGTATTACTTCCTATTGATGACAGAGATTTGAGCAAAATTTAAAAAATTATTATTTTTAGGACTATATTGATTTAATTCACAAATAAATTCCTAGTGTTACCTAAAATCAGGAAATATAGAAAAAAATAAGACATACACATTTTTCTATACATATTTTAATGATTAAATATAGATGGAACACAATTTTGAAGCAGAAATTATAGAACATACTATATAAGAATATAGATATGTAATAATGCCCTATAATGATTCTTCTTGGGTTTAAGTGGATCTTTTTTAAAGATAAAAGATTATCCAAAGAATATTTTCACTGATTATTGAGAAAAAATATGAAAACTATCCTAGAAAATTATCATCTACCATGTATTGATGATATATTTGATAAACCATGAAAACCAAAATATGATTCTAATATTGATATCAATTTATGATATCTGAAATTGTTGATTTGGATGGAGGATTTAACTAAGATACCCTTAAATATAATGTTTGGTAATTACTAAATTATGCTTATTAAAAAAATTCTAATGCTACATTCATATATTAAATAAAACAGATTATTTAGAGATTAACATAATCTGTTTTTAGAATTATTTATTTTATTTTATTATTATATACACAAAGATAAAGGATGTTCTTAGAGACAATTTTAGGATTTTTCACAACACCTTCAAAAAAGAGAGTCTTTATTTATAATTTAAAATGTGATAATGCTATATATAGAATGATTTATTGCTAGGACATGTATTCTCATGTGAGGTAATACTTTTTTATTCATTAATGAAAAAAAATTATTGATGAATGTATAAACCTACATTGTGAACAAGATATATAGTTTCAATGGGATTTATATGTTCTATTAAATATATTTTCTATATGTTTTTTGGATATCAAATCCAATAAGAAACATTACATTAAATGGATTAATGTTAATTTGGACTGAATAAAGCAATAAAATATTCAAGTAACTGTAGAGATAGATTATCAATTCATCAGGTCTCATACTACCCTAAAATATGGAAGGTTTTATGTGCAATTATGAAGAATCAAATGAGTAAGTGTGATGTTTTTCATGTATAAAAATGTTGTCCTATTATATGCCTCACTAAAATAGAAATCTCGTGGGAAGAATTAACTGACTCATAATATGGAGTTGGAATTAATATTTCATTCAATGAAATTTTCATAACATAATCATTATTGGTAAATGATTTATACATTTACTAATTATAAATTAATGAGGAATATATTCACAAAAAAATATTTAAATATCTTCCAATGGGGATGGTTGGAAATAATTAATATTTATGACTTCT
The DNA here is from genome assembly GCA_963277665.1 of Viscum album. Lineage (NCBI taxonomy): Eukaryota > Viridiplantae > Streptophyta > Magnoliopsida > Santalales > Viscaceae > Viscum > Viscum album. Next base: position 1,425,413,033 of record OY728147.1, on the reverse strand, counting down.
CAAAATTTTACAACACTTGGATGGTGAACATGGTGGATGATATTACATCATAAAAACACAATAATAGTTTGTACATGAGATGGATTCAATTACAGTCAATTAATATTGAATTATAAGATATAGATCATAAAATAATAAGGAATTGGGTCATATCATATCAATATCATATTGTTGTTCATAAATTCATAAATATGAGGAATCATGTGACATAAAATGAAGATGCGTGACTATAAAAAAATGTGAGAAATTTTCATGACATAAAAATTGTTTTTTGTGGAATTATGAGGTTTTTGGAGGAATTTTTTGTTCCTTTAATACCATATTTGAGGATTCATATAATGGATGAATCTTATAGTCTATAATTCTATAATAATTCTATAAGAATGATGATATTAATAGATATTAAATATTATTTTTTGTGGTATAACATGAAACAAAATATTGTAGTGTATGTATCTTGATTATTGTTATGGAAAATGGTTAATTTTAATAGGTATAAATTTAATGGAATGTTGAAACCTTTATACTAATAATAAAGATAATGTGAAAATGTTACCAACGATTTATTCATCTGGATCTCCAAAATAGTTAAAGGACATAATGCAATTTTTCTTACAGTTAATCTATATACGTTGTAAACCAGTTAACATAAAATAAGTTAATATTTCACTGTTGATTATTATTCAATGTTATATACGAAGGAAGTTGACAAGATTTATAGAGAAAAAACTATATTTCATCAAACCATGATCTGATGCTTAGATTTTTATATAGTATATCTATTCAACATGGATTGAATAATCAGTTGAATAATTTCATTTCATATTATTGTAATTTAGATATTTAGTATGAGGGTACCCTTAAATCACTAGAATATATTTTTAGAGATTATTATTTATATAAAAAAGGTTCCTATAATATGTAAATTTATTTGGATATGTTTTATTACTTCCACAAATTTTACACAACATTTTATATTTCTCTATATAGTGTCTATTTTTGAAGAAATATTAAAACAACATGATATTGGGATATAGTTAGAGAGAAATGGATATTGTTACCTATGAAATTAGAGTGAATGTTATAGAGGGATCAAGCCACTAATATAGTAATAGGTTATCTTAATGTTGATATAAATTTTATAATTACAATTACAAGTGAGATCTATTTTCTGATGTTTTTTACACAATATTGTTACAAATATATCACATAAATATGGTTATTATCTTTGAAAACAACTTATATTTGATCACTTGATAAATAATTTCTTTTTAAATTATTGATCATATCAGGATGGTATTTTATCGCTTTGTGGTTCCACAAGACATATCTCATATTCATGATGTACTTTATATATCTCTGCTGAATACATACATGCCAAATCCTTCAGTGGTGGTGAACATAGAGGTCATAACATTGGAAAATTATCTCAATTATAAGGAACATAAAGTAGAAATTTCAGATTGAAAAGATAAATATCTCTAGAACAAGACAATTTACATGGTAAGTTATTTTTTTCGAAAAGAATACATTTGAGAACACTAAATATGGACCTAAGGATGATATGTGGATGATTTTTCATCATTAGTTTATATGAAGGTGATTAAAAATGATTGTACAATTACGACTAGATGTAAAATGTTACACCCTTTTATTTTTTGACATATTTATCTTTAAATACGTTTTACGAATTTGATATATTTCTTAACATCAATAATGTGTTTACATGATTCTTAAAGAACTAAAGAAATATTCTTATTAAATTCAACAGTGATCCCCTATAAATTAGAATATATAGTTTTAATGGAAATAATTAAATTATTAAAAATATTATTTTCACATTTTGAATATAAATTAAATTGTTTTCATGTTTATTAAAAAATTTAATGAGTTAATATGAAAGATATATAGATTATTCTTTCTTGAAATCTATTCCTATGAAAAAAACTTGTTTTATACATATTAAATAAAATTAATCCATATTTTTCCTTGATTTTAGTTTTATTATTACATAATATAATCAATAAAATAATTTAATATTTATCTATAATTTTATATTAGTCTTGGAATAAGCGGATATATATTTTTATTATTGAAATAATTTTTACTAAAAATGATTTTTATTGAATTTTTCACTCATCATTTAAGATAAATTTCTAAAACATATAGATATATAAATTGATATAATTGTTAATATATTTAGATATAGTATTTTAAAATTGATTAAGTACTTATATATCATTTTCAATCAATATAATTCGAAACCATGGAAAAGAATGATTTTTATGTTGAGAGTTGAAAATGATATTGATAGGATTGAAATATAAACATAAGGCTAAAATTAATAAAATTAAATTTGAAATCCTGTTATATTTGTGAATTTAATCATAACCATTCCATATAAATGTATTTCAGTTTCTGTGTCCCCACGTTAACATGTATATGACTTTATGATATATTTTATGTTATAAGTATTTATAAAATATCCACTACACTTATTATTAAAGGGTACAACAATTTAAATCTTTACTAGGCCACATGAGACATATATATTGAAAAAATACCATAAAACAGTCCCTATATACTTTTATAGTACATTATTGTTATTTTCTTCCAAAAGTACCAATCAATGAATCATTACGTCTATTTGCAAACCTAGATTTTTGGAAAATATGTATATATTATTTATGATCATTTTCTTATTTCGTTCACATTAAACATCTTAAAATCATTATATATACATCACTACACAATGAGAAAAATATATTTACTATTATTATATATTTTTTCATTAATTTTATAGTTCAATATCCTTACATTTCATTGGATGTTTACGACATCGCGCGTGCATATGTGTAGTCTACAACCTCAATGAGAAGATATGATTTTTCCAATTTATAACTTATATAGATTATCATCAAAACTGATTTATTTAATATTTACTATATAAATGATATATTTTTTTATTTTTAATAGATAATTATTATTTAAGTTCCTTTTCTTCCATTGTTTGGATAGTGGAAACCTTACTCATGAGTATATACAGACTATTGTCTCCATGTAGTGATGTGAGTAATTCCTCATTATTACGGTATAGAAATTTTTACAAATGTGTATATAATAAAAAAATATTATACTTATGAAATTATTATTACTATTGGGGCAAGGAAATTGTTTTCTAGGTATATGGTCCAGAACCATTAAACTAATACATGCATAGAAAACATGAAATTTTCACCTGAATGATAATTATACTGAAGAATTATTTATAAAACATAAATTGATACATATATTTCAGTTATATATTGTATGATATATAAGAATATGGTACAATAATATATTTATAAAAATCAATATTTATTATATAGAAGGTTTGAACATGTATACAGGTAAATAATACAACATCATATTGGTTATGCTATAATTACAATTATTTTCAACATTATATATATTAAATTAACGATGTGGGATATGATATGATACTTTTCAGTTTAACCCCATATTAATTTATACCATTATTTATTTCATGAAATTTTTTTATTACTACCCCAATACACACATTCATAATTATGATGATTGAGAAACTATGTTTAATAAAAGATGACCTTATTTCAGCATTTCATGTGAGGAATATTTCGTGTCTATGGCCATTTTGAAAACAAATAATTATTTAATGATTTTAAATTATATATATATACATATATATTTCATACAATTAAATTTACTAAATTTTATCTAATTTATAAATGTTTATTAGGAATAATTTCTTATGGTTTACATACTACTCACTATTAGAATTTTACAAAGATGATAAATTAATATTCTCTTTTAATGTATATGACATGAATAAATAATAACCTCATCATCATCGTTCTCCTCATTAAAGAATCATTTTCATGATTCCATGGTTATTTATAACGAAAATGTATTTCTTAATATTGTGTCAATTTATATTTTTCAAAAATTCCAAATGAATCCAATGCTCTCCATATTATCCAAAAAACAATCCAAATTTGTTTTGATTGAATAATTCCTCGACGTCAATATCCTTGATGGATTTTTATGATTCAGTATGAGTATGATATTATTTCACTATCCACATTATTTACATAGATTTATTAAGATGATAATGGTTTTGTGATAATTCTATGAACCACATTTCATTCCCATGACATTATTATGATATATAGATATATTTATGGAAAAAAATATCTTATATGGGATATTCTATGAAGAAATTGCTCTAAAACATGTTAAATTTCAATGGGCTATTCTAGGAGGAAATTGTGTATTATTTTATGTTCATATAACCCACATATTCTCGTTTTTTGTTATTTTAATGTTGTAAATAGATTTAATGATTTTTCTAATTCTTTGGGTAATGAGGAATATAAATCAAGAAAATGTTGAACGTTATAGGGATTTACCTAGTTGAGGAAGAGACTTATCTTATAAAATTATTCTTTGTAGTGAAACTCGACTAATGATTTTATAGTATAAGGAGTGAACCCTAGACATTGTGGGAATTCATCCAATTTCATAATATTGTATGATAACTATTATTAAATAATTTTTTAATGCTTATTAGAATGTCACAAATTTTTATCAAATAATAATGATTTTTTCTTGGGAAAAATGAATGATTATTAATGAAACTTCACTATTATGGCATCTATTTATTATAATGATAAATTATTATTTTCATCCTAATTGTTAAAAATAATTGTTTGATTAGTTTTTTCTTCTAAATGTAATAATTATTTTCATCTAATGTTTGGATTATGAAATTATATGTTATGACCATGGATTTATTTCTCTTATGTTAACCTTACTGAGTGTATAATTTCAACCATTGTTAATATTTCTTTTCTCTAGGTTAGGATGATATTTATTAATGTCGGTATATTTGACTAGTGTTATTTTAGAGAAGAATATTGGGGGAGATATTGGTGTTCTTTCAAGAGAAAAAAATTATTATATACAATTCATCTAGAAAAAAATAACCATTACAGTTCTAGTGTGTGTAGAATTATTATCATTATTGGGTATTCAAATTATATAATTTAATTATTGTTTATTTAATTCTTTAGAAACCATAGGGAAGAACCAATCATATGCTCTCGTTAGGATGACCCATATCGACATATATGATGTGTTTTAAAAAAATCTGAAAACCCATTATTGGAAAAGCATTACTATGTATGAGTTCATCATTTACAGAAATAGAGAAGTTTTAAACCACATTATTTCATTTCCATTCATTGAAATTTTCTTACTAATGTTTTTATTGTACCATATATGTATAATATTGTCGATAAACCATTACAATAATGGGGATATTGACGTTACAATCCTTACAGTAAGTATAACACAATTAAAGTGGTGCTATGTGCCATTGTCTATGAATGAGGGTGACTGGATGTAATTTCATTTGATTTTGATAGTGAATATATATAATAGATATATAAAAAATTGAGTGTTTGTTATTTTTTGGTTTGGGATTCAAATTATTCAAATTTATATATTTTTCTTATGAATTCATTCATGATGTAGTTCAAGTGAATGTGGTATTCTTCACCTTTTGATATTGGGTGTGTAATGCTATTAAATTTTTCGTAAAGTGGTGTAAAAAAGGTATGCAAGGGTTGTTTTTTTAAATAGTTTATAACTACTCCATTGTATGGGTATAATCGAGAGGGGGTGTAAAGTAAAATTTTAGTTGATGAAGTGGGTTTTCTGTAGCATAGTATAAAAATTCCCCTAAGTATTAAAATGGAAGTCCATATGATGCATAGATGTATAAGAGGATACTAAAAAGGGTTTTATAATATTGTGGAGGTGATGGAATGAGTACTATATCCGGATATAGGTAATTCAGGATAATAATATAATGATTTAATTATTATATACTATAGTTTCTATGAGGGGATGAGTTAGTAAAACAAGTATTGCATTTCATGGTAGACTATATGATATTGTAATAAATATGAAGGAGATAGAAAAACAAGTATTTTTATCTATAATATTCAGATAATTATTTTAATAAATATTTAGACCATAGTGGTATGGCTAAATTCTTATGGGGTCCCAAGTGGTTGAGTTCTTTTGATGGGTTTTATAAACGTTATTAGTGTACATTATAGAGTTTTGGGAGACATCATATATAATGAAATGTCTATAAATATTAAATTTGAGTGTCCTATCAGTTTGAATTTTTTAAATAATTTCATGAGGGAACAAGACATTGAAATATAGTTTCTCCAATGGAAATAAATTCCCATGTAAATTTGGATAGGAATTATATAAATAAAAAGCAACAATTTGAATGATTTTAATCTTTAAATCTCTATAGAGAGTGTGACATTATTCACCATAGTTCCTTTTTAGATAGGTTATTGTTTTATTTTCAGTTATTTAATATATAATTTTTGGATACTTATATTTGTTTTTATTGAAATAAAAATATTTTTTTATTCATTTTATAATTTTTTAATACTGTTATTTTTTATTACTTTATTTAATGAATGATAGTTCCTTCACGGTTGATGTAAAATTTACCGTCATAATCAAAAATCATATATGATGTTTTTCGTCAATAGGGGTGTACACTATATGTTTTTTCATATAATATTGTAATAATATCTTATTATTTTTATTAGGTACTGATTAATTTTTTATATTATTTTAATCACCCTGAGAGAGTGGTTATAATCAGGGGGAAAATCCTAATATAATTACTGTGAGTGGGGAGTGAAGAGTTTTAAAATACAACATTTGAATTTTCAGTAAAAATATACAGATCTATGTAAGAATTTGAAATGATTGTGTAGAATTAAATAATTATTTCCAATAAAATATATTTAATTTAAAGAGACTCGTGATAATAAATTGATAAATTTCATGACTATAGATGAATAGTCAAATTAAGTCAAAATTATCAGCATAAATCCATTCCCAGATCATATTTAAATATTTTTTCATTTAAATTATTAATTTTCTAAATTATTAACTTGTTTAATTTATGTTATTTTAGTTCATATTATAATTTTATCACATGTATATTATATCATAAAAATAATATTAGATGTTATAATTTGTATTCAGCGTTCTCCATGGGACTGATCATGTATATTAAACGAAAGATGATTTTAGGGTTATTTATTTAATTGAAAATATAAATTATTAAATCTATAATTCTATAAATGGAAACTATCCTTCTATATCATATAATTTTTTCAACTTTTCCATGGAGAAATGGATGTATGTGGCAACTGAAAATAATATTGCATGTATAAAAAAAATCACCCACATCATTTCTATTATCTAATGTTATCTTGTCCTTTTATATATTTCTGAATCCAATTTTACATTGATTGGTAGAGTTATGTATTTTGTTTATGTATTATATTATTTAGGCACCCATTTTATTACCAATACAAACTGTCCAGGTGGGACAAAATAGCTACACTCATGGGAAAGGATTAATATCAAATCTAGGGGCCATATTCACACAACAAAAAATGTTTTGATCATTGACCGTGTATTGATGAGAAATTTATCAACCCTAAGGAAGAATGTTTTTATGAATGATGCTCATTCCATGTGAAATCCATAAAATATTATCTATATCAATAGAGTTCCTCATATATGAGGTTGAATTTACAGAAGAGATAAGAGCATAGACTAAAGGTGAAATTCTATATAAAAACGAATCTATATAAGATTTAAATATTAAAAATGACATTTATATATAGTATGGGTGGGATGAAACACACACCTTTTTTGAATTAGATGATGTTTACACTATTTTGGGATATATATAAGTTGAATATAAGGACAATTAGTCACCGCTATTGTATATAGTTTTACTAGAATTTAACAAGTTATAGAATTATGAAAATATTGATAAAGAATGGATAATTACATGGATGACTAAATAATGGATAATTTCATGGAAAAAATTATAAAGATACAATATCTAATTAACATTAGTGATGTTATAATCATAAAAACAATGATTCATGAAGCTTATTTAAATTAGGGTGACATTTTATTTTTCTTATTTATTTTTCAGATACAAATTTTCAAATTTTTAAATAATAAAATTACATGTACTACCCCCCCTCCATCATTTAATATTATAGGTAATATTAGATTTACATGTTTAGAAGGAATAATTTGATAGATCACATTTGTATATTATTACTTTTTAGTAATCAAATGACATATTATCACTTAAAATTTGTAGATAATTTTTTTTTGAAAAAAATTAGATATATAAAAAAGACACATTATAGAAAAATATATAAATCGAAAAATTAATTATTTTTGTATAAATGAATGATTACTACTGTGATCCTAAAATGGGGATTTGATAAATTCATGTAAACAATGGTATTATTATTCAAAATTGAAAAGTTAGGTTTTATATCATTATTCTATATGATAAAAAATTACAAGTAATAGTCATTGAACTATATTAATTTCCCCAAAACATGAAAAATAAAATCAAAAAACGAAAAAAAGTATAAAATTAAAAGATGTAAAACATAGAAATTGGGATACTAAGGCTTATATAATATCTAAAATAACATTAACCATTCTTTTTATAACTACTATTTATAGTTATATATAGATATTTATTATATGTATTCCGTTCCTATAGTGGTTTACTACAATCAGTGTGGGATACAATCATTCACATATTGTAGTAATAAATACAGAAATAGTGAGAAAAAATTATGATCATTATTATAAAATTCCATGAATAAAATTTTATCATACTTGATAAGTGAGTAATGAACAGTGTGTTTTTCTATATTTAATATTATTTGGATTAGGGGAATATTTCGTTTAGTTTTACATCAATATCATAAATTATAATTCTGAAATCTTACCCTCCCAATAAAGATTTTGATTTTAAATGTCAATAATATTATCAACTGGCTTTAAATACCCTATCGATTATAATATGAATGTCGTGAACTTATCATATTTGTAGTTGCAATTATAAGTAGATATGTTTAAATATAAAAATCTTATAAATAGATTTAACATACATTATATTGAAAAATACACCATTATCATGAGTTAATATTGAAATGAATTCCTAGTTAGGTAAATCATAATTGGAACAATCATTTTAAAACGGTTTACTGATGCTATTATGAGACAAAAAATATAATGGATTTCAATTTTTAGATGAAAATTGATTTGAATTCCATTTTTTGTTATGATTTTTTCTTTTTAAAAATAATAATTTATATAATTTAATATCAAGATAGTTGTTAAAAAAATTCTATAAAAAATTTTGATTCAATGTTGTTTGAGTTTGACTTTTTTTAAGGATAGATAATAATATATGCGAGGGTGTGTTTTATAAGGGTGATATATATATATATATATATATTAATTATTTATTCAATAAAATTATATTCTATTTTGGTTGAATTTCATATCATTTATTTATGACATTTCTTGAAAATGATTATTTTTAAACTAGAATAGGTTTTTCAATATTTTTTAATAATATTGCTCAAAAGAATGAAAAATGGCCATGTGTGGATTATTTTAGAAATAGTGGAATTTTTTTATTATGGACACAAAGGTAATGCCTAATGTATATTAATCTAAAATTTATATCATCTAAAAGAATCCACACACACTAAAGAGGATTATACTGATGAGGTGATAAGCCTTTCTGATTGATGACATAGGGAAGAGAGGCATACCAATATATGAAATGGATTACCTGGGATGGACCAATATTGGTTGGTACTTTGAAAGGGGGTCCAATGTTGAGCATAACCATGGAAACTTATTTGGTCAGTTTCCCCACTTCTATAAATATAAATCAATATTAATAAATCTAGAAAATATATGTGTGAAAATTCTCACCTATGTGATCAGAATCACTTGAAAAATTTGATACATTCTTGTCCACACCCCAACAACCTCATCCTGAGGTATTTCCTTAATGAAAACCACATTATTTCTCTTTACTTTAGTTTCATGGATCTAACGACTGAATCCTTGGAATTTTGACACCACACGACATGCATGACGTAGAAAATATTTAATGTCATGTATTTCCACATAATTATTTTATAAGTGTGATTCTATTTGATTAATTATAAATTATAATTTATCACTATTTTTTGTATGTTACAAATGATGGATTTATTAAGAATTATAGTTATGGGTAACATTGTTCATAATTTACATCATAGTGGAAATTCTGGCATGAAAGGGGATGTTAATGTGGAGGTGGCTCTCTATAAATACACAAGACATGTAATAGTGTTCATGTTGATGTATAAAGGTGAACTATAAGATATGTAAGGGTTATTTTTATTATGTCCCATATTTAAAAAACATTTATATTACATCAATGTTGATTAATATTCGTTTCTAAATATAACATATCTCTAAAATGATTGTATAGATATAGTGTCATTAGAAACTAGGTATCATAAACAACCTGTTCATAAGACATCTTCACTGTATCTCGCTAATTTATTTATAACTAAACCTCATCATGACATATCTTACTTAATAAAATTAATCATGAAATGAAGGAAAAAAAGACTATAAAAATCTGAGCTCATATTACCATTAAGGGTAAACAATAGAGATATCAGTTACATCATAATCATAATACATAAGAACAAAACATTTGAAAATTTTATCATTCATATTAATGATCCTGATATCATAAAATTGGATAAATCAAAAAATATCATAAGAATCAATTAATGTAATATATTAAGTCTAATGATAAGACATGATGTTTTTTTGCATACACATATGTATAGAAAATCATTTCATATTAGTCAATGATCAATTCTATGACCATAATTGTAGAAAAAGTATATTACTGAACCGCATTCAAACTTCATTCCATCCGTATATCACTTAATCGAGATCGTTTCCCATTCTAGCCATTTTTATATCATGAGATATAAATATTCACCCAATATATTTGAGGGATATGTAGGTCCCACAAATATTATAATGACATAGTTATTATGTGTTCTCTAATAACATAAATCATTCATCATAACTCAGGTAATAAAATGTGTTTCTTTAAACATCATTCATCTATAAAATAATCCATGTAAAAAATAGAGATTTCAGAAATATAATTACATAGTAAAAACAATCAAAAAATATAAATAATAAGGATATTATAATTGAAACATTACAAAATTAAATAATTCAATCTTATATTTAAAATATATTTTATATAACATTTGAAATTTATTTTTGTTTAAAATATCATCTCTTCTTCAATAAAAAATACTTTTATCAAAATTCCATGCAATTTTAATAGAAAACAATTTATTTAAAAATTATCATGAAATTTTTTTGGGGAATCCAAATTGAAATAAGGCATTATGAACATTTTAAAAAAAATTGTTCATTCCCTATATGTTAAAAAATATTCTCATCATAAGTTTGATAGAAAAGTCAAAAAGAACATCATATCGAATATTTAAAAATATTCATATCATAAAATGTAATAATAATTAACCAATAGGTAAAATTTAATTCAAATAATTTTACATGAATATAAATAATATTATATATTTAGGAAACATGGGCATGGATTATAATTATATCCAAGCAAATACTTACATATAAACAATCTCAGATAATAATGAGTTTACAAAATTATCTCGTACCTTTTAGGTATGATTTACATTGTATATATCCAAACCTACTGTATAATGATTTTAAAAATTCCATTTAATTATTTCAGATTAATTTTTATTTTTATGATATCATATATGATCATATTATTTTTTTTGTTAATTATATCTCATTATTACTTGTTATTCAGATATTTACTACATCATTTTCTTCTTCATGATTTGTTGAATATGCTTTGGTTCTCCATCATATATCATATTTATACCATTCTAAAAAGATATTAACATTAAAATTAATCAGTCTATAAATTTACATAATCCTGATTAATTGATGATCATATATATTAAATCACATCTCATTGTGGAGATGGTAGGCCATACATATATATGAGCGATGATATCATTCCCATAATTGTTGAATGGTATTGAAGTTAATGGTGTATAATATTTCAAAATAAATATCATGATATAATAATCCTATATAATTAATATTTCCTTCATTATAACCATCCAGGTAAGGTATTAGTGAAAAAACAGATTACACCACAGCCTGGGTAATGGACGTTGTACATACGCACATGTGGTGATTTCATTTTTCATAGTATGGATAGAAACTGGAATATTATTGATCGATAATTAGAATAAAATCCCATTATATGAGTTATATTAGTGTTATTTTTTTATAATGATACAACCCATTAATATTAATTAGAATAAAAAATAATATTTAATTATTTAGTAAAGGAGATTACATATTCATTGACAAGGTTCCTCAAAATATCATCTCAAAGTAGTAGAGATGGCTTTTGAAGAATTAGATAAAACCTATAGAATGTAACTAGTGAAGTTGAAAATGGAATAGTTTTTGGGATGGCCAATATTGAAGGTTCAATATGAATGAAGAGGTGAGAGTGGAGGTTTATTTTTATAATTGAGGTGAGGGGCATTTTTTGGATATCCAAAGAATATTAATTTATAATAAAATCAAAACCCAACCCAAAAACATAATAATTGTACCAATTTTAAATATGATAAATTAATGTTGTGATATCATCACCTTAAATATTTTATAATATTTTTTCTATTAATTTAAATCTTATCATTTTCATTAACACTTAGTTTTCTATTTAATTTTTTTCTAGGGTATCAAATATTACAATATTAAAAAGAAACAATATTTAATATCTAATGTAAATTAGACCATAAATAAATACCTTAGAACATTATAGACCAGAGAATAATTATCCAATTTATTTTAAAAATGATTTATTATTTTTAATTAATTTAACGAATCATTATTTTTACTAACAAACAAAGTGTTCAAATTTGAAACTATACAATTCAATGATTAAAAAGTTATCGATTTGATAACATATCACTGAAAAAAAACTATTTTATTATAATACTATGTGGTAAATGTAATCTATAAAATTAATTATACATATTAATTATCCCATGTTTTGATTATCTTAATATTTATTATTACTTTAATTTTTTATATCTATTAATAAAATTAATAAAACATCAATATTGTGTAATTATTAATTTTACTTTTCTTGTATAAAAATAATAAATTATGATGTATATAAATATCATAGATATCATAAAAATAGTTTTATTCTAATTTATATAATAGAAAATCATAAATTAAAAATATTATACTTCATAAATAATGAATGTGGAAGCTTTAACATCACCTTAAATAAAATAATACAAGTGTCCCAATCTCCTTCTAAAAGTATCTAAATGGTCACTAACATTACCCATGGATAGATGTGGAAGAGATATACTCAAAAAATAATAATTTTTTTTATTTTCTTATGTCTTTTTATGGTTATTTGTATTTAAAAAAATTAATGATTTCTCATCAATTTATTTATTTTTATATCATCTAAGTAGATGTATTTTAGGAAATAATGAATTTCTAAAAAATATTAAATAAATATCAAAGAAATAGAAAACAATTATCTATTTCAGATGAGTAATTATAATTGAATTTATCTTCTATATATCCTTATTTAAAAAATATAATTTTATTAAAATTTTTGTGAGTAATATTTAATTTTTTTAATTAAAATAAAGTAAATGTCATAATCTCATCCAAGATGCTTCCAAAGGACATGATATCAACCCAATGGTGATTTAGGTTAGAAAAATAAGTTCATCCTATGATATTAATACAAGTGTTAAATTTAGTTTTTAACATTATTATTACCCGTAATTACAAAATTTATGCTTTTACCGTATTTATATAAAATAACCAAAGTCACAATTTATAATTCCAAAAAATAAATCAAGGTTATTTATCTTATTTGGAACAATAGATTCCAATATATGGAATATATTTTTCAAAATTCAAAACATATAATATTCATTAATTAATTTAAAATTAATCTATTTGTCGAAAGTGAGAACGAGATTTAAAAGATAAAACATTGCAAATGATTGAAATTTTATGGCAATTGAATTAAATTTTAAAATAAATATATTGAAATAAATTATATTTATTGAAAAATATATATTGTATTTGTTGAAATATATATATTATATTTATTAAAATATATATATTATATTTATACATTAAAACAATTATATATTTGAGTTTTCCAATAAAATTTTTTTATTGAAAACATTGTTTCTAATTAAAATTTTGTGTATTATTATTATTAATCAAAATATAAATGTAATCAGAAAAATATTATAAATTTTTCCAACGTAAATTATTATATCTTTTTTCCAAATTATATTTTTATGTTGTCATATAAAAAATATTATTTTTCCAAAATATCAATTTAAATGGATTTTCCATTAAAAGGTTGAAATTTACACATGAAACAATATAGGTTTTTACACATAATTTATGCTTTATTGATACCCTATGACCAAATAACTATTTGATGAATATCTAAAATATTTTATTATGTATATTACTTATATATTTCATTGATATCATTAACTAATCGTAGTTAACTAATTTTATTAAATAATAAATACAAATTTAAATTTAATTCATTATTTTTTATAAATAATTAATATCGAATGACTTAAATGTAAATTATCATATGTTAGTTTGGTTTATTCCCTCTAACCTAAAATCTAGTTTAGAATCTTCATTATATACTAATGAAATATCATATTATGATTGAACATATGATTACATGAAATTTATTCTATTGAATAATTAAAATTATTTAGAGAAAGTATTTCATAAAAAGATCCCAGTGTTACATTCAACCCCTCTTAAAATGAATTTCACCTTAAAATTAATCACATGGATAAATAAAATATAAGGATATGTATCTTTTATCATATCCTAATGTTCCCATGTATATTCCTCTAATTGGGCAATCCACCATAAAACATTATCCATTTGATTGTTCTTGTTTCAGAAAACATTTTCTCTATGATCCATAATCTCTATTGGTTGTTCATCATAAGAATGATATTGCTCCAGTGGTATAAATTTTGTGTTGGGAAAATTCGAAGGATCGGGTATGTAAATTATTAGAAGAGATACATGTAATACATCATGTATTTGAGGAAATTTTTTTGGACGCGCCAATCAAAAAGGTACCTTCCCAACAAGATCTATGAAATTTAAATGACCAATATACCTTGGGCTCAACATTCCATTCCTTCTAAATATCATTATTAATTTCCAAGGAGATATGCTTAGAAACGCTTTCTCAATAACATTAAACACCATGTCATTCATTTTTTGTTAGCATAACTTTTTTGTCAATTATGAGATGTTATTCTGCGTTATTGAATAAATAATACCTTTTATTCAATTTCATCAATATTATCAGGTCATAATTTCTTTCTTTCCTTATATCTTTCCCAGAAATTTGGAGTTCTGCACTTCTTTCCATAGAGGGAATCAAAAATATCCATCTAAATATTGGATTGAAGTCTATTATTGTATGAAAATTCCACCAATGATAGGTTTTGATACAAACAATAATTGAAATCAATAGAACAACCCCTAAAAATTCATATAGTTTTTAAATTTCCCCCTCATCTTTACAATATATCTATAGATGATAAGTGTTTGGGAAACAGAACACTGTATCCAGATCCTATGACACAATTTTCCATAACATTGAGGTAAACCATAGATACAGATAAAATATAATAAAAAGTTGTACTCTAGAAAATATTTACACATTCATTTCATATATTATGAAATTATGATCAAAATAAAAATATTCCTTATCATCAATTATGTGGTTCAACATAGTATGGAAAAAATTATAACTCATATAGAATTATGATCATTATAAGTCTTGTGAAGTCTGATGACAAAGACTATAGTGTTTTTTCTAAATTTAATTTGGTATGGGTAATGGTTGTAACATACCCTTAGAATTCTTTCTCACATCCTTAAATTTTTGATCTTCCTAGCATTGAGAGACATATTCTGCAACGTATCCATTCATTCTATCCCACCTGAATTATTCATTCATTCTTGTATACATATTTTTACTTATAGGGTGAATAGATAATAATAAGTATAAGCCTCATCCCACATTTCCCTCATCAAATCTCTAATTAGAGAAATACAAACCCGATTAATAATTCTTATAATTCTATCATAATTTGGGTTGAATTTCGGAACATTTCTCCCATTATTTTGTACCTTTTCATCTTCCTTATACGCCTCCCTATTCATCACATGTATAGATGGTTGAACATTAATTTAGGAAAGATTTGATTTATCCAAATCCTTCAATATATCTAGATCCACCATTTAATAACACATAAATATTAGATCATTTATGATCCTCATCGTGGATTGTCTAGCATGGTCCTTTTGACACAAAGCATCATCCACCTTGTTCGCTTTACCAGGGTGGTAATGTTTTGAGTATTATTAGTCTTTAATCAAATCCAACCATATTATTTGGTGCATATTTAATTCCTTTTTTTGTGAAAATATACTTTAAATTTTTATTATTAGTATTAATATCTTACATTTCACCATTAATATAATTACTCAATAACATTAATGCAAATATTAGCACAACTTTCTCCAAATCATGAGTTGAGAAATTTTTCACTTGGATTTGAAATTTTTCTATTCATAGTCTATCACCATGGCATTTTTTACAAGAACTCACCCCAACCACTTTTGGGATGAATCACTCTCAAATAAAAAAATCTCACATTACAAGGCCATGTGGGAATATGGGAACATGATAACATTTTATTGATATTATTGAAATTATCTTCACATTTTTATATCCACAAGAACATAACTACATTCATGTGAACTTGGTTAGTGAATTAGGTATTTGTGGAAAATATTTAAAATTTTATTGTAATATTCATCCAATCAAAGAAAACATTGGATGTCATTTTCCATTTTTAGTCGCGTCCAAATTTAAATAACTTTTATTATTGATGGATCCACAGATAACCCCACTTTTGAGATTATGTGACCCAAAATCAATCATTTTGAAGGGAACATTCACAATTCATAAATTATTCATTTAGATTATCCTTCTTCAGGTTCTTTTGTACAATTATCAAGTGATCATCATGTTATTCATTTCTCTTCTAATAGACCAGAATATCATCTATATAGTCTACCAAAAACTAAGCATGATTGTCTCTAAAAATATTATTTCATAGATCCTTGAATTTATATGGGTATTTTGGAAGACCAAGAGTCATCATTATAAACTCATATTAACTATAAATTGTATGAAATGCCATCTTTGGTATATCCTCATTCTGGACCCTTAATTGATGATATCATGAATAATGATAAATATTGAAAATGAATTGAGCTCTGGTTAGTTGGTCGAATATGTAATCAATGTGGGGTAGAGAATATTTTTTGTTGATAGTGATCTTTTTAAGTTCGTGATAATCAATTAAGAGACTCATTGATTCATATTTATTCTTAACAAAGAGAATAGGTGATCCCCAAGGTGATGCACTAGGGAGTGTGAATATTTTTCATGATTCTCTATGTGATTATTCTTCAATTCCTCAAACTCAGTTGGGTCCACAATCTAATGTTTCATTTAAATAAGAATAACTCCCAATATGAGTTCTAGTGGAAATTGTAATTCATGACTTTCTGGAAGAATTTGTAATTATTCTATAAATATGTCATAAAACCCCTATTAAATGGGTGTATTATTAATATTTAGTTTCTCCCATATCACTTAAGAAAAATAAAATTCATTTAGTGGAATCAAGAGCCAAAATGTGGAAGAAATTTCTACTCGGTGGATATATTGATTCTTGAATAAATATATGATCAGAGATTGATCTAGAATATAAAATGTGAGATCCCTTCCTTTGAAAATGATATGAGATACATATAGATAATTCCAATACATTCCAAGAATCACATAAAATTATAATATTGGAAGGATCAAAATATTTTTACGAAGCACATTCCCACAAACTTCATCTAGAGAAGAATTATAAAACATTGATGTGGAAATTGTTCCATTAGGATTTTTCACACCTAAGTGAACATCTAATTTACCATTATATAGAAATACCCTTATATTATTCTACATAAATAAATTGGTTTTTAGTCTATAATCCAATATCATATTATCTACAATAGATTTAATGGTATCTCTACCTTTAACCTCTTCATTATCATACTCCACATCACCGATAGTGATCGCATGTGACTAGACTATTTATTTAATCCTTAAGAGTCCCATGACATTGATCAACATTAATATTATTTGGATTTGTGTATTTATTATAATAATGACACATTTCCCTTCACTTGTAACATTGATATGTATAAGGTTCATTATCTGTAACCTTTTCTCTATTCTCATCATTATACATATTTTTCCCATCACATCGGCAATATAATACCCAGTGAACATCTTTTACCTACATAAAACATTTTCTAATCCCTTAAAGGAAATTACCTCCATGTTTATTTGCACACATTGAGAATAATAATAAAATAATATTCTTTTCAGTGTGGTCTTTATATTTTCCCTTGAATCTCATTTTTCTATTATTAACAAACCGATAAAAATAGTGGGTTACTCCAATCTATATCGCATCCTTGATATCACATCAAATGATTTCATCATATATATTGAAATCCTTTATGGATAATTACATTAGGAGATTTGGTTTATTTCTAATAAATAATCAAAAAAAATTTAAATGTAGGTTGTATAATAATTCTAGAAGCGAATATTGAATGTCTTGTAAAATTTCCTTCATAGGTACCAATAGATTCATCATCCTTTTTTGAGGATCAAGAAATAATTCTCCATAATATTTTGATGAATACGAGGAAGTTACTTATTGAAAAAAATGTTCTTCATCTCAACCAATTCGATAGAGTGATTTTTATCTATTTGCCTCATAATCTTGATTATTTTCCACCATTGATATGTTTCACCTTCAAAATGATAGACTGCTAATATGACTTTATCATGTTCTAAACATTGGAGAACAAAATATATATTTCTGGTTGAACTATTTGATATTTCATCCTTTAATGGATCAGAAAACCTATAGAAAAAATTTGGATGCTACCTCATTATGGACAGAAAGAATGATGTTCCATCTTTTCTTCATTTAGAGGTTATTCATAAATCATAGCTTAAGAAATTTTTATGAGCATTACTACATTGTCTATCATTTCGGCTCCCATATAAATTGGATATTTAGGAGTAACATAATTTCATTTCTCATTACATTCAGTTTTAACATAATTCATTCAGGTTTCGGCTAGTGAGTAAAACCAAGAATCATAGAGTGGGAACCACTCATCAAAATGAGAAAACCACATAATAAAGAATAAAATTTCTATTTGAGACACTTAATATTTTATTCTAGATTATTCATGAGCATTTATAAAACAGTATTATTGTAACAAATACATCGACATATCATTTTAGTTCTTACAATGGTTTTCTCATTATAATTTCCAATGGTGAACTATACCTTTCTTATGATACCAACTATAACATACCATACATTACATACATTTATTTTAATTAAATGATGAATAATATTCATTAAAAAATATAAAAAAACCTATGATTGGATAATATATATATATAGCGTCTTTTGAAACTGGTAAAAATAAACAACCGGCTCACAAGATATCTTTATTGCCTCCCACTTATTTCTTAAAAAATATACCATTTTTTACATTTCATACATAATACCGTTATTCAGGACATTGGGAAAATAAACATATGAAAATGTGACATAAAATTCCCTATATAGGAAAACAATGGAGATATCAAGAATATCATAACCATAAGACATTTGAACATAACATTTGAAATTTGTATCATGCATTTGAAGGGTCCTGATATCAATCCCTGGGATAAATCATTAATGTTTATAAGAATCAATGAATGTAATTCCAAAAGTCATAACATAATACATGATGTTTTGGGGATTATACATAATAATTGAAAATAATATCATATTAGTCAACCCTCATTTACAAGACCATCATAGTTGACAATGTTCATTACAAAATTGAGTTCACTTATCATTACCACATGTTATTACTAAACAGAGATCATTTCTCATTATAAAAATTTCTATCTCAATAGATATTAATCATTACCAAATGAATTAGAGGGAGATATTAGCCCAAAACATATCATAATGAAATTATTATAATATTTTCAATAATAACATAAATCATTAATCGGAACCCAATAAATAAAATGGATTTCATTAAATATCATTCCACCGAAACATTATCCATATAAAACAAATGAATTTCATAAGTATCATTCCATAAAAAACACAATCAAATCATTAGAAAAATAATGATATTATAAATTATGCGCCACAAATTTAAATTATTCCATCCTAGATGAAAAATAAATTTTATATTATAATTGAAATTAACCTTTGAGAAAAATAACTTATCTTCTTAAAAAATTTACATTTCTAAAAATTCCCCATAATTTTTTAAAGAAAGAAATTTAATTGAAATTATACATGAAATAATGTATCATATGCTTCATTGAAATATTTAATTATGAAAATGTAAAAATCCATTCATACTGTATATGTTCAAGAAAATTACTCTCCTCATAATTGTGTCCGAAAAGTCAAAAATACATCATATTGAATATAAAAAAATATTATTTATTAATTCATTAATAAATATTCATCAAAGGGTAAAACTGAAATTAATGAATTAAAGAAAAATACAATTAATAAACCCTATTTTTAGGACATACACATGAATGATAAATATAACAATGTAAATAATTACTTATAGACAATCTCGAATAATAATTAGATTGTGATATTATCAATTACCTTGTAGTTACTATTTCCATTATATGTATATTAACTACCTATATAATGATTTAAAAAAATTAATTTATTTGTTTCTGAATCAATGTTATTTTTATCATATCATATATGATCATATTATCATCTTCTTGTTAATAACAATTCATTATCACTTGTAATTCAGGTATTCACTACATCATATTCTTCTGCATATTTAATCTAATAAGTTCCAATTATCCTTCATATTTCATAGTTATATCATAAGAAATTGATATTAAAATCATAACTATTTTATGAATAAATTTACATAATCTTGCTTTAGTGATGATTATTTAGAATAAATTGAATCTCATCATGAAGACTCTATGTTGTACGCATGCATAAGCAATGATATCATTCTTATAATTATTGAATGATATTTGAGTAAATGGTGTATAATATATCAGAATTAATATCATATTTTTATTATCATATATAGTAATTATTTCCATCATTATACTAATCCATGTAATGTGCTGGTGAAAAATAGATTACACCACGATGTAGAGATGGTAAATCGTACGTACGCAAACATGGTTATTTCATTTCTCATAGGAATGATAGAAAAATTAATATTAATGTTTCTGCATAATAATAACCTTCAATTATATAATTCAAACTAAATTTATTACTTTATATTGAAACACTAATGATGATGAAGTAGAATAAGAAATAAGTTTGAAAGAATTGGTTGAGGATATTACATTTTCTCTGACATGCTTCCTCTAAATATTCTCTAAGATAATTAGTTCTGGTATTTGAAGAAGCAAAAAAAACCTCTAGAATATAACTAGTAATTTTATGATGGGAAATGGTAAATGGATGGAGGATCATAAAGGATCAATGTAAAGTTAATATGATAGGGAGGAGGTACAATTTTTTAATCGAGGTGAGGTGCAGTTTTTTGAACTCCAAAAATTTTAATTTATAATAAAATAAGTCCACATACAATAACCTCCAAAATGTAGATATTTCTAAGAGGATTTTATATGGGGTTTTAGTTTCTTTGAACAATATATTTTAGACGACTTTTTAATTTAATTCAAAACTTATCATTTTAATTTACACTGAGTTATTCTATTTCATTTTTTAACTAGGGTAAAAAATAATTCAATAATAAAATGGTGTAATATTTAGTTATTTAATGTCAATTAAATAATAAATACATATCTTATAACATTTTATATAATTGAATAATTATTCTATATTGAAAAAAGATAGGTATTTTAAAATTATATGACAATACATTATTTTGATAAATAATCAATGGTGACAATTATGAAGATATTCAATACATTGATTTTAAAAATATTTAGGGAACAAGTTATCATTGAAAAAACTATAATATTATATTTATAAGAGGACCATGTAATCATGAAAAATAATTATACAAATTAATAAATTAAATTTATTTTTATTTTAAAATATTAATTATATATATTAGTTATCTCTATTAATAAAATAATTAATACATCAATTTTGTGTAATTATTTAATATATTTATTTGTTGAATAAAAAATTAACCAAATATACTATGATAAATATAATTACTATATATTTTAGAAGACCATTTAAATTAGAATTTATAATTTATAAATTGTAACTTTTAAAATAATACACTTATTAAATTATGAATGTGACAACATTAACATCACATGAAATAAAATAATATAAGTGTCACAATATATTCTGAAAGGCCCCAAATAGTCCTCAATCAACCCTTATCATTGAGATATAGTCAAATAAAATTATTTGTTCATGTTTTGGGGTCTTTTTATGGTTATTAGTAATTTAATAAAAAAAATATTAATTTATCATCAATTAAATAATTTTTACATCTTCAAAGTAAATTTCCTAAAGGTAATTATCTACTTAATAAAAATTACATATAAATTACCATGTAAAAGAAAAATATATTACACTTAAAATGTGTATTTATAATCAAATTTATCTTTATGTATAACCATATATAATAAAATGATATAGTTATTAAAATTTGAGTAAGATATGTTTAATTTTTCATTAAATAAAATAAACTTAATGTATTAATCTCATTAAAGTGGATTATAAATGACTCTATTTCATCCCAAGAATAATTTAGTACAAACAAAAGTCATCCAATGATATTATAACAATTGTTAGGGTAATGATTTAATCCTATTAACACACTTAATCCTCATATTTTCCTTTTTATCATTTTAATAAAAATAACCAAGCTAACTATTCATAATGACCAAAAATAAAATAATGTTATTTACATAATAATGGGAAAATTATTCCACATATGGTATCTATTTTTCAAAATTAAAATCATAGAATATGAATTTATTAATTTTAAATGAATCATGTTTTTGAAATATAGAATGGGTTTTAAAAGTTAAACAATTTCGATATATTGAAAGGTTATTACATATGAATTCAATGTTAAATAAATGAAGATGACATTCATTTTATTTATTGATTAAATTTTATTCTACTTATAGTTTTTAGTAATTAAAAATTACAATTTGCCCTTAATATGTATTCTAATGAAAATATTTGAGTTCTTTGTAAATTTAGAGTATTTTTACTACTCATCAAAATTTGAATATTATCAAAAAAATATAAAAATTTCATCCGAAATTAAATTTTATATCCCACTACCAAAGAAAATTTTTTGTCATATAAACATTATTAGTTTTTAAAAATATTAATTTAACATAGTTTCTTCATTAAATGATGGAAAATTACCCAGAAAAAATATGTTTTTATATATCAAATAGGGATTATTCATACCCTATGACAAAATATCTATTGGAAGAATATAAAAAAACATTTATTGATATATAAAATATAGATTTTACTAATTTAATTTTATAATCGTAATTCATTCAATTTGTTTTTTAAAAAATAAAAATATATAATTGATTTATTATTTATCAATGCTATGTAGCGAATAACATAACCATACATTTTTATAAGTTATGTATATTTATTCCCTCTAAAGTAATGAGTAGGTTAATATGGTAATTTTATACAAAGGAAAACTCATGGTTATTATAATATTTTTATTGAGTGAAGTGAAATATATTGGGTGATTAAAATTATTTAGTGACATTATTTAATAAAAATATCTGAGTGTTAGAATTTCTTTCTTTCATGATGTAAAAGCATTATTTAAAAAATTGTTTTGTAGTAAAAAAATAAAGTTAAAATTAAAGAGAAGATTTGGTGGGAAAAATATATATATATATATATAGATGTACATATAAAATTATACATTAGAATGGGTATTTTATATATAGGGTATTGTAGCATTGGGTTTTTTTCACTATGGAGGTGCTGAAATTGTTTGGGGATCTATATGTTTTCTGTTAGAGATTTAAACATAGAAATTATACTAATCAAAATCAATGTTTTACATTGATAAAATTATATTAAAACCATGGATGAGTTTCATTAATGAATTGAGGATTTACTATATAATTTCTAAGAGTTTGAAAATTAGTATTTCATCCATAAAAATCTGACTAGTTGTGAGAACGGTGTTATACCACAAGTTGTTTTATTTACATTATATGGTTCAAATGGTGTTAAATATATCATTCCATGATTTATAAATGGTGAAAAAATATTCCATTTAATTTTGAAATATGTCTTATCAGTAGGAACAACAAAACATATTAAATATTAAAACATTATATTGTAATATTTTTAAGGATGTTTTCTGATAGAAATTTACTCAGAATTAATGGGAAATTGATAGATTATTATTGAAATATATATTTAGAGTGGAACTAAATAATTTATAAGAAACCATTTGAAGGATCAATGCCCTGTTCGATATACTAAATGAGTTAATTATTCAATCAGAGCATTTTTATAGATACGTTATCATATTAATTTCATTTTTTATTCTGTTCATGTTTGATTATTATTGTTATATTGTTTTTAGAATTTGAGTATATATAATATATATTATGAAAAAGGTTTTTTTTATATAGTTTTATAGTATATTCATTAATTATTCTTATTTAATTAATGGTTGGCAGACCATCATCACTGAGTCTATGTACTAATAGATGAAAGTAGCTTTGAATGAAGGTAGAGTGTACTTCGTGATTTTAAGCTTATTAAAATGTGATGTAATATTTATAATTTTATTCAATGAAATATAATTTTTACATTTTAACTAATCATCAATACAATGTGATGATGGATTTGGGATGAAAAATATTGAAAATAATTGGGGTCGTTGGGCGAGAGAGATCATAATTCCAAATATAAAATTTTAGATAAATCATAGTGCTCATACTATAGAAATTAACCTTGGGACAATGGTTTTATTGACATAAGTATTATTGGATTAGTGAACATAACTACAATTTTTTATTCATCATGGGATATACCCTATATTTTCAGATTTCAATTATTCCAGGGTTATCAATTCAAGAGGGAACATCTTGATGTTGTCATTCTAATGAAGCATAATGGGTTCTTTTTATAGTTCCCTAGCCCTAAATTCAATTATATGAAATAATGATTCTTCAAAAAATATATGTATTATTATTTACCAAATCCATTTTATATTATTGATTATAAACATTTCTCTTTGTTTGTTATATGTTAATCAAACCAAACATATTTATATGAGAATATTATATATAAAACAGTAAAAAATTTATCACATTGTATATCTAGTATACATTTAGTGACTATTCACAAGTTATTTCAACAAACTCTTTAACATATTTTTTTGTGGAATTAATAAAATCTAATGGACTGAGTCAAATGTATTTAAAATGATGTGAATATATATTTTGACCAATAAACAAACTGAATTTATTATTTTTGTAAAACTTATGTATGAGTATTCATAGTAATTTTTTTTGGTATGTCGCATCTAATGAATGAAATTATTGGGAAGATCAATCATCTACTTGACCCTATATTTTTATTTTTTATTCCAATTCATTAAAAGAAAAATATATATGACAAAAATTAAGATATATAACTTATGAATGGAATTATGGTAACTCAAATTCATGTAATATAAAATTATATTTTTATATTAATTTAGATTCACTAATTTTCATGGTATTATTATTTCAAAATGGAAATTACCATATAGAATAATCAATAACTGTTCATGGAATAATTTATAGATTAAACTATATTATAATTTCCATATAAAAAATGATGAAAACTTGTAATGGTTCATTTGTTTTAATTACTCACTTTAGGATTATCTTATTTATTGATGTTATACATAATCAAAAATATATATATTAATTTAATTATAAAATGTAAGAATAATAATTAATATTAAAACATACATATAAAATTAATATTATTTTAACATTAAATTGCAAAAAGTGGGAGTTAGTCAATGTTTGATTAATAATTATTTTTTACACATTATTATAATAATGTTAAAACTTTTATCCTGCTTTTCATTCTCTACATAACCAATTTTTGTGTATTTTTTGGATCATCATGAATCATTATATATGAATTTCTAAATTAAGGAAGAATATTTCCAAATGATGAATATGGTCACCAGAAATACCATCATTTTATATAATCCTTTCCACAGTCTATGATCCCGCTTGAGCCTAAAATAATTCCCAGCATTCTCACGACATGGTAGCGATTTAATATATCAATTCTTCTATATATTGTTTTGGAGAGATCATATATATGTACCTGATTATGATGATGATTTTTATGGTGAATATATTTTATATAATAAATCCAAATAAATACTAGATGAAATAATATAGTTAGTTAAAACCATCATTACAAATCATTAATCATTAACATTAAAGGAATCCTCTATAATGGTATCGATTAATTAATCTAAATATTCTATGATATTAATTTTTAAAGAAAACCCAATGGAATTAATAATATATTTTACCTTTAAATTATATGTATAAAAACTAGAGTAACTTTGGATATATATGTTTCAAGATACCATGATGCGATTCGACGGGGTTATTAAACTCATACCACTAGATATGTGTAAATATCCATCCCCATATCAAATAAAACAATAAATATATATAATATAGAGATTTCACTTAATAAATATGCAATAAAATCCATAAAATTTAATCCAAAATTGATATTCTAGAATTGTTAATTTTTATTCCACAAGTTATACTATATTTACAAATCAGTATCTCTTATACTCAAATATGTGAGTGGAATACATATATCATATAACCATAGAAACATAATGTATCTAAACATTTCCTACATAATTTGGAATGCAAAACAATTCTAACCCATGATCCCTATCATTTTTAAGGTCGTACTCTATTTAATGTTATAAAGAACATTGTGTTAACCATTTTATTATAGTAAATATTCATATTGGTTGATTCAAAATTTTTAAATTCCCATACTCTTAAAAATAACAACATCCATGAATTAATGATTATTTCTATTATTTCATGGGGAACCATTCGACTATTGTTTTAATCATCTGAAAATATAATTATTCCAGTGTAGGTGTTCACTGTAAAACCACCATAAATCCCTTTTCAGGAGTTTATCAGTCTTTCCCAAGAGGATTATGGATATATAATACTTTTATATACACCAAAATATTTATTACCACATAATTAGGTTTATGGGAAATATTTTTATGGGATATTATAATCATAAAATTATAGAAACAAAATCATGTACATTGTATTATATTCCCATTAAAATAGATTCATGCCCATTGAGAGTGGGTGGGTGAGTCAGTTCTTCGAGAGTATTATAAATATTTTATTTTTATAATGATTATATAATACATATAAATATTTTATTGTTATTATTGATATCATTATTATATAATCACAATATTGGATTTCAATATGATGTATGAGATATCAATAAATTAAATAAATTACATGAGTAGTATAATTTTCTTTTCAATCATTCAAATAAGAGGTCTTGTTATTACTGTTCAATGGTTATCATCATACGATAATATTTAAATATATTTAGGTAACAACAAATGAATAAATTAGTGTATAAGGAAGATGATCCTAAAAAATTAGAATGTAAAATAATATTTTATGAAAAACGAAATCTTTCATAAGAATCGGCATGAATTCAGTGATCCCACATCCATAACATATATGTAATTTTGTGGAAAAAATTTTCTTCACCTTTTTTCTCACAAAAAAGACCTAAAATGATTTCCCTCTATTTTAAATATCACACAATGAATTTATAATCACATTTTCTATAAGAAATGATCATGCCAAATGTGTGTATATTTTATAATATCAAGGATTTTATTTTATGTGATTATTTAAAACCGGAGTATTATAGTCAATTATTTCAATTGATCAAAGATACTTATATGAATAAATATGAATCAATGTATTATATTCAATATATTAATTGTAAATTTTTTAAAGTAATCTATTTACATTTAAATATTATGAATATGTTTAATTCGTCAAATTTTAGATATTTGGTGTTAGGAAATTGATAAATTCCCATGATTACATTGTGAGAGTTATTTTGGAGGCATAATGCACTAATTTCGTACAATAAAACATTCAGATATACATTTATCAGATTCTATATCTTTTTATATTCATAAACGTTTATCTTATATTATTGAATAATTATATTACGTATCATGTGAGTATCATCACTTTTAATGTATTAGAATATATTTTTTCACCATTTCATTGTCATTTACAAAATAAAGTGTTTCTAGAATAATTTTGTTACATAATATTTTCTGACGGTGAGGTTATTTTTTAAGTATATTCCTTGAATATGTCGTAGCATGACTAGATTCATCATGAATTTCTTCTTCTTTCTCAGAAATCATCATACCAAAGAATTCATATGTTATTAAAACTATGTAATAAAAAGACTAAAACACTAAGAGAAACCACCTCATGATATAATGGATCATCATGTAGAATTGTATAATATCAAAGAGTGAATTCCTATTATATGTAAATTAATTGAGACATGAGTAACACACTGTTATATAATGATGAATCAATTAAATTACATAACAAATTTGACTATAATAAATTTAAAATCAATAAACCAGATGTTATTTCAAGATTTCATCCAACATGATTCTCCACTAAATTCAATAATGCATCACCATTTATTACTCTCTAGTCATCACCCCAACATCCACAATATGATTTTGAATTAATTATTATGTCTTTAATGTAATATACTATCATGTCCCTATCAAGATCCTCAATAAAAATAATATTTCCTCCCATGTTTGAATCTACACTATTTTAGTTCTCCCACAAATATTTATATTGTCTTCTAAAATCACTCATGATTTCATTGATTTTAAGAACCCCTTTCATTCACATCAATCTCCATACTACATTACTAGTTATAAAAAAATTCAATTGAAAATAGGTTTTTGAATTGTATAATGCAAAATAATTTGCGTATATAATAGTATAATAGGTAACTCAATAGAATAGTATTTAAAATTAATTAAAGAATAAATTTATTTAGTGTATAGAGTGTTTAGATTATTACATGAAAATAATACACATGAAATCACCTGAAATATATTATATTTTGGATATAATGTTACATTTATTAGGGATCAAGTATTTACCCATGTGGTAAATCGGGGGATCATCAAATATCTTAATAATGATATTCCACTAAAATTATTCATTACTTTAAGTTGATGGATCATATGTTATCATATGAGATATATAGATTTTTAGAAATTCCACCTCACTAATTTTTCATTAATCATTATCAATAATGTAATGTAAACCATGAACATATACTTTTAAAAGGATCAACATAATTTAGCACTATTTTAATGGTTCTTTATTCTCCCAACCATGGAGTCTCTATATTAAAATTCATCATTGAAATAAATTGTGTTGTAAAGATTCTCCCTTGACCATTTTAGTGAATGACATAATCATATGAATCAATAATATTACACATGTGTTCAATATAAATTATAAAATATCATTCTTCTTCTATTGGATTTGTTTATATTAGAACCACTATTCATTGATTAATAATATCAAACATCTACATGGGATATTATTCAACTACCTTATGATCATCAAAAATTTGAATTGTGCATTTCATCTCTATCCTTTGGCTTAAGGAAAATTATCTTTCAAGACTATTAATTCTTGAACATCGATTTTCAAAACATTTACATATTGATGAATAATGTCAAACAATCTCACCTCCAAATGGATATATAAATTTTAAGAATTTTTTTCCCTTTCTTCTATTTTTGGTTTTCTCAACATCAAACCTTTGTATACTTTAATGTGATGTTCTTAGTTTATTCCTTCTACTCTATAATATTCCAAACCTCTTTCTAAATCATATATTTTTCAATATTTATAACTCAGGTGATATTTCACCTTAACATAGAAAATATTATGATGATATATAAGAAATATATATGTTTCCATTTTAAATTTATAATATATCATCTACCGAATCGAGATACATCAATTTCTTATAATGATACCATGATTTGACATTATCAAAATAAAAAATAATTTATTTTCTTCTATCACAAACTCTATTAATAATATTCTTATGAATTGTAATGTTTCCATATATTTATATTTTAAATTTGATGTAATGAAATCTATAATAAAAATTTGAGAAATTATAATAACAAAAATTAATTCTAGAATCTTCCATTAATTTTTTTTATTAAAATAATATGAACCTCTGGATTCTTTATTATTCTTATCTCAATAATAATTATCCATTAGATCATAAAACAGTATAATTTATGATTAATGGGAAATATTTTTTCTCCATATGATGCAACACCAGTTACAGGAAAAACATTTCTTATATAATCATCTTATGATCATTTCAACATCTACTTCTAAAATCAAGTGTTATGAACTTATTCTTATGTAGACTCAACTAACGATTGATATTATAAATCAAATTATCTAATCACCATATCATCCTTTTGATTGATTCCATCTACTGTATCTAATTAATAATTTCAAATCTAAATCATTTTAATATTATTTAAATATATCTCACTCTTGATCAATTACTCAATCATCTAATGAATTGAATTCTCCACTAGTAACTCCTCGTTATTCAATTACACTCTTCTGCCATTATCCCTCTTAATGTATCATTAAAAATAATATTATTTAATTATATCCAAAATATCTATATGTAATCCTTTAATGAAGTTAATTTAAACTAGATTGCATTTAATATTCATCCAAATTGATGTTCATTCTATGAGTGGAAAAAATCAACATCTGAATTATTTGTTTTGAAATTGTCTATTTTTTATATTTCTACCATGTTATTATAAAAATATATATTCATTAGACAACCCCAAATTAAATGTGTATATTTAGGTAAATTCATAAAAATCAACACAGACTATCATTCCTAGATATCATTCTAGTGGGGATACACTTCCCAAGTAGTTTATTTATTTTATATTCTATCTTTAGATGGTGAATATAAACTTAAATTCCATAGGATTGTGTCACAATGAAATTTTAAATTATTTGTAATGCATTTACTTCAAATTTTCATACTTCCCATGTTCTTAGATATTAGTATTTCTTGATATTACCTTCCGTAGTACTACATATATTCTTTTGAGTTGTCATCATGATATTTAGTCACTATATGTATTTTATTAATATACTCATTACATATGATCATCTTCGTGAAGTATATATTGTATCTATGTTGTTCCTTCTTCTGATGGTTCCCAAAAAAAATTTATATGCTTCTTCTATACTTTTATTTTTGAATATCCATAGGCATATTTTTCTTAAACATACTTATTTAATATTCCATTAAGTATTGAAAAAATGAAATATATCACCATTATTACCTTTTATTGTTTTTGTGTATACACCCCTTTGTATTATTTTCCATTAACCATTTGAAATACATAACTATTTGATATTTATACTTCTTATTTAGAATAAATCCAAACAAGGTATTATCTAATTCATCTATGAACTCTAACCGAGGGTATAATTTATCTACATCTTATTAATTTGAATTTGAACCCCCTTATTGAATGATAAGGTGATGGTGGACATTTCTTCCAATCATTTATTTTTATACTATTTTCACCCATTATACATGTATTTATTGTGAGAAGAATGAGATAAAATTTATATCAACAATATGTTACAAATAATCTGAGTCTTAAACAATGTGATCTAAGATAGGGGTAAGAAATAATATTGAATAACGAAAATATTAATATTTTCTATAAAAATTCTGTGTGATTCTAATATCGTAAAATATACTTTTAGGGGTATGTTCATCTTATTTTCATTTGAAATTATTTTATATATCCATAGAAAAAAGGATAAAAAATTTCATGAATAAAATACAGGTTTATCCTTTTTTAAAGATAATTTTTTCTCTCTCAACAACTAATGATTTTTCTCGTTCTCCATTTAAATTTTAGTTGTTTTATATGGTTATGGGAGAATGTATCCAAAACACCATAATGATAAAATCATATAAGAATATATATATTTACAATAACTATATCGTCTTCATCATTTAGTTCTACAGCCTCTTCGAATTTTTATATTTAATATACCCCAATTATATGAAATCTGCCTTTTTTAGATCAATAGATATAGATTCTGTAATAACCAATATTATATTTACATTTGGGCTCCCCCTATATTACGTTACTATCAATTTTATTTCCAATGTATTCTCTCAAGAACATATGATGGAATAACATTGATATTTTTTAACATTTGGATATATAATCTATATATTGAAATTTTAAAACTTATAGAAAGTCTATTAACTTTAGTTCCCCTTTATATTATTTCCATCATGATTTTCCCATTGTTTTATGATTATTATAAATTATCAGATACATGTATTTTTTTCAAATATATTTTATTATTAACGTTTTGTCTATAATATATTTTATATCTAGAAATATGATATATTTTCACTCAGTTTTTATTTACAATATAATTCTTCCTCTATCTATTCTGGTTATATTATCATTAAATCCTTCGGAATAAGATCTTTATTTATCTAATAAAAAAAAATTCTTTCAAATCATTCATAGTTTAATCAAAGGATCATTTATTTTTATTATAAAACATATTTATCCATTATAACACTTTTTTATAAATATTTATCATGTATAGAAATAAAATATAAATCATATTGAAAACATTTTATCATATAGTAAGTTATTATTTAGAGACAAATTTGAATATTGTTTATATTCTGTAATGGTGATTTATATTAAAATTCTGTTATATTTATGCCTTTTAAAGATGAACAAACATTATTTTTTCATATTTCATATTTTAACATGAACATTTGTGGAATTCATACATATATCCATGATGTTTCCATGTAATCTATATAATGATAATCATTTAATCACTATGGAATCATAAAATAAACAATTTGCGTAAAATAGTATATATAACATATGATTATTTTCACCTAAAAGGAAAATTTAATTGTATATTCCATTTATTTTCAATTGGATTTATTTGTCTCATTCCATTAGACATTTGGGATTTTTCCATGGTAAATGTAAACTATAAATCTCTATCCAAAAGAAAACTAATTACACAACATCCTTATAAAATTTATAGATAGTTAAATCCAAGTGTATTTGTTATATCTTTCTTCCCCTAATATGATTATTTGAACATAGATATGATTTCTATTTCATTTTATTAATCCCCCTTAGTTTTACACTTAATTAACGATCATATATTATAATGTTATGAAAAACATTATTGTACAAGTTGCCAACATTTTCACTACACCGACTACAAATAAAAATAATTTTCTACATCCATTGTGTTTTATTTAGGATGTCAAGTACTTATTCCAAAACATATTACTTAAGTATATTGAAATTGTTTTTATATCATATTAATGGGAACTCCTTTAACCTTATTTTCATGAAGTAACTACACTACAATTGTTTTTTTTCTATAAACCATTATTAACTAAAATTAAAATAGAACTAAGGTAATTATTATTAAATGTATAGTTGTTAATTCCCATAGATACTTCAGAACATGTGTTTACCATTAAATTAAACTTATAGTAAGAGAAATATTTTGATGTATTCACAATCTTATTATCACTAGATTGTGGGTTTTATAAAGTAATATTTTCTTTTATAATGTAATTGGGATATTTTCTATGAAACCTATAATGTATAAAAATGATTATGATAAAAGTATGCAACTATCAATTCCTACTCTATGATCATTAAATTAATGATGTCTTAGAATTTTCAAAAAACCTTCAATAAAAATAAATTAATATATTACACATTTTATCTCTTATTCCGGAAACACATTAACCATATTTAAGGATTTAAGAATCATATTTACTCTATTTTCCTTGATCTATAGTTGATAATTCTTAACATTAATTATATCTTCATGAGTGTCTTTTAGTGCCAGGATAATGTCATTAAAAACTGCTATTAAAAACATTCACAAAAAAATACATTTCAATGCTTATTCAATAATAAATATTTTTTTTATAAAAAATAAAACTATTTTTTCCTTATTATACATGTGTTCTATTAGAATATTTCAATTAAAAATATCTAAATCAATGAATCCTCCATCTTTATGGATTTAGATTCAACAAATTTGATTTCTTCTTATTTTCCTTTATTATGGGTATGTATATATTTGGCGATATTTATATATATTTTTATAATGTAATCCATTATTTGATGTTAAAAATTAAATTATCTCAATTGATTTATGCTTTTCATTTCATGAAGATTATTTTTCGTCAAGATAATTAATTCCAAAAAATTAAAATACTATTAGAACTCACATAAACATACAAATTTGGTGGATTCTTCCTATATTGTTTTTGGGTGGATGATTCAAACACATTTGAGGTTTCATCATCTTACCATTCATTAAATATTTTTTAAAAACCTCAATTTTCTTACATATAAGATTAATTGTTGTTTTCTACATCTTAAGATTTATATCTATCTATTATAGGAAATAATTTCATTACCTATTAAAAGAATTCACATAATGTAAAATAATTAGACCCAAATTAAAATTAACTTTTAAATATATCCCAACATACATTACCCCTACCTCTAATATTAACGGAAATTCCATGGGTATGACACATTCACCTCGTGAGGAAGGGATGAATAAGGGGTGTCGAAAACTTTTACCTATTTATTTTAACATAAATTAATCCTTCTATTATGTTCTTTAAAACTATACAATAAAATATTATGTAATGATATTTATAAATTATCCATAATTTTTATTTCATTATACAATGTGATCGTTGAATTTAAAATACACATATGAATGTTAAAATGGTTGCGTATAAAATAATAGTTATTGAAATATTATAAAAACATAACAATAATGATTTTATATATTAATATCTATAACATATTTCTTGTTATGTTGGAATTAATCACACATAACCCTTATCATTCATCACATAGAAATGTGATTCTATTATTTTAGTCATGTTTTCTGGATAACTCCCCAAGTATTATATTTCTTATTTTTGGGTTTTTTATAATAGAACAATTTGAAATTTATTCATATTCTAAAAAATCATTATGGATGGTTCTTCATAAAACATATTAATATTATCATTACTCATATTTCATTTCAAACCTACCATTCTTATTCTAGATGAATTTTTATTGATAAATCCTTAACCCGTGAACATCAATATAACGATTTAACCAAAATTTATGGTTGAGGATGATTATGATAGACCCCTTATAGGCTCTCAAATCTTAAAATTATTGTATTATCAACATTGATCATTTAGATCATCAAATCAAATTTCATGGTCAGCTATTTACTTAACTCAATATTCATTAGCATTACCAGAATCACTTATTTTTTATCTCTACTACTAATATTCCATTCCAACATTACATATGAATTATTAATCACAACATTATGTGAATCATGTAGGCCTCCATTTTAAATTGCCTCTATATAATCATTTGGTATTAACTAAATCAATTTAATAAAAAAATTTGTTTTTTTACTTCATTAAATCTCTAACAAAACATATCATGCACTAGATTTAACTCATCTTCATATAATGGATTTAATCATTGACATTGTTCCATGAATTTTTCAATATTAATGTCCAACAATGTATAATTATAATTTATGTCATTACAATAATGTAATGTTTTTTTAAATATTGTATTCAATAATATTCTGATGAAGAAAATAATCTCCTTGTGATTCTATGTCTTCAATATCTCATTTTTATTTTTCATTTAAAATATTGAACATTTGTCAGTTTAATTATTGTCCTAATATTATTCGATACCAAATGAAACTACACTATGATTAAAGCATTATTATAATATTATCACCCAATAATCACAACAATAGTTCCAATCTTTTAATGTTTTGACCATCTGAATATTCACACTTAACTCTATATTTATCTCATTATTTAAATTATGTCAACTCAATATTGTCAATCTAATCAAATCCATATTCTATATATAATTTCTCCTACTATATATCTATATCTCCATGATTTTAAATTGGGAATATACTATGGTCATTACTTTTAATCATTATATAAATAGGTTTTTTCTATTTAAACACTAGATTATTATGTTTCTCTGTTTCAACAATTTTCCATATTATAATAACATAAAATCACCATGAATTATTACATATATTCTATACTGATGGTGACAAGGGTTTGGAAAATTAAATTTACATGGATTACTTTTTCATTTATCTATAGTGAGGCTACACTAATGTGTAATGTATATAGTATAATATAATATATTTTATTATCAAATAATAGATATCATCAGTTTCATAGTTTATTAGGTTAGAATAATTTTAAAATATTATACCATATTAAAGTAAGAGTATTTTCTTTTGAAATCATAAAAAAACCTTATGCAATATTTTTATAGTTAATGCTTTTTGTACATTTCTAATTTGTTCAATTTATATTCTGTTATTTAGAAACTCACTTAATAGTTCTAACATCACATAACATTCTTTAGGAACAAATCATATATATATTATAAATTATTCATTGTTTTCACCCTTTTGATATTGTTTATTTTCTTCAAATTCATTGGTCTTATTCTACTTTTTTTATCATTAGGATAACTATAAATCTATATTTTAATATTCATCAGTTTCTTTAATCAATCCATCTTTTAGATTCACAAATTCACATCATATTATTTAATTGTTGGTATAGATCATATAACTATATAATTATTTATTCTGATATATCCTCCATTTAGAGTTTGTTTTTATAGGGAAAATTTCTTCCTAAATATCCATTGGTGGGATCTTTTTCAATTTATTAATTTACATTACTAAAAACTATTATAAAAAATTACAATATAACATCATAAACATTCTATGGTCACTTCATGAATACTATTATATATAATATTAAAATTCTAAAAAGTAGTGTATAAATTTATAGTATTTATTTTAATCATCTTTTGGGAACTGAAAACTCTTATAGATTTTTGATTTTCAAAAATAGAGGCAAAAATCCAAACCCTTACTTTTAAAATAAAATGGAATAACCTAAAACCTTCTTTTTAACATAATTGAGTAGTTGTCCTTTTATTCTCAATTAATAAGTCAAACCTCTTTTATTTTAATTTTTTCAGTTGACACATAATAGAGATGTATCCTTTAATAAAGGTATATGCATTGTTTTTTATGTGGAACAACATTATAAATAAATTTCAATAAATAATAATTATAATATAATTAAATTACTAGAATAATTAAACATGTGAGGCTCATAAATTACTGTTTTGTTTTTTGTGGATGAGTATACTTCGGCCCCTCATGAAGAAGTACTCAAACTATATATCATTATGAGAATAATCCTGAGGACTTTTCATTCATAAATAGTTATATAATTATTAGATATAATTTTCAATGTGGTGGTAGATTCATAAATTAATATTATAATTTTTATGGTCATCTTTTATATATCACAATTGTTCCTTTGAATTTTAACAAAACATTCTACTAATATAAAACATTCCCATTTTGGTATTATCAATAATTAATTCAAGGTTGAATAATTATTTTTAATTATTTAATAACATATTACATTAATAATTTATGGTAAAATATAATAATAGGGATATGGAATAAATTGATTAAATAATTTCCATTTTTTCATTATTTAAAATATTAGTACTAAAATCATATAATTTTTATAATGATCACTTCAATATGTTGTAGAATATGGATGATAATTCTATATATAAAATATCTATAATAATAATTACATTGTTCAATACTTTAATCCATTAAAAAATAATTATCTATGAATTAAAATAACCCCTATAAAAATATTCAATAATATAATATATAATGAAAAACCCAAATATGTATTCCAAAACATTTTAATCAATCATAAATGATGAATATGTGGGAACATGTTTGTAAAACTCATGAAATTTAATAGTAATGAGATTCTTGTGTTTTATAATTTAGTCATAATTCATTTGTGTCATTAGTATATTTGAATTAGTGGATAATCTAGTTTATTTTATTACATTATAGTTAATGATTTTTATAAATATATGAGCGATCTCACATAAAAACATATTCTAACTTTTGGTTTATTTTGGTTGTCTCTCATTGTGTAGATGTAATTTGTTTCCTTTTATTCCTAAATGTAAAAAAATTATTTGACATGAAAAATTATAATTTCCTAATATAATATTCAATTGAAATGATTATTTGTAATTAAATTGTAAATAGTAACATATACTCATCACACTACTTAAATTGTTCTGAATATTAAATTATCATAGAGATATCCATATTTACTCTTACATAAAAATACTACAAATTTAAACAATTTAGTAAATATAAAAAATTAGAAGCATTAAAATCCAATATTAATTAGAAATTTTAACTTGAATAAAAACAAGTGAAACAAATAGACACCCGTAAAATAAATAAAATACAAACTAATTAAAAAATAAAATATTATAATATTTTTTTATAAATATACAAAAAAATTATTCTAATAAATAAAACTACTGGTAACTACTATAACACATTAGAAAAATTGATAATTTGATACTCAACATTCTCTAATTATTGATAATTACACAAAACATAAATTCTCTCTCTATTTATGTAATTCTAAAAAATATAATAATGTATATAATATATATTTTAAAACTAAAATAACATTATGAAATTTACTATAATGGAATATTAAAATAATTACGTCACGTATATTTGAATGAGAATGTATAGTAAACAATTCAAAACAACACAACAGAAAGTAAATAATAATAATTATGAATAGAAAAGGATCAAGTAATAAAATATAAAAGGTAATAAATAAAATTATATGATCAACTAAAAAATATATACTCCTCACTAGAATTTAATTTATTAATATGAAAATCAAAATTATAAATGGTAAAATACGAATAATAATAATTAAGAATACATCCATAAAATTCATGATTCCCTCTTTAATAATTATATTATACGGATAATAAATAATGTAAACCCCATGATAAAATAAAAATAAAATCAAAGAGACCAAAATCAAGCTAATGATATTAAAAGAAAAAATTAATGATATGAAATGAATAAAAACAGTAATTTCAATTTTAGTTGATATATATAATGAACTAGTACGTAACTAAAATTAAACAAGTAAAATCATATTCCAACACAAAAAAATATAATATACTATATACAAATATATTATCAACTATAAATACATCACATTGGAAAATAGAGTGTTCTATGTCCCACTGTACACAAAATCATGAAATTAGAAACTAGAAATGAGAGAATAATCCAAACTTTGAATATCACTAAAGATAGAGTTGTTAAATTTTCATATAAATAACGGGATGTAAAAAATTATTTACAAAAAATTAATACATTCAATCTTATTAACACTTGTTATATGTAATAATGAAATATCATACATTTTCCTAGCTACCTTATATTTTTTCAAAATGAATCGGGAGCCTAGAATTTAATAATGATTCAATTCTATAAGACATTGGTTTCCTCAAACTATATGTCTCTTCCTTAATTTATTTAATCCATTCATCATAATTATACTCTCATTCTATATAAAATGTATATTTTCACATTATTTTTCATTAAAAATTGATGTTTATTCAGAAGTGATACTTATCAACAATTTATATTATTCCATAACATCTCACAGATGACTATCAACTAAAATTTAACAACCATATTGAAATTTAATTTCTTTTTTTCCACTTAAATATAGAAAATATAATCATTCAAAATCCTATTATCTTCATTATGGTTCTCATTGTATATTCAATGACTTCCCAATTCGTTATTAAAATTTATTTGCTTTCTAACCACATGATATAAATTATTTTACTCTCCAATTACATTTTTAAATTTCTCTTCGAGTTTCATTTAAAATGTTTCCATTTTAATAATTTAATTATTCATCCTTCAGAAAGAATCACATAACACAGAAATATAACATCAAAATTTAAGTAATCATTATATGTTGATAAATATTAGGTAAAAGATAAAAATTTCACATTAGTATATTTTTATATTAAATGCACATTACTATTGTGCTTCTTTAGTTCATTAGATGAATAAGAATTCCATAAAAA
The DNA here is from genome assembly GCA_963277665.1 of Viscum album. Classification (NCBI taxonomy): domain Eukaryota; kingdom Viridiplantae; phylum Streptophyta; class Magnoliopsida; order Santalales; family Viscaceae; genus Viscum; species Viscum album. The sequence continues at coordinate 1,425,372,407 of OY728147.1, read as the reverse complement.
AATTCACTTATTTTCAAAAAATAATACCATTTCATTTTATTACATTGATAATATAAAAAATTTCAATAAGATACAACAAAAAATAAACTATTTATCTAATAAGACTTGATGAAAATATTATTTATTTATTTCCAAAATATTTATCATTGATATTTATTATCTATCAAATTATAAGAAAAGTTCTCCCAAAAATATTTTATACTTGATAAATTTAATAGAAAATAATAATTAATATATGAATATAATTTTATAAAATTTAAAAAATCAGAGCTCCAATAGTTTTCTATGATACCATGTTATTTCCCTAATTTAATGAAATAAAATGAGAAAAGTGGTGGAGTTGATTATAAATCTAAAAAATAATTTTTATAACTAATATATTGAATAATTCATATGAAAAATGGGTATAGATAACATTAGAATAAATATATTTTTTTGAACATTCATCTCATATAATATGAAATAATTGATATGAAATGTTGAAAAATGAATTTAAAATGGTTTTTACAAAACTAATCAGACTCCTAGTATTATTATTCCAATCCGAAGAGTCCTGAATTTTAAAATTGACACTTCAATTTATAGGAGAGTAATAATCCATTGAAAATATTTTCTTGAAAAATATATAATGAAACCTAACAAGTAGAATTTACTAGGTCAATTACAATTCTATAACCTTTCTTTTTCATTTTATTGAAAAACCATCGGTGATTTATTTTAGAATCGGTAAAATTTCAGGTCTATCTTTTTTGATATGTGGGAATATATTGAAATGAAAATTATCATGGATGTATAATATATGTTTGAGTGGGGATATCATTATATACCAAATATCATCGCATAAATATTATAATTAAATGAAAAAACAAAAACAAATAAACCACTAAATGTTGTATATGTTTTTTACTTGTTATGGATGGGTATGCTTCCATTATTGAAATATTCATAAAAAATATAGTTTCAAGAACATCAATATGATAATTTATTTTTTATAAATAGTTTATCATTTTTTGATAAATACTGAAAATGTATTAATAAATTCATTATTTAATTTTATAAATATTTTATTTCAATTATATCCGTACAATTTTTTTTTTAAAAATAATAATTCATCTGGGTTAGAATATTATCATTTTATAAATATCATCAATTTATTCAACAATGAATTATTAATTTAAAATTCAAATAATAAGATTCTTATTAATGATATTAGAATATATAATAGTAGATGTTTAAAATACATAAACTAAATAAAAAAATTATTACAATTATAGAAATATTAATAATTTTTTTCAATAAATCGAGAAATATTAACAACTATATGTTATAGACCATGAATACAAATGGAGAACATGAATATTTACCAAAACAATTATATAATTATAAATTTAAATCATTCAAAAATATCATTTATTAATTTTATTAATATCTATAGTAGTCTTGAAAAATATGGAATTAAATCGAATATTCTGTAATTAGATATTTTTAACAATCTAGTAAATCATATTTGAGTCATTAATGAATCTAAGATAATAACACAAAATAAAAAATTGATACATGATCTAAAAGTGAATCAAACAAGGTTTGGAGTTCATATATGTCATTTATACACGAGATCCATTGTTTCTTCTAGTTTAATCTAATTGTACCAGTAGTTCTTCTATAATTGTTATGTGTGTGTCCACATGGGATAATCTATTCTAACATAAGATGTCATGGGACTAACCTATCCTTAAAAAATTAATCCACTTTTATTCATATATTACATTATATTAATTGATAAACAATAGTATACACATTCCGTATAATTTTACATAGAAGTGATCAACATAAACATAATCCTTTATTGTGAAAAATTCTCCCCATATGGATTAATAATTTAAATAATATAATCTAACATAGTGGTATCCTTTATTATCCTTATATATCTACATTATAATGATTTAATAATTCTTTTAACAAGTTAAATTTGAATAATTATATATAATTAATTCATATAAAATTAATCTGAAAATAAATATAAATGAAATTAGTAAACCTAAATAAAAATAATAATATAATGAGAACTATTTAGATAATGTAATATTAAAAATTTTAGAAATGAATTTTACATAATATTATAAAAATAATAAATGAATTATTTACATTATCGTAAAAATAAATTACAAAAAAGTGTCAAGGAGTTTCACAATGAATATATCAACAATTATCTTTCTTATAAATGTTTTAAATTATTTAAATATTTCCCTCTATGTCATTTGAGATGGATATTCCCTCTTTAATACAAGTAATTCAGATCTAAAAAATCAATATATATATGTGTGTGTGTGTGGAAAGAAAAAACATTATAATTTCATTACAATTATATATAGTATATTTTTATATTTGTATTGAGTCTGCTATTACCATACAATTGATTATAATATTATTCATGAGATATAAATAAAACTTAATTAGTATTTATTATAAAATCCATTTGAAAAATGCATTATCCTTAACTTTTTATATACTATTATAATTCTTGTTCATAATCCACGTGATTCTCAATCTCTATGGAGATACATTAATTTTTTTTCAACATAAATAACTTTATGTACCCCTTCATTAATATCCTATATGTCCTAAGAAAAGAAAATTATAATTTCCATCAACTTATTTATTCATTCCGTATATCATGTAATTTATTTCAATATTCATGACATATGTGATTATGAAATTACTAATTATCATTTTCCAAAGAATCATAACCATTTATTTATGTTCATATAAATATTTGACAAACATATTATGATTTCATTAACTATAGATATTCAAGTACGGAAATTGTTTTCCATGAAATTAAGAAAAAATATATCTCCCTATGAAAATCACTCTCCATTATATCCTCTAAATCAGGAATTCATTATAGTTAACAATCATGGGTATTTGACCATAAATTTAGCATTGAAGAAAATAAAAAATATATGTAAAAATATATTTAGGACTTGTATTTTCATGACTATATTGGGAATGAAAATATCTATATATAGATTTTTTTAAAATTTACCATCTTTAATCATATATCTCGAATCCAATCATTCATTTTGACTCACTTTGAAAAATTAAAAAATGATTTTTCTAAAAGAATTAAAATAATTTCTTAAGATAATATATAATTTCGAATTATAATAATTTCTACATTGAATACCATAAATATTAATTTAACCTAGTAGAAACAAAAATCAAACTTCAATAATAATGTATGTGAATGAGATTATTCTATGGACTCTCATCCACTGATTGGGTTTTGATGTTTCCATATCATTGAATGAGGGTTCATTTCATTTTTGGATGGGTTATTAAGAAACTTTTCACCAATAAATTATCACCCATATTAATAAAGATCCTATGTTACCTTCATCTATATCTAACACATAGAATCATATTTCAATGGAAATAATATTTAAATAAATGTTGATTTTTTTAAATACAAGATAGTGTAATAAAAATGTAACACATGTTCATTATTTATTCCATGTGGATGGAATACAATGATCTTTAAAATATGTTATATCAACACATTATGAAATTGGATTAGCGAAAGTTCTTTGAATCTCATGGATCGACACTTTATATGTTTTCAAAGATAAAGGTTCCTTGAGGATTCTCAAAAACAAATCTAGTGGTGTTTGGATACTGTGTGTTGGAAGAAAGGTATATTTCACATCTTGAAATATGGATAGACTATTTTAATATGAGTTTAATATTGTCAAAAGATACATCATTTGGAAGAGGTATTCGAACCATGTAACATATCACAGTTTGGAAAATAAAATAAATAGAATATGTGATACATTATTTGGTGGAAACCGAACCCTAATAATTACAAGAAGTGAAAGGGGATTGAATTTCATGTAATTCTACGAGGAAATATCTGTTCAACATTTCCAACCATTGGGTAGTCAAACACTATTGCCTCAGTGGGTATCTATTGAATCTAGGCGACTTGGAATCTCCCACATTAATTTTTTGGTGATTTCTTTATCAACTATCAATTCTTAGCTTCCATCATCGATCCCTGGTGTCCTAGGTTAATCTTCGGTGTGTTTTCCTTCGTTTTCCAATGGTTTCTTCTATTTAGATCTCTTCTTCTACATATTCTTCATTAAATTCTATGGTGGATGATCTACCATGTTCATAATGTTGTTTTTCCTATTTGATTTTTTTGTGCAGTTGTTTCATGACTTCCTGGGGTCGATGTAGTTCTTTTAGGATGGGTGATCAAAGAACATTTGCATGATCTATTCTTGTGTGAAGTAGATCGACAAAATTTTGAGGTAGGGGATTAATTTTTTCTATACTTATTTTTGTTAAGTCATACATCTAACATGAATTATACATTATATCAGTATTAAACTATCCTAATAAGTCATTGAACTAGATTAATGAATTGGTATTAGTCGCATAATAATGATTCTTCTTTTTTGTGTGATAATAGTTTTCCCATTTATTTTATATACAGTTTGATATATAATAATTTACATGATTAATATGTTTTTCATGATAAAAATTGTAAAATAATGTAAAGACAAAAATAATTTACAAGTAATAGAATTAATGATAAAGGGGAATGCTTAAGGAATCCTATTTTTGCTATAATTTTATGATAAACAAAATGATGCAAGTGTGTATATTTATTTGTATTGGATAATGAACCTAAATCGTTATGATGATTTCGGAAAATAATAATTAAAGTAATGTTAAATAAATTTTTAAATAAATTATTTATTGATTGGGATTTCTTGTTTCATAGGTTTCCGATTATGGGAACTTGTGAATAATGAATCAGTTATATCAATATGGGATACAAACCAATTGTGTTACAAAATATAATGACTTTGTAGGGAAAGATCTGATGGTTTTTTTATAATGGTCTCATTCCTTAATCTTTAGATCCTTGAGATATCATTGTGTGTGAAGTCAACATTCCTTGATTTAGGGATATGATCTTTGTTCTTATGATTGTTTATATTACTTTTTATGTGTTGTGAGCCTGTGTAGGATGAGCCTGGGGGGATGTTGTGGTGTGTTGGGTGGTGAGTCCTGGATGTGTTGTGAACCTATGATGGATTATCCTGGAGGGTTATTATGTTATTAGGGGTAGGGATGCCCTGTTTTTATAGGATTAGAGGATTCCAAGAGTAGAAATCTGTATTAGTATGTGCATGTGGGTGTCGGTAAGGACACGAGAGATGAAAAAACAGTTGGAAGCTAGAATTACCCATTGATATGAATTATATATTATTGTTTGAATCAATTATTTGTGTGACAACCATGTTACTATTTCTATTCTTTAATTTTCCCCACAGATTGTGGGATATAGATTGTGTTACTCTATTTCTAATATAGGTGGAGATGCATGGGCTATTCCACATTATTTGCATGTCTAGATTTTCAAGGGTGGATGAATCTACATAATGGATATTGGTATGGATGACTCGATGGTTAGTTCACCTACCCACCATGTTGATCCCCTTATGATTGGTAGATTATAATTTTTTACTACAAAACTAGTAATATGGAATGTATATTTTTAATAAAATAATTAATATATAAAATATGGGGTTAAAACATTCATGGATATAGTGTTGATGTTTTAATTCTAATATTCTATGGACTTTTTATCATTTTCCATGAGGGCATTAATCCTTTTTGAAATGGTAATCAAATGTAATGTGGAATTTGTTAATTATTAATTAATGTTTATAAAATTTATAATTACAAATCGAAATTGATTGAAAAGAATAAGATAACTTAATGTATCACATTAAATTGTTGTTTTCTTATATGATATTGACTGTGGGCTATGGTAGCTGGGAGACTGAGAGATGTTAGTTAAAAATTGATTCTAATACTATGATATGCACATAATGTCGTTGTAACCAATATTATATCATTTAATTGATATATATATATTTCTCCACATAATCAGTTTGGGAAACAGACACCATAGGGATTCTGATTCCTGGTGGTGTTTTCCCGAACATCCCTATGGGAGGATGGATGGATGACTAACACATTTGGACACTATATCATTCCATGGTAGTTACATGTTCTCCTATGCATTGTGGATAGTTATCCACATATATGTCTGTGGAGGGATATAATGGATTATGGTAATTTCACACACATGTATTATGGAATTATTTTCATAAGGACTACAATAGGCATAACATGTATAGGATGTGATTCCCTAAATATCCTTATGCAATGTATGGGATATGATTGTTTGAGATATAATCCCTGATGTTTGATACACATTAAGAAAGCTTTTGTGGCCCCCATAAACTGCCTAGATACTTTTGGTTATATGGACATGGTGGTGTGTTGAATGAGGTTCATATTGTGGTGCTTGTCCCTATTGTCCACATGTTAGTACATATGGACAGAGATGCTCAGTACATGAAATTTTGGGGGAGAGCGGTAAACTAGTTTGGATGATGAAGAAATGTTTCATTGAAATTTTTATTGTAATATATTATATTTTATTTGTTACTTGGTGAGAGAATCCATGGAAAGGTTGGGAACATATTATAACTATTTAGGTGATGAGTTAGTTTCACTTATTGTGAACTTTTCTATAGCATTCTTTCATTATCTTTTGCATGACAGGCTATAGGTAGATTCATACTTAGTATACTAATATAATAACCCTACGTATATAGAAACTATTTTTCATGTCATTTAGAGAATATTGGAGATTATATTAGTTACTACTAGCTTGTCGTTTTGTAGAAGATGTTTATGATTCATTTTCATCGTCATCTTTACATTTCTTTTGGTATTTTTAGATTTCAATTTCACATGTAGTAGTTTTTTCATGACATTTCATATGTGCAGCTTGTGTAATTATTTATATTTTATTTTGAGTAAGAGTTGGTTGGTGTTAGTCTTATATCTCTCGTTATAATATGTTTCTAATAGAGAGTAATCACTCCCATATTTATCATTATTATACCCTTTTTTTCTAGTCTCCAAATTAGGGCCTATGAGAGGTGGGACTCAGGGATAAATATCTCTCATCTCCTATATTCATCTTAAGAGTGGTACATATTTTTGGTAGGGTATGGTGACAGATTAGTGTAAAAGTTATAGTAGAGGGTTATGATGGAGTTTGAAGTCAAGAACAAGTTATGTTTCATTGGCTGTGAAGGCAATAATGTCAGCTATGTTTTTTTAGCACTCCAAACACTAGGGACCATATTATATAAGCATATTTATGGCCCCATGTGGTCTGATACATGGACTTTTAAGCATAAAATTGCTATGAAATGAGGTGATACGATTTCTAGGGTAGAGATCTAAGAGAGAATCATGCATCAATTTTTTTTCCCCTATATTTGAAAACAATGACCACATGATATGTTAACCTAAAATGAATAGAAGAAAAAAATTAATTAATATTAAATATTTTTTTATTCCATATTTAGGAGATCTAACTGTTAAATATTTTTTACATATGTCTCTAGGTTGACATCCTCATCAAGTTCATGCGCAAAATGTTTAGTAGGTTGTGCTATCATATCATCATGGAGTTAAGGTGGGTGATAATGAAATATAGACGAGGACACTCTCATAGATACTATTATAGAGTATATAAAGGTATGGGGTATCCATTTTAGATGCATTCATGGGTGACTTTTTGGAGATTTTTGAGATAGATTTCTATTCGATCTATTCTCAGAAGGATTACTGGGTATCATTTGTTGTGATGATTTTGAAAAGGGAAGTGAGGATGTTATGGTTCTTATTTTATGAATATTGTGAGGAGTCAGATGTCTCATGAGAGGAGTTTTGAGACTAGTTTTATTGATGATAGTTTTTATAGACCTCAATGAAATCCAATCACCGTGATATTGTTAACCTTTGGTAGGGGAGCGCCACTATGTGACAGTTTTGTATCTTTTTTAAGAACCTCCTGCAATATGATTTGGAATAATTTGTAGATTAATGTTCTAGGGTGAAGAATTTCAAGGAGGCTTTGCATCCAAATATACAATATTTGATCAGAATATTTATATTTATGATGAATCTTTAGGATATGGAAAGGTGAATAGGTCATTGAGAGGATATTTGGTACAACATGATCATGATGATATGGGGTTCATCAGGATTTCTCATGTAGCAGATCTATTGTTTGGGGGTAAAATTTGTCATGATTGAAGAGATTTTGACTAAATGAGGTAGGTCCTAGCCCTCAATTTATTATTTATTCAAGTATGGAGGATCTATGTCTTGTTATAAGGGATCAAAGATTTCGTTTTGTTATGTAATTCAAGGACATCAGCGATGATAGTGCACGAAATGTTATTTTTGTAATCACTAGTTTTTCTGATTTAGATCCATCCATTGGTACAATTCTAGATACAAGATTTCTAGCAGCATGTTCTAGTTATTGATTATTATAGAGGATATGGTGCAGGAATATGACAATACTAGGATTCTCCATTTCTTTAGAGAGTAGAGAAATGTTGTGGATGTGGTTATTAACAGGGACTAAGAGGTCGTGGATACGTTCTTGGTCAATTTTGTATTGTTTAGATTCATGGGCATGGTGAGATAGACAACATTCTGGGTACCAATTTATTGATTATTAATTGGTATCATGGCATCTTTTATCTTGGAGTTACACAATCCATTATATCACTAACTATTTTCTGTGCTTTGGGACTTAAGGTAGAAAAACATCTTTTTCCCTTGGTGTTGACTACAATAGATGAAGTTCTAGATAACTTGTATGAATTGTGAGGAAATTGGTAGATAATTCAGGGGAACACCCCTCTTGGGAAAATTTCTTATTTTTAACGATACCAACATATGACATCATCATCCGCATGGAATTGTTGTATTTGGTGCAGTCAAATAGGGAGTTCTTCAGGAAGCATATTGTGTTCTTCGATGTTTATATAGATCCATTACTGGTTATTATTGAGAAAGTCCCTCATATGGATTAGAGGTCTGTTTTATACATTCCATCCTTGAGGGATGAGTTGAATATATGTTCATAAAATGTTTAGTTGTCAAAATTTTCTAATGACCTAGAAGAGTACACATGTGTCTTTCACAATGAGTTGGTAGCATTAACCCCACAATGAAATTGAGTTTGGTATCGAACTATGGTACGACGTGTCTCCTATCCAAATGTATCCATATATTATTGATCCTCCAGAGATTAATGATATGCACATACAGCTAAATGGACTGTTGTAGTTTTTGTTTTGTTCAGCATTGTCTGTCACCATGGTGTGCACTAGTTTTCTTCTAAAGAAGGATGATTTCAATTTGCTGTTGTGTATCAACTATCATCACTTGAAATAACTGGTAGTGAAGAACCACTATCATATTCTATGGATTTTTGATTTATTTGATAAAATTAAGGGTTAATGATGGTTCTCAATGATCAATTAGTGGTTAGGTCATCATCATATACATGTAAAGGATGAGGATATACCAAATACAACTTTCTATTGACATTATGGGAATTTAGTGTTTATTGTGATGTTGTTTGTTTTGATGAATGTTAAAAATATGTTCATGGGGTTAATAAACACTAAAATAAATGATTTTTTGGATATGTTAATTTTGTTCTTCATCAAAAACATCCTTATTTTCCCCATATACAAGGAGGAGAATGCAGAGCCTCTTCATTCCCTTTTGGGTGTTCTTTTTCATGAGTAGTATTTTTAGATGTTTTTAAATTGTGAGTATTAGGATCAAGAAGTCTATTTATTTGGAAGATTTTATATCCCAATAGATATTATATATGGATAAATCGTAGATAAAATAACATTTTTTTGAATCAACCAAGAAAGTTTTATAGGTGTGAAGTTTTATTGGTCTTACAGACTACATTAGGGGGTTCATATCTAATTTCACTATGTTTGCAACCACTATGATATCATTTACCATAATGGATCTGAGTTTACAGGGTATTGATATGTACTATATATCTTTTGAGTCTCTGAAATGGATGTTGGTTAGTGATAAAATTTGTTATCTTCCGACCGATGTTGTTTTCTATGATGCTTTTCATCTTGGTTTGTGATGTATTATGATATTATAGAGATCAGACATTTCATATGGGTCTCTAAAGTTATTTCCCCTTGAACAAAACTATTCGACCCATGATCCTAGGTTGGAGGCTGTGGTTATTTCCATGTCATTATAATGACATTACCTCAAATGTGAGTGTTTTTTTATCTTCACTGATCATAAGAACATGAGGTGTGTTTTCTACCAATGTGAATTGAAATTTCATTAGGTTTTGTGGATGGAGTTATTATATGACTAAATGTTGATATTTTTTATACACATAGAAATTTTCATGAATTGGCCGATGCGTTGAGAAGGACGATGCATAGTGTTGTAGTTTATAGATCAGGTAACTCATGTAAATTGATTGAATATATTTCAGCATTTCATAGAGATATGGGAGAAATTGGGGGAGGAGGTTATCTTTTTCAGATGATAGTGTAGTTATATCTAGTGTGGGAGGTGGAGGAATCCCAGTTGGGGGATCATGTGGTTGAGGTCTGTAGAAAGTGAGTTGTTCTTCGCGAGGCCCATGATGGTTGGATTGAGTATGAACAACATTGAGTGTTGATCAAAAGAATACCTGTGTTCCCTTGGTGTTTCATGATATTTTTTTTTAAAATATACATAGTTCAACTCTGGTGGTACATCTTGGTTTGGCACAGATTTATTGATCTTTGGGAGGATAGTTTTTATGTCCAGGGATGGAGCATGCAGTTGTATGTTTGGTGTCTCGATTTTTGGTACACCAGAAGGTGAAGATCACACACTATATTCCTAGAGTGTTTCACTAGATGAATATTGTTACTCAATTTAATTAAGAGTACATCTCAAAGGAATTTTTTATTTGTTTACATCGTTCTCAAGGAGATTATTATGCTATATGGATGGTAGTGAATTATTGGAAAAAAATCATCATACTTCATATTCATTATGGATTCGAGCGAAGTGGTGGTTCTGTTAAGGTGGTATCTGGAAGAGGTGGATTAACTAAATTATGTCCCGAGGACAATAATATATGATTCGGATCATTATTTTTCCTCCTCAGTGTGGAGAAATCTCCAGAATGATTTTGGTTTTCAATAATGCCTGAGAACTAATTTTCATCAACGGATGGACAATCTAATAGATCAGGACATCTAGGTTCATAAATACAAGTTGTGCTCTTATATATATGATTTTATAGGTTTGTGGATGACTCAACTACCCTTAGTATATATTTATAAGAATAATATTTTTTACTCCACCATTGGTTTGGCGTTGTATGAACTCTTATATAGCCGACTATTTTTTTCTCCATTATGCTAGATTGAGCTTGGAGAGTCAGCAAATCTCAAGGAAAAACTGGTCCACAATAAAATAGATAAGGTTTAGTAGATTTTCGATATGAGGAAAGTAATGATGGATTGTGAGAAATCATATTTCTATCATCATAGGACATCTCTGAATTTTTACATTGGGGATCATGTGTTTCCGAAGGTTACTCCCATTCATAGGTAATAAAAATTTGGTAAGGGAGTAATATTTATCCTCATTTTATTGTTACATTCAAGGTGATGTATCCTATTTGAGATGTGGAATATTAAATACCACTTCCCTCACAAATAATTCAGAAAAATATATATTTTTAATCTATCTCATCTTCGTCATTATCTTCATGATGACACTCATATTTTTTATTAGGGTGAGTTCGATGTTGACAATGATTTGAGCCTAAAAGAGTGTCCTGTAAGGATCTAGGACTGCCTAGAGGAGTTGTTTCACTTGCATATTATTTCCTTTCGCTCAGTTCTTCTGGTATCACAATGACATGGAAGAGAGTAAAAGGAATTTCACTTGAAAATATGAACATAGTATTCCGAGTTTTTGTATGTTTAGATCTACTATTGTAATTCTCGTCATTTTTTTGTTGTATATATTATTTGGTTTTCATATGTATTTACCTTATTCATTATTTTGTCTTTATATATTTTGAGAGGTACCGCTCTCAAGAGTGTGTTTATGATATGGTTGTGGTTGTTGTGTGGTTTTTCATTGTTCCCTTATTTTGGTAGTGGTGCTCTTATAGGGGCGAGAACATTGAGAGGTACCTCATGGGGTGACTATTTGCATGCCCCCTTTTCTATATCCTCTTTATGTTGGTTTTTGATACCTGAGGATTAGTATGTTTATATAGGTAAATAATATAATGTCTTGAATCCATGTGGATCGACCCATTTCCTATTTATTATGACCTGGGTGCTTGTAGGAGGCTTAAAAAAGTCTGGAGATATTTGATATCTATTTTTCGTAGTTAGGGAATATTTCACATTCTGAAATAAGGTTACATGACATGAATATGGATTTTAATCCATGAAATGATACATGATCTAAATGATCGATTAACTACATTTAAAATATTGGGGTTTTAAAAATAAACTAATGTGATGTGGTGACACATTTTTCTGTGGAAACTGAAGCCTAAGAATTTCATGACATGAATGGATATTACACTTCATGTAATGTCTTAATACTATAAGTTATTAAACATTTCTATCCATTCATTTTTAAACTATGTAGCTACAATGGATATCTCGTAACTCTAGGTGACCCATTAACCACCACTTCAACGTTTTGGGGATTCCATCCTCATTGATCTACTCATATCTTTTAACTCCAATCCATGGTTACTCGGGCTAATCCATGCTTTGTTTTTCATTCATTTTTCAATGATTTCTTCTTATCTGATATATTAATCTTCCAGTTATTTATACCATGCAATATTGGATGATCTACCAATTTATAATTAGGTTTTTATTGGTTAATCAGTTGGTGTGGTTTTGTTGTGGTGTCATCGAGTGGATGATGTTCTTGAAATTGGGGTAATATAACATCTTTTGTGATGTATGTTCCCTTGTGAAGATAAAATAAAATCCTTTGAGGTAGGGGATTCGTTTCATTTTTATTAATTTTTGTTCAGTATTTGTGATATAATGATTTATCCATTTTATCACAATGAAAATGACCTCAAATTTATTTTAATTAGAATAAATAATTTGTATCAAATGTATAATTATGTCACTTATTTGTACTGTGAAAATGGTTTTCATGTTCGTTTCTTATATAGTGTGATATCTATTCCTTTCTTGTATTATCATTTATCATTTTATTGAAATTTTTAAAGAATGTAAGGATGTGTTTAATTGATAATTTACTAGATAAAAGATAAAGATTCAATTTTATTGAATATGGTTTCGATTGTGTTTTAATGATAATCTAATTGATGCAAGTGTAAATATTTATTTTAATCGGTTAATGAACCTGATGCATGATGATTATTTTTTATAAAACTATAATAGTAATTTTAAATTATTTATTCAATTAAATTATGATAGCATTGGATAACTTACTATTTAGGTTTATTATAGATATAACCATTGAATAATGTATCAATTAATTTATGAAGGAATATGAACTGATTGTGTCTTAAAAATATATTTCCTTTGTAGAGAATGAGTTTTTTTTATCTTATAAACGTCATGTTCAATGTCCTTTAGAGCCGTGAGATCTCATTTTGCATGAAGGATGGATGCAATTATTTTGGGACAATAAAATTTTTTTATATTTATTTCTTACTATTTTTGGTGTTTTGTAATTTTGGTATGGCCCAACATGGACAGTTGTTATTGTATGTTGGGTGGGGATTCATGAATTTGTTGTGTGCTAGGGATGGCTAAGCCTGGAGTTTCATTGTGTGAGGGGCATGGAGGAATATAGTTTGGTGTAGTTGTTGATTTATGGTGTGGGGAGATGAATCATTATAAGCATGTGGGTGTTGGGGTCGACACTATAGATGAATGAAGAGAATGAACCTAGGATTACCAATTGATTTGAAATTTTGATTCCTATTCGAATCAGTTATAAGGCCAAATGATCATGGTTTTGTTTATCAAATTTCCTTTCCCCGTGAATTTTGGTTGATTGTATTGGTTATTGTGCATCCAAAAGTAGCAAAGTCAGGGATGTTATTGTAGATTTTGTTTCTGGATTTTGAGGTTGGATGATTATATGCTTAAAATATATGTATTAAAGACTTGACTGGTAGTTCACCTACTGACCGTGTTGTGCTCCTTGTGATTACTTTCCAAGAATCTTTTCCCATAACACCTATTTATATGGAAAGTCATGTTGTTAATAAATGAATAAATGTAAAACCTATTTGGATTTATCTTGGTGGGATGAAATACCAATGTTGAAATTATGAGATGTTGGGGATTCAGTTTTCTTATACCCGAAGGGACTGGATCTTTGTTGAAATGGAAATGAATTGTAATGTAAAATTTTTTAATGGTAAATTAATTACATAATGTAATGTGAAACAGATGTAAGGTAATAATTTAATTTAATTTTTCAATTTAATTAGTTGTGTGGTTATAGAATATCTATTCTAAGCATTAGGAGTTGGGACTATGAGAGATATCAACAGTAGTTGAGTAAGAGACTATGATATCCCATAGTGTGGTTGTGAGTTATATATATCATGTAAATTTTGATTTTATATACACTACTCCACCATTTAGGTTAAGGGAACTCACACCCTTGGGATTTCGATCCATAGGGGGTGTGTTTGTTCTTGATTCCCAATGGTGTTATGGATGGACAACCACCCCATTTGGCCCTGATCGCTTATTTTTATAGTTTCATGTAATGGTATGCACATCTGTAATTTTTACCCATATATGTTTTTAGATGACTGTAATGGATTTGGGTTATTTCACACACATGTATTCTGGATATATTTTTTTATGTACTACTATAGATATAACGTGTATAGGCTAGAATGTAATGATTTTCTTAACTCAGTGTATCAGTTGTGACAGATTTAGGTGCAATACCTGATATATGACACACAATATGTGAGATATAGTGGATCACATAAAAAATATGGTTACATTTTGTTATTTAGATGTGGTGGTGTGTTTCATAAGGTTCATGTTGTAATACTTCACCCTGTTGTATGTGAGCATTATTTCATGGAGAGATATGCTACAGACACACTACATTGGGGTAGAGCAGAAAACTAGAATGAAAGAGTTATCAAGGTACCTTTGAGATTAATTATTATATTGTAGTCTCATGAATGTGATACTTATTAATAGTATCCATGGTGGGGTTGGGAACATGGAATACATGTTTTGGTGATGTGTTGGTTTTATTTTTCATTAATTATGCCTTAGAATGCTTTATTTTCATTTTTCATTAGAGGATCAGTGGAAGATCCTACTAAGTATACAAGTATACAAAACCTACGTATATATAATCTATTTTTAGGTCTCAAGGATAGTGATGGAGATCATTCTAGTTACTAGTGAAGGAGATCATTCTAGTTACTACTATCTTGGGGTTTAGTAGGATATATTTGGGCTTCATGGTTTCAACCATTTATACATTTCTTTTAGTAATTACACTTTTCCCTACCAGATGTAGTAGTTTTTTCATGGTATTACTTTTGTGCTCCTTGTTTTTAATTTTATATTGTATTATAAGTATCATTTTCGTTTTTTCTATCTTATCTCCCTCTAATTCATGTGTTTTTCTTAGCCGGTGATACCTCCCATCATCATGTTTATTATACCCTCAGTTCTAGTCGTTATCCCATGAAATACTGCTGGCAGGACTCAGATTTCAGGATATCCCTTCTCCCATTTCCGTCTCTGGAGGGGTACACCTTGCAAAAAGGGGTCATGACACTTCTTATTATCTATATGGGAAACCATATTTTTTAATAGATAATAATTATTTTTCCCAATTTACTATAGAATAAAATCATTATTACCTCACACATTATAAGTATTAAAAAAAATATTCTCTATATATTTTCTATGGTATACATAAATAAATATTATGATAACTCATCCAGAGCATTTAATCCAAAAATGTCACGATGAGTGAAACATGATTTATAGGATCTAACTCACTATATTTAGATTTCTACACATACTAGTTGAATATTGATTTCTTCATCATAATTTTTAATGAACCATATTTCCCTTGTCCATTACTTTGTGAAAATCCTATTTTTAGGTGTTTCAGAGGCAACAATGGTTTGCTTCATGAGTTTTCAAAATTCCCAATTATTCTATCGGTAACTCAAGGCATCGCTATCAGCATGTTAGACTAACGATGAGTCATGGGAGTTGGTTTTGGTGAGTTACGAGCATCAACATCGGTGATTTGAGGGATTTGGAATTGGTTTGTTACGAGGATCAACATTGGTAGGTTGGGCCTTTGGTAGGATGAGGAGTCGGTTGGTTAGATAATAGGTAGGTCGATGCGTCGGTGTTGGTGAATCAAAGAATCAGTAGGTCTGGGTTTTGGTGAGTCAAGGGTGCCAATGTCAGCGATTTGAGGGAGTCACTTCTTGGGAATCAACAATTCATGGTGTTGTTGGGTTATTTCATCGGTAGCTTAGCATTGGTGACTCACCAATCCGTGACTCATTCCATGATTTTCCAGTTTTTCCAAGCTTTTCTAGTTTTCCCCCTCTTGCATCATATTTGATGTAAACCAAGTGTAATGCCTTAATTAGTAGTTTTTAGGGTTGTTTCAATGTTTTTAATTATATCTTAATATCTTATCATTCATGGGGATTTAATATACTTGAACTGCTTGATCCTGACCACAGTCCCTTGATTAATGTTTTTTAAAACTATTCATCAATTAATAGAAGATCTGGATCATCAAATTCAGTATATTCCTTTCTTAGTGTGTTTTTAGTTCCCTCTTATAGCACCTTGATAGATCATCTCTATATGATTAGTTAACCTATTCTAATGCCCCTCCTGGTATGTTATTTTGGAGTTCTTTTATACTACTAATGCAATCCAATGTTCTTGATACAAAAAGGTTCTTTAGTCTCTTGTTGTTTCTGGTAGGGATTTGTTCCTCCTCTCTAAATTTTTTCATCATGTGGGGTGGGTATGAACATGATTCTAGGTGAATAACTGAATTATAGGATTTATAAAAAAAGAGATAAATAAGAAGAAAATATGATATAAAGATAACGAGGTAATGAAATAACAATCAGGGAGTTGTTTTTTGTTTGATTGCATATTTTCATTTTTAATTTTTTCCCATATGGATTTCATTTGGTTTTATACATTATGAGAATCATGGTCATTAGTGGGAATTGTTTGTGTACTATTATTGTTCTCGTTGTTTTGGATACGATGTTTGATAATTGTGTATAACATGGAATCTTATTAATAACATACACATGGTTAATTTAATTTATTCCCCAGGATCGATCCTATTCTATGATCACCCTTGTTTTTTAACTGGAAATAAATAACCCTTGTTCGATAAATCTGAATGAATTTGGATTGATGGTGTGCCCGTGTTTTGTGTGTTTCAAGGGGTTCTAACTTGTGTAGGTTGTCAGTACAGGGGTGGATAGAAAAGTTGGTTGTGTGAGAAGGGTTTGGTATGTGTGTGTAGTAGGGTTGTGGATTAATGGTTGTTGATGTGGGCTTTGTGTGAGGGCACGCACAATTGGTGTGTTGGAATCACCAGTTGATAAACTAATTGATTGTGCAATGGATGTATATGTAAGCAGTGGGACTGCTTTTGTGGTGTTGTTGTGGTTTGGTAATGTTGGGATGTGGGACTGAAATGTGGTTATGGGTTTGTTGTGTAGTGGGACATCATCTTGGTATTGTTTGGGTATTGGTGATTTAATATTTACTGTGAGGTAAGATTTTGTGGTATATTCTGGAAGAATAATTGTTGGAAGTAGATTGGTTGATGTGTGTTTAGATAATTTTCATATATTCCTTTTTAGACAGTTGCTGATTGTGTTCTTGATTGTTTTCCCACGTAGTGATGGAACAAATTAAATTAAACCCCTTAATAGTTGACCGGTAATTGGTTGAATGAAAAAGGGGTTGGGTTTACACTTTAGCAATGGTCTTTTGAATGGTTGTTCATATAGGGGTAGCAGAAAAAGTGGTTCTGGGGGCATAGTTTATTGTTTTGGGATCCATAGGTTGAGGCAGAGTGTTTTCTTAACTATATATATATATATATATATATATATTATTTCCTTGTGATTTCCATATCGACCCAACCCTTTTTGAGAACCATGTGCCGAACACCCTCATATCATAGGGAGGGTATCATTGGCAATAGCCAAGTTCGGAGGTTGGATGGCTGGTCACATAATTTATTCATCGTACCCACTTATGGGTTCTTACTTCTTGAGCGTATTTGGGAATGTTTTAATGTCTAATTTCTTGCCATAGTCCAAGAATTTTTAGGCAGGTTTTTCATGGATGAGGGGATCAGGTGTTTGCAGGACATGATTGTTTTCCCATGTGTCTTCGGTATGAGGCTTAAGTGACTTCAAGTGACAGGTGTGGTTGTTGTGGCCCAGACGTTTGTGGATGAGATGTGAGGTATTGTTGTGGCCTAGGTGTCCATGTGTAGGTTTTGGTGGTGGTAATAAATTTGTAATAGTGGTAGAATCAAGACCATAATCATTAGTAATGAGTTGTTAACTAGTAGAAAAGTGTTGCGGGATACCCAAATGGCGATGTGATAATGCTACTACTTTATTTGACTTGAATTATTTGATGAGTGTGCCTTGGTGAGGTAGGGATATACAGTATTCCATGGTATTTCTTTTGAGGGTTTATTGTTTTCTCGCAGGGGAATTAGTATGATCCCCCACTTATTCATGGGTGGCTTTAGTTTTCCAACTGGGTATACTTTTATACATACCCTACATCTGTAATACAATTTTATTCCATTCTAAGAGGAATTTGAAGACAATACAAGACTTTTATATCTCAATTTTTAGGATAGTTACTATTGCTGCTTAGTCTATTGTTTTTGTAATGGTTTTTGTAATTCTTTTACATTTGATTCAGTTTACGTTTAAATCATTCATGGGAGGAATTTTGTTTTCCTTTATATAGATGTCTTGTTTTGTTTTTGAGATGTTTACTATCTTATCTACTGATATTGTTTTCATTATAAGAGAGAAATGGCATCATTTTTTGTGTGAAATTTTTTACCCTTGGTTCAAGTCACTACTCTAGGCTTATTTAAGGTGGGACATGGGGGTCATTATCTATGCATCATATTCAAAAAAGAAAGGAATGTCTCCATGCTTCCACTTCTCTCATCTTGAAGAAGACAGGACATGAAAGAATGGTATCGGAGGGTTATTATGAAGGATATAATAGATTTTGGAGATATGTATAGTGAGGATCACATGTGATGGAATAGAAATAGTGTTAGGAAATCATGGTGCATGAGATATGCCAGGGAAGACCAGCTAAGACACATGATTTTAGGGCCCCTGTGATCTGATGCAATGACTCTTGGCCTACCTAATGACCATTTGAGCCTAAACTGATTGCTTGGATGAGACCCAGGGAATGGTACATGCATCATAATGTATTGTATTCATTTGAGTATTGGGAATCTTGGGAATTTAAATATAAAAATATTTTTAAAATAAATATTAAAAATGAAATTCCCATAATACCTAGGCTTACGGGTTCCTTGTTTAATTTTTTAGATATGGGACATAGATGTCACCCATTTTTTTACAAGAAGGTGAAGCCTAGCATATTGAACTGTTTAATCAACTGAGGGCTGATCAAGCGGAGAAATATGACCAGTGGTATAATATGCTTCATGACATTCAGCTGTAGACTATGGAAAAGTACAAGGGTAATCGATCAATCAAGGAAATAGTGAGATGGATCGAGGAGCTTCTGATCACATTCCTCAAGATCTTGGCTCTGATAGTGTACTAGGATCCTCTAGAAGTGAGATAAATTAGGGGAGTAGAAAATTAGGCTTCTACTCTTTAAATCTGGAAGATAAAAGAGATAAATGTTTTGAGGGATGAAATTTAAAAGGAGTTCCGGGGGAATTCCAATCTTCCATGATGATAGTCAAGAAGAGGTAGAAGATATGATACCTCCAGTATGATAGTATGTTTGTAAGGGAACTAAGGATCAAGTACATGGATATCCTATTCTACTCACCAAATCTCTTTCCGGATATGGACTCCCAATCAGGATGCTTATAAGAGGTACTCCGACCATCACTTCATTGTGAAGTCTATACATTTACACTACTAACATACATAAAGGTTCATAAAAATGGTGAGGCTGTGAAAAGGTCTCACTCGAAGAACTGTCTAATGTAATAAGGCATACAATCAAATTTATCTAAGGGGAAGGCCATTTGCATCAGGTATCTGGTGTTAGTGCCTTCTAGGTTTTGGCCAGTCTGAAGTAGGCATTTTCAATTCTAGTTATGATATCCGGGTCCTCTCCCTTTCCCCCTTGGACTAGAATAGAGGTTCATTGACTTTAGAGGTCATGAAAATCATTGGTACTACTACAGAGTTCAAGTGTCATACATTAGGGTTTGGCTGTTTCGACGCCCACCTCAGCAAATTTAGTTTCCCATCAAACCTTTCCAACACCAGTGTTAGTGATCTCCCGCTCCATCGAGGGTAGATGGTGCTACAGGAGGCCGACCTTAGAGTGATCTTTCTGGACCTTGACCAAGACATGGCCAGGGATACAGTTGGAAGTAGAGGGGTAGAGTAGTAGGGAGTGGGTGGTTACACATTATAGTGGCATCAATTATAGTGGGGAAAGAGGTTGTTCAGGGTACAATCAATATATTTATAACTATTGTATGTGGTTTCATTGATTCATGATCTTTTCACTCATTTGTTATACCCGGTATATCCCATGCTCTAGGACTAGACTTAGAGAGACATCCCATACCCCTAGTGTTTAGTATTCTAGTTGGAGGTCATATCAGTTTATACGATGTTTTTCTGGGATGTAGATGGATATTGGGGGAGCATATGTCTAGGGAGGGCCTTCATCTGCTATAAAGGCTACCATACAATGTCATACTTGGAATAAACCTGTTGTTTTATATGAACACTATTATAAACTGCTTTTGAAAGAGAGTCACATTTTTAGGTTTGAATGGTTATCATGTATTATTCATTGTTGAGTATAGTTGGTAGGTGGGAATTCATTGTGTGGATCTTCTTCTCTCATTTACAGTCGAGTTGTAGGTGGGATCAGGGGACACATAGATGGTAGAGTTTCTAAGGGTTTTCTATGACAAACCTGCTTTTATTACAAACATAAACATGATTTATTACATAAAACATCACTTGATACAACAACGAATATCGATAGGTTTAGTGTCTTTGGGGATTAGTATCATTACATTAAAACTTAAAACATGATATACAACATCTTTATTGAAAACTTCCTTTACATGACCACTACATTCCATCGTACTTAGCATTGCATGGGATAACCTGAGGACATGCATAAGAAAAGGGTGAGCTATAAAGCCCAGTAAGGGAATACACATGGAATAAACTGAAGAGTACAATACATGTTATACAATAGGCATATCAAAAGAGCACAAGATAAACATGAACATAAAGTCATGATAAATAATGATAATCATAACATGGGAATGCGGAAACAACACTTAACATGGAATTAGCTTGACCCAATGCTCATTGCACATGGAGCATGAGTAAATCCTCATTACACATAATGTACGAGTAAACCCTCATTGCACTTGAATTATCATGAGTCAACACTCAATTCACATAACGTATCATTATACTATACTTTACCAAATTCATTGGAGCTCTATAAGGGTGCACCCTTCTTAAACATTTCATTTCGTGCATAAGTGTGCCACATGGATCATAAAACATGGATTCATAAAACATAATAATTTATTCCAAGATAAAGGAATGAGGAATTCATACATGAATCTTTATAATCAATAATTAAATGTTCATAAAGGTGAATAGCCTTGATGGAGAAATGGGAATGGTATTCACTACACAATGGCATTGGCATAGAATATTGGTGCGACTTTGGCAGCGTAACGGAGTGACGTAAGAATTCATAACAATGGTTGATGAGAGAGAAAGTGTTTTGTCTTCATATATACATTTAATGGACAGTAACGAAGTCATATAGATACATGTACCAACAATTTTAATGGAATTTAGGTTCATGATACAAAATTATTTCTTGAATGTAAAAGAAGAGAGAGATGTTCCTTTCGGAATTTCGGCATAGTAACGGGTGTACATGGGAGGCATTTAATGAGAGAGAATGGGGTCTCCCATCATAAAAAAAATAAGAGGGAATTATGGGGGAGGTGTGAAACCATACCCCAACATTCATAATTGAAATTAAAAGGGCAATACAACTTAATGAAAATTGACAAAAATGAGAAAGGAAGAAAAACTCTTACATTGAAGTGTGCTTCCAAAGGCTTGAGAGAGGATTGAGAGAGGCTCCTTGGGAGCCTAGGGAACCTTGGGAGGATCCTAGAGAGATTAGGTCATAGTTTGGATGAACTCCAAAGGTTTTGAGTGAGGAGGAAGTGGGATCTTGGGTGGGTTTATATAGGAAAGGTTAGGGAATTCTTTATTATTTAGGTTTGGGACCCCTTATATTAAATTAATCCAACCCACAAACCATCCTATGGTTTTTGCCCATGGTTTGTGGAAAAGGGAAGAGGGAAAAAATGTTTTATAAGGCCAAGGTCTGAACTTCTTAAAATAATTAGGTTGCTTATTTGGAGGTGAGTCACACTCCCGTGGAAATTAATTTAAAAAAACAAGTTGATTAATAAGTCTTGAGGGGTCCATTAATGCTTTTAAAAGTAATTCAAACAAACCGAAAATCACATTATTTAAATTTTAAAACATATATTGGCCGAAAATAAAGATTATATTATTTTATTACATCACTATTGGATCATTATGATGTCATAAAAAACATTATATATTTAAATGGTATTTAATTTTTACCCAAAAAATTTGGATGTCTCATAAAATTATGAAAAATTCACCGTTTGATAATTTTGACGTCCTAATTCCAAAAATAACATTTATATTATCTAAATTATTTTCTAAATATGTTTATTTTTACTTTTAAAATAAAATCATACATTTATCAAAAATTCACAGGTTTTGACAGAAATGGATTTCAAACCATAATAAAAATTATAATTGCATTCATAAAAATATTAGATCATTTAAATGTAATAAAAGTTTATTTAATAATAATAATAATGTTTTATTAAGATATTATTTAATTCAAAATTACCTTAATTTAATCAAATATAATTCTTAATTAAATAATAACTAAAAACACGATTTGTACTTTTAAAACTATTTACAATGTATCAAAAAATGACAAGGAGGTATATTCATTATTATATAAAAAATAATATACATGAACATAGTACTAGAGATTTGTTTTATAACCCCTTAAAACAGCCACATATGACCTATGGATAAGGTGTGCGATGGTGACAGACTCTTGGGGTGGCTCGGATAACATCGCTCGAGTGGTAATTTCTATCAACTTCCATTTCTCCCGTAGATGGTCTCGTTCGAGCATGAAATAATGAAGCTCATCTTGGGCTTGGTCAATAGCGAAGCACAAGGATGCCACCGCTTTTCCGAGCTCTGGCAAATGGGTTTCGTATTGGGAAATTCTACGAGATGAGGCCATCACTTCCTTTGTATGAGTAAATTTGGATTTATTAAAGCCCTATATTTATACTAATCATGTTATCATTGTTCAATGGCTATATTAGCAACGGTAAAAATTCTTATCATAAAACCAAAGAAGTTGACATTTTATATAAACATAAAGAGACATTTAATTAGATCAAGAGGGATTTCAATTAAGGAAACATTGGGTCGTTACAATATTCCCCCCGTAAGAAATTTCGCCCTCGAAATTTACCATTTCCCACACTAAAACAGATGTGGGTAACTCAAATTTATCATTTCCTCCAATTCCCAAGTCGCATATTCAAACTTGTGGTTTCTCCACAACACCTTGATGAGGGGCATTGCCTAATTTTGTAGAACATTTTCTCTATAATCTAAGATCTTCATTTGTTTCTCCTCATAAGAAAGATAATCTTCCAATTGTACCACCTCTGAAGAGAGTACATGTGAAGGGTCTGGTATGTACTTCTTTAAGAGGGAGACATGAAAGAAATAATGCACTATGGCCATGGTAGGTGGAAGTTCTAGTCGATAGGACACATCCCCAACACAATCAAGAATCTAGAAGGGGCCGATGTACCTAGGACTTAACATCCCTTTCTTTCCAAACCTCCTAACCTTTTTCCATGGAGATATGCATAGAAACACCATGTCTCCAACTTTATACTCAATGTCTCGTTAACGATTATCTGCATGACTCTTCTATCGTCTCTAGGTTGCCTTGATATGCTGCTGAATGGTTTTCACATTCTCCACCATTTCCTCGACCATTTCTTGTCCAAGCTGCATACAATCAGTGACCTCATCCCAACATGTCATTGTTTTGCACCTTTTCCCATATAGGGCTTCATATGGTTCCATTTGGATGCTTGAGTGGAAACTATTGTAATAAGAGAAATAAACCAGCGGAAGATGTTCATCTCATCCTCCTTTAAAATCCATTGAGAATCCTCTTAACTTGTCCTCAAGTGTTTGGATAGTCCGCTCGGATTGGCCATTAGTTTGAGGATGATAGGTCATACTAAAGTTCAGTTCAATATTCATAGCATGTTGAATAATCTTCCAAAACTATGAGGTGAATCTTGGATCTCGGTCAGACACAATAGATAGTGGTACTCCATGTAGCCTTACCACTTCCCTGATATATATCTGTGCTAGATGATCCAAAGATAAATCCTCCGAAATATAAATGAAGTGTGCAGTCTTTGTAAGATGATCCACAACAACCCAGATCGCATTGTTTCCTTTAGATGTCCTCTGATGTCCAGTGACAAATTCCATAGTGATTTTCTCCCATTTCCATTCTTGTATGGGAAATGGTTGCATCATCCCCTTAGACTTCTGCCTCTCTGCCTTCACTTGCTGACACACCAGGCACTTTGATGTATACTCTGCGATCTCCTGCTTCATATTATCCCACCAAATGTTTTCTCGATTATCTCGATACATCTTCGTGCTCCCTGGGTGAATAGATAAATTCAAACTATGTGTGTCATCCAAAAGATCCTTCTACAGCTCCGGACCTGATTGAACACATTGTATTTTCCCAAACCGCACAATTTCATCTTCATTAACATTAAACTCCATGGATTTACCCTTTCTGATAGCTTCCACTTTTTCTTGAATTCCCACATCATCTTTTTGAGCATCCTTTAACCTTTCCAAAAGAGACATTTGATCAATCATTAGTGAAAGGATTGATGATGTTCCTTTCTCTATGATTCACATGTCCATATTCATCAAGTCTAATAAGATTGGATATTTCTCAATTCTTATCATTGATAGAATCATTGGATCCTTTCTACGTAGGGCATCTTCCACCTTGTTCGCTTTCCCTGGGTGATAATGTATTGAACAGTCAAAATCTCTGATGAGCTCTATCCATCATCTCAAGTGCATATTAAGCACTTTCTATGTGAATATATGTTTAAGACTCTTGTGTTCAGTATATATCTCACATATCTCTCCATAGAGATAATGCCGCAAGATTTTCAAGGAAAATATCACAGCCGCCAACTCCAGATCATGCATTGGATAGTTTTTCCCATGGATTTTCAATTTCCTTGAGGTATAGGATATCACATTATCAATATGCATTAGTACACAGCCTAAACCCTTCTACGAAGCATAACTAAACACCAAAAAAAGTTCCCCACTTGTGGGTAAAGTGTGCACAGGAGCAGTGATAAGCATCCTTTTCAACTCCTTGAAGCTTTCTTCTCATTCATCACTCCAAGAAAACTTTACTCCCTTCCGAGTTAGCATGGTAAGAGGGTTGGACAATCATGATAAATTCCTCCCAAATCGTCGATAATATCCAGCTAACCCCAAGAAGCTACTGATATCCGTTACGAGATGTTGGCCATGGCCATCCTTCATTTGCATCTGTTTTAGAGGGGTCTACATATATCCCATTGCTTGTGATTATATGTCCCATGAATGAGACCTCCTTTAACTAGAACTCACACTTTTGGTACATTTCATAGAGCTTCTCCTTACGCAAAGTCTCTAGTACAGTTCTTAAATGCTCCTCATGATCCTCCTTGGTTTTGAAGTATATTATAATATCATCTATAAAGACTACTAAAAATTTGTCAAGGTAATCTATAAAGACTCTATTCATCAAGTACATGAAGATTTCTGGAGCATTAGTGTGTCCAAAAGGAATTACTATGAATTCATAGTGTCCGTATCTTTTGCGAAAAGCAGTCTTGGGGATATCATCAGTCTTCACCCTTACTTGATAATATCACGACCGCAAGTCCACCTTGGAGAATTATTGTGCTCCACGCAGCTGATCGAACAATTCATCAATTCGTGGGAGATGATACTTTCTCTTTATCGTTATTTTGATAAGTTTTCAATAATTGATGCAATGACACATTGACCCATCCTTCTTCTTGACAAAGAGGACTGGTGCACCCCATGGTGAAGCACTTGGGCGTATAAACCCTTTATCCAGATTCTCCTGGAGTTGATTCTTCATCTCTTCAAGTTCTACAATAGTCATTCTATATGGAGTCTTGGATATTGGTAGTGCCCTAGGTATAAGTTCAATTGATAACTCAACATCTCTTCTAGAAGGAAGATCAGGCAGTTCCTCTGGAAACACTTCCACGAATTCCCTCACAATAGGTATTTCTTCCAGGATGGTTTCTTCTTTGGACTCAATCATCTATTCCAGATACGCATGATCATAGGGCAGTAATATCCATTCTTGAGATGATGGAGCTAATGGAGATTCATCTTCCTCCTAACACTTGTAAAGAATTGGGGGTCAATTCTCCATATGGAGTGTGATTTCCCTCTCCCAACAATTTCTGTTGACTCTATATAAGGAAATCCAATCCATGCCAAAAATTTCATCAAATTCCACCAGAGGGAGTATGACGAGGTTCGCTGGGAAATTCAATCCACAGATTATAATATGGGAGGACTTATACTCATGGGATGCAATGATTGCCCCATTTTCCGTACTTACCAACATCTTCACTTCCATGATTTGTGGGGGTGCTAGGATTGTTCTACTAAACATTAGTGATATAAAAGAATGCGTAGAATATGAATCAAAAAGTCTGTTCTCTATTATTGAATGAATAACTATCGTACCTATCACAACTTCGTTGTCGGGGTTCACATCGGCAGAAGTGATGGAAAAAGCTCCTCCTTGCTATCTTGGAGGTTGTTGGTTGCCTCTGAAAACCCTTGGATTAGGGCACTGGTTTTCAAAATGACCCGGTTCTTTTAATTTGTGGCATTGAACAATGCATTGAGGTTCGAATGGAGTATTCCTCTTCTCTTTCATAGCCGTGGGTCTTTCTTGCCCACAGTTAAGAGCTAGGTGCCCTTCCCTTCCACACTTGAAGCATTTGCTCGTCCCCTTAAGGAAATTTCCAGGGTGCTTCTTTTTGCCCATTTGGCATGTCAGGAGCTGGATCTTCTTAGCACCGTTGGATTTATCCATCGGACCGCCAGCATTGAATTCCACCTTACACTTCTTGTCCCCATGATAACCATGTGATTCCCCGATCTCCATTTCGACCTTGAGGGAACATCAGAAAATTTACTCATGGCTATTGAAGTCACGGATCGCTGATGATTTCCACAGGCTAGGCTTTGGCCCACCAAAGAAGCGGTCAACTTTTCATTCGGGGGTAACAATAAAGCCGGAAATGTAACGTGAAATCCTAGTGAAGTTTTCCTCATATGCTCCAACAGATTCTTCATATTTTTTGATTGAGGGAATGGAAGTCCCTTTCCATCATAAGTCGGAGGGTGCGCGGAAAATATTTATCGAAAAACATCTTCCAGAAATCCTTCCATTCCAACGCCTCTATCTCCTCCTCAGGCTTCGTATTTTTGATCAACATCCACCATTGATCAGCTTCACCCTCTATACGATAAGCCGCCAGGAGAACCATCTCTTGTTCAGAACATTGAAGGATGGAGAAGATCATTTCAATGGAGTTGATCCATTGTTCAGTTATCGTGGGATCAGATGATCCATTAAAAGTAAGAGGCCTTTGTCTCATGAAGCTCTCGATAGAGACTTGTTCTTTCTTAGGGGGGGTTGAACGTTCTACTTGACCCGTGTTTCTTTTCAAAACATGAGTTAGCTGATAGATAAGCATGACAACGTTCGCAATTCCCGCTCCCATTGGATTTGGCATCTCATTAGTACAATCATCACACTGATCTTCACAACGGTTGTTAGCCCGAGTCCTCCTATTACCGACCATTGGCTGGAATAAAAGAAAAGTTAGAGGTAACACATAAATGGTAATCCAAAGGCAAAAGTTTATGACTCATAAATAAAATTTTATTTCCTTAACTCTTGAATCTATAGGCTTCAATCTAGGATTTTAATGATCTACATTCTAACATATAATCTTAGGGTCATTTTTTTAATTCCCTTAATAAGGGTTAATACTAAGCTTGTGAATTTACCAAAGAAAATCCCCCGAGAGTTTCGTAACCAAGAGTGCAGCAAGGCCCATTGTTGTGCACCAGTTTCGGTTCAAGTCTAGCTCAAAGCGGTGTTTTCAGGTTTTACCCCTAGGATACATCTATGCCAGAGCCGCCACTACCTGCTCGTATCCAGACATGGATGTATTTTCTTGATAACCCACTTACTCAATATTCACCAAAACATAGGGATGTTTTTATTATACTTAGTCTTGTCTCTAAGGCTTTACTAGGGTTTTCTAATCCTAAACCCAAAAAAATTCACATAACATATCCTCTGATACCAACTAAGACAACCCTGGTTATATTACAAATGTAAACATGATTTGTTAAATGAAATTTCACTTGGTACAAAAAATTAGATTGAGAGGTTTAGTTTATTTTGGGATTAGGATCTTTACATAAAATCATAAAACATGAAATACAACATCTTTATTTAAAACGTCCTTTACATGACCACTACATTCCTTCATTCTTAGCGTTGCATTGTATAACTTGAGGACATGTATAAGAACAGGTTGAGCTATAAATCCCAGTAAGGGAATACACATGGAATAACATGAGGCGTAAAATACATGTTAGACAATAGGAATAGAAATATAGCACAAGAGAAACATGAACAAAAAGGAATGATAAACCATGATAATCATAACATGATAATGTGGAAATAAAACTTAACATGGAATTAGCATGATCTAAGGCTCATTGCACATGGAGCATGAGTAAATCCTCATTGCACATAAAGCACGAGTAAACCCTTTTCGCACTTGAATTGGCATGATTCAACACTCATTACACATGACGTATCATGGTACTGTACTTTACCCAATGAATTAGAGCACTAGAAGGGCGCACCCTTCTTAAATATTTCATTTCATGCATAAGTGTGCCACATGGATCATAAAACATGGATTCATAAAACATAATCATTTATTCCACGATAAAGAAATGTATAATTAATAAATGAAACTTTATAATCAATAAGTAAATGTGTATAATGTTGAATACCATTGATGGAGAAATGGGCATGGTATACACTACGCAATGGCATTGGCTTAGAAAATTGGTGTGATATCGGGAGCGTAACGACATGGCGTAAGAATTCATAAAAAAGGATGATGAGAGAGAGAGGATTTCCTCTTAATATTTACATTTATTTCCATTGATGTTAATTCTTATTATTTCATTACTCTAATTCCAATAATAAAGTTTAGGTGATTAGAGAGGAAATTGGTCTTGTGATCTATATGGGAGAGCATACTTTGATAAATGATATTATATTTCAATGTAGTCCGGATTTCCTCATTGAATTATCATATAAGATCATTTAATCTTTTATAGTAGAATAAATGATAATTTTATAGGGTTATTTCGTATATATACATCTTCATCGACAATCCTAATTGATTATTGAGTGTTCAGTTTCCATTTCACTATCTCATAATTCTAATAATTAAATCCAAAGTAAAATAAATCTTTTAAACTATTAATGTATCCCATATTATGTCACAATTGTGTCGATTAAATATAAATCCCATAAAACAAAAACCTATATTGTCAACCAAATCATGCTATGATTATAATAATATCCTAGAAGTTCAATGATACATTTTGTAATAAGAGTAATTAGGACCTTGAAATCCAATAGACAATTCTCCTTGAATATATTTCCATATATCAACAAAATCTACTCCACCATTTGGCTGTGAATTGATTCCTTGTGTTCTAGTCTTTTAATTACATATATATATATATATATATATATATCCTACACATGTTTTGGAAAGAATATATCATTTTAGTGTATGTAATTAGTCCAATATTAGTGGAAGACCAAAAAATATGTGTATTTATATTTAGATGTAAATTTATTGATTTTATTGTATTGAATCTCCTTATATAATTAAATTATTTAACTATAATAATGAAAAACCTCCCTATAATTATATTTTTTTGTGGAGGTATATGATTTTTCCCATAATCACCAGAGAAAATCATAACTATTAATGTTTTAATGATAATTTTTTTTTCATTAATTAGAGTATGATCATATTCTATATTACTTCATCATTTCATGATAAGTAAAACATCATGTAATATGGAAATTTTAAAATAATTCATCTAATTCATATAGATTAAAATTATGTAATGGTAATGGTTATTGAGTTGTAATTTCATGTAAATATATTTACAACTAAATTCCACACTTTCTCAAAAATCAATTTTTATTTGGGATTATCTAGAAAATATAGCATGTGTGAAACATAATCATTATTTCACATTAATAACAAAAACAAATTATTCAAACATTATTATATTACTACATTATTTTTCAACTCATGTTTAAATATCACCTTTTCCCTTATGTTATAATATTATATAAATTTCTATTATCCTCAACCATGAAGTTATAAAAACTCCTTGGATTATTTCATTAACATAAATAACAATACCTCATATTCATTCATTATAATCAGTGTGATTACAAAGTAATAAGTTGAGACATATGAAAACCAAAGTGATCCTTCCTTAGAAACACTGACAATACACAACTAAATATCACTTATATATATATATAATGAAACAAAATATTGATGTATAATGTTTCCGATAAGTTATTCTATAATAATATCTATTTGAATGTTTATATTCCCACGTAATACAATTTGATAGGGTTTTTGATACATTTACAACTCATAGTGGGAAAACATTCTTATAGGCAATAGAAGCATAATTGATGAGAATAATGTATCACAAAATCTAATGTATCATTGATAGTCAATGTAATTCTATATCCATAGGGAATTCGTTATGAGATAATCAAGGTATATCATCATTCATGATATTTCTCCTTAAATATAACTACATATAAACTTATGAATAACATATATGATATAACTAATATATTTTAAAAAATAAAAAATTAACCTTGGTTGTTTTAAAAAATCATGTAATCTCCTTCACAAGTGATCTACAATTCAGTAGAAGAATATAAAATTTTCTTCATCTAATTTATTTTCCCACATTATATAATATAATAAAAACTAATAATGTTATTGTTCAATAATTTCAAACGGTAGTGAAACCAAAATTCCTGGTATTTCATCATGAAATTAGATAGCACATTAACCCATAATAATATTAATCTTAATATTGTGCATCAAATTAAAATATACTTGATAAAAATAATAATTTATAATTGACTAATATTTACACATGTAAAATAATTAATATATTATATATCATTACTTACATGATATACTTGCAATGTAACATAATATACAGGTAAATATAATGAATATAGATGCATTCATAAATAACTGTAGTCTTATGTTGGTATTTAAATTCAATACATGATTTAATATAAGAAAAATCATACATCCACTCATTAATTGATATTACTATTGGGAATAGATCAGTACTAATGATGTATCATTGGAGTTTATTAAACATATATTGTTTTAAAATTGAAGACATTTTTTTGTTTTTTTTAATCTTGGTTTTGATTATAGTCAACTATAATAATAATTAGGTAATTCAAGGTTCATAGAAGCATTAAAAATATTCTCTGTTTCAAACAATAATCATAGTATCCACTCATTCAAAAAATAATGCATGAATATATAAATAAATCCCAAAACATTACTCATTATATTTTTATACCAGTTTGAAGTTCATACCGTTACAAATAGAACAATATATGTGATAGATAATCCAAATGGGTCATTAGAAGAGTCCTTAAGAGAGAAGAAAAATGATTCATGTATTGATCAGATTTATTTGGGCCATAATAATCATACATTTCTGAAAATATTAATATAATTTTTTTTACAAAAATCTGTTTTCAGGTTAGGATATTTCTTATAATATATCATGTATAGAATTTGAACATGAACTATAAAACAGGAAATGAATTCTCATGGAATGAATAAAATGAGATACTTGATAATTGGTGAGACGTTTTTGAATAGTTGGAAATTTTTCAATGATAAATTCACATAAATCCCCAAACCCAACATATAATTCCTAGATATCTACACCGATATTGAAAAACCAATATCAACATGCGTACCTTTATCAATATAGACTATAATAATTTCACAATTCACATTGCGTTTTGTGGAAGTGAACTAGAAAACATAACTAAAATGATAAAGATATAAAATATTCATAAAAATACAGTTATAGTCCCCCATTATTTTTAAAATAGGGTCTTATTTCCAAAGATCCTATATAAATCCCTTGATCTAGGAAACACATGTACCAATATTACAATCGAGTGTGTTCCTAATGTCTATTTAATAATTCCTAAACATAAATTAAATAAAAAGAGAACACACATATATCAATATTTTTGTGCAACATTTACTACAACTAAACCCATAAAAATGATAGTTTTTTCTCATTATATATTCTTATAAACCCCAAAATGACCAAATTCAACGGTGGGTATTTTTTCATGAAGATTATATTATATTTTTATATATTTTAGGAATTCTTTGACAGTGAGACGCAACTTATGTACATAATCAAATAAATTCCTTGCATGTTAATTATTTAGAAACTCAAACACATATATTAAAAATTTCACGCTAGTTGCATCACACCTGACCACCGATAATATGATAAAAATTCTAGATTATTCAACTTCATAATAAATGTTCATTTAATTGATCGATTCATATTTAAAATAATAAAAAAGTATAATTTAACATAAAATTATATTTTTCACTTATACAAATTACTGTTAATTATTTTTAAATTAATAAAACTCAAACAATTATATATTCATATTTTTTTTTAAATTGATATTTATTTAATATTAATCCAATTTTAATGAAAATATATTACTTATTTAATATTTTTTTATCCTTGAAATAAGTGTTCTAATTTATAAAATAATAAACATATTTTAAATATTTATTTTGAGAAGATATGTTTAATTATTTAAATTCCTCATAATAATCACTTCTTATATTATGTTGTGAATTATTAGTCATTTGAAAAAAATATTATTGTCTATTAAAATTACATTTATTTAGATATGAAAATTTATATATTTCCTTAGTGGTTTTTTAATTAAAACTTTTGAATTACTTCTTATATTTTAATAAATTTTATTTGAGTTAATAAATAATATATAATTAATTACTTTGTTTTAGCATTTATGATTATTTATGAACAAAGGTATGATATTAATTAATTTATATGGTTTTAAAAAAATTTAATTATTTACGATAATTTATATAATAATTTAGTAAAATTGTAATTTTATATTATAATATAAACATAAATTATCTTATTTAATCATTAAAATTTTATGTGTTTATTTTATGTGTATTCAAAATTTATTTATTTTCGTTATTTTATTGTAAACATTATATTAAAATTTACTATTGTAAAAAATGGTCCAACATAGCATGATATCCAAGATAGATTGACCATTTACATTGTAATAATGATAAATCATTCACAATATATTTCCAGGAATGCCTTCACTGTTGAAAGTGGATGTAATTACCTCAAAATTAGGTATGTGAGGGAATCAATTCTGAATGGTTCTTGCTGGGTTGGGTGTATGGGAATGGTCTTCCATGTGCTCAAATATACTATATATCATGTATTTGTCAAGAGTGTGCATAGGTAACGATCATAGTTCCATTCCTCAATATACATATGGAACAAATTAGTTTTTAATGAATCTCTAATATGATATAATTTTTTTTGTGTTATTGGGAAATTTATGGCATTATTAACATGATTAATTACATTAATATACATCCTCATTATTCGATCCAATCGGTGTCAGTCATCTGATCATCCTAAAAACCATTTTCCTCCTCCATAATAACCCTTCCATTTTCCTGGTTTTATTTTATAGTACTAATGGAACTATAAATATAAAATTAGTAATGTAAAAAAATATATGACATATTAGAACTAGAGTTTTAATCAATTCATGGCCCAAGGATAATATATGAACTTTAGAAAGTTGTAGCACTATAAAAATTGTTATCTGATTAACTATGCTGAGTTTCCATTGTAGTTTTATAAAAATAAGAATATATATATATATATATATATTAATCTATAAATTTACATATCATATCATGTGGGAATACTTGAAAAAATTATATGTGTATTTTTCACCATACTAAATTATATCATTGTTATTATTATATATTAATAGTTTATGTATATATACATATTCCCAAATTTATCTATAATCCATCCATGATTAGTCTTTTTGAAGATTTATGATTTTATTTTTATAGATTTTAAAAAATATAAAACCATAACTCAATAATATTAATTATATATTATTATAATGTATACCTTTTCAACTCACCAAGAGAATCAATAATTTACATATATATTATTTAAATATGATATTATTTTAGTGATATGGATATTTTTAGATATTCACTTACCCCTATCTAATAGGAATTGAAATCCTATTTATAATATTCAATTTTAAATGTGATAATGTGAGAGGATATGAAAATGAGAATCTATTAATGGTGTTCGTTGGGTCTGCCTTCTTCTATTTCAATGTAGATATTCATAAAGTTACAATTTTTTAGGTTTTCAAGGGAAAAAAATATTTTCATAATTGAGGATGGAAATAATATTCAAATATTTTATTTTCTTTCAAAAAATATCCTTAAATTAATGGTAAAATCCATTTTCAGAATTGCAATGGCATATTTATTTTTAGAAAAACACTGCTATAATATAATCTTTATATTCTTTAGGGGTTCTTTTTTAAGAAATTAATTTCAAAATATAAATTTATTCTACTAAATCTCAATTGAAGGTAAATTTTTTTAATTTTAATTTCTTCATCTTTTCAAACATTAATTTTACTGTAATGTTTTACTATATATTAAACCCTTATTTTAATAGATGTTGGTTTTAGGGAATTTATTTATTAATTCAATATTGAAATTAATATTTTTTTCTTATATTCTTATTTATTAATTATTCTATAAAAATATTTACATTAATAGTTAGTATATTTTATTACACTCAATATTTATTGTTCTATATATTCTTTAAAATTACATTAATATTATAATATTTGAAAATTCTGATATATATTTCTAATAAATGATAAGATTATTCATAAATCTATGTAATCATATTAAAGTAATATTATGTAAAATATTATGTGTAATTAGTTTACTTTTGATTATTATATTACATATTAAATATGTTTAATATGGTTATTAATATTACTATTATGAGAATTTATGACATTTAAAATTTATTCATTCAAAATTATGGAACTAGAGTATTCAATGTGATGAAGATAGACGGTAGGGATCACATGAACTCAAGGTGAAATTTTCCTAAAAGTTATATTACTAGTGGACTCATTGATTTGATTACGGATTCTAAGTGTGATTATAATTGATGATATAGTCACTATTTTTTAAAAAAAAAGAATTAAAAAATTCCATGGTTAATGTGATGTTCTTTTACAAGTTTATTATCCATTGAAATATTACAAGTTTCCAACATGATATCTAATAATAATTTTTTAGAATATTATTTCTGAATTTTTTTTTGTTAAGACACTAGACATTTATTTTGGAATAAAATTTATATTAAATCAATATTTTTTTTTAAAAAAAAAAAATTTTTATAAAGTGTTTATATATTATATTTTTGCAATGGATTATAAATCTGGTTTTATATCCACATAGGGTGTAATTTTTGAGATCATCTTATATTCTAAAGTTATTTTCAAATGATAAGTATATTTTTATGGTTTTCTGTTTATCTTAATGAAAAATCACTATTGATGTTAGATATTTGTTTATCGAATATTTAGAAAACTTTGATATGAATAATGGTTTTTCAGAGTCCACAAAAACAAAATCCAAAAAAATACTTTTGTGTAATTGACTATATATTAATCAGGTCATTTTTTAAACATTATATATACATCATGTCCCAAAATCGGATCAAGAAAGGTGGGTATCAAGATATTTCAGTTCATATTAGGGAAATTGATTATATAAAATTAGATGTTAAGGTGTTTGGAATAAGGATTTTTTTAGAGATATAAATATTTTTGAGAATATATCTAATTAGATTCTTGGTTAATCATAAGTATATAAAAAATATAGTATCCTTGATTCCATATTTTCTATGAATTTCACTTTAGAATTTCTTTATTTATGTATATATAATTACAGTGATTCAATTCTATTATACAGTTATAAAGAAACATCGCCAAAATTTTATAATATTTAACTCATTAAATAAGTGCTAAGTAATTTTTTTTTCAAAACTAAAAACAATATTTTATTAATTTTATTAATTATTTAAGAATACTAGTAATCAATTAAGGATAGAAATTAATTTTAAATATTTAAATTATTACAATATGAATTTTGTATTATTATTCAAATGATAATATTATTATTGAAAGTATAATTTTATTTTAATAAAAAAATATTAAAATTATCATATATTGATTCCTTTAAATAAATGTAATCATTTCAACTTTATGAAATATATATTAACTCACTATTCTGAAATGAACAGATTTATTTTGTTGATGTCACATAATAATCCCTTTTGAAATTATTTTATAAATTTTATTTCCATTTAATAAAATATAACGTTGATTATTATTACAAGTAAATTTAAATTGATAGGAATATTCATTGTTCATCAAAATATTTTTTATTGATACTCATACTTATGAATGAATTTTAATTTTTCACAAAATTATGTAGGAATCAATTTATTTTATCTATTAAATTATCATTATTTATCATAGAAGTTGTCTTTTGAAAAAAAATTGTTGTTAATTAATTTCTATTGATTTATGAAATGTACATGTTTTTGATGATATGTTATATTATATTTTTACAAAAATATAACTTTGGATAATATGAATATAACTTTTATAATTTAGTTATTAAAATGTTATGTGTATTTGAAAATAGGGAAACATAATATTTATTTAGGTATTTTATTTTTATATGATAACTATCTTAAAATTTACTATTGTTAAAAAAAATTGTCCATCCAAAAAATATAGACTACCGAGAAAGGTCATGATTATTGGGATAATTATAAACCATGAATAGGACCTAACCATACCTTTCCGCATTGCAATAGGTGGGTTCTTATTCCTGCAATGTAGTTCATTGAGTGCATAGTGTAATGAACCTTACCACAATATCGTAGACACAAAGGTTAAAATATTATATTGGTTCTAGAGAAAATAGATCACATCCATGTATTAATATTACAATTTAGTCAATAAATTGGTCACAAAGAATAATATTCAAGGAATCAATGACGATCAAGTAATACCATACAAATAGTCATACGAGCTTGAAACAAATCCATTGATATCTTAAGTTGTAATATTAATACATGGACATCAATTACTAATCTCATTAGGAAAAAATTAATTATGTCATTCCTCAAATGTCCTTGTGTCAATCCATATTTCCTAAATTTGTAAGGGGAAATTAAATACCCATTCTAGTCTATCTCATTATACCTATCAATTCATAAATGGGTGATAGAGGTCATATCTCATTATATAATACGTCTAATACATTACTCAAGTAAATGTTTATAAATTCATTCATTATAACTGTTTGTTTTGAAAAAAATAGAGTATGATATGTTATTACTTTGTGTAATGAATAAACATAATCATACACATTATATAATAATATAGAATGGTAAAAAAAATTGTATATATCCCCTATCAATATGATAATAAGAAATCTATAGAAATATTATTTATTTTATCGTTACACCATATCCTCAGTGGTGGGAAATTAAAATAATGGTTGATGTCATTGATGAAAAATAAATATCATTAAAATATCATTAAAATAAATTGTGATGAAAATTTAATTTTTTATTTTAAAATAACATTAATGCCCCATGAAATTTTTTAGATATCTTGAAAATTTGATTTTAATTATCAATTAGAAATTTTACAAGAATAATGAAAACAATGATAATACCTGACGACATAAATAGTCCATTCATACTGATTATCTTACATTAAATATTCCAATACATTCTAATAAATTAAATCCTCATAATTATTTTCATCATTCTACCTCTCAATAATTTATGTAACAACATGATATATTAAAAGAATAAAATAATGTTCGATAGCAAAAACAACATACAACAAAGAGTTCTGTTGGAATGACACGCAATATCCGGTTTAAAATGCATTATATGAAAGAATAATTTAAATTAATAAACATTTTAAAAAAATATAAATTAAATTTTTATATTATATGTTCAATATAGTTTTTAATAATAAACATATTCAATTATTTGAAAATATTCAAAAATAATCAATTTTCACATTTAAAATTGTATTTTTCAAAAAATATTTTATCTCCCCCTTTTTACGGTAATTATTTAATAAATAATGATTAAAAAATTTCATAAAATATAATTAAAAATTTAAAATTAATTTTTAAAATGGAGAGAAATATTTATCTTATGTAATTTTTGATATATTTTTTTGAAAACTATGAATATTTTAGGAATAGTGAAAAATATAAAATTTTAAATGAAAATTTTAATTTTGTTCAAGTAATATAATATGGTGAATTATACTATTAATTATTTTTAATGATGATTTAGTTAATTTTATAATAATTAATCGAAATTATTTCATTTCAATCGTTTTTATTGTTAATTTTATATAAAAAATTATTATATATTGGATTATTCTTACTTTAAAAACTATCTTTCTCAGTTGATTTGAGTTATTAATGTTGAATTAAAATTTTACAATTTTATGAGTATTAATTTGAAAAATTGATTCCATATTTAAAATAATCATAATTTGTTTTATAAAATAAGGTAAAATTAATCTTTTACAATAAATATATGTAAAACTAGTTCAAATAAATTACCGATATGAATTTTTAAGAGAGTTAATATGGGGGTGTGGGTGATAAAGTTGTTAAATAATGGTAAAAAGGATTATAAAAGTGTCCAACATAATTTTTA
Organism: Viscum album; assembly: GCA_963277665.1. Classification (NCBI taxonomy): domain Eukaryota; kingdom Viridiplantae; phylum Streptophyta; class Magnoliopsida; order Santalales; family Viscaceae; genus Viscum; species Viscum album. The sequence goes on along the minus strand of OY728147.1, from coordinate 1,425,332,764 downwards.
TAGTACGTTTTTCACTCATGTAATGTTATCCACTATTTTTATAAGTAAATGTGATATAATACCATCAACGTGACTTATATGATATCTTATGTAATGAAAAGTAGAATAAAGGATCCATCTTTGACTTTAATATTTATAATTCATTCCGATAGGGGAAAAAAATCCTATTTTTGGCTGAACATATTTTCTACCAATATTGTTGTATTTTAGCATTAAAGTTTACTTTTCATTTTAGTGATGAAATTATTTTAATAAATTCTTATTAAAATCAAATATATTAATTATTCAGTTAATATTTAAATAAAATAAATGGTATTAGAAATAATTAATGTTTTGTAAATCAAATTAATTTGTTTTATTAAATAAAATGTGTTAGATGTTTAAATCATTTAAAAATAATTTGAAATTAAATAATTCTAATTCCATCATAAACATCATATTTATAATCTCAAATTTATTAAATAATGTCAAAATTGATATTAATGTTATTTTAAAATAAATAATATTTTCACAAAATATTTCAAATTATAAATACAATCTTCCACTTGATTTTAAAATTCTAATAAATAAAATGTATGTTGCATTTAATGAATAATATTTATATTATAAATAATATATTGACCAATAAATAGAATAAAATCTATTAGAATGGTTGTTCTTAAAATAGTTTTCTTGCACAATGCAGCCACATGTGTTAAATTAAATTGAAACAAACATATGTTTTTTATTTTACAATTAGAATTTAATTTTTTCACCAGTTGAGGAATATTATCTAATATTAATCATTTTATTTTTACCTCTAAATGATTTATTACAGAGATAAAAATATTATTTACCATTGCAAAAAATAAATTGGTAAAGGTAAGGAAACATATAAGTTCATGAAGAACATGTTTCCTTTTGTTTGGTATAACTATGGATTGATAGAAAACTCTATCCACTCCATTATTTGTCAATTTGGGAGGGATATGAGGTATAACCGACCTCCTCATAGAAGATTCATTTGGTTAATTACAAAAACTCCAATCCTCCTCAACTGTAAAAGGGAACCCCTCCCCACAATTCATCCCACCTATCAAGATTTTTAGATAGACCAAACCCTGATAAAATTACTTCAGAACATCCATAATATCATATTATAATCCTTATTTGGTCATAAATCATAATAAGGAATACCTTTTCAGAAATTAAAAAAAAGAAACCCAAAGAAGAGGTAATTTTCATTAATGGTCATTTTTCTTATTTTTTTTCTCCACACCCACGATCTATTCATACTAAATTATTGTATAATAACCTCAGTATCATCCATGTATATTGATTTTAATTTTCTTATTTAATAACATAAATAATTTCACTCTTCTATTAAATGGGTTATGAAGTCATCATTCAATTGTATCATAGAATACATTGTGGTGAACCGATGTCAGTTTTGTTTCAATTGCCACCTATCGTTATTGGGTATGATTATAGATCAAAAGATTAGATTGGTTATTTATAGAATAATAATAATTATAGGTAAATTATGTCATGAATTTAATTTTATTTTATATTTGATAATGTATATGATATCGTCTCTCAGGTTTATATCAGACAACAACATTAAAAAGTGATGTGATTCATTTTCCAATAACAAATAAAATATAATATAATAAGATTATTGATAATTATAATATTTGATATAAATGAAAAAATTATGATATTCATGTTATTTTTCTCATACTCTTAATATAATATATAAATTTCATTATAATAATTTTCACTCATGGAAAAAGTAATAACTTCGTTCGTTGATGTGTGGATGACTACCTCATCAACGAATTGTGATTCTTATTTTATTCAACACACATAGAGAATGATATATATACATGTATCTAATTAAATAATATGAAATTTATGGTATAATTATTATTCTTAAAAGATAAAATATTAATTACCTTTTTTCTGTAATGATCATTAAAAAAAGTGAGCATTACTTATGCATACATACGGTCTATCGTCTCCATGATTTTAAGATACTTCATTATTGATAACGATATTTCAAGATTGTTTAAAATGAAAAATTGATTTATAAATATGAAAATTATTTAATTATTATTATTTTGGATATGTTTAAATGATTTAATATTTCTACATTTTCAACCTACCAATATATTTTGACACATAATCTAAATACAACCATAACATTCTATGTAAACTTAATTGAATAAGTAATTGTATAAAAATTAATAATAGAAACAAAAGTAATAATAAAAACGAAAAAATTTCACATGAAAATAAATAGTTAACATAATTTTATTATTCGAAAGGTAAATACACATGTGAGGAATAAAAATATACATAGGGGACTCCAGCTCAATTTCCTTACATTGAGTATTATTTTGATCCCATAAATCTTTGATATTTTATAACAAGTATATACACTCACATTGATATTTTTTATAATTTATTTACCTATTCTAATTATATTAAATTTTTTATTTAATTATACTCATTCACGGAGATTATGATTAATGTGTTTCCCATGAGATAAGAAAATTTTCCTTCAAAATTAATATTTTTAGATTTTTCCTTCAAAATCATTCTGTTCAATGTCTATGTTTTATCATTAATTAATAAATTTTTTTATATGTAAAAATACTAATAATGTACTTTAATGTATATTTTTACATCATTTTTATTGTTTTAATTGTAATATTTTTATTTGTTTCATATAGAATGTTTTCATATATGAAAAAAAAGGAAACATTATTATTAACGTACATAATAATAATGAATTTTCGGCAACAGTGAAGATTATTTGAGTTCTAGATTCGATTGGAATATATAATATTTTCATGAGTGAAAAATAAATTTATATTTTTTGTAATTATGGTTTTGAAAATGGTTTTTCAAAAGGAAGATTTACTTTTTTATTGAAAATCAATTCTCTAAATAAAATAATAATTTTAAATGCAATTAGTTATTATATGTGTTTAAAAGAGTTTTTTCAAAGTTTTTTATGATGAATGTTTTTTATTCTTAATGTGGTATTTGAAAATTATGTTAAACAGGTGAGCCTGATATATCATATATGAAGGGTTGAGAGCCTATATATCTTATAGGTTAGTCCAATATAGATTATATAAAGGGTAAATCTCCATTAAATCTAACGAGATATGGGTAAGCTCAATATTTCTCAGATTAACGGTTACCCATATTATATATTAGTAATGAATTGGGTAATTATTATAATATAGGTTGGACACATGGTTATTAAAATTAAAATGGTTTGGAATAAGATTTTTGAATATGATTTTCTATGTTACTAAAAAGAATTTTTACTTTATTTTTATGTTATCAAATGGATTTCCTTAATAAATATTTTTTTATTTTTTCATATGATTGTTTTATTTTTTTTTATCTAAGGTCATTTATGTAAATGTAAATATTTCATGGATTTTCATTTTTTACTTCTCTAATGTTTTACTTTATTTTTATATCGCATACATATAGTTTGTTTTAATCATTTTTTTTTAAAATGACTTTTAACATGTTTAAGGATGTTTTGGTAAAGGAAGAAGTGAATTTGTTAGTCATAAAGAATTTTCATGAAATGAAATCATTCTCTATTATAAAATTATTACAATATTGGGGGAAATACTAATACATACATGCCAGTTTTTAATTTTTTTGGATTTTATATAGGATTATTATGTAATTCTATAAAACAATAAACCAAAAAGAAAATTAAAGTGAATTAATGCAATTTATTGAAAAAATATCATGATCATATAGTTTTTGTGTTAGTTTACTTAAAGATGGTATCAAAATAATGGTAAAGCAAAATTTGGAGGTTATGATATTTTATTTGAGATTATCTAGGAGTTATGGATACTGTAATTGGTTTACAAGATTATGGATGGTCATATGATTAAATACATAGAATCCCCATTGATATTTTATATGATGATATCTTAGATTTATTAATCGTATTTTAAGACATTTTTTAATAGGTTAATGAATTATTAAAGATATTTTGTAACATGAAGTATTAATTTTAGATTTTTTGTAACAATATTTAAATAATTGATAACACTCCATGTATAGATGATCTTGCATATTGAGAATATAAGTTTAACAAATGGATAGCAATATGATTGACACATCATTTTGTGAAAAACATATTAATGTTACATAAGAAGAAAATATCCATATTTTAAGGCATTAAATATGAATGGAATGATATATTCTTAAAGATAAAAACAATCATTAATTTTGATTTTAATGAATTTATTTGGGATACAATGGTTATATAATGATTCAATATCATCATGGGGAATTACTATTGAATTTTGTATATTTTCTTATTATATGATGGTTTATTCATTTTTGGAATTAACAATCATTTTTAAAACTAGTTTTCAATATTGTTTCATGATTAATGAAAAGAGAAATATCTTATTTTCCCATATGTAGTTGTATGTTATTTAAAATTGTATTGTTATTCTTCAGTCTTGAAAAAATCATCTAAAATAAATATTTTTTATGAAAAAGATGAGGTTGTGGTTGAAATTTATTAATGGATGAAATTATAATGATCATTTAATTGTATGAACATATTATATTAGTCTCTATTGTATATGTAATTCAGAACTCCAGGATGAAGGTATGAAAACTAATATTTTATCCTAGTACCTTCAATTATGATGACATAATGTTGTTTTCATTTGACACGGATAATTGGGTTTGAGGTCATAAAAAGTCCATTGATCATTCACTTTTCTTCAACAACCACAATCACCCACTATGATTATTTACACTTTTATTCTGTTTATAAATATTCTCACCCCAAATATGTTTTCCTATTTTGTAAACCAAGATCATATGATCTATATATATATATTTTTCTATTAATAATAGGATGTCTTATCAACAATTTTTATGATATTGGTTAACAACAAAATTATTTTCTAATATCAATCTATTTTATAATGTGATAATTTTAAAATTAGGAGGATGTAATTTTCATATGGTTTTGGGGTAGTATGTAACACCCCCAATATCTAAAAAAATAAAATTAAGTTTGATAACATAAATGGTGGGAACAATATATTTTGATATATATTATATGCAATATATTGGATGTCTAGCATTATATAAAACACCAAGTTTAAAAAAATCACACTTCTTGAATTATAATAATTAATTATATATATAATATATTCAATATAATTTTTTAAATATATCCTATATTTTTTATATATAATAGATAGAAATAAATATAATTTTAGGTTTATGAGTTCAATTTTCGAAAAAAATATGTTTTGAAAGCTCTTAAGTGCTAACTTATTATTTAAAAATTAAAAAATTTTAAACCATTTAAAAATTATAAAAAATTATTCATTGTGTTTGGGCTCATAATTCCAAAATTAAATTGGGTATAAATTTCTATATGTTTATAAAAACCATTAAATTGTTTATAAATAGTGTATTATATGGAAATTTTATTGAAAATATACCTATCCCATTCCAACCCAATTAAACCATAAACTGGCCACCTGAGCTGATCTTTGGAATGGTCTAAACGGTGTTCCCGATCCCCATGGGATAACTACTAGTGATGGTAATACATAGAGTAAAAAATGGAATGGTTTCACCCATTTTATTACAAAGAAACTATAAAAGGATAAGATGAACAAAACAGTTCAATATAAATAAACCTCACTTGATGACCTTTTATAAAAACTCTGAAAATACAACGAAAGTACAAAATAAGACCGACGAAAAAAATGAACACACTATCACCATGTGACCCCATGGGTAACTCTCCAAAAAAGAGACCAAATGTCACCTACAGCAATCATAATCAAGCTAAAACTGGAACCAATGGATAATAATATAAAAGGACTATATACGTGAGTATTAAAACTCATATGGCTAGACCAATATTCTATTCCTAATGAACTCCCTTTAATATAAAAGAATAAAAAACATCATGTTTCAAATAAAATATATATAAAAAAATTACATATTTTACACAAAAATAAGCAACCACCCATTTCACTTCTTCATATAAAAACCAGTTTCATTATGAATAGTGAAAAATTTCATGTTTAAGGATAAAATGATGCCCATATTTTCAACATTATTAAATGTGGATAAAGAACATTTTAAAAACAATTTAGCCCTTTTTAAACCAAAACATCACTTTAAATGAAAAACAGATTAGAAAAAGCCACCATATTGATCATATAACAATGGAAATATAAATAATTATATATATATCTCAATCATCATTATATGAAACAATGTGCTAATAGACATGGGTGAACTTTATAGATCATGAGTAATATAGAACATACTAATATATAAGACCCCAAACCCGAGATCATGACACATATGATGAAATCAAAAACAACCTAAATGCATGACCACCCCAACTTATGATAGACCAATGAGACCAATCACATAGAAATAAATCAAAATACTTCCACTTGTTATAGGCCACCAGCATGTGCATAAACGAGTTGGTCGAAGAATCCATATCATAAAATCATCCCACTATTCCATGTGCCCAAGTCTAATTTATATAATGCGGGTGATCCAAAAAATCCTTGTTGAGCATCCAATCACATGAAAATATAATAGTAATTTTCCGATAACAATACTCACCCCAAGACACCCCAAGGACCAATCACATTCCATAGAATAAATAACACAAATAGTCCCAAACCGATGAACCCTAATAATGAATCTCTAGGATATCTTAGTGAGTAAATGCCTTCAATTATATTTATAAAATGATTGAGAATCATTCAATGAATGTTTTCATAATAAACACTGTCATCATTTTCAAAAAAAATAAAAAAGGACCATTAATAATTTCACAAAACAAATAATTATCAATGATATAAAAATCCACTTTTCATAAATTTGTGTAAACACAAAATTTTAAATTTAAAAATCATTTACAAAATCTTTTTCAGACACTCACACTACACTTTCAAGGCAAAAAATTTCTTATAAAAGTTCTAAATGGCCCATTCACTGGAAACACTTGACAAAACACCATAAAATCCATTCCTCATTTCATTATAAAATCCAAAAAAAACTTGGTAAAACTATATAAGGCACCCAATTAATCATTTCACATAATACTAATATATTAAAAATACCAAAACATGCTTCTTAATTCCCAAATTACCTAAAAAATAAAAAATGGAATTTAATCGAGCACATAGTGTTCATTATATAACTAAATAATCCCATTTTTCATAAACAATGGCACAAAACACAAATTTTCATATCAAATAATTAATACAAGGTTCATACATCAAAATTTATAAATCATAGAATGTGGGAAAAACACTGAACTATTGATTCTTAAATTAAATAGTAATTGCATGGGACAACTGACCTCTGGTCCATGGTGTAAGAACAAAACACCACTGAAAACACTCTTTGAGGGTTAAAAATCCAACATCTACGAAGATAATCCATTAATGAGAAAAAAATTATCGATTTTATATTAAAACCCTTGGTTAACATAACCATGGGAGAATAGACACCCTAGGAGAAATGGAAGGAGAATGGATAAGGAGAGGATATGATATGATTTACCATGAAGATATAAAAATACCCTTAATGAAATCCACTTGGAACCACCCTAAAATGAGGTGGGAGGTGAGGGGAATAGAGGATAACTATTATGGGAAAACAATACAAAAACAGGAGGAAGAGGGTATATTGGGATACAATCCTTAAAGGGTTAAACATGAATAATCAAGAAATTATATATCTGGGAAACTATATGGTTTTGTTGTATAATTTAATAAATTGCACACAAACAATCCACCCCATACTGGAATCACATGGGAATGACCATAGTTTGGCCACATTGTTTTACAATCAATGCACAAACTGTGCCATATAAATCTATCCAATTTGTCACCCATTTCACGGTTACCTAGGTTCAGTTGCACGGTTTCCCAAACTGTGCTCCAATCATGCACAAACCACTTCCATGTAAAGTATACCAAATATTTAAATGATTAAATATTTGGGAAAACTAGACAATGAAACCCATAAAAAAATATCACTTTTCATACCTAAAACCTCTAAAGAATATCATGATTCCCAATAATACTGGTTAGAATAAAAATTTAGAGAAATTCAGTGGGAAAATTAAACCCACCATTAATTCGTTCTACCCCCAGAAAGATACTACACATTCACTTTAATTTATCAATGATTATATAGTACTCATCAATATAATCCTACCTCTTAATACAATATCATTTAACCCATTATTAATGTTACTCTAGACCCATTCCTGAAATTAAATAACAAATTACAACTACTTTGGAGAACCAATGGAAGATAAATCCACCACACCAAAAACCAATCTAAAAATATGACTGTTGGGCCTTCTCCCAAGAATCAAAATTTTCAGCCCAACTTCAGAGGACACTGAAAAATGAATATCATTAAAAGAATCCACTTCAACCAAATCAAACAAAAACCAATCCATAAATATATCAATAGTTGATAGGAGAAATAAATAAGCTCACATCATTAGAAATAAACTAGAATCTTATGAATTATTAAGAAAAAACCCAATGAAACCCCCACTAGGTCTCCGAACAATTAAGGACCCACTAAGAACAAGAAAAAAAATTCATCATGATCTAGAATTAGGGCATTCCCACATATTCCAACCAAAAATCTCCCACCATGACCTAGACATGTTAAGGGAACAATTTAAGAACACATAAAGAGCATTTAAACAATGAAATCCTGAATGGAGGGGACACGAACTAATCCAAATATTCCCACACTGACCAAAAACCCCCCACCACATAGAGAGAGGAGGGAAGGGCCCCAGTTATTTGATTGTTGAAACAAAAAAACAACCACTCACTAGTATTCACAAATGTATATATAATTTTCATGACCACACCAGATTTACATTTATCTTCCACCCAAGAACACCAACTGGAATCTCACATCAAATAATTCATATACAAAGACACTATGTGAGGGGTGAGAAAAAAATTCACATTGTGACAATATAAAATTCATAGTGTTGAGAAACCATGATAAGAACACATGAACTCCCTCACTATAATGGTAAAATAACATAATTATCCAAACTCCTCAAGCCCCTAGGGTTTACAACTACACGCCATCTCCTGTCCGAGACTTTATGTTGAATCATTGATTTTTGAAGCATTTACTTCCTCGTAGTTAAGAGATAATAATAATTAAACAAATCCCATTATTATAGTTTTACATGAATCCAAATAATATTTCCTAGATAAAAATTGGATTATTACACACCATGAATCTAAATAACTCAATAATCACACATTAACCTAAACATGGACTTAAGGATACACATCCATATTGTCGATCACTCTGAACGAGGATAAGAATGAATAGGGAACATGAATTAACACAACAAACATCACTGAAAACAACTTCTATAACTAAGGGAATTATCATGACATAATATAATTTTAAATTTACCACAATGATGTCTCTATTCAAACAAACGTGGTAGGGAATCCTTCAAAATGCTGGAATTATCTTTTGAAAACAAGTGAAAAATCATTAGGCTGATCAACAAGAAATATTTCAAATATGGAACCATATATAGACGTATCACAATATCATTCGCATCACTATTGTGGAGAACACAAGGCAACATGGAAACCATAAGCCCTATCAAAACTATAGCATGAACCACAAAATTCACATAGAACAAACACCAACTTAGAGGGAAACTAGCTTTCGGACTCCCCAACAACTATTCTAAAATACTTTTAAGACACTTATTTAAGACCAAGCTACTAGAAGAATTATAAAATAGGATTCACCAATAATATGACTTCTAGATAATATTGAAGAGAATAAAAAATAATCAACACTTCTAAGAAAAACAATAACATTACATATAAAAAATGGCTTTAAAACACAACAATTTATAGCCTAAAACACTTCGGAATGTAAAGCAACTTGGTGGATTGTCACACTAATAAATTTCATTCAAGGGATTATCACTTAAATGTATATTTAAATTAGAGAAGGGGAATCCATCAACCCTATAATACCCAACATCATAGACTTTTCCTAAAAAACCACACATCTGGGAGCCTATGAGATCACCAAATGAAAAAAACGAAACAACCTCATCTTCTAAACCAACTAATTTAACCCATTTAAAATTTCATAAATATTAGAAGTCCCACTAATCGCCAAGTTAAATATTCATTTTTCATATTATACATAGAAAACCCATTTTATCATATTTTAAAAAAAAATCCCACAAATTTATATCAAAATTAAATTTCATTTACCTCAAAACATTTTCCAAATAATAATAATATCTTGTTTCATGATGATGATTTGATCAAATCCAACTACTTTTTAATTCGAACAAATTTCCAATCAAACATTCACTTTCAAACAGCTATTTACCATTTAAAATTATCACTAAAGACTCTTCTCATAGTACACAAGAAACAATGAACAAAATTCTTTTATATTTGGTCAAAACATATTCAAAAAAATACCTACCGTTCAAAACTAAATAACAAATAAACTTATCCGATTTGAATAAAATTCCAAAATCTGATTCAAAAGAATCCATGATGTCCAAAAATTTCATTTTAATAAAACATAATGTTAGATTAAGAAAACACAATCACATTAAACTATCCCATCAATACCAAAAATATTTTTTACAAAAACCCTACTTTCTAAAACCACTCTAAATGAAAATTATGAAAAAAATTTTCCACAATTCAAAATAAAACTATTCCATTAAAACATATTTCGACAATTATTACACACTGATTTCCAAAATAATTTTTCAAATCTAAAGAAGATTCAAGGTGATCCCCAAGTGGGATCTTGCGTTATAGGGTGACATGACCATATGGTTGGCAGCCATATGCCAAACACAACATTAACATAGAAATCCTTAATGAAAAATTCCACTTGCTCTATATGGCTTTCCAGGACATGCGAGCTCATTGAGAAATTTGGCCCAACTCCCTAGTTGTATCCCAATAACCAAATAACAACAAAATAAAAAAAAACTAACAACATTGGACATCCCTATGTAATTCAGAGGATCAAAAAGTGTAATATTTCTCAAATAAAGTCCCTAATCAACTTATTTATGAAAAACAATCATATACTATATAACATGAAATACCCAAATAATAAAGGGAGCTATAAAAAGCAAGGTCCCGTAAGAAACACCCAAGTTCTGATACCATTTATTCATGAACCATCCCATGTCATCCCTGAACCAATCAACTGAGTGGATTCGTGGCATGGACCAAAGAAAGTTCTTGATCCCACGAGATGAAAACTATTATCAGGAATCAAAAAACAAACCAAGGAAATTATTTCTCCAAATATTCATTAATGATACTGAATAATGAAAAGGTAAATAAAACAATTAAATAAAAATAAATTTGAACTGAATATCTTTTATAAAAAATCTGAAAATAAAACCAAACTACTCAAAAAGCCCAACCAAACCAAACATACACCTAATCCTCTTGTGACCATGTGGGTAATTCTCCAACACAATGATCAATCTTAACCTATGGTGATCAAAATTGAGAGGGAACCTGCAAAAATGACATAAAATATAAATGAAATACATGAATGATTATTAAAACGCAGTATGCTAGCACAATATCTTATTCCCAATGCACTCTCTATAAAATTAAAGAAACATTAACTTCTTGTTTGAAATATAATATATAAAAGTAAATTTTTCTACACAATTTACTTAAAAAAAATATTTACATGTTCTCTTGTTCATTTCTAAACTAGGATCATTTCCAACTGGAAAACATTACCATTTTCAAGGGGCAGTGATGTTTACATTTTCAATACGAACAAAAGAGTACAAATAATGTATCTATAGAATTATTTTATATAAACACTTTTTGAACACACAAATCACATTACTTAAAAAATCCATAGAATAAGGAACTATAATTATTATATAAGAGATAAATTTACATAAGAGTACATATATTCCAATAATCATTACATGCAACTAAGTGATAACATACATGGGTGAACTTATGATATCATGAATAATCCAAAACATAATAATAAATTAGACTACATACCCGGTAGCATTATACACAAGATGAAATAAAAAAAATTACCTAAACTACAAGCCACCCTAACATAGGATAGACCAAGGATCGCAATCCCACAATAATAAACATGATAAATTCACCTACTATGGGACACCATCTTGTGAGTAAACTAGCCATTCCACTAATCATTCAAAACAATTATTTCACTATTCTATGTTCCAATGTTTGTGTATATAATAAAGTTGAACCAAGAGATTCTAGAATATCATCAAATAAAAATAATATAAAGTAGTTATAGTTAAATAATTGGTGTCATTGCATGTCACCCCATGGACCGATCTCATGGCATAAAACATATAGAACACAAAGGGTCACCAAAAGAGGAACTATGACAATGGATCTCATGGAATCCACTGTGATAAAATCACATACATTATATATATACAAGGCATTAAAAACATCAAAAAAAAGTTTTTATAATAAATAGTCATATCATTTTTAAAAAGATTAAAAACTGATTTTAATCTCTTCACAAAATAATCATTTACCAATGATATAGAATTCAATTTTAATAAATTTATGAAATAAAATAATTTTGCATTCTCAAATAATTTTTATATACTATTAAAAAATTGATAGAATTCATTCATGAGAATAAAATTTTAATAAATGTGAAAAATTGGCCATTCATTGGAAATACATTCCAAAACACACTAAATACCATTCCATGTTTTTTTTAAAACCCAATACCACATGGAAAACGAATATAAGGAACCCAAAAAATAGTTCTACCAAATACAAATATATTCAAATACCAAAAAACTATTCTTACATAACTAATTACATATAATATCCAAATACATATTTAATAAAAAAAACATAGTGTTCATTATTTAACACAATAATTAAATTCATCATAAATTGAGGCATAAAACACCACTTTTAACACCATATAATTAAATGTAGGATCATACATTAATATTTATTAATAAATTAAGGTTTCAAAATAATGAAACTAGTGATTTTTAAATTTAATAGTCTATTAGATGGGATAACGTACCTCTCATCCATGTCCCAACAACTACACACCACCAAAATCACTCCTCGAGGGTTCAAAAACCATAGATATTCCAACAGAAACCCTAATGAGAAAAGAAAAAAAATAATAAAAGGGAAATGAAAACTCTTGGTCAACATGTAAATGGGATATGTGATACCAATGATGAAATGGAAGAATAAAGACAAGGGAGAGGAGAGTATTTTTACTAATGATCAAGAAAAAACCATGATGAAATCCTATTAGAACCACCCTAGTAATTGTTGGGAGATAAATGAAGAGGGAATATACCTCATAGGGTCGAACGTGAAAAATGGGGGGGGGGGGGTTCTTTGAGATAAAATCTAGAAGGGGGTAAACTTAGAAAATCAAGAATTTTTATATCTAGAAATCTTTCCCTGATTGGACGCAAGGTTTTCCAACCCATGTTCAAAATGTTCAAAATGCCTCTGTCCCAAAAGTCTCATGCCATACAATTACCTATGTTCTTCTCCTTGGTAAATCAAACCATGTGCAGGCCACTAACAAGAAAAAATCCCAAATAAACCAATAATCATGAATGGTGAAAAATATACAAAGAAACTCTTCAAAACTAAATCCCCTTCATACCCTAAACCCATGAAAAATATCAGGATTCCCAATCAACTGGATATTAATCCAAATTTAGAAAAACTATGTGTGACACTACCTTTTTGAATAAATATTATATAATTCCAAATAATATTACAAATATGTATTAACATAATATTAGTAGATTTTTACATCAATTAATCCAATTTCGTTCATTGGAATCATTATAGTATTATATATCTATGCGAAAACATTGTAATAATTTAAACATTTTCACATTAATAACTCACTTTTGTTGTGTATATGAGATTAAATTTAAATTAAATTCTTACACTTTTATGAGTTGAATTAAAAATAATGGATTATATATTTTGAATAATTATAATTTATATAATATAATATGGTCATGTTAAATTTTTACTATAATCATTATTTAAAATATTTTTTTTAGTTACCAAGAATATGGAAAAATTGAGTTTATTAGTAATTTAACGTAATAGATATTTGGTAAAATGACTTGATAACTTTTCTAACAACCATATTCTGGACATCCATTTCCCTTACAACATTTGTATCTATTTATATGATTTATTGGGATAATATTAAATTACTTTTCCTATATAATAAGTTAGGTTTATTGATATAAAATTAAATAAAACATCCTTGCCTTTAATATTTATAATGATTTTTGATAAGGAAAAAACATAATTTTTTTTATAAATATATTATTCGGAAATATATATTACTTTTTGATCATTATTATATAATATATTTTTTAAAAAATTAAATAATTACCGTAAATTCTTATGAAATACCATTGTATAAAATATGTAATTATTAATTAAATATAATACTTGTTATAATTTTTTTAAAATATTTAGTACATTAGTTGAATTGTTATGTTCCATTTATTTTATAAATTATTAAATCATGGTAAATATTTTTAAAATAATATATTTTAATTCCATATTTTTCATCATTTTTTTAATTTCATAATAATTTAATAAAGTCCAAATTGATAATATTGTTATTTTATAATAAATAATAATTTATAGGATGATTTATAGTTCTTAAACAATCTATATTCTAGAATTTTATTTTACAATTAAAAAAAATATAAGCAATATAACGTTTTTGGAATAAAGTTTCATTTATAATTAATATATTCACCCCTATATAGTAACAAATCTATTAATGTTGTTAAGATTAGTGAATTTTTTTTATGTTAAATGCACTTGCGTTAAAATTAATTTGAACAAACTTATTATTTTTATGTTATAATTTTTATTTTATATTTTTAATGTTTGTTTAAAAAATATCTAATTTTATTCTTTTTATTTATGGTATTAAATAGATAATTATATATATAAATATACAAGTTTCCATTGTTAAAACGTATAGGGTAAATATATGGAAAATTATATGTTAAGGAAAAACATGTTAATAAATTGTTTTTTTGTGAGGTGTATGTGTGGATAGAACATACCTCATATCTAAAAAGGTATTTTTTAAAGTATTTTTTAACATTTAGTATAATTTACCTCTAAATATTTATTACTTTTTGTTATTTATATCAATGTAACATCTCCATAAATATTGAAGGGAACTCACTCTCCTCACATCATTACCCCTCCGAAAAAATTTGGATTAAAAAATCCCTAATAAATCTTTTTAAAAAGTATTTAATATTATACTAATATCCTTAGATTTCTATAAATCTAACTATGGAATGAATTTTTTGAATATTATTTGATTATACCTGAAAAAGTGGTGATGACCATAAACATTAATTTTTTTTCCATTTCATTCTCCACCATATATAATTTTTTTTTAAAATATTATATAAAAATATAAGTATATTACATATTATTGTTTTTATTATTTAAATAGAATAACCTGCATCATGTCTCTTTGCTATTAAAAGTGTTATGAAATATTTATTCTATTGTTTAACATACTACTGCCCCATAAATGGTTGTTGTTCATTTTTCAATTACCACATCTCATGGTTGGTTATGATGTTGTATATAATGTTCACATAAGATATAAATAACATAATTATTTGTCTTGTTTAATTATATCAAATTCATCCTTATTTTATTAAATTCCATGTGGAATATGATAACATCACTCACGTGTACAACAAACATCCACCTTACGAATCAATGTGATTCATTTGTCACTAACATGTAACATGGAAGGTATTGAGGGTATAAAAAATTAATATATCTTATATTAATGGGATAATAATGATATTAATTAAATATTTATCATTATTAAACTATATCTTATTATTTTACATCTTAATCCTTCCCACAATAAAAATGTTAAAAATTCCTTAGTGCATGAGTGGACTACAACTTCTTCAAATGATGTGAATCCTCTTTAAATCTATATAGCACTAGAATTATATATATAAAAATATATAAAAAAATAATATGTTATTTATGAAATAATGTTTATTATTTAAAGATAAAATATTACAAAACATCCTTCCCTAATTATCATTGAAAAATCGAAAGGTTACTTATCCGTATGTACAAACAACAATCTCCATGATCGTGATAGACATCATTTTTCATAACCATATTTAATGATTGGTTTGATAACTATAAATTATGTATAAATATGCATATTTTTTAACTATTATTATTTTGGATATGGTTAAATAATTACCACTTTGACTATATTCAACCTGACCAAGTCATTTTGACTCATAAGGTAGATATGGTAAAAACATCCTATATAAACTTAATTGATTATGTAACTGTGAAATAAATTGTAATAAGTGAAATATTATTGATAATAAAAATTAAAAATTATCCCATTAAATTAAATAATTATCATATGTCTTTCATTCACAATGGTGTGTTTCTCCAATTGGTAACTTCTTTCTACATTCCTTTCAATGTTAAAACATAATAATTTCACCGTCCCTTTCTGGTTATTTATGGGATTATTCTTCCACTCTTTTGACATATGGGATGATGAAATTTATTAACCCCATGATTTTTTCCACAACAAATCTATATTAAGAATACATTATCAACTACAAATATCCTTACCCAGGAGACCCTTGATATCAGGATATCTTTATTTCATCATTGAGGACATCAAAATATTTCCACTTAGCTATAGAAGGACTGAATTGAAAATTCTTTTTTATACACATCGATTCAATAAACAAAATAACTGATCATCATTAATTTCAACCATAATAATGAATCTAGTGATGCATCTTATAACTCTTATATTTTTTTCCTCATTCAACATAATGTCTTCATTATCATTTTCTATGAGGCAAATGAAATATATCTCCATTTTATATCCATGAGTGTTAGGAAACAATTTATCAAAAAACAATTTCTATTATTCCTTTTTCTTTTATTCATTATCTCCTCCTCTGGATTTTTTTTCAAACATCCACTAAACAACTATTTCCCTTTCTTTATAATAAATATCCAACATAACATTCTGATGATCATATAATTGAAGGATGAAGAAAATGTTTCATTAAAGTCAATATATTATTAAAATAATAATATATTAGTAATTCTACTAAAAATTTGAGTCTATATTAACATAAATGTATAAATTACCACATTCCTGTTTTTCATGAATTTAAGTATTCATCCTGATTATAATTTTGTGTAAAAAACATGAGATAATTGAGATTTTATTTTCATGTAGTTCTCGAATCCTATTCAGATTGTGTGGGGGGTATAATTTGGCATCCATTACATTGGTTGTCACATTGATAATTGGAATGATTTCTCTAATATCATTCTATTTTACATGAAATAAATAAAAATAAGGATGAATATTTTTAAACTACATATTTCATAAATGTAAATCAATGATAATTAAATGGATTACTTAAAGTGACATATATTCTTCAAAAACTGAATTCTAAATTTTTAATCTATGTTATTAATGATCTATATTCTAATAGAAAATATTTTAGGAATTTTAGTTCCCTTAATAATTTTTCTCAATGGGCATGAAAATTTTCCAATGAATATATTTAGAAGGATTTTAACTATATGTGTAATATGGGCCGTTTTCAAACACCATGTAATGAAGGATTCCATCTTAATGCCCCATTTTTTAGACATTACCCATATGTACATTTGTTCGAGAGCCACATCTACATCCATTACCCATACAATGATGTAATTGTTATGAATCCATGTAATCAATACATTATAAAATTTTTGGTATTTGTCCTATTATTAGTCATAAAGCTAAGGATTTTATAATGATTTTCTAGTCATAATATAGAAAACAACTATGATTTTATCTCATACTTATGTTGAACCACAACTTTTTAATACAAATTATTACATGATTTATTATATAAAAGTTCACATGATACCATCTGGAAATATTATTATTCCTCGTGTATTTTGGGAAATTAGCTAAATAACTTGAAAACTAATAATATAAAAACAATGAAATTTTGAATAAAATAATATCATGTTCTTAATATTCAATTTTTCTTCTAAAATTTAAATTGATAGCATTTTTATGTACACAAGAAAGTGGTGATCTATAAATCCCAGAAATTTAGAAAATAATGAATAGAATTAGGAAAATTATTATGTATTATAGAAGGGTATTAAAAAGATAACGTAATATGAAAGGCAATAATAATCTTGATTTGTGAGGAATGATATACCAAATTCATTTCACAAATATATATGCACAGATGTTACATTAACGTAATTTAAATAAATAATTTTACCTAATTATCATTCTACATAGGATCAGATTACATCAATTTTAATATCATTATTAAATCGTATTGAATAAATAAAACAACATTCCCAATAAATTATGGATAGTTAAATTTAGTTGAACAACCTTTTGTTGTAATGTTTATGAATACTCACAGGAAATTGTTTTGGAATGAAAATTAATAGGACAATTTCAGTAGAAAAATGGGCATAATTAGGTATTTATGGGAGTTACTATTCCGAGAGACAGGGGACTCTCAGAACAAGGAAATGGTAAAGTGAGTAAGAGGGATGTGTGAAAACATATCACATCCCAAATAATTTAATAATATAAATATTATAAATGAGTTTGTTGAATAAATATAAGACAAATTTAATAACTTACCTTGAGATTACACTTATAAAATATTGAGAGGAACTTCATAAGATCACAGAGGAAACTTGGAAGGGTTCTATAGAGGGAATATAAGATTAATATCCTATTTTAATGGATTTTTTATGTGAATGGAAGATTATAATGGGGTTATGTAAAAAATACATGATAATTCTTTATCAATTTATAATCATGAATTTTATACTATATAATAATGTTTTCAATGAAAAAACCATAAATTGTTTTTATCAAATGGTTTATGATAGAGTGATCGAGTTTTAAATATTTTTTCATCATTAATAATCAGTATCATTAAAATACTACCCTTGGGGGTTAGGAAGTAATTCTTATTTACAAAGTATTTAATTTAAAACATTTAAGTGATTGAAATATTTTGAACAATTCATTTATGCTTTATAAAATTAAATAAATAACCCAAAAAATATTTTAAATGGAAAATATGTATTAGGTCACGTATAAATTTTATGAAATTTGTACCTCGCTTCTGGGTCAATATGATTTCATAATACGTTCTATATATTTATAGTAAATTAATCATTTAAATGAATATTCTAGTATCTCCCAAAATTAAGAAAAAATAATTTTTTGGTAATTTCATCATGATGATTGAAAAAATAAATTTTTTTATCTAAATAATTCTATAAATATGTAAATTTAAACTATTAAATAAATATACAAATTTATAAAAAATAATGGGGAATTTAAAAATAAATGTATTTTTATAATTATAATAATAAATATTTTCTACATAAAACTAAACTATGATTTATATTTAATAAATAAATATTAATTATAATAATGTTTGTTAATTTTATTTAATTATAAATTTCAAAATTTCTTTAAAAATCACATCTTGATTAAAACATTATACTTCCCAAAATATTAAATTTATACCTTATCATTTCATAATATGTTGTTTTTTTCAAACCAATAATTTTATCATTTTAATATTTATATTAAAATAGAAAAAATATTTTCATTGGTTTAAAAAAATAGATAAATTCACAATGATTGGGAAACGATGTATATCTCTTTATTATAGTAGAGATTTCCTTAAGATATGGTGTGTGTTTATGTGACTTTCCTGTGGTGTATTAAATAAAATATATTGGGCCAAGATCATAATGATATTGAACATCTTTTATAACTGGTCACTTGTGATAATTTGTTTTCATATATTTGTGTGTTCTTGGAAAATGTAAAACCCAATTGATGTTATATCACTAAAAAGATCTCATAAATGGGAATCATGTGATATTATCCTTATAGTCGAGGAAATCAATTCATTTTTCTTCCCAAAAATTATCATAACCCATAATATACTTTTCATTATTGTCATGAGATAAAAGCAATATAATCAGTGGGATTGATGCAAAATGATCTTTTAAAATTGAAACCCCATATTACAGTCCCAAATAACAAATATAGTAAATGTTTCTCTGTAACATCATTACAAATTGTGTAATTTTATAATATAAAATTTAATTTTCGTAATAAATAATTAGATCAGTAAACCTAAAACTGAAATAAGTACTTATTATGAAATGTCTCTCATTGAAGTAAAAGTTATTTGATAGACCCTTATAAAGATGAAACCACTGATGTAAAAATTAAATGGGGATTTTTATGTGTATCAATTATATATACTCAATAATTAATTGGAAAATCAATATAAAATAATAAAATATATTTAAACAAATAATTAGAGTATTTATGAAAATATATATGTCATATAACCAAATAAATAGAAACTACATTGGGAAATTCTTTATGTTAACTTAAAATCCCCTTGGATGAAACAAAATGAATATAAAAATTAAATATAATTAATTATGATGGATGAATTATATGTTAGGATAAATTTATAGTCTATGGAAAATAAAAGATTAACTAGGTGTGTGATAATAAAATAAACCTCAATTGAATAAATATGAGATGAAATCCCTTACAATATTAATAAAATCCATCACACATGTTTGAAACACTTTTATAATTATTATAGATTTATTATTAATATATTAAATCACCATACTCATTTATAACATAAAATATATTATTTACATAAAATCATTTTTCACTTGTTTATTAAATATTTATAAAAAAATCATTATTTTTGGGAAATAACTACTTAATTTATCATGTTTATTTTGGTTTCGTAGTTTTTGTCCAAATAAAATTATAAAGGTTAGATAATCTCCAGAATGTTAACAAATATATATGTGTGTGTTAAATATATTTATTCGTATATGTATTTATTATAGTATGTAAATATTATAGATAAAAAATGTGTAACACCATTTAAGGAGATAATATGTTTTATGTTCACATGAATAAATATTTCATTGTTAATGAAATATGTAACTACAGAATAGTAAATTTCAATTAACCATTATAAAATCATTATTATAACTTAAAAATTATATTTTCTCAAAATAAATCCTCATTAACATTCTTATCTAAAAAAAATGAAAAACAAAACACATTGCTTTGTGGAGGCAATAGTCGATACGTACACATGAGCGATGTTGTCATTTTCTAATGGATTGGATGATAATAAGGTAGATGTGTAATTATAATTAATTAAGAAAATTTCTTCATACATAATATATATATATATATTAAAACTATTAAATTATCTAGCTTTGATAGGGTTGGTTTAAAGTGAAATAAATGTTTTTCGCAAGGTTATAGTTTGTTGTACAAACAATTAACAACTTTGTTTCCCATTTTATGTTCTCAAGATGTGTATAGGTTATGCAATCAAAATAATAAAATATCTATATAATTAAGATATTATTTCTATAAAATATCAAATATTAATACATTCCAGATGGTGGAAATAGATGAAATAATGAAGAATGATCTTACTAAAGAGAATTAACTTCTCATAATAAAAGATCATTTGGATATCATATTAAAGACCATAGAGAGGGTTTTGTTGGGAAAAAATAATTCTATAAAACATGGATATGTATGTAGGGGAGATATCATTTTATAGTTTATTAGATCACAATTTCATAATTAGTGGTAAAAATTCATGGGAGTGGTACCCTTTTATACATAAGGAGGAGTATTATTTATGTAAATACCCACAACTATTAAATAATGGGATGTCACACTAAACTAAAATATCTCCAAAATTTATAAATAATGGATTGAATTTATGGAATTGTTGAGCCACACATCCATTGAATAAAAGGAAAACATTTTAAAATTATTATACCATGTTTCTGTATTTATACTTAATTTTACAAATTTAATATTCCCTATGATTAAAGATGGTTTCATTACCATGGTACATAATCCTTTATAAATAAATATAAATGATACTTAATAAAAAGACATGGATTGAATATTTTTAAATATTAAAAAAATTATAAAATGAATTTCTTATATGTGTGGTAATTTAATTTTTACATTATATTATGTAACATTAAAACACCAGTTCTTCCATGACTATGGTAATTAATTTATATTTTCAATAATAATATTTAAGGAAAAAGTTATCTTGAAATTATATAATATTATTAATTACACTTATTCAATATCTGAAATTCATTTTATAAAATTAAATTAATAGATCTGAGAAAATATAATTTAATGATAAAGACTCATTACCAAGTAAAAATGTAGTTTTCTAAAAAACTATTAGAAGAAAATAAATTATATTAAATTTCAAAATAAAATTAATTTAAAATATACAAATTGGATTTTAAAATTCATTATTTAACTATTTTTATGTTTAAATAAATTTTAAATAGATTTTATCTTCGAAACTAATAAAATGAAAATGCATTTTTGAAAAAATATTATTATTATTCACCCTTCATTAGAAAAATATTTTAATAATTAAAATATTTAAAAATTAATCATACATAATATAAGATTAATAATTCTAAAAATTGTGATCATTTTTTCAAGTAAATAGTTTAGTGATGTAATGAATTTTTTTTAAAAAATGTTGTGATAAATGTGATAACCTGATCATTAGAAAAATATTATTTTTTAGTGTAAAACAGAAATGATTCTTTTCCAATGAGTAAAAAAATATTAGACGATTGATATAATTTTTTAGTATATAATATATATAAATTAATCAATAATTGAGGTTAATTAAATTTATTAATATAAACACACATTGAACGCATAAATAATATCATTAGAAAAACATTTATAAATCAATAAATTTATTTATTTTTATTTATAATAGGTATAAAATAAGTTAGTTAATATTATATATTTTTAGAACATATAATTTTAAAATTTTTAATTCATAATAATATATTCAAAATTAACAGTATGATTGTAACTATCATCTTTAAAAAAATGATGGTATATCATGGATAATTTAAAGTAGTTTTTGTATTTGATATAATATTTCAATGAAATATAATTTACCTATAGAGGAATATATTATAAAATATCTGGTTGCTACACACATTTTCTACATTTTGGGAAATTGGGTGAGCGCATGGGGATGGGCCCACACAATTCAGCACAACTCGTGTTCATAGTTTTTGTGATGAGTGTGTTTGGGTCTCTACCCTATTTTCATCTCTCAAAGTGATGATGTAACATATTACATTATAATGAATTTATACATATATAAAATTTTCAAGGTGGAATATTGAAAACACATGTGATATTAACCTAATTAAAATGTACATTTATATCATTGTACTCTGTTGAGATTGAAATTGACAATCAAATCTTCCAAAACACCATGTTTTATATTTTATATAAAAACAATTGTTTTTTCTATGAATTTTTAATTATTCATGGAAAGACAAAGATATATATATATATATAATTAGGTATGTGTAAAAATTCTCTATGAATAAAATTGTTTATATCTTTTCTTGAACCAATGATACTCTAAGAACCATTTAAATATTTCTCAATATCACCCCCTCTTCCCATTAAATATGATGTGTTTTTTAGTTTTAATATATTATATATATATATATATCAATATTAATGTCATATAACTCATGTATCACCCAAAAAACAATATGTGAATTCAACGGTTCATTAAATACTATCTTTTTTTTTGTTAACTTCTATATGTAGTTTATATATATATATACTCCCATAATTCACCACAAGACATCCAATAATATCTTTTTAATATTTAATTATTTTTTATTTTTATGGATTTATAATTTGAAAAAACTTAAATTCAATCATAATATTTATTTTTTTTGTAAAATTAGTCCCCCTCAAAATAGCCAAGTGGGTATGTTTTTATTCAATTATTTTTATTTTATATTCAATTGAAAATTAGGATATGGATATATATGGAAAATAATTTACACTATTTCTAATAACCATTGAAATATTAGTTATTACAGTCAGTTTGAAATGTGAGAATGTGAGAAGCTATGAATAAAGGAACCCATTAAAGGGTTTTGTTGTTCTTCCTAATATTATTGTTTGGGTATTTTTTATTAAAATTCCGATTTTCATTAGTTTTAATAACTATTATATTTTCAATATTTCATAAAATCATCTTATTATAATATTTTTATTTTAAAAACACTCCTTATATGTAGGTTAGGTTATATTTTCACAATTATAATGGAATATTTATTTTCAAAAACCCCCCTCTAGAAGTGATTTTTCTTATTTAATTCACCTATATTATGAAGAAATAATTTATTATATATCAATTAATATTTATAAAATAATATATAATTAAAAATTATTTTTAAATTCACATTTTATCTTTATTCAGAAAAAAATTACTATTATGTCCAAATTTGCAATATACCCTTTTCTTGTTGATGTATGTTCAATGAAATATATTCATTAATTTCATGTTGAAATTAAAGTGTTTATTATTAATTTTTTTCATTAATTATTTTTTAAAATATATGGATGTTAATTATTATTATAGATATGGACATACTATATATTTATTATTCCATATATTACATTAAAATCAACTATAATAGTTAAATTTTCATTGTTATAGATATATATTATGATTGATTTTACAGTTTAATTTTATATGTATATATTCAAATTTAATGTGGATTATGTTAAATAATATATTTAGTTATTTTTATCAACATATTTTTTTACATATAAAAGTATTTAATAAATTTTTGTAATGTAACAATCACATTAATGGTAAAAATTTATAAATGTTTTATCTAAAAATTTGTAAATTGAGTATAGAATGTGATGATGAGGAATGAGAAATGAATACATGACCTAAAGGGACCATTTTCTTAAAAGTTATAATACTACTAGCCCCGTGAATTTTATAATGATTTACATGTATCAATAAAATCCAGACGAATTATTTATATCATTAAAATTTATTTTTAAAAAAAATATTCAGAGATAAATCAATGTTTATTTCAAAGGTTATTATATTTTTTATCAGATTTGTTTTTAATTTATAAATATCTATACATTTTTTGAAAAAAAATCCATATCGTTTTTATTGAAATAGTAGAGTTATATTTTCATTAATCTATTAATTTTATCAATAGTTTTGTATAATATATAAAATTAAATATGTTTAATATTTTTATATACTATTTATAATTATATTAAATTACTTATAGTTGTAAAACCCAAAAATAGGTATTTTTTCGTACCCTACATTTTAAAATAATTTTCCTGTCATTAATACATGTTTTAATGGTGTTTGGATTCAATTAATTATATATATTGAGTGAAGAATGATACCATATTATAGAAATTTTTTCATTAGTGAATATGTCTTATGGTTTTTTCAAATCATATGAAACTTATAAAAATAAATATCTAATATTGTAAAAGATTTATTATTTAATAGTTTTAATTTTTATTAATAAAATATATTGTTTTTTAGAATAGAATTCATATTTCAAGGTCTCATGATGTTATACCTACCTTGTGTACTCAATATATTACCATAACATGCATACATGGACATCTATGGGTTCCCTATGTGGTAACCCATTGATCTAGCTACCTAGGCATTCCATGCGTGTAAAAGGGAACCTCATCCTCCATGATTTACATAGATGGGTTTTAAGATATCTTGACTCAATATAACCCTATTATATATTCAGTAGTATTTTATTATAATATATATGTCAAAAATAATATAAAACCTTTATGAATGTTGAAATAAATATATGTATATAAATCATCAACGATATTTCTAAACAAAACCCCTGTAAAATATATCTTCATCCCAGTATAGATAATGTATATGGTGAATAAATCCTTTCAGTAAAATGTAATGGTTGTATATGGTAAATAAAGCCTTTCAATAAAATGTAATGGCTAGATATTAAGACCAACTAAGAAACATTCACATACAGATGAGGCATATGTCTCCAGGCAATTAATGTCTAGCATGGGTCCCCCACTATCCTTGGTCACCTAGTTGTTCTTTATTTTACCATTTCACCAAATTTACCTCTTATTTATTATTAACAACATTTACCCATGGTATACCCTTCAAATTATTTTAATCCCAAATCTATTCCTTAGCCTCATAATCTGCAAGAATGTGTCATTTTTTAATATCCATACTTTCATTTTGGATCATGTATTCTTTTGACAATTAAAATGATTTAAACTAAAAAATTTCTTATATAGTGGTTATAACAATTATAATATTTTAAAATAACATTTATGAAAAAAATGATTATATAATCCCCCTTTCAATAGTTATTTTTAATTGTCACATACTCTATTTTTGGAAAAATGGTCTTCATTTGAATGTTTAATAGTTAGTGATTTTAAGAGTTTTAATTTATTTTCAATATTATTTACAAAATTAAAATATGTGAATTTTAAAATTTTCTTTTTAATGACACTTATATTATGTACGGAACATTAGAGGAATATATAAGTGTTGTTTTTAAGATGTGTTGGAGATTTGGACGTATCCCATGATGTGTTAATGTTACTCACATAATTTTTAAAATTAACATTAAAGAGATGTTGATTAATTATATAAATGAACCACATTATTAATAGAAACATTGGATGAGTCCTAAAGATATTTAAATTTATTAATCGGTGTTAAATAATATTAAATATCACCTCCACCGATAAAAATATATAATGACTATTTCATTTGAAAGATAATATAGATTTTTATGTGCATTATATTGAGACACACCACCCCCAGATACATCAGAATTGTTTTCATTGAAATTAGTTAATAATTTTCAATGGGTAAAATATATCATAACATATGTTAAGGTCACATCCTTTTCAAATTCTAAATAAATATTGAACCATATAAATGGTACATTATAAATATCATGATGTCTTTATATATTATTTAGTGTTTCTTCCATATTAAATTTTCCAATTTCATAACAATCATAGTCACTCCTATTTGGAATAAAATGATGTTATGTATATAATTATTCATGATGCATATTATGAGCGAAAACCATCCATTAAATAACACATTCAATAAAATTTATAATGTGAGTATGCATCATTATAATTATTCCACTCAAAAAAATTATTTTTATTGTGTATAGGAAATTAACAAGAATAAAATCACATGAGTAGAATATATATTCATTGGATGAATTTAAATGTGATGTAAAGGATTTAACATCATTAAGGGAAACAATACTTCTTATCTCATGAACGTTAGGATATTTTTCACATGGGATCAATACTATGTAAAATTATTGATCATGTTTCTTTATGACTATTTCAACAATATTTCATTGAATTAAAAAACAATATAAACCCATTAGTAATAAGATAGATGAAAAATTTTACATCCAAATTGAATTTTATGTTATAATTTTTACTATAATAGTCTATATATGATTTTATACATATTATTTTTCGTTTTATCTATAATATCACATTTCATTCATGTTTCTCCCTTGGTAGTTAACATCCACATCACTAATGATGAACTATCTGTTTTGATTGTTCGATGGAAAATTGATTCTATGAGTTAATTTTTAGGGTACTTGTTTATTGTTATTTTAATTTATGAATTCAATTATATATATATTTATTATATTTTCTTTTGTTTTGATTTTTCTTTTCCTAAAATTATTATTCTTCCACATTCATATAGTTTACATCCCCTTAAAAATTATTCATTATATATGTTGGTGTTTGTATTACGTAGTAATGATTCATTGAGAAGGATTCCACTATTAAATTATTGTAATGTTAAATTTCACTCATAGGGTTTATATATTGGATAAATACAATTAAAAAGAAGTTGTTGAATGATCAATATTTATATATCTATTGAGTTGGTTGGTGAGAATTTATTTTATGTCTTAATGATTTTCCTAAATATTGACACCAGAGAATAGAATATTGATTTTCATTATTTACAATAACATTATTTTAATTGTATATTTTCTTTAAATTATATTATAATTATATTTAAAAATTATATTTTCAACAACCCATATTAATAGGGTTCCAATTGTTTTATAATAGTGTTCATAAATATTGAAAATATAAAATAAATTTTTTCTTATAAATCCTTGATATATCAAACATAACTCATTACAATATTATAAAAAAAATTATAAATAGTAAATAATTAATTTTGGAGTCATTGAATTCCTCTGACCAAAATCAAGTGTAGTTTTCAGAGTCGAATTTAACCAACATACAATTATTTTCTGAAAAATAGGTAAAAAATAAAAACATAAAAGTCCAAAAATATTAAACATTATTATATAAAAATATATTACATTATTTATTTAAAAAATGAAATTTAATTGGGATTGTTATTTTTCAAGAAATTTTCACCAAAAAATATATACAATTTGTGTGAAGAATCATTATTTATTATTCAACAATTTTTCTAGATTCTAAAATGAGTGAGAATAATGTAATAACTGTTCCATAATTGATCATGTTGATGGATTAATGTAGCTCTGTAGTTATATAAATAATTTAATAATAGACAATAATAATAAAATTATAGATTATATTTATAAGAATACGTAACTATTGTGACAAATGATTGAGATAAGGATGATTTGGATGGTATTTTGATAAATTTTGGGAATAAAAAATTTCAAATGGTTCTCCCATCACTATTCATGAAAAATAAATATATTTGTACATATAGAAATATTTTTTCTCAAGAAAAATTGAATTAGTATTATCTTAAGAAATATTATACGCGAATGAAAACATGCACCAAACTATATTAACGCATTTTAAATAGGCACTAATCATTGAAGTGGTCATTGATGTTTTTATAACAAAAAGTGATAGTATTACCATGAAAATATTTTTAACATAGAATATGGATACTAAAATGAAGTAAACCATTCATTAAAATTTGTTTTTATATTTTTTCGACATATGTATTTCCTTAGGGGTGAGGAAGATGATGATAATGTCACAATTAAAGAGTTCCCACTTACATTTTTGATGATTTTTATAATAATCATTCTACAACGAAGGGGAAGAATCTAATATTGATTGATATAATTTTAAGTTCATTCAAATTGATATTTTCATTAGTTATTTAATTATAGATATTTAATATTTTGAAAAAGTGCATGCTATATATATTTAAGATGAGGATAATAAAGTTGAGGCTAAACTATTGGATGAACCATAAATTATCATTACCACAACATGAAAACTATATACTAGAGAAATTGGTATATATTATCTATAAATATTCCATGGGATATTTTAAAATAAATTTATTGTACATATATTGGTAACTTATCATGTTTTTGTGTTCTTAATACTAAAAGAGTTCATTTTTTAATATTCAGTATTGCGTTCTATATTTTCCCAAACGAGGGCTATGAAAAGAACCCATATTCGTGTATGAAATGGGGATTACCCTTCTTCAACCCATTAAAATTGTTTTAATATTTTCCATTTAATAATATTTTATATATTTTCATCCTTTTTTATATGATTTATATTCTATTTGTATTAATTATATCTCAAAGATTCGTATTGAAATTAAACCAGGTTTTCATCATTTTACAAAACCGGATGTTTTTCCCTTACAATTTAAATATATTTTTTCTTCAAAGAAGGGTTTTAAAATTTTTTGTCTGTTGGAGATTCTCATCCTATTTTAGAAAATTTTTGTAAATTTTTACAACTTTTAAATATATTTTGAGAACTGTCAGATGCATTCAGAAATTCAAAGCATATAATAATATATGTTAACCAAAATAATTGAAAATTTATAGATTTAAACTATTCTTATGTAGATTATAATATATGATTTCTTATCTCTGTATGTTTAATAAATCATCACCTCATGAAACTACAAATTTAAAATTAATATCATACCAAAATGTATAGTTTTTTATAAAAAAATTAACATCTACAATAAATCATTATTTTTTATGAGGGTCTTCATATATGTTATGATATCTAAAACATTTTGTTTTTATCTTACTAAATTATTATATAGTTCATGAATTTATTCAATAATGTTTGAGGAACCATATTGATAACATATTTTAACTGTAATTATTAATTGTGGATAGACAATTCATCTAAAAATATTATTTACCAAATAATATTTCATGGCCATGAATTATGTCGAAGTTATAGGCTATAATCATAATCCTTATATCTAAAAAAGTAAAATCATGATAATGATTGAAATAACTTAAGGGGGATGATGTTTGTTGAATAAAGAATATTATATCATTTATTTTTTCGGATGAATCATCAAATTGAAAATATGGAAGGAATGAAATAAATAATTTTACAAAAAATGAAATTGAATTGAAATTAATATTATTAATATCAATGATATGAAAATTTCATAAAAATACAATATTTGATGAAATTATAAATCCAAAAGAAAATCAATGTGTTGAAATGGTAGAACAATGATTATAAAATTAAAGAAACATTTTTTTATGGATAATGTGGTCATGTTTGAACTAAAAATTAGAATAAAAAGGTGTTTGTATGTAATATATTTTTAATTTTGGTGGTGGATGATATATTCTTAAATGTAAACCTTTTTAGAAAAAATATTCATTATATTAAATCCATATACTCATTATTATACCATTTGGTTATTAACATATAAATCATTTTAACCATATTCTTATAAAACAACTAATGTTATATTCCTAATTATTTTAAAATTATTATAAATATAATATGTTGAAATATCATAATAGTAGAGTGAATTTGGATATTATTAATGTCATTTAGAATGAGAAAATATCCACGTTAAAATACTATGATGGAGTAATAAAATAATACATTAAACTTATCATAAAAATTACATATGGATTAGTACGTGGATGAATGAATTTTTGTTATAATAATTATAGGTATGGAATTTAAATCTATGTTAAATTCAATATTTATTTTTTATATTATTATTTTATTAAACAACAACATATTTCTCCTCAATCATTTTTTAAAATTAGGGATAGTTATTTTTCCAAGACTGTAAAAATGTATGTTTGGGAATTCTCAGGGCATTGCAAACCCTAACACCTTTAATGACATAAAAATATTTCTTATGACTCATTGTCATAATTATTTATCCATTGTTGAACCAACAATTAATTATGCTTCTTTTTCCTGAATAGCCTGAAAGCCTTCGTTTTTTTATTTTTGATAACCCCGCTTTAAAGGGATGAGTCAGAACCATTACAAGGCTCATAGGCTCAAAGATTACAAGGCTAATCGGCTTAGGAGATTACATAACCCAAAGGTCATAGGGAATTCAACCAGACTATCTACATGGAACTGCCCCTCCCAATAATTAGGGTCAGGATAGTAGCTCTCCACCTTTTCATGGTCATCTGGCTAGGCGCCCCGTGCACGCATAGGCTGGTAAAAATGGCATAGCCATACCCTCTCATTTTGACAATCCATATGGCTCTACTCTGGTGAGTGCACCTACTCGGAATCCCATTCTAAGGCTGCTCATTTTTGTAATGTGTCTGGGGAAACTACTTGTGGCTCAAAGGCCTTGAGGTGGCCCGAGGGTCTTAAAGTTGGCTCGAAATCCCTACTAACTGAAGGCATGGGTGGCCCGAAAGCCTTATGGACTCCAAGCCGAAACTGGTTGCCCAAGGTGAATAGTTCCAGCTGCTACAGCTCAAACTGTACCTGTTACAATAATAATGGTAAGATTGTTTGAAACCCTCTGTATGTTTTCTCATTCATCCATGAAAAAGATGAACCTTCATAATATCATGAATCAAAGAATTACTAGTGATTTCAAATTTGAGCATACTCATATTTATACTACATTTGTCTATACAAATAATAGATATCAAGATAGCAGGCCCCGCTAGAATGAGATCACTCAAATACGAAGCACTATTCCAAGTCATTGGTTCATAGTTGGGGACATCAATTACATTTTAACAACTAGTAAGAAATTGGGCCCTTCAAACCTCATTATTTCCTCTAGAAAATTTAAAATATTCATTGAAACTATTAATCTTATAGAGTTAAATTTAACAGGTTCCAAATTTACCTGGTATAGACATCATTATAATAGGATAGTGGCCACTAATCTTGACAGGGCTTTCACTAACGATTATTCCCTAGATTAATGGGATAACATTTCATGCATCACCCTTCCGAAAGATTACTCTGATCACCAAACTATTTATTTTCTTGTTTTTACCATAATTTCATCTAAACTAGCCTTCCTTTCAGATATCACAATGCATGGTCCACTGATCTTGACTGTGTGAATATTATCAAACACTCATGGGATATAATGTATGAACATAGAGACTTATTTTTTAGTCCTTTGAAACTGAAAAATAATCAAAAAGTCCTAAAGAATTGGTGTAAAAATAAATCAAATGAAATATAAAATGATATTATCCTTCTATAGAATGAGCTCACACATATTCAAAATATAAATACCTCATCAAACTTCACCAACAATTCCCATCATGAAATAAACGTAGAATTGAAGCTGGTCACGTTACTTAACATTAAGGATTACCTTAAAAAACAAATTTTTAAAACCAAATGGCTCAATTATGGATATTGAAAAACTAAGATCTACATATCACTTCATAGAGTTATAAAGGATTTTAGGACTCGTACCTATCAT
Organism: Viscum album; assembly: GCA_963277665.1. NCBI lineage: Eukaryota > Viridiplantae > Streptophyta > Magnoliopsida > Santalales > Viscaceae > Viscum > Viscum album. The sequence continues at coordinate 1,425,299,850 of OY728147.1, read as the reverse complement.
AGAGATGAGGGGCATCTTATTAGCACTGATGAAGGTATTTCCAATTTTGTAGTCTCCTACTTCTGGGATATCATCAGTTGTCCTAGAATTGATAATGATCTTCTCCCTGATGTCATTCCAACTAGGGTTTCTGGAGACAAAAAATCATTACATAATAGCATCCCTTTGGATCAGGAAATCAAATACACTGTATTTAGCCTCAACCCTACAGTTCTCCTACACATCATGGTTTCAATATTGGGTATTACCAAAAGCATGGTGATATTATTCCTGATGATGTATGTTGCAATGTTAAAACATTCTTTTATAAAGTCATTCACCATTATTGTTTAAACTCCCAATTCCTTACCTTTATTAATAAATTAGATAATACTGAGGAAATTAATCTATTCAGATCTATTTCTCTCATAAATTCTATTTTCAAAATTATCACTAAATTAATTGAAAATAGAATTTCATTTATCTGCAAAATAATTGTCTCATGGAATCAATTCAGTTTTATAATAGGTAGATAAATACATGATGGAATTTTCCTTGCCTATGAATCCACGAATTTATTAAATAGAAAAAAATAATGGTGGGAATTTTCAGATTAAGCATGACATTACAATGAATTTTGACACCATAGATTGGAACTTAATTTTTAATGTCCTTATGAACATTGGTTTTAATGAAACCATTATCAACAGATTTAAAATTATTTTTTACTCAGCTTATATTTCCATTCTAATAAATGGTTACCCTAGAGGATATTTCCGTTGTTCTATGTGGGTTAGGAAATGAGACCCTCTCTTTGTTATTTTCTTCTCCATTGTTGAAGTCTATATAAGTATATTACTCACTCATTCTTTGGAAAAAGGTAAGATCAAACCAATTAATGCCTCTAGAAACATGAATCCCCCCTCTCATCTTCTTTATGCTGATGACATTATTTTGTTTATATAGGGGCGAAAGAAATATTAATAATCTTAAAATCATTCTCAATCACTATAAAGTGGTGTCTGGTCAGCATGTCAGTTGGCATAAATTATTCTTTTAATATGGAAAAGGATATCTCCAAAGTAGAAAAACCAACATTATTAGGTTTTGGTTATCAAGGAGAGTTATCTACCATTAAATTACCTAGGTGTCCCTGTCTTTTGGGGCTGTTCTAAATATACCTACTTATCTTCCATCATTGACCAAACCTTTCGATAGCTCTCCTCGTAGAAAGGGAAAAACTTCTCCATGGCAGGAATAATTTTCCTTGTCAAATATACTATTTTATCCAAACTACGTTATTCCATGATGATATATAAATGGCTGAATGGTCTCTTGGAATGAATTAATTTTTCCATTAAAAACTATGCTTAGACAGGGTGCACTCTTGAGAGAAAACTGGTTACTATTCCTCAATCCTCTTATTGAAAACAAATTGAAAAATGAGGCATTGGAAAAAAAATACATCAATAATTTTAATGAATCCCTTCAAGCTATGCTCACATGAAACCTCATCCAAAAAAGTCCCCCTTCAATATATTTTCTAAGGTCCCACTTACTTGATAAATTTAGAAATAAAATTTTCAATTATTTGACCTCCTCTATCTGGCCTTCAATCAGTAATACATTCATTTCTAGAATGACTATTTCTGGATGGATGGCTAGAAAACACTCTAATTAAAATTTTTGGCTTGATAATTGGACTGGTACACCCCACATCTCATTAATCCCTAACACTCAACATCCTTAACATTCTAATGATACCATAATGTACATTTTAAAAATGCAAAATCCTTGCTTACCCGACAATATAAGTCATGTTGTGGATAGTTATCCCTTAACTATTACCAATGATATTCTAATTTGGGAACCTACTAATAATGGTATGCTTGATTCAAATAAATACAATAACCATTTATTCAACAATGCTGCTAATAATTTAATCTAGTTAAAAAAATTTAATGAATCATGGTTAAAGCCCTCATGACTCCCTATAATTTGGCATATTGATCATGGTAGGCTTCCCATTGATATCTGTTTAAAATATTTTGGGATTAATCTCTATTCTAAATGTCACTTGTGTAATCAGCATCATGAGGATATTAATCACCTATTCCTTTCTTGTGATACGAAAACTACCCTTTGGCACTACGTTTTTGATATTTTTGAGTGCATACGATTTCTTTGAAGCACTATAACATCTCAGTTGCAGTAATGTGTGGAATTATTTGACTCCCTGCAAATCAGGAATCTTTTTATATCAGCAGTAGTAGAGCTCCGACATGTATGTTTTTAAGTTATAAATTAATATATTTATACCAATAAATCATTTATGGTTAATATAAGTAAAATTATAATATATTATTTCTATACAGAAGGCTGCTCTTCTTCAAAAGGATCATTGCTACAACTCAGTTAGAGAACATTGGATTCTCTGGCACATCGGTGTAGATGGGAGGAACCCTAGACCAAAATACAACATGGATGTATTTTTGCAAGATCCACCTTTAGGCTAGATTAAAATAAACGTTGATGGGTCTTTTAATGGCAACCCAGGCCTGAGAGATGTGGTGCCATATTCAAAAACCATCGGGACCGGGTTCTTGGCTACTTCTAAGGATCCTGCGGCTTCACTTCTTCCCTAGAATCTGAGATGATGAGTGTTATTAACACTAATTTTTTTTCCAAGATGTATAACTGTAACAACAATTGGATCTACAGAGACTCAACTACAATAGTCCATGCCATTAGGAGTGGCATCATTCGCCTAGCTTGGACACTCACACCCCACTGGATGGATTTTTTTCACTCTCTATCGGAACTCAACATCATTGTCACCCAAACTTTCCGAGAAGCAAACAAGCTCAGTGATGGACTTTCCCACATGGGAGTTAATCACATGGTCTCCTGGAGGGATGACCTTCCTCTTTAGATACACCCTTTTTATGTTATAGATAATTAGAATATTCCTTACATTAGACTCATGTAATCCTTTCTTGTTCTTACTTTTATAATAAAGTTTTTTTTTGGACATTGACCATAACACCGCCTTTAAAAAAATAAAATACATATGTATGATTTTTAAAACGTATAGTTCTTATGATATAATATTATTATAGGGACATCATAAAACAATGTATGATTTACTAATTAATTCAAATAAAATGTTACAAATATTCGATGGTGTAAAGGTATCTCTGAGTATACATAAATATAAATTGATAATGAAGTGGGTTAATTAGGTAAAGTGAGACCACATTTAAATGTAACTTCATCCACACCAATGTGATATGAAAATTATCATTACGTGATAATAAAATGTAAATGAAACAACAATTGAGAATGATATTCAATTTAGAAACTCTTTTATACAATATAGAATAATAATTTATTGGAAACCAAGTGTAATTCCATTTCTATTAATATGTTTTATTCTTAATTTACATAGATAAAAGTGATAAACATAAATTTTGTAAATTTAATAACAACATACATGATGCTATAGAGTTTTTTAACTTTTAATGAAATAATGGATAACAACATTGGAATTGAAACAATTACCATATGAATTTTTGAGAGATTCCATAATTATGTTTTATTTTAAAGGTTCTCATGTTGTATCAATCACTGTCAGTCTATCGAAAAATGAAATTATTTGATTAAATTATACCATTAGGTTCGATTCAGTGATATGAACTATTTCAAAATGTGACATTACTAATTATTTTTTTAAATCATAAAATACATTAAAAAATTTCAATTCAAAACCATGTAACACCCATATATATTTACTCCATCAAAGAAAGATAATATGGGAAGATTTCAATGTTTCAGGAAGAACAAATAGTTGACAAAATTCATCATTATTTAATCTGGATAAATAATACTACCAATATCATGGAAGTGGGGATTTTTCCAAATTACTCAATTCTTTAAAAATAAATTTATTATGTGTCACTATAAAAATTTATAAAATTTTCCTTATAATGTAAAAAATATTCTTCCTCCTATCATATTATATGTCTAAACATGTACTTCTGTCTTGTGAACTATGTTTTTATTTTTTCTATAATAGTTATCTATCTATTTAAAATGTATTAGTACAATTATTTCCCATTATATAATATTATTTTTATAATTCATTATATTTAATTACCCTCAACATTATTTATTAATAACATAACATCATATTTTTTCATGGGACTAAGTGGTGGTTGATCTCAGTTTCATCTATGAATCAATGTTTAAAACTAATTTATACATTTATTTTTACTATATATTAATTGATTAATTGTGTGGTTTCAATTCACTCCATATTAAATTTATTCATCTTTAATGTTTATATATTATCATTACAATAACTATTTTATCCATTCATATGGTTGATTTTTTCTAAGGTATTGTTTATTTATTAATAAAGACACATAGTGAAATTTTTAAAGTAGTTTTCCTGAAAAAACTTTCTCCTTTTTTATGAAATATATTATTAATATATTAGAGTAAAAAATTGATATGAAATGAAATATGAATTGAATAAGATAATGAGATATTTATTTTCAAATATAATGATTCAGATCACTATGAACCTGTAACAATAATCATATTAATATTTACCTCATTTTGTTCATTAATCATTAGTATATATTTTTCTGAGTTCATGTATAATGATTTATGACCTAAATTTTGTTAAAATAATCAATACATTAGCCAATAATATATATTATATTTTCAATAAAGAGTAAAAAAATAATATATGAGTGTATAATATTTACCTTCTTAAGGATTAACCTATGATCTTGTCATAAAGTAGAGATGAGCAAAATAAATAAAAATTAATTGATGTGAGATTCATGAAAACCATCCCACATCAATAATTATTGATGATTATATAAAGTAAAATATTAATTTTTTAATTTGGGATTTATAAAACCCCCTCTCATTGGTTCCTCTATCTGAATCCTTAGATTCATGTCAATCATATATTCCACTGATATTAAGGATGCCCCCTCACAAAGAAACTAATTGAAAATCACTAAATGATTTTTTTCTATCATTTACAATCATTATTTGTATACTCCTACTTATTTATATTTAATTACAAAAACATTCAAATTTGATATTATTCTTGAGTAAGGACCTCATAATTTCTCCTAGCTCATCAACAAGAATAAAACACAATAAAATGTTCTTCTACAAGTCCGACCATAAATTATTTCTATACATACCTCACATTGTGCTCCTAGTCATAAGTTCATAATGACTAAATAATACTAATTCATGAAGATTCAATTAAATATGAATATCCAATGATCATGGAATACTAACATTAAATGGAATAATTTTCACTAATTTATGACCTTAAAATTGACAAAATTTCTCCTTTTCAAACATTCATCAATGGTATAATCTATATTAAAATATCATATTAAAAATATAGATTCCTTTCATTATTAGTATATATAGAGTCATTGTTTTATATTCCCAATAGAACTATAGATAAATTCATTCTTCCGATATTATGTTACAAATAGACAGTGAATTCATCCATGGAAATAAAAAACTGTTAATGTAATTTCAGTTAAATTACAAAATTTATAATTCTACATTAATATATTAATATAAAAATAAATAATGTTCCCTTAATATAAGTGTAACTAATTTTTTTACTGGGATTTATTTTTTATATACGATTTAAAATTCTAATAGATCCATATATTATATAAAAAACATTAATATAGGTTGTGTTATCCTCTAACTCTATAATTTTTAACATTTATAATATATGAAAAAACTAAATGATCAATATTATTTATTGTTTTAAATAATTATTAACGTTTTTTGTTATTTATTTTTCATTTAATGCAACAAAATATATAGAATAATATTTGAAATACACGTTATAACCTGTAATAACTAGTTTGAAGGCACAAGATGTCATGAACCAGCCTGACCCACTACCAAATCAAGAACTCTAGCAAAAACATGACATAACCAATGGATGTTTCAAACCCCCCTAAGCATGAAAAACGTACAATGTACATATACTAATACCATATTAGGGGAAGACGGGAAAAATATACTATATTCAAAAATGTCATAAATTCGGTCATAAACAATAGGATATATCATAAAATCATCTAGATGTATATATAAATATATATATCTTGAAACCATTTCTATTTATCTCTATTATAGAACCAATATAGACATCCCACTATGATAGTACCATGATTTGAAATTATATCATTCTAAAATAAAGAATTTGGATGATTAACTTTTCTATAATGATGATGTTCCAATCTCTATATTCGATAAGAGGTTAATGAATATATACAAAAAAGAATATTTATACCAACAACTTGCTAATTAGACTCTTAAATCATCCTATTTACATTTATATAAAACCCTTACTAATTACCATGAATAGATTTAGTAGCATTCACGTCAACCACTCCCATTAAATTAACTGTATCATGAAAATTATTTTACACCACTTCAAAGATAATTGTTAAAAAACTCAAATAACATAAACTAACGAATAATATATTAGTCCCATTCAAAATAATTATACTTTAAGAAATTTTCGATGTAGAAAAACAATAATATAGGGTATTATTTAATTAAATTATGTAAAATACTCAGAAACCATATTATCTCCCCATTGACAGTAGTACACATTCATAACCTTATAAATATTCACTACCATAGAGAAATATTTTTGAATGAATGAATATTTAAACACTACCCTTGAAAGTATTTATTTATGTGTTTTTCATTATAATGGAATTCACATATTTCTATCACGGACCTTGACACATTATTCTAGTAAAAATCAACATTAGATTCATCAGAAAGTAAAAAAGACTAAAGAAAATCTCAATATTCACAATATAGTCATCATATTCTCATAGATTAATCAAAATATATAAAATATGGTATTACATCGTCCATAAATTTTGAAGGTTATCTCTATGATAATAAACATAAGGGATCACTTATATATAAACTCATATAACATTCCCTTGATAATTCATGAATGTTTTTTTTGGTTTCACACTCAATAAAAATGAAATGGAAAATACAATTATAATATAACTAAAATGAAATAAAAACAAACTATAAGTAAATATCAATATAATAAAATTCTATAGAATCAAATTAAAACTATAAAAAACTAGAATAACTAATTGTAATATGATTTTAAAATCACTAGTCCTAGAAATTGATATAATAAAACAACACATTAAAATCATAATAAATTTTACATAAGTTCATTACTAGAATTCGTTACAAAAATCAAATCATATATGCCAATAAAATTCATCATGTTAATTATTATTTCAAATCTCATAACAGAATCAGTCAAAATTAAAACTAGATTTCAACTGTGAGATCCCTTATAATATTTTCAAAAAACTTTTTTTCTTAATAATACAATAATTTTTAAATTTAAAATATCATATTTCTTTCATCCCATAAGAATATTTTTCTTTTTTATTTTTCTAAAAAACCCTCATCACACAGTGACTAAAAACACCTTAAAATATCATTAAATGTAATTTAATCTATTAAATATACCACAAAATATAAACCATTATTTATGTTAGACTAGTTTTGGACGATGACCCTACTATATGTATTGGTGGAGCATGATTTAATCTTTAATCTTACAATGATAGTTATATTAAACAATTAACTTTGGAATAATATGATTTTCCAAAACAAGCTGGCTCACCATGTACCTCAATGTTAACTCTATAGCGACCTAGCCTTTTCTTACATTACTATTGCATCATTTCAAAGATAAACAGCATAATAGTATTACACATGGAGGATCCAGAGGTTTAGTGTCTTGGGCAAACTAGGACTACACATAACAAGTACAACATCAAGCATAAAAATTCATTTAATCTCTTCTTCTATTGCTTCTTAGTAGCACTTGTCCTCTCCTTAGTACATGTATCCACCTGATGATATACATCAAAAGGGGTGAGCTAAATTCCTAGTAATAGGATAGATAAGAACAATATAGCATGGGGTGAACATAATCATGACATAGGAAAAAGATCTTGAACATGAGAGGAGCATAAACAATAAACTTGAAATGTGGAAAAGCATAAAAATGAAACATCATGTCTTAGTGGTTAACTACCACACATACTTGTGAACAAAGCTAGAATCATGTTCATGCATCATTTCAAATTTAATCATGATATTCATCACTTTAACAAATTCATTGGAGCTCTATATAATTCAGGGCGCACCCGTCACATTTAAACATTCATATTTCACTATATAATTCCGAGCGCACCCGTCACATCATACCATTATCATTATCATGCTTGCCACATAGAAAACATATCAAACATGGTCATGAATAACCCATGGAAAGGAATGGGTTTCATCTCATAATAACACATTCATAAGCTTTGGGTTCCCAAAAGAAAGAGGGAACAACATACATGATATAAGAACCATCAACCTTGAATGAGGGGTAAAAGCAGAGATCTTGTAAGAAGGGTTCTTTTGGAAAACATTTTGATGGACATAAAAACCAGTGAAAAAACATTTATATCCCAGAAAAGTAAATGAAATGATGAACAAAAGACCTTTGAGGAGTAACCATATCGAAAATGGAGTGAAAGAGGGAGAACCTGAAGGAAGAAAATTGGGTTCGAGATTTCCCCTTACCTTGTACTCGAATGCCTCCTTCTCTTTAATGTCCTGTATAATGACATTATATTAATTAATTAGAAATTAAAGAACTTTTTATACATTAATAGGGTTCATTCTGGTTTCATTATTTCATATTATGTTCCATTGGATGACTTATAGTGATTAAAAAACATTGATCAGGGATGTTCGTTATCATGGTTTTCTTGAGCGGTCCACTTGTATTCTTAATTTGATGTTCGGGTAGATCATGGGTAAACATACAGAACTGATATTACATGTAATTAATGATATTACAGAAGCTTTAATGATTTTATAATGAGTTATATTATATCCATGTGGTCGAATCATTAGATAAGAATTAAATGAAGATTATTTGGGCTAATTTGAGCAGTTTTTGGATCCCAACCAACTCATTTTAACTTTTCACTTAGTAGTATGGCCATAGGTTATTTCCAGAACATAAAATAGAACATAATACATATAACATATTCTGGTTCAACCATAAAAATGGTTTCATGACCATATTTGAAGGTAGAAATGGAAGAAAAGAACATGTCGTTTCTGAAGGTGATAAATTATCACCACATGAACAATGTTCTCTTTAATAAAATAAAAGGAAGAGGGAAAGGGTGTAGGGTGATATAATATAACATTAGAATCATAATATTAAAGTATATATATAATAATGGAGTTACAAAACAGTTTTGATGAAGATAGGTAGGGAGAGATCCAAAAAGGAACATGAACTTGAAAGGAAATTAAAGGAGAAGAGGGAGAGAAATTACCTTTAGAAACCTTCTCTTGAGATCCTCTTTAAGGAAGCTAGGCTTGGTCTTTTGATGAGACCAGAACATTCTGGACGTGGGGGAGGGGCTAGGTAAAGTTTTTGGGTACAGTTTAGTGAAGGCTTGGAGCTTGAGAGGTGTGAGGAAAAGAGGGAGTGAAGGGTGGCTTTTATAGTGGAGGGGAGAGGGGTTTCCTTAATATAAAATTGAGTAGTTTATTAATTTCACCTAAGACAAGTAATAGTAAGTCTTGGATGACTAATAATAGTAAATAAGACTTTTGAATTCGGGATTTTGGTGCTTACATCACTTGTGATGTCAGGAATAGTTAGTTTTAATTATAATGTATTTATATGATAAATTAATGTATTCTACTATTCATCAAAAATTCAACTATCTCAGAAAAATCCCAAAATTTTAACCCATCCATTTTTCTACGTGTAGAATCCAAAAATGAATTCCATTTTCCAAAAATAATTTTCTAAATATTATTAATTTAATATTTAATTAAAATCATAATTTACTTAAAAAAAAAGTTTTTAAAACTGATTTTGCAATTCTTTCAAAAAATACTTTGGGTCTTATAAAATTATCTAAAAACTATTATACATTGATTCAATAATTTATGAATATATTTCAGAAAAATATGTATTCTTTTAAATTAATTAATTATTTATAATTAATTATTTATGACTTATAAAATACCAAAAATGTTTACTATGGTCAAATTGTCACTTTCTAAGATGTCTAAATTTTATTTTTTTATTCATAGGTAATGTTACTATTATTTACTATTTTTAAGGGTCATATTAATATTCATAAGGGTAGGTTACTATTAATAAGGGTAGGTTACTATTCACCAAAAATTATTTTTGATTCATTGGACTCCAAAAACTATCTTGAACACAACCGTGAATGTTGGATTTTTAAAATTCCAAACATAGGGGTGACAAAATTATGTTTAAAGGTCACTTATCACTTACTAGTTCATTATTTTGTGTTTTTATGACATAGATATAACAAGTAAATTTTCTATTGAAACACTTTGGGTCGTTACAAACTCCCACTAGCAACCCAAAATCATCGTAATCCTTTACTAATAAAGATATCATAAAAGATATTTTCAAAAATGAAAATATAAAAAATTTCATAATAGAAATAAAAAATTAAATATAAAAACCCAAGACTTGAAAACCAACATTCCTTGGTATCTCATGTATCAGATTTAGAACATTCCCATGTGTATCTAACCGTACAAACCCCATGATTTTTTATTGCCTAACATGCACTCGGCCATAACAGACGAATTGAAAAATGGAGTTAAGAATCCAATGACCACTTTTGAACATCTATCTAATATCATAATCCCTCAAACCCGGTTTGTACCCCACTGAATTAGGAACTCATGATAGATTATGCCATTCCAGAGGGGAATTCTCAATCCACAAGGGGAAGCGATAATAAAATGGGAATCAAATGATAATAGATAGTAGTTATTCACCTAAAAAACATATTACATGGTTATTATTCTTGGATGTATGGAATAGTAACTCCATACATCAGAGATATATTAAAAATAAAATAAGATTTATTATTACTTAGATGATAAAATATGCCCGAATAACTAAAAAAATATTAAACTAAATTAATCTCATAAAACATAAATAAAATATCTTATAATATTTATAGGATCATTTGACTAAAGAAATATTGAAATCTGAAACAACTTCTGAAATTACCCAATATTATCCACAGATGACACATGGGTGACCATCCATATTCAAAACAACCATCAATATTGTTGGATTAATGTGTAACTAGGGGATGGACAAGATACAGATATATATATATACATGAAAATTATATACTAATTAGAATTCCAAAAAAACATCTAATTTATTAAATTAAAATAAATTAACCAAATCATACCATTGATAAATGTAGTAAACAGAAATATTTTTCATGATATCAGTTTTAAAACCAATAAAATATATTACCATTTATCCTTCATAACCAATACCCTTTGAAACATGTTCATTAAACTTTTTAGAAGTAATCATCCTCAAAAACTAAAATAAGAAAATATATGTCTTCAAAGACTCAATTAATATATATATATATATATGGCGTTATGGTAATCCAAAATATATTTATTCATAAAAAATTAAAATTAAAATTTTACTTTTATAATTTATGTAGTATAATGTTAATTTGTTAAACAATTAACAGTAATAATAATTCTCTGAGTATTTAGTTAATGTAAATTGGATGAAAAAGTATAGTTTTTTATAAAATAATAACTAATTGTAATCAATATAATAATACCAAATTACAATGATCATGTAAATGACATGGAGATAAGAGGAATGTCTATAATATGCTAAAATTGGACTCATAATATAATTATTCCTAATGTAATTTAACATACAAGACACTCGATCATCCCATATATGGAAAAACTGAGGAGAAACACTCTATATAGATTATAATCATTACTCTGGTCCACTAGATAGAACATAGTCATGTGTCACTACAACATGTGCTCTTATAAATTCAATTAGATACTCTCAATTTATGATTATATATATTAGAGGGTTAATCCAATAAGAAGTAAGAAGTAATTTTTCAATGAATTTACACATACATATGTTTTAAGTGAAGAAATAATAATAAAAGATACATCACCCCATCTGCCACTCATAATAATATATCATCGCCAAAAAAGATTCAACCAAATAATATATTCTTTTATAAATCACATCTTAATGCATTTGAGATTTTGGAAAACAAAATGGAATATTAAAATAGATCATTAATTGTGCAAAAAATAATACAATTTGACAATCAGGGCACAAAAATGTTCTTTTATAACAATTATCTTAATATATTTTAAAATAACCAAGAACACATTAAAAGTCCAATAAAAATTTAGAATATTATTCTAAGAACAGAAAACCCTATAAAAATATCAATTCTCAGAGTGACTGAAATTTAAAAAGAAAATAATATATATATATATATATATATTAATGAAATTATTATTATAGATTATTTAGAAAGTGTAAAGAAAATGTATTCAATTAAAACTCTCTGAATGACTCTTTTTATTTTTGAATAATATAAAAAATATATATATTTAACTAATGGTTTAATAATTTAAAGGATAATATAACTAAAATCCAATATTAAATAATATTTTTTCTAATGTGAGTCACTACATCCCACTTAGTAAGGTTCATTGATTATGACATAATTAGAATGTACCATAAAATAAAAAAACTACAATAAAAATCAGGCCAGTAAAAAACCATGTTCTATGGGTCCTTTATATTTAAAAATGGATAGTGTATTTCAAGATAGATCGGATTAATAAAGGTTGTGGGAGACACACATTGTTGATCAAATTAAATTTAATAGAATATTCCATAAATCAATTAATAATTAGAGGGAATTCACATAAGTATATCCTTAATCCATGATTCAAGAATGAAGGTAAAGATGGAAATAAAATTTAGTTTAACATTCGTAAAGTCATCAAAAAAATTTCTCTATGAAAAAAATAGTTCATACAAATATCACAATGTGGTCTCAGGTCCTATGGAATAATTCCCTAACCAAGACACTGTATTAACATGGCCCTATATATATGGAGTGGATTTCCCAAAGTGTTAGGTCCACCACTACCGTGGAATTAGGTGTAATAAACTAAATCGGGTTACCCAGTAAACCTTCATATTTTGATAATTTTAAAATAAACACTATGTTCGATAGTTTACAATGTAAACAACTTAGAGCTTCAACTGACTACAAATTATTATTATAAAAATGAATTAGTTATTACCTAGATGTTAAATTGGTAGTAATGAATAGTATCAATCTCATTATTAAATAAATATTAGGGTCCCAATCATTTATAATTTATTAATTAATTCTTTTTAAAATTTCTTCTAGTTTTTATTAAATCCATTTGTTCTCCAAAAATATGTTTTCTTCATAAATGGGTATTCATAATTTTTATAAGGGAATATTATAATTAAAATTTAGAAATTATAGAAAATATATAAAAAATAATGAATTTAATTGTTCAATTTTGAATGTGAAATTTATTTTAGATTTATTTTTATAGAATTTTTTTAAAATGATGATTTTTCAAATTAGAGTAGAAATATAGATTTTTCATTGAAATATTTATTTAACTATAATATAATTATAATCTAACATTCAATTTTGTATTAGTTTTAAAATTTAAAAATTTCCATTTTATTTATAATTATTCAATTAATGTTTTTATATTAATTTTATATGATAATTTAGTATAAAACTTTTTTTATTTAAAAAAGAGTTTTTTCTAAAAACTTATTTGCATTACTTTTTCCCTATAAAAGATGAAATAAAATTATTATTCTAATAGTTTTTGATTTTTAAAAAATGGAAACATTATTTGGATTTAGTGGGAACAATTTTTAAAAGATACACCATTTTTTTGTTCAAGATTAATAGTAATCATAGTAATGTTTTTTACCACATTAAAAGGGTAAATTATTAATTTAATTTCTAAAATAGATTGGATACGTACTAAACAATCCTTCTAAAAAACTATAATTTTCTCCCTAATTCATCTTTTTCAATATCCATCCAATTATATAATTTATGAAATATTTTTTAAAATTTGTATGCGATTATAATAAAAATAATATTATATTTCAAGAAAATTTAAAAATGTGACACTATTGTTTTTAATATGTAACATATTTTTAGCATATGTATAAAAATAGTACATTCTTATTTATAAATAATATTTAGAAATATAAATTATTTAAATTCATTAGAATAATTCATTTTTAAATTTTATGGAATAAATAGTATCTTTAAATGCTTATCCAAACCTACATAGTAATTATCCAATTAATGAAAAAACAGAAATAAATGATAATAATAATATTTAATGGTATATAAATTGAAATAACTAATATGATTAATAGATTATGAATAAAAACATGAAATTTTAGTGATATTATAATTTTTTTCAAAAATTACTTCTTATATATATGTTATTAAAATATATTTCATTCAATGTTCTAGAAATAAAAATTAATTATATATTTTATTAAAAAATAATTAATTAAATTATAAAAATTAATAAAAATAATATATTTTCCAAATTACTCGTATATTGTATTTAATATCATCAATAATCTTTTTTTGGACCATTTTTCTAATTATAGTTTCTATATTAACACTTAATATATTAAAACATTTTTCCATGGTTTTGTTTAAAATAGGTTAATGAATTGTTAAAAATAATTAATAAAACAATCCATTCAATAATTTTCTTAATTATATTTGATGAGTTTATTAATGGCGATATTAATGATATTTGTCATCTAAATTTTCATGAACAATTATTATAAATAATACTAATTGATATTAGAATGATATTTTGAGTAATTCCATGTGTGCCCCTCCCATAAATTATTAAGGGGAACAACTTAATCTCAATAATTAACAAATACAAACCCATTTAGATCACGAAATCAATACCCAATTCACTTCAAAGATCATATCCTATCATTTTAGGGATTTATTTATCATTACAAAATTGTTATAGGTATTAATGGGAATAATTAAATGTTTTTTTCAAAAAGATTATTTATTTTGTTTTGTAGAATATATTAGTTTTTATTCCTCCTCCTCCGGGATAAAATCATAAAAATCCTTTGTAATATAATTATTCGTGTAACCATAATATAATAATATTTTATTATGTTATTGGAAAACTATATCTCTCTCAAGATTCCGTTAAATGTGGATGTAAATCATCATTAGTGTGTAAGGTGGACTTCCACATTAAAAAACTATGTAATTTGTTTTCAATAAACATCCTTCAATACAAGTTATAATTATTGATATAAGAAACATATATATTATATTAATGAAAAATTTATAATTCTTCATTGATTATAAAAAAAATATCTTCATATCATTCTAAAATATGGAAGATGATAGGGGTGTTTATTCATATGGTCGGACTACCAAATCTACAAAGTGATGTGATTCCTTCTTCAACAGAAAAAAATGGATTATATGTATGGGTATATATAATGAAACTATAAGATAAAAATTTTATTATTATAATTATGAAATTCTAAAATAAAACTTATATTATTTATGTCATGATGATTGAAAAAATAGAAATCTTATTCATGTGTACGTAATACCTACAATATACATACCTGTAATAGAATTCATCTTTTTCCGAAAATCATTCATGATTTTTTTTATAATTATAATCGATGTATAATATAGGTAATTATATGATAAATATAATTCTATAGATGAGAGAATAATGAGATCTTCGATAGTGGTGAACCTATAAAATTCATTTAAATATTACGTACTTAATGGTGTTAAAGCATACCACATTAATCAAAATTATTATGTAATTGTATATAGAATGTTAATAAGTGATATAAATTGAAATATAAACCTGAAAATTGTTTTTAGTTTTTTAAATAAGTATCTTATATTTATTATTTATGAATATAAAGAATGCATGTGACATGTCATACTAATTTTATGATATCTTATTTTTAAAATCAATCTAATGATTCAATTAGTAACCTCTTTTTCTACAATATTACCATTTTGTAAAATTATTATAAATATGTTTTTATAATACATCTATGATTTTTAAATTATTTTTATTCATGTTTTAATTAATATAAA
This sequence comes from Viscum album, assembly GCA_963277665.1. NCBI lineage: Eukaryota > Viridiplantae > Streptophyta > Magnoliopsida > Santalales > Viscaceae > Viscum > Viscum album. The sequence continues at coordinate 1,425,283,684 of OY728147.1, read as the reverse complement.
ACAATTGGTATGAAACTTTTTTTCCTTTTATAGATGAAGTGCTTTGACGATTTTCTGAAAAAGTGTGAAAATAATATTTTTCTATCATGTATGACAAGAGATTATTTTACCACCATAATTAAAAATATTTTGTATGATGATTCCAATTTAATATTATAGTGATATTTCCAAATAAAATTTTGTCCTTCATAATTTTGAATCTATTTTTGAATTAGTAATATTAGAATGGAAAGGATATTTTCCTCTGGAAATGTTGCATTTGATCGTTGGAAATTATTTTCCAAATATGATAATATTTTTTTATATTAATTGAATGAAAGATTTACTTTAGACAACAATATTCACCATGATATTTTCATAATGGTATATCCCTCTTTCCCTTTTTCATTGTATTTTTTCTATTGAAAATTAGTTTTTAAAATGAAGGGGTATTTTGATTTTGAATATGAGTGTCATTTAATATTGAAATTTTTTTTAAATGGTTTTATGACTAAAAAGTGACAAATAGCTTTATTTATATGGTATGTGATATTTATATATAAAACAGGTGATCCCAATAACGCTTATATAATGGTTTGATCCACATTATTTATCCAGATGAGCCCATCATAACTTATATGATGAGTGCACCCGTATAGTTTTCCAATGTATTGGGTAGTATTATTTGTTTATAATATAAGACAGAAGGATTTACATTGGATTTTTATCATATGTATTTAACTATGCTCAAGTTAATATTAACAAGGGTGATAAAGGTAAGGCTTTACTTCTAGAAAAAGGGATTTATTTTCATACAATGATTAGTAGTGTTTTTAATTATGAAACAATTGTTTAAATTTAAATATGGAAATGATTTATATTATTTTCAAAATGGTCAGTGTGGTGATGGTTAACATTTTATTTTATTTCATTTTTTTCACTAGACTAATCGTTTTCTTTTTGAAATTTCATGTGCTACGTTGTTTATTCTTATCCAACAAGTGTAATTTTTTTACTGGGCTTAAGAATGGTGAAGGGAAAATAAAAAGTTATGATGAATTTTTTTATTATTTTTAATAAAAAAATTAGATTTTTTATAATGCCTTAATATTTTGGGAAAAAATAGATATTGAAAAAAATTGTACACTTTATAAAAATTTGAATTTTTTATGTAAGGGTTAAAACAAAATTCCCTAAAACTATATACATAAAATATATTCTGTAATAATAAGTGAATTCGAGTCTAATGATAAAATATTATGTTATGTATGATTCCTAGTCTCTATAGTCGGTATAATTTCACCTTTTAGATTACATTAGAGTTTATTATGCTAAATAAGTATCATATTATTGTAATTATAGCCACAATTGTTAGTATGTTAGGAATAATCATAGCTAATTTGGATAAATTTACTTATTTTGAGATAAAATGAAAATGAATATATTAATTTTTTCCCTTATAAATTTATTTAATATTATTATATAATCAATATTATCATTCAATCATAAATGGTTTATCTAAATTGAAATATTCAATATGAACCGGAGTTATAATTGATGTGTAGGAAAATGTGGTGGTAGTCTAAATGATTAACCATGCCTATTGAAATTTGTAGTGAGAAATTTCATGGTTATTCATAAGGTTTTTTCTTATATAATTGTTAACAACATAAACCTTAGTGAGTTTCCTTCAGCATTATATAAGAGATATATCAATCCATATGGAAGTTTATGTGATAATGTTCTTAAATGAAGATATATTCGATGACCTATGTGTCATGAATATGGAAATTGGCCCCTAGAAAAATGTAATAGTAGAATTGGAAGAATTATTAAATTTAAAAAATGATGTCTGAAAGGAATAATCATCCCTATAATATGAATAGTTCTATTAACACAATAATGGGGAAATAAGTTCTTCCTAATGAATCAATTAAATGTTTTAAATATGGGTAGAATAGTCATTTTGAAAATCATTGTCCTTGGGGGAAGGATCAATAATGGGATAAAAATACTCTACTAACACGTATTTATAAACACCTATTTTCATTTATTGTTATATATAAGATACATCAAATTATATATGAATTATTTGTTGACTCGAGTTTTGAAATTGATGGATTTTAGGACAAGATTGATGTTTTCTATTTTAGGAAATATGTAGTTTTGAATAATATATAAATGCATAAATAAGGTATTATGAATAATGTTGAAAATTATATTATCTATATTCTAGAGTGATGATTTATTTGTATATTAATGAATGATGATATGTTTAAAATAATTAATACACTATTTTTTAAAGTATTATTTTGGGAATTTTTTTAGTTTCGATTGACACTTAAGGTATTTTTAACCCTTGAGTTTATATTGTGAAAATATTATTTGTGGAGGAATGATATTTTAATTTATTGGAAATAATTATATATTTATGGATGATTTTTAGGATGTAGATAATAATTTATTTTAATTTATGTATGTGTTATTAAATTTTGTGTAATTAAAAATGATAAGTCTGAGTTAACATTTTAGGATAAACAATTTATTTCATATTGAATATATTAGGTTATTTTTGAGTATTTTTATATCATTTAATAAAATTTGTATCTATTGGTTCCTGTGGAATGGAAGTTGTTGTATTATCAGTAAAGATGCTTTTATCGATGGAATTCAAAATCCCTCTATTTAATTTAAGCGATTGATATTTCTAAACGTGACCATTTATCTATTTCTTTGGAGAGGAAGTCCACCCTAAAGGAGAGTTCCATTTCATGGTTTTAGTCCCAAATTACTTAAGAATATTAATTATTTTGTTAATAATTTATATCTTGTTAAAGATATATTTCTACGTAAAAGAATGAATAAATCATTTATGGTTATCGTCTATGCCATAGATTCATTGAAGGATGTTTTTCCAAAACATTGTGCCTTCATGAAAATGAAATGTGTTATCTTCATGGTTGTATCTAATCCACAATCACTTCAGCATTGACTCAATTTTTATAAATTCTACATCATTATGCTTATTTCATACTCTAAGGGAGATACACCATGATCTATTTCAGATCTCAAATCCCTAATTTTGCACTTATGGGGGGAATTTAATGTCAAATTTAACTTATTGGAAGAATGTTCTTCCACATATTTATGAGGAATAAAGAAGTTGTTGATCATGTATAGATAACTATAGATTTTGATTTGAATGATTGTGTCTATATGATATTGGTATGATAAATTAACATCAATCTATTAAATTAGATAAACTCTACGTAAAAATTATTGCTTATGCTTCATGGATTATATTAGGTTTTTTGGATCCCAAAAAACACACAACGAACGTGATTCATTCATTATATTTTACATGAAAGTGGATCAACATATTTTAAGTGGAGATATTATAATATTTTATAGTATAATGCTTGATTTCAATTTTAAATTAAAAATTATAATTTTGATTACCATTTTTTTTATGACTAGAGCATTGAATTTAATGATGAGTTCGAATATACTCCACCTTTTTGTAATGTGTGTAGGATATTTGGGATCTCCATTGTGAATTGCCGAGTTTTCCAATAAATAGTGAAGATGCCCAATTATTATAGTGCCTGGAAGGATTTCAAAAACATATAAAACACAAAGCTCCTACTTTGAATAAGGATAATTCCTCATTGGGGGAATGATCCTGGAAAATTAGTGAAAATGTAGCCCAATGATTTTTACTATAAGGATGAAAAGGGGAGGTCTGTGGCAATTTTTGATGATTAATAAGAGGGAAAATAATATAGTGGTGTAAAATATGAATCTATTAACCCTTGTTATAACTTCAACTAATTGGTCAAGGATTTATGGTATAATGGGCATTTAGGATGTTATCATCTCCACTAAAATTGGTCCAGTAATTATAAGTCTTGTTGAGACTCTACAACATGACCCTTCTAATGAAATAAATGTTTCTAGAAGTTTTAATGGTGATTTGTTTTGTACAAATGATGAATTTAAAAATATATCATATTAGTATGGAACTATCTATTATAAAATCCATTTATAAAACAAAATTTACAATTATTATGGTGTGGTTCCCATGATGTATTGAAATAATGTGGAACAAATCAATATAAATCCACTCTAAATTTACCATAAATATAACCCCACATATGATGATAAGGATCAAATATTTTCTATCTAATTTTTATTAAAGGATATTGGTTAAAGAAATTGTATTGATTTTTAAGACATCAAAATTTCTTTTCACTTGAGCCAACTTAACTATTTTTAGTTGTAATTATAAAATAAGTATCTCTTAATAAGAATACTACACAATATTCGAAACAAATTATAGATTTACATTATAATGATAATCATCATGAAATTTACAATTATAAATTTTCCCTCATATTCTATATTCTATAAAAAATAATCCAATGATTGATAATAATTCCATGGGAATCTTCATTACATCGATTAATGATCATAGTGCTATTAGTGGTAAATTGATAGAGGATGAAAAAAGTAATAGAAGAAAAATACATGACAACCTAATAATATATATCCTTACAATATCCACACTAGAAACAAAAAATGAATAAGTATATTTGAAGTACGAAGATATTATTAGGGCCACTACAGTTGTTGTTCATTTCCCCTTTATATCAATTTCATTTGATCAAAATATTGTATTGAGGTGCTGTAGTCCTAAAATTCAATATCTATAAAAAATATTAATTCCAAAAAATACTGAGAAAAAATATATTGGATATATAAAATAAAACATAAATTAAATATCTTATGGAGATAAAAAATAAAAATCATTCTTCAAATAATTGTTTCAATAAATATATTTTTTCAAAATTATCAAGGATTACCCAACCATAAAATAATCATTTCACTTTGGTTTTTTATAAATAATAATACTCATGATCTTCTAGGACTTTAATAACCATAATGAATCATTGGTATTAGTATTGATTCCCAATATTATATGAGTAACAAACTCATTAGAATAAAATAGTCTAATTGTTATATCAAATGACCTAGGGTCCTTTTTAACTCATGATTTGATGGTATCTGATATATAATTTATATAGATCAAATGATCACTCTCTGTTACATGTGTATGGTAATGAATAATTATTTCCAACTTATTGATGACTACGGTGGTTATTGAAATACAATAGACATATGGTACAACATCCATAACATGAGATTCTCTACATATAACTCATGGACTGTTATTGAAGACTTCAATGATAAAATTAATATATATAAGTTTCATTGAATAATGAATTCAAAAAAAACCAATGAATATAGGGCTATTATAAAGAGAACAATTTGTTATGAGTTAATCCTAGTGGTTAAAAAATTCATGTTATATAGGAAACCTCTAAATTTAATTTTGACAAGGAAATTGAATGTACTTTTTGTTCCTAAAACTTCACTCGATTATTATGAAAAAATTCCATGCACTACTGCTATGAATTTTAAATTCAATAGTTTTCCAGTTTTAGAAATCTATTTAACTATATATGTTATATCACTCTTTATATTTACATTTATTAATTCATGGGTTATATATCCCATGTATATGAATCTTGTGAAAGACATATGGAATTTTGTGATTTTGAAGGATGATGTTTTTCCACTGTTCTCATGCTTAATGTTCTAAAAGAAAAAGGTGAATTTTTGGTGTCTATAATGAATTATTCTCTAGGAAAAAATTATTACCATTACGAAATCCTTTCACTGGACCAAAAAATAGAAAAACAATTGATTTGATTTTTTTACTCGTCATGAGCAGGATAATGCGATGACACGTAATCTCAATACCCTTATAAATCTCAAAGAATATATCCAAATGAAAAATGGAAAATTAAATTTTATAAATTAGTGGATAGAAATAAAATTTTCATTAATAAATATAAAAAATTAAGAAGAATTAATAAACCATAGGATATTATCAATGACAATGGAGTGTTTTTTGAGAATATAGAAGTTCTGGCTTCTCATGTTGTCTCTTAATAAATGGAAATTTTCATTGGCAGAACACTAAAATTGATCCAATAGAACAAATAATTCCAGTTTTTATTAATAATGAGTATATATTATTTCATTCTAAAACTACACTTGAGATTATTATTTCAGAACTTTTTATTGTGATAAATTCATGAAACTCCTTCAACAAGATGGGTTCACAAACATGTTTTTCTATAACTTCTGGGAATTATAAACTATGTTGTTTCTAAAAATCTCAATTATTTTTCAATGGGATTCCATAGGGTATAATGAATCAATGATTAATTGTAGGAAATAAATTCAAATGTGAATAATATTAATGAGATTCTACACTTTAGACATCTTGATCATGTAAACACAATATATATAATCATTAAGAAAATACTTTCATATAGGTTGGTTAATATTTCCAACAAGATCGTGTCTTAATTTTTTTTAGATTTATTAGATGAAGAAAGATTAAATATTTACCCCTAAATAAATATAAATTCTCTAATATTATTGAAAAATATTACATCTTATGTATTTTTGCTCTCGTGTTTGAATTGAAAAAGTACATTGACACAATAGATTGTTCCTTCATAAGAATGGTTCTATATATATTTTCTTTTATGTTTTTTTGAAATGGATCAAAATACATCTGAGATCAATAAATATTTTATACTCATCATTGGATCTCTATAGGGATACTTAACATATATCATGGGTGTTAATCATTGTTATCCATTCTAATACTTTGTTTTCTCTATCACATAAAATTATTTATGTATAATTTTTCTCAACATAGATGCTACTAAAAACTCAAACAAATTACATATTTAAAAGGACATGAGACTCTTACTCATATAGTTTATGATGAAAATAGTTTTATATTTAATCATTGGAATAAATTAAGTATCATTGTGTTAAAAAATTATACAATTCCAGTGAAATAATGTGTTCATAATATTCATTATGGAGGTATTGGTATCCAAAATTTCTGAAAAATTTATTAGGTTATAGAGGCTAAAATAATTTATAAGATTATCACTTAAAAACCATAAGTACATACCTTTTTATGAGGTATATTTTTTTTATGGATTATTTTGGGAAATTAAATTATTTAGAGTCTTTCATTGTACAATTCATTTAGGATTCCTAAGCTTACATTTCAGTGATTTCACACAAGATAGATCATTTCAAATCATCATTTAATTTCTAGTCAAAAAACTGGACATCTAAGCCTCTTCATAATATTTTAAACACTTCGGATCCTTTAGTTGACTCAAACATTTCAATAACTGAGAAACTGGAGAATCCCTTGTACATTCATCCTATTGAAATCAGTGAAATTATTATGACCAACATCTTTATAAATGGTGATAAATTATTGTTTTTAAAAATATCTCCAGTGGATGAACCTCCACTAAATAATTCAATAAAGAGTAATTATAATGGAAAATGAGTAGTTGGGTGATGAATTTGAATGGAATTTGGATCCTACAATCAAGATTCAATATTACTTTAAGGGTGATCTATTCCAAATTACCCACTGATAATTTTCTTTCAATCTATTGTCCTTATCATCTACACTGGTTTGGTTATATGAAATGAACACATTAACGAAAATCATTTGTTGTTCCTATATTATTTCACCACTACATCTCTATGAAATGTCGGAACTTCAATATTTTAGGTGGCAATTCTATATGATGCCAATATATAAGATCACCACCAGAACTGTATCATGATTCCACTATGAATGTACATGTTGAACCACTTCATGGTGGATTATTCTAAAATTAGACACAACCATAATGAGAGATGATAAAAATAGATTCCTGAAAATATTTATTTCAATTTATAGGCATACCACTCTCAAATTAATATTTCTATAATAAATTCTAACATCCTTAAAATGGTTATTATTATAACTCTAGTCATGATATTACTGTGCAGAAGGATATTGGAATTACGGGAAGTTATCCTCTTCATTTTTAATCCTTATATATAATTTCGATCCCACAATTATAAGGATATATCAAATGTAATAAGGATGAATCATTGGGAGGGAATACATTTCAGTATGGATAAGGTTAAATTTTCAGACATCACAATGGTGGTTCAATGGGATGCCTCTATGGTCTAGGTGGAATAATTATATCTATTGATGTAGAAATTGTTGATATTATCACTATAGATAAAAAAATAAATTCATCATAGATGGATCAAATTGTGGATCAAATGTGATTCTCCTATAGCGGTGAAATCAATTGAAATATCACTATTCATCTTTAAATGAAGCTAACATCAAAATATAAAAAATTTAGGTAATCACTCATTTATATGAATTTTATTGTAACACATACATATCATGAAGAAATATTTTTGGATGATATGATTAAAAATAAGGGCGATCATCCATCGGTGATTCCCAGGATCAATTGTTTTCTTGATGTGCTCCCTTTTATTTTTCATAGAGGGTTTCATAAAAATATTTTTTCAGATATTGTAGCATTTATTTTATTGAATAAAGGTAAATATTTTTTTTATACATAACACATTCACATATTAATTTGGAGATTTATTTATTTTATGATAGTATATTATTTTAAAAAATTGGACAACCTATAGGCTGGTGGATAATACGACAATTTCAAAAGGCCTCAAGACATAATCCCACAATAAACAGTTAACAAGGATGAATCGCTCACCAAAATCCAATGTGATGTCCTTGTTAGAATGAAATATTATTAAATTAAATAATAAATCACTAAAATAAAGGTAATAGTCATTTTATTAAGATATGTATTATCATATATGTGACTATTAGATTAAATAGTGATTCAATGAATATGTGATTATGTTATTTCAAAAAAAGTTAACTATTAATTGTACTTTAAATGACTATAGTGAAAGGAATAATTTATGAATTAATTGAGAAATATATTTTGAATTATCTTTCGAAGGAATATATGATTTTATTATTAAATTATGGTAATTTATGTAATTTGTAATAATATATATTCTGTCACTGATCTTTTTGATGGACATTATATTTTTGGTATGAGACATTAAGGGTGATTTATTATATATATTGATAAATGTTAAATAATTAATTGAAGTCCATGTGATATAATCAATCTTATTTTTGTGGTTAAATAATATAATAATCCTTTATGAAATATTTCAATAATATTTTTTTATCCAATGATCTAAATTAATAATTGTGTGTGATTATTAATAGCTTGGTAATTAATGTTAAATTTTTTATATGATGTTTTATTCATTTTAATAATTATCATATATTTTCCTACAAATTTTTTATAATAATGTCTAAAAACATGAGAAATTGAGTTTAATATTTTCATGTAGTATGAGACACAATAGATGTTTATTATAGTTCATTAGGAATAACATATTAATTCTAAATTGTCAATATATAGAAAAAAAGATGAGTTTATAGTTGAAATTAATATAAGGATGAAATGGTAACATCCATTTATAAATATTTCCTTATATTAATAGTCATAGATAATAAATATTTCCAAATAATTAGGAAATATACTTCCAAAATAAAATAATATCCGTTTATGTTTATAACAGGTAAAAATGGTCATTTATCATTTCAAAGATTAATATTTTAGTGGGGGATCAAATTCCTAGGATCATGTTCCCCACCACTATCTTTCATTCCAGGAAATTTAATTTATTCTTCCATATCCATGTCTTTTCATTCGACATAATTTCTTCTTCATATAAACCTAGTATGAAATTTTTTAAATTATTTTAATATATCCCTTTCTCTCATTCCAATACGATGATTTATTGATCTTTTTGGTGATGTGGGATTTCAGATAATGAATTTTGAAAAATCAATACCTGATTATTGACAATAACATGAATTTGTGAGTATGAAATTACTTAAAGGGGGAAGAATTAAATATCTCTATATTTTAAAATGAAATACCATGTTCGATAACATGCATGATAAGGAACACCGAGTAGAAATAAAAAACCTTTTTATTATCTATTAGTGTTGATTATAACCTAACCATTTCAATGGTATGAATAAATATTAATAAATTAATTATTAAATATAAATAATACAATTAAAAGTTTCTATTTTATAAAATAAATATTTGTAAATAATAAATTAATTTTTTTTAAAAGTTATTTAATTCTTTTAAAATAAATTTTCTTCACAAATTTGTTTATTATATTTTTCGTGTGTGGTTAAATTTATTTTTAGTTAAAAAAGAAAATGTATCTAAAATATTCAAATCCATTTTTTAAATTTATCATGTCAATGTTATATTGGGATGATTTTATTAGAATTTTTTCAATATGTATACTTTTCAATGAATTGTTAAGATTACTTAATTTTAGTTTATAATAGTATTTTCTTATAAATTATTTAAAAATAAAAATTATATGTTGGATTATAGATAGAATTTAATTAGTAAGTTTTAATTTTAAATTAACCAATAATGGTATATTGAATATATTTTATTCTTGAATTCACTCCAAATGATTTTATATTTTAAAAGATAATTTGTTTTCTCAAAAAACATTTATTATTTTGATTTTGTTATTTAATTTGAAATTAAATTCTGTAAATTTTATGATTTTAATTTTATTAAAATGGAATACATATATTGAATTACCGTTTCATATTTAGAATGTATTTCCCTTATATTTTTGTTTAATATTAATAGTGACACTACTCATTTTCATTACCATTGTCAAAGGATAAATTTAGCGAGGATTAAAAAATAAATGATTATAATTTTAAAATTAACCTATGAAATTAATAAATTATATTTTATGATTATATAATATCCATGATAATACATAGGTTACAAATATTACATTTTATTTCTATTTTTATATAATTATAAGATTTTTAATATTTAATTTCATAAGAAATTTTTAATGGGACGCAATTATTTTTTAAAAATATATAATATTTTTAAGATATTTTAACCAATATATATATTTGGGGATAAATATTATATGTAAATAGAATTTCTTAACATTCACTATATTAATTTTTTTAAATTTTCTATTACGAAATATTTATGTTAAATGCATACACAACTCTGATGATATTGTTATTCAATTAATGGTAAATTCATATAAATTATAATAAAGTATTTAATGTAATAAATTTTGAGATAAATAATTTCATCTATGAATTTTATAGATTGAAATTAAATTATAATGATAAATTTAAATCTTTGGTTCGAATTGTACTTGTTTCATTTTGTTATTAAAATCAATGGAATGAATATTTTTAAAAATTTAAAAAACTGATATATATAAGTAAGTAATAATTTATTAAAAGAAATAAAATTAATAAAAAATACAGATTTAGATAATAGATGATTATAAGATTTATGAAGTGCCCATATCAGTGTGAATCACTGAGAGGGGGAGGGGGTGAATCAGTGATCCCTTAAAACTTTTTACTAATTGATTCTTTATCAGTTAAACCTCTATGGCTGGTTAAAGCCTCGATCCACTCTTCTTGTATCTCTCACCTTTCCACGAATGATGCAGTAAATGTAAAGGCACCGGACACAAGGATTTACAAGGTTCGGCACCAAAGGCCTACATCCTTGCCATGCTCTCCCAGCATGGATTCTCCCATTATAACTTGTTAGAATTACAATGGTCGATACAGAGTCCCACTGTATCTCTCCTGAGTCCCACAGGAGGGTCTTTATACTGCTTCACACAGTGTTACCAGAGTCCCACTGGCCTGCTCTAGAATCCCACTAAAGACTTCTTCTCCCTGAGTCCCACAGGGTCTTCTCTTGGCTCCTCGAGTCGCACGAGTAGCTCTTATTCACTTTAAGATTCTTCAAGTATCTTCAGCAGCCTGGGATAAAGGCTGCTGGCCTTGCTCTTCTTCTGATCACTTGTCGTGAATAGGTCTTCTCGTCTTGCTCAGGATTTATCTCCTTCTTCTAAGGATGACCTGGCTTCTCTCCAACTACTGAAAACTCAGACAACTGATATCTTTAACTTCAGTCTGGTCCAGTCTCAGTCACTTCAACTTCATGCACTGAGTGCATGGCAGCTCTTCATCCTCATGCACTGATAGCATGGCCATCTCAATTCTTCAAGAACCTCCTGGTCTTGGTCAACTCAAATGCACACCACTTATTTATCTTTGTTCACGTGTGCACGTGCATGCATGCATGCATGCACTCTCCTCTTTCTCTTCTTGGTGCAGTAAACCCACAAATGGTGTAACACTTTAAGCACACACCTTCTTCCTCCTTCACACACTTTATCCAATTTGTTTACACACTTAGAGTGTGTTCAACTTTAGTGTGGGTCACTCCTTATTTCTTCTAAGTGTATACACACTTCTTAGTGCACACACTTAGGTTCGGCCAACTTGTCTCCTTACACACACTTGTTTCATTTTGCACACACTTGAAACTTGGCCTATTCTCCTCTTCTTGTTGCACACACTCACTTTAGTGTTCTTTTAATTTGTTCTTCGAAGTGTGCACACACAAGGTCACAACCCTCGGCCTCTTCAAATTCACACACTTAAAGTGTGTTCTTCTTTGTTCAAATGCACAACCAAGACTATGGATTATTCAATTCTTACACACACACAAAGTGTGGTCTTCCACTTCACTTGGCACACACCACTTGGTGTTGTTCATTGTGCACACACATGGCCTCGGGTTCTTCTTCTCCACTTGGCACACACACGAGGCAAGGCCTCGGCCTTCTTCCTTGCCAAGCACCCACAACCCGTAGGGTGTGGTCTTCTTTGTTTGCACAAGGCTACGGCCTTTCCTTCCCTTCTTGCACACACACCCAAATGTGTCCTTCTCCACTTATGCACACACACTGCCCACGGGTGTCTTCTTCAAGCACGGGCCCGCGCATGTATCAAGGGTGCAAGGGGTAGCCGTGGGTCGCGCAAGTCACAAGGGTGCAAGCGGCCTCATTCGCACAAGCCTCAAATGACCACGCAAGTGCTACTGCCCTCAGGCGCGCAAGTGCTTTAGCCGCGGGCTCCAACCAAGGGTGCGCAAGGCTTGGTGCAACCCCGGTTCTTCCTGCCGCGCAAGGATTAGCGCGCCGGGGACTCCCCTTCACCTCTTTCGCGCAAGGGATGCGCAAAAAGGAACTTCACGAAGCCAAAAATGGCTCCGGGCTTCTCTGCCGCGCAGGGGACGCGCAACTCAATTCTTCGCGAGGCACAAGGGTGCTCTCACGGGACTCTCGTTTCTCAAAGGATCAGAAAGCATTAACAGCGCCTGTGGTCTTCTTTTTATAGGCGAGACAGAGGTGGTTTGTCCGCGTGAGAAAAATCTTGAACCACCGAGATTTTCGGATCTCAAGTTTCTGTAAAATCTCGTTTCTCTCCTCAGTTTCCACCGCGGGTTCTTTCCTTATTTTTCTCCGGTCTTCTTCACGTGCATGCGACTTAGAACGCATGCAGGGCCTCTTTTCTTCCAATCCATGCAAATCACGAACACACTGAAGCCTAGGCAACTTCGTTTTGCCTCGGCCTTGTTCGAATTCTTCCAAACATTGCATGCATGGTCATTTTTAGGCATGACTGTGTTCAGTGTGGCTAGACGAACACAATGAAGTCTTTGGATCAAACAATGGTGGCCGGGAGCTCGAAAACCATCTTCGGGAGTCGCCTGGTTTAGCGGCGGCAAGCAGGTGGCTTCGGGGAGGCCTCGGACGAGCTCGATGATGAAGACGAGCTCTCGGCCGTCGGATGCGATGTTTAATGGCCAGGATTAGATCATCGCCGCGGAGATGGATCGCGCGGCGTGGATAAAGCGCGCGATGGCTCGGACGACTGAGATTTGCTCCCGGGGAAATTTCCGCGTCCCACATCGAAACGCCTCGCGGTTTTGCTGCGGTTTATTACCCTGGCGCTGCCTCAACCCCGCAATTGAATCTTCTCCCCTCTCGGTGCCGCCCCGCACCGAGTTCTCCCTGAGGGCGCGCTCTGCGCCCACTCTCTGCTCCCTACGGGCGCGCACCTAGCGCCCACTATGCACCTCGGGCGCGCGGGTTTCACCACAGCCTGTCCTCGGGGGCTTATACACGGCCCCCTAACGCCTTGTGCTTGCACCATGGGATCCCCCATGGGCGTGGCGCCTTCGGCCCACAAGTGCCTTGGGGTTGAACCCGTGGGCTGGCCTTGGCTGGCCTAATTTTTGGCAAAGGCAAATATAATGACTTTTTTAAAAACAAAGTATTCAATGAGTTCAAGCCATATCAAATACCAAATGCCAAGCCACTCCAAGCCTTCTTCCTTTCTTCTTCTTCTTAAGAATTCCATCATTTCTCCTCTCATATGATCTCTACTTAGAATATGGAATTCAAAAGGTTCATCTTCATCAACCGAACTCCTGAATCACTTATAATCTTCAGTGTTCTTCAATGATCCAATTAGAGATCAATTGGATCTTCGTCTGATTCTCAGGCACTAAGAGTTAGTACATGGATTTCATTAATGCACATCATCCACATAGTAGTTGTGGATGGAACTCCTTTCAACTCCTCATGCATTGTGAAGACAATGCATGGTCTTCAATCAATGTTGTGACATTGTATCATCAGGATACAAGTTCTTGGAACTTTAAGAACAGCTCAGCAATCGTCAGATGTTCATAGAGAATGTTTCAACCACAACATCCTATGTCACTTAGTGAATCTACTAAGTGACATGCATCTTAGTACCATGGCCATTATCCTTCACCACCAACATCATCACAACCTTTGTCATTCACATCTTGACATTCCTTGACATCCATTCATTCCAAGACAACTTCATGCCTCATTGACAACAAATGCAACACAGTGCACTTCAATCTCCCCCTTTGTATTTGTTGTCAATACACTCCTTCAGCACATATGAATGGGTCAATATGTGTGCCAATATTTTCTCCCCCTTATTGGAAATCAAATGAAAAGGTGTGGTGTGGTTCACTTTCAAAAATATCTTCCTCCCTTTGAATAGCATCTTCTTGAAAATCACTAAGAGAGGGATGATGCCACATGTTCTTCTTTAGCAAAGAACCTTTAGTAAATTAACTCTAAGTCTACTTGGGCTAACCCGGTGTAGAAAACAAGAGTGATGTAACCAAGGAACTCAATGCTATCCACATTCACTGTAAACATGTGAGATCATGCTAAGGGGTTTGAAATTTTTCAGATATAACAATGAATTTGCTAAATCCTGCACACACTCTACAAAACACATTAGAATGTTCAGGTGCAAAGATAAAGCTCCCCCTTTCGTCCATTTTCTTAAGATGATATAAATCTTAGACCATCATCTTCTTCAGATTTGCTCCCCCTCAAGGGGTGCACTCTATTCAATCCAAACCATCCTCCAGATGAGAATGATCATCATCTTCAATTCCCTGCAATGTTAGAACATGTATATACCAAGAGTATAAGGGAATAAGATGGAACCTCCTTGGTTCATCAATGTGAACAACAAGGTTGAGAAGATTCTCTCAACCGAGATGTCCCATTTTCACCAGTCTTTACACTTGCACATCTGATCTTCTTTGATGTTTGTGCTGGTGTGGATCTCAACACATCTTCATGTGAAATCTTCTTCTTCCCTTTTGCCTTAGCAATTGCCAGAACTTTATCTTCAGCTTTTTGCAGATCTTTGGCAAGTTGCAACCGATTTGGCCATATGACTAGTAAATCATTTGGAAGAGTGGCCTCATTTTTGGAAGTTCCACATGGTTCTTTGGATGCTGCTAAGCTACCTCTCTTAGGCAACTTATTTTCAATCAATCCCTTCTTCTTCTGGATTGATTGTCTTTTGGAGTTCAGTCTGCTTCTATTTAGTTTCATGGCTTCTTTACAAAGGTCCATGATGTGTCCTTTCTTTCCACAGTAGAAGCATGTTTTCTTAGTGGTCCTTCTGGATGCATCACCCTTCTTGGATTTAGACTCCAAGGTCTTCTCTTCCTTTTTCCTAATCTTCTTGGGAGCATCTTCCACATTCTTATGCTCTCTTCCCAAGGATTCATTCTGAGCCAGGTTCTGTGATCTTTTCTTCTTTTGAGCTCTGGATACAGTTGGAGATTGACATGTATCTTTTTGACCACTTTTTCAATCATCCCAGATGTTGTCAAGTAATCCAAATCTATTTGTAGTAAACAGATGTCTCTGGACCTGTGGATGCTGCTTCTTTTCTTCTGGCTTTCTCCCCCTTGGCATGGGATTCCTTTGTGCTTTTACATTCAATGGATTGTACCAACAATCCTTTGCACAGTGCCCACACTTATTACAACACCAGCATTGTCCCACGAATCTTGACCTCTTCAGTCCTTCTGATTGTAGGGTACTCTTCTTGACCTGTTGTGCTGTTTCAGGAGAGCTCTGCTTCTTTACTGTCTTCATCCATATTTGTTTGGAACTATTCTTCCTTCCTGCACTTTCTGTGGAAACACAATTAGAAGCATCAGTACAAGATGGTATGGATGGTACCTTCTTTCTAGAAGATGTTGCACTTTTATAAGAGGATGTCTTTCTCTTAGAATCATCCTGCTCAAAGCATACTTGAGTAGAAACATGTCTTCTTGCAGCTGACTGGGAGGATTCAGCTTTAGGTGATTATAGATGTTTCAATATCACCTCCACTTCTAAACACTTCATGTTGAGGGAGTTCTTCTCATCCTCAACTGTTCTTAGCCTTCCTTCCCATTTCTCTTCCAGCTGTTTTATCTGGCCTTCATGCACCTGCTTCATTTCAAGCAATGAGTTGTCAAGCTCCTTCACCCTTTTGACTTTGTCTTCTAGTTGAGAATCTCTGACAACCATTGACACTTTGTGCCTCTTTTCCAGTGCATGGACAACATCTTTGACTATTATCATAAATAATTCTTTCTCAGAAAGGCTTCTTTGCAATTCTTCAGCAGTGTCTTCATATCTTTCATTGCAAAGAGATACTGTTTCATCTTTGGCATTTACCAGCTTTCTGAGAGTGTTGGTTATGCCAACCCTTTTAGCCAGCTGATCTTCCATAGCATTGGCTTCATCTTCTAACTGTGATTTTTCTTCTTGAAGATCATGGATGCCTGTAGCTATACACTTTGCCACTTCCATGGGGACAGTCTTCTGAAGATATTCGATTGCACTTTGAAGATCTTTCATTGTTCCAACTTCATCACAGCTAGGACAGGCTTTCTTCATCTTCTTGGCCTGTTTCTTCTTTCTATTTTTCTGAGTCTTGGCAGATATCTCCATTTGAGGCTGGTCGCTCGTTTCCTCAAATCTGCACTTCATAAATACTCCCTTGGATCTTTTAGAGGAAACCTCCCTCTGAAACCAATTGAAGTGCCCAGATCAGTGTGAATCACTGAGAGGGGGAGGGGGTGAATCAGTGATCCCTTAAAACTTTTTACTAATTGATTCTTTATCAATTAAACCTCTATGGTTGGTTAAAGCCTCGATCCACTCTTCTTGTATCTCTCACCTTTCCATGAATGATGCAGTAAATGTAAAGGCACTGGACACAAGGATTTAAAAGGTTCGGCACCAAAGGCCTACATCCTTGCCATGCTCTCCCAGCATGGATTCTCCCATTATAACTTGTTAGAATTACAATGGTCGATACAGAGTCCCACTGTATCTCTCCTGAGTCCCACAGGAGGGTCTTTATACTGCTTCACACAGTGTTACCAGAGTCCCACTGGCCTGCTCCAGAATCCCACTGAAGACTTCTTCTCCTTGAGTCCCACAGGGTCTTCTCTTGGCTCCTCGAGTCGCACGAGTAGCTCTTCTTCACTTTAAGATTCTTCAAGTATCTTCAGCAGCCTGGGATAAAGGCTGCTGGCCTTGCTCTTCTTCTGATCACTTGTGGTGAACAGGTCTTCTCGTCTTGCTCAGGATTTATCTCCTTCTTCTAAGGATGACCTGGCTTCTCTCCAACTACTGAATACTCAGACAACTGATATCTTTAACTTCAGTCTGGTCCAGTCTCAGTCACTTCAACTTCATGCAATGAGTGCATGGCAGCTCTTCATCCTCATGCACTGATAGCATGGCCTTCTCAATTCTTCAAGAACCTCCTGGTCTTGGTCAACTCAAATGCACACCACTGATTTATCTTTGTTCACGTGTGCACGTGCATGCATGCATGCATGCACTCTCCTCTTTCTCTTCTTGGTCCAGTAAACCCACAAAGGGTGTAACACTTTAAGCACACACCTTCTTCCTCCTTCACACACTTTATCCAATTTGTTTACACACTTAGAGTGTGTTCAACTTTAGTGTGGGTCACTCCTTATTTATTCTAAGTGTATACACACTTCTTAGTGCACACACTTAGGTTCGGCCAACTTGTCTCCTTACACACACTTGTTTCATTTTGCACACACTTGAAACTTGGCCTATTCTCCTCTTCTTGTTGCACACACTCACTTTAGTGTTCTTTTAATTTGTTCTTCGAAGTGTGCACACACAAGGTCACAACCCTCGGCCTCTTCAAATGCACACACTTAAAGTGTGTTCTTCTTTGTTCAAATGCACAACCAAGACTATGGATTATTCAATTCTTACACACGCACAAAGTGTGGTCTTCCACTTCACTTGGCACACACCACTTGGTGTTGTTCTTTGTGCACACACATGGCCTCGGGTTCTTCTTCTCCACTTGGCACACACACGAGGCAAGGCCTCGACCTTCTTCCTTGCCAAGCACCCACAACCCGTAGGGTGTGGTCTTCTTTGTTTGCACAAGGCTACGGCCTTTCCTTCCCTTCTTGCACACACACCCAAATGTGTCCTTCTCCACTTATGCACACACACTGCCCACGGGTGTCTTCTTCAAGCACGGGCCGCGCATGTATCAAGGGTGCAAGGGGTAGTCGTGGGTCGCGCAAGTCACAAGGGTGCAAGCGGCCTCATTCGCACAAGCCTCAAATGACCACGCAAGTGCTACTGCCCTCAGGCGCGCAAGTGCTTTAGTCGCGGGCTCCAACCAAGGGTGCGCAAGGCTTGGTGCAACCCCGGTTCTTCCTGCCGCGCAAGGATTAGCGCGCAGGGGACTCCCCTTCACCTCTTTCACGCAAGGGATGTGCAAAAATGAACTTCACGAAGCCAAAAATGGCTCCGGGCTTCTCTGCCGCGCAGGGGACCCACAACTCAATTCTTTGTAAGGCACAAGGGTGCTCTCACGGGACTCTCGTTTCTCAAAGGATCAGCAAGCATTAACAGCGCCTGTGGTCTTCTTTTTATAGGCGAGACAGAGGTGGTTTATCCGCGTGAGAAAAATCTTGAACCACCGAGATTTTCGGATCTCAAGTTTCTGTAAAATCTCGTTTCTCTCCTCAGTTTCCACCGCGGGTTCTTTCCTTATTTTTCTCCGGTCTTCTTCACGTGCATGCGACTTAGAACGCATGAACTGCCTCTTTTCTTCCAATCCATGCAAATCACGAACACACCGAAGCCTCGGCAACTTCGTTTTGCCTCGGCCTTGTTCAAATTCTTCCAAACATTGCATGCATGGTAATTTTTATGCATGATCGTGTTCAGTGTGGCTAGACGAACACAATGAAGTCTTTGGATCAAACAATGGTGGCCGGGAGCTCAAAAACCATCTTCGGGAGTCGCTTGGTTCAGCGGCGGCAAGTAGGTGGCTTCGGGGAGGCCTCAGACGAGCTCGATGATGAAGACGAGCTCTCGGCCTTCGGATGCGATGTTTAACGGCCAGGATTAGATCATCGCCGCGGAGATGGATCGTGCGGCGTGGATAAAGCACGCGATGGCTCGGACGGCTGAGATTTTATCCCGGGGAAATTTCCGCGTCCCACATCGAAACGCCTCGCGATTTTGCCGCGGTTTATTACCATGGCGCTGCCTCAACCCCGCAATTGAATCTTCTCCCCTCTCGGTGCCGCCCCGCACCGAGTTCTCCCTGCGGGCGCGCTCTGCGCCCACTCTCTGCTCCCTGCGGGCGCGCACCTAGCGCCCACTATGCACCTCGGGCGCGCGGGTTTCACCACCGCGTGTCCTCGGGGGCTTATACACGGCCCCCTGCCGCCTTGTGCTTGCACCATGGGATCCCCCATGGGCGTGGCGCCTTCGGCCCACAAGTGCCTTGGGGTTGAACCCGTGGGCCGGCCTTGGCTGGCCTAATTTTTGGCAAAGGCAAATATAATGACATTGTTAAAAACAAAGTATTCAATGAGTTCAAGACATATCAAATACCAAATGCCAAGCCACTCCAAGCCTTCTTCCTTTCTTATTATTCTTAAGAATTCAATCATTTCTCCTCTCATATGATCTCTACTTAGAATATGGAATTCAAAAGGTTCATCTTCATCAACCGAACTCCTGAATCACTTATAATCTTCAATGTTATTCAATGATCCAATTAGAGATCAATTGGATCTTCGTCTGATTCTCATTCACTAAGAGTTAGTACATGGATTTCATTAATGCACATCATCCACTTAGTAGTTGTGGATGGAACTCCTTTCAACTCCTCATGCATTGTGAAGACAATGCATGGTCTTCAATCAATGTTGTGACATTGTATCATCAGGATACAAGTTCTTGGAACTTTATGAACAGCTCAAAAATCGTCAGATGTTCATAGAGAATGTTTCAACCACAACATCCTATGTCACTTAGTGAATCTACTAAGTGACATGCATCTTAGTACCATGGCCATTCTCCTTCACCACCAACATCATCACAACCTTTGTCATTCACATCTTGACATTCCTTGACATCCATTCATTCCAAGACAACTTCATTCCTCATTGACAACAAATGCAACACAGTGCACTTCAATTTATAATATCAATAAAAATCCATATATTTTTCTTTTTTTTCATTTATAGTAACTACATTGACCATTAATTAAAAAAACATTATTGTAAATGTATGTTTAAAAATGACTAATGAAGGGTTAACAAATATATAAGAATATAAAAAATAGTCAAAAAATTTATATCATTTCTGTTTTGATGTTATTTTGACCCATAGTCATAATATCATTGAAAAACATACCTTTTGAGCCATAGTTAATTGAATATAAATTTTTTATAATTTAATTTTCTGGGTCATTTCAAGAGTTCTCCTCCCCACTCATAAAAAATGGAACACCATATTCACAATAAATAGCACATAAAAACACATTTTTTTAAAAAAAATGTTGTATAGATAACATCATATAATCACTAATCGAATTATAGAGGGATTAGTTTGTGAAAAACTCAATTCTTTGAGAAATTAATGTGTTAATCAATGGTTTTTATGAATAAAAGATTTATAGTATTTATCCGCATGATTTAGTTTTGTTTCATCCTCTACCTCGAAAATATCTACATAAACATAGATAAAAAAAATTAAAAAATTTCCAAAATATACTTATATATCATTATTTTATTGTTAAAACCAATATCAAACTTCTAGTATCCCTCAAATGAGAATGGAATTCAACATTCAAGTCTATGGAGGAACACTTCCCCAA
This sequence comes from Viscum album, assembly GCA_963277665.1. Taxonomy (NCBI): domain Eukaryota; kingdom Viridiplantae; phylum Streptophyta; class Magnoliopsida; order Santalales; family Viscaceae; genus Viscum; species Viscum album. The sequence goes on along the minus strand of OY728147.1, from coordinate 1,425,262,215 downwards.
AAACTGATGTAATTTTATTTACATCATTGTCTCACAAGACTGATTATAATGTAGTATTTATGATATTTATATAATTATAATGAAATAATTATCATTATATAATTTTTTACAACACATATTTTCTTACCTTTCTATACACTAAAAAATTGAATCCTCGGATATTTATACTTGTCGACTACCACCTTAATGTAGAGATGTGATTCATTTAGAATGACCACATTTCATTGATTATATGAAAAAAATTATTTGATGAAATAATATTTTATATATGGTATGACAATTATTATTAATATTTTTTAAAATAAACCCATATTTCCATGATATGTTTTGAAAAAATAGGAATATTACTCATTCGTATGTATGTCCTAACATCCCTATGATTGTAATATAAGTAAATGTTTAATAACATCTTTTAATTATTTGTTTTATATGTATAATTTATGTACATAAATTATAATTATTTCTTTTACATTATAGTTCTGATCATGGAAAAAATAATTTTCACCACAACCAAACTACATATGTCATTTTGGACATATCTACCAAATATCATCAGAACATCTTATGTCAAATAAATAATTAATGAATTGATGATATCATGGTAATATTTTGTATAAAATGATTATAAAACATGAATACTACTATTAATTATTCAAATAATTAACCTAATTATTTTATTAATAATGATAAATAATGTGTGATATGATTCGAACTCATAGTAAGGGTCTTTTATCACGACCTGTCCCTCGGGGCCCGTATCGTGACTACCTCAAACCCACCTTCTATAGGCCTGAGGCTGATGACTATAACCAAAGGAGTAATTCCCTAAAACTGGGAAGGCATTTCCTTTATAAATCATAATCACACACAACCAGAGTACAAGTCAATGCGAACACTAAGTAAAAGTTGTATAACAAGTGTATTTAAAGAAATGTAGTGCCAGAATAGAAGCCCATCTTTAAAGTAGAAATATAACTGAAAGCAAGTACAACTGAAAAGAGGCAAATAGCTGAAAGGGGAAAGAAGCTCTTTGTTCAACATTAGGGGTTCCTACCAGAATCGTAGGTACTGATGGCCTCCACAGCACTCCACATCCTTCATACTCCATTGTGTACCGATACGTCGTACGGTCCTCCTCTGGGTACCATCAAGTCTTGGTTCTCTTGGCCTCCGTCAGCATTGTCCATTGTCTGTATCCAATACAATGAGGTGCGGGCATAGCTTGTGCAGGGTTGAGTATAACGATACTCAGTAGGGACCTCGACGCCCTCAAGGTCTCACAAAATCCTACAAGTATAAACCACAAAGTTTGAAATCAATAGAAAAACAATACAAAGGTGTATTACTATACATATACCTAACTTATCATGTATCCCATCTCAATCATGAGGAAAACACAACGGTCATTGACTCAGCTCAACCCAAAAAATTTTCATTATTAAAACCACGGCTACTAGAGTAGTCCTCATCTATCGGTAACAGTGCGCCTGTCATGACACCAAAGTGCTTCTCACCAACCTTTGAATGTTGAGGTACTCTTCATGTCGAGTACCGCGGGTTTGCTGCCAACTACCAGTTGCTCCATCTGCTGTGGGTCTGCCGCAAAATATCGGGCACTCCCACTAATATCCTACAGAGGTACTTCTTTTGTTGGGTACCATAGGTCTACTTCCAAATACCTATCACTCCCTCTCACATGGGTTTGCCACTAAATATCGGGCGCTCCCTACTCTGCTAGTCGAGTCACTCCCAGTCGAATCGGTCAAGCAGTAGTTAGGTTTGTCAGATAATAGGTATCTGCACTCTACCTGCTCGTCTCTGGGAGGATCCAGTCCATGAGCTACTAGTCAATACTCATTGTGCCATGAAGTCTCATTTTGAATTATCTCAAAATACTTCCATGTCATAGGGGTCTCAATTCAATATATGGCACGTCAATCAGACGCCATGTCTGTGAGTTATTGGCATTTCTATTCTAGGGGGTCATGTTGTTTTTTAGGTTCAAACCAACCCGATCGTACTTAAACATTGTCCAAAACACAAGTGATATATTCCAAAGGAATCTCGTCACTCTACAATTTCCTTCACTACAGACGGTTCGTTGATCAGACACTTGTGTCCCATGATACTGGCGAAAAGGTGTAATTGGTCCATAGCGGGTCCTAGTCCAGTCTCACCCAGTCAGGCCGACCCAACCCGACCCTATCTGAACCGGGGTTTGACCCGGGCCGAGGGGGCGGCCCAACCTGAAGGGGTGTCCCGCACTGAGATGGCCCGACCCAATTTGGCTAGGCCCATGGTGGCCGGGCTCATGGCGGCCCAGCCTGATGGCGGCCCGGTGGCCATGTTGGCCCGACATCCCGATCGGCCAGGCAAGCAAGCGGCCTGGCGAGGGTCCTCCTTATCCACAGCCAGGGGGAACCGTGCACCCCCTAGCACCCGAACAGATTAGCCTTTAGGGTAGAACCAAACTGGTGCTGGGTGGCGATGGTCACACTCACCTAGGACCCGACGGGGACCCACACCTCCCGTCTCGCCCGAGCAGCCAGCCACTACCCACTACGGTGCGGCGTGACGGTGTCAAGACCTCCTCCACTGTGGCACGACCTGTTTGTGGCCTCAAGCAAGTCATGGCACGACATGACGGTGCCACACTCCTTGTCCGACCGTTGGGCTCTTCTAGCCACATACCTTATTTCTGTCATGGTGTGAAGGCACCACACCCCTCCGAAACTGTCGTGGCCCACCTGGTCACGGCATGGCTCTTTGCGTAGCCCGATGGTGACACACACTTGTGATGACCCAGTGGCCTTGCTCCATTGGCTTCTTCGCGGCCGGATTATTTCTATATGTCATGTGTACCACCTCCGTCGTCAATGAACAATATCAAATAAAAGTGGAGGGTTGGGTCGTGTTCATGTGTTCTGAACCCTCCATGTCACGGTGATAGCATCCAGTTCCCTTACCAGAAACTTTTACAAAGAATCACGAGTACAAAGAAATTCAAACACCCAAACTCGTATTTGTCAACAATCGTTATCGATGTTGGGGAAAAAGGCGGCGTTGATTCATTGACATTAGGAAGAATCCGGGGTAGGATACCAAGGAAGAAGCATCATTGGCATTCTTCGTTGGAAGAACAGTTCTCCGTTGATAGCTTTTTCCAACAATCTCTTAGGAAGAGAAATTCCAACCCCAAATAAAATAATAGTATATATATTATATCAAGTGTTCTCATGTAATTCAAAAATTTAAATTAATAACCCGGCTCCACCCAATTAAATTTCCAAACAACATAATGTGTTAATCAAACCCATTATTTATTTTACGAAAAAGAAATCAAAAATATTTGAATTAAATGAAACCATTCACTTAATTAAATGCTAGAGAGTTGGGAATAAAATGGTGGAGATGTCCAAGGGTTGTACACTTAATTGGGGGATCCAAGAATTTCATCTCATAGATGGTCCCCACCAAATTCCATCATCCCAAGGGAGGTTATGTGTGGTTGGGACCCACCTCCATAACCTCTCATTGGATGTTATGGTGTGGTGTCCCCCCACCACTAACCTCATCTCGGAGTTTTTAACCGCCATAGAATAAAAATAAATTTTAACACTTATTTTTATTCAATTTAACTAAAACCTCAAAATCTAACTTCACTTATCCTCAGAAAGAAACTTCAGTGAAGGACTCACTAAGTTATCATCAATGTTGTGAGCTCAACGATTCCCTGAGATTTCAATTCCGACCACCATTTCAAAAGTTATAAAATCATGCTCGAACTTTTACTGAATGTACATGATCAAAACTTTTGAAATTGATTCTGGGAACACAGGATCACGAAATCAAGCGCCGTTAGAAACTATGTACTTGTAAAAATCCCATGAAATAATGAAAAAAAATTCCACATAATTTCCATGTCATTACATCATTCATTTAAAATTCATATTTTAATCATTATATTTAAAAAATATTTCTATTAAATAAATATAAGTTATAAAAATGTTTTAAATATGTTATTTTCTATTAGAATATTATTTTTATAATTACATTATTAAATGTTTTTAAACTTTTCTATATGTTTTTAGTTGAATATTATTTTCATTTCCTAATAAGGTATATTGTATTTTCCAAAAAATATATGAAATGGTTTTTTTAACTTATAATGTCATGAATGGATTTTCCCATGATCATAATATATTTATTATTTTAATATTCCCATACATGATAATGAGATTCATTTCAAGGAATCATTTTTCATTTATATTTTTGTGGTATTTTTAGAATAATTGATTTCAAAATTTAGAGGGTTCTTTCCTCCTAAATGATTGAAAGGGAAATATTCAATTAAATTTCAATATAATATGGATGAATTTGATATTGCATGATGGTGAAATATTATTTTCCTCAGTATTTTTTTCAAAGATATTTTCGTCAAATATAAATCCTCTTTCCCTTTTTCATGGTATTTTTTTATTGAAACCGGTTTTTAAAAGAAAATAGTATTTTGATAATGATTATTTTTCATTTTTATTTAATATATTTATTTAATTCATATATTTTGTAAAAAGAAAAATTAATTTTTTTTATAAGGTGAATAAGATTTATATGAAAATGGGTGATCCTAATATAGATTATACAAAGATGTTAGCCCAATTTATGATTATCAGTTAGAAAAAAATCATTTATACATTATGTATGCCATGATTGAACTCGGTTAGCTCATCATAGATCAAATGACGTGTGTTCCCAAACAGAAATCCCATGCATTTTGTAATGTTTCTCGTCATAATTAAGAATATTGAGAGAGTTTCTAACGAGGTTTATCAAATGGATTTAACTATGATCCAGTTATTTATGACACTGATGATTAATTTAATTTTATCCATTTTCAAAATGATTTTTATTTTTTTTCTATGGATTTCAATGATTTTTTTGACTAAATACTATGTCTGTTTTATATTGGAATATATTTATTTCATTTTCGTAGTGATCAATGATTTTAATGTGAAAATTTCATTTTATCACTAAACTAATGATGTTCATTGTTTTATAACTCTTACAAAGTTTTCTGTGTTTATTCCAATGGTGTAAAAAAAATTCATTGGGTTCAAGGGTGGGTAATGCATTAGAATAAGTCAATCTGAAATTTTTTTTGATTTTTAAATAAATGAAATATTGTTTTATTTTATTTTATTGATATTACTAGAAAAATTGATACTAAAATAAAGGGTCTATTTTTTAATATATGCTTTATTATGCATTTTTTGGAAATAATTCATTGAAAATATAATCCACAATATTATTTTGGAAGAGTAATTAAATTTCTGTCTAAAAACACAAGAATCTATGATTTTTAAGGATATTTCATTCAATAATCTTATACACGAATTGATTTTCTAACGACCCAATGTGCATTATAGATAACCATAGGAATGTGATGAGATCATCTGAATCAAAATTTATGAGATGGGTACAATTTCAAAGAATGGACTGCAAATATAAAAAATAAACAGAAAAAACATGGGAAATAATTAGAGACACCCAAAAGTAAAAATTCAAATCTAATGTTAGTTTGTCAAAGATATATGTAAATAATTACTTTAAGAAAGAAACTAATTAAAAACTAAAATAAAAAATTGGATCACATACTCAAACTATCACCAGCATTTTTCATTTCCCGCTACTGTGGTACACCAACATCGTTTGAGTGGTGCATTCCCATTTATGGGTCCTCTAATAAGAGAATATAAAAAATCATTAACATAAAAGGATGAGTGACATTGAAAATCCCATTATTATCTCAAAATTTATATCACAAAAAATATTATGAAAATTAATCATGTCTTCAAATATTTATTTCATACCTAACATGGAAATGTTTCAAAAAAAATTTCAAGACCTTATCTTCACAAAAATACTATATATAGTAAAAAAATAGGTTCAAATATCATTTCATTAAAATCATAAATGAATAGTACATTTTTTTAAAAATAGTGAATAAAAATTTACATTACAAGGAGTATAATGTTTTATGGAAATTTGATGTAAAATTATATTAAATTTTACATACAAGGTTATGATATCCACAGCTGGGTTTATATAGGGAGTCTCACATATCATTGTGATGTGATTCTTATACTATGTACATAATCCAAGTGATAAGTCATATGAAAGTAGTAATAATAGTAATGAAATATGATAAGGTATATAAAGACAAATATCCCTACCTTTTTATTATTTTAGTTTGTGATTTTATTGTCTATCCATTTATAGGTAAATCTAATACACATGTTGTGACCTGACCCTCCGGGGTTCAACCCGCAACAACACAAATTCCCAATAATGATAAAATATAAAAAACTGATAATAATTCATGTATACATCTATAATACCAAAATATTAGTACGAGTTAATGTATTGCAAAACATAAAAACTGTCAGAGTTCAATCACACGCAAAAGTGGAAAAATAAATTATGACCACTTCAAGTGTGGAATATGGTTAAATGAAACACTTGTGTACACATTAGTATATATTTCTCTACTAATTTATATGTACTCAGGAGCCACCATGAATTAAATAAATTGCGGCTACTACTAAATAAGTCACAAAATACATGGGATGATCAAATTAATTGGTGAGTTTAACAATACTTTGTAGGACACCCTGAAATCATTAATCATAATGATTCAATAGTATTAAGATCATCAAATTATATTTTGATCATAATAAGAGAAAAAATAAAAAAAAATCATGATATAATGATAATAGATATCTAGTTCTACTGTTCTCACCCTCTTCCATCAATATTTCCACTATTAGGTTTCTGGATAATGTTTTTTGGGAGGTACCACATTGAAAAATATTCTAATAATGATGAAAATAATCCAATCGGTTTCTCCCATGTGGTCTAGCTAAGAATATTAACATAAAAAATATTAGAGTGTTTAGTTAAGATAAACACCTGATTAGACTATACCTCATCAAAAATAGAATAGCATAAAACAGAGATATGCGGTCGATGACCATGGCTCACTATAGATGACCAGAACATACTAAATAATCATCCAACTCAGTGAATCCATCACGTTCAAGGACTGAGATTTTATTTTAATTAAATTATTTAATGATATATATATTCCTTCCAATGTTATAACGCTAACGGAAATCGGAAAAGGCAGAACCGCACAAGTCTCAAACCCTCCACAGATCTCGGTTTGATGTGTTTTTCATGGGCGACCAAGAAAATTGGTGGCAAGAAAAAATTGAGTGTCGTGTGGTAAAGGTGGTGTCCTGGGATGCCCATAGGTGCAGTTGCGAAGTAAATCGGACCACCGGAGCTTCACCAGTGGCATGTGTAGGCATCGATGGCATGGAATCTGCAGCGAGGCGGCACCTGCGACTGGTGACAATGAGGAGATTATGGCGCCCACTTGTGCCACGACAAAAAGGGGTGGTCTTCCATTTCTGGTATCAATATTGGTGGGCAGCAGGCCAAATGGAATATTTATGAGTCCAAACAGATACTACATAAGAAGTGCCATAGCTCTAGCCTTGGTGGTGGCAGACCCGCGTCCACAGGTCCCACCCCAGACCGGTCAGTTGTTCCAGTCTACTAGAGGGGTAGCACCAACCTTGCGCCGCCTACTGGAGATCCTGAATGGATGCACTCTGTTCGGGGTGGGAGATTACCCCGCCTAGCAGGTGGGCCGCGCCTAGCCAGCTGACAGGATCGGGGTGAAATTAGACCGGTCTTGGCCCAACCAATTTTGGTCGGGCCTAGCAGGATGGGTCGTGACTATCTGACCATGTCGGGCAGACCTAGTCGGGCCAAAAACATACCCCTTTCGACCCAGTTTCTCTTATAGGTTCATATTTTATATGTCAGATGTTCATTTAATGAACTGTCTTCGGTGTTGGAATCCATGAACGAGGTTGTACTTCTGAGATACTCCAATTTGGTTTGGAAGAATTTTAGTGTATGACCCGGTTGGATCAAACTCAAATCCAACTAGACCCCCAGTACTAAAATGCCTATATCATATAGACCATGTATGCAATTGATGCGTCGTCAGTTGCCTTTGATTTCATACGATGAGCTTGTCCTTTTGGTTTACTCTACATGGGACTTTTGGTAGATTATGGAATTACTGATGGATTGAGGAGCGGATCATCCGGGAATAAAGAGTGTTATGTGAAAGAATCTAGTGTCTACCAAGGATGTGAAAAAAGGAATAACGATCCAATGTGGGTTTGCACGAAGTGATCCTCTTTGGGTCAACACATAACAATCCTCTTTGGGTCAGCTATTATCAACCCTCTATGGATGAGAACATAGTGATCCTCTTTGGGTCATCGCATATCAATATTTTTTGGGTCATCACATAGTGATCCTTTATGGTTTAGCACTTAGCAATCCTCTATAGGTTAGCACCTAGTGATCCTTTCTGGGTAAGCACCAACATACCCGGTTTTGTCCTTCAGAAAAATCCTCTCAGCGAGATAAGGTGATATAGCTGTATTATAAATCAACTATAATCATGTTCTTTGTGTTGTATACATGGATTGATATGAGAATTTCATACTTTTTGCTTTATGATTGAGATCATGCTTTGTGGTTTCTCCATTGAGTAATTTTGGGAGTTCTTTGAGGTTCTCAGGGTCCCTACATGGAATTGATATACACACCCCTAAAAAGGCTTCACCCGCACCATATTGTGTCTTATGCAGATGATAGAAAAATTTCATCGAGTGTTTAGAGCATGTACTAGACTGTTCACGGAGGTGACCGGTTTCTGTAGAGAGGAACAGTGACAAGCTGTACCTACCCATCCGATAGGATCCTTGGAAGAAGGCCTCATGATATATTTTTCCATTTTATTTTATTTCCCTTTATATGGGTTTGTATCCTAGCCCATTCATCTTTATTTAACACTTTTACATTATCCAGATATACTATGTTGTTTGTTCTTAATGTGTACATTGTCTGTGTGTTTACAAGATTAATGGCAATGCCTTTCCATCTTTGGGATTCACCTTTCTAGTCCTAGTCAGCATCCTCTATCCTATGGAAGGCGGTCTTTGGGTAGTCATGACACCGTTCTTGAGGTATGAGTCATAAAAAAGTGGTATCAAAGGTGGTTGGTTCTACTAGAAGAACTAAGAGTCTATGTTTTCAGTGGAGAAGGAATGTTAAGTGTCTAGAGTTAGGATTTCAGTATGGGGAGAGCGGTGTTGGTATTGAGTCCGATGTATCCATACAATAAGGCCATGAAATATTGAATTCTGACTAGATACATGAAACAAAATTTGCTTCTGTTCCTAATTTTTTTTTAATTTTTACCTTTTTCAGTCAGCTCAGTAGGTATATCTTATTGATTGTGCTGCATTAGATCCCTTACTGGATTCTGTTTCTTAGACATCCACCAACGATTCTAGTGAGAGATCACGATGATGGACCACCATACAATGAGGATTTGTTTCACGGCCCTCATTCAATGATTGTTTCTTTGAGTGGTGTACCCGGAGCACCATTACTCGTAGGGAACCAGATTCCACCAACCCCACAAGTAGACTGTGCATGCTGACTGAGCGCATTGAATGAGTTCTAGAGATAGAGATTTCTGAATTTTCCTAGCAAGACAGATCCCCAGGCATCTAAGGACTAGCTGGACGTTTTGGCATATGATTTCCGTTGGTTGGGACACCAGCTGACCAGATGGTGATCCTAGCATATATTCTCTTCTAGGGCATAGCAGCGAGTATGAGGATATGGACAATCTAATCTACAAGAAAATAAGGCATGTGACCTTGGAGCTCTAGAGATGATTCTATTTACAATATGTGTTTACTCCACCATAGTTGCAGTTCTTATAGACATTGGTTCATGCCACTCTTTTATTTCCCCAGCTCGCTGTTGTAGTTGTGAGATTATGATGGAGCCTTTGGCTTGTTTCATATGACTATAGACTTTTATGATAGGTTATTTTTCTATTAAACACTTTTGAAGAGAGTGTGAGTTCACTCAAGGAGGTCAAAGTTTCTACTGATATATCCTATTAGTAGTGTTGAGGCCTTGCATCGTCATCTTGGATATGGACTTGCAATCCACTATCTTTGACCAGATCAACTATTCTAGGAACAATGACTATTGTGTCTGCATTAGTAAGACCATATTTTCCTCACTAGTGAGAAGGTAACCTTTTCATCCCATGATTAATTTTCTTGGAGGATGTTGCAGTCGATCACTCATTAGATGGCTAACCTTATCCTTGGTGTAGTGGACGAGAGGAGTCTGAGATATCCTATTATATTGGACCAGTATGTTGACATTTTTATAAATGATATTCTAGGACTACCTCTTCATTGAGAGGTAGACTTTTTCATTAAACTATACCCCAATATGACAATAATATATACACCATAATATCATTTGTATCCCATGGGTATTCCCGAGTTTATGGTATAGTTAGATGACCTATAGATGAAGTGGTTTGTAAGGCCTAGTGGTTCTCCATGGGCAGCCACGATTTTTTCCTCCAAGAATTCATTTGGGAGTCTAAGGATTTGTGTGGAATATAGAATCATGAATTAGGTGACCATTAATAACAAGTATCCACTCTCGTGGATTTATGATCTCTTCGATCAACTGAAGGGAGCTCGGCGGTTTTTGAAGATAGACCTCAGATCTGGAAATCATCAGCTTAAGGTCTGAGATGAGGATGCACCGAAGACAACTTTCAGACACTAGTATTGCCACTATGTCTTATTTTTTAATTCCATTCAGTATGACCAAGGCCCCAGAAGTGTTAATGGGACTCATGAACAGGCTCATTTATCCTCTCCTCGATCGTTTCGTGGTGGTCTTTGATCATGATATCTCGGTGTACCCAACGCTCGATGAGGATCATGCCACACATCTACAAGAAAGTTCTGGATACATCTGAGATCACCAAAATTATTTTACGCTCCTGAATTGCATGTTATGGATATGGGAGGAATACTTTTTGTGACACGTTATCTGGGAGGCAGGAGTTGTAGTGGATCTATCGACGATTGAGGTAGTTCTTTATTTGTATCCAACCAAGAGTGTGACTGAGGTATGTTGTTTCTTGGGTTTTCTTGGGTACTACCAAAGATTTGTACCATATATTTCTAGAGTAGCAGAACCCTTATCAACATTAACAAAGAAGGGAGAGCCTTTATTGTGGATAGAGAGATACCAGAAGAGTATCTAAAAGTTTAGACATAGAATGCCGAGTGCCCCAATCACAAGGCTACCAGAAAAGATTGTTCGGTATGTAGTTTACTGCAGCACAACATGGACGAGATTGGGATGTTCCATGATTTATAACCAAGTAGTGATCATGTACATCTCACGAAAGTTGATGAAACATGAGCTGAACTATGCTACCTTTGACTTAGAGATAGAAGCAGTGGTCTTTGCCTTGAATATGTGGTGGCACTACATAATTGGTGAGTAGTTTATCGTCTACTCCGATCATAAGAGTCTTAGGTATATCATCTCACAAAAATACCTGAACCGGAGACATCAGCTATAAAACCCCATGATTTCATAGTATGTTATTTTCTTTAAATTCAATAGTGTGTGATACACGCAACACCGAGTTTTAGTGCACCCTGACTTACAAATCTAGCCGTTCAAAAGTGGTTATGAATATTTTTAACTGAATTTTTCATTCTATATAATCAATAATATATTAGGTTATGTATTATGTGTTTCCAAAAAAATTATATGAACAAATTCAATTTTTCAGATAAGAAAATATGTTTTTCAAAAAAATTAATTTTACCACCATTTAATGGCAGTCTTATTAAATCCAGTATTTGACCCTTTTTCATATTAATTTTGAAAAAATTAAATTATTCTTTAGAATTGGGACATAAAAATTTACTTTGGATGAAATTTTGGTATTTTTCTATTAATATTTATTTTTAATGAATAGTGAGAAATACTGTATTTTAATTTAGAAGTGTATTTTAATCTAATTTATTTATATGGTTATATTATGTTTTAATTTTTATAGGTTTATTTAGATTATATTTTAACCCTTTAATCCAATTTTTGTCATTTTAATTAATTTCACTTTGAAATTATACACAAACAAGTGTCACTCATTTTGTAGTTATTGTTTCTTAAAAACACACTATTTGTTTTGACAAAGAGAATTAATATTAAAATATTTAATCCAACTTACATGATTTGAAATTGGTAAAATAGACATCATTTTTTAATTCGGGTTATCAAATATAGATTATTCTTAATTTTTGATATTTTTCTAAAAAACATCAATTTTGATGAATAGGGAAACCACTAAATAGTAGTTAAAAATCCGACTTTTTCATTTAAATGAAATTTTACCGCTTATGTCAATTGAGTTTTGAAAATACAAGATACATGATAGTTATTAGTAACAATTATTTGGTTCAATTAGATTAAAATAACTTTTTTTTAATAGTAACTTTTGACTTTTATTTACCGCGGTTAAAGGTAAATAGGATAAATCAAGGTAAATAATATACTATAATAATTAAAAATTACCTTAACACATGTCCTAACATTATTGTATGTGTAATGTACACCATGGACATCCTTGGGTTGATTTTGGGACCCCATGGAGCCACATAAGAATGATAATGACACTTTATTTTAATTAACTTAAAGTAAAGACATAAATGACATTAACAAATATCTTTTAGTATATCAATTTTTACATGGAGTAATATACGCCAAAATTTCAACTATATATAATCATTGGGAATATAAAAATATTTAATACATTATTTTAATTGTTTTATAATTTTTAGACATCAAATAAATTAAATTATTTATAACTTCATAATGATGTAGTTTTTACCTCATTAGTAAATGATTTAAATAAATAAGATTATTAATAATAAAACAATATCAAAAACCACTAAAAATCTTATTTCGTGATTTTTTTTGACCGTTATTCATCTTATATTCTACTTTAACTATTTTTTGACCTTTATAATGTGAATATAACTATATAAAGAAATAATATTTTCACACTTTCATAAAGAACACCTCTACTCCTTATAAAAGGACACCACTTGAAACCCAACCCACACACCTCTCAAGATCATTGGTGCATCCAAGCCCTGCCCAAATAATCTTTAAAGATCACCCTATTACGTTTAGAAGCCATAACATAGGTATACGGCACTTTAAGATTACTTTTTTGTTCAAACCAGGGAAAGTGACTCAAATTAATTGTAACATGTTCTCTTAAATTCTTTTGGTTTATTTTATTTTATTTTTCTCTTACAACCCCTAAAATATTTTTATTAATTTATTTTCTAGCAACACAAATATCCTCAATATACTAGGATTTCATTATGAGAAGTATTATATCTACACATACACACACCTCTATCTAATGGGTGAATAACATACTCTTTCTGTGGATGGAAAACTATCGCCTCATGGAACGATGATTGTTCGATTATCTCCTACAGCCTCCCATGGTGGAAAATAAGATGGAACTGTATTTATATATAATATATTTTTCTTATATAATCTTTTTTCTTCTGTATTTTCCATTTATATCATTATTTTACGGTTTCTATTATGGGTAAAATGTGATAATATCATTTGAGAAAGTGCGGACTACCGCCCCCTCAAAATGATATGACAATTTAAGGCACTATGTGGGATGTATAAAGGTTGGATTTAATGATATTATATATGAAATTATTTTGAAATTGTTATATACTTATGTATCACTATGTTTTAATACAATTAAAATGCACAATATAATTGAAAGTAGCGTTCATGTTTACGTACAGCTTACCGTCTCCCGGAATGGTACATTTAATTTCTTGTCTCCCATTATTATGTACTATTATAAATACATATATATACTGTATATATAATAAATATATGATACAAATAATCATGTAAATAATTATGGAGATAATGTAATTTTGACCACATGGAAAACATGTCATTATAACAAGTTCATTTTTGACTAATGTTCCGAACATCGATAAAATATCCAATATGAACTCAAATAATTAACTAATTGTTTTACCAAGGTAATAAGTGATATAAAAGGAATAATAAAAATGAAATATTTTATTAATCAAGTAGAAATTAACTTAAGTTTATTATTCAGGAATAAAAAGGAACATACAAGACAAGTCTGACTTGAGGTTAGAGGCTTCTTATCTCACTCATAATTTCGTGAGATTTCTATTGTTCACAACTTATTTATCGCAAGTGGTGAGTGTGTTCTTCCCATGATGATACTCCTTGTGTAATATACATTAATTTATTGTTATTCACCATATCGTTTTATGATCATTCTTTCATGTTGATATGTTTCAAAAGTTACTGTAACGACCCAAAATTTCATTAATGGAAAATCCCTCTTGATCCAGTTAAATGTTTCTTTATGATTTTATAAGATGTCAACTTCTTTAGTTTTACGTTAAGATTTGTGACCGTTACTTTTATAGCCGTTGAACATTGATCATCTGGGTAGTTTAAATATAATGCTATAACGAAACCATTTTTACTCAGACAAAGGAAGCGATGGCCTCATCCAGTAGAATTGCCCCTTACGAAGCCCATTTGTCGGAGCTCGGAAAGGAGGTGGCGTCTTTGGGCTTTGCCCTTGACCAAGCCCAAGCTGAGCTTCATCAAGTCAAGCTCGAACGTGATCGTCTATGGGAAAAATGGAAGTTGATAGAGATCACCACTCGAGCGATGTTATCCGAGCAACCCCAAGAGTCTGTCACCATCGCACACCTTACCCTTAGGTCTTATGCGGCTATTTTAAGGGGTTATGTAACAAATAAGTAGCACCATGTTCATGTAAATTATTTTTGTATATAATAATGAATATAATTTCTAGTCATTTTTGATGCATTGTAATTAGTTTTTAAAGTACAAATGATGTTTTTAGTTATTATTTAATTAAGAATTATATTTTATTAAATTAAAGGATTTTTGAATTAAATAATATTTTAATAAAATATTATTATTAATATTAAATTAATTTTTATTAAATATAAATGATCTTATAATTTTATGAATGCAATTAAAATTTTTATTAAGGTTTGAAAGCCATTTCTGTCAAAACCCGTGAATTTTTTATAAATGTCGGTTTTTATTTTAAAAGTGCAAATTCACATATTTAGAAAATTATTTAGATAAAATAAATATTATTTTTGGAATCAGGACGTCGAAATTATCCAACGGTTAATTTTTCATAATTTTCTGAGACAGTCCAATTTTTGGGTAAAAATTAAATACCTTTTAAATATATAATGTGATTTATGACATCATAATGACCCAATGGTGATGTAATAAAATACCATAATCCTTAGGTTCGGCCAATATATGTTTTATCATTAAAATAATGAGGTTTTAGGTTTGTTTGAATCACTTTTCAAAGCATTAATGGAGCCCTCAAGACTTATTCAACACTTTGCCTTTTTAAATTAATTTCCATGGGAGTGTGACTCACCTCCACATAAGCAACCCTAATTTTTTAATAAGTTCGGACCTTGGCCTTGTAAAATATTGTTTTCCTCTCTCCTTTTCCAGAAACCATGGGCAAATACCATGGGATGGTTTGTGTTTTGGATTATTTTAATATAAGGGGTCCCAAACCTAAATAATAAAGAATTCTCTCACCTTTCCTATATAAACCCACCCAAGCTCCCACTTCCTCCTCACTCAAAGCCCTTGAAGTTCGTCCAACCTCTGCCCTACTCTCTCTAGAATCCTCTCAAGGTGCCCCAAGCTCCCAAGAAGCCTCTCACAAGCCTCTCTCTAGCCTTTGGAAGCACACTTCCAAGTAAGGGTTTTTTTTCTTCCTTTCTCTTTTTTTTTGTCAATTTTCTTTAAGTTGTATTGCCCTTTTAATTTAATTTATGAATGTTGGGGTATGGTTTCGCACCTCCCCCATACTGCCCTCTTATTGTTTGAATGATGGGAGAACCCTTTCTCTCTCATTAAATGCCTCCCATGTACACCCGTTACTATGCCGAAATTCCGAAAGGAACTTCTCTCTCTTCTTTTATATTCAAGCAATACTTTTGTATCATGAATCTAAATTCCATTTCTGTTGTTGGGACATGTATATATATGATCTCCTTACTGTCCATTTCATGTAAATATGATGAGGAACCCCTTTCTCTCTCATCAACCTTTTTTATGAATTCTTATGTCACGCCGTTACGCTGCCGAAATCGCACCAATTTTCTAAGCCAATGTCTTTGTGTAGTGAATACCATGCCCATTTCTCCATCAAGGGTATTCACCTTTATGCACATATACGTATTGATTGTAAAGTTTCATGTATGAATTCCACATTCCTTTATCGTGGAAGAAATGATTATGTTTCATGAATCCATGTTTTATGATCCATGTGGCACACTTATGCATGAAATGAAATGTTTAAGAAGGGTGCGCCCTGATAGAGCTCCAATGCATTGGGTAAAGTATAGTATCATGATACGTCATGTGCAATGAGTGTTGACTCATGCTAATTCAAGTGCAACGAGGGTTTACTCGTGCTTCAAGTGCAATGAGGGTTTACTCATGCTCCATGTGCAATGAGCCTTGGCTCATGCTAATTCAATGTTAAGTGTTGTTGCCACATTTCCATGTTATGATTATCATGCTTTATCATGCCTTTATGTTCATGTCTCTCTTATGCTCTATTGATATGCCTATTGCCTAACATGTATTGTACTCCTCATGTTATTCATTATGTACTCCCTTACTGGGCTTTATAGCTCACCCTTTTCTTATGCATGTCCTCAGGTTATCCCATGCAATGCTAGGTACGAAGGAATGTAGTGGTCATGTAAAGGAAGTTTTCAATAAGGATGTTGTATTTCAAGTTTAAAGTTTTTATGTAATGATCCTAAGCCCCAAAGACACTAAACCTCTCGATCTTCTTTGTTGTATCAAGTGAAGTTTTATGTAATAAATCATGTTTAAGTTGTAATAAAAAGCAGGGTTGTCATAGTTACCAAATCGGTAAGGGAATATAATGTTTCGATTTCCACTCAATGGGTTTTATTCAAACATCATTGAATATTTTACTCAAAAATAATGTGTAAAATCAGAATTTTTTTACTTATTTAGTAATTTCCACTCTCTTTTGTGTGGATATACTTTTGATACACATAATCACTCCATTGATAAATTCTCAAGTCATTGATATGTACTTGATAAGAGTAATTTTAACTAAATTAATATTCATTGAGTTAAACAACCAAGTAAGTGGTGTTGTTTTGCAAGAATTTTTTTGAATTTCCTCTGATTTATTTACACTGAATATCCAATCATATTGACTATATTTATACTTGTCACACATAATTTTTGCATTGATTTTTCCTTAACCTAAGGATACAGTCATTATAAGGAATATCATCTCAATTTACATTCCATTGAGACTTCTTGGTTGTTATATGCCAATTCACATTTATATGGTGTATATAATGAACTTTGACATAGTATATCAAGAACTCCTTCATTAACATGATATTATAATGTTTTCAATACCTTTTTTATTTGTATTCAAGTGTCTCTCATTTCGTTAGGAACTCTAACTAAAATATCATTTTAAATATTTTAAAGGGATATTCTTCTACATCATCATCATTAATGTCCTTGTTTTAAAAATGGTTTTAAGGATTTATTTATATGTAAATTAATGTTTTAAAATTTAAATTCTTTTTTTACATTTCAATGTGGTATGGGACACTTTGATTCAAATATCTGTTTTAAACGGATTCATGATAAATAGTGATTCTTTTAAATGTTTTCAAGAAAAAGGGGGATATTTCTCTCAAATTGTTTTGATGATTATTTTCATCTATGTCAATATCCTTAATTATTCATTATTTAGGTTAACCTATTATAATAAAATCTTTTATATAGTATTTAATGAATTATGTTTTACATTGGATGTTCTATTTTATTCCATTCATGGTTTAATGTTAGATTATTGACATTTTGTATGCTAGTTTAAATATGAATATTTATGTTATGTTTCAAACATTTCATATATGGAATGTATTGGACTTAATATGTGATAGGTGGAGCCCAAAAAAGATCCTCGATGCATTCGTAGGTCTCATGATAAAAACTAGTGTATTGGTACAAGGCCTTGAAAAAATCTAATTTGTTGTCTTGGCATGAGGCCTTGACTATGTTGTTATGATTTCCAGAATATTACATTCAATCATTATTTGATTAGATATGGATATTTCATGTGGTTATTCGACAATTAGAATTCCAATGACTATGTTTTATTATGGAATTATTTAATCATATCTTATCCATTCCATAAAGTTTCCTTTTTTTTTATTTGTAAAGGCATGTGTTTTCAATTATTCACTATTCCTAATGTTTATGTTATCTTTAATTTTATTACTCACTCTTAATAAGTGTTTGAGGTCACCCCTTTATCATGTTTCATTTTCCCATGATATAAAGAAGTTTGTTATGAGTAACTTGCAGGAATGATCTTGTAAGCTTCATTGTTTTTAATTGAATAAACTAGTGTTTTTTTCTTTTCAAGTTGTATTGTTGATCTTAAGCTTCTATCTTGTTTCCAAGACTACTAAACTGAACAGTCCTTCAGGACATTATTCCTTGTAATCATTCCAATGTATTAAAATAATGCCCTGGCTCCTAGATTCTGGGGTCAGGGCATTACAGTTTCTATTAGACACATTTTAGTACAAACCATGGATATTATATTTAGATAAACTCTAAATAGATTACATTACCCTAAGATGGACTTTAAGGATTACTATAGAAGAAAATTGTTGAATTTTGGTACTGTAGATATTTTTTGAGTATTTCGACCAATGCATCCTTGTATGGATATGAGTAAGTAGAGGTGGCTCTGGCACAGATGTACCTATGGAAAAAACCTAAAAACACCTCTTTGATCTAGACTCGAATGAGAACTGGTGTACAACAATGGGTCTTGTTGTACTCTTGGTTACAACACTCTCGGGGGTATGCTTAGGATAATTTACATTTTATTTACAAACAAATTTGAAGGATTTTAATATAGGACTACAATAAATGAACATGGTTAATCCTAAGGTTTTTTAAATTGAAAATAAGGTGTCGTGATATTATAAAAATGATTTTATGACTATTATTACTCAAACAATTATTTATTGTTATAGTCAATGGTTGGATTCCAAGGAAGTCATAGTAACTTTGAGCATGATTTACAAGGTTTGAATGGTGGTGTAAAAGATAAACAAAATGGAATGTTGATAGGTGTAAAAGATATTATGTTCATACAAAATAATTTTTCCCAAAAAATGATCAACAACATATATATTAACAAACTCCCAGAATCTACAAAGAAGAGAACAGTTGTGAATAATAAAAGCCCCAGCAGTGAAGACCATGGAGAAAAGATAGCTCATTTTCCATCATGTAGGAAATGTGGTAGGATACACCTCTAATGGTGTCTTAAAGGAAAAATTAAATGCTTTATGTGTGGGAAAGAAGTAAACAAAGTAAAGAATTGTCGAGGAAAAATAAAGAGCACTATGGAAGAAAATAAAAACGGTCCCAAGATTCCATATATAGTCATTTTCCATAAATGTAGGGGACTTGGCCATTACCCGATTGATGCCTTATTCTATAGGATATCCTCTTGGATAAGGAATATTATATGTGGAAATAAATGTATGGAGAAATGATTAAAACGTATGAGTGATCATTTTTGATGGGATTACATTGGAAGAATTTTCTCTAGTATTTGTTACCATGCATTTTGTCATGTGAAAATGATATTTGAAGAAGAATTGTCATTTCTCTTGTGAATATAGTTATCAATAACAATTTGGATTTATTTGATCATTGAGTTTGAGGAAATTACAAGTTATTAAATTTTCGGATGAAAATGCGATGTTTGAGATAACATTTGTGATAAAATTATGTTATAGTTATTTTGAAGAATCTATCTCATTTTTTGGAATGTGATAAAATTATATAGTTTTTGAAAAAGGACAACACAAAGACCATATGACAACTCGTAGTGTCAGATAAAGCTGCGGGAATCGAACCCACAACCATAGTGAAATTGGGATTTATCGCTTACCACTGGACTAAGTGAAGTCCCTGGTTACTGTGACAATTTATTTTTAGTTAAATAATTTTATTGATCAATAATATGTTGATACCAGATCTTATGTCTTTTAAAGTACATATCCGTAGTATAGGAAAATGATTTGGTGATTAAGTGATAAATGTTATTTTTGAAGATGTTCTCTCTATTCGATATACTATATGCCTAAGGAAAATAGAATACTATGTGATTTCATTTAAGGAGTAATGGTGGTCATTTTACCTCTGTATTTATTTTTGATTTCTTGTGATTTGGGTTATTTATGGAAATGATTAACATATCATAGATAATATGTGATTAAGTTAATTACTTTTAAGTATGTGTCTTTAAGAGTAGTCGATATTATTTGGATATACGATTTGACGTGGAACATAACATTAGAAAAATATTCTGAGTTTTTTATTACAATATTAGATTGGATTATACTGAATTATTTTACGGACAATTTTTTATTTAATGGTATTTATTAAATTTTGGGTATTGTTGGTTTAATTTTAGAAAATAAGATTAGTATTTATTTCTATAAAGTATTATCCTTTTTTGCGATTATCTTATCATTTACTAACCATTTTGGTTTTGGTTAATATCCAATGAAAAGGGAAATATATAGTTCATCCATTATGGGTTATGTGATCCTCTATAAGTTTGTTATAGTGCTTCAGGTTTGACCAAGTCATCTTTAATACTAATCATTCTGAGTGAAAAATGAGTTTGTGGTATGAATTAGATGAAGAATTAAACTCTACATGTCAAACAAAATTTCTTATTATATGAAAAAAAATATTATTATTAAACTATAGAAGAGGGGTCATAAAACAAAAAATGTGTAATCCAAATGATTTATGTTTTTTTGAACCAATGATATTTTAAATCGTCATAGACTGATGGATTTTAGGCCCTCAATTTTACAGTTTTTTTAATGACCTCATTCACTCCCTATATATAGTCACGTTTTTCCTCCAATTATGTGTACCTAATTCATAAAAATGTTCTCCTATTTGAGATCATAATTTGGTGGTGACTTTTTAATCTCCTTTTCCCTCTTATTAAGACTAAACATTATTTACCCAATTTCCAATGTGGGTTTTCCACAAATATATTTTTCTAGTTTTAGCCTTTTATTTTTAATGAACAATTTCAAATTGTGAGGACATAATTTATTGAAGGAGGGGGGAATTAAACACCACATGATTTCAGAGTATGTTATTTTCTTTAAATTCAAAAGCATGTACTACATGCAACACCGTGTTTGAGCACACCCCGACTTACAAAACTAGTCGTTCTAAAGACATTATGAATATTATTAACTGAATTATAAATTTTATATACTCCCTATAATATTAGATTATGTATTTTGTGTTTCTTAGTCATTTCATAAGAACAAATTCAATTTTTCAGAAAAGAAAAATTATATTTCAGAAAAAAATCCTTTTTACCACCTTTTAATGGAAAACCTCTTTTAAATCCAATATATTACAATTTTTCATATTCATGTTGACAAAATAAAATTCTTATTTAGAATTGGGACATAAATATTTACTTTCTATGAAATTTTGGTATATTCTAATAATATTTATTTTTTATGAATAGTGAGAAATATTGTATATTTATTCAAAACTACCTTTTAATATAATTTATTTATGTGGTTAGATTATATTTTAAATTAGTTTTGGTGTTTAATTAGATTATATTTTTACCCTTTAATCCAATTTTTGTCATTAGAATTAATTTCACCTTAAAATTATACATAAACAAGTGTCAATCATTTGATAGTTATTGTTTCTTAAAAACACGCTATTTGTTTTGACAACGAGATTTAATATTAAATTAATTAATCCAACTTCAATATTTTGAATTTGGTAAAATAGACATTATTTTTTAATTTGGGATATAAAATATAGCTTAGGCTGAATTATTGGTACTTTTTTGAAAAACATCAATTTTTCATGAATATGAAACCACGAAGTAGTAGTTAAAAATCCAACTTTTTCATTTAAATTTAATTTTACTGCTTCTGTGAATTGAATTTTGAAAATCTCAGATACATGGTAGTAATTAGTAAGTAAAATGTTGTTCAATAAAATGAATAAAAATTTTGGTGAATAGTAACTTCTGACTTTTATTTAATGCGGTTAAAGTTAAATAGAAAAATTCAAGGTAAAAAGAATATTATAATAATAAAAAGTTATATTAACACTTGTCTCATCCTTATTGGATGAGTAATGGCTGATAATGGGAATCCTTGGGTTGATTTTGGGACACCATGGAGCCACTTAAAAATGATAATGACACTTTATTTTAATTAACTTAAAGAAAACACAAAAATTACATTAACAAATTTCATTTAGGTTATCAATTTTTACATTTGGTTATGTAAGTCATATTTTCTACTATAAATAATATTTGGAAATACAAAAATATTTTCTACATTATGGTAATTTATTTATAATTTTATACATGAAATGAATTAAATTATTTATGACATCATAATGATGTATTATTTACCTCATTAATAAATGATTTAAATAAATAAGATTATTATTATTAAAACAATATCCAAAACCTGTCCAAATTTTACTGGATTATTTTATTTCGATCATGTGTCATCATATATTTGACTTTAATTAGTTTTGGGCAATTATAAACCTAATATCACTATATAATAAAATAATATTTTCACACTTTCTTAAATAACCCCTCCTATCGCTAATAAAGGGACACCACTTCTATCCCAATCCAAACACCTCTGAAGCCCCTTGGCTCATCCAACCACTACCCCAATAATCTCTCATGATCCCCATATTCCTCCTAGAATCCTGAAATTATTCATAAGACACATCAAAAAGTTTTTTTTTCAAACCAAAAAAAGTTACCCAAATTAATGGTGACCCTTTCTCTTAAATTCTTTTGTTTTATTTTGTTTTATTTTGTTTTATTTTACTCTTCAAGCCCCGTAAACACTTTTTATTACTTTATTTTATAAAAAACCCATGTATCCTCAATATACTAGTACATTTTTATGAGAAGTATTCTAACTACACTTACACACACCTCCATCTAATGGTTAAAGAACATATTGTTTTTATAGATGGAAAACTAATGCCTCACGAAATGATGATTGTTCAATTATCTCCTACCTCCTATTATAGTGGGCATTAATATTGATTTTTATTTATATATAATATATATATTATGTTTATGTTTTCTTTATTCAACTTTATTTTCCATTTATATCATTATTTTATGGTTTCCAATATGGGTAAAACGTGATAATTTCATTTGAGGAAGTGTGGACTACCGCCACCTCAAAATGATATGACTCATTAATGCACTATATGGGATGTATAAAGGATGAATTTAATGATATTATATATGATATAATACTACAATTATAAAATACCAATGTATCATTATGTTTTAATTAAATTAAAATAATAAATAAAAATGGAAGTCGCGTTAATGCGTACAGTTGGCTTACCATCTCCATGAATGAAACAATTCTATTCTTTTCTCAAAATGTTATGTACTATAATAAATACATATATATACTGGATATATAATATATATATTAAATCTAAATCATGTAAATCATTATGAATATAATGGAATTTTTACCTCATGAAAAAATTTTAATTATAAGAAGTTAATTTTTGAATCAAGTTCCGAACATCGATAAAAAATTCCAATATGAACTCAAATAGTTAGCTAATAGTTATAGCAAGGTAATAAGTGATATAAAAGGAATAATAAAATTGAGACATTTTCTTAGTCAAGTATAAATTAACTTATGTTTATTATTAAGAAAAAACAAGAACATAAAATACAAGTTGGACTTGAGGTAAGGGTTTTCTTATCTTACTCTTAATTTCATGATATTTCCATTGTTCACCGCATATTTATTGCATGTGGTGTGTGTGTACAGCCCATGATGGTATTCCCTGTGTTATATTATTTAATTTATGGGTATTTAGATTATCATTTTTTGATCAGTCTTTCATGGGGGTATGTTTCATAAGATACAAAATCGATAAGGGAATTTCATGTTTCGACTTCCACTCATTGGGTTTTATGAAATCTTCATTGATTATTATACTCAAAGATAATGTGTAAAATCAAAATTTATTTACTTATGTAGTAATTTAAAATCCCTATTATGTGGATATACATTTTATACACATAATAACTCCATTGATAAATTCTCAAGTCATTGATATGAACATGATAAGAGTAATTTTAACTCAATTTCTATCCATTGAGTTAAAAATCCAAGAAATTGGAGTTGTTTTTACAAGAATATGTGTGAATGTCTTATGATTTATTTACACTGAATATCTATTCATATTAAGTGTATTTATTTTTCTCACACATAATTAGGTCGTTGATTTATCATTAACATAAGGATACAGTCTTTATAAGGGATTTCATCTCAATTTAAATTCCATTGAGACTTCTTTGTTGTTATATGCCTATTCTTCTTTATATGTTGTACATAATGAACTGTGACATAGTATATCATAAACCCCTTTAATCTCCTAATATTTGAATGTTTTCATTACCTCAGTTTTTTGTATTCATGTGTCTCTCTTTTTCTTTGGAACACTAACTTAAATATCATTTTAAATGTTTAAATTATTTATTCTTCTATATCTTCCTCATTAATGTCCATGTTTTAAAAAAAAATTTAAGGATTTATTTATATGGTCATTTATGTTTTAAAATTTAAATTATTTTTTACTGTTTCAATGTTGTATGAGACACTTTGATTCAAAGATCTATTTTAAATGGATTTTTTATAAATATTTGTACTTTTAAATGATTTTATGAAAAAAGGTGATATTTCTTTCAAATAATTTTGATGATTATTTTCCTATATATCAACATACTTCATTATTCTTGATTGAGGTTAATATATTATAATAAAATCTTCCAAATTTTATTGAATGAATTATGTTTGACTGTGGATGTGATATTTTTTGACATGTATGGTTTGATGTTAGAGTATTGGCATTTCGAATGATAGTTTTTATATAAATTTTTATGTAATGTTTCAACCTTTTCATATGAGGAATGCATTATACTTAGTATGCAACTGGTGGAGTCCGCTATAGCTCCTAGATGTATCGGTAGGTCTCCTAAGACAAAATAGTGTTTTGGAACAAGGCCTAGACAAAATTTTATTTGTATTCCTGGCACGAGGCCTTGACTATGTAGTTTTGATGTTCGGAATTATGCATTCCTTCATTATGAGATTAGCTGTTGATATTTAATTTGTTTTTTTTTGAATAGTAGAGTACCCATGATTATGTTATATTATGGATTTATTTACTCACCTCATATCCCTTCCATAAATTGTTCATGATTATTATTTGTAAAGGATTGTGTTTTCAATTATTTTTATGCCTAATGTTTATGGTATCTTCTACAGTATTTCTTACTATTATTGAACATTTGAGCTCACCCCTTTCTCATGTTTAATTTTCCCATGATATGAAGAAGTATTTTATGAGTGACTTGCAGGAATTATCATAGAAGCGTGTATGTTTTTAACAGAATAAATATGTTTTGGTTATCTTTTTGAGTTGTAATGTTGAGATTATGCATGTATTTTGATTCAAAGACTACAAAATTCATAGGTTCTTCGATACATGATACCTTTTAATCATGACATTGTACTAAAATAATGCACCAGCTCCTGGGTTCTGGGGTCGGGGCGTTACATCAGTATTGGCTAGATTACCTCCATGACTATTTCGTTGAGATGGTCTACACTATAGGGAAGGGGTAGGTAGTAGTAGTGGAACTCAGAAGAAGGTATGGTGTATAGATGTTGAGAGAGGCGACAAACCATCTTTCCGAATTATAGGTATCATCCGTGGATAGTGATAGAGTAGCTTAGCTCGACTCTATGGCAGTCACTCCCCCACTCCTTCATCAAGTCAGGGAGGCTCAGCTTGGGGAAGATGACTAAGAGGCTCGACGTGCACAGATATACAGGCTCCTGAATGATTTTCTGAACGTGGGAGGAAAATCATCATTTTTAGAGGATGTACAATGGTACCAGTGATGATACGAGAGGAGGTTTTGAGGGACTTCCAGACATCCCCATAGGCAGTAGATCCTGGTGTGGAGAAGATGTACCAAGACCTCCATCATCAGCACTGGTTTCCACGGATGATGAAAGTAGTGGTAGAGTTTGTTACACGATGCCTCACTTCTCAGGAAGTGATTACTATGAATTAGGATCCAACATGCTTAGTATAGTAACTAGAGGTACCGAAATTGAAGTGGGATGGTATCTACATGGACATAATGATAGTACGAACATGTGAATATAGGGGCCATGATTCCATCTGGGTTATCATTGACCAAATACCCAAGTCGGCCTTCCTTATACCCATTCGATAGTAGGGATCAGTAGAGGTCTTGGGATGCCTCTACATACAAGATATTGTACAACTTCACGGGGTTGAAACATATATCATTTCTGATTGTGATACTTTTTTTACATCTTGATTAAGGAAGGGATTGTAGGAGGCATTCAAATGTCATCTATGTTTATGCAACACCGTTCAACCTCAAACATATGGATATACGGAACAAACCATACAAACATGATAGGACATGCTCCAGTCTTTCATCCATGATTTTGGCGGAAGTTGGAAGGATCACTTTCCCTTGGTGTATTTCACTATAAACAATAGCTATCACTCCACCATCAGCATTGCACCATTTTAGGCCTTGTACGGGTGACCATGCAGATCACCTCTATGCTATAAAAACACAGGGGAGTTAGCACTTATGGGTCAAGTGTTGGTATGGGCTACCACTGAGATGGTGTAGATCATCTAGGGGAAAATGAAGACTGCACAGAGCAGGCATAAGTTTTATGGCGACCTAATACAGAGACCCTTGGAGTTTGAGGAAGGAGGCCATGTATTGCTACTGGTCTCACCTCGATGAGGACTATAGGGATTTGTTCGGGGAATCAAGATATATCTATGGTTAATCGGACCTTTCTAAATTCTCATCATAGTGGGAGATGAGGCGTACTACCTAGTTCTTCCCCCACAAATGCACAAGGTGCATACTGTACTCCATGTGTCATAGCTGAGGATATATGTTCATGATCCACCGCATGTTATCGAGTGGGAGATAAGGAAATTGACGATTTTGTGGCATTCACAGAGTTTCCAGGGTAGATAACGGATCAATTGGATCGGGGACTTCATGAATGTCTGATCCCTGTTTTGAGAGTTCTTTGGTTGCACCAGAAATATTAGGACAGAACATTGGAGTGGGAGGATCATATTCATGCTCAATACCCCCAGTTGTTTACATAGATTTGTTGTGGCTTTCGGGATCATAAATCCCTAAGGTGGGGAGAATTTAAAGAATCTGAAATATCTAATATTATTTTGTTATATGTAATTATTTCGAGTCTAAAAAAATTAATGGCATGAGTTTCCGAGACATAGAGATCCCGGAATAGAATTTTGAACATTTTTTATGGTACGTTCAGTAAATATGTGATAAGTGATTCCTATATTTTGAAACATTATTTGGATTAAAAATACAAGAGAATTTTTCAATTCACAGTTCCGGAATTCACTTAGGTTGAGGTAGACTTCAACTGATGTGGGTCAAGAGAAAATGTTAATTTTTGAGTATTTGAAAAAAATAATAATAAAATAACTAACAATTTAATTTTTTTTCTCTTAGATACATTAGAGCGACGAATGGTGGGATTGAAGTATAACGTTTGGAAATAAATGTGGGTCATTTAATTGCTTTTACCTATCACTGTATAACAAAATATATTGTAGTTTTTTAGGTTCATTAATTATGATTCATTAATGAATCATAATAATGAACCATCATGGGTGAGAATAGCCTGACGCCATGAGGGTGCCACCATCTTCTACCTGGTCTACTATGGCTGACCGGTTCGACTCAGCAAGCGTCCCATGGATGCGGGCTGCAACTCCTTCGCAGCGCGGTGCCAAAGGGTTTGTCGCGGTTCCTTCAGCCAGGCTGGATTTAGACGTCCGTTTCTTATTCGGCCGAGCAGCCCGTGCTTACAGGCCGAGGTTTCTCCCATGCTTCCGACACGACGTCTCTGGTCCTCCACCACCATGGCCCGGCCTGACTGCGGCCTCCGGTTGTCGTCGTCTCATGGTCGTGGCCTCTTTCCATCATCACGGTGCGACGACACCACACCCTTCCAGCTCCGCCACCATCACCATCATAAAAAAAGATTAACAGAGGTACGTCATGCCGTGTTTGTTCTACCTACACCCTCCGCGTCAGTTGATAAGAACATGATCACCATCAATAATAATCAAACTCCAAGGTGCGAGGGTAAAATACGTATGTAAGAATATATAAACATTTTGTATTTCCCCTAGCTCGAAACTTGTCATTGAATGTTGTTGAGTCACGGAAAAAGGGTGGACGTCGATTTCGTTGAAGTCGGGTAGCGTTCGAGGATAAAGTGTTTTCAACATTCCTCATGGGTGGCTCCTACTCCTTTAACGTGGAGGAAGGTCGTTGAAGATGTTATTCGTGTTCTTCATGGGAAGAACACCTCCTCTCATATCCTCCAATGGAATTCCAAAAATTATGCCAACCCCCAAATAAAGGAAATGATTCACTTATATAAATTTGGCATAATGTTTTCAAAATTCAAACACATAAATTAATTAATTAATTTTGGAGTTCAGTTAATTAATTAATAGTGTTCGCATATTAATGACAACAAGTGGGAGGTGGAGAGTTCAAAATTAATATAGGGTAGTTGGAAGCTTAAGAGTTTAAGGGGGGTTTCTTTGGGAATTGAACAGTTTGGGTTTTTGTAGGCCCCACCACACAATTACCCTCTCAAGGGTGGTTATGTGGGTTGTGGTCCCCAACACCAACTCCACATTGGAGAATGTAACCACAATTAAAAAATAAAATTGTGTAACCCAACAATTTTGTTTGATTTAATTTCTAAAGAATCACCAAATTATTACTTCCATCCTGCATAATACATAACTGCGGTAAAGGTCCCCTGAAGTGAATACCGACGCTACGAGTTCATTGATGCCCTCATATTTCAATTCCGAGCACCGGTTCAAAATATAGAAAAACTCACACGTAAGTTTACTGAACGTACCCGAACAAAACTTCAGAATTTTATTCCCGGCACACCGGGCCTCGGAATCAGGCGCCATCAAAAACTGTGGACTCGTGAAATTCCATCGAATTTAGGAAAAACATTTCCTTTAAATTTCCAATACTTTACAAGCTATATGGATCACAATAATTTCTTATGGTAAATATTTGGTTGGGATATTACCATGTAAAGGTGAATTAGGATGATATCCCCATGGATACTTTTTAATACAAGGTACATCAAATACTAGTTCAAAGTGATTCCATTTGGACTCATTAATTCTCAATAATCATCGTGAACATGATGAATATAGTACTTAGATATTATCTTGATAATTTTTTATTGTTCTTTATTTGTGCTATTCTCATCTACTCAAAAATTAACTAAGAACAAGATGATTATTTGAATTAATTAATAAAGGAATTTAACAAAAAAAATAATGAAATTTATAATAAATGTGAATTTTGTTTTTAACTAGAAACATTAATGAGGCATGTTATCACTACTATATGGTTATAATTTTACCCTTCAAAACAGAGGAAATTAAAGGATAACACAGATTGAACAATGTGATTGATTTATTTCTATAGATTAGAAAGGTAATCATATCTATATTTGTTATATATATATAACTAATTTAAAGAACTCTAACCAATATGACATGGATGGTGGTAATTCTTTTCTTGAATGAAAATTAAAATGAAAAGTTAAATGAGATTAAGAATAGGAATACAACTAGAAAAATTCTCACATTAACCCCATTTGGGTATGGTCTTGTGTTCTACAATAATGAAACCAAAAATCTTGTTGG
Source organism: Viscum album (assembly GCA_963277665.1). NCBI lineage: Eukaryota > Viridiplantae > Streptophyta > Magnoliopsida > Santalales > Viscaceae > Viscum > Viscum album. The sequence continues at coordinate 1,425,232,080 of OY728147.1, read as the reverse complement.
GTGTCTACTCATCAATGATTAAAAAGTGGAAACTTATTCCAACAACCAACTACCAAAAAATGACCAGACCTTCAAAACTCATTATATTGAATTTGCTATCATTATCATCACACTACTGATTTTGAGGTATTATCAATACAGAGAGATGTATGACATATACATACACTAAAAATTCATTTGGTATATATACAATGATAATTATCTTAATATGAACTAAATGATATGATTATGGTTGGTCAAATATTTTGATTGTTCTATAATTTACCATCATGGGAAGATAATGAAATGGAATAGTACTACGTTTGAAGGATAATTAAACTCTATCATTGATAGGGATTTCATGGGATCCAATCATCATGGATGTGTAGTGGATTTAAAATAGAATAATAAAAGGATATTGAACATAAATTTTAGAAATAATTCATTAAACATCACGTCATGATATGATTAATAAGGCTCCAAAAGATGATGAGTTACTACAGCAGAAGGTAGTGAATTTTACAGAGTTCATCTTTTCTAGTTATGATATTATATTTAATTGAACACAGATACGTGTACCATGGAAACTATAATAGAAGAGATAAATTTTAAAGGAAAAATATATTTCATTTTTCTTTATTCATTCGAAAATTACTATAATGTAAAGGGATCTAATTAAAAATATGTGGTCTGATAACATAAACATGTAGAAATCCGAATTTGTATATCAATTAAAGGTATGCAAAATTTTCATAGAATAATGAAATAATTATAACAGTATTATGAATCCATTTCACATAATAGTGTGGAAATGGGGAAAAATATCCATGAAATTAATCATAGGAATCCCTTGGAAAAATAATGGAAATAACACCACCTGGGAGTTACTAGATTTCTATAAAAATTCTGGACAATTCCATTTTATTTTGGATGATTTTTCTATTAAACAACACGACATTATATATATAATAGATGTTGTATTAAATAATTTAGTTCCATTGGTTATTATATCTAATCATGGGGTATGGATTACCTCGTTATTTTAATGAATCTGTCATAATGTATTTGATAAAAAAACTGAGCTTATGCACTGCTAATTTGGATTAGATGGATGGTCAGTCCAAAATGACCATTAAAACTCTTCACATTATACTAACATCGAGTTAAATTTATTTTTATGGATATTGGAAAATAAACCTCACCCTAGTGATATTCTCGTGTAATAATAGTTTCTATTCTAGAATTAACGTATAACATATCTTGTATATTAATCGTGAAAGGTTTCAAACAATGACATTCAAGGATGTTGTTGGTGACCAGAGGCGGATGGAATGTATCTAACCCTTGAGATGAAAATAATGTTACAAACTATTTATCATCATATGAAATCTAAAAGAATAATAACTAAAAGCTATGAAAACATTTTCCATGTGTCCTGGATATTTAGGTCAGAGGTACAGTGTTTATAATTTCATTATGGAATAACAAAATGTGATTTTTGAAGAAGGGAATGCTTATTCAAATTAACATTGAACAATTTTAAACCCTAAATTGCATCAGATAAGTGCCATATTGACTAGAACTCCAAAAAAAACAATCTATAAAACATGATTTGTTCCAATTATTTTCCTTTAGATTATACATTACAAACCCATGACATGTTTAAAATCCATTGGTGGTACCATTGAAGAATTGCATGTCATAACAGGATCATATTGTGAAGATATTAGATAATTTGGAAAATGTTACAGAGAGAATAACAACTCACACGATAAATGTGTTGTGGGGAAACCAAGAGTTTGAGAAGGCAACATGGAAACTGGAAGAGTCATTAAAATATACGTAACCTCAAATATTTTAATTTATGAAAATAAAACTGTGTTGGAATATTTTATGAATAGGGGAAGAATGAAATGACCAAAACACTTATAAATGAAATTTCCATTCTAAATGAACAAATACACAATCATGAAATAAAGATATAGAAAATCCATTAACAATATTTATAATTAGGATCACTGTATGGGATATAAAATTTAAAATACTATTAACCATCATAACCATTGATCATATGTCCATTTACATTGATCAAATGATTTTTATATATGACGATTTATGAAAAATTCTCATTGATATAGATGAATGAAGTGATGACATTGACTAATAAGATATTACCTTATGAAACCCATTTATAATTACATCTAATGGATACAGACTCACTACAAGTTTATCATGTACCTTAAGAATTATATATTCAATAAATAAAGAAATAAAGTAATCTTTTATAAGAGATGTTCAGTCTCTTCAATATCACAGACCAAACCACTCATACTAAATACCCCTATGAAAATCTCACAATCATAGAACATAGTATTAGGGATTTCTCTAGAATAACATAGGGGGATATATGTAGATACTAATAGTATAAATTAATAAATTTTATTTTTATAATGCAATTATTATATTTAACAATTCATTAGTAATTTGAAAATAATTAGTTAATGAATTTGATAAAATATTTATAAAAAAATGTTGTTACTATAATTTTTTTTGAAAACATAATTTTCCTTCATTGTAGTATTTTTTAATTATTTCATTAATATATTGAAATAAATGATATTTTAATAAAATATTATTTTTATATATTAATTATTATATATAAATAAATATATAATTTTATGATATCAAATATAATTTTAATGTGGATAAAAAAAATATTAATATAAAATTTATTTCATAATTTTCATGGATAGTTTAATTTTTGTGTCAAAATTAAAACATTTATAACTATATTGTTTGTATTATGACATCATGATGACCAAAACTTATTTCATTTATTACATAATTAGAATTCATGAAAAATAAATATTTCCTACATCAAAAAATAATATTTTGAAATTGTTGTTTAAATTTTACGAACCCTTAATAAATCCTCCAAAAAATATATTTTTCTGATATGGTTGAAAAATCAGTTCTTTGGAAACATGACTATCTCCAACATCACCAACAGTATTAATTTATTGAGTTAGGTTATTGAACATTTGAAATAAAAAAACTTGGGCAATTTAGATGAATCCCTGGGGAAAGGCAATTCTATAGTTTTTGGGTTTTATTAGTTTATCATATATAGTAAAAAACTTTTGATTGAAAATTAATAACGAATTGTCTAACATTTTTTCATAAAACCCCACCCAACCTAATATTTATCTAGAATAAAAATACTTGGAGCATAATATTCTTCTTCCCATAGCACACTAGATTCCTTAAAAGGTTCCCTAAGAGTTAATAAGACCCTCATTCAATTTTTTAAGTTCTATCTCATGATAAATTATTCTCTCCCCCATTTTATTGAAGCACCTTTTTTAAATTAATACCTTATATTTACAAATGTTATTGTTGATATATTTTTCTATAAATTCATATTACTACCCTTATGATGTCCATGTTCTGTGAGAATCTATTAACTCTCATCAATCCTTCTGATTAACCTTTATGTAGTCTTTTTATACTGCAAGAATTATCCAATGATTTTATCCAGGACAATTTTTTTATTATGAGTTCCCAGATTTATATCAAAGAAATTATATTCCCCACAATATGACAATACATTATTAATAAGGAAATGTTATGTACAAAACCAAAACTACATTATCATGGAAATAGTTGCAATGAAATATATCTATATTATAAAGGGTCATTGTAGAACACATGAGCAAGTACATATGATAATGGGTGTTCCTCGAAAGTGCTCCAATGACATGGGTAATGTTTTTTCCACATGATATTATATGTGTGAGATTATAGAGTAATCCTAAACCGTTATGGAACACCTTAAAGAATGTCATTATATCTTTTTCGTAATAATTGAACTGTAATTATTATGTCATATTTAATGTTGTCACCACATTCCAATGTTTCCATTATGATTTCATGTTATTAAATTCCTCCATATTGAAGATTATAATTATTATGATATTACTGTTACCTTGATATGAATATTCAATAAAATCTATTTCATTACTATATTCCTTGATTTTTTAATCCTTACATGTCGTTATAGCTCACCCCCTTCTTATGTACATAGAAAGGTTATCCCAGGAAATTATTGAAGAATGAATGAATTTTAGGAAAATGTTATGGATGTTTTCATTAGTTTACTTCTATTACAGTGAATATTTTTATTCAATTTACCTAATCATTTGAGCACACTAGGTTTCATTATCATCTGGAAATGAATTATTTCCACTGTTATTTAATAATTAATCAAATAAGGTGTATCAAAATATTGGTTGTCATACACATTGTGAAATCATATTTACAATGGTTAAACCGATGAATATAGTAATTATTTTTTTAAGCTATGAAGAAAAATGAAATAAAATATAAGAAACTCATAATCATGCTAAAAAATGGGCCACAACAATTTCATTACCCTCTGTTATGTAGTCCTAACATCTAAATTGTAGTCATTTGTTGATCATATGCCAATGGAGTAGTGGGATATTATTACAGTTTAGGGATTCAAACAAATAAATCTAGAAATCAATGTGTATAGACGGAGATCATTATCTATTCATGGATGAATTATCCCTTTACATATGGTTCACTAGAGTTATTTTATGATCCAATAGAAATTCATGTTGGTTTATAGCATCAAAAATATAATTCTATAGTATATTGATATCTCATTAAACTAACATCAAGTTTCCTAGTGATTATAGGGTATGGAAACCATAATTTAATATTATATGGACGCAAATATCCAAGGAGAAAAATGTTCGATGGTGACGGAGTGAGTATCCAATTAAGAACATTAATTTTCTAGTTATGATAATCAGTAGATAGAAAATTAAACTTCTACATTGACGAGTATTGATTTATGTCTCTTCAATAATAGAAATTTTTTTACATCATATCGTAGAAGCTATGTTATGGTATGCCTTTCTACATAAAATTTTTCCAGAGGAATGATTGAAAATTTTCAAAAATTAGTTCCATGTAAGAATTGACCCAACCACTATGTAATATCATCCAAACGAGGCTTGATCTAAAATCTATTTCTAGGAAGGACCTCTAGGTAAACTTTCTTAGATAAATTTTTCCTAGTGGACTACCTAGATGGCTGCCTATCCTAATGGTTGAAGGCTAACCGAGTTGGTGGTATTTTATTACCAATACAAAATTTCATCAATTTCATCCAAAATTATTGTTAAACTTAACATTTTTTTCCATTTTAAAATATTTTTAATTTCTCTAATATATATTTAGAGAATTTAATAATAAATTTTATTGTATGATCATATGAATTAATAACCATTCAAAATTTATAATTATTGATATTTTATTTTTGCTAAAATGAGTGCATCAAATTCTATTGAATTTTCACTTCGGTTACACCTTCTACGGTATGAATAAGTATTAGGGTACTTGTAATTAATTAAATCCTTTGATACAATGGATTCATTTCTAGTATTTTGTATACATTCACCTAATCTACTTAGTATTACCATGATCAATGGTATCATGATATATTTATTCTTTAACATTCTTAATTTCTATAATTCAATAATCAGATGTGTATTTATATTTATTTTATCTCATTTCTACTTCAAATATCATTAATCTTATTATTTACTAATATCATTATTTCTAAACATCCATATTAAATTAAAACATTTTGTATAATTTTTTATGAAAAAAACATTTTTGAACACCTTCACAATTTTATACATATATAAATATCATTTGAATGATGTTTTCAATTATACAACTATTAATATTTAAGTTTTCAAGGACATTTTTTTCTTAAATAATTTATCAATATATTTCAAATGGGCCTAGTTTTAATAAGAAATGTGTAATAGATTGTTATTCGTTTTAAAAAAATAAAAAAATAGGTAAAATATATTTAAAACTGAAATTTATTGGATATTTTATTTAAATGGTAAAAAAGGGGTGTGGTGTTTATAGCATAAATACTAAGATTTCAGGATCAGAAAAATATACATTTATGTAACAGGTTCAATCCCATGTTATTCTTTGATAACTATGGAGTGATTGGGTTTTGATTATTAATGGTGACCTCAATTTCATGAAGTGTTTGTTTTTGAAATTTATTTCATTTTTAGTTCTGCATCATATTTATAGAAATGACATATCCTCATTCATTAATTTAGGTTTAATTTTTATGTTATTAATTTGGTAAAATTTTCATTTATTTGTTCTTTTCTACTTGAGTCTTATTATATATAATACTTTATTTTTTCTTTTCATTTCTCATCTATTAGTGTTTTGTTCGTGTCATAATTCCATATGTTAGCTCTATATATTATTTTATTAATATGTGGAATTTTTCTATTGAGTTTTTAGCTTATTTTTTGAATCATATCACTAGGACATGGAAAAGTAGAGTGTACCTAATCTATATCATGTTATGGAGTGACATCGTGTTTCAGGTATGGCTCAGAATTCTTTTCCATGCTGGAATATAAATAGGATAACAAAAATAAATTTAGACCATGTATAATGGTTACTTTTCAGGAATTTCAGTCTCTAGCATAACAACAAGCATCATATATTGTGATAAGAGTGTCATAAATTGTATGATATTATATATTTCAATTTATGGTTATATTTCTCATAAAATGTCTATATGATTAAATATAATTATTTTTTTACGATTTAAAAATGTCATGACACAATTTAAAAGTGTTTCAAAATATTTGAGTGTTGATTTGTTTTAACGGTACATTACAATAGTTTTAAGGAATAACAATATTCATTCAATATGTGAGCACTATATATTTTTTTATTAATATGTGGAATTTTTCTATTGAGTTTTTTATATCATGTTCATTTTCCACATTCCTTATATGTAGAGTTCCTTTGTTTTTATATATAAGGGATATCATATGATTCTAAAACATTATTTAAAATGGTATTATATTAAATATATTTTCTATAGTATATTAGTTAATAATGACATATATTAATTATTTTCATTCAGATTGTTTATGATGTATGTAGGAATTTATATTGGACACACTATAATTAGGGGGGTGAGTAATTTTTCCAAAAAACATTTCCCATAAAATACACAAAAATGTAGTTATATATTTTTATATTTATATATTGTACATAATGAAAAAATTTATGAACTTTTTATACATGGCTTATTAAAATTTGGTAAAGAAAATAGATTTTTAAATATATATTGAGTCATTTTATCTAGTTTTTATATCCTTACTTCTAGGATGTCAGAATCGGACATTAAATTTTACATTTGTTATACAAAATAATTATATAGTATAATATATTTTAGTATTATTGAAATATTATACATAATTAAATGGAAATACAAGAAGGTGGATCAATAAATATTTTTAAGAGGCATGGACAATATTACGCAACCATACTAATGTGAATCGAATTAATTGATATTTTCTAAATGTTTATCTTATCAACAAACATTATTATTTTCTACTTATAATGATTATTTCATTGTTTTGGTGGATGTATAAATTTTTTTTCATATTTAATAATTTGATATTAAAATATTTTTATATATCAAAAAATAATTTACTTAATATTTTAATTGTGGTTATATTCATAGTAAAACATTTATAGAAAATCAATCATCATACTTATAAAATAAGTCAAAAAAACGAAACCAAAATCATTGTAAAAGGATAATATAAAAGATACATGATTTTTTTCATTTATTCATTACATTTTACTAACTCTCTTTTCTGATTTTATATGAAAATTGAATAATTCGTGTGTAGTATTCATATTTTAATATTAAATATAATTTTGAGCACTATTTGAATAAGTCTAGATTTGAGTCAGTTTAATGTATTATCTATAACTATTACTATAATGATCCACATTTCATGGTTATTGTCTTGTAGGATTCCTATTTAAATTTAGAACATTTCATTAGAAGGGATCATGTGCCAATTCGGCCATTTGAAGGTTCATATGTACCACATGATAAGGCCCAATGAATCTGTAATCAAATTGGACCAGCCTTGAAGATTGATTTACTGGGCTCAATCCAGAAGTCCCAAACAGTTGATTCTCCACCACAATTTGGGGGACAATATGTGTCATCTTGGAAAAAAATTTCAAGGCTCAAAGTCTTCAACAAGTGGCCCAAATGATTCTATGAAGTCCAGCCCACCATTCTGGCCGAGAATTAAAATCAGCACACAAATGTGGACTTTTCACCTTATCTAGAAATCCATTTGAGATGAGAATTTGTAGTGTGAAATATTATATATAGGAGGCCAACGTTTTTGAAGAAACTACCCGGATTTGATGGCATCTTACTATTCAAAAATCCATTCACATTTCATCCATTGAAAATTCATGGATAGAAATGGACAGTTTAGCTTTGTTTAATTAAATAGTCATAACTATGGATAAAAAAGTCCAATGACTGCAATATGTTGAGGGTAGACAGAAGACTTCCATATCTACATTTATGAAGAAGACACCAGCTCGTGATTCAGCTGTCTAGATTGGTAAATATGTGGGTCAATTGGAGGGACAGATTTGGAATGCAAACAGTCCACTCCTTGGGCTATAAATACATCCCTCTCCTCTCCTTCCAAGAGGTTGGAACATCAGCCTTTAAAGAGAAGGTTTTTCATTACTAGATCTTTGAAAATGTTCTGGGAGGATATATTTTGATCTTGTTTCAACAAGAGAGACCTCTCCTCCACTTCTCTTTCATGTTTGTTTATGTTTTCTTCCCATTGTAATTGTGTAACTTTGTTTTCATTTCAATCAAATTTTAGTGCTTGTTTCTTATTCAATACCTCTTATTATTCTCCATATTATGTAGTATAATATTAATGGTCTTAAAATAGTTTAAATTCATTTTAATCCCCTTCCCTTATTTTTCTTCCCCATTCAATCGAAATTCCATTTTTGATTCTCATAATCTTTTTTGTGTGTGTTCAGCACACTACTCTTTTCTTGTCCCTTTATTTTTCTAATCTTTTTAAATAATCACCATAAACATTAAACCCAGATTATATACAATCCTAATGGCTGAGTAAATCTCTCATTTGGGTGAGTTTTAATTTAGGTATGCTAAGCGATTTAGAGCGTTCGCTCGATTAGTATTCGTTGAATTAACATTGTGTATGTTGGACTTAGCATGTCATTGATTAATGACTTGTTTTGTTTAACATGTGGTTTCCATGGATTATTGGAACCATAAATAAACTACCATAAACAAGATATGATCTAGATTAGAACCCTAAGTTAATTTAAGGCTTGTATTAAAGCGTTAACACTTGGGAATTCAAATCAACGTCCACTTGTGACATGGGTGTTAATTTAAATTCAATATAAATCAATGCTCAAGGACATCACAAGCTCGACTAACCTAATTATAAACTCACCCCAATCATTATCATTTTTTTAAATAAATCATAATTAATTAGTAATTTCAATTAATCTCTGCAAAAAAAACCCCCAATCAGAATACAATCAACTAAAAACAAACAACTATTTCCAAGTATCATCACCGAGGATCCGACCCGATTGCTGTTATACACATTAGAAGAGCACCGGAACCATGACCGGTCGATAGGTGACAATCTTCCGCCCATTTAAAATGGCATCGTTGATGGGGATGGTGCTTTAAGTAGTTGATAGTTTTTAGTTTTTTTTAAAAAAACATCAAAAAGATCAAAATATAAAAAAAATCCGAAAAGAAAACACCAAGAAAAACTCAGCTTCCTCATCCTTTCTAAATCGTTCTGAATACCACATAGCCTCCCAAACAATCCCTCGGATTTGGTTGACCCTAAAATTGATAGAACTCTTCATCGACATAGGAGGACCGTTAGGGATAACCAAATCACCAAAAAACCAATCGTTGTCCTACCAATTGAATTCGATATGGCCAATCCTAGGGAACAAACATTGAAAGAACATGTTGCCCCTAATATTAACTACCAACCCCTTGGTATTCAATATACAAACATAGAGGCTGACATCGAACTCAAATCGGGTTTGATTCATCTTCTATCTCATTTCCATGGGCTAGCCGGTGAGGATCTGCATCTACATCTCAAATAGTTCCAGGTGGCGTCCTCTACCATGAAACCTCAAGGGGTTTCTGAAGAACAAATCAATCTCCGAGCATTCCCTTTCTCCCCAGATGACTCTGCCATGTCATGTCTCTACTACCTCCCTCCTGGTTTCATAACTACATGGAATGACATGAAGCATCTCTTTCTAGAAAAATCTGTTCTTGCTTCTCATACTGCTTCCATCCGAAAGAAAATAAGTGGTGTCCGTCAATTCCCAAATGAATCGCTCCATGATTACTGGGAGAGGTTCAAAAAGATTGTGGAAACCTGGCCACACCACCAAATCCCTGACCTAATCTTGATCCAAGACTTCTATGAGGGGTTATTGTCTATAGAGCGAACCCTCATTGATGCCGCAAGTGGTGGTGCTCTTGTTGAAAAAACACCAGCAGCTACAAGAGATCTCATAAGTAACATGGCTGAAAACACATAACAATTCCATACTCGTGCACATGATCAAGTCAAACAAGCTGAAGATAATAAATCCGTAGAGCCTAACAAGATGACTAAGTGGATGAGGGAACTTACAGGTCTTGTGCGTCAACTAGCGGTGGCTACCAAAGCCCCAACCTCATCTTCTCCATAGTCACTATTCCCTGGACCTATCAAGAATTGTGGAATCTGTAGCTCCCCAGCTCATCCAAAAGACACATGTCCACAACTTCAAGAGGATAAATCTGATTCATCTGGACCAATGGAGCTTAATGCATCATATGCTCAGCGAAACCCCAACCCTCAACATTCAGGTCAGTTTGTTAGAAACTTCAACCAACCTCACTCTGAGCCTTTCTCTTCTACCTTTAACCCAGGCTTGAGGTATGGTAATACCATCTCTCATCCCCCTCAATTCCCTCCTCAAAATCAAAACCAATTCCAATATGGTCAAGGTGGTGGTAACTTCCATCAACCTTATTCTTTTGTTCCTCAACATCAAAGGAACAATCCTCCTCCTGGATTCCACTATCTGAATGATCCTTCCCAATTCCCAACCGAATAAAATCGCTTTTCCATGAACCAAAATCAAGGTAATCCCAATCCGGGACATGCCACTTCTTCCAAGAAACCTTGGGAAAGTGCAGTGGAAGATCTTGCCTCCACCCTTTCTAGCCTTAAAATCATTGAAACTCAAATAGGTCAACTTGCATACCACCCAAGCCAGAAACAACAATCAAATTCTTCCCAACTCCCAGCTCAACCATTACCCAACCCTAAGGGTAATTTATGTACAATTGCACTTAGATCAGGAAATCAAATTGTTGTGCCTCAAGATAAATCCTAAAACCCTCCATTGAATGTTGACCTAGAAAAGTTAAAGAAAAAGAAACTTGAAAAAGAACCTGAATCCATTCCCTCAACTCCTTTCATTCCACTTAAGAATCCAATTCCTTTTTCACAAGCTATTTCTAATCCAAGGAAGTCCTTTGAACCTGATCCTGAAATGCTTGACATGTTTAGACGTGTTGAAGTCAACATTCCCCTAATAGATGCCATAAAACAAATTCCTAAGAATCCCAAGTTTCTCAAAGAGTTGTGTACCAATAAGAGGAAACATAGGACCTTCGAAAATGTTTCCACCCAGCAGTCTATTCCCATAAAGTGAAAAGATCCAGGGACCTTTACGGTTCCATGCCAAATTGGAAGTTCCATCTTTGATGATGCACTCATAGACCTAGGAGCTTCAATTAATGTCATGCCCAAATCCATATTCTCCAACCTTGGTCTAGGTCCTTTTCACCCAACGGGTGTTGTCATTCAGTTAGCCAATCGAAGCACAACCAGTCCTGAGGGAATAATTGAGGATGTCTTTGTCCGAGTCAATGATCTTATCTTCCCTACTGATTTCTCTGTCCTTGACATGGAAGGTGAGACAAACTCTTCTCTATCTCCCCTAATTCTTGGAAGACCATTCCTCATGACTGCGAGAACCAAGGTTGAGTCCATTCTGGCATCTTATCCATTGAATTCGGTGACCAACTGGTCAAATTCAACATTTTCCAAGCCATGCGATACACATCTGAGGATCACTCTTCATTCTCAATCCATGCTTCCGAGGACACTTCTAAGAGTAAATTAGACCCCATTAAATCATGTTCATCCTTTTCTGAAGAGATAGGATGTTGTGAAATCTGAACTAGGATTAACCAAGTCAAAAATGTTGATGTTGATGTGGACCTCTCATTTATAGACTCCATCAATCTAGAGGAACTTGAAAACTCTCTTGAATTCCACATCAGTTCTGATCTCTACTGCTCCACCTTGGACAACATTAAGGAAATTGAATCTGAAGCAACTGAAGTCCCTTCTTCTATTCCTGAGTTTTATATCCCAAAAGTTAAAGATGAGACTGATTTGAAGCATCTTCCTGCACACCTGAAATATGCATTCCTCTTCAATGAACACTCATATCCTGTCATTATCTCTGCCACACTTACTGAAACCGAGGATTCCAAACTTGTTCAAGTGTTATAGGAAAACAAAAAATCCTTAGGTTGGACCCTAGATGACATACCAGGAATCAACCCTACCCTTTTCATGCATCACATCCATCTAGAGGAGACATCCAAACCAGTTAGAAAACCCCAATGAAGACTCAATCCACTCATTCTTGAGGTAGTTAGGGAAGATATCACCAAGCTTCTTCAAGCTGGTATTATCTACCCAATTTCTAATTATGAATGGGTTAGTCCAATTCAAGTTGTACCTAAGAAGGGTGGGATAATTTTTGTCACAAATGAACTTGGAGAGGTATTCACAACTCGAGTGAAGAACAAATGGCGTGTGGGCATCGACTATAAGAAATTGAATGTTGATACCAGAAAAGATAACTACCCTCTTCTATTCCTTGATCAAATGCTAGAAAGATTGGCCGGAATGTCACACTATTGCTTTCTTGATGGATACATCGGCTACATCCAAATCCCAATCACACCTCAGGACCACGAAAAGACTACTTTCACATGCCCCTTTGGAACATATGAATATAGAAGAATGCCTTTTGGCCTTTGTAATGCTCCTGCAACATTCTAGAGGTATATGATGAGTATCTTTTTAGAATTCATAGAACACTGCATGGAAGTCTTCATGGATGAGTTTACCATTTATGGCGAGTCATTTGAGTCATGATTACATTCACTCTCTCTAGTCCTTCAAAAGTGTGTCAAGTGTAACCTTGTGTTAAATTTTAAAAAATGTCACTTCATGGTTGCTAATGGGATTGTTCTAGGGCACATATTTTCAAAAGATGGTATTGAAGTTGATCCTGCCAAAATTGAAGTGATCCAATCACTTCCTCAACCCACTTCTGTTCAAAACATCTGATCATTCCTCGGTCATGTTGGTTTCTATCGGCGATTCATCCATAACATTAGTAAAATTTCTCTCCCACTCACTCGTTTGCTCCAAAATAATGTCTCCTTCCATTTTGATGAGGTTTGAAAGAGATCCTTCATTGATATCAAAACTATTCTTACATCTGCCCCGATAATCCAACCCCCAGATTGGTATTTACCTTTTGAATTGATTTGTGATGCTTCTGATAGTGATGTTGGGGATGTTCTTGGTCAAATAAGAGAAAAAATTCCTCATGTCATCTATTATGAATAAAAAACATTGGATGAAACTCAATATCACTACACTGTGACTGAAAAGTAACTTTTAGTTGTGGTTTATGCCTTAGATAAATTTCGGCCCTATCTCTTAGGTTCCAAAATCATCATCTTCATAGACCATTCTACTATTAAGTTATTACTCAAGAAAAGTGATTCAAAGCCAAGGCTAATAAGATGGATTCTAATGCTCCAAGAGTTTGACCTTGAAATCAAGATAGATCTGGAAAAGAAAACCATGTGGCTGATCACTTGAGTATAATTCCTAATTCTCCTCATTCTGAAATCATTGATCCTGAATTTTCAATTGATCACCATTAATATATCACTCCAAAACTACCATGGTATGGCCCAATTGTAAATTACTTGGTTTCTGGTGTTTTTCCTGAAATTTTTTCAAAAGATCAAAAAATGAAGTTGAAAAGTAATTCAAAATACTATTTTTGGGAAGAAAATAAACTTTAGAAAACTGGGGCAGACATGGTAATTAGGAGATGTGTTGATGAAGATGAATATTCTTCCATCTTAGAATTAAGTCCCTCAATGCCTGGTGGTGTCTAATTTGGACCACAAAGGACCTCTTGAAAGGTCTTAGACTCTGAATTTTTCTGGCCTTCCCTCTTCAAAGACTCACATGAATTCTGTCAATCATGTCCCACATGCCAAAAGTATGGCATAATCTCCAAAAGAAATGAAATTCCCCAAAAGCCCTTAATCTTTTGTGAAATCTTCGATGTTTGGGGTATGGATTTCATGGGACCATTTCACCCTTCCAATGGATTCTCATACATTATTCTTACGGTCGATTATGTTTCAAGGTGGGTTGAGGCCAAACCCACTAGGAAGGATGATGCTCATACTGTTAGTGAGTTCCTAAAGACCCACGTCGTCCAAATATTTGGCACACCACGTGCCTTGATCAGGGACTTAGGAACCCATTTTTGTAATAGAACCATGGAATCTCTTCTGAAAAAGAATGGGGTTGTACATAAAACATCAAGTGCATATCACCCCCAAAAAAATGGAATGGATGAACTTTCTAACAGAGATGTAAAAAAGAGTGCTTGAGAGAATTGTAAAACCCACCAGAAAAGACTGGCTCGAAAGACTTGGTGAAGCACTTTGGTCTTATCGAACTGCCTATAAAACACCCATTGAGATTTCTCCTTTTAGGCTAGTTTTTGGTAATGTGTGTCACTTACCAGTTGAAATCCAACATAAGTCTTTTTGGGCTGTGAAAATATATAATTTTGATTTTGAAAAATCTGATGAATAAAGATTGTTGCAATTGGATGAACTGGAGGAGCTTCAACTTGAATCCTATGAGAATTCCAATCTGTACAAAGAGAAGGCTAAGGTACTCCATGACAGACACATCCTGAGAAAGGTATTTCATGAATTTGAAAAGGTAATGCTCTTCAATTATCGATTCTGACTTCACCCAGGTAAGCTTAATTCACGTTGGGATGGTCCTTTTGTTATTACTAATGTTTACCCATTTGATGTAGTGCAAGTCCAAGACCCCTCTTCCAAAAGGACATTCATGGTTAACGAACATCAGTTAAAGCATCACCATGAGAGGTCTCACAATCTGGGAACCACTTCGACTTCCATCGAATCCCCATCAACTTCAATAGAACCACCACTGGATGGAGACCCAGCAAATCCAAACCAGGGGCACCACTTTCCCATTAACTCTCTCTCTATCTTCCTCTCTCTCTATTTATTCATCTTCCTCTCTCTTTTATTTTTTTTACCACTTTCTTCATTGAACCCTTTTTTTTATCATTCTCTTTTGTGTGACTATGTATTAAAAAACACTAAAAAAATAGTAAAATACAAAAGGTAAAAAAAGAGAGTCATAATTACTCACCATTAAATTTTCAAAGTTTTTCGAACCTTTTTGGGGAATCAAAAGACATGTTTTCATCTCAAAAATATTGCATTTTCATCCTGACTTTGGAAAAATAATTTTGTGTCAAGAATAATAAATGTTGAATGGCCAATTTTTGATTTGGAAAATAATATACCTCTACCGCGAATGAACATCATTAGCTTTCATGCCAAGGTCACCTATTACCATCTTCTCAAAATGTGTGTTTTCCTCCCCCATTTGTAAGTATTGAGTTTGTGGACCTTCGAGCTGAATTTCATAATTTTGTGTGCATTAATATGATATAGGCATTTTTTAACCTCTTGAGAGTCACAATGGCCAAATAGCCTCCCATTACCCTACATTAATCCTCCTTTTGAAAGCCCCTTCAAGACTATGTCATCTTTTTCTTTGATAACCACATTACAAACCCAATACCTTGTCCCACCCAGTATATACATGGAGTTACATAGCATAATTTCTTAAAATTTAAGTGTGGGGTGGATGGATTCCATTTTGGGAATCCTTTTCTTGATTTTCAACGTGTTGTCATATTTTTGAGGGAAAGAATCCATTTTAGTGTGGGGGATAGGTCATAATTTAGTGAGTTTTGTTGTAATGGAATCATCTTGACGTCCTTTTCACCAAATATTATTGAAAAGTGTTCAAAAAAAATTCAATAACAAATCAAAAACAAAAAAATTCAAAGAATGGGTTGTGTCTTGGTTAGGTCAAAAATCACTCTTCCTCAACCTTTGATCTTGTTATAGCTATTACAATTAGTGTCATGAGGAGATAAAACATGGGTTGAGTGATTAGTGTGAGATCTATTTCAAGTTCAACTTTCGAAAAAATACAAAAAAAAAGAAATGAAATGAAAAAAGAACACTTATGTTATTGGGAGATGATTTGTGTTTTGTAAATATTCCATCTTCTCATCCCCTTCAAAATTTCATCCACTTTTGTGTCATGCTTTATTTTTTCCGTTGTAAAAATTTGTTTCCATTTTCTTCCATATTCAGTTTCAAAAAAACTGTTCATTGTTTTATCCATGTTAGTGTTTTAGCCCCTCCTTCCACACTTTTGGACATTATAATCCTACCATCCCATAGCCATAGAAAAACCTATAAAAAATCCTCTTGATTCTTGGGCACTTTATAATGGATAATGGAAGCTGAGATCTCTTTCAAAATCTATGATGTTCATTTTTGGTTGTTGAATGAGTGAAGCTCCATAAATTAATTTTTTCATCTTGAGTGGAGTAAGTTTTGAGTGCCCACATTTTCTATTTCGAATTTTGAGCATGAAAAATGAATTGTTTTTGGAACATTCTTTCTGTAAAAATTTGTGGTTGATTTCAATATGGATGAGTGGAATGGTCTAAAACTCCCCTGATTGGTAAAAAAATAAAATTTTAATATTTGTTGGTGAGTGAAAATGATTTTGTCATGTTTTTTATATTTGTTGCACATGAGGACATGCACAATCCTAAATGTTGGGGAGTTGATGTTATTCATTTATTAATTACATTTTACTAACTCCCTTTACTGATTTTATATGTAAAGTGCATAATTCATGTGTAATATTCATATTTTATTATTAAATATAATTTTGAGCACTATTTTAGTAAATCCAGATTTGAGTCAGTTTAATGTATTATCTATAACTATTACTATAATGATCCAAATTTCATGATTTTTATTTTTTAGGATTCCTATTTAAATTTAGAACATTTAATTAGAAGGGATCATGTTCCAATTCTGCCATTTGAAGGTTCATATGTACTACACAATAAGGCCCAATGAATCTGTGAACAAACTGGACCAGCCTTGAAGATTGATTTACTGGGCTCAATCAAGAAGTCCAAAACGTTTTATTCTACACCATAATACGGGTGTCAATATGTTTCATCTTGGATAAAAATTTCAAGGCTCAATGTCTTCAACAAGTGTCCCAAATGATTCTATGATGTCCAGCCCACCATTCTGGCTGGGAATTAAAATCAGCACACAAATGTGGACTTTTCACCTTATCTAGAAAACCATTTGAGCTGAGAATTTTCAGCATGAAATAGGAGATATATCCAGACATCTTTGTTGAAGAAACTTTCTGGGTTTTATGGCATCTTACTATTCACAAATCCATTCACATTTCATCAATTGAAAAGTCATGGATAGAAATGGACAGTTTAGCTTTGTTTATCGAAATATCCATAACATTGGATAAAAAATTCCAATGACCGCACGATTTTGAGGGTAGACAGAAGACATCCATATCTACATTTATGAAGAAGACAGAAGCTCGTGATTCAGCTGTCTAGATTGGTAAATATACGCGTCAAGTGGAGGGATAGATTTAGAATGCAAACAGTCCACTCCTTGGGCTATAAATGCATCCCTATACTCTCCTTCCAAGAGGTTGGCACTTCAGAACTTAAGGAGGAGGTTTGGAATTACTAAATCCTTGACAAGGTTCTGGGAGGATATGATTTGATCTTGTTTCAACAAGAGAGACCTCTCCTCCACTTCTCTTTCATGTTTGTTTATGTTTGTCTTCCATTTTAATTGTGTAACTTTGTTTTCATTTCAATCAAATTTTAGTGGTTGTTTCTTCTTCAATACCTCTTATTCTTCTCCACCTTTTGTAGTATAATATTAATGGTCTTAAAATAGTTTAAATTCTGTTTAATCCCCTTCCATTATTTTTCTTCTACATTCAATCGAAATTCCATTTTTGATTCTAAAAATCTTTCGTGTGTGTGTTCGGCACACTACTCTTTTCTAGTCCCTTTCTTTTTATAATCTTTTTAAATCATCACCATAAACATTAAACCCAAATTATAAAAAATCCTAATGGATGAGTAAATCTCTCATTGGGGTGATTTTTAATTTAGGTTTGTTAAGCGATTCAGATCTTTCCCTTGATTAGTATTCATTGAATTAACATTGTGTATGTTGGACATAGCATGTCAGGGATTAATGAATTTTTTTGTTTAACGTGTGGTTTCCATGGATAATTGTAACCATAAATATTCTACCATAAACAAGATATGATCAATATTAGAACCCTAAGTTATTTTAATGCTTGGATTAAAGCCTTAACACTTGGGAATTCAAATCAACATCGTCTTGTGGCATGGGTGTTAATTTAAATGCAATATAAAGCAAAGCTCAAGGACATCCCAAGCTCGACTAACCTAATGATAAACTCACCCCAATCATTATGATTTTGTTAAATCAATCATAATAAATTAGTCATTTCAATTAACCTATGAAAACAAACCCTCAATCAGAATACAATCAACTAAAAACAAACTACTATTTCAAAGTATCATCGCCGATGATTCGACCCGAGTACTTCTATACACATTAACAGAGCACCAGAACCTTGACCGGTCGATAGGCGACAATCGTCCGTGTGTTTCAATGAATTATATTAGGATTAATTTCATCATATAAATATTATATTTATGATTCTAATACACCGTATAAATCTTATTAAATAATTATTATTTTTTAAGAATACCTACAATGAAAAACAATGAATTTAATTCTATTGTTAGTAATGTATATTTTGTCATTTAACATTTTGGAATGGATTCATTGATTGAGTTGTTGTATTTTATATTTTGAAATGAAATCATTCATATAATTCTAAGAATATCCTCAGACTTGTTCACCATGATCTGGTGTTAATGACATATATTCCAAAAATAGTAGATTTTATAAAAACAAAGACAACATGATTCCAACGAACCATAATTATAAAACCCCTTACAAGTATTGAGTCATATAAATTAAAAGGATCTTATTCTATCGAGAATAAATATTATTAATATTTCAACTACATATAAAATCTTTTACAATTCTCATCCAAAAGATTAACATTCCCAATATATAAGGATCATCTTCTATATTATATATTTTCATCATTATAGAAATATTATTATACTCATATATAAATATATATTTAATGAGTTCTTAATCACCAATATTTCCTATTAATAAATTTTAAAATTGTGTAATTAAAAAAAGAACAAAGTAATAAATAAAAAAGGAAAGTATCATACTATGAAATTTATTGTCCTAAAAATAAAAATGAATGATTGTTTTTTAAATAAACATAGATCCAAAATTTTTATTTACTTATAATTGATGAAATTTTAATTTAACAGTTTTTTTCACAGATAGTTTCATAAATGGTCATAAATTTAAAATATATATCATGATTATTTCTAAGAATAAGAATAAAAACATTTTAAGATGTTTTATTGAATACTAAAATTTAACCTTTTAAAATGCAATTTTTTTCTCAAAAACAGAATCTCATTTTCTGATCTTGTCAAATGATAATATTTCCATTCAATATCATTTATATATTACCATACTGGTGTATTTATACATTATCCTTACATTCACTAATACATGAACACTTATTGTAGAATCAACCTATCAGATAATTCCCGCATATCATTAGATAAACATAAAATTATAAAAAATCACATTATCCAATGTATTATTGAACAATATCTTACTAAAAAATCACCAAATATATATATTTCTCATCCAATATTCATAAAAATATTAAATAACCATTTAATGAATAAAACCAAAATATATTTCAATATAGGAAAAAAAATATGAATTCTCATTTACAGCATTAATAAATAAAACTTTTGGTTGTTTTATAAATGTGAGAAAACATTTTTTGTTCAATGGAAAAAAAATTTATAATTTCAAATTCTTGAAGAGAGAAAATAAAACGTTATTTGACCAAGCATGTTAACAAATACGAGAAAATGATAACATATAATACATACAACTATAGGAATGATTTATTTGTCATGATCTATCCACCAAGGTCATGCCATGACTACCCCAAACCTGCCTTCCATAGGATAGAGGCGGGTGACTAGCGTACGAATGACAAATCCCAAAAAGTGATTGAATTTCCATTAAAACTGTACAGACACATTCCCAACCACATACCAACACAATGAAAGGGGAAAAAATTATATCACTAAATCAAAGATGACTGAAAGTACAAGTGAATGAATGTTGGCCAGAATACAAACCCATCATAGAACTGAAAACTCCAAGTTGAAATGGAAACACTCATGGCCATCTGTGGAAACCCCTACCCGATCATGAGTGTTATGAATCTATAGGACTCTTAATTACTCTGTCATGTCCTCTCGGTTTTACTGGGCCCCACCTGATCCTAGTACACCAAGTCCACTGTCATAGTGTTAATCAATCATGTCCTCCTGAGCACCTCTATCAAATCGTTGATCATCTGCACCTGACAGAACACGTGCATGTGATGACTGTGCATGTGTGAGTATAACAATACACAGTAAGAACCCTAAGACACCCCAAAGGTCTCTTAGTAATACATGAAGTAAAAATACACAAAGTAAAAATAACCAAGAATTAATTTCATCAAGAAATATCTCAATGAAATAGTACAAGTAAAAACACATAGTTCACAACAATCATTTCCTACGGTAGTGAGTGTAGCATGGTCAGTCACATCATTGAACTCCACAGCTGTAGGATAACTCTTCCTCTATCGAGTAAAGTGGGAAAATAGAGTTACATATATCCACTTCCCCCTATCCTTGTACAACTATATTACTCATCATTTATGACTATCGTGGGTATTCTTTGCCTCACAGAGTCGCTGCCCAATGTGGGTCTGCAGGGTAACACGTAGTTTCTTCCAACCTTCTCCGAACTAAGGTACTACCCCTATTGAGTACCATGGATCTTCTAGGGCAGACAAATCCTCTCCCAACTATGGGACTACTGTGTCACATAGAGCCAATTCCCACTGGCTCTTCGTCGAGAAGTCATCATGTCTCATCCAACCGTAGGGTTTCATACATAGCACGCATGGACGAACTGATCCTCAATCCATACATCGCATATTAATGTTTTTTAATGTCACCAAAAAACATTATCAAAAATCATTCCTCTTCAATATGGTACCAACGCAACAAACTTCTCATCAACAGGACACACGGTTTGCATGATACGAGCATTTTAGTAATCAGAGGGTGATTGCGACAAGGCCTGGCCCGACCTGGTTGGACCGACCCATCCAACCAGGACTAGGGGTCACACATATCACTTTTTATTTAGATTGAATCGACCTGAAATATTTTGTGTCAAGGTCGGTCCAGTCCAACTAGGCCAGTGGGCCAGGCCCAATGTGTCTTGCTGAGCCTGGCCCGGTTTAGCGGGGGTGCAGTCTGCTGGGTCGTTCAGTGACGCGGTCTAGCCTAGGTCGGCCCGTAGGGCGTGGGTCCAGCCCACGTTGAGTAGGTCCAGCCTACCACATTTGTATAAAGGTATAGGCTACAACCATTTCTTGGTCTGTTAGGGGGTGGATCAGTGGTGTGTCACCCGACTGGGACACAACAACTTGTCGCATCTGATCTCATCTACCCCGCAGGACACGAGGAGTCCTCCTCATCCTACTGCAGTCAACGGATCGTGGATCATCCAACTGACCCATGTATCACAGAGGTAGGCCACCCCTTCATGTGGTTCCTACATGGAGACGTGACTCCCACCACTACGACTGGTTGTTCGTGGCCTCCCTCACAGCTAATGAGGATCGACCGCTACCACTGCTACGGCGTCACCAGGTGCTGATGCTCTTTTCATACGGTCAGCGTGGGCCAGCCGACTTTGCCGGTTGATGAATCCACCTCACCAA
This sequence comes from Viscum album, assembly GCA_963277665.1. NCBI lineage: Eukaryota > Viridiplantae > Streptophyta > Magnoliopsida > Santalales > Viscaceae > Viscum > Viscum album. Next base: position 1,425,209,791 of record OY728147.1, on the reverse strand, counting down.
TGGGGCCTCACTAATGGATCCTTCCACAAAAACCCCGAATTACACTGACGACACATTCCACGGGCCACCAGAGATGATATGGGGGCCCGTTTTCAAATTTGTCTTTTCCAACAGGCCTCTCGGGTCTCCACCATCCCTTCCCAGGCCCCGGAATCAAATGTTCGCCACTTAAAAAACGTTTCCACCAAAAATTCATGAGTGGAGGTGCTCAAGAACTTTTTCTTATCAGCCAAGGCCATCCACATTAGATGTTTAAATCATGGTAAATGTTCGGGGATTGAATTTTAATAATTTCATGCAAATATTGAATCCCTAAAAATATATCCTCAAGAAAAATTCCCCCTATTGCAGAAATGCTCTAATTGTGGATCAACTTGTTCGTGAATTTTTCTGGGTTAGTCATTTCAGTAAAAACATAAGATAGGTGAATATAATTGAAATAACAAATGAAACACCAGCCTTTTTTATGTTTTATGACAAAGCATTCATCATTAAGGTTTCACAAGGTCGACGTCACTTCTGACGTTGTTCATAAAAGTGATGATGTATCATCAGTGTTCATCATTATTCATTGGAGAGGAAAAATAATGATGGTTAATCAGAGAATCCCTACAGTTTAATTCCGCATTTCTCCGAGGTGTTGGTTTAATAAAAAGAAACACATCGTAGAATTTCAATTTTTCTCAATTTATTTCAACTTTATCCTACATGATATGGGCCATTAATGAGCCTCATTAATGCACCTTGTCACCTCTTGTTCATGCACCACATCGTCTACATCCGCCACTGAATGGTGAGTAATGAAATAAAATAATTCCTAGTAATTATTTTATTATTTTTCTTAAAAAGTATCAAAAATAAGTTTTTCCCTCGGCCCCTGCCAGCCAATGTAAAATGATTTCAATGGGAATCATATCCTTCTGTATTCAATGGGACCCTCAGATTTTTTATCCGAGCATCCATTGAAAATATTGAAAATCACACTTTCACGATTACAGACAAACCTAAAAATGTTCAAAAAAATTAGCAATCAGTCTCGACCCACGTTAGTTGAGTTTATGCTCCGCTTAAGGGGAATACACCCATAAAATCTCAATGGTACTCTCGGATTTCCATTCATTGTCACTATTTATGAATTATAAGTATTTAAAAATAATATAATTTTTACATAATTATCATATATATGGCCAAAGAATATCATCTACTATTGGCCTCTTCCAGCCATTTTTAGGATCTTCTTAAGGAATGCATACCCACATAGAATGTTCATCTTGTCCAGGAGAGGATAAAAGATGTGCATCACTAGTAGAAGATGTATTCTTATTGCAGGGAGAGTCTAATAGATGTCGTGGTTGGGGACCATGTGTTCTGGATGGTATCTCCTCAACAACGAAAGCAGAGGTCTGGAAGAGGGAGCACACTTTCTCCTAGGTTCATTAGACATTTCGAGTTATTTGGGTGAGTTTGTGGGGTGGCATATGAGATAGTTCTTCCACGATAGTAATACAGGATAACTGATGTATTCCAAGTCCTTCAACTCTATTTGTATCATCATGATGAATCCAACATCACTGACTACATATAGTTCAATATCTAGGACAAAATGACATATGTGTAGTGGCCCATACTGATCCAGTATCATTGGGATATGGTACTACGTGGACAATACATTGCAATTTATTTTATGTGTTTAGAGAAGGGTGGCCTAGAGGCGAGTACATGGGAGAAGAAAACACATATGTGTTCCCATTAAATTGGGTTGTTTTCAGTATTTCCTTGTTATGATTTTAATTTTGATTTAATGCTTAACCCATGATTTATATGAGATTAGTTCATTTCCCTTGAGGTGAGATTCGTGTGGGGAAATGATTGATAAATTACTGAATTGTGAAAAGGGGAAGACTAAATTCATAATAGAGAAAAAATAATTGTGATGTGATTAAACCATTGTGGGTGAGTTAGTGACACCCATTGAAGATAGTATATTGACAAGGAGGATGAGATTCTTTGATTTGTGTGATTGAGATGGTGTGGTCATTATTCTCCTGTGGTGTGTTTTGTGGAAGTTTGGTTTAACATATGTTTGAAGAGGTGTTCTTAGATGTGGATCTTTCCACACTCACATGCGAACAATTAATGGTGGGTTTTCATTGAATTTTAATTTGTTTTGTTGTTAGAGATGTTTCAAGTGTAGCGAGATCCTTGAGAGGTATCTCTTGAGGTAGTATTTCAAACCTAACATTCTTATGGGTTAGTTTTAGGATTATTAATTGATGGAATTTTTTGATAGGTATTTAATGTGATGGTTTGGGCCTTAATGGTTCATTACATTGAGATTTTTTGCGCATTGGAGTTGATTAGATGAAAATTGGAGGGAGTTTGGAGATGTTCAGTTGTTAAAAGATAGTTGTAGGGTGGTTACACAACCTGTATCATGATTAAATAACGTGAAGTTTGGTTTCAAGACTATTCGAGGAATGATTCACAATGTGTGGACTTGTACATTGTGTGAAAGAGTGAATCATGGCATGAAATACTTCTTGTTCGGAAAAAAAGACTAAAAATTTAAAGGAAATGGGTTTTTAGTGGAAAGGCTCCTCTAGGTATTACACGATGTGAAAGGGGATTACATGTCTTGTAATACACTGGTTCTATAATGTTTTATAATATTCTAGCCACAAGGGGTTTGAAAAAATACTATGACTACTGCAATATCTGTCATTCTAGATGAACCATTGGCACTCTAAGGAGTTCATTGACCCATATTCCTCCCTCATTGATTAGTTGATCTTAATGATCATTCGTTTAAAATCTATGGTGATCCAAATTATCTTCTCCATTAATTTTTCTACAAGTATCCCTAATTTTGGTCACATTCTCTTCCATTTATCATCATCATTATATGGTTTTTTCTTAGATGATATTCCTAATATTGTCTCTCGAATGTTTTTTGGTCTGGTGTTGTGGTGGTGGCCCCGAATGGGTGTAGATCTTATGGGATTGGTCGTTGGAGGACTATTCATGTAAAAAATGTTTACTCCCCTTCAAGGTAGGATTTACCTTTTTCTATTTATCATGAAAAATGTAGGAGGGTTTTTTATTTTTCCACCATTTTATTATAGTTGCACAGATATAATTATTGATAAAGAACTATATAATTGAATTTTAAAGGTGTGATGGGGTCTTTTCGCTTGATTTTTATTGATTTTATATTGATTTAAAGGTTGTGACTATACAGGCTGAACACCCCACTAAAATTGGTGGATGTTGGTGGATTTGTGTTTTCAATAAATGTATTTCATGTTTTTTTGGTTCATGTATAACATAGACATATATATAAATTATAAAACCTAGTGTAATATTCTAATAAACGGATGCCCTTAGATCACCCAATTTTTATGATTACCACTGAATTAACAAGTGAAATTAAATAATTAATGATTTTATAAATCTAGAATTTTCTTATGCTTTCTCATGTGTGGTGATATGTTATGTGGGATAGTTGTGGTTGTGTATATGGGACTGAAGGATGGTGAGTTGGAAATGTTGTGGTCTGTGGTTTTTCTATGGATTTTGTTGTGGTCAATTTGGGAAGCATGGGTACGTGTTGTGGGTTGGTTTGGGAGGTGTTGTGGATGGACTAGTAGATGATACATCAAATTGGATATGTAATGGAATATCATGTTGAGAGATTATTTGTTTTCTGAATAGATGAGAAGTGTTGTACAATGGGGCTATGATTGGGTAGTGCTATGTTGTGTTTGTGGATATGTTTGAGAGTAGAGGAATTGTTTTTTTGGAATGGGTAATTTTCCAAGAGTTTCACTATTTTTTAATTTGGTCATGTTTCTTGTTAAGTGATGTGTTTTGTTTTCCCAATTGAAGAGGCTATATTTGAGACCCAAGCGTGTGAGGGGTGGGGGGATGTGATGTGCTACATTTTACCCGGTTATAAGACTAGCTATTAAGCCCATGTTTCTACTATCGAGATGTGATGTGTTTTGTCTTCCTAGGTGATGGGAATAGCTATGAGGCCTAGGTTTGTATGGGTGGGTTGTGATGTGGTACTTTCTGAAGATGTGGGAGCATGTTGTTTTGGATTCATCTTGAAAGAGTTGATAATAATGTGGGAAATGGTGTGGGGTACCAAAATCATCATTTTTATTACAATATCACATTAATTGTCTTCCTTTACATGGTGAGTCTGACTTTGTGGGAATGGGATTACTGGTATACCTTATTAGACGATGATGGATTCTATTGTTTTCTCACATTTTTTTTAGAATGATTCCTTCCAAGTGTTCTTGAGAGACTTGTGTTTTCCTTTTGAGTATACTTGTATGCCCACCCTACATATATTAAACAGTTTTCATATTTCCTGAAGGACTTCGCGAAACATATGGAACATTACTAGCTTGGATACTGACAATTTTGTGTTTTTGTCTAGCCATACATTTGATATTTAATTTGGAACATTATTTCATTTTTAATAGATATATTTTAATCATGAATGTTGTATAGATTTACTATTACTTTTACAAATTTCATGTAGTTGTTTTGAGGTTGATACATCTTCTATGATGATCTTGTTTACAATAAAATTGTTTGTGCCACTCAATTTGGGAGATTTTTATACCCATGGTTCTGGTTACAACCCATGGTCCAACTCGGGGTGGTACTTGGTGGTCATCATATCCCTCTCTTCATTGCCATCCGAAAAGGGGTGTCATTAAAGGCAGGGGGTCATGACAATAAGAACCCTACATTTGATACAAGACTATTACATCATAGAAAATATAAATAACCTAATATCATTACAAAATAATGATCCTTAGGTTTAGTGCCATATAAATATTATCCACATATATAACTTTACCAAAAATAATAGTGATGATTTTTTAAAAATATTCATCATTATACCATTAATTATCACATTTTCATTAGTACACGTAGTTATATAGGGATATACATCAATTATAGGGGGGAGGTAGAAGGATAGTAAGAGAATAAATAAAGACATGAATCAATATAACATGGCTGAGGATAATAATAATAATCATAACTTTTTTTCATTATCATAATCATAAGATTAATTGTAAGATAAATTCAAGGAATGTAAAAATGCATAAAAATAAACCATCATGTCTTTGTGGACAAATTTAACACATATTTGGAATAAACCTAAAATCATGTTAACACATAACAACTGTGGATAATAATAAAATCAACACTTTGATAAAATATAGGAACATTTTCATTAATAATGCACATAATCTAATGAGATATATCACATTAACTAATGTATTAGAGGCGTTTATATTTATGTCCCATCCATAACATCATTACATTTACATAAACACAAATCGATTTAAGATCATATAAAAAATATAATCAACAAATAACCCCTAAATATTTTGGGTTTAATAATGATTTATTAAATAATATATTCATGAATGAAATTGAGGGTTTCAAAATGAAATCATAAAAAAATACATGGCCCAGATTTTATTATACATGAATGGAGAAAAAAATCTCAATAAAAGTAAACATGTGAATTGGAAAGAAGATATATTTTGGGAATGATTTATATTTTCTAAAAAAAAATTATATGAAAGGTATATGAATGAAAATAAAATGGAAGGAAAATGATGTTATATTTTTAGAATACTAATATAATATCCATACATAAAATTGGAATGGATGAGAAAAAAACAAAAAAAAATTAGTTGGGTTCAAGAATACCCTTACCTTATGTCGGAATGTGTTCTTAACATGAACTTAATATCAATGATAATAAAATTATATTCATTAATTACATAATTCAGAAGCTATTCATTTTTTATTGATTTTTTTTATTATGATCATTTTCATGCATTATGGTGTTCAATTTCATCATTCTGGGAGCATTTGTTTTCATGGTTTTGTGGTCAGTTTACTTGACTATAATTATGGGGGTTCATGTGAAATTGGAATAACTTATCCCAAATTGGAATTATTTAATATTAATGATCATATAGATGATTAAATTCTTTCATATACAATTTTTAATATGTTATGAGGATTATTTGTGAGATAAAATGTCAATGAAAATGTTTTAATTTATTCTGGCGGTTTCAATGACCTTCATGAACATGAATCATTTTAATTAATATCATGATTAAATATTAGTCTTAGTAAATTATAAAAGGTTTTATTTTTATTTTAAAATATTATTTGACCATAATAATGGATTTATTACTAGCCATGAACTTGGTAATGAAAAATGGAAATTCATCATCCAGGAAGGTGGTGTATCAACACATCATAGATGATGTATTCATTTTTAGAATAAAAGGAGAGGATATTGTAAATAATCCATTTCAAAAATAAAAATACTAAATATATAATACTCTTGAGTTATCATCACTTTTTATATATTTCAGGTTATTAGTTGATAATAAAAGAAAATAAATTGAAAGAGAACAATTGAAGGATTTTCCTCTTGAATGATGTATCATAGAGAACCTCATTATTGTATGTGGGATTGGTTGTATAGTAATACCATAAGTTCATAGACATGTGTAAGAGCCTTGGTAAGACATATTGTATACAATATTCCGGGCTTATAATGTTTTAGAATTAGAGTTGATGAGGGGTGGTAATTATAGTTGGTGGAGAGGGGTATTATTATTATAAAATTCATTAGATTATTAATTTTTTCATCCCCATCAATAGTTCATATTAAAATGAATAAATGAAGTAAATGATGAATATGAATTCTATAAAATATTGGACTTTATCATCCTTGACCCATGAATGACCAAAAATACATTTATTTATCTATAATGTAAAATTCCACAAATTACCTTATTTCATTATTCACTAAAAATTCAACTATTTTAAAAAAATACAAAAAATTCAACATAAAAATTTCTCAATGTGATGATTTCAAAAAAGAAATAAAAAATTTCAAATTAATTCTATAAATTTTATATTTTTAATTTTTAATTTAAAGCATCAATTATTACAAAAATACTAATTTTTATAATATATGCTACTTTATGAAATGATGAAAAATTAATTAAGGTATCACAAATTTATATTATAACTATATCAACAAAAGAATATTAATTTATGAATTTAATTGGTTAAAATAAAATGTAATGTAAATGATTATATTAATTAAAAATATGTAAATAATCATTTTTTTTTACAAAAATACCAATACCTTACGTATCTTTTTAATAAAATTATTTACAAATTTTCACGAGTTAAATATATCATATAATAATTTCTATGATTCCTATAGAGTATTAATAATTTCATATGTGATATTACTATTCTATAGGACATATTTATTTCCATAATAGTCATATTACTAATATCGTGGAAAGGGGATGATTCATTTAGTGTAGGTTCACCAATTTCAATAAACAACAATAATTTCTTTTTTTATTTATGAAAATTTTGATTTAATTAGGATTCCAATCTCATATATGTGTTTTAAACTATATAAAAATAATTTTATGAAGGAAAAATTCCATTAATTAATGTTTTTGTTGTTACAATATTTTAGTCAATCCAATGTGATCAACATACGTATAGTCATGAAACTCATGCATCATATCCCCACATAAACATATAGGAAAAATAACATGGATCTAGACATATGGGATAACATTATCATCTATAGTCAATTAGATGGTGGGTCCCCACCTACAATGTTTCCCCTCAACACCAATTACAATGGATCCTTCTACCATCTATTCCATGATCATAATCTGTATTGTGGAATAAACTATTAAGGAAACAAGGGTCATATTTTACTAGACCTCTTGAACCTCTAGATGAATCTCAGTCAACAAAGACATCATATTCCATTCAGATCAAGAATCATGTATTTCACAAGTCATTTTCCTTTGGATCAATGATTCAATAAAATTATTTCCCTTCATGGTTGTGTAAGATTTCTCAAAATCAATCTATGTTATATACTCACCTCATCTCTACTTTCGTATATTCGAATCATGATGCGAAAAGTTATACTTTATGCATTTGTGGTCGCTATACAAAAAATATTTTTATCCAAATATGTAATTATTCCAACGCTTTCTATCATAAGACACTATGAAAAGGTCAATATGGTTTTTATGAAAATTAGATTCAAGTGACCTCTATATCCATAACCCATATTCCACAACTCGATATTCTTTCTGAAATGTGGATCAATTTCTAATCCCATGAACATAATAAAAATGGTATTCTCCTCAGATGGATATGATAGGATAAAAATCATTATTGTAGTTATATTATTGTTTAACTCATGGAAATAATACTCTTAAAATATATACAACTTAATATTTATATCATTATTTGTTAAATGTGAATGTGGTTCCTATATTAATTATGAATGACCAGGTTGAATCTCTGACAATAACCCACCACACCAAAAAAATAGGATATAAAAAACATTAATATTCTTCTCCCAAAAAATTATTGTATTTGATATATCTATGTAAACTAATAGATAGTCTCCATAGATGATGTTACTCGTTATATGTACCCTTTTGATCTATAATTGATAGTTAAATAGATTTGTGTATATACAATTCTATCATGATTTACTCATAATGATGTAAATATGTTGGGAACGATCAATATGAGTCTTAGATTACTGTTAGATGTTATGCACTAAAAAACCACAAACTGATCTAGGTATGGGAGATTGATTGAGTAACTGAAGGCAATAAACACATCCAGAGCATTCATCAACCCAAATAAAATCACAATAAACTCAAATAGGCCCAAACTACTATTGAATGTATTCATGTTATATAATATATTCTCACCCTCAACTAATAATACCCCAATCACAATTTAATCATGTATAAAATATAAAAAATATGAAACATGTCAACAATATCTTTATTGTGTGGAAGAGGATACCAATTTTGAACCATCTTCCAGTTCAACATATGTTAATCAGCATGAAAACACTACATCCAATAAAATTTCATAGAAAACACAACCACATAACTATAATGAAATTTAATCTTATGGATAAATGCCTTATATAAAAATTCATATATCTGAGTCTTATGAACTTGACTATCTTTTGGTTCCAATCTAGAAGTTTGACTAGAAACGGGTTCATCTCACACTTGTGATCAATTGTAAACTCTAAACCCAAAAAAGGTGGAACACCTAATATATTTGTAGGAATTATTTCCTAACATAATTCCACTATTGGTAGTAATGAAAAATTACATATACCCCTATAATCAAACAAATAACTCACAAAATTGGTGGTGATCTCCCCTATTTTATGATGAACTGGACCACTATAGAATTCCACGATATCCCATTCACCATGATTAAAATAACAATTATAATGAGTAGATGTAATTTTCAATCCCCGGTGATAAATATCGATTGGTATTGTTAGGATTACAATATATCACCCAAAAAATTATGTCACAAATCAACATGTAAATAATTTAAAGGTCCGAAATTAATCAATAATCACCAAACATAAGAGAACATACCTTTCAAAAAATGATATCTCTCTACCACACTCTCAATTGTGTGCCAATCATGATAACCCCACTCAAAAACCCCACAATAATAATAAACCATTGAATATTTGGGTATATAGAAAATAATATGTGGAACCTATATAAAATAATGTAGTATAATGAGTAGAGGTTACATGAATAGTACCTGTAACTATCAGTGATCCAACATCATTATCCACAATTGTAGCCTAATCAATATGCAAACAACCTTCCCATATACCATGTGGTTTACTCAATTTCCCAAAGAATTAACTACTCTATTGATATAGGATCTCATTATATGATGTTACATATAAAACTCATCAATCATCATGGACAGTAGTTTCCCAACTACAAAACTAATATGGTGTAGAAGACCCCATTCTTGTACTCTTTTTTAGTATTTCCCCTCCATCCCTACCCATCGACCTTGGGATCCCAAAAAAATTATAGATATATCATCGTAGCAGAATATCATCACTCTAATAGTGGTTGGGGGAATTGGTTATGATGGTTACCCATCATACAACACTAATGGATAATAACTTGATTATTTTCCCGATTAACTGATCCTTACCAGTATCCAATAATCTGGACTTTTTTCGTAAATGTTATCATAGATAAAAATCTGAAATTCAGAATATGTAAATAATGGATATTTAGTAGAAACCACTTGTCCTCCATTGGAATCCTCATTTAGGTTTCCCTTAAAAATGAGATACTATTTCTCCACCTCAAAAATATTATTCAACCAAAATATGTTATCCCGGTACTTAATATCACATTTCTGTACATCCTGAAAATGTCCTACTATATTTACCTACTTCCTTACTAGTAGTGGAACAGAGAAGTGCATGTTGGTGATGTGAAAATCATTGTCCATCCCAGACATAGTATAATTGGTCAAATGTGTAAACTCATCTTCCCTCTCAGTTCCCAGTGTCTTTAGGTAAAAGTGATAAAAACATATCTAGGATGTCCTTCAATACCATGCTCCCCAACTAATCATCATGAGAATAAATATACCTCTAATAATTTGATGATCCTTGAAACATATAACAATCCATATTTTCAATACTATCTACAAGTCTCCCTAAATGGTCCACAATTGATCGAATGAGATCAATTTAGAACTCATATACATCTTGTCTACTCTCTATGCTGATGGTCAGAGGGTGATACAACTGAAGGTACCCTATCAAATCAACCATATTCCACTCAACCCATCCTTTGATACATTACATGAACTTCCTAATGAATGAAATTTTACCATGTAACATCACTCCTTAATTTTTTTCACAAAACTAGTGGGACTCTAGTTTCACTGGTAAACGTACATTTCAAGACAACTCAGTATTTCTTCTTACCCATAAGCATCATCATTGAGGCATGCATCTACAATTCCATTCAAATGTCATAGTACACATAACAAATTATTAATACATTTTAGAAAAAATTAAATTTCATAATCCCAATAAAATTCATCCCACACACTGCCTCATTGAAAAAAAATTAATAACTATAAGTATATGTAACAACTTTTAACCTAGGCCAATGATAATATTGAGTAAAATAATTTCATTTTTGATATAGTCTTATTGGAAACACATATTATCCATTTTAGAATAGAACATTCAGAATAATATATCTATTTATATTCATCAATGGAAACCATTAATTTTATGTAAGAAAATGAAATGAAATCATTTTCTTATCAACTCACCCAAAACCGACTTTTTCATAAATTCCTAAAATTATTAATGCTGAAAAATTGACATTATTACTAGATAAGTTCATGGATACTCAAATCTACTTCCATATTAGTACATGAGTGAAATTTATAAAATAATATCATCACATGATAATTGAATCCTTTGTGTCGAAAAAACATCCAATTAAAATAGAATGTTTCAAAAAAACAATCACTCCTAGGTACATGGATTTTCCCCCAAACATGGGTTAGCTACTCCCATGTTGATGCTCATGACCAGGGGTCAAATAATCTTAGTCTCCATTTAAAATTTAATAAATAATAGTAAAACTAAAAATAAATGAAATATTACATTCATTCCAATTTTCAACACCCCAAATCATGTTCCACCTAATTTTACAACATGTCAGTTTGATAAGTGACATTAGGAATTCCAACACACGTGAAAGATCCTCCGAACTAGAAATAATTATCTAATATGTAATGTGGGGATACTAGAACTTATTTATAAAAGTAAAAAATAGAAATAATTAAAAACTAGCTAGATGGTGAAAAATAATTACCAATGATAAACCACATGTCATGATATTAAAAAAAATCGAAAATGACTATAAACCAATCTTGTTGATATAACATACAATACATAGTAAACATTTTCTACTAAAAACCCAAAATATAGACAAATCGGAATATTCTAATCTGGTTTTGATGTCATTTCACATTCCCTCATCTATGTTCAATTCGGAATACTTACTCCAACATATGACATAGGGAACATACACTTATCATTTAATAAAAACATGATATTTTTATCGTACTAATGAGGAAGACTGATTATGGTGTGTGTTAATGTCTGTAGGTCACTACCAATGTTGTCAAAAGTATTAATCAGACTATAATTGTGTATATAGTTGTATAATGAATATGAAAAAAAGACAAAATTAAATAGTCTTCATGTTGATATTTCATTAATCAACCACATAGTCCCCCATGTTCTTCATGACACTCGATCCAATCATACCTACTTCGACATATGTCATAGTCTAAAAAATATATTAGAGACATATCACAACTCATTATTTCTTGGGATTCCATTAATAATTATATAAAAAAATTATTTTTGGATCCTTTGAGAATTATGAACGTTTTCAATATCTTCAGACATAGGATATTAGTATAATTCCAATATTTTTGGGGCCTAGAGCAGAAGTCTGGAACCACATGGATATATTGATTGTTGGTCACTGACCCATAACTCATTGTTCTCAATCACATATTGGGGGCTTGGAGAATTATTTTAGCACCACATGGAAATTTGGAGAATCAATCTTTGACCCACTCATTATTTTTAAATCATTCACAGTATCACATATATCATATATATATAAATATATAATAATTTCACATAATTAAACCTCTTATCAATCTTTATCATCCTGGATAACTATTTCATTTATAAATCAAAATCCTGGTTCATCACATCTATTAGATGAAATAACATGAAATATTTCTCTGTTGAACCATTTCTCATCAATTACTATAATCTCGTTTACCATTCATGGTTAATCCAATCAATATATTAATTACCATTATCGGCCATTCAATAAGTATTTAATTCAATTCAAATAAATCATTATTACCATTTTTAATTCTCATATTTATACACATTACGATAATCGACACCAATAATGGGTTTCCATTATTCCTTAATATAATATCATCATTGAATCTAGTGTTATTCCATAAGAGTCATAAAATTTCATGGAATTATATTCCATCATTCAATTTTTAATTTAATTTCCCAATGTTGGAATCACAAATAGTATAAAATCCTCAGGATCAGTGAAATGTTCTTGTAATGTAAATTCCTTAATTCAATATAGACTATTATGACTCAAAATAGTGAAAGAAATATAGGATCAAAAACAATGATGAAGAAACAATGAATTGAGATCCATTGAAACCTATATCATTACCATTAATAATGAATGAAAATCATCTCTTCATAAAGGGAGGTAACGATATGAGAGATTGTAACCTTATAAATGAAGAGATCTCATCGTGGAAAAGTGTTCTATTCGTTATCTAGATCATATAGGTAAAATTAAATAGGTTAAGATGACATAGTAATCCTATCGGGATCCTCCAATATAAATTTAATTCAAGGTTGGTCGAAATAATGGGACATAATCCCGGGGCTCATGAATAAGTAAATAAAATCATGGGGATTTAAAACCCAATACTAATAATTTTCTATGAGGTGTTCACAATATTAAAAATAAGCATCATAGCCATATTCTCATAAAATATAGGGTAAATTATTTATCCTAACTGGTTGAATGGTTTAAAATATAATGAACCAACCATGAAAAAACCCTCAGTCTAATGGTGCCTGGTTTTATGTCGGTGGGACCACTATTTTGGAAAATTGACCACCAAAATTGTACTACCCAAATCCTTCAAAACCCCTGAAAACACAATATAACACACCCAAGACTAATAAAATGTTAAAAAAAGATAAAATATAACCATAAATGAGAATAATACATCTCCAAAAATGTTCAAGATCTTATGTGCGACCATAGCTTCACTGTGTTGTTCAGTTGAATTATTACCATAATACACAAAAATAATAGTCATATTAAATGAAACTATGATGTAGTTTAAAATATAATAATAATCCTCAAGAATAGATTAATTTCTTATCATGGCACCATGAATAAGACTAACAAACAATCATTCACAATTCACTCAATGCATCTAATGATCTACCCAACCAATGCTCAACTAAAAAAAGTAAATGATGTTAAATAATACATCAAATTAAATAAATTGAAATTTTTAGATGTCACGGTATCTCTAAATATTGAATTCACATCATTGATTAGTTTCTATAGAGGTAAAATTCATAATAATCTAGCCTCTAAGATTAAAAATCTAATTACCACTATAATATATACTCCTCGAACTAAACATAATCAAATAAGATTTTAAAAAGTTAAACCATATTACCTCAATCAACATTGTAACTGTATTAGAAAATCTAAACTAGGAGATCCAATTATTATGAAAAATTATCATCCTCAATATCCATGTATTTGATAAGAACATTATAATTATGTATGTACCTTCACAATGAGGCATTTTAATGAAATCATGCATACCTAGGTAACTTGAATGGATATATATACTATATGAAATAATCTCATCCGACACAGTGATCATTAAGGGTCCAATATATCTTATATATTATTATGCCTTATTCCAAAAATATTGATTCCCTAACTTATATGACACCAACATGAAATAACATTCACCAATATTGAAATACAATTACCTCCTCTAATACTTTGTATATAATATTCACCTGCCATGAGTGGTTGCAAACAACTTCGTGATAAAACTCACAATCATTGGGGGTTCTTATACTATATTCGAAACAAATACTTCTACCCCACTCACCTCATTCCAACATAACATTGTGTGGAAGAACCGTCCATTCAGGGCCTCAGAAGGTGAAATTTGTAACAAAAAAAATGAAAATGATGTTGTATACTTACTCAAGCAATGATATGTGATCATAAAAATCACGTTTGTAGACAAGGTCTCAATGATAATTAATTTTCATCAGGTATTGTATCATCCACTCAACAAATCTATCAGGATGACAATGGTACACTATGATCAATCTCAGCTATGTCAATTGTGCTACCAGTAACATCTATCAAAATAATTATGTCAAATGAGCAACTATTTTAGAATATTGTATTAATGGAACTCTGTGATTGAATATTATACATTGACATAAAACATTTCCATCTTGTTTATTGGTTTATTCATATATATCATTATGAAATTATTAACTCTCTTTGTTCAATTCCTGGTCTCCTAGAAGACATCATGGATTCTTAGGGTTCAAGGATACAACAAAAAAAATTATATAGTGACAGATTCTCACATAAAAAAAGTGAATGTGTAGTATTTGGATAAAATCATATGGTTTTTGGAATAACGAATTTTTCATATATATGGTGAGGCATCATGAAACAAAACAAATTGTGTCCCTATTCATCCCAAGACATTGTTATTACCTCATATGAATATGAATCTTATTTGGAACCCCAGGATGTACCAACCACTATGAGATATTTTACTCTATCATCATCACCCCATGATAAATTTTGGGAATTCCAGTCCCACAATTACGTGGATAATTTCATGAAAATCTAGTGACCACCCAGTTATCTTTTAACCATATAAAAGATGTTCTATATCACAACACATTAATGGAAAGATACCTTAAAAATCATCACCTAGAATACAATAGAATATTTTATCACAATTGGAGAAAAGGTAATTTTTTTCCAAGACCTTGAAATAGTTCATCCTCCAATCATGCAAGATGATCATCAGGAACACATATTCCATTGATTTCTAGTCACCAGGCTCATGAGATACATACATCTTTTATATAAGAGCAGAAATAAAATATTCAAATTCCCTATTTTATAAACCGACCTAGTGTTGAACATATATATATACTCTTCCTTATTCTTCTTTTTCAAATTTAGGTCCTACTAAGTAATAATATATCATAGTAGTTTTTCCTCCTTATAGAAAACAATAAAATCACCAATGGGAATGTGTTTCCAAAACATCAAAATAGAGAAAATGGATTCCATCTCAACATCATTGGTTAGATAGTTCCACTCATTCTATCATAGGTGAAATGTACTATATGATACTACATTGTCCCTCTACATTATTACTACTCCAAAACCAAGGCTTGATGAATAACAATATATAGTATAACCATTCATTGGATAATAAAGAATCAATATTGTTGATCTAGTAAACCTCTAATTACACTCAATAAATGATTCATCACCCTCTCCAAAAATTTAAAAAACTATTCTATTCTTCATTATCGTTGTAATTTTTGTTGATAAAATACTTAAATCATAAGAAAAATATCTATAGTATTGTGCTAAACCCAAAAATAACCAACTCTAAAACATCATCTAAGGACCTATAAAAATATTCACTTCATAAACATTTTACTAGTATATAAATATACCAATATTATACAACAAATTCCCCATGATAACCACTTAATGAATAGAAAAATACATTTTAGTATCTTGGAAGAATTGTTGATGATCAATAATTTTTTTTGTAATATCTAGATATTTCTAGCATGCTTCTTAGTGGTGGGTGAGTAAATTATGATGTAATTAAAGAAAATCATGACAAATGACTCAATATATGTGTGGAATAAATTAATTATGATAGAAATAAATAATATCGATGAATTATTCAATATAATAAACAATAGTATTTAATCTTATAGCCAAAATCTACTCTTAATGACTATATTCAGGTTGTACCCCTCTATAAATCATAATTAGTGATAGCTAGATTGAATATTACTCTTGGAGTACCACTAATATACGCATAATTTTAAAAAATATATTATCAATCCAAGTTAAATAATGTCTTTTAATTACTTTCAAATTTACCTCCTTTGGATAATATATATAGAGTTTAAAACAACCATGTGTTTTCTTAGAAAACATGATAGATGCCTCTCAATATGACCTAATAGTCCAGATAAATAACTTCTACTCTGATAAATTGAGTTTCATCTTGAGAAACATCAACTCAGTTTGTGCCACAAAATTTGGGGTCATCAAAATGTGTTTTGTACTAGAAATGATCACTATAAATATGTTACATCTTCTAAAAAGGTGAATCTGTTTAGAGTTATTTGGGAATACATCCTAATAGAGGCCCTCAATTACAGGATAACATGAGGAGTATTCTATTTGTCCATGTGAAAGTGAAAATACTGTACTCTTACCTGTAATAATCCAAATCATGATCAATTCCCTACTACCTATACTATATCCCAACTACCATTCACTATTTATATAAATCATATCTCCCTTGTGTGATGTAAATGACATCCACCTCAAATAGTAATCACTATGGCCTAGGAAGTTATTTATCTTGTCCATGGTAGGAATCACACCAATAATCAGCATATATAAAATCCTGTCTACCTGTAGATATAAATAATAGGGAATTACTATCAAATTATTTGATAATTACTCATAATGAAATTATTTCATGCCCTATGATTTATCAAGGGAACGTAACATTGAAATGAATTTGATGATTAATTATAGTACTGTAAAATATTTAACTATAAATGATGAAATGGGATTCACCAAAATAAAATAACATATATAATACTCATGTGATTTAAAAAAAATCCCATAAAAAGTATAAATTCACTCACCACAATAGTCCTCCCTCCATTTTTTTATTTAAATTTGGCATATATTATCATTATTACATTGTTGCTGAGACGTATGATGTGCTTAAGTAAATATATTTTGTGCCTACAATTGAGGACCCTTTTGGGTTCCATGATCATTTATCAAGTACGTCATTTTGCATTATGGATCCACTTCCTCAAATCCCATGATGTGATTTGTTACATAATCCCAATTATGTTATGCTTTTTATATATTTTTGAAATCTTATTTTTAAAAGTGTGTGATAATTTTCAAACATCCCATTTTTTGTTAAATTTGGTACAACTATTAAGAATGATAAAGAATCAACCTTCTGATCCCCCTATATACTAATACTATTCAACGCATTCTCAATCATTCTCCTATTGATATAATATGAAAAACTCATTACAGTAGTAGAAGGTCCACCAGAATTAGTACTGAAGGGTGTAAGAATTAAAACTTGATCTATCCTCTACAATATTCATTTAGATAGTGATACTATTTTGGAGAAAATTTCTGAATGTCATCAGGTCATTAATTTAAATCGATCATCCAATGTGGGGTTGATGTCTTATTTCAAACATCATTTCCTTATGTGTGTTGTATCTTTTCAAAATAATATCTAGTAGAAGAAGCTCATTAAAATAGTACATTTTTATGATACCTCTATGGACCCCTACTATAAATCCTGGAAATTATACAATCTCTTTAGATTCATCGTATTGGAAAAGAGTTCACTGCAAAACATGTCCATTATGGTCTCCATGGAGAGACCCTTATGCTTTACAACATGTACAATCATTCTCCCAAACTACATGGAGGTTGTCTATAGTGTGAAATTTCTAGCCCGACCCTCCGCCTAGAAGGAGTCACTATGTAGTCAAAGGAATTGTTGATGATATATATCTAGTTAAATTTATCATGTGGTGTACATTTTCCTTGATAAGAAATAGTATTATATTGCAATATGCCTTTTGTGTAGTCAACTGTGGACATTTGTAGCCCTTTATAATGGTATTTAATAAGCAGAAAGACACTAGATTATTGTGGGGCAACAATCAATATGACAATAATAACTACCAGAGCATACACTAATATATCCTCACACAATTTTGGAATTATTAGAGAGGCACACTTTATTATGTGATTTTACGAGAACACATTACATATTGTAACCATTTGTCTCCTTTGATTTTGAATCTTATAATACTCAATGGAAACATTTATAATATTAATATTAATAGGATATGTATTAATTAGAATAAAGATTAACATAAGGACCTCATAAAAGTATACCACTCAACCAAACTAAATCACTCATAGATTTTATAATGGTCTCCATTCCCTAAACATTATTCATCATAATGTACATACAAAACATACCAGCATTCCCATATTGATCTAGTTAATTATTGCATAGATTTATCACTAGAGGATGAGAGTGGATATATCTAAAAAATAAGGTATTCAAATCTATCAGACATAGATATAATAATCAAGGATTTAAATTAAAATTTTGAATAATGTAAAAATATGTATGTATGTATATATTTGGAATGTGGTAATATATACCTTGTTATAATGCCTGAATGCACACAAAATGATATAAAATTGTAACAATAAACTTATATACTGTAACTCGGAAGTACATTATAGATGACCTAGAAATAAAAATGGAAACTCACCATCCAAGTTACTAAACAACATATCCCCTTTCTACCACAACCCTGGACAGTCAAAAATAAAAGTTGAAAATAGTTCTCTAATACAATTTCATAATTATCTATCCCAATTCACTAAATCGGAGTCAAAAATCCATTTGAAATATTTCGTATGGCAAGGTTAACATTAGGTCTTGTGGATCCTGGCGTTTGACATTATTATTCAAGTTATGGAATTAAAAAAGTAGTCAAAAATAAAAAATATAACATAATAAAATCATACATAATAAAACATATATTATATATAATGATTATTTACAAAATTATATGTTCTATACAATTGAAATAAATCAAATATGTGTAGAAAATTTGTTAAATAAATAAGTTCCACTATGTATAATATTTATGGGATAAAAAAATAGAATTTGAACCTTCTATTTGTAAACATTTCAATATTCATTCATCTCCACACACAAGGTTAGAATCATAGCTGACTATATTCATTTCAATGAATCAGGTGGAAAATATAAAAAACTAAAATAATTTCCATTTTTATAGTTGAGTATATTGTTAACATAAATTTTGACAATGTATATAATTTTGAATATAAATGAAAAACATATAGTAAAAACTCACATTTTTTAACATTCATCACAACAATTATGTCCACACAAAAGTTTTTTATCTTTTTTAAATGATATCATGTATGTAAACAATATTAAAAATATAATTAACCACAATCATTTCAATTCAACACACTATCATCATAGCTAAACAGAATGATTTCAATGAACGAAATAATTAATATATAAAACAAAAATTATTTATAATATGTGTATCAATATTACATGATATGTAATGAATTTCCAAATATATTTGATGTGGAACAAGTATTCAATAATAAACATTAGTAGATATTTGTGTGAAATGAACATGACCACATAAATAATTCCAAGAATGAATAACTAAGATGTGAGAAAAATAGATTAAATAAATATTTCCATAATACATGATCATATAACCTCCATAGTAAAATTTTCAGTGGACTTATTTTAGAACATCATTTTTGAATGAATAAAATCTAAAATATGTATGCCTAAATAAAAATACCATTATAACATTCTTATAATATTCCATTGAAATATAATAAGTTATATCATTTTATTTTATTTAAATTTAATTTTACATTGAAATGTTTTTTAAAATAACATATAAAATAATGATAATGTGATTAAAATATAAATAGACAACCTCCATAAATATGAAATAAAATATTAATTATGTAAACTAAATAATATGGATGGATAATTTAACCATCCTCAAAGAAAAAAAATATTATGTTCATAAATTTTTAATAAAAGTAAATTTCTATATAAAATAACCTTATGAGGTCAATTATTTATATATATTTAAATCAATTAAAATATTTATAATTGTGAAAGTGGATTTGATGTTTCTTATGATAAAAATGATGATATAATTTCATTTTAAATACAAGATAAATTTTTATAGAATTGTAAACCAAATGATTGGAAAATTTTAATAATTCATTGAGAAACTAAAAATAACCATAATTGATGAATAGATAATCATTTTATGAAAATAATTACATTTATTTTATCTATCTAGAAATTTTGTTATATACATTACTGATTTGAATATTTCATTTAAATATAACCCTTATGACATTGGTATATTTTGAAATTAAATCCCTCTTTACATAGATGTTATTATAAATCATTAAATAGAATTATTAAAAATTTAATTATAATAAAATATATAAAATAAGAGTTTTTTATTACATATCAATGAAAATAGGAGTGAAAATATAAAAACATATTTTAGAGAATAGAAATTGATATAAAAATCGCATACCTTATATTCTTGCAAGGCTGTACATGCACTAAATTCTTATTTAGTCAACTATGATCCATTATTCAACTATATTAGGAATATTAACATCATTATACTTGTTTATTGCATTAATTTCTAATTTATAATTACAAATTTATCAAACAATATATGATAAATATTGTATTTGGCGGAAAATTTTCATGTTAGTTTTGTTATAGATTTATCAAGGATTTTGAATCCTTATTCCATTATCACAGGATAATCACATCGATATTTTTCATTAGGATTTAATATATGTGTTCTTCATAATTATAATATAGCATTTTAAATTCATTAAACATAGGATGCATGTTTTTATAGAGTAAATAAATATCTTATTTTCCTTGATATTATAATTTAAAAAAGGAATAGAATTTATTACAGAATATAATTTCAAATATTTTCACATTAAAATTATGAAAACATTAGAAATTAATTCTTTTTATATCAGAGATAATTTATTTATTTTTCATTGTTATTTGTGAGTGAACATTATTAGATCATTCTTGAACATGGTAAAATCAACAAAAACATGAATGTGTTATGATGAATAAATAAGCAATGATGTGTAATTTTATAGTAAAGATATAAACATTTTAGTATATTGGAATATAATTATAGTAGTCATTAAAAAGGAAAATAGAATTTTGGAATAAAAATATGATGAAGGAAAAGTTAATTAATTGAGGAGAGGATAACACATATGTTTATTCATTTAACATTTTTGTTGGAAAAATATTTTAGAAATGAAGGATTAGAAACTCGTTATAATATTAATAGGATAATAAATGTGAAATAGGATTTTAGGTAGATAAAGTGGTCAAGTATTCATGATAAAAATTAATATTAGGATTCAATGAATATGGGTAGAGGATGAGTCCTTATATATGTGATCTGGAGTAGAATATTTAAAAAATCACGTACCACAATGAATAAAGAATACATTTTCACAAGTTAAATGGATAAAAATATGAAAAATGAATTTTTTATGATATGGAAAGGTCAACCATGTAAACCTACAAAAATATAGAAATAATTAATTAATATATTTTTATTCTTTCCCACATAGATAAACTCATTTACCAAATTTTACCTTTACCACTGTTACATAGTTTATATATCAGTAAATTATATAGATGACTAAAAATTATATTTTCCTTATTAAATAATTTTATATTATGTCTTCAAATATTAAATCCATTATATTTATTTTTTTGTTATGTGTTATGAAAATAATTTTAATATATGATCATAAATCTATATTTTTAGTAATTAATATTTTACAAAATCATAATAACTTATTTCTTATTTTAATCCCTTTAATAATCATTACATTTTAATAACATTTTTATATAATTATATATGTATATATATTTATTACATTTTTGTAATACAAATTATAAGAATATATCATTATAAAGTATTAAAGTAAAAATACTAAATTTAATAAATACAATTACCTAAAAAATATTAGTTATAACATTAAATGATTTTAATCACATCATAATATTGATATGTTTTCAAATCATTAAATTTTAAAAAATAACTGGTACTTACATATTTTATCATTCAAAATTCATAAACACTTAAAATTTTGTTAAAATATTGACAATAATATGTAATGATTGAACTATTTTTATAAAATAATTTAAATTTTTTATCATTTTATATTACTATAGAATTTGTTTTATTATTTGTTAATTATAATATTTTATTTAGATAAAAATATAATGATACACTAACCTATTTATTGAATGCGTCTACATACAACAACCATACATCCAACAACCACATATATATGGATAATATTTCCAGCTTCCATGGATACAAATATCTTGTTTCATTCCTAGATGCATTTTTTAAAAATCATTAGAAAAATAATTAATAAGATTTATTTACTGATTTCTAAAAAAATTATGAAATTCAAAACAACTTTATTCTTTATTTGATTATAATAGGAGGTATAATCTCTTATTATAAATATGAAGTATGATGATTTCATGTCTTTATACTTTTTATTTACTTATGGATTTATTCCACTTAAGGTATCTTCATTGAGCTTCAATATTTCATTATCACAATAATTTAATAATTTTTATATAATTTATTATTCAGTTTCCAAAAGTCACACCATTTTTTATTTTAGATCAATATTATGTGTTAGTCATGTTATTGTTTAATTAATTGAAAATTTCACATTGTATGTTTATTGAGTTATATTAATCCACTTAAATTTAATTTTATCAATAAAATTTAATTACAAGAATTGGATAAATTCAAAATTATTTTATATTAATACATCTCCATGTTACAATATATATTCCCAAATCTATTGATTTTCTTGTAGGATATTTACCCTATGAGTGGTTTTGTAAGAAAATAATCTAACCCTTCGATCAATGGTCTCCAATTAATGTTCCTCAATAGACATATCACATTCAAATGTAATATCAATTTAGATACGTAAATGATGGATATTTTATGTAAATATTTAAAATAGATACATGAACTACATATGCACATTTGAGAGGGTTGGGTAAATAAGTAATTTATAATCTCTAATCCCAACAATAGGAACAATTTTAAAGGCACTCACGTATATAGGTGACTATATTCCCTTCAATGTATATGGCATAACCCTATTCTAATGAGATATTTAATGGAATATATTATTAAAAACATAATACTATAAAAGTCATTATTGATTCTAGAAGATATCTCTTGTTTTACCTTTTTTTAAACTTCATATGACGTTGAGTCATATTAAACATATTTAACAATTCATAAAAAATATCTAGTCCCAAAAACATCAATATTCTTCAATCATAATAAGATATTAGATTTCAATATATCTACATATAGAGAGCCTCTTATGGTTCCGTTTAATGATATATTTTAAATTATTTTTATATTATAACTTGACCATATAAAGAAGATGATCCCAATATAAATTGAAATTCATTAGACAAGATCATTTTATATACTATATTTTATGAATATTTATTATAGATTAATATTAAGTATGGGTATGATAATAAATTCTAATGAAATAAATATAATGAACTATTAGAAATTTGTCTAAATCATTGATGTGAACATTGTACCACGAACAGATACAATTCATTTTGAAACTCTATATAGCTATACCACATCGTTTATATTTAGTTTTTATACAAAATCTGGTGAGAAAAAACATGAATAAAAATGACGTGATATATTTAATTGATCTATATATATTGTTCGTCGGAGTGGATACTTGAGAGGGGGGTGAATTGAGTTCCAATTATAATTTCTGTTAAAATAATTTCATATTAAAATTCAAAAATTAAATACTAAGTAAAACAATAGTGAATTTGTAAAAATTTATGGGTTTGATTAGTTTCTCATAAGATTTATTAGGTCTCAGTTAATTTAATCAGAATATTAAATTAGAATTTGAAACTAACCTACTAATTTACAATAGTTACAAACACTTGCAAGATTAACTATCAAAGTAACTTTAAAACTATTTTATATTTCAATGTAATTAGCTGCAGAATATGCAATATAGGTTCAAACCAAAATAAGTAAGCACAACAGTTTTAAAACAAGAGGTTCATTCTCAAGTTGGTACTTAGTCATCTCAAAAAATTTATATAAATTTTGATCCACACCCTAGACTGGGGAAAACAACAGTGCAAAGACTATCAATTTATGAAGACCTCTACCACAGTTCTTCATGGGAAAACAAAACAACAGCACACAGGCTGTCCAAGTCACACTTGACCTCTTCCATAATTCATAGTGGAATACAATAAGATGTAAAAACATTGGAGTTAGGATATAGTATCCTCCAGTTTAGCCTAGGAGTCATTGTATAAATACAACACACACTGATCAAAAGTAATAGAATGAAACACAACAGAGAAAAACAGATAGAGATGAGTTTAGAGTGCTCTATGTGTTATGAGTGAATATTTGGACTCCTTGGTTTGATGAAAATTATTCTCTGAGTCTTTCTCAGGTTTTTGTCAAGAAAAAAGTGTTTCGTGGTACTTGTTCCTTAACTTTCAATGTAAGTGTTCAGCTTGAGAATGAGAGTGTTCATTATAACACTTCAGCTTCTTCTTTTGTACTTCTGTTCTTAATGAGTATGAGTGTTCTTCATGTTCCTCATGTGTTCTTCTTTTCATTTACATGTGTATATTCATGTATATGTCTCGTGTTTTAACTATATATGAAAAAAATCCTATTTCTTACTGCAGGTCGATCATCCTTATATTCCACAAGCTCCGGAAATAGGGATGATTACCTTTTCATAAGAACGAGGTACGGTTCCCAGACATGCCAACACCTATCATTAAATAACATTAATTTTATTAAAATCACCAACTATGACCATTGGAATTAAATAAGAGTTAATAGAAATTCAAACACATTTTATGACTTCCGGTGAGTCATGAGATCAGTAGTTCATTTGATCAGTATCAGTATTAGTAGGTCATTTGATCATCATCGGTATCGGTCGGTCCTCATCGGTATCGGTAGGTCCTTTGAACATCATCGGTATCAGTTGGTCCTCATTGGTATTGTTAGGTCCTTTGATCATCATTGGTAACGGTCAATCCTCATCGGTATCGGTAGGTCCTTTGATCATCATCGGTATCGGTCGATCCTCATCAGTATCGGTAGGTCCTTTGATCAGCATCAGTATCGGTAGTTCTCATTGATGCGACCGTTCTCATCAGTGTGACCGTTATCATCGGTGCTATCATTCTCATCGGTGTGACTGTTCTCATCTGTGCAACCATTCTCATCGTTGTGACCGTTCTTATCGGTGCGACTATTTTCATCGGTGCGACTGTTCTTATCTGTGACACTGTTCTCATCGGTGTGACCGTTCTTATTACTAATGGTGAGTTAAGAGATATGAAATCTTCACCGTGTCTGTTTAACCCAGAACACTTCTACGTCAATAGTAATCCATAAAGTAACATAGAGAAACATATGATGAAAAGGTTTAAACATATATAAACACATTTAGAACAAATTGAACAAAAGACTAAATTAGCATAAACAAAACAATGATTTGTGATTATTAAAATAACCATCTCACAGTGAGTTAAACAATCTCCCCCTTTTTGATAATCACAAATCAATGGAATAAAAGAAGAGGGAAGATGGTATGACATTAAGTATGCCCCCCTATATAGAAAGAATATATTCCAAAAGTAATCAGATTGCAAAAAAGATTAGAATAACCAAAACAAGATTAGAATGGCAAACAGAGCTTATATAAAGGTATCCCCCTTAGACATATATATGAAATGATTCGATGCTCCCGTTTAAATATATATAAGAAATGATTATATATTTCTATTCTCCCCCATATAATATTATTATATTCTCTCCCTTTGGGATTATCAAAAACAATTGGAGAAGGAAGATAAGAAAAGAAAATGATTCCATTAATAAAATACAGCTGAAATAAAAGGTACAATAAGCAGATACAAGTTAAAAGTTTGGGAATAGAAACCCTATCAATAATAATAGACACAACTATTTCTTTGGGTGCAATGGAGCATTCCCTTTATCATTTGGAGTAATGGATGGACCAGAGGGTGATTTAGTGGAAAGTTGATCCTGTCTGACCAAGAGAGGAGGTATCATAGCTCGAGCCGGTAGCGTAGTGGGTGCTAATGTTACATGATGAGAAGTAGAAGATCTTTCTGAAGGTGGCTGATGTATGACTGTCTGGATATTGGATAGATCTTGAGATACTGATATCTGATGAGGAGCAACATCTATTGGACTGAGAGGCTTTGTAGTAGGAAGAAAAATTGTCATCACTAGCACATGATGATATGTTTTGAGCAGATTGATCAAATCTTGAATTACTTCACCACCAAATTTTATGGCCTTCTCAAAGTCATCCTTGTTCTGCATGAAACTCTCCAGAGTAAGAGTAAAATCTTTCAACTGTTGAACATGAGCCTTAAAGGCGTCAGTGACATGAGGAAGCCTCAATTTCTTAGCCAAGACTTTAAATTGATGGTTCAACTCATGTTTGGTATAAATTTTATAAAGGTAGTGATCCACTTTCTCGTTGATATATTTCTAAGCCTTAGTATCATTAGTTGAATACTATTGTACCATCTTGTGAATATGACCACAATTGTCTTTCATATTTTTCAAGGAGTCCAAATCCAGAACCTGCCCACGAGATACCAACTCTTCATTGATAACAAATTTAAGGGTATTGATCACATGACCAGTGATCATGGTTACTTTGGAGGTGCTAGCCTGAGAGAAAATCTGAGTTATCTCAGCCTTCAGCTTTCTCAAATAAAATTTCTTCAGGTGTTCTATCAAATTTTTCATAACTTTCATCATACCAGTGATGGTGGATCTAAATTCAATTGAAAAAGACACTAAGCCACTACATAAATCCTTGAGTGTTTGATTTAGAGAGGTAATATGCCTTCCAATCATTTCAAAAGTATTGCACAGGTATATATTAATAATACTTACCACTCTTTGAGTTAAATCATCCATATCTGCTTCGGATAGAATCACAAGAGAAGCAGTAGGAGCATTAGACAATTCCTATTTTATTGTCACTCTAACTAGAAGGAGAAACTTATATTTAAATCTGTCAAGATCAGATTGTGCAACTGAAGGACAAGGTATAGATTGTGAAACTGAAGGACCAGGTATGTCTCCTGTCACTTGCATATACTCAACAACTAATCTAGACTTAACTAAATCGTTTAATCTTGTAAGATCTACTTATTCTTCCTCCTCCTCTGGATAATCTATACCCAGAACCACAAGACCTCGGTGTTCTTCCCATGTGGCATTGCATGAAGGATATAGAGGCTTCACAAAACATGTTCTTCTAGAATTTTCAGGAGAGACACCCTCATACACATCAATCACTGATTTTACTATCCTTTCAGCCTCAGGAACAGTTTCTTGCTCATTTAGTTGGGGTTGAGGATCATATTGGATCACATTTTGACCATCCACTGGTAGAGTAATTGAATCTTCATCATCATCACTACTATCATCACCACTGTCATAATCATTTCCATCATCATCATCACCATTATTATTTACTGATGTTACATCAGTACAATCTTTTCTGCTGGATTCATACTCCTCAGAATTTGATTATTCTGTCTCAGCTTCTTCTTCATTACCTAGAAGTGGTTCTGACTCTAGTAACATGAGAGGTGGACTTTCTGATCCATATTCCATTCTTCTTTTCATTGGACTCACTGTATCAGGATCACTCCTATCCTTATGAGGTGACGCAGGTTCCTTTTCAGCTTCCACAACAACATCAGTTATGACTTCCTCTTCTTTCTCCTTGAAGGACTCTCCAGTGTCCTTTGGAGATACTATCTCTTCTTCTTCATCCGAATATACCACCTATTAATAAAATTTTAAATTGGGATCTCTCATCCCCTTTGGTCCCTTCGGATGATCTGTAGGATTGAAGGAGTCATACAACTTATCTTCATCAGAAACCCAAGCCTTCTTCGAGGGATTCCAGTATATTTTCATCCTTTTACAGATATCCTTGTTCATACTGCAACTACGACTGGATGTCATACACTCATCTCCATCTTCAACACATCCCAAGAACATTAGCATGGTAGATATTTTCTTAGAATAGAACAGGGTTGTAGCTTTCATGGATGGCTTTACCATCTCAGCAAAATGAACTATAAAATATCTAAACAAATTTATTTTCTCATCATTTAGCAATAAAAACAACAATAAAACATCCTGATACTTCACAGTAGCAAAATCACCCTTTCTGGGATAGATTTGGTGCTGAATAAACATAAACAAAATTATATTATCACCAACTAACTCATCAGCTATTATTCTTCTGGATTTAGAATTGCCAGTCAGCATATCCCAAGAAATTTCATACGACAAATATTTAGTGGTAGGAGGAATATTACCATTATAATCCTCATATCATCCATTATGAGGAACTCCTAAACATTCATCCCACAGATTCGATGAAAAGGATATCTTTTTCCATTTGGTTACACAAGATAATCACATAGCTTCTGATCCATCAAAAAGAATACTTATGTTTAGATAAAACTGATGCACCAGATTCGGGTAGTAGACTCGGTCATTATCACAGAACGAGTATTTCCATCCTTGTATCTCCAAAACATTCAAAATTTCATACATGATGGATAACACCCATTTGATACTCACTTCCTTTTCAACAGTAACTACCTGATTTTCCAACTCTGGGTTTACAGACCATTGAGTCATGCTGCTCGATTCTCCTCAAGCGCGTTTCACAGGAGATGAACTTTCAGATTCCTTTCCTTTTCACTTTTTCTTTACCATTAGTAGGTTCGATTGGATTGAGAGGTTAGAAAGGTTTGAAATGTTTGGGATTCATAAAAAGTATAGTTTGGTGGGAGATGGAAGGTAAAAAGTCTTTAGAAATAGCCACAGGTCATTATTTTTCTCATTTAGGGTTACAATAATAATAATAAACAATAATAATGATTTAGTATAACAACATAGTTTTGACAAACATTAATACTCAAACAGTAGCTTATATCGGTTTCACAGATCAGTTTCACAGATCGATTTCACAAATTGGTTTCACATATCGGTTTCACAGATCTATCATACCCAACTCTTGTTTAATAAAATTAAACCTTAATGTAATTAATGGATTGGTTAGAAAATTAGTTAAATGATGTTCAGAGTCAATAAATTCTAGGGGAAATATCACAGTTTTTATAATGATCTCTCAAAAATTGATGTTTGACATCAATGTGCTCAGACCTAGAGTGAGACACAGGATTCCGGGAGATGCTAATTGCACTAGTATTATCACAATTTATAGACACATATTGAAATTGATATCCATAGTCCAACAGAGTGTGTTTCATCCACGGAATCAGTGCCCCACAATTACTAGCAGCTATGTATTCTTCTTCAACAATAGATAATGTAACAGAGTTATATTTCATACTACTCCAAGATATCATGGACTTTCTCCAATGTTCACATTTTTCAGATGTGGTCTTCCTATTTAACATGAAACCTGCTAATTCAACATCTGAATAACTCATTAAGTCAAAGGATTGACCTTTTAGATAAAACAAACTTAAATTGGTATTATATTTAAGATATTTTAAAATCCTTTTAACAACAAGAAAATGGTATTCTTTAGGATTGTATTGAAATCTTTCACACATACATACACTAAACATGATATCTGGTCGACTAGAAGTAAGTTAAAGTAAGATTCCAATCATACCTCTATAGTTGGTTTGATCAACTGGTTTCCTAGTTTCATCATCATCCAAATTACTGATGGTACTCATAGGTGTGTCACTTCCCTTATTACTACCAAAACAAATCATTTTAAAAGATCCTTTGTATATTAACTTTGAGTTAAAATAATATCATCCTTCATCTGAAAAATTTGAAATCCAAGAAAATACTTATGTTCTCCCATTATACTCATTTCAAATTCTTCTTACATAATCTTTGAAATATCAGTGCATAAAGAGCGTTTAGAGGATCCAAAGATAATATCAGGAACATAGATTTGTAAAATCAATATAACTTTAAAAATTATTTTAATAAAAAGAGTAGAATCAGCAATCCCTTTAGTAAAAACTTTTGAAATACGAAAATTTGAAAGTCTAGCATACCAAGCTCTTGGAGCCTGTTTTAAACCATACAATGCATTAGAAAGTTTAAAAACATTATTTTGAAAATGGGGGTTTGTAAATCCAGGTGGTTGTTCAACAAAAACATTTTCAATTATAAAACCATTTATAAAATAAATTTTAACATCCATTTGATATAAGTTGAAATTCAGATGAGTAGCAAATGAATGTAAAATCCAAATATACCTTAACCTATCTAAAGGTGAAAAGGTTTCCTCATATATTATTTCTTCCTCTTGACTATAACATTGTGAAATTGGCCTTGCTTTTTTTCTAACTAGATTTCTTGATTCATCAACTTTATTTCTAAAAACCCATTTAGTGCCTATGGTCAAACTGTCCTTTGGTCTTTCACCCAATTCCCAGACCTTGTTTCATTGAAATTGATTTATCTCTTCTTTCATATCCATTACCCAAAATTCATCATTGATTGCATCATTGATATTATTAGTTTCTAACTTTGAAATAAAAGCTTGATGTTCAACCTAATTTCTTAGAGAATCTCTAGTCTATGTCCCTCTATCATGATTACCAACAAAAGAATCTAAAAGATGATTCTTTAGAATCCTAGTTGATCTAGTAAGGGTAGAACTATAAATTTCAGATTCTTCTCTAGGTTTGAGTTCACCAGGAGCAGATTCTAGGATGGTTCCAGAAATGGTTTTCTTCACAACAGGTTCATTGATTTTATCACTAAGGTTCATAACTTACATATCTTCTTCACGATTTTCGAAGGAAGATTTGGGTTCATGTGGATCAGTTTCATCAAACTTGATGTGAACAAATTCTTTAACACATATGGTTTTCTTATTAAAGACTCTCTAGGATTTTTTAGTAATTGAATATCCTAAAAATATTCCTTCATCACTCTTAGATTAAAATTTGTCTAGTTTATCCTTTGTTTTGAGAATAATTACTTTGCAACCAAGGACACTGAAGTAACTAACATTAGGCTTTCTATTATTCCACATTTCATAAGGGGTCTTCTTAAGAACAGGTTTAATCAAGACTCTATTAATAATACAACAAGATGTGTTGATAGCTTCATCCCAAAAATAAATTGGCCGGTCATACTCATTTAGAATAGTTCTTGTAATCTCTTTAAGGGTTATATTTCTTCTTTCTACTACACCATTCTAATAAGGTGTCCTAGGGGTAGAGAAATTGCGATTATATCCATTGTTTGTGAAAAAAGATTCAAACTCGTTATTTTCAAACTCACGACCATGGTCACTTCTCACGGTCTTAATCATAAGTCTAATAATGTTTTCTACAGACATTGAATATTTAAAAAAGTATGAACAAGATTCACTTTTGTTAGGTAAAAAGTATACCCAAGTATATCCAGAATAGTCATCTACTAAGACAGATACATAGCGCTTGCCATTTATAATAGAAACTCTAGAAGGTCCAAACAAGTCCTTGTAAACCAACTCGAGAGTTTGAGAAGTTGAAACTTCATTCATTGTTTTGAATGAAAAATTATGTTGCTTTCTTTTTTGATAGGGATTACAAACTTTTTCTTTTGGGAAGTTTAGTTTCAGTAGGCCTCTAACTAAGTTCTTCCTAGTCAGTTTTCTAAGTCATTATATATTGTTGTGTCCTAATATTATGTGCCAAACCAAACTCTTTATGAAAATCACTTAAACAAGTAAATTTTTGTTTGGCTAAAGAAAATAAATCAACTACATAAACATTTTCATTTGTCAATGTAGAATATACTAAAAAATATTATAATTAAAAACATTTCATGAATCATTTTCAAATTTAATATTGAAGCCATCATCACACAACTAAGAAATACTTAACAAATTATATTTAACTCCATCAACAAATAATACATTAGAAATTAAAATTGAATCAGTGTTACCAATCTATCCTAGGCCGATGATCTTTCCTTTAAAATAATCAACAAAGGTGACAGGGAATCCATCAAATTTGATTAAGCTTTTGAGGCATGAAAAGTCTCTTATCATGTGTCTTGAACATCCACTGTCCAAATACCATGTCTTCCTACAGGAAAGTTTCAAGCAAGCTTCTTACAAAATAGATTTAGATAGAAAACGATTTTGGTACCTAGATTCTCGTGGGTCCAGACAGGTTAGCAAGTAAAACTTTCGGTATCCAGACATTTCTAACGGGTTTCATATAATTTACAGAATCAATATATTTTGAAAGATAATCTCTATTTGATCTATAACAATGCGAGTAACTACTTAAAGCATATGAATTCCCAGAACTTGAACTAGCACCATTCTGTCCAGATTTAGGAATGAATCTATTCATATTAATCTATCTATGTCCAGGCTGATAGCCAATTCCATTGATATATTTTGAAGCCACTTTCTTTCCGAGCATTTGAGTAACTATATCCCTTCCATTTGTGTATTTTTCTAGGTCTATCCTTAATTCCTCATTAGATAATTTTAGTTCAGTATTTTCCATAAGTAATTGATCATTATTTTCCTTTTCTACATCTAGTAAAGATCTGACAGAGCTGGTCAAATCATGTTGTTTCTTCAAGGTCGTATACTTGTCCATCAAATCATTACAAGTTTCTTCTTGCATATTAAAATATTCAAATAACACTTCACTAGACATATTTTTGGATTCCGAATCATAATAAACTCCAGAATCATATGAATTTAAAGCAGGAGTATCCAGTATTACCTTAGATGTGTTTGTCATAAATCACATGTTAGCTTTTTGAGATTTTTCATCCGGAGTAGCATTAGAATCACTTGAACTGTCTTTTGAAGCACTCCAAGTTTCTTTCATAGCATTCTTATACTTATTCAACTTGTAGTCATATTTTGTCTTGAACATTAATTTTGGGCAGTCATATTTCACATGTCCGTTCCTTTTTCACTCATAACAGACAATATCATCACTCTTATTAGACTATTTCCAATCCTTTATCCAATGACCATTGGTTTCATATATACCTCTGTAATTTGATTTTCTGAAGAATTTATTCTTCCTATAGAAATTCGTGATCCTTCTAGCTATCTGAGCCATTTCAGCATCACTATCTGAATCTGAACTTTCACTTGTTGAGCATTCAGTTGGTATAAGAACTTTCTCCTTATCTATTCTCTTTGAGGCTGTAAACTTAAAATCCACTAACAACCTTTTTGGTACATCATCTTCTTCCTTTTTTACCATATGTTATTCTTCATAAATCATAATCTTACCAATTAGTTCCTTAACAGGTAAATCACCAATATCACATGATTCTCTAATCGAAACTTATGTGCCCCTCCACTTGTCTAGAAGACATCTTAGTATTCTCATAATTTTCTCCATT
This sequence comes from Viscum album, assembly GCA_963277665.1. Classification (NCBI taxonomy): domain Eukaryota; kingdom Viridiplantae; phylum Streptophyta; class Magnoliopsida; order Santalales; family Viscaceae; genus Viscum; species Viscum album. The sequence continues at coordinate 1,425,175,677 of OY728147.1, read as the reverse complement.
GTAGGAACAACTTTTCCAAGTGAGCTCATAGTGTTGACAATCTCATTGAACCTGAGATACATGTCAAAAATTCATTCCTCTGGATTCTATTTAAAATTAACAAACTTAATAGTTTTGGTGTTTAGTCTTATTTCATTATCATTGGTTGTTCCCTCATGAGAAATAGCCAAAGTGTCCCAAATTTGATAAGCTGTTTTACAAGAAGATATACGATTAATTTATTCATCTCCTAAATCACAATACAGGGAATTCATTTCTTTATAATTATTATTGTAAGAAGTCTTATTATGTTTATCCCAAGTAGTTCTTTCAGTTTCTAGAATTTTATATTGAGTATCTATAACAGTCCAGATGTCAAATCCCATACTTTCAAAATAAATTTTCATTTTCATCTTCCACTAGGCATAATTTTTTCCATTAAAGAAATATGGCATGATGGTAGCATCACCTTCTAATATATTTTCTATAGATATATTTTAGAAAATATATTTAAAGAGATGAAAGTCAGAACTAACAGAAATTTAATATCTTCAAGATACAACGAAAATCACAGTTGAATAATAGAGTGTTTGGAAATCCATTAATAATAAACAATCCTCTGATACAAAATGTTAGTCGGAGTGGATATTCAAGAGGGGGGTGAATTGAGTTCCAATTAAAATTTCTGTTAAAAATATTTATATTTAAATCCACCAATTAAAAACTATGTAAAACTACAGTGAATATTTAAAACATTAAGGGTTCGATTAGGTTCTCAAAAGAATTATTAGGTCTTAGTAAATTTAATCTGATGATTAAATGAGCTTTTCAAACTAACCTACTAATTTACAATAGATACAAACAATTTATAGATTAAATATCAATGTAACTTTGAAAAAAATATATTTCAAAGTTATTAGCAGTGGAATATGTAATATAGGTTAAAACAAAAATAAGTAAGCACAACCATTTTAAAACAATAGGTTTAGTCTCAACCTGAGACATAGTCCTCTCATAAAATTTATAAAAATTTGGATCCACACCCTGGACTGGGGTAAACAATATTGAAAAGACTGTTTAGGTACTAAGACATCTACCACAGTTCATTGTGGGAAAAAAACAACAGCACACAGGTTGTCCAGGTCACACTTGACCTCTTCGATAATTCAAAGTGGGATACAATAAGATGTATGTAGTTTGAAGTGAGGATTTAGTATCCTCCAGTTCAGCCCATGAGTTAGTATAAAAATACAACACACACTGCTCAAAATTAAAATAATAAGATATAATAGAGCTAAATAGATAGAGATGAGTTTGGAGTTCTCTATGTGTTATGAGTGGAGCTTTGGACTCCTTGAATTGATGCAAATGAAGCTCTGAGTCTTTCCCTGGTTTTTGTCAAGAAAAACAGAGTGTCGTGGTTCTTGTTCCTTCACTTTTTGTTTAAGTGTTCAGCTTGAGAATGAGAGTGTTATTTGTAACAGTTCAATTTTTCTTTTGAACTTATGTTCTTGATGAGTATGAGTTTACATCAAGTTCCTTGTGTGTTCTTCTTTTCATGTACGTGTGTTTCTTCTTGTATATGTCTCGTGTGTTCTCTATATATGAAAAAAATAATCTTTCTTACTACATCTTGATCTTTTATATATTCCACATGCTTCAGCAATAGGGATGATTACTTTTTCATAGGTACGAGGTTCGATTCTCTGATATTCCAACAACTATCATTAAATAACATTAATTGAATTAAAATCATCAAATATTACTATTGAAATTAAATTTGAGTTAATAGAAATTCAAACAGATTTTATGATTATCGGTGAGTCATGAGAACAGTAGGTCATTTGACCAGCATCAGTATCAGTAGTTCCTTCGATCATCATCAGTATTGATCGGTCCTCATCGGTATCGGTAGGTCCTTTGAAGATCGTTGGTATCGGTCTGTCCTCATCGGTATTGGTAGGTCCTTTGATCATCATCGTTATCCGTCAGTCCTCATCGGTATCGGTATGTCCTTTGATCAGCATCAGTATTGGTAGTTCTCATTGATGCGACTTTTCTCATCGGTGTTACCGTTCTCATCGGTGCGACCATTCTCATCGGTATGACCATTATCATCTGTGAGACCGTTCTCTTCGATGCAACCATTCTCATCGGTGCGACCGTTCTCATCGGTGCAACTGTTCTTATTGGTGCGACTTTTATCATCAGTGCGACAGTTCTTATAACTAACGATGAGTCAAGTGATATGAAATCTTCACAGTGTCTGTTTAACCCAGAACACTTCTAGGTCAATTGTAATCCATAAAGTAACATAGATAATCATATGTAGACAAGATTTAAACATATATAAACACATTTAGAACAAATTGAACAGAATACTAAATTAACATAAATAAAACCATGATTGGTGATTATTAAATTAACCATCACATAAAGAGTTCAAAATATATATAAAAACATGTATTTAACATGATCTGTGTATTTTAAAATAACTATTAATTTCTCAAGGAATAGAAAATGCATCCATGTAATCCTATAATAAACCATATATATTTCATTTTGACAGTTCTATCCCACTATTTAATTAACTCTATCATTAATGTATCTATTTATATTCCTACACATATTACATCATGATTTAAGAAGGATAATTTCAAACCAATAATTCATATATTCCAAATTTATCGTAAATTTTATACTTTGTCCATGACATTACAAAATAAATAAATGATCATCATGATATTCCCTTCCATTGTAATATTTGACTATAACATCTACAAAAAGTCCTCAAATTTTATTATGATATGATATATTAAATCTATTACTCAGATCTATAAATATATAAAGTTAATTTGTATGTCCAATTGTAAAAACATTGAATTCATAGAGTACATAACATATATAAATGTAATCATATGTACATAATATATTTTCACCCATAATGATAATATGAATAATGAAGGTCAATCATATAAAAGTTTGGAAACCCTCCCCATAGATCTGATATCACAAAATATAGTGTAGATGATACTTCTTCATAATCATGATATTATATGTTTATGATAATAAATGAAACTAATCATTTATGAACTCATTTTAACACATAGTATTTGATCACACCATATTGTATGACACTATCATTGAAAATATTATCCCTATTTTCCTTGAAATGTCATCTTCAATTATTCAAATTTAAAACGGGTTATTTAATGAGGTCTCATAAATATTGAAAGAAAAAATATTTTAGATCAATTGAAAATTTATCCTCATGTTCTACGGGAATACTACACAGTTCTTTGGAAAATACATCAATATATTTCTATATAATAGGCAGGTCATTATTTATTATTCCACCAATTTAATTTTATCCATTCAAACCTCAATAATTTGTATTATGAACCATTTTAAAGAAATTTTATCCTAAAGGATTTCATAAATATTATTCAATCAATATTTTATAATGAGATGATATATGAAAAAATACACTTTCCAAATAGAAGAATTGATATGTTATCTAATTAACGAGATATAATTGATTCCTATTATCATACCAAATTACACTAAATAAATAAGAACTATATTTTTATATGGTTTCATACCAATAATATATGTCAGATATGACTTATATACCATATCTGTAATAAAAATACTACTATATGTTTTCTATGATAACAAATATCCAATTTTTAATATGGTAAACTAACATTCATATAAAAATATAATAATATAACTGATTGTGAAAATCAAAACAAATAAGGCATTGATAGATATAGATTAGTGGAAATAATACAATTTGCCACATCATTATCATGATCTAATCAACTAGTTTTGTTCACATTTTATATCGCTTTTAACCTTCTCCAGGGTCATTGTAGAAGTCTATTAACTAATTTACCATTTTAATGTATAACTAATTTAAATATTAGATTTTCTCAATATATTTTAGTAATATATTGAGGGTTTATCATAACATGGGAACTATTTATACTCTATTTTGTTAATCAGTATGTTCATATCCATTTGATAATAATGTTTATGATGTAAAACCCTTCCATATCTAAAAAATCATTTTATTGCTTACATGTACTTTTATGGATATGTATTTTATGATTTTGAAAATGTTGGAAAGAGATATTTATTTCCACACACTTAATTATCATTTGTTAATCATTGAAGAAATATATTCAATCCAACATGAATATCATTTCCTAACCAGCTATATAGTAAATTTATATTTATCATTAATCTATTTTAGAAAAATATTAATATGAATTTTACATAATAAAATATATTTATATTTTATCGTTACAAATTGATTAGATATTCATTATTAAAATTAATATATACTTACTAATTTTCCAATTATCTTTCTTGTATATTCTATATAGTTGTTCTTGAAAATGTAACATAGTCATGTGTTTCCAAAATAAATGAATATATATTATATTTTCTATTGATATATTCTGAGATAAAAAAATTTATTTAATATAATTTATGATTGCATTCCATTTTGATTTCATGAAAATATTATTTTAGTGTATTATATATTGACTAAAATAATTTCATTTATTAGTGAATATACATTGGAATATAAACAATATTAAACTGTGAAAAATCATAAATATATCATTATTATATAATGTTAGTAGTATTTTTTTCATATTTACTCATTATAATAGTTGTATGTCCTTAATCACATAGGTGGAAAAGTAAAAAAACCTGTTTTAATGATTAAATGTTTTTGAACCTGTTAATATAATGTAATAATATTTCTTTTATAGAAGTATACTTAGTAAAATAACAAGTTAATAATGTGGTGAAATATATTTTAAAATAGTGGAATGGATGGTATAAGGATAAATGAATACTAATAGGTCAGTTACTATGTGAAATTAATTATGCTTCACTAATAAGACCTCTTGAAAAGAAATGATATTTTAATTATTCATGTAACTGAAGTTTACTAAATGATAGATAGTATTTTTGAAAATAAATTTGGAATATATTTATGATTAATCCATAGTAATGGTGTAAGATATCGTAGTTATTTGAGGGGGTATTTTATATATGATATTGATTGGTATTTCTGTAAATATCCATTCATTTATAAATAAAAAATTCAAATTCTTTATGGAATGTGTATACTATGCGGTAATAAAATTTTCCCAAGAATTGGGGAGGTCTAATATGACCTCATATACTCATTATGTATGGATACTTTTTAAAAAAAAATTCATGACCCATTTTTTAAACAAAATTTGTTGATTTTACATTAAATCATTGAATTAAAAATTTACCTTGATATCATACATTCATGCATAAAAACTAAATAGCACTTATATATAAATTTGTAAAAACTGTTTCGAAATTTAAAATAAAATTCTTTTATTTTATATTGTAATCTATAATAAATAATAATAAAATAGAAATGTATATAATAGAAAATATATTTTATGAAAAATAGATATTTAATTATAAAATGCATTTTTTCTTATTACAATCCATGTAAATTTCATTGGATTTTTTTTGATTTATTTTTGCATATACATGTATAATATATTTCCTTAAATTCCCCCATTAATGTTGATAAGTTTAATATATATGAATAAAAATACACATCTATGAAAAAAAATTCATTGTTAATTATTTATTTTTAACGTTAAAATATTTGTTATCACATTATATTAATTATTTATCTTCTAAAAATTAAACATTATTACTTATTTTTATTCAATCTCTTTGAATAGTCTAAAAATATTAAATAAACTAAAAAATAAAAATAATATATAATTAATATCATCAAAAAATTTAAAATTAATGTATTTTAATGAAATATTATTGTTTTACTACTGTTCAGAATGTTTTAATATGTGTGATTTACATTACAATTAATATGATATAAATATTTTCAAAATATATATTTATCTATTTTATATATGTTTATTCAATGATCATATTTTAAAAAATCATATTTCTAATTAGTAGAAATCAAATTACCATTGATATATAATTTGTATTGTATTCCTATATATTATCAAAAATAAATATCAAAAACAATTCATCTTATTTTCATACAATATTCTGAAAAAAATTTCAAATTTTATTTGTTTTTCCTATTTACATAGTTTTTATTGGGGACATTATCATTAATGGAAACCATGAAAATAAATATTTTAGGGTCATGATATTTTATAATTATTCCTTTCATTGTTTTGTAATGTTGATTTATAAGGTATTCTTATTATTTAAAAATATATTTTATGATTTGTAACTTGTTTATCAGAAGAAAATATCATTATTTTATTTACCTTACTTTTATTTTTATGAGTTGTTACTATATATATAAAAGGAAATTTAAATCAATATTTCCAAAAGTTTCTGCTAACACTGTATTAAAATGGGGATCTAATTTCAAAAAAAATATTTCTTTATTTTAAACCCTCATAAGGTGAATACCTACCAATATATGGTAACTTGATACATTATGAAGCTCATAATTCCATACATTCCATTATTTTATTCTATATTTTACTCCCTAAAAATTGTTTTTTTTTTCGGTTAAATTCCACATTTTAAGGAATTTTGGAATAAATTTAGTCTAATCGTGAAAATTTAATAATTTTCTTATTCTATGTATTTTTATTGTAATAGGATTTTTAGGTATTAACAATTTATAAAATACCCCATTTCTGAAATTCCATTTTTAGGCCTATAGAACAGATGATATACTATTTATTTAATAGGACATCCAAAAATTGTATTCTCAAATGAAGCTCATATGTAGAGGCATTATTAATTTCATATAATAGAGGAATTTTAATGTCCAAAAAATTTCCCTTATAGTACAAGTCAAAATGAGATGAAATTGATCTAATTATACTGAAGAGGATATGGAATAAATCATCCATTATTGTTACTCTAGCTTAATTATTTTTAAAGGAAATAATTTCATGTGAGATCTATGAATATAAACTCAAAAAAATTAGGACAAAATTGTTTTACTAAGTTATCCATTCATATAAAATCCTAATGGTAACCGAATATGAAAAAATATTGAAGGACCCTGTGACAGTAATCATGTGACAATAATTTATGATAACAGATTCATAGATCCATCAATTCATTTAACCAAAAATTATATATCTTTTGGAGTAATTATTTTGCAAAAAATGTGCTGACTTCTTACCTATAAATTTGTTCTGATTATTCTACTCAAAATTGTTTGGAATTATTTATTTCTAACAGGGTTGTTTATTTGTTATAATAGTATAATAAATTCATAATATATATTTTATTCTCATAATATACATATTCAAAATTTCTTAATTATTATCACTTCCTCTATTTTTGACTATCCATGCCAAAAAATAGATAAATGTCCCCATATTTCGATTGAAGATATGGAATTGGGTTTTTTATTCAGTTAAAGTGTATAAATATATCAATATATTTTCAAATTTGGATTTGATAGTGGTTATATTGAAAAGGGTATGATTTTGTACCCTTTTCCTTACTATCATTATATACTTCTCACAAATCCTATTTCCTATATTTCATTTTCATGATGCTTTATAAAATTTAGTAGTGTTATATTGATTATTTGAGGGAGTGTCAGGAACCAAGTCATGATGATTTCCAACCTAACAGATGGCCTTGTCCTAAACATAGCTCAAAGGGAATTCCTGATCTCCAGAGGCTGACAACTAGGGATGGAGTGTCATTGATATTGATTAGGAATGATATTACCCATTATATAATCATAAAACCCGAATTGAATTAAACATCACAATAATAGAGAAATAAATCCAAATGATTTATAATAATTTTTCAGGTTCAAGTTTATAACATTGATCCAAAACAAAAAATTATATAATAGGAATAAAAAAAAAACTATCTTGAAAGCATCCATTTGAGAATAGTGACATCTCCCTCAGGCCACCAACACCAACACATACACAAGGAAGAACTCTAGAAAATAGATCCACCATCTAAATTTTATTTCCTCTACTTCAATCAAACATAACCCAGTCTACATACACTCAAATGTGTATAAGATAAATCTAATAAGTATGAAACATAATTAATGAGAATCTATTCCAAAATAAATTATAAGAAAAATTTACATGAATTTTTTATAAAAAGGTCTAGATTCATTTTTATAGAAATCATTTTTAATGTAAAACATACTTACCCATTGGAAACACAAAAACCATGAATGTATGATGATGGTATGTATGAAATCACCATATAACACTATGTAAAGGGAAATCCATTTACTATTTGGTTCCAGTAGTACAATAGGAACCTCATATAACATTGAAACATGCTATTGAAACCACACCCGATGACATCCTTATGTGTGATCAACAACAGTGGAATCGTTCCAATGTTCTAGTGTTGTCTAAAAATAATCATATATTTGTTACTGATTTAATGTTTTAACCTTTTATATGAATTTGAGACAAGCCACTTCTTGTCCAACTAGAATACATGTTCCATTCCACCAACCTAGATATCTAGGATTCACATCATACTCAATTTTCATTCAATATATCACTGAAGAATTCAGTTTCCCACATGTATAATCCAATATATATATATTCATAGGATAATCCACCACCTCCAAGACCAAAACATCCTTCAAATAAAAATTCACACCAAAAAATTTTTAAAACATTTTTACACCATTTTCACATTATAAAAAACATGGTTAAGAATTAAAACAATGAATAATACATGACACACCCATGAAATATTGTTCATTTCCTTTAGAAAATCATATTTCAAGACAAAATCAACTTATATCATTGAAAACACTATTTTCACCACATGAACAATACATATTACATAAACAAGAATAAAAATAACTCATCAAAATCACCAAATATTGGTTAGGGATGGAACCACATACCTCAAGTGAAGAAACATCCCAAAATTGGTGTGAATCCACAACTAAACCTCTAGAGAACCCCATAAAGAAAATATTGATCCAAAAACAACAATATTGAACCCTAAATAACAACATCCAACCATACAGAGGCCACCCAAACAACTAAAAAGGTAAAATCCTATGAAATAAGAAGATAACCCTTGGAAAAGGGGAGAAATAAATGAGGAAATGGAAATTACATGAAGATTTCTGGAGAAATGTCATCGAAATCACCACAAAAATGGAGGTCCAAAGGAGAAAGAGGACTCGAGGGATGTTCCAAGGGATGAAAATCTCGAATGGGAATGAAAATGTGTGATTTGGGGATAAATTGTATGAGGGGAAAAAGGTAAAACCAAAATATTAATTACCCTATTAGGTTGCATGGTTAGCTAGAATGGGTTCCAAACAATGCAGAAATTGAGCATCACAATCATTCTAAGATGAATGAAAAACACAGTAACCCCACATGGATTGAAAAGCCTTACTCAAACCGTGTGATTTACCACTATCCAAAAATACCATATACTCACAAAATTTCCTCTATAATGGCGCATTGTTTTCTAAACATTGTACCAATAATGATCCAACTACTATTTGCCTATAAACTCCCATTTTCAGCATAATTTCAAAGGGAAACTATGGAATAAAATAAAAAATAAAAAATAACATAAAATTACATCATAAAAAAATGGAATGTTATAATTCTCTCCATAATGAATAAATTTCATCCTCATAATGTAAACTTGAATCATGATCAGATAATATAAATAGATACTCGTTCTCAGCCCATAACTTTTGATCCAATGTATCATGTAAATCAGTTCTATGTTTCCAAATAATTTAGATCACTATAATATAATTCACAGAAAATACCTTCACTTGGGGATCCATAATTTTTACATGACCATTGAACATGGAACAAAAATGTTTAAACCTTATCTCTTCCAAATTCAATACCTGAGATGTGTTTGGGTGGTAATTTTTTCAACTAAGAATCATAGAATATGTCATGAGTTGTTTTCAATTGTGAAATAAATGATAACATGTATTCCACATTTCCATTATGCTCGATAATATGAAATGGTCTGACATACCATTGCATTAGGTCCCTTTCTTACCCTAATTATGATTACACAAGTAAGGTGACAATTTCAAAAAAAGACAGCCACCCATGTAAAACTGCAATTATCTATGCCTCTATTCACCATAGTACACGTGATGAATCTAATATGTCCAAAAACACTTCTTAATTATCATTACATTCTTATATTTATCTACACAAGGCTCGATCCCAACACAGTGGTGATAGAGACGACTGATTGTAATGTGCCTCAAAATGAGCTAATCAAATCAAGGATTCATAGTTTTATTATATGAAATCTCAAACAATCCAAAAACGCTATCCCACAAAACCTAAAAGAAAACACAGGTGCTTGAAGAATGTCATCAATGATTTGATTAACCTTCTCAATCTGACAATCTATTTGAGCATGGTATTCCATACACAACGTAACTACAAACCCCAAAATATTCTAGAGGCCTTCCCAAAACCATGAAGTAAAATTGGGGTCCCTATCAAGATTAATTTTTATTGAAAAAACTGAATCGTCACATTCTATTGAATATATAACAAGTAGAACTCATCCAGATTGGATAAATCTTCGATTAGAATGATGTTGGATAATTTTTTAAATGATCAATCACTACCCAAATAGAATTCTTCACCTAGGGTGTACAAGGGAAGTATAAAATAATGTATATTGTGATATCATACCACATACAGATAGTGATGGGTGGTGGATAAGAAAATAGAGGTATTTTGGTTCTATACATTAACATGTAGTCATGTTTAACAGAACGATACAAATTCACCTACATCCCACCTCATAAATAACCACTAAAACCGATGATGAAAATTATAGAATATCATGGTTCACACAACATGATTGGACCACTAAGACTGATGGTTATCCTGAATCACCATCCTCCTCAATGAAATGGAACTATAGAGAGAACCATTAAGCATAAGACACAATCAGGAGACAATAACAAATAATCAGTTATCTCTTCACTATGATGAATCAGCATAGACTGCTGGAACAAATCATCCATAGGATACACCCACTAATTCAATTATATAAGATAAGTATTTTTCTATTCACTATCCATGAACATACCTCCAATGTTAACCTTTGTCTCCAAATGCATGTGAGAAATGAGCCCCACCAAATCCCACACACCAGTTGACTCTTTCAAAGCATTCAATAGATCTTTTTTACTCAATGATAATGCATGAAAATTATAATTTCTTGGGGTTTATAATATATAAAAATAAAAAACTTAAATTTACTCAACCAAACAATGATTCATTATATTTAAATCATATAGGGTTAAAATATTGGTAAGAACTTATAATCTGAGTAAACCACAAATTTCCTTCCAAAAATGTAATTGTGCAACATCATTAAGGAATTCATGTGAATTGCTAACTCTATTTCATTAATAGGGAAATTATTTTCATGTCATCAGAGTTGGTGGGAACCATAAGCCACCACATGGTCACCATGCAAAATAACACACCCGACACCCAATCCCTAAGTATCATAATAAACCACATTCGTTTGTACATATTTTGGAAAGATCAAAATGGATTTATCATCAACCACCATTTAATCCCCTCAATGAATTGGATGATAATATATGATCTATTGAATAATCACCCCTTTCAAGGTGACATTAATCACTGACAATGCATGTAGAGAAAAACCTTGAATCACGGACGAGTAATACCATCCCATGCCTAAAATTATTCTAAACATTAACAAATTTGTGCAACGGTTCCCATGAATTTTCGAAAATGATCTTTTTAGGATCCATTGAAACCCCTTATTATGAGATCACATATACTAGAAACGTCACCTCCCTGATCCAGATGGTGAAATTAGAAACCATGGCATAGAGAAAATGATCTCGAATAGTTCCCATCATAATTCTCATATGATGCTTAGGGATCTTCTCAGTTCCAAAATAGGCAAGGATGTCATCCATGAATACCATGATGAAAGAATATAAATACATAAAGAATAATATATTCATGAGATCCATGAATACCAGTGGTTCTTTATTCAACCTAAAAGGCCAGAAAATGTACTTATAATGGACATATCAACACTATAAGGCTGTTTTTGGAACATCATCCTCTCTAACACTTACTTAGTGATACCTGAAACACAAGTCTATTAGGGAAAAGTATCTCCCCCCATTATATGACTTATAATATCATCACTACAATGAAATGGTACATATTATTAATTTTTACAATATTCTTCTTTAGGAATCATTGCATAATTTGAGTGATTTATAAATCTTTTTTACAAAATTAATTGGGGCTGCCCAATGTGATATTATCATGAGAATGAATCCATTAAATTTCAAATCATCCAACTGTACCTTTAATTACCTCAACTATATAGGGGTCTTATGGAATTAGGTAAGAGATAATGGGTGTGTTCCCAGATCAAAATTAATGTAAAACACTACATTATGCTATAGAGTAAAAAATACTTTATCTTCTCGAATAAAATATGGATTCTCTTCCCCCAAGTAAGTAATCCACCCTCAGGAGCACCAAGATTGTGCTCTAATACTAGTGATGATGCCTCAAAAATATGATTGACTAATTCTGGAAATATAGGTACAAAACATAATGAACAAAGAACCACATTATCCTTCAATGACCATGATACATCTATTAGGATCCATAAATCCCACTTGTGGACAATAAAAATCAATGACTGCCTGAATGTGCACATTCCATTGCATATCGATGATTACAAAAGTGTGGACTATCTCTCAAAAAAGGAAACTGTATTCCAACACGACCCATGACATGGTGATTTCAATCCCAAAACACATAAAACCATGATCATGATTCATACTAAGTGGTGTTACCACCTCCATAACTGTTTTCATAACCTCAATTGGTAATTGTAAAAAATAAATAAGGCGGGTTAGAACAAATGAAACAAAATTACTAGAAAATTTAGGGAAATAACCATGGATGGTGAAATAAGAATTATACCTCAAAATTTTGTAGTCCTTCGATCCACTTACATTGTTGCTCGATACACCAAATCAATTTTCCCCATCTCAACTATAGTATAGTATTGACCACTATCCTCCTTCGCTTCCGAGAACTGACTCTTCATAAAATATTGTCCATCCCTTCCATCACAGAAAACAAATCGAAAAACCAATATCCTGGATGGTTTTGACTAGGATGATATTCCTCTAGAAAGAAAAAAACCATTCAGCACTCTGATATGTACGTGTGGCCTCGCAAAACCACTGAAAGTGTCCCATATCCCCCCATTGGTGACAATGTCTTGGAGGAGATGTGCATGCATGTCGTATGTGATCTACCTTCCCACACTGATGGCACAATATTGACCCATATTTGGATGCCCCAAATTAATAATGCAAGAAATGATGCCCTAAAATACCACCTCTATTCTTCCATGGATAATCATGTTTCCTCTTCTTGAATAATGAACATTACCTTCCCACAAAAAAATCTGATCCAAAGAATCATGGGTAGATACTATAGTAAATATCTAGCATCATTGGATGATCGACCACTTCAGCTTAGGTATTCAACTTGAATAGGAAGAACTGAGATCTGATTTTTATCCACAACTCCATATCAAACCTCAATGACTTCGTTTTCTCATTGAAAACAAGATCAATATCAAACTGAATTAACTATGAAAATAGGTTGTCATATTTAATAATAGACCAATCACCAAATAATAGATCTATAAAAACTCATGATCTAGCATATTCAAAGACCTTAGGTCAATACTACTCATTGAAAACAACCTTAAAGTCATTCCAGTATAAACACTTGTTCTTTCATCTCGCACCCCCAATTCCACCACTTTCTTCTAGGACCTTCATACATGAATGAAGAAAACACAACCTTGATAGCTTCATGAGTATCGAGAAACTTGAAAATACTGTCTATTTTCTCATCCACTCCTTTATTTCCTATGGTCAGGTTTCACGTTGTGATGAAGGAGGTTGGTTCTTGAGGATCTCATGATCATTGTCCTCTATGGGACCTGGTTTGGATACTCTATCATAATAAATACATGATCAAGATCCTAGAACCAAATCATATAACATCCAAAACAAAACGTCAACTAATCTATATAAAATTGATGATGGTGAACTCTCTCTGGGCTCTTCCTGCTACTGCATTGGAATTTTATAGGGATGCATTTTTCTGCACAATAAATACCTATAAGTAAAAGATAACAATATAGAAACATTAAAATTTTTCATCAAATTAAATAAATACCTAAATTACACAAATTAAAATAACCAATTAAATGATAATAACATGTCAACAGAACCACTTCACCCACAAACAGTGTTCATATATAGTTTACATCATTTTCATCACAATTGTAGGAGAATAAAAACCCAATACCAAAATCCCATGGCGGCACAAAATATATCCTAATGTTTTCTATATAGACACCCTACTCACAAATATACCCTCATTTTCCAATATTCCTAGAAATTATTCATCACCACTATGTCCCAAATATCATAACCCAGAAAGAGAATAACGTTTTCAGATGCCATTTTTTCATGAATGAAGTCGGTATTTCATCCAACCCAACACACTGCTCGATCGTCAACATGGACCAAAGGGAATTCCTGGTTCCCACATACTAGAAACTAGTGTCTGGTAATAAAAAATATACATTTGGAATGATTTTAACCATTATATAATCAGGATTAACTAATTGTAATAAGCATCCCAATAATAGAGGACCAAATCCAAATGGGGCTGATTTTTTCAAAATCAGGTTTGCTACATTTATCCAAAACTGAAAATTATATATTAGAAAGGAAACAACAAGACTTCCTCAAGCACCTACATGAAAAAAAAAATAGATATTTACCTCAAGACACAACCACCAACACCTTCATGAGGTGGGACTCTAGAAAATAGATCCACCATCACCATACACATTTCCTTTTTCCTGAAAAATTATTTATACACCAAAATGTGTATGGAGGGTATGATCTAATGCCTAGTAGGATGCCACCCAATAAAAGAGATTCCATTTAAAAAACATTTTATGGAAAATTAAAATTCATGTCATCTTAAAAGGGATATATGAACTTTCAAAAAAAAATTGATATTAAAACATTCTTTGACATAGAAATAACCAACATGGAGAATCAAATGTTGATGGTACAAATGATATTACAATAGATCCCTAGTTTACAAAAAATACTTATAGGCTCTAGTAATAGTGGAAGAGTAGGACCCTTGTATATTGATGAAACATGAAATAAAATCCTGAAAAATTTGTTCCCCCATGGACGATACACTAGATAGAAATCCATCGAATGTTCTTGTGGTGTATAATCATTATCATAATTTGTTTAGTGTTGTAATTTTCAATATTTCTAGAGGAATACAAGATAAAAAACATTCATGTAAACTAGAATACATTTCCTTGTGTATCTACCAAGATTCCTTGGATTTCCTTCACGCTCAATTTTCATTCCATATATCACATAATACATCACTTTCACACATACACAAAACAATATATATAAAATTAAACGATAAAAAAAATTCTACAAACATAACATATTTTAAATCTGAAATAACAACAAAACCATTTCAAAACATGTTTTACAACATATAGTTATTTGATTAAACAACTATAATATGGAAAACAAAGTGGCACACATGGAACAAAAATGGAACTTACATCATTTCCTTTGGAAGCCCATATTTCAATAGAAAGTCACCTTTAATTAATTTAAAAACAAAACATTCACCTCATGAAAACTATATATAACATGACCAATATGAAAATAAAGAATAAAAAAATAATTTATAAGAATGGATCCACCAACCACAAGGGTAAAAACATCTATAAAATTTTGTGAAACCATAACTGTACATCAAACCAACCCTATATAGCTATGATTGAACAATAAACATCATGATCGAAACCTTAAAAACCTGATGCAACCTCAATAGGTCACCAATCCATCTAAAAATGTGAAACACAATGATATAAGAAAATAATCCCTATAAAAAAGGTGAGATATTGGATGAAATGGAACTTACTTGAAGAATCATGGAGAAAGTACACCAAAATTGAGGTCCAAAGGTGCAAGAGGTTTGTTGAGGCACCAAGTGATGGGAATATGTATTGGGGATGAAAATGGGTGATTTTTTTATTCAATATGAAGAAGAGAAAAGGAATAAACCCATATTTTAAGGAAATAGAAGACCACATGGTTATCTTGCATGGTTTCCAAATCATGTGGAAACCATGCATCCCTATATATAAAAGAGTAATGTGTCGCACAGTTTCCCTGCATGGTTTTAACATTTGAACAGAAATTTTTGAATTAAAAAATGTCCAAAAACTCCAAATGGTATAATGGTTTCCAGAGAATGGGTACACGGTTTTCCAAACCATTCCACAGCCATGAAACACTTGTTGTTAGCCTAAAAATCCCATTTTCACTACAATAACTAGAGGAAACTATGGGATAAGATCTTAAATAAAAATGAACATAGAATTACCTAAAATCAATGACACAAATGTGATATGTTGGATATCACAAATAAATATGGTTTGGATAGGATAATATAATTAATAATTAAATGGTGTGGGTGATACGGTTAAATAATTCCCTGAGTAAGATATTGAGAATTTTCCATTGAAAAGAATGATTTCTTCATATTTAATTATAAGAATAAAATACTATTTCTTTCTCAATGAAATCAGTGTGTCATTTATTATTCATTGGTTATCTATTTATTATATATACTTTTAAAATATCTATTTTAAACCCATTATTTTAATATTTACTAATTAAAATATATTTCTGTTAGGTCGAGTCATAATTAGAGAAATTCGTGTTAGAGTGGTCTCTTTGATATATTGAATACTGCGTGTGTGTTTTTCAATATTCTAAAAAAAATTGATATTTATTTGTCGATATCCATAAAAACCACTCTTATTAGTGGACTAGGACCCTACATACCATAATCCTCAGCATGTGAAAACCCCTAATGATTTTGAATACATTTAATGGGAACTAATCAATGGTTATTCTATGATACCAAATCACTCATCGCAATTACCCGTGAAAATAAAAAATAATTCCCCTGCATTAATTATCTAAAAAAACCTGATAAAAAATTATGTTCTAATAATCTGATGAATATAATTAAAGGGTAGAAATAACAATAATATAAGAAATTGGGATTACAAAACAATCAATACAAAAACAATTTATAAATTGTAAATAATGACCAAAAATGTAATTATTTTGTAAGAAACATAACATCAAATTTTAAAACATCATTTATTAATCAAATTAAACCAATATTCTTGTATGGTTTGATTTTTTAAAAATCTAATGTTCTTTAAAACATGATTTATTTAAATAAGAAATTGATTGTATTGGAATAATTATTAATAAAAATAAAATTTCTTTAAAATCTACTAAATAGAAATAAATTACAATTTAAAGCAATATTTAATTATTTAATACACATAATGTTTATATAATTCAAATTATATATACATATTATTTTTAAAATTCCTAGATAAAAAAAATTTTGTTCAATTTTAAATCCCAATTATATGAATATAATTTAAATATTCATTAACAACTTCATTAATTAGCCTTAATAAATCGTTAAAAAGCTAATTAGAATAAAAATTTCATGAAAATCGAGTAAACATCAAGATAACTACTTGGAATTAGGAAAAAGTATGCAAAATTAATGATTTTTTATCATGATTATAATTTTTTAACAATTTAGATCCAAAATTGCTTTAAATATCACTATTTATTATGTTGGAAAATCCCTAAAATATATTAAAAATATTCATAATTTATACAAAAAATACAGTAGTGGATGAAAATTGAGATTAAAAAATTATAAAAATTGGAATACATCATGTTATTAAATTTTTTTATTGATAAATAATGAATGTGGGAGATTCTATAAAGAACTACACCCATACCTCCCCTCCAAGACTAAATAAGGGGAAGGGTGAGGGGTGATCCCCATCAACTTTTTATAAATAATATATATTACTAATAATATTATAAATATCAAACTGGTAGGCAATGATCCTCACACTATAATCAATAACCATATATCTCCCATGAAATTCCTCTATGAATAAAAATTATTAACAAAAGATTTAATGATATTATTAATAATAATTTTTTTTAAGGATCAGTGATATAAAAGTGTATTTAGAAGATAATAATCGTGATCCCAAAATATGTTGTTTACAATGAAACACACATAGATAATATATCATTAAATAAATGTCCAATGAGACCATACTGTGTATAAAAAGGGTAAAACCAAAAAAATTAACTTTATATACATTCCATATCTATGGAAAGATTTGAAACATTTTGTAATGAGGTTAAAAATACATGTATGGAAATATACATAACATTTAGACACCTACTAGTTTCCTATATTAGTTACCATCAAATATTTTATTTATATATTCTATTTGAACATTAAATATTATAATTAACGTTATTGACATTCTATAATTGATTATAATACACACATCCTATAAAACAACCGTCTATAGGTGATCAATCTTCATAATTAATTGGAGTATTCCTACATCAGACCAATGAGGATCCATAAAAACATGCATTGTATAATCTTACAAAATTGAACATATCATCTTAGGGCATTTAATAATATATTATATGACACATTTGGTAGTCATCCAGAAAATTCCATCATGATTGATATATCCAGACTCTAGAATATTGAATCATAATAAAATAAACACATTAACCCATAGATAAAATATATCTTAAGTGTGTCAAACTATAGTAGCTAAAATTTAAATAAGTTTAAGAAAAAAGGAAATTAAAAACCACACTAAAAATATAATACAATACCAAGTGATGTCACTATAAACCATGTTAGGATTACTGTTGGTATAGTCTTCAATATATGAAATCAACATCATTATTATAAAAAGATATTAATTTATGACAATCATGATAATCTTGTGACACCCAAAAAATTATAAAACATAAATACCATTACTAAATTTCTTTTATTCCGTACTAAATTAAAAATATGTAAGTTATAACTAAAATATTGTAATTTCATTATATCTTTTGACAAAGATGGTATAAATATATGTAACCATATAATGAAATCAAAAAGTAATTTAGAATAAATGAAGTAATGTTGTAAAACACATTCCCAATGAGTATCATTTTTTCGAGCTTTGATGATGTCAGCTTCTCCTGTGATTTCTCTATGCCAATAAAATTATAAACTCCAACGTGTGTGACTTTAGAAGAACTAATTATGGGAGAAGATACATTTAGTGGAAATAACCCTATAGTCTGTAATATATGATCCTTATTATCAAATTAACAAAATTTCTAATCATATTTAAAAGTAATGCATGAAAATTTTGTGGGATATTAATAATTTATAATTTATAAGGAACTCAATTGGTTCCCTATTCAGGTTCCCCTCGTGTCCTAGCTACATCTCTGCATACATGGGAGGTTACAGAATAATAACGGGGGGTCTATGGTGTAAACATAGGGAGAATACGTAACCATATTCGAGTGTCCAATAAAATTAAAATATGAAATCATTGTCCATATTTAGATTATGAAGAATACTAAATATAAAACTAGAAAAAATAGATGTAATATAGTATAAATCTAGGAATATTCAAAATTGTACCCCAAAGGATGACCTATATAAAAAATTAATAGATTAAATAATGTATAAAAGGATCTAATACATCACTGATACAAACATTATCTCTATGTCTAATACCGTTCATTAAATCCATTAGATCATGCTACACTTGGAAATTTCAAATCGTGAACCTAGAACCCATAATGACATCATTGGAACAAAAACTCCATGGCTAATCATGTATAGAGAGAGTATAAGTCAGTACTGCACCACCAACATGCAATCACAAATACGTACTAATGAAATTAATAAATGTGACATCTTCATAATCAAGAAAATAATAAAATAGTTGAATCATATGTAAATAATCATTAGAGATAATCATTGAATGAATAGTACCAATGTTTTATCCAATCCATCATAAGTGAAATTCCTAATTTCTCTAAGAATGTATTATAAAAAATCATAAAAATATCAATCTCAATGATTGATTATAGGGAGTGTTCTCTTGGAACCGTAGTTAATAACAGTTACAAAATTATTCCACTACATTTATATGAAATCTAATATTATCATGATCTATAGAAAATTCTTATTAATATTTTGAAATTACGAGCATCCAAAAAAGATATTATTTTTAGATAATGACTCCATGAAATCAATTAGGCATAAAAATTTGATCCATGTAAACCACCCTAAGAATATTTTCAAACGTATCTAAAAAACTACTATTATTAATTATCATAGTGTTCCTTTCTGATCATAAGGGGTCTCATGGAATAAAAATCTAGGGGAAACCCTCTAGAATTGTTAGGAAACAATATCATTATTATTATAAATTATCCCACCTTGATTCAAATAAACCATGAAGATCCTAGTTATTCATAGAATTTTTGAATGGTCCCATCAACCATAGGAGTCCCAAGAATCATATATATATATCATTTTATTAGAATCAATGGATGGATCATTGGATTTACAACTTAGAATCATGAATTTGTACATAATATATTAAATTAAAATGCCTCCTTGTAATTACATACAAATCTGTCCATGGCTGAGAACTATGACCAAATATTATAAATCCATTTATGCTCTAGATGGATATAATTCATTCCCTTCATATCTCACATTAATTTTAAATAAATATAAAAGCTAGATAGTTGAATAACTAATCCCAATTTACATTATCAAATTTCACCGTAAAATAGAATAAGCAATGTAAAAATAGAAACCAAAAGATTTTAAAAATAATTTTTATCATAATGTGATTATTTTTAATATTAGCAAGCATTCCACAATAATCCATTGGTGGGTTTTAAATAACCCGGTAAATTAATGGCTCTCGAATGTATCTGTAACAACCCGAGATTTTATGAGAAGTATTATATTGAATTTATTTACTGTCTTGTGTTGTATGCTACACCAAGATTATGTTGCACTATACGCAACACCGTATTACCTTGCAGTATACGCAACACAATTTTGGATCCTATTATACACAATTTCAAGTTCATTTGATAAAAGTTATTCTACGCATCATTGAGTGTATATATATATATATATATATTCAATGAATAATTGAAATATGGTTGTATTTTGTTATACGCAACAAAAAATCAGTCTTGCACTACACGCAACCCGGACTTGGCTTTCATTACATGCAATCGCAACCTTCCTCGATAGCGTGTGTTGTATGCAATACCGGGTTTCACTAAACAACGATATATTGTTATAATATTATTTTGGACTAGCCGTTATGAATATAATTAACTAAATTTTGAATTTTATAACATTATTATTCATCTTACACATTTTCTAGAATATGTTATGATAACAAAATAATATTTTTGTGTAAAATATGTATTTTTCAAAATTTGCAGTTTTCCTACCTTTTGATGACACACCCACATTAAATATTGTTTTCTACATGTCTATAAGTTCACTTTGACAAAATTAAATTATTTTTTGGAATCAGGATATAAAAATTTACTTTGGATAAAATTTTCATTTTATTCTGATAACATTCATAATTTAATGAATAGTAAAAACACGCTATATTTTAATTAAAAACAAATTTTTTCATCGAAATAATTTATATGGATAGATTATATTTTTAATCAGTTTTATAGTGTAATTAGATTATATTTTTACCATTTAATCTAATGTTGGTCATTGGAATTAATTTTACTTTGAAATTGGATATAAACAAGTGTCAATCTTTTGATAGTTATTATTTCTTAAAAACACACTATTTGTTTTGATAATGGGAATTAATTTAACAATTAATTAATCCCACTTCTATTTTTTGAATTTGGAAAAATAGACATCAATTTTGAATTCGGGATATCAAATAATTCTTAGGCTGATTTTTTGTTATTTTTCTGAAAAACTGCAATTTTTGATGAATAGTAAAACCACTTAGTGGTAGTTAAAAAACTGACGTTTTCATTTAAATGAAATTTTACCATTTATGTGAATTGAATTTCAAAAATCTGAGAGACACGGTTAATATCAAGGACTAAAATGTGGTTCAATGAGATGAAAATAATTTTTGGTGAATAGTATCTTTTTACTTTATTTTATCACGGTTAAAAGAAAATAGGGTAATTAAGGGTAAAAATGATATTATTGTTACCCTAACAAATGTCCTAATTCTATTGGATAAGTTTAATTCGACCATAAACAACATTAGGAATAAAATATGACAATTTAGGCCCACATGGATTAGATTAGGACATTTATTATTAATTTATTTAAATAAGGGTTAAAATAGTTAAAATCAATGTTTTATAACTAAATAATTTTTATTATAGGGTTATAAATAAGATAAAATATACTATAGATATTCATTAGAAAGAAAAAAATATTTCCTACAAAATGGTATTTTATTTATAATTTTTAGACATTAAATAATTTAATTTATTTATGACACAATGATGATGTAGTAACAATCTTATTAATGAAATATTGACATAAATAATGTTATAAATAACCAAATAAATGTTATTTGAGACTTTTTATGAATTAAAATAATTTTATTGGTTAATATGACATGTTAGTATTTATTTATGTAGCTTTTTTCGAACTAATAATTTTGTTATGATTTCCCCAAAAATCAATTTCAAATAGGGTCAAAATTGACATAAAATAGTTTTTAAAACAAATATCATATTGTTAATTGTTATTTTGTTCCTAAAAATATAAGGATCAGAAAAATGAATTAGATAAGGTTATATATATTAATAATAAACAACTTGGGTTCGTTTGGTTTGTTATGGTAAGTTTATTAACCTTATAATGTAAGAAAACAAGAAGACACGGTAAAAGAAAAATTACATAACTTAAGGTTAAATCTAAATGATAAGGTTAAAATAGAAATCTAAACTTGTCTAAATTATATTTTATGAGGGGATTTTGACCCCTCACCACATTATCTTATAAATAAATCAATTTGGAGCTATTAATAACCGAATATGACTTTATAATAAAATAATATTTTTAGTTTTTCCAAAGGTGCCCCTCTCCTCCCTTATAAAAGGGAATCTCCTCCCTCTCTTCCTCAAACCACATTGAGCCTTTAATCTCGGTCAACCCCTACCAAATTCTCTTCTAAACATCCATATAAACATCCTCGATGTTCTGGTCTTCTTCAAAGACCAATTTTAGTGCCCTAAGAGGAGGTCTCAAAGAGGCGCTTCAAAGAAGAGGTAATGTCCGTTACCGATTCTTTCAACTTTATTTCTTCTTCCACTTATTCTTATTTAATTGTTTCATTATGAAGTAATAACATCAGTATAACTCATATATTGATATGTTATTATAAGTATTAAACAAACCTATTTCACCATCTATCCATCCTACGGAAAATGAAATCACCACTCGTGCGTACGTACGGAATATCGTCTCCACACCATGGTGAAATCTATTTTTCCACCAACACCTTACATGGATGGGTATAATGGTTTAAATAATAACTATATATGGTTATTATAACATAATAATGATTCTGATATATTATACCATCCACTCCAATTATATTCATTAATTATGGGAACGATATCATCGCTCGTGCGTACGTACGGTCTACCGTCTCCACGACGCGATGAGATTCATTCTCCATGATAACCATACAAGAATGATCATAACGTTTATATAATGAATAATAATGAAATATATGAAATAATAATTCTAATTTATTTATGTATATATATATTTATGCCATATATTTAGTTTCAGTCAATTCAATAAGGAAACGAAAATAGCGTTAATGCGTACGTACGGCCTACCATCTCCATGAACGGTGTATTTCATTTATTTTATCAATCTATAATATATATATATATATGTATATGATGAATATATATTATATATAAATCATGTTTTACATTCTGAAATTATGTAAATCAGGATATAAGTAATAATATCAAGAACGACAAGTCGAAACACATACGATAAATGAAATGATTTTACCCAAAACACTTCTTTAACAAAGAATTTATAAAATAACGGGTAATATAAAGTCATAAGTGAAACATTTATGATATCATAACAATGAAAATGATTCTGTAATAAGTCAATGAAATTATATAAATCATTATATAGGAGGTTCGGATACGTACAATGCATATCGAACCTAAGGTAAGGGATAACTATTCCAATCTCGTTCTTATCCGAGATTGTTTATTTGTAAGTATTTAATGGAGTTATTGTTATCATCCATGTCCATGTTTCCTAAAAATGTTTTCACGCATGTTTAAAGTTATTTTTAACCATTTTTTACATTTACTACATGGTATTTAAGGAATCTTTCTTTTTTTACCATACGAGGTACTTTTTGACTTTTCCAACAAAAGTATGAGGATAATGTTATTTTTAACTTATACGGGGTGAAAAGATTTTTACGGTTTCATAACGGCTCATTTTCATGAAGCAAACTCTACATGATTTTATGACTATTTGCAACAAAATACGCTTATTTTAAAATTGCATGGCATTTTTTGAAAAGTAAATTATTTTGACGAAGAAATGATATTTTCCTCAAGAATTCATTTCAAATGTTTTATCAAATCCATTTTCCATATAAGATGACATTATTTCATATGTGTATGTTTCAATTTTAATGTCTCTATGATTTACATGGTTCACTTTTATTATGATGAAATGTCCATTTGTTTTATATGGATTATGAAATTATGGGATGATGTTTATGAAACCCATTTTATTCTTTGGGTTATGATGAATGCTTTAAGTTAATTTTGTGGCACAAGTAAGAATGATTTAATTATGAGATGGGTGGGACCTATATCTCCCTCCAATGTATTGGGTAATGATTTCTATCTCATGAGATAGACATGGATGGAACGACAAGTTATACCAGTTCAGTAATACTAGACAGGAATGAGGAGTGAACACGATTCAGAAGGGGACTTTGTCCACAAAGATGGTCTTTGAAGAAATGCCTTGGCTACTAGGGAAATCATAACATGTTCTGAATGGTTCCCACAATTACATGTTTTATTCCCATGCTATTTTATTGTGATTGATGTTCATTTATGATAAATTCCTTACTTACTTCCATGATTTATGTCTTTGCATGGGGTTTTAAGGTTTAGATTTCATGTTCAAGTTTTTTCTTTTAAATGTTTATGGATTACTTTATGTTCTCTATGTTTTCCCTTACTGAGCATTTGAGCTCACCCTTTTTATGTTTTATTTTTCCCATGAAATAAATAAAGGTTTTAGGAAAGAAAAAGAAAAGGGGATGATCGTTATGGGTGATGTTGAAGATCATTCAACATGATTAGATGTTTATATTCCGAGGTTCCAAAGACACTAAACTATTACGGTCCTTGTGGGTCTGTTTTTGTTATGTAAAAAGTCTTCCGCAAAATTAATGTAATGTCCATGTACGTCAAGCTTTGGGTCTCTACTGTTGGTATCAGAGGAAGGGTTTAGTCAACCTTTGGAAACTAGGATGTGATAACTTTAGTGAGATCCCTAGATATATTTCTAAGGTATGTCTAGGGATGTCCCTAAGGTTAAGTATTAGTATAGGTTATAATACTAGAATTATGGTAACGATTTTAGATTAAACCTAAGATGTTAGATATTGATGTTACTCACCCTTTATTATGGTTTTTTACTCTCAAATCATTCTTTTTGGGTTTTAGAAAATGGCTGGAAACAAGATGATTCACGATAATGGAGGATTTGATGGACAATGGAATGATATTCTTCATGAGCAACCAAATGAAATGGGATTTGGAAGTCCAAACATCATTATTATTCTGAATCAGCAATCTCATAATATGATCAATAAACTCAAATTTTGTAAGTTTCTTGACTCAGCTAATAAGAGAATGATAGAGTTTCATGATGATCATAGAGGAAAGAAAGATCAATTTACCCTATGTAAATCATGTGGGAAGAGGCGTCGAGGAGAATGATTCAAAGGAACTCGAAGATGATTTGGGTGTGGAAAAGAAGGACACAAAGCCAGTAATTTCAAAGGAAAAGGTTCAGTTAACACCATGCATGAGGATAATGGTATTGCTACGACATCAACAATGGTTAAATGTTTTAAATGTGGAATGTATGGGCATTATGCAAACCAATTCCCTAAGGGAAAGTCTCATGAAGAGAATCAGTATGGTCGTATGGGTAGTATTTATGTTGATGATGATGAAGAGACTTCAAATGATATTTGAGATGAAAGAATTGTTGATGCTCGGTCAATGGTTTAAGAAGGTAGTGGAATTGTTACATGTTTATCATGTGAAATGTTGTATAAGTAATCTCATGGTAATATGGAATAAAGAGACAACTAAGGATTGTTACATTGTTTTCTTACCTTATGATTTGAATGTGTATGATGAATGGTACCAGTAACCATGAAAGGTTATTCAGATATTTTTGGAAAGTAGATGATATGTGCAAAATGAAGGGTTAAGGAGAAAATTAAATGTTTGATAGTATTCATGATCTCATGACTGATATAAGGAGAAGGTTATATCATGGTTTGAGTATATAGAATATTTGGATTTTGGTATGTGTAAAGGATTAACTTTTGATTGTATTCATGTCTTCCCTAAGGTTTAATGGGTATTCATTTTAGTCAAGAGAATACATGATTAAGGTATTCAAATGATTGGAATGTGACCAACAAGATATATGGGGGATAAATGATGGTATTCACATGCTTGGTTGAAGACTTTTCAAGTAATAGTTTTCTTTATACTATGTACTTGGACCGAAGTATTTTAGATAAGCCTGAATATTGGAATGGATTGTGTTGGACATAAGTTAGTATTGTTTAATGATAGAACTTTTTTCTATATTTTTGATGGGATGTTATAGTAATGTAGTTTTAGAAAAAGGACAACCTACAGGACGGGCGACAGCCCATCGCGTTGGACAAGGATGTGGGAATCAAACCCACAACCGAAGTGCGAGAGGCCTTTATCGCCTACCACTGGCCTACAGGATGTCCCTATTTAGTAGAAACTAGTTTTATTATATTAAGCAGTATGATATATGAAGTATAAGTCCATTTTACGAACCCTATATGATTAATCTCACTATAGATGGACTTATGTGTTTTTTATAACTTTTCTACCCTTTTGTTTGAGAAAGATGGAATGACCCATTATTCTATCACATGATCTTCTAAAACTTCACGAATGACAAATTCAACTTCATTTAATTAAGAGATGAAGTGGAAATTATCCAAAAAACAACCAACGGTGAGACTGTAACAAAATCATGAAATTATTTCTTCTAAATCCAATTTCATCAACTTTAGGGAAATGATCTTGAAAACCAAAAATGTTATCCAAGTTCTCTTATATCTGATGAATCATATGGTACCTTAGATCATCACAAATTTATGTCTTTGTGATTGTTGGATTTTTCATAGCCATGTTCTCTACCACTCTCCATTAGAACATGACGGTTAGATTTCTCTTCCATATCCATATTTCACCTATGTTCTCTTTTGTGGAAACATAGTGATTAGTTAATTTGGGTAACCGTTACATTTTATACTTTAGTTTTTAATGTCATGTTTTGGTATTCCATTTTACGATGTGGGTTTCCATTAAAAAAACATTCAAGTAGAAAACCATTTATAATCCCGACGAATTTCGAGGGAGAAATTCATTTTAAGGGGGGTAGAATGTAACAACCCGAGATTTTATGAGAAGTATTATTTTTATTTATTTAATGTCTTGTGTTTTATGCTACACCACGATTATCTTGCGCTATACACAACATCGTATTAGCTTGCATTATATGCAACAAAATTCTTGGATCGTCTTATACACAATTTCATGTTCATTTGATAGAAGTTATTCTACGGAACAATGAGTATATATATATATATATATTCAATGAATAAATGGAATATGGTTGGATTATGTTATACGCAACAACAAAAGAGTCTTGCATTACACGCAACCCTTACTTGGCTTTCATTACACGCAATCACGACCTTCCTCGATAGCGTGTGTTGTATGCAATACCGGGTTTAACTAAACAACGATATATTGTTATAATATTATTATGGACAAGCCTTTATGAATATTATTAACTAAATTTTTATTTTCATAACATTATTATTCATCTTACACATTTTCTAGAATATGAAATGAGAAGAAAATAAATTTTTCATGTAAAATATGTATTTTTCAAAAATTGAAGTTGTCCCATCTTTTGATGACACACCCACCTTAAATATTGTTTTTGACATGTAAATAAGTTCGATTTTACAAAATAAATTTCTTCTTTGGAATCAGGATATAAAAATTTACTTTGGATAAAATTTTCATATTATTCTGATAACTTTTATAGTTTAATGAATAGTAAAAACACGCTATATTTTAATTAAAAATAAATTTTCTCATGGAAATAATTTATATGGTTAGATTATATTATTAATTCGATTTAAAGTTTAATTAGAATATATTTTTACCATTTAATCCAATGTTGGTCATTGGAATTAATTTCACTTTGAAATTTGATATAAACAAGTATCAATCTTTTGATAGTTACTGTTTCTTAAAAACACGCTATTTGTATTGATAACGGGAATTAATTTTAAAATTAATTAATGCCACTTCTATTTTTATAAATTGGAAAAATAGAAATAAATTTTGAATTAGGAATATAGAATAATTCTTAGGCTGAATTTTTGGCATTTTTTTGAAAAATGGCTATTTTCGATGAATAGTGAAACGACTTAGTGGTAGTTAAAAAACTGACTTTTTCATTTAAATGAAATTTTACCACTTCTGTGAATTGAATTTCGAAAATCCGAGAGACACAGTTAATATCAAGGACTAAAATGTGGATCAATGAAATGAAAATAATTTTTGGTGACTGTAACGACCCAAAATTTTGAATAAATCTTGTTTCCTGATTTTATGTGTTATTTTATTTTATTTTTATACTCAGCAAAAATGTTTAATTTAATAACATGAGTATAATTAAAATGAGACCATTGGGTTTTGACTTTTATATGAACATTGGACAATATGACCACTGGAATCTAAACGTTTTGATTATTGACTCTAAATACAATTAATCTTGGTTAATTATTATAGAAAGAAGATTCGATGGCCTCACCCAGTAGTCTTGGACCGATCGAAGCCCATATAACAGAACATGGAAGGAGGTAGGACCACTGGGCATTTCTCTGGACCAAACCCAAACAGAACTTCATCGTGTGAAGCTAGAACAGAATCGCCTTCATGAAAAAGTTTAAACTGATAGAAATTACTACTCATGCGATGTTGGCAGAGCCTCCCTCGGATTCTCTCACCTTAGCACACCTTACACTTAGGTCTTATGCTGGTGTGATAAGGGGATATGATAGGAGACTATAACTGCCTTGTGTAATCAATTGTTTTAAATAAAAATTGGGCTTTCTTCTTATAATGATGTTTCTGACTTTTCAAATGTCCGGATAAATATAGTATGCATATTTTTGGTATATTTTAGAGAAATGATATTTTTTTTTAAAAAAATGTTTATATAAACCATTAATAATTAAAAATGTGTAATGATTTTCAAAAAATGGTCTCCTAAAATTATGTTCAGTAAGAAATTTAGAGTCTAATAAGATCAACTTAATTTTTGATTATAGTAAATTATGAATAGTGATTTTATTCATAGGATTAGTAATGTGATCAAATGGATTTTTAATCTCACTTAAAGAAAGTATTAATATAATCTAGGTACCTTGATTAAGTAATGTGATTCAATAAAATGGTTAAATAACGGTGTGATAAAATATTATTCAAGTATTAGTTTTTTCAGGTGAATAGTTTTTTTAATTAAAAATTAAATTAAAAATATTTAGAAAAATATTTTTATAAAATGGATTTCATTTTTGAACTCAGAGCATCGATATTATGTTAAGGTAATTTTTGGGGATTTTTCTTCAAAAAATTAATTTTCAGTGAATAGTGTATTTATTTAAAAAATAAATTAAAAATATTTAGAAAATTATTTTTATAAAATGGAGTTCATTTTTGAAATCAGAGCATTGATATATGGTTAAGGTGAATTTTTGGGATTTTTCTGAGAAAGTTGAATTTTCAGTGATTAGTACAAATACAGTTTTAGGGTTTCGGTATGTTTAATGACATCATAACTGTGTCATGATGATGTCATGAGATATTTTATGGGTCGGCCGACAAAAGGTGGTGAATTATTGTATTGGGGGCCCCATTTGGGCTAACTCCATGGGAAATATCCTGGGAGAGCACATGGTTTTGAGAAAAACATTTGTGAGGAGTCCCTTGGCCATTAATGCCTTGTCCCCTCACATTCCCAATAAATACCAAGCCATCCTCTCATCCATTTCGACTCCCCACTCTCCCCCAACGATTTTCTGGTCTCATTGCCTCCCAAGGAGTTCACCCAAGGTTCCCCCAAGCCCTCAAGGTCCCAACCTTTTAGTTTTAAGTGTTAAGTTTTAAGGTAAGGGATCCGACCTCTCTCTTTCTTTTCAGGTAATCTCTTTTATGTCATTTCATTTATGCTAAATGATCTAATGTTGGAGGATGTTATTTTATATTACTCTTACTGTCCTTTTCATGTTCATATGATGAGAGACCC
Organism: Viscum album; assembly: GCA_963277665.1. Taxonomy (NCBI): domain Eukaryota; kingdom Viridiplantae; phylum Streptophyta; class Magnoliopsida; order Santalales; family Viscaceae; genus Viscum; species Viscum album. Next base: position 1,425,144,874 of record OY728147.1, on the reverse strand, counting down.
CCTCTTACTCTCATTAATTCGTTTTATGAATGTTTAAGTGGCGACGTTAGGCAGCCGAAATGTTTGTAACAGATTCTTTCTCCCTTCTCATTTTTCAAGATCTATTTTCAGGTAAAGTCTTTCATGTTCCATTTTATTATTTATGGGTATGATCTCTATATTTATCATACTGGTATTTTATTATCATATGATGAGAGACCCCATTTAATCTCTTCAATTCAGTATCTTTATGTTTTAAGTGGCGCCGTTAGGCTGCCCAATTTTTAAGTGGTTCTTTCACCCTTCTCGTTTTCAAGTTCTACTTTCATGTCAATTATTTCAGGTTCTTTTTTATTATTTTGGGGTATGATATCTATATCTATAATACTTATCTTTTATGACTATATGATGAGTTACCCCATTTGATCTCTTCAATTCAGTATTTTAAAGTTTTAAGTGGCGCCGTCAGGCTGTCGAATTTTTAAGTGGTCCTTCCACCTTTCTCCTTTTTCAATGTTCTAATTCCATGTAAAGTCATGCATGTTCCCTTTTATTATGTTGGGTTATGATCTCTATATCTATCATACTGATATTTTATGTTCATATTGTAATAGACCCTATTTGATCTCATAAATTTATTTTTTGTTGAAGTTTATGTGACGCCGTTAGGATGCCGAATTTTCCTAAGAGAATTCTTATTTTTTTCTTCATATCATGTTCTTCATTTCATATGGTATATTTTAAAATTTCATTAACATGTTCTTAAATCCCTTATATTCTGTCCCTATACTGTTTTATGGGTCATTTATGAATGTTTTACAAATGTCCTCTCTCTTTTCAATGTTTTCGAATACCCTGTAACATAGTCGTTATGCAGTAGAATTTTCGTCTCAAAATGCCTCTCCCTTTTTCAAAAGTTATTTTATTTTATTAAGTGAATAATAAAAGATTACTCTTATATATGGGTATTCACATATATACAAAAATTTTCTATTTTATATTCTTGGATTTACATACATGAAACCCACTTTCCCATTTCGTGGGTTTAAAGTGACATAAAGATCATGTCTTTAAAGCAGTTTTTAAAAAGTTATGATTATGAAATGAAACCCATTTATTTTATGCTATATGGGTTGTTTATGAAGTTATTTATGATGATATATGTATCTCACGTGATAATAAAGACATTTCAAGGGTGCGCCCAAATAGCGCTCCAATGCATTGGGTAAAGACTTAATCTCTAGAGATGACCTTTTAGACCGATACATTGGTGAATAACCTTGGTAATTTTTAATGACACATTGGGGATGGACCTTGGTGAAACAAAAGGATTTTCGATATTAAATGTTTTATCCACATATTCACGTTATGAAAAATTTTATTTTTATTATGATAAATCTTATGATTTCTTTCTCATGCCTTAAAGTTCTTTTCATGACCTTATTGAAGTATCTCAAGTTCACATGTAAAATGTTCCTGTTGCTTCCCTTTCTGGGCCATCTACTCACCCATTCTTTTGATTTATGTCCCCAAGTTATGAGATGCATTAATGAACCTAGGATGAACATGATAATAATCCTTTCAAGTGTTTAAGAATAAATTTTTTTGTTTTCATGTTTTATATTCCTGGTTTCCAAGACACTAAACCTTTAATATCCTCAGTTTTATGTAATGTAATGAAATTTTATGTTATAAAAAGACGGGATTCTATAGTTGGTATCAAAGGATGGTTTAGTTATTTGTGGAAATTAGGATATGAAAACATTAGGAATAAGCCTATAGAAAAGTTTATATATAGGAAATATTCCTGGTATTTTGGTGAGTATTGAGTAATGGGTTGCCAAGAAAATATAACCCTGTCTGGATACGAGCAGTTAGAGGTGACTCTGGCAAAAATGTAAATACGGGTAAAACCTGAAACCACCGCTTTGTGCTAGACTCAAATGGGAACTGGTAGATTACAATGGGCCTTGCTGCACTCTTGGTTACGACACTCCCAGGGGATATGCTTTGGTAAATTCATACGCTTAGTATGAACCATTGTTAAAGGAACAAAGGTAAAATAAAATGAAGATTCACATAAGAATATATGATCATGGATAACCTAGATGGGAACCTAGGGGATCACAATTTAGTGTATATTTTTCTTCTACAATTTTTCCTTATATGCTTTAAGTTCCTTTTCATGAATATTGGCTAAGCATTTAATCCCCTAATTATACTTTCTATTCATAGTTAATTGTGGGAAATAGAAGAACATGTACCAATAACCAATCTGATAGGAAATGTGATGATTGTCGTATTAATATGACATAGATGATTAGGTGATTAAAAGATGATTATTATTTTGGAAGACGCTCACTTTTTTGGGGACCCCATATGATCGAGGTAAATAGATTACTACGGTATTTTCATTGAGGAGTAAGGTTGACTTAAATTTTGAATAATCGATGAATTTACGGTGGACTTATAGTAATTTAGGTTACTTACGGGAATGATTAACCTATCATGTGTAAAATATGATTAGGTTAGCTACTTTTTTTATAAGATGTTTGGAGTGGTTGATGTTGTTTGGAGATGAACAATAAATTTTATTTTGGAAGACTATGTTATCAAATCCTTCTTGTATTTGGGTTTCAATATTAGATTGGTTTATTTTGAGGTATTTTAAGGACCGTTATTTATTGAATGGTATATGATGAACTTTGTGTAGTACCATGGAACATTGAAGATTTAAAAGTAGTTTCCATTCTTATGGGATTCTGTCTTTTTGAAGAGTTGTATTACCTTACCCTTTTTGTTTTTGGGATAATGTTTAAAGATAGAAGAAATAGATAGTTAATATTTTGTGGATTGTGTGATTCTCTAGAAGACGGTTCTTGTGTTTTGATGAGACCATGAAGTTTTAAATGCTCATCGTTTGGAGAAAAGATTAGTTTTGGTATAAACTTATTAAATGATGAATCTCTACATGAATGTAGGTATATTTTCTTATGTTTTTGTTCTATGTATTAAATTAATTCCTCAAAATTATGAAAAGGAATGCAAAACAACAATGTTGTTGGTTTACGTTTCCTAGTAGGTAATTAAAGACCTTTTACACACATCATAAGTTTGGGATTTTCTTATGGTTAACTTTCTCCTAATCATGTTTTCTATAACTCTCCCTCAGAACTTGACACTTTGATTTCTCCTCCATGTCCATGTTTTTCTACATGAAGTCCTAGTGTGGGATAACTCGGATGACCTTTGTACTTCCCTTTCATTATTTTAAATTAATAGTTTTACTGACTCTTTTTCCGATTGGGAATTTCAATGAAATTTCAAAACCCAATTTTAAAATTTGTGAGGATGCAATTTCTTAAGGGAGAAGATTGTAATGACCCTAAATTTTTAATAAATCTTGTTTCCTAATTTTATGTGTTATTTTATTTTATATTTACACTCAATAAAAATGTTTCATTTGATAACATGAGTATAATTAAAATGTGACCATTGGGTTTTTACTATTATATGACCATTGGTCAATATGATCGCTGGAAAATAAATGTTTTGATTATTGTCTCTAAATACAAGTAATCTTGGTTAATTATTATAGAAAGAAGATTGGATGGCCTCAACCAGTAGTCTTGGACTAATCAAAGCCCATCTAATATATCTTGGGAAGGAGGTAGCACCACAGGGCTTTGCTATGGACCAAACCCAAGCCGAACTTCATCGTGTGAAGCTAGAACGGAATCTCCTTCACGAGAAGTTCAAACTAATATAAATTACTACTCATGTGATGTTGGCCGAGCCTCCCTCGGGTTATCTCACCATAGCACACCTTACACTTAGGTCATATGCTGGTGTGATAAGGGTCTATGTTAGGAGACCGTAACTACCTTGTGTAATCATTTGTTTTAAATAAAAATTGGGATTTCTTCTTATAATGATTTTTATGACTTTTCAAATGTCTGGATAAATATAGTATGCATATTTTTTGTGATTTTTAGAGAAACTATATTTAAAAAAAATGTTTATGTAAACCTTAAATAATTAAAAATGTGTAATGATTTTCAAAAAATGGTCTTCTACAATTATGTTCAGTAAGAAATTTAGAGTCTAATAAGATCAACATAATTTTTTATGAATAGTGAATTATTAATAGTGATTTTATACTTAGGATTAGTAATGTGACCAAATGGATTCGTAATCTCACTTAAAAAAGTATTAATATAATCTAGGCACCTTGATTAAGTAATGTGATTCAATAAAATTTTTAAATAATTGTTTCATAAATTATTATTCAAGTATTAGTTTTCTCGGGTGAATTGTATTTTTTAATTAAAAATTAAATTAAAAATATTTAGAAAATTATTTTTATAAAATGGATTTCATTTTTGAACTCATAGCATCGATATTATGTTAAGGTAATTTTTGGTGATTTTTCTAAAAACTGAATTTTCGGTGAATAATGTATTTATTTAAAAAATAAATTTAAATATTTAGAAAAATATTTTTATAAAATGGAGTTCATTTTTGAAATCAGAGCATTGATATTTTTTTAAGGTGAAATATTGGGATTTTTCTGAGAAAGTTGAATTTTCAGTGAATAGTACAAATATAGTTTTAGGGTTTCGGTATGTTTAATGACATCATAACTATGTCATGATGATTTCATGAGATATTTTATGGGTTGGCCGACCAAAGGTGATGAATTATTGTATTGGGGGCCCCATGTGACCTAACTTTATGGGAAATATCATGGGAGATCACATTGTTTTGAGAAAACCACTTGTGAGGTGTCCCTTGGCCATTAATGCCTTGTCCCCTCACTTTCACAATAAATATCAAGCCATCCTCTCATCCATTTCGACTCCCTACTCTCCCCCAACGAAGTTATGGTCTCATTACCTCCCAAGGAGTCCTCCCAAGGTTCCCCCAAGCCCTCAAGGTCCCATCCTTTGAGTTTTAAGAGTTACGTTTTATGGTAAGGGATCCGACCTCTCTCTTTCTTTTCAAGTAATCTCTTTTATGTCATTTCATTTATGCTCCATGATCATATGTTGGAGGATGTTATTTTATATTCCTATTACTGACCTTTTTATTTCATATGATGAGAGGCGCCATTTTACTCTCATTATTTCTTTTTATGAATGTTTAAGTGGCGTCGTTAGGCTGCTGAAATTTTTTGTAACGGATTCTTTCTCCCTTCACAATTTTCAAGAACTATTTTCATGTAAAGTCTTTCATGTTCCTTTTTATTATGTTGGGGTATGATCTCTATATATATAGTACTGATATTTTTTTATCATATGATGATAGACCCCATTTTATCTCTTCAATTCAGTATTTTTATGTTTTATGTGGCGCCGTTAGGCTGCTGAATTTTTAAGTGGTTCGTTCACCATTCTCGCTTTCAAGTTCTACTTTCATGTCAAGTCTTTCAAGTTATTTTTTATTATGTTAGGGTATGATCTCTATATCTATCATACTTATCTTTTATGACCATATTATGAGAGACCCCATTTGATCTCTTCAATTCAGTATTTTGATGTTTTAAGTGGTGCCGTTAGACTGCCGCATTTTTAAGTGGTCCTTTCATATTTCTCCTTTATAAATCTTCTAATTTCATGTCAAGTCTTGAAAGTTCCTTTATATTATGTTGGGGTATGATATATATATCTATCATACTGATATTTTATGTTCATAAGATGAGAGATCCTATTTGATCTTATCAATTAATTTTTGGTTGAAGTTTATGTGATGCCGTTAGGCTGCTGAATTTTATTAAGAGAAATCTTATTTTTGTCTTCCTTTCATGTTCTTCATTTCATATTGTATATTTTTAAATTTCATTACCATGTTATTAAATCCCTTATATTCTGTCCCTCTACTGTTTTATGGGTAATTTATGAATGTTTGACACATGTCCCCTCTCTTTTCAATGTTTTCTAAAACCCAGTAACATAGCCGTTATGCTGCAGAATTTTCATCTCAAAATGTATCTCTCTTTTTCTAAAGTTATTTTATTTTATTGAGTGAATAATAAAAGATATCTCTTCTATATGTGTATTCACATATATACCAAAATGTTCTATTTTATATTCAGGGATTTACATACATGAAACCCGCTTTCCCTTTTTGTGGGTTTAAAGTGACATAAAGATCATGTCTTTAAAGTAATTTTTAAAACGTTATGATTATGAAATGAAACCCATTTATTTTATACTATATGGGTTGTTTATGAAATGATTGATGATGATATATGTGGCTCACATGATAATAAAGACATGTCAAGGGTGCGCACAGATAGCACTCCAATGCATTGTGTAAAGACTTAATCACTAGAGATGACCTTTTAGATTGATACCTTGGTGAATAACCTTGGTAATTTTAAATGACACCTTGTGGATGGACCTTGGTGAAACGAAATTATTGTCAATATTAAATTTTGTAGCCACATATTCAAGTTATGAAAAATGTTATTTTTATTATGATATATCTTATGATTTATTTATCATGCCTTAAATTTCTTTTCATGACCTTGTTGAAGTATCTCAAGTTCACATGTAAAATGTTTCTCTTGTTTCCCTTACTGGGCCTTCTACTCATCCATTCTTTTGTTGTATGTCCCCAGGTTATGAGATGTAGTAATGAACCAAGGATGAACATGAGGAGAAGCCTTTCAAGTGTTTAAGAAGAATATTTTATGTCTTCATGTTTTATATTCCTGGTTTCCAAGACACTAAACCTTAAATATACTCAGTTTTGTTTAATGTAATGAAAGCTTATGTTATAAAAGGTGGGATGATATAGTAAATAGTATCTCTTTACTTTTTTTACCACGGTTAAAAGTAAATATGGTAATTAAAGGTAAAAATGAAATTATTACTACCCTAACATGTGTCTTAATTATATTGGATAAGTGTAATTAGACCAAAAACATCCTTAGGAATAAAATATGACCATTTAGGCCCACATGGATTAGAATATGACATTTATTATTAATTTATTTAATGAAGGGTTAAAATAGTTAAAATCAATGTTTAATAACTAAATCATTTTTAATGTAGGGTTATACATAAGATAAATTCGACTATAAATATTCATTAGAAAGATAAAAATATTTCCTACATAATGGTATTTTATTTATAATTTTTAGACATTAAATAATTTAATTTATTTATGACACAATAATTATGCAGTAATTATCTTATTAATAAAATTTTGACATAAATGATGTTATAAATACCCAAATAAATGTAATTTGATACTTTTTATGAATTACACTAATTTTATGGGTTAATATAACATTTTATTATTGATTTAATTAGCTTTTTTGTTACTAATAATTCTGTTATGATTTTCACAAAAATCAATTACCAAATAGTGTCAAAATTGAAATAAAATAGTTTTTAAAATAGATATTATATTATTAATTGTTATTTTATTCCTAAAAATCTATGATTTGAAAAATAATTTAGATAAGGTTAAATATATTAATTATAAACAACTTCAGGTTCGTTTGTCTTGTTATAGTACGTTTATTAACCATATAATGTAAGAAAACAAGACGACACGGTAAAAGAAATATTATTTAACTTAAGGTTAAATCTAAATGATAAGGTTAAATAGAAACCTAAACTTGTATAAATTATATTGGATGAGATTATTACGACCTGTCCCCACATTATCTTCGAAATAAATCAATTTGGTGCTATTTAAAGCCAAATATGACTTTATAATAATATAATAATTTTAGTTATTCCAAAGCTGCCCCTCTCCGCCCTTATAAAAGGGCACCTCCTCCCTCTTTTCCTCACACCACATTGAGCCGTCATGATCGGCCATCCCCTGCCAAATTATCTTCTCCACTTCCACAGAAACATCCTAGAGGTTCGGGTCTTCTTCAAATACCAATTTTAGTGCCCTAAGAGGAGGTCTCAAAGTGGCGCTTCAAAGAAGAGGTAATGTCTGTTACCGATTTTTTCAACTTTATTTCTTCTTCCACTTCTTCTTCTGTAGTTGTTTCATTATTAAATAATAACATCAGTATAACTCATATACTTATATGTTATTGTATGTATGAAACACCCCTATTTCACCATCTATCCATCCTACAGAAAATGAAATCACCACGTGTGCGTATGTACGGAATACCGTCTCCACGCCTTGGTGAAATCTGCTTTTCCACCAACACCTTACATGGATGGGTATAATGTTATAAAGAATAACTATATATGTTTATTATAACATCATACCGATTTTGATATATTATACCATCAACTCCAATTCTATTCATTAATTATGGGAACGATATCATTTCTCGTGCGTACGTACGGACTACCGTCTCCACGACGCGATGAGATTCATTCTCCATGTTAACCATACATGAATGATCATAAAGTTTATATAATGAATAATAATGAAATATATGAAAAAATAATTCTACTGTATATATATATATATATGTCATCTATTTAGTTTCATTCAATTCAATAAGGAAACAAAAACAGCGTTCATGCGTACGTACAGCCTACCGTCTTCATGAATGGTGTATTTCATTTCATTTTCGATATATAATATATATCTGTATATGATGAATATATATTATATATAAATCATGTTTTACATTCTGGAATTATGTAAATCAGTATATAAGTAATAATATCAAGAACGACAAGTCAAAACACATATGATAAATCAAATGCTTTTACCCAAAACGCTGCTTTAACATGAAATTTACAAAATAACGTGTAATATAAAGTCATAAGTAAAACATATATGATATCATAACAATGAATATGATTCTGTAATAAGTCAATGACATTATTTAAATCATTATACAGGAGGATTGGATACGTACGAAGCATATTGGACCTAAGGTAAGGGATAACTATTCCAATCTTGTTTTTAATCGAGATTGTTTATTTGTAAGTATTTACTGGGGTTATTGTTATCATCCATGTCCATGTTTCCTAAAAATGGTATCATGTATGTTTAAAGTCATTTTTAACCATTTTTTACTTTTACTACACGGTATGTAAGGAATCATTCTTTATTTACCATATGAGGTACTTTTTCACTTTTTCGACAAAAGTACGAGGAGAATGTTATTTTTAACTTATAAGGCGTGAACAGATTTTTACAGTTTCATAACGCCTCATTTTCATGAATATTACTCTACATGATTTTATAACTATTTTCAACAAAATGAGTATATTTTAAAAGTGCAAGGAATTTTTTGAAAAGAAAATCATTTTGATGAAGAAAGGATACTTTCCTCAATAATTCATTTCAAATGTTTTATCAAACCCATTTTCCATCTAAGATGACATTATTTAATATGTGTATTATTCTAGTTTAATGTCTCTATGATTTACATGGTTCAATTTTGTTATGATGAAATATCCATTTTTTTTATTTGGAATATGAAATGATGGGATGATGTTTATGAAACCCATTTTATTCTTTGGGTTATGATGAATATTTTATGTTTATTTTGTGGCACAAGTAAGACTGATTTCATTATGAGATGGGTGGGACCTATATCTCCTTCCAATGCATTGGGTAAATATTTATATCTCATGAGATAGACATGGCTAGAATGGCAGGTTAAACCGGTTCAGTAATACAGGACTGGAACGAGGAGTGAACTCGATTCAAAAAGGGACTTTGTCCACTAAGATGGTCTTGGCAGCAATGCCTTGGCTGCTATAGAAATCAGAACAAGTGCTGAATGGATTCCACAATTACATGTTTTATTCCCATGCTATTTTATCAAAATTGATGTTCTGTTATGATAAATGCCTTGCTTACTTCCACGAATTGTATCTTTGCATGAGGTTTTAAGGTTTATATTTAATGTTCAAGTTTTTTCATTCAAATGTTTATGGATTTTTATATGTTCTCTATGTTTTCCCTTACTGAGCATTTGAGATCACCCTGTTTATATTTTATTTTCCCCAAGAAATAAAGAAAGGTTTTAGGTAAGGAAACGAAAAGGGGAAGATTGTTATGGGAGATATTGAAGATCTCTCACCATGATTAGATGTTTATATTCTGAGTTTCCAAAGACACTAAACTATTACGGTCCTTGTGTTTCTGTTTTTGTTATGTATTAAGTATTCCGCAAATGTAATGTAATGTCCATGTACGTCAAGCTTTGGGTCTCTACAGTGTCATCTGGAAATGACAACTAACTCTTGTTCTGTGTATTATGACATCTATCCTCGTGTCCTAATGGAAAATCATATTTTTATCAAGACCTATATGTTATAATAATGTTGTCCTATTTGAGACTTCTTCTCGATGGTTACAAAAGAACATTTATTAAGGAAATTAACATTATTCTAAGTATTTATAGATTCCAATCATGTCAACAGATCATCAAAAAGTGGAATATCACCCTGACCTTGAGAATTAGTGATTGAGGGGATATGCTAGTTCTTATGGTCCTCTGTGTCCTATACAATTTCTTCAATTCATCACGGAAATTAATTTTAATTAAAAATATTATTTCAATATATTGATTTAATGATTTTTTATTTTAATAAATTATTAATATAAAGGCCAAATTCCATAAACAACTACAATTTATACATAAATAAAAGATGGTTAAATCCTGAAAACCACTTAACATAAATTAATCTATCTAGTTTAAGATACATAAATGGGAAAATCACGTCTAATTTAGAATATAAAACTGTGATCCTTTAAGAAACCAATACATACAAATTAATAATTTATAAATGAAAAATAATTTTTATGAAATATATTGGTATTTTAAAATTTTATTTAGGTTTGAATAATCCACAAAATACTCACTACATAAACCCAAATACCTAAAGTAAACCATACTTCCCCAAGAAGTCTCATCACATACACCAATCCATATATTGGGAAAATCCTTAACATTTTATTTCAATAAAATCTATAATTTAATAGAATTTAAGGAATAAATTAGAGAATCATTGTAATGAAATATTTCTTAAATCAGTAGAAATATGCGTGAAAATTATATCATGGAAATACATATCCATAAGATCCATGGAATCCCATGATAAATGAGAAATTACACCATTCATTATTGAAAAATCCTGAATAACCATAACCATGGATATGAAAAAGAACCAAACTGGATAATGAGAGAATTAGAGGGGAATGTAATTGATGGAATTTCATGAAATACAAGAAATGACTATAAAAAAATATAATATTGTTTATTAAAAGAGTGTATGAGCGGGTAAGGGAGAATGAAATGCACACCAAAATATAGGAGAATGGGTACACTATTTTAGAAATATTAAGGGAGGGGAATTAGTAAATTCCCACAACCGGAAAACCTCACCAAACATTTATTTTTCTTTAGTACACTTCACCAAGATTACCAACAACCTTCCAATCCATGGAATTTATCCAAAAAGACCCCATTTATGAGTTTTAATTTATATAATCCCAATCTATCTCTCAATTCAAAAAAATTCATCTACCAAATCAAAAATTCAAATGTCGCTTTATTTTTGTAACATGTATAGACATGGGTTCTTAAAACCACCCCACCATAATAATTTTTATTTTTTATATCTCAAGGACCATCTAACCAAATATCCCATAATATAATTTTTATCTATTAATGTTAAAATTTTCATGTATTACTATTATTTTTAATTGTATTAATTAAAACATTCAAAAATCTAATATTATCAAACTGTAAAATACATGTAAACACATGAAACCCTAATAAACTATTAATATTATGTTATAGCACACATGTATATCCTGAGGAAGTAAAATTCCACCAAGAGATCGATCTCCTAGCTTATTTAGCTTTACACTATTTGTACCACATCATAATAGATATTATTGGTCTTCAGATCTCTCCATAATCGAGATCTCATGTTGAAGGATGGTTTTAGTGTTCCACCATTTCTCGTGGTGTAGTTACCATTTTGATAAATCTAAATAAATATAAAATTATCAAACAATATTTGATACTAGTCATTTATCTTGATTCTTAATGAAATATATCTACACTCTATGATTCATTAAATGAACTAAACCCCATGGAATTTTGACAAAATATCATTTTAACCCCAAAACACACGCATAAAAACCGAAATATTTTTTTTCATGTTGTCACATACCTAGTAAAAAGAAACTCATCACATACTAAAAATATATATGTACATATTATAAAAAATGATACCCAAAAATCCATAGAATTAACCACAGAGGTTCTACCCATTCATTTTACCTTGATGATTAAAGTCCCAAAGGAATTCGGTAACCATCTGAATAATAATAATTGAGTTTAAACCCTATCCCCAGTGTAGATACATCGTTTAATCCATATCTATCCTATATATCACAAAAATAATATATAAATAGGTTCTCCACAACTCCAATTTTAATTACTATAATATTCAATCAAACTCCACCTTGATAATGAACACAATGCTAAACAATTATCTAAAGATTGAATCTGAATTGAAAATTGTGAACATAATATGGAAAATGAAAAATTATATATATTACCCCATCCCAATATCCTGTCACTATGATTATTCCATTACTGATCCCATTATAGTTTGACCAATAGAATATGTGTCTCATACTACCAAAAAATGTAATGCTTCTCACACAAGAAAAAATCCATCATTACTCTAAATAATTAGAACCAAAATCCTAAAATCAGACATTAAATCAATTAGATTAAATAATTATCAAATATGTCTTTTTAAATCATACTGAATCGTAAAAACTCACACCAGTCCATTACCCTATCATAACTCACAATACTTCATCCATGACATCTTTAGATGTTACAGTTATAAATAAGGGGCACACCCTTAATTGTCTAATGTTGTTCCCCCTCCATATGTGCCACTAAAGACCTGTCCCCGATTTCCACCTTACGACATTCTATAATCACTACTTTTATGAATCTCCACCTGAGAAACACTCATCTACTGAGACAATGATACTATTAATATATGGAATCCTTATTAATAATAAAATAGATCCCTCCAATTATTAGAAAAAAAATGTGGTCACTATTCCCATAATAATCTATCTAAATTATCATCTTGTCTTATCCTATATAGCATGAAAACTAACCCCAACATGAAATGCATCACATGTAACCATATCGTAGTAGAATGATATAATTTATGCATAATATATGTAACCTCATGAACCCGAAAATGACAAGCCAAATGAAAAATTTAATACATAATGTGTAATTTCAATCATGTTCTCAAAAATGACCAATGTATTAATAAACAAACATTATATGATAATGTTCTCAGCACATGATTCCATGATCTAAACATTACTAAAAAGATGATTATAAGTCATTACCTTTTACTCTAATATATAGAATATCAATTCACTCTAACCATTGAACACTTGGAAGTCTATTACTAAATTTTTAATTTCAATTGATTCCATGTTTTACATAATTACCACCCACAAACTCTTTCTAATTCCAAATAATCATTCACTCATCTATACCCCAACACTATACCACTCAATAATGTGTCCAAAAAATAGTAGGTTTAGGAACATGAGTATTCCATCCCTTAAAACAGAATATTGATTCCAAACTAATTATCCCTTAAGGTCCTTCCCTCATAATAACAAAAGTAATAATATTTCATATACCATATCTTGAAGAGAACCTCTAAGGGCCATATATCTAGGAATTCTCTGACCATCGGCTTCAATTTTCTCTATAACATAGTCCTCACCATAGAAATAATTTATAATGAGTAGCACCACTTATTTACTAATCTCAAATCAACGAATATACCAATTCTTATACCAACAATGGAATTTAAATTCCTAGTATAACCCTTATTGCAAAATTACATCATATATCATAGAATATCAATAAAAATTATCTAAATAATAATTATATATTTATATGAAACCACTAGGATCTCCCAAAAATGCCCCAAGTAAAAAAAATCATGTATCCCAATAAAAATACCACAACACCATTATTAATGGAAACATGTAAAATCAAATTTAAAATACACAGTATAGGTTCTCATGCATATTAATATTTGGCATCTCATTATAATTCATCATTCTACAAGGGTATTGATTCTCATTAAGAATTCTCAAATATAATATCCCCATGAGAAACAAAATCTATTCCTAGGGTATCCTCAAATGGAATTATCCCTTGAGTATAAAATAATCCACTTTTAATATGTAAAAGTACAACGGGATTTCTAATATGTGATATATATTGGAAATCAAATATTCTTATTTTTTCATTTATTTCAATTCTACCAAGAACCTATATATTAAATCACTCTATTGACTATTGATGAAATATTAAATAACTTTTCATATTTTCTCGATTATTTTCAATAGATTCAAATAATGAATCATGTTCATATACAGTCACATAAGGGTCTTTTTATATCTCTTACTTGAAGGAGAACATATTTTTTATCATCAAGAACCTCTCCATAAATCCAATTTAGAATTCATAAAAGAAGATATCCTTACAGTTCATATGCATATAATGTAACTTCATATTATATATTAATCCATCATATAAGAGTCCACAAACAATTTAAATAAATAAAATATATCAGTAGTGATATTTATTACAGGAACCAAAAATATGGCATGAGAACACCACGTGTCAAACATGGTGATTCTGAATCCTAATAGTTTTAATGGTTATGTGAAAATTAAATATTTACTAATTAATAAAAAAATGAATTTATATAACATGAGGTGAAATAATAATAATTTATAATCCCAAACCAAGAACATTAATCTCGTACCATGGTATAATTAAATTTGGGTTGGGAAAGGTATTCTTAACACACTATCCCAATATCCATTATAATCTAAGAAATAATCATATGTCTTGAAAGTACAATATCCTAAAATAGTATGAAAAATTAAAGGACTTGGTACCAATATCTAATGCACCATGTAATATTCCTCATTAATGTGGCTCCGATCAGGTCATCAACATGTCCTCAAGAATCCCTCCCCATGAACTAAAGTATATTAACTACTAGTGGGGGACTATGGTGTAACCGTTAAATGAATACACCGTCATGTTATAGAGATAAATAGATAAAAAATAATAAAATAACAGTATATAATAAATGTATGAATAATATTTAATAAGAAATAAGATAATGTTAGGTAATTTTACTAGAACAAGTCATATTCGATTGGCTCACGCTAGTTCAAAGCCAATAAATAATGAAAAAATAATAATTTACATGAGGATATACTACATATTCAAACCCTGACATATATCAATCATTAACCCTATATATGTTATTCCAATATATTATTCCATATTGTACAAATTCCCAACATGAACCAATTTTCCCTATGGGCCACTATGAGTTTTAAGATAAATAGACTCCTGAGATGTGGGTTAGTAAGAACCAATTGGGAACCACCAACATGGTCATATAGATAAAACCTGAATCAGCATGTACATGTGATATGATCAAGATATATAAGTAAATGAAATTGGGTACGTATAAATAAATGGACCATGTTGCTCATTGAGTCCTATGTAACATAAATTATCAGCACAAAACTATTTTGTTGAGTGTAGGGTGTCTCTTAACACATAACACAATCAAACCTACGAATATCAATCTAATGGGATGATACATTGGAGCTTAATGTATAAAATCCAATGTATAACATTTATAAACTAATTCATTTTTATTTTTAGTAAATCTTGTTTTATCAAGTTATATGGAGGATTAGAGGATTCTTGGAAACTATAGGGAATATGATGTGATATAATTCCTATGGGGTGACTCCATTAAAAAAATATAGGCTTACCAAATGATTCCAAGTTAACCACAAATGTATCCTCCAAAATTTGTCTCAAAATTTGATTAAAATTATGTTTATTGTGAATTATATCAATCAAAGAGGGAATCCAAAAATTCAATGTGAGTGGAACAAAATCATCCTCAAGATGTATTGATATATTTTATGACATAAATACACCAAAATTAATACCCATAAACCATATAATTCTAATTCATAGAATCCATTCCCATATATCCCCATCAATCAAAGAAATAATATGCATCATATGCATTCCTTTATAATTATCATATAATTTTGTCTAAAATCAAGAGTTTGTAAACCCCATCTAAGGATCCATAATTAAAAAGAAAAATATAATATTCCTAAGAATTCTATGAAGTCAATACACATGGGAACATTATCGTCTCATTGGTCAATATTAGGGAAATAAATTTTAGTACTCAATGGATGTTTTCCTCTCATATAATTTCACATATATGGTCATATATGAAAAATTGTGGTGTAAGATTAAAAAAATAATATTATGAAACTGGATATTGATACATAAATACAACATATTAATATATAAATATTCATTACATAACTTGGATATCAAAACAATAATTTGTTACTTATTTTTTACATTTGAATCACAAATGAAATGAAATCTAGTATATAAATTTACTACATCATCTCACTCAATATTATTTATAGCAATAAACCTTCTATAAAGTATCATAAATATTAAAATTAATCATATCATAGGGAAAGTAAACAGAAGAACCGGTGAGGTTAGATGCATAGAAATGGTTAACAAGGGAGATAGGAATTGTCATATAAGAAGGAAAAAAGGATAATAATAAGTATATGAGTCATGAATATATCATAAATGTTTCCAATCCATCATATCACAGATGAAAAATAATAATCATGGAACAAAACATCATCTATTAAAAGTATTGCATCCTAAGAGTGATAAATCATTGTATATCAATCATGAACAATTTGATCGTGTCATGTAAATGTGGAACCATATTTGGTATAAAACCCTTTTATTATGTCATTATTCATAGTAATACTATCAAATCCTAGTGGACTAGGAATATGTAGATGATTCCCATTACACAACGGATAAATCATCATCACATGTTTCTTATAGTTGATCAAGAAGACTTACTTATTTCCCACAGTTGACCAAGCACATCATCCTATTTCATATAGAGGATAAATCACATTATTTTGTTTCCAAAAAATTATCATGGGATATAAATCATTAACAAAATAATTGGTAGGACATAAATGTCCTAACCATCACATTATCTATAAAATTATGTTTCAAAATATCACCAAACAATCATCGTATTTGTACCCATGAAAGGAAATGGGATTCAAAAACATTTCATTACTATATAACACAAGTAAATAGTCATGTATCATATAAATTTTATCAATTAATCTTATGTTAACATTTATAAATGAAATGGTTTTCATAAACATAACACATTGAAAAGAAATGGATTCTATATAAATCATTCCATAATAATCATAAACCACTCATGGATATTATAATGATAGTATAATTGAATAATATATTAATTAAATAATAAATTTCATCAATCGTTATCATATTATATGAAATATTATTTCTCAATAACACTTAGATCATTTCTTGCGGAAAAATTCTATTCCATTTTGAAATGACTTATTTGAAATCATTAAAATTATAAAATATTAAATAAATATATTTATTTAAAATATTATTAAAATTTAATTATATATTATTAATATAATTGAGCTATAATATTGGTCAAAATTATTGTAAATTCCTTACCTATTAAAAAGAGTATTTCCTGTACATTTTCAGTAAAAAAAGAGAGATGTTCCATATCTAGAAAATGAAAAAAAAAATATTCCATTGAAACCATTTTTTATGAATAGGAAATTTGAAAAAAAAATTATTTAAAAATTAGTTGGAGAATACTATTAACATTATTTAATTACTATTCTAAAAACATGGTCATAGAATACAAAGGATTTACGGTAGTGGAGAGAAATAAATTTGACTATTCTTATAAAAATGCATTCTATGTATTCTGTACATAAATTGATGAAAATGAAAGGAAAATATTTTTTATTTAAATAACCATATGACAATGAATGAAATTATTTTACTGGTTTACATCTCACAATATTCATTGATAAAAAACGTAATAATAATCAATATTAATCTACAATGATATTTTACCATATATAAATTACCTCTTGGTATATTTCGAATTATATTACCCTTGTCAGATTAAATTTAAATGTAATTTTATATATAATTTGAATTATTAAATTCATGATATAACTTTTCAAATGGAATTTAGATATAAAAAATAAATAGTAAAACTATATAACATAACATTTGTCCGGATGAAGATGATTTGAAATAGATATCCCTTTCCATAACTCTGGAATTTGTTTATACACAGTGAAAACACATTATATTGATAATAGGATATAACACAAATATTAAATACTCATAAAAACATATATAATTCATAATATCTTTTACTTATAAGCATTTAAAACACATTTATAATAAATTTATTCTTAAAATCAATGTTCTGGTTGATAATAGCTTCATTTTCTCGTAGGTTTTGGTTCTCTAGTATATGTACTTGATAATTTTTCATAGTTAAACAGTATAACTTTTTAAATTTATATAAAAAATATAAATTCATTATTGATTTATTTTTATTTATCCAAAAAAGTTTCATAGAAAATTAATTACACATTCCATGAAAAATTTTATAAAGTATATACTTATGAATGCTGTTTTCAATTTCCCCTTGGATGGAATGAAATAAATTTAACAATTAATTCTGCCTTAAAAAAAATTATTATATATTTATTTCATAATCATATAAAATGTCATTATAACCATCAATTTCAATGTAAAGGGAAAAAGTATCACAGTGGTTCATGGAAGCGATAGTCCACACATAAGTTTTGCGATGTTATTATTTTCAAATAGATAATAATGTAATAATGTAGATGTGATAATATATTTCTTGGATTATATGTATCAAATTATTATCACATTTAAGAACTCAGACCTTCTTTTTAGGTATGAGTATTCATTTCTTCTGTTTTTGAGAAAAAGAGCAGAATATGTAAATTTAAGGACTACACACCGTGTAAATTAGATTACACGTCGTGTACCCAATTGCCACAGGTGACAGTGTATTGGCCGTGTAACGGTCGAGTACATCGAAATTTGGGGTGATATGGAGGCCACCTATAGTAGGTCCCTGTAATGGCAAGTACACATCGTGTACTTTTAAACGACACACTATGTACTTTTCCTTTTAAATGTTATATCAGACTGGGCTTGCGTCTGATTGCCATAACACCCTTCTTCTAGATATGTGTCCTCTAGGAGCGACTGAAAGTGATGATTCTTTTCTGAGCCACAGACCCGTCATCTGTTCTCTAAATCAATCACACTTGATTGTGTCAGAATCTCTATGATGAGTTGTTCTTTCTTTAAGAGCCTTGTTCCTCGATTTCTCCTATTTCGTGAGATATCCTTCGTTGAGCCTTTTTTACTATTTTTTAGATCTAAATCATTCTCGGTGGATTAAAGTGCTCACAATGGATTATACTGATTGTAAAACACCGAGGTAGGTTTTTTGTTCCTTTTAGATGATACTCTTTGAGTTGTATGTGAAAAATGTTCCAAAACCCTTTTTTGGGGTATTGTGTGTTTAGGGGTCATAGCCATGTTAATGCTTTCTATGTCTTTTATTCATGATTAGAGGTTTTTAATTGTATATAGGGTTGTATTCCATGATTTGGAGGTGTTTTCCCATGTTTTATTTTGATATGGACCATTCATTCTATCTTTCCATGTTAGGCTTCTTGGTTTTCCATGCCTATTTATGTTACGATGTATTGATTTTATCTGAAATGTTGTGATATGTTGTAGACATCTTAACCAGGTAGTTCTTGATTTTTACTATGGCTTCTATATATCATTTGTACACGGTTGACTTATATAGGGTCATGGGAGCTAGTGTTATTGATCATAAGGGGAATGGACGGTGAGGGCTTCCCCTTAGTGTCTGTTTACATTTACGTTGTGAGACCATTGAGAGGATGGACATTGTGATCCCTCAGAGTGTTTGTAGTTCCTTTTAATGATCCAACAATGGGAATTGGAGATTGTGTGCCTCCTCAGAGAGTTTATACTTACCAATACGAGACAAGAATTGGTAATTGAAGGTGAGTGCTTCCTCAGAGAGTCTGTTTAAATGTTGAACATGAGGTGTTAGGCTATGAGTACTTCCTAGTGGGTTACTTGTGTTTTTTAAGATGCTTACAGAGATAATGAAAATGAATTTAACTGAAATTTTATGACTGTTGACATTTGTGTACATCCTTTTTTATTGCTTCATTTTTCATATTGCGTGCCATATATATTCATTGACTTTTAGGCACAGATATTTGGGTGTTTTCCTAATGGGATTCATCTCACACCATGTTTGGGTCATGATTTGGGGCCCAAAGATATTATATTAATGTATTTCTAGATAAGGTAAAGTGCCCTTCTACTTTAGGTATGTGACTATTGTGGATCTGGAGTGCACGGGACCAAGCTGAGGCTTGCGATACTGTTGAAGTTTATTTGTTTTTTTGTACTTTGGTTTAGAACTGTATTCCATCATTGCGACTTGATTTGATTCTTTTTTGGACATATTTACCATGCATCATTTATATATGTGATCCAATTGGTTATTTCTTTCAGTATTCTACTATTTACTTACTGCATGTTGTTACTGCTTTTGCTATTGTGTATCTGTTTGTTTCTACTATGTTTCTTTGCAAATGAGGTTATAGATTCCCCACTATCACACCCAAGGCCATCGTTTCTAGTCGGCATCCTCTGGTGTTTGAGGAAATTCCCTTGAGGCCATCTTACCAACCAGGTATGGGGCACCATTGGGTGGTACCCAAAACTGGGACATTACAAAGTGGTATCCTAGGAATTCCTTTCTTCTTGACTTAATGTTTGGAGCCTATATCTATGAATTTGACATAATAGGTACATGGTAATAAGTTGTTCCAATGAGCTGCTAACCCGTGTATAGGTAAAATCCAATTTACCTCGTTTATTTCAATTTTTCAGGATTTTCAATTATTACAGTTGATTTGATTTCATTGCTCGGTGATTGTCATGTTTTGTGTTGTTATTGTTGCAATTATTGAGGATATATTCCTGTAGAAACCCGATGAGATGTGGGTGTTCCATCTCAGGCATATTATAGGAACTCTTTAAAGAACACATTTCATGCATTTTTTTCATGCCATTTAGGGCGAATTTCTTATTGCATGTTATTTCATATATGATGTGCTATCGATGAATGTTGATGTGATATATGTCTTGATAGAATACCTGATATTTGATAGGATATTTATTATGTTAAAAGTTAAATTGAATGAACTCCAAACATTGGACTCTGAGGTGTTATGGGAACTCTAGGATAGTAATTTGGTGGATCATGGAACTGTTTTGCCTGTTTATGACATGTATAAGATGCCAGGCGTTGATTCACGGGAATTATGGGCCCTCACATATTTGAATTTGGAACTTTAATGTTTGTTTTAGTGTTTTCCTAGGTTCTAGAGTACTTTCTGTGGATTAATGTCTGGAAAACCCAGAATACATAGTGTGTACTGCTGAATACAAAACATGTATCGTTTTTTTGGGAAGGAAGCGTTTTTCTTAAATACACATTGTGTAATGCATGTACACACTGTTCAGACTATATCTGTGTCACTGGTTGTGTGGGCAGACACACGGGGTTGGGAAAATCCTTGGCAGAACACGACCTGTACTAGAAGTACACATCGTGTGTATAGACCATGTGTTCAGCTGTGTGACCAACTACATGGATGGTTATTTGGTAGTTAATACATGCGTTTTTTGGGAGTAAAAACATCATGTAGAGTTAGCTGTGTAACTGGTCGTGTGACTAACAACACGGGTCGGTGAAGTTCATATAGTACACTCCATGTTAGGAATAAAACCATTGTGTAGTATTTTCCTAGGGTAATCATTTAGGATAGTCATGTAGAATAACTCACGTAGGGTAAAAGATTCAGGTACGCATTGTGTCAGAGGACAACATGCTCTGTGTGTTGGTTGTTACATGACCAGGGTTGGCAGGAGTACATGCTCATGTGAAGGCTTAAGAGAACAAATCGTGTATGGGTTATACACACCATGAATCCATGTTTGGAAAACATGAATAATTTATTTATCATGTTCCTTACATAAACAAATATGTTAAACTCCTTGATAATATTGACCTAAGGTGTTCATTTGACCTTTTAGAGTCATTACACTGATACATCCTATGGTTGTATTCCAGTTACAAGTAAGTGATCAGATACCGGACATGGTTTATCAGGGACTACTAGCAGATCCTCATGTAGTTCTAGTCTTGGCACCAGCTGTTATTCTAGATACAGGTGTTGATTCACAATTCTGAGAAGTCTTCATGAGGTTCATGCCAATCTTCCGAGGAGTACCACATCATGCCCCTTCTATGGAAGAGATGACATGAATTTTCTAGCATCAGCATTCTCCATCCTTCTTAGGGTATGGAGGACCACAGTCTATCGATTCATGTTTAGAATCAATTCTATCTATCATAGTGCATGAGAAGACACCTCCATATAATAGGGTCAAGCTCGCTACGTATATTCATCTAGATTATGACAAGATATGGTGGGATGTGATCTCGTAGATGGGACACTAGCATGTTATGACTTGGGATGTGTTCCACCATTCTTTCTACAACTAATTTTACCCGGAAACATTGAGTGTCGACCTAGCCCAATAGTTCATTAGTCCGGAGCAGGGTACTCTCTTTGTTAGGGAGTGTTCTTCTCACTTCACAATGATGCATCAACAAACATCTATCCTAGAAAGAGATGAGTTATTTCGAGGGGGAATGATTGAGTGTAGTCTCAAGATAGACATCTGATCTCAGGTGAACATCACTATGTTGACTTCCATCACCTCTATAGACAACTAGGCACATATCATGGAGAACAATATGAAGGATTCTAGAGGTGTGAGACTGGGCATCTCAGAATTCGGAGTTGGTACCCCTCTGACTAATATCAGGATGCACCATAGGGAGTCTACACATAGAGATCATAGTAGGTGGGATATTTCTTTTGGTATCCAGGTGTTATTCTTCTAGTGTGATAAAATACATCATATGCGGCCACATTTATCAAGAGACTCAGTGGAGTGCCGATCGAGCAGCTATATGGGACATCTTTAGCACTTCTGTAAGATCTTCTCACCATAATTTGGTGATAGGGGTTATATTTTGACTCCTCGTACCAGAGTAGGACAACCAATTTCTCATCAGTCTAGGAAATAGAGTTCTTCAGTCCGTTCAGGTCGAGGTGGAGGTCGTGGTCGTAGTGGTCCGACTTAGGGTCTTCCACACCAATAGAGTGGATTAGTTCATCGATCACAAGGTCGTGTTACATTCCAAAACTTGGAAGTGGAGCACTCCAAGTTAGAATAGGATCCCAGACCCTCTATAGTTTGAGGTACGTTCTTAGTTTCCTCAGTTTTAGCTTCTTTACTTTTTGATACATGGGATACACATAGTTTCATATCTCTTGCTATTGTGGAGAGCTTTGGGATCTGTATCATTTATTCTACTGATATCCTGACCCTGGAAAGTATGTTTGTGACAATCATAGCTATTGTACGTCTGTCCTAGGAGTTACCTCTTGAGCCTGGTTGGTGTCACATCTCATGGGACCTTTGTGTATTAGAAATGATGCGCTATGAGGTCATTATCAGGATGGATTGGTTAGTTCCATTCAAGGCATTTTTCGACTGTTATCATTATAGGGTGTGTTTCACATCACCAGAGGAATGTTTTTTACACAATGGCGAATGGGATGTCCAGGAAAACCGAGCAGGACCTGAGCATCATGGATTGGGAGGATTTGTATCCGAAATTGGAAGTCTATATATAGATGAACAAGGGATATAACAATGGAACTTTCCATTAGTGGTGGATCATTTCAGTGATAACATTACAGAGGACACTTCAGGTTTGCCTCCAGATTGAGTGGTATAATTTTCTATTGAGATCATCCTAGGAGTGGCACCGGTGTCCAATTCTCCTTGTTTGATGGCTACACCAGAGTTACAGGAGTTCAAGAAGGAGTTGGAGGAGTTGTTGGAAATGGTTTTCATATGACCTAGTTCTTCTCCTTGGGGTTTGCCTATACTTTTTTTGAATAAGGCAGATGGTACTCTCAGACTTTTTTTGAATTATCAGAAGTTGAACTAGTTGACGGTCAAAAACTTATATCCCTTGTTGAAGATTGATGATCTCTTTGATCATCTTCATGGAGCCCGGGTGTTCTCGAAGACTGATTTGAGATCATGTTATCATTAGTGGCGCATTATACCATTTGATATACCCCTTACAACCTTTCAAAGTAGGTATGGTCTATACAAGTATGTAGTAATGTCATTCGGTATCATGAATGCGACATTAGTTTTCATGGCAATGATCAACCGAGTGTTCCATCCATACATGGATTTATTCATGGAAGTCTTTGTGGATGATATCTTTGTGTACACTCACACTCGAAATGACCATGAAACCCATCTAAAATCATTTTTAGAATACTGAGATAGAATAAGTTATATTATGTGCTCTCAAAAATTTACTTCTAGATGGACATGATTCATCTATTAGGTCATGTTATCTAAGATATATGAGTATCTGTAGTCGCCAAGAATGTGAGAGCAGTATTTTCCTTGGAGCAACTGAAGAATGTATCTGAGGTGTGATGTTTTCTTGGTATAGCTGGATACTGAAGACATTTCATTCAGAACATTTCATGCTTATCTGCACCACTAACGGTCCTGAATAAGAAGGGTGCAAAGTAATTTTGGTCAGATTCTTGTCATTCAACATTTTAGGAGATTAAAGGGAGGTTGACTTCAACACTGATACAATTATTTCCAGAGCCGGGAACGAGCTATGTTATATATTTTGATGCATCACGTATCAGGCTGGGTGATGTGCTTATATAGGGGGGTGGAGTTATTGTGTTCTGGTCTCGGCAGTTGAGGTCACGTGAGTGTAATTACCTGAAACATGATCTCGAGTTGGTTTTAGTTGTTAATTCTTTACACTATTGGATACATTATCTATTGGGAGAGTAGTTTTTGGTTTTAAACAACAACAAAAGTCTCATGTATATCTTCACATACTGCGATCTAAATTTGGGATAGAGAAGGTGGGTTGAGTACCATCAGTCCTTTAATTTTCAACATGTCCTCATGCTTTGGAAGGGAAATGCAGTGGCTGATGCATTGAGTATGAAGACTCATATACATGGAGTTTAGGAGCCAACTGTGACTGGCAGCTTATGGCTCTGTTTTCTGAGATTCATTTGAAGATGTGTGACAGATAGGGGAAGATGTTTTTTCTACTATTGATGTTACCTATACTCTAATTGACAGGGTATGAATGAATAATCTATTAGATTATGAAGGCCTGGTCATACGACAGAGTGTGTTAGGTGAGGATCCTATTCTTTGATGGATCATTGGTGGGGATGAGATCATGCACACTCATGGGTGCATATGGGTAACAGTAGACATACATGAGGAGATAATGTGGGACATTCATTACACAGTTTGGGATGTTCATCCTAGTGTCACTATGATGTATTGATACTGGAACTGTTAGTATTGGTGGAAAAGTATGAATAGGAATGTTGCTAGGATTGTTATGATGTGTTCCACCTACCAGCAACGAATGCAGAGTATCAGAAACCAGCAGGGATTTTGCAGCAGCTGGCTATTGAAAAGTGGAAGTGGAATGATATCTCGATGGACTTCTTTATAGTTTTATTGAGGTCGCATCAAAGGAATTATGTAGTTTGGGTTGTCATTAGGAGACTCACGAAGGTTTCTAACTTTTTCAAATCGAAAATACCTTCAGTGTTGATGAGTTGGGAAGGAAGTACTTCTGAGAAATTGTACGTTTACATGGATTTCTACACTCTATTGTTTTAGAAAGGGAAACATGTATTACTTCTTTTCTCTGGAAGGGATTAAAAAGGGTTTCGGTACACATGTTCTTATAAATACATCTTACCACCCCAATAGAGATGGTCAGTCATATCATACAATTCAAGTGGTAGAGGAAATTATACGATCATACATCCAATATTTTAGAGGATCTTACAAGAATCAAATACCTCTTGTCGTGTTTTCCTATAACAGTAGTTTTCGAAAAACTATTATGATTTCCACATTAGAGGATTTGTATTGTAGGCCATGTCGATCACCCCTATGTTGGCCAGAAGTAGGAGATGCTATTATGCTGGGACCTTATCTTGTCTAGGATAAAACAGAACAGTTAGAGTGGATTTGGAAGACGATGGCTACTACACAGTCACAACAGATGTCTTGTGTTGATCGATGAAGGTGGCCTCTGGAGTTCATCGTTGGGGATCTAGTTTTAATACGTTCTACAATGAGGTTGGGTCACAAAAGCATTAAGAGATAGGGAAATCATTAGTCGAGATATTTTGTACCATGTGAGGTTTCAAAGAGGTTCAGTATGGTTGCATATAGATAACAGTTAACTTAGAGGTACTCGGCTATTCACGACATCATCCACATTTCTAATATAAAACAAT
Source organism: Viscum album (assembly GCA_963277665.1). Classification (NCBI taxonomy): domain Eukaryota; kingdom Viridiplantae; phylum Streptophyta; class Magnoliopsida; order Santalales; family Viscaceae; genus Viscum; species Viscum album. Next base: position 1,425,118,342 of record OY728147.1, on the reverse strand, counting down.
ACTTCTCAAACTTGTATCATGTTTTTTATCATATGGATTTTAAGATATGGGTGGATGTATTGATTGAGGTGTATCATATCCGAATTGTTGATTATAGTGTGATTGTTCTCAATGGATGGTCTGTTCCTCTGGTATGAGTACTATGAATGCATGGGTGAGTACAAAATGAGTCTTGGGAGAGCGAGGATAATGTAAGATCATAGTGGCCAGAGATATTCGAGGATTAATCTTCTATGTTGCCTTTCTAGAAAAATTCATTGATGGATTTCTTTAAGGGGGGGGGGGGGTTTGTATGAACCAATACCTTCATTTTAGGTACGCGATTTCTTTTCTGTTGTTTTTTTGAAATGGATGAGATTCTTGAAATTTATGGAGTACATGCCGTGTACTTTTTTGTACACACTGCGTACCTAGTTGTCGCAGGTAACCATGTACTAGCCACGTAACAGCCGACTACATGGTCCTGTGGGGTGATTTATAGGCCCCCTAAAGTGGGGCCCGGTAAAGGCAAGTGCATGTCGTGTACTTTTAAAAGACACACTGTTTACTTTTCCTTTTAATTGTTATATTGGACCAAGGTCACATCTAATTGGCATAACACCATTCTTCATGATTCATCTCGTCCAAGAGAGATTGGAAAAAACAATTCTTCATTGAGCCACTGACACACAATATATGCTCTGAATCAATCACCATTGATTGTATTGAAATCACCATGGCTGTTTCTTACTTCTTCTAGACACTTATTAATTTATTTCTCCTCATTATTGAGATATCCTTGGTTGAGGGTTTTTGATGTTTTTGTAGATCTATTTCATTCTAATCTGATTCAATGGTTTACACTAGAGTATATCGATCATACAACGTCGAGGTAGGTGGTTTGTTCCTTTCCAAATTTATTATTTGAGTTATATTTGAAAAAGTTCCAATACCCTTGTTTAGGGTATTGTGTGTTTAGGGATTATAGCCATGTTAATTCCTGCTATGTCTTGTTTTCTTGATTAGAGGTTCTTTATTGTGAATTGATGTTTTTCCATGATATGGAGGTGGTTTTCCATGATTGATTTTATCTAGACCATTCAGACTAGCTTTTCATGTTATAAAGCATTGTTTTCCATGCTTAGTGTTGTTATGATATAGTTATTTTATCTAACATGATGTGATAAGATGTATGTTTCTTAGCCCAGTAGGTTTTGAGGTTTACATTGGATGAAATATATCGTTGTGCATGATTTATTTACATAGGGGTGTGGGAACCCAGTGTAGAAGACCATAAGGGGAATGGATGTTGATGGCTTACCCTGAGTGTCAGTTTACCATTACATTGAGATAACATAGGGGGTGGATGTTTTTCTACCTTAGAGTATATATAGTTCCTCATTACGAGACCACAATGGGAATTTGATGTTTAGTGCTTCGTTAGAGTGTTTATAGTTACCGATAAGAGACTAGAAGATGAAATGATGGTGATTTATTCCTCATAGATTCTTTTTTAATGTTGAACAAGAGGGGTTAGGATGTGAGTACTTCAGATAGGGTTAATTGTGTTTGTTTAGATACATGTTTTGAAAATGAAAATTAATGTAATTGAAATTGTATTATTGTTTATATTTTATTACTTCCTTGTTTATTGCTTCATTTTTTATATTTCCTACTACATATATTCACATACTGTTAGGAACAAATCATTGGGTGGTTACCTTCTGGGATTCGGATCACACCCTATTAGTGTAATGCTTCTGGGCCCAAACAAACTATATTAATGCGGGTCTAGATAAGGGAAATCCTCCTTCTACATCAGGTACTTGACTACTATGGAGCTAGAAAGCATGGGACCAAGATGAGGCTTGTGATGATGTTGTAGTTTATTTGTTTTCATTTTACTTTGGTTAAGTATTATCTTCCAGTATTGTGATTTGTTTTGATGCATTCCTAGACATATGTATCATGCGTCATTTATATATGTTCTCTAGTTGGTTATTTATTTCAGTGTTCCACTATTTACATTCTTCATGTTATTATTATTTCTTCTATTGTATACATGATTGTTTCTGATGGGTTACTCTGCCAATGAGGGAATTGTTTCCCCACTATCACACCCAAGGTCCTCGCTGCTAGTCGGAAGCCCCTGGTAATAGGGGAAATATGCTTGAGGCCATGTGGACAATCGGGTACGGGGAACCACTGGTTAGTACCTGGAACCGGGACATTACATCATATATAATCAATATATCAATTATTATATCCATCCTATAGAGGATGTGATTGAAAAAAAATTACATCGGTTTGGGAGGAAGTAATCTACCGTACCATGATCGTCAGTTTTGTTAACTGTTTATTTGAAACAAGGATGGATATATATAATTCCATTAACGTAAAAACAACTCTGTATATGATATATATTTCTATTATTATATTGTAATCTTGAATATAATAATGTAGGTGGTAGGAGAAAATGTAAAAATAAATACCATTGTGAAGACAATTATCTTTTCAAAGAAAAACCACTACCTGTTCACATATTATGGATTATTGGGTTGGTATTTTGGGATGAATTGATGCACTATAAAAAGTATAAGCACCGTGGGAAGAAATTTTGATAGTGGTAATTTTATCAATCTGGATTATGAGATGTGATGATATGTGGTGGGCACTTCCGCTTTTCTATTTGAGGAGGGAGGCATTTTTTCAATACTCTAAACTGTTAAACAATAGGGATGTCACACTTAACCCAGGTGCCTAAAATTTTGAAAAATAGTAGATTAGATGAATTATATTTCTTATAAAATCAAGTAACTAAAAAAATTCTCATAATTCCCCCAAGTACATTGATTTTCAAAAATTCCATTAATTCCCATATTTAAAGCATTTAACCATTTATGATACCTTATGGAAACCATTATTCACATCCATAGTTCTAATTACAATTTTCATTATTCTATGGTAATTACATAATTTATACCCTTATTCTACACACATATGATATATTATCATTCCTTTGATACCTTCAAATTAGTTTTTATTCCAACAATCATTACATATATAGAACTGAATCTTCTTCCCTCCATGGTCACCAACAACTAGTCTTTTAGTGATATCTATAATTATCTTCCTTGGTGAGCCTTATTTTTTGATATAGTGAACTTTTTTAAAAATATATAATAATAAACGATTTTAATGAATCAAAATATACACTAATCTAGTCAACATATCACATGGATTTTCATTAATGAAATTTCTATCACAGTAAATGTAACCCCAATTCCCCATGGTTCCATCTATTAACCAAAACAAAAAAACTTTTTGATGAGAAATATTAATATTGTCGAACCTATTAATCATGAATTTTTTTTTTTTGATTTGTAAATCTGGATACATTATAATAATATATGATGCATTTGGTGTCTCATATGCCATTTGTCTTCATTATTTATTCAATTACATTATGAAGGTTTATATGGATTTTGTGACTTCCAAAAGCAAGACACCTAAGGGTTTCAATCGAGGTGACTATAAAAACCAAATATCGTACACTTGGAGATGATCGGTTTAAATCCCAATTCTCCCTTTTGGTGTTAATAATCCTACTGAAAATTATTTGGCAAAAAAATCACATTACAATATCTAGATAGGGATATAATTTCATCTGAAACACTCTCTTTACCATTCACAAAAATTCCATGATACATTCCTATGCAATGAAATATATTTAGAATGATCCTTAGGAAAACCCCTAAGGATATCACTGAATATTTATCTTCTTAGTTTCAAAATTTTATCAAAACTAGGATTTTATATCACATACAATGAAATGAGATTTTAGTACACAAATACAAAATCATTGTAAATTATTATTATATATATAACGTGGTGATCCACGTCATTATTATTTAGTTATAGTGCCTTTATATAGATGGAAACATATAGATATAGATCATAAGTGAAGTAAATCATATACAATTGAGGACTTCATATCTACCACACTAGTTAGACATATGATACATTATAATATTCATCATAACAAATTGAATGGGAGACATAATGATGTGTGAGCTTATATTTCCAATTATGGTAAAACATGGAGTGAATAGTGATCACATAAGAATACATATTACAATATTTAGGGTATGATATCATGAAAATTATTGAATTGGACAATAATAAATTAATTAAAGATCTTAAACATGAATCGTGGCCTAAAAAAATTAATTTCAAATAATTACATCATAAGATTTGGAAATATTTATGAATAATTCCTGAACCATATGTCCTTGTAAAGTATGTGTTGAACAATCATAGGAATACTAACCATTTTATATGTCATCTTTAACAAATGATACCATTAAATCGTAGTGGATCTGTCATCCCTAATTTTTTCCCATAACATAATGGATCGGGAATCATCACCCATTACCTAGAGTGGATTAATAACATTTAATTTCTTAAAATCGTGTATAAATAACATTATCATGTTTCCTATAGTATAACAATGACATCAACTTTTTTCCAATATTTTTCCCATGAAATATAATTTATTCCCCATCTCTTTAGAAGGATATATAGGTCCAACCATTCAACTGGTACTATTTATTTTTTCCATATTATCATAAAACATTCATCATATTAGAACCCAAGAAAATACATGATTGACCTTAACAAATCATCATTGAATAACCCATATATAAAAAGTGTACACAAAAATTTCATTGATTCATCATAACATATCTCATAGAAAACATCATCTATCAAAAACATAACCCACGAAATTGAAATACGTTCAATAAAAATTGTGTCTTTATAATCATATTCTAAAAATAAAAAGGATGAAGATTGAATCATTGGAAAATAGTATTAATAAATATCAAGTAACATAAAAGGACATCATCTTATATGAAAAGTAATTTTAAAATATCTATTGGAAAATGTTATGTTGAAAATATCCATTCCAATATAAAATAACTTATTTATGTGAAAATAAATATCCAAATATTGAATAAAAAAATTATTTGGAAATATACATGGAACTTTTTTAAAGGAGTCTTTAAATAAGTTAAATGGAATGAATAAGGAAAAAACAATTCAAATCCTACATGTTAAAATGGGTATTCCATTGACGTTTTTGGTTAAACCTAAAAACTGCTTTTAGAAAATTAAAAAATTACTTTCAAAACAAAGAAAAATTTATTTTAAAAACCAGTTGAGGATTTTAAAAAAATGTAATAAATTTATAAAAACATATAATGGAAGAAAAAATATCATCAATTGAATAGATAAATAATGATTATTTTTCTTAAAAAAGATTATTCAACCTCATGTGTTCTTATATAGAGTTAAATAAAAATAAAATATTTTTTCAGATATATATCAATATTATCGAATGGTGAATTACTATTTTAAATTATTTTTCATAATATATAATTATCAGAATCTTATTCATTAATATTCAGGATAAATAATGATATTAAGACATAAACCAATCACCACTTGGGTATCTTTTGAATCATAATACCTATGAAAGAGTAAAAAAAATTAAATGATAAATATAATGAAAACAAGATAATTACAAATATAATATGTAATAGTGGAATTATATACACATCATAAAAAGTAGCTTTGTAATATAACATATATCCCAATGAAGATTACTTTAGAGTGAAAAGCCTTACACAAAGTCTCAAAAAATTTCATACACAAACCAAAATCCTATATAGTAAATATTTGATTATTATAAATATATTATTGAATAATTATTACATATATATAACCATATATTACTTATTCATATCTTCTTACAACATATTTATTAATCATTCATTGTGAAAATAATATCTCTAATCGACATGTGATTCATTTTTTAAATATTTTTGGGTTCGGTAGTTTTTTCCTTATAAATTAAGAATGGTTTCACCATATCCCTAGTTTTGATCATGAATTTTATATCCTATAAATTAATTTTGTATATATTTATAGCCATATATAAAATTTAGTGATTGAAAATGTACAACTTCATACTTTGATATGGTATGCCATAGATATGCATGAAGTAGTTTTCATATTTTTGAGAGATGGAACACAAGAAATGTAAATATTAATTCACCATTATAGAATCATTTTTATATCATTTATATCATATATAAAATTTATATATATCCTTATTTCCATTATTAATAAAAATAAAGAAATATAACACATCGCTTTGTAGTGGCGGTAGTCCACACACACACATGCATGGGTGAGGTTATTATATTCTAAAATTTTCATTATTAGAATGTATATGAGGTATTATAAATCCATGAGTGTAAATATGTCATATATATAATATATTAAACATTAAATAAATCACTACCTTTTTCGTTTATAAGCAGTAATGGAAAATAAATTATTTTAGTGTTCAAAGTTGTAGTCCTCCATACATATTAGAAATGGTTTAAATTCAATTTTGATTGAAGATAAGATAGATAAATTCAATCCATTAAAAAAATAAAATTTCCATAAATTTTCTATATTGGTGGATATTTATTGGAATTTTTATGCAATAAATGACGGAGATAAGAGATCATGTAAAACCAAAGAGCGTATTGATGATAATATAGTTCTTTCAGAAAAAAATAATTTATTTTTCTTATTAAGGATGTGAAATTCCATGATTTTATGAAATATGTATTAATTTTAAATTAAATTAAATTATTTGACAACTTTATTTAGATTAAATGCACATTTTAGATGAAAAAATAGCATTATTATTATTTAATATGGTAGTTATCACCTAAATGGTATATTTGTGAGTATGAATAGGAATAATGGTATCCTGTTTAAAAAAAATTTATAATTTTCTTTTACATTTATCAAATAGATTATATTTTCATAATATTATAAAAAACATGTTTTATTCTTAAAAACAATATTTTAATAAAAGTATGTTTTCTTGACATTAAATAGAGGACTTATTTTCAAAATAAATTTTGAAACTTTTTTAAGATTTATTTGGAAAAATAAACTTCATTTATAAAATTTTAATTTCAATATATTTTATGGTAAATTATTGGTATTTTTATTAGATTCTTCATTTTTTATTACTATTGGAAAATAAAGAATTTAATTGAAGAAATCATTTTAACATAGTTTATGAATATAGTAAAATATTATTTTAAATTTCTTTTAATGAAGTATTAGATAAACTTTATACATAATTATCCATTTTGGTCTAATTTTTTTTATAATGAATTTAGATATAAAAAATTATTAAATTTTTTAAAATTTTAAAATTAAAAACCCTCTACCTCTACATATCTATAGAAATATATTTAAATATACCATTTCAAATACTGTGGATTAAATTTGAGAAAATTGGGACACTTATTTGGAATCAGTATAAATTTTTATATTCTTAGAATCATAAGATAATTTTTTACTACAATAAATTTTGAAACCCATAAAAATTAATTACCACGATTAAGGCTCAAACATTGTTTTGTGTGGAACATGTTTATTTATTAAAATTAATTTTATACACAGATATGATATTTATTGAATTAAAACGAATTTATATTTAGAATCATTTTTTTAAATTATCTAATAAATATATCTTTTATTATTTTCTTGAAGAATACACTAAATAGGTAAATACAGTATTACATGTCACCTTATTAAAAACTATAAATGTAAAATTTTCATATTCTTAATGTCTAAGGAACAAAATGATAAAAATTGTTTTATTTTTATTAATGTCAGTTTGGATCGAAATTAAAATCGATAAAATTTATTATTCTTCAATTTTGGATTCACATGATATAAGGGTGACCTACCAATATTTTTTACCTTTTCCTTTTTATAAGAACGATAATCCTCCTCCACTATAAAAGGCCATTCAACCCCCTCATGTATTCACACTGATACAAACATTTGTCACATCTAAATCTTTCCAAATAATCTCACAACATACAAATTCTTATAAAATATTCCATAGTCTACTCCAAAATCAATCTAAGGACACCATTTTCGTCTATCCAAAATATGTTACCAGAACAAGTTTTAACGTTCTTCAATGCGAAATTTTGTGGTATTAGTTTGACCATAAGTTAAATTATTATTATAATATTATTTTATAATACCCTAAATATAGTAAATATAATTAAATGATTTTTATATTAACGGTTTGACCAAAACCTACACACAATTCCATGAAATTGGTAATGAAATCATCGTTTGTGTGTAAGTCAAACTACCGCCTCATGAAATGATGTATTACGTTTTTCATTTAAAAATTACCATAGTTGTGAATTATGATGTAAGTACAATTATTATATTAGATATATGATAATTATGATGTTTTAATACTTAAGTATTTATTTTAATACATATATCATCATGCGTTCCCATTTATGGGAATACTATAACATTATTTTGTGGACGTACAAATTATAGCCTCCTCAAATTGATGTGATTCATCAACACATTACATAGATTGAAATAATTGTTTTTTCAATAAATATAATTCATATATATTCCATATAATTGATATTAATATTATAATTACCTATATTTAAAGTTAATATATAATTTTCTATATTATCTTTTGACACACTGAATAAGTAACAATGTCATTCTTATAGGATTAGGGTATTGCCTCCTCGAAGTGATTTGATTCATTTTTATCTCAAATTAAATATATATATAAGTAAATATGAATAAATAACAATTAATATAATATATAAATATCATTTTGTAAATATTAATGTTACTTACCTTCCTTCCATAATGATCATTGAAAAATTGTAAAATTACACATGCATACATACAAAATACCGTCTCTATTATTGTATCATTACGTCATTTTTTATAATAAAATACTATGATTTGTTTTGAAATTATAAATTATTTATAAATATGATATCTATTTAATGATTATAATTCTAGAGATATTCTTTTAATGACCAACTTGATCATAGTCAACTTACTTTAGTCATCTAGATATATTTTATTAATCTGGTCAAAAAATCCTGCCCAAATATAAATGATTAGATAATTACGAATAATATAAAGATATTTAAAATAAAAGTTATTGTAAAAATTAAAATGGTTCCAAATAAAGGAAATAATTTACATATGATTCTTACTAAGGATGATAAACACACATGTAACATTTCTATCTCATGGAATGATATTTTATCTATATCTCCATTCATTGAGGCATATTTTAATTTTATAAAAACATCTTCTTTTATGTGGTGTATATACAGATAGAATATCATTTAATATTAATAATTTTTTATGGAGATTTTATTTAATGTTTTTTAAAAGATATTATTTAATGAAACTTATGATTTAATTGTTCCAAAGTGTTTTTAGACACTTTGAATGCGAAATGATTATATTTCAAAATCAATATTTTTGATATTATTTTATATTAATATTTATATGTATATAAAATTAATATAAATTAAATTTTGTATGGATTTTTAAATTAATTCATTAGATTTAAAAATTGATCAATTTACATGTCTTATACAGAACATTTTAACAAACAAACAAACAAGTGTTCTATTCATAAGTACATGGTAATAATAAATTTTTCATCCACATAACCATCATTTAATTTCATGATTCGTATTTATGTATAAATTTTTACTTAACAGAAAATAATTATTTCCAATTTTTGAATATGTTTTTTATTGAATATGTATTTCCAATGAAATGGGTGTCTTGGTATTATAAATGGGGATTTAAACAAAAAATTTATCTCATTTAATATAGATTTTCATATGTGTTTAAAAGATATTTTCATAGGGTGTTGTGATTTAATTGTTTCTTTCATGATGTTTTACATTATCTATACATGATGGTGTGGCGTCGATTGAATTAGTTGGTCCCATTACAACTTTCATGATGGGGAAACCCATATAGCACTGAATGTGCTAATTAATAATCACATGATGGGGATTCCCAGATAAAATCACACTAACCTATTATATATTTCATGATGGTAAATAACAGATTTTATTGGGTGAGACCATTACATCTTAGAGTATGGGGAGACCCAAATAGTTATTGATGAACCCTTTATAACATACATGATGGGGAAACTTATATAGTACATAGTGATTAGATTATAGTCCTTAAATACATTTGGAAAAGATAATGTAAGAAGAAATTCTTATGGTTATTCTAGTGAAAATGATTTTTAAATGGTTTTATGTGTATTATGATCTATTCCACGAAACGTTTTTATAAATATCCTTATCATGGTTTTAATTAATTTCACTATGAAAAATGTTTTTTTCATGTGAACATGTTTTAGATAATATTATCAAAGAACAATGATGATAAATGGAAATATTATATGCTATTTTATATTTTCAATAAAATAATAGTTTCTATTAAGTTTATAATCCTTAATGGTGCTTTTTTAAATCAAATGTTTTCAAAAATATTTTATATGGTTCAATGAAGCTTAAGGGAAAAATAAAAAAGTCAAGTTTAAAGATAGGGTGATTTTATATGAATTTGATTCATGATTTTTAATAGTTTTTCATTATGAAGAAAATGTATATTTTTCAAATGTTTCCAATCACTATTTTTTGGTTTTATATGTATAATTTATGGCCTAATTTTATCCATCTTTAAAGCTAAAAAGAAACTCAAGGTAAACAAAACTATATTCTGAAAAAAAACAATATTATGTAATGGATAAAGAAGTTTCCGTATATATGGAATCATAGGAATGGATAAGATAACTATATAGGTTAGTAAAGTGTTACCTATATTCCATTAGATGATTTATCATTATGTTTATGTTGAAATGATATACCATTTTTAAATTTACATGATCCATCATCTAGTATATATTTGTATAGAATAATTTTCTATAGAAGAAACATGGAAGATGTAGTGGTACGTCATAGAGAATAAAATATCCATCCAAATCAACATCTTAATATGATTATAATTAGAAAAAAAAAGTTATTTAATGATGTATTAGTTGATTAAATCTATTAACGATGGTGACATCTATGGTGGAGAGGAACTTGATCTATCATGAAGGATTCTAGTAATAGTAAAAACATTAATGAGAAAAAATACTACATTATTAAATTGAACTTATAAATCAAGGTTACTTGAGGGATTAAAAATTCACATGTAGAAGATATTTAATGTAATGTGATGTTTTGTAATGTAAAAAATAACCCCTGCCACTAATCGTTTATATGGTGATATTTCTTGATGGTGGAATTTGGTTACGAATACTAGTGAGAAAGATGATATTTATTCTATGAAATTTGAAATATTTGAGGATATTATCCTTGAGAAGTATTTCCTTATGTTTTTCATCTTAAAATTGATATACAATTCATTTATGTGATGAAAAATGAATATGATTAATCATCCACACATGAAGAAAATCATAAAAGGATATCCATATATGTATCATATATTGTTTGAGATTTTGAGAGTGAAACTAATGGATTTTACTAAGGATTTATACCATCCTCTTGAAGTGATTTTGTTTCATGAGAATTAAAATTTTATGACAGAGTTGATAATGGTGATATTGATTTTTCATACACCTATGTACCACGTGATGTGGACTCTAAGATATGGTCATTGTTTTATGAAATGGAGAATCAATAAACAATGAATTTTAAAGGTAAGATAAAATTATATTCCAAGTGTCATGAAGTTCGTTTTTGGGAATGTACGTAAGTATATATAATGTTTTACTAGTTTTCTGAGTTTAGTCCAAAGGTTTATGACATCAAAAAAATCATGAACAATTCACGAATGAGATAATAGATAGAATGTCAAAAGTAATGAGTTTTAGTTGTAATTATTTGGGACATTATGCTATTTTGTTTTTGAAGAATCGTACATAGAATATAAATAATCATGATTGAGAGAATATTGTGGAAAAATATTTTTCTACTACAAAAATTGATCTTGATAATTATGGTGATGTGATGGAAGCTCCCTGGATATTGAGATTTTACAAAGGTTGATCATAATCCCAATGTCTTAAGAACCCCTCTTTTAATGTTTGAAATAATCTAAATAACATTGGAGAAATTTATTTAGTGTTTTTAGGTGTATGAGTTAAATGTTTAAACATTATTTGTGGAATAATTCCATTAATTTTAAAGACATATGTTTTTTCGTATTGGTTACCTTTATCGGTATATAATTTTGTAATTATTTTTGTATAACCATGTTTATTACTATTGGACATTAGGTATTCATGTATTATCTTATCCAATAAATGTTTTATTTTATGAGTATTATATTATTGTGTTCTAAATATTTTAGTTTTGGTTAGTTTATCAATATAGGAAAAAGATATTGTTATTGTTATGAGGATTATGTGATTGTTTGAAGGTGATTCTATAACCTCAGGCATGAAAATTCATCATGAATTCTCACTATTAATATAAATATATGTTTTTTAGTGGATATTTATTAATGTATTTAGTTCATCTCATCATGTATGTGATTTTCATTATTATCTTAGTGTATATGGTAAAATAATTCATCAACTCTAGAAAAATTGATATAGAAACAAAATTATTATTCTTATACATTAAATTTTGATGAACCGATGGTCCTTTAAGTCAACGTAGATTTATTCTTTTGAGTAACGTACAATTATATTGATCTTTAACATTCTTAATATCAATTAACTCAATATATCTCTATAACTATTCATTCATTCCCTTCATTCCCATGGATTTTTTCACTAAGTGGAATGTAACATTACAATCATTTTGAATGATAATTCTTTCCTGAAAATGTGTGTTATTTTATTACACCATAAAACAATATCCAATTAATAATGAAGTTAATGTATTTTAATGTGTCCAACGGGTTTTGAAAATTACATGATCATTGGTCAATTATGATTGATGGTCAATATGAATTTTGGAAACTATCCTCTTAATATTAATATTATTGTTTATAAATATAAATGATAATGGTTATTAAATGTAAAAATTATGTGTTGATAGAATCATTCAAATGAATAATTCCATTTTAAGGCCATTTTTCAGATATTTGGATGGAGGTACCATCACTATGAATCACATTTGACCAAGACTAATCCAATCATCAATATGTTAAACGTGAACGAAATCACATTTTGGAGAAGTTGTAGATACTGTAGATTACCACTCTATCGATGTAATCTGACCCACCCCAAGAGTCTATAAACAATTAACACCATACCCATAGGTGGTATATGGGTGATATAAGGGGTTAGGTTTCATGACTTCCATCACTTATATTTATATCACTTTTTTTAAAAATATTTTTATTTCCAAATTTATGTTTTAAGAATAGTTTTGATTAAAATTCGAGATTGAATTTGATATGATGATTATTAGGGTAAAAAATATACTTATATGCAGATATATAAATTATTAAATTAAGATATAGTTTTATTAATTTTTATTATAATGGAATAGTATTATCAAATCCCTATTATTTAATTGCAAGTGATAAATTAATGTTATTTTTTAACTATCGAAAATTTTACAATGCATTTGACTCAGCATTTTATGTCTGATAATATTTTTAATAAATGTGTATTTAAATAGTTATAAATTTAAATTATTATGTTTAGATAATTATTTTGACCAAATAAATGTTTTTATAATTAAAAATGTTGATATTAGGTTAGGTTTAATTTCTTGGAATTTAATAAAATATTTTGTCTTTCGGTGAATAGTAATAATACAGTTTTATATTTTAGGTCTGTTTAATGACATCATTATTTATATAATAATAAATATAAAATGATATTAAAATCATGTGAATTAAAGTATGATACTATTTTTCCTATGTGGTCAATACCATGAGAAAATACAAGGGTCATGCCCATGGATTTCCAAATACCATTGCTTAGTTGTCCAAGGAAATTAATAAAAAAGCCCTATATTTTTTAAAACATTACCACCCATTTAATCATTTATATTGACTCCAATTTCTACCTACATGTATATGTAATAGTTTTACCACCAATAGAGTCATCCCATGGTGTACTCATGCACCCATTGTCTCGATATTTGAGTATTATGAGTCACTATTCAAGGCAACTAAAATCTCAAGTTCTCATTTCCTTTCAAGTTATCATTATATCTGGAATGTCATTAAAATTCACATACCATTTTCATATTTCCATTTTATTGTATAAATTTATTATATTAAGATTCATTTATGTATGGTCTACCCTTATCATTTCTTTTGTAATGTTTTCTAAAGTCATGTTTCATACGCATTATGTCGCGAGATTTTGAACTCAAAATTTATATTTTTTTATCATTAATTTTTTTTCATTTGTTTTTGGAATACCTAATCCTATATATTATATATGGGTATTAGAATATATTCAATAATTTTCTATATACTATTGTGATTAACATACATGAATCCCTCCTTCCTTTTTCAAAAGTTTTAAATTGCAAAACGATTTTGTTTTTAAGTATTTTTTAAAACACCATTATTTTAAAATGAATACTATTTCATATATTCTTCACGGATTATTTATTAACTATTTTATTATGAAATTTTTTATTAAAAGTGGTTAAAATTTATTAATGTTTCACCATTATAACGATCTAATACATCATATAACGATTTTAATCTCTAGAGATTACCAGTTTTATGATACCTTTGTAAATTATCTAGTTAATTTTTATGAAGCCTTATTGTTAAACCTTGGTGATAAATTTATTAATAACTTTATTAAATTTTTTAGAAATATTTTAATTTTATGAATCATGTTATTAATATTTTGATATGTCTAAAATTTCTATTTCTCATTCCTTTATGTATTTCCTTATGTTCATATAGATTTTTCTCATGATCATAAGTAATTTGTTTCCCTTATTCTTCCTTAGTGGGCCTTCTGTTCATCCTTTCCATTGATGTATGTGACCATGTTATGTGATTAAATAAATTTAACTTGTATGAATATTTAATAATCCTTCATTGATTAATAAAATAATTATTTTTGTTTTCTGGTATTCTGTACCTTTTTTCCAAGACACATAACATTAAAAGATCCTCTACTTTTAAAATGTAATAAAAATTTATGTAATAAAAAGATGGGATTATATAGTGGGTATAAAAGTATGGTTTAGTTATCTATGAAAATTATTATTTTAAAACATTATTAATAACCCTAAAAAATGGTATAAATATTTAAAAAAATCAAAGAATTTTGGAGAAATATTTGGTAAGTGTTTTCCTAAAAAATCAATCCCTATATGGATTAAAAAAGTATATGTGGCTCCCAAAAATATATATGTTGTTGTGAAAACCAAAAACATATATTTGAGGTAGACCAAATTGGGAACTTTTGAATTAAAATGGCCCCTGATGCACTCTTATATTGATACTCTGAGGGATTTGTTTTCTTAAACAAAATATTTTTCAATACAATTATGAAGGATTTATAGATACCTTCAATATTTTTTAAAGATTAAAATATTTAATAATTATGATTTTTTTCATGATATTCATTTTTAATTATATGATTATTAAATGAGACACATTTCCCACTATGATTGTCTAATTTTAGAAAAATGTGGGGAAATAGGGGAAACCACCTAAATGGTGAGATCAATGGACCAGGCACTAACGACATTCTGATGGAAGATAATATAGAAACCATCATGAGAATGATAATTCCACTATCTTGAGTTATAGGAATTAACTTGAATCAATATGAGATACTAGATTCAACACAATGGGGACAATTTTCTATTGTGTTCTTTTTTAGTCTATTACCACCAAGGTTTCGTTGATTTATAAACCCATTGATTGGTGAATACTGTATAATCTATATCAAAAAGATGTTTACAATACTCTATTTTCTAGAATAATAGAAAGTTACCCCTGTTCTTTACCACATAGCAAATGATGTTGATCAGTGATGGGCACTAATAAAAAATATGAATCCTAGATGGTATAATGAATCCATGGAGTGGGATGAGTTCATGGAAAACATTTTCAAAAAATATTTCCCCCAGTTAATGCAAATGAAAATAGAGAAGGAATTATTACAGTTGAAATAAATAAAATGAATTTGTGGGATATTATGTTATGCAATTCACAAGACATTCCTGTTACACCAATAATTGTTTCATAGTTTATATGGAGATGGTTGATAGATTATTTGGTGTACTATGACATTATATACAGAAATATCATTCCATATATATTATGATAGTTATGAGGATATAGTAAGAATTGTTATGATGGATGAATTGGAGTTCAGTGAGATGCATTTGTAACAACCTGATATTTTGAATAAATTGTTTTTCGTGAATTTGTGTGTTAATTTATTATTAAACTGAGTTTAATTAAAATCGGACTGTAGGGTTAGACTGTTAGATGATCATTGGTCAATATGATCTTTGGAAAATATTTTCTCGACGTAAAGATTATTATTTATAAATACAAATGATCATGGTTAATTAATACATAAATAGGTTTTGATGTCGTCCACTATTAGACTCATGCCCTAAGAAGCCGAGCTATTACAGCTAGGGAAGGAGGTAGTGTCAATAGGATTTTCCCTAGATCAATCCCAAGATGAGCATTAATTTGTGACGCTTGAATGGAATCAACAAAGGTATATGTTAAAACTAATAGAAAACACCACTCGGAAAATATTGTCTGAGCCCCTCCAAGATTGTATCTCCATTACATAACTTACTATTAGGTCCTATTAATGTTTTATAAGGGCTATGTAATGAGTCCTTAGTTAAATTTTGTAATCATTTTGTTTAAATAATTTTGATATATCATATTATGGTAAATGTTTTGAATTTAAAATGGGAACATAAATATAGGATGAATTTAAAAAAGTTCCATATTATAGCTGAATATTAGAAAAAGGTATTTTAAAATATTTTTTAAACTATTAAATAATAAAAAATATGTAATGATAATCAAAAAATTGACTTCTATATTTGTGATTAGTAAGAAATTGATATTATAATAAGATCATCATAATTTTTTATAAATATTTAATAATAAATAGTAATATTACGCTTATGAATAGTAATATGACCAATGGAATAGTTTCCTTACTTAATAATGTAGAAATATAATTTATGTATCATGATTGGTAATGTGAACTAATTGCAGATGTAAATAACTATATCATAAATTATTAGTTAAATATTTGATTTTTTTTATGTAAAAAGTGACATTAAATAAAAATTAAATATAAATAATTATAAATTTTTTTCATAAAATGGAGTTACTTTTTAAATTCATAGCATCGATATGTGGTTAGTGTGATTTATGAGATTTTAATAAATTGTTTTATTTTTTGGTGAATTATAAAATTATAGTTTTGAGTTTTAGTGTGTTAATGAATTTATTAATGTTGTAATAATGATGTAATAATTATGGTCGACTTTTATGTAGTAAAATATGTAATGTTGTGTCCCAAGTGGATAATACCATGGGAAAATACAATGGAAAAACCCATGGTTTTGTAAATACCACTAATGAGGTGTCCCCTATAAATCAATAAAATAATCCCTCACATTTTCTATAAATACCAACACATTCGTTCCTTCCATTCATTCAAAATTCATATATAAAAAATATATGGTCTTTTTACCATCCATGTAGTCCTCTTAAGGTGTCTTCAAGCAACCTATGATCTTGACCATAGAGTTTTTTATGTTACTCTTCAAGGTATGGGACCTTTCACCCTCCACATTTAGTGAAGACATCCTTTATGTTATGTTTAATAGTTTCAATTTCTTTATTTTGGGGTATGTTCTACTATAACCATATTTCTAACCATATTATGTACAAATAATTTGAGACCCATTACACTCTATTCAACCAATTTTATTAATTTTAATGCGACATTGTTAGGCTGACCAATTTTTTAAGGGAATTACTAACTTCTCTTGTTTTCATTCATGTTCTTGTTAACGTGGTATAACTACAAGTTTCCATACCACGTTATTATTTCATATTATTTTTTATCTATACTATATTATTATTAATTTATGGATGGAATACCCTTGTCCCCTCTCTTTTAATTTTTTTCAATAATTGTGTTTTATAGACGTTACACTACATTATTTTCTCCTCAGAATCTCTATCTTTTTCTAAAGAAATTCTATTTCATTATTTATGTGAATACCCAAAACTATTTAATTCATAGGGGTATTAATCATGGAATAAAAGTTTTATATATGATTCTTTAAATTTTCTTCATAAATACCACATTCCCTTATCATGGGTTATAATTGAATTAATTATCATCTTTTTACAAACTTTTCAAAATTTCTTAAATTTGATATGAAACTCATTTATTTTATACTATTTTGGTTAATTTTGATATGTTTGCTTATGATCTATTTGGATAACATAAAAATAAATTCATATTAAGGGTGTTACCGGATATCACTCCAATGCATTGACTAATGAAATTAATCTCTAGAGATTACATGTTTTACGATACCATAGTGAATAACCATGGTAATTTTTATGACACCTGGGGGAGGACCATGGTTATATGCTTATGAGTGTCTAAATTAAATGTTGTATTCACAATTTCAAGTTATTTTTCAAGATATCTTTATAATTATATACCTATTTATCTTTCTTTTATGATACTCCCCAGTTTTTTTATTTATATCACCCTTTTTCACATGTAACATGTTTCACTTTTTTCCTTACTAGTGCTTCTTCTCAACCTTCCCTTATATGTATGTCACCAGTTTATGATATGTAGTAACTATTAATAGGATTAACCTTTCAAGAATAATTTAAATTGGATTAAATGATTGATATATGTTTTTATTTTTTATGTACCTTTTTTCCAAGACACTATTCATTAATGATCCTATTTTTGTACAATTAAATGAAACATTAAATCATCCAAAGGCTGGATACCATAATTGGAATCAAATTATAGTTTAGTTATTTGTGGAAATTTTTCTATGAAATATTTAGAAATAACCCAATAGAAAATTTAAAATAGAGAAAAACTCCATAGTATTTTGGTAAAATATTAAGTATGTCATTTCTATACAAATAAATCCCTCTCTTGATATGAAGATTGTGATGTGGTTCTGGGATAGATGTACGTTGAAGTGAAAACTCCGGGAAAAAAAATTCGAGCTTGACTCGTGGTATCGTTGTACATGAAAATGGGCATTGCTACACTCTTATTTTAACATATTTAGGAGATATGTTTGGTTAATAACAATAATTTTTTAATCAATATGAAGGATTTATAAAGAAACAGAATTCTTGTTAATGTATAATTGGTTTAATAATAATGTTTGAAGACATAAAGATCCTTTATAGTTAAAATATTCATAAGTGAAATAACTATATCCCTAAGGTTGTAATATTTTAGAAAATGGCTGGAAATAGTTGGAACTGTTCAAATGGTGACTATAATATACCATTCAAGGACTGTCCTCTGATGGAATACAAAATGGAAACATTCATGAGAATAATGAAAAAATTAAATCAAGTTATGGGAAATAAAATGAATCAGACTAAGAGACCGATTTCACCTTCAAGGGAACAACATTTTATTGGGACCATTATACATCAATGAAAAATGACATTCAATAGATCTATTGAACCATTGATTGATGAAAAATGGGTTATCTCAATGGACAAGATCTTTTATGTTCTATACTATTCAAAATAAGAAAAGGTCCCCCTTGGTGTTTACCACATAGAGGGATAAGTTGATCAGTGGTGGGAACTGATTAATAACACGAGGCCAAGAGTGGAGGCTGAAGCTATGGAGTGGGAATAGTTTAGTGTTATATTATTCAATAAGTATTTCTCTCATTCTATGTGAAAAAAATGGAGAAGTTTCTCGAGCTACAGAAAAGAGAGAATGAATTTTTTGAAAGCTATGATATTAACTTCACAATAATTTCATGTTACACCTCTATATTTGTCAACGATCTAAATGGTAAGGTTGATAGATTTTTTAGAGGACTGAGACCTCATCTTGAGAAGAATCTAGCTAAACGAGACTATAATAGTTATGAAGAGATCATGCAGAGTGCTATGAATGTTGAATTGGAGTTTGGTGAGATACAATAGTCTCATAAATCCCATTAAAAGAAGAGATCTATGGAGCCATGATATTGAAGGATCATTGATCTGAGAATATGAGGATGGAAAATGAAATTCCCTGCGTGTAAAAAATGTTGGAAGAAGCCTTTGGGGAATTTCATTTTTGGGAGAGGGCAGTGCTACAAGCGTGGAAGATATGGCCATATCATGTCGAATTGTAGTAGTGAGGTGATTCCTCAGTTTCCCAAAACTAATGACAACATGAATATGGTGGAGGCCCTACCTGAAGTCTAATGATATATGTGTGTGCTACTTGGTCACTTTACCAATCACTGTTCAAATCCATGGTCTGTGGAGGGGAGTCACCATCAGTCTAACCAATGTCCAAGGGAAAAAGGATTAAATTTTTCTATCACTACGGAAGATGTTGAAGAACTAAATGATGCGTTGGATGGTACTCTTGTTGTTCTATCAAAGCTAGAAAATACATTGTTTTATTCTGATTAAATGCATTCTTTTAATTTCTCCATGTTTGTAAAGAATTTAGAATCAACCCATGAATTTCTCAAATTAGACTTATCAACCAAGACTACATTTGGGATTATCCAATAATTTTCAGTTTTTTTAAACTCTTGTATCTTCTTTAGTGATCGCAATCATATTGAAAATCTAGTAGTCATTCCCATGATGGAATTCGACATTATACTAGGGATTTAATGCCTCTAAATGTATAAGGATATGTTCAAATATAGAAGTAAGGAAATTTCAGTAGACATGAATGAAAATCCTACAGTTGTAATCCAAGTAGATATATATCATCCTGATCATTGTCAAAATGAACCTCCTATATCCATATTTATGGAGTTTAGTACTGAATAAAAATAATTAAATGAGAGTATAAGGAGAGAAAATGTCCCCATTATCATGGATTACATTAACGTATTTCCTATGGAGTTACCTAGACCTCCCCCATAAATTGAAGGTATATTATTCCATGGAACACATACCTATATCTCAACTAATATCAAATACCCCATATAGGATGGAAAATGTGGAACTGGTTGAATTAAAGAAACAACTCCAAGATCTTTTGGAGAAGGCTTTTATATAACCGTGTGTGTATCCTTAGTAAGAACATCTTCTCTCTCTGATAAAGAAGAATGGATAAATGTAGATATGCATTGATTTTAGAGAACTGAATGAGATCGCAATGAAGAACAAATATGGTGTTCCTAGAATTGATAACTTATTTGACCAACATTTGGGGGCTCAAATCTTCTCTAAGATTAATCCCTGATTTGTTTATAATCCACTAAGTGCTAAGAAATAAGATATTAAAATAACTACCATTCTATTATGATATCTTTAATATGATAGTGTGGTTAGGGCCTCTGGACTAAAAAATGCACCTTCTATATTTATGGATTTTATGTATAGTGTCTTTAAGAAAATACCTTGATAACATTTTGTTAGTTTTTATTAATTATATTTTGATATATTCTAAAATTCACGAGGAGGATGAGGATCATATAAGGGTTATTTTAAAAAAATCTACAGAAGGATGGGCTTTTTGTAATTTTCAACAAATTTTAATTTTGGTTACAACAAGTTTCTTTCATGGTAAATAGTGTAACCAATGAGGGAATCATAGTTGACCCTACAAAGAAAAATGTTGTAGTGGAATGGCCTCATCCTAATCAAGAAATTATAATCATACTTTCCATGGATTATCAGCATATTATAAGAGGTTTGTGAAAAAAAATCACGCCTTTCTAATACATTAACCATGTAAACATGAATCGGGGTTGTGTTAATGTGGAAAAAAGTGACTGAGGAGTGTTTCCAAGTGTTGAAGAAGTGATTGGTTACCACACCCATGATAATTCTGCCCTCAAGTGGAGAATTATTTTTTATTTTTAGTTCTGCATCTCTGAAATGGATTGTATTTTTCTTCCTAAAAAATTACAAATTCACTGCTTATGAGTCACTAAATTGGAAGACTTGGGAGGAGAACAATCCAACAAATGATCTTGAGCTGGCTGCGGTTGTTTTTGCATTAAATATATAGAGGTACTATCTTTATGGGGAAATGTGATCTATACTCAGTCCATCAATGGTTGATGTATATTTTCAGCCAAAAGTAATTGAATATGAGATAGAGTAGGTATATTGAACTTGTCAAAGGCTATAATTTTTCAATTAATTATCATCACAGAAGAGAAAGGAAATTTGATAATGCATTGAGTAGGAAATACCAAGTTGTTTTGTCTATGATTAGGATTCAAAAAGATCCCATGATCCATGTCCTAGTGAAAAATGAGATGGGAATTATAAGGGATGGGACATCATCAAATATATCCCAAATTATTTCTCAATCTTCATTACTTGAAAAGATCAATAAAGATAAAAAATAAGATCCTTTATTGGAGAACATGTTTGAGGATGTGAAGGAATGGAAGATTCCTGAGTTCATTAATAATCAAGAAAATGTATGGAAATTTCATACAAGACTATGTGATTCATATATTCTCTAAATAAAGAAGGAGACGATGGATCAACTCATATATCTACTTTATCTATAAATTTGGGAATAAAAAAATGTATAAGGGCCTTCGTAACAATTATTTATGGAATAATATGAAAAGGGAGATTGCTTACTACACAACAAGGTGCCTATTATATCAGAAAGTGAAGGTAGAGTGACAACTTTTTAATGGGGTATTACCACCAGTACCTGTTCAACAATGAAGTGGTAGAATATCACTATGTAATTTATCAATGTTATCCCAAAAACAACCAAAAAAACAACATGATATGGGTTTTTGTGGACCATCTCACCCAAACTTCCCATTTTATCTCTATTCGGGAGGATTTATTTCTTGATAAACATGCTAGGATTTACATGAACGAAGTGGTAAGGCTACATGGAGTTATACTTCTTATCGTATCTCATCATGATACAAGGTTCACATCAAAATTATGGTTAAGTCTTCAACAAGATCTTCATACTGAATTGAATTTTAGTATTGAATATCCACCCGAAACAGATGAAAAACCGGAATGGAATATTCAAACACTCGAGAACATAATGAGAACATGCTAAGTGGAATTTAATGGTGGATGGGATCATCTTCTCCCAATAGTTGAGCTCTTTTACAAAAAAAAATCATCCACTTGATCATTCAAATGCAACCTTATGAATCTCTATATGCGATAAGTTGTAGAACCCATACTTTTTGTAACACCACAAGCTTCCATGGTATGTTTCCATTTGAATAATTCAATAGATTGTATTGTACGCAACTATGAGTTTTAACACAACATGGCCAATCAATCTTGCCTTTTTGAACAGTAATACCCTATTTTTTAAATTTTCAAAATTTTATATTTCAAAATGGACTTCATTTTTGGATTCAAAATATCAAAATTATCTTATGGGGATGTTTTTGTATTTTTTTTGAAAACATCCAATTCTTGACGAATAATGAAAAACAATGAGTTTTTGTTTAAAAAATAATGTTTATTTAAATAAATAGTTATATTATTTATATTTATATGAGGTAAAAATAGATACATAATACCTATATATGTTCAATCTAATTCATTTGAATCTTTTTATAATAACATTAGATATAAAAAAATTTATTGAACATTTTACTGTCTTTTACACACCTTCTCGGCGCATTTGTAATTTTACATAAAACATAATTTTACTGCTTTTTTGAATTGATTTTTAATAATCTGAGAGACATGGTTGATATTAGTAATTAAAATGTTGTTCAATTAGATGAATATAATTTTTTCTGAATAGTGTATTTTGACATTTATTAACTATAGTTAAAAGTAAATAGGATTATTAAAGGTAAAACTATTATTATAATTACCCTAACACATTTCCTAGTTATATTTGATAAGTTTATTTCCACAAATTCCATCTATAGGAATCAAATATGATCATTTTGGCCCACTTTGATTAGATTAAGAAATTTATTATTAGTTTATTTAAAATAGAGTTAAAAGTGTTAAATCAATGTTTAATTACTAAACCATTTTTAATATAGGGTAATGCATAAGATAAATTCAACAATAAATATTAATTAGAAATATAACAATACTTCGTACATAATTTTATTTTATTTATAATTTTTATACATTAAATAATTAATTTTATTTATGAAACAATGATGATGCAGTAATTACCTTATTGATGAAAAATACAAATAATTGATATTATAAATATAAATATAAGTGTAAATTGATACTTCTGATATACTAAAAAAAAATTATTGATTAATATGACATGATAGGTTTGATTAAATTAATTATTTTATAAGTAATCATGTCTTCATGACTTTCATAAAAACAAAATACCAAATAGTGTCAAAATTGAATTATATAAGTTTTTAAAACAAATACTATATTATTAATTAATATAATATACTTAAAATATATGTTTTAGACAAAGGACCTAGATAAGGTTAGATATATCAATAATTAACCACTTTTGGTTCTCTTTACTATCTATATTATGTTTATTAACCATTTTTAAAAATATTACAAGAATACATGGTAAAAGTTAAACTATTTAACTAAGAGTTAAAAATAAATGATAAGGTTAATATAGTTACCCAAACCTGTCTAAAAACTATTGGATGAGAGGTTTTTCACCCCTCCTCACCTTAGAAATAAAATAAATCATTTTTGAGTCATTATTAACTGAATGTGATTTTATAATAAAAAAAATATTTCTTCTTTTCCTAATGTGACCATCACCACTCTTATAAAAGGGTACTTCCCTTTCTCTCTAAATCACACCTCCATAGCCATTTCGTTTGGCCGAAACAAGATGAATTAACCTTCCAACAACCCTTATTTAGACATATATGTATTACTTTGTTCTCAAAGCCAATCTATGCATCCGTTTTTATCCACTCAAAAGGAAACACCCGTAGAATAGGTAATAATTTCACCACCTCTTTCAATGTTTTTTTCTTCTTCCAGTTCCCCTTTATTTTTTGTTACCATACCAAAATAATAAATCCAGTAACTTATACATAATGTGATGTTATTATAAATATTGTACATCCATATTCATTATTCTACCCATCCTATGAATGAAATTTCACCATACGTGAGTACATACGGCTTACCGTCTCCACGTCGTGGAGTATATTGTTATTCAAACACATAATTATTTGGAGGCATATAATAATGAGTATAACTGATGTAAAAAAATAATATAACTTTAAATGTATTATTTATATATGATATACTATCCAATTACATATGATTTAACCATCAATAGAATGATATTTTCGCTCGTGCATAAATATGTATAACTGTCTCCACGAACGTGATAAAATTCATTCCCCATCATAACAATTCAAGAATAAATTTAATTTTTTGATTAAAAATAATATTTAAGAACTTAATATAATTCTGTATATGAATCAAAAACATCCTTTCCATAACATACATAGCAAACATAACCAAGAATATAAAGGAAAATGGATCATTTAACCCCTGAAATGACGATACTACAGAAATATTATTAACAAAGAAATATTTGAAGATCATATATGATATCATATTTATGTATTTGGTTATTTTATAATTTAATGAAAATTATGCAACTATTATATTGGAGGTTAATGTTCCCTAGATCAAATAAAAGTACAAGGTAAGGGTGAATTATACAATTTCATTACATATCAGAGTCTATTAATATATAAGTATATACTAAGACCTCTTTATCATCCACATATGTGTTTCATTAAAAAAATGAATTTAATGTTTTTCAATATTTACTATACTATGGGTTAAATCCATTTATACACTTGTTTGACATTTTATAATACATTTATAATGGAATCATTATGTCATTTTCCAAACAAGGTCCTTTACGACCTTTTCTTCAAAATTAAAGATATAATGTTTTTTTAACTTATACAGAGGGAGAATCTATTTTCCACCATTATAACACATTCTATGGTTCACTTAAATGATAATAAGAATATTTCCAAAATAAATATTTTATTTCATAATTTTGTGACTTTTAAATGGATTCTAAATAGAAAGATGTATTTTATTCAAGTAGATTTCATTTAATCTATGTCAACATCTTTTCATTGATTTTAAACTTGTTTGATGTTGATTTATTATTATAAAAATCTACCATATTGTATTGAATATTTTTTGATATGATTCATTATGGATGAGTTATGTTTATACCATTCATGGTATATGGATAATGTATTGACATTTCAGTTGTTTCTTCAAATACTAATGTTTATTTTATGGTTAAACCATTAAATATAAGGATTGCATTGGACTTAGTAATTGACAGGTGGGGACCACTATAGCTCAACGATGCATTAGTAGGTCTCATGAGACAAAATAGTGTCTTGGCACAAGGCCTCAACAAAATATTATTTTTAGTCATAGCATGAGACCTTGACTATGTGGTTATGATGTCTGGCATTATGCATTCCATCATTATGAAATTATATATTTGATATTACATGTGATTATTTGACTAATAGTACAATGCCCCGGCCTTAAACCATACATAATATTGATTTAAATGAATAATTCACATTGAGGATCTTTTCAGGTTTAGAGTTTTATAAAATTAGGACATAACTATTACATCTCAAATGATTACAAAGTAGAAACTTCTACTAAGTTTCCATAAAATAAAAAACTCTTAAAAAGAAACATGTTTAGTTCCATGTTTTAGATAGCATGACTTTTCCTTGACCCCATCCTTGACCCTATTCCATATTATGTCCTATGAAAAAAATATCAAAAAAACATGGGGTGAGCATAAAAAGTTCAGAAAGGGATACACAATGAATGAAAACTGTTAGTTTCTCAAAACAACAAGTAAACCATATATACTTTATCAAAGTAATTCTTTTCACCTTTATGAAGAAGTTAAAACACTTCACTAAATAAAAGATAATTACATACCATTTTGTAACCAAAAGATTACCATAAAACCCATATAAAGATCACATAACAAATAAAGGAAACTTGGGACATAAACATACTTAAATGGAATAACCATATGGTTGACTTCCACACATATCACTTAATGGAATAGCCATATGGATGACATCCATACCCAATGCATTGGATGTTATAACATAACCATCCCTCCTAGTATTCACGACACCACCTGTCATATGGTTTATCATGTAACCACCGGTCAAATGTGCATGTACCATTATAAAATCATAAGACATAAAACAAATATAATAGAAAGAAAACATTTCCACACTTTGATCACAATATATCACTCAAATATATTGACATAAAAAATCCATTATAAAAAACAATTTTCAATACCAAAATAAATAAAAGAGTATATAGTATTTATTTCATTTAAAAAACATTACGGCTTGTTGTGGAAGCAAAAGTCCAAATAATACTCGCGGCAGCGGAAAAGGTCATTGTCACCACATACATTAAAAGAAACCTTCCTTTTTTTCATTTAGTAAAACGCTTCGTAGAAATAGATTCCGTTTGTATAAAAGTAAAATTTCAAAGGGTTTTATACACCTTATAACAGAAAGTTGTGTATAAAAAGAAATATGCCTCAATGAAAGGAGATTGAGACGAAGTCCCTTACCTCGGGACAGACTTGACTTGATCATTCATTAACGACCTAAATAATAAACGTGAGTTAATTTCTACTCGAATAAGAACATTTTTCAATTTCATTATTCCTTTTATATCACTTATTGCCATGTAATAAACATTATGTAATCATTTATGTTAATAATATTTTTTTGTCGATATTTGGTCCTTAAGTCGAAAGTGGACATCTTACAATTACATGTTTTTCATGTGGTCAAAGGTTCATTATATCCATAATGATATTCATGATTTGGATATCATATATATCATATATATCCTTCATATACATGTATTTATAATATTACATAATCATTTAGAGGTAAGAAATAAAATGCACTGTTCAAGGAGACAGTAAGCCGTACGTACGCATAAACTCTATTTTCATTTCTATGTCATATTAATGGAATTAAAAATAAATGGGAGATATGTATATTTTAATTCCATAATTATATTAATCTTTAGATGTGACATAAATCATATATATCCATTATATACATGTACTTATAATAGTACATTGCATTTGGGGATAAGAAATGAAATGCACCGTTCATGGATACGGTAAGCCGTACGTATGCATGAACGCTACATTCATTTCTATCACACACTTTAATGGAATGAAATAAAAATTATAAGATATATTATAATTTAAGTATAACATAATATATAATAACTTTAAATCCATCCTTTATACGTCCTACATATGGCAATAATGAATCAAATCACTTTGAGGGGGCGGTAGTCCGCACTTCCTAAAATGAAGATATCGCGTATACCCATAATGGAAGCCATAAAGGTATGCCATAAATGAAAAATAATGAAGCTTAAGGAAAAAAAATAAACATATTATATATCATATATAATTATAGAGACATCTTAATGGCCACCATTGAAGGTGTTATAAGAATATTGAACAATCATCGTTTCGTGAGGCAGAAATTCTCCATCCACAGACACAGTATGTTCTTTAACCATTATATGTAGGTGTGTGTAATTTTATCTCGAATTATTATTATAAAAACATCCTATTATATTTAATATAATGTATTTTTTACAAAAGAAATGAATAAAAAGAGTTTAGGGGGTTGGAGAAGCAAAATAAAACATAAGAACACAAGAGAAGACACTACCTTTAAATTGGCTAACTATTTTTGATTTGAGATCAAAGGCTTCCTTGGGAAAACTTCTGCCCAATGTGAGGATTCTAAGAGTTATAGAGGTATGTGTAGAGACAAAATGGGAAGATCATGGCTGAACCAAAGGCTTTAGATGTGTGGGTAAGGAGGTGGAGGTGGGGCCTTTTATAAGAGGAGAGGAGGGGCACTCTTGGAAAGTTAAAAGAGTTTACATTATTATAAAATGATTTTTGGATTTTAAAGGTCCCACATTGATTTAATTAGACTTTAATGTGACAAGGGTTCAAAATCCTCCCATAAAATAGGTTTTTGTCAAGTTTAGGTCTTAGATTTTACATTATAATTTCATTCTATTTAAATCGTTAAATAATGAGGTCATCGCTGCATCATCATGGTGTCATAAATAATTTAATTTATTTAATGTCTAAAAATTATAAAAAAATATCATAATGTATGAAATCATATTAGATTTCTAATGAATATTGATAGTCAAAAATATGACTTGTATAACAAAACATAAAATTTTTTTTAGTAAAACGACTCATGTTTGTGTCATTTTCTTTTTACTTTAAATAAAAGTCATTAATGTCATTATCATACCCAAGTGGTTCCATGGGGTCCCAGAAATTGACACATGGGTTGTCATGGTCGGCCATGACACATCCAATAAGGGTAGGACATGTGTCTAGGTCATTTCATATTACTGAACATTATTTTTACCTTAAACTACACTAATTACCTCTAATCGTGATTAATAAACATAACAGTTACTATTCACCAAAAAAATATTTTAATCCAATTTAACCACATTTTACATCCTAATGAAAAACATTTATGTCGGATTTTTGAAATTCCAAACACAAAGGTGGTAAAATTTCATTTAAACGAAAAATCAGTTTTTAAGTACCACTTAGTGGTTTCACCATTCATCAAAAATTGATGTTTTTCAGAAAAATACCAAAACATTACCCTAAGATATATTTGATATTCCGAATTCAAAAATGATTTAAATTTTAAAAAATTTAAAACATAAAAGTTTCCTTAATTAATTTAATAATTAATTCCCACTGTCAAAACAAATAGTGTGTTTTTGTGAAACAAAGAGTATCAAAAGATTGACACTTGTTTAAGTCTGATTTCAAAGTGAAATTAATTCTAACTACCAAAATTGGGTTAAATGTTAAAAATATATTCTAAGTTAACATTAAAACCAATTCAAAAGATAATCTAATCATATAAATAAATTAGATTAAAAAGTGGTTTTGAATTAAAATACAACATTTTTCACTATTGATTAAAAATGAACTTTATCAGAAAAATACCAAAAATTTACAAAAAGTAAATTTTGATGTCCCGATTATAAAGAAGAATTTTAATTGGTCCAATAGAATATATAAAAGTGACCAAAACTATATTTATACATGGTTCTCCATCAAAAGGTGATAAGTCGACCATTAGTGAATGTTAGAGTATATATGCCTAAAATTGATTTCTTTTCATATTTTAAGCATTTATCTTTTATTGGATAAATATAGAAATATTTAAAAAAACATATATATTAATATTTTGGTTATTTCTATTCATTCCCGCTAATTCAATGGCTACGTGTTAACTACCATTTAAAATAATATTATTTTATTACTAGTGTGCAACGAAAGATGTCAAAGAAACTCATTGATGCGTATCGGGTACACTATCGAACATATTAACCCCTTTAAAGTAAAATTAATATTTAATTCACAAATATTAATAAATATGAAAATGTTTTATTCATTATTTACCTGGGATGTTACATCCTTCCCCCCTTTTGGAAATTGCGTCCTCACAATTTTATTCACATATCAAAATAAGTGGGGGTATTTATCCCTCATAGCCTTTTAAAATTACCACATTGCCTCTTCAACCATATGGTATTTCCACAAAACCTTTACTTGGTGAATTACCTTATTTCGCAACACTTTCTCTCTTAGGTCAAGAATCTGGACTAGTTGTTCTTCATAAGAGAGATTCTCTTGCAACTGAACTACCTCTGGCTCAAAACATGAGATGGATCTGGCATATACTTTCTCAACATCGAAACAATAAAAACATTGTGTACCTGAGATAAACTCGGAGGTAAATCCACTCGATAAGCAACTGATCCAACTTTCTCAAAAATTTCATATGGTCCAATGAACCTTGGACACAGCTTTCCTTTCTTACTAAATCGCATCGCACTTTTCCGTGGTGAAACATTCAGAAAAACATGATCACCTACCTCGAAAGATAGATCCTTCTTCCAGTTATCCGCATAACTTTTCTGTCTGCTCTGATCTGTTCTCATGTGTTTCTGAATCAACTGAACTTGTTCTACAATCTCTTCTACCAATTCTGTTCCCATCAGCTTCCTTTCACCCACTTCATCCCAAAAAGCTAGAGTTCGACACCGCTTCCAATATAATGCCTCAAACAGATCCATCTGTATACGGGAATGAAAACTGTTATTATATGAAAACTCAACCAAATAAAGATGTTGGTCCCAACTTCCCTGATAATCCATAAAGCTAGTTCGTAGCATATCTTCCAAGGTCTTAATTGTTCGTTCTGACTGCCCATCAGATTGCGGATGAAATGCAGTACTAAAATTTAATTCATTACCCAATGATTTCTCAAGGCCTTTCGAAAAGATAGATGTAAACTTGTGATCACGATCAGATACAATGGAGAGGGGAACTCCATGCAACCTGACTATCTCTTTAAGATACAATCGAGCAAGTTGATCTAGAGAAAATGTATCTCGAATAGTAAGGGAATGAGCAGATTTAGTCAATCGATCAACAATAACCTAGATTGCATTATTACCCTTAGATGTCTTCGGTAATCCCACAACAAAGTCCATGGATATATTTTCCCATTTCCACTCTGGCACTGGTAGAGGCTGAAGCAACACTTTTGGGTACTTCCCCTCTACATTAACTTGCTGACAAGTAAAACACTTCATAGTAAAATCCCCAATATCACTTTTAATTTCATCCCACCAGTAATACTCCCGCAGATCTCTGTACATCTTTGTACTGCAAGGATGAACTGAAAACGGGAAAACTATGAGCCTCACATAACAACTCATTCTTCAACTGTGAATCACCAGGCACACATAATCTCTTCCCAATCCTCAAAACACAATCATTATCAATGTTGAATTCAGGAAACTTACCCTTCTGAACCAGCTCAACCTTTTTCCGCAACTCACTGTCTTCCCTCTGTTCTTGCTTAATTTTGTCTAATTGGGATGATACCACTGATACCTGAAACAAAACAGAAGAACTTCCTGCACCAACAACTTCTATGCCAAAATTCATCAAATCAAAAACCAAAGGATCTCGTTCCAAACGTACCATGGTTAATGAATCATTAATTTTTCGACTCAAAGCATTAGCCACTTTATTTTCTTTTCCCGGATGGTAATGAATTGTACAATCATAATCCTTGATTAATTCCAGCCATCTCCTCTGTCTCATGTTCAATTCTTTTTGAGTGAAAATATATTTTAAACTTTTGTGATCAGTATATATTTCACACTTTCTACTATACAAATGATGACTCCAAATTTTAAAAGCAAAAACAATAGCAGCTAATTCCAAATCATGTGTAGGGTAATTTACCTCATGAGTTGTCAACTGACGTGAATCATATGCAATTACCTGATCATTATGTATAAGGACACAACCATGTCCTTTCAATGAAGCATAACTGTATATAACAAACTCAACATTTCTGGAAGGAAGTGCCAAAACTGGAGCATTCACCAATCTTCTTTTCAACTCCGGAAAACAATCATCACATTCTTTTGTCCAGATAAACTTAACACCCTTCTGAGTTAGATTAGTCATTAGACTAGATAACCGTGAAAATTTTCTAACAATCCTTCGGTAATATCCTTCCAAACCAAGGAAGCTACGAATCTGAGTTACATTTGTGGGTCTTGGCCATTCTTCGACAACCTTTGTATTTTTCAGGATCAATAGTTATTCCATATTTAGAAACAATGTGACCAAGGAAAGATATTATTTTTAACCAAAACTCACACATGCTAATTTTTCCATACAGTTTATTTTCTTTTATGGTTTGCAAGATAACCCTTATATAACATTCATGCTCCTATTTTCTTTTAGAAAACACCAAAATTTCATCAATAATAACAACAAACATTTTTCACCTGAGTCAACTGAGCCATCACTACAACAAACAGTTTAGTTATGATTCTGACCATCTCAGGATACAGATTTTTCAGGTCATTTCCCTTTGTATGGCTTCCCAAAAAAATCTGTTTTGTTTCCTCTATGAAAAACCATTCTTAACATAGAAATATCTTTGGAGAATAAACATGGTAATCTTGAAATGCTATATCATTTCAATCATACCATAAATTAATTTATAATTTAACAATTTTATAACACCTAATGTTATATAAACCGACCTCTGATACCAACTATGAGTCCCCAGCCTTAAACCATACTTAATATTGAATTAAATGAATAATTCACATTAAGGATCTTTTCAGGTTTAGATTTATAGAGAATTTGGACATAACTATTACATATCAATATATTACAAAGTATAAACTTCTAAAAAGTTTCCATAAAATAAAAACTCTTAAAAAGAAACATGTCTAGTTCCATGTTTTAGATAGCATGACTTTCCCTTGATCCCATCCTTGACCATATTCCACATTATGTCCTATGAAAAACATTTCAAAAAAACTTGGGGTGAGCATAAAAAGCTCAGTAATGGATACACAATGAATGAAAACTGTTAGTTTTTCAAAACAACAAGTAAACCATGTATACTTTATCAAAGTAATACTTTTCACCTTTATGAAGAAGTAAAAACTCTTTAATAAATAAAAGATCATTACTTACCCTTTTGTAACCCAAAGGATACCATAAAACCCATATAAAGATCACATAACATATAAATGTAACTTGGGACATAAAAATACTTAAATGGAATAACCATACGGTCGACATCCACACATATCACTTAATGGAATAGCCATACAGCCGACTTCCATACCCAATGCATTGGAGGTTATAATGTAACCACCCATCCTGGTATTCATGGAACCTCCCATCATATGGTTTATCATGTAAACACCCATCAAATGTCCAAGTACCATTATAAAATCGTAAGACATAAAACAGATATAATGGAAGGAAAAAATTTCCACACATTGATCACAATATTTCACTCAAATATATTGACATAAAAAATCCATTATAAAAAACCATTTTCATTACCAAAATACATAAAAGAGTATATGCTATTTATTTCATTTTAAAAACATTACGGCTTGTTGAGGAAGCCAAAGACTAAATAATACTCGCGGCGGCGGAAAAGGTCGTTGTCACCGCGTACGTTAAAAGAAACATTCCTTTTTGTCATTTAGCAAAACGCTTCGTAGAAAACGATTCCTTTTGTATAAAATTAAAAGTCCAAGGGTTCTATACACCGTAAAAAAGAAAGTTTTGTATAAAACGAAATATGCCTCAAGAAGATTGAGACAAAGTCCCTTACCTCGGGTCCGACTTGACTCGATCGTTCTTTAACGTCCTGAATAATAAACATGAGTTAATTTATACTTGATTAAGAAAATTTTTCAAGTTCATTATTCCTTTTATATCACTTATTTCAATGTTATAAACATTATGTAATCATTTAAGTTAATAAAATATCTTTTTTCGATATTTGGTCCTTAAGTCGAAAGTGGACTTCTTGCAATTACATGTTGTTTTTGTCGTCAAAGGTTCATTATATACAGAATGATATTCATGATTTGGATATCATATATATCATATATATCCATCATATACATGTATTTATAATATTACATAATCATTTAGAGTTAATAAATTAAATGCACCGTTAATGTACACGGTACGCCGTACGTACACATGAACGCTAATTTTAATTCTATGTCATATTAATGGAATTAATACTAAATTAGAAATATGTATATTTTAATTCCGAAATTATATTAATCGTTTAGATGTAACATAAATCATTTATATCCATTATATATATGTACTTACAATAGTACATTACATTTGGGGATAAGAAATGAAACGCACCGTTCATGGAGACGGTAAGCTGTACGTACACATGAATGCTACTTTCATTTATATCACACACTTTAATTGAATGAAATAATAATTATATAAAGGTATATTATAATTATAGTATAACATAATATATAATAACATTAAATCCATCCTTTATACATCCCACATATGGCATTAACAAATCAAATCACTTTGAGGGGGCGGTAGTCCTCACTTCCTAAAATGAAGATATCGTGTATAACCATAATGGAAGCCATAAAGGTATTCCATAAATGAAAAATAAATAATATTAAGGAAAAAATAAACATATTATAATTCATATATAACTATAGTGGCATCTTAATTTCCACTTTTGAAGGTGTTAGATGAAAATCGAACAATCATTGTTTCGTGAGGCAGAAATTCACCATCCACAGAAACAATATGTTCTTTAACCATTAGATGCAGGTGTGTGTAATTGTAGCTGGAATTCTTCTTATAACAACATCCTAGTATATTTAATATACTTGAGGTTTTACAAAAGAAATGAATAGATAGATTTTAGGGGGTTGGAGAAGCAAAATCTAATAGAAGAACACAAGAGATGACACTACCTTTAAATCAGGTAACTCATTTTGATTTGAGCTCAAAGGCATCCTTGGGAAGACTTCTACCCAAATTGAGGCTTCTAAGAGTTGTAGAGGTATGTGTAGAGACAAAATGGGTAGATCATGGCTGAACCAAAGGCTTGAGAGGTGTGGGTAAGGAGGTAGTGGTGGGGGCCTTTTATAAAAGGAGAGGAGGGGCACTCTTGGAATGTTATAATAGTTTACTTTATTATAAAATGATTTTCGGATTTTAAAGGTCCCACATTGATATAATTCGAGGATAAAGTGACAAGAGTTCAAAATCCACCCATACAATAGGTTTTTGACAAGTTTAGGTCTTAGATTTTACATTATATTTTCATTTTATTTAAATCAATAAATAATGAGGTCATCGCTGTATCATCATGGTGTCATAAATAATTTAATTTATTTAATGACTAAAAATTATAAAAAAAAATATCATGTTGTAGGAAATATTTTTAGCTTTCTAATGAATATTTATAGTCAAAACTATGACTTGTATAACCCCACTTAAAAATTTTTTTATTAAAACAACTCCTGTTTGTGTCATTTACATTTTTCTTTAAAAAAAGGCATTAATGTCATTATCTTTCCCAAGTGGCTCCATGGGGTCCCACAAATAGACCCATGGGTTGTCTTGGTCAGCCATGAGACATAAAATAAGGGTATGACATGTTTCTAGGTCATTTCATATTATTAAAAAATTATTTTTACCTTAAACTACACTAATTACCTCAAATCGCGATTAATAAACATACAAGTTACTATTCACAAAAAAAAATTATTTTAATCCCATTGAATCACATTTTACTTCCTAATGACAACCATGTATGTCAGATTTTTGAAAATAAAAACACAAAGGTGGTAAATTTTCATTTAAACGGAAAATCACTTTTTAAGTACCACTTAGTGGTTTCACTATTCATCAAAAATTGAAGTTTTTCAGAAAATACCAAAACATCAACCTAAGCTATATTTGATATTCCGAATTCAAAAATGATGTCTACTTTACAAAATTAAAAACATAAATTTTTCATTAATTAATTTAATAATTAATTCCGGCTGTCGAAACAAATAGCGTGTTTTTATGAAACAAAAAGTATCAAAAGATTGACAGTAGTTTAAGTCCGACTTCAAAGTTAAATTAATTCCAATGACCACAATTGGATTAAATGGAAAAATTATATTCTAATTGAACATTAAAACCAATTAAAATGATAATCTAATCATATAAATAAATTAGATTAAAAAGTGGTTTTGAATTAAAATACAACATTTTTCACCATTCATTAAAAAATAAACTTTATCGGAAAAATACCAAAAATTTACACAAAGTAAAATTTGATGTCCCTATTCTAAAGAATAATTTTATTTGGTCCAATAGAATTTATAAGAGTGACCAAAACTATATTTATAGACGGTTCTCCATCAAAAGGTGATAAGTCAACCTTTTGTGAATGTTAGAGTATATATGCCTAAAATTGAATTCTTTTCGTATTTTAAGCCTTTTTCTTTTATTGGATAAAAGTAAAAACATTTAAAAAAACATATATAATAATATTTTAGTTATTTATATTATTTCCCGCAAATATAGTGGCTACATGTTAACAACTATTTAAAATAATATTATTTTATTACTAGTGTGCAACGTAAGATTTCAAAGAAATTCTTTGTTGTGTATCGGGTACGCTATCGAATATAGCAACCCCTTTAAAGTAAAATTAATATTTAATTCACAAATATTAATAAATATGAAAATGTTTTATTCATTATTTACCTAGGATGTTACAAATAGAATATCCATGTGAATAAGTAAATTTCATTATTTGATTTTTCTTTTCAACATTATTTATAATTTTAATTTAAAAGGCTTGTGTTTTAGTCTTATACAGTGGCTTAAATATTTATGCTTATTTAAGAAAGTTCCCACTATAATGTTATCCTTACTGAGCAACATAGTTCACCACATTCTGAGTTTTATTTTTTTTCAGGATATGTAGAAGTATTTTATGGTCTAACTGTATGGATATGCTAGGGAATATTAGTGTGTTCAAAGGGGAAAATTTTTTGTTCTTGTTTTTCATTCACAATATAATGAAAAGATTTTATATGAATATAGTTATTCCAAGACTACTAACCTGATCGGTATTTCTGGACATGATTACTTGTATCATGCCAATGATATGTAATAATTCTATAACTCTGGGTTACCAGGGTAAGGGTATTACAGTTGGTATCATAAAAAATTTAGTACAAACCATGGAATCTAAATTTAAAAAACTCTGACCAGATAACATTAAACTAATACAGACATTGAGGATTAGTATAGAAGAGTTTCCGATAATTTTGGTAATTTTTGGCATCGAAAAATGAGTAAATTCAAGTCACTAAGGGCTTCCATAAATTATCTCGAAGCATAGCGTGTTCTTCAATCTTCGATTTGACTGGTCCTAGAGCTCAAACAGAGTTACGGATCAGATGTTATGGTTGTTCGAAGTCGAGCAGCTGGAAATGGCCATCTAGGATGGTTTTGGGGAAAATTATGGATTTGATCATAAAAAAATAGAATGTTTTGCATAAAAATTGAATCTTGCACAAAAAAGGAATATTGAACCCATGAAAAGAATATTGCGCACCAGAAAGAAATTTTGTACGCAACCCTGTGTGAAAACCTAATCCACGCCAAATGCACGTCAATTTCCCTTTTCATGTGTGGGGAATTTTTTCACACCGCCTTGTGTTGAAAACCACTTGCGTGGTAAATTTTACACACACTGCATCCCTAGATTCAGCATATTAATACAAGTGCACTCCCCTTATCCAATGGGGGACCTGAAGGTCGGCTGCCGGTTTAATGCGTGTAAGTCCACATTTTCTGCGCCTGCATGAAAAACCCACCATCTGGCGTGAAAAAATTCCCTTCTGCGTGAAAATTTCCAAAGGTTCCCTATTTTGTGCGCAACAGGGCCACTGTGCCCAATTATTTCATGCGCCAGTGCTGCACCTGCCAAATTGCATGCACGCATTCCCTATTACTCGCAATGATCCCCTATTGCATGCATGACCTCTAATTTCATGAAAATATCCCTTATTTCACGCAAAAAATCCAATATTGTGTGCACGCATCCCATATTTCACGCCTTTATACCCTATTGTGCACATTCCGACCTTATTGCGCGGAACAACTCCTTCTTGCACGTAGCCCATCCTGCGTGTCGCTCCTATTACGCGCAACAGTATCCAGGCCTTCACCCACCGAGCCGGTCCCTTCCCTACCTTCACTAACCCCTAGGAAAAATAGATAGTCAGACACCAAACTTTTCAGGCCAGAACGTCGATATTTTCCATTACACCATTATGCGCACCCACCTTCCACATATGGAATACCATGATTTGAGATACTCCTTCGCACACCATGAAGCACCTTGAGTTGATTATTCCTCTTGGTTTGTTTCTTATGTCATGAGTTGAGATTCCCATCATCAATTCCCAGAGTACCATGAGTCAAACCATTGCTCAAGAAATTCATCCAAACCCCCATCACCTGACACGTATTCCAGGTTGAAATAGAAAGGGGTGCTCTTGCGCAAGTCCCAACACCATGAATTGCTAGGCACATTATTCTTAATAGTCCTATCTACACGACTTTAAACAGTAGTAATCCTTATGGTCCAATCATTGTATTACCCTTGCTCCAAATAATAGAAGCCTTAGGTGCCAAACATAAGATGCCAATAGTCTTATCTACATGACTTTAAACTGTAGTAGTCCTTATGTTCCAAACATAGGATGCCTCTTACTCCAAATAAGATATTCCTTATGTGATAATCATATGATTCCAATAGTCCTATCTACATGTCTTTAAACTGTAGTAATTATTATGTTACAAACATAGGATGCCTCTTTCTCCAAATAAGATATTCCTTATGTACCAAGCATAAGATGCCAATAGTCATATCTACGTGGCTTTACACTGTAGCAATCCTTAAGTTCCAAACATAGGATGCCACTTTCTCCATATAATAGATTCC
Organism: Viscum album; assembly: GCA_963277665.1. Lineage (NCBI taxonomy): Eukaryota > Viridiplantae > Streptophyta > Magnoliopsida > Santalales > Viscaceae > Viscum > Viscum album. The sequence continues at coordinate 1,425,078,764 of OY728147.1, read as the reverse complement.
TTATGTTCCAAGCATAAGATTCCAATAGTCCTATCTACATGACTTTAAACTATAGTAATCCTTATGCTCCAAACATAGGATGCATCTTGCTTCAAATAAGAGATACCTTATGTCCTAAGTATAAGATGCCAATAGTCCTATCAACACGACTTTAAACTATGGTAATCCTTATATTCCAGACATAGGTTTCCTCTTGATCCATATAAAATAAGCCTTATGTGACAAGCATAAGATACCAACAATCCTATCTACATGACTTTATATTGTAGTAATCTTTATGTTCCAAACAAAGGATGCATCTTGCTCCAAATAAGTGATTCCTTATGTGCAAAACATAAGATGCCAATAGTCTTACTACATGACTTTAAACAAAAGTAGTCCTTATGTTCCAAACATAGGATGCCTCTTTCTCCAAATAAGAGATGCCATATGTTCCAAGAATAAGATGCCAGTAGTCATATCAACATGAATTTAAACTGTAGTAATCCTTATGTTCCAAACATAGGATGGCACTTGCTCCAAATAAGAGATGCCTTGTGTTCCAAGAAAAAGATGACAATAGTCCTATCTATGTGACATTAAATTGTAGTAATCCACATGATCCAAATGTAGGATGCCTCTTGCTCCGAATAAGAGTTTCCTTATGTGGAAAGCATAAGATGTCAATAGTTTTATCTACCTAACTTTAAACTGTAGTAATCCTTATGTTCCAAACATAGGATGCCTCTCGTTCTAAATAAGTGATTCCTTATGTGCCAAGCATAATATGACAATATTAGTATATACATGTCTTTAAAATGTAGTAATCCTAATGTTCTAACCATAGGATGCCTCTTGATCCAAATAAGAGATTCCTTATAGAAGAAGAATATGATTCCAATAGTCTTATCTACATGAATTTAAACTCTAGTAATGCATATGTTCCAAACATAGGATGCCTCTTACTCCAAAAAAGAGATTCCTTATGTGTCTAGCATAATATTCCTATATTCCTGTCTACATGAATTTAAGTTATAGTAGTCCATATGTTCCAAACATATGATGCATCTTGATCCAAATAAGTGATTCCTTATGTGCCCAACATAAGATACCAATAGTTGTATCTACATGACTTTAAACAATATTAATCATTATTTTCCAAAAATAGGATGTATCTTATTCAAAATAAGATATGCCTTATGTTCCATTCATAGGATTACAATAGTTTTATCTACATGACGTTAAACTATAGTAATTATTATGTTCCAATTATAGGATGCCTCTTACCCCAAATAAGAGATGCCTTATATGTCAATCATAAGATGCCATTAGTCCTATCTACATGACTTTAAACTATAGTAATCCTTATGTTCCAAACATTGGATGCCTCTTGCTCCAAATAAGTGATTCCTTATGTTCCAATCATATGAGAGAAATAGTCTTATCTACATGACATTAAATTGTAGTTGTAATTATGTTCCAAACATAGGACGACTTTTTCTCCAAATAAGAGATGCCTTATGTTCCAAGCATATGATTCCAATAGTTCTATATACATGTCTTTAATCAGTAGTAATCCTTATGTTCCAAACATAGGATTCCTCTTGCTCCAAATAAGATATGCCTTATGTTCCAAGAATAACATAACAATAGTCCTATCTACATGTCTTTAAACTGTGGTAATCCAAGTGTTTGAAATATAGGATTCCTCTTGCTCCAAAAAAATGATTCCTTGTGTTCCAAGCATAATATTCCAATAGTCTTATCTACATGACTTTAAATTGGAGTAATCCTTATGTTCCAATCATAGGATTCCTTTTGCTCCAAATAAATGATGACTTATGTACCATGTCAATGGTGCCTACAGTCCTATATGTATGACTAGAAAATGTAGTATGCCTTATGATCCAAATATTGGATGCCTCTTGCTCCAAAAAAGGATCCCTTATGCTCTAGGAATGATATGCCTGAAGCTATGATTATAGAGGCATAATATCAAGAGCATTGGAATCTGTTCAAACATTTCATCACTCCACCTCATGCATTGTGTGTCCTTCATTAGGATCGTCATCCACTTTCATGTCCGAAGGAACCCCCTCATGGCCAGGTCCCATGCCATATTGGCTCACCTACCATCCTAGAACAATGCCCTAGAAGACTGTGGACGACACTTTCAGGCAGGTCCTATGTTTCAAACATGGTCAACAGTCGACCCTCATTTGTTTGTCCCCATTTTAGTCTAACATGATATGGATGTTTTGTTTCGATCATGGTCAATAGTTAACCTCAGTCGCCACGCCACCCTCCCCGCATTCCAAATGTCGGGCATGTGATTTCCACTTTTCATCCCCCTTTGTCTGGATTGATTCCAACATGCCTTGGAATTATCCCTATTGTTCACTAGCACAAGGTGAAGTTTTCAACCCACCAGTGGTTTGGGATGCCCTATGGTCCATAAATGAGGAAGACATCAAAGGAATCTTCCTTGCGTAAGCCCATTCCACTATTTCCACTCCATAACGGCACACAGGAATCTTCCTTGTGTAAGCCCCATCTACCATTGTTGATCCATAGAAACACCCAAGAAACTTCCTTACGTATTCCCCATTCACCATTGCCTCTACATGGAATCACCGAGATAGCTATGTTGCATAAGACCCATTCACCATTGTCGCTCCATAGTAGCACCCATGCATCATCCATGAATAAGCCCCATTCACCATTGCATCTCCATAGCGGCTCACAGGCATCTTCCATGTGTATTCACTATTCACCATTGTCGCTCCATAGCTGCACCATGGAATCTTCCATGTGTAAGTCCCATCCACCATTGTCGCGCCATAGCGGCACCCGAGCAACTTCCTTGCCTAAGCCTCATCCACCATTTTTGCCTCATTGTGGCACCCGAGAAGCTTCTTTGCATTATCCCCATCAACCATTGTTGGTCTATCACGGCACACAGGAAACTTCCTTTCATATTCCCCATTCACTATTGCTGCTATATAGCGGCACCTGGGTAGCTTCCTTGTGTTATCCTCATTCACCATTGATTCTCTATAGAGGCGCCTGGGATGATTCCTTGCATAATCCCCACCCACCATTTCCACTCCATAGCGGCACCCAGGCAGCTTCCTTTCATAATCTCCATCCACCATTTCCGCTCCATAGCGACACCTAGAATGCTTCCATGTGTAAGCCCCACAAACCATTTCCGCTCCATAGCAGCACCCTGGAAGATTCCTTGCATAAACCCAACTCACAACCCTTCAAGGACTCACCTTGGTGACATGATCATTAGGTCCTTCCTGCCACTTGTTTCTCACACTGAGCACGGCTTCCGTGGACGTAGAGTATGCAAGGACCTTGAAATCATCTCAGGGAATCCAAGAGTGTAAGCCCCATACCCCTTATGAACTATGTGTAATTTGATCCTTTCCATGGAAAGGTTTTTAGGAAGCCTCACATAGGTTCAAGACCACCACCAACTAGTCATTACTACCCCCTTCAGGTCGGTTCACCAACACACCATTGTGAACTATGTGGACATTGATCCTTTCCATGGATAGGTATGTAGGAAGCCTCCCAATTGTTCAATCCCACCACCCATTGTTCGTTCCAACCCCCTTCATGCCGGTTCACCAACATCCCACCTGAACTATGTGGTATTTGGTCCTTTCCAAGAAAGGGTACATAAGAAGACTCCTTGAGGCTCAACCCCCACACTCAGTTAGTTCTGACCAACTTCACGTCAGTTCCCACCACCTTAACTACGTGGTCTTTGATTATTTCCATTGATTGGTATGTAGGAAGCCTCCCTAAGGTTCAATCCCACCATCCGTTGGTTCTAAAAATATTCACTTCGGTTCACGCTTCTCCTAAACTACATCGTCTTTTAACCGTTCCAAGGTAGGGTACATAGGAAGCCTCCCTGATGTTCAAGCCCAACACCTGGTCGTTCTGACCACCTTTACGTCGGTTCACCATCAATCCTCCTATACTACGTGGAATTTGATCCATGCCATGGAAAGTTACGTAGGAAGAATCCACAGGGTTCAAGATGACCACTTATCTGTGCCCCATGTCCCCTTTCATGTTGGTTCACCCCCATCAGGCAGGACATTAAACTGTTGACCTCATTCATAGGTAAGTAGTTGTTCTACCATTTAGCAATAAGACATTGACAACCTCATTCAGAGGTAATATATTGAAGTCCCCATCGATGGTAGGCCATCGTCAGATGAACAATGCGAATTTTGATTCCCTGCCACAAGGATACGTAGGAAGCCTCCATGAGGTCCAATCCCACCACCAATGTCTCATCCTGATCTATCCCTTAATCCCATGTGTTCTGGGAATATCATGCCCCAACCCCGTGGTTCTACTTCCTCTGACTCATTTCCTAGTGACCATTCTCACTGGACGCCTCCTCAGGTGTCCCATCATCCCACAGAACTATGAGGACTTTGATTCCCTGCCACTAGGATAGGTAAGAAGACTATTTGGGGCTCAACATCAACACTACCATCACCTTCATGACATTCCCATATCATTTTCTCTAAACTCCATTCATCTCCCGAAAATCTATCCTAATTCTCACCCATGCCACCACATCCCGGTGGGATCATGTCCTCTACTTCCTCGCTTCTCTATGTAGTACATGGGCCGATATCCTTGCATAATCCCGAGCATGTATTCGTGTTGTTTTCCTATGTGTACACCCTAATTCATCACCCCTTTAAACTAAATTGGTTTTGATCTCTATCTTCTAAACAGGGTACATAGGAAACCTCCCTGAGGTTCAATCCCAACCAATGGTAAGACTTAGTGTCCGCGATTCTGGGGTGCACACTCCCTAATCCGCCCTCAGTGCTATCCAGATCAGCTTTCATGGTGTGAAATCTCCCTTCTACGGGAAACACCACCTCTCATCCATCCCTATGGGACATTCTGATCAATCACATTCCGTCTCTTCATGATGTGAAAATTGTTGCCTACATAGTGATAAAAAAGATAAGCCTACGGAAAACCTCGGAAGACACGTGTTTGGCATTACCATCTTTTTTATCCATTAAACTAGCTGCATACCCCGTGTTAAACATGGGAATATGAGGAAATCCTCTTATACATGTCCATGGCATATGATTCCCCACATTTGATGTGGGATGCCTCGGGTTATGCACCCCTGAGAAGCCCACTTATGTGGAAGAATATAGGTTCCCCAATGTTCATGCATTCAGAGATGCCCCGACATGCCTAATGTAGTCATCTACTCCGACCGAAGGTTTCTACCATGTCAAGACCCCAAGGAATGTCCTGATGGAAGTATTTTAATTAACTAGTTTCCAAAAAGATATTGCATTGGGTATGATATTCACAAGCCATGTATTATTCTATAAGGGAGAACCGAACTAGGTGACGAGTTTTGGGGAGGAATCAATGGAAGGAAGAACTGACATCCCTTCATCTTGTTTCGATCATTGAGAAAATGTCTCGGAATAATGAACTGATGTCACATACCTTTGGAAAGTGGGAATGTAGGGCAATAGATAGCGCCAAATTCCCAAAAAATGATACAGATGATCGTGCCCTAGAAAAAGCATCAGAAACCGAAATGGTGAACTCGATGTGAATCTCTTCTCCTTCAATAGTGAGTAGGCCAAATATGTTTGAAAAATTGAGGCATCACACATTTGAATACCCTATCCATTATATGTGAGAGGATGAGTACCATCGGATGTTTGAATACTATGGTCCATCAGCTCTTCGCTGACTCTTCTGCCTCAAGAGGCCCTACATGGGGGCATCCCCCACCCGACTCAATCATCTCCTCACCAACTTTACTCTCTTAAGAGGCCGCACAGGGGAATCCACCCTCGAATCCTTTTTCTCCATGAAAACTTAACTTCTTTAAGAGTTTGTGCAAGGGGCATCTCCCCTAGACCCCATCAGCTCTGTGCCGACTCCGTCACCTCAAGAGGCTGTGTAGGTGGCATCCGTCACCCGACTCCATCAGCTCCTCACAAACTGTACCGCCCTCAAGGGGCCGCGCAGGGGGAATCTACCCTCAAATCCTTCGTCTCCTCACCGAATCCACTGCCTCAAGAGGACGACCAGGTGTCATCTGCCACCCATCTCCAGCAGCTCCTCGCTGACTCTGCCACCTCAAGAGGCTGAGTAGGTGGTATCCACCACCCGACCCCATTATATCCTCAACGACATTGCCACCTCAAGTGGCCGCACAGGTGGCATCAGTCACCCGACTCAATTGGCTCCTCACCGCCTCTTCCACCTCAAGAGGCCGCGCAGGTGGCAACCACCACCCAATTCCATCAGCTCCTCGCTGACTCTGAAACTGTAAGAGACCACTCGAGGGGCATCCGCCCCGGAATCCTTCGTCTCCTCAACGACTCTGCCTCCTTAAGAAGCCACGTAGGGTGAATCTTCTTTCAACCCCATCAGCTTCTCGGTGACTCCACTGGATCAAGACGCCACGCAGGTGGGATCCAAGATCCAACTCCATCTGCTACTCACAAACTCTACAACCTTAAAAGGCCATGCAAAGGGCATCCGTCCACGAATCCTTTGTCTCATCGATGACTCTGCAACCTCAAGAGGCCACGCAGGTGGCATCCTCCACCTGACTCCATCGGATCATTGTCGACTCCACCGCCTCAAGAGGGCATGCATGTGTCATCCTCCACTTGACTCCATCTACTCCACACAAAATCCACCGTATGAAGAGGTCGTGCAAGGGGCATCTTCCACCAGAATATATATTCTCCTCACTGAAACCACCACCTCAAGAGGACATGTAGGTAGAATCAACCAACCAACTCAATTGGCTCCTCGCCCACTCCGAAGCCTCAAGAGGCCACACAGGTGGCATCCGCAACCTGACTCCATCCGCTCCTCACCGACTCCTCCGCCTCAAGAGGCTGTGCTGCGAGCATCCTCCACCCTACTCCATTGGCTCCTCACTGACTCCACTACTTCAAGAGGCCACACTGGTGGCATCCGCCAATAGACTCCATCGGCTCCTCGCTGACTATGCTGCCTTAAGGGCCGTACGGGGGGGGGCATCTGCCCTCAAATCCATTGGCTCCTCACTGACTCAGCTTCCTTTAGAAGCCGTATGGGGGGCATATGCCCTCGAATACTTTGGATCCTTGCCGACTCCTCCAGCTGAAGAGGCCATACATGGGGCATATTCCCCTTGAATATATCAGCTCCTCACTAGCTTTGCAGCCTCAAGAGGCCGCACAAGTGGCATCTGCTACCTGACTCCATAGGCTCCTCACCGATTTTTCCGCCTTAAGGGGCTGCTAGGGGGGAATCCGCCTACGAATCCTTCAGCTCCTCACCGACTCTGCTGCCTGAAGAAGCCACACAAGGGGCATCTTTTCCTGACACCATCGGCTTCCCACCGACTCCGCTGCCTCAAGAGGCCGGGAAGGGAGAATCTGCCCCAGAATCCATCGGCTCCTCACCGACTCCACCGCCTCAAGAGGTCGCACAGGTGGCATCCAAATTCATAGGCTCCTCACCGAGTCTTCCTCCTAAAGAGGCCACACAAATGGCATCCACCAAACGACTTCATCAGATTCTTGCCGACTTTGCCACCTTATCAGGCCACGCGGGGGGGGGCATCCACCCCTGAATCCTTCAGCTCCTCGCCGACTCCGCCGCCTGAAGAGGTTACACAGGGGGAATCTTCCCTTGACTCCATCGACACCTCACCAACTCTGCCGCCTCAAGAGGCCACGTAGTTGACATCTTCCCCAAACTCCATCGACTCCTCGCCGACTTCACCGCCCTCATGCTATGCAAAGGGGAAATCCACCACAATCCAATAGTGTATCTTTAGCAGTGCCAACAGCCACTACAGAGGTTCTGCCTTCACAAATACCCTTCTACATGGTGTTTCTCCCCATCCCCAACATCAACCATCACAGAGTTCATTCTTTTCAATCAACAAATTTTCCTTACCTTATGGGACGACTCTCCTGGCTTCTATGCCTTCCAGGCTCAATCGCCCCGTCATACTGACATCCAGTCTTCCACGCCTTCTGTGCTCCATCACCCCATCGTACAAACGTCCAATATTCCATTATTTCTGGCAAACATCACCTCGATGTACCGACGTCCAGGCTTTCACACCTTCCGGGTTCCGTCGCCCCATTGTACTGCCGTCCAGGCTTCCACGCATTCCGGGCTCCATCGCCCCCAACATACGGAAACTCCAGAATTACACGTGTTATGGTCCCCATCGCCCCATCGTACCGATGTCCAAGCTTCCACACCTTCTCAGACCCATCACCCCATCGTACAAACGTCTAGGCATCCATGACTTTCGGGCTGCATCGCCCCGTCGGACTGACGTCGAGGATTCCATGCCTTCCAAGATCCATCACCCCCATCGTACAAATGTTCAAGGCTTCCATGCCTTCCGGGCTCCATCACCCCTTCCTACTGATGTCAAGGATTACACACCTTCTGGGCTATATCATCCCATCATACGGACGTCTAGGCTTACACACCTTCCGAGCTCCATCGCCTCTTCGTACCAACGTCCTGGCTTCCATGCCTTCTGGGCTCCATCACCTCAATCGTACCAACACTCTAGGCTTTCATGCCTTCTGGGCTCCATCACCCCCGTCGCACGGACGTCCAGGCATTCAAGCCTTCAGGGCTCCATTTCCCCCATCGTACCAACATCCAGGCTTCCATGACTTATATGCTCCATCGACCCGCCATACCGACGTCAAGGCTACAACACCATCTGGGCTCCATCGCCACAATCGTACCGATGCTTCAAGATTCCACACCATCTGTGCTCCATCACCGCATCATACCGACGTCCTAGCTTCCATGCCTTTTATGCTCCATCTCCCTCATCCTACCGATGCTCTAGGCATCTACGCCTTCATAGCTCGATCGCCTCATCATACCGATGTCAAGGCTTCCACGCCTTCCGGGCTCGATTTCCCTGTCGTACCAACATCCAGTCTTTCATGCCTTCTGGACTCCATCGCCCTGTCGTAATGATGTCCAGGCATCCATGCCTTTTAGGCCCCATATCCACCATCGTACCGACGTCGTGTCTTATATGCATTTAGAGCTCTATTTCCCCAATGTAACGACATCTAGATTACCACGCCATTCGGTCTCCATCGACTCTTCGTACCGACTTCCAAGATTCCACGCCATCTGGGCTCCATCACCATCGTCATACCAATCCTCTAAAATTCAATGCCTTTCAGGCTCCATCATCCCCATTGTACCGACGTCCAGGCTTCCACACCTTTCAGGCTCCATCGCCCCCGTCGTACCAACATCCATGCTTCCACGCCATCAGGGCTCCCTCGACTCATTGTACCGACATCCAGGCTTCCACACCATCTGGGTTCCATCACCCCCATCGTTCCTACAATCCAGGATTCCACGCCTTCTAGGCTCCATCTCCTACTTGTACAATCATCGAAGCATCCACACCTTCCATTCTCCATCACCCCGTCTTAGCGACATCCAGTCTTCCATGCCTTCCGTGCTCCATCACCCCTATCATACCGATGCTCTCGGATTCCACGCCTTCCAGGCTCCATCGACACTGCATACCCACATCTAGGTTTCCACGCCTTCCAGGCTCCATCACCCCGTCGTACCAAAATCGATGCTTCCATGCCTTTCGGGCTCCATCGCCCTATAATACCGACATCCATGATTCCATGCCTTCTAGGATCCATCGCCCCATCGTACATATGTCTAGGCTTCCACACCAATCATGCTTTATAATTCTGTCATACCAACATTGGGGCTTCCATGCCTTCTAGGATCCATCACCCCTATCATACCGACGTCCAGGCTTCCTTGCCTTCTGGGCTCCATCACCTTGTCGTACAAATGTCTAGGATTCCTGGCCTTCCGAGCTCCATCACCTTGTCATACCGAAATCTAGTCTTCCACACCAACCATTCACCATTGGCTCGTTATATCCACAATCATGGCTTCATCGCCCCTCCAGATAGAGAGAATATAGTCATCCCTACTACCCTTGTGACACTCTGTATCATACCAACTACCACATTACATCAACCATAGAGGTACTCCCTGTGGATTTGACACCCGACCGTGGAAGGTCATTATGAGTTATCCCAGATCGCGCCTAGAGAACATCCATGCATACGATCATGGAATTCTATGGAAATCCAATCTTATACATTCCCCCCTCATCCCAACCCACTAGATTGGAGAAGAGATGATCATCCCTCTACCGACACAATCTTTGTGGTTTCACATCCTAGTTACATGATGTTAAACTGTTCACCTTCATGCTTCATGACGTTAAACTACTCATTATAATCCAGTATGACTTTATACTTCATCATCATTCCACATGATGATAAACTATTCATCCTCATCCTTCATGACATTGAACTGCTCATTATCTTCCTGCATGACATTAAGCTGCATAATTATCCTGCATGACATTAAATTATTCAACTTTGTCTGTCATGACGTTAAACTGCTCATTATCTTCATGAATGACTTTAAACTGCATCATCATCCTGCATGATGTTAAACTGCCCATCTCTACCCGTCATGAAATTAAACATCTCATTATCGTTCTGCATGACATGAGTTTGCATCATCATCCTGCATGATGTTAAACTATTCATCATTGTCTGTAATGATGTTAAACTTATCAGTATCCTCCTACATGGATTTAAACTGCATCATCATCCTGTATGAAGTTAAATTGTTCATCTTCATCCTTCATGACGCCAAAATTCTAATTATCGCCCGACATGACTTCAAATTGCATCATCATCCTACATTACATTAAATTGTTCATCTTCGTCTATCATGATGTTAAACTGATCATTATCATCCTACATGACTTTAAACTACATCATCGTCTTGAATGACGTTAAATTATTCATCTTCATCAGTCATTATGTTAAACTGCTCATTATCATCCTGAATGACTTTAAACAGCATCATCTTATTGCATGATGCTAAACTGTTCATCTTTGTCCGTCATGATGTTAAACTGCTCATTATCTTCCAACATGACTTTAAACTGCATCATAGTCCTGCATGACATTAAACTGTTCATCTTCATCCATTATGATGTTAACTGATCATTATCTTCCTGCAAGACATTAAACAACATCATCGCCCTGAATGATGTTAAAATGTTCATCTTCATCTTTCATTACATTAATCTACTCATTATCTCCATGCATGACTTTAAACTGCCTCATCTTCCTGGATGACATTAAAATGTTCATCATTATCCGTCATGATGTTAAACTACTCATTATTGTCCTGCATGTCTTTAATCTGCATCATCATCCTGCAGGAAATTAAACTGATCATCTTTTTCCAGCATGATGTTAAACTGCTCATTTTCATCCTGTATGACTTTAAACTGAATCACCATCCTACATGATGTTAAATTGTACATCTTGGTCATTCATGATGTTAAACTGCTCATTATCATCTTGCATGACTATAAACTACATCATCGTCCTGCATGATATTAAACTGTTCATCTTCACCCATCATGATGTTAAACTACTCATTATCATCCTTCATGACTTTAAACTGCATCATCATCCTACATGACATTAAACTATTCATATTCATCCGTCATGATGGTAAACTTCTCATTATCATCCTGTATGAATTTAAACTGCATCATCGTCCTTCATGACATTAAATTGTTCATCTTTGTCCATCATGATGTTACACTGCTCATTATCATCTTTCATGACATTAAACTGCATCATCATCTTGCATGACGTAAAATTGTTCATCTTTTTCCACCATGACATTAAACTAATCCTCATAGTCCTGCATGAATTTAAACTACATCATAGTCCTGCGTGACGTTAAACTGTTAATCTTCATCTGTCATGACATTAAACTGCTCATTATCATCCTACATGACATTAAACTGCATCATTGTCCAACATGATTTTAAACAATTAATCTCTGTCCTTCATGGCATTAAACTGCTCATTATCGTCTGACATGACATTAAACTGCATTTTCATCCTGGATGACGTTAAACTGTTCATCTTCTTCCATCATGACGTTAAACTGCTCAGGACCATCCTGCCTAACATTAAACTGCATCATCATCCGACATGATGTTAAACTATTCATCTTCATCCGTCATTACGTTAATCTTCTCACTATCATCCTGCTTGACCTCAAAATAAAAAACAGTGCATGTTCTATGACCCTAAACTGAGATCACATTCTTCCTCACTACACAACGTTAAATTGCAAGCTGGTCGGGGCATTCTGTCAGAGGCCCAGCCTTAGGCCCCATGGAATTTTCAATCCCCCCGCCCATGTTCTCATTTAGTGTTGTATAGTGCGGTGTGGGGTTATGTCCTCATTCTCGTCGAGATTCTCATTTCATCGTAAAACTCCCTTGTTTGGGGTATCTTACACTTACCTTCATCCTCACCGCAAGACGTTAAACTTCAAGCTGGACGGGACTTTCTGTCTGAGGCCCAGCCTCAAGCCCCTTGGCCTTTTTGGCCCCCATACCAAGTTATCATTTATGGTTGTACATGGTGGTATAGTATTATTTCATTATTCACATTGGGTTGCTCTCCACTCCGTACACCTCCTTTGTTTGGGGAATCATGCCCTTACCTTCATCCTCACTGCATGGCATTAAACTTCATTATGGATGAGAATTTTTGTTTGAGGCCTAGCCTCATGCCTCATGGATTTTTTGGGCCCCCGACCCATGTTCTTATTTAGGTTTACAAGGTTTGGTATGGTATTATGTCCTCATTCATGTCGGGTTTCTCTCCACACCGTACACCTCCTTTATTTGGTGTATCTTACCCTTACATTCATCCTCACTACAAGACGTTAAACTGCATGCTGGCCGAAACATTCCATCTACGGCCCAGCCTCAGGCCACATGGCCTTTTTGGGACCCTGGCCCATGTTCTTATATAAGATTGTATGCTATGGTGTGGTATTATGTCCTCATTCACGTCGGGTTTCTGTCACGCCATACACCTCCCTTTTTGGGGTATCGTACCCTAACCTTCATCTTCACTGTAATACGTTAAGTTGTAGACCGGCCGTGACAATCTGTCTGAGGCCCAACCTCATGCCCCATGGCCTTTTCGGGCCCCATCCAAAGTTCTCACTCTGGGTTGTATGGTGTGGTATGGTATTATGTCCTCATTCACATCATGTTACTCACCGCACCGTACACCTCCTCTGTGTGTTGTATCTTTCCCATTTGCATCCTTATTGCATGATGGTAACTTGCACATTAACCTCCTATAGAACTATGTGTGGCTTGATTCCCATCCTAATGGGATAAATTGGACTGCCCAAACATCTAGACTTGGGTCCATCCCCATCTGTTGGAGATCTCTCTGTTATCTAGGCCCCATGGCTTGGATTCTTCCATGAGTGGGATATATGGTGTGGTGCTGGATTATTTCATCATTCATGCCGGTTTTGTAACAACCACGCTATGTACCTCTTTCTCATGAGTGTTCTCGGTCTCTTTTTTTTATACTCATCTTTTCAAATCGGCTGCTCTCAAGATGATCCCCTCAACTCTCTACAGTGGTACACCAATGTTCCCAAGAGTACTCTGGACTAGAACCTGGAGTGTCAGATTCTACCTGGTCGTGTTTTCAACCATAATCTAGGCTTTGTGTTCCCCTTCATTTGGGCTTCCATTATCTTTCAGATCTGAAGGGTCCCCCAAATGGCATGGATGCTAGGCCTAAGGGCTCTCCTACCATTAAGGGCCAACGTCTCCAGGGGTTTTAGACAACAAATCGATACAAGTCTTATGTTGTGAATATGGTCAGTGGTAGAATATCACCTGTTTTTCCCCTTTTCAGGCTAATTAGTTATGGATTCTTTGTTTCGAACACAGTTCACAGCTATCCTCCATCGTCAGGCCAGCCCCTTTAAGCCCCAAATATTGGTCTCATGATTCAGATAATTTTCCACCTTATCACGTCTAAGTGGAATTTTGACACTTCTGGCACTATCCCTTAGTACACATTTGCACGTTAGGAGGATAAAAGCTGTAATAAAGGAATCATTCGGGGCTCTGGACCGACTTCACATTGGTGTGTGTTTCAGGTATTGCAAATAACCCCTTCTGCCCTTATTTCCCTCATCGATTTTGACTCACATGGGCTTAGAAATCGGATTGAGGCATCTGACTACATGGAAGGATTCTACCTCTCCAGGGTTTGAGCTCTAAGACCTGAAAATAAGATCTCTTCAGGAACTATGAACTACTAGATTCCTATACTCATGGGATACAAAGGAATTCCTAGACATAATGTCTCTATATCCATCCCTAGGAATCTAAAATATTGTCCTACCTTCAGCACCTCGGTATGATCTCACTGAGGAACATGTGGTGTAGTGAGTACCTAAAGGGTCCTCATTCACATCGGGTTTTGAAAAGGATACACCATGTGCCTCCCATGTCTTCTCTCAACCAGGTCCATGATCTATGACCTTAAACTAAGATCTCTCTATGAGAATGACATATCATGTTTGGCCACAACGCTACCATACACACAGTCCATTATGTCAATATTCCCTCAATGGATTATCCCACGAACATTAAGATGGAAGCAAGAAACCTCAGGACCCTTGTCTATGTGGGGAAGGGACTCGAATCCCTTTATCGGATACATCTTATAATCCAATTCATACTCGTTTTGACAAAGAGCCCGATGTGTGGAGTTTTCATGGGGACATTCCCCTCGTTCAGTGTGCAAGCTTTGTGAGCCTGTCGTTTGGATCCTCATCCTCTTCCATTTCTAACGGGGCCCCCAGAGTGGTCGTGTCTCTTGCAACATTGTCTTATCTACCGTCCTGGGTCAGCGTCCTTGAAGACCTCATATGACATTTGCAATAGGTCATGGGTTTCGAACACGGTCAACAATTGACCCTCATTTTTTTTCCCTATTCCAGGCTAACACGATATGGACACTTTGTTTCGAACAAGGCCAATAGTTATCCCCTATCGTCATGCCACCATAATTTTCATCCAGATCATGAGTATAAAATACTCACACATTTCCACATCCTTATGTTCAATTGGAATTCCTAAATAACCGGCATTACACATCAGCGCACCTATGTGCATTATATACGCGGGTTAGCATCAGTGGGATGCCATTCACCTAGTGTCTAATCATTGCTAATGTGTGCCTTCCTATGCTAGTAAAGTCCCATCACTACTTCTTTTTTGCCACATCGAGCATGACTCACGTGGGTATAATGTAATGAAATTTTATATGATAAAACGGCGGGATGCTATATTTGGTATCAAATGGAGGTTTAGTTATTTGTGGAAATTAGGATATGAAATCATTTAGATGAACCCTATGGAAAGGTTTAAATAATTGAAATATTCCAGAAATTTTGTTGAGTATTGAGTAAGGGGTTTCCAAGAAAATACATCCCTATCTGGATACGAGCAGGTAGAGGTGGTTGTGGCATAGATGTACATAGGGGTAAAACCCGAAAACACCGCTTTGAGCTAGAATCGAATGGGAACTGGTACACGACAACGGGCCTTGCTTCACTCTTGGTTACGACACTCCTGGGGGATATGCTTTGGTACTTTCATAAGCATAGTATGAACCATTATTAAATGATCAAAGATAAAATAAAATAAAGATTCATATAAGAATATATGATCATGGATAACCTAGTTTGGAACTTAGGAGATCACAAGTTAGGGTATACTTTTCTTCTAAAAGTTATCCTTCTATGCTTTAAGTTTCCTTTTCATGATTATTGGCTAAGTATTTAAGCCCCATAATTATAAATTCTTTTCTTAGTTAATGGATGGAAATAGAAGGACATGTATCAACAACCAATGTGATAGGAAATGTGATTATTTCCCTATTGAATGATGATTATTATTTTGGAAGACGTTCACTATTTTGGGGACCCTATATGATCGAGGTAAATTAATTACTATGGTATTTTCATTGAGGAGTAAAGGATGACACAAATTTTGAAGAATCAGTTAATTTAAGGTGGAATTATAGTAATTTAGGTTACTTATGGAAATGAATAACTTATCATGGGTTAAATATGTTTCGGTTAGCTACTTTTGTTATAAGATGTTAGGAGTGGCTGATGTTGTTTGGAGATGGGCAATGAAGTTTATTTTGGAAGACTATGTTATCAAATCTTTCTTGTATTTGGGTTTCAATCATGGTTTGGTTTATTTTGAGTATTTTCAAGAACAATTATTTATGGAATGGTCTATGATGAACTTTTGTTAATACCGTGGAACTTGGAAGATTTAAAGTAGTTCCCATCCTCTAGGGTTCTTTCTTTTGGAAGAGTCGTTTTATCTTACCCTTTCTGTATTTGGGATAATGTTTAAAGATATATGAAATATATAGTTAATCTTTGGTGGATTATTCTATTCTCTATAGGATGATTCTTGTTTTTTGATGAGACCAAGTAGTTTTGAATGCTCATTATTTGTAGAAGAGATTATTTTTGGTAGAAACTTATTAAAGGATGAATCTCTAATGGAAGGTAGGTATATTTCCTTACGTTTTTATTCTATGTAGTAAAATAATTCTTAAAAATTATTAAATGGAACGTAAAAAAAATGTTGTTGGTTTAATTTTCTTACTGGGTAATCAAAGACCGTTTACACACATAATAAGTTTGTGATTTTTTCTTGTGGTTAACTTTTTCCTAATCATGTATTCTATCACTGTCCCTAAGAAAATGACCCTTTTTTTTCTTCCATATCCACGTTTTCCTAAATGGAATCTTAGTTTTGGTTAACTCGGGTGGCCTTTGTACTCCTTATTCTTTCATTTAAAGTAATAGTGTTACTGACTCTTTTTCTGATGTGGGACATCTAATGAAATTTCAAAACCCGATTTTAAAAATTGCATGGATGCAATTTCTTAAGGGGGGAAGATTGTAACGACCTGAAATTTTGAATAAATCTTGTTTCATAATTTTGTGTGTTATTTTATTTTTCATACTCAACAAAACTGTTTCATTTGATAACAAGAGTATAATTAAAATGAGACTGTTGGGTTTTGACTATTATATGACTGTTAATCAGTATGACCATTCAAAACTGAATGTTGCGAAATTTTTCTCTAAATACAAGTGACCTTGGTTAATTAATATAGAAAAGATATTTGATGGCCTCACCCAGTTGTCTCGGGCCAATCGAATCCCATCTAACGAAACTTGGGAAGGAGGTAGAACCACTGGGCTTTGCTCTGGACCAAACCCAAGCAGAACTTCATCG
The DNA here is from genome assembly GCA_963277665.1 of Viscum album. Classification (NCBI taxonomy): domain Eukaryota; kingdom Viridiplantae; phylum Streptophyta; class Magnoliopsida; order Santalales; family Viscaceae; genus Viscum; species Viscum album. Next base: position 1,425,061,462 of record OY728147.1, on the reverse strand, counting down.
TGTGAAGCTAGAACGGAATCGCCTTCACGAGAAGATCAAACTGATATAAATTACTACTCGGGCGATGATGGTTGATCCTCCCTCGGATAATCTCACCTTAGCACACCTTACACTTAGGTCCTCTGCTAGTGTGATAAGGGGCTATGTAAGGAGACCGTAAATGCCTTGTTTAATCCTTTGTTTTAAATAAATCTTTTGATTTCATCTTATATGATGTTTATGAATTTTAAAATGCACGGATAAATATAGTATGCATATTTTTTATTAATTTTAGAGAAAGGATAATTGAAAATTTTTTATGTAAACCTTAAATAATTAAAAATGTGTAATGATTATCAAAGAAAATTCTTCCAAAATTATGTTCAATACAATATTTAATGTCTAATAATATCAACATAATTTTTTATGAATAGTAAATTATGAATAGTTATTTTATGCTTAGGATTAGTAATGTGACCTAATGGATTAGTAATATCACTTAAATAAAGTATTAATATAATCTAGGCACCTTGATTAAGTAATGTGATTCAATAAAATGGTTAAATAATGGTTTCATAAATTATTAGTCAAGTATTAGTTTTTTCATGTGAATAGTGTTTTTAAATAAAATTAAATTTAAAATATTTAGAAAATTTTTATTATAAAATGGATTTCATTTTCGAACTCAGAGCATTGATAGTGATTTAAGGTAATTTTTGGGGAATTTTCTGAGAAAAATGAATTTTCGGTGAATAGTGTATTTATTAAAAATTAAATTAAAAATATTTATAAAATTATTTTTATAAAATGGAGTTCATTTTTGAAATCGGATCATCGATATTTTGTTAAGGTGAAATTTTGGGATTTTTCTGAGGAAGTTGAATTTTCGATGAATAGTGAAAAATACAGTTTTAGGGTTTCAGTATGTTTAATGACATCATAACTGTGTCATGATGATTTCATGAGATATTTGAAGTTTTGGCCGACCAAAGGTGATCAATTATTGTATGATGGGACCCATGTGGCAAATACCATGGGAAAATACCATGGGAAAACCCATGGTGTTTCAAAAACCACAAATGAGGTGTCCCTTGGCCATTAATGCCTTGTCCCCTCATTTTTCCTATAAATACCAAGTCATCATCTCATCCATTCGAATCCCAACTCTCCCCAAGAAAGCTCTGATCTCACTAACTCCCAAGGAGTACTCCCAAGGTTCCCCCAAGCCCTTAAGGTCCCAACCATTGAGTATTAAGAGATACATTTTAAGGTAAGGGATCCGACCTCTCTCTTTCTTTTCAAGTAATCTCTTTTATGTCATTTATTTTATGCTCCATGTTATTATGTTGGAGGATGTTCTTTTATATTCCTCTTACTGACCTTTTCATTTTCATATTATGAGATAACCCCTCTTGCTCTCATCAATTCGTTTTAAGAAAGGTTATGTGGCACCGTTAGGCTGCCGAATTTTTAAGGGATTCATTCACCTTTCTCATTTCCAAGTTCTATTTTCTTATCAATTCTTTTATGTTCCTTATATTATTTTGGGGTATGATCTCTATATCTATCATACTTATATTTTATGTTAATATGATGAGAGAACCTATTTGATCTTTCCAATTCCTTTTTTTTATGTTTTAGTGACGCCGTTAGGATGCCAAATTTTTAAGGGATTTGTTCACCTTTCTCATTTCCAATTTCTATTTTCATGTCAAGTATTTTAAGTTCCATTTATTATCTTGGGGTATTATATCTATATCTATAATACTGATATTTTATGTTCATATGATGAGAGACCAGATTTGATCTCTTCAATTCATTTTTTTTATGTTTTAAGTGGCACCATTAGGCTGCTGAATTTTTTTAAGGGATTCTTTCACTCTTCCCATTTTCAAAGTTCTACTTTTATGGAAATTCTTTTTAGTTCCCTTTTCTTCTATTGGGTTATGAGATATATATATCCATCATAATTCCCTCTTTTGTTCATATGATGATATACCCTATTCGTCTCATCAATTCATTTTTTTGAAGTTTTAAGTGACGCCATAAGGCTGCTGAATTTTCATAAGAGAAATCATATTTTTGTCTTCCCTCCATGTTTTTCATTTCATATGGTATGTCGTTCAAATTTCATTACCGTATTCTTATATCCATTATATTCTGTCCTTATACTCTTTTATGGATCATTTATGAGTGGGTGACCCATGTCCCCTCTCTTTTCAATGTTTTCTAAAACCCTGAAACATAGTCGTTATGCTGCAGAATTTCCGTCTCAAAATGTCTCCCTTTTATTCTCAAATTCATTTAATTTATTAAGTGAATACTCAAAGATATTTCTTCTAAAGTGGTATTCACATATATACCCAAATGTTCTATTTTAAATTTTGGGATTTACATACATGAGACCCACTTTCCATTTCTATGGTTTTTAAAGTGACATAAAGATCATGTCTTTAAAGTAATTTTTTAAACGTTATGATTATGAAATGAAACCCATTTATTTTATGCTATATGGGTTGTTTAAGAAATTACTAATGATTATATATTTGTCTCACATGATAATAAATCCGAATTTTAGGGTGCACCCTGATAGCGCACTAATGCATTGGGTAAAGACTTAATCTCTAGAGATGACCATTTTGACTGATACCTTGGTGAATAACCTTGGTAATTTTTATTAACACCTTGGGGATGGACCATGGTAAAACAGAAATGTTTGTATTTATTAAATGTTGTAGCCACATCTTCAAGTTATGAAATACGTTATTTTTATTATGATATGCCTCATGATTGCATTTTCATGCCTTAAAGTTCTTTTCATGACTTTGTTGATGTATCTCAAGTTCACATGTTAAATGTTTCCCTTGTTTCCCTTACTAGAAATTCTACACACCATTTATTTTGATGTATGTACCCTGGTTATGAGATGCAGTAATGAAACTAGGATGAACATAAGGAGAAGACTTTCAGGTGTTTAAGAATAATATTTTTTGTGTTTCATGTATTAAGTTCCTAGTTTCCAAGACACTAAACCTTAATGATCCTCAGTTTTGTATAATGTAAAGAATGTTTATGTGACAAAAACCCAGGATGCTATAGTTGGTATCAAAGGGATGTTCAGTTATTTTTGGAAATTAGGATATGAAAAATTTAGGAAGAACCCTATGGAAAAGTTTAAATAAAGGAAATCTTTCTGATATTTTGGTGAGTATTGAGTAATGGGTTTCCAAGCAAACACATCCCTGTCTAGATATGAGCAGGTAAGGGTGGCTCTGGAACAGATGTACATAGGGGTAAAACCCGAAAACACCGCTTTGAGCTAGACTCGAATGAGAACTGGTACACAAAAACGGGAATTACTTCACTCTTGGTTACGACACCTCCAGGGGATATGCTTTAGTAAATTCATAATCTTAGTATGGACCATAATTAAAGGAACAAAGATAAAATAAAATAAATATTCACATAACAATATATGATCATGGATAACCTAGTTTGAAACTTAGTGGATCACAAGATAGGGTATACATTTCTTCTAGAAGTTATCCTTCTATGCTGTAAGTTTCTTTTTCATGATTATTGGCTAAGTATTTAAGCCCCCTAATTATACTTTCATTTCTTAGTTAATGGTGGGAAAATGAAGGACTTGTCTCAAAAACCAATGTGATAGGGAATGTGATGATTGACCTATTAAAAGATGATTAATATTTTGGAAGACGTTCACTATTTTGGGGACCCTATATAATCGAGGTAAATAGATTACTACGGTATTTTCATTGAGGATTAATGGTTGACACATATTTTGAAGAATTGATGAATTTAAGGTGGAATTATAGTAATTAAGGTTACTTATAGAAATTATTAACCTATCTAGGGTAAAATATGTTTAGGTTAGCAACTTTTGTTATAAGATGTTAGGAGTGGTTGATGTTGTTTGGAAATGAGCAATGAAGTTTATTTTGGAAGACTATGTTATCAAATACTTCTTGTATTTGGGTTTAAATCATAGTTTGGTTTATTTAGAGGAATTTTAAGAAAAATTATTTATGGAACGGTCTATGATGAACTTTGGGTAATACTGTGGAACTTTGAAGATTTAAATTAGTTTCCCTACCTCTAGGGCTCTTTCTTTTGGAAGATTTGTTTTATCTTACCCTTTCTATTTTTGGGATAATGTTTAAAGATATAAGAAATAGATAGTTAATATTTGGTAGATTATGTGATTCTCTATAAGATGATTCTTGTGATTTGACGAGACCAAGTAGTTTTGAGTGCTCATCGTTCAGAGAAAAGATTAGTTTTGGTAGAAACTTATTAAAGGATGAAACTCTACTAGAAGGTAGGTATATTTCCTTATGTTTTTATTCTATGTAGTAAATGAATCCCTCAAAATTATTAAAATGAATGTAAAACAAAAACATTGTTGGTTTAAGTTTATTATTGAGTAATCAAAGACCGTTTATACACATCATAAGTTTGTGATTTTCTTGTGGTTAACTTTCTCCTAATCATGTTTTCTATCACTCTACCTCAGAACATGACCCTTTGTTTTTTCTTCCATATCCATGTCTTGCTACATGGATTCCTAGTTTGGGTTAACTTGGGTGGCCTTTGTACTTCCTTTTCATTCTTTTAAAGTAATAGTGTTACTGAATCTTTTTCCGATGTGTGACATTCAATGAAATTTCATAACCCAATTTTAAAAATTGCGAGGATGTAATTTCTTAATGGTGGAAGATTGTAACGACCCAAAATTTTGAATAAATCTTGTTTCCTAATTTTGTGTGTTATTTTATTTTTGATACTCAACAATACTATTTCATTTGATAACATGAGTATAATTAAAATGTGACTGTTGGGTTTTGACTATTATATGGCCGTTGAAAACTGAATGTTGCGACTTTTGTCTCTAAATAAAAGTGACCTTGGTTAATTAATATAGAAATGAGATTTAATAGCCTCATCTAGTAGTCTCGGGCCAATCGAATCCCATCTAACGAAACTTGGGAAGGAGGTAGCACCACTGGGCTTTGCTCTGGACCAAAGACAAGCCGAACTTCATCGTGTGAAGCTAGAACAGAATCGCCTTCCCGATAAGATCAAACTGATAGAAATTGCTACTAGTGCGATGTTGGCCGAGCCTCCCTCGGATTGTCTCACCTTAGCACACCTTACACTTAGGTCCTACGCTGGTGTGCTAAGGGGCTATGTAAGGAGACCGTAATTGCCTTGTGTAATCCTTTATTTTAAATAAAAAATTTGATTTCATCTTATGATGACATTTATGAATTTTCAAATGTCCGGATAAATATTGTATGCATATTTTTGATGAATTTTAGAGAATGGATATTTTTCAAATGTTTATGTAAACCTTAAATAGTTAAAATTGTGTAACGATTTTCAAAAAATGGTCTTCTACAATTGTGATCAGTACAAAATTTAGAGTCTAATAAAATCAACATAATTTTTGATGAATAGTAAATTGTGAATTGTAATTTTATGCTTTGGATTAGTAATGTGATCATATGGATTAGTAATCACACTTAAAGAAAGTATTAATATAATCTAGGCCCCTTGATTAAGTAATGTGATTCAATAAAATGGTTAAATAAAGGTTTCATAAATTATTAGTCAAGTATTAGTTTTTTTCAGGTGAGTAGTATATTTTAATTAAAAATTAAAATAAAAATATTCAGAAAATTATTTTTATAAAATGGATTTCATTTTTGAACTCAGAGCATTGATATTATGTCAATGTAATTTTTGGGGACTTTTCTGAGAATAATGAATTTTCGGTGAATAGTGTATTTATTTAAAAATTAAATTAAAAATATTTAGAAAATTATTTTTATAAGATGGATTTCATTTTTGAAATCAGAGAATCGATATTTTGTTATGGAGAAATTGTGGGATTTTTTGGAGAAAGTTGAATTTTCGATGAATAGTGAAAATACAGTTTTAGGGTTTCGGTATGTTTAATGACATCATAACTGTGTCATGATGATGTCATGAGCTATTTTAAGGGTTGTCCGACCAAAGGTGATGAATTATTGTATAGGGGGACCTATGTGGCCAATACCATGGGAAAATACCTTGGGAAAGCCCATGGTTTTTCCAAAACCACGAATGTGGTGTCCCTTGGCCATTAATTCCTTGTCCCCTCACTTTCCCTATAAATACCAAGCCATCCTCTCATCCATTCGACTCCCAACTCTCCCCCAACGAAGATCTGGTCTCATTACCTCCCAAGGAGTCCTGCCAAGGTTCCCCTAATCACTCAAGGTCCCAACCGTTGAGTTTTAAGAGTTACGTTTTAAGGTAAGGGATCTGACCTCTCTCTTTCTTTTCAAGTAATCTCTTTTATGTCATTTCGCTTATGCTCCATGTTTTTATGTTGTAGGATGTTCATTTATATTCCAATTACATACCTTTTCATGTTCATATGATGAGACACTCCCACTTTCTCTCATTAATTCGTTTTAAGAAAGTTTAATTGGCGCTGTTAGGCTGCCGAATTTTTAAGGGACTCGTTCACCTTTCTCATTTCCAAGTTCTATTTTTCTATCAATTCTTTTAAGTTCATTTTATTATTTTTGGGTATGATATCTATATCTATCATACCAATATTTTATGTTCATATTATGATAGACCCTATTTGATCTCGTTAATTCATTTTTTTTATGTTTTAGTGACACCGTTAGGCTGCAGAATTTTTAAGGGATTTAGTCACCTTTCTCATTTCCAAGTTCTATTTAATGTCAAGTCTTTTAATTTTATTTTATTATGTTGGGGTATGTTATATATATCTATGATACTGATCTTTTATGTTCATATGATTAGAGACCCGATTTTATCTCTTCAATTAATTTCTTTTAAGTTTTAAGTGGGCCCGTTAGGCTGCTGAATTTTTGTAAGGGATTCTTTCACTCTTCCCATTTTCAAAGTTGTACATTCATGGAATGTATCTTAAGTTCCCTTTTATTATGTGGGGGTATGATATATAAATCCATCATTCTTCCCTCTTATGATCATATGATGATATACCCTATTCGATCTCATCAGTTCATTTTTTTGATGTTTTAAGTGATGCTGTTAGGCTGCTGAATTTTCATAAGAGAAATATTATTTTTGTCTTCCCTCAATGTTTTTCATTTCATATGGTATGTCTTAAAATTTTCATTACCATATTCTTATATCCATTATATTATGTCCCTCTACTGTTTTATGGATAATTTATGAGTGGTTCACCCATGTCCCCTCTCTTTTCAATGTTTTCTAAAACCCCGAAACATAGTCGTTATGCTGCAGAATTTCCATCTCAAAATGTCTCTCTCTTATTCTCAAAATCATTTATTTTATTAAGTGAATACTCAAAGATATTTATTGTAAATGGGTATTCACATATATTCCAAAACGTTCTATTTTAAATTCTGGGATTTACATACATGAGACCCACTTTCCTTTTCTGTGGGTTTTAATGTGACATAAAGATCATGTCTTTAAAGCAGTTTTTAAAACTTAATGATTATGAAATGAAACCCATTTCTTTTATTCTATATGGGTTTTTTATGAAATTATTTGTGATGATATATGTGGATCACATGATAATAAAGGATAATTTAAGGGTGCGCCCTGATAGCGCTTCAATGTATTGGGTAAACACTTAATCTCTAGAGATTACCATTTTGGCTGATACCTTGGTGAATAACCTTGGTAATTTTTGTTGAAACCTTTGGAATGTACCTTGGTGAAATGGAGATGATTGTAATTATTAAATGTTGTAGCCACATCTTCAAGTTATGAAATACATTATTTTTATTATGATATGCCTAATGATTTCATTCTCATGCCTTAATGTTCTTTTCACGACTTTATTGATGTATCTCAAGTTTAAAAGTTAAATGTTTCCCATGATTCCCTTAATGGGCCTTATGCTCACCCTTTATTATGATGTATGTACCCAGGTTATGAGATGCAATAATGAAACTAGGATGAAAATAAGGAGAAGCCTTTTAAGTGTTTAAGAAGAATGCGTTTTTTTGTTTCATGTATTATGTTCATGGTTTTCAAGACACTAAACCTTAAAGATACCCAGTTTTGTATAATGTAATGAAAATTCATGTGACAAAACGGCGGGATTCTATATACACCCTTCCCAGGATCTTCCCATTCACTCCACATCCTATCATATGATATTAAACTGTAGGAGTCTATATGCTTCAATGCATGAAAATAAACTGTTGTTCTACCCTGAACATGTTCAGGATTCCCCTGTTAGTCTTGGGATTAACCAGATCCCTTTCTAGAGAGGATTTCACCTATCATTGTAGGTCTCTGACTATAATGTGTTCCATGAACTACATTTGTCTTGATTCTCTTTTTTATGGGATACGTGGCGACGCCCAGGCATTTTGTCCAGGGCCATACCATAGTGTCATTAAACCACTTGGCCCCACGACCCTGATCACAGTCTACTCTCTATGACCATAAACTACAAGCCTACCGTACACGTAACATGAATTTAAACTATTAACCATGGTTCATGTTGTAGTACCTTTAACATATGTGCGTTGTTTTTACCATATGACGTAAAACTATTGGTCCTACTTGGTCATTGCAAGAGAAATATTGTTCGGAAGTATGTTTGACTCCTGATCAGACCAATATACCCACCTAATGTGTTTCTACCACGGTGGCATGCTTTCAAGAGTGTTGTATTCCAGTTGAACTACCCATCACTCCACTCTCCATGATTTGTATTCCCCTTATTCAGACCCGCTTCCTCTTTCATTTCTAAAGAACCCCTTAACAGTATGGATGCTCAGCCTATGGCTCACCTATATTCTTGGGCCGACATTTTGTAACACTAATGGATAGCATTTTGAGTCAAGCCCCATGTTTCGAACATGGTCAGCGGTCAGCCCTCATTTTCTATCCCAATTTTTGGATAACGCAATAAGGATACCATTTTTTAAATGCTATCAACATCTATCCATCAATGTCACACCACCCCTATAGTGTTCCGAATCATGGGCATCGTGATACACATTTTCTACTACCCTCCATTCAGATTGATTCTAACGCCCCTAGAGTTACCTCACTCATGCACAAGAGCATGGTGAGAGAAGAAGGTCGGCTGTACAGAGAGCCCTATTCCCTAGTTGTGACCCCTCTCCCTTTTATGATTATCCCAAATGGTGATCGATGATTTATTATGATCCCCTCAAACCTTCCGTTGTTTAGCACTCTCGTACAGGAGCTCCAATTATCTCTTGTTTCCTGCACCATGCATGGATCACGCAGGCGTAGAGACTTATTCAATTATCTCATCAATATGATCAAGATACAATGGATCCCAATGCTAGCATTTTCCTTAGTCGTTTCCTTAGAACGCGGTCCGCCTCTCCCTCTTCGTCATCATTGGACCCCATTCATAGTGGTACATTTCTTAGAACTAGAAAAATTGAAAATTTATTCCACCAAATGGTTATATATATGATTCTGAAGCATAGCTCATTCTGCAAGCTTCTATGTGACTAGTTGTGGAGCCCAAACAGAGTTACCAATCAGAAGTTATAGTTTTTCGAAGTCGGGCTGCTGGAAATGGCCATCCAGGATTGTTTTAGAGAAATGTATGGATTAGCCCATAAAAATAGTATCTTGAATGGGAAAATTGAATCTTGTGTAAAAAAAGGAATAATGCATGCAAGAACAGAATATTTCATTCGATAAAGTAATTTTTCGTGCAACACAGTGCACAATCCTATTCTTCTCTAAATGCTCTTAAAATTCCCTTTGCGTGCACGCAGAATATTACGCGCACCACCTTGCATGGAAAACCTCATGCAGAGGGAATTTTAAGCACACCACAACCCTAGGTTCAGCCTATAAATACAAGTGTGCCCCCTTCTTCAACAAGGGGACCCAGAGGACAGCTGCCACTCTAATGCGTGTAAGTCCTCATTTTCCGCGCCTGTGCGAAAAAACAACCATCTTGTGCACAAAACATCCCTATTTCACACAAATGACCTTAGGTTCCCCGTTTTTCATGTAAATAATTTTTTTTTGCGTGTAAAAGGGCCATTGTGCCCAATTTTTTTGCACCCCATTGCTGCACCTATACAATTACATGCACACATTCACAATTGCGTGCAACGATCCCCTATTGTGTGCACGACCCCCTATTGTTCGCAAATATCCCCTATTATGTGCACACATCCTTATTGGTCGCACGCCTGAACTATTGTGTGAATGCCTTCCATGTTGCATGCGACCCATCATTCTTGTGCATAGCCCATCCTGCATGTCGGTCCAATTACGTGCAAACGTATCCAGGCCTGCACCCGCCGGACCAGTCCCTTCACAACCATCAGTGACCCCCATGAAAAATGAAGAGTCACACCACAATCTTTTCAGGCCGAGTCGTCGGGATTTTCCATTGTTCCCTTATGCGCACCCACCTTCCACCTATGGAATACCATGATTTGAGATACTACTCTGCAGACCATGAAACACCTTGAGTTAATTTATTCCTCTTTGTTCATTTCATATGTTGTGAGTTGAGATTCCCATCATCATTTCCCCACATACATTGAGTCGAACCATTCCTCAATAAATTCATCCAAACCCCCATCACATGACTTTATGCCATGTTAAACAAGAAAGGGTTGCTCTTGCATAAATCCCAACACGAGGCATTATCAAGAACCTTATTCCTAATAGTCCTATCTACATGACATTAAACTATAGTAATCCTTATGTTCCAAACATCGGATGCCTCTTGCTTCACATAAGATATACCTTATGTGCCAAGCATAAGATGTCAATAGTCTTATCTACACGACTTTAAATGGTATTAATCCTTATGTTTGAAACATAGGACGCCTCTTACTCCAAATAATAGACACCTTATGTTCCATTCATAAGATGAAAATAGTCCTATCTACATGACTTTAAACTGTAGTAATCCTTATGTTGCAAAACTAGGATGCCACTTTCTCCAAATAAGATATGGCTAATGTGCCAAACATAAAATGCCAATAGTCTAATCAAAATGACATTAAAATGTAGTAATCCTTACATTCCAAACATAGGATGCCTCTAGATCCAAATAAGATATGCCTTATGTGCCAAGATTAAGATGCCAATTGTCCTATCTAAATGACATTAAACTATAGTAATCCTTATGTTCCAAACATAGGATGCCTCTGGCTCCAAGTAAAAGATTCCTTATGTACAAAGAATAAGATGCCAAAAATCCTATTTACATGACTTTAAACTGCAGTAATCCTTATGTTCCAAACATAGGATGCATCTTCCTCCAAATAAGATATGCCTTATCTTCCATGAATAGGATGTCAATAGTCATATCTACATGACTTTAAACTGTAGTAATCCTTATGTTCCAAACATTGTATACCGCTTGCTACAAATAAGAGAGGCCTTATGTTCCATACATAAGATTCCAATAGTCATATCTACAGGACTTTAAATTGTACTAATCCTTATGTTCCAAACATAGGAGGTCTCTTGCTATAAATAATAGATGCCTTATTTTTTCAAGCATATGATACCAACAGTCCATCAACATGACATTAAACTGTAGTAATCCTTATGTTCCAAACAAAGGATGCCACTTTCTCTAAATGAGATATGCCTTATGTGCCAAGCATAATATACCAATAGTCCTTTATACATGTCTTTAAATTGTATTAATAATTATGTTCCAAACATAGGATGCATCTTGCCACAAATAAGAGATGCCTTATGTTCCATGAATAAGATGCCAACAATCCTATCTACATGACTTCAAACTGTAGTAATCCTTATGTTCCAAACATAGGATGGCTCTTTCTCCAAATTAGAGATGTCTGATGTTCCAATCATATGAGGCCACTAGTTCTGTCTACATTACCTTAAACTGTAGTAATCCTTATGTTCCAAAAATAGGATGCCTCTTGCTTCAATTAATAAATGCTTTATGTGACAAGCATATGATGCCAATTGTTTTATCTACAATACTTTAAATTGTAGTAATCCTTATGTTCCAAATATAGGATGCTTATTTCTCTAAATAAGAGATGGATTATCTTCTTAGCATAGGATGCCAACCGTCTTATCTACAAGACTTCAAACTGTATTAATCCTTATGTTCCAAACATAGGATGCCTCTTACTCCAAATAAGATATGCCTTATGTGACATGAATATGATGCCAATAGTCCTATATACAAGACATTAAACTGTAGTAATCTTTATCTTCCAAACATATGATTCCTCTTTCTCCAAATAAGAGATGCCTTATGAGACAAGTATTAGATGCCAACAATCCAATCTGTATGATTATAAACTATAGTATTCCCTATGTTCCAAATATAGGATTCCTTTTACTCCAAACAAGAGATACCTTATGCTCTAAACATGAGATGCCAAATACCATGATTACAGTGGCTTAATTTCATGAGCGTTGGAATGTGTTCCAACATTATATAACTCCACCTCACTCTTTGCGTGTTCTTCATTCAGATCATTATCCACATCCATGTCCGAAAGGACCCCCTCATGGCTAGGTCCCATTTCGCATCGGCTCACCTACTGTCTTGGTCCAATGTGTCAGAAGACATTGGATGATACTTTGAGTCTGGTACTATGTTTCGAACATGGTCAATAGTCTACCCGATTTTGTTTGTCTCCATTTCAGGATAACGTGATTGGGATGTTGTGTTTCGAACATGGTCAATAGTTATTCTTTGTCCCCATGTCACCCTCAACATGTTCTGAATGCCAGGAATATGATTCACACTTTTCATCACCCTTTGTTTGGACTAATTCCAACGCCCCATAGCATTATCCCTCTTGTTCACTAGTAAAAAGGAGAAGGCCTCAACCCACCAGTGGGATGGGATGCCCTCATGGCCAGAACTCAGGAAGACATCACAGAAATATTCTTGTGCAATCCCCATCCATCAATGTCTCTCCATAGCAGCACCCGGGAAGCTTCCTCGCGTAAGCCCCATCCACCACTATCGCTCCATAGCAGCACTCGGGCATCTTCCTTGCATAAGCCCCTTTCACCATAGTCGGTCTATGGTGGAACCCAGGTAGCATCCTTGCATAATCCCCATTATCCATTGTCGTGCCATAGCGGCAGCTAGCCAGCTTCCTTACATAATCCCCATTCACCATTTACACCCCATAGCGGCACACCGGAAGATTCCTTGCATAAACCCCATTCACTATTTCAACTCCATAGCAGCACCCCAATAGCTTCCTTTCATTTTCCTCATCCACCATTGCAGCTCCATAGCGACACCCAGAAGACTTCCTTGCCAAGAACCATCCATCATTGTCGCTTCATTGTGGCACCTGGACAACTTCATTGCATATGCCCCATCCACCATTGCCCCTCCATGGCGGCACAGGGGCAACTTCCTTGTGTAAGCTCCATTTACCATTGTCGCTCTATAGAGGAACCCAGAAAAATTCCTTGCATAAGCCCCTTCCACTATTAGCACTCCATAGCGGCACCTGCTAATCTTCTTTTCAGAAGCCCCATCCACCGTTGCAGCTTTATAGTGGCACCTGGGCTACATAATTACATAAGCCCCATCAACCATTTCTGCTCCATAGTGGCACCTGGGAAACTTCATTGCATGAGCCCCATACACCATTGTCGCTCCATAGCAGTACCCAGGCAGCTTCCTTGCGTAAGCCCCATTCAAACCCCTTCATTGACGCACCTTTGCACCTTGAATGTCAGGACCTTGCTGCCTCTTGTTTCTCACACTGAGTAAGTCTCATGTGGAATTAGAGCCAGCTCAACAATGAAATCCATTCTGGGAAGCCTATAGTGTAAGCCCTACACCACTTCTAAACTACATGGACATTGATCCTTGCCAAGGAAAGGTATGTAGAAAGCCTCCCATAGGTTCACACCCACCACCAATTGGTCATTAGGACCCCTTTCACGACGGTTCACCAACACCCCGTTCTGAACTATGTGTACGTTGATCCTTGTTGAGGCATGGTACACAAGAATCCTCATAGAGGTTCAATCCCACCACCCATTGGTCATTCCTACCCCCTTCACGTCGGTTCACCAACACCCCACCGGGACAACATGGTATTTGATCCATTCCAAGGCATGATACGTAGGAAGCCTCCCTGAGGCTCAAGACCAACACCTAGTTGGTTCTGACAACCTTAACGTCAGTTCCCACCACCTGATATATGTTGTCCTTGATTATTTCCATGGAAAGGTACGTAGTAAGCCTTCGTGTGGTTCAAGCCCACCATCCATTGGTTCCGACAATCTTCATGTTAGTTCCCACTCCTCCTGAACTATGTGGTGGTTGATCCTTGCCAAGGCAGGGTACGTAGGAATCCACCCTGATGTTCAAGCCCAACACCCGGTCGTTCTGACCCCCTTCACATTGGTTCACCAATACTCCACCTAAACAACGTAGACTTTAATCCTTTCCAAGATAGGTTAAGTATAAAGCCTCCAAGTGGTTCAATCCCACCATCTATCTAGGCCTCTTGTCCTCTTTCACATCAGTTCACCCATGTCCTGTATGACATTAAACTGTGGACCTCAATCAGTAGTAAGTCATTGTTCACCCATTCAGCAGTAATCCATTATCATCCTCATTCGGCGGTAATCTGTTCAATTCCCCAATCGATGGAAGGTTGTCATCAGATGAACTATACAAACATTGATTCCCTGCCATAGGGACACGTAGGAGGCCTCCATGTGGTTCAATACCAGCCCCCATGTCTCATCGTAATCTATTCCTTGATCCCATGTGTTCCAGGAATATCTTGCCCCAACCTGGATGTTCTACTTCCTCCGGGTCCCATACATGCGTCCATTCTCACGGGCTGCTTCCTCAAGTATCCCATCATCCCACCGAACTACTCAGACATTGATTCATTGCCATGAGAATACATATGAAGTCTCTTTGAAGATCAAGACCAACACTTCCATCACCTTCACGACGGTTCCATCCCATTTCCCCTCTACTCCATTCAACTCTCCATCATCTATCCTGATTCTCACCCAGGGCACCATATCCCTGTGGGATCAATTCCTCCACCTTCTAAATACTCCAAGAAGTACATGGGGTGTTATCCATGTGTAAGCCCCATCATGTATTCGGGTTGCTATCCTCTGTGTACACCATTATTCATCACCCCTTCAAACAACATATGTTTTGATCTCTGTCATCTGTATAGGGTATGTAGGAATCCTACCTGAGGTTCAGTCCCACCCAATGGTAAACTTTGGTGTCCCCGATTCTAGGGTGCACACTCCCTGATCCACACTCAGTGGTTTCCATATCACCATTCACGGTGTGACATCTCCCCTCTATGTGAATCGCCAACTTTGATCCATCCTTATGGGATTTTCTGATAACTATCATTCCATCTCCGCAAGATGTTAAAATCGCGGCCTTCCTCGTGATCAAATTGAGATGCCTAAGGAAAACATCGGAAGACATGCCATTGTTGTGACCATCTCCAATAGCCATTAAACTTGTAGCATACCATGTGTTAAAAATTGGAAGTTAAGGAAAACCACAGATACATGCCCATGTCATATGATTCCCCACATTCGACTTGGGATGCCTTAGGTTCAGCACCCCTGGGATGCCCTCTTATAAGGAAGAATATTGGTTCCCCAATGTCCACGCATCCAGAGATGCCCCGACATGCCTGATGTTCTTATCTACTCTGACTGAAGGTTGTTACCATCTCATGACCCCATGGAATGACCTGATGGACCTAATTGAATTAACCAGTGTCCACAAAGATATGGAACTGGGAATGAGAGTCATGAACCACGACTATATCTATAAGGGAGACACAGACTAGGTGACGAGTACCGAGGATGAATCCATAGAAGGAAGAACCAACATCCCATCATTCTGTTTCAATCAAGGAGAAAATTCCCCTGAACATGGAATGGATGTATCCCACCTTTGGAAGGCAGGAATGACGGGTGAAAAATAACGCCAATGCCCCAACAAATGAGATGGACATGCACACCATGGTGAAATCGTCAGAAATAGTAATGTAGATGTTTTTCTAGTTTTCTAAGAAATAAATCCCTATCTAGATATGAGCTTGTAGAGGAAACTCTGACACGTATTTTTTGGGAATAAAAACTCCGACAAGGAGGTCTGGGCTTTAACCGGGGTATCCTAATACACGAAAACAGGCCTCACTACACTCTTGGATACGACAGTCCCACGAGATATGCTTGGGATAATTATCATTTTCCTTACCAGCCATTATGAATGATTTATGAGTATTTGCCTCCTCAATGATAACATTTTTATGATTATGGATAATATCCAAAATATATTCAATTTATGTTACGTTTTTTACTTGTTTAGAATTATGTATTGCGATATATAAACTAATATATTGTATTCCATTGTTTAAAAATGGAACCTAATGGAAGGAATGAAAACTGTATCAATGCACATAATCTATGTTGGGATTTCCCTCCAACTCAAGATAATTATTGTGAAGTTGGTGATTAAATAGGTGTTGATCAGCTTTTCTCCATACTTGGACAACTCAATCAGGTTTTGAATAATAACCTTAACCATATGGAGCACCCTGATCCACAACGCAGATGATCAATGATAGACCTCTTCATGAGGAAACAAATACCAAAATTAAATGGGAGTAAAAATCCATTTTTAACTGATTAATGTATATGTTCCTCAGAGAAATTTTTTTTCAATATATAGGGAGTAGCGAAAGGGGAAAAGTTGTCATTGATTTTTATCGCCTCACAAGAGATGTAGATCAATGGTGGTCATTAATTAAAAACAAAAAGTAGGATGAATAATTATCAAATATGGAATTGAGGGTGTTTAATGATCTTTTCAAATAAAAAAACTTTCCATGTTAAAATTGAGCATATATGGAAAGACAATTTCTGAGTCTAATGCCAATGGAGGATGATAATGTCGCTAATTATGAGGCAAACATTACAAGGTAGGTAAATAATGAAGAAGATTTAATAAGAAACCCAAGAAGTAAGATTGATCGATTCTTCGATGGGATAAAACCATTTCTCCGTGAAGAATTATACTCTCAATCCTTCTCATCATACAGATATATTGTCTCGTGTGCTATAAAAATAGAAAAGGAATTCATTAAGTCATACAACATTAAAGAAAAAAGATTATAATAAGAGATCTACTAAAAACTCTAGAAATGGAAATAAGGGGAATATTGGAAAAGTTGAATTTCCATCTTGCGGTAAATGTGGGAAGAAACACCCTATTACTGTTATGAAGTGAATGGGAGTCAGTTATAAGTGTTGTGAAAAGGCCACCAATCTCATGGTTTCAAGGAAAAGAAATATGATTTTAATGTTGAATGCTACAAATATAGAGAAAAGGGGAATTAGGAAAATGAATGTCTGATTCTCCAAGGAAGCATACCTCAAAAAGGAAAAGGTAGAAAATCAAAGATAATGTGATCACTACGGCTGAGGATGAATCTCTGATAGATGTAGTGGCCAGTAATTTAATGGTTTCCACAATTTTATCCAATGCATTATTTGATTCTGGATCATCACATTATTTCATAACTTTCCAGTTTGCTATGAAAATTAGATATTTCCAATTTGATTTAAAAAGGAAGATTTTATTCCAAACTCCCAAGGGAAGTATCATTTCACCAATGTTTTGTTAACCATTTCCCATTATGGAATTTAAATTTTCATTTTCATATGATCTCATAAACCTTCCCAGGATTGAATTTGATATAATCATCCGAATGTATTAGCTTTCCATCCATGATGCGAAAATATATTGTAAGAAGAATTAGGGTACAATTTTCAATGATGATAAGTTGTACCTCATCTTTATATAAGAAACGTAACCACCTACTTTTTACCTACATCCACCCCAAGTAGCTCTACTAAATTTAATTATTATAGCGGTAGAGAATGAAATAACTATGTGTGAGGAATATAATGTTCTAAGAGAGGATATACCTATTATAGAAGAATATGTTGATGTGTTTCTAGAGGATTTACCTAAACATCATCCAGAACGAGAAATTGTGTTTTCCATTGATTTAATTCCATGTTCAAGGCTCATATTGAAGAACCCATATATAATTTCCATTGTTGAATAAGTGGAATAAAAGAAACAACTAGGGGAATTTAGTAATAAATGATTTATACACCCAATTTTTTCTAAATGGTTTTCCCATGTTAGTTTTTTACAAAGAAAGACAGATCTTTGAGGTTGTGCATTGACTATAGGAAGATCAATGCTATAAAAATAGAGAACAAGTATCCCCAAACTCGCATTTATGATCTATTCATCCAACTTCATGGAGCTCAATATTTTGGATGAAATTGACCTTCGATCATGCTATCATCAATTCTATGTAAAGATGGAAGACATTTCAAAAATATCATTTCGAACCAGGTACGTGCATTACATGTTTATATTAATTCCTTTTGGATTTACTAATGCACCCTCTGTCATCATGGATCTAATGAATAGATCTTTCAAGGCATATCTTTATGAATTTGTAGTGGTATTTATTGATGATATCATGGTATACTCAAAAATCTATTAATATAATGAAATTCACTTGTGCACTATTCTAAAAACCCTCAGATGAAATGAATTATTTGGGATGTTTAGCTAGTGTGAATTCTCGCATCATGAGATTTCATTTCTAGGACATATTGTCTCTAAAGATGGAATCTCTATTGATCCTTATTAAAAAATAGAAAAAGAATCTCTAGCACCGATGAGTATGTCTGATGTGTGTAGATTTATTGGTTTATCATGTTATTATCAAAATTTCGTCCAGAATTTATCTCGATTGGCTAACCCATTAACCATGCTCACGGGTAAAGGGGTTAAATTTTTTTGGACAAAAGAGTGTTTCGAATGTTTTGAAGAACTCAATAGAATATTATTCATTGCTCCCATCTTGACTCTACCATTGAGGATTGATGGTTTTTTTATTTATTTTGATGCTTCAAAGAAATCATTTGGTTGTTTCCTTATGAGAAATGATAGAGTTAATGCATAAGCATCACGGCACCTAAAAATTCAGGAACAAAACTATAAAACTCATGATCTTGAGTTAGGATCTATAAAATTTTCTTTGATGATATGGAGACACTATATCTATGGTAAAAAATGTAAGACATATATTGATCATAAGAGTTTGAAGTATATTTTCTCAATTAAAGAACTCAACTTGAGGCCAAAAAGAAGGATCAAACAACTCAAGTATTATGATTTCACTATACACTACCACCCGAAGAAGGAAAATATGGTGGAATATTGTTTGAGTAGAAAAGATGATGATGTTTTTAACTAGATGAGAGTTGAAAGGGTTCATATGTTCAAGGATCTAGTAAATATGTAAATGAAAATAATCAAGTAAGGTGAAACATAAATAGTTTTTCAAATGAAATCCAAAATATCATTACTAGAAAGGGTAAAATGTTCTCAAACAGGTGATGAAGAGTTTGAAAAGAAAATTAAAGCAATAAATGATGGGATATTGATCGACATCATATATAAATATGGTATTTTGAAATTTGGGAAGGGAATTTGTGTTCCTGAAACACCTGATATAAAAAGGGAATTGTTGGATGATGTTAATGGATACAATTTTTTTACACACCTTGGTAGCACTAAGATGTATAGAGATTTTAAGAAACATATTTGGTAGGATTAAATGAAGAGAGAGATTACAAATTATGTGTCAAGATGTATGGTTTTTCAACAAGTGAAAGCTCGAAGAAAACAACCTAGAGCGGTCATGCAACCTCTTCCCATACATAAGTGAAAATGGGATGATAATACGGTGGAATTTTTCATGTGTCTACCAAAGAATCCTAAATGGAATGATGAAATATTGTTCATTGTTGATCCCATTACCACATCAACACATTTTCATGTTGTAAAAAATGATTTATGACTTTAACGTTTAGAAATACTATATATTAATAATGTTCTAAGACATCATGGATTAGCCTAATCGATTGTTTCTGATCATGATCCCCATTTTACATCATGATTCTGGGAAATTCTTTAAATGGACTAAGATACTAAACGTGATTTGAGCACTGCATACCACCCTCAAACTAATGGACAATCAGAACGGACTATTTAGACCTTAGAAGACATGTTGAGATCTTTCTCATGTGACCTTCAAGGTATGTGTGATCAATATTTACCTCTGGTAGAATTCTCATATAACAATATCATCCATTCAAGTATTTATATGTCACCATATAAACCATTATATAGAAAGATATGTCACACACCAATTTGTTGGGATGATGTTGGTGAATGAAAAATCGTAGGCCTAGAACATGTTGAGGAAACAATGGAAAAGGTGAAGACTATCCAAACCCACATCAAAGAATCTCAATGTAGAAAAAAGAGATATGATGATAAATGATTGAAGGATTTGGTATTTCAAGTAGGAGATAATGTTTTCATGAAGGTATCTTTAAGGAAAGGTGTTATACGTTTCGGTAAGTGTGGTAAATTATGTCCAACGTAAATAAGACCATTCAAAATTCTAGAAATAATTGGAGTTGTAACTTATATTTTTGTAATGCCACAAAGTCTCTCTAAGTATGATGATGTGTTTCACATATAAAAATTGAGAAAATACATTCCTGACCCAGTGCATGTATTCAGTTAGGAATAAATAGAACGGGAACCCGATCTATCTTATTGTGAAGAGTATGTCAAGATTCTTGATATTATAGAATATGGGTTGAGAAACCGGATGACCCCTATGGTTAATGTTCTATGGAGAAATCATAAGATGGAAGAGGCAACATGGGAACCCGGGGAACATGGGATGAAGAACCACTCCATAGTTTTTATGAAGTAATATTGTTGAAATTTTATGGAAAAATTTATTTGAAAGAGTGGATAATGTAACATCCCAATCTTCCACGATATGTTTCCCTTTGAAAATGCAATAGCTTGTGTTGTATGAAACTTGGAGTCTTAACACGCCATGACCAATCAAACTAGCCGTTATGAATAGTAATAACCTATTTTTTATTTTTTTTAAATTTAATATTTTAAAAGGGATTTTAATTTTTTTGGGAATATCAATATTATCTTAGGGTGAATTTTTTGTATTTTTCGGAAAACATTCAATTTTTTATGAATATTGAAAAACACTGCGTTATTGTTTAAAACTAACATTTTATTTAAACAATTAGATATTTTATTTAAATTTATATTTGGTAAAAATAGATACATAATACCCATATATTTTCAATATATTTCATTGTATTAATTTTATAATAACTTTTGATTTATAAAATTTTATTGATCTTTTTACTGTCTTTTACCCGCCTTCTAAGCGCATTTTCAAAAATGCATAAAATATAATTTTACCACTTATGTGAATTTAATTTCAAAAATCTAAGATAATCAGTGGAAATTAGTAAGTAAAATGTTGTTCAATAAGCTGAAAATAATTTTTGATGAATTGTAACTTTTTACTTTTATTTACCACAGTTAAAAGTAAATATGGTAACTAAAGTTGAAAATGATATTATAATTACCCTAAAACATGACTTAATTTTATTTTATTAGTAAATTTGGACCAAAATAATCCTTAGGAATAAAATATGATCCTTTTGGTATAGTTGGATTACATTAGTAAATTTATTATTATATTATTTAACATTTAGTTAAAAGTGTTAAAATCAAAATTTAATAACTAAACCATTATTAACATAGTGTTATAAGAAATATTAATCGACAATTAATATTCATTATAAAGCCAAAATTTTCTTCTACATAATGGATATTTATTTATAATTTATATACATTAAATAATTAAATTTATTTATGACACAATTATGATGTTATAATAACCATATTAATGTATGATTAAAATAATTGATATTATAAATATCAAAATAAATGTAAATTGATACTTTTTATTCATTCAGAGAATTTTTTATATTATGTTAAAATTTTAGAGTTCATTGAATAATTTTTTTTGAAGTAATCATGTTGTTATGACTTTCACAAAAACAAAATACAAAATAGTGTCAAAATTGAAATAAAAGAGTTTTTAAAAGAAAAAATATATTAATAATTAATATAAAATACATAAAAATATAAGGTTTTGCCAAAAGGCTTATATAAAGTTATATATATCAATAAAAACCCACTTGGGGTTCAATTGGATTTTAATAGTATGACTATTAACCATTTAATATAATAATACAAGAAGACATGGTGGAAGTTAAACTATTTAACTAGGAGTTAAATGTAAAATATAAGGCTAATATAGTGACCTAAACCTATCTAAAACGTATTTAATGAGATTATTTAGACCCATCCCCACCATAGCCTCCAAATAAATAATTTGGAGCCATTATAATCCGAATGTGATTGTATAATGAAATAATGTTTCAAAATTTTCCTAGAGTGACCCTCACCTCTCATATAAAAAGGTATGTCCACTTATCTCTATATCACACCTCCATATCAATTTTGATAGACCAAACCCTACTCATATATCTTACCAAATATCCTCACTTTGACCTCGAGCCCTTACATTGATCATAAAGCCAATTTATGGAGCCCATTAGATCAACTCAAAAGGAAACACCTGAAAAGGAGGTAATAATTTCACCACCTCTTTCAATGTTCTTTTCTTCTTCCATTTCCACTTTCTTGGTTGTTTCCATACCGTACTAATAACTATAGTACCTTTTACATAATGTGATGTTATTATATATTTGTTAAATCCATATTTACTATTCTATCCATCCAATTAATGACAAGTCACCATACGTGTGTACATACAAATTACCGTCTCCATTTCGTGGTGTAGTTTGTTATTCAAACACTTCATTATTTGGAATTGTATAATAATGTGTATAAATGGTGTAAATAATAAATATAAAATGTTAATATTTCTTTATAAATTATATATCATCCAATTTCATATTATTTAATCACGAATAGAATGATATTTTTTCTCATGCGTACGTACAGATTACCCTCTCCACAAACGCGATGAAATTCATTCCCCTTCATAAACATTCAATAATATTTTTCATTTTATGATTAAAAATATAGTTGAAAAAGATAATATAATTCTAAATATTAATGATATATATCCAATCCATAACAAACATGGATTATATAACCATGAATATAAAGAAATATGAATCAGTTAACACCCAAAACGATGATACTACTAAATTATTATTAACAAAACAATATTAGAAGATTATATGTGATACCAAATTTATATATGTGGTTATTTTATAATTTAATAACAATTATTTAAATATTATATAGGAGGATATCATACCTTTGATCAAGTAAAAGTAAAAGGTGAGGTTTAATTCTACAATCTCATTACTTATCTGTGGTTGTTAATACGTAAGGATCTAGTGAGACCTCTATATCATCCATATCAGTGTTTATTAAAAAAATTAATTTAAAAACATATTTTCAATTTACTATAATATGGGTTAAATTCATTTATTACCTTTTTTGACATTTTATAAGATGTTTATAATGGAATTATCTTTTTATTTCTTAAACAAGGTCCTTTACGACCATTTCATCAAAATTAAGGAAATAATTTTTTTTATCATATACGGTGGGTGTGGAAATTTTCATCCATTATAACACCTTCTATGATTCCCTTAAAATAGTATAATAATTTATAAAAAATAAATTTATTTTTTAATAATTATTTTTCTTTTAAATGGTTTCTAAATAGAGAGGGATATTTATTTAAAATAGTTTTCATTTCATCTATGTCAACATCCTTAAATGGACTTTAAACTTGTTTGAAGTTGATTTATTATGATAAAAATATTCTATATTTTATTGAAGGTTTTTTGATATGTCTTACTATGGATTTATTATTTTTATACCATTCATAGTTTATGGATGAATTATTGACATTTCATATGCTAGTTTTAATATGAATGTTTTTAGTATGCTTGACCCTTTTCATGTGAGGAATGCATTGGACTTAGTAAGTGAAGGGGTAGAGCTCGCTATAGCTCCTCGATGTATCGGTATGTCTCATGAGATAAACAAGTTTCTAGGAATAAGGCCTTGAAAAAATCGTATTTGTAGTCTTGGAATGAGGTCTTGACTATGTGGTTATGAAGTCTGAAATTATGCATTCCATCATTAAGAAATTGTCAATTTTATTTTACATGTGATTATTCTACTTTTAGAATATCCCTGTGAATATGATAATGGAATTATTTGATTTATCATTGCCATATTATGTTTAATTTTATGTTTAAAAGGTTTGTGATTTATTTTTATACATTTCTTTAAATTTTGAAGCTTATTTAAGAAAGTTCCCACTATATTATTATCCTTACTAAGCATCTGAGCTCACCCATTCTAATGATTTATTTATCTAGGTATGTGAAGACATATTTCATGGTTAGACTATTAGGATTGTATAAGGAATACAAGTGTGTTCATAGGGGATAAAATGTTGATGTCGTTGTTTTGTTCATGATATAATGTTAAACTAATATATGTATCTACTGCTTCCAATGCTATTAAAATGATCAGTATTTTGGTACATGATTCATTGTATCATGCCAAATATATGTAATAAGGCACAGACTCTTGGTAACTAGGGTCGGGGAATTAAATTTCTTGGGCTGAATTTGGTGAGAGAAATCATCTTGGGACTGATCTTAAGCTAGAGAAGAAACAAAAGGATCATGTCATCATGCAATACAATAAGGCCGCTCAATGTCGGAAAAATCCATATGCTTCCAACCATCAAAGTGATTTGGATATTGATGTTAGTGACATATTATTACTTTAAATTTTACCTTGGAAGATATTCATCAGGTTTCGGAATAATGGGAAACTCAGCCCTAGGTACATTGTCCACTATGAAATCCTTGATCACGTAGTAGCAGTGACATATTGGCATTGACTTCCTCAAAATCTAGAACAAGTTCATGATGACGTATACATATCCCCATTGAGGTAGTAAATTCTTAACCCTTTACAGGTACAAAATTCAGAGCTGGTATAACTAGAACATGACCTCTCTTATGAGGAGATGCTCATAGAGATCATGGATTGTGAGGAAAAGGATCTACACAACAAGACTTCCCACCTTGTTAAGGTGTTGTGGAGGAACCAATAATAAGTGAAGAATCCATGTGGGAACCAAAGTAGTCTAAGAGGCAGACATACCCATACCTTTTCTATTTAGTTGGTACGAGTTGAAATTTCAAAGATGAAGTTTCCTAAGGGGGGATAATTTAACAATCCGAACTTCTGAATATTATTTGTTTCTTTAATTTGTGTGTTATATTATTTATGAATTTGGTATAATAGAAATGTGACCATTGGGTTTCGACATTATATGACCATTGGTAAATATTCCATTATAAACTATACTCATAATGTTTTGATTATTGTTAATAAATACAAATGATCATTGTTAATTAATACAGAAAGAGGATTCAATAGAATCATCTAGTTGAATCGATCCATATGAATCCCATATTTAGGTGAATAGTAAAAATGTAGCATTAATAGGATTTGCTCTAAACCAATCCCAAGACGATAATCAACATGTTATGATTTAACATAATCACCTACATGAGAAGTTCATGTTGATATAAATCACCACTTAGGCATTGTTGTCTTAGCTGCCCCAAGATTCTATCATCATTGCACACCTTAATCTTATAACCTATGTAGGTGTTGTAATGGGATATGAAACGAGGCCAAAGTTACTTTGTGAATTCATTTTTTCAAAATAAAATTGATATTTATTATTACTGTAAAATTTTTGAATTTAAAATGTCAAAATAAATATTTGAAAAATTTATATAAGGTCCATATTATTGATGAATGTTTGAAGAAATGTATTTTAAAATATATTTTCATCTTTGAATAATTAATAATGTGAAATGATTTTCAAAAAATTGTCTTCTACAGTTGTGATCAGTAAGAAATTCAGATTACAATAAGATTAACATAATTTTTGGTGATTAGTAAATTATGAATAGTAATATTACCCACATAAATAGAAATGTGACCAATGTTATAGTAACCTCACTTAATAAAGTATAAATATAATTTTTTCATCTTGATTGGTAATGTCATATATTAACATAATTAAATAACTATTTCAGAAAATATTAGATAAATATTAGTATTTTTTAGATAAATATTGTTTTTAACTAAAAAATAAATATCTCATAACTAAAAAATTATTTCCAAAATATAGTGTTCATTTTTCAATTCAGAGCATCAATATTATGTTAGTGAGAATTTATGATATTTTTACAAAATGTTTAGTTTATCAGTGAATAGTAAAAAATACTGTTTTGAGTTTCAGTGTGTTAATGACACCATTAATGATACAATAATGATGTAATCATTCTGCTATACTTTTTTATATTAAAACATGTTATGAGGTGTTCCAAGTGGATAATTTCATAGGCAAATAACAAAGGAAAGACCTTGGTATTGAAAATACAACTAATAAGGTATCCCTTGTAAATTAATAAAATATTCCCTCACACTTTTTATAAATACTAACTCATTATTCATTCCATTCATTAAAAATTAATTCTCAACATATTTATGGTCTTTTTACCTCCCTAGGAGTCCTTATAAGGGGCCCTGAATCCCTCAAAGGTCCAAACCATTGAGTTTCTGAAGTTACTCTTCATTGTAACGGATCCTCTAAGCCTCCTATTTTAGTCAATACTTCCTTTATGTTATTTCATCTAGTAACCAATTTATAATGTTGGGTTATTTTTTTAGTATCCTTATTTCTTCCAATTTTATTTAAAATTGATTATATACCATTTACTTTCTCATCAACCGATTTTCGGAATTTTGATGCGACGTCATTAGGCTACTGAATTTTAGTAAGGGAATTCTCAACATATCTTTTTTTCATTACGATTATTGTTTATGTCGTATTCCATTCAAGCTTCCATAACATGTTCTTATTTTCATTTTACTCTATCCCTCTACTGTATTATGATTCAGTTATAGAAGGGAGACCTTTGTCCTATTTCTTTTAATTGATATTTAAATCGCGATTAATGGTCGTCATGCTGTGTAATTGTCATCTCAAAATATCTCTCTTTTTGTCAGGTAATTATCTTACATTAAATATTCTAATTCCCAAACCTATTTCATTTACAGGGGTATTCATTAAGACATAAAAACGAGATATTTTTTTTCGGTTATATATATATATTTCCTTCATTCCTTACCATGGGATATAAATGACATAATGATCATGTTTTTAAGCATTTTATAAATGGTCATGATTTTTGTATGAAACCAATTTCTTTTATTGTATTTTGGTTAATTATGAAATATTTGATTATGAAATATTTGGATCACAAGAAAATGAAAACATATTAAGGGTTCTCTATGATAGCTCTCCAATGCATTTTTTAAAGAAATTAATCTTTAGAGATGATAAGTTTTACGACACCTTGGTGAATAACCTTGTATATATTTATAACACCTTGGGGATGGACCTTGGTTATATGCTTATAAATGTATGAATTAAATATTTTAGACACACATTCATGTTATGTTTCAAGATATTTTTATCATGATATGCTTCATTATCATGCCTTTATGATATTCCTCATGTTCTTATTTGTATGGATCAAGTTCACAAGTAAATTATTTCACTTTTTTCCTTACTAGGACATCCCCTCACCTTTCCCATTGATGTATGTCTCCATGTAATGATATGTAGTAGTTGTTCATAGTATGATCTCTTCATAATCATATTCAGGAAGATTATAATATTTTTATATGTTTAAATGTATTATGTACCTTTTTTCCAAGACACTGGAATTTAAAGATCCTTTGTTTGTAAAATGAAATGAAAAGTTATGTTATCAAAAGGTTCAATTCCATAGTTGGTATCTAGGATAGTATAGTTATTTATTTAAATTAGGATTTGAAAACATTGGGAACATATCTATAGAAAATTCTAAATATAGTAAAAAATATTAGTATTTTTTAGAAATATTAGGTGTGTGGTTTCCAAAAAAAATAATACTTTGTCTAGATAAAATGAAGTGGATGTGGCTCAGGAATAGATGTACCTAGAAGTGAAAACTCTAACAATGAGTTTTGGGCTTCACCCGGGGTATCTTAGTACATAAAAATGGGCCTTGATGTACTCCTATATTTACACTCCCATGGGATATGTTTGGTTAATCACATGATTTTTATTAATAATTATAAAGGATTTATAGAGAAATGTAAATATTGTTAAAAAATAATTTGCTGATGAATAAGGTTATATCGAATAGAAATCATTTACAGTTAAAATATTTATAAATGAAATATATTTTCACTAAAATATTAATATTTTAGAAAATGGCTAGCAATGGTAGGATCCGTGCAAATGGTGACTACAATGGATCAAGCGTTGACGGCCCTCCGGTGGAAGATAGAATTGAAACATTCATGATAATTATGAAAACCAGACTCAAGTTATAGGAAATAACATTAATCAATCTAAGAGACCGATTTCACTATGAAGGGAAAAGAATTTTGTTGAGTACTTAATGCATCAATGACCACCATTCATAAATTCATCTACCAACCCATTGATTTCTTAACAATGGATAAGCTCTATCTAGATGATCTTTTCTATGATCTGGTGTTCAAAAAAAGAAATGGTCACCCTGGCTATTTACTTCATATAGGTGTAAGCTAATTAGTGGTGGGAAGTGATTAAAAACATTATTCCAAGAGTGGAGGTTTAATATATGGAGTGGGAAGAGTTCAGATGGATCTTTTTTAGTAACTATATACATCATTCTATGTGAACAAAATTGGAGAAGGAGTTTCCTGAGATGAAGCAGAAGGAGAATGAATATATTTGATGTTACGAGATTCCCATCACAAGACATTCCCATTACACCTCTTTCTTTTTCATGGAACCAAATGGAATGTTTGATATATTCTATAGAGGACTAAGACCTCATCTGCAGAATAATCTCGCAAACCAATAATATGATAGCTATAAGGAGATCTTGCGAAGTGATATGAAAGTCGAACTGGAGTACGGTGAGATGCAATGGTTTTATAAATCAAATGAAAATAAGATATCAATAGAGGAAATATTAGGGAGGAGATTTGATCCAGGAAGAGGAGGCAACAAAGTGCAACGTCCCACATGTAATAAATGTGGAAGAATCATTCAAGGAACTATATTCTTGGGAGTCGGAAGTGCTATAAGTGTGGAATAGATGGCCACATCATGATGAATTGTAAAAGTGAGGTGACACCACAAATTATAAAAACTATTGTCAAGGGGAAGATGGTGTAGGCCCTACCTAATGTCCACTGCTATAAGTAGAGACAACATAAGAACTATTATAACCATTATCCAAATCTCTAGGTAGTTCTGGGGAAACACCATCATCCCCAACAAAGGCCAAGGTAACTAGGTCATTCGTTTCCTATCACTATAGCCATTGTTGATGCACCCAATGATGTGGTGGAAGGTACTCTAGTGGTTCTCTCAAATATAGAAATACTTTGTTTGATTCTACTTCAATGCATTCCCTTATTTCCTCCATGTTTTCAATGAATTTATAATCAACCACTGAATTTCTAATAATAATGTTATCAATCGGCACTCAGGGTGGGATTATCCAAGCAAAATTAGTGTTTAGAAACACTAGTACATACATTAGTGAACACATTCTTATCAATAATCTAGAATTCATTCCCATGCTGGAATTCGACATTAGACTAGGGATGGAATAGTTCTCAAAGAATAATATTCATATGAAATGAACAATAAAGGAAATATCAGTAATCTTGAATAGAAAACATATGGTAATTTTACAAGGAGAGATATATCAACATGATATTTGTCTAGAAGAACCTCCTAGTCTAATGTCGAATTCCATCATGGGAATGAATTCTAGATTATCAATAATAATGTGCTCACTAATGTATGTACTAGTGTTTCTAAACACTAAATTTTCTTGGATAATACCACCCTAAGTGATGATTGATAACATTACTATTAGAAATTCAGTGGTTGGTTATAAATTCATTGAAAACATGGAGGAAATAGGGGAATGTGTTGAAGTATAATCAAACAAAGTATTGCTATCTTTGAGAGAACCACTATAGTACCTTCCACCAAATCATTAGGTACATCAACATAGGCTATAGTGATAGGAAACTAATGACCTAGTTACCTTGGCCTTTGTATTATATATAAACATGATATTTGTCTAGAAGAACCTCCTATATCCTTTTTTTGGAGTTGACCATGGAGGAAAAATATGTAAATGAGGGTATAAGGATTTAAAATTTCTCCATCATCCAATAATAAATTGATGTATTTAATGACGAGTTACTGGGACCTCCCCCTGAAAGAATGGAAGAGTTCTCAACATATCTGACCATGGATCGCATCCAAAAACAGTGATCATGTATAGGATAGAAAATGTGGAACATGAGCAATTAAAGAAACAACTCCCAGATCTTATGGAGATGGACATTATCTGACAGTGTGTGTCACCATAGAGAGAACCTATTCTCATTATGAATATGAAGAATTAATCAATGTTGCATTGAATTGATTATAGAGAACTGAATGATATCACATTGAAGAAGAAATACCCTTTTCCATGAATTGGTGAATTATTTTACCAACATTGTGGGGCTTAATTCTTCTCTAAGATGGATATTCGATATGATCGTCATCAATTGAGGGTGAATAAAGTTGATATTACAAACACTACCTTTCGATAAATATATGGTAGTTATGAATTTGTTGTTATTCCCTTAGGAATATCTAATGCACCTACTATTTGTTTGGTTATGATGAATAGAGTAATTAAGAAATTCCATGATAACATTGTGGTAATTTTTATTTATGATATTATAATATATTCCAAAAAGTTGCGATGAGCTTGAGGATTATCTAAGGGTTATTTTGGAAACACTATGGAAGGGTATGGTTTTTGGAAAGTTCTGCCAATGTGAATTTTGGTAACAAAATTTTTTCCTTGGGGAACATTGTATCTAATGACGGAATCCCAGTTGACCCTTAAAGGACAATAGTTGTAGAGGAGTGGCCTCATCCTACAATAATATCTAAAAATCATAGTTTCCTTGGATTCGTTGGATATTATAGGAGGTTTGTGAAAAACAATTCATGAAATTATAATCCATTAACCAAGTAAACTCAAAAAGGGGTTTACTTCATTTGAAAAATGTGTGTGAGGAATGTTTTCAATAGCTGAATAATAGATTTTTTACTGCACCCATGTGAACTTTTCCCTCAACTGTAGAAGGATTCATTATTTTTAGAGATGCATCTCAGAAAGGTCTTGGGTGTGTCCTCATGAAAAATAAGAAATTCATTGAGTTTAAATCATGACAGTTGAAGGCTCATGAGAAGAACTATCATATGCATGATCTTAAGCTAGATGTGGATATATTTTCTATAATGATATGGAGGTAATACATTTTGGGGGAGAAATGTGATATGTACATAGACCATAAATGTTTGAATTATATTTTCACACAAAAGGAATTGAACATTAGATCGATGAGATGGTTGTAACTTCTTAAAGACAATAATTGTTCAATTCATTATCATCCTGAAATAGAAAACAACGATGATGGTGTATTAAGTAGGGAAGACCAGGTTGTTATATCCATGATGATGATTTAAAGACTTCCCTTGATCTATGATCTAGTGAAAATGTACATGGGAATTATATGGGAAGGTAAATCATATACTCTATCCAAAATTATTTCTCAAACGTAATTACCGAGGTCATGATTAGTACATGCTCAGTGGAATATAAGGTTAGATGGGATTAACATCTTCCATTAGGTGAGTTCACATAAAACATCATCTTCAACTCAAGCATTCAAATGAATCCTTGTAATGTTCTATATAGGATGTAATATAGAACTCATACTTGTATGGATTACGCTAATGAAAGAAAGGTTATTGGCCCTGATCTTGTGCAATAGGTGAAAGAAAATATTCATGTCTTCCAGAAACTCATTGAGTAAACTAAAATTTGGATAAATATTTATGAAGAAAACAATTGAAGGGACATGGATTTTGAGGTTGGTGACATTGTTTGTCTCTAATTTTCACCTTGTAAGAGACTCATTAGTTGGGGGAAGAAAGGTAACCTTATCTATAAGTATATTATCCCATATTAAATCCTTGATCATCTATGAGAAGTGGCTCATTGGCTGGCACTTCCTCCAATTGTAGAACATGTTCATGATGTATTCTACATATCCCTATTGTGGAAGTATATACCTTAACCATCACATGTAATAAATCCAGATATGGTAAAATAGGAAAATGACATCTCTTATGTAGAACAACTGATGGAGATCTTGGATCGTGGAGACAAGGTTCTTCACAAAAAGTCTACCCACCTTGTTAAGGTTTTGCTGAGGAAACTCCAATGTGATGATGCCATATGAGAACTAGAGGATTCTATTAGGCAGAAGTACCCACACCATTTCTCTTTATAGGGTACAAGTTGAAATTTTTGGGATTAAATTTATTAAGTGGGAATGAATGTAACAATCCAAACTCATTAATAATCTTTATTTACTGAAATTTTCTATTATTTTATTAAAAAAGTTAGTATAATTAAAATAACACTACTGGGTTTTGACTGTTATGTGACCGTTGGTCTATATGTCCATTGTAAACTATATGCTTAATGTTATGATTAGTGTTCATTATTTAATATGATATTGGTTAATTAATCCAGAAAGAGGATTTGATGGTCCCATCCCGTAGACTCTGGCCATTTGATGCCAATCTATCAGAGCATGGGAAAGAGGCAGCGTCACTAGTCTTTTCTCTAGACCAAGCCCAATATGAGCTTCAACATGTGATACATGAACAGAATCTCCCATAGGAGAAGTTCATGCTGATAAAAATCACCACTCGAGCAATGTTGTCTGAGCTGCCCTAATATTTTTTCACCATAAAAGACCATACTCATAGGTCACATTCATATGTTATAAGGGGCTATGTTCCAAGGCCTCCACAACATTTTATAATCCTTATGTATAAATAAAATATTGATTTCTAATTATGGTAAAATTAGTGAATTTAAAATGTCAAAATAAATATAGGATGAATTTATAGAAGTTCAATATTATTGGTGAATACTTAAAAAATTGTATTTTAAAATAATTCTTAAAACATTTTATAATTAATATTATGGAATTATATTCAAAATATAGTCTTCTACAGTTTTGATTGTAAGAAATTTAGATTCTAATTTGATCAACATAATTTTTATTTAGTAGTAAATTCGGAATAGTAATGTGACCAATGAAATAGTAACCTCACTTAAGAATGTATAAATATAAATTAGGCATCTTGATTGGTAATGTGATATAAAAGAATAAGTAAATAAATATATTAAAAATTATTACATAAGTATTATTATATTTATGAGTAAATATTGTTTTTACCTAAAAATTAAATATATCATAATTAAAAACTTTTTTTCATCAAATGCAGTTAATTTTTAATACATAGAATTAAAATTATGTTAGAGTGAATTTATGATATTTTTATAAAATGATTAGTTTTTCAGTGAATAGAAAAAATATTGTTTTGAGTTTCGGTTTGTAAATGAAAATTTTAATGATGGAATAATTCTTGTCAAGTTATAAACACTAATATATGTTCTTATGTGTCCCAATTCAATTATACCATGGAAAAATACCATGGAAAAGCCCATGGTTTTCCAAATACAACTAATGAGATGTACCTTGGAAATGAATAAAATATTCCTTAAATTTGTCTTTAAATACCAACCCATTATTCCATTCCAATCATTTCAAATTCTTCCTCAGTGATGATCTAGTCTTTTTACCTCCCAAGGAGTAATAGTAAGTATTTTCAATCCCACCAAGGTCCCAAATTTCACGTTTTTTAAGTTACTCTTCAAGGTAAGGGATCATTTCACCCTCCTCTTTTAGTCAAGACTTCCTTTATGTTATATCTTCTACTTTCCATTTTCTCATGTTGGGGTATGTTATTATATATAATTATTGATTTCCATTTTAAGTAAAAAAAATTATAGAAACTTTCCACAATCATAAAATTATTTTTATAATTTAAAAGTGATGCCATTAGGCTGCCGATTTTTTGTAAATGAATTATCAACTTCTCTTTTTTTCATTAATGTTCTCTTTTATGTGGTATAACATTAATTTTTCCATACCAGGTTCATATTTTTATTTTATTCAATCCATGTATCGTATAATTAGTCATTTATTTTTGGTATAACATTTTTCCAATCATTGTTATTGTTTTACAAATACATGTTTTATAGCCATTATGCTGTAGAATATTCGTCTGAAAATCACTACCTTTTTTCTATAGAAATTATCTTACATTAATTATCTGAATACACAAAATAATATTTAATTTTTAGTGATATTATTCAAGAAATAAAAATGATATATTTTATACTAGAATTTATGTACAAAAATCCTTCATTCCTTTACTATGGGTTATAAATGACATAATGATCATGTTTTATGAACTTTTTAAAACGTCGTGATTTTCATATGAACCCCATTTCTTTTGTTCTATTTGGCTTAATTATGAATTTTTTTTATTATGATATATGTGTATGACATGAAAATAAATACATATTATTGGTGTTCCTATATAGTTCTCTAATGAATTGTGTAATGAAATTAATCTATAACGATGATAAGTTTTACGATACCGTGGTGAATAACATTTTTAATTTTTACGACACCTAGGAGATGGAACATGGTGATATGATTTTGAATATCTAAATTAAAAATTTTATCCACAATTTCAAGTTATGAATAAATTTATTTTATTCATGATATGCATCTTTATCATTCCTTTAGGTTATTCCCCAGGTTCTTATTTATACCGCTCATGTTCAAATGTAAACTGTTTCACTTGTTATCCTTAAAAGGCCTTATTCACACCCATTCCTTTAATGTATGTCTCTAGGGAATGAGATGTAGTAATTGTTCATAGGATTTGATTTTCAAGAAGTGTTTCTCCATGATGACAATATTGTTATATGTTTATGTGTATTGTATAACATTTGTCCAAGACACTACATTTTAACGATCCTCTATTTTTAAAATGAAATGAAATGTTATGTAATAAAAATGTTGGATGACATAGTAGTGGTCTACCAAATAGACTGAATAGAAAAGATCTATTGAAGCAATATTAGAGAGGAAAAATGATCATGGTAGGGGAGTAAGTCAAGTGAAACATTCCACATTAAATTAGTGTGGGATGATCTATTCAAAGAACATAATGATTCGGAGTTGGAAGAGTACCAAGTGTGGATGAGAAGGTCATTTTTCTCGGAATTGTTATAGTCAGGTGAAGCATTGATATCTCAACAAAAACTACAAATAGAATATGGTGAATGCCCGACACATTCTGCGATATGGACCAAAGGGATTTCATGATCCCCACTGGTAGGCACAAGTGCTTGGGTATCATGAAATGAAATTTGGGAACGATTTATCCGAGATTATAAAAAAATACTATAAAATAGAACAATATAACACATCTTTATTTTTTAAAACAAACTATTTTTTACATAAATTATGAATTGAATTAAATAATTTAAAATAATTTTCAAAGACTATAACAACTGAAGATACCCAAAATGGACAGCCAAAGATTCTCATCATGTCAAAGGTAACCTCCCTCAGGATCTCTCCACAACATTACATCACAAAG
Source organism: Viscum album (assembly GCA_963277665.1). NCBI lineage: Eukaryota > Viridiplantae > Streptophyta > Magnoliopsida > Santalales > Viscaceae > Viscum > Viscum album. Next base: position 1,425,025,649 of record OY728147.1, on the reverse strand, counting down.
GACTGCTAAAAACCCGAACCATCGGCACAAAAAGCTATACACTAACATGCGACAAAAAAAACCAAGTCTACATGCACCCAAAGGGGAAACTAGAGATTCATCCAAAGCCCTAAAGGATTCCTCATATAAATGATTAAAGGTGATAAACATTCAAATATGAAAATATTAAATGTTTTAATAAACATGGGATTATAATAATAATTTTAAAGATATGTGACTTTAAATAAAACTCAATTTCAAGTGGGATACATTAATGAATCAAGAACTTTAAAAGAGTCCATCACTATATAATTTTACAAAAAAACAAACCATATGATGATGTAAAGCATAAGGTATCTATTAAATAAAAGAAATAGGAAATAACACCTAGGCACTAGCTTGTTGGGGTCCCAGTTACCTCATATCTCAGTGAATGTAATTATACAAATATCTTTTCTCATGCATAAAACTCACTATTCGGGATAATGCCCATAACCTAGTGGCCCCATCATCACAATAATCAAAAGTGATTAGTTAGTATTTCCATCATGAAACGTGATACACAAAACTGAGGCCAAACCCCACAGGATCACTATAATACTAGTACACATCCACCCACCAATATATCTGATTGTTCCCTCGTGTGCTCAAAAAATTCCATAAGCTTTGAAATACAATCTGCGCATGAAAATACAACATCTAATCCACACACACACACACACACCAAACAACGAACATGTATATCATACAAGTCACACAATCCCCTTTTTCATTAAAATTCATTGTTAAATCATACTCACACTAGAACAAATGACAACACCATTCACATATCTTTCAAACTTCAAAAAAATTCTTCAATTTTATTTTATAAAACCATTCCAAGATAGTTCAAATGCCATAACATCCCAAAAACATGTCACATAATACTCATTTCACAATCAAAATTCATTTTTCACATCATACTCACACAAAACATCCAACAAATTTGTATTCTGACTTTCTTGAAATTTAATAAAACCAATCATCAATTTATAAAACATTATACTAATGTTTGATTTTATAAATCACTACATTACCTTTCAAAATCCCATATTAGGTGAACACACTCCCCAAAACGGTACATGTACATACTTCAACCACTTTTTTTAACTCAATAGATCAATAAAAAGTTTCATAAATCAATCCCAAGGGGTATGAAAATCTTTTTCACATAAAACATTTTTCAAGACCCTCTTTCAAGGCTAGAATTACACAAATTCATTGCCAAAACAAAATGTTTTGACACTTTCAACAAATAAGAAATCACTTTCAATTTTTTTAAAAATATTAGAAAAGGTATCACATGAATTGCATTTGAAAAATACAAAAGTTAAAGAAAAAATAAAACTTTATTAATCCATTAAAAACTACTGCTACCAAAAATTGTTTTAGAACCAAAAAAAATATTAGGAACATTATAAATTAATAAATCAAGAAAGATAATTCATCATTAATTTCTTAAACATGTAATCACCTACATTTTGTGTCAAAACCCCCAATATGTTGGGATAAACATCAACTACCTACCCGCCACTACACAAGGGAGTGAAAATCTACTAAAAACCACAATATTATACCAATAACTAAAAGACAAACCCCAGTTATGAGCCCTAACTACTGGAAATTTTAGAAATTCAAAAAATTGTAAGGAACCCTAATAAAATTAGAGAAACATGATAGGAAACTCACTTAATTGATAGAGCCTGAATAAAACACCCTGAATACATTAGTAATGGAATTTACAAATATTCAAAACTGAAATTGATGCTTGAATAATTCAATGTAGGTCGTTTGAGAACTTTAATGGATAGAAAAGAGAAATAATTGATGGATTTATAAAAGATCAAATTTTCCTCTTCAAATCTAGACGATTTGAGACATTCTGAGAAGTTTCCCCCTAATTTGTGATAAATATGATTTCCAAAGAAGGGGAGGAGATCATGTGGGCGCACCATGGGTATTTGGGTCAAGTGAGAGTTGTAATCACTGAATATACCTAAAACATTAATGAGATATTAAATGATTAACAAACAATTTAATGAAGGAAAAGGGATTTCAGGTGGCCCAATACCTTAATAATGAACCAAAATAAATCATTATTATGGATGCCTATGGGGTCCGAATAGATATGGATGTTTAAATATTACATTGGATGCTAATTAAAATGTGTAATGGGAGAATAATGTTGAAAAATGAAGGGGTTATAAAAAACAATTCTTATTTTTAAATCTAGAACTGGTCTCACAGTTTGGCCCAAATTTTGAATACCATCCATTTCCACCAAAATGTGTGGGAAACCCCCGAATCAATGCAAGAATGGAAATTAAATGAAGAATACCTTCAAAATAATTTATGAATGTGAAAATTCACCACACCATAAATCATTCCACTTGCAGAAAGCCACAACAAAGCCGAAGGAAAAAACCTAACCCAACTGAATGGCCAAATGCATTCATTTTCCGTGTTACGCCACCACCAAAAAAGCAAAGATATCTCCATTTGATCAATAAATGAATACTCTCACAATCAAGAACACACACTACATTCATGTAATGTCCCATATAATTCTAAATTAATACCAAATGGAACACCTCAAACACTATATGAACAAGACTCAAGCTGTTTACGCAAATGAAGAATAACATCGAACAAGGTTACACTGACGATACATTAACTAAATCGTTGGGTTATCCTCAATCCCAAAGTTTACCCAACGAATATGTTAGTAGTTAGATAGATCGCAATGAGAATAACTTCCTCCAATATAAGAACATGGAAAAAACTGAGTCGCTTATACGGGGAGAAACGATTGGACTCCCCACCATAAGAGACATCTTAAATTTTCCTAAGATGAAATCGGGACACTAACAGGGGGAGTCATGAATGAACTCCCTAGAATAAGGGGTTGAATATCATTAGATATTTCCAAAATAACATATATGATTCTCATATTTGGTCTCCCACAATATGAACCATCCTTTTAAACTGACTAGCACAGTCGGACAAGAAATAAACCCAAAACATATTGAGTTGGCACTACATCATGGTTTGGGAAACCGTGCGCTAACTATGCCAAGAATATCTTCCAAATGGAAACAATTGAACAATTACAAGGTCCAAATAACATGTCCCTGAGGATACCATATGATAGCTATTTTTCTCTTATTACACAGTCCCTTAGGTAGGTATGCAGTTACAACTAACTCTGAACAAATAGTTCCCATTAATTTTCCTAGCACAAAATTAAAACTTTTCATCAAAAAATCAAAGGAAACCGAATGGGGAAAGTCTGAACTCATGCTAAAACATGGAAACGAGGTCCTATGACATCTACTTCCAAGTGTGAATAATTGTATCTAGATGATAAAATAAGACGCTTAATCTATTCCCATCTTATATATTGTGGATAGGAATTAAACCAATGGTTTTATTGACTTGGGGATTTCCCTAACTACACGCCAACTTCACTCCAGGACCAATGGCTGGAGCTCAAATGATTGAAACATCTACAACGTCATAGTTAGACTTTTGAAACCCCCAAATGGAATTTCTTATTCTGGTTCCAAAGACAAATACCACAAGATCCCATATAGATTCAACGAGACATATAAATCTTCAACCTCACTTTACCATCACCCAAAGTTTTATAAAAATTGGGTCTTAAAAGATGCACATACATCAACACATATTTCCTCATATTAGATATGGAAATAGGAAATGAAATATGGAATCAACTTCCTCTAAATAGAAGATTTTGAGATTTTATGAAAGGAGACACACTACCAAAAAAGGATATTATCCGAGAATTTAACAACCATTACCTTTCAATCAGAAGATAATATGACATAACAAGTCATCAACGAACTTGACCATTTTGACATATATAGACAAGACCAACAAAATGGATTTGATTCCATGTCCCAAACATCACACGATTCCAACAAATGACAACAATATTATCTCTTGACCAGATTTTCCACACAGGTGGATTAACATCAGCCCTCGCTTCAAAGATATAAATGAAGGAACAATAGGCCCTCTTAGAGAACATCCTACACTAATGTCCCTAAAATACTATCACCTTTGATGACTCAGGTAACTTAAGGAACTATGGACTCTTTCAACCTCCCTCGATTAATCTCCCACTAAAAGAGGATCCACAAAACCATGAAAAAAATAGTGTACACTCAATCTCCAAGGCTCATGAAAAAGATTCCTTATATTGATCAACTTGAAAACCATCCAACTACAAACACAATCTAGGATTCACTTTAGTTGTGTGGTAACCCTTAAAGGGGGCATGCTTTATCCTATGAGAGAACCCAGGGACCCAACCGAGCAGGTCTGTTTGTCAAGATATACCAGAAACCAGATTCAAACACATGAAGTTAACAACTGTAAAGGAATCCAGAAATATTTCTCATATAGTGACAACTATCCAACCCTTCATCCCAGCTTATTGACCAATCAAAAACCCAAAACATTGTTCAAATAAGAGGGGTTCTTACCTCAAAACATCCAATAACAACAATATTTTTCAAAAAACATTAGACACACCATCCCGACAAGTCATAAAGACATCATGTTTCCCTTAAAATAATCTCTTTGAAAACAAAATGAATGGGAGTTAGCACATCAACCAATGGTACCCCCCCCCCACATGACTCACACATGCATGATTCTCTGCCACACTTGGAAACCTCTTCATAACCATCCCGACACTCATCCAGTCATTAAATTAATCATCCATCATCTCATATAACCCCATTCATGTGGTCTCTCATGGGAATTCCAATGGTTAAAACAAAAATACCTTCCACTTTTCATAACCTAAACATTCAACTGATACATTATTTTTCTCAAGACTATTATCCATGAAATAAAAACCAAATTTAATTCTTATAAAATTTTTCAAAATATCACTTATCATTAAATAAAAATTTACTTTCATTTCATGTACAGTAATTTCAATAAATTTAATCCAATTTCAAAATACTTTTAATTTCATGAGAAACTCCATTTCATAAATCCATATTACATTGGGAACACATCTCTTCTCATTTTAAAACAAGATTCCAAAATATTAAAAATATTTTAAAATGATCTCTAGTTAATTAATATAAATTTATTTCCATACTCTACACATTACCTCAAAAACATTCCATCCCATTAAAACACATTTTAATAGATTAGAAAAATCTACTGAAAACACTTTTCCAAAACCAACATTAACTTACATTCTGACTTCAAAAAATGTGAAAACACACCACTTTCCATTTCAAAACAACTCTGAATATTCAGTTCAAAAATTTCACATATAAAACCATTTCCTCTTTATTAGAAAAATAATTTCCCAAAAACATTACGCTTCATAAAACCAAGTCATTTTTTCCTTAAACCCAAATTCCATGATTTAAAACTAATTGACACAAGATAATGTGTGGGAAACTAGTTTCGGTGGTGACTTAATCATATGGTTGGTGGCTCTAATCCAATCACTTCACCATCATAGAGAGTGTTTTAGTAAAATATTAGCATCTCCACATGGCTTTCTAGGCCATGTGACCATGCTACGACCATCAGCCCAACTCTCTCTTCAGTTCCCCTTATTGCAATCAAAAAAAGAAAAAAAGGACTTAGATAAAACCTAACTTTCCTTAGTGACTAAAATAACGTTATGTGTTGTGATGGCTTGGCACCCTACTTATAATTGAAATTTCAATCCCATACAATCCTAACTATAGACTATCCCGACTCTTCCTCAAATAACATAACCCAAGAGTGTGAACCTCCTTTGATACCATTTTTTCACGAACTGAATCTGGTCACCGTCAAAACTGGATCCCTACACGGATCGCAATAAGTCCTAATGAGAATTCCCAATCCCCATGGGATGGAAAAAGTGCACAAGTATCATGAAATAAAATTTGGGAATGATTTACCTGAGATTATAAACAATAAAACCACAAACAAGTCTAATATAACAAATATTGAATTTTCAAAACAAACCATCTTTTACAAATATTTAGAATTGAATTACTAAATTAAAAAAAATTCTCCAAATATATAATGAATGAAGAAACAAAAAATGGACATCCTAAGAACCTCATCATGGATAGAGGAACATCTCTCAAGACATCACTACAACACTGTATCCTGAAGGAACGCTAAAAACCCAAACCATTAGCAAAAAATGTTGTACCCAATGCTACGAAAAAAATAACCAAGTCTACATACACCCAATGGTGTAAGTAGTGTGTGATCCAAATCTCTGTAGGATTCCACCACTATTGGATTCAATGTGATAAACATTCAAATAAAAAACATCTATGTTTTCATTAATATGAGATGTTAACAATATTTTTAAATATATACAACATTAAATAAAAATTGTTTTCAGTTGGGCTAATTTAAAGAATAAATTTTTTTAAAAAGAGTATAATGATACATAATTTTCCCTGAAAACAAACCATATGTCAACGGTAGGCATAAATATTCTAATGAGCACATGCTATGGGAAATTCCCGGTAGGCACTAGCTAACTGAGGGTCCTGGGTACCTTGTCTCTTGGTGAAAATAACCATTAAAATATCTATTCTCATGCACAAAAACCACTAGTAAGGATCGTACCCATAACCTAGTGGTCTGAAATCATCATAAATATCATTATAGTTTAGTTAGTGTTTTCATCATAAATCCTTCTACCTGAAACTGAGGATGAATCCCATGTGATCCCTAGTATACTAGTACACATCCACCCACCTAGATTCCTAGTTCTTCCTTCTTGTGCTCAAACAAGATCCAAAATCCATGAAAAATAATTTTCACCTGAAAATACCACTTCTAATCCATGCACACTCCTAACATATTACACATATATCACACAAGTCACATAATCCCCCTCTTTATTCAAATTCATTTTTAAATCACACTCACACAAAAACAGCCCACAACATTGTTCACATATCATTCAAACATCAACAAAAATCCATTAAAAATTTTATAAAACCATTCCATGATAGTTAAAATCACATAACATGCCACAAAAATGTCACATAATACTATTTTCACAATCAAAATTCATTTTTCACAACTACTCACATATAACAGCCCAAAAACATGTTTTGTACCTTTCTTGCAATTTAATAAAACCCTTAATCCATGATTAAAACACTATAAAAATGTTTTATTTCTTAAATCACCACATTACCTTTCAAAATCAAATATTATATTAACCCACTCACCAAAACTGTTCATGTGCATCCTTTAACCACTTTGTTTAACTGAATAAATCACTTAAAATTTTAATAAATCCATCCCAAGTTGTATAACCATGTTTTTCACATAAAACAAATTTCAAAACCCTCATTCAATGAAAAAATAAAACCAAAGCATTAGCAAACAATAACTGTAATCCCTTTTCAAAAACTAATAAATGACAATAAAATTTTATAAATCTAACACACAATATATCACATGAGTATCATTTGAAAAATATACAACATCGAGAAAAAATGTAACATTAATACTATATGCATAAGTAATTGTACCAATAATAGATTTCTACCCACAAAAAACCAATTAAAAACATGATAAATTAATAAATCAAGAAATATAGCTTATCAATAATTGGTTACACAGAGAATCACCTACCATTTGTGTCAAAACCCCCAATCTGTTGTGTAAAACATCAACCACATTATTTTTTCACCATAAGGGTTTCCAAAACGATATAAAACCTCATTATATGACCAAGAAACCAAATTTAAATCCCTAGGTACTATCCTTAACTTCTGTAAATTTTATAACCTCGTGAAAAGTGGATGAAAGCCTATTCAAATGGGAGTAACATGAGTGAAAACTCACTTAATTGAGAGATCTTGAATAAAACACCACAAATACACCTGTATCTTAATTTCCAAAGAACCAAAAATTAATGTGACTTTAGAATAAGTTAGAATTGGACATTTCAAAAATGTAATGGAGGTAATAGTGTAAAAATTTAAGGAGTTATGAAAGAAAAAATTTACCTATTAAAATCTAGATGATTTGAGACATCTAGTGAAGTTTCACCATAATTCACGAGGAATATGATCTCCAAATAGGGGGATGAGTGAATGGGGGAATGCCAGGGGTATGTGGTCTCAGATGAGAGTTGGAATCACTACAAAAACAAAATAATTGAATATGATATTAAAGGATTAAAAACAATTTAAAGGAGGAAATGGGCATTCGGGTAGGTCCAACATTTTAATAACAAACCCAAATCAATCATCAAAAAAGATGCCTATGAGGTCTAAATTTATATGGTTCTTCTAATATAATATGGGATGCCTATTGGGTAGTGGAAGAGGTGTAATTTTTTTAATAATGATGGAGTTATAATGGAAACAAAACTTATTTTTAAATATGTAAATGGGCATATGGTTTGGCCAAAATTTTGAAAACCCACCACTTCCACAAATATCCATGGGAAAGCCCCAAAACAAATAAAGAATGGAAATTAAATGAAAAAAACCATTAAAAGATGTCATGGATGTGAAAATTATCCCCACCAAAAATCATTCCACCTTCTAAAAGCCACGGTAAGGGCAAAGGAAAAAACCAATTCCAAACCAAAAGGCCAAAATGGATTCCTTTTCCATGTTTCGGTGCCACCGAAAAAAAGATATCTATTGTTGATCAGTAAATGAAGGAATACACTCACAATCAAAAACATACACTACAATCCTATATCGATTAGGAACATTATGAATTCATACCAAATGAAACACTTCAAACACCAACTGATCAATACTCAAGAAGTTTACCCAAAAGAACAAAAACATCAAACAAGTTTACCCTAACCTTACATTAACTATACTGTTGGGAACTCTCCAATCACAATGTTTACCCAATGAAGAAGTTGGATGTTAGATAACTCTGAATGAGACTACCTACCACTAATCCATGAACAAGGACAAAACCGAGTTACTAGTATGGGGAGACTCAAATGTGCTCCCCAACCTAAGAGACCACTTAATGTTTCCCAAGACGGAACAAGGACACTGATAGGGGAGTCCCAAACAGATACTCGGACATAAGGGGTAGAATATCATTATATTTTCCAACATAATTGACATTATAACCATAGTTTGTTTCCCCAAAATATGATCAAACCATCTAACCGACTATCATGGTCCGACATGAAAAGATCACAAAATTTAAAGAGTTGGCATGATAGCATGGTATGGGAAACTGTGTGATAAGTGTTCTACGAATTATTCTTGAAGGGGAAACATTTCATCGATACATTGTTCAAAGAGAATGACAGTGTGGAAATCATATAATAGTTATTGTCTCTTATCCCATGGTTCTCTAGGTTGGAGAAGAGTTACTACTAATTGGGAACATACAGTGTGCATTAATCTGCCTGACCCAAATTTAAAACATTTCAAAAAACATGTGAAGGAAACCAAAGGGTGAAAGTATGAACTCGGGATACAAAATGGAAATGAGGTCCTCCCAACTTTACCACCAAATAGGAATAAATGGAACAATATGATGACATTAGAGGTTTAAACTACTCTCATCATCCATACTGCAGACATGAATTAAACCCAATGTTTTAATGACCAAGGATTTTACCAAACTACGTGCCAAAATCACTCTGTCACCTATGGTAGGAGCTCAAATGATTCAAGAATATTGGGCCACGTAGTTAGGCTTTTGAAAACCCCGAGTTGATTTATGTCATCCAGTGCTACAAACAACTACACTGAGATCCCATATGGGTTCAACGAGACATAACACCCTCCAACATCACTTTACCATCTCCCAAAAATTTACCAATACAAGGGCTTAGAAGATTCACACACATCAAACCTAGTTTCATCAGATTAAAAATGGAAATATGAAAGGACATATAGAATCACCTTTCTCTAAATAAATTATTTTGAGATTTTTTGAAGTGGGGAACACTTATAAAAAGATGAAACTCTCAATGGATTTCACGACCATTTCCATTCAGTCAAACAAGAACATGAAATCATAAGGAATATTTGATCATTCCCACTTCTACTAATAGAAAAAAGACAAGGAAAAGGGTTCTTATGCCAAGTCCCAAACAACACATGATTCCAGCAAACAGCTACAATATCCTCTATTGACCAGATTTTCCACACTTCTAGATTAACATCATCTCTCACTTTGAAGAGATAGACGAAGGACCTAGAGGTCCTCTATGGGAACATCCAACACTAACAACCCTGAACTACTATCACCTTTGATGAATCAGGTAAGTTAAGGATCTAGGGCCTCTTTCAACCTCACATGACCACTCTCCCACTAGAAGAAGATCCAAAAAACCAAGAATGGATAATGGAGTAGACTCAAAATCCAAATCTTGATAAAAGGACTCCTTATATTAATGACATGAAGGACAATCTAATGGAAAAACAATACGGGTTTCTCTTCAATATTGTGCTAACACCTAATGGGGGTGTGACTTATCCAATGGGAGAACTCAAGGACCCAACGAAGATGTTCCATTGTTCAAGAGATTCCACAAACTAGGTCCAAACATAGAAAGGGAACCACCATGAAGGAATCCTAAAAAATTTCTCCTAAAGAGGCCACTTACAAGCCCTTTAATCGAGCTTACCGACCAAACCCAAACTGAAAACACCGTTATAACAAGAGGGGTTCATGGACATGAAACATCCCACGACAAAAACATTTTTGAAAAAGCATAAAATGAACCATCTCATACCATTCCACAAGACATCATTTTTTCCCCTAAAATTATTTCTTAAAAAACATTTCGGCTATTAGCACATCCACCAATGGTACCCCCCAGGTCTCACAAATGCATGTGTCCCTGCCACACTGGGAACCCTACTCATATCCATCCAAGCACTCATCCATTAATGAAATTAACCATCCAAAATCCCATATAACCCCATGAATGTGTTAACTCACAGGAATACCAATGGTCAAAACACAAATTCCTTCCACTTTTCAAAACCAAAACATTGAACAGATACTCCCTTTTTCTCAAGACTACTATACACAAAATCAAAACCCAATTTACATGTTATGAATCATTTAAAAATATCACCTATCATTCAATAAAAACTCACAATTATTTCATGTACATTAATTTCAAAACATTACATACTATTTTAAAGCACTTCTAATTTCATGAAAACTCAATTTCATAAATCAATATTAAATTAAGAAGTCAACTATTATAATTTTAAAAAATGATTCCAAAAATTCATAAAACATTTCTAAAAATGTCAAGTTACCAAATAAAAATCCATTTCCAAACTCCACAGAAGGCCTAAAAAACATTCAATCCCATTAAAATACATTTAAATAGTTTTGAAAAATCAATTGGTGAATCTTTTTCAAAAACATCATTAATTTAGTTTTTTCCTTCAAGGGAGGAGTAAAAACACGATTTTTCATTTCAAAACAACTCTGAAAATTAGGTTCTACCATTTTATAAGTCAAACCATTCCATATTTTCATGAAACTAATTTCACAACCACATTACGTGTAACACCCGAGACTTTTATGTTATATAAATCATCAAAGGAATCTTTTTCTACACAACACTTGCTTGGCTTGCTTTACACGCAATCGCGACCTTCCTCGATAGCTTGCGTCGTACGCAATACCGAGTTTCACTAAACAAAAACATGCTATTAAAACTAGCCGTTATGAATAGTAATAACCACTTTTTGAAAATTTATAAATTTTATTTTTCAAAATGGACTTCATTTTTGGACTCATAATATCGAAATTAGCCTAGGGTGAAATTTTGGTATTTTTCTGAAAACTTTCAATTTTTGATGAATAGTGAAACCACTAAGTGGTAGGTTAAAAACTGAATTTTGCATAAAACTTAATTTTACCGCTTCTGTGAATGGAATTTCAAAAATCCGACAGACATAGTTCATGTCAGTAAGTAAAATGTGTTTCAATGAGATAAAAATAATTTTTTGGTGAATAGTAACTTTTTACTATTTTTACCGCGGTTAATAGTAAATAGGGTAACTAAGGGTAAATATGATATCAATATTACCCTAAAACATGTCCTAATTCTATTGGACAAGTGTAATTCGACCAAAAACAAACTTAGGTATAAAATATGACCATTTAGGCCCACTTGGATTAGATTAGGACATTTATTATTAATTTATTTAAAGAAGGGTTAAAATAGTTAAAATCAAAGTTTAATAAGAAAATCATTTTTAATATGGGGTTATATATAAGATAAAATCGATTGTAAATAGTAATTATAAAGCTAAAAAGATTTCCTACATGATGGTATTTTATTTGTAATTTTTAGACATCAAATAATTTAATTTATTTTGACACAAAGATGATGCAGTAATTATCTTATTAATGAAATATTGACAAAATTAATACTATAAATACCAAAATAAATGTAATTTGAGACTTTTTATGAATTCCACTAATTTTATAGGTTACTATGATATATTAATGTTGATTTAATCAAATTGGTTCGAACATATAATTCTGTTATGACTTTCACAAAAAATCATATATCAAATAGTGTCAAAATTGACACAAAATAGTTTTTAAATCAAATATTATATTATTAATTGTTATTTTATTCCTAAAAATCTAAGGTTCAGCCAAATGACTTAGATAAGGATATATATATTAATAATACACAATTTGGGGTTCTTTTGGCATGTTATAGTAAGTGTATTAACCATATAGTGAAAGAAAACAAAAAGACACGGTAAAAGTTAAATTAATTAACTTAGAGTTAAATCTAATTGATAAAGTTAAAATAATACCCTAAACTTGTCTAAATCTTATTGGTTTATAGGATTTCGACCCTTCCCCACTTTAGCTTCGAAATAAGACCCTTTGGAACCATTATAAACCGATTTTGACTTTAATATAAAATAATATTTTGAGATATTCCTAAGGTGCCCCTCTCCTCCCTTATAAAAGGGCACCTCCTCCCCCTCCTCCTCACACCAATTTGAGCACTCAAGCTCGGCCAACCCCTGCCCTTTTCTCCTATCAACTTCCCTAGAATAATCCTAGAGGTCCTGGTCTTCTCAAAAGACCAATCTTAGTTCCTTAAGTGGAGGATTCAAAGAGGCGTTCCAAAGAAGAGGTAATATCCATTACCGATCTTTTCAATTTCTTTCTTCTTCAACTTCTTCTTCTTTAGTTGTTTCATGATAAAGTAATAACATAAGTATTACTTACATACTGATATGTTATTATAAATATGAAACAACCCTAATTCACCTTCTATCCATCCTACGGAAAAATGAAATCACCGCGCGTGCGTACGTACGGAATACCGTCTCCACGCCGTGGTGTAACCTATTTTCCACCATCACCTTACATTGATGGGTATAATGGTGTAATGAGTAACTATATATGATTATTATTAAGTAATATTGATACTGAAATAATATATATATATATACTCCAATACAATTCCACGATCATAGGAACGATATCATCACTCGTGCGTACGTACGGAATACCGTCTCCACGATGTGATGTGATTCGTTCTACATGATCTTCATTTCATAATGATTATATAAATGAATTGAATGAATGAATATGGTATATACTACACTAATAACATTCTGGAAATGAATTATCTATAACCTAAAGATAAGAATAAGAATTTATTCAACAAAACACGCATAAGAACAAAAAGTTATAAAGACCCGAGTAACAAGTAACAATGAAATATTACTAACAAGAAGTTAATAATATGACCATATATGATCTCATATCAATATGTATGATTCTGGAATAAGTCAATAACATTATTTAAACCATTATACAGGAGCTTCGGACACGAACAAATTAAATTGGACCTAAGGTAAGGGATATATCACAATCTCATTTTTATCCGAGATTGTTTATTCATAAGTATTTACTGGGGTGTATTTTATCATCCACATCCATTTTTCATCAATATGTAATATTATTTCCATCCACCTACAATTGTTTAAATCCATTTTTACCTTTCGGTTAGTTTTTAGTAATATCTATGAAAGAAATCTTTTGTCATACGAGGTACTTTTTGACTTTTCCGACAAAAGTACGAAGAATGTTTTTTTTAACTTATACGGCACGAACGGATTTCTACTGTTTTATAAAGCCTTATTTTCATGAAGCTTACTCTAAAAGATTTCATGACTATTTTCAATAAAATCTCTTTCTTTTAAAATTTCATGATGTTTTGTGAAAAGAAATTGATTTTGAAGAAGAAAGGATATTTTCCTCAAGAATTCAATTCAAGTCTTTTATCAAAATTATTTTCCATCTAAGATAATAAAGGGTTCTTTTTCTATCCATATTTTTACATTCATTTGACTATTTTGTGATGGAATTATGTTTATGAATTCCTTTATCTTATATGAATTGATTTATGATGTCATGATGTTTCAAGAATCCCATTTTTGTAACATGTGTTATGCGATGATGTATGTTTTATGATTATGTGGCACACATAAGAAAGGATTCATTATAAGATGGGTGGGACCTATATCTCCCTCCAATGCATTGGGTAATGATTTTATATCTCATGAGATAGACATGGCTGGAACGGAAGGTTATTTCGGTTCAGTGATACAGGACTGAAACGAGGAGTGAACTCGGTTCAGAAAGGGACTTTGTCCACTAAGATAGTCTTGGCAATGAGTCATGACTAACAAGAAATGATTTTCCATGATTATGTGTGCATGCCACAAAGTTTCAAGTTTTATTTTATGATTATGGGGATCTCATTTTCACTTCTATGATTTATTTCATGTTAAGATATTATGATCTCTTTTGCAGGTTTTGATTTTCATAAAGATATGATATGATTTTTATTTCCTTTATTTGCCCTTGCTGAGCATTTGAGCTCACCCTTTTATGCTTTCTTTTCCCCAGGTCAGGAAGATGGATATTAAGTAGAATATGCTAAAAGGGACCCTAGATATGATGAAATAAATGGGACACACTGTAGAAGATTTATGAACCAGTTGTTTATGTTTCCCAGTTTCTAAAGACACTATACCTATACGGTCCTTTGTGGTTTTGTCATATGTTGTAATAAGTGTCCTTCAATTTTGAAGTATTAACAATGTATGTAATGTGTGGGTCGTTATAGTTGGTATCAGAGGAAAGGTATAGTCAACCTTTGGAAACTAGGATGTGAAAGCCTTAGTAAGAACCCTAAGGATAAGTCTAAGCATAGAACACAATCTTAGTGTTTTAGAAATGGCCTTGAATAACCCAGGATAAGACCTTAAGCATGAAAATTTTATTCTTGAATTATGTGGTTTCCTATTATAATTAGTATTGCTCACACTATTCTTCTTGGTTTAGTCAATGGCTGGAACCCGAAGGAACCGTGTTAATGCGGAATGCGATGGGCAATGCAATGATTGTCCCCCTGAGCAACCAAACGATATGGGAGCTGGAATGCAAAATTTTGTAGCCATGCTCACACAACTTTCTCAAGCTATGAATCATGCAGGATTTCCAAACGAACAAAGGAGGGAGCAACATTCTGTTGAATCCTTCATGAGGCAGCGTCCACCATCTTTCAGCGGGTCTACTGATCCATTAGTTGCTGAACAATGGATTAGTACTACTGAAAAGATATTTTCAGTACTTCAATGTTCTGAGCATGATAAAGTCATCCTAGCAGTGTATCGTTTGGAAGGAGATGTGGATCAATGGTGGAATCTTGTTAAGAATACGAGGCAAAGGGATGAAATTGAGTCTATGGAATGGGACGAGTTCAAGAACTTATTTTTCAATAAGTACTTCCCTCGTATTCTCCGAACAAAGATGGAGAAAGAGTTCCTTGAACTGAAGCAAAGGGATGATGAATCTGTTAGTACCTATGAAGTAAATTTTACAAGACTTGCAAGGTACGCTTCTGGTATTATTATCCAACCTGAGAGTAAGATCGATCGATTCTTTAGTGGCTTAAAACCAAGTCTTCGAAGGGCGTTAGCCATAAGGGACTTCAATAGCTACGAAGAAATCGTTCGATGTGCTCTCAAAGTCGAGATGGAGATTGGAGTAACCCATCAGTCACATGGGGTTGATAAGAAGAGGAAGATGGAATTCAAAGAAAAATCTAAAGAGCACACGGAAAAGAAGATGAAATTTCCCTTATGCTCAAAGTGTGTAAAGAAACAGGGAGGGAGTTGTCTTAAAGGGACAAGTAAATGTTTTAAATGTGGAAAAGAAGGTCATCGGGCATTTGAATGCCGTGATAATGGGAAGAAGATGTCTAATGACGCAAACAAAGGAAGGGATACACAGAATGAACCTACTACACTTCAATGTTTCAAGTGCAAGGAGATGGGGCATTATGCCAATCAATGCCCAAATCCAAGGGTTGATGATGATGGTCGACGTCAACAAACTCTTAAGGCTAAAGACAAAGGAAAGTCACATGCAATTTCTATCAGCGATGTGGAGTACGATAACGATGTGGTGAAAGGTACACTTACCATCCACTCTAAAGTAGCAAATGTTTTATTTGATTCTGGATCCACCCACTCTTTTATTTCTGAAAAATTTTCTAAGGGTATCACCGTATTACCTCAACAATTAGATGTTGAGTTAGCTGTGACAACACCTAATGGCACATCAATCGCATCAAAAGTTTATAATTCTTCTCCAATCGAAGTTTGTGGGAAAGTGCTTCCTGCAAATCTTGTAATCCTTCCCTTAGTGGAATTTGATGTGATTCTTGGCATGGATTGGCTTTCTCTACATGGAGCTCATATCGATTGCCAAAGAAGGGAAGTCACATTTCATATTCCAGATCAATCTACGATCGTATACAAATGCAAGGATGAACATAACCTTCCAGTGGAAATTTCTTCCATCTTATGGGTATTGATTCCACTAAATGAAGGTTATTTATCTCAAATGGTTGGTGAGAAACTCACGATTAAGAATATGACCATTGTACGGGAGTTTGATGATGTCTTTCCGGAGGAATTTCCGGGTCTTCCACCAAATCGTGAAGTTGAGTTTTCAATAGAACTCGTACCGGGTGTTTTGCCTATTTCAAAGACACCTTATAGAATGGCCCCAATTGAGTTGCAGGAATTGAAGAAGCAACTCCAAGAGAATCTTGATAAGGGATTCATACGCCCTAGTGCGTCACCTTGGGGAGCACCTGTTCTATTTGTTAAGAAGAAAGATGGATCAATGAGACTCTGCATTGATTATCGAGAACCTAACAAGATCACTATCAAGAACAAATATCCTCTCCCACGCATTGATGACTTATTTGACCAACTACGCGGAGCTCAATACTTTTCCAAGATTGATCTTTGTTCAGGGTATCATCAATTAAGGGTCAAAAGGGAGGATATACCAAATACGGATTTCCGTACAAGGTATGGACACTATGAATTTATAGTGATGCCATTTGGTCTTACTAATTCCCCTGCTATCTTCATGGATCTAATGAATAGAGTCTTTAGAGACTATCTTGATCAATTTGTGGTAGTCTTTATAGACGATATTCTTGTCTATTCAAAGAGCAAGGAAGAGCATGAAGATCACTTGAGAATTATATTGAAGACCCTGAGAAAGGAGAAGCTTTATGCCAAATTTACCAAGTGTGAATTTTGGCTTCAAAAAGTTGCATTTTTGGGTCATATAATCTCAAAAGAGGGGATATCTGTGGATCCAGCAAAAACAGAGGTTATCGAAAGATGGTCAAGACCAACAACAGTAACTGAGATCCGAAGTTTTCTTGGTTTGGCTGGTTATTATCGACGTTTTGTAAAAGATTTTTCACAGTTATCTAATCCACTCACCAAGTTGACTCGGAAAGGAGTTAAGTTTGTCTGGACAGAGGAATGTGAAGAGAATTTCAAGGAGTTGAAAAGAAGGTTATCCAGTGCACCTGTGCTCACACTGCCTTGTAGTGGAGAAAGGTTTGTGATCTACAGTGATGCATCCAAGAAGGGATTGGGGTGTGTTCTTATGTAAAATGATATGGTGATAGCTTATGCCTCACGACAGTTGAAAATCCATGAGCAAAATTACCCAACACATGATTTGGAGTTGGCTGCGGTAATCTTTGCATTAAAGATTTGGAGGCATTACCTTTATGGTGAAAGGTGTGATATTTATACTGATCATAAAAGTTTAAAGTATATTTTCACACAAAAGGAGTTGAATATGCGTCAATGAAGATGGTTGGAGCTGATTAAGGATTATGACTGCTCAATCCATTACCACCCTGGGAAAGCAAACAAGGTGGCAGATGCATTAAGTCGACAAGACCATGCTAGTTTATCCATGATGAGGATCACAAAAGATCCAATATTTATGGATTTACAAAGGATGGATCTTGGAATTATAATGGAAGGGGAAAAATCTTATCTTTCTCAAATGAATGTTCAACCATCTATACATGTGAAGATTAAAGAGGCACAGAAAGAAGATGTCGAGTTACAAAAGAAGGAGAGAAATGTTCCTGAATTCATCCTTGATTGTGATGGGATAATAAAGTTTAGGAATCGGGTTTGCGTTCCTCCCATCCCCGAATTAAAGAAAGAGCTACTGGATGAGGCTCATAGTTCTTCATTCTCTATTCATCCTGGAAGCACGAAGATGTATAGGGACCTGAAAGAGTACTTCTGGTGGGATGGCATGAAAAGAGATGTTGCTGAATATGTCTCCCGATGCTTGGTTTGTCAACAAGTTAAAGCTGAGAGACAGAAGTCTAAGGGGATGTTACAACCATTACCCATACCCGAATGGAAATGGGAAAACATCACTATGGACTTTGTCACAGGACTTCCTAAAACATCCAAAGGCAATAATGCTATCTGGGTCATAGTTGATCGTCTTACAAAGTCTGCACACTTCATTGCTATTAGAGAGGATTTCTCTCTAGATCAGCTTGCCAGGATATATGTAAAGGAAGTGGTAAGATTGCATGGAGTACCACTTTCTATTATTTCTGATCGAGATCCGAGATTTACCTCGAAGTTCTGGCGAAGTCTTCAGCATACTATGGATACAGAGTTGAGTTTCAGCACTGCTTATCATCCCCAGACAGACGGTCAGTCTGAGAGAACAATTCAAACCCTAGAAGATATGTTGAGAGCTTGCTCTATGGATTTCAAAGGAGGTTGGGATCAACACCTACCTTTGGTGGAATTTTCCTATAATAATAGCTTTCACTCCAGTATTCAGATGGCTCCTTATGAAGCTCTCTATGGAAAGAAATGCAGGACTCCAACTCGCTGGGATGAAGTTGGGGAAAGAAAGCTATTAGGACCTGATCTCATTGATGAAATGGCAGAAAAGGTTAGATCTATTCAACAACACATAAGAGCAGCTCAGAGTCGACAGAAAAGTTATGCCGACAACCGAAGAAAAGACCTAGAGTTTGAAGTGGGCGATAAAGTGTTCTTACGAATATCTCCCTGGAAGAGGGTTATGAGATTTGGAAAGAAGGGGAAGTTGAGCCCTAGATATATCGGTCCTTTTGAAATACTGGATCGTGTTGGGAAGGTAGCTTACCGATTGGCGCTTCCACCGAATCTCTCTCAAGTTCACGATGTGTTCCATGTATCTCTCCTGAGAAAGTACATACCAGATCCTTCACATGTACTCAGCTCAGAAGTTGTACCGCTGGAGCAAGATCTTTCTTATGAAGAACAGCCGATAGAGATTCTAGATCGTAGCGAAAAAGTCCTACGAAACAAGACCACTCGCTTGGTGAAAGTTTTATGGAGAAACCACCAACTTGAAGAAGCTACATGGGAGCTTGAGGATATGATGAGGGAGAAGTATCCTCATCTGTTTGTTAAGTGACGAATTTCGAGGGCGAAATTCTTTTTAAGGGGGGTAGAATGTAACACCCGAGACTTTTATGTTATATAAATCATCAAAGGAATCTTTTTCTACACAACACTTGCTTGGCTTGCTTTACACGCAATCACGACCTTCCTCGATAGCTTGCGTCGTACGCAATACCGAGTTTCACTAAACAACAACATGCTATTAAAACTAGCCGTTATGAATAGTAATAACCACTTTTTGAAAATTTATAAATTTTATTTTTCAAAATGGACTTCATTTTTGGACTCAGAATATCGAAATTAGCCTAGGGTGAAATTTTGGTATTTTTCTGAAAACTTTCAATTTTTGATGAATAGTGAAACCACTAAGTGGTAGGTTAAAAACTGAATTTTGCATAAAACTTAATTTTACCGCTTCTGTGAATGGAATTTCAAAAATCCGACAGACACGGTTGATGTCAGTAAGTAAAATGTGTTTCAATGAGATAAAAATAATTTTTTGGTGAATAGTAACTTTTTACTATTTTTACCGCGGTTAATAGTAAATAGGGTAACTAAGGGTAAATATGATCTCAATATTACCCTAACACATGTCCTAATTCTATTGGACAAGTGTAATTCGACCAAAAACAAACTTAGGAATAAAATATGACCATTTAGGCCCACTTGGATTAGATTAGGACATTTATTATTAATTTATTTTAAGAAGGGTTAAAATAGTTAAAATCAAAGTTTAATAAGAAAATCATTTTTAATATGGGGTTATACATAAGATAAAATCGATTGTAAATAGTCATTAGAAAGCTAAAAAGATTTCCTACATGATGGTAGTTTATTTGTAATTTTTAGACATCAAATAATTTAATTTATTTTGACACAAAGATGATGCAGTAATTATCTTATTAATGAAATATTGACAAAATTAATAATATAAATACCAAAATAAATGTAATTTGAGACTTTTTATGAATTCCACTAATTTTCTAGGTTACTATGATATATTAATGTTGATTTAATCAACTTGGTTCGAACATATAATTCTGTTATGACTTTCACAAAAAATCATATATCAAATAGTGTCAAAATTGACACAAAATAGTTTTTAAATCAAATATTATATTATTAATTGTTATTTTATTCCTAAAAATCTAAGGTTCAGCCAAATGACTTAGATAAGGATATATATATTAATAATAAACAATTTGGGGTTCGTTTGGCATGTTATAGTAAGTGTATTAACCATATAGTGAAAGAAAACAAAAAGACACGGTAAAAGTTAAATTAATTAACTTAGAGTTAAATCTAATTGATAAGGTTAAAATAATACCCTAAACTTGTCTAAATCTTATTGGTTTATAGGATTGCGACCCTTCCCCACTTTAGCTTCTAAATAAGACCATTTGGAACCATTATAAACCGATTTTGACTTTAATATAAAATAATATTTTGAGATATTCCTAAGGTGCCCCTCTCCTCCCTTATAAAAGGGCACCTCCTCCCCCTCCTCCTCACACCAATTTGAGCACTCAAGCTCGGCCAACCCCTGCCCTTTTCTCCTCTCCACTTCCCTAGAATAATCCTAGAGGTCCTGGTCTTCTCAAAAGACCAATCTTAGTTCCTTAAGTGGAGGATTCAAAGAGGCGTTCCAAAGAAGAGGTAATATCCATTACCGATCTTTTCAATTTCTTTCTTCTTCAACCTATTCTTCTTTAGTTGTTTCATGATAAAGTAATAACATCAGTATTACTTACATACTGATATGTTATTATAAATATGAAACAACCCTAATTCACCTTCTATCCATCCTACGGAAAAATGAAATCACCGCGCGTGCGTACGTACGGAATACCGTCTCCACGCCGTGGTGTAACCTATTTTCCACCATCACCTTACAAGGATGGGTATAATGGTGTAATGAGTAACTATATATGATTATTATTAAGTAATATTTATACTGAAATAATATATATATATATATACTCCAATACAATTCCACGATCATAGGAACGATATCATCACTCGTGCGTACGTACGGAATACCGTCTCCACGATGTGATGTGATTCGTTCTACATGATCTTCATTTCATAATGATTATATAAATGAATTGAATGAATGAATATGGTATATACTACACTAATAACATTCTGGAAATGAATTATCTATAACCTAAAGATAAGAATAAGAATTTATTCAACAAAACACGCATAAGAACAAAAAGTTATAAAGACCCGAGTAACAAGTAACAATGAAATATTACTAACAAGAAGTTAATAATATGACCATATATGATCTCATATCAATATGTATGATTCTGGAATAAGTCAATAACATTATTTAAACCATTATACAGGAGCTTCGGACACGAACAAAGCAAATTGGACCAAAGGTAAGGGAAATATCACAATCTCATTTTTATCCGAGATTGTTTATTCATAAGTATTTACTAGGGTGTATTTTATCAACCACATCCATGTTTCATCAATATGTAATATTATTTCCATCCACCTACAATTGTTTAAATCCATTTTTACCCTTCGGTGAGTTTTTAGTAATATCTATGAAAGGAATCTTTTGTCATACGAGGTACTTTTTGACTTTTCCGACAAAAGTACGAAGAATGTTTTTTTTAACTTATACGGCACGAACGGATTTCTACTGTTTTATAAAGCCTTATTTTCATGAAGCTTCCTCTAAAAGATTTCATTACTATTTTCAATAAAATCTCTTTCTTTTAAAATTGCATGATGTTTTGTGAAAAGAAATTGATTTTGAAGAAGAAAGGATATTTTCCTCAAGAATTCAATACAAGTCTTTTATCAAAATTATTTTCCATCTAAGATAATAAAGGGTTCTGTTTCTATCCATATTTTTACATTGATTTGACTATGTTGTGATGGAATTATGTTTATGAATTCCTTTATCTTATATGAATTGATTTATGATGTCATGATGTTTCAAGAATCCCATTTTTGTTACATGTGTTATGCGATGATGTATGTTTTATGATTATGTGGCACACATAAGAAAGGGTTCATTATAAGATGGGTGGGACCTATATATCCCTCCAATGCATTGGGTAATGATTTTATATCTAATGAGATAGAAATGGCTGGAACGGAAGGTTATTTCGGTTCAGTGATACAGGACTGAAACGAGGAGTGAACTCGGTTCAGAAAGGGACTTTGTCCACTAAGATAGTCTTGGCAATGAGTCATGACTAACAAGAAATGATTTTCCATGATTATGTGTGCATGCCACAAAGTTTCAAGTTTTATTTTATGATTATGGGGATCTCATTTTCACTTCTATGATTTATTTCATGTTAAGATATTATGATCTCTTTTGCAGGTTTTGATTTTCATAAAGATATGATATGATTTTTATTTCCTTTATTTGCCCTTGCTGAGCATTTGAGCTCACCCTTTTATGCTTTCTTTTCCCCAGGTCAGGAAGATGGATATTAAGTAGAATATGCTAAAAGGGACCCTAGATATGATGAAATAAATGGGAGACACTGTAGAAGATTTATGAACCAGTTGTTTATGTTTCCCAGTTTCTAAAGACACTATACCTATACGGTCCTTTGTGGTTTTGTCATATGTTGTAATAAGTGTGCTTCAATTTTGAAGTATTAACAATGTATGTAAAGTGTGGGTCGTTATATTACGCTTCTTAAATCCTTGATATATTTTCTCTAAAACCAATATTCCATGATTTCATAACTGATGGACACAAGACAATGATAGGGGAAACTCGTATCGGTGGATGACTTGGACATATGGTTGGCAGCCATATTCCATTCACTTCACAAATATAGAGAGTATTCTAGGGAAATACCCTAGGACCGCAAGGCTTTCCAGGACCTGTAGGCTTGTGGAGACCACTATCCAAAATCTCTTTTCATTTCCCATAATCGTCATCAAACCAAGAAAACCAAAGGACTCAGTTAAAACCCGAATTCCCATGGTGAATAAAATCACTCCATGAGGTGTGCTGGAAAGACACCCTACTCATAATCGAAATGTCAAGCCATGAAAATACTAACACTAGACAATCCTGACTCTTCCCCAAATAACACGACCCATGAGATTGATCCTCCTTTGGTACCATTTTTTAATGGACCAAATCTGGTCGCCATTAAAATTGTTTCCAGACCTGGTATTCGACAATGCACAAAGGGCATTCCCAATCTCAATGGTCCGACACAAGTTCTCTGTTATCATGAACTAAAATTTGGGAATGATTTACTGAAGAATATAAACAATAAAACAACAAACAAGTTATATATAAAAAATATGGATTTTTCAAAACAAACCATCTTTAAAAATATCATAATATAATTACATAATTTAATACAATTCCAAACAACTATAAAAAATGAAGAAACTCAAAATGGACAGCCCAAGAACCACATAATGGGAAGAGGCACCACCCTAACACCATCTCCACAACACTTCATACCGAAGGACCGCTAAAAACCCAAACTATCATCACAAAAAGATGTAACCAAACCTACGACAAAAATACAAGTCTAGTTACACCCAAATATGTAAGTAAGGTTTGGGACAAATCCCTGTAGGATGCCACCACTAAAGTATTCCTTGGGATAGACATTAAAATATGAAAAGCATGCAATTTTTCATAAACCTGAGATGCTAATAATAATTTTAATGAGACGTAAATTTAAATAAACACTCTTTTCAAGTGATTTACTTTCAAGAATAAACACTTTTAAAAGGAGTTATAAAGCTACTTAATTTTCCATCCAAACATACCGTATTCTGAAGGTATTCATAAAGTATCTAATGAGCACATGCAAAGGGAAATAACCCCAAGGCACTAGCTCGATGGGGGTCACAGGTACCTCATCTCTCAGTGAAAGTAACCATACAAATATCAATTCTCATGCATACAATACAGTAATACGAATCATACCCATAACCTAGTGTCCCCCCTAATCATCATCATCCTAATAATCATCATCATAGATTAGATCGTGTTGTCATCATCCAACATACTACATGAAAC
Organism: Viscum album; assembly: GCA_963277665.1. Taxonomy (NCBI): domain Eukaryota; kingdom Viridiplantae; phylum Streptophyta; class Magnoliopsida; order Santalales; family Viscaceae; genus Viscum; species Viscum album. The sequence goes on along the minus strand of OY728147.1, from coordinate 1,425,000,764 downwards.
TGATTTCAAAACCCCACAGGATCAATTTCTTACTAGTACATGTCCACCCTCCTAGATACTCGGGTGTTCCATCTTGTTCTCAAACATGTTCCACAAGCCATGAAAAATATGCTTCACCTGAAAATACAACTTCCCATCCACAGACAGACCAAAAATCCCACATATACATCTCACAAGTCCCGTAATCCCATTTTTCATTCAAAATCGTTTTGAAATCATACTCACACCAAAACAACCCACAACACATTACTCATATATTTAACCCTTCAAAAAAATCCTATAACAATTTTATGAAACAATTATAATATAGTTCAAATCACATAAAATCCCACACCAATTTAACATAATAATTCCATCACCTAAAAAAATCATTTTTCACATCATACTACCACAAACCATCCTAAAAATGTGTTTTTCACATTTCTTGAAATTTAATGAAACCCTTCAAAAATTTATAAAACATTAAAAATTGATTGATGTCCTAAACCATCGCGTTGACTTTCAAATTCCCATATTAGGTGAACACACTCAGCAAAATAATACATGTACATCCATTACCCACATTTTTATCTCAATAAAAAATTTAAAATTTTCATAAATCAATACCAAGGGGTATAACCATGTTTTTCAAAATAAACCAATTTCAAAATCCTCTTTCAAGGAAGAAATCACACCAATAAGTTATCAATCTAGAATGGTCATCCCCTTTCAACAACATAAAAATAACTTTGATATTTTATAAATCTATCACAAAATATATCACATGAGTTACATTTGAAAAATACACAACTTCAGGAAAAAAATGTAAATTTAATACAACATTCTTAACAAATTCTACCGAAAATGGTTTTAACACAACCAAAAAAATATTAGGAACATTATAAAATAATAAATCAAGCAGGATAACTCGTCAATAATTTCTTACACCTAGAATCACCTACCTTTGGTGAAAAAACCCCCAATCTATTTTGTGAAACATCAAATACACCACTGCATCACCAAAAGGGAGTACAAATCAACCTAAAACCTCAATATTAGACCATGAAACCCAATGAAAACCCATAGGTACTAATCCTATCTTCGGGACATTTTAGAACCTGAAGAAACATGAGATAATCCCTAGGAAAATGGAAGGAACATGAGATGAAACTCACATAATTTAGAGTCCTTGAATAAAAAGCCCTTAATGCACCAGTAGATTATTTTCCAAACAGAAAAAATTAAATTTTATGTTCTAATAAGGCTGATTCGGTCATGTGAGAACTGAAATAGAGAGAAAAGAGTTAATATTGAAGGAGTTAGGAAAGAAAAATTTTACCTCTTCAAATCTGAATGATTTGAGACATGTAGATAATATTCACCATAATTCATGATTAATATGAACTCCAAAGAGGTGGAAAAGTGCATGGGAGAACGCCTTGGGAATTTGGGCACAGTTTAGTGTTTAAATCACTGAAAAAAATGAATGGGATATTAAAGTATTAAAAAACAATTTAAAGAGGGAAATGGGATTTTGGGATACCCCCAACAACTTAATTAAAAACTCATATCCATCATTATTATGGATTTCAATGCGGTCCAAATTGATATAGTGGTTATTATATACAAGGGTATGCCTATTTTGAAGTCAAATGCATGTAAATTGTTGAAAAATGAAGCAGTTATAAAATAATAAAATTTTAATATTAAATATTGAAATGGGATAACGGTTTGGCCCAAATTTTGAAAACCCACTATTTCCACAAAATGCAAGGGAAACCCCCAAAACAAAGCAAGAATGGAAATTAAATGAAAAACACCATTGAAAGAAGTCATTGACGAGAAAATTTACATTTATTGGTTATGGTTCTATACATTCCTTTATTTTCTCTGTGTTTTCATTGAATATAGAACCATTATTAAACTAATTGAAGTAGAACTATTAGTCAAGACTCCTTAAGGGATTATCCATGAATAAAAATTATATAGAAGCTATATTATTTACCTTGTTTAGTAGAATCTCATTTCAACTCTAGTAGTCATTCCCATTATAGATTTCAGCATTATACATGGGATGAATTGGCTATCAAATTACAATACTATGACCAAATATAATATCAAGGAAATATCAGTAGTCTGTAATGGGAATCCTACAATTGTTTTAAATAGAGAGATATCTCAACCTCAGTTTTTTAGAAACAAAACCCATATTTTTATTTATGGAAATGATCGACGAAGATGAATAAAGAAATGAATATATTGGAATAGAGAATGCCCCCATTATTTAAGAATGCATTAATTTATTTCCTGATGATTTTCATAGTCCTCCCCAAGAAAGAGTACTATATTTATTCACTAAACATATTACGAGATCTAAGATGATTTCAATGACCCCGTTTACAATGGAAAATGTGGAGATTGAAGAATTAATGATGAAACTCCAAGATCTTTTAGAGAAGGGCCTTATTTGGACATTTGTGTCTCTTTTAGGAGAACCAGCTCTATTTGTGATGAATAAGTATTGATAAATAATTATATGAATTTATTATAGAAAACATTATGGGAACAAATTGAAGATTATGTACCATCTTCCAAGAATTTATGATTAATTTAACCAACTTTACGGGGGTTAATTCATCAACACAATTGATATTCTATTTGTTTATCATCAATTAATGGTGAATAATTGATATATTCTAATGAATTCCTTATGATCACATTATGAGATTTATGAGTTTGTTCTTATGATATTCATCTTGAATAATGGTTTGACTATATTTTATGAATGTTTTAAATAGCGCATTTAAGGACTACTTGATTTTTTCCTAGTGGTTTTATGGACCATATTCTGATATATTTTAATAGTCTTGAGAATCATGATGATCATCTATGGGTTATATTCAAAACTCTATAGAAAAGGATGATCTTTAGACTATTCATTCAATGTTAATTTTGGTAAAAACTTGGTTCTTTAATGGGGAACATTGTATCCAATGAAGGATTCTTAGTAGACCATTAATAGTAATAGTTTGTAGAGGAGTGGAATTGTCATACAATAATAACTGAGATTCTTAGTTTATTTAGTTTAGTAGGATGTTATAGGAGGTTTGTGAAAAATATTACATGACATTATAATCGATTGCTCACATTAACTCTGAAAGGGTTCAAGTTCATCTGAAAAAAATAAGTGTTAAGAATGATTATAAGATATGAATAAAAGGATGGTTACTGCACGCATGTTAACTCTACCCTCTATCGGGAAAGGAGTTTTTTATTTTCAGAAATTCTTATCTGAAATTTCTTGGCATGTACTAATAAAAAATTACCTCGTGATTTCTTATGCATCTGGATAATTGAATCCTTAAATAAGAAATACCTTACGCATGACCTAGAATTAGATGCGGCTGTTTTTTAACTAATGGTATTGACGAACTATATTTATGGGTAAAAATATGATATATACATAGACCTTCAATGTTTAAACCTTATGTTCATGTAGGTGGAATATAACATGAGACATAGTAGATTGTTGGATCCTCTTAAATACTATGGCTATTCAATTCATTACCATCTTGAAAGAGATAATAATTCCACTATCGAAATTATTAGGAATGATCCAGTTTATCTTGTAATGATGATGATTCATATAGTCCCTTTGATCAGTGAACTAGTAAAACTGGTCACAGTAAATGTACGGGAAGAGACATCATCAAATATATTCTAAATTATTTCTCACATGTCATTACTAGATAATATCATGAATTTTGAAAGGGAATAAATCTATTAAAGATGTAGTTAGAGGGTGTGAATAATGGTAGGTTTTTCAAGTTATGTATTGAACAATAAGATGTATTGAAATTTCATTGAAGGTTATGTGTACCATCTATTCCATAAATAAACAAGGAGATGATGGTTGGAGATCGTAACTCTAATTTAACTATACATCATGGATTAATGAAAATGTATAAGGGCCTTCGTGATCATTATTGATGGGATAACAAGAAAATGGAGATTACTGACTACACTACATGGTTCCGGGACTGTCCACCAGTGAATGAATAATGGAAACCTCCAAAAGGGGTATTATAACCACTACCCATACCATCATAGAAGTAGGAAAATATCACTATGTACATTGTCAAAACTATTCCAAGAAATTCCAAAGGAAATAATGTAATATGCGTTATTGTGGACTGTCTCACCAATGCTGCCGATTCTATATCTATTCGAGAATATTTATCTATTGACCAACTTTGCAAGATATATGTGAAGGTAGTGGTAAGGCTGCATGGATGTCCACATTCTATCATATCTGATCGTGATCCTTTTTTCAAATCAATATTCTGATGAATACTTCAACATGATTTGAGTAACTAATTGAATTTTGTTATGGCATATCATCCCCAAAATGATGGCCAATCAAAAAGGACTATTCATACACTTGACGATATTTTGATAACATTCTCAATTGAATTTAATGGTGTATGGGATCAGCATCTTCCATTAGTTGAGTTCCCATAAAACAGGAGCTAACATTCTATATTTCAATGGAAGCCTAAAAATATCTATATGGGAATTGATGTTGAACTCCTACAAGTTAGGATGTAGTCTGTGAGAGAAAACATCTTAGGCTAGATCTTATAAAAGTGATGACATGAAATGTTCATTCCATTCAACAACACAAAAGTCTACTCAGAGTTTAGAAATTCATATAATGAAAACTGTATAATAGACTTGGTGTTTGACACGGGTTACAAATGCTTACATTAAATATCACCATAGAAGAGTGGCATAAGGATTGGAATGAAAGGGAAGCTCCTCCCCAGGTACATTAGCCCCAATGAAATTCTTGATCATATAGAAGCAGTGGCATATACGCATGAAATTCAACTAAATCTATATCATGTTAATGATGTATTCCATGTATCACTCTTGAATATTTACATACCTGACCATTCACATGCATTGAATCCTGAGGTGGTACAATCATATCATTATCCCTCATATGTGGAGTAGCCATTGGAGATCTTCAACCTAGATACACGGTTCTATAAAACAAGACTACCTAGCTCATTAATGTTTTGCGGCGCAACAAAAAATATTAGAAGCCCTGTGGGAACCAAAGGATACAATAAGGAAGATGTACCATAATTGATTCTCAATAGATGGAACAAGATTAAATTTTGGGTAAAAAATTTCTTAAGAAAGTATAAACTAATGACCAAAAAAATTTAAATGCTATTTGTTTTATGAAAATGTAATTATATTATTACAAAAAACTATACCTCATTAATAATGAAGAAATTATATGTTAATGTCACCATTAGGTTTCTACTATTATATGACCATTGGTAAATTAATATCATTGGTGAATATGACCATTAGTTATATGTGAACACTGAAACTATACAATTAACATTATAATTATTTTTTATAAATAAATGATAATGGAAATTTAATGCTGAAAGAAGAGTATATGGCCTCAACCAGTAGAATCCTGCCATATGATGCCCATTTTTTCGAGCACGGGTTGGAGGTAGTGTCACTCCGATTCCCTCTTGACAAATCCCAATCCAAGCTTTAATTTTTTATGAATGAATGAATCTACCTACCAGAGATGATCATGATTATGGAAATAACCACAATGTTCATATTATCTCAGCTACCCCATAATTCAATCACCATCACACACCTTACCCTTATGTCATTTATGGGTGTTATGTGGTTTTATGTGTCAATACTATAGTCATTTAAATTTTCATCCCTTTGTTTTAATAAAAATTTTATATCAGCATTTCCATTTGAAGAATAGTTTTTCATAAAATTATATAGAATTTGATAAATTTACTATTTAGGAAAAAATTATAATTTTTTAAGAGATATAAATTATTATATAAAAATATGGTTTCTTTAATGATTTTTATATGAAAATATTAATTTCAAAAAACTATTATAGTAATGGCACATACCCCTCTGATCCATTCCATTTTGAAAATATGGTGTCTGAGGTTTTCTGGGAGGTTAAGGTGACTTATCCCTAATACATTTCAAATTTTCATATTCTACAAATAGTTCCATCGGGGAGACCGATGTGAACAGTTCCATCCGTGAGAACTTTATGAACAGTTACATCGGTGAGACCGATGCAAACAGTTCCATCAGTGAGACGGATTTGAACAGTTCCATCGGTAAGATTGATGTGAATAGTTCAATGGGTGAAATCGCCGCGAAGATTTTCAACAGTGAGACTGATGTGAACAGTTCTATAGGTGAGATCGATGTGAACAGTTCGATCACTGAGACCAAAATGAACTGTTCCATCAGTGACACTGATGTGAACAGTTCCATCAGATCGTTTTGACATTCATTGAACAGTACCATCAGATCAGTCTGACGGTTTGTGAATAGTACCATCAAATCGTTGAGTCCAAGATCAGTATGTCATTCTGTGAATAGTGTTTCCAGGATCAGTGAGTCCAGGATTAGTGAGTCCATGATTGGTGAGTCATTCCGTGAACAGTGTCTCTAGGATTGGTGGGTCCATGATCGGTGATTCATTCCATGAACAATGTTTCTAGGATCGATGAGTCTAAGATTGGTGAGTCAATCCGTGAATAGTTTTTCCAGGATCGGTGAGTCTAAGATTGATGAGTCATTCTGTGAACAGTGATTCCATGATCGGCGAGTCTAGGATTGATGAGTACAGGACAAGTGAGTCATTACATGAACAATGTTTCTAGGATTAGTGAGTCCAGGATTGATGAGTGTACAGTGTTACCAAAATCGTGTATAGTGTTTTTAGGATAGGTATTTGTATAGTGTTTATAGGACCGTGAAAAGTGTTTCCTTCTTCCTACAGTTTCACCCCTTTGAAATTTTCTTTGACGTAAAATGCATTCAAGGACTCGTTTTATGGGATTTAAGGAAAAATAAAATCTCTTAACACCTATATTAATTTTCTTATGTCCCATGATGCCTTTAGGTGGTCAAACCGTATGGTTTAATGCGAACTAATTTTTGTAGAAAATCCAGCATATCTTAAACTATTTCTTAATTAAATCTTCTAAAGTGTCGAGATATATTCCTCCCTTTTTCTACCTTCATATTCCCTAGTGTGAGACACTCTAACCTTTACTTCTTCCCATAATATTGGGGTGACCAATCCTTAATCCTCGGATTATTTCCACTTGATGATTCTTAATACTTCATGTGCACCCCATTTTTTGGTGGAAGCCCCATGTGGCGATCCTTCATCAATATAAGGTATGTTTTATTGTTGTTCATTTGGGTCCATCTACTTCTTTTTCTCCTTGAACTATTATTTTATATGTTCTCCATACTTCAAATTTAGTTTTCTTGGGTTTTGGTTGGTTTGGTGGTAGCGTGAAATCCTCAGGTGGATACAGTTGTCATAGGAGGAAGTGATCATGATCCTTTGTGGGGATCATTATCTTATAAAGAACAACAAGCACCTTTTAAGGTAGGGGATTCATTTCTTTTCATTTATTTTACGTGAAACAGTATATTTGTCATTTTTAATCCCACTAGATCACAATTTAATTGACATAATAAATATTTATACTAGATAAATAAATTGATATCAACCGTATGTTATTGCCACTTGTTTTTCTAGGTAGTGTGATATCTATGCTTGCTTGTTTAGCTTTTCACTCATGATTGATATTGGTAAAGAACGTAATGCATGAATTAATTGATAATTGTTTGGATAAATATAAAGAGGCATGTAAATGTATCTGGTTCTTTTATTGTAATTTTATGTGCATTAAGTTGGTACAGTTATCATGTTTAATTATTTGTGATAGATTAATAGTTAGGATTCCCGAATTTGAATCCCATGAATAATAAATCTATTAATCAATGATGGAGTAAAGAACTAGTTGATTGATAAAAGATAATTACTTTTAGTGTTTCGAGTTACCCTCTTGCTTGTTTAAGGGATAAGAGACGAATTGATAAAATGTTTGTTTTCCTACATCCTGTGTTAGGACATGAGCTTGGAAATCTATTATGATATTTTGGAGAAGGGAGGCCATTTTTTTATAGTATTAGTTGACTCCTAGAATGGAGAGATGCATCATTTTATGCATATGGGGGTTGGGGAGGACACCATGGATAATGGAACATGTTGGATGTGAATGTTTGGATGCTTGATGGTTTCTATTGGTTATGTATCTACTTTACTATCTCCACTACTCAAGGTAGTTAGTCTTTCATACCATTCTTCCGAAAGGGGTGAAGAGTTCGGGGTATTCCACATGCTTTCTGTGTTTAGCTTCTCATGGGAGGATGTGTCTACGCTCTTTTTATAGGCAGCAATGACTCGACAGTTAGTTCATCAACCAACTGTGTCGATCCCCCTTCTATTTTGTAGAGTATAACGTTTTTCTATAATGTCTGGGAATATGGTAAAGTAATTTTTTAAATAAATAATTGAATAAATGATGTTAACCCATGAGGTGGTAGCTTGAGGGGACGCAATTCTGAGGATAGAGGACTTTGGGTGTCATGCCAATGAAATATAATTTGGTATTTTTAATGGTCAATTAATGTTTAAATAATTAATTAACAAAAAGTGAAACTGAAAAAAAGGGAATGAAGTAATGTATTAATGCTCTTTAAATGGTTTTATTTTTATAGGATACCATGTATTAGAAGTGGAAACCATGAGTCTGAGAGATGTTAGATGCACTTGAGTCAAAAACAAGGTTATGCCTATAGTTTGGTTGTGAGCTATAATATATTCTGTACTTTTTGTGTTTCTAGCCACTAATCTACCCTGTTAGTTAGGCCAACTGACAACCCAAGGAGCAAGAGCCCTGGGGGGGGGGGTGTTTTCCCAAACATCCCTATGGGAGGATGGATGGAGGAATTCCCCCTTTGGACCCTCCCTCTTCTCTTGGTTGTTACATGTGCTGGTTGGAACAATGGTTATTTTATCCCTTATATGTGTGTAGAGGGATGTAATGGGTTGTGGTTATTCACATGCATATATTCTAAATATGGTTTCATATGGACTACTATAAGGGTAATGTGAATTTATTATGATGGCATAAGGATACTTACTCATTGTATGGGATATAATAGCTTGAGGTATAATACATGATGTATGATACTTGTTAGGCATAACATGGTTGCTCCAAAAAACTACCCAGTTACTATGTTTACATGGACACAGTGGTTTTGTTGCATTAGGTGCATGTTATGGTGCTTCACCCAGGTGTATGTAGGAAACAATTTTTGGATATTGATGCTTAAGACGTGTGATGTTGGGGAAATTGGAAATCTAGTGGGGAAGTATTATCAGGGTATCCTTGATATTCATTTTTATATTATATACTTTTTTATGTGTTACTTGGTGAGAGTATCCAATGTGATGCTGGGAACATAGTATACCTATTTACATGATGAGTTAGTTTCACATGTTGTTCACTGTTCTTTAGCATGTTTTATTTATTTTTGAATGAGAGGCGTCAAAGGGGGTTCTACTGAGTATATTTTAATACTCAGCCTATGTATATTTAAACTATTTTCAGTTCACTAGGAGTAACATAGAGATCAATATGGTTTGTACTAGCTTGGGTTATAGGAGCTATTCGGGCTTGTTGTTGCTGCTGTTTTTAAGTTACTTTTGTATTATTCCCCATTCATTTTTAGTAGTTTTTCATGACATTACATATGAGTACATGGGTTTAATTTTTTATTTCATTCTGAGTTGGAGTTGGTTGGTGTCTATCTTATCTTTCTCTTATGCATTTGTTCTCTTAGAGGGTAATTCCTCCCTTCTATGTGTTTAATATACCCTCAGTGCATTCCACCATCTCGGGGAATACTGGAGGCAGGACTCAGGGGGTCATTGAAACCCTTCTCACATTTCCGACCTAGGAGGGGTAAACATTGTTGGGAGGAGGTCGTGATAGATTGGTAAAAGAGAGGTCGTAGATGTGGTCTTGGTCAGCTACAAGCTATAGCGTTGCTAGCTCTATGTGATCCAGATGTCATTCAAGGAACTATTTCCATGTTTTCTTCCTTGTTGTATGCCTTATTTTATTCTAGAGTGACACACGCCTACATATCACATACCCATGTCCATGCTTTGGGACTTGAGGTAGAGAGGCTACCAGTTCCCTTGTTGTTGACTACACCAGTTGGAGGTCAAGCTGACTTTTTTGAAGTATGTAGATACTGTGAGCTAGTGTTGCGGCAAAACCACTCTTGGGGAGATTTCATATGTTTACTAATACAACCATATGATTTCATCCTTTCCATTTATTGGTAGTATTTGTTGTAGGATAACATGGATTGATTTAGGAGGAAGGTGGTGTTCTTCGATGTGGATGGAGATCCAATAGTGTTTTTTGGTGAGCGAGACCCTTAGATGGGTAAGAGGCATTTTACATCATTATCATCCATGATGGATAGCATGATTCAGAGTTCATTATAGGTTCGATAGTTGGTGTTACCTAGGGTTATATAAGAGTACCCTGATGTCTTTCCATAAGATGTTGTAGCATTAACCTCTTGACGAGAGATCGTTTTTGGGATCTACCTACAATAAGGAGTATCTCCTATATCTATGTCTCCATATAGGAAGACCCCTTCTAAGTTACAAGAGCTACATATAATGAATTGTGGTCTAATACAGTGTGGTTTTTTTTGGCCGAGTGTGTCACCATGGGGTGCAGTAGTTTTGTTCGTGAAGAAGGATGACAATAGTTTGTAGTTGCATATAGATTATCATCGCTTAAACAATGTGATAATAATGAACCACTGTCCTCCTCTAGGGATTGATTATTTATACGATCAACTAAAGGGATAAAGTTTGTTTTCAATGATCAATTTTAGGTCATGATATCATCAAATTCATGTGAAGGAGGAGAATATCCTAAAGACTGCTTTCTGTTGTCATCATGGGCATTATGAGTTCCTTGTAATGTCGTTCGGTGTGATGAATACTCCAGCTCTGTTCATGGGATTGATGAATGATGTGTTCCATTAGTTCACAGACAAGTTTTTGGAGGTTTTCATTGACGGCATCCTTGTGTACACCTTGTCTGAGGAGGAGCATGCAGAGCATATACACACCGTTTTATGAGTTTTTTCATCAGCATCAGTTGTTTGGAATGTTATAGAAGTGTGAGTTTTGGGATCGAGAAGTCCGTTTCATGGGGCATTTTGTGTCCCAATAGGGAGTAGCTATGGATCCATCGAAAATAGAAGCAGTTGTGTCTTGGGCAGCCCCCAAGACTGTGTCAGATGTGTGAACTTTCCTAGGTCTCACACGGTACTATAGGAGTTTTGTATCCAATTCCTCTCTAGTTGTGACTCCTCTGACATCTTTGACTAGGTAGGATTAGGTGTTCTTATTGAGTGATCAGTGTCAAGAAGAATTTGAGTATCTAAAGGAGAAGTTAATATGTTCTCCAGTTCTTTGTCTTCGAGCTGAAGGATTTCAGTTTCATTTTTTCTGTGATACTTTGCTTCTGGGGTTAGGCTGTGTTCAGATGTTGCAGAGATCATTTGTCTCTTATGGGTCTTTATAGTTACATCCCCATGAATGTAACTATTCTACCCACTATCTTGAGTTGGCAGCCACAGTGTTTTCTATGAAATTATTGTTTCATTACCTCATTGGTGAGTGTTATTCAGCTTTCAATGATTATAAGTGCATGAGGTATGTTTTATCCCATCATGACTTGAATTTACATCAACGTCAGTGGATGGAGTTTATATAGATATACAAATTTAAAATATCGTATATAAATGGAATGGGGAATGTTGTAACTGATGCGCTGAGTAGGACGTCATGTCGTGATGCAGTGCATCAATATGGTGACCCCTAGATAGTAAAGGAAGAAGTTTCAGCATTACAACTTGATATGGGAGAAGTTGGGGGCAGAGGTAGTCTTCTTCAGATGATGGTGTGGTTATCTATGGTGCATAAGGTGGGTGAGTCCTAGTTGGGGGATCTAGAGGTGGAGGTCTTGGGAGACCATGTTGTTTGTGGTGAAGCCCCTGATGGTTGGTCTGAGGATGAACAACATTGAGTGTTGTATCATGGAAGGATATTTTTTCCTTTGACAATGCGGGAGACGGTTCTCAAAGTGTTCCATATTTCTCCTTTAGTGGTGATTCCTAGCATAAAAAAGATGTACTGATTTCGAAGATTCATGTTTTGTGGCTTGGGATAAAGTGTGTTGTTGTAGAATTTTTTTCTCGACGTTTGGTCTGCCAGAAGGTGAAGGTCGAACACGGTGTGGCTGTTGGTCTTCTCTAGCCATTCGATGTTCATTAGGGGAAGTGGGAGGACATCTCAATAGACCTTTTTACTATGCTACCTTGAGTTGATGTAGGACATGACACTATTTGGGTGGTATTGGTTCGATTAACAAAATCAGACTACTTCATATCAATCAAGGAGTCAAGATCAGTGGAAGTTTGGTCGTGGTAGTAACTGGAGGTGGTGGTGAGACTTCATGGATTACCCAGGACAATCTTTTTTGACCGACAACATCGTTTCACTAATAGGGTGTGGATATTTCTCCAGCAACCATTCGGTTCTCAACTATGCCATAACACTACATTTCATACTCATATAGACCACCAAACAGAATGAACTATCCATACTATTGAAGACGTGTTACACTCTTTTGTCCTGGATTTTGGAGGATTGCGGATGAGGCACTTACCATTGGCAGTGTTCTCTTACAACCATAGTTTTCCCTCCACCAAAGGTATGGAGCCATTTTAATCCTTCTATGTCCTACCATTCTAGCCTCTGTTATTCTAGATGGTGGTTAGAGAGCCAGCAATTCTTGGACCGTAACTAGTTCTTAATACAACAGATTAAGTTCATGTGATTCTTGAGAGGATGATGATAGCTTAGGATCATCAGAAATAATATGATAATCAAAGAAGGAGACCCTTATATTTTGATGTTGGGGATCATGTGTTTCTTGAAGGTGACTCTCAGTAATGGGCATCGAAGGTTTGGTTGTGGGAGTAAGCATTCTCCCCTGTTTGATGCGTTGTTCGATGTGTTAGATCAGGTTGGAGCTAGGGCGTATCGAGTAGAACTTCCCTTGTAGATGATCCAAATAAATGATGTTTTCCATGTATCTCTCCTCTGTCATTATCATCATAATTATTCTCACGTCATCATTTGGGGAGAGATCGATGTTGATGATGATGCGACCTTTGAGGAGTGACCTGTGGAGATCCAAGACCACAAAGAGAAGTTGTTGTGTGGGCGTTCTATTCCCATGGTTCGTGTCCTATGGAGACATGGTGGCATAGAGGAGTGTACTTGGGAACTTGAGTAACTGATACATGCATAGTACCCAGAGTTGTTTGATGTTTAACTCTTTTTTGGTAATGATTTCTCCATTGTGACGTTAGACCATTCATGTTTTTGAGATGGATGTCTATTATTGTTTCTTTTTAATTTCTATCTATTGAGAGGTATCTTAATGGGTGGTTGTACAGACTTTTTTATGTTCCCTTTTAGGCTAGTTTTGAATTTTTGAGGGCAATAATGATTTGAGAGGTATCTGATGTAATGGAGGAGACCTCTCTCATCCATTCCTTTCTGAAAATCTGGTGTCTGAGGTGTTCTAGGAGGTCAAGGGGACTTATCCCCAACACATTTCCAATTTTCCATTTTTTTCAAAAAGATTAATCGGTGAGACTGATAGGAACATTTACATCGGTGAGACTGATGTGAAGAGTTCCATAAGTGATACTGATGTGAACAGTTCTATCGGGAGACTGATGTGAATAGTTACATCAGCGAGACCGATGTTAACAATTTAATCAGTGATACCGATGTGAAGAGCTCCATCAGTGAGACAGATGTGAACAGTTCCATCGGTGAGACCGATGTGAACAGTTCCATCAGATCGGTTTGTCATTCTATGAATAGTACGATCTGATTGATCTATCATTCTATGAATAGTACTATCAGATCAGTGATCCATTCTGGGAATAGTGATTCCAGGATCGGTGAGTCATTCCGTGAATAGTGTTTCCAGGATTGGGGAGTCTAGGATCAATCAGTCATTTTTTGAAATTTTTCCAGGATCAGTGGGTCCAGGATAGGTGATTCCAGGATTGGTGAGTCATTCCATGAATAGTTTTTCTAGGATTGGTGAGTAAAGGATCAATGATTCATTTTGAGATCTGTATTTCGGGATCGGTGAGTCCAGGATCAGTGAGTCATTCCCTGAACAATGTTTATAGGATTGGTGAGTCATTCCATGAAAAGTGTTTCCATGATCGGTGAGTCTAGGATCAGTGAGTGTACAGTGTTTCCAGAATCATGTACAGTGTTTCCCAGATCGGTAGGTGTACAATGTTTCCTGGATAGTGAATATTGCTTCTAACTTCCTATTGTTTTACCCCTTTGACAGTTTCATTGATTTTGAACACATTCAGAGCCTTGTTTTAAAGGATTTAAGGAAAAATAAAATCTCATTACTGTTATTTTAATTTTAATATATCCCAGAATGCCTTTACAAGGTCTAACCATGTGGTTTAATGCAATCCTCCTTTAATGGAAAATCCATAGCATCTTAAAATATTGCTCTGTTAAATCTTTTAAAAGGATGAGATATCTTCCTCCGTTGTTCTATCTTATTGTTCTTTAGTGCGAGATGCTCGAACCTTTCCTTCACCCCATAGGAGCGGTTTGATCAAACCTTAATACTAGAATCGTTTCTCCTTGAAGTTTCTTACTGCTGCTTGTGCGCCATCTATTTTGGTGGAAGCACCATGAATCGATCCTTCATCGATACAAGGTATGTTTTATCATTCTTCGAGTGGGTCCATATCCTTCTATTTTTCCAGGTTCTGTTATGTTATGTGATCAGCATACTTCTAATTGAGTTTTCATTGGTTTTAGTTGGTGCGGTCAAACTGTGGCTTCCTCGGGTGGATACTATTGTCACTAGAGGAGGATATCATGATCCTTTGTGTGGATCGTTCTCATTTGATGAACGAAAAGAACCATTTGAGGTGGTGGATTTTTTTTTTCTTTTCTTTTATATGAAACTGTATAGTTGTCATGTTTTATCCCACTAGATCACAATGTAATTGACATAATAAAAATTTTAACTGGATAAATAAATTTATATCAATTGTATGTTATTCCCTGTTGTTGTTCTAGGTAGTGTGATATCTATGATTTCTTGTTTATCTTTTTTTTCATGATGGAAATTAGTAAAGAACATAAAGTTGCAATTAATTGATAATTTTTTTTCTAAATATAATGAGGCATGAAAACGAATCCGGTTCTTCTTTTTGTAATTTTATGTTCTTCAAATTCGTACAGTAAGCATGTTTAATTATTTGTGATAGCTTACTAGTTTGGTATCTAGAATTTGGAACCTGTGTATAAAAAATTGGTTTATCCAAAATGGATTAATAAATAGGTTGTTTGATAAAAAATAATACCTTGTAGGGTTCTGAGTTACCCTTTCTTGTTTAAGGGCCAACAACCCAATTGATATGATTTTTGTTTTCCTACTTCTTGTGTTGTGACGTGATCTTGGAAAGAAGTTGTGATGTGTGGGGGAAGGGAGGCCTTTTGGACATGGCAGTAGTTGATTCCTAGAGTGGTGAATGCAACTGTTTATGCATGTTGGTGTTGGAGAGGAAACCATGGATAATGGAATGGTTTGTATGTGAATGTTTGTATGCTTGATGGTTTCTATTGGTTGTGTATCTGCTTTTCTATCCCCACTACTCAAGGCAGCTAGTCATTCTTACAATTCATCCGAAACGGGTGAAGATGTTTGTGGTATGACATGTTCTTTCTGTGTTTATCTTCTTAATGGATAATGGGGTTATAATCTTATTATAGGGAGTAATGACTCGACGGGTAGTTCATCTACTCACTGTGTTGTTCTCCCATGTGTTTAGTAGGATAGAATATTTTTCTAGAATTATTTGAAATATTGGAAATAAATACTGTAAATTAATTATCGAATAAATGATCTTATCCCATGGGGTGGGAGCTTGAGGGGACGCAATATTGAGGAAAATGGACTTTGGGTGTGATGATAATGAAATATAATAAGGATTTTTAAATGGTTAATTAATGTTTAAATAATTAATTAGCATAAATTTCAACTTATAAAAATGGGAATGAAGTAATGTATTAATGCTCTTTAAATGGTTTTGTTGTTATTGGATACCTAGTCATAGAAGTGGCAGTTGGGTGTCTGAGAGACGTTAGATGCACATGAGTCTAAGACTAGGTTATTCCCATAGTGTGTTTGTGATCTATTGTATATTCTATACATTTTCTGTTTCTATATGCTACTCCACCCCTTCAAATAGGGAAACTAAAACCGCATTTATTCTGAGCCATGGGGGTTGTTTTCCCCAACATCTCAATGGGAGGATGGATGGATGACTACCCCCTTTGGCCTCGCTCTGTTCTCATGGTAGTAACTTGTGCTGGAAAGCAAACCAGTTAGTTTTCCCAATATATGTGTGTAGAGGGATGTAATGGATTGTGTAATTTCACACTCATATTGTAGAGACCCAAAGCTTGACGTACATAGATATTACATTACTTTTTCGGAATACATAATACCTAACAAAAACAGACACACAAGGACTGTAATAGTTTAGTGTCTTGGGAAACCTAGAACGTAATCATCTAATCATGGTGAAAGATCTTCAACATATCCCATAAAGATCTTCCACTTTTTGTTTCCTTACCTAAAACCTTTCTTTTATTCCTGGGGGAAAATAAAACATAAAAAGGGTGAGCTCAAATTCTGAGAAAGGGTAAGCTTGGATAAAATAAAACATACCATATACATTTGATCTTAAAACATGAACATAATGTTTAAACATCAAAATCTTGAGCAATGACGTAAAACATGGAAGTACATAAGGCATAGATCATAATGGAACATAAATAATGATAACATAGTATGGGAATAAAACATGTAATTGTGGTATCCATTAATCACATGTAATGATTTCCATAGTATCCAAGACATTGCTTCCAAGTCCATATTAGTGGATAAAGTCCCTTTCTGAATCGAGTTCACTCCTCGTTCTAGTCCTGTAATACTAATTTGGATTAACTTACCGTTCCATCCATGTCTACCTCATGGGATATAAATCTTTACCCAATGCATTGGAGGGAGATATTGGTCCCACCCATCTCATAATGAATCCATTCTTACTTGTGCCACAAAATAATCATACATCATTCATAATAACCCTATAAATAAAATGGGTTTTATAAACATCATCGCATCATCAAATAATCCATATAAAAGAAATGGATAACATTTCATAATAAGAAAAGTGAAACCATTTAAGTCATAGAGACATGATACTTGAAAGATTCCCATATTAAATAATGTCATATTAGATGAAAAATGGTTCTGATAAAACACTTGAAATGAATTATTGCGGAAAATATCCTTTCTTCTTCAAAATCAATATCTTTTCACAAAACGCCGTGAAATTTTAAAAGTAATTGATTTTGTTTAAAATAGTCATGAAATATTTTGGATGAAGCTTCTTGAAAATAAGGCTTTAATAAACCGTAAAAATCCTTTCATGCCGTATAAGTTAAAAAAACATTCTCGTCGTAGTTTTGTCGGAAAAGTCAAAAAGTACCTCGTAATGTATACAAAAGAAAGATTCCTTACATACCATGTAGTAAAAGTCAAAATGGGTAAGAAGGGAATTAAAAATACATAAAAACACTTTTATAAAACATGTACATGTATAATAACAATAACCCTAGTAAATACTTACAAATAATAAATCTCAGATAAAAATGAGATTTGCAAAATTATCCCTTACCTTAGGTTTGATATGCTTCGTACGTATCCAAACCTCCTCTTCTTTGAAGCGCCTCTTAAAGACCTCCCCTTAGGGCACTAAAATTGGTCTTTGAAGAAGACAAGGACCTCTAGGATGTTTCTAGGGAATTGGAGAAGAGGATTTGGTAGGGGTTGGCCGAGCTTGAAGTCTCAATGTGGTGTGAGGAAGAGAGGGAGGAGGTTCTGTTTTATAAGGGAGGAGAGGGGCACCTTTGAAACAACAAAAATTATTATTTTATTATAAAGTAATATTCTGTTTTTAATAGCTCCAAATTGATAAATTTCGAAGCTAGTGTGGGGATGGGTCTAAATCTTCTCATCCAATAGAATTTAGACATGTTTAGGCCATTATATTGACCTTATCTTTTAGTTTTAACTCTTAGTTAATTAGATTGACATTTTCCATGTCACTTTGTATTCTTTTTATAATATAGTTAATAAATTTACCATATACATCCCAACGACCCCCAAGTGGTCCATTAATGATACACATATCATGATATAATTATGTTGGCCGAACCTTAGATTTTTATGAATATAATAACAATTAATAATATAATATTTGTTTTAAAAACTATTTTATGTCAATTTTGACACTATTTGGTAATTGATTTTTGTGAAAATCATAACAGAATTATTAGTTCGAAAAAAATTAATTAAATCAATACTAACATGTCATATTTACATATAAAATTATTCAAATTCATAAAAAGTCTCACATTACATTTATTTGGGTATTTATAACATCAATTATGTCAATATTTCATTAATAAGATAATTACTACATCATCATTGTGTCATAAATAAATTAAATAATTTTGAGTCTAAAAATTACAAATAAAATAAAATTATGTAGGAAATCTTTTTATATTTCTAATGAATATTTCTAGTCAAATTTATCTTATGTATAACCCCATATTAAAAATGTTTTAGTTATTAAACTATGATTTTAACTATTTTAACCCTTCTTTAAATAAATTAATAATAAATGATCTAATCTAATACAAGTGGGCCTAAATGGTCATTTTTTATTCCTAAGGTTTTTTTGGGTCGAATTACACTTGTCCAACAGAATTAGGACATGTGTTAGGGTAATAATAATATCAAATTTATCTTTAATTACACTATTTACTTTTAACCGTGTTAAAAAAAGTAAAATGTTACTATTTACCAAAAATTATTTTCATCTCATTGAACCACATTTTAGTACATGATATTAAATGTTTCTCTCGTATTTTCGAAATTCCACTCACAGAAGTGGTAAAATTAAGTTTTATGAAAAATTCAGTTTTTTAACTACCACTTAGAGTTTCACTATTCATCAAAAAAATTAAAGTTTCCAGAAAAATAACAAAACTTAGTCCTAAGATATATTTGATATTATGAATTCAAAAATGATGTCTATTTTACCAAATTAAAAACATATAAGTTGCATTAATTTATTTAAAAATTAATTCCCGTCGTCAAAACAAATAGCGTGTTCTTAAGAGATAATATCTATCAAAAGATTGACACTTGTTTATGTCTAGTTTAAATGTGAAATTACATCCAATGACTAACATTGTATTAAATTGTAAAAATATATTCTATATATACATTAAAACCACTGAAATTAATAATTTATTACTATTAATTATTTTGATTAAAAAAGTGGTTTTTAATTAAAATTTAGTAATTTTCACTATTCATCAGAATATTAAAGTTATCCGAAAAGTACCAAAATTTCACCCTAAGATAATTTCGATATTCCGAATCCAAAAATGAAGTCCATTTTGGAAGATAAAATTTATAAAATTTCAAAAATTGGTTATTACTATTCATAATGGCTAGTTCATAATACTATTATAATAATATCTCGTTTAGTGAAAATCAGTAATTCGTACTACACACGCTATCGAGGAAGGTCGTGATTGTGTGTAATGAAAGGCAAGTCAAGGATTCATGTTGTGGAAGATCCTTTTGGTGTAGCATACAACACAAGACATTAATGAATTTAAAAATAATATTTTTCATAAAATCTCGCAGTGTTACATTCAACCCCCTTTAAAATGAATTTCGCCCTCAAAATTCATCGCGGTTATAAATGGTTTACTACTTTAAAGTTTCTTTAATAGAAACCAACATCGTAAAAAGGAATACCAAAACATAGCTTTACAAACTAAAGTATGAAACGTAATGGTTACCCAAATTAACTCATCACTCGGTTTCCACGTAGGAGAACATAGGTGAAAATATGGATATGGAAGAAAAATCTTACCATCAAGATTTGATGAAGAGTGGTAGAGAACATGTCTATGAAAAATCCAACAATCACAAAGCCATAAATTTGTGATGTTCTAGGGTACCATCTGATTCTTCGGATATAAGGGCACTAGGACAACATTTTTTGGATTTCAAGATCATTTCCCTAAAGTTGAAAATTTTGAATTAGAATAAATACTTACATTATTTTGGTATAATCTCACCATTGTTCGTGCCTTGAAAAGTTTCCACTTCATCTCTTAAAGAAATGAAGTTGAATTTGTTATTCGTGATGTGTTAGCAGGTCATGTGATAAAATGACAGGTCATTCCATCTATCTCAAACAAAAGGTTAGAGAAAGTTATTAAATATACATAAAACGATCTATAGTAATATTAATCATATATGGTTCCTAAAATGGACTTATACTTCATATATCATACTGATTAATATTATAAAACTAGTTTCTACTAAACAAGGACTTCCTATAGGCCAGTGGTAGGCGATAAATGCCTATCGCACATCAGTTGTGGGTTCGATTCCCACACCCTTGTCCGACGCGATGGGATGTCGCTCGTCCTACAGGTTGTCCTTTTTCTAAAACTATATTACTATAACATCCCATCAATAATATCAAAAAAAGTTCTACCCTTAAACAATACTAACATATGTCCAACATAATCCATTCCAATCATTAGGCTTAACTAAAATACTTCGTTCCAAGCTCATAGTATAAAAAAACAATTACTTGAAATTTAATCAACCAAGCACCTGAATACCATCAGTTATCCCCCATATATCATGTTGGTAACATTCCAATCATGTGAATACCTTAATCCTGTATTTTCTTAAAAAATGAATACCCATTAAACCTTTGTGAAAACATGAATGCTGTCAAAAGTTAACTCTTTCCACATACCAAAATCCAAAAATTCTATATACTCAAACCATGATATAACCTTCTCCTTATATCAGTCATGAGCTCATGAATACTATCAAACATTTAATTTTCTCCTTATCCCTTCATTATGCGCATATCATCTACTTTCCAAAAATATCTGAATAACCTTTCATGGTTACCGGTACCATTCATCGTACACTTCCAAAACTTAAGAAAAGGAAACAGTGTAACAATATTTAGATGTCTCTTTATTCCATAGTATCATTAAATTACTTATACAACATTACACATGATAAACATGTAATCAGTACACTACCTTCTTAAACCATTGATCGAGTTTCAACAATTTTTTCACCTCACATATAATTTGTAGTCTCTTCATCATCATCAACATAAATACTACCCATACAAACATACTGATTCTCTTCATGAGACTTTCCCTTAGGGAATTGGTTTTCATAATGCCCGTACATTTCACATTTAAAACATTTAACCATTTTTTATGTCGTAGCAATACCATTATCCTCATCCATGGTGTTAACTGAACCTTTTCCTTTGCACTTACTGGGTTTGTGTCCTTCTTTTCCACACCCAAAGCATCTCCCAGTTCCTTTGAATCATTCTCCTTGATGCATCTTCCCACATAATTTACATAGGGGAAATTGATCTTTCTTTCCTCTATGATCATCATGAAACTCCATCTTTCTCATATTAGTTGAATCAGTAAACATACAAAATTTGAGTGTATTGATCATATTATGAGATTTCTGATTCGGCATAATAATGATGCTTGGACTTCCAAATCCCATTTCATTTGGTTTCTCATGAAGAATATCATTCCATTGTCCATAATATCCTCCATTATTGTGAATCATCTTGTTTCCATACATTTTCTAAAACACAAAAAGAGTAGTGGGAGAGGAAAAAATTATAATAAAGGGGGAGAAACATCAATATCTAACATCGTAGGTTTAATCTAATATTGTTACCAAAATTTTAGTAATATAACATATACTTGTACTTAACCTTAGGGACATCCCTAGACATACCTTAGAAATATCTATAGGGATCTCACTAAAGTTTTCGCATCCTATTTTCCAAAGTTTGACTAAACCTCCCTCTGATACCAACTGTAGAGACCCAAAGCTTGACGTACATAGATATTACATTACTATTATGGAATACATAATACCTAACAAAAACAGACACTCAAGGACCATAATAGTTTAGTGTCTTTGGAAATATGGAATGTAATCTTCTAATTGTGGTGAAAGATCTTCAACATCTCCCATAAAGATCTTCCACTTTTTGTTTCCTTACGTAAATACTTTCTATTAATCATGGGGGAAAATAAAACATAAAAAAGGGTGAGCTCAAATGCTCAGTATGGGTAAGAATGGATAAAATAGAACATACCATATACATTTGAACTTAAAAACATTAACTTAATGTTTAAACATCAAAATCTTGAGAAACGACTTAAATCATGGAAGCACATAAGGCATAGATCATAATGGAACATAAATCATGATAACATAGTATGGGAATAAAAAATGTAATTATGGAATCCATTAAGCACATGTAATGATTTCCATAGTAGCCAAGGCATTGCTTCCAAAACCATCTTAGTGGACAAAGTCCCATTCTGAATTGAGTTCACTCCTCATTCCAGTCCTGTAATACTGAACCAGATTAACTTACCGTTCCAGCCATGTCTATCTCATGAGATATAAATCTTTACCCAATTAATTGGAGGGAGATATAGGTCCCACCAATCCCATAATGAAATCATTCATACTTGTGCCACAAAATAAATATACATTATCCATAATATCCCAATAAATAAAATGGGTTTCATAAACATCATCTCATCATCACATAATCCATATAAAAGAAATGGATATCATTTCATAATAAGAAAAGTGAAACCATGTAAATCATAGAGACATGATACTTGAATCATACCCATATGAAATAATGTCATCTTAGATGAAAAATGGTTTTGATAAAACACATGAAATGAATTCTATGGGAAAATATCCTTTCTTCTTCAAAATCAATATCTTTTTATAAAACGTCATTAAATTTTAAAAGAAAAATATTTTGTTCAAAATAGTCATGAAATCTTTTGGAGGAAGATTCATGAAGATAAAGATTTATTAAACCGTAAAAATCCTTTCATGTCGTATATGTTTAAAAAAACATCCTCCTAGGACTTTTGTCAGAAAAGTCAAAAAGTATCTCATAACATAAACAAAATAAAGATTCCTTACATACCACGTAGTAAAAGTCAAAATGGGTAAATAAGAAATTAAACATACATAAAAACACATTTAGAAAACATATAAATGGATTATAACAATAACCCAAGTATATTCTTACGAATAAGCAATCTCGGATAAAAATGAAATTTTCAAAATTATCCCTTACCTTAGGTCTGATATGCTTCGTACGTATCTGAATCTCCACTTCTTTGAAGCGCCTCTTTGAGACCTCCTTTTAGGGAAATAAAATTGGACATTGAAGAAGACCAAGACCTATAAAATTTTTTTAGGGAATTGGAGAAGAGAATTTGGCAGGGGTTGGCCGAGCTTGAAGGCTCAATGTGGTGTGAGGAAGAGAGGGAGGAGGTGCCCTTTTTTAAGGGAGGAGAGGGGAACCTTTGGAATAAGTAAAAATATTATTTTATTATAAAGTCATATTCGGTTTTTAATAGTTCCAAATTGATATATTTCGAAGATAATGTGGGATGGGTAGAAATACTCTCATCCAATATAATTTAGACAAGTTTAGGTCATTATATTAAACTTATCTTTTAGTTTTAACTCTTAGTAAATTAGATAGTCATTTAGCATGTCACTTTGTATTTTAATATTATATAGTTTATAAATTTACCAAATACATCCAAGCAACCCCCAAGTAGTCCATTAATGATACACATATCATTAAATAAGTATCTTGGCTGAACCATAGATTCTTAGAAATATAATAACAATTAATAATATAATATATTTTTTAAAACTAATTTTTGTCAATTTTGACACTATTTGGTAGTTGATTTTTGTGAAAATCATAACAGAATGATTAGTTCACAAAAAGTTAATTAAATAAATACTAAAATGTCATATTAACATATAAAATTATTGTAATTCATAAAAAGTATCAAATTAGATTTATTTGGGTATTTATAACATTGATTTTTTCAATATTTCATTAATAAGATAATTACTACATCATCACTGTGTCATAAATAAATTAAATTATTTTACATCTAAAAATTACAAATAAAATACAATTATGTAGGAAATCCTTTTAGCTTTCCAATGAATATTTATAGTCAAATTTATCTTATGTATATCCCCATATTAAAAATTATTTATTTATTAAACTTTGATTTTAACTATTTTAACCCTTCTTTAAATAAATTAATAATAAATGTCCTAATATAATCCTTGTGGGCCTAAATGGTCATATTTTATTCCTAAAGTTGTTTTGGGTCGAATTACACTTGTCCAATAGAATTATGACATATGTTAGGGTAATAATAATATCATTTTTACCTTTAATTACCCTATTTACTTTTAACCGTGGAAAAAATAGTAAAAAGTTACTATTCACCAAAAATTATTTTCATCTCATTGAACCACATTTTAGTCCTTGATATTAAACGCATCTCTTGGATTTTCTAAATTACACTCACAGAAGCGGATAAATTATGTTTTATGAAAAATTCAGTTTTTTAACTACCATATAGTTGTTTCACTATTCATCAAAAAATGAAAGTTTGCAGACAAATACCAAAAAATTAGCCTAAGAATTAATTGATATTATGAATTCAAAAATGATGTCTATTTTACCAAATTCAAAACATATCAGTTGCATTAATTAATTTAAAAATTAATTCCCATCATCAAAACAAATAGCGTGTTCTTAAGAGATAATATCTATCAAAAGATGGACACATGTTTATGTCTGGTTTAAATGTGAAATTATATCCAATGACCAAAATTGTATTAAACTGTAAAAATATATTCTAAATATACTTTAAAACCACTCAAATTAATAATTGATCACTATTAATTATTTCGATTAAAAAAATTATTTTTAATTAAAGTTTAGTAATTTTCACTATTCATCAGAATATGAAAGTTATCCGAAAAGTACCAAAATTTCACCCTAAGATAATTTCGATATTCCTAATCCAAAAATGAAGTCCATTTTGAAAGATAAAATTTATAAAATTTCAAAAAGTGGGTATTACTATTCATAACGGCTAGTTCATAATAATATTATAATAATATCTCATTTAGTGAAACTCGGTATTGTGTACTACACACCCTATCGAGGAAGGTCACGGTTGCGTATAATGCAAGGAATGTCAGGGATACGTGTTTTGCAAGATCTTTTTGGTGTAGCGTACAACACAAGAAATTAATGAAATTAAAAAGAATATTTTTCATAAAATCTCGGGGTGTTACACATATACTCTAGATATAGTTTCTTATGGACTACAATAGGTGATACATTTCTAGGTTGTGATGGCTTGAGGATACTTACTCAGTGTTTGTGATCTAATAGAATGAGGTATAATAACTGACACATGATACACGTTATGTGAGATGTGGTGGCTCCTAGAATGAACCTATTTTCTTTTCATACATGGATGTGGGGGATTTGTTTCATGAGGATCAGGTTGTGGTGCTTCACCCATGTGTCCTCAGGCAAAACTTATTGGAGAGAGATGCATAAGATGTGCGACATTGGGGAAAAGCATAAAACTAGTTGGGAAGTAATAGAAGGGTACCCTTGATATTTATTATTATATTAAATAATCTAGTTTTCATTACTTGCTGAGAGTATCCATGGTGAGGCTGGAAACATAGTATACATGTTTAGGTGATGAGTTAGTTTCACTTGTGGTTCACTATGCTTTTACATGCCATTAATTGCATTTTCATGAGTGGAATCGTGGAGGTTCCTATTAAGTATACTATTATACTCACCATATGTATATTTAAACTATTTTCAGGTCCTTTGGAGCAGGTTCGAGATCACGCTGGTTTTTATGAGCATGGGGTTGCAAGAGCTGTTCGGGCTTGTGGTTTCTGCTATTTTTTTACTTTCCCTTGGTATTTACAGTTCTCCCCATTCAGTTGTAGTACTTTTGCATGACATTAAATATGTTTACTTGTGGGTTCTGTAATATTTATGTCTGAGTTGGAGTTGGTTGGTTTCTATCTTATGTCTCTCTTCCGCATGTGTTCTCTTAGAGGGTAATGCCTTCTATCTCTGTTCATACTATACCTACGGTGTCTGTCACCAACCCAGGGCCTACTGGAGGTGGTACATAGGGGTCATTATATCCCTTATCACATTTCCATCCCAAGATGGGTACACATTATGGGGAGGGAGTCATGACACTTATTTAATTACAAATGATAAAATATTTTATTTAAAATGTATCGAATATGGTACTATGAATTTGTCTTCATTTTTTCTATCCGCAATTTTTTTTAATAAATTAGTATTTTTGTAGTAAAAAATAAATTTAATCATATATATAGAATTATTGTTATAAAATATTTTTAATTTTGGAATTTAGGATTTCTATATTAGCTTATACTGAATTTATTGAAATTTTATAAAAAACATTGGAGAATAGTAAAAATATAGATTTGAGTTTATAGTGAGTTTAAGGACATAATTAATGATGTAATAATTTATTTAAAATTATATGTGACTTTTTAGGAATAAAATATGATTATATTTGTCCCTAGTGGTCCATACCATGGGAAAATAAAATAGGAATGTCCGTAGTTTTTCAAATACTTCAGTTGAGGTGTCCATAGAAATCAATAAAATGATACCTATGTTTTCTTTTAAATACCCACAAATTTCATCATTCCCATTGATTAAAAATTAATCCCCAAAGAATAAATGATTTTTCACATTATAATGAGTTCGTCTAGGGCTTCCACAATCCCAAAATATACAGATCATCATGTTTTAAGAGATACTCTTCAAGTTAAGGGAAATCTCAAATTCTCTTTTCCTTTCAAGTTATCTATTTATGTGGAATGCCATTATCATTTGCATACGATGTTAATCTATAAATTTCTCTAAATCCCATTAACTTATTATGTTACATTTATTAATAGTATAACCTTTTCTCCTCTATTTGTAATGTTTTATAAATCCATGTTTCAAACCTGTTATGTTGCTGGATTTTGCCTCAAAATTTCCTTTTTTTATAATGAAATTATTTTGTTTTATTTTTTGAATACCCAAAACATTTTATTATATAAGGGTATTAAAATATATGTCAAAATGATGTATTTAATTCTTTGGATTGACATATAGAAGCCCTATTCCTTTTTCAGTGGTTTAAAATGAAAATAGTATCATGTTTTTATGATGTTTTTAATAATCCATGATTTTGAAATGAATCCCATTTATTTTATTCTGGATGGGCTATTTATGAATTGTTTTATTATGATATATATGTATCAGATTAATAATGTCATATTATTATTTTACCTAATATATCTCTAATGCATTGGGTAATGAATGTAATCTCTAGAGATGAAAGGATTTATGATACATTGGTGAATAAGATTTTTAATTCTAACGACTCTTGGATGATGAACCTTTTTTATATTTGTATAAATGATGCAAATAATTTTTTTATCGTCATTCCCCTGTTACGAATCATTATATATTTACAATCATATGACATTTTTTATTATCTTAGGGATTTATATATTTCATTATTTTTTTAGTGAAATTTATTAAGATAACAAGAAAATTGTTTATCTTGTTTGTACTTATTGGCCTGACTGCACACCCTTTCCATTTATGTATGTCAATAGGTTATGAGATGCAATAAATATACATAAGATGATCCTTAAATAACTGTTTCAAGAGGAAAAAAGTTTTTATTTAAATTTTCATGTATTATGTACTGGTTTCCCATGTCAGTAAACATTAAAAGATCCTCTATTTTATAAAATTTAATGAAATGTTATGTAATAAAAGAATTGATTACATATATAATACTAGTTATTAATATATTTGGGTGACCATTATTTTCCCACATTTCCTTATTAATTTATTTTTTTAATTATTTTAATTTTATGATTTCATTTTCTATAAAGGAAATATCAAAATTGTAGTCATTTCAAAACAAAGATGAATTTGGAGGAAGACATTTATTTTTTAGAGGGGTATTATGTAACGTCAAATAATATAAATAAAAATAAATATAATTAAAATTATTTAAAATTATTTGATTAAATTATTTACCTGCATTTCATATTTTATTCGAACAATAAAATAATATTATCATTATTATTTAATATGATAGTTATCACCAATCTGTTATATTGGTAGGAATGGATATGACTATATATATTTATTTTCAATTTGTTTATAATTTTTTTACAATATATATATATATATATATATATATGATAATAATTAGCTAATAATTAGTCCATTTTAAGCCTAAAGAATATTTAAAAAAAAATATTTACTCGCTTCTAAGGGAACAATATTTAAAAAAAATTATAACATTAAAAATTTTAATATTAGATATGTTAACTTCATCTCATAATGTGGAATGTTAATATTATCTTATTGTACGATTTTGTTATTTTTCTATGTAATTACATTTTTTGATAACAATGATAAATATAGTATTCTATTTGAAATGTAATTGTTAATCACTTTTATTTTTATAGTAAAATTATATTTATAATCTGATTGAAAGTCACATTAGTTCAATAACACATATATTAATACAATTTATGTTATTAAATGAATTTTTATATTAAATCAAAATATGATAACACAATAACCTTTTTAACATTTTCAATTTAAAAGCTTTCTTTCTCACCACATCGGTAGAATTATATTAAATTTTCATTTTCCAATATTGTGATTTTTTTTTAATAAATTGGATATAAGTATTTTTAATGAGTATAATATTTTTATTTTAATATGTTCTTATTAAAATTTGATCATAATAATTTGTGAAAATAGTTAACTTTAGTTTACATGATTAAGGTTAACCTTTGGATTTCTGCATGACAAGTGTTTGCAATATTATTAATTTTACAAACACATAGGAATTTTATATACTCTATTGGGATTCATATATGGAACTATTATTTATAAATTATATATTATTAATCATATTAATTATATATGTTAAATTATAAATAATTAATAAAACTAAAATAATATATGATACCATATTAAAAACTATGAAAATAATATGGAAAAACATAATAACTATTAAAAAAATGAAACAAAATGATCTATTTTTTGTGGTGTAATATCAGAAAAACCAAATATTTCATCAAGTATAATATTTTTTAATTCTAGATACACTAGATGTTAGGGAGACCTACTAATATAGTTTACCATTTTATATTTACATGAATCAAACTCCTCCTACCCCATTAAAGGGAACTGTCCCCCCTAACATTTTAACACCTCTCAACCCTAATAAATTATAAAAACCCTTCAAAAATAAGTTCTAAAAATATCTCATCCAATACTAATAACCATAATTTTTTATGAAATCAAAATAATGATGTCCTTAAATGAAAACCAAAAGGAGTTACCTGAGGAAGTGGTAAAGATCATCAACGAGCACTTATACATTATTTTATTCTTCACCAATTAAATTACATTTATTCCCTAATTATTAAACAACCAAAGTGTCTTTAATATACTTAAATTAATAATATTATGTCTTATAAATAAACATACCCATAAATTTATTAAATAGGTAATAAAACATTATTATTGTGTACGGAGGACATCCTCCTTACGAAACAGTGTCATTAATTTTTTCATTACCACCTATCATGGTTGGAAATGATGTTGGAAAAACTATTTTTTTATATATACATTTCCATGATGTATTGATACATCTTGAAATATTATATAACACAAACCTTTATGATTGAAATTTTATTGGAATAAAATAACATTGTTTGTGGACGTGTGGACTACCACCTCCTCGAGGCAATGTGATTAATTCATGCTTTATATGGAATGTATTAAGGATAATTTTAACAAACATATGTGTTATATATTAAATATATATAATATTGATGATATAAATACCATTATGTAAATATAAAATGTCATTTAATATAATACCTTGTCATGCACTAAAAAAGTTATAATGTTATCTATGTATGGGTTGAATACCTCCTCCTCGAAGTGATATGATTTTTTAATTCACAATAATTATATATATATATATATGATTATATTAATAAATAATATTATATTTATGATATAATTATTATTATAGAAATATATATGTTACATACCTTCTTTCCAGAATGATTATTGAAAAATGGGAATGTTACTAATGCGTAGGTATGAACTTCTATCTCCATGATTAAAATATTAGTTCATTTTTTGTAACCATCATTCAAGAATATTTTTAAAATTATATTTGATGTATTAACAAGATAATTAAGTCATGATTTTTATTATTTTAATATTTTTATAATTACAAGTTTGATCATAGTCATCCGACCTTTTTCATTTTTCACACATAAACCGAATATGGTCAAGACATACGATGTAAACTTAGTTGATGAAGTAATTGTATAAAAAATTGAAATAAGATAAATATAATTTATAATAAATGTCACGACCTATCCCCCGAGACCTGTTTCATGACTACCCCAAGCTTGTCTTCCATAGGACAAGGGCTGGTGAATAGCACCAAAGGCGTATATCCCTAAAACTGTGAAGTCATTTCCATTACAAATTGTAAACACACACAATAGAGTATGGGATGGAAGTAAAACACTAAGAAAAACTATATTAAAAAGAGTGAGGAAATGAAAAAGCGGTTGAAAATACAATCCTAATAGGAAAGTACAAGTATAGCTGAAAAACAAGTACAACTGAAGAAATGTAAAGAAACTATTGTGTCATCCTCTGGGGATTCCTACCTGAAGGGTAGGTAATGATAGCCTCCTCAGCACTCGACGTCATTCTATCTCCTCTTTGTACCGACTCACCGTAAGGTCCACATCTGGGAACCATCCAGTCCTGCTACATTGATCCTCAGTCAGTGTTGTCCATCGTTTGCATCCAACATAATGAAATGCGGGCATAACCTGTGAAGGGTGAGTATAACGATACTCAATAGGGACCTCGAGACCCTCAAGGTCTCAAAAAATCAAACCAGAATAAACCATAAAATATAAAATCAATAGATAAACTCACATAGGTATATTCTTATACAAATACCTAAGATACCAATTAATCCATCTCAA
Source organism: Viscum album (assembly GCA_963277665.1). Lineage (NCBI taxonomy): Eukaryota > Viridiplantae > Streptophyta > Magnoliopsida > Santalales > Viscaceae > Viscum > Viscum album. Next base: position 1,424,969,463 of record OY728147.1, on the reverse strand, counting down.
TCATAAGGTAAACACAAAAGTTACTAACTCAGATTGAACTAGGATTTTTATTATCGAAACCATGGATGTAGGATAAATCCTTCAGAATATAGTACAGTGGTCTTTCCACATCACACAGAGTCACTTCCCACTAACCTTGGACTCTTGAGGTACTCCTCTTATCGAGTAACGTGGGTTTGTCGTGCTCACACACAGGCGCTCCCCACCGTGGGTCTACCACGCTCAAACTGAGGCGCTCCCTCTCGTAGCATGATGAAGTACATGTCCTATTGAGTATTGTGGGTCTTCCATGCTCAAATAGAGGCTCTCCCCACCATAGGTCTTCTGCGACACCATGGCGCTCCCCACTGGGCTAGTCGAATCACTTCGAGTTTAATCGGTCAACAGTCATCATGTCTCAACCATCTATTAGGTCTCCGAAATACGCACGCTCGTCTCTGGGAGGATCCGCTCCATGAGCTAATTTTCGAAACTCTAACTATCATGAAGTAACACTAATAAGTATTTTAAAGGTCTACCACGTCATAGGGGTCTTAACGCAATAGACAGCGCGCCAATCGGACGCCCGGTCTGTGAGTTATTACCCTTTTAGTCCCTGGGGTCCGGTTGGATTCATGTACCACCCAAACTGACCGTACCTCAACATTAACCCGAACACTAGAGGGGTATACTCAATGGCACCACTATGCTCCAAGTAATCCAGTGCAGCTGACTGTTGGTCAAACGGTCTTCCGGTGAGAAAGATATTGCCCAAAAAAGTAAAGGGTCATGGTGGGCCTGGGTCCGGTCTGACCCTGCTGGATCTACTTGGCCTAGCCCAGTCTGGGCCGACCCAGGCAGGGATAACATGGTTAGACCTGTTGGGTCTGGCCACCTGTTTGGTTTGGCCCGGCCTGCGGGGCCCATCTATGACAACCCTGCTTTTTATTACAACTTAAACATGCTTTATTACATAAAAATTCACTTGGTCCAACAAAGAAGATTGAGAGGTTTAGTGTCTTTGGGGCTTAGGATCATTACATAAAAACTTTAAACTTTAAATACAACATCTTTATTGAAAACTTCCTTTACATGACCACTACATTCCTTCATACTTAGCATTGCATGGGATAACCTGAGGACATGCATAAGAAAAGGGTGAGCTATAAAGCCCAGTAAGGGAGTACACAATGAATAACATGAGGAGTACAATACATGTTAGGCAATAGGCATATCAATAGAGCATAAGAGAGACATGAACATAAAGGCATGATAATCATAACATGGAAATGTGGCAACAACACTTAACATTGAATTAGCATGAGCCAAGGCTCATTGCACATGGAGCATGAGTAAACCCTCATTGCACTTGAAGCACGAGTAAACCCTCGTTGCACTTGAATTAGCATGATTCAACACTCATTTCACATGACATATCATGATACTATACTTTACCCAATGCATTGGAGCGCTATAAAGGGCGCACCCTTCTTAAACATTTCATTTCATGCATAAGTGTGCCACATGGATCATAAAACATGGATTCATAAAACATAATCATTTCTTCCACGATAAAGGAATGTCGAATTCATACATGAAACTTTACAATCAATATGTATATGTGCATAACGGTGAATACCCTTGATGGAGAAATGGGCATGGTATTCACTACACAAAGACATTGGCTTAGAAAATCGGTGCGATTTCGGCAGCGTAACGACATGACATAAGAATTCATAAAAAAGGTTGATGAGAGAGAAAGGGGTTCCTCATCATATTTTCATGTAATGGAAAGTAAGTAGATCCTATATATATATTTCCCAACAATAGAAATGGAATTTAGATTCATGATACAAAAGTATTGCTTGAATGTAAAAGAAGAGAGAGAAGTTCCTTTCAGAATTTCGGCATAGTAACGGGTGTACATGGGAGGCATTTAATGAGAGAGAAAGGGTTATCCCATCATTCAAACAATAAGAGGGAAATATGGGGGAGGTGAAAAACCATACCCCAACATTCATAATTGAAATAAAAAGGGAAACACAACTTAAAGAAAATTGACAAAAAAAGTGAGAAAGGAAGAAAACCCCTTACTTGGAAGTGTGCTTCCAAAGGCTAGAGAGAGGCTTGTGAGAGGATTCTTGGGAGCATGGGGAACCTTGAGAGGATTCTAGAGAGAGTAGGTCAGAGGTTGGACGAACTTCAAGGTCTTTGAGTGAGGAGGAAGTGGGAGCTTGGGTGGGTTTATATAGGAAAGGTGAGAGAATTCTTTATTATTTAGGTTTGGGACCCCTTATATTAAAATAATCCAAACCACAAACCATCCCATGGTATTTTGCCATGGTTTCTGGAAAAGGAAAGAGGAAAACAATATTTTACAAGTCCAAGGTCCGAACTTATTAAAAAATTAGGGTTGCTTGTGTGGAGGTGAGTCACACTCCCATGGAATTAATTTAAAAGGCAAAGTGTTGAATAAGTCTTGAGGGCTCCATTAATGCTTTGAAAAGTGAGTCAAACAAACCCAAAACCTCATTATTTTAATGATAAAACACATATTGGCCAAACATAAGGATTATGGTATTTTATTACATCACCATTGGGTCATTATGATGTCATAAAACACATTATATATTTAAATGGTATTTAATTTTTACCCAAAAATTTGACTATCTCAGAAAATTATGAAAAATTCACCGTTGGATAATTTCGACGTCCTGATTCCAAAAATAATATTTATTTTATCTAAATAATTTTCTAAATATGTGAATTTTCACTTTTAAAATAAAAACCGACATTTATAAAAAATTCACCAGTTTTGACAGAAATGGCTTTCAAACCTTAATAAAAATTTTAATTGCATTCATAAAATTATAAGATCATTTATATTTAATAAAAATTAATTTAATATTAATAATAATATTTTATTAAAATATTATTTAATTAAAAAATCCTTTAATTTAATAAAATATAATTCTTAATTAAATAATAACTAAAAACACCGTTTGTACTTTAAAAACTAATTACAATGTATCAAAAATGACTAGAAATTATATTCATTATTATATAAAAAAATAATGTACATGAACATGGTGCTACTTATTTGTTACATAACCCCTTAAAATAACTGCATAAGACCTAAGGGTAAGGTGTACGATGGTGACCGACTCTTGGGGTCGCTCGGATAACATCGCTCGAGTGGTAATCTCAATCAACTTCGATTTTTCCCGTAGACGATCATGTTCGAGCTTGACTTGATGAAGCTCAGCTTGGGCTTGGTCAAGGGCAAAGCACAAAGACGCCGCCTCCTTTCCGAGCTCCGACAAATGGGCTTCGTAAGGGGCAATTCTATTGGATGAGGCGATCGGTTCCTTTGCCAGAGTAGAAAATTGGTTCGTTAAAGCCTTATATTTAAACTACCCAGATGATCACTGTTCAACGGCTATAAAAGTAACGGTCACAAATCTTAACATAAAACTAAATAAGATGACATCTTATAAAAAAAAAATTCATAAAGAAACATTTAACTGGATCAAGAGGGATTTTCCATTAATGAAACTTTGGGTCATTACAACATTCCCCCCTTAAGAAATTTCACCCTCTAAATTTTTCCTTTTCCCACACTAAAACAAATGTGGGTAACTTAGCTTCATCATATCCTCTGAATCCCAAGTTGCTTCTGCAAACTTGTGGTTTCTCCACAACACCTTGACGAGGGGCATTGTCTTATTTCATAGAACTTTTTCTCTACGATCCAAGATCTTCACTGGTTGCTCCTCATAAGAAAGATCGTATTCTAATTGTACCACCTCAGAAGAGAGTACATGTGAAGGGTCTGGTATGTAATTCCTTAAGAGGGATACATGGAAGACATCATGCACCTTGGCCATAGCAGGTGGAAGTGCTAGTCGATAGGCCACAGCCCCAACACGATCAAGAATCTCGAAGGGGCCGATGTACCTTGGACTTAACTTCCCTTTCTTTACAAACCTCATGAACTTCTTCCACAGAGATATGCGTAAAAACACCATGTATCCGACTTTAAACTCAAGGTCTCGTTGACGATTATCTGCATAACTCTTCTATCGACTTTGGGCTGCCTTGATATGCTGCTGAATGGTTTTCACCTTCTCCACCATTTCTTCAACCATTTCTGGTCCAAGCAGCTTACGTTCACCGACCTCATCCCAACATGCCGGTGTTCTACACCTTTTCCCATACAGGGCTTCATATGGTTCCATTTGGATGCTCGAGTGGAAACTATTATTATAAGAGAACTCAACTAGAGGAAGATGTTGATCCCATCCTCCTTTAAAGTCCATTGAGCACGCTCTCAACATATCCTCAAGTGTTTGGATAGTCCGCTCGGATTGGCCATCAGTTTGAGGATGATAGGCCGTACTGAAGTTCAGTTCAGTATTCAGAGCATGTTGAAGACTCTTCCAAAACTTAGAGGTAAATCTTGGATCTCGGTCAGACACAATAGATAGTGGTACTCCATGCAACCGTACCACTTCCCTGATATATATCCGTGCCTGTTGATCCAAAGAGAAATCCTCTCGAATAGCAATGAAGAGTGCAGTCTTTGTAAGACGATCCACAATAACCCAGATTGCATTGTTGCTTTTGGATGTCCTTGGAAGTCCAGTGACGAAGTCCATGGTGATGTTCTCCCATTTCCATTCTGGTATGGGCAATGGTTGCATCATCCCCTTAGACTTCTGCCTCTCTGCCTTCACTTGCTGACACACTAGACACTTTGATGTATATTCGGCGATCTCCTTCTTCATATTATCCCACCAAAAGTTTTCTCAGAGATCTCGATACATCTATGTGCTCCCTGGGTGAATAGGGAAATTTGAACTATGTGCATCATCCAAAAGTTCCTTCTTCAGCTCCGAACATGATGGGACACATAGCCTTTTCCCAAACCGCACAATTCCTTCTTCATTAACATTAAACTCTGAGGATTTTCCCTTTTTGATAGCTTCCACTTTTTCTTGGATTCTCGCATCATCCTTTTGAGCATCCTTTAACCTTTCAAAAAGAGATGGTTGAGCAATCATTTGTGAAAGGATTGATGATGTTCCCTTCTTTATGATTCCCACGTCCATCTTCATCAAGTCTAAGAAGATTGGATCCTTCTCAATTCTCATCATTGATAGAATTGTTGGATCCTCTCTACTTAGGGCATCTGCCACCTTGTTCGCCTTCCCAGGGTGGTAATGTATTGAACAGTCATTATCCTTTATGAGCTCTATCCATCTTCTCTGGCGCATATTAAGCTCTTTCTGTGTGAATATATATTTAAGACTCTTGTGGTCAGTATATATCTCACATTTCTCTCCATAGAGATAATGCCGCCAGATTTTCAAGGCAAAGATCACCGCCGGCAACTCCAGATCATGCATTGGATAGTTTCGCTCATGGATTTTCAACTGTCTTGAGGCATAGGATATCACTTTATCATTCTTCATCAGCACACATCCTAAGCCCTTCTTCGAAGCATCATTGAATACCACAAAAAGCTCCCCACTTGTGGGTAAAGTGAGCACAGGTGCAGTGATAAGCCTCCTTTTCAACTCCTTGAAGCTTTCTTCGCATTCATCACTCCAAGCAAACTTTACTCCCTTTCGAGTTAGCTTGGTAAGAGGGTTGGACAATCGTGAGACGTTTCTCACAAATCGTCGATAATATCCAGCTAACCCCAAGAAGCTACGGATATCAGTTACCGATGTTGGCCTCGGCCATCCCTCAATTGCATCTGTTTTGGAGGGGTCCACAGATATCCCATTGCTTGTGATGATATGGCCCAAGAATGCGACCTCCTTCAACCAGAACTCACACTTGATGTACTTGGCATAGAGCTTCTCCTTGCTCAAAGTCTCCAGTACAGTTCTTAAATGCTCCTCATGGTCCTCCTTGGTTTTGGAGAATATTAGAATATCATTTATAAAGACTACCACAAATTTATCTAGGTAATCTATAAAGACTCTATTCATCAAGTCCATGAATATTGCTGGAGCATTGGTGAGTCCAAAGGGCATTACTATGAATTCATAGTGCCTGTACCTTGTACGAAAAGCAGTCTTGGGGATATCTTCCTTCTTCACCCTTACTTGATAATATCACGACCGCAAGTCGACCTTGGAGAAGTATTGTGCTCCACGCAGCTGATCAAACAAGTCATCGATTCTTGGTAGAGGATACTTGTTCTTTATCGTAATTTTTTTAAGTTCATGATAATCGATGCAAAGCCGCATTGACCCATCCTTCTTCTTGACGAAGAGGATTGGTGCACCCCATGGTGATGCACTTGGGCGTATAAACCCTTTATCCAGATTCTCCTGTAGTTGTTTCTTCAGTTCTTCAAGCTCAACCACAGCCATTCTATATGGAGTCTTGGATATTGGTTGCGCCCCAGGTATAAGTTCAATTGAGAACTCAACATCTCTTCTTGGAGGAAGACCAGGAAGTTGCTCGGGAAATACTTCAGCGAATTCCCTCACAATAGGCATTTCTTCAAGGGTGGTTTCTTCCTTGGACTCAATCATCTGAGCCAGATATGCGTGCTCATAAGGCAGTAATATCCATGCTTGAGATGATGGAGCTAAAGGAGATTCATCTTCCTCCTGACACTTGTAAAGAATCGGGGGTCGATTCTCCACATGGAGTGTGATTTCCCTCTCCCGACAATTTATGTTGGCTCTATATAAGGAAAGCCAATCCATGCCAAGAATTGCATCAAATCCCACCAAAGGGAGTATGACGAGGTTTTCCGGGAAATTCAATCCACAGATTGTAACAGGGGAGGACTTATACTCATGGGATGCAATGATTGCCCCATTTGCCGTACTCACCGACATCTTTACTTCCATGATTTGTGGTGGTGAAGGGATTGTTCTACTAAACTTTTGAGATATAAAAGAATGCGTAGAACCTGAATCAAAAAGTACGTTCGCTATTCTTGAATGAATAACTAGCGTACCTGTCACCACTTCGTTGTCGGGGTTCACTTCGGCAGAAGTGATGGAAAAAGATCTTCCTTGCTGTCTTGGAGGTTGTTGATTGCCTCCGATAACCCTTGGATTAGGGCACTGATTCGCAAAATGACCTGGTTATTTGCATTTGAAGCATTGAACAACGCGTTGTGGTTCGAACGGAGCGTTCCTCCCCTCCGTCGCAGCCGCGGGTCCTTCTTGCTGACAGTTAACAGCTAGGTGCCCTTCTCTTCCACACTTGAAGCATTTTCTTGTCCCCCTAAGGCAATTTCCAGGGTGCTTTTTTCCACACTTTTGGCAAGTGGGGTGCTGGAATTTCTTAGCGCCGTTGGATTTATCCATCGTACAACCATCATTGAAGTCCACCTTCCGCTTCTTGTCCCCATGATACCCCTGTGATTCTCCGATCTCCATTTCAACCTTGAGGGCACATCGGACAATTTCCTCATAGCTGTCGAAGTCGCGGATCGCTATTTCTTTCCGCAAGCTAGGCTTCAGCCCACCAAAGAAGCGGTCAACCTTGCATTCGGGGGTAACAACAAAGCCGGAAGCGTATCGTGCAAGCCTTGTGAATTTTGCCTCGTACGCTCCCACAGATTCCTCATATTTCTGCTTGAGGGAAAGGAAGTCCCTTTCCATCTTAAGACGGAGGGTGCGTGGAAAATATTTATCGAAAAACATCTTCCGGAATACCTTCCATTCCAAAGCCTCGATCTTCTCCTTAGGCTTCGTATTCTTGTTCAGCGTCCACCATTGATCAGCTTCACCCTCCATACGATAAGCCGCCAGGAGAACCTTCTCTTTTTCAGAGCATTGGAGGATGGAGAATATCTTTTCAATGGAGTTGATCCATTGTTCAGAAATCGTGGGATCGGATGATCCACTAAAAGTAGGAGGCCTTTGTCTCATGAAGCTTTCAATAGCAACTTGTTCTTTCTTAGGGGGGTTTGAACGTTCCTCTTGACCAGTGTTTCTATTCAAAACTTGAGTTAGCTGAGAGAGAAGCGTGACAAAGTTCGTGATTCCCGCTCCCATTGGATTGGGCATCTCATAAGTACAATCATCACACTGATCTTCACAACGGTTGTTAGCCCGAGTTCTCCTATTAACGGCCATTGGCTGGAATAAAAGGAAAGTTAGGGGCAACACATAAAGGGTAATCCAAAGACAAAAGTTGATGACTTATAAATAAACTTTAATCTCTTTAACTCATGAGTCTATAGGATTCAATCCAGGCTTTTCATGATCTTCCTTCTATCATATATCATTAGGGGAATTTTTCCCTTAATAAGGGTTCATACTAAGATTGTGAATTTATCAAAACATATCCCCCGGGAGTGTCATAACCAAGAGTGCAGCAAGGCCCGTTGTTGTGCACCAGTTCCCGTTCGAGTCTAGCTCAAAGCGGTGTTTTCGGGTTTTACCCCTAGGATACATATGTGCCAGAGCCGCCTCTACCTGCTCGTATCCAGACAGGGATGTATTTGTTTGATAAACCACTTACTTAGTATTTACCAAAACTTAGGGATGTTTTTATTATGATTAGTCTTGTATCTAAGGCTTTACTAGGGTTTCCTAATCCCAAAAATAACTAAACCTCCCTCTGATACCAACTATGACAACCCTGCTTTTTATTACAACATAAACATGCTTTATTACATAAAACTTCACTTGATCCAACAAAGAAGATCGAGAGGTTTAGTGTCTTTGGGGATTAGGATCATTAAATAAAAACTTTAAACTTGAAATACAACATCTTTATTGAAAACTTCCTTTACATGACCACTACATTCTTTCGTACTTAGCATTGCATGGGATAACATGAGGACATGCATAAGAAAAGGGTGAGCTATAAAGCCCAGTAAGGGAGTACACAATGAATAACATGAGGAGTACAATACATGTTAGGCAATAGGCATATCAATAGAGCATAAGAGAGACATGAACATAAAGGCATGATAATCATAACATGGAAATGTGGCAACAACACTTAACATTGAATTAGCATGAGCCAAGGCTCATTGCACATGGAGCATGAGTAAACCCTCATTGCACTTGAAGCACGAGTAAACCCTCGTTTTACTTGAATTATCATGAGTCAACACTCATTGCACATGACGTATCATGATACTATACTTTACCCAATGCATTGGAGCGCTATAAAGGGCGCACCCTTCTTAAACATTTCATTTCATGCATAAGTGTGCCACATGGATCATAAAACATGGATTCATAAAACATAATAATTTTATCCACGATAAAGGAATGTGGAATTCATACATTAAACTTTACAATAAATATGTATATGTTCATAATGGTGAATACCCTTGATGGAGAAATGGGCATTGTATTCACTACACAAAGTCATTGGCTTAGAAAATCGGTGCGATTTCGGCAGCGTAACGGCGTGACATAAGAATTCATAAAAAAGGTTGATGAGAGAGAAAGGGGTTCCTCATCATATTTTCATGTAATGGACAGTAAGGAGATCATATATATACATGTCCCAACAATAGAAATGGAATTTAGATTCATGATACAAAAGTATTGCTTGAATGTAAAAGAAGAGAGAGAAGTTCCTTTCGGAATTTCGGCATAGTAACGGGTGTACATGGGAGGCATTTAATGAGAGAGAAAGGGTTCTCCCATAATTCAAACAATAAGAGGGAAATATCGGGGATGTGTGAAACCATACCCCAACATTCATAATTGAAATAAAAAGGGAAATACAACTTATAGAAAATTGACTAAAAAAAGTGAGAAAGGAAGAAAACCCCTTACTTGGAAGTGTGCTTCCAAAGGCTAGAGATAGGCTTGTGAGAGGCTTCTTGGGAGCTTGGGGCACCTTTAGAGGATTCTAGAGAGAGTAGGGCAGAGGTCGGACGAACTTCAAGGGCTTTGAGTGAGGAGTAAGTTGGAGCTTGGGTGGGTTTATATAGGAAAGGTGAGAGAATTCTTTATTATTTAGGTTTGGGACCCCTTATATTAAAATAATCCAAACCACAAACCATCCCATGGTATTTGCCCATGGTTTCTGGAAAAGGAAAGAGGAAAACAATATTTTACATGTCCAAGGTCCGAACTTATTAAAAAATTAGTGTTGCTTATGTGGAGGTGAGTCACACTCCCGTGGAAATTAATTTAAAAAGGCAAAGTGTTGAATAAGTCTTGAGGGCTCCATTAATGCTTTGAAAAGTGAGTCAAACAAACCCAAAACCTCATTATTTTAATGATAAAACACATATTGGCCGAACATAAGGATTATGTTATTTTATTACATCACCATTGGGTCATTATGATGTCATAAAACACATTATATATTTAAATGGTATTTAATTTTTACCCAAAAATTTGACTGTCTCAGAAAATTATGAAAAATTCACCATTGGATAATTTCGATGTCCTGATTCCAAAAATAATATTTATTTTATCTAAATAATTTCTAAATATGTGAATTTTCACTTTTAAAATAAAAACCGACATTTATAAAAAATTCACCGGTTTTGACAGAAATGGCTTTCAAACCTTAATAAAAATTTTAATTGCATTCATAAAATTATAAGATCATTTATATTTAATAAAAATTAATTTAATATTAATAATAATATTTTATTAAAATATTATTTAATTCAAAAATCCTTTAATTTAATAAAATATAATTCTTAATTAAATAATAACTAAAAACACCGTTTGTACTTTAAAAACTAATTACAATGTATCAAAAATGACTAGAAATTATATTCATTATTATATACAAAAATAATGTACATGAACATGGTGATACTTATTTGTTACATAACCCCTTAAAATAGCTGCATAAGACCTAAGGGTAAGGTGTGCGATGGTGACAGACTCTTGGGGTTGCTCGGATAACATCGCTCGAGTGGTAATCTCTATCAACTTCCATTTTTCCCGTAGACGATCACGTTCGAGCTTGACTTGATGAAGCTCAGCTTGGTCTTGGTCAAGGGCAAAGCCCAAAGACGCCACCTCCTTTCCGAGCTCCGACAAATGGGCTTCGTAAGGGGCAATTCTACTGGATGAGGCCATCGCTTCCTTTGTCTGAGTAGAAAATTGGTTCGTTAAAGCCTTATATTTAAACTACCCAGATGATCACTGTTCAATGGCTATAAAAGTAACGGTCACAAATCTTAACATAAAACTAAAGAAGTTGACATCTTATAAAAAAAACATTTTTCATAAAGAAACATTTAACTGGATCAAGAGGGATTTTCCATTAATGAAACTTTGGGTCGTTACACCATCCCAGTAGGCCACGAGGGCGGTTCGGCCTGGGATTAGAGCCAGATCGATCGAGAACGTCGCTAGGGCGGACCCGGTGCCGCTCAGATTTTGAGGGTGCTGTCACGACCTATCCTCAGGGCCCATGTCGTGACTAACCCAAGCCCGCCTTCCATAGGCCAGGGGCTGCCGACTAGCACCAAAGGCGTAAATCCTGATAACCGGGAAGGTATTGCCTTTATAAAAGTAAACAAAACACCACAGAAAACATGCGGAAGTAAAACACTAAGTACAAAATGAAGTGCAGAAAACTAAATAGGCTAGAATAAAAACCCAATCGAAAGTACAGCTACAACTAAACAAAAGTACAACAGAAAAAGACAACATCTAGATAAAAGGTAGAATCTCCTGGGGCGTCCTCCATGGATCCTACCTGATGGGTAGGTACAGATAGCGCAGCTCCTGGATCGTCCACCACGGATCCTACATGATAGGTAGGTACATATAGCACAGCTCCTCGATCATCCACCACAGATCCTACCTGAAGGGTAGGTACAGATAGCCTCCAAAATACTCTTTCTCGTCAATCTCCTCCGAGTATCGTCTCGCCGTGAAGTCCACCTCCGAGTACCGTCCAGTCTTCGAACACTCAGCCTCTGTCAGCACTGCCCATCATCTGTAACCAACACAACGAGGTGCGGTCATATCCCGTGAAGGGGTGAGTATAACGATACTCAGTAGGGACCCCGAGACCCTCAAGGTCTCTCTAAATCCAATATGGATAACCAAAATGAATATCTCAACAGATAACCTCTACATAGGTATATTCCCATAGATTTACCTAAGTTATCAAGTAACCCATCTCAATCATGAGGAAACACAAATATTATGAAATCAACGGATAACCACTACCCATATATATGCCCATACGTATACTTAAGTTATCAAGTAATCCATATCAATCATGAGGTAAACACAAAGGTCATAGTCTCAGCTCAAACTAGGATTTTCATTATCGAAACCGTAACTGCTGAAGAGGCCCGTCTCTGGAGTGTACAATGGTCCTGTTACCACTCTGAGGTACTGCTCACTAACCTAAGACTGCTGAGGTACTCCTCCTGTCGAGTACCACATGTCAGCCACCCAAACACAATAGTGCTTCACGCTGGGGTATGCCACCCAAACACAGTAGTGAACACCCCCTAATAGCATGCAGAGGTACTCTCCGGACGAGTACCACGGGTCTGCGCTGTCACACAGTAGTGCTCCGTCTGCAATGGGTCTGCACTCAAACAACGTAGTGGTTCGTCCACTAGGCTAGTTGACTCACTCCATGTCGAGTCGATCATGCATTCGTCAGGTCTTAGCCGGCCACACGGTCTCCATACTTCCTATCCCTGTCTCCGGGAGGGTCCGCTCCATGAGCTATAGGTCGATACTCAACGTATCTCAATGTCCCACGAAGAAGTATCTCAATGGACCCCATCGTCATAGGGGTCTCAATGCAACAGACGGCGCGTCAATCAGACACCCGGTCTGTGAGTTATTAGCCTTTTCGTCCGAGGGGCCCGGTTGGTTTCGTGTGCGAAGCAACCTGACCGTATCTCAACTATACCCTAAACTCTCATAGGGTATATTCATAGGGACTATTTCTCAAAGTGATCACCAACTCCACTGACGGTTCGTCAAACGGACGTCTAGTCTTATAGTTATCAGCCTTTCCGTTCTAGGGGCCCGGTTGGATTTCGGGTACAATCCAACACAGCCACTTTCCAACTGCAACCAAAACTCATTATAAGTATGCCAAAAGATCCTTCTCATCAAGAGGAATCCAACAAAGTCGACGACACGTCAATCGGACGTCCGGAGCTCAAGTTATAAGCATTTCCGCTCTGAGGGCCATGTCGGTCTCGTGTTCGAACCAACTCGGCCGTACCCAAAGTTCTTAGAAACCTTGAGTGTAATATACCTAAACGACCGACTTGATCCTTGGATCGCATCGCAAATGACGGTGCGTCGATTGGAGGTCTGTAGCCCATGATATGGGCATTTGAAGGGAAAATACTCAAAAAATAGGGGGTTCGAGCATGGTCCGACCTGGCCCGAGACCCCCCTGGGTCGGCCCGAACTGGGTCGACCCGACCCGGGTTCGGGTTCGGCCCATAAGGGTGCGGCCCGTCCCAGCTGGTTTGCCGGCCGCGGCACCCGCGTGGCCAGCGGTGTGTGTGTGTGTGGGGGGGGGGGGGGGGGTTACAACCCCCCACGGACGACGAACCTGCACGACTTAAAGTCGCGCTACTCGGCCTCCAGAACGGCTTAGTCGTTCCGGTTCAGCCCGCCACCGCAGCTCAGCCGCGGCGGTTCCTTCTCCGGTGGCGCGCCACCGCCGCCTTCCGCGGACCACCGGACGCGCTCCGGTGGCCCATTTTGCTCGCCGCCTTCGCCAATGGTCCTCCCGAGACACGACCTTCACCGAGGAGGCTTTAAAATGACTTTGTGGCCCCATTTGTTGTCACCCATCAATCCGCACACAACGTTCAACCAGCGGAGTCTTCGAATCGCCTCCGCGACCCGACTCCGGCCGCGGTTTCGTTCGCACTCAACGGCGCGGCGTGACGGCGCCACGCATCCTTGCCGTATTTCTCCATGATTTCGCACTGTTTCATTGCACCGTGCCACCTTCGTTCGAGCCGCAACATAATCAACAAAAAGGGGTAGGAGGTTCGGAGATGTTTGTGTGGTCTGACCTCCTCCCGTTATAATGATTGTAACACCCCAAGCTTCTACGGTACGCTTCCCTTTGAATAATGTGATAGCGTGTGTTGCACGCAACACCGAGTTTTAACACAATATAACCAATCAAACTAGCCAGTATGAATAGTAATACCTACTTTTTGAAATTATATATATTTTATATTTCAAAATGGACTTCATTTTTGGATTCGGAATATCTAATTTATCCTAAGGTGAAATTTTGGTACTTTTTGGATAACTTTAAAATTTTGATGAATAGTGAAAATTACTAAATTTTAATTAAAAACAACCTTTTTAATCAAAATAATTAATAGTGATAAATTATGAATTTGAGTGGTTTTAAAGTATATTTAGAATATATTTTTACCATTTAATATAATTTTGGTCATTGGACACAATTTTACAATTAAACCGAACATAAACAAGTGTCAGTCTTTTGATAGTTATTATCTCTTAAAAACACGTTTTTTGTTTTGACAACGGGAATTAATTTTAAATTAATTTCTGCCACTTCTGTGTTTTGAATTTAGAAAAATGGATTCCATATTTGGAATCAGGATGTCCAAATTGTGTAAATAGGCAACTTTTATTTTTAGACATTTTGAATAATTACTGCGGTAAAATATTTTATTTACCACTGTTAATGGTAAATCTGGTAAATAAGGGTTAAGAAATAATATTATAATAATACTAAATTACCCTAAAACGTGTCCCAGCCTTATTGGATGATACATGTTCGACCATAGGCATCTTTGGGTCGATTTGGGGACCCCATGGGGCCACTTGTAGGTGATAGGGACACTTTTTTTTAATTAAGTTAAAATGAATACAAAAGTGACACAAGCATATATCTTTTAGTAAAAAAAAATTTACATAGGGTTATATATGTTTGATTTTCGACTATAAATATTCATTAGAAGGAAAAAACGATTTCCTACATAATGATATTTTATTTATAATTTTTAGACATTAAATAATTTAATTTATTTATGACACAATGATGATGAATTAATTATTATAATAGTGCAAAATTAAAATAATTGATATTATAAATACCCAAATAAATATAATATGAAACTTTTAATGAATTAAACTAATTTTATAGGATAATATGATATATTAGGATTTATTTAATTGACTTTGTTCTAAGTAATCAATATGTTATGAGTTTCTCAAAAATCAACTGTTGAATAGTGTCAAAATTGACATAAAAGAGTTCTTAAAAAAAATATTATATTATTAATTGATAATAAATTCCTAAAAATCTAAGGTTCGGACAAGAGACTTATATCATGATAGGTTCACCATTAATGGACCACTTGGGGGTCTCTTGGATGTATATTGTAAGTTTATTAACCATATTATATAAAAATACAAAGAGACATTGTAAAAGTGAAACTAATTAACTTAGAGTTAATACTTAAAGATAAGGTTAATATAAGTACCCAAACCTCTATAAATTCTATTGGTTGAGTTGTTTTCTACCTATCCCCACCTTAAAATTTAAATAATCATCTTTGGAGCCATTGGAAACCGAATATGAATTTATTATAAATTAATATCTCTAGCTTTTCCAAAGGATCCCCTCACCCCTCTTATAAAAGGGCACACCTCCTTCTCATTTCTTCACACCTTCAAAGCCTTCTGGTTCGGCCAAAATCAGCCCAAATACTCTACCAACTTCCCTCACTACAACCTAGAGGCCTTAGTATTATCAGAAATCCAACCTAAGGAGCACTTTTGATCAAATCAAAAGGAAGAACCCAAAGAAGAGGTAATGATTTCACCACTCTTTTCCAAGTTCATTTCTTCTTCCACTTCTTCTTCCTTTGTTGTTACCATTCTAAAATAATAAATCCAGTATCATATAAATACTGTTATGTTATTATAAATATGGTACAACCATATTCAGTATTCCATCCACTCTTCGAATAAAATGTCACCATACGTGCGTACGTACGGCTTACCGTCTCCACGTCGTGGTGTAATTGTTATTCAATATATTATTATTTGGATGGGTATAATAATGATATGTAACTCCTGTAAATAATAAATATATCATGTTAATGATTCTGTATATATGATATACAATCCATTTATATATTATTTTAATATCAAAAGAATGATATTGTCACTCGTGCGTACGTACGGACTACCGTCTCCACGAACGCGATGAGATTCATTCTCCATCGTATCCATTCAAGTATAATTATCATTTGATGATTTAAAAAATGATTTTTAAGGACTTGATATCATTCTGGATATGAATAATATACAACCTATCCTTTACAAACATGACTTATGTAACAAAACATATAAAAGAAAACAAGTAAGTTAACACCCGAAACAACGATAATAATAAGATATTATTATCAAATCAATATTAAAAGATCATATATGATATCATATTAATGTATATTATTCTTGTATAATTTAATAACAATTATTTCACCATTATACAGGAGGTTAACCTACCTCAACCAAGGAAAAGTACAAGGTAAGGGGTTTTCATCTCACTCCTTATTCCCGTGAGATTCATGCCATATTGCCACCATTACCTTTTGTGTGGTGTATGTACTGCCCATAATTATATTCTTTGTGCAATACACTCTAATTTATGTGTATTTACATATTCATTGTATGATACCTCTTTCATGGGTTGTATGTTTCATAAGTTACCAAATTGGTAAGGGTTATTTTACAATCTCTTCATTATCTGAGGATGTTTATACGTAATAATCTACTGGGATCTCTTTATCATCCAAATCCATGTTTCATCAAAATGTATTTAAAAACATTTTTATTATTTACAATAATATGGGTTAAAGTCATTTATACCCTTGTTTGACTTTTTATAAGAGGAATCTTTCAGTCGTTTTCAAAACAAGGTCCTTTTTAACCATTTCGACAGAATTAAGGTAAGAATGTTTTTTTAACTTATATGGCGGGTGCGGTTATTTTCCGCCGTTATAAAATCTTCAAAGATATCCATACAAGCTTATAAGAATATTTTCAAAGAAAATGTTTTATTTTATATGGCTCTTAAATGATTTCAAAAATATAAAGAGATATTTCTCTAAGAAGTGTTTTGATTTAATCTATGTCAACATCCTTTGATGGATTTTACGCTTATTTGAAGTTGATTTATTATGATACAAATCTTCTATATTGTATTGAAGGTTTTGTGATATGTTTGACTATGGATGTGCTATTTTTATACCATTCATAGTTTATGGTGAAATTATTGACATTTCATATGCTAGTTTTAATACGAATGTTTATGTTATGTTTAAACCTTTTCATATGGGAATGCATTGGACTTAATATGTGATGGGTGGAGCCCGCTATAGCTCCTCGATGCATCGGTAGGTCTAATGAGACAAACTAGTGTCTTGTTACAAGGCCTTGACAAAATCTTATTTGTAGTCTTGGCACGAGGCCTTGGCTATGTGGTTATGATAGTCTGGCATTATGCATTCCATCATTATGAAAGTGGTTATTGATTTTGCATGTGATTATTCGATTAGTAGAATATCCATGTGAATAATTAAATGGCATTATTTCATTTTATTTATTCCATACCATGTTGAAAGTTCAAGTTTGAACGTCTTTTGTTTTAGTTATACATTGCCTTAAATGTTTATTCTTATTTATCAAAGTTTCCTCTATATTGTTATCCTTACTGGGCATTTGAGCTCACCCCTTTTCTATGTTTTATTTTTACCAAGATGAGAAGAAGTAAGTTATGAATGACCTGCAGGGATATTATGAGGGGATAAAAGTGTGGACTGTGGAGACATTAGGTTGTTGTAGTAGTTTATCATTTTATGATGTAATGTAAAACTTATGAATATATCTAGTGTTTCCAAGGCTACTAAACCAATCGGTCTTTAGAGATTTGATCTTTCATGTGATCATGCCAATGTTATGTAATAATGCACTGACTCTGGGTAACTAGGGTCGAGGCGTTACAGTTGGTATCGTAGGAGGTTTAGTACAAACCTTGGAATCTAGATTTAGATAAACTCTGATTAGAGCACGTAGACCTATGATGAACTTTGAGGATTAGTATAGAAGAACTTCCTAGAATTTTGGTATTGTAGAGATTTTGTGAGTTTTCCGAGCAATACATCCTTGTCTGGATACGAGTAGGTAGAGGCGGCTCTGGCACAGATGTACCTAGGGGTAAAACCCGAAAACACCGCTTTGAGCTAGACTCGAACGGGAACTGGTGCACGACAACGGGCCTTGCTGCACTCTTGGCTACGACACTCCCGGGGGATATGCTTAGGATAACTCTCATTTTCTTTACAAATAATTATGAAGGGTTTATGAGTATATACCTCCTCAAAGAAATTTTTTTTTTATGATTATGGATTATATCCATAAATAGTTCAATTTATGTTAAGTGTTTTATAAGTATGGGATTATGTATTTTGATTCATAAACTGATCTAGTTTATGCCATTGTTTAGAAATGGCGCCTAGTGGAAGAAATGGAAACCGTATCAATGCACGCACTCCATGTAGGGATTTCCCTCCTTATTAAGATAATTATAGTGGAGCTGGTGATGCAACTGGTGCCGATCAGCTAATCACCATACTGGGACAACTCACTCAGGTTATGAATAATAACCTTACCCGTATGGAGGACCCTGATCCACAGCGTGGAGGATCAATGTTAGATCGATTCATGAGGAAACAACCACCAAATTTCAATGGGAGTACAAATCCCTTAGTAGCTGAGCAATGGATAAATTCCCTAGAGAAAATATTTCAGGCTTTGGGGAGCAGTGAAAGGGAAAAAGTTATCATGGCAGTTTACCGCCTCACTGGAGATGCTGATCAATGGTGGTCATTGATTCAAAACATGAAGGAAGATGATGAAGTATCAATTATGGAATGGAGGGAGTTCAAAGATCTGTTTTTAGAAAAACACTTTCCTCGCGACCATCGAGCAGATATGGAAAGGCAATTTCTATGTTTAAGACAGAAGGAGGATGAGAATGTCACAAATTATGAGGCTAACTTTACAAGGTTAGCAAGTAATGCTGGTGATTATATACGTAACCCAAGAAGTAAGATTGATCATTTCTTTGATGTGATAAAACCATTTCTCCGTCGAGCATTAGTCTCACAATCCTTCTTGTCATACGAAGACATTGTCTCATGTGCTATCAAGACCGAAAAGGAATTCTCTATGTCTTATGACTTTAAAGCAAAGCAAGAGAAGAAGAGACCTGATGATCAATCTGGGAATGGAAATAAGGGGAAGAAGGGAAAGGTTGAATATCCATCCTATGGTAAATGTGGGCAGAAACATCCTGGTACTTGGTTGAAGGGAATGGGAGTCTATTACAAGTGTGGTGAAAAAGTCCACCAAGCTCGTGATTGCAAGGGGAAGAAGGAAGCTACCAATGTTCAGTGCTACAATTGCAGCGAGATGGGGAATTATGCAAATGAATTTCCTAAGAGTCAGGAGAACATACCTCAGAAAAGGCCAAGGGATCAAGGCCAGGCTTATGCTATCACTACTACTGAGGTAGAAGCTCCGAAAGACGTGGTGGCAGGTAATTTAATGGTTTCCTCAAGTTTAGAAAATGCATTTTTTGATTCTGGATCATCGCATTGTTTCATATCTTCCCAGTTTGCTATGAAAATTAGATATTTCCAATTTGATTTAACAAGGGAGTTGTCAGTTAAAACTCCTAAGGGAAGTATCATTGCAACAATGTTTTGTGAATCAGTCCCCATTAGAGCACATAAATGTTCTTTATCTGCTGATCTCATCGTCATACCTATGATTGAGTTTGACATAATCCTCAGTATGGACTGGCTTTCGGACTATGATGCGAAGATTTATTTTAAGAAGAAAGAGGTTACGATTTTTTATAATAATGATAAGGAACACCTTATCTTTAGAGAAAAATCGTCACCACCTAATTCTTATTTAGATCCACCCCCAGTAGCTCAACTTAATTCAATTATTGGGGAGGAATAGAATGAAATAACTGTCGGTGAGGAAAGGAATGTTCAAATAGAGGATGTACCTATTGTGAAAGAATTTGTAGATGTATATACGGAAGATTTACCTGGACATCCTCCAGAACGAGAAGTTGAGTTTTCCATTGATTTGATTCCTGGATCAAGGCCTATATCGAAGACCCCTTATAGAATGGCCATTGTAGAATTAGTTGAACTAAAGAAACAACTAGAGGAATTGAGTAATAAAAGATTTACTCGCCCTAGTGTTTCTCCATGGGGAGCCCCTGTTCTTTTTGTTAAAAAGAAAGATGGATCTATGAGGTTATGTATCGACTACATGGTGATCAATGCTATAACGATAAAGAACAAGTATCCCCTACCTCGTATTGATGATTTATTTGACCAACTGCATGGAGCTCAACACTTTTCAAAGATTGACCTTCGATCTGGATACCATCAGTTGTGTGTGAAGAAGGAAGACATTCCGAAGACATCATTTCGAACCAGATACGGGCATTACGAGTTTAATGTAATGTCGTTTGGATTGACTAATGCACCCTCTGTATTCATGGATCTGATGAATAGAGTTTTCAAGGAGTACCTCGATGAATTTGTGGTGGTATTTATTGATGATATCTTAGTATACTCTAAAAGCTACGAAGATCATGAAAATCACTTGCGCATTATCTTGAAGACTCTGAGGAGGCATGAATTATATGTAATTTTTAGCAAGTGTGAATTTTGGATTCATGAGATTTCTTTTCTTGGCCACATTGTCTCTAAAGTTGGAATCTTTGTTGATCATTCTAAGACCAGTGAAATCCAAGAATGGCCAGCACCTATGAGTATAACTGAGGTACGCAGTTTTATTGGTTTGGCAGGTTATTATCGACGTTTCGTCCAGAATTTTGCCCAATTGGCTAACCCATTAACGAAGCTCACACGTAAAGGGGTTAAATTTGTTTGGACAAAAGAGTGTGAAGAATGTTTTGAATAACTGAAGAGAAGATTAGTCAATGCTCCTATATTGACTCTACCATCGGGGAATGATGGGTTCGTTATTTATAGTGATGCATCAATGAAAGGACTTGGTTGTGTCCATATGCAGAATGATAGAGTTCTTGCCTATGCATCACGACAGTTGAAAATTCATGAACAAAACTATCCTACTCATGATCTCGAGTTAGCATCTGTGATCTTTGCTTTGAAGATATGGAGGCACGACCTCTATGGTGAAAAATGTGATATTTATACTGATCACAAGTGTTTGAAGTATATCTTCTCACAAAAATAACTCAACATGAGGAAAAGGAGATGGATTGAATTTCTCAAGGATTATGATTGTACGATTCACTACCACCTGGGGAAAGAAAACAAGGTGGCAGATGATTTGAGTAGAAAAGACCATGGAGTTTTGAACAATATGAGAATTGAAAGGGATCCAATTTTCATGGATCTAGTGAAGATGGACATGGGAATAACCAGGGAAGGTGAAACATCAATGCTTTTTCAAATGGTTGCCAAACCATCTTTACTAGAAAGGATTATGAGTTTTCAGACCGATGATGAAGAATTTCAAAAGAAGATTAAAGCTGTGAATGGTGGGAGATTGAGAGACTTTGTGTATGAAGATGGAATTTTGGAATTCGGGAAGAGTCTTTGTGTTCCCGATATACCTGATCTAAAAAAGGAATTGTTAGATGATGCTCATAGTTCCAATTTCTCTATACACCTTGGGAGCACCAAAATGTATAGAGATTTGAAGGAACATTTTTGGTGGGACAACATGAAGAGGGAGATTGATGATTTTGTGTCAAGATGTATGGTTTGTCAACAAGTGAAAGCTGGAAGGCAACAGCCTGGTGGATTCATGCAACCTCTTCCCATATCAGAGTAGAAATGGGACAATATTACGATGGACTTTGTCATGGGGCTACCAAAGACTCCTAGAAGGAATGATGCAATATGGGTTATTGTTGATCATATTACCAAGTCATCACATTTTCTTGCTATAAGAGAAGATCTACCCCTGGAACGTCTAGCAAGACTATATATTAATGAAGTTGTGAGACTTCATGGAGTACCCCTATCGATTGTTTTTTATCGTGATCCCCGTTTTACTTCAAGATTCTGGAAAAGTCTTCAGAAATCCCCGGATACTGAACATCATTTGAGCACTTCTTACCACCCTCAGACAGACGGACAATCAGACCGGACTATTTAGAACTTAGAAGACATGTTGAGATCTTGCTCACTTGACTTTCAGGGTATGTGGGATCAATATTTACCACTGGTAGAATTTTCCTATAACAATAGATTCCATTCGAGTATTTAGATGGCACCATATGAAGCGTTATACGGAAAGAGATGTCGTACACCAACTTGTTGGGATGACGTTGGTGAAAGAAAACTTTTAGGCCCAGAACTGGTGGAGGAAATGGTGGAAAAGGTGAAGGTAATCCAAAATCACATCAAAGCAGCTCAAAGTAGGCAGAAGAGCTATGCCGATAATCGAAGGAAGGATTTGGAATTTCAAGTCGGTGATCATGTTTTCCTGAAAGTATCACCATGGAAGGGAGTCATACATTTTGGTAAGAAAGGTAAATTGAGTCCGAGGTACATCGGACCTTTCGAAATTCTAGAACGAATTGGGGCTGTAGCTTACTGATTGGCAATGCCGCCAAGTCTCTCCAAAAATCACGATGTGTTCCACGTATCTCTGTTGAGGAAATAAATGCCTGACCCAACGCATGTACTCACCTATGAGGAATTAGAACTGGAACCCGATATTTCCTATTGTGAAGAGCCCGTCAGGATTCTTGATACAAGAGAATAAGTACTGAGAAACCGGACGACGCGTCTGGTAAAAGTTTTGTGGAGAAACCATAAGATGGAAGAGGCAACGTGGGAACCTGAGGAACTTATGATGAAGAACCACCCGAGTCTTTTCATGTGATAAGTATTCTAGAAATTTCGAGGACGAAATTATTTTAAGGAGGGGATAATGTAACACCCCAAGCTTCTACGGTACGCTTCTCTTTGAATAATGTGATAGCGTGTGTTGTACGCAACACCGAGTTTTAACACACTATAACCAATCAAACTAGCCTGTATGAATAGTAATACCTACTTTTTGAAATTATATATATTTTATATTTCAAAATGGACTTCATTTTTGGATTTGGAATATCTAATTTATCCTAAGGTGAGATTTTGGTACTTTTCGGATAACTTTAATATTTTGACGAATACTGAAAATTACTAAATATTAATTAAAAACAACTTTTTTGATCAAAATAATTAATAGTGATAAATTATGAATTTGAGTGGTTTTAAAGTATATTTATAATATATTTTTACCATTTAATATAATGTTGGTCATTGGACACAATTTTACAATTAAACTGAAGATAGACAAGTGTCAATCTTTTGATAGTTATTATCTCTTAAAAACACGTTTTTTGTTTTGACATCGGGAATTAATTTTAAATTAATTTCTGCCACTTCTGTGTTTTGAATTTAGAAAAATGGATTCCATATTTGGAATCAGGACGTCCAAATTGTGTAAATAGGTAACATTTATTTTTAGACATTTTGAATAATTACTGCGGTAAAATATTTTATTTACCATGGTTAAGGGTAAATATGGTAAATAAGGGTTAAGAAATAATATTATAATTATACTAAATTACCCTAAAACGTGTCTCAGCCTTATTGGTTGATACATGTTCGACCATAGGCATCTTTGGGTCGATTTTGGGACCCCATGGTGCCACTTGTAGGTGATAGGGACACTTTTTTTAATTAAGTTAAAATGAATACAAAAGTGACACAAGCATATATCTTTTAGTAAAACAATTTTTACATAGGGTTATAAATGTTAGATTTTCGACTATAAGTATTCATTAGAAAGATAACAAGATTTACTACATAATGATATTTTATTTATAATTTTTATACATTAAATAATTTAATTTATTTATGACACAATGATGATGAATTAATTACTATAATAGAAAAAAATTAAAATAATTGATATTATAAATAAAACAATAAATATAATATGAATATTTTAATGAATTAAAATAATTTTATAGGATACTATGATATATTAGGATTGATTTAATTGACTTTTTTCTAAGTAATCAATCTGTTATGAGTTTATCAAAAATCAACTATTGAATAGTGTCAAAATTGACATAAAAGAGTTCTTAAAACAAATATTATATTATTAATTGATAATAAATTCCTAAAAATCTAAGGTTCAGACAAGAGACTTATATCATGATAGGTTAATTATTAATGGACCACTTTTGGGTCTCTTGTATGTATATAGTACGTTTATTAACCATATTATATAAAAATACAAAGAGACATTGTAAAAGTGAAACTAATTAACTTAGAGTTAATACTTAAAGATAAGGTTAATATAAGTACCCAAACCTCTCTAAATTCTATTGGTTGAGTTTTTTTCGACCTATCCCCACCTTAAAATTTAAATAATCATCTTTGAGCCATTTGAAACCGAATATGAATTTATTATAAATTAATATCTCTAGCTTTTCCAAAGGTGCCCCTCACCCCTCTTATAAAAGGGCACACCTCCTTATCATTTCTTCACACCTTCAAAGCCTTCTGGTTCGGCCAACATCTACCCATATACTCTCCCGACTTCCCTCACTACAACCTAGAGGCCTTATTTTGATCAGAAAGCCAACCTAAGGAGCCCTTTTGAGCAAATCAAAAGGAAGAACCCAAAGAAGAGGTAATGATTTCACCACCCTTTTCCAAGTTCATTTTTTCTTCCACTTCCTCTTCCTTTGTTGTTACCATTATAAAATAATAAATCCAGTATCATATATATACTGTGATGTTATTATAAATTTGGTACAACCATATTCAGTATTCTATCCACCCTTTGAATAAAATGTCACCATACAGGCGTACATACGGCTTACCGTCTCCACGTCGTGGTGTAATTGTTATTCAATATATTATTATTTGGATGGGTATAATAATGATATGTAACTCATGTAAATAATAAGTATAACATGTTAATGATTCTGTATATATGATATACCATCCATTTATATATTATTTTAATATCAAAAGAATGATATTGTCGCTGGTGCGTACGTACGGACTACCGTCTCCACGAACGCGATGAGATTCATTCTCCATCGTATCCATTCAAGTATAATTATTATTTGATGATTTAAAAAATGATGTTTAAGGACTTGATATCATTCTGGATATGAATAATATACAACCTATCCTTTACAAACTTGTCTTACGTAACAAAACATATAAAATAAAACAAGTAAGTTAACACCCGAAACAACGATAATACTAAGATATTATTATCAAATCAATATTAAAAGATCATATATGATATCATATTAATGTATATGATTCTTGTATAATTTAATAACAATTATTTAACCATTATAAAGGAGGTTAACCTACCTCAACCAAGGAAAAGTACAAGGTAAGGGGTTTTCATCTCACTCCTTATTCCCGTGAGATTCATGCCATATTGCCACCATTACCTTTTGTGTGGTGTATGTACTGCCCATAATTATATTCTTTGTGTAATACACTCTATTTTATGTTTATTTACATATTCATTGTATGATACCTCTTTCATGGGTTGTATATTTCATAAGTTACCAAATTGGTAAGGGTTATTTCACAATCTCTTCATTATCCGAGGTTGTTTATACGTAATAATCTACTAGGATCTCTTTATCATCCACATCCATGTTTCTTCAAAATGTATTTCAAAACATTTTTATTATTTACAATAATATTGGTTAAAGTCATTTATACCCTTGTTTTACTTTTTATAAGAGGAATATTTCCGTCGTTTTCAAAACAAGGTCCTTTTTAACCTTTTCGACAGAATTAAGGTAAGAATGTTTTTTTAACTTATACGGCGGGTGCGGTTATTTTCCGCCATTATAAAATCTTCAAAGTGTTCCTTACAAACTTATAAGAATATTTTCAAAGAATATGTTTTATTTTATATGGATCTTAAATGATTTCAAAAATAGAAAGAGATATTTATCTAAGAAGTGTTTTGATTTCATCTATGTCAACATCCTTTAATGGATTTTACGCTTATTTGAAGTTGATTTATTATGATACAAAACTTCTATATTGTATTGAAGGTTTTGTGATATGTTTGACTGTGGATGTTCTATTTTTATACCATTCATAGTTTATGGTGAAATTATTGACATTTCATATGCTAGTTTTAATACGAATGTTTATGTTATGTTTAAACCTTTTCATATGGGAATGCATTGGACTTAATATGTGACGGGTGGAGCCCTCTATAGCTCCTAGATGCATCGGTAGGTCTCATGAGACATACTAGTGTCTTGGCACAAGGCCTTGACAAAATCTTATTTGTAGTCTTGGCACGAGGCCTTGGCTATGTGGTTATGATAGTCTGACATTATGTATTCCATCATTATGAAAGTGGTTATTGATTTTTCATGTGATTATTCGATTAGTAGAATATCCATGTGAATAAGTAAATGGAATTATTTCATTTTATTTATGCCATACCATGTTGAAAGTTCAAGTTTGAAAGGCTTTTGTTTTAGTTATACATTGCCTTAAATGTTTATTCTTATTTATGAAAGTTTCCGCTATATTGTAATCCATACTGGGCATTTGAGCTCACCCCTTTTCTATGTTTTATTTTTCCAAGGATGAGAAGAAGTAAGTTATGAATGACCTGCAGGGATATTATGAGGGGATAATAGTGTGGACTATGGAGACATTATGTTGTTGTAGTAGTTTTTCATTTTATGATGTAATGTAAAACTTATGAATATATCTAGTGTTTCCAAGGCTACTAAACCAATCGGTCTTTCGAGATTTGATCTTTCATGTGATCATGCCAATGTTATGTAATAATGCACCGACTCCTGGTAACTAGGGTCGGGGGGTTACAATGATAGCAAGCGGCCAACAAATAGAAGTCTACATACGGCAACGAAAACAATTATCCCCAACATCAACCCGCATGAAAGAATGATCCACGGATCAACCTGGAAATGGTTGGTCAACGCTCGTCCTTATTTTCTCAATGATAAAGAGAATACCAAAGATATTTCCCTACTACCTCTTAAATAAAAAGAATCATACCCATATTTCCAACCCGAAAAATAAAACATTCTCGGATCAACTTAATGATGAGTTAATCCGGGTTCTTTGTTCTAGAAGGAACAACCAAGGGAATAATACCATTCTAAAAAATAATCCCCCTTCCTCGATAACGAGTTGACGATCGAAGAGCATCGCGGAAAGCGGCATCGCAGGGTGGTTTTGATGACGGCGTTGGCGTGCATTAAGGAATTGGAAAGCTTTTTCAATCATCGGAAGATAGGAAGTCGGGGTAGGTGTTAGCGTTCTTCGCCTTCTCCAATGAAGAATATGAACTCTATCTCCTCTAATGTTTTTCCCAACACTCAAAATCTCCCAAAATAAAATAATATCCTATGCTATTATTTTTATTCACAAAACAATGACACAAAAATTCAAAACTCAAACCACATAAATTAATAAAGTCAGTTGGCATGAATAATTAGGAGAGAGGGGGAGGTGAGTGGTCTCACATTAAAGGGGAGTTTCAAGGGGTTATGGGAAATGTGAAAAGGTGGGGGATCATGTGGGTCACACCTCTCATTTATTCTCCCAATAGTAGTAACCAACCCAACTTACACACAAAGGATAAAACTACATAGAAGAAAAATAAAATTGGATTACAAATTTTATATATTCTTCACTTAAACCTCTACTTTTAAACAACTTCTCCTGAGAAAACACACCTTCGGAAAAGGTCTTCTTAAGCAATTACTGGCGCTGCGAGTTCATCGGTACCCTCAGATTTCAATTCCAAGCACTAGTTTAAAAGTTAGAAAAACTCGTTCGTTCGTTCAATGAACGTACCCGGGATAAACATCGGAAATTGATTATGGGCACACCAGGCCTCAGAATCAGGCGCCGTTAGAAAATGGGTTCTTGTAAAATCCAAAATAACTTCATAAAAAAATTCCCTTGAAATTTTTGGGTCTTTACATTACTCCCACCTCGGGGCTTTACATCCCCGTAAAGCTTTAACACAAACTAGGGTTACAAAAGTGGTACTGAGCACCCATCTGATCCTTCCGTCCCCAAGTGATCCCCTGGAGGTTCCCGCGCGGCCAACGAAAACACACAAGAGGAATCGACCATCCTCGTAGGACTAGCTCCTGTCGATCCTCAACCTCTACTGGAACCCCTGAAAATTCATCCCATCGCCAATGTCCAGCTCCCCATGGTCAATGACATGCGTCCGGTCAAGCACGTATCTCCTCAGTTGAGATATGTGGAAGTCATCGTGCACCTGGTGAAACTGTGTTAGATGGGACCAGCGGTAAACCACCTCACCTACCCAGCTGAGGACCTGGAAAGGTCCACTGAACCTCGGATATTACTTGATGCCTTGGATACATCTCCGTAAACCTCATCGAGGTGAGACCCGTATAAGGACGTGGTCATCATCCTTTAACTCTAGAGGCTTCATGTCATATCTGTGCAGTCTCATCTACCGTGATCCTTAGGTGATCACTGCCCACTCCTACATCAGACACACCCTAGTCTGGTCCCTACTTCTTCGCAGTGAACTATATAACCAACGCCCACAAGTTGGGCGCACTGATTAACCCAGCTTCTGAAAGCTCTGCAAGAAGTGGTGTTGCAACTCTGGTGAATTTGGGAACAAAAGTAAGTTTGACCATCTCCTGAGTGATCGACTGAACCCCCTTATTCATGATTCCATCCTATGCTTCCTGGGGTTTCCTTTTCACCGACCAAGAAAAACCCCATCCCAATTTTGTAGATAAAACACAACCTTTTTTCCTAATACATTCGATCCGTGTATGAACTGTGGATCCAATCCATACTCAGACCAATGCTGTAAGGCCTTGACGCTGCCACCAATAGATTCCGACCAAAACTCTCGCCTCATGGGTTAGATCACACTGTCGACATAAGTGTGATTATCGAGTCTCCTACCAAGGTATCCCTAGATGTGAGGGCCAAGTCAATGGTTTAACCGGAAACTCTAGGTCTGGGAAAAGATTCATGGAAGGAAATAATGATTCGTATCAACGTATGTTACTACAGTAGCTCGTAGTGGAAACAGATTGTCCCTCATATCATTGTTAGACCCATTGAGTCACTCTCCTTGACCGCATGTAGCTAATCTCTCTCTCTCTCTTCTCTCCAGCTCCCTGAGCCTGGAGGGTACAACAAAGGCGGGTGGTTGTAACATGTTGATATGTACACCACCTCATGCTGCTCTTCTAGCTCTGCCTCCACGTCTTCTACTCTACAGATTCATCTGTCATTAACATTTCCTCTTTTTGAAACATTCGCACGCCCATGTCTCCGAGACTGGCGCTAGTTTGCAGCTTTCACATTGTTATCCTTCAATGACTGCATCCATTCAGTAAAAGAATTCTCAACCACAAGGGTTCTTTCTAGCACCCTAACATAAGTAGGAATACATAGAGAAATGAGTGATTACTCAGATATCATTTATACACACATTTCTCAGAGTTCCGAGCTCTATAGCCTTGATCGAATCGTATTCATCGAGTACCCGGAATGTTCGGTACGCCTCGATGAATATTCAGCTTCTGACTCATCGTCCTACTGAAGTTGTATAAGCTCAAGAAAACTTTCAGCCACCTCCTCAAGCTAGTCCTCACCCGCCTGTTAGTCGGGCTCTCCTCGGAACTTGAGGGTATCTGATGTTAGAACACGTGTAAGGAAATAAGCCTACATATGTCACCTACCGGTACCACCGGTTGTAACTACAGACCAACAGGTAGTGATGTATATCTGATACACTACCCGAAGGCACTATCTCAGGCATCAGTCCGCGTACCGAAGCCTCATCACTATGCGGACCATCCTTATGGTCACTCACTGGAAAACACGAGTATCCATGTCCACCATCCATTCTACCGATGTCTCAGCTAGGCAAAAAACTCTAGAAAACACCTCCAGCCAGTCCTCTGCTGTCTGGGAATCTGCCTCGCCTCATAACCTCAGAGGCCGCTGCTGTTGGAACTCATGAAATGCGCTCTGCCAGCGTGCACAGTTCGCTAGTAAGGCTGGTGGCATCTTCTTCCCAACATGTGATGGTGCTGCTGGTACACCACCCGAGGGTGCCAACATAGAAAAAGGGCCCCGCACCGGAGCCTCACCGCACGGTGGGCCGTCATCTAGTACTCTCTCGGAACTCCAACTGAATTTCTGCGTGGAGACATCCTGAACAGATGCGACACAATCACCAATTTATACCTGGTGAGCAGACCTAGTTTGAGCTGACGTTAAAACTTTTGGAAACACACATGCAATCATTGTTTTCGTGCAAAAAGTCGGAAATCCGTAGTCAGAGTCCTCGTGTATGGATACGTCGGCAACTGCACCAACACTGGACTCCCTGAACTGAAGACCACACTCGGTACCCTTAACACTATTGATTCACATAGAAAAATAACAGAGTCCTGAGTTATGTGGTAAAACCGAACTCCTCTAATACCAATTTGTCACAACCCGTCCTCGGGGCCCATGTCGTGACTACCCCAAGCCCACCAACCATGGGCCAGGGGCTGGAGACTAGCACCAAAGGAATAATTCCAAATAACTGGGAAGGAATTTCCTTTATAAAAGTAAACAAAACACCACAGAAAACAAGAGGAAGTAAAACACTAGGTACAAAAGGAAGTGCAGAAAACTGAATAGGCCAGAATACAAACCCAATCGAAAGTATATCTACAACTGAAAAAAAGTACAACAGAAAAAGACAAAAGTTGGATAAAAGGTAGCAGCTCCTGGGTCGTCCTCCACGCATCCTACTGGAAGGGTAGGTACAGATAGCACAGCTCTTGGATCATCCACCACGGATCCTACCTGAAGGGTAGGTACAGATAGCGCAGCTCCTAGATCATCCACCAAAAATTCTACCTGAACTGTGGGTACAGATAGCCTCCACAATGATCTTTCTCGTCAACCTCCTCCGAGTAACGTATCGCCATGAAGTCCGCCTCCGGGTACCGTCCAGTCTTCGAACACTCGGCCTCCGTCAGCAATGCTCGTCGTCTGCAACCAACACAACGAGGTGCAGGCATATCCCATGCCGGGGTGAGTATAACGATACTCAGTAGGGACCTCAAGACCCTCATGGTCTCTCTAAATCCAACAAGGATCACCACAAAGAAGATCCCAACAGATAACCTCTACTTAGGTATATGCCCATACATATACCTAAGTTATCATGTAACCCATCTCAATCATGAGGAAAAACAATGATTATGAAATCAACGGATAACCACTACCCAGGTATATGCCCATACATATACCTAAGTTATCATGTGACCCATCTCAATCATTAGGTAAACAAAATGGTCATAGTCTCAGCTCAAACCGTGATTTTAATTATCGAAACAGTAACTGCTAAAGAGCCTCGTCTCTGGAGTGTACAGTGGTCTTGTCACGACTCTGAGGTACTGCTCACTAACCTAATATTGCGGATGTACTCCTTCTATCGAGTACTGCGGGTCAGCCACCCAAACACAATAGTGCTTCCCACCTGGGTATTCCACTCAAACACAGTAGTGTACACCCCCTAATAGCCCGCAGAGGATCTCTCCGGACGAGTATCGCGGGTCTGCACTGTCACACAGTAGTGCTCCGTCCGCCATGGGTCTTTACCCAAACAATGTAGTGCTCCGTCCACTGGGCTAGTCGACTCACTCCAAGTAGAGTCGGTCAAACAGTCGTCAGGTCTCAGCCGGTTACACGGTCTCCGTACTATGTATGCTCATCTCCGGGAGGGTCTGATCCACGAGCTACAGGTCGATACTCCACGTATCTAAAGTTCCACTAAGAAGTATCTCAAGGACTACCTCGTCATAGGGGTCTCAACTCAACAGACGGCTCGTCAATCGGACGCCCGGTCTGTGAGTCATTAGCATTTTCGTCACAGGGGCCCGGTTGGTTTCGTGTACGAACCAACCCGGCCATATCTCAACTGTACCCCAAAATCTCATAGGGTATACTCCTAGGGACCGTTTGTCAACGTGATCACCAACGCCGCAGACAGTTCGTCAAACGGTCGTCCAGTCTGAAAGTTATCATCTTTTTCGTTCGAGGGGCCCAGTTGGATTTCGGTTACAATCCAACCCGGCCACATTCCAAATGCATCCAAAACACATTTGAAGTATGGAAAAAGTACAGACTCATCATGATGAATCCAAAAAAGTTGACGGCATGTAAATCGGACGTCTGGAGCTCAAGTTATAAGAGTTTCTGCTCCGAGGGCCCGATTGGTCTCGTGTTCGAACCAACTCGGTCGTACCCAAAGTTCTCTGAAAAATTCAGTTTAATATACCGAAACGACCTTCTCGATCCAAGGATCTTATCGAAACTGACGGTGCATCGATTAGAGGTCTTTAGCCCATGATATGGGCATTTGAACGGAAACTGCTTGAAAAATAGGGGGTTCGGGCCCGCTCCGACCCGGTCCGACCCAGCCAGAGACCCCCCTGGGTCGGCCTGAACCGGGTCGACCTGACCCGGCTCCAGGTCTGGCCCGGCCTGGGTGGCCGCGCCGGGTGGCATGCCGCCCTGGCACGGTCGCAGCGCCCGCGTGGCCAGCGGATGCGGGGGGTTACAACCCCCCACGGACGACGAACCGGTACGGCTTTAAGCCGCGCCGCTGGGCCTCCAGAATGGCTATGTCGTTCCGGTTTGGCCCACCATTGCGGCCCAACCGAGGCGGTTCCTGTTCCGACGGCGCGCTGCCGCCGCCTTCCGCGGACCACCGGACGCGCTCTGGTGGTCCGTTTTGCTCACCGCCTTCGCCAATGGTCTTCCCGGGACCCAACCTTCACGTCGGAGGCTTCAAAATGTCTTTGCGGCCCCGTTTGTTGCACCCATCAATCCGCGCACAACGTTCAACCAGCGGAGTCTTCGAATCGCCTCCACGTCCCGACTTTGACAGCAGTTTCGTTCAGCCTCAACGGCGCGGCGCAACGGCGCCGCGCATCCTTGCTGTATTTCTCCATGATTTCGCGCGGTGTCATTGCACCGCGCTGCCTTCATTCGAGCCGCAACATAATCAACAATAAGGGGGAGGAGGGTCAGCCATGTTTGTGTGGTCCGACCTCCTCCCGTTATAATGATAGCAAGCTTCCACCAAATAGAAGTCGACGTATGACAAAGAAAACAACTAACCCCAACATCAACCCGCATGAACGAACGATCCGCAGGTCAACCTGGAAATGGTTGGTCCACGCTCGTCGTTCTTTTCTCAATGATAATGAGAATACCAAAGAGATTTCCCTACTACCTATTAAATAAAAGTAATCATACCAATATTTCCAAACCGCAAAATAAAACATTCACAGATCAAATTAATGATGAGTTCATCCGGGTTCTTTGTTTTAGAAGGAACAACCAAGGGAATAATACCATTCTAAAAAATAACCCCCAACCTCGATAACGATTTGAAAATCGAAGAGCATCGCAGAAAGCGGCATCGCGGGGTGGTTTCGATGACGACGTTGGTGTGCGTCAAAGAAAGGGAATGCTTCTTCATTCGTCAGAAGAGAGGAAGTCGGGGTAGACGTCGGTATTCTTCGCATTCAGCAATGAAGAAGATGAACTCTATCTCCTCCAATGCTTTTCCCAACACTCCAAAAGCTCCCAAAATAAAATAATAGCCCATGATATTAAATCTATTAACACAAAAAAGACTCAAAAATTAAAAACTCAAACCACTTAAATTAATAATGTGAGTTGGCATGAATAATGAGGAGAAAGGGGGAGGTGAGTGGTCTCACATTAAAGGAGAGTTTCAAGGGGTTATGGGAAATGTAAAAAGGTGGGGGCTTGTGTGGGACCCAACTATCATTTATTCTCCCAAGGGTAGTTACCAACCCAACTTACACACAAAGGATAAAACTACTTAGAAGAAAAATAAAATTGGATTACAAATTTTATTTATTCTTCACTTACACCTCAAATTTTAAACAACTCCTCCCGAGCAAACGCACCTTCAGAAAAGGTCTTCTTAAGAAATTACCGGTACTGTGAGTTCATCGGTGCCCTCAGATTTCAATTCCGAGAACCGGTTTAAAAGTTAGAAAAACCCACTCGTTTGTTCACTAAACGTACCCGAGATAAACTTCAGAAATTGATTCTGGGCACATCGGGCCTCAGAATCAGGCTCCGTCAGAAACTGCGTTCTTGTAAAATCTCAATGAAATTAAGAAAAAAATTTCCTTTAAATTTTTGGGTCATTACAGGTGCGGTCAGGCTGGTTCGGCCTGGGTGCCGCGAGGGGGGGGGGTGGGATGCCAGCTCGACCAGGAGGCCATGAGGAGGTAGGGACGACGACTCGGCCGGGAGTCCGCGACGGATCAGGGAGGTCGGCCCGGCCGGGAGGCCGTGAGGAGGCCGGAGCAGCAGCTCGGTCGGGTGGCCGTGTGGGAGCCAGAAGGCCGACATGGCTGGGAGACTACAAGGTTGTTGGGACAATTGCCAGTATGGGTGGATGCGAGGGAGTTGGGACGTTGGCTCGACCGGGAGGCCACTAGGGGGCCGGCTCGGGGAGGTGCATCGGGCGCACACAGAGGCCGGCTGGCGAGTTGGTTTGTGGAGGCACGTAGGGCATTCACGGAGGCCGGCAGGCTGGCTGGCGGCGTTCGGTTAGGCAGGTCGTGGCCAGGTGGGCCGGGGGCAGGGAGGCCGCCGACCCAGCCCGTTCGACGGGGCGCGGGCTGGTGTGGGCCGGCGTTGTTCTGCCAGGAGCACAGAAGCGCTGCAGGGGAGACAGGGTTCGCAGAGGCCATGGGTTGCATGGCCTTTATCGTTGCTACCTTTGTCGTTCCGTTGCCTCATCGACATGCTAATGTTCATCATAAAAATGATCGATGGAGGGTTCGGGCAATGTAGGTTTGGCACGCACCCTCCGCA
Organism: Viscum album; assembly: GCA_963277665.1. Lineage (NCBI taxonomy): Eukaryota > Viridiplantae > Streptophyta > Magnoliopsida > Santalales > Viscaceae > Viscum > Viscum album. The sequence goes on along the minus strand of OY728147.1, from coordinate 1,424,934,461 downwards.
TTTATGGTGCTATCAATTGGTTCATCAAAGATGTATGATGAACAACAATTATTTTACAGTCTCTTCATCAATTCCTTTCCAGTAGAATATGAGAAAAGAAATGGGATATTAAAAAATAAAACCCCCTACCTTTGTTCATCATTCATCGTTCGTTGATGGAGTCACGGAAAGTATATGAAGAAGGCCATCGTTCATCGTATCTGCCGCATCCTTGCAATCCTAATCTATGTCGGTTCGTTGACGAAGATGCAGAGGATAGGTCGTTTGAAGATGTCCCACATCGGTAGAAGCTCCGAGGAAGAAGTTAAAGAAGGCCGGCGTTCTTTTTTCTTCATTGGGAGACTTCCTCCCACTTTTTCTGAGTCTCCACCTAGATTCCAAGGAAAATAATAATAGATAGGTTTATCTATTACTTTGTTGACACAAAATTCAAATGGTCATATAAATTAATTGGCTCCACCTAATTAATGTGGAGGATTGGAACATGTTAATTAGTGGAGTTGGAACACTAAAAGAGGGAGGGTGTAAAGAGACTCTCCCTCATTAATGAGGAGAGTTGACTAGTTTTCTGCTCCAGCCATTAATAAGGGATTTTAGCCCCGTGTGGTCCCCATTTCACATCCTCTCATAGGAGGATAGTTTCAGGTGGGCCCCACTACCATAACCTTTCATGGGAGATTAAGGTGTTGTAGTCCCACCTCCAACTCCCATGAGTAAATTTTAACCACGAATCACCAACATGGTGGCTCAATTAAAATAAATTGAAGCTCATCTTATTTTATTACTTTCCACGAAAACCCAAAAATAAACTTTTATTATCGACTCACTATCATCGAAATGAACGTTTTCTTATGTGAATACCATCGTAGTGAGTTCAATGGTGAACTCAAATTTTAGTTCCGAGCACCAGTCCAAAAGATATATAAAGTTTCTCATATGTTTACTGAACGTACACAAAAGACATAAAAATTTTATTCCAGGCACACCAGGCCTCGAAACCATGCTCCGTGAATTTTTTATGACTCATAAAATTTCCATGTATTTTAAAAAAATTCCACGGGAATTATGGATCTTTACATTCTCCCCACCTCAATGATTTCTTTCCCTCTAAGATACCACTAGAACTAAGAGAACAATTTGGGGTACTAAGCATGGATTTGAGCCTCATGCTCCCATGTTCTATCCTGGAGGTTCCCATGATACTAGAGAACACACACCAGAGGTATCGAGCATCCAGGTAGGACCCACTCTTGTCTATCCTCAATCTCTACTGGAACCTCCGTGAAAGTCATTCCATCATAGATGTACAGCTCCCTATGGTCGATGATGTGAGAAGGGTCGTGCACGTATCTCCTCAGTTGAGATATGCGGAAGATGTTGAGCACCTGGTAAAACTCAGGTAGAAGAGATATGTTGTAAGCCACCTCACCAACTCTACTAAGGACCTGAAAAGGTCCAATTAATCTCGGAGATAACTTTCCGCCTTGGCCAAATCTTTGTAGTCCTCATCGAGGTGAGAAATGTAGAAAGACGTGGTCGCCATCCTCATATTCAAGAGGTCTCCATATCCTATCAGCATAGGATTTATTCCTTCTCTGTGAAGTATTCATCCTCTCCTGGATGATCTGCACCTTCTTCGTGGTAGCCCCTACCATCTCTGGTCCCACTAGAGCTCACTACCCTATGTCTGTCCAGCACAAGGGTGATCTGCAAGGTCACCCGTATAATGCCTAAAAAGGTGCCATCCCTATGGTGGAGTGCTAGCTGTTTTAGTATTCAAACACCACCAAACTAAATTGATCATCCCAGCTATGACCGAAGTTGAGGACACAAGCACGAATCATTTACTCGAGGGTCTGAATGGACCACTCAGTCTGGCCATCTGTCTGAGGATAGAAGGCGGTGCTCAGACGAAGATGTGTCCCGAAAAGCCTCCTACAACCCCTTCCATAACCGGGATGTAAACCATGGATCATGATCAATGACAATAGTAGAATGTTCTCCATGTAGCCTCACAATCTCTTGCACATAGATGTGTCCCACGCTCTCTACTGAACCCTGCTCTCTGATCGGTAAGAAGTGGGTTGACATTGTGATTCGTTCAACGGTCACCCAAATTGAGACGTGAACCCTGGATGTTTGTCGATGTCCTATAATGATGTCTATAGATATCCAATCCCACATCACCTCTGGGACCTCTAAAGGCAATTCCATTCATTCTGGTACCTGGGGCTCCGCCTTCACGTGCTGACAAGTGAGGCATCGTGAGACAAACTCTTCTATTGTCTTATTCATACATAGCCACCAGTGCAGTCGTTGAATGTCCTGGTATATCATCAACACTCCTGGATGTACCGTTAAAGGGTATGTGTGGAACTATCTCAACACTTCCCCCTGAATTGACACTGGTAACATTGGACTTCTTTTGAAGAGGCTGATGTGCTCCCAACTTCAGAAAATCCCTCAGGTGCCTACACTGTGGATATTTGAGCACGTTGTGTCTCGCAGTCAGCATCTCCACGCAGTGCCTCCCAGACTCGCTAAAGAAGTGGGGGAGTGACTGTAAGTGACTATAGAATGGTTTCTCAAGACATTTCCACTATCTCAGGTTCAGGTCCTTCTGAACGAAGATATACCTGAGACTCTTGTGGTCATAGTACACGATAAAACATTCTCCCATTAGATAGTGTCACCACATCCTCAAGGTGAAGACCACTACTACTAACTCCAGGTCATGGGTAGCATAGTCCTGATCGTGTTGTCTTAGCTTCCGAGAAAAATATGCTATCACTGATCTCTCCTGCATCAGGACACACTCGAGTCCAGTCCCTGATTCGTAGTTGTAGACTATGTACCCAACACCTTGTTCTAGATGCCTCAAGATGGGGGGGCACTAGTCAGCCTCTGCCATAGCTCATGGAAGCTCTGCTGGCATCTCACCGACCACACGAATGGCTTCCCCTTCTTCATCATGGCTGATAGTGGGGTTGTAACTCTGGAGAAGTCTGGAATAAACATCTGGTAGTAACCAGCCAAACCTAGGAAACTTCATACCTCTGTCACACTTTTGGGTGGCTCCCAAGCAAGGACCGCCTCAATCGTCATTGGATCCACTACAACTCCATCCTCTGAGATGAAGTGTCCTAAGAAGAGAACCTCTTGGATAAAAAACTAGCTCTTCGAGAGATTACCATAAAGCTTTAAGTCCCGGAGTTTGTCCAGTAGTACCCGCAAATGGTAGGAAAGCTCCACCTCAGTGATCGAGTTGATAAGTATGTCATCAATGAAGACTTCGACAAAGTGCTTGAGGTAAGGCTGGGAAATCATGTTCTTGTGTCCTATGAACACTACTGGAGCATTGGTTATGCCAAAAAGCATATGAAAGAACACGTATTGTCCATACCAACATATAAAGGTCATCTTCTACACTTCCTCATCTCGAACATTGAGCTAGTGATTGCCTGATCTGAGGACTATCTTCAAGAACCACAGTGCTCCCTTGAGTTGATCAAAGAGTTCATCAATCCCCAAGAGTGGGTACTTGTTCTTCATGGGTACCTAGTTTAGGTGACAGTAGTCGACATAAAACCTCAATCTTTATCTGCCTTCTTGGAAAACAGAATTGGGGCTTCATAGGGAGAAACATTGGGTTTGATGAATCCCTTCTCCTGCAAGTCCTCTAGGTGTACCTGTAGCTCTCAATGATCCTAGGGAGCCATCCTATACGCTGGAGTAGATATCGGTGTCTTCCCATGGTACATGTTAATGTTGAAGTCCACATTTCTATTAGGAGGTAGTCGTGGAAAATCTTCATGGAAAATATCTGTGTACTGGTCCACCACTATAGGATAGATCAGACTCTCCACATCAACTGTTCTGAGGGTAAGGTAGGCCAACAAATGAGTGATCGACTGCACCCTACTCCGATTAAGTTCACAATGTTTTTCAAAGGCTCCTTTGTCACTAGTGAAGGTAAACCTGGTCCCATATTTGTGGAAAAACCACACTTTTCACCCAATACAGTCGATCAAAGCATGGACTGCAGATAACCAGTCCATACCTAAGATGACATCGTAAGGCCTCAGCGCCACTATGAGAAGATCCCAGCCAAAACGCTTTCTTTATTGTGCAAGCTCATGCTGCCAGAAGTAGTGTGTAATAATTGAGTCTTCTCTCGTAGGAGTCTCTAGCCATAAGGATCGGGCCAACAGCTCCATCAGAATCTCTGATCTCCAAATGAGGGAAGTGGCAATGAAAGATTGACTAGCACCTATGTCTAAAAGAACTATAGCTATGGTGAAGAAGACACATGTCATATCATAAATCATCTTCGGTGTGACATGATCGTAAGCCTCAGATACAGAGAGCTGAGCTCTACCATGTCCACCTACTCCCTATGGTCAGGGTGGACCTCCTGGGTGTGTTGGAAGTAACACCTCGAAACATCTCCCACCACCAGCTGCATAGACAGCTCCTCTGCCACGTCTGAAAGCTCTCAAAGGACTGCCTCGATTGAATCTCTGCCTCTGTATGGGTGGTGATTCGACCATCTGCTAATCACCAGAATGGAGGGTCGGATAGTCATGATCCATGTGACCCTGCCCGCCGCATGAGAAACATTTCCCACTCTTAGAATGTCTGTCTCTACTCCGGTTTCCCCGCACAACTGATCCTGAATAATGCCGTTGTCCACCAGTGGGTCTGGTCCTCTTGGACCTATGAGATATCTGTCTACTACTAGCTGTAGAAGACTCCACTTCATGTTGACTACTGGTGGGTATTATTGCTGGAGACTACTCATAAATGACAATCTCCACTAAGAGGGCTCTCTCCAACACCCCGGATTAGGTTGGGATGCTGAGCGAGATCATCGAAGATCTGATCTCTTGCCTGAGTCCCTACTTGAAGGTCCGGGACCTGAATAATGGGTCTCGTACCATATCTCTCGAGTAGCGTGAGAGGTCAGTGAACCTCGCTATGTACTGTGCCACTGTTATTCAACCCTACTGCAAATGAAGTAGCTCCTATATCCACACTGCACATAGGGTGGATGGGACAAACTCCTCTAGAAATAGTCTCTTGATGTATGCCCATAATAGTGTCACCTCGTTATGCACCTGGAGAATCAGGCTCCACCATCTGCCCACTACTTCCTGTAGAAGGCTGGAAGCAAAGATTCACCATGTGGTCCGATGGTGTCCCTACCAGCCAGAAAACACTCATCAAAGCCTCCAGAAAATCCTCAGCCACATGTGGGTATGCCTCTCCACTAAACATGGGTGGCCTCTAGCTCTAAAAATCGTGCAACGCGCTCAAGCGGCCTGCATCGTCTGCAACTGTGTTTAGTGGCATCAGTGGATGAATGGGAAGTGGTACCACTCGTGCGTTCTCTAGAAAAGGGCACTACACCGAGGACTCATCCCTTAGTGGTATATCTTTGCATACAACTCTCGGGACTCTAGTTGGTCATCCATGGGGTGTCATCCTAAAAATCATATTCAACATGGTCAAATATTATACCTGCTGAGCTGACCTAGATGACCTGACATAAATAAAAATTTTGAAAACACACACGCAATCAGTGTTTTCATGAACTGAGTCAGAAATCAGTATTCAGGGTCTTGGTGTATGGATATGTCGGCCGCCGCACCAACACTAGACTCCCTGAACTAAAAATCACACTCAGTACCCTTAACACTGTTTCTTCACATAAAAAATCAGAGTCCTATGTTATGTGGTAGAACCAACTCCTCTGATACCAAATTTGTCATGACACATCCCATGGGGCTCGGGCCATGAATACCCCAAGCCGTCCTTCCATATTCCATGGGTTGGCGACTAGCACAAAAGGAGTAAATCCCTAAAACTGGGAAGACAATGCATTTATAATGTGTAAAGACACACAACAGAGTATGAGATGGAAGTAAAACACTAAGAAAAAATGTATACAATGGTGTAATGAAAAGAAAAAGGGGCAAGAAATTCAAGACCAATAGGAAAGTACAAGTACAATTGAAAAACAATTACAACTGAAGAAAAGTAAACCAGTGACTGGGTCGTCCTCCGGGGATTCCTACATGAAGGGTAGGTAAGGATATCCTCCTCAGAACTCCACTTCCATCAGTCTCCTCCATCTACCAACTCTTTGTAAGGTCCACCTCCATGTACCATCTAATCTTACTACTCTAATCATCAGTCAGTGTTGTCCATCGTCTGCATCTAATACAATGAGGTGAGGGCATAGCCCGTTCCGGGGTGAGTATAACGATACTTATTAGGGACCCAAAGACCCTCATGGTCTCCCAAAATCCAATTAGAATAAACCAAAATTTATAAAATAAAAAAATAAACTCACTTGGGTATACTACCATACATATAACTTAGTATCCAAGTAATCCATCTCAATCATAAGGTATACAAAAAAGTAGTTGACTCTGCTCAAACAAGGATTTTTATTATCGAAATGATGGCTATTAGAGAACTCCTGCTCTAACTAGTATAGTTGGCCTACCGTGTCACACAAAGGAGCTTCCCACTAACCTTGTACTGCTGAGGTACTCCTCCTATCGAGTACCATGGGTCTATCATGCTCACACAAAGGCACTCCCCACCGTGGGACTGCCGCTCTCACACAGAGGTGATCCCCCTCGTAGCCTACTGAAGCACTCCTCCTATTGAGTATTGTGGGTATACCATGCTCACACAGAGGTGCTCCCCACCATGGGTCTTCCGAAACACCACGATTCTCCCCATTGGGCTAGTCGAATCACTCTAAGTCGAATCGATCATCAGTCTTCACATCTCAACAAGCTACTTGGTTTCTGCACTACGCATTACCATCTCCAAGAGGATCCGATCCACGAGCTACTGGTTGACACTCCATCTGTCATGAAGTACCATGAAGAAGTATCTCAAAGATCCACCATGTCATTGGAGTCTCAATGCAACAAACGGCGTGTCAATTGGACTCCTTGTCTATAAGTTGTTAGCCTTCTAGTCCTGGGAGCTCAGTTGGATTCGTGTACGTCCCAACCAAGTCATTCCTCAACATTACCCCGAACTCTAGAGGGTTATACTAAAAGGGACCATTGTGCTCAACGAATTCTAGCACCACTTTCGGTTAATCAAATGGTCGTCCGGTGCCAATGATATGACAATAACAAATTAAGGGTCCTGGTGGCCCAGGGTCCGGTCCAACCCAGTCAGACCGACCCAGCCCAACCCAATTTGGGCCGACCTAGTCTCGGTTGACCCGGTCAGACCTGTTGGGGCTGGCCTGGCCCATTGAGCTGGCTAGCCTGTTAGGTTCGGCCCGGCCCGCTGGGCCCAACCAAACAGGCTATGAGGGCGGTTCGGCCCAGGTTCGGGGCCGGTTTGTCCTGTAGTGTCACGAGGGCACGACCTGGCGGGATCGGCGTAGAGGGTTCGGCCGGGCTGGTTCGGCCAGGACTCCGTGAGGAGGGCCGGGATGCCGGCACGTCTGGGAAGCCACAAGGAGGTTGGGACTCTGGCTCGGTCGGGTGGCCACGTGGGAGCCATGAAGCTAGCTCATCCTGGAGGCCACGAGGAGGTTGGGACACCAGATTGGATGGGTGGACGTGAGGGATCCAGGATGCTGGCTCTGCTGGGAGGCCACGAGGAGGCTGGGAAACCAGTGCAGCCCGGTGGCTGTGGGGGAGCCGTGACACCGGCTCAGACGGGAGGTCGCGATGAGGGGACAACTTGGGAAGACGCATGAGGTGCACGCGTATGCCCGAAGACAAGCAAGTTCAGGGGGGGGTGTGCGGGGCGCATGCGGAGGCGAGCCGAAGGTGTTCTATTGGGAAGGGCACGGCTAGGTGGGCCGGCGGCTGGGAGGTGGCAGGGCAGGTGGGTTCAGCGTGGCTGAGGCCAGCGCGGGCCGGCGATGTTAGGCCTGGAGCACCGAAGCGTCGCGGGGGAGGCGCGGTACGCAGAGGCCACGGGTACCGCGGCCTTTCTCGTCGCTGCCTTCGCCGTTCTGTCACCTCATCGCCATGCCGAAGTTCATAATAAACAAGATCGGCGGAGGGGTTGGGCCATGGTGGGTTTTCCCACACCCCCCCGCGTTTAGGGTTTTATCAATTGGTTCATCAATGAAATACAATGAACAACAATTATTTTACAATCTCTGCATCGATTCCTTTCCCACTAATGATGAGAAAAGAAAAGGGATAATACACAAATAAAACCCCCTACTTTTGTTCTTCCTTCGTCGTTCGTTGATGGAGTCATGAAAAGTAGACGAAGAATATCGTTTTTCGTCGCGTCCATGAGACGCTTCCAATGTTGAGCTGTGTCGGCTCGTTGATGACGAGGTAGATGATAAGATAGTTGAAGACAGTCCATGCCGGTAGAAGCTTCGAGGAAGATGTCGAAGAAGGTCATTATTCTTCGTTTTTCATTGGGAGAGTTCTTCTCTCTACTCCCTTGTTTCCACCAAGATTCCAATGAAAATAATAATAGATTGGTTTTTCAATTATTTCATTGCCGCAGAATTGAAACAGTGAGATAAATTAATTGGTTACACCTAATTAATTTGGCGGATTGGCACAAGTTAATTTGGGGAGTTGTCACAATAATGGAGTTAGGGTGTGGAGAGACTCTCCCTCATTAATGAGGGGAGTTGAGTGGTTATGTAATCCCACCATTCATAGGGGATTTTTTCCCCGTGTGATCCCCATGCCATAACCTCTCGCTTGAGGTTTGGTTCGGGTGGCCCTACCTCCATAACCTCTCACGGGAGGTTAAGGTGTGGTGGTTCCACCATCATCTTCCTTGAGGAGATTTTAACCGCCAATCACCCACATGGAGGCTCAATTAAAATAAAGTGAATCTCACTTTATTTTGTTACATTCCATGAAAAATAAAAAATTAACATTTATTCTCAACTCACTACAGTCAATGTGAATGTATTCTTAAGAGAATATTGGAACTTTGAGTTCAACGGTTCCCTCAGATTTAAGTTCCAAGAATCAGTTCAAAAGAAAAAAGAACATTCTCATATGTTTACTGAATGTACCTGTATTTTTCTCAGTATTTGATTCTCGGCACACCTGGCCACGAAATCATGCGGCGTCAATTTTCAAGGACTCTTAAAATTATTATGTATTTAGAAAAAATTAAATAGAAATTTCGGCTCTTTAAAATAATCATGAAAAAGGTTTATAATCCTGTAAATAATTAAAACATGTTAATTATTTGGGAAGATAGAGACAAAAAAGACATATCAGATTCATGGAAAAGGACCTCAGATCAATGTCCATTCATCAGGTAATATTTTTATTTTATATAACCACTTTCTTTTAGAAAGAGAATATACACCCCCTTTGACATTTAATATAAGATATTTATTTATTTTTATGTCATAATATGTTTTTTTAAAATTATTCTATCATGGTTTGTATGATTTAAATGATTCAATATTGTACAATGCACATTTAATGTTTAAATATTAGTTTTCAAAATCAATATTCAAGATATTAATTTATGTGTTTATTTATTTGTGTAATCCATTGTTAAAATTTAAATATTATGTCTATTTTAAATTTCATTAAAAGTGTTTCCAAATGAATCATTATTACTTATTTTGTAGGAGATTTTTAATATATTTCAAAATGAATGTTCAATTCATAACATACTCAGGGAAAGGAATTTTTAGAATCTTTAAGAATTATTTAATTTATATCTTCCTTTTCAATATTACATGTTTTTTAATTGAAAACATTTCTTTCCATTATTTGAATATTTTAGAATTGAAAAGGATTTTTTAAAGAAAATGATTTATTGGAATTGAAAATGGGGTTTTAAAAGAAAATGGTATTTTATTATTGAATGTGATTCTTATTTGAATAAAATTGTTTTTAAAGGGTTTTATAATGAACCATATTTATTAATGATGTCATAATTTAGAATTACAATATGGGGAACCCTATTACAATTGGGTGAGCCTGTTATAGATTACATGACAGGTTGACGAAGATAGCACAATGTGATCCATTATAACATACATGATTGGGTGGCCCAGATAAAGCTGGATGATACTATTACTGATTACATAATGGGGAGACCCATATATCTCTAGGATATCCCATTATATATTAAAGAATGGAGGAACCCAAGATTGCACCATGTGATCTTCTTATAGCTCTCTAATTCATTGGGTGATGATAATGTTGGAAGTCATCCTTATGGTTATTCCAATAAAAAGGGACTTGAAAATATTTCATGCATATGATTGTCTATGTCACCTAAATTAATTTGAGTTTCATTATATGGAATTTAATGATTTTGTAAGAAAAATATGTTTGTATTTAGGTGAAACATATATATTCAATATTCTAAAACAGCAATAATGATAAATGAAAACATTATATGATTTATCGATTTTTTTATTAATGATTTACTTATTTTCATATCTTGTACGGAACTTTTCTATTCATGCCATGTTTTTAGAATGTTTTCATAGGGATTATGGATGTGTAAGGGAAACGGAGAATTCATGTTGAATGATATGGTGAATTTATATGAGAATAATTACATAATTTTAATGATAATTATATTATTGAAAATATTGATACTAATAAAAAGTGTCCACTCTATAGTGTATGGGTTTTTATGCATTATTTATGGCCTAATTATATGAAATTATAATCTTGAAACGATATTTAATGATAAATAATGTAAATTCATGACATAAAATCCTGATAAGAATATTTTCTAGACTAAGGCTTTATAAAAAAATATGGATGGTTTGTTATAAATCAAATAATCCCTATTATGTGGGTAATGTTTTTTTGGTGATATTTTAGAAGGTTTTTTCATTCAAAATGGTTTATGCGGTTTGAAGAAGTGAAGGGAGTTTGTTTCCTATTATAATTGAGGATGAGTGAAAGTTTTTTAAATAATGAAGACTATTCAATAATTGAAGTCACTCTATCAACATGTACCTGAAAAATTAATAAATAAGTGTGTTTTCTGCTTGATATAGTATTTAATCAACACCAGAAAAAATATATATTACAAATGAGGTCCTTAACCACTATATTTTCATACTTTTTAGATTATTTTTTTTCTACCATAACTAGTATTTTTTATATACCTACGTTATTTATCATTTAATATTAAAAAAATATACATAGTAGATAATTTTTACCCATTAATTATATATATATAATCAAATTTGTTAATTACATACACTAAATTGGATATTGTATAATTATAATTGGTGGATATAGAATTCTCAAAAACCAATATTAACAATTAAAAAAATAATAAATATTTATTATTTTCAATATTAAAAATGACCTAAATCTAATATAACCACAATATATAATATAATTTAGGATGGATAAAATTATTTGTCATATTTTACAAAAATAAATTCACATTAGTGGAAGATTTCAAATAAAAATACGACTTATCAAATAAATAGAAAAGTGTTTTTACAAAGAAAATATTTTCATAAGTATAATTGTTTTATATAAATGAGGAATATATAATTTTTTCTAATGAGAAATATTTGATAAATATTATTATAATTCATATAATATTACTTTTTCAAAAATATTATTGAAAATTGGATGTATTTAAAATTCATATAATCAAATGGTACTTTTTCTTAAAAAAACACTATTTTCACTGTTAATCAAAATATTAATCATTTTACAGAATTAAAAATGAATAAATAATTTATAAATTTTATAGTATTATTGAGAAAATAAATTAATTTATTCTAATTTGTTTACAAAAATGAAAAATTTTAATTTAATATTATATAACTGATAGAAATGCGTCGTAACTTTCTTATAGAAAAATTTAATTTTTAAGCATACAAATTCATTTATTGTTATCTAATTCCAAGAAAAAAATGTTATGTTGATAAAAAATTTTATTGAATATATAATGAATACATTCCATGAAATTAATTCAAAATAAGTTACTAGTTTAATTTATTAATATAAATATTGTTTTTGTGCATAAAAATGTTTTCTTGAAAGATTTTTTTTTAAATTTTCAAAGGATATATATTTTTACTTCTAATAAATTTACATCCATTGAATTTTTTATACATTTATAAACCATATAATTTTTATAAATTATTTATTAATAATATTACTCAGAAATATAGAATCTAAGAGATTATTTTCGGATTAAATAATAATATTTTAATAGTACATCATGGTTCTTTTGAACGTAGTGTTTCATATAATGAAATCATTCACTTTATTTTATTTTATTTGAAAATAAATGTATAAAAAATTATAGAGGTTCTAATTTATCCCCCCACCATTAATAAATTGTGTCCCCATAAATTAAAAATATTTTCCGTAATTAATGTTTTGAAATAACAAAACGATGTAGTGTAATTACCATATCGATAAAGGGCTAATAAAACATCCTTTTGAAACGAAAGTTGGGTAAATTCAAATTTATCATTGATTTAACAAAAACATTTGTTTCAATATAGAATAATATACGTCGTATGTGAAATCATAGGCATGTAATTGAATACTAATTACCATGTATTATTATCTTTATATGAAGAAAATGGTTCTAGGAATGTTTTCCACCATAAAAACATTAATATGTGATGAGATAACAGATTATTGATCTGTCGTAAATTAAAGTAATAATAAATAATTTTCATCTCAGGAATCATTTTTGGTAGTTTTTGGAATTAAAAATATTAATAAAGAGAACAAGAGAATACATACATATTTTCTTTATTTCAATTTCTTAATCTCAATCCCACACTTTGGTATTACATAAATCAATTTAAAAATTCATATATTATTCTTTAATGAAAATCCATTTATCATGCCTTAAGCCCTAACAAGTCACAAAATACTAAAAATTGATAATTAATTCCATTCATATCTAGATATCATCAAAATTATAATGCGTATCACATGTTATCCAAAATGGAAAAATCCAAATATGATGAAATAATAAAACAATCTCTTAAATTGTACCTATATTTTAATTTAAACCATTATATAAATGGTCAACCTTAAGAACCTAAAAAATTTAAATGTTGAATAAATAAGTTTTTTAAATTTCCAAAATCTCCAAGAAATTAATCCCTAAATACACTATAGTATCACTTAGTTTTAACATATTAAATATCTCAATACCATGGTATCATATTTTCTTTATTGATTTTAACATCCAAAATTACCATAAAACTCAATGATAACATACATGTTTCCCCATTCCATAAATAATCAACATTTTATTACATATATTCCATAAATAGTCAAATGATATAAATTCCATCAATGATAACAAAATCAACATTTTTCTCAAATAATTAGTCAATTATAAGGTTATAAGTAATATCCATTTAAATAATATATTTTTTCCAAACTAAAGACCATTATGTAAACATTAGTAATATGTTGATGGTTATCTATTCCTTAATTAATTTTTTCTATGAATTGTCACTTTTCAATTCAATTAATTTTTTATGTCATTATTACAAGTGAACATATTCTTAAAAATTCATAATCAAAAAATTATATATAATAATCCTTATATATTTAAGTATTATCATAACAAAAATCATGAATACCAATAATTCAAATCTTCAAACATTCCCTTTCATTCTCTAACCATTGACCTAGATTAAAAAATCATTAATCATGAATCATTTTTTATCGACATCATGATCCCCCCAAAGGTACTTAATTTTAATAACACACATAATCCATAATATCCATCTTTTCATTCTTTATTTATAGTCTCTTAATAATCAATAGAATAATCAATACTCATGAAACCATTTTTATCATCTTATTGACCATCCCCCAAGGAATTCCATTTTCATAAAGCACATACATCCCACATTTAAAACATTCAACTATTGATGATGCCTTAGTGAATACATTATTCTCACCAATGCATTAACATAAATTTTCAAAAATATTTGGAAATTAAAAATAATGTTCCCATCCTCCACACATAATAAATATCTTTAAATATATCTATTACATGACCTATTTATCATTTACACACATTATCCAAATATATGAAAATGAATATTCATTTTTCTGTGGTTTCCACCAATTGATATCTTAAATAATTCTATATTAATCTTATCTATACAGAGTATTAGTTTAGTAAGAAGTAATTTGGTAATCATATATCATTCTAAATGGTCATGAATACTTGTAATATTTAGCACTCCAATCACAATACCACAATTTTTCATATTAATATATTTATTAAAATTTTTATCATTAAATAATCTCCTCGAAGTTCCCTATTTTGAATAAGAAATCATAGATTTATGGACAATATTCATATATGGGAACCAAAAAAACAATAAATATACATATAGGATACCTAAATCAGGATAAATATTATCACTATATGAAATATTTGAATTATCTTGGGACACTCATGGTTAAAATCTATTCATTTCTTCTTGATAGTTCTTAAATATTTTAAAAATTCCCAAAATATATCCCCTGGGTGTGTGACACCATGTTTACAACCATCCCATTATCGTGCAGTAGGGTAAAATTAAGTCTCAATGTTCCATTTAGAGATTTATTATCCCTAGTTTCAACTATGATTTTTCTAATTCCACTTATACTTTATAGAATTTGATGTTGTTGTTTTGAAACAACTTTCTTGACCCATAACCAATATTTCATGATATCTTCCTAAACAATTACTTTTACTTTTTATTGTTAATATAAATATCCATAGAGATATCACTAATGTTTTCTTATCATAGTTTCAATTTTTTTTAAAAAAATTTCTCTGATATGTACTATTTAAAAAAAGAATTTATAAATATAAAAAATATATCTTAATTATATAACATAATGATCCTTGCTGGAATTGTTTAGGTCAGGTGAAAATATAAATATAGATATATAAAAAATTATATTCTAAATTAACTACACCATATCCCATTAATTTATTCAGAACTAACACAATTCATAGATATATGATCAAAATATCATCATTTATAGATTTAGGAATGGAAAAAATAATGGGTTGGATCATTTATTAATTAAGAGAAAACAATGTATATTTTAGGGATCATATAAGAAGGAATAATGCACATGTAATGAAATGAAACCATGATCAAAACATTGATTTTTTCTAATAAATATATCAATGATCATAAACATGTATCATGGAATGAATCAATATCATTTTGAATGCATGCTTCATATGAGTGAGATATCATCATAAATCAATTATTGAACATATGTTTCTACAATATATGTGTGGGATCAAAATAAGAATAGAAACTATTTCTAATAAAATGGATAAATACAGAAACACTCATATAATAGTTGAATATGAATGCCTACCTATTTTTTAAAACATAATGGATCATTAATCGTAAATTATTTCCCATAGTTGATGAATCACACTATCATGTTTTTCATTGTGCATAATGTAAATACGCCAATTTAAAAGATGGGAATAATTACTTTAGAATGATTCCATCAATTATCTCATGATATATAAATATTTTATCAATTCATATTATGGAGTCAAAAGACCCACCCATACCATAATCCATTAATTTGTGCATTAAAATATCATAAAATTTCCCTCTTATTAGAGAATGTGATAAGAAATGAGTTTCATAAAAATTTAATTATATCACAATGTATGTAATGAAATGGGTTTAATAAATGTTTCATCATTCAATCATATAATAATCCATGTCATTGATACATATTTCATAACGATAACCCATAGAAAATAAATTTTTGTTATATATATATACTTTTATGATGATCATAAACCACCCGTTTAAAGGATTAGAATAGATTCAATAAATTACATCCCAATTATAGCCTTAGTAACATCAATGGATGTAACTATTGGTGGAAAATGATTTCAAAATATCAGGTTGAAAATATATTGAGAAAAATATCCATTAAACATTGAAATAATATATTTAATATAAAAAAACTAAAAATATTAAATAAAAATTTTTCTTCCGACCACTACATGGAAAAATTTAAAGGAACAATTTAATTTGTTTGCCTTCATGATAGAGTAATGTACTATTAATTCCTTACATGTTTAATTTATAATTCCATTCAAATTTTCAATAAAATGTCAAAAGGTCCTTTTGGGGATATGATAGGATGAATACAGTAAAACTATTTTTTAAAAACTATTACATGGGTAAGATTGAATTTAATATAACAAATTATATTATAAAATAAATTATTGAAAACATTTTTTGAAAACCTGTAAATGGATGAAAACTGATTTTTGGATGATTATATAAATAAATAAGATTTTTCTTAAAAAAATTATTTCAATGTATTAATTAAATATATCAAGTAAAATGAAACTAAAATATGTATTACAAAGAATTTAAAATACTATAAGAAAATACATTCTTTTCATTAGATATATATCATATGATTTCATCATCCAAAAAACAAATCATAAATAATCCTGAAAAATGATGATATTATTATATAAAACCTTTACCACTTTTGAATCATTTGAATTATATTCCCCATGAAATAATTAAATAAATTGAGAATTTTAATTTAATTTTATTAAATATACTTATTATATAACAAGTATAATTTTAGGTATATACACCTCATAAAATAAAATAGGTGCATAACATAACATATGTTCCATTGCAGATGATTTGACATGAAAATCACCTATATCAAGTATCAATGTTTTTATTAAGAATTTAATAGTATTTATAAGAAATATATGTTTATTAAAAAAATATAATTCAACCATAATAATATATATCATACAATTTATGTTTCACTTATAACTTTTACAAATACTTTTCAGACAATGTTTATTTGTTAAAATCACTTTTCTGGTTGAAAGTGACTTCTTATTTCATTTATGTTTTGTTTCAGTTTCTTGAGTCCTTGAAATTTTATAATATAACCATAATATAACAATTTTAAAAATTATATAGATATCATTTTAATTAGTTATTTCCCATTTTATAATCATCCATAAATTATGGATTTATACAATGAATTAAACCATTAATTTAGATAGTAAGCCATACATATGCATTAACATTGTTTTCATTTTCATGATGGATTGAAAAAAATAAAGGTAAATATTACTTAATCATACCAAAATTATTTTTATATCACATATATAACATATACCATATATATGGGGAAATGATTATAATTTTGTGTAATAATATTTTCATACAGAAAATTACTAGATAAAAACAATATTAGTCTATGAGATTATGTAATTACTATGAGATGAAAATATAAATATACAAGAGATATATATACATTTTTTTTGGGTTATATTAATGTATATTAAGGAATATTTTGAATGATAGTGTTTTGAGGAATAAATACAAATAAAAAGGTATAGGTTGTCTTGGGTTTTATCAAGGAAATGTATTGTAATTATTGTGGAATATTGTAGTTGTTTTTGTGGATTTGTAGGGGATAAAATTATTGATTTTTCATGGAGAAAAAATACATATAAAAAATCATTCTGTATTTTTGGAAAATAATAAAATATATGATATCTTAGTAATGAAATAAGATTACTAGATACAATAAATTTTATGAAGACTCTAGGACTAAAAAAATTATTGTTGATTTTCATGAAAATTTTCTATTTCATATTAAATACTTCTTCCCCTAGTGTAAAACTAGTGGTTCCCATAGAAAAAATTGTTAGTAATTATTAAGGTATATTATTTAAAGATTCAAATTATCTACATGAAAAATTAATATGGAATTAATTGTAATTTTATGATTTAATATATAAATTTTAGGGTAAATGATTCTAATTAGTATGTAAAGATGGAGAGACAAGATAAAAAATATAGTGACACATATGGTGCATTATTCAATTCCATTATGATTTAAATCTTTATATTTATATTTATATTTAATAATGTTTTTTTAATTTTATTACTTTTCTATATCCACAATATTCATTAAATTTAATGATTAGAACCCATATGAAATTAGTAAATAATAGTTGTGATAGAAAATAGAAATATTATAAAAATTAGTTATCTAATATTTGTAGGGTAAGAGTAAAAAAATCTCATTGTGATGCTCTCCCAACACTCCCACAATTTTATAATAATGAATACAATTTAGAGTTACTGAATAAAAAAAGAATAAAACGCCATTATATTGATTCCATTATATGAAAATGTCCACTCACTATTATAGGGTCTTTGAACCAACTAATTGATAATAAATGGATTTTTGAAATTGATAATATATTTTAATAACAATGATGTTGAATCTGAAAAAAAACATTAAAAAATTAAATTTTTAAGGTAAGGCTAACAAATGGTGGACACTAGCTATGATTTTTATAAAGATTGATGATCATTTTCCAATAGAATGGTAGGTGGTAAGAAAAAAAATTCCAGAAAATATTTTCCCTTGATTTCACATGGAAATAGATATATAACTCATAAAATGGAAAACAATTATATTGAAACCATGTGTACTTATAATGAAAATATCAGAAGAGAAAAAATATTAATCTCATGTTTTGGTATTAATACATAGATAATTTTTGAAATATTTTTTGTGGATAAAATTAATTTATATAAAATTTATTAGCAACAAGAAGATTTGAAAATTATGGAGAAATTTTTTTACATCCATATAATATTGCATGGGATTTTGATTATTGTATCATTTCAAGTAGTTGATATGGATGCTGGGGATTTATTGATTCTCAAATGTTAATTAAATGATTTACTGATATTATAGTAATTTATATATAAATAAATGGTTGGATGAAGAAAACATGTTATTTTCATAATGGAATATGAAAATGTATTAATTTAGGATGTATTTTCCCTCAATGTCATCATTTTCATAGCTATATTAAGTGGATTACCTGTAGAATATCGGAGATTATTGTCCAAAACAATAAAACCACCCCAAAGCATTGTTTAAAGTTCATGTATTTGGGAATGATTATATTTTATTCCCTATCAGAATATATAATTGAGAAGATATAACCTAGCAACCTATTATAATAATGGGTAAAAGGAGATATATGTTATCAATAAGACTTATATCGATGATGCTAATGAAGTGATTAATGGTACATTTGTTCAACACATTAGATTTTTGATTCATTATTTTATTAAAATTTATTTAATTATTTAATATAATGAAAATTCTTTATGAATTTGTCCAATAAAATTCAACATTTGATATGGAATTTTTGGAGATAATATCATATTGTGTGATAACTGTATTGAAATTGTATAATTATTATCTAATTATGATTTTTGGGAAATCTAATCCCATTGATTGATTACTTATTCCATTGATTTAATTTTTTGTTATATTGTATATGGATTAGCTCCACTATAATTAACCAACTTTAATTGACAGGATAAATTCATCTCATTTAATAAACCAAAAAATAACATAATCAAATAGCATTTCATGTTTGATAATGGACTCCCTTAAAAATAAAAATTCAATAATATGTGTCATCATAAAAAATATATAAGGTATCATTTATGAAATGGTTAAATAAGAACTCTTTATTAGATATATTATAATCTCACAAGGGTATAATTATCATTTTTTAAAAGAAAATCCTAGCCTTCCTGTATAATGTGAGGATGATTATTAAAATGAATTCATAATATATTTTATTACTATACCAATGATTCTTTATAGAATAGAAATTTTTATATGAATAATCGATTATGTAACTCTTGAAAAATATGTACACAGGCATCAAATTCCATAATGATTCACCATAGGTTACAGTAGTCATCATTCATACAGACAATATAGAGTCAATGTTTCTCTATATAAATAATATGGATCATAAAAAGAACATGATCATGTGAATGTACACTTTAACAAAATTTGATAATTTTTTTAATATGTTATTATATATAACTATTTTTAAATGGTAGATCATTGATCTAGATAACATCAAATAATAGTAAAGTGAAATGATTTATATGATATATAATTATACACAAGGTATAGACACTATAAGATCCCAGTGATTCAACATGGATTTATAAACTATAATCCTATATATATGGAATTAATTAATAGAATCCATATAGATTAAATTAAAAAAATGGAAGTATTTATTTATTATGTTTTAAATATTTTATTATCATGGTACAACATGATAGGATTTTAAGGATTATACCAGTTACGAATCTTATGGATGAATTATAATCAATGTTATTAAAGTTGGAATAGTTGTGGAAAAATATCCTTCTGAGGTAACATGTCAAAATAAATTATATATCATTTAATAAATTAAATAATAAGGTCGGTAGTGAAAGGATGAAACAAACAAATATGAAAAGAATCTATTCTTTTCCTTAGAATAGATGGACTCTATCAGTGATTTGAGAGATATTTCAAATCACCATATAAAACATTTACCTAGTTAACATAAAAGGGTGTGAAAATTATCTTGAAAGAATAATGTGTGTAAATGATTAGGGTTTATAATATATTATTGGTTACCATAGTTTACATATGGTAACCCATTGTGTTGAATGGTTTGCAATATAAAATATTTATTAATTAAAGTGTTAGGGGTGATTCGTTATATAGAATGATGATGTTGTAGATTATGGTTTTTGTAAATTAGAGACTTATGATTATAATTTCATAGTGAATAACTTTGATATGGAAGAAAATATCTTTTTATAGAAAATTTATTTGAATTAAATTTATTTTGAGATAAGTGATATACATATACTAACAATAAGAACATAATTTATATATTAAAAAATGTTATATCAATGTGAATAAATGGAGATGGATAAAATAAACAAAGACTATGATATATTTGTATAATACCACCTAGGAAAAGTGAAAATGGTGGAAAATAAAATAAAAAGATGGGATCATAATACCATATCATTAATGGGGATTGGATGTAATGTGATCACTGTGGATATTCAATTTATTGATTTTTATATTATAATACTAGGTATTAAATCTTATAATTCCAAAATAAATTCAAAACCATCCATCTATTTAAAAGTTAAGAAGGACTAGAGAGATGTTCTTAGTTTAATATTTAATATGGTAATAATTATATGTAATAATATGTAAGGAGATAGAGTTATAGGATTTTGAAATTATGTGTGTAACTCATCAATAATATAATTTAAAAAAGGAGACTGTTGATGACGTAGATAACTCGTACAAAATGTTCCCTCCTAGATGAAAAAAATTCAAATGTATTCATATATAGGGATTCTAACAGAAAATATGAAGATTGGAATCAAGGAGTTAGTACCTCGATGTCAGGTAAGAAGGAAATTAAATATGGTACATTTGATATTTAATGACATGACGGAAACATTATATATAACATTATCAATATATGAGAACACCATCATGTATTTCACAACCATTCTCTATAAGACATCTAAAGGACACATTTAAATATAGTTAGTAGTATATAGAAAAAATGATTATTCAAACATAATAGTTATATAATAACACAAATCACATGATTAATTTGTTCTGATATAAATAAATTATGATTTAATATTACATTGGATTCTATTTTTAATTGACCCCTTCAAGAATTTTTTTAAATAGTTGATTCATAAATTAATTAAATAGAAATTATATATAAGGGCATTAGAGATTGTATCATGCTCAATATGAGGGTCAATATGAATGAACCATTCAATCATTGGATTATGTATTATAATTTTTATTGATAGATTTCAATGGATGTTGGGATTAATGTCGTCATCTGAAAAAAATTCTCCTAAAATAACAGTTTTCAGATTAGAATATAAAGGCCACCATTTAATGATATATATAGAAATTGATATTGAAATATTATCTATTAGGATGAAATTAGATAAATGATTTAGTAGGGACATTATCTAGTCTAAGGGATGAGGGAAATTGATCATACTATTCCATAGAATTTGAACAAATCAAAACGTAAATAATATATATATGCTGATAACATATTAACAACATCTATAGGATGATATTAATTACTAATACATCATTCATATATCCTCTTGAATGGAATTTTCCATGTATATATTTTGTGTATTTGTATACTAGATTAGTTACACATACTAAACCATGAATATTTATTGTTGTAATATGATACCCCTTTGAATAACATATGATAGAGATCATGGATCGAGGAGTTAAGGATATTTGGAACACGACCACCCAGTGAACCCATATACCATGGTGAAACGATAATATTTTTGAGGTTATGTGAATAAATAAATAAATAATAAAAAATAGTTCCAAAATTTCATTACTCAATTTATAAAGTTTTAAATGTATAAAATACATTATGTTCACATGATGTGACACAACATAAACTATAATTTCCTTATAATCTGATAATTTACATACCTGTAAAAGGAAAGGAATATAAAATGTGTTGTAATTAAAATATCACCAACTTAACATAACCATATAAAAACTATGTATAAATTTATATAAACATATCTGAAATAAATTGTAAAAATGGATGAATTAGAATTATTCCATATGATGTACATTTTTTCAAGAAATTTATAGAGGTATCTTTATTAAGGTCTAAATTAGATGATTCCCAAACCAAAATCTAAAAAATATTCCTTGATAGAAATTAGTTTTTAGGGAAGTTCAAGCCCATGGTAATTTTTCTAGGACCCATTTTATTTATATGCCCACATATGAGAACATTTTCATCAAATATAGTCACAATTTATCTTAAAATTTTAAATCTGATATATGTGAGTTATATTTTGTGTGATATAAACATCATATTATCAATATAACAAATTATGTAAATATATCATTACTTCATACGGATTTTTAATTTATACATTAAATAAATAATAGTTTTTATACAAAAATTACTTAATTAATATAGGTAAATAACCTATAAAAAATTTAATTATTAAAATTATTTTCGGAATAATATTTCTTTTTAATAAGATATAATTTAATTTAATGATTAAATGAGGTTATTTATATCTTACTTAAAATATTATATTAAAAACCTTTTAATCTAAAATTGATAAGAAATACGAATGAGAATTGTTAATATTTAATAAAATATTAATATATAATTATATTTTCAAATATTATATCTATATATAAATTATTGTTGATTATCATATATATTGAAATTGAAATATATTAAATAATGAACACATTCAAGTTAACGACATTGAATGTTTTTTGGGGAAAAAGCTTTTTTGTTTGTTAAAAAAATAAATAACATAGTAAATATGTAATCATGGATAATAATATAAAATTTGTTATTTTAATGTTTTTTAATTATTTTATTATTAAATAACATATAGTCTTTCTAGATTGCATTTTTATGTATTAAGGTTATACACTCATGTATCCTCAAACCGTTATTATCTAACTCCAAATACATTCCATCATTATTCCTCACATGACATTCATATCCAATAATAAATATGTATAGGGCACCTTTATATACATCTCACATCCACTAACATCATACCACAATTTCCCTATTAAATTATACTGAAAAATTACCATTTCAATATATGGCCCCATAATTAGTCCTTACAAAATCTAGATTTTTACTCAAAAATTGAATTTCATTCAAATTTGGGAGCTTTTAATGTTTATGGTTTTACAGTATTATACCACCATTCATATATAACACCCTACATTCATAAGAAGCATATATTATTAAAAAATTAATTTTTTTTTTCTAACAATCACAATCCCTTGTAAAAAATATTTTTAAAAATTAGACTGAGAAAAAAACACATTATATTAAATAAAAATAGATTAAAGAACCCATAATCCAAGAATAATTAAAATCTCAAGAAATTTTTTATAAAGTTATACTTTACACCCATAAAAATTAATCTTTTTGCTTACCTCTTGAAATCATAATTTTCACATAAAACACCATAGAAAATGTAAATAAAAAGGGTGACTTGTGGAATCATTTTTGTATCTCTCCTAAATTTATTTTTTCACTCATGGATATATGTGGCGTAACCTTCATTGTATCATTTAGAATAAAAAACACAATATATTCCCTTATTCTCATAGGATAAACTCTAGTGATTAACTTCGTCAAATTTCCCAATTCATTTGAGAGATATCATGGGCTCACCCAAATTAATTTTATCGTGTACCCACTCATTTACATAATAAATTCCACTTGAACAATAACATAATCACAGCACATAAAATTATCAAAAGGTAAATGTAACATTTCGACATTGAAATTATATTAAATTTTTAAAAAGTCACACACTCAAAAATGAAAAACATTATTTGAAATAATATTGTATACATGTACAGTAAGAATAAAAAATTTAAATTTAAATTTTAAGGGGAAATTAATATTATTCCATATATTTATAAAATTATTCCTTTTGTGGTTTTTAATTATTTTTTAAATGAGTATCATTAGAAGAGGGTTTTAAAGTGAAATCACTATCCCTGAGTCCGAATCATCAAAGAAATTTCTATATTACATAATTATAAAATATGGTTAATTATATAAATTATTTATAACCTTATTAATTTTTATTCTACCATTTATATCACTTATTATCATGTCATAACAATTACATAATGTTTTATGTTCAAATCAGATATTTTGGCGAGATTTGATACTTGAGTGAAAATTGAATTTAGTATGATCTAAATAGTCAAATATATAATCATCCCATCATATCTATAATAAAATTAATGAATTAATAATCATATTTATATATTAATTATTTTTTAAAATATATCAATTAAATATGGATATGAAAAATGAACTACATTACATTCATTGAGATAGTATGTTGTGCATATGCTTGAGTAACATCTCCATATTTCAATGACCATTATAGAAAGAATGTAAGATACAATTTACCTTACAAATTACCATAAAATCATTAATATAATTTTAAAAATTAATATATATATATATATATATATATATATATATATATATATATCTTCCATGTTTTGTGGTTATAAAGAATAAATCGCGTCGCTTCATGGAGGTGATAGTTCACATGTACGCACAATGGATGTTATAATTTTATGTAAATAGAAGGTTAAAAAAATAAATTATAAGTTATGATCTAATAGTGGTAAATAATTCATGAATATAACATATAATAATTAATTTAATCATTATATGTAGTTATGAGAGACAGTGATGGAAAAAAATAATTATATCGGTTAAGGAGGTGGTATTCTACCATACACACAAAAGATTAATTATTTTCCCTTTTGATGGAAGTGAATATTAATTTTGGTAATTATATTATCATAATAAAATATAAGTATACTATGTATAATATAGTTAATATATAATCATTATTGAAGAATATTTAATGGAGGCGAAAGAAAAAAAACATAAATAAAAATCATATATTTTCTCCTAAAAATCTCTTTTGATTAATACATTCACACCTCTATGAATAATGATATGACCAAAATAAATAATTTTTATTATTTTATGAATTTTAGGAAGGTATTTGGGATGATAATTTATGAAATAAATATGTTTTCAAGTCTGAATAATAGATAAGAAGGGTTTCCTTTTATAAGATATAGGATGAACACAACAAAAATTCATCAAAATATTATATAACAATAAATAATGTTTCTAATACAAATTTAAGAAAACAATACTGTTTAAAATATAATATTATTATGGTATGTAATAGATCCATGAAATTAAAATTGTTCAATTTTTTATTATTTTTTAAATCCTTATCACTTGGTTTTAACACTTATTAAACCCTTTCAACTCTTACTATGATAAAATGTTATTTACGCTTTGAGGGAATATATAATTACCTTAAATGTCAAATGAAATATAACTTATTTATTTATGATATTTTAAGAAGAATCTTATTTATTTGGAGAAATTTATCATAGTTAATGAATTTATATCATTTAATAATTTATTAATTTTTTTAGAATATAAATAACATCAATTTTAAAACAACTTATTACCTGAATTTTATAAAATATTCAAAAAGGATAAATTTGAACCAATTAATATAAAACGTAACTAAAATTAAATTTTAACATAAAAATTAATGGATGACATTAATAATATAATTTTATATTTTTATTTTTATTTTTAATAACGTCTATTTCATATTCCATTTAATTAAACAATTAATGCATCATCATTCATAAAGCCTTTAATATTATTATTTCAACTAGAAATATTACAAATAAATTATAATGATTAATATAAACCTACTAGATTTAAAAATACCATTTATTGTAAAAAATATCTCATAGATTACACAATATTGATAATAGTCAACTTGTTAAAAACAAATGTGTGAAAAAATTCACTATTATTTTAATATAATATTATAAATGTAACACTCTAATCCATGTGGCATCCAAAGTTTATAATTCCAGCCCAAAACTTATTTTGGTCAATAAAAACTCATATAAATAAATCTTAAAAATAGTGATGGTAAATTTATAATAATTTTAATATTATTTTTAACATTAATTACTTGATTTACCTTTAAAATTGTTAATAAAAACCTACTTAAGTTACAATTCATAATAAACAAAAATAAAAGGGGCCAATTTGATAAATTCATACATTTTTATTCCAAATATGAAATCAGTTTTTAAAAATTCCAAACAATAAAATGGATCTAATTAATTTGAGATTACACCCAAAGATTTTAAGAGAAGAAACATTATTTAAGTGAAAATATTCAAATGATTGAAATGGCTTTATATCAATTATATATGTAAAATTGATTTCAATGACCAAATTTAGATTATATGAAATTAAATGAATATATTTATACATTAAAATCAAGAAAATATAAAATTTAACATTATATATGATTTAGATTAAAATTTTGTTTCGAATTAAAATCTAGTATTTTCATTATTCATCATAAAATGAAACCTAACCTATAAATTAAAATAAAATTTTCTATATTAATTATTGATATTCATATTTTAATAAAGAAGTTTGTTTATCCAAATATATATTATAAAATTGAAAAAAAAATGAATATAGAAATAAATCTCCCTAAAATGACAAAAACATCATATTTTTAAAAATACGTCTTTTATGCATAAGAATAGATTTATTATTATAATAAGACTCTAAAATATATTAGGTTAATTTTAATTTTTCTTATAAATTATTGATTGATTATTATGTCAATAACTAGGTTGTTACATTCTTCCCCCTTTTTGAAATTACATTATAAAAATTTTAATCCGTAATTAAATAAGTGGGGCTACCATTCATTCATCAAATTCTCTTGTTACAACGGTGGAAATTCAAATATATGGTTTTTTCCGATGAATCGCCTTTTTAAACAACACATTATATCTGCATTCATGATCCAAAAAGGGATTTTCCTCACAATAAATATTCTCTTCCAACCCTACTACTTTAGGTGTCTAAACATGATATGAATATGGTACATATTTCATTAACATTGAATCATGAAATATATTGTATAAATAAGATAAACTCTAAGTAAATGACACTCTATAATAAAATAATCCACCATTATATAGGCTTTAAAATGGTATAACTAACCATATAAACAACTTTTACTTCTAACCAAAACACATCAAATATTTTTATGAAGAATCTTCGAGAAAGACTTCATTCCATACATAAAAAATATCAATTCTCTATCTATCTGTTTATCTTTTAAACTAGTTATGAGTTTTCATTATGTTTCACTGAAACATATGTTCTTTCTATGATATTTCATAAATATCCCATCAAAATCTGTAACGCTACTTCATCCAAAAATACCTTAATTCATAAAAAAATTTGATATAATTCTTAAAATGATAACATATTTAAATTGAAAATAAATCTCATACTATAAGAAAAATCATCTAAAGTATTTGGATCCCAACATACATAGTAACCCATTAAAAAAATATATATCATATCCCCCAATTTTTTTTGGAGGGTTTTGAGCTCCCCTATTATTAAGGATGAAACATTGTGCTAAAATATAATTTAGTACCTAATGAGTTCTGAAGGAATTTAAAGAAGATAAAAATGTATCTGGGATATGGATTAGATATAATACAGAGAGAAAAATTCAAATTACCTAAATATTTCATTAATATCTATATGATAATGTTTTTCTATAGATATATTGTCTCAATTGTGATGAAACTTGTCTGATTTCATCAGTCGATCAATAATAACAAAGATCACATTGTAACCTTGATATGTATTTGGTAATCCCCCTATTAAGTCCATATATATATTTTCTTATTTCCAATAGGAAACCAGAAAATGATAAAGCATCCACTTCGACAACTGTCCATCTACATTAACTAACTGAAAAGTCAATTCGTTCACAGAAAACACACCGACGTCACATTTCATTCCATCCCACAAGAAAATTTAGCAACTCAACAACATAAATTTGTTCCTTATGTATTATCGATGCTAGAATAAACTAAATATGATAATATATGAAATTCACATAACAACTATTTCTTTAGATGTTTATTAGAAGGAACACATTATCAATACCCAAATCATAAAACATATACTTTTTCATCATTAACATTGGGAAACATAACATTTTTAACCAATTCTACCTTTAAATATAACTCACTGTTTTCCTTTAGGGCCTTTTTATTTCTATCTAATAATTATGATTAAACTGATACCTAAAAAAACAAATTATTTTCCTTTACTAAAGACTTCCATGTCAATATTCTTCAAATCCTAAACCAAAGGGTAATGTTCCAAAAATAACATTGTTAATGTATAATTACATTTTCAAATCACTACATCAACCACATTGTTTTGTATTCTAGTATGTTAATTAATCATTCAATAATAGTCATTGATTACTTCTTTCCATCCTCCTTTTCTAATATACAATGATTTCTGAGTTAATTTGAACAACAAGTATTTATGATCACAATATATTTCACATTTTACACCATAAAAATTATTCCTTCAAATTTTAAAGGAAAATAAAATAGTATCCAATTCCAAAACACGTGTAGGGTAATATACCTTATGAGATTTCTATTTACATGTATAAAAATAAATTCCCTAATCATTTTGTAATATGTCACATCAAATCCCTTTCAAAAAAACATCAATGTTGAATAAAATTTCACCATTCCTATAAGGGATGGCTAGAAATAGAGAATTATCCAATATTCTTTTCAATTAATAAAAAACCATCACATAATTTTGTCCAAATGAACATAACTCATTTTCAAGTTAACTTATTTTGTGGGATAGAAAAACATGAATTTTTTTCAACAAACCTTAAATAATAGCCCACTAAAACAAAAAAAACTATTCTTATTTATAATTTTGGGTATTATACATTCTTCATATCCTTTTATTTTATCCGGATCAATGGTTATGATGTCATTAGAAAAAATTTTATAAAATAATAAAAATTGTTCCATCCATAATTCAATCTTGTTAAAGTTCCCATACATTTTATGTTCTTTTATGTTTCAAAAAATTCCCTTATAAATCATTCGTGCTCCTGAATAAATTTATAATATAATATAATTTTAGCAATAAACAGAACCCTGAAATTATCCAAGAACTCAATAAATATTCAATTCCTAATATCAATGAATACCACATGTCTATTAGTTAAAAACGATAGAATACAAAAAATTCATAATGTTCATATATTGTCGAAAATCTATTCTATGGAATGTCTTCATCTATTAAATGAAACATAATAATGATTTACCATAGATAATCATTAAAAAAAATATTATTATCTCTGAATATGTTAAAAAAATCATTGATTTTAGGCAAAGGATACTTTTCTTTATAAAGATTTTATTAATGGATCTATAAAAAATTTAAAGAATCACTGAACCATTTTTTTTACAACTAAATACAGAACCAACCAAAGGTGAAGTGCTTTTTGGATGAAAACAATAAAAAAACCCATATCCAGATTTTTAATTCTAGCAGTTATACTTGAAATGTGGATTGGGCGCATTAGAAATTGGGATAGCAACAATGAAATTTAAAATAGAAAATTCAACTTCTCAATTAGGTATAATACCAGAAAACTCATTAGGAAAAACATTTAGATACTCATTAACCATTGACACATCATTAATTTCAATAATTCATTTTTAAAAGATATATGTTAAAGATAACATCCATGTAAATATTATAATAGTATCTTGGTATCGTGATATGTTATCAGTCATATAGGTTCATTCATGTATAGACACTCGAACTTTTTCTGAATAGAAACTTCTTTATCTATATATTTTATCGTAGTTTTTTGTGTCCAAGACTAATATCTAATGGAAATAGAACATGGTTTTTTTGTCATTCCACAGTATATAATATCAGATTTTTCATGCATTTTGATCTTACATTACAAGATGAATACAAAATTTATGGTGTGATCATTTCTTGGTGTTTTCAACATTCTTGTGTAAAAAATGTGGAGCAAGTGGACAGTATCATGAAAAGTTGATTTTTGTTATCATATATTCATGAAAATGGTAATGGAGTGGGTTTTTTGAATACTACGATGATGTTTGTGACGATGCAAAGCATCACAATCTCTGATGGTGTTATCCCTAATTATGATAACTCACTCATCAAGAGTACATTATGGATTGAATGAAATATTTGTGGCAACATCAAATATCAATAGATAATTCTGAGTGGAGGAACACCATGCAGATGATTTTGAATTATCCAAAAAATGTTATCAGAGGCGGTGGAGAATCACGAATGGACGAGCCTATAATATAAGGATACCCCAATTTCATTACACATGAAAATCTATAGGAAAATACAGAATGTATCTAATTTAATGGAGGAATGGGATCTATATGTATATGGATTTTTATGTGAGAATGAGCATTGACAAATGACTAGTTATGTCTTTACAGATATGAGTGCAATTAAGTAATGTGGGATTCTTGTAACGACCCAGTATTTTTAAAATAAAATTCATTTCTTATAAATATGTCATTATCACATGAAATCAAAACATAAATAATTACTATGTACTATGTGACCCTTAAAAAATTAGTTTGGAACTTTTATGATGTGAATTTCAAAAATCCGATATACACAGTTGTGATCAGTACGTTATTTAGAGCCCGATAAGAAAAACATAATTTTGTTAAATAGTAACCTACCCTTATGAATAGTGACATAACATTATGAATAGTGATATACCCTAATGTATAATAACAATAATTATGATAGTATATAAATAATATTCATGTGTATGTACGATATATCTATGCTTTAAAATAAGTAAACAAATGTTTTAAAACTATTGTTTTTAAGAATAAATTATGATTTAATTAAATATTAAATTAATAATATTTAGAAATCTATTTTTGAAAAATGAACATCAATTTTTGATTCTACACGTCAAAAAATGGTTGGGGTAAATTTTTGGGTTTTTTCTAAAATACATGAATTTTTTATGAATAGTGACATACTATAAATTTCAAAATTAAGATAAATACACTAATTATAAAGCCATTTGTGATGTTCTGCTGATGTAAGCTCACTTGGTTCTAGATCACATGACTAAATTACTATTCATGGTCATGTAATACTCACTAATCCTTATCTTGAGGAGAATAATAAATTAATGAGTTTTATATTAAGAAATTCCCTCTCTCCTCCACTATAAAACACCCCTCTCACTCCCTTCCATTCACTCCTCTCAATACTTGTGCCTTCTCCAAATTCAATCCAAATATCTGCCAAACCTAATATCCCATGTCTAGAAAGCTGTGGTATCATAAAAACTCCAAAACTCTCCCTTAAGGAGGCTCTCAATGAATATTGGTTCAAGAGGTAAATTCATCTTTTCAATTCTTTGTCTTTCCTTTAAAGTTCATTTGTTTTCTTTTTATACTACCTCTCCTTAACCAAATCTAGTGATGACTCTAGTAACAAATATGTACTGAAATTTTTTCATGATAGTGGAATAATTTATCCTCATCTTCCCCCTTTTACCTTCTTTTATACTAGTAGCAAGAACACCATCCGTGATGTGTCAATATTACACATTCAAGGATGATGGACTTTTGATTTCTATTATCGTTCTCAATTCAGGTCATGAAACCATTAATGTTTTGGTTGAACCATATTTATATATATAATATGTCATATTTATGATTCTTTAATCCCTTCTTTACCAATGGTATTCAGTTATAATGAAAAATGATTTCGTTGTAATCAAAACCCACAAATTAACATAAACAATTATCATTAATGTTCTATATTATAATTCATCCTCTTTCTATGTAACCAAGTAATATAAATGACCAATAACAAATATTTATGTTCATAAAAAATACATATAATTTCAAATACTTGGTATTTACATCCATTCCACAAACATAAAAATAAGCGAATAGAAAATGAAAATAATTAAAATGAACACTCTGAAGCGACAGAATTCAATACATTAACGTACCAATAAGAACATAAATGAACTAACCAGAACTACGATAAAATAAATACATCTCTAATAGGATTTTAAATAAGTTATTAATAAGTATAATTTCATATTCTAGGAACTTATGTTCAAGATAAGAACACATTTGGAGTTAAGGTATGTGTTTTTCCACCCGAACTTCCATTTTCATCCGGGTTACTTTTTTTGTCTAATTTCTTCGATGAAATTCTTATGTATTGTTATGTAAATGTATTAAATTATGTTTGAGTATTCTATATATGTACACCAACCACAATCCTTCCCTAATTTTTGGATAGTAACATGTTTTAAAAGATTCTCTCAAAACTGTTTCCAAAAATACTAACCCGATACCAGGGATTTTCTCAAATTCATATCTATTTTCAAGGGCAAGCTATAATCTGTTTTTTGGAAGACATTGTCCTTCTAAAAAATCTAATTTTATCATCAAATACTATCTTAATTTAATTCAGTTTTTATACATAGATTTTTCCAAAAGAACTATTATTTAAAAAATAAAATAGTATTTATCTAGAATTGTTTAATGATTTTAGAAGATTATTCTTGTTTGATTCAACAGCATTGTTGATTCTTATGTATTGTTAGGGTTCATCATTTATGATGTCATATACCATATTTTATTGAATGGTTTATGACTAACTTTATTGTGGATGATCTATCCTAAGACCATTCACCATATTATTTTTAAAGGATAGTGTTTATGTTCAATAATTGTGGAATGTTAGTTACATATCATATGATTGTTTCAATATGAATGTATATGTTGTTTATATTTATACCCGCCCATATGAGGATTTAATTTTACTTATTATGTGATGGGTGGTTCCAAAATAGCCTCTCTATGCATCGGTAGGTCTCATGAGACAAATAGACATGGAATTGGCCGAGGCCTTCCCAAATGTGATAAGGATTTTGGGTGAAGCCTTAATCATTAGAGGTCTTGGCCGAGGCCATGACAAAATGTTTCAGAATGTCCGGAATATTCACTTACCAAATTATGAAGCTAGTAATTTTATGTTCATTTAGTTATTCGACTAGTATAATATCCATGATTATGTTTTATTATAGCATTAGTTATTCAACTCATATTTTTCCCATGATGTGTTCAAGTTCATTATTAATGGCATGTTCATTTAATTATTCGCCATATATGATATTTCTGCTATCTTCTACTATATTACATACTCTTATTGAATGTTTGAGATCACCCTTTCTTCTATTTCATTTTTCTCAGGACATGAATAAGTGAATTATGAGTGTCATGCAAGCATAATGTAGGAGACTTGATGTTGCTAGTGGAGTAATTTAGTGTCGTTTTTCTATTCCATATGTAATTTTGAACTTATGTATGTATCTTGTTTCCAATAATACTAAACTACGTGGACCTTCGGGATTCGTAATCCTTGTATGTATGTCAACATAATCAAATAATCCACAAACTTCAGGAAACTGGGGTCAAGTTCATACAGTTGGTATTAGAGAAAGTTTAGTAGAATACTTGGAAACTAGATTTAGAAAACATAGAATTAGGGAAGAGTCACTAAGTTAGTCTTTCTAGATATACATACAATCACATGATGGTATTTTGGTAAGAAATTTATTATATAGATCTTTCAATCAATACATCCCTGACTAGATACGAACAGGTAGAGGTGACTCTGGCACATATGTATCTAGGGGTAAAACCAGAAAATACCACTTTAAGCTAGTCTCGAATGGGAACTAGTGCACAACAACAGGCCTTGCTACACTCTTGGTTACGACACTCCCGGGGGACATGCTTATGATAATTCACATTTTTTTACAAGACATTATGATGGATTGAAATGTAAAATATTCTTCAAAAAACCATATTTTGGAATATGTTATTAGCCATTCGTGGTATCTCAATTTTTTCTAAATATTTTTTTAAGTTAAGATTATACATTATGAATCATAACTTAATCTAGTGTATTCCATTATCTAGAGATGGCGCCATGTGGATGGAATAGAAACTACAAGAACACACATGTCCCATGTAGGGATTTTCCTGTAATGAAAAATAATGATGTTGGCTTTGGTGCTGTGACTAGTGCTGAGCAAATCATTACTATACTGGGAAAACATACTCTGGTTATACATAATAACCTTACACATAAGGAGAATTTGGATCCACCATGTGGAGGAGCTATGCCGAATCGCTTGATGTGACAACAGCCTCCATCATTCAATGGGACTACAAACCCATTTGATGTTGACCAGTGGATAGGTTCCCTCGAGAATATATTTCATTCGTTGGGATCAAATGAAAGATAGAAGGTTGTCATGGTAGTATATATCCTATTGTGAGATTCTGATCAGGGGTGGTCTTTAATCCAAAATACAAAGGAGGAGGAAGAAATGAAAGAGATAGAATGGAGGTATTTTAAGGAAATCTTCATAGAAAAATATTTCCCTCATGAGCAGTGATCAGATATGGATAGAAAATTCATGAATCAAATGTAGAGGGAAGATGAAAATGTTTCCAAGTATGAATCCAACTTTTCAAGGTTAGCAAGACGTGTTGTAGACTATATACATAATCCAAGGATCAAAATTGATCGATTCTTTGATGTCCTATTACCATTCCTTTGGCATGAACTAGTCTCCCAAAGTTTTTCATCATATGAGGATATATATTCATGTGCTATCAAGATAGAAAAATAATTCTCTACGTCTTATGACTATAAGAGAAAGAAATAAAAAAAGAGGGCTACTGAAAACCCTGGGAAAGGAAATATGGAAACAGGGAAGAAGGGAAGATTGGAATTTCCATCATATGAAAATTATGGAAAGAAACACCCTGGTGTATGCATAAAAGGAAAAGAAGTATGCTTCAAATGGGGTTAGAAATTTCATCTTGTTGGTGATTGAAAAGGGAATAAATAAGCGAATGATGTTCAATTCTATAATTTTCAAAATATGGGGCACTATGCTAATGATTGTCCGAAGCATAATGGAAATATGAAACTTAAAAGGCCTAGGGATCATGGAAAATCTTATTCAATCTCAACTGTAGAGGATGAAGTTCTTAATAACATGGTGGTAAGTAATTTAATCATTTCCTCAAATTTATCCAATGCATTATTTTATTCTGGATCATTGCATTCATTTATATATTCCTAGTTTCCCAAGAAAATTTGATATGTCATATTTAATTTAATAAAGGAGATATCATTCAAAACTCATAGTCGATGAATCATTGCAATAATGGAATGTCCCTTAGTCCCCCTCCAGACACATAAATGTGCTCTAGTTTATAACGTTATCATTATACCAATGAATGAATTTGATATAATTCTCGATATGGATTGGCTATCAAATTATGGTGTGAAGATTTATTGTAAGAAGATGAAGTTACAATTTTTAAAAATGGTGTAGAATTCCTTTTCATTAGGGTGGAAATTTCACCACCTGATTCTTATCTAGAACCACACCCAGTAGCTCTACTAAAGACAATACTTTAATAGGAAGATAAACAATTATCTATGGGCGAGGAAAGAAAATAATCAAATTGAGGGTGTGCACATTGATTTATTTCAAGATGATTTACCTAGAAATCCTCCGAAGCGAGAAGCTGAGTTTTCTATTGATTTAATTTTTAATGTAAGACCTATATCAAAGACTCACTATAGAATGGACACTGTGGAATTAGTATAGCTAAAAAAACAACTAGAGGATTTGGGTGAAAAATAATTTATTCTACCTAGTGTTTTTCCATGGGGAGTCCATGTCCTCTTTGTCAAGAAAAAAGATGGATCCATGAGGCTTTGCAATGATTTCAGGGAAATCAATGCTATTACAATAAATAATAAGTATCATCTACCCCAGATTGATGATTTATTTGACCAACTTCAAGGAGCTCAATTATATTTGAAGATTGACCTTCGATCCGGATATCATCAGTTGCATGTGAGGAAGGGTTGTATTCATAAGACAGAATTTCGGACCAGGTATGGGCATTACAAGTTTACAGGGATTCATTTTGGACTGAAAAATTCACACTCTGTTTTAATAGATTTAATGAATAGAGTTTTCAAGGAATATCTCGATAAATTTGTTGTGGTATTCATCAATGATATCCTAGTGTACTGAAAAATCTATGAAGACCACGATAATCAATTTTGTGTTATTCTGAGAACTTTTAGAAGAAATAAATTATATGGGAAGTTTAGAAAGTGAAAATTCTAGCTTCAATCAGTTTCTTTTCTAGGCCATATTGTCTCTAAGGATGGAATCCTAGTTGATCATACAAAGACAAAGGCCATAAAAGATTAGACCACATGAACAAACATAACTGAGATATGCAGTTTTATTGGATTAGTAGGCTATTATCGGCGTTTAGTTCCAAATTTTCCCTGAATGCCTAAACCGCTAACCAAGTTCACACGTAAATGAGTTAGGTTGGTGTGGAGAAAAGAATGTACAGAATGCTTCGATGAATTGAAAAGAAGATCGGTCAATGCTCCAATTTTTAAACTTCCATCTGGAAGTTATGGATTTGTAATATACAGTGATGCATCAAAGAATGGACTTGGTTGCATCCTTATGAAATAGAATAATGTTATTGCTTATGCATTAAGAAAATTGAAGACTCATGAGAAAAATTATCCATCTTATGATCTTGAGTTAGTAGCTATAATATTTGCTCTGAAAATATGGAGGCATTATCTCTACGGAGAGAGATGTGAGATTTATACAGACCACAAGAGTTTGAAATATATTTTCACACAAAAATAACTCAACCCGAGGCAAAGAATATAACTTGAGTTACTCAAAGATTACAATTGTTCAATACACTACCACCTAGGAAAGGAGAATAAGGTGATAGATTCATTAAGTATGAAAGATCATGGGCTTCTTAATCAAATGAGGATTGAAAGAGATCCTATGTACAAAGATCTGCTGAAGATGGATATGGGAATTGTTAGAGAAGGGGAAACATCACTCCTCATTCAAATGACTGATAAACCATATTAACAAGAGAAGATAAAAATTTCTCAATCTGATGATGAGAATCTGCACAAGATAATTAATGCAGTTAAGGATGGGTGACCGGTTGACATCGTGTATGAAGAGGGAGTTCTAAACATTGGGAAGAGGTTATGCGTTCCATTAGTACCTGAGCTTAAAAGGTAATGATTATAAGATGCTCATAGCTCAAATTTCTCTATGGAACCAGATATCACCATGATGTATAGAGATCTGAAGGAACATTTTTGGAGAGAAAACATAAAGAGGGAGATTACTGATTACATGTCGAGATGTTTAGTTTGTCAACAGGTGAAGGTAGGAAGAGAACATCCTGGTGGAATTATGCAACCCCTTTCTATACCTATATATAAATGGGATGATATTACTATGGGATTTTTCATGGGGCTACCAAAGACTCCATGAAAGAATTATATGATATGGGTCATTGTTTATCGTCTTACAAAATCTGCACATTTTCTTATTATAAGTGATGATTTACCACTTAAATGTTTAAAAAGAATATATATCAATGATGTTATAATACTTAATGGTGTACCCTCATCAATTTTTTCTGATCATGGTCCCCTTCTTACATCACAATTCCATAAGAGTCTTTAGAAGGCCCTAGATACTGATCTTCGTTTGAGTACAGCCTACCACCCACAAGCTGATAGAAAATCAGAATGGACTATTCAAAAAATGGAATACATGTTGAGGTCTTGTTCACATGATTTTCAAGGAATGTGGGATCAGTATTTACATCTCGTATAATTTTCCTACAACAATAGATTCCATTCAAGTATTCAGATGGCACACTATGAAATATTATATGTGAGGGGATATCGTACACCAACTTGCTAGGATGATGTTGGTGAATGAAAGCTTGTTGGCCCAGAACCTGTTGAAGAAAAAATGTTAAAGGTGAAGATTATTGAGAACCATATCA
The DNA here is from genome assembly GCA_963277665.1 of Viscum album. Lineage (NCBI taxonomy): Eukaryota > Viridiplantae > Streptophyta > Magnoliopsida > Santalales > Viscaceae > Viscum > Viscum album. The sequence continues at coordinate 1,424,896,041 of OY728147.1, read as the reverse complement.
AAACATCTCAAAGTAGGAAAAATATCTATGCTGATAACCAAGGAAAGGATTTTTAATTTCAAGAAGGTGATCATGTTTTCATGAATGTATCTCCAAGGAAGGGTATTATACGATTCTGTAAGAAGGGAAAATTAAGTCCCAGGTACATTGGACCTTTTGAAATTCTGGACCGAATTGGTTTTGTAGCTTACCATTTGGCAGTGCCTCAAATTCTCTCCATGGTTCACAATGTGTTCCATGTGTCAATGTTAAGAAATTACATGCCAGACCCAACACATGTACTCACATGTGAAGAAGTAGAACATGAGCCTGATCTATCTTATTGTGAAGAGCCTATCCAGATTCTTGATACTAGAGAACAACCATTGAGACATTAGATAACACGTCTGGTAATGGTTCTATGGAGGAACCATATGATGGTTGAAGCAACAAGGGAGCCTGAGGAGATTATTTTAAAGACATACCCAAATCATTTTAGGTAATATTTTGTGAATTTCGAGGATGAAATTTTTATAAGCAGAGGAGAATGTAACGACCCAATATTCTTAAACAGAAATTAATTTCTTATAAACATGTCATAATGACATGAAATCAGAAAATAATTAACTACTATGTTCTATCTGACACTTAAAACTTAACTTTTTCACTTTTGTGATGTGAATTTCAAAAATCCGACATACACAATTGAGATCAGTAAGTTATTTAGAGTCTGATAAGAAAAATTTAATTTTATGTTGAATTATAACCTATCCTTATGAATAGTAACATACCCATATAAATAATGATATACCCTAATGAATATTAATTTACTTATGATAATATATAAATAATATTCATGTGTAAGTACGATATATAATTTCATTAAAATAAATAAACAAATAAATTTATTCTTCTGTTTTTTAGAATAAATTATGATTTAATTAAATATTAAATAAATAATATTTAAAAAATTATTTTTGAAAAATGGACTTCATTTTTGGATTCTAAATGTTGGGAAATGGTTGGGGTAAATTTCTGGGATTTATCTGAAATACTAGAAATTTTTATGATTAGTTACATACCATAATTTTCAAAATTAAGATAAGTACACTAATTATATAGTCATGTGTGATGTTCAGCGGATATTAGCCCACTTGTATTGGGATCACATGATAAAATTAATATTATTGGTCATGGAAGACTCAATATTCTTTGACATGAGGAGAAATTACAAATTAATGAGTTTTATATTAAGAAATCCCATCTCTCCTCCACTATAAAACCCCCCCTCTCACCCCCCTTCCATTCACTCCACTCAAGCCTTGTGCCTTCTCCAAATTTTTCCCAAATACCCTCCCTACCTCCTCTCCCACGTCTAGCAAGCTTTGGTCTAATAAAAAGACCAAAACCTCTCCCTTAAGGAGGCTCTCAAGGATGTTTGGTTTAAGAGGTAAATTCCACTTTTCCATTCTCTATCTTTCCTTTCACGTTCATTTGTTTTCTTTTTATATTACCTCTCATTATCCAAATTTTGTGATGACTCCATTACCTTATAGGTACTAGAATATATTCACGATAGTGGAATAATTTATCATCATCTTCCCCTTTTACCTTCTTTTATACTAGTAGCAAGAACACCATCTGAGATGTGTCAATTTTACACATTCAAGGACGATGGACTTTCGATTTCTATTATCATTCTCAATTATGGTCAGGAATCCATTATTGTTATGGTTGAACCAAATTTTTATATATAATATAACATATTTAATATTATTTAATCCCTTTATACAAATACTATTAAGTTATAATGAAAAATGAGTTTGTTGTAATCAAAACCCACGAATTAACCGAAACAATTATCATTAAAGTTCCATATAATAATTTGTCCTATTTACATGTAACAAAGTTATATAAATGAAAAATAACACCTATTTATGTTCATAAATAATATATATAATTTATAATTCTGGATATTTACATACATGATACATATTAAAAAACAAGTGAACCGATGATGAAAATAATGAAAATGAACACTCCGAAGCAACACAAATTCAATACAATAAAATATCAATAAGAACATAAATGAACTAACAAGAACAATAATAAACTATATAAATTTATAATAGGTTTTTAAATAAGTTATTAATATTTATAATTTTATATTTCATGATCTTACGTTCGAGAAGAGAAAACGTTTGGAGTCAAGGTAAGGGTTTTCCACCCGAACATCCATTTTCATTCTGGTTACTTTTTTTTGCCTAATTTCCACGATGAAATTATTATGTGTTTTTATGTACACCTCATAAATTATGCGTGAGTATTCTATAAATGTACAGTAATCAGAATTTTTCACTATTTTCTGGATAGTTATATTTTTTTAATGAATCTCTGAAAACTGTTTACAAGAATACGAGACCGATACAATGAAATTTCTCAAATTCATATCTATAATCAAGGGAAACCTATAGTCTATTTTTTGGAAAAAAATTATCAATATAAAAACAGTCATTTAATCATGAAATATTATATTACTTTACTCATGGTTTTATACAATGAATTTTCCAAAATAACACTTCTTTTCAAAATAAAAGAGTATTTATCAAGAATTGCTTAACGATTTTAGAATATTATTCTCATTTGATTCAAAACCCTTGTTGATTCTAAGGTATAGTTGGGTTTAAAAATTTATGATGCCATATACCATATTTTATTTAATTGTTTATGACTAACATTATTGTGGATGATCAATCCTAATGAAATTCACCATATTATTTTGAATAGTTAGTGTTTATGTTCAATAATTGGGGAAAGTTAGTTCAATTTCATATTATATTTTCAATATCAATGTATATGTTGTTTTTGTTTATCCCCGCTCATATGAGGAATGCATTGACTTATTATGTGACAGGTGGGTCCCGCTATAACCCCTCGATGCATCAGTAGGCCTCATGAGACAAATAGACGTGGAATTGGCCGAGGCCTTTCCCAATGTGATATGGATTTTGGCCGAGGCCTTAATCATTAGACGTCTTGGCCAAGGCCCTGAAAAAATGTTTCAGATTTTCCAGAATATGCACATACCTCATTTAGAATCTATTAATTGTATGTTCATGTGGTTATTCGACTAGTAGAATACCCATGATTATGTTTTATTATGACATTATTTATTCATCTCATATTTCTTCCATAATGTGTTCATGTTCATTATTAAAGACACATGTTTTCAATTATTCACCATATCTGATATTTATTCTATATTTTGCTGTATTTATTACCCTTACCGAGTGTTTGAGCTCACCCTTTCTTATGTTTCATTTTTCTCAGGACATGAAGAGGTAAATTATGAGTGACAATCAAGAATAATCTAGGAGACATGTTATTGCTAGTGGAATAATTTAGTGTTGTTTTTTCCTTTCCACATGTAAAGTTGACTTATGTATGTATCTTGTTTCCAATAATTCTAAACTACATGGTCCTTTGGGATCCATAATCCTTGTTTGTATTCCAACGTAATCAAATAAGGAACTGAATCTTGGAAACTGAGGTCAGGTCTTTACAATTCAGGATGATGGGATATACCATAATGGCCTAGTGAGTAGCAAGAAGAATTTTTTTCCATAAAGGCAGTTTTCCACGTGAATGAAGTTTGAATCAGGAAGGATATTTGAGAATGGAAGTATTGTTCATCTAGAGTATATGAGCAGTGGTTTTAATGAGTGTTATCTCAAGATATCAATGCATGCAGAGTCTCATGATAGTTATGAAATAATACTTTAATTTGAATATACTAAAGAAACATTGTAGTTGATAATCTGAGTATGACTTAAAATATTTTAGTGAGGTTACTGGAGTCGATAGAATTGTTCTGTGGGAGGCAGTGTGCTATCCCTAAAATCTTGTGAAGGCAATGTTCATGGAATAGATTGACTGGGTTTGAACTGTTATATTCATCATGTTGTGAAGATTATTGGATTTCGGTATGAATATCACACTTACAATGTATTCTCTATGGAGTATCATTTAATTGAAACCAAATTAAAACTTATGGGTTTCTATTCAACATATGAATGCATGATTCCTAATCAAATCCATATTGTAGGGTTGATCAGTCCCTACCAATGTTAAAACAAGATCCATGAAATTAAATGTACAATTTGAAAGACTAATTCAAGACTCCTCTCTTAGGGTTTTCATGGGTCATAAAAGTGGTATCAGAGATAGGTTCACCTATATTGGATATTCTATATTAATGTTATTCTATATCAAAGATTTTAGTTTCATTCATATGTCAAATATGGAGTCCATTTTTGTGGAAGATCTAATTATCTCTCATAATGTGTATATATCCAGTGAGACCACAATGAACATGAGAAATAAAGAGTAGTGATATTTACTAAACTACCTAATATATTAAGCATAGGTACTGTGTAGTTCCTTATTAATTTATAATAAGGATGGTATTCTAGTATTGGAATATAATGATTTGGTGGATCATGTTTCCACAAAAGTATATTAAAACCTTTCAACCTATTGTAACTCAAAATATATAAGTGATTATGATGAATGTGTTATAATATTTTAATGTTTTCCTCAAAATAAGTATCATATCACAAGTGGATGTGTTGACAAATCTAAAAACATATATCAATATTCAATAGAGAAATTATGATATTTTCTTAATTATATTCCCATGGAATTAGTTGATGGTGTTTGTAGAATATTTCAATGAATGTAGTTAGAGATCACTTTGTTTAAAGGAGAAACTAATGTAATGGAAAATTGATTGGAAGGAAATGTTTATGAATGTATATATCCATCTAGATAGGTTGAATAATTTTATGAAACAAAGAGGAAACCTGAAATATGTTCTTGAAATACCATGAAAAGTTGGAGAAAAGGAGTTAGTCAAAATGGCACATTGAGAAAAGATCCATGTGCTTCAAGAGAAGTTAAAAAATAGCACCGCTATCAAAGGATTAAAATTGGATGGAATGACCTTGATGATTAAGTAAATTGACTCTTTGATTGAGAATAATGTGTATCTTTATAAATAATAATTTTTTATAATGTATAAGTCTTGTAAAGAGAATATTAATATGTATAAAGATCAGAAAAATATCCTCAATATGTGATGTAAAGATTTAGAATCCTAGTTTTTCAATATTGAGAATAATAATATTTATAGTTCAAAAATAATGGAAATTGTTTTTATAGATACATAGCGTGCATTGGATGATTCTAATGTTGAATGACTACTTAAATGTGATAAGAAGTTCATGAAATCATGTGATGATCTATCGTAAGAATCTAAGAGGAAACATGAACTATCCATATAGATATTTTTAATGCATCTAAAACTATTATCATGATGATTATATATTGAAAGGAATTTATTGTAAAATATTGAATGAATAAATGTGATAATAAAAATACCACCATGACTATAGATGATATGAAAAATAGTTTGTAATTTGGATACCTACGAAGATCACAACCAATCATTAAGTAGACCCAACAACCGAATATAAAATATATAAGAAGATCAGTGATCATTGGTCAATGTTGGTGTTGCAGTTGATTTTGGCATTGTGCATTGGATTGTTAGTGTAAAACATTAAATGAAGAAGCACATAAGAATAATATTTCATGTGGGAGAAAGCTAGAGTAGATGAAGAAACATCCAAATATATAGAAAAATATTTATACTGCACAAATTTGAGAAGCTTGATAACTTATGTGATGTATGCAATGGTTGTGGTACCTAAGTCGGAATATTATTATCTGAACATGAAATAATTTTTTAGGAATAAATAAGACCATAAGATGCCTAATTATAAAAAACTACATTAGGAAGAAATCAAAGGAATATTGTGAGGAAACATTTCCAAATAAGATCTCATGTAAGGAAACGGAGAAGACATTATATTCTAAATCTATGAATTTTAAGGTTAGTGCATCCAAAATAAACCCTAGGATAAATAACACTTATTATAACCCATCTGAATGATCCAAACATCAAGTATGAGTTTCAAATGAAATGTTAGTTATTTGGCTAGAATATTTGGAAATAATGGGAAAACATGAAGATGTACTGGCCAAGGCTGGTGTAGAAAGAAATGATAAAATTTTACATGATGAAGAAAAATTTCATGATAGATTTTAATAAAAAGGAAAAAATGTGATAAAAAAGTTTTATGTGAGAGACCCTGGATATTTGGTCACATTTTTAATTGATTTTTAACCTTAATACATAAGCAATAACCAGTCTTTAAAAGGAGTACAGATGTATCAACCATGATTGATGTTATGATTTGTTTCCTATATAATGAATAATATATAGTGAATATATATATATATATATATATCAAGACAATATAAATCAAAAAATATTTTTAGATGTGCATGCCTGAAGACTGGATTTAATATAGAAACATTATTGCGAATATCATCTCGACCATGCAATTCATATTGATGAAGAAAGAATGAACCAACTTATTCCCATAATATTATCTGTGTTTTATTTGTTCTTATATTTTTGGTAATTTAGGGTGAATTTAGTTCTGGGGGTAAGACATGTGAAGCTGATAGGTATTTCAATTCTAAATAGAAAAGATAAAAAAGTAACTATCTTTGAATAATTCATGAATTTGACATTCCAAAATAGCTATAATGGATGATCATGTTTTTGATGAAGATAATGATGTTATGTTCAGGAAAATTAAGAAAAATAAGGTACCATCTTGGATTGAACTTATATATGTAATCCTAGAGATTAAGTGTTTGAGATGATTAGCCTTGGTGATTTTTTACAAGTTATCTAATGGGTACTAAAACAAGTTTAAGTCCCATTATGGGGAACAAAAGTATATAATGATGAATAATAACCCTGAATCATTATTTCAATTGTATTCATTCCTGATAATTCTTGAAATTACATGATGATCATGTTATTTGAAATGGATTTTCATTTTAAATATCCTAAAAATATTTTAATCTAATTTATTATACATACCCAGGAATTAGATTGAATGAGAAATAATGGAAAGTATATGTTTTCTCATCCCACGGGGCATCATCATCGATGGGAATTGAATAGATTCAAATGCATAAGGAATTGATGTTGCGATATGCTTACTCCTATAGTAAGACTTAAGTTGATCATGAATTTTCCTACCATGGGTGTTATAAGAAGATAAAATGTATTTCAGTTGGATGTTATAAATTCTATATTAAATGGATTTCTTTATGTGTCAGCCTACATTGAAACACACATTAGATTTTTATTGGAAATGATGAAGAAAATTTATCTTGATTAAATAGGAATCTATATGGTCTAAAGTAGGCAGTGTGATCGTGGTATCCTAATTTGAATAGTTATCTAAATATGTTATGATATAAAAGAGGATTTATCGACCATAATATATATGTGAGTAATTTGAAGAAATATATATTTATGGTGATGGTGTGTCTGGTTGATATTATTTTTGGTGGAGGTAGGTAGTGTTCATTGGAATAATTTCCAAATCATATGAAATAAACATTTATAATGTATATTATTGGTGACCTAAAATACTTCATAGGGTTGCAGGTGATTTAGAATAGGTGTTACAATTTCATGTATCAAGAAAAGTATGCAAAATAGTTGTTGCTTAAATTCAATATGAATGAATCCAAACCAACGTTGACTCGGATTGAGGTTTTGAAAAAAAAATTAAAGAATGACGGTGGGGCTTCTATGGATCCCAGCATGTAATAGAGAATAAATAGAATCCCATTTTAAATGATGAAAGAATGTCCATTCATCATCTTTAAAACATGCTTAGTGGGATAATTTCAATGAAATCTAAAGGAATAACATATGACAGAGATAAAGAATATTTGGATTTTTATGATACTGATTGTATTGGAGGTGTGGTGGATAGAATTTCCAAATGCGGCAATGCATTAGTTATTGCAATGAAATGCGTGGGATGATTTTGTAAGAAACAAGAATGTATTTTTCTTAGTACTTCTTTTTTTAGTCGGTTAGTGGAAGTGTTGTAGGTATATGGGGCATATAGATCTATGGGGAATGTATTTTTGAGCACTTTATATACAAATATAGCTTCATTGGGTTTATTTTTAAAGTGGTATAATTGATAAACTCAATATTTCGATGTGGGAGAATGATACAAGATTATGAGTATTTAGTGTATTAATTATTTTCAAGTTTCAATTTTTTGAACCATGCAATTCCCTTATGATGCACTGAGAGTTCAGTGTTATGAGGAAACAGTCATAGATTATACTATACATATTTAATAATTAAAAAACACAAGAAATCAATTCATTATTACACGATTATATATATATATATATATATTCTCACCTAGACATAGAGTTTTGGATGAATTTTTTCATTTATATTATGTTATTATTGTGGCTGGTGCTTCATTGAATTTATCTACATATTTTCCACAATCCCATAGGCGGATATATTATGAAGAAATGTTGTTCACTACTATAAATGGATTATTGTTAGTGTTTGTTTACAATCCTCATCAAGGAAGATTATTGATTTTTCAAGGAAAGTCATCTTATTATAAAATATAACTATAATATTGATGGTGGCATTATTTAATAGTGTTTCCTTAAATATTTGGGTAATAATGTGTGTCAAGATGCTATAATTTTGAAAGTATTATTTCACAAATACAAAAATGTTTGTAGGTAAATTATTTCCAAATTTATGGAAAGAGTATTCTTATAATTTATTTTTGGATTAATATTTCCCCCATGTTATTTCATAATTAGTTCCTGATTCATATCAAGATGTGTAATTTGAAATTTAAAAGAAAATTTATTAAAAATTAAAGAATGTATAGACCCTCAATCAATCAACACATTAGTATAATATGAAAAAAAAATGTACATGAGAATACATCATTTAACGGACCAACATCTACTAAAGTTGTTGTAAAGGAATTCGCGACACTTTTTTGATTATAATATGACTTCCTCCAATTATTTGGGTTCTCCTTCTGAAACTCATTGTAATAATGTCCCACCTCATTGAATTTTAAACAATTAACTAACCACATATCATAATTTTTATTAAAATTACCACAATAATTTTTATTGAAGTTACATTCTTTGTTCCCTATTTTAAAACATTGGAATCCCTTACCATAATTAAAAATGTATTCTGTAGTGTGTTTTTACAACAATTATCACTAACTATATGTTTAATATTCTTACTATCAAACCTCTTTGATGAATTATACACATATTCCGACAATAATAACAGCTTTTTTTTCTGGTTTTCAAGGACAAATTGATCATCCAAAAATCCATTTTCACCATCTCCACATTTCAAACATGTAATTTATGTCTATTGAAATCAATAGAAAACAATGGACTTGGACTTTTGGGATTTGGTAAGGACGTGTATTTTTTAGAATATATTTTTAAAATTATTTTGAAAAATTCCTAGACTTGGTGCTGAGACGGTATTGTATTTTGAGGTCTGGTGTTCCCAGATAAATTCACTGAAAAACGATATGTTTTTAATAACACCCATACAAAAATGTTCCTAAAAATTGGAATTACATTTATATGGTTTCCCAGATCAGAAAACTAAGGGCACTATTGAAATTAGAACAGTGGCATTACTATATGCCTAACTTAACATTAGTCGATAATGTCCTTTATGGAAAATACAAATAAAGGATGTAAATCTAAATCAATTTATTTTATTTTAAACTCTTAAAAACTCATAAATGATAACTATGATTGGAAATAAAAGATAATCATTATGTTTTTTAGAGGGGTTTCACTATATCTGAGGCCTTACATCAGATGGCATGGGCTGCTTGTGATAGAATGTTTTTAGATGTAAAAGTCATTAAAATATTCTAATATAATCATTTTATTCTTGAGAAAACAATGTAGGTTTTAATATGACTTTTTTCTAAAGATATAGGGTTATCACAATAATCCTAGAATTCCACTATTGAAAGGAGATAATGCTTTATCAATTAACGACAGCCGATCGTGGATCGACGTTCAATGATGGACCTCAGATTCGATGGATCTTCACCCATGACAATGATGTGCGACCGTTCTTTATATAATATCAAACCAAATTTTGGTAGGGAGATTTTGATATGATTACTTTTCCCTATTAAAGTATTCAATGATCAACAGAGACAAATAAAAAATGGATTTCTCAGCAAATCGATCAATGTTGTGGGATGGAGAAATTGTTACAGGGTTTAAAAAGGGAAATTGATCATTTGGATTATATATTCATGTTATTTGTTGAAAAATCTAGCATGAATGGATCAAGGTCGACACCAACAAGTCTAAGATCTGTTCATTGGGAATATTCTGAATTTTCCTATTTCCCATAAATTACCTTGCATTCCTCACAAAGTACGAATGAAGGGTTATTTCACTTTTTATCCATGGAGAAATGATATGAGAGATGTGATCCAACACCATGACAACACCACGATTGTGCGATGGATGTCACGATTCATTCCGGCCATGGAGGCACAAGGTAGGCCACCGGCCAGGTGACCAGTGGAGAAATGAAGAAGCACCCGGCTGGGCTAGTCGAGGTGAGACACAAGGCAGCCAAGGCTACTGACATGCCAGCCGATACTGGCTATAACATCATTAAACTGGGAGGGGGCCGGGCCAAGAGGAATGTGGAGAAGTATGGACAACCTGTGTTAGAGATTAAATTCAGTTCTATATTATCTTTTGGGAGCTTGGAGAAGCAAATTCCATGATCGGTGACAAGGACGCGGTGTCATATTCATTGAATTTAGTGGCTATGTTGACAGGGAGTGCGTGACTGGGTCAAGCAATGAAGGATTCTGTCTACATGTAGAGGGACAGGAAGGAGAGACTAGGCTTGTCTAGTGGACTACAACCCAAAGAACCAACATTATAATGGGAAGGGTCAGATTGGTCCCAACAGGTTGTGAAAGAGAAGGCCTAAATTGACTGGGTTTGATATAGATGAATAGTACTGGGTCAGGTCAGAACTAGACCAGGCCGAACCCTTTTTTCTAAATTGACCATATATTTCAAATGGTAGATTTGTTTGACAATCCGTTTGTGGATTTTTGGATCATATGATTTGGCGGTCCTATTTTGATGGATTTTTGGGTTTTAGTGGGATCATTAGAGGTTGAGAGTGTACCCTATTTATTACACTATAATGTATTGATGTAGGATCTTGTTCCTATCATAGAGGGTGACCCGCATTTTTATGTGAGATGTCTTAGCCTATATTGTATAGTTAACTCCGAATTTTTGAGCATGAATTTCACCAAGAGGGCATATTGGTCCTCACTTCTCTTCTTGGAACCTTAGATACGTTTTTTAGATAACATGTTACCAATATTTACATGGGTATATATCCCCTATCAGGGATTATGTTTCTAGTAGGGATAGGAGTCCCCCTAGTGAACCCTTCGCACATAGGACCCTTTATCTATGTATCGAGATTAGATTTATTCCATTTAACATTACTGGACATGATGATTATTCTTTGGTCAGTTTTTTGTAATTGAAATTTTGGATTTGACATGGTGACTACATGACATGGGTGCTTCCGGATTTTATGACACAACATGTCTTATCGTCACTCCACATGTTATAGGTACTCCATGTGTTACTAACACTCAAATTGTTTCTAACACTCCATTTCATAGTGGTAATGGATGTCTTTGGGAAAATATGTAACTTTTAGAGACCCATGTTTTTTCTTCTGTATATTTGTCAGTACTGTTCTACATGCTTACTATAAGATAGCACATGGAGTGAGATTGTTGGGTGCAAGAGTGTTATGGGAAGAACCATGTAGCTGGAAGTGGGTGATTCCTTGAGCCTTCGAATATTTTACCAGTATAACTAGATGTTCTTTTTATATGTGTTATAGTCATATACATGTTTTGATCTATCTGTATCTTCATAGTGATGTTTACTCTTCAGTTTTTTTTATTTGGTTTTTGTGTGCCCAACTAAGTATTGTGTTACTCACCCACATATATGCATTTCCCACACATGTCTGGTCTTTTGTACCCCACCAATGATTTGATGTAGTCCTACCTAGATGAGGACTAGCTGGTTCTTAGAGAGAGTCTATACTTTTGAGGTGTGCTCTTACGACTTCAGACAATTGTTCCTATACAATCCCTTCACGTGGGGTTTTCTACAGACGACCATCCGAACCTTGTGCTACAAAAACATTAATTTTGTGGGGATTATATTCTGGACCACTTGTATATTATTTCACATTACTATCTTATCATATAATTTGGTTAGTATCTTATTATATGAATTCATTGTTTACATAGTGTTTTTACATTTAAGTATTTTGGTCTTAGAGAATTATGTTTGTGTGCATTTACTTAGGAAAATCCCTCTCATTTGTTGGATATTCCTACATAGTTATATTTTATATCCTCTATCCTATTAGAGGGGGCTTGGGGTTGTCACAACATAGACCCATCCAGGATGTGGCATGGTCGAGTGTTATCAGAGGTGGGTGGTTCGACATTATGACAATGCGTATTTGAGATTGGATTAGGGAAATAGTGTTATGTGTTTCAATTTCGGCTTTCAGTCCATGGACTCCTGTGTTGGTGTGACAGTAGATGTATTTACACACTTGGACAAAAAAACCCAAATTTTCTACTCAATACATGGTAACGCGAGCTATAGAGAAACAAAAGTACATGCATTCTATATGAATGGGTAATTTTTTTCAAATCCTTTTTGAGTTAGCTCACAAGTAATACTCTTATGACACTTATACATATTTCTTTTTATAGGATGTATATAAAATACCAACCAGTGAGACTTCCCAAACATGATCTGGTGTTTAAACTGATTTTTGATGAGGCCTTCTAGATGGGAGCGAGTCACAGGGTAGTATTTCTTTGTTATGGTTAGTAGGAGGCACTTTATCCTGTTAATCAGTTCATGGACACAGATATAGTGGTTCTGGTGAAAAAATCCTTCCATACAGAGTCATAAATGTCTTGTTTGACATTGTAAGAATATAAGTTGTGTTTGAGAACATATCATAGACTTTAATGGCAGTGATTATTGAGGAAGCAATGTAAAAAAGATCTACCAATATTAGGTGTGCGACGTAATACATATAATATTAGGATATGTCATACATTCTAGGGGAATGCCAATTTCTAGAGGGATATGAGTTTCATTGAATTCCTTGAGAGGGGATATGTTGTAGTATATTTTTTCTCATTTCATGCTATAGTTAGAGAGGCAATTAATTAACTTCCAATGAATAGGAAGTGGTAGGAGCAGAAAGATCCCCCAAGAGGAATACATGGCTGAGGAGGTGGGGAAGTAGTAGGAGGTGGCAAACATTTTGAGGTTTTACTAATGCCAACCCAAGTGAACCATACCAGACTCTGGGAGCTAGATAAAATGGGGGGAGATACTTATTAGATAATGATGCTTGTGAACAAGGACACTTGGAATGGCTCATGGTACGATCTATGACTTTAATATTTTTCTATAATAGATATAAACATGATCTAGTGACTTCCCTTCCATCCACTTTTAGTGTTTAATATATAAAAATTATGGTTAAATCATTGGATTGACCCTTACGCATAAACACACATACTATAGGAGACTCGATGAATAAAAACAATTGTTGATATTGAGATGTAACTCTTAAATGAGAGAGTTTTGTTTGGGATACCATGGTAGTTGTGTCGAGGCCTTATGATTTCATTCTCAGTATAGACTAGAACCTATAGATCATACACAAATTGTTTGTTTTAGAAAAAAGGGTTTGATTTTCCCATGTTAATAGAAGATGATTTCCCTTTTATTGGAGAACGAGATTTCCATGGGGCTCGATATGTAATCATTCAAAGAAGTGTGTACTCGATTACTCTAGTGTTCTCTAGCCTCACCCTTTGTGTAGTGGATTTTTTGAGTACACAGTTTCTTGTAATGATTGAAGTGGATGAAGGCATCTTCACGGAAGATGTTATAGGGTTTCCTATCCATTGAGAGTTAGACTTCTCCATTGATCTAACCCTAAGGGAAACATTGATAACAACACCGACATATTAGATAGATCCTGTAAAGCTTCATGAGTTGAGTGTATAGTTAGAGGACTTATAGTGGAAGGGCTTCATGAGACCTAGTGTTTAACCATGGGAATCCCTAGGGGGTGTTCATTGATCTCAATATTGTCATCTCTGAGTTTGGAGTTGAATTGGATCCAATGAAGGTTGAGGCAGCTTTTGAAGAGCCCTCCGCTCTTGAAGTTTATAGTGGATGGTGGTGAGTATGTAGTGTTAATTGAGGCAACAAGAACTCATAATAGTTGTGTCCTATTGCAGATGAAACCAGTGATTTCCTATAGTTCATGTGATTTGAAATCATAATATTAGTACTCTTTGACCGTTGATCTTGAGTTGGAAGTGGTAGTTTCGCAATAAAGTTCTGGCAGTACTACATGATGGGTAGGAGGTTTATCATCTAATTTAACCAAAAGAGTATCATTTATATCATCTATATAATGGATTGGAACTTGATATTGAAGAGATTTTCAGAGTTCCTCCTAGAATATGACATAGATATTGTATATACTCTTAGGATAGGGAATGTGGATGTAGATTATCTCAGTAGGATATCGAGTACAAGACTTAGATTCATGCTCAGTACCCTGAATTGGCTGAGTAGTCCTTTTATTGTATTTCAGGGACTTAAATCTCTAATGTGGGTAGAATTTAATGACTCTGGTTTTACTGAATTTATTTTTATAAATTATTTTGGAAACATCCAAGACCAGTCACTGAGATGACATACGATTCAGAGTCCCGGTGTGCGTAAAACAATTCACTAATAAATAATTTTTTTAATAGCACGCATGCACATATTTAGTAAAAGGAGAAATAAATTTTAGATTATGTCTTGGATATGAAAATTTAGGGCCCCTTTGAACTCATAACATTGGAATTAACCTAGGGGTGACATAACATTAGTTAGTACAGGTCTTATATGGAAAACACTGAAAAGCAATTAACTGTAAATAACATAATTAAATAAAATTCATTTGTATGAAACTCTTAATAACTCATAAAATCTAGCTCGGATAGGAAATAAGAGAAGAACATTTAGTTTGGAAGGGTTTTTTTTATGAGGTGAGGCCTTACATCAGCTGCCATAGGTTTGATAGAAAAATATTGTTTTATAACATAAACATATTCAATATAATAAAATAAAAATATTTTATTCTTGACAAAATGAATCATTTTCTTTTAATGAATTAATTTTTGAGGAATTAGGGATATCATCATAACCCTAGATTTCCTCTGAGGTAAGGATATACAGATCTATCAAAGAATAGTGGGAGATCATGGGTCAAAGATCAATGACGAACCTCATATTCGAAGGATCGTAATCCAAAACCACAACGTGACCATGGTTCTTTGTCAGAGATTGAACTGAATCAAATAAGGGAGTGTGTGATTTGATTTGTTTTCCATGTTCATGAATTCCATGAAGAATTCAGACCAATCAACCATTATATAGACCCAAGAGTCTATTATTATTGTGGGATGGATAAATTATTATAGGGTTTAAATAGGAAGATATATCTTTGTGATTTTTTGTTCTTATTATCCATTAAAACTTCTAGCATGAATTGGTCAAGGAAGTCACAAACAAGGAAAATATCATTTCATTGGGAATTCATGTGCATTTTCCTATTTCCCCCAAATTACCTTGTGTTCTTCATGATGTACGACTGAATGATCTTTTCTCATTCGATACAAGGTGCAATGATCTGATACCAGAGATCTAACATCATGGTAATACCATAAATGTGTGACGATAGGAGTGATATATTTCAGCCAAGGTAGCAACCCAATTTGGGATTCCAGATGGGTGGTCGATGGTGAAAACAAGGCGTGGCTGGTTGTGCTAGTCCAAGGGAGACGCAGGGCTGTAGAGGCCACTGGTAGGGATGTTGGAGGTGATGGATACCGTGGACCAATTGGGGACCGAGATTGGTAAACCACAATGCATGATGGGCGACCGGAAGGGCGGAAAAGGATAGAGATGGAACATAGTCCAGAAATACCACATTATAGCAAGTGGTCTTAGAGATCAAGAGTGGGGACTAGGATGTAGTGTATTATGATATGAACACATTTTCCACCTTTACCGAGTGTTTATAGATTGTTTGGGTACTGAAGGATCTAACCTGCATGCGGCATGACGAGATGGACAGATCATGATTCTCTAGCATCCCGATAGGGTGGTTCTAGTGGTCCAGCCGACCACAGCCCATTAATCCACAACCCAGTGGTCCGATAGACCAAAAACCAAATGGATAGGTCCAAAATTAACTGGTTTAGGTTGGGTAGGCTGAACTAGACCAGTTAGGGCTGGACTGAGACCAGGCCTGAACCTTTTTACAAAATTTAACATATATTTTAAAAGGGAGAACTTTCAGACAAGACCATTGTGGCATTGGGTCCCATGTGAAGGGTTTATCCTTTTAAAATGTCTGGGTGGTTTATTTGGATAAGAATAGGTTGAGAGTGTACCCTTTTTATTTTCCTATGACGGTTCGATGCATGATCTTGTTCCCCTCATAGAGGATGAACCGTATTCAAAAGTGAGCTATCTCATCCTTATATTGATAGATGACTCATTAGATTGGAGCATGTATCACACTGTTCTATTTGAGGTACATAAGATAGGTTTTATGGATAACTGTTGTCCAATATTTACATAACAAACTATCCCATATATATGATGATCATTCTAGTAGGGAGTGGAGTCCCCCCAGTGATCCCTATGTGTAGATCACCCCGTATCTGGGTATCAAGATCAGCTTCTTTCTGTTCTACATGTCTATACCCAATTATTGTGATTTAAGAGGTTTTTAGTGGTTTTTTGGATGGGACGTGGGGAGTACGTGAATTGGGTGATTCGTGAATTATCGACACACTATGTGTTATTGATATCCACGTGTTACCAACACTCTGTGTGTATCTAAAACTCTTTGTGTTACTAACACTCCATGCTTTACTGACACTTGATTCCTTAGATATAAATGATGTCTCATGGAAACTACATAACGTTTTGATTCCCTTGTGTCATATTTGGTTTGATTGTCTGAACTATTCTACTTGCTTACTATCAGATAGCTCGAGGAGTGAGATATCTCGTAATTAGCCTGATATGAGTAGTACAATGTAGCTGGCAGTAGACAATACCTGGGGTCATGGAATTCTTTATTACTATAACTAGATGTTCTTCTTATATGTGTTGTATAAATATAAATGTGTAGATATAACAATATATTTATAGTGATGTTTCCTCTATGGTATTTTACATTGTGTTTCGGGGTGTCCTAATGAGTATTTTTTTACTCACCCATACATGGTACTTTCCCACATATGTCTTATCATGAACATACCATGGCTACACTGATAGATTTTCTAGGTGGACTAGGAAAAGGTTGTGTTTATAGAGGCACCAAATAGTTGAGTTGTTCCCTAGTGGCTTCAAATAGTTGATCCAATAGCTAACCTTCATGTACAAATTTCTACAGATGAGCTTCGAGACCATGTGTTACAGACTATTTCTTTTTGGTGGCATTGTATTATGGCGAGGTTGTACTTTATATTACATTACATTCTAGTTGTACTATGTGGTTGGTATCTTAGTGTAGGCAGTCATTTTTTTCTTTGTATTTTTACATGACATTATTTTGGTGTTGGAGATGCATGTGAGTATTGGTACATAGGAAAATCCCTCTCATTTGTGGGGTATACTTACACGGTGCTTGTCACCAACCCATGACCTAATACAGGTGTGGTTGGTGTTTTCAAATCATGGGACCCACTTTGACGGGTCATCATAGCTTCAATATTGAGTAAAAATGAATGACTTTTCTATTAAGATCACAGATTAAATTTGGACTGTACGCTGAAAATCGAGTGAATTATTCTTCATATATAGCCACTAAATCCACCTCATACATTTATTCTGTGATTTTGTTTCTAACCTATGTCAAATCACCTTATAAAAGTATTTATCAAGAAATGTATTTTGAAATTCTTCTCATTCCAAAGCATCAATATCATTACTACCCCAATTATTTTCTATCATCGACAACCACTGACTAGCATCACCATCGAAATAGAAAATATAAATATAAATATTTTGATTTTATGATCACTCCAACACCTAATAAAAAAATATAGAGATTTAATCCACCATTCAATTACCGCTTGGTTAGATGATACACTATGATATAGATGATATTTCTCCAAACAATGATCCACTACTGATATATTCCTATTTGACTAATTTAGGTGAACTCATTCATGGATTCTACCATCATTTATTTCACATGTCTACTCATACATAACACAAAAAACTATTTAGTTCTGATATTGACCTCAAAATACTGATTTGAAGGACTTTTTCTTCTCAATTTCATCCCACAGAAGTTTCCTTGTTTCATCTATAGAAACCCATTTGAAAAAAAAACACATCATAAAAGATTAATTATGGTAATATTTAGATGTAATATCATTTTAACTTAAACAATAAGTGAAAATCATTTATGGATATTCTATCAAATATTTCCTTACCCCTATAGTTATCTAAACTGGCCTTTAATAAAAACTATAAGTCCCCGACCTTAAGCATTAAAAATTCAGGAATTTCATTCAAGAATATCATTTCTTAAAAACTAAGGATCATTTCAGGATTAGGGTTTTAAATAATTTGTATGCAATTCATACATAACATACCACATTCAAAAAATAATTGATACTACTATAATAGTATCAATATTTTTTAGAAAAAATATATAACATTTAAAATATATTATGATACCTTTTTCAGGAAAAATCTTCATTACATTCAACTTGACTTCATCAATCATCTTACCTATATTTATAGAAAATGAAAAAAAATTCAAAACTAGGGATGTGAAAAATGTTTTTAGTTATGGAAGAAGTGGGGAAAAAAACTATTAGTTCATGATTACTTAAAAATCGTTGAAATCATTTAAACAAAGTTATAATTTTCACCCATAAAAATTAGAAGTTTTTCGTATATGAGGAAATCATAGATTTCATATAAAACTCCATAAAAAACATAAATCATAAAAGAATTTTTTTTAAAAAATTTACATATCACCTTTAATTTACTATATCAATCATTGATATATGTGGAGTGACCATCATGGGTACTTTTAGAAAAACCGCTATATTATATTACCTTAATCTCTTTAATGAAACCCTACTGATTAACTCCTCATTACCAAATGAATCGAAGAGAAATCATGGTATCACCTAACCTCAAGTTATCACAAAACCACCCACAATCATAATCAATTATAATTAAATATAACATAATAAAAACAAATAAATAAATTATAAAGGGAATATTATGTTTCCACAGTCAAATGACATTTCATTTTTATATAGATGCACACTCAATATTGAAAGAAATTTATTTCAAAATAAAAATTTAAAAATGTAATGGAATAGTCAAACAATTAATCCTACATGAATGAGAAAAATTCAGTTTATGCCATTTTATAAAAACCATTTCTTGTATATTTGTTATAAATTGTAGAATGAGTAACTTTAAAAGAGGGGTTTAAAGGAAAATACATTACCTTGATTCTGACTCGTCATGTACAATCACTATCTATATGATTAATATGTTAAGGATAATTATATACTTACATTTAATCCTTTTTAATGTTTATTATATGTTTCATTTTACATATAGGAATTTGATAACAGTTATATAATTATTTATTTTAACATTGGATGTGTTGACGATATTCGATACATGGGTCCAAAATGAATTTGGAATGATGTCAACAATCAAAGTATTCATTAGTCCATCATATATATAATTATTTTTACGACATAATAATCATCTTTAAATATCAATTAATCTTTTCGATAAATTCATTAATCTTGGATTTGATAAATGAACTAGATTAACGTTATGGTTATGGTACATCAAACGTATGCATGAGTAACAATTTGATTTTTTAATGATCATTATGGAAATAAGGTATGTATTATTTATAAATTCTATAAAGATTATAATTTAATTAATATAATATTGAAAATTTATATGTACTAATATATATATCAACCATATGATGTAGTGAATTTTGTTTTTGAATAATATCACTATGTGGAGGTGATAGATCACACATAAAAATGAATGATGATATGATTTTTATATTAATTGAATTGTAAAAAAATAAATGATATATTATTATTTAACAATGATAAATACTTCAAGAATATAAGATATGAACATTAATTTCAAAATTTTAACCGGTCTTTAGGGAAAGTGATGTAAAATGAATTATATTGGTTCGCGAGGTGGTAGTCCTCTTTATGAAAGAATGATTAATTATATTTCAATTTTAAGGAAGTGAACATGTCTTTGGATGATGATATTAAAATAATAAAATTGTTGTATATTGAGAATAATAAAGTTATTATTTCATCATGTTGGAATTATATTTTTCTGATGTGTAATAAAAAATAATAAAAAACACGTAACTAAAAATGATACCTTTTATTCGGACAGTCTCCTTTAATTATCACCTTAACAAATCTAAAGAGGTTATTATTCCTAAATAAAATCCATATTATTGTGGGTAGGGATTATATAAAGGGATTTAATTAGTTAATGGCTGAGAATAATAGGGTTTTAAGTATGAAGAAAATATAATAAGGGGTTTCCCTTTATAATAGAGGGGAGGGAACTCTTGGAATTCATTAAAATATGAAATAAATATAAATTTATTTTCTATTAAAAATTTCCCAAAACTAATTTTTTTTATATATCATAAATATGGGTCAATATAAATTCATACAATGAAATTTATACATTTTTTATTTTTTCAATAATTATAATTTTTTTAAACCTTATTTAACCATTTTAATTCTTACCATGATATCCTATTATCTACACATTGACATATAATATAATTACAATAAAATTAAAAAACCATAAATGATTCATTTATAGAATTTAATGTATTATCCCAATAATTTTTCATAAAAATATTTTTTTTGAAAATTTATATCATATATGAAATCCTTATTTATTTTAAAATAACAGTAATATAAATTTTGAAATAATTCATTACCACACATTAAAAAATATAAATACAACAAGATAAATTCTAAAAAATACTAATATAACTTAAATAACATTTCATTGTAATTTTAAGAATTCATTTATGACATTAATCATATTAAATTATATTTATTTTACTATTTTTAATATAATTTTCTGATATTTTTATTTTTTAATCAATTATAGCACCATCATTATGCGAGCATTTAATTTAATTTTAGCTTATATAAAAATTAAAATATAATATAATGATAAATATTAAATATCTATAGATGAAAATACTTTTTATAATTTAATAATTAACCAATATAACACCATATTAATAATGTATAATTTGTTAAAAAAAGTGTGACAGAATTGAATTATCATTGAATATAATAATTTAAATGTAATACTCTCATCCAAGTGACATATAAACGTAATAATTTTACACATATGATTTTTTTTGTCAATAAACACACATAAAATAAAAATATGAAATGTTTTTTTTAAAATTAATATTATTTATTGTATTATTTTTACCCTAAGTTACATGATTTACCTTTAAATGTGTTAACAAAAAGTTACTAAAGATACTATTAAAATTTTCCAAAAAAAATGGACATATTTAAAAAAATTTGAAATTATTATTTCAAATATGGAATCCATTTTCAAAAGAAAGAAACACATAATTGGATAAAATTTATCTAACTTTATTCCCCTTCATGGGGTGAGATAATAGGTTATTAAATTGAAAACATTCACAGTATTGAGATATTTTATATCCAAATTCAATGTTAAATTTATTCCAATGAACTAAATTGGATTAAATAATATATAATTCTTCAATTTATAATATTAAATAAAAATATATATATTTTAACAAAAACAATTATTTTGATGAAAATGATATTTTAGATTAAAATCATTTATTTTCCACTACTCATCAAATCATGAAACCTATCAAAAAATTTAAAAAAATTACCCATTGTAAATTTTTATATTTTTATTTCAAAGAAGCATTTAATTATTTAAAGTATAATTTTTAAAATTAATAAAATATTTATTTAAAACAAACTATCTATTAAGAGGCCAAAACCCTACTTTTCTGAAAAATACTTATTTTTGTGTAAACCGTGATTTATTCTTATATTACGTCTATGAAATATGTTTTATAAATTTAAAATAATATTAAATTTTTGTGAGATTATTATATAATTACTTGAGTAATTACATTTATCATCCAATTCCACCCCTAGTCCCTCTTTTACATTTGCAAAATCATTGTGAAATAAATGTAATCGAATTAATCTCTTTCAAAAGGTTCATGTAATGTAATCATCAATGTCACAAGGTGATCATTAAATAACTAATTACATATATTTACCTATATAATTCACATTCCTCATCCAAAGCAATTATATCTATAATAATATTATGCAGTCACTGTTATTAATATTATAATATTTTATATATTTATTCATAAACTATAACTTATGTACCACCTATTCAATTAGAAATGAGAATATAAGTCTAGTTATGTATAGAATAATACATCCGAAAACAAGGTATTTTTATTCCAATAAATAAATTAAATGATTTTTTTACAATTTAATAAATTTAGGTAATGATATTTATGGAATGATAATGATTCTCTTAGTGTAAACTTAATATATAAATATTCTATCAATAAAAGTATTTTCACATTAAGAATTACATAAATTAGACTATCACCCATTTTTCATTCAAAAAACATTATTAAAACAATCATGGGATTGAATAAAAAATATTATAAATAATTATTGAACCTATATTCTTGTAATCTAATTAATCTATGAGAAATTCACATGGTATAAATTCATGAAGATAGTAACCACTATTACAAATCTTGTTTGAATGAATAAAATTTTATGACATTTGATAATAAAAATGAACCAAACTCATTATTTTTAGTTAATATATTTTACATGTTCAAATTATAGTATATTTTATAAGGGTTATGAAATATGGTATTTATGTTATTATTTTTATTATATAAAAGGTTAAACAACTTAAATGTATTTCAAAGTTAATGGTATATATTTTTATCTAAATTTTTGATCATAGGAAATTAATTTTTAATTAATAACCATTTCTCCATCATTATGGTTTAAATGTGAAATCATTAGCATTCATTATATTTAATTTTTAATTTAGGGGATTTAAATTTCTCTTCATGAATCCCTCCTAACTCCATTGACTCAATAGTTACCAAATTCATAAGAGTTTTCATTAAATGAAGTCTCCAATATATTAGATACAATGGTTACCTTTAACACAATTCATTAATTTATATTCTCATAAAACATAACATATTTATAATGTATAATAGTATCCTTCTCTCTAAGTAAAATTAAATTCGAAATTGAATTATTCTTCCATGATTAATTGTTTTCACATTAAATTAAAACATAATGGTGAATACTTCTCATCCTTTTTAAATACAACTATTATTCCATGATTGTATTCTTTCAATAAAAAAATATTTTATTCTATCGTTTTTAAAACTATAATAATTACCTTAATTAAAATTAATATTTTTTTACAACTACTCCAGAGGATAATTTATTAAAAATTTACTATATATGTTTTAATAAAGGTTTTATAAATTATTTATCATTTTTATTTCCAAAATCATAGTTTTATTATTACAATATAAATTTACACACAAAAAACATCATTTCTATCACATGTACTAATTATTAATATGTTGTTTTAAATATGGTTGAAAAATATATTTGATTATAAAATCTAAATAGAAAATTTGAATTTCACAATTTGAAACATATATTTTTGACAATGATAATAATGGATTATAATAAATCATTTTATAGCGTGACAAAAAAAATTTCCTTATTTCGTAAATATCTATTTTATTTGATGTAATTTATAATAAATCATCTTCAATAATAGCTTGTGAAATAATGATTTGGGTGACTTATTTTTTTTAATCAATTGATCTAAAACATAGGTTGATTTTATATTATTTAATTTAGAAATGATACAAAATCAATTTTCCACCCATGGGTTCTTAATGAAATGATATATAATTTATTTTTTGTGGAAAAAAATAATAAGGGTTCTCAATATATGATGGTTTGGATCAAATATATTAAATTAATTAATTATTTAAGATTTTATAAATCATGAGATAATGATATAGTTTTAGGGAATGATTATGGATTTTTATATTCATAATACTATTTTGAGTACATGAATAATGAGAGAGTATTTAAGGAGGTTATTACGTAGACTTGATTTCATCATGCCTTGTTATAAATATTGTCTTTTTATATAATTGGAATCAATATTTATCCTAATGTTTTGATTTTTAATCATATTCGGATGTAAATTTACAAATTTTAAAGTTCTTATTTGAACCATGGATTCTGATTATCATATTAAGATTCTATATACTCACAGAATTTAATTTGGTTGGTCCATAGAGGTTACATGTTTTTTTATCAATCCTTATGAATAAATAATATTTTCTAATAATATATTTAACATATATTTCATTAGTGGTCAATTTTTACCATATACTAATGATTTAATCATTACTGACATGACAACATGTATTTCTGTAATTGATAAATTTTTATAACCCCTTATTATGTTTTTTTGTTCCCCAGAATATAAATAATATTATTATCGAAGATTTTTTAGATAAAAATCATGTTTGTTGAATTTATTGTGAAATGAAAACATTTATATTAATATCATTATTATTTTAATACCTTTCAAAAATGACAACAATATTATTTGGATTGTGACTTTGTTGTGATATTTAGCATTTAATTAATTAAAATATATGGATCCTTATCATGTTATGTCATAATTTTAATCAAATATTGTTTTAGACTAAATTATATTTTTCCCCATACATAAGAGTGTTGGTATTTGGTGTAATAATAAAAAAACTTCTTAATGTTATATTTTCTTTATTCCCTAATAAATTAAAACAATCAATCGCTTGGATTATAGTGGAACATGATATATTATTTAGTTGTTTTATCTCTCTCATTAACATAAATCATAAAATACTCAATATAAGAAATTATATGATCCTATTAAAGTTATTTTTTTATATTTGAATATTTCTTAGAAGACCTTGACTTTATTTCAGGGATAGAGTTTTTACCTCTTATATATTGAAACTTATTTTTATGTCCATTTATCATGAGTGGAAAAATAAAATTTTCATGTAATTATAATCATAAATAGTTCTTTTTAATGACACAATAATATAATTGTCAAGATCATCTTAATACTCCATGATTTATGCATAGTAATATACTTTCTAGGATAATGTTATTCATTAGAAACACTAATTAGAAGTAAAAAATATCCCTTTACTAATGTGTTTTAATGAAATCTACTTCAAATAATTTAGTGTGCATTATTTTTATTATTTTTTAGAATATTATTTGTTTATATATTATTTATTATAAAAATCCATTTTAACCATAAATATTTGATATATATTGATTCCATCATGAGGGAATCTGAATGAGTTTACACAAATTTCTATCATATTCAGCATAAATTTTATATTAAGGGAATCTCAAAAGAATATATCCTCTATTATTTCAACGATATGTTATTACACAATGTCAGGGAAATGTGTTTCCATAAATAGTAAATACAATTTAGAAATTCCTATTTTAAATATTTTATTAATATCCTTATTACAGTGATGAATAATTGGAACTCTCTTATTTTCATTGAAAATTATGATACAATATAACAAATTTTATATCATCATTTTCAAATTTATTTCCTTCCTAAGATTAATATTTTCTTGGAAATCAATATTTCAATAAGAATATGTATTACTCATTTTTCAATGAATTATATATAATAGAAATATTCACATTAAATTACTTATAGCCATTTGGTAGACTCTCATATCCCACAATAAAATTACTTTTATCACTAGAGTGAGAAAATGAAATAAGGATTGATTAATATTACTAAATGTTAAACATGAACATTTTTTCCTTCAAAATATTATAATATTTTACAGTAATCATATTAATTGAATTTATATAGATAAACTATTGATAAATAAATATCTCATATTATTAAAGGAATCAAATAAAATAATCCAATACTATAAATTCTCACCAATAACCAAGAATGATTATTTCAATCTGAAAAAAAAAATCATTCACCAATTGCAATAAGTTGTAGATAAGGAAACAATATTGAGTGAAACTAGTATTAAGTGGCATAAATGTTTCATATGTTATTATAATTTAATGTTGATATTGAAATTATCTTCCCCATTAATGTTATTATTTAGTCTAAAAACTCTCAAACCATAGACATCCTTCTGACCTATACCTCAAATTTATATGATTTTACACCCATTGTAGAATGACCCAAAAATAATCAAATTAGAGAAAAACTAAATCCAAATACTAATTTATATATTTATTCACAATGAAATTTGTAACATGTTTATTATTTTTGATATTGTAAATCTCCAAATACCTAAATGTTTACATTCATCGAAAAATAATTTCTTATTTATTGTTCTACATATGAATAGATACGTTTTTTCCTCATAAATGGATATTAGTTCATTGTATATGTATCTTATCACATCGCAAAAATACATGTATCAGGACAAAAATAGTTTATTTCTATTAGAAACATGGAACATAATATTTTAATCTGCTGAACGATCAACAATCCTTCCCCCAAAGATATTATCATCCATTAGTATTCATAGATATACACCTCTTGAAATAATTTATATTAGGATGGGAAAATGAAAAATAATAAAGGGTCAGATTAGATTATTTTTATAAGTGAGAAAAACAGATATAATACTATGATCATATGAAAGAATATGATAATAAATAAGGTATGAGATAATGATTATAACTTTCGATGTTCATACCCATCCTTTCCTATGTCATAATAATGAGTAATTGAATAAATATTGGATATACAAAAGATGTGAATTATTAGGTAATAAAGGAACATGACCCATGATAACATAACATTGGCTTAAATCATAGATTTTTGGCACAATCATAAAACAAATATTATATAAAAGATACTTACCAAGACATAAATAACATCCAAGGCCTGGGATAACCGCCCTTGTACCTGCATTAGGTATGAGATAAACTCTTATGTACCCCATGTTTGGTTTAGAATGAAAACCGATTATCCATAAAATTAGATTGTTATGTCTTTTATGTGGGACACAAATCCATCATTATTGGTAGCTCATTCCTTATAGTAAAATTTGTTCACTCCCCAAAACATCACTATGTAAAAAATATATTACATGATCGTGTTCGCTCCACATTCCTAACATGTCTTACTATAATATCTTCACTCCCAATTTATTACATTCCTATCTCTTTTTATATATAAATATTCTCCCAATTTATTGTAGGGAGATATTCGACTCACCCTACTAATAATAAAAAATATATTTATATGTTCCACAAAATCATGAAACATTCAACATGTCATCACCCATGAAATGAGATGAACTTCATAAAAATATCACCATATCATAACCTATATAAAAGGGATAGGATTTTTAAGCAATTAATCATAGAATAACTCGGGAAAAAATTAATGCTTGAAAATCATTTTACCATGGTAGTACCCAAGGAAGAGAAATAGGTTTCACAATAATATTTTCATCATAAACAAATCCATGAATGATAATGAATAAGAATAATATCCTTCGGTCATAACCAAAATAAAAAATGGTTAAATTCTATGGTTGAAATATTATATGGAAAATTATTTTGAATGATCTTTTAAAACATTTCTTTAGGAAAATATTTTTTCCACAATTAAATATGCTTTTTTAAATATAAAACACTAGGAAACACCTTTTTATTGAATATGTCATTCAAAAAACATAATAGAATATTTAAAAATCATTTAAAATATTTTTTAACACAAAACATTTTTGAAATCCATTCCACTGAAAATACTCATTGAAACATATATGAGATTAATTTAAAATCATTTAATTTTTTTATAAAAAACAAAAAACATTTTATAAATGATTTTATTTAAACATAAACATTGAAATATATGATTGAATATTTGAAAAAATTATAAAAGTATTTTTACAAAAAATTAAACATTTTATAAAACATTTTCATATAATTTATCCTTTTATACATATAAAATATGATTTTAAAATCATTTCTATAACTTTTGATATTATAAAACATTTCTAGAGAAATATTTATTTGTAAATAATCATTAAAATATAAAAATTATGATTTTAAAATCATTTTTAAATTCTTTTAAAAAACATCAAATTAATTTTCCTAAAAATTAATCCTATGAAATAATATAAAAACATTATTGAAATCATTTTTATTAAACTGGTTTTGGGTAGAAATATTATTTCCTACCAAAGATGGAAATAGTGTCAGATTTTCATAAATACATTTCACTAATTATCTTAGTATCCAAAGAGTTGAATAATAACATAAAATGAAATTTAATATATCATTATAAATTTTAAATTATTGATATTAAATTTCAATGTATCTTTGTATACACCTCATTAAAAAATATAGGTGCATAACATAATGTGCATATAAATGAATGCACATTTAGAAAATATTTACTTACAATTTTATTTTCATTAAAACCATAGTCCACATGGAAGAAAGATCCCCAAATGGATATCTAAATTTTAATAATTAGTATTATAATAATCATATAATACATTCATGTTCTATATACACACCACATAAAATAAATAGGTGGTGAATATGACATGTGTCTCACAAACATAAAAAGAGATAATGAAATCCAATAAATTATTTATTCATAACCATATACTCATTAACACCTATTTTATAATAAATATAAGCTTATTTTTAGTCCATAATAAAATAATTATTTTATTTTATTGATAGTATGTTATTTTTTATGACCTTTTATTACCCTTTTTTAATTCATTCCTTAGAAATGTTACGTATTGGGTTATAATAATTTTTCTTTTCATATATGTTCTGAATTTTCTTTTTTTCATTTTACGCAAGTCATGTTTTGATGATCTAAATAATGTAAAATATGAAATAAATATAATATAAATTCCATATATTTTTATAGTAACCAAAAATATTGAATGATAAGAAATTAAATATAATGTCATTGAAGATGATAAGTTGTACATACGAGTAAGCATTGTTTAAATTTTCTTATAATATTTAATGAAATAAATGAAATATATATATATTTTCATTAATGAATAATTTTTATTTCATATATATTATATATTTTTATTAAACACATCCATAGAACATTCCTTGAAATGATTGGATGATTCACATCGCTTTAAGAGGCGATAGCCTGTTGTACAAATGAACAACACAGTCATATTCACAAAAATTGAGAATCATGAAAAAAAATTCATATAATAAATATTGAATCAAAATAATAAATTAAATAGAAAATATATCATATTTATACAAAATTCCTATCATTATTTCAATCTTTGAAAGGTGTTAATGGAAAATTGAATGACATCATTTCGTGAGGCGATAATCTACCATTCACACGAATGATGTTTTTAAAACCCATTTGAAAAATTTGTGTGAGGATGTTGGTAGTATCCATAAAAAATTTAGATATAAACATATATATATTATAAAAAATTTATTATATAATTATTTTACAATAATAATTGAAGTGGGTCAAGGAGGAAATAAAAAGAAAATGCTTCTTGATGAACATTACCTCTTCCTAGGGTATCAAATAAAGGTTTTAAAAAATCATTTTAATTTTTGAAGATCTATAGAAAATATGGCCTATAAGATGAGAGAATGGAAGATGGGAATTTATTTGGGTAGATCCTCGTCAAACAAAAACGTTTTATAGTTGTTAAGAAGTGGGGAGAGTGAGTTTCTATTAATTTTTCAGTGGTGGTGTTTTTGTAAATCCTAAAACATATTCACTATTGGGATGTCTCACAAAACATATGTGGCTCCAAAATTGGTAAAAATGGATTTTTGGGGTCAAATATTCAATAAAAACCTCCTTTAATGAAAATGAACTCATTTTTGTATAATTCTATTAACAAAATCTTATGTTTACTAAATATTGTTCTTATATTTTTTAACAGTGTATATTGTATATTTTAATTCACCCACATAGTTTAACCATTAAGTATAAGATTAAAGCTAGTATATTATATAATTTAGAACTATTTATTCTGAATAATATAAAAACTTTATCAAAATAAATTCATATGTGTGTGTAAAATTAATTTTTATATAAGGTCATGGGAATCAAAAAACCCCATTTTAATCTTAAATACGTTAATAAATTGAAACTGATTTAAATAATTATTATAATAAAAAATTAATATTATATTATTAGACAATATAAGTTATACTTTTTCAAAATATTGAAAAAAAATCCAAATAAAACTCTTGGATGTGGAAAATGTTAATTTAATATTATTCTAAAAGTTGCAATGATATATGAGGATTGAAAATGAAAATGTTCAAAAAGATTAAAATGTTTTGATATCCATAATCAATATTTATTTTATTAAAATTACATAAATATGATTAATATATTTATTATTTTACTAATTATACATGATAACCAATTTAATATATAATAGAACATTGTAAATAATTTTTTTGAAAAGAATGTTTTCAATTAATTTTTTTAACCTCCACCATTCATAGAAAAACAAACATTTTCACAAAAAACCATAAAACTCACCTTATGATAATTATTAAATTATCATATTAAAATGACTCTTTTGTATCAAATTATATTTCCAATGTCTTAATCTTGTTTCAAAATAAGTGGACCATTAGAAGGATATAAAAATACTTTTGTAAAATAAATTTTTACTATTAAATTGTACATATTCTTATTTATTGTCTAGAAAAAATATAATATGGATTTTAAATCGTTTATTGGATTTACTATACATAGATTTATTTAAAATTGTTGTGAAAAATTGAAAATTTTAATTTTATTATCCTAAAATATTTTAATGTACATAAAAATAGTTTATCAAAAAATCATTAATTATTTTTAAAGTGGTTTTATTTGTTATTTTAAATTTATTAGTCACAAAATAATTAATTATATATATATATATATATTTGCCATATATTTTTTTAGTTAATATTATCCACACTCTTCATTCTAATTTATAGGTGGTAATAATAATATTAAATAAATTTAATAGTATCATATGATTAGTTTAAAACCCAATGTTCTATGTTACATAAGATTAAATTGGTATTGTGTGTAACATATTCAAAAATATAGATTTTAGTGAAATAAAATTTAAACATAGTTTTCTATTTTAAAAAGTTGATAATATTAAATATTTTTTTAAAATATATATATTTTGTAGAATATCAGGGTGTTATATTCAACACCCATTAAATAGAAATTCACCCTTTAAATTCATTTAAATTGTCAATGGTTCAAAATTTTAAAATTACATTATAGAAACCCTGATTATACAAATGAATAATAAAACATTAATTAGAAAGGGATAGTTGGAAACAGAAGATTTTATCAAACTCATAAATTGGTTTCCACAAAGAAGAACTTTCATGACACATGAAAACATGGAATGGTAATCAAATTATAAATAATTATAGAGAGTTATATGAATAAAGTTGGTGATATAATGAATGTTAACCATATAAAATACCTTAATTTCTAATCATTTAAGGGGGTATTTTTTTTAATCGAAAATAAAAGTACTAGGACAACATATTTTTCCATTATAATTTTATAATGATACTGTATTTTCACAAGAATATATACTAATGTGATTTCTACACATTTCAGAATCATGAACTCATCTATTAGTTGTTCCTTGATCAATTATAACTTCATATATTACTGCATGAAATAAATATAATCTTTTTGTGTGTGAAGATGTAATGGATCATACGAACAATACAAAAAATGATAATTTATTCCATATATAATTAGTTATCATCATAAAAAATGGTTACAACTGGTTATCCCTAATGTATAAATATTCATTAAAAAAACTAAAATAATAAATTTTAAACCCTCATTCAATGTACAACATAAACCATTTCACAAATGGGTAAACTTATTACCCAATTGAATGATGAAAATTGAAAACATTTGATATAAGACCACCAAATCTAAAAAATGGAATTCACATCAATTCCAATATACCATATTGTGGGTCTTTATTGTCAATTACAAAAAAAAATTGAATACCAGAATTATTTATTCTGTTGAAACATAATAATAATTAGAGGAACAAAAAAACATTATGAGAATGATGAATACATACTTATTCATAAAATAAAACAAATATTGTTTTATTTTTTCCTTAAATAAAAAAATAGTGAAACTTCTATCAGTGATAGCATAAACCACATTATCATGAAATCATTATTCAATTCAATGTTATTTAGTGATATCCAATTTACTTATTCATATCCAATATATCATAATTCCAAATAAATAATCTCAACATCTATAATATATTTTGTCTTATTTTATATTTATCAAAATATTACCTTTCCATTAAGTCAAATTTCAAATCCATTAGTAGCATTTAATGTATTCTAGAAAATCCATAAAGAAAACAAAATTCAAACAATCATTATATAAATTCATATTTCAAACATATTGAATTCAAATACAAAAACACTTCGATTATTCCACATCATACATATTACATTAACTATGATTTATCATCTTATTATATGATACCTATTTCTTTTAATAAGTCATTCATAGTCTCTTCACCATCCATATAAAACCCAATTTTCAAAAAACCACACTGATTTGCTTCCCAAGACATCCCATTAGGACAATATTTGGAATTATACCAATTCCTTCCACATTTAAATTTTTTTGTAGTTCATGATACATTAGGAATACCATTAATCTCATCCATTTCACTACATAAACAAAATAATTTATTTACTATGTAATTAATTTATTTTATCCATATGTTTGAAACTCAAATTATCTTCTCATCTGTCTGAGACATTCACATGGGTTCTTCATTCAACATTACCAATATGTAGGAAATTGATTTTCCCCCTATTGTTATTATTACACAAACTCTTGAAAAACTCTATTATTAACTTCATTGTCGTGTTTGAGATTCTGTTAAGGTACACAATTATAATAATGTTCCTTGATAAATTGTTAAGAATAATCCCCTCACCCCTTAATATTTTCATCATCGCATTTCGATTATCATGGGAAAGCTATCTATCAGATTCAATGTTAATTGAATTCCACATTGTTATATCGATTGACTAAAACCAAAAAATAGTGTGAGAAAAGGCTATCGTTTTCAAGTACCACATAGTCATGAAAATCACTTATAGTGTTTCTAAATAATCAAAACTTATTTTTAAAATATGTAAAATGAGGTTTATAGACGTTTATTCTCAATAATAAATTATTTAAATCCTTCATTATTCCTCATAATGAGTATTAAAATTTCCAATTCATATACCATATGAGTGTCAAAATAGTTACACTATAAGACCTATTTTCATTCATCACAACCAACGAGAGTTTAGATAAATAAATTGTTTTGGGGATTTTACCAACATATGTTCATGTGAATTTTTTCATTTCATTAATTACATATTATTTTACATTTTTAACCCTTTATGATTATGTTTGATTACATGTGAATTTCTCTTCAATACATTCTCAAAATTTGAAAATATAACAAACTAATTTGTGGAGATTTGTATCATTATTATCACATTTTATTGAAAATATAACGTTTTTTATTTCCATATTTTATAAGAGTGTATAAATTTTTTTTCATTTACTTTAGAAATTCCATAAATTTGTTTTAGTAGTTTCATGAACTCCCCAATATTCAATTTTGAAATTTTATTGTATTTAATTTACATAATGGTCTACATATATTGGATTCACACAAAAACATATGTTATAGAAAGACAACTCATGTAACTATATTTCACTAGTTTAAATACATGTCTATAATTGTAGTTTTAATGGTCATTTATTTAACTAAATATTTTCAATTCTATTTCACAGCTGCATTTTTAGAAAATTTTATTGATTTTATTTTTAATGATTTTGAGAGTAGTAGAGTCATATTTATTTTATTCTTCATTATTTG
Source organism: Viscum album (assembly GCA_963277665.1). NCBI lineage: Eukaryota > Viridiplantae > Streptophyta > Magnoliopsida > Santalales > Viscaceae > Viscum > Viscum album. The sequence goes on along the minus strand of OY728147.1, from coordinate 1,424,861,702 downwards.
GAAATATAATTAGTTAATATCTAAATATGTATCTATTACCAAAGTCTTAATTTTCTATTAATTTCTTTAAAAATTATATAATGGTTGTTAAAGAATGATATCCAATTATTGGGAAAGTACGGTTCTATAAACCTACTTTTACAAAGTATGGTTCAACAAACCTACTTTTCCAAAGTAGGTTTTAGAAGCCCTAAATTTCAAATTATATTTTAGTAACCATTATTTCACAATGTATGGTTCCAAAAATTAATTTCATAAATTATTTTTTGGAAACCATATTTTCCCAAAGTATGGTTCAATACATTACTATTAATTCCCAACATTACTTTTCATTCCATACATTATTGTTCATACCCTATGATACTGTTTATACCCTATGTTACTATTATTTCCTACTTTTATGTTTCCTCAATATGGTAATATCCATTCACTATGTTACTGTTTGTTCCCACTATTTATATTTGTTACCTATGTTAAATTTAATACCCTATGTTAATGTTCATACCTTACTTTACGTACTCTACACTTCTACTGATACCTTGTTATTTTATGATGAAAATTAATCTCCTACTCAAATATATGGTTTATTTTTTAAGGGTTTCCTACTGGTAGAATTCACATAAAATAAAAGTATTGTGATAAAAGTGTTTTTAATGGTTTTGGTTCTATTTATAAAGTAATAAATTAATAAAATTTTCAACATCATTTTAAAATAACGTTGGTGGTTTAATGTATATTTAAATTAAAATAATTTAATTTTCCTTCGGTTGGTGATGCTAGTTTTTAGGACCAATTTTGAATATGTTTAAAATAATTAAATGTATTTAAAAATGTGTTTTGAATCATTTAACACTATTATTATTCTGGAGATTTTATTGGAGGACTAATTCAAATTATTTTAGAATGATTTCATTAGAGATTAATTCTACATTAATTCAAAGAGGAAAGGATGCTACTATTTTTGGAGATATTTGTCAAATCTCATAACTCTATTTATTTTGAATATCCATAGGATGTAGAGGTGCAAAAACTACAGAATATTATATATATATATATATATTAATTTATATATATCTTATAGGAAATGTATATACACATTGTCCAACATTTTTGATTTTTTTTATATAGAATGTGATGTGATTATTGAACATGTTGGGCATTTGAATCATCTTGTGGTATTTTGTTTCTTCATATGCATGTTATCCTAAGTGATAGATTATTTTTTCTTCATCATCTTCTTCCATAAAGATACAAGAAAATATAATCCTCAAAACTAGTACATGTTCTTTAATTTTTTATCTTCTCATTCATCCGATTATGAGTCCATTACACTATTTTCCATCTCACACACACACACTATTTTTATGTTTATGGTTTTATAGACAAAAAAATAATTTTTTTATTTTTCTTCTTCAGTTTGTGACACTTAGACTATAATTTCATGATCTATGGGTTATGAATTCTTATATCTAAATTACAGACTATTCAGGTTGTGACTCCCCATAAAATATTTAGTGCCATGTTTATCACTCTACTATAAGAAGATTAGAAAATTATGTTATTATTCGCCCATAAAAATAATATCTAGTGTATATGTATCTCTCCCCAAGTAGAAAGGTATATGATTAGAGTTGGACCACATTGGACCAAACTACTATAAAGAAACATCATTGTTTTTTTCCACTAATAATTAACTAAAATAAAAAACATTGATAGTTAAATTAATTTATAAATCAATTAATTTCAAATTTCAAATCATGCCTAGTCACCCCCTCTCGTCCTAATTCCACTACTCATTCTGAAAAAACATTTGGTATTCAAAGAATACATTTTAATAATATTTTACAAGATCATTCTAATTATTGATACCAAGAAATTATTGTCTTTGGATGATCCTTAAAAAATTTACCCAACTACTTTATGGAGTCGAATTTTATATTTAATTGCTCTAACCTATACCTATACCTAACTATTTATGGATAAAGATATTTTTTATGTCATGATAAAACCCAAGGGATTATTTGATTAATCAAAACCCACAAAACATTGATGGAGTATATTATGGCTATTGGATATCATGAATTGAGGCTTACCTAAAACATCTGATAATTGATCACTAGTATATCATGTCAAAATAGTGCACACTTCTTGAATATGAACTATATAATATTATCGGAAAAAAAATTACTAGGTATGTTTTAAATTCCAATTTTATTAATATGTTATATTATTCTATTAAAAAAACAATTTTATTAATGTTTTTTCTTGCATGACATCTTGTGAAATATAGAAGTTTCTAAAAGTCACTCACCTAATATCTGAAACATTGATATAAACCAATCATGGAATGCTTCGTGTAGAGTATCAAGACTTTCAGAGGGATGAAGATGAAACAAATAACCCAATTTTCCACTTATTTTCACGAATTGTGAATGGAATAAATTCTCTTAGAGAATATCAATAAGAACCAGTACATTATGAAATATTCCTTTAAGAATTTCCAATAAAATGGAATTCTATGAGGGATTCCATTATGGAAAGAATGAATTTCAAAGAGAACGCACTTGATGAATTTATTGGTTCAATGATCCAATATACAGTCAATAATAATAACATGGATGATGATGAAACCACAAAAATAAAAGGTCTATCTTTTAGAATGTAGATTTTGTTTATATCAAAACTTCATATTATGATCTAAAAGTTAGCCAATATAAAGATACTGATTAGATTGAGACTGAATTTTAATAATGAATGAAAAATATAGGATTCAAAAACTAGTTTATAAGAAACTCCCAAAAGGTAAAATATAAGGGATAAAAGAAATATGTTACAAATTAAAATCCATTGGATGTAACCTATTATGAATGTAGGAAGAAAGGGTATATCAAACCTGATTTCCATAAACTACATAATAAATATAAAAACAAAAATGGACAATAAAGTTTTGAAATGCACATAAAGTTATACAGAAGAATCACATTATAGTTAACAATATGTAAAATGAAAATAATATGCTAACTTGTTCTTCATGGAATCACTGGATAAGGTCACTAATTTGATTTTTTATTTTGAATGTTCTGATTATGATAATGGTTTAGAAAATATGATGATTTTTTATTAAATAAAGAAATTGAATTATTATGTAATGATATTTCCAAAGAAGCTGATTTATATAATAATATTATAAAAACAATGAGAAACATGTTTCTAAAAATAAGATAAAATTACAACAGAATAAAAAATGTAACAGTGCTTATACATCTCATTCAAATGTTTATGAAAATATTAATTATAATAAATAATTAAATATAAATATGAAAATGTATGTTTATTGTTTTAAATAATGTTTATATAATTTAATTCATGGCGGTGATAAATATCATTAGATGATATCTCTGACAATAAATAATAGAAATAAAAATTTATTTGGATAAAATAGGATATTTACCCAAATTGTTTGAACTGATTTTGATAAAATTAAAAAAAATCCTACTTCAACTATTATTTATTTTAAATTTGTCTTGGAAGGACATTATGAAAAGTATTTTTCTATTTAATTTAAAATATAATTGGGATTTATAAAAAATAATATTTTTAAATCCTTATAATCTATAGTACAATACAATACATTTTTAATTTCTGAAAGGGTACCTAAAATTTTTATTACTAATCCCATTGGACCCAATGTACCATGGGTACAACAATTGTGATGTAATTTATTTTCATATGAAAAAATGATTTTATATCTCAAGAATGTCATGTGGTGCATGGAACATTGATTCTCAAAAAAATTTATTAGAGACCCATCAATGATAACCACTAACAACATAGGCGATAGAGAAAATTTTACTTTTTGGTGGAAATTCCAAAGGCAATTTAAAAGGGTTTGGTCATGATTGAATTGAAAATTCTACTTCTAATTCTACTTTTTGGTATATCATGGCTCTAAAAAATAATTTAATTACTATATCAAAATTTTGAGATGATATAATTTATGTTATATTTCAAAATGATAAATTTTTACTTTTTAAAAATGATTCAATTTTGTTATATTATAATTGAAAATATAATATTTATAATATTGATTTTTATGGACTAACTGTTAAATGTTTAAAGTGTTCAAAAGATGTACATAATGATGCATACATTGGTATAGATGTTTTTGGAATGTTAATTTGATATTGTTATATAAGATCTCACAACAATATAATGTGCTTCAACTACATTCATTGAAAAAAATAACAACATCATGTTTGTGAGTATTTCATGAAAGGGAAGAAACACAAAATATCATTTACACCCAATAATATGAAAAGTACTAATATGCCTTTAAAATTAGTAAAAATTGATTTATTTTTCCACACTAAAATTTCGAGCCTTGAAGGAATGAAATATACTTTAGTTATTGTTGATGATTATAGTATATTAATTTGGGCATACTTTCTATCGCAAAAAATGATACTTTATCTATGTTCACTCATTTATTGTAAATTATTTCAATATTAAAATGGAAGTATTATTATTTATATTTTTAGTGATAGTGGAGGTGAATTTAATTATTTATGTAATGACCCTCTTAACCTCATTGGCCTGAGAATACAACAAGTCATTACTTGGCCTTAAGAAACATCTCCAAGATGCCAAAGGCTGGCAATAAATGATGAAGGGTTTCAATGAAAGTGGAGGATGATTTACCCTTTGAGAAATAAACCAACCAAACCATCACTAACAACCACCAGATGATGCACATTAATCCAACAACCAAATCATGCATTACCAAAAGTGAACTACACAGTTCCACCACAAATACAAACCAACAGAAAATCATAGTACCAAGCGGAAGAGTAAACAAAATACCCAAAACATGTCGAGACACTCTCCACGGAACCACACCGAGCTCCATGAAACAAGTACCACTACATATCCCAAGAATCGCCATGATCCACTATCAATAAGATGCATTTCCTTTACATGTGTCCCCTAAAATGACATCTATAAAAGCACCAAAGTGACAAAGTAGGGGTCATTATAAAACTCAGTAGGTTTTCCCCAATGACTTCCCTACTCACGCCACTAGGATAGAAGAGTTATCCAACATTTATATAAAACTTTTTATATAAAAAAAATTCAAAATAGTTTATAACAAGGTATAAACAATCTTCCATAACCAATCATATCCAAAAACATCCATGTTCATTTGAAAACAATTTCCAACAAGTAATTTTTTTTCAGAAAAAATAACCAAACAATATTTCAAACAATTTCACCATATCCCTTTTTGGCAACCCAACCATTTCACAAACATGTGAAATCAACCATGCATGCTTCATTATGATAGTTCCATACTCATGAGTGGGTTCTCATCGATCTACCAAGTCGTCACAAGGTAATTGTTTCCTATGTGTCATTACACCTTTGGCACCGACCACAAGGTCATATTTCAGCCTAACCTAGTAACATAAAAGTCCCATGTGCCATTAAAAATATGGAACTGAGAACAAGGTCCTATTTCAACTAGGCCTCGTATATGAAACATGAACAGACACCACACATTCACAACAATCATGCCAAAACCATCCTTTCAACAAAACAACATTTATTGAAAACCATTTCCATCAAAAACATGTGTGTTCACCCAATTCATACCATTCCAATTAAACACCCCTTTTTATTGAAAACCCATCTTTCATCAAACCATTTCCCATTCCAGCAAATCTATAATTTAAAATTGACATTTTAAATTCAAAAATCCAAATCACTTTACACAACAATTCACCAAGATTTCACAATTCCATCAAAAACATAAATCATCACTAAAGAATATTTTTTCCATGATTTTTACAATCAATTCCATTCAAATAACCCAATTTTAAACTCATCGAATCAATTATCACATGTGGAGTCAAGAGTGAATCCACCTACCTCAATGGTTTTGACAAAAACCCTAACAAACAGAGAACACACAAGACAACCGGGCCGATTCACCAAGGATCATCCTTAGATCTCTTCTCCTAATATAACCAAGTCAAAAATTCAAAATTTTTGGCATCCACACACTTATATCTTCCCATAACGGGCGTAGATCTAAGAAATTGAGAGAAGATGGGAAGTAGATCTAAGTAGATCTGAGAAAACAAACAAGAATGATCACATACCCCAAGAATACGGCTTTGATTATTCAAGAGAAGCCTTCGGATCGCCTCCGGAATGATGAGAGAACCCTCTATGACCTTAGGAGAACCAAAATCCCAAGTTAGGGCTGCTTAGGAGCTGAAACGAGGCACTCAGAGGCAAAAATGTGTGAGATCCACTTTTATAGGATCTCGTTTAAGTGGTCGCACAGTTTGTTCGAACGTTTTGATAAATCATGCACTAACAATGTGTTATCTACTACCTCAGACACCCTTCTCGCACGGTTTCACCACAAGGTTAGACAAACCATGTGCCACCTTTGCGGAAGCTACTGCCTCCTACACTAACTATGCACGGTTTCTCCGCACGGTTTAGAAAAACTGTGCGCCTCCCGTGCGACTTCCCTTTTTGCCCCAAAACTCATTCCATGTTCTCCCCATGTTCTCCCGACTCTCCTGTTCATCACCCATAACCTTATAACCATTATAAGCATCAAGAAAGGGTTACATACCCGAAACCGGGGGTATTACATTCTCCCCACCAATGGTTTTTTCGTCCACATAAAGTAGAAAACCAAAGCTTCCCTGAAAGAGTTTCGGCCACTACTATTTCATTTCTTTCTAGCATTCCAATGTCTCTTCCTGAATCTGACCATGAATCCATTAAAGTTGAACTATACTGACGCTTTTTTCCATGAAAGAAATTCTCTTTCCTATCCACAATCTATACCGGGATATGTATCAACGAAGCATCTGGCTCTAGGTCAACGTGATCCCATCTAAAAACATGGTCAGGATCAGGCTAATACTTTTTCAACTGAGATACATGGAAGAAATTATGCACCAAAATGAACCGTGGTGGTAATTCGAACCGATAAGCCACCTCAACAACCCATTACCTTATCTCAAAAGGGCCAATTTATCTAGGAGATAACTTTCCCTACTTCCTGAAATGATGATGTCCATGCTTTGGAGAGATTCTCAAGAAGGTATGATCACCCACAACAAATGACAACGGTCTTCGAAGGTGATCTGCATAAGATTTCTCATGACATTAAGACATCCCCATCCTCTTCCAAATCAACTGTATATTCTCTATTATCTCTTGGAAAAGGCTTGGCTCGATTAGTGAAGTTTCACTTGTTTCCACCTAGCATAGAGGAGAATGACAAGGACGCCCATACAATGCTTCAAACGGAGCCATGAGTATTAAGGATTGATAGTTCTTATTGTATGAGGACACCCCTAAGGGTATATTCTCCTCCCATGAGCAACCAAAATCCATTACACAACCCCACAACATGTCTTCCAGTGTCTGTATCGTCCGCTCGGATTTCCCATATATCTAAGGATGAAATGCCCTACTCATTGTCAACTAAGTTCCAAGGGCTTGTTGTAATGATTTCCAGAAATGAAATGTGATCCTCGGATCTCTATTTGAGACTATAGACACTGGTACACCATTTCTCATTACCACATCTCGGATATCTATTTTTGAAAGATCTTCCACCATATATGTTTCACGAATAGGGATGAAATCAGCCGAAATGTTAAGACAATCCACTATCACCCAAATGACATCGTGTTTCCGCACCATTATTGGATGTCCTGAAACAAAATCCATTGCTATCTATTCCCATTTCCACACTGGGATAGGTAAAGAGTGTAATATACCTACTGGCCTTTGATGCTCTGCTTTAAGCTGCTAACAAGTTAAGCACTGCGAGACGAACTCGGCCACCTTCATTTTCTTGCCTCTCCACCAAAACTGCGCCATCAATGCCTTATACATCATTTGTGTACCTAGGTGTACATCACATTTTTAAGATGGGGAGAGTGAAGGAGTTGTTCTTGAAAACCCATAGGTACAACCATTCGATCTCTGAAACACAAAACTGAACCTCCATCAAGTTTCCATCTATCAATGGTCTCCCCACCATTGAGTTTTGAACATACAACCAGACATTCTGTTTCAGATGTTCGTGCTTCTTTTATCATCTTTACTAAATCACAAAAAATTGTAGCTGAAAAGAAAACTGCAACATTACCTCATTTTTCACATTCCACATGCATGTTGGCTAAAACTGATATCAACTACCATTCATCTGAAGCTACTTTCTCTAACTGAGCATATGAATTTCTTCTCAATGAATCCGCCACCAAATTCCATTTTCATGCTGTGTAAATCAAGTCAAAGTCAAATATCTAGAGATACTCCATCCACATTTTTTCCTTAGATTCAAATATCACTGTGATAAAATGTTTTTCAAGCTTTTTTATCCATAAACACAGTAAATTTCTCTCCAAAGAGATAATGTCTCCATGTTTTCAATTCATGGATGACTATAGCTAACTCCATATCATGTGTTCAGTTATTTTTCTAATGCACCCCCAACTGCCTTGAGCCATAAGAAACCACATGGTCTCCATGAATTAGAACACAACCCAACCCTATTACCGAAGAATCACAATACACCACATACCCCTGTCCTGATTTAGGCAAGACCAAGATGGGTGCTGATATAAGAAGAACCATCAGTTCCTGGGAAGACTTATGACCTTATTCTGTACATTGGAATGGAGAATTCTTCTTTTTAAGAGCTATCATTGGTGACGCTAGTCATGAGAAATCATTCACAAAGCGTCGGTAGTAACCAGCTAGACCATCAAAACTATGTATCTTAAAAAAAATCGGTGGTTTCAAAGGGAAAACAACTTCTATATTTTCAGGATCAAAAGAAACTCCTTTCTCAGAAATGACATGGCCATGGAAACGTACTTCCAGTATCCAAAAATCACACATTGATAATTTTTCATACAAGCGATGATCTCTCAAGATGTGTAACATTGTTTCTAGGTTCTCTTTATGATCATCCATTGTCTTTAAATACACCATGATATCATCCACAAACACCACAACAATAGAATCCAGATATCAATGAAATATCTGATTCATTAAATCCATGAAGAACAATGGTGCATTCGTTAGACCAAAAGGAATGACTACATATTCTTAGTGGCTATATCTAGTTCTGAAAGATGTCTTTGGAATATCCTCTTTCTGAACTCGCAATCGATGATATCCAGATCAAAAGTCAATCTCGGAGAACCACTGGGTTTCTCTTTAATTGATCAAACAGATAATAAATGCATGGAAGTGGATATCTATTCATTATCGTAACTTGGTTTAGCATATGATAATCAACACAAAACCAAAGAGTACCATCTTCCTTCTTCCGAAACAAAATCGGTGCTGCCCACAGAGATGTATTTTGCCGAATGAAACCTTTATTTTCTAGCTCCTATAACTGCACATTAAATTCCCATAACTCTGTTGGTCCCATCCTATAAGATGGAAGGGAAATAGGAATGGTCCCAGGAAGGAGATAAATCATAAACTCCACTTCCCTTAGAGGTTTGTAACCCTGAGAAGTAGTTGGGAAAGTCATCTGGAAATTGATCCACAGCAGCTGGAATACTATTCTCCTCAATCTATTCTGTTGAATCCAAACTCATCGCTGCCAGTTGGTAAGATTTTGTTCCCACCATTGGTTCCAACAAGATCTTTAAACCATTATTTACCATCCTCTCCCCTCTGAAGAGATAGTTGATGTCGTCCTCAGTCATGAAACTAACTGTTCTCCTATAACAATTGATGCGAACCTTAAAATTTCCAACCAATCCATACCGAGTATTACATCATAGTCATCCATCTTCAGTACAGAGTAATCCCATTTCTGCTCAGCTCCATCAACTGTTATAGAACATGCTCGACACACTAAGGTTATACATTCTCTTTCACCGAGAGGAGTTTTATGTTTTATCATAGAAGGCATCAATTCAAGTATTAAACATAGAAGGACAATAACACGAGAAGAAATGAAGGAATGCAATGAACCAGTGTCAAAAAACATTTGCACAAGGGTGGATTTCAAGAGATTCATACATCTTACAATAGACGGAACTGCCTGATCATCCACAATCATCTGCTAAACTCTATACAGTTGCTTTGTCGCTCCAATGTTCTTCTTGTTTCCTTGCTGAGACATTCCTTGTTGAGGAGTAAGGGTATTTCAAAAATCACCATGGCTAGCTCTTTTCTGTAGGTGAGACTGTAGTTCCTATCCTCTCCCTGTCAAAGCATATGCTGCTTGCGACACCTGAGGAGTGTCACAAACACCTGACTATGGAGCACTGTGATAATATCGCTGAAGATTCCACATCTTCTTGCAATTTTGGAAAGTTCTTGGTGGTGTTGTACATTATCATTTCATGTGATCAATCGTGTCACACTAAAATCATCTGGCTTTCATCATGGGTCATGGAGGAAGATTCACTGATCCAGCCGTCTGATTCTGATTCACATTCCATCCAAGGAAGTAAGTGTCCCTCTTCCACTTGTTCCCAGCATTAGAGTTCCCACCCATTCCCATGGGTATCGTCATACATCCTCCTCCGATAACTCCCAATATGTCTATTTCATCTATTGTTTCTCTGTTTACCATTTCTGTATAATCCGTTATACAGAGCACTGCTATCTTCGATCAAATCTCCTGCCCTAGCCCAGATTCGAAGATGTGATCCTTCAACGACGAACTTACCGCAACCTCTGGTGAAAATGAACTAAATTAATGAATTTAGCCACACACTCTATGACAGATAGACTCTCTTGTTTCAGGCTAAAGAAGTCTATCGTTTTCCAGATCTTGAACATGTGAGGATAGAATTTTTTGTTGAAAAATTCCTCAAAATCCTCCCATGTAAGGCCTTCATCCAAGTTAGCATGCACCGCTAAATCCCACCATTGACGTGAAAGATCCTCGATCATATATGTCACCAACTTGACATTGAGCTCTGATGGTGTGCCGATGAAATCTAAGATACGATTCATCCTACTTTGCCACACATTTGCCTTTTCAGGTTCAGCATTACCCATAATGTTTGGTGGATTCTGCTTCATGAACTAGATTGTATGATCCATAGGCCTTGGTTAATTCATCTAGTTCCCCTTATCCACAACATTAAAATATTGAACAGTACTCTGAACTAGCTCTTGGATCACACGTGGTTCAGGTGAATCCACATTCTCCGCAGCTTCTTCGGGTTGGTTCTGACGACACATTCTAGGTTGCATTTTCTAAACCAACAACAACCCTCGTCATTCTCAGTCTCTAGCAATTTATGTCCTAGAATTTCAAATTCTATCACATCATTTATCTCAATATTTTTTTTCAAAACAACCTTTTCACATGTTTGACAATTTTTTTAAAACAATCTACATAGTTTTTGAAAATCCATCCATTTTCAAAATACACCAAATACCCTATTTTCAATGTTTTTCAGTTGAAAACAATTTCTGCATTTATCAAAAATTGGCACATTACACAAAATTTTTACTCATTCCTCACAATGAGATATTTAATCATAGTCGGAAGTCATTCCTCTATAATGCATTTCATTCACATCCCATTGGATAAACCCATGATAATGGTATTTCCAACATTCCAGAAGTGTATCCAAAACACTTATGTACCCAACACCCTAGTAACTTGATGTTCAACATAAACGGGTTAGCTCCGTCCTTTTATGATATACATTCCATGTTTCGAAAATCCTACTCCTTTCTAAGATTCCAACACAAGGAATAGACAAAAAAGTATTTCAACTTCAAAAACCAAGATCATATATGACCACTTGTTAGTAAAGGACCAAACAAGATGATACCATTTGAAATGACCCACTTATCCTCATTGGATTGATAATACAACAAGTCATTACTTGAACTTAAGCGACATCATCAAGTTGCCAAAGGCTGGCAATAAATGTCGAAGGGTTTCAATGCAAGTGGGCGACTATTTACCCTTTGAAAAATAAACCAACTAAACCATCACTAACAACCACTATATGATGCACGTTAATCCGACAACCAACTCTTTCATTACCAAAATAGAACTACAATGTTCCACCACAGATACAAACCAACAAAAAATTAGAGTACCAAGCATAAGACTAAACAAAAGACCCAAAAAAAGTTGAGACACTCTTCACGGCACCACACCGAGATCCATGCTCTAAGCACGATGGGGCACAGTTTAGACAAATTGTATGCCTCCCATGCGACTTCTATTTTTTCCCAAAACTAACTTCCATATTCTCCCTACTCTCCCATTTGTCACCCATAACATTATAACATATAAAATAATCATGAAAGGGTTACATACCATAAACTAAGGGTACTAAAATTTAGATTTTTTTGAATGGACTATATTTTTCAATAATTTCTCTACTCAAAGAACACCACTATAAAATGCTGTCATAAAATAAACAATAGAACTCCTATTGAAATAGATCAAACTATGTTAAGAGAATATAATTTTCCTTAATACTTTTGGGAGGATGGTATTTTTATATTCTGGGTTTATTTCAAATATATTTATTAATACACCATTGTTATATAAAACTTCAGAAGAATTATTCAAAAATAAGTAGCATAATCTTGGTTACATTACTGTTTATGGTTGTATGGTTTTTATTTTAAATTCAAAGGTTAATTTAAGTAAATTTTCTAATAAGATTGATGAAGGTATTATTAATTTTTTATTCTATTAATATTAAATATTATAGAGTTCATAATAAAATAACAATGATCATTGATTAATCTTTTCATGTTATGTTTGTTAAAAATAATGTAAAATTAAATTGTGATTTTAATTTTTTTTGATGAAGAGTTTATATATTTTGGGTTTGGTGATGAAATTACTCATCAAAATAATGAATAAATTTAAGAAGAGTTTAGTCCTTCCAAATATGATCCAAAATCATCGAACATTCACAAAAAATATCCCGTTTGAAATATAATTGTAAATTTTTATTCGGGTGTAAAAACAAGAAATTATATTTTAAATTATTGCAAAAATTATTCATTTATTTATAATTTTGTTCCTATTAATGTTAACGTTGTTGTGAATGATACAAATTAGAGAGTTTTTGTGAAATATAAAATAATTCAATTTCGTATAAATAATGTTTGGACCGTAGTATATTTTCTCAATGATAAGAAGTTAATTGGAATAATGTGGATAATTATAAAAAACTAGAGGAATCTGGACAAATTTTCAAAAACAAATCAAGACATGTTGCTCAAGGATACTCTTAATAAGTAGGTATAGATTATGAATATTCATTTTTAATTTTTTCCAAGTGAGAGGCTATTAGAATTTTCATTCCTTTTTTGTTTCTTCATGTTTTTAAATTATGTCAAATGGATGTAATTTTTTTATTAAATGGTTTTTTGTAACTGATGAAATTTATGTTTCTCAACCCCCTGGTTTTAAAAGTGAAAAATTACCTATCCATATTTTTAAATTATCAAAAGCATTAATGGTCTTTAAAAAGAATCACATAATTGTTAATAATTACATTATTTATCTTTTTTAAATATTTATTTTCAGAAATGTAATTTTTGACGCAAAACATTATTTTAAAAGAACATGTGACTATATTTTAATTATACAAATCTATATTGATGATTTTGTTTTTGGTTCCTATTATGGAATTATTTTCAGAAATTGAATCATCTTTAATGAAATATGAGTTTCACATTATTGTAATGGGAATATTATTATTCATTCTTGGACATAAAATTATCCAATAAAAATTAGTTATTTTCCTTAATAAATCTAATTAAGATAAAGTATTATTTAAATGATTTGGTATTTATTATTCTAAATCAATGAAAACAGCTATTGGATCTGATTATAAATTAGATATCGATACATCTGGTAAACCTATTGATTTAAATGATTTTATAGATATGATAGGTAGCTTACAATAATTAACTACATGAAGAGAAAATACAATTTTTATTGTTTTGTTGTGAAATATTTCAAGAACATCCTAAAGAAATACATGTTGAAGATATAAAAAAGAATAATTAGACCATAAAGGTTTGGGGTCAAGCCCCTTTATTAAAGAAAAAGAAAAAAGACAGAAATCACTTTTGGGTTGGATAAGGTAAAACCCATTACAAGCCCGTAGGCCCAGAGGGACAAAGCCCATTCAGAGACACACACCCAATGCATCAAACGATAGAAGATCCAAATGGGAAAACCGATTACAAGTGAAAACATCACCTGAAAAGAGGAAACACAACACGAACGCGCAACAGACCAGGTCCAAAACCGCAGATTAGAGAGACCACCAACGTCATCAGAACCGCCGCGACATGATTTGCCGCTGTCCGAGAGTATCATCTTGCCGCCAATCCTGACCGGTGGATCCACAAACAAAAATCACCTCCACTGCTTGCTGCATCTCAAACTCAATCTCATCAACAAATTCTGGAATCTCCACCGCAAAGAGAGAGCTCCACCATCCAATCTTGCCGGACCATCGGAAGAACCCTACCGCCATCCACGATATCTCCTCCAACCACACAGCCGTTGAAGCACCCGAAGAGGACGGAAAAACGAGGAAGCGAATCCAAACCTCTATCACCCAGGACTGGGAGGCCCAACACCGAACCGAGATTGCGTCGTCGACGGAGAGATCCAAGCCGATCTCACCCAGAAACGCCACTCTGGGATTGTATCTGGTCAAATCTGAACCACGGATGAATCAACGCCGAAGTCCAAAACGTGCCACCACGGGGGGATGAAGAAACCATCGAGGTAGGATAGAGGAGAACCAATGATGACAGCGATGCACGAACACCCACCAAACACCCAAAATGAAAGAAACATAGCCCTTCACCTGCTACGCGAAGACCACCGAAACCAAACCTGCAAGACAAAAAAAGAAAAACCAGGGGCAGAAGGAAGGGGGAGGCATCATCGGAGCTTCCAGCACTAAACCCGTGAACCTCCCCCCTCCGGATCGGAGCCGAAGGGAAACCCTAGAAAGAAATTCGAGGAGAGAGCCGCCGCACAGAGGCCTTATGAAAGAATAATTAGACATGTTAACGGAATTGTTGATTCTATTTTATTTTATCCAAAATATAAATAATTTTATTTAAGAACCTATTATGATTATAATTTCAGAATATTTTGAATTTACATAAATAGGACTTCAGATATGTGTCATTTTTTGGGAAAAATTTTAATTTCACAGTCATCTAAGAAATAACTATCTGTTTCATTATCTACCTCATCATCTTAGTAAATATAGGATGCTAGTATTTATACTCAATGATTATAGATTAATAAAAAATTATGTTATATTGGTGTTTATCATTGTAAAATTTCATTTTATTGTGATAATGCATAAAAAATTTATATATCTAAAACCCCTAACATAATTCTATAAAAAATAATATTGATCTTAGATCTTATTTTATTTGAGATAATGTGAACAAATATGATATTGATTTAGAATTTATTACATTAAAAATCATCTAGATTACTTTTTTAAAAATCCATTAGAATCTACTATGTTTTAAAAAATTTAAATTTATCTTGTTATGTATTAAATTTAACTTTTTATTACAACATTGTTTTATGGAGGATTTATTTTACTTTTTGTTTATTTACAAAAAAGGGGTGGGTGAAATAAATCATTTTGAAATGTTTTATTAATTGTTATTGAATGGTTTATTTCTTTTTGTTTTGTAATAAAAAATGGGGAGATTTTTTGGGCATGTTCATGTTTTCCTTGTTTTGGTTACATTATATTTTAAATTTTTTTTACCCATTATGATTTATTTTGATTACATGTGATTTTCATTTCATGATATTTCGTTAATTTCCAAATATTATAAACTATTGTTTTTGGATTTGTGAGATTCTGATTAGGTTGGATAGATAGAAGAATTATCTATACATAATTATATTATAAAGAAATATAAAAAGGCTTTTATAGTCCTTTATAAATTCAATAAAATTTATAGTATAGTATTATAAACTTTACAATTTTTAATTATGAAAAGTTACTATAATTGAATTATTTGAAGTTCTACAGATATCAAACTCACACAAAACATGATTTTATAGTAATTAAACAAGTGTCTATTGATTCATTAGTTTACATCAATGTCTACAAAGGTCTTTTTTAGGAAAATTTATTATCATGATGATTTATAATGCAATTTCACTACAACAGTTTATAGAATGTTTTTCATTATATTTTCCAATGATTATGAGAGCTGTAGAAGTAGGATTTATTTTATTCTTGATTTTTTTGGAATGATAATTAGTTTTTATACAAATAAGTATCATTGAAAAATGGAGGAATTTTCATTAATGAGCCTTTTAAATTTCATTCATATTTTTTAATGTATGTTGTTTTTTTCATAAAGAATTATTCTACAACCCTACATTCAAAAAGTCTTGTTCAACAACTATATTTTCAGATTTAATGGTCTAATTTTCACACATTCTGAATGTATAGTTTGGAAACCATACTTTCAAAAAGAATTGTTCAGAAACCCTAATTTCTCAAAGTACGGTCCCCTATGTCAATGTGCATTCCCTATGTTATTGTTCATACCCAACATTTCTGTTCATACACGATATTACTGTTCATTCCCTAAATTACTATTCATTCCCTACATTATTGTTCATACCCTATGTTACTATTCATTCTCTACATTGTTGTTTATTATCTATGTTATTGTTCATACTATACGTTTCTATTCATACCCTACATTTTGTACCCTACTTTGTTACATATGTGATGTTCTTTTATGATGAAAATTGTTCTGGTGGATATATATACGGCTTATTTTCAATGTGTTTTTCTTTTTGATGAGGTCAAATGAAATATAAGATTATTATTGGATAGTTTTAAATGATTTTTCTTTCTATATTTAATGATAATGAAAAATATTTTTTCCCACGTCTTTTTCCAAATATGTTGGATGTTTGAAGTTTAACTATATTCAAATATATGATTCTGCATTTCAGTTTTCCTACTAGTTTTTAGGAACTATTTTGACGATGTTAAAAATGGTTTGAATGGATTTAAATGGGTTTTTTATAACAATTAACACTAATATTATTCTTTTGATTTTATCAGATAACTTATTTTAATAATTAGTGAATGGTTTTTTATAGATTTATATTACATAAAAATAATAATACAATGTTGCTATGATTTTTATAAAGATAATTGTGAATGATCTTGACCAACTTATTTCATATTTTTTCCAAATAAATTACATTGACATTGACTAACATAAATGATATTTTATTCCTTCTAGAGAGAGGGAGAGATATATATAGTAAATATTTAGTCAAAGATGATGTGGTGATTTATTATATATATAGATATCTCTCAAGAAGGAAAAATACATATATAGTGAAAAACATATTTGATATTTTTTTTCCAAAGAAAATGTGTTTTGAATTTTTAACATGTTGGCCATTTGAAATGTCTTTTAACATTCAGTTTCATCATCTACACATTCTCTGAAGTGTCGTATTTTTTCTACTTCTACTTCTACTACCTTGATGAGATGATCCCATATAATCCTCCACATCCAGTACATGTTCAATAATATTTTTATCATTTTAATCTTTGTGTTTTGAGTCTAAAACACTATTACGCATCTATAACAAGAACATTGTTTTTATGTTTATGATTTTACACTAAAAAGAAATATATGTTAATATTTTCCCCTCAGGTTGTGAGTCTTGGATCTTATTGTTTGGATATAATGGTTATGAATACCTATATTGAATTTCATGTCTATTAGGGTTGTGACTCCCAGTGTCTAATATCATGTTGTAAGGATTTTGAATCCCCAAACAAAATTTGGTGTTTTGGTTATCCCTATAATAGAATGGATTATATAATTTGATTATGATCCCCCAATAAAAATCATATTTAGTGAAAATGTATTTCTTACTTTTTAGAAACATATAATATTATAGTAGAAACACATTCGACTAAACTACTATAAAAAATCCATTTATTTTTTCCACTACTAATTTATATTAATAACTACGCATGGTAATTAATTTAATTAATCATTTTTTTGTTTAATATTTATAATATGGTATGCTCACCACACTCCCTCTATATCATCTTATATTACCCAAGTAAAGACCATGAAATCCCATGGATTATGTTTTCATAAATACATGGTAATTTTTTGAGTCTGCAGTTTCTAACGGCACATGATTCTGAGGCCCGGTGTGCTCGGAATCAATTTCAGAAGTTTTGTTCGGGTACATTTAGTAAATGTACATGCGTGATTTTATATCTTTTGAACCAATGCTCGAAATTGAAATATGATAAAACTGATGAACTCGCAACGCTGTTATTCTCTTAACGAGACATTTATCGCAGTTTCATTTTATCGAGAGTGGAAGTTATTTTTTTGGTGATTCTGGTTAAATGAAATAAAAATTATGTGAGATATAGTTTTTATTTAAAATGTAGTTAATTTGTCCATAGGGAACATGGAGGTGAGGCCCACTCCCACATAACCTCCCATGAGAGGATATTATGTGGTGGGGACCACATGAGCTCAACCCCCTTAAACTCTCATTTTGAACCCCTTGAGCTCCCCATTAATAGGGGAAACACTTGGGCTTCTCCTTTACGGTGCCAACACAACTAATTAATGATATAATTACTTGTTTGTGTGTTTGAATACTTTTGAATTCATTTTTCTAACATAATAATATGAGTTATATTATTAAGGTTGGGGTGGGAAAAGTTTTTCATGGGTTGTTATAATTGGGAGGAACTCTCAGAGGAATAATATCCTCTTGACGAAGAACGCCATTTTCCACCGAAGAACAAAAACGCGAATCCTTTATTTCCATCCCTAGGCAGGAATGGTAAGATGCTTCCTATAAAGAATGCTACCGACAACAACATCATTTCCTCTAATGTTGATGGAATGACGTCCGTCTTCCGTGACATCAACAACGTACTTTGAATCGATATAGGGTTTACTTTATTGTTTGATTCTAACCTCCAGTCTACATCGTTAAATTTTTGGAATGATGTGCTGATGGTTATCATATGACGAGGAGGGTTCGGACCACATGAACACGACCCGCCCCTTTCTCCCCATTTTTGTTTCCATTTGATGATGTCGTACGTAGAGCTGAGAGGGTGCAGTGCGATGGCACCGCGCCAGAGAATAAAATCGGCCAGGAGGACCGCGGTGGAGGGAAGAGGAACCAGGGCCGGGAGGACCATGGTGGATGAAGAGGTGCGGCGCCGGCGCGCCTCACTGTGGAGTCAAAGGATGCGGCCAGGCCAGGCTGCAGAGGTGGAGGAACAGCGCTGTCACGCTAGTTGTGTGAAGGAGACCATGGCAGGAAACTACGGGCCACTTTGCTAGTGAACTGGTCGGCTGCCTGCCGGCCGGGCCCGAGGACCGCGGCGCCCGTAGTTGCAGTGCGACGGAGAAGACCGTGGCCCACTTCCGTGGGCCTCTCTAATGGGCGTACTGGATGGATGCCTGTCGGGCGGGCTGGGAAACCGCAACACCCATAGGCACCACATGGGAATAACTGTGGCCCGCTGAGGAGGCCCTATGTGCCGATCAGAACCTGTCGGCTACGGCCGGCCGGGCAGCAGGAGGCAGCACCGCTTTGCGCCGCCGGTCGAACCGGACCAGCCCCCACTCCCCACCGGACTAGGCTGACCCCTAGCTGGGTTGATCCCGCTGATGCAGGTTGGTTTGAACCGCTAACCCACAAGGTTTGATTGGCCATGCCCAACTTCACATAAATACAAATAACTCCTAGACCGCGCGTCTGATCGACACCCCGTCTTCAGCACAAGGACCTTGGAACGGAAATGCCAATAACTCTCAGACCGACCGTCCAATTGATGTTTTTTCTGTCGCGTTGGGTTCCTTATGATGAGATTGAACTACGAGATACATCTACTTAGGACATCATGATAGTTGATGTATCAACACTCGAATCGAGGAGCGGACCCTCCCGGAATCGAGTGTGCTGTGTGCGGGAACCCTAAAGGTGGTTGTGACGACCACTGTTCCGGAATCATATGTGGGTTAGATAGTGATGACTATTGTGCCAAAATTCCTTGTGGGTTTGACATCTATGACTACTATACTAGAATCATCTGTGGGTTCGACGACGATGCTACTATACTAGGATATTTCGTGGGTCCGGCAATTCTGACTTCTGTTTCTGTATCCTATGTGGGTCTGAAAGAGTAGCTGGTCCTGTATCCAGTGTGGGTCTGACAGATTAGATGGTCCTATATCTTTTATGGGTCTGACAGCTTAGCGGGTCTTGTATGTTGTGTGGCTCTGATAGCTTAGATGATTCAATGACAACATATTATAATATCTATTCCTCTACGAACGTTTTATACCTGTGTGAGATGAGTCTTGTCTTTCAAACATTAACATCAATGTGATTTAATATACTCTTTTGTGGACTGGGTTGTGATTTGGCTCGAGTGTTGGAGCTATACTGTGACAGGTAACTTAGGTTTATGTGTGGTCATATACCTAGGTATGGTTAGTTGATACTTCATGATTGTATCTTTCTAATTTGGAATATCCTTTGTGGATTCTAGGAGACCTTCAAGGGTCTCGGGGTCCCCTACTGAGTATTGTTGTACTGACCCTTACACAGGATTTGCCCGCACCTTGTTGTGTTCTGTGCAGATGATAGACAGTAGTGATCGAGGCTGAGGGTGATAGACGGAGGATGCTCTAAGCTAGACTAGATAGGATGTACCGCAGGGGCGAGTTGTTCTAGTTCTGTACCTACCTTTCATGTAGGATTCCCCAGTGGATGATCAACGAGCTGTTATCCTTATTTATTTATACTTGTACTTGTTGTTCAGTTGGGTTTGTATACATGCCCACATACTTTCAACACACCATACATTTCTATTTTAGTACTTGTTGCCTCTACGGCTTGTGTTCAGACTGTGTGTATTATAGGTTAAAAGGTAATGCCTTCACTTTTTATCAGGGATTCACCTTTGGTTCTAGTCGCTAGCCTCTGGCATGTGGAAGGTGGACTTTGGGTAATCACGGAACTGTCCTCGTGGATTGATCGTGACATCCCATTCTAACCAAAAAAACCTTTGGTTCATCTATATAAGATCCATATCTACTTGTAGTGTCTTTAAAGCGATAAAATATCATGAAACCCAATCACTCAATTCTTTAATAGAATATAAATCAATTTCCTATTTTTTAACTCATCCATATACTTATCCTTATAACAAAACCTAATCATATCATTAGAAATATCCCAAGACATCTCACAAATGTTGTCTAATCATATTTCTAGTGTTTAACAAACCCTTTACATTGATAACATCTATTGGATAATAGTATTCACATAATTGTATAATACATATTTATTGATGATAATTAATTATCATACAGAAACACACACCCAAGTACCATAATATTTTATTCAAATCAATAATAGAAACGTAATATTCAAATATGGAGAAATATCATCAAGGTTTTCCAAAAAATAACAACTCATTTACTAAACATCATCAAAATAACCTATAATATTTCCCTTAATATGTGGAATGGAAACATGAGAAAGGGTTATCCTAGAAGCTCATTAAGGGTAAACACAAGATCTATAATTTTAAAATCATATAATAGAATAATATAATCATAATTTTATGCAATAATGATATTAAGATATGATATTCATACATATCATGTCATAGATAATAATCATTAATCATGGAATATTGATTTGAATCAAAGAACATGATACATGAGAGTATAACATGGGCATATAAACAGAGTTTTACCATATAGATTATCCTGAAAAAGCATATGGCATGGAAACCGACAAACACATTTTTAATATTTTAGGATTTAATTAACCACCAATGTATCTTATTTGGGATTGAGATGAACCCATATGAAAACACTTTAAGGCATGTAGTAACCACTTGTGTACTCTAATTGATGTGGATATAACTCATGGGTGGGACACCCCACACTCATCAGTGGCAACCCTTTCCTCATAGTGGAATGGGCCTAATCTCCAAACCATCATATTTTACAATGTCTCCCACTATACCATGTTCTATCCTCATTCCATCTCTATCATACTGTATAAGATTCACTCATTATTTTATCCAAGCTTATCTACTATGATATATGGATTTTTAACCAATTCATTATAAGTTGATTCATACTCTGCTCGTCATAGAATGAAAAAAATTGTGTTCCAAAAGAATCATAAAACATTAATTATATCATATCCCATGAAAATAAATGGGTTTGATAAACATTTCATAATTTAATAACATATAGAAAGGGATTGGTTTAATAATAATTTCACTATAGAGTCAATTTTGGAAAGAAGAGTGTTTCATAATGATTTTTTCCTAGTATAAACCATAAAAGAGAAATGGGTTTCAAATAGAACATTTCATCATAATCATAATCCACTAAGAAAATAAATATGAATAGAAGCCTTTGATAATATCCCAATAAGTATTAAGTAATATCAATAGATGAAATCATGTAAATAATTTTATTTTTGAGGATTATTTAAATAATCTCATTAGAAAAATATAAATTTTACATTGAGAAAACATTTTAAAACATAAAACCTTTTTTAAACCTTTTTATTCAAAAAATAATCGAAAACATATAGAATAATCATTGAAAATCATTTAAAATAATTTAAAATTGAATTTATTTTTGAAATTCTTTTTATTGAATATAAAGATAGATTTATAAAAAAAGAGTCCTTTAAAGTTATTTAAAATGTATTATAAAACATAATAATTTTTCAAAATCATTTTTTTAACAACGATAATTATAAAGGTATCTCTGAAAATAATTTTATAAAATTTTTAAAACTTGAATACTAGGAAAATTAATTTTAATTGAGTATATCTTATAAATCATATAGTGGATGAATTTAAAGTCATATAATACACTTTTTTGGAATAAAATACATTTTCAAATTACATTTCTAGGAAAATAACCTCATAAATGTATAAAATATTTCTTATAAATTTATTCAAACAATTATTAATAAATGGATAACTATAGAAATGTATTACAAGAAATTATCTTGGAGGATCAAATTTTGTAAACATGGTATTGGAACAAAGTGGATTACCAATAAAGTAGAGAAATAAACTTATATTTTCATAAAAAGGTATCTAACAATATTCTAACACTACTATAAATAAGGCCATTAGGGACCACCATTGGCGGTCGCTAAAGGTCTGTAGCGGCCGCGCAGCGACCGCCATTGGCGGTCGCTGTTGCCTCGTCGCTAGAGGCCTTTAGCGACCGCCAATGGCGGTCGCTATAGAAGGCTGACAGATCGGCCTTCAGCGACCGCCTGGCGGTTGTTGAAGGCCCTCGGCCGGGCACCCTATAGCGACCGCCATTGGCGGTCGCTATTCAAAAAAAAAATTTACATTTTTTTTATTGAATTGATTATAAATATATATATATATATATATGTGTGTGTGTGTAAAAATATTCATATATATACTATTAAATACAATATTTTAAATATATATATATATATATATAATATTTTAAATGTTTTAATATATATTTAATATATATATAATATCAAATCATTGTGCTATAATAATTTAAAAACTTCGATTCAAGAAATAATCTCATTTCAGGTCGTTCGGAGCACGTTTGCTCCGAATTGGACCACCGCACGCCGTTTTGGTGTTTAATGGCGACAGAAATGCGTTTCCGGCCGCCGCAGTCACACGGCGCCTCCGAATGAGGTGCCGTCTGGCCGACCATTTCACAATTCACGCCCCGGATGTTTCCGTACAGTTTCGTGGCATTCGGAGGTCGTTCGGGTGGTTTTGACCCCCAATGCGCCATTTCAGCGCGCGCCGCGCTGCTGAAAACGACACAATCGGACGTGCCACGTGCACCGCCCGTCCGATGGATGTGCGGCCTCCTCCTGCATGTCAGGAATAATATTTCTATCGTTCCTGTGCGGTTTCAGGTCATTCGGAGCACGTTTGGTCGAAATTGGACCGCCGCACGCCGTTTTGGTGTTTTAGGGCACCGGAAACGCGTTTCCGACCGCCGCGGTCACACGGCACCTCCGAATGAGGTGCCGTCTGGCCGACCATTTCACAATTCATGCACCGGATGTTGTCGTACGGTTTTGTGGCATTCGGAGGTCGTTCGGGTGGTTTTGACCCCCCAACGCGCCATTTCAGCGCGCGCCGCGCTGCTGAAAACGACACAATCGAACGTGCCGCGCGCACCGCATGTCCGATGGACGTGCGGCCTCCTCCTACATCTCAGGAATAATATTTCTAGTGTTCCCGTGCAGTTTCAGGTCGTTCGGAGCACGTTTGCTCCGAATGGGACCGCCGCACGCCGTTTTGGTGTTTTATGGCGCTGGAAACGCGTTTCCGGCCGCCGCGGTCACACGGCACCTCTGAATGAGGTTCCGTCTGGCCGAACATTTCAAAATTTACGCCCCGGATGTTGTCGTACGGTTTCGTGGCATTCGGATGTCGTTCGTGTGGTTTTGACCCCCCAACGCGCCATTTCAGCGCGCGCCGCACTGCTGAAAACGACACAATCGGACGTGGTGCGCGCACCGCACGTCCGATGGACGTGCCGCCTCCTCCTGCATCTCAGGAATAATATTTCTATCGTTCCCGTGCGTTTTCAGGTGGTTCGGAGCACGTTTTCTCCGAACGGGACCGCCGCACGCCGTTTTGGTGTTTTAGGGCGCCAGAAACGCGTTTCTGGCCGCCGCGGTCACACGGCACCTTCGAATGAGGTGTCGTCTAGCCGACCATTTCACAATTCACGCCCCGGATGTATTCGTACGGTTTCGTGGCATTCGGAGGTCGTTCGGGTGGTTTTGACCCCCCAACGAGCCATTTCAGCGCTGGCCGCGCTGCTGAAAACGACACAATCGGACGTGCCGCGCGCACCGCACGACCGATGGATGTGCAGCCTCCTCCTGCATCTCAGGAATAATTTTTCTATCGTTCCCGTGCGGTTTCAGGTGGTTCGGAGCACGTTTGCTCCGAATTGGACCGCCGCACGCCGTTTTGGGGTTTTAGGGCGCCGGAAACGCGTTTCCGGCCGCCGCGGTCACACGGTACCTCCGAATGAGGTTCCGTCTGGCCGACCATTTCACAATTAACTCCCCGAATGTTGTCGTACGGTTTCGTGGCATTCGGAGGTCGTTCGGGTGGTTTCGACCCCCCCAACGCGCCATTTCAGCGCGCGCCGCGCTGCTGAAAAGGACACAATCGGACGTGCCGCGCGCACCGCACGTCCGATGGACGTGCGGCCTCCTCCTGCATCTCAGGAATAATATTTCTATCGTTCCCGTGCGGTTTCAGGTCGTTCGGAGCACGTTTGCTCCGAATTGGACCGCCGCACGCCGTTTTGGTGTTTAATGGCGACGGAAACGCGTTTCCGGCCGCCGCGGTCACACGGAACCTCCGAATGAGGTTCCGTATGTCCGACCATTTCCCAATTCATGCCCCGGATGTTGTCGTACGGTTTCGTGGCATTCGGAGGTCGTTCGGGTGGTTTTGACCCCCCAACGCGCCATTTCAGCGCGCGCCGCGCTGCTGAAAACGACACAATCGGACGTGCCGTGCGCACCGCACATCCGATGGACGTGCGGCCTCCTCCTGCATGTCAGGAATAATATTTCTATCATTCCCGTGCGGTTTCAGGTCATTCGGAGCACATTTGCTCCGAATTGGACCGCCGCACACCGTTTTGGTGTTTTAGGGCGCCGGAAACGCGTTTCCGGCCACCGCGGTCACACGGCACCTCCGAATGAGGTGCCGTCTGGCCGACCATTTCACAATTCACGCACCGGATGTTGTCGTACGGTTTCGTGGCATTCGGAGGTCGTTCGGGTGGTTGTGACCCCCCAACGCGCCATTTCAGCGCGCGTCGCGCTGCTGAAAAGGACACAATCGGACGTGCCGCGCGCACCGCACATCCGATGGACGTGCGGCCTCCTCCTGAATCTCAGGAATAATTTTTCTATCGTTCCCGTGCGGTTTCAGGTCGTTCGGAGCACGTTTGCTCCGAATTGGACCGCCGCACGCCGTTTTGGTGTTTAATGGCGCCAGAAACGCGTTTCCGGCCGCCGCGGTCACACGGCACCTCCGAATGAGGTGTCGTCTGGACGACCATTTCACAATTCACGCCCCGGATGTTGTCGTACGGTTTCGTGGCATTCGGAGGTCGTTCGGGTGGTTTTGACCCCCCCAACGCGCCATTTCAGCGCGCGCCGCGCTGCTGAAAAGGACACAATCGGACGTGCCGCGCGCACCGCACATCCGATGGACGTGCGGCCTCCTCCTGAATCTCAGGAATAATTTTTCTATCGTTCCCGTGCGGTTTCAGGTCGTTCGGAGCACGTTTGCTCCGAATTGGACCGCCGCACGCCGTTTTGGTGTTTAATGGCGCCAGAAACGCGTTTCCAGCCGCCACGGTCACACGGCACCTCCGAATGAGGTGTCGTCTGGCCGACCATTTCACAATTCACGCCCCGGATGTTGTCGTACGGTTTCGTGGCATTCGGAGGTCGTTCGGGTGGTTTTGACCCCCCCAACGCGTCATTTCAGCGCGCGCCGCGCTGCTGAAAAGGACACAATCGGACGTGCCGCGCGCACCGCACGTCCGATGGACGTGCGGCCTCCTCCTGCAACTCAGGAATAATATTTCTATCGTTCCCGTGCGGTTTTAGGTCGTTCGGAGCACGTTTTCTCCGAATTGGATCGCCGCACGCCGTTTTGGTGTTTTAGGGCGCCAGAAACGCGTTTCCGGCCGCCGCGGTCACACAGCACCTCCGAATGAGGTGCTGTCTGGCCGACCATTTCACAATTCACGCCCCGGATGTTGTCGTACGGTTTCGTGGCATTCGGAGGTCGTTTGGGTGGTTTTGACCCCCCAACGCGCCATTTCAGCGCACGCCGCGCTGCTGAAAACGACACAATCGGACGTGCCGCGCGCACCGCACGTCCGATGGACGTGCGGCCTCCTCTTGCATCTCAGGAATAATATTTCTATCGTTCCTGTGCGGTTTCAGGTCGTTCGGAGCACGTTTTCTCCGAATTGGACCGCCGCACGCCGTTTTGGTGTTTTAGGGCGCCGGAAACGCGTTTCCGGCCGCCGCTGTCACACGGCACCTCCGAATGAGGTGCCGTCTGGCCGACCATTTCACAATTCACGCCCCGGATGTTGTCGTACAGTTTCGTGGAATTCGGAGGTCGTTCGGGTGGTTTTGACCCCCCAACGCGCCATTTCAGCGCGCGCCGCGCTGCTGAAAAGGACACTATCGGACGTTCCGTGCGTACCGCACGTCCGATGGACGTGCGGCCTCCTCCTGCATCTCAGGAATAATATTTCTATCGTTCCCGTGCGGTTTCAGGTCGTTTGGAGCACGTTTGCTCTGAATTGGACCGCCGCACGCCGTTTTGGTGTTTAATGGCGCCAGAAACGCGTTTCCGGCCGCCGCGGTCACATGGCAACTCCGAATGAGGTGTCATCTGGCCGACCATTTCACAATTCACGCCCCGGTTTTTGTCGTACGGTTTCGTGGCATTCGGAGGTCGTTCGGGTGGTTTTGACCCCCCAACGCGCCATTTCAGCGCGCGCCGCTCTGCTGAAAACGACACAATCGGACGTGTCGCGCGCACCGCATGTCCGATGGATGTGCGGCCTCCTCTTGCATCTCAGGAATAATATTTCTATCATTCCCGTGCGGTTTCAGGTCGTTCGGAGCACGTTTGCTCCGAATTGGACCGCCGCACGCCGTTTTGGTGTTTTAGGGCGCCGGAAACTCGTTTCCGGCCGCCGCGGTCACACGGAACCTCCGAATGAGGTTTCGTCTGGCCGACCATTTCAAAATTCACGCCCTGGATGTTGTCGTATGGTTTCGTGGCATTCGGAGGTCGTTCGGGTGGTTTTGACCCCCCAACGCGCCATTTCAGCGCGCGCTGCGCTGCTGAAAAGAACACAATCGGACGTGCCGCGCGCACCGCACGTCCGATAGACGTGAGGCCTCCTCCTGCATCTCAGGAATAATATTTCTATCGTTCCCGTGCGGTTTTAGGTGGTTCGGAGCACGTTTTCTCCGAATGGGACTGCTGCACGCCGTTTTGGTGTTTTAGGGCGCCGGAAACGCGTTTCCGGCCGCCGCGGTCACACGGCACCTTCGAATGAGGTGCCGTTTGGCCGACCATTTCACAATTCATGCCCCGGATGTTTTCGTACGGTTTCGTGGCATTCGAAGGTCGTTCGGTTGGTTTTGACCCCCCAACGCGCCATTTCAGCGCGCGCCGCGCTGCTGAAAACGACACAATCGGACGTGTCGCGCGCACCGCACGTCCGATGGACGTGCGGCCTTCTCCTGCATGTCAGGAATAATATTTCTATCGTTCTCGTGCGGTTTCAGGTCGTTCGGAGCACGTTTGGCCCGAATTGGACCGCCGCACGCCGTTTTGGTGTTTTAGGGCACCAGAAACGCGTTTCCGGCCGCCGCGGTCACACGGCACCTCCGAATGAGGTGCCGTCTGGCCAACCATTTCACAATTCACGCCCTGGATGTTGTCGCACGGGTTTGTGGCATTCGGAGGTCGTTCGGGTGGTTTTGACCCCCCAACGCGCCATTTCAGCTCGCGCCGCAATGCTGAAAACGACACAATCGAACGTGCCGCGCGCACCGCACGTCCGATGGACGTGCGGCCTCCTCCTACATCTCAGGAATAATATTTCTATCGTTCCCGTGCGGTTTCAGGTCGTTCGGAGCACGTTTGCTCCGAATGGGACCGCCGCACGCCGTTTTGGTGTTTTATGGCGCTGGAAACGTGTTTCCGGCCGCCGTGGTCACACGGCACCTCCGAATGAGGTTCCGTCTGTCCGACCATTTCAAATTTCACGCCCCGGATGTTGTCGTACGGTTTCGTGGCATTCGGAGGTCGTTCGGGTGGTGTTGACCCCCCAACGCGCCATTTCAGCGCGCGTCGCGCTGCTGAAAACGACACAATCGGACGTGTCGCGCGCACCGCACGTCCGATGGGCGTGCAGACTTCTCCTGCATCTCAGGAATAATATTTCTATCGTTTCCGTGCGGTTTCAGGTGGTTCGGAGCACGTTTTCTCCGAATGGGACCGCCGCACGCCGTTTTGGTGTTTTAGGGCGCCGGAAACACGTTTCTGGCCGCCGCGGTCACACGACACCTCCGAATGAGGTGCCGTCTGGCCGACCATTTCACAATTCAATCCCTGGATGTTTTCGTACGGTTTCGTGGCATTCGGAGGTCGTTCGGGTGGTTTTGACCCCCCAACGAGCCATTTCAGCGCGCGCCGCGCTGCTGAAAACGACACAATCGGACGTTCCGCGCGCACCGCACGTCCGATGGACGTGCGGCCTCCTCCTGCATCTCAGGAATAATATTTCTATCGTTCCCGTGCGGTTTCAGGTGGTTCGGAGCACGTTTTCTCCAAATTGGACCGCCGCACGCCGTTTTGGTGTTTTAGGGCGCCGGAAACGCGTTTCCGGCCGCCGCGGTCACACGGCACCTCCGAATGAGATGCCGTCTGGCCGACCATTTCAAAATTCACGC
This sequence comes from Viscum album, assembly GCA_963277665.1. Lineage (NCBI taxonomy): Eukaryota > Viridiplantae > Streptophyta > Magnoliopsida > Santalales > Viscaceae > Viscum > Viscum album. The sequence continues at coordinate 1,424,832,028 of OY728147.1, read as the reverse complement.
CCCGAATGTTGTCGTACGGTTTCGTGGCATTCGGAGGTCGTTCGGGTGGTTTTGACCCCCCCAACGCGACATTTCAGCGCGCGCCGCGCTTCTGAAAAGGACACAATCGGACGTTCCGCGCGCACCGCACGTCCGATGGACGTGCCGCCTCCTCCTGCATCTCAGGAATAATATTTCTATCGTTCCCGTGCGGTTTCAGGTCGTTCGGAGCACGTTTGCTCCGAATTGGACCGCCGCACGCCGTTTTGGTGTTTAATGGTGAAAAAAACGCGTTTCCGGCCGCCGCGGTCACACGGCACCTCCGAATGAGGTGCCGTCTGGCCGACCATTTCACAATTCACGCCCCGGATGTTGTCGTACGGTTTCGTGGCATTCGGAGGTCGTTCGGGTGGTTTTGACCCCGCAACGCGCCATTTCAGCGCGCGCAGCGCTGCTGAAAACGACACAATCGGACGTGCCGTGCGCACCGCACGTCCGATGGACGTGCGGCCTCCTCTTGAATGTCAGGATTAATATTTCTATCGTTCCCGTGCGGTTTCAGGTCGTTCGGAGCACGTTTGCTCCGAATTGGACCGCCGCACGCCGTTTTGGTGTTTTAGGGCGCCGGAAACGCGTTTCCGGCCGCCGCGGTCACACGGCACCTCCGAATGAGGTGCCGTCTGGCCGACCATTTCACAATTAATTCCCCGGATGTTGTCGTACAGTTTCGTGGCATTCGGAGGTCGTTCGGGTGGTTTTGACCCACCAACGTGCCATTTCAGCGCGCGCCGCGCTGCTGAAAAGGACACAATCGAACGTGCCGCGCGCACCGCACGTCCGATGGACGTGCGGCCTCCTCCTGCATCTCAGGAATAATATTTCTATCGTTCCCGTGCGTTTCCAGGTGGTTCGGAGCACGTTTTCTCCGAACGGGACCGCCGCACGCCGTTTTGGTGTTTTAGGGCGCCAGAAACGCGTTTCCGGCCGCCGCGGTCACACGGCACCTCCGAATGAGGTGTTGTCTAGCCGACCATTTCACAATTCACGCCCCGGATGTATTCGTACGGTTTCGTGGCATTCGGAGGTCGTTCGGGTGGTTTTGACCCCCCAACGAGCCATTTCAGCGCGCGCCGCGCTGCTGAAAACGACACAATCGGATGTGCCGCGCGCACCGCACGACCGATGGATGTGCGGCCTCCTCCTGCATCTCAGGAATAATTTTTCAATCGTTCCCGTGCGGTTTCAGGTGGTTCGGAGCACGTTTGCTCCGAATTGGACCGCCGCACGCCGTTTTGGGGTTTTAGGGCGCCGGAAACGCGTTTCCGGCCGCCGCGGTCACACGGCACCTCCGAATTAGGTTCCGTCTGGCCGACCATTTCACAATTAACTCCCCGAATGTTGTCGTACGGTTTCGTGGCATTCGGAGGTCGTTCGGGTGGTTTCGACCCCCCCAACGCGTCATTTCAGCGCGCGCCGCGCTGCTGAAAAGGACACAATCGGACGTGCCGCGCGCACCGCACGTCCGATGGACGTGCGGCCTCCTCCTGCATCTCAGGAATAATATTTCTATCGTTTCCGTGCGGTTTCAGGTCGTTCGGAGCACGTTTTCTCCGAATTGGACCGCCGCACGCCGTTTTGGTGTTTAATGGCGACGGAAACGCGTTTCCGGCCGCCGCGGTCACACGGCACCTCCGAATGAGGTTCCGTATGTCCGACCATTTCCCAATTCATGCCCCGGATGTTGTCGTACGGTTTCGTGGCATTCGGAGGTCGTTCGGGTGGTTTTGACCCCCCAACGCGCCATTTCAGCGCGCGTCGCGCTGCTGAAAACGACACAATCGGACGTGCCGTGCGCACCGCACATCCGATGGACGTGCGGCCTCCTCCTGCATGTCAGGAATAATATTTCTATCATTCCCGTGCGGTTTCAGGTCATTCGGAGCACGTTTGCTCCGAATTGGACCGCCGCACACCGTTTTGGTGTTTTAGGGCGCCGGAAACGCGTTTCCGGCCACCGCGGTCACACGACACCACCGTATGAGGTGCCGTCTGGCCGACCATTTCACAATTCACGCACCGGATGTTGTCGTACGGTTTCGTGGCATTCGGAGGTCGTTTGGGTGGTTGTGACCCCCCAACGCGCCATTTCAGCGCGCGTCGCGCTGCTGAAAAGGACACAATCGGACGTGCCGCGCGCACCGCACATCCGATGGATGTGCGGCCTCCTCCTGAATCTCAGGAATAATTTTTCTATCCTTCCCGTGCGGTTTCAGGTCGTTCGGAGCACGTTTGCTCCGAATTGGACCGCCGCACGCCATTTTGGTGTTTAATGGCGCCAGAAACGCGTTTCCGGCCGCCGCGGTCACACGGCACCTTCGAATGAGGTGTCGTCTGGCCGACCATTTCACAATTCACGCCCCGGATGTATTCGTACGGTTTCGTGGCATTCGGAGGTCGTTCGGGTGGTTTTGACCCCCCAACGAGCCATTTCAGCGCTGGCCGCGCTGCTGAAAACGACACAATCGGACGTGCCGCGCGCACCGCACGACCGATGGATGTGCCGCCTCCTCCTGCATCTCAGGAATAATTTTTCTATCGTTCCCGTGCGGTTTCAGGTGGTTCGGAGCACGTTTGCTCCGAATTGGACCGCCGCACGCCGTTTTGGGGTTTTAGGGCGCCGGAAACGCGTTTCCGGCCGCCGCGGTCACACGGTACCTCCGAATGAGGTTCCGTCTGGCCGACCATTTCACAATTCACGCCCCGGATGTTGTCGTACGGTTTCGTGGCATTCGGAGGTCGTTCGGGTGGTTTCGACCCCCCCAACGCGCCATTTCAGCGCGCGCCGCGCTGCTGAAAAGGACACAATCGGACGTGCCGCGCGCACCGCACGTCCGATGGACGTGCGGCCTCCTCCTGCATCTCAGGAATAATATTTCTATCGTTCCCGTGCGGTTTCAGGTCGTTCGGAGCACGTTTGCTCCGAATTGGACCGCCGCACGCCGTTTTGGTGTTTTAGGGCGCTGGAAACGCTTTTCCGGCCGCCGCGGTCACACGGCACCTCCGAATGAGGTGCCGTCTGGCCGACCATTTCACAATTCACGCCCCGGATGTTTTCGTACGGTTTCGTGGCATTCGAAGGTCGTTTGGGTGGTTTTGACCCCCCAACGCGCCATTTCAGCGCACGCCGCGCTGCTGAAAACGACACAATCGGACGTGCCGCGCGCACCGCACGTCCGATGGACGTGCGGCCTCCTCCTGCATCTCAGTAATAATATTTCTATCGTTCCCGTGCGGTTTCAGGTCGTTCGGAGCACGTTTTCTCCGAATTGGACCGCCGCACGCCGTTTTGGTGTTTTAGGGCGCCGGAAACGCGTTTCCGGCCGCCGCTGTCACACGGCACCTCCGAATGAGGTGCCGTCTGGCCGACCATTTCACAATTCACGCCCCGGATGTTGTCGTACAGTTTCGTGGAATTCGGAGGTCGTTCGGGTGGTTTTGACCCCCCAACGCGTCATTTCAGCGCGCGCCGCGCTGCTGAAAAGGACACAATCGGACGTTCCGTGCGTACCGCACGTCCGATGGACGTGCAGCCTCCTCCTGCATCTCAGGAATAATATTTCTATCGTTCCCGTGCGGTTTCAGGTCGTTTGGAGCACGTTTGCTCTGAATTGGACCGCCGCACGCCGTTTTGGTGTTTAATGGCGCCAGAAACGCGTTTCCGGCCGCCGCGGTCACATGGCAACTCCGAATGAGGTGTCATCTGGCCGACCATTTCACAATTCACGCCCCGGTTGTTGTCGTACGGTTTCGTGGCATTCGGAGGTCGTTCGGGTGGTTTTGACCCCCCAACGCGCCATTTCAGCGCGCGCCGCTCTGCTGAAAACGACACAATCGGACGTGTCGCGCGCACCGCATGTCCGATGGATGTGCGGCCTCCTCCTGCATCTCAGGAATAATATTTCTATCATTCCCGTGCGGTTTCAGGTCGTTCGGAGCACGTTTGCTCCGAATTGGACCGCCGCACGCCGTTTTGGTGTTTTAGGGCGCCGGAAACTCGTTTCCGGCCGCCGCGGTCACACGGAACCTCCGAATGAGGTTTCGTCTGGCCGACCATTTCAAAATTCACACCCTGGATGTTGTCGTACGGTTTCGTGGCATTCGGAGGTCGTTCGGGTGGTTTTGACCCCCCAACGCGCCATTTCAGCGCGCGCTGCGCTGCTGAAAAGAACACAATCGGACGTGCCGCGCGCACCGCACGTCCGATAGACGTGAGGCCTCCTCCTGCATCTCAGGAATAATATTTCTATCGTTCCCGTGCGGTTTTAGGTGGTTCGGAGCACGTTTTCTCCGAATGGGACTGCCGCACGCCGTTTTGGTGTTTTAGGGCGCCGGAAACGCGTTTCCGGCCGCCGCGGTCACACGGCACCTTCGAATGAGGTGCCGTTTGGCCGACCATTTCACAATTCATGCCCCGGATGTTTTCGTACGGTTTCGTGGCATTCGAAGGTCGTTCGGGTGGTTTTGACCCCCCAACGCGCCATTTCAGCGCGCGCCGCGCTGCTGAAAACGACACAATCAGACGTGTCGCGCGCACCGCACGTCCGATGGACGTGCGGCCTTCTCCTGCATGTCAGGAATAATATTTCTATCGTTCTCGTGCGGTTTCAGGTCGTTCGGAGCACGTTTGGCCCGAATTGGACCGCCGCACGCCGTTTTGGTGTTTTAGGGCACCAGAAACGCGTTTCCGGCCGCCGCGGTCACACGGCACCTCCGAATGAGGTGCCGTCTGGCCAACCATTTCACAATTCACGCCCTGGATGTTGTCGCACGGGTTTGTGGCATTCGGAGGTCGTTCGGGTGGTTTTGACCCCCCAACGCGCCATTTCAGCTCGCGCCGCAATGCTGAAAACGACACAATCGAACGTGCCGCGCGCACCGCACGTCCGATGGACGTGCGGCCTCCTCCTACATCTCAGGAATAATATTTCTATCGTTCCCGTGCGGTTTCAGGTCGTTCGGAGCACGTTTGCTCCGAATGGGACCGCCGCACGCCGTTTTGGTGTTTTATGGCGCTGGAAACGCGTTTCCGGCCTCCGTGGTCACACGGCACCTCCGAATGAGGTTCCGTCTGTCCGACCATTTCAAATTTCACGCCCCGGATGTTGTCGTACGGTTTCGTGGCATTCGGAGGTCGTTCGGGTGGTTTTGACCCCCCAACGCGCCATTTCAGCGCGCGTCGCGCTGCTGAAAACGACACAATCGGACGTGTCGCGCGCACCGCACGTCCGATGGGCGTGCCGACTTCTCCTGCATCTCAGGAATAATGTTTCTATCGTTTCCGTGCGGTTTCAGGTGGTTCGGAGCACGTTTTCTCCGAATGGGACCGCCGCACGCCGTTTTGGTGTTTTAGGGCGCCGGAAACACGTTTCCGGCCGCCGCGGTCACACGGCACCTCCGAATGAGGTGCCGTCTGGCCGACCATTTCACAATTCACTCCCTGGATGTTTTCGTACGGTTTCGTGGCATTCGGAGGTCGTTCGGGTGGTTTTGACCCCCCAACGAGCCATTTCAGCGCGCGCCGCGCTGCTGAAAACGACACAATCGGACGTTCCGCGCGCACCGCACGTCCGATGGACGTGCGGCCTCCTCCTGCATCTCAGGAATAATATTTCTATCGTTCCCGTGCGGTTTCAGGTGGTTCGGAGCACGTTTTCTCCAAATTGGACCGCCGCACGCCGTTTTGGTGTTTTAGGGCGCCGGAAACGCGTTTCCGGCCGCCGCGGTCACACGGCACCTCCGAATGAGATGCCGTCTGGCCGACCATTTCACAATTCACGCCCCGAATGTTGTCGTACGGTTTCGTGGCATTCGGAGGTCGTTCGGGTGGTTTTGACCCCCCCAACGCGACATTTCAGCGCGCGCCGCGCTTCTGAAACGGACACAATCGGACGTTCCGCGCGCACCGCACGTCCGATGGACGTGCCGCCTCCTCCTGCATCTCAAGAATAATATTTCTATCGTTCCCGTGCGGTTTCAGGTCGTTCGGAGCACGTTTGCTCCGAATTGGACCGCCGCACGCCGTTTTGGTGTTTAATGGTGAAAAAAACGCGTTTCCGGCCGCCGCGGTCACACGGCACCTCCGAATGAGGTGCCGTATGGCCGACCATTTCACAATTCACGCCCCGGATGTTGTCGTACGGTTTCGTGGCATTCGGAGGTCGTTCGGGTGGTTTTGACCCCGCAACGCGCCATTTCAGCGCGCGCAGCGCTGCTGAAAACGACACAATCGGACGTGCCGTGCGTACCGCACGTCCGATGGACGTGCGGCCTCCTCTTGCATGTCAGGATTAATATTTCTATCGTTCCCGTGCGGTTTCAGGTCGTTCGGAGCACGTTTGCTCCGAATTGGACCGCCGCACGCCGTTTTGGTGTTTTAGGGCGCCGGAAACGCGTTTCCGGCCGCCGCGGTCACACGGCACCTCCGAATAAGGTGCCGTCTGGCCGACCATTTCACAATTAATTCCCCGGATGTTGTCGTACAGTTTCGTGGCATTCGGAGGTCGTTCGGGTGGTTTTGACCCCCCAACGTGCCATTTCAGCGCGCGCCGCGCTGCTGAAAAGGACACAATCGAACGTGCCGCGCGCACCGCACGTCCGATGGACGTGCGGCCTCCTCCTGCATCTCAGGAATAATATTTCTATCGTTCCCGTGCGTTTTCAGGTGGTTCGGAGCACGTTTTCTCCGAACGGGACCGCTGCACGCCGTTTTGGTGTTTTAGGGCGCCAGAAACGCGTTTCCGGCCGCCGCGGTCACACGGCACCTCCGAATGAGGTGTCGTCTAGCCGACCATTTCACAATTCATGCCCCGGATGTATTCGTACGGTTTCGGGGCATTCGGAGGTCGTTCGGGTGGTTTTGACCCCCAACGAGCCATTTCAGCGCGCGCCGCGCTGCTGAAAACGACACAATCGGACGTGCCGCGCGCACCGCACGACCGATGGATGTGCGGCCTCCTCCTGCATCTCAGGAATAATTTTTCAATCGTTCCCGTGCGGTTTCAGGTGGTTCGGAGCACGTTTGCTCCGAATTGGACCGCCGCACGCCGTTTTGGGGTTTTAGGGCGCCGGAAACGCGTTTCCGGCCGCCGCGGTCACACGGCACCTCCGAATTAGGTTCCGTATGGCCGACCATTTCACAATTAACTCCCCGAATGTTTTCGTACGGTTTCGGTGGCATTCGGAGGTCGTTCGGGTGGTTTCGACCCCCCCAACGCGCCATTTCAGCGCGCGCCGCGCTGCTGAAAAGGACACAATCGGACGTGCCGCGCGCACCGCACGTCCGATGGACGTGCGGCCTCCTCCTGCATCTCCGGAATAATATTTCTATCGTTCCCGTGCGGTTTCAGGTCGTTCGGAGCACGTTTGCTCCGAATTGGACCGCCGCACGCCGTTTTGGTGTTTATTGGCGACGAAAACGCGTTTCCGGCCGCCGCGGTCACACGGCACCTCCGAATGAGGTTCCGTATGTCCGACCATTTCCCAATTCATACCCCGGATGTTGTCGTACGGTTTCGTGGCATTCGGAGGTCGTTCGGGTGGTTTTGACCCCCCAACGCGCCATTTCAGCGCGCGCCGCGCTGCTGAAAACGACACAATCGGACGTGCCGTGCGCACCGCACATCCGATGGACGTGCGGCCCTCCTCCTGCATGTCAGGAATAATATTTCTATCATTCCCGTGCGGTTTCAGGTCATTCGGAGCACGTTTGCTCCGAATTGGACCGCCGCACACCGTTTTGGTGTTTTAGGGCGCTGGAAACGCGTTTCGGCCACCGCGGTCACACGGCACCACCGTATGAGGTTCCGTCTGGCCGACCATTTCACAATTCACGCACCGGATGTTGTCGTACGGTTTCGTGGCATTCGGAGGTCGTTTGGGTGGTTGTGACCCCCCAACGCGCCATTTCAGCGCGCGTCGCGCTGCTGAAAAGGACACAATCGGACGTGCCGCGCGCACCGCACCTCCGATGGACGTGCGGCCTCCTCCTGAATCTCAGGAATAATTTTTCTATCCTTCCCGTGCGGTTTCAGGTCGTTCGGAGCACGTTTGCTCCGAATTGGACCGCCGCACGCCATTTTGGTGTTTAATGGCGCCAGAAACGCGTTTCCGGCCGCCGCGGTCACACGGCACCTCCGAATGAGGTGTCGTCTGGCCGAAAATTTCACAATTCACGCCCCGGATGTTGTCGTACGGTTTCGTGGCATTCGGAGGTCGTTCGGGTGGTTTTGACCCCCCCCCCCCCCCAACGCGCCATTTCAGCGCGCGCCGCGCTGCTGAAAAGGACACAATCGGACGTGCCGCGCGCACCGCACGTCCGATGGACGTGCGGCCTCCTCCTGCACCTCAAGAATAATATTTCTATCGTTCCCGTGCGGTTTCAGGTCGTTCGGAGCACGTTTGCTCCGAATTGGATCGCCGCACGCCGTTTTGGTGTTTTAGGGCGCCAGAAACGCGTTTCCGGCCGCCGCGGTCACACCGCACCTCCGAATGAGGTTCCGTCTGGCCGACCATTTCACAATTCACGCCCCGGATGTTTTCGTACGGTTTCGTGGCATTCGGAGGTCGTTTGGGTGGTTTTGACCCCCCAACGCGCCATTTCAGCGCACGCCGCGCTGCTGAAAACGACACAATCGGACGTGCCGCGCGCACCGCACGTCCGATGGACGTGCGGCCTCCTCCTGCATCTCAGGAATAATATTTCTATCGTTCCCGTGCGGTTTCAGGTCGTTCGGAGCACGTTTGCTCCGAATTGGACCGCCGCACGCCGTTTTGGTGTTTTAGGGCGCTGGAAACGCTTTTCCGGCCGCCGCGGTCACACGGCACCTCCGAATGAGGTGCCGTCTGGCCGACCATTTGAAAATTCACGCCCTGGATGTTGTCGTACGGTTTCGTGGCATTCAGAGGTCGTTCGGGTGGTTATGAGCCCCCAACGCGCCATTTCAGCGCGCGCCGCGCTGCTAAAAAGGACACAATCGCACGTGCCGCGCGCACCGCATGTCCGATGGACGTGCGGCCTCCTCCTGCATCTCAGGAATAATATTTATATCGTTCCCGTGCGGTTTCAGGTCGTTCGGAGCACGTTTTCTCCGAATTGGGACCGCCGCACGCCGTTTTGGTGTTTTAGGGCGCCGGAAACGCGTTTCTGGCCGCCGCGGTCACACGGCACCTCCAAATGAGGTGCCGTCTGTCCGAACATTTCACAATTCACGCCCCGGATGTTGTCGTACGGTTTCGTGGCATTCGGAGGTCGTTCGGATGGTTTTGACCCCCCAACGGGCCATTTTAGCGCGCGTCGCGCTGCTGAAAAGGACACAATCGCACGTGCCGCGCGCACCGCACGTCCGATGGACGTGCGGCCTCCTCCTGCATCTCAGGAATAATATTTCTATCGTTCCCGTGCGGTTTCAGGGTGGTTCGGAGCATGTTTTCTCCAAATTGGACCGCCGCACGCCGTTTTGGTGTTTAGTGGTGCCGAAAACGCGTTTCCGGCCGCCGCGGTCAAACGGCACCTCCGAATGAGGTGCCGTCTGGCCGACCATTTCACAATTCACGCCCCGGATGTTGTCGTACGGTTTCGTGGCATTCGGAGGTCGTTCGTGTGGTTTTGAACCGCAACGCGCCATTTCAGCGCGCGCCGCACTGCTGAAAACGACACAATCGGACGTGCCGCGCGCACCGCACGTCTGATGGATGTGCGGCCTCCTCCTGCATCTCAGGAATAATATTTCTATCGTTCCCGTGCGGTGTCAGGTCGTTCGGAGCACGTTTTCTCTGAATGGGACCGCCGCACGCCGTTTTGGTGTTTAATGGCGCCGGAAACACGTTTCCGGCCGCCGCGGTCACACGGCACCTCCGAATGAGGTGCCGTCTGGCCGACCATTTCACAATTCACTCCCTGGATGTTTTCGTACGGTTTCGTGGCATTCGGAGGTCGTTCGGGTGGTTTTGACCCCCCAACGAGCCATTTCAGCGCGCGCCGCGCTGCTGAAAACGACACAATCGGACGTACCGCGCGCACCGCACGTCCGATGGACGTGCGGCCTCCGCCTGCATCTCAGGAATAATATTTCTATCGTTCCCGTGCGGTTTCAGGTGGTTCGGAGCACGTTTGCTCCGAATTGGACCGCCGCACGCCGTTTTGGTGTTTTAGGGCGTCGGAAACACGTATCCGGCCGCCGCGGTCACACGACACCTCCTAATGAGATGTTGTCTGGCCGACTATTTCACAATTCACGCCCCGAATGTTGTCGTACGGTTTCGTGGCATTCGGAGGTCGTTCGGGTGGTTTTGACCCCCCCAACGCCACATTTCAGCGCGCGCCGCGCTTCTGAAAACGACACAATCGGACGTGCCGCGCGCACCGCACGTCCAATGGACGTGCGGCCTCCTTCTGCATCTCAGGAATAATATTTCTATCGTTCCCGTGTGGTTTCAGGTCGTTCGGAGCACGTTTGCTCCGAATTGGACCGCCGCACGCCGTTTTGGTGTTTTAGGGCGCTGGAAACGCTTTTCCGGCCGCCGCGGTCACACGGCACCTCCGAATGAGGTGCCGTCTGGCCGACCATTTGAAAATTCACGCCCCGGATGTTGTCGTACGGTTTCGTGGCATTCGGAGGTCGTTCGGGTGGTTTTGACCCCCCAACGCGCCATTTCAGCGCGCGCCGCGCTGCTAAAAAGGACACAATCGCACGTGCCGCGCGCACCGCATGTCCGATGGATGTGCGGCCTCCTCCTACATCTCAGTAATAATATTTCTATCGTTCCCGTGCGGTTTCAGGTCGTTCGGAGCACGTTTGCTCCGAATTGGACCGCCGCACGCCGTTTTGATGTTTTAGGGCGCCGGAAACGCGTTTCCGGCCGCCGCGGTCACACGGCACCTCCGAATGAGGTGCCGTCTGGCTGACCATTTCACAATTAATGCCCCGGATTTTGTCGTACAGTTTCGTGGCATTCGGAGGTCATTCGGGTGGTTTTGACCCCCCAACGCGCCATTTCAGCGCGCGCCGCGCTGCTGAAAAGGACACAATCGGACGTGCCGCGCGCACCGCACGTCCGATGGACGTGCGGCCTCCTCCTGCATCTCAGGAATAATATTTTTATCGTTCCCGTGCGGTTTCAGGTCGTTCGGAGCACGTTTGCTCCGAATTGGACCGCCGCACGCCGTTTTGGTGTTTAATGGCGCCAGAAACGCGTTTCCGGCCGCCGCGGTCACACGGCACCTCCGAATGAGGTGTCGTCTGGCCGACCATTTCACTATTCACGCCCCGGATGTTGTCGTACGGTTTCGTGGCATTCGGAGATCTTTCGGGTGGTTTTGACCCCCGCAACGCGCCATTTCAGCGCGCGCCGCGCTGCTAAAAAGGACACAATCGGACGTGCCGCGCGCACCGCACGTCCGATGGACGTGCGGCCTCCTCCTGAAACTCAGGAATAATATTTTTATCGTTCCCGGTGCGGTTTCAGGTCGTTCGGAGCACGTTTCCTCCGAATTGGATCGCCGCACGCCGTTTTGGTGTTTTAGGGCACCGGAAACGCGTTTCCGGCCGCCACGGTCACGCGGCACCTCCGAATGAGGTTCCGTCTGGCCGACCATTTTAAAATTCACTCCCCGGATGTTGTCGTACGGTTTCGTGGCATTCGGAGGTCGTTTGGGTGGTTTTGACCCCCCCAACGCGCCATTTCAGCGCGCGCCGCGCTGCTGAAAACGACACAATCGGACGTGCCGCGCGCACCGCACGTCCGATGGACGTGCGGCCTCCTTCTGCATCTCAGGAATAATATTTCTATCGTTCCCGTGCGGTTTCAGGTCGTTCGGAGCACGTTTTCTCCGAATTGGACCGCCGCACGCCGTTTTGGTGTTTTAGGGCGCCGAAAACGCGTTTCCGGCCGCCGTGGTCACAACGGCACCTCCGAATGAGGTGCCGTCTGGCCGACCATTTCACAATTCGCGCCCCGGAAGTTGTCGTACGGTTTCGTGTCATTCGGAGGTCGTTCTGGTAGTTTTGACCCCCCAACGCGCCATTTCAGCGCGCGCCGCGCTGCTGAAAAGGACACAATCGGACGTTCCGTGCGTACCGCACGTCCGATGGACGTGCGGCCTC